>OX387239.1:179459015-181940663 GCA_947561735.1 Cenchrus americanus | reverse complement strand
TTCCTCAAGACCGTGGGAGCTACTATTGATGTTGGTAAGGGGGAGATCATGTTCGATATCAATGGAGAAAAGAGTTCCTTCAAGTTCCGTCCAAGGATTGAGGCATGCAACATGATTGGAGTGAAGGGAGAACCAAAACAAACGGAGGGGCTGAAAAAGAAGAAGGAGCCGAAAAAAATGAACGTAACGAAAATCAAAGAAGGTGTTGCATCCGTCAAGACAAAGGAAGAGAAGCCGCCTGTGAAGACCAAAAAAATGACTAAGCCAACTAAGCCGGAAGTCAAGCCCGCGCCCAAGATGGTGCGGAAGTGGGTACCCAAGATTGCAACGCCCGCAAAGAGCGTTGATCCGGAGTAATCAAGTGAAGAAGTCTAGCTATAGACTATAAACGAAGCGCTAGGCGGGAGGCAACCCGTTTCGTCAAGTCGAGTCAAGAATAAGCTACCGGGAGGACAACCCGATTCCAGGTTTTTCTAGTATTTTTAATAATTTAGTTTTTGAGTTTTGTTACGCAAAGACATTAGACTTAGAAGTGGTTGAACAATATTAGAGACATAATTCTTGATTTAATGTTTGCTTTATCATAAACCCTTTGCATGAACCCTCCTATGTGCTTGTTTGATTCTTTTCTTTTCGAGAAACCCCTCAACCAAATAATTTCAGAACCTTAACTCAACCTTTCACCCTCATTATGGTGCTGAGGTTGACTTATTTTTCATGCTAAAACCACACGAGTAGAGCCACGATTTATATTCAAGTGTTATAAAAATTCAGCACGTGGTAGGACTCGCGTGAACCTAGAAATCAAAGCTTTTGGTTGGTTTTAAAAATCTTTATCCTTGGTTTCTCTAGGATTAGAATTTTTCTAAGCCTATTCTAATTTTGTTTTATTCAAAATCTTTCTTATTTAGCCAAAATTAGAACCTAAACCTATGCCCCCATGATCAAGCCGGGAAAAACGTTCGCTCTCAACCAATGAAAGCAAACTTTACCGGTGAGACCGAAATCGACGTAGTCGAAAAATATTTTCGACTTACATTTGTTTTTAATGGTTTAAAAACTTCTCTAAAATTATGTTTGAGCTCTTCCATGGCTCTGAAAAATATTTTAAATTTCGAATTAGAGGAGTACTTAACCTTAAACACACCTAAATGGAGGCAATCAAGTTTGAATTAATCATGCATGCACCATTGGATTCCCTTTTATCAACTTTCACCAATTCCACATGCAAAGGAAAAGCATGGTGGGCAGCAAGCATCAACTTTGCAGGATTTTCATGGTGGCATGTGAAGCAAGTGGAGCTAGGGAGCATGGACATGACCCAAAGCATGGAGGATCAAGTGGGAGGACCAATAATTCAAGAAAAGGAGTGGACGAGAGCGTTTGGGTGGTGCAACTCGTGGAGCACGCGGGCGGGGAAAGTTGCGGAGGCGAAATGATCGTGCTTGGGAGAAAGACGCGCCGAGGAGGAGCCGGAGGAGCCCCGGGCCGGCCGGCCCGGGCCGGCCGGCCCGCCCTATATAAGGAGCCCCCGGCGCCCGTTTTCTCGCGGCAAGCTTCCCTCTCCTTCCCTTGTTTGTGTGTTCAAGTTTGTGTGCTCAGAACCTCCGTAGACTTAGCCAACCATCCCAAGCTTGATAGCTCAAGAAAAAAAATCCACATCCTTAATCCACTCAAAGTCCACATCCGAAGCAAAGAGTTTAAGTGCTTAGTTTACCGGTTGCAACCCGGAATTTTAGTTGAAGAAAGAGTGCAGCAACCATGTGGAAGAAGACCACAAGTCTCTTCTCCAAGAAGAAGAGTTCGTCGTCGTCCAAGCCGTCATCAACCACGTCTTCGAGGAGGCACTCGGTTTCCGAGTCTCCCCGGAGCATGGAGACGGACACGGCACCACCGAGGAGGAACGACGCTCTCCTCCTTGGTGGTATGAGAGCTGCGAGAAGCACTTCCATGAGGTTCACCGAACCTCGTGGGCACACGGAGGAGCAGCCCGCGCCACCACGATGATCGACTCTCTCAACCGCACCACCTCCTTACACCCCGACACAATCTTCGTACGGCTTCATCATCTTGTCGGCGGCGGAGGAGGAGAGGCTCGCCAATCTTGAGAAGAGGCTTGTGCCGAATGTCGAGTTCGACGACCAAGCACTCTACACCTTGGGTTTTTGCACCGACATATACTATATGTTGGGGCACCTCGGATGGGTGCGGTTCTCCAACGGAATATCGGTGGACACCCACTTGGGTTACGCCTTGGAAATTTTGATGACTATTGCACCCATCGTTGATGATGATGGGGTGCAAAGCTTGTCATTCCGTTTGGAGGGAATCGAGCAAGTGGTTCCCTACGAGCACGTTAGGGAGCTGCTTGGATTCCACAAGGGAGCCCCGGAGAAAGTTGACGTGCCACCCGCATGTTGGCGGGATTTTGGAACATGATCTCCGGAGAAGCCCATCAACAACGCAATTGCATCCGCAACCCCATTATCCGGATATTTCACTCTTGGATGTGCAAGAGGGTATTGGGGAGGATGAAGGAAACAAAGGTGACCGACACGGAGTTGAATTGGCTATACTCGGCTTTAATTGCCGGGCAGCCAATAGACCCCTCTTACCTCATGATCAACCGTTGGTGTTGTGAAGCAACATCGGGGGCGGGTAATATTGGTTCGGGGTGTTACCTCTCCATGTTGGCCTTTTCCTTGCGACCGGGGATCGCAAGAAACCCCGCTCACCTTTTGCGTGGTACCTCTCTCGGTTTTGAGTATTTGCGGCAAGGCAAATACATTAGTGGAGATGAGAGAGGAGGTTATCGATTGGCCATTGTAAACCTACCCCTTCCGAATGAGAGGCTTAGGCTTTTCACCGAAGGAAGGGAAGATTGGTTGGAAGAGGGGCTACTTGTCCCTGCAAGGAAGAACAAAAGAGGAAGAATCGTAGAGGAGGGAACATCCTCCGCACAAGCGAGTGGAGCACAACCCAATGTGCAACCATTCGGCGGAGTTCCTCCTCCGCCAAGTTATTACGGAGGGTCACAACAACAAGCATGGGGGGGTGGTGCACCGGTACCCCCACAAAATTATGTTGTGCCCAACGCTAACTTCGCGGAGTCCTACGCTCATCATCCCCAACCACAACAAAGCATGGCCATTATTGGAGGGTATGCTGCAAGAAATGCTCAAAACATCGCAGCCATCCAATCTAACGCAGCCCAACTCGGTGAAGGCAACGCAAATATTGCCTTTGAACTTGGACGCCTTCACCTTGTGGAGCCAAATCAATTCGACAGAGGAAGCGTCCAACCATATTATGAGCAAGGGTATTATTATCAAGACTATCAACATCAACCACCGGCGGAGGACTAGAAGATTTAGGAACTTTAGTTTTCTTTTCTTTTCTTTTCCTCTGTAATTTTCAGCTTTTGCTTATGTGTGTTTGCGTAGTATTTTCTGTTTTTATTTAAATTTCAGCAAGCATGTTTGTTTATTTTCAGTTTGAATTTCAACTTGATGTCACCATTAATAAAGACACCACCTTGATTATATCATTGGAAAAGTTACAAAATTCGTGCCATGACGATATATGATTAAAATTGCAGCTTTGTTCATCTTTGTAACTGATCTATGCATGTTTAAGCTAGTGCTCTCTTAAAAATACAGATCTGAATTTATTTAAATACTAGCTTAATCTTCATCGGAGGTTATGATTAAAATAAAGACCCATAGTGTTTAATGTGCTCTCAAGTTATGAATAGATTAAAGATGTCTTTTATGCTCAAAAATATTGCTAACCTTGTCACAAATATCACTTGTGTGTTGCTCAACCTATCCAAAGCCTTATATATATTTGAGTGCATAAACCTTAGTGTACAAGATTTATTTTTGAGTGCGTTATTGCAGGCCATGATTTCTCTGGCCCGAGACTAAGAAGCTGGTCATTCCATTTTTGCGTATCTATCTTTTTGCTAGCCTTTTATCCGTGCATTGTGTATCCCCGCATCGGTGATCTCACAAACTTCGCCGGATATCCACCCTTAAACCAAATATCATCTTTTGTGATAACCTCCTTGACCACAACCTATCGTTGAGAATGGATCATCAATTCAAGGAAGATCGCAAGACGGTGCCAACGTTGAAGATTTCAAGTATCTCTTCAAGGAAAAATACCCCGGTACCTACCTTATTTTTCGCCTCTTTGCTCGAGGACGAGCAACGTCTAAGCATGGGGGAGGAGGTAGGTACGGTGCAGTTTTAGAGTTCAAAGGGGAATATTTTTTAAAAAAAATGATGAAAGAAAAAAAATCCAGCGATACTCATGACTTTCAAGGTATAAAAAATCAAAACTTCATTGTGGAAGTCATGGGCTGAATATATGACGAGGAAAAAAAATGAATGAATGAAAGAAAGAAAAGAATGAGAAATATGAGAAAGAAAAAAAAATGTGCGTAAAGTAAATTCCCTAAGCTCTCTAAAAGTGCATTCAAGGCTTCAAGTTAAAAAGATCCATTCTCATTTTCCAACCATGTGCAATCCGATAACGAGGACCTCCTTTGTGCCTCGGGATCACTCTTTGCCATTTGCACATGTCCACTCATCTAAAAGTGTGTGTATTTTTCTCTTTCCCCTCCTTGATTTAACATTATTTTCCAATGACCTTTTTGACGAGTCCGGGTAAGACCATGAGAAGCTTGTCTTGTTTTGACAACACCTCATTTATAAAATCTTGTTAGGACTAAACTTTCCCAAAGCTCCATATAAAGCCTACCACATATATATGAGAGGGAAAGGAGTAGAATATATAGGCTTGAGAGACAAGTGAGATGAGAGTTCATGAGCAATGCATGAGATGATTTAAATTTGTGAATTTGGTTTAGCTTTTCTTTATCTCGTTCTTTATTTCAAAAATTCTGAGATCTATTTAAAACTTTGTGAGCATGTTAATACTTGTGGGATAAGCTTAATGAGAATCTACCCTCCGTAGAGATGAAGGCTAGCACATTATGGAACTTCAATGAATTAAAATTTTGAGAGCATTATGTTTTCTCATGTGCAATCAAGTGCAAAGTTTAAACATTGTTTAGCAATGGTGATATCCATCGAAGGCTTACTCGAGCACGAGCAAGGTTTAAGCATGGGGGAGATGTTGACGGTGAAAATCCGTCAACCTAGCCATGAGTTTACCTTCGGTGTTGGCATGAGTTTTATACCTTATCCATTGGTACTAACCCCCGTGGTATAACAAGTTCACGTGTGCATGTCGGTTTTGGAGTTTAATGTTTATGCGGGGATTTAGTGTTGAATGCAAGACTTTCGGGATAAGTTCATCAAGCACCTCATGACAAGACCTTGAAGCCCCGAACAAGTCATGCAATGAAGCAAAATTAACTCCAAGAAGCGGGGACTTGATCCGAGAAGACGACAAACTCCGGGGACCCGACCGGAAAAGTGCCGAATCTTGCAAGACAAGGAGTTGAGTTCAATTCGGAGAGAAACCGACGACATGGACCTACATGCGAAGGGGGAAGCATCCGGAAGCAAGGGAACCGACCTCGGGCAAAGGAGCCCGCGGGGGCCGGGCCTAAATGGGCCCGGCCGGCCGGCCCAGTCCGGTCGTCCGAGGCCCATTTAGGGCCCAAATCCGTCCTCCTTTGCCCTAGCCGCCAATCGGGCTATTTATAGTCCCCTGACCGAGAGCCACGCGGAGAAGATTTCGTCTTCGGCCGCCGAGAAGCAGAGAAGAGAGGGACACCATCTAGGAGAGGAGAGGGTCGAGCTAGTTGACTAGGGTTCCCCTAGCCGACGTGGGAACCTTGCACGGAAGACCACGTCGGAGTTCCGGAGCTAGAAGCAAGATCAAGGAAGGATCCCGGTGGTGATCTTGCGTATGTATCATTGTCATAGTTGAATTATCAAGTTGAATCTTTTCTCGGCGATCAAGTGTTTCCTCGAAGATTTCGTTTTTCGATCGGCTTTGCTTATTTCAATTCTATTCTCGAGATAGATTACATAGGGTGTTCTTGTAGCCGCGGTGGCTAGAGGTACACGCGGATCTTCCGAAAGAATCTCGACTTGTCTTTTGACTCGCCCTAAGCTCCCCTCATGAATAGGGATACGTTGTGACGAACGGGGGTCTCGAAAGGCGGATGTTTTCGGATTTGGACGGGAAACCACGATTTAAAGAGGCTTTTATTAAGATTCGATTTGCTACTTCTTCTCTTGCTTGGAACTTCAACAAAAGGCTTACCCCGATCCCTCTAGATCGGTTTATCTACCCAATCTTACTTTGTTTTCTCCGG
Organism: Cenchrus americanus; assembly: GCA_947561735.1. Lineage (NCBI taxonomy): Eukaryota > Viridiplantae > Streptophyta > Magnoliopsida > Poales > Poaceae > Cenchrus > Cenchrus americanus. Next base: position 181,934,368 of record OX387239.1, on the reverse strand, counting down.
TTTTTAGTAGATTAGATTCGTTTTGTGTCTTTTACTTAGATGCATTAGGTTCTTTATTGAAGATTGCGGTTATTTGGCTTTAATAGATTAAGTCTTGCGTCACACATTTGTTCCACGGATTCGATACCTTGGGTTCACCACTCGAGGGAAGAAGGGTCCCTTGACTACGACGGGAGACTTGTACGCTTGCGAGTCACGAACGAACTTTGATACAATTATTAACCGTCAACGAAGTCTAGCCATGGACTATAAACGAAGCGCTAGGCGGGAGGCAACCCGTTTCGTCGAATCAAGAATAAGCTACCGGGAGGACAACCCGATTCAAGGTTTTTCGAGTCTTTTCAAGTAAGTTAGTTTTGAAATTTACTATGCAAAGACATTAGACTTAGGGTGGTTGAACAATATTAGAGACATAATTCTTGGTTGAATATTTTGCTTGGATCATAAACCCTTTACATGAACCATCCTATGTGTTGATTGCTTCTTTCCGAGAAACCGAAACCAAATATATTCAGAACCTATCTCAACCTTTCATCCTCTTTATGATGTTGTGGTTGACTTGTTTTACATGCTAAAAACACACGAGTAGAGCCACGACTTGTATCTAGATGTTATTTAAATTTCAGCATGTGGTCGCGTGAACCTAGAAACTTAACTTTTGGTTGGTTCAAAAATATATATCCTTGATTTCTCTAAGATTAGAATTTTTCTAAGCCTCATTTCATTTTATTTCATTCAAAATCTCTCTCATTTAGCCAAAATTAGAACCTAAACCTATGCCGCCATGATCAAGCTGGGAAAGTTTGCTCTCAACTAATGAAGGCAAACAATACCGGTGAGACCGATATAAATGTAGTCGGAAAATATTTTCGACTTACATCTTGTTTTTAATGCTTTAAAAACTTCTCTAAATTTATGCTTGAGCTCTCCCATAGCTTTGAATTTATTTTTAATTTTCGAAACTAGAGGAGTGCTTAGCCTTAAGACATGCTTAGAGGGAGGAAATCTAGTAAAGCAAATCATGCATGCACCATGATGCATCACGGGATGCCCTTCCAATAACTCTCATCAAGGTCACTGCTGACGGTCGATTTTGGTACACCTAGCTATAAATTTACCGTCAACATTTGCACATATTTGATATTCTAACCAATGGTACTAACCCCCCGGAGGTATCAAGTTCACTCTCGCATGTCGATTTTGGAGTTTGTTGTTTACGTAGGAAACTAGCGCTTAAAGGGAGACTTTCAGGATAAGTTCATCAAGCACTTCAAGAAACGATCATGAAGCTCGGCACAAGTCAAGACACATCATGAACATGACTCCAAAGGGCCCAGGGACCGAAGCATGAAGCTGTGAAACTCCAGGGACCTGGACCGAAGATGCTGAAGCTTGCGAGACAAGGAGCTCTGTCCAAACCGTGGAGAAGACGACGTTAAGGGCCACATGCATAAGGGAGCAAGTCAACAATTGACCGAGAAGCATCGGGGAGCGAGATGGGGCCAAATCGGGCCAAAATGGGCCTGGGCCGGTCCGCCCAGGCCGGCCGGCCCGGCCCCCGATCCAAGCCCGCTTCGCGTCTCCCTTTTGCCCTAGGTGCTTGTCTATAAATTGTCTCTGCCTCCGCCGGCCGCCACATCCATCCATTCATCAGAGAGCCGCCGAGATGAAGGAGAAGCACTGGGAGGAAGCTGACGGCCGCCGCGAGTCCTCGAGTTGCCTAGGAGATGGCTTAGGCCATGCCCTAGCCGCCATGGTTGGCCCTGCGTGGTGAAGCAATGGTGGAGTTCCAGAGCCGTGATTTGAATTCATGAAGTCGTTTGTACCTTCAACATTCGGTGATGTAACTATATCTTGTCATACTTTGATCTACTACGAGTTATACTTATTCATATGTGTAGCTACCATATGCCTTTAGTAGGACTATATCGAATCATGGTGATTAGTCTTGTCTTGCGGATACACCATAGTAGTGCACGGACCGAGGTTTATCGCTCGGTGATGATTATCCTCGCGTAGTGACAATACGAGAGGGGAGAAAGCGGCGAGTGAACGTGCATCGGACCACTCCATATCGGGTTACTCCATATCGAGTGTAATCCTTATCATAGTATAGATTTAGATTGGTTTATCAGATTGGCCGGAACGGCAACAAGAAGACGATAGGCTAGGTTTACCTTTGGTTTGCTTACCTTTATGGCTAGGTGGATGTGATCCATACATCCCTTCGTGTTTGTATGTTACCTTTATGCAATCAATGCTTCACATAGGGTTAGACCGGTAGGTTAGATAGAGAACCTTAGTGGTTTGCTTCCGATCCTTGGATTGACAAATCTAGGGAGAACCCTCCTTGGTGAAAAAGGCACCAAGTCACCCGTAGGCTTGCGGTGAACTTGAGCACGATTTTACACCGTCAACAAGCCCCTTTTTCTGGCGCCGTTGTCGGGGATCGGCAACTCGAACCCTAGGGCGATCTATCTTTCTTTTAACTAACCCTAATTTTTATCATTGCATATACGCTTGCTTTCTTGTTTGTGTCCTTGAAAGTAGGTGGAAAACTAGACACAAAGTGATCGAGAAAAGTTTGCAACATTTGAAGCAAACGAAGATGAACAAGGTATGCCTATGTGTCGATTAAGTTTTTAGACTAATGTCTTTTGGAGGATTGTTTGTCCAAGCTATAGGTTTCGGAAATGACCATGTCAAGCACGATGGAGAAGGATTCCTTTACCATCATGCTCATGCAGCGATGGTTATGATTTTTGAAGCCAAAGGATGCATGACATGGTGCCCTAAAAGGCTTCAAGATGAAGACCACACGCATATCTCCAGATTGATGGACGAATGGATAATGATGTCATCATGATGTTTGCATGAGCCTCAACAGAAAACAATTAGATATATTTGGATTTTCAGAAGCTGCATGAAGTCTAAGCTCCAATGAATCAAGCGGCAAGGCAATTGGAGGTTCCTACAAGCGGATATGGCCGAATCACCGATGGTTGCACATGCTGAAATTCTGGACAGCAAGCAGTGCTTAAGTGAAACAGCCATAGCTCCCTCATTTGGACTCCGATTAAGGCGAATGCGTACCCGTTGGAATTTTATAAATTTTTCAATAGAACTATATTTTGGTATATGTTCTGTTCTGTATGCAGGAGTAAATCCACGAAGAAAAGGCAGCAACAAGGCGATGACGACAATACAGAGGAGATGGACACAATGATAATAAATAGAAGATGGGGCAACGGTTCCACAACACGTACATGATGAAATTCAGAAGATAAGGACTAAAACAAACCCTCCGGAGCGGGGATGAATGAAGACACAAGAGACACCACTCAACACATGATGATGTTGGAAGCGAACCACGGCGGATTTCCTAAAGGCAACATCAACTCGCATGGCTACTTTGGATTCTTGCACAAGTAACCATGGCTTCACGACAATAAAAAGGTAGTGATAAAGTCGAGCTCTATGACTTTAAATGAAGCGCTTTGCGGGAGGCAACCCGATCTTTTTATATATCTATATAAACTATGACAAGTCTACATTGTGTTTTTTTACTTCAAGTAACATTGTACCATTGCTCTAATAAATGTCACAACCACATGTTGTATGCTTTAATATATATATATATACATATATATATACATATATATATATATATATATATATATATATATATATATATAGACACACACACACACATTGAGTGAGTACTTTGCTACTTGAATTTTGGGAAACTTGTAGACCCCTTTTTTTGTGTGCTTATTAGTGTTTAGAGTATTTTTATTTGTGTCTTTAGAGAGAAATATGAAGCATGATCCATTTTGATTCTAAACTTGTGGCTAGTTAACTTAGGCTAACTTTTGCTTTTGGTTTAGATCACCACCATACCATGTCATATCATTTTGTTCATTCATAATCATGTTTTACTTTATTCCACTTTGTTCTCCACCATTGCATTATGTTGCATGTTGCATCTCATCTTTTATAACCCTAAAAAAATCTCATCTTTACCTAAACCTTCCTATCAAATCACACCTAGAACCTAGGCCAACAAAGGGAGGGATCGACTTATGTCAATACAAAATCTATCTCTTATCCCTTTCTAATTAAAGTTTTGACTAGCCTCATCCTAAACCCTTAGAAAAAACCCCTCATACCTTTAGTAATCCTAAAACCATAGGTTTGTTTTTCATCTGAAAATCTAACCCTCGCTTTTCTTCTTTTTTCAAAACCACCTTAGATAGAATTTCTTCACCCGACTTATCTTTTCAAAATTCTTGTCTTAATCCAAAAGTATAGGATACCCATAAGCCTTACCTTAAAACCTTGTTAGCACGTTTGATTAGGTCTTTTGATAAAAGGTGTTGACAAGACTCTACCTCTCATAAAGTGACTTGCTTTTCATTATTGAAGAACGACATCGAAAGTTTTTTCAAACATTGCTGCCCTTTTTACTAACTCCTTTGCATTTGCATTTTGCATGAACCCCCTTTGTTCTATCATGCATAGGTTAGCTTGGCTTCTTCGCAAAACTTTTTGATGAATGCTTTATTTCCATAATGGTGCTTCGCGCGCGCGAGGCATTTTCTTTTGTAATCTTGTGTAAACATGGTGTTTAGATTTGATTACAGACAGTCATCATTTGATTTTGTTAAGCCTTGCTAATTTGTATTGCATTGGTTGGTTTATAGACTTCACAATGCGCCCTACCTCTCTTACACTATTAAGAATTGTTAATCTTGGGATAAACATGGTGTTTTGACCTTGGTTGATAAATCTTTATGGCGGTGGAGAAGTTTGGCAACCACTTTGTAAGCATGGAGCTTAGAATTTGGTGTAAACATTATTTTGTTTATATCCCTTCCTTTCATTTGCATTTTCACCTACACGCATGTACACTCATTAGGTCCTTACTTTTCTCTTTACTAGGTGAGCTATGCCACAAGCCAAGATCTTAGGGATGCATTTGGTTTGTTGGCAATTGTTTCTACTCCCAACCATAACCCCGGGGGTAGAATGTGCATTAGATTTGTTTTGTAGGCATGGAGAAGTGTTCCCATGAGTTCTTGACCAATTGCAATCAAGATCGTTAGTCATCTACAAGGCTTGAGAGGGAAGTTGCTGTTTCCATCAAGATTTGAGCACATGTTCAGAGATGTACAATATAAGTAAAATTAATATTCAGAAGATCCTTCAAACCTTCTTTCCAACGCATCAAGAATCATCAATTTTGAAGACCCGTACAATGAGATATGGCAAAACCATTGAGCGCTGCGCAGTCTGAAATCAGCCTTGGACAGATTGCATCGCCGGAGTAAAATTGGCACAACTCTCTTGTTCGGAACCCGTTTCATGCATATGATGGCTCGTTGGAAAGATAATTTCATAAACTTCAACGTGGAGGGGTGTTTCAGTACATTTTCTGTTCTGGAGGAAAAATAAAAACTGTGGAAGATGAGGCAGTGACAAAGGACGGCATTGAAGTCGGTGATGACGATATGACGAAGGATTGGAACCATGGCTTGATGATGATAAGAGAAAGTTGAGGGAAAAATGAGCAACAAAGGCAAGAAAGTGAAGACGATTCTCAAACACATGGCAAATTACAAGCAATTCAAGTTCTTCCACACTTAGCAACATGCTAAGCATGGGGGGAATTTGAAGGATGAAAGGAAAAGGCCACGTGGAGTACAAGGATCACCTTCACCACAAGATGTTCATCATTTTTTTCCATGCTAAGCACAATGCTTAAGAATGGGGGAGGCATCACTGCACTTCATTACGAGCATCGAAAAGGATGGTAACTCACCCTTAACTTTATCTTTGTTTATCGCCTTTTAAATGCTTGCACATATATGCTTTCAACCTAAACAACCTTTGTATTTATCTCTCTATCAATAACATGGCTACTAGGAGGACAACCTAGGTTAGTTAGGTTTTACTTTTCAATAAATAAATCACCATCTCTTTTGAGCTTACCACGATGATATTATTTGTATATCTTGATTATGAAAAAATGATGAAAGTTGTCGCCTTGTTTTACTTGCATGATGTTTTATATAACATGACTATTTGCTCTCTATTAAATAGAACTTAAATTGATTAAATACTGGCTCTTTCATTTGTGGAGGTTAAATGATTAATCTTTAGACCCACATACTTTATGTTGCTCTTTGATTTAAGTTTACCGATGACCTATGCCTTGTACTTGTTTTATTTAAAATTATTATGCTATCTACATTTGTGAATATCTTGCAAGGCTCTACCTACCAAAGCCTATACACATACAAGTACTTTAATGACATAACCTTTAGTTTGAAAACTTATATCTTGATGAGTTGGATTAGGATTGATTTACGTGGTACGAGACTAAGAATCTCGGTCATTCCTTTACGTATCTTTTTCATTCTAGTCATTCTTGTCCACGCATTATGAGTTTCTACATTGGAAATTTCACAAACTTTGCTTGGGCATCCACCCTAAACCCAAAACATCTTTTTGTGATTACCTCCTTGACCACAACCCAAATTGAGTATGGATGATCTTTCAACGAATTTTCTGAAGATTTTCTGGCAAGATTTCAAGACATATAACATATGGAGGGACTCATCAGTATGCGAGTTTCGACATGGAAGATGCCCTTGAAGATTTCAAAAGATTTATAAAGGAATACAAGGATTTTGTACTTCTTTAGCAGCCATAGGCCCCCTCACTTCTATGCTCGAGGACGAGCAATCATAAGCATGGGGGAGGACTGCTATAGCAAGTACTATGTTGCTTAAAAGTTCATAGGAGCATAAAAATGATGAAAAAAATAAAAAAAAGAAGAAGAAGAAAACAATGAAGGAAAGAAAGAAGAAAAAAATAAGAAAAGAAAAAACAAAAAAGAGAAAAATAAAAATGCTCCTCGGTCTTTTTAGCTTCATTTAAACCTTAGAGAGCTTTGAAGACAAGTCCATACTCAAACTTTTCCAACCATGTGCAATCCGATAACGAGAACTACATCCGTGTCTCTGGATCACCCATTTGCCACTTGCACATGTCCACCTTTCTAAATGTGTGTGTTCCATCTCTCTCCCTTTCCAACATTTATTTCCCATGGCCTTTTTGACTAGTCTCGGTAATTCCAATAGATCTCTCTCTTAGTTTGACAATATTTCAAGCATAATGTTTTGCTAGGATTGTTTTTACCTTCCAAGCTCCACATAAGCTTTTCACTTCCATATATGAGTAGAATAGGTTGAGAATAATCTAGTGTAGGCTTGAGTGACTTGACGAGATGAATGTTTCCATGAGCTTTTGCAAGAGAACCTCACTTATGTTAGATGCGCAACTTTTTGAAAACTCTTCACGATGCAACAAGGTTAAGGTTTGAAGTTTGCTTAAGTTCGAGAGCACTATATTTGTTTTATTGTGGCATGTTCTTTAATGATAGTCTATCTTCCATAATGAAGTAACTTGAATCTTAAATGCTAAATACTTGAGAGAGTAATATGTCTTGTTGTGTATAACTAAGTGCAGGGAAGACATTGAAGGGCAACGCTGATTTCCAAATTAAGCAAAGATCTTGGACTTGCTCGAGGACGAGCAAGGTTTAAGCATGGGGGTATGTTGACGGTCGATTTTGGTACACCTAGCTATAAGTTTACCGTCAACATTTGCGCGTATTTGATATTCTAACCAATGGTACTAACCCCCCAGAGGTATCAAGTTCACTCTCGCATGTCGATTTTGGAGTTTGTTGTTTACGTAGGAAACTAGCGCTTAAAGGGAGACTTTCGGGATAAGTTCATCAAGCTTTTCAAGAGACGATCATGAAGCCCGGCACAAGTCAAGACACATCACGAACATGACTCCAAAGGGCCTAGGTACCGAAGCATGAAGTCGTAAACCTCCAGGGACCTGGACCGAAGATGCCGAAGCTTGCGAGACAAGGAGCTCTGTCCAAACCGTGGAGAAGACGACGTCAAGGGCCCACATGCATAAGGGAGCAAGTCAACAATTGTCCGAGAAGCATCGGGGAGCGAGACGGGGCCAAACCGGCCAAAATGGGGCCTGGGCCGGTCGGCCCCGGCCGGCCGGCCCGGACTGATCGATCCGAGCCCGGTTCGCGTCCCCCTTTTGCCCTAGGTGCTTGTCTATAAATTGTCTCTCGCCTCCGCCGGCCGCCACATCCATCCATTCATCGAGAGCTACCGAGACGAAGGAGAAGCATCGGGAGGAAGCCGACGGCCGCCGCGAGTCCTCGAGTTGCCTAGGAGATGGCTTAGGCCATGCCCTAGCCGCCATGGTTGGCCCTGCGTGGTGAAGCCATGGTGGAGTTCCGGAGCCGCAACTTGAATTCGTGAAGTCGTTGGTACCTTCAACATTCGGTGATGTAACTATATCTTGTCATACTTTGATCTAGTACGAGTTATACTTATTCATATGTGTAGCTACCATATGCCTTTAGTAGGACTAGATCGAATCATGGTGATTAGTCTTGTCTTGCAGATACACCATAGTAGTGCATGGACCGAGATTTATCGCTCGGTGATGATTATCCTCGCGTAGTGACAGTACGAGAGGGGAGAAAGCGGCGAGTGAACGTGCATCGGACCACTCCATATCGGGTTACTCCATATCGAGTGTAATCCTTATCATGGTATAGATTTAGATTGGTTTATCACATTGGCCGGAACGGCAACAAGAAGACGATAGGCTAGGTTTACCTTTGGTTTGCTTACCTTTATGGCTAGGTGGATGTGATCCATACATCCCTTCGTGTTCGTATGTTACCTTTATGCAATCAATGCTCCACATAGGGTTAGATCGGTAGGTTAGATAGAGAACCTTATTGGTTTGCTTCCGATCCTTGGATTGACATATCTAGGGAGAACCCTCCTTGGTGAAAAAAGCACCAAGTCACCCGTAGGCTTGCGGTGAACTTGAGCACGGTTTTACACCGTCAACAGTCACATGCAAAAGACAAGCATGGTGGGTAGCAAGCATTGTTTTGCAGGAAATTCATGGTGGCATGTGAAGAAAAGGAGCATGGACATGACTCAAAGCAAAGGTATCAAGTGGAAGGACCAATAATGCAAGCAAAGGAGTGGATGAGAGAGTTTGGGCGGCGCAACTTGTGGAGCACGCGGGCACAAAAGTCACAAAGGGAAGATCATCACGCTGGAGAAAACCAAGCCAGGGAGGGGCACGAGGCCACCCAGGCCGGTCGGCCAGGCCGGCCGACCTCCCCTTTAAATGCACCCCTGGCGCTCTTCTTTGGCAGGCAAGCAACTCTTCCATCTCTCTATTTGTGTGCTCGAAGTTTTAGTCCAAAACCACCTTAGACTTAGCCATCCTTCCCAAGTTTGTTTTGTCAAACAAATCACACCCTTAATCCACTCGAAATCCATACTCCGAAATAATTCTTGAGTGCTTTGTTACCGGTTAAAACCCTGGGATTATATTAGAGAGAAGAGTGCTGCAATCATGTGGAAGAAAACCACAACTCTCTTCACCAAGAACAAGGGGTCGTCATCGTCCAAGCCATCTTCGATGACGTCTTCGAGGAGGCACTCGGTTTCCAAGTCTCCTTGGAGCATGGAGGAAGACACGACACCACCGAGGAGGAATGGCACTCTCCTCCTCGGTGGTATGAGGGCCACAAGGAGCTCGTCCATGAGGTTTACCGAACCTCAAGGGCGTACGGAGGAGCCGCCCGTCCCACCTCATCGATAGACCGATCATCCGTTCCACCTCTATACACTCCGCGGTACTCCGCATATGGCTTCATCATCATGTCGAAGGAGGAGGAGAAGAAACTCTCTCGCCTTGAGAAGAGGCTTGTGGCTTCGACGATCAAGCTCTTAACTCATTGAGTTTTGGCACAGACATTTATTATATGTTGGGGCACCTTGGATGGGTGCAATTCTCCAACGGGGTGTCGGCAAATACCCACAAGGAATTTGCCTTGGAAATTCTAATGACCATGGCACCTATCCTTGATGAGGTGGTGTTGAGTTTATCATTCCGGTTGAAGGGAATTCAGCAAGTGGTTCCCTATGAAAATATTAGGGAGCTACTTGGTTTCCAAAAGGGAGCTCCGGAGAAAGTAGACGTGCCGAAAGGCATGTTGGATGGATTTTGGAATTTAATCTCCGGGAAGGCCCACCAACAAAGGAATTCCATCCGGAACCCCATCATCCAAGTGTTTCACTCATGGATGAGTAAATGGATTTTGGGGAGGATGAGGGAAACAAAGGTGACCAGCATGGAGTTGAATTGGCTTTACTCGGCTTTAATTACCAGACAGCCAATAGACCATTCCTACCTCATTATCAACTGATGGTAGGTGTTGTGAAGCAACATTGCGATCCGGAGATATTGGTTCAGGGTGCTACCTCTCAATGTTGGCCATCTCCTTAAGGCCAGGAATTTCAAGAAATCCCAAGCATCGTCTACCCGGGACCTCTCTCGGAATTGAATACTTGAAGCAAGGAAAATATATAAGTGGAGATGAGAGAGGAGGCCTTAATGTGGACAAAGTGAACTTACCCCTTCCGGATCCAAGACTTAGACTCTTTATTCAAGGGAAGGAAGATTGGTTGGAGGAAGGACTCCTTATGCCGGCAAGGAAGAATAAAAGAGGAAGAATTATAGAAGAAGGATCCTCCTCGGCACAAGAGGGAGATGCACAACAAAACTATGTGCCACCGTATGGAGGAATTCCTTCACTGCCAAGTTACTACGGAGGGCCATCAATGCAAGCATGGGGGAGTGGTGCAGCCATGCCCCTACAAAATTATGTGGTGCCCAACGTAACCTTTGCGGAGCCCTATGCACAATTTCCCCAACCAAAACATGTGGCCATAATCGGAGGATATGCTGCAAAAAACATGCAAAACATCGCAGCCATCCAATCCAACGCAGCTCAATTAGGTGAAGGCAATGCAAATATTGCCTATGAGCTTGGGCGCCTTCACCTAGTACCGCCAGATCAATTCGTTGGAGGAGATATCCAATCCTATTATGAGCAAGAGTACAACTACCAAGATTATCAATACCAACCACCGGCGGAAGATTAGAAGAAGGAGGAGCTTTAGTTTTCTTTTCTTTTCCCTTTTTCTTTAATTTTCAGCTTGTGTTTGCTTATGTATGCGTAGTGTTTTCAGTTTTTATTTAAATTCCAGCATGTGTGTTAGTTTGTTTTCATCATGAATAAAGTCACCACCTTGTTTTTACCTTTGGTAAAGTTGCAAAATTTATGCCATGATGATATATGATTATAATTACTGTTTTGTTTATCCTTGTATTTGTTTTATGCATGATTAAGCTAATGCTCTCTTAAAATACAAATCTGAATTTATCTAAATGCTAGCTTAATCTGTAGCGGATGTTATGATTAAAATAAAGACTCATAGTGTTTTATATGCTCTCAAGTTTTAGATGGATTAAAGATGATTTTTATTTCTAAAAGTAATGCTAACCTTGTCATAAATATCACTTGCATGTTGCTCTACCTATCCAGAGCCTTATAAATATTTGAGTGCATAAACCTTAGTGTACAAGATTTATTTTTGGGTCAGTTATTTCAGGCCATGATTTCTCTGGCCCGAGACTAAGAAGCTGGTCATTTCGTTTTTGCGTATCTATCTTATTGCTAGTCTTTTATCCATGCATTATGTATCCCCACATCGGAGATCTCGCAAACCACGCCGGATATCCACCCTTAAAACCAAATATCATCTTTTGTGATTACCTCCTTGACCACAACCTATCGTTGAGAATGGATCATCAATTCAAGCAAGATTGCAAGATGGTGCCAATATTGAAGATTTCAAGTATCTCTCGAAAGAAAAAATATTTCTGGTACCTACCTTATCTCTATCATCTCTTTTCTCATGGATGAGCAAACGTCTAAGCATGGGGGGAGGAGGTAGGTACAATGCAATTTTAGTGTTCAAAGGGGAGCAAAAAATGAGAAAGATAAAAATGAGTATAAAAAGAAAAATATATATGTATGAGAAAAAGAAAAAATGTGAGTATGTGTAAAAATAAAATAAAGTGAACTCCCTGGTTCTCTAAAGTGCATTATGAATTTCAAGGTTCAAGATTAAAAGATCCAAACTCATTTTCCAACCATGTGCAATCCGATAATGAGGACTTCCTTTGTGCCTCGGGATCACTCTTTGCCATTTGCATATGTCCACCTATCTCAAGTGTGTGTATTTTTCTCTCCCCCTCCTTGATATAACATTATTTTCTAATGACCTTTTTGACGAGTCTCGGTAAGACCATGAGAAGCTTGTCTTGTTTTGACAACATCTCATTTATAATATCTTGGTAGGACTAAACCTTCCCAAAAAGCTCCATATAAAGCCTACCACTTATATATATGTTATGAGAGGGAAAGAAGTAGAATAAATAGGCTTGAGAGACAAGATGAGATGAGAGCTCATGAGCAATATGCAAGATGATTTAAATTTGTGAACTTGGTTTAGCTCTTTTTCATCTTGTTCTTTATTTCAAAATTTCTGGGATCTATTTAGATTTTGGGAGCATGTTAATACTTGTGGGATAAGCTTAATTAATAATCTACCCTCCGTAGGGATGAAGGCTAGTACATTATGAAACCTTTACGGATTAATTTTTTGAGAGCATTATGTTTTCTTGTGTATAGTCAAGTGCAAGGTTTAAACAATGAAGGGCAACGATGATATCCATCAAAGGCTTACTCGAGGACGAGCAAGGTTTAAGCATGGGGGAGATGTTGACGGTGAAATTCCGTCAACCTAGCCATGAGTTTACCTTCGGTGTTGGCATGACTTTTATATCTTATCCATTGGTAATAACCCCCTTGGTATAACAAGTTCGTTCGTGCATGTCGGTTTTGGAGTTTAGTGTTTATGCAGGATTTTAGTGTTGAAAGCAAGACTTCCGGGATAAGTTCATTAAACACTTCATGACAAGACCTTGAAGCCCGGTACAAGTCAAGCAATGAAGTAAACATGACTGCAACAAGCCAGGGACCATAACCGAGAAGATGAAAAACTCCGAGGACCCAGTCAGAAAAGTGCTGAATCTTGCGGGACAAGGAGCTTCATCCAATCCGAAGAGAAACTGACGACAAGGGCCCACATGCAGAAGGGGGAAGGCTCTAGAAGACTCAGGAAGCAACACTAGGCAAAGCAGGTCGTCGGCTGGGCCGAAGTGGGCCCAAGCCGGCCGGCCCAGCCCATTTCAGGGCCCAGTCGACCCCCCTTTGACCTAGCTGCCATTCGGACTATTTATAACCCCGAGGCCAGGAGCCACGCATCAACTCATTCGTCATCGGCCATCGAGGCGCGGAGAAGAGAGGGACACCATCTCGGAGAGGAGAGGGTCGAGCTAGTTGACTAGGATCTTCCTAGCCGGCGTGGGAACCTTGCAAAGAATACCACGTCGGAGTTCCCGGAGCTAGAAGCACGACCAAGGTAGGATCCCGGTGATGATATTGATTCATGTATCATGTAATGTTGAATTATCAAGTTGTAATCCGATTTCTAGCGATCAAGTGTTTCTCCTACGTCTTTGATTTCGATCGGCTTTTCGTATCTTAAGATCTATTCTCGAGATAGATCACCGAGGATGTTCTTGTATCCGTGGTGGCTAGAGGTGCATGTCTGACCTTCCGAGAGATTTCAACTTGTCTTTGAACTCGCCCTAGACTAACCCGCACGAATAGGGGTGCATTGTGACAGAACGGTGGCTCCAAAAGGCGGGCGTTTTCGGAGTCGGACAGGAAACCATGGTTTAAAGAAGCTTTTTATGAGATTGAACTTGTTACTTCTTCTTTGTTCGGAACTTCAACGAAGGCTTGATCCAACCTCTCTAGATTGTTTTATCTATCCCCCTCTATCTCTTGCTACCTCCGGCTTTCAAAGATTAGATTCATTTTTGTGATGCTCTTTAAGATTAGATGCATAGGTTTAGGGATGACAATTCTGCCCGCGGGCGCGGGTATCCGCGGATACCCGACCCGACGGGCATGGTACGGGCAGCAAAATCCGCCGGCCGGCGCGGGTACGGGCAGCAAAATCCGCCCGCGGGCGGCTAACGGGTTGGAATCTTTACCCGCGGGCATACCCACCACCTGCATCAAAATAAAAAAGCCTATATGTATTATGGCCCAACCCATTAACCAACCCTATAGAACCCCACCCACCTCTATTCGGCTGTTCCCCATCCTCAGGACCCCACTCGGCCGCCCCTCTCCCGGCCCTCTCTTTTTTTCTCTCGTGGTCAAAGGCGGCGGCGCATCTGCTGGTGCTGGAGGGGGCACCCTCGCGACCTCAGGCGGCAGCCCGCGGCGCCCTGCGGCGGCGAGGCAAGCAGACGCCGAGACGCGGGCATGCGGACGCGACGCACCTCGGCGGTCTCCTTGCGCCCGCCCGGTCTACCCCGACCCCTCGCATCCTCGCCCCTCCCTCGCTCTGCGGTCGGCGTAGGAGCCTCCACGGCACACCGACGCCCCAGACCCAGCGACATGTCGTCGCCTGTCGCCCCAGCGGCATGCTACCGCCGCCGCCCCTAGTGGCACTGTCGGCGCCCGTTGGTACTAGTGCTTGATTTGATAGTTCTTGTTGAAATAATCTCAAATTGGGGCTTGATTCGGTAGTTCTTGTTGAAATAATCACAAATTGTCTGTTGTTCTTGTTGAAATAATCTGAAATTATTGTGGTTCTTATTGAAATGAGCATATTAATATGTTATCTTTTCGCGGGCACGGGTAAGCCCGATACCCGCGGATACCGTCGGTGCGGGCACGGGTAAGGTTTTTTACCCGCGGGCAGATTTGCGGGCGAGTAAAGACCGGCGTCGCGGGTATGCTCGCGGGCGGGTAAACGTCGTACCCGCACTTACCCGACCCGCTGCCATCCCTGCATAGGTTTCACCTTTCGAAGATCAAAGTTCTTGGCTTTATTAGATTGATTCTTGCATCACACATTTGTTCCACGGATTCGATACCTTGGGTTCACACTAGGGAAGAAGGGTCCCTTGACTACGACGGAGGATTTGTCTGCTTGCAAGTCCACTTGAAGTTTAATACGAATATATACCATCAACATGCACATTCTAAATATATAATACTCATCGATGGATTTCAAGGTGGAAGATAATAATTGAAAATTTTGAATGAGATTGGTTCAATTCAAAATTATCTTATCTCAAAATCTTGGATACGAAGTTGCCTATATCCAAATCGCATCAAAAAGATTCAATATAAAAGAATCATATCCATACATCGTATGGTTGTTTGATTCTCTCATACACCTTGAGATGTGCTAATAATGCATCTTGCAAGAGCATTCGGCTGATTATTGTTTTTGAAATGATATGCTAGCCAATAGCACATGGGATCATATTATGTTCTTTAGTGGAACTCATGATCTTGTTATGAGATTTGATATACAGATCTTTGCTATTTATATAAGATCCCCAGAGTGAAAGATTACTGACATACTTCATGCACTTGTAAGTGAGACCCACCATTTTCATGGATGTCTATCAACATACACTAGTGGTCACTTACATATTGTTTTGCAAAATGATAAACCACATAGTGCGACTATGTGCTGGTTGTGGTTCTATGAATCACTAACCATATACTTTTTGTTGTTTAGATAAATGCAAGTTATGTGAGGTACAACCTCGGAAATGGTTTATTCCTAACAATGAGAAATAAACATTATGCAAATCTAAGTATTATTATAATCGTACAGATTATTTACACAGTCTCTACCTTGCACCACATTTTCAAATGTGTTTAAGAGATTGGCATGAGAGGGCTTAGTGTTTTGCAAGTATCAGAGGGAAACTTTCCTCTTTGATCCATAACTTATTTCCGCATGATATTGTACTCTTTTCTTTGTATGAATTTTTTGCCTTGTTAGGTTTCTCATTCTAAGTTTTTAATGAGGCAACATCAACACAAGGTGTTATATATCATCTACTTTCCCTGTGGGGTTTTTGAGGATGATACTCCTCACATAATTGTTGTTCTTCTAAAGATTATGAGTTTACCTCATAAAAGATCAAATGGAACAACATAAATCATGATTTTTCCTTATTTTTCCTATTGAGGTTTTGAGGCTCAAATTTTCTCACAAAATTATTTGGGGAAATTTCGATTTAAATTATATGTCTCATCGTTATGTTTCCCATGGTTTTTTTAGAAAGGATGGATACAAATGTACTATTGTTCTTTTGACTACACGTCTTGACGGAACAATAAAGTACCTTGGTTCTGCTCTTTATTTGTCCCATTCGGTTTAGAGGAGTTAACTTGGTACACATTTAACTATAATTATTCCTTAGATTTTTCCCACGGGGTTTTTCATGGAGGAATTAACAACATGACTAATGGATGATCAAATGAAGCTGGAATTGATAAGGGGGGATGTTAGAGAACATTTTAGTGTGATCTAATTTCAAAAGGTGCTGATAGGGCAGGTTACATGTCCTAACGTCGTGGTGCCCCTTCACTCATGCATATATATATACAGACTTCATGAGATCAATACAACTCAATCATTTCCATCTTATCATGTGCCTCGTTCACCTTCCATTCTAAACAATACGTTTGTGCCCGCAGGAGCAAAACTTTTTTTTTACCTATCTAAGCTTTGTGGCAGAGCTGAGGCGCAGGTACCACGGGTCAACCATACATGACGGGCGTGACGTCGTCAAACGGCGCAGAGCGCGAGTGGCGCCAGCCACAAACACACTATCTTGGCTCGTCCCCCTTTGGTTCGTAAGAAGAGGAAGGCAAATGCAAAAAATATGTCTGGTCTCCAGGCGTGCAACGTCGTCGGATAAGTGACTGGCCCTCCGTCCTCCGGGCCGGGGCGCATATCAACCGCCGTGTGGGGGACTGGGGGCAGAGCGCCGTCGCGTGGTGAGTGGTGACCGAGAAGCTCCAATTGTCGGCCGCCAGGCCGCTACATATGCCCCCCATCTACTCAGACACTAGATTGCCTGAACTGAAACAGACACCTCAGCGTAACACACGGGATCCGGATCGGAGGGAGCTGTCCAAGTTTCTTGTCACTTGTCTCTTCAGCTCTAGGTGCATCTCTTTTTTCTTTTGCACCCCATCTCGATCGGTTCTGTTTCTTAGTTAAGGGAGGTCCTCCTGTTGTTTTTATCCATTGTCCATATTCAAATCCACACCCACCTCAAATGGGGAGGGTATGAGTAGAAAATAATTATCCATTGAAAAAATGGGGAGGGCAGGGTGTGGGGAGGGTGCAAATAATCGATTGGGTATGTGTAGAATCGAGTACAAAACTAGTTATCCATTGGGTATGGGTGGGAATAGTGAGGGTAAGAAGTTGATAATAATTATTTGGATTTGGGTATGAACAAGAGTGGATTTATCCATACCCTGCCCAGTGGCAGCCTTAAAGGGAGGGAGGGTTTGTGTTCACTGACATACGGCTTGGTTTGGAATTAGTATATTGGATGGACGGGGAGAAATTTCGGTCCAAATTTAAGCTCCTGGCACATTGTCCCAAGCAAAGCAAGCAAACTATGAGTTGTCCAAACAGGAATTTAACTTTAATTTTTTCATGGAGATCTACATCATTGCAGCGTGGCAAATTTGGAAACAAAGAAATGGTCACATCTTTGAGAGGAAACCAGTCAGTATCAACCTTCGGCAAAGAAGTTTCCAGGAGGAATGCTTAAATCAAGCTCATAGAATGAAAAACTCATTCCAGTCCCTATTTCTTTCTTGGGTTAAGACAACTGTACAACCTTCTTAGCTTAGCTGCTCTCCCTCTTCCTTGGTTTTCTTTAGCTGTAGTTGGTGTATAGCTCTAGTTCTCCTAGCGATAGTTTTGGCTGGTCTTTCCTTTGTTTTTTCGCTTTCCTAACCTTTTTTTTCCTTTAATAAAATTTCAGTGCCGGGGTTTCCCCGCCGTGGTTCAGTTAAAAAAAAGCAAGCAAACTGTGGTATGGTCAACTATTCAAGAGTTTTTGATGTGAGATATGATTGCGGATCCGTTTATTTTTGTTCAGGGTTTCACATGGCACTCAGCATATATAGAACCAAGAACAATTTACACTCATCTGTGTACTTGAGAGGTGTACTGTTTAGCATTCGGGAGCAGACAGACAGAAGAACTACAGCATTTAAGCATGTCACAAAGTAAAACTGCGCAACTTTTGTTTTTTACTTGAATTTGGTTCATAGAACGGTAAGGTAAATGCAAGTGTTTCCTTCTGAAAAAGGTAAATGCAAGTGGAAGGGAATTGTGATGCTATCAACTATGGAATGAATAATTACACTCTTTGTTTGGATCAGTTACACTAATGTAATCAAATAGTATGATTCTTTTTTCCCCTGCATGACAACGACTGTGAGAGCAACTCCACGAGTCTCCAGGTAAAATCTTAGTTATAATTAGAGTTGTACAATTGTCCGTGCGTAAAGTCCCGACAGTAACTACTACAAGTGCTGAGATCTATCTCTCGATGGCCGGTGCTAAGCAACTAGGTGACACGAGGTTTATCCTGGTTCCGGCCGGGGCCGTACGTCCAGCAGGGGTGTGCTCGAGGCACTGTATTCAGTTGCACCGTGGTGCTTGCAGAGGGGGGCTACAAGCGAGGCGAGAGAGGAGGTGGGGCCTCTAGGTCCCTGAGGCGTGATTGAGGCGAAATACCAATATCGTGGTGAAGGCGGTGAGCGTGTAGGCGTGCTCCCCCCCCCCCCCGCGGCCGGGGGACCGTCCCCTCCTTTTATAGGCCAAGGGGAGGCAGTTTACAATCGTGCCGAGCTGTTCTAGTTACACGTAGCGGTATGGTGCACAGTGTCGTAGAGTGGACGACCGTCCTGGCAAATCTCGCTTATGGTGGAGCGTCATGGCGTGCCCTGTATCCGTCCATGAGCAGCTTCGAGGGTGGCGGTGCGGGAGCTTCCCGTTTGGTCGTCGTCTGTACGTTGACTCGAGGGTGCAGCTAACGGGAGGCTGTAAGGTGCATAGCAGCAGGCGTGGCGGCGTCTTGTCGCCCCGTACTCCCAGAGCATAGGGGATGGCGCTGCAGTGCCCGAGATGGCGTCGTGGTGGCGGGGATGGCCGCACAGGTCCGATGGCGATGGAGGAGATGCGCCTCACTGGTCCGATGTCATAGCGTTGTCCTGGGCGAGCGCGGAATAGGCGTCCATCTCCTTTTCGAGGGTTTCGCCGTCCTCCTTCGAGGGTGCGGCGCGTCAGCCGTACAAGAGTGGGTAGCACAGCATCACAGAACTGACACTGGCCTTACCGCACAGTTCGTACAGTGGTGGGGATGACCTCACTTGGAGGGTCGGCGGAACAGCGCCGGGATACGATTCCCAAGTGTGTCAGAGGGACGGCATGGCGTGGATTCATCTTTGACTTGGGTGCCTGCATGTGTCAGAACATTAAATGCTTCGGTCGGGGGAGCACGGTAGGGGGGCGGCAAGACCATGAGAGCCTCGAGCGAGGCGGAGACTCGCTCGAGGGGGTGTCTGGCCCTCGAGCGAGGCGGAGCCTCACCCGAGGGGGCGACCAGCCCTCGAGCGAGGCGGAGCCTCGCCCGAGGGGGCGTCCAGCCCTCGAGCGAGGCGGAGTCTCGTTAGTGCGGTGTTGTGCCCCTCGAGCGAAACAGAGTTTTGCCCGAGGGGGGCTCGGGCTGACTGTTCTGGTGGGCCGCTAGGGCCGCCAGGTCTGTGGTCCCCTGCCGGTGGGCCGTGATCGTCTCGGGCGTGTTTTATGGCTGTGGGGTTGTTTGTGTTTTGTTATTTGCGAAAAAAATGGAGTTCCCCCCAGTTTTTTAGGGGACCCCTATGGCCGTCCCCGACAGTAGCCCCTGAGCATCTGCGGTGGTATCCGTTAGGATCCCACAGAGGCTGATGCTTGCTGATGGGACATTGTTCCCTCTCGGATGCTGTGCTGTTCCATGGGGGCACGCTAGCGTACCCATGGGTGTAGCCCCTGAAGCCTTGCAGAAGCGTGGGTGCTCCTGCAAGGTTTTTTCGCAGAGTCTGTCGATGTGCGAGGTGTTAGTTTCAGTCAGCATCGACAATGTTTCAGCCGGCATCGGCGGTGCCATGCGCATGTATTTGGCATATGTCTGCGTCCGGTGCATTGCCGGGAGGTGTAGCAGTGCATCGAGCCCCCGAGCCTGGGCCCAGTTAAGGCGTACGAGGGGGCTCTTTGTCTTTGTTACACGTCCCCTCACCGTCCCTCTGCGGGACGGAGGGGTGAGGCATCCGCAACTCCCATCGAGCGGGTCGCGAATTGCAGGTTCCTCATTGAGCTGTTATTGGGTGATTCAAGTGGACGCCCATGCCCCGTTCGATAAGGGTTGGCTCGTGGTCCGGAGACTTGTCCATGAAAGCACTTACGCGGGTTTGCTAGGCAGGGCTTGGTCCCGTTCACTGGGGACTGAGGGCGCGGAAGCTCTCCCTCATTGGGATCCCTTGACTAGCTGCCCTCGTTGGCTCCTGAATACGACAGGTGGGGCGCCCTCGAGCTGGTGAGCTCGAGGATAGGCTCGCATGTGCGTGCCCTCGTCGTCCCTGACTCTATGGATCTGGGGCGCCTGTTCGAACCCTTCGAGGATCAGGCTTCGAACCCCTGATCAGCAGGGCCGTTGTGGGGTGGCATCTAGGTGCCCCCTTACTTCTTGCCTTCGCTTCTCGGTTGCGCGCCCTTTCGCTTTCGCCCGCCGCTCGCTTCGTCTTCGCGTGCCACCGCCAACCGCAATGGCTCCCCCAGCCAATTGTGGTGCTAGATCCGCTGTCGTGGAACCGTTCGACGGTGATGGAGTTCACCTTGAACGAGCTCGTGAACGGCGGTCAGCTGGCACCGAACATGGAGGGGTCGCCCCCAGCGTGGATCGTTCCACCGGAGACGGATCGGGAGCCCAACCCACCGTACGGCTACGTCGTCAGCTTCATCTGGCACCACGAGCGTGGCTTCACCGCGCCGGCGAGCCGCTTCATGCGTGGACTGTGTCACCACTACGGGGTGGAGCTTCACAACTTCGCCCCCAACGCGATTTCGCAGGCGACCACCTTCGTCGGTGTCTGCGAGGGGTTCCTGGGGATCCCCGTGAACGGGGATCTCTAGGTCCACCTGTTCCGCACGGAGCTGCACACGCTCGCCACAGCCGAGGCACGGGTGCGCCGGGCGGTGCGCACCGACGGCCTGTCGGTCTCGCTGCGGGACTCACGCAGGGAGTTCTACATCCCCTGCACGTTGACATCCAACAACGCGGAGTGGGAGAGGGGGTGGTTCTACCCCCGCAACGACGGGGCCGGCCTCCCCCCTACACTGGAAAGGTGCTGAAGGAGAAGGCCGACTCCTGGCACCACGGTGTGTCTCCCTCTTCGCACCAGGAGCGGCTGGAGTCACTCCTGA
The DNA here is from genome assembly GCA_947561735.1 of Cenchrus americanus. Taxonomy (NCBI): domain Eukaryota; kingdom Viridiplantae; phylum Streptophyta; class Magnoliopsida; order Poales; family Poaceae; genus Cenchrus; species Cenchrus americanus. Next base: position 181,912,946 of record OX387239.1, on the reverse strand, counting down.
ATGCGTCAAAGGGCCTGGCGGACGCCGGGTTGGGCGCGGCTTCGGTCCTCGCCAACCTCCACCCCAGGCGAATCATCCCCCTCATGGAGAGGGAGCTTCGCATCGACGAGATGAGCGAAGCGGCCAACCCTACAGCGTTGGCGCGTTCGCAGTTGCTGCACGACCACTTCCCTCGGGAATACGCAGCAATGAGGGCGAGGCGTGCCATCAACCTCAAGGCCAGGCGGCACAGCAACGACGACCATTGGTCGTTTGTTATGCTCCCCGACGCCCCGGCGGTGAGTAGGCCTTCCGCCTTTCCTCGTTCCCTTGCGACACACCGATGCGATCTTGACAGTTGTCTTTTAGCAGAGGGTGACTGTGGATGCCGCGCGGTCTGACCCGCCCACGCCGTGAGCCTGAGCGGTCGCCCACGCCGCGTAGTGACAGGAGCAGGAGCGGGTCGCATGCAGAAAGGAGAAGTGGATGTCTCGGAGGAGCTCGCGCCCCTAGGGGATGGGCACACACTGCTGCAAGACGCCTGACGTGGCGCGCTTGTACAGCTCGCCGTTAACGAGGGTGAACGATTTGGCCATCCTGGCGATACTTCTGGCCTCGGATCGATCTGAGGGAAGCTCCCCTTGATCCATCCAGGCGATGTACTTGGCTCGCCAGTCCTCTGCGCGGGGGGCTGGCTCAGTGTCCATGGCCTCGGCCTCGTCCGCGCCATAACCCTCGAGCAAGGAGAGCACAAATGCCTTGTTCGAGGGGTCCTCGTCCATAGGCTCCATGCTCGCTGGATTCGAGAGAGCCCCCGAGGGTTCCTCTTGACTCGAGGGTGTCGGCTCGAGGTTGACAGACAGTTTTGCGACATCCTACGCAAAAAACATTCGGAGTAACAGTGATTCACCCCAACACAATTTTTGGCGAGTTCGTCCGCCTCCTCGTTGTACCGGTAGGGAACGTGATTAAGCTCGATGCCGTAGAACTTGTCCTCAAGGGCTGGTACGGCGTTGTAGTAGGCCTCCATCTTTTTGTTGTGACAACTCGCGTTCTTCATGACTTGATCAATCACGAGCCGCGAGTCTCCCCTGACGCTGAGGTGCTTGATGCCTGTTTCGATGGCGATTCGAAGGCCGCAAAGGAGGGCCTCGTACTCTGCCATGTTGTTTGACGCAAGGAAGTGTAGGCGTACCGCGTACCTCATGTGTTCCTGAGGGGTAAGATGAAGAGCGAGCCCGTGCCCGCCCCCGTTTTCATCACCGTTTTCATCATATAACAAGTTCATCTTTGTGCATGCATTTGGAAGTGTTGTGTTTATGTAGGAAAACATGGACATAAAGGACGGATTCGCAACAAGTTCAAAGGAGCATTTACGGAGTCTTGTTCGTGTTCATGAGCTTGATGAAATCACTTCCAATGGTGGCGAGGACCGAAGTGCTACGAGGAACACCCCCGGGAATTGAAGCGTAAAAGATCAAACTTCATGCAAAGAGAGCCTCCATCTTGGACGCGAGGATAACAGCATCAAAATCATGCAAGTGGAGGGGGCAAAGTACATAAGTGCACGAGGACCCACGGAGCAAAAGGGGCGACCGAACCGGCCGGGTGGGCACGGGCCGGCCGGCCCAGCCGGCCGACCCGGCCCGGTTCCGCACCGGTTCGGTCCCGTTTTCCTTGCCCTCGAAGGATCTTCAACCCTAAAAGCCCCGAGGCGCCGCCAACACCGCAGGGAGGAGTCATTCGCACCGAAGGCCATCCACAAGCTAGAGAGAGAGGAGGAGGATCTCCGGCGGGAGATCAACCACCTCGAAGGAAGCACCCTCTCGTGGAGAAGAAGGAAGACACCGGCGGAAGGGAAACCATGATCAACGGTGCCATGATCGCACCTTGATGGGGTAATCTTCTCATTCGTCCATGGGTTGTAATTGATATTGAGATGTAATCGCACTTTGTCGGATTATCTACCTATCATCTTGTGTTGAATATACTTTCATGCTTAAGGTTAGCTACCATGCCGTAAAGGGAGTATAGGCCTCCATGCTTCCTTGGATCCATTCAATACGCCGTGTCCATCAAAGGTCTAGTCATGAATACCTTCGCGTAGTGACAAGACGAGAGGAGGGAAAGGGCGAAACCGTGGTCACAACCCCGATAGATTAGATTGGTTTTTCATGTCTTTAAGCGATTGCATGCTCTAGTATCGTAGACCCGTGGGCGAGTGTCTTCTACCTTGATCGCTTATCATTCTCTCTAGTGTAGTTTAGTTGTTTTCTAGTTTAATAGTAACTTAGGGTTTTAGTAGCTAGTGTGTCGTTGTTGATTGAACGCTTGTAATCCCCTTGCTCCGCGGATTGACAAGAACCTTGGGAATCCCGTGGTGAAAAAGGTGTGGGGTCCGTACGCTTGCGGATCGTAGAGGGATACGTCTTTTATCCGTCAACAAGCCCCTTTTTCTGGCGCCGTTGCCGGGGGCAAGTTAGTTTACATCGTTTGATTTGCATCTAACTTAGTTTTATATTTAGTTTACCTTTTTGCTATATCTAACATATATTATCTAGAAAAACACTTGTTTCGTTTTTGTTTTTGTTTTTATCTTATTGTCTAGATGGAGTTCGTTAATCAACCCGTGGAAGAACCGGAGAAATCATTAAGGGATTACGCTAGCCCTCGATGTGAAGACATAAAAGTACAAGAGTCGGATTCGAAGCTCAAAGTGACCAAGTATGAAATTAAATCCAAGATCATCAAGATGGTGGCGGAAAACCCATTTGAAGGGATGGTTACGGAGAACCCATATAGACACATAAGGGATTTCACGACAATATGCAACACGGTGCGTCAAGAAGGAGTTCCCGATGAATGGTTCAAATGGAATCTCTTTCCCTACTCACTTGCCGGCAAAGCAAAGACATGGTATTCGGTTGCGTCCTTTGAAGTTGAAGGCAATTGGAACAAGTTGACAAAGAAATTTTGCGAGAAGTTCTTTCCAATTAGCAAGGTTCAACATCTAAGGAGGCAAGTGATCACTTTCATGCAAGGAGAAGAGGAAGGGATATACCAAGCCCGGGATAGGTTTAATGAATTAATCGAACAAGGACCAAAACTCGGCTTCACCGGTGACGTACTCTTGCATACATTTTTCTTTTCCCTAACCCCTAGTTGCATGCAACACGTCGAAATGTGTGCGGGTGGGGATCTCATGGAGAAAACACTCACGGAAGCCGCCCAACTTCTACAAAAAGTTAGTAAAGCGGCTGCCATGTGAAGAGATTGGGAAACAAGACTTGTCAAGAGCCGGAATACAATTCAAGGAAGAAGAAGCTTGCTGATTTTTCTAAAGAGGCAACCCCGGAAGTCACAAAAGAGGAACCAATCATAGAAAAGCTTGAACAAGAACACATCAAGTCAAGAACTACACCAAACGTCGACTTCGCCATACCAAATGAGACGAACAAGAGAAGCATGTCAAGCGCGAAGCCACTAAGGGAGTTCGAGCCAATGGATTGGGTTCCTATTGATTACGGAGAAGTATTCGACAAGAGAAGACCGTTCCCTAATCAAAAGGGAATGGCAAGAGCATTGGAAGTGGATTTCCCACCGGAGAAGAAAGCTGAAAATTCATACGACCTCAAAACCACCGGTGAGATTTTTGAAAAGCTCTTTGGAGATGACGTGGTGGATCCGGAACATATTGCCGAGTTGAAGAGAATCATGGGGATCAAGCCCGAAGCATCACCATACGCTCGCCTCGCTGAAATTTACTCGATAGGATCCGAAGAAGAAGAGAAGATGACGCCGCACTTGAGTTGCGAGATCAACGGAGTTCAATGCAAAGCTTTATGCGACATCGGAGACCAAGTAAGTGTTCTATCTTCTAAAATTTACGATAAAGTTCAATACCACAACCTAGACTTAGCTCCAACATCAACGAAATTAATTATGGGAGATGGTAGAACTATCAAACCTCTAGGTATTGCTTGCAACATGAAAGTAAAAATCTCTAGAAACTATATACCAACCGATTTCTTTGTTATTGATGCTTACCATAGTAATTCTGATCATATAATCTTAGGTAGGCCTTTTCTTAAGTTGGTTGATGCCGTGTTAGATGCCGGAGAAGGCAAAGTAACAATGAACCTTAATGGAACAAAGTACACATATAACTTTCTTCGTGCTTCTAAACACCTTACACCTTTTCCTCCCGAAGATGAAGAAGTAGAAGAGATAGATAGTCTTTGTTTTGTTGAAACCCTTAGAGACCCGCTGCAAAGAGCGATGGAAAATCAAATTAGTAATCAACAAGATGAAGAACTAGAGGAAGCAACAAAAGGCTTAGAGCCGCATGATGGTAGTGTGGAGGAAGTGAAATTCGAAGACATAGGAGAAATCAAACCCGAGGAGCCACAAGTGCCCGAGGTAGACCTTAAACCTTTGCCCAAGGGATTAAAATATGAATTTTTGGGCCCAGACAAAACTTATCAAATCATTGTGAGCGACGAGTTGAGTCCCGAAGAAAATGAAGCGTTGCTGATTTTATTAAAAAAACATAGGAAGGTGATTGGATATTTAATTAATGATCTCAAAGGTATTAGCCCAGCCTTTTGCACTCATCGTATACCAATGGAAGACCAATGTAAGCCTGTAGTGTACCACCAAAGGAAGCTAACCCATGCCATGCGAGAGGTAGTAAAGAAAGAGGTTATCAAGTTACTTGATGCCGAAATCATCTACCCGGTTCCGCATAGCGAGTGGGTGAGCCCGGTACATTGTGTACCGAAGAAAGGAGGTTTAACCATGGTGAAGAATGAGAAGAACGAGTTGATACCGCAAATAACCGTGACCGGGTGGCGGATGTGTATCGATTATCGTAAGCTTAACAAAGCGACGAAGAAAGATCACTTCCCCCTACCGTTCATTGACGAGATGCTCGAGAGGTTAGCAAACCATGCTTATTTTTGCTTTCTCGATGGATACTCGGGGTTCATGCAAATTCCCATTCACCCGAAGATCAACATAAGACAACGTTTACGTGTCCTTACGGAACGTTTGCATATAGGAGGATGCCCTTCGGCTCCGTGCAACGCTCCGGCCTCTTTTCAACGTTGCATGATGGCCGTGTTTTCGGAATTCATCGAAGAAATTGTTGAAGTGTTTATGGATGATTTTTCCGTTTACGGGAAGACGTTCATGGATTGCTTAGCAAACTTAGAAAAGGTCCTTACAAGGTGTGCGGAGGTAGATTTGGTTTTAAATTGGGAAAAGTGCCACTTCATGGTTAAGCAAGGCATAGTGCTCGGACATGTTATATCCGAGAGAGAAATTGAAGTGGACAAGGCTAAGGTAGAGACGGTTGAGCAACTCCCACCTCCTACGGATGTTAAGTCCTTAAGGAGCTTTCTAGGCCATGCCGGATTCTATAGAAGATTTATAAAGGACTTCTCGAAGATCACTAAGCCTTTAACGCACCTTCTTCAAAAGGATGTGGCTTTTGACTTTGACGAGAAGTGCCTAGCGGCATTCCGGACCTTGAAAAATGCGTTGGTGAGTGCTCCCATCATCCAACCTCCGGATTGGAGCCAACCTTTCGAGATCATGTGTGACGCAAGTGACTATGCCGTAGGCGCGGTCTTGGGTCAAAGAAAGCAAGGCCGAGTTCACGCCGTTTACTATGCTAGCAAAACTCTTAATGGGGCACAATTAAATTACACCACTACAGAAAAAGAGTTGCTAGCGGTGGTATTCGCTTTCGAAAAATTCAGATCTTACATCGTGAACTCGAAAGTCATTGTTTACACCGATCACACAGCCATCAAGTATCTCTTGGCTAAGAAGGAAGCTAAACCACGTTTGATTCGTTGGATCCTTCTTCTCCAAGAGTTTGATGTTGAAATTCGTGATAAAAAGGGGGTGGAAAATGTTGTGGCCGATCATTTGTCTAGGATGAATCGTGGACAAGATGATAAAGATCCCATAGAAGATAAGATGAGAGATGACCACCTCTATAGAGTGCTTGATAAAGATACTTGGATGATCGACATCATTCGAGCAATTCGGAAGATGCCCCTCGATCATCTAGATAAAAACACTCAAAGGAAGATAATCTCCGAAAGTAAGAAATATTTTTGGGATGCACCATACCTCTTCAAACTTGGCAATGATGGAGTAATGAGAAGATGTGTGCCAAGAGAAGAAAGGGTTGAGATTCTAAGGAAGTGCCACTCGATGGAGTATGGTAGACACTATAGCCATTTTCGTACCTAAGCAAAAGTATGGTCGAGCGGATTCTATTGGCCGGAGATGCATGAAGATACTAAAAGATATGTCGCATCATGCCCCGAATGCCAAAGAACCGGAAACATCTCTCAAAGAAATTCTATGCCTTTGAAATACAACCTACAAATCGACATATTCGATGTATGGGGTATAGACTTCATGGGGCCTTTTAAAAACTCATTTGGATTCGAATACATCCTAGTCATGGTTGATTATGTATCCAAGGGGTAGAGGCAATACCATGTCGTAAAGCTTCCTCGGAGGAGTCCATCACTATGATCAAGAACGTGATTTTTCCCCGTTTCGGTACATCGAGAATCTTGATAAGTGATGGAGGAACTCATTTCACCGGGAAGAACTTCAAAAAGTGCTTGTCCAAGTTGGGAATTGAGCATAGGGTCTCCACGGCCTATCACCCACAAACCAACGGACAAGCGGAGACGTCAAATAGGCAATTAAAAAGCATACTTAACAAGACCATAGAGAAGGGAGGCAAGGATTGGTCAAAGAAATTAGACGGAGCTTTATGGGCTTATCGAACGGCGTTTAAAACACCGATAGGTATGACCCCTTATCAATTCGTCTATGGAAAAGCTTGCCACCTTCCGGTTCAGTTGGAACATAAAGCCTATTGGGCGATTAAAGAGATGAACCTTGATCTCGATGCCGCGATGGTGAAACGAAGAATTCAAATAAGTGAGCTAGAGGAGTTGAGGTTGAAGGCATATGAAAACGCAAGCATATACAAGGAGAGAATCAAAAGGTGGTATGATAAAAGATTGAAGAAAAAAGAATTTAAAGAAGGAGATAAGGTCCTCCTCTACAATTCGAGGTTTAAAACCTTCGGAAAGGGGAAATTGCAAAGCAAGTGGGACGGACCTTATGTCGTGCATTCGGTGTTCTCCAACGGAGCGGTAACCATTATGGATATAAACGGCGATCAATTTGTGGTGAATGGACAGCGGCTTAAGGTTTACTACGAACCCGATGTCGTGCCCCTTCACCATGTTGACGTCTTCACCATGGAGGAAGAGCCCGAACGTCCCGCCTAGGACGAAAAGCAAAGCATCAACTTCTGTAAATAATTTTTCTTTTAGTTTTCTGGAGTTTTTCGCGAAGATTTACTGGGCCAACTTTTTCCCATGGGCTAAGGAAGAAAAAAAATAGGGCGGTGTGCAAAAACCCGGCCGGCCCGCCCCCGAGGCAGGGTGGGCCGGCCGGCCCAGCGGACCGGCCCGGAGGGGCCCGACGTCCGATGACGCCGAATTTCGCCCCGAATTGCTCCTTTTTGACTTCCTTGTTTGGTCGGAAAATTTTAAGGGAAGTGTAAAAAAGGAAAATAAGGTTCCCGTGGCTTTTCTCTCAGACTATTTATTTGGCCGAATTGGGAGCTCGAGGATCAAACCTTTCAAGCAATATTTTGCACCCTTGTAGCGGCCATTGTGCCTCCAAGGAGCTTTGAGTTGAAGCTAGAAGCCAAGAAGCCATCGATGGAGGAGGCGATGCGATGCGAGCTCAAGCTACCCGTCAAGAGGACCGCACGCATCCGTTGCGGAGGGCGTGTCCCGACTGGAGCTCTTGCATCTCGCAACCCCCGTCGAAGGAGAGAAGGTCCCTACACCCGTCCGAAGGTCGGCACGCATCCAAGGCATCAAGCGCAAAGACTACAAGGAGGTGTCACCAGAGCCTAAGGATTATGGGGATAGCGACTACTCCGGCGATCGTAGCCCGAGCTCGTGGGCGGCCGCCGGTAGAGATGATGATGATTGGGATGAGCAGCCCAAGGAAAGGACTCCCGAAGGCCCCAACGGCGACGGCACCGATGGCAACGAAGGCAACGACAATGGAGGTGGCAACGGTGGTGACGATGGTGGAGATTATGGCGACGACGACCCCTTCGGATTGCATCCGATGTGTTGTCGAGCTTGCCGTCAATCCATCGCGGATCTCTACACGTCGGCCGACGAATGTCTCCAAGCCATGGAAGCGATGAAGCAGCGTATGGAGGACATGGAGCGCATAGTTGAAGATGACTACAAGTTCCTTAACCGCAACGTGCGCAAACTTTTCGGCATGGTTGGAAACATGAGAGGCAAGTGGTGCAATACTTGCTTGAAGTACCACTAGATCTAGTTTTCCCCTTACGATTTTTGTAAAATACGATGAGGACGTCGTATGTTTTAAGTGTGGGGGAGAGCTAGCTCGCTAGCCTTAGCTTTTGAACTTCAAGTTTAGGTTCGGTTTAATCTTCGTACAAGAGTCTTAGTGTTTTAATGAGTCTTTAGTTTTTTAGTGTGTTTTAAAATTTTTTGCAAGTGTCATAAATTAGTGTTGAGTCAAGAAAACCAAATAAAAAGAGTCTTTATATATATCTTTATGTTTTATGTATTGCTTATCTTTATTTACTTGTTTGTTTAATCTCCGATTCTTGATATATGAACACGAGTATGTGGTTTGAAAAACGTTTACCGTGGTGCTTAGTGGAATTGCTACTACTTAAAGTACCCATACCGCACTTTGATCTTGAGCTTCACATGTTAGTTGTGCTATGTTCGATGCTAAAAGTTGGAGGATTTCAGTTATGAAAATTATCTTAAAACCCTTGTAATAAAGGTTAGCAAAACCTCTTTTTCCAAGTTAAGAGTAAGAAAAATTCCTATCCAAAGCCAAGTTTATTTGTTTCGCTCCACCATAAGTGTGATTAGCACGATGAGTTAGGCTAGGACCCTTCTCTCTTGGTGAGTTTTAATTTCGAGCAATGATCATGTCCTTGTGCTTATCTTTTGTTGCTAGCCTCGTCATATATTCGGTACGTGACCTTCACAATGAAAGTCACGATCGTCGCCGGATTCCATACCCAACCCTATACATCTCTTTTGTACATCGTATTCCTTGAACACAACCTATTTTCAAAGTTTCGTCTCGTCTCTAGCATGATTTATTTAAAATTTCAGATTGTATGCATGCGAGGAAAGAGAGAATTGAAGGCTTTGAAAAGTTGTCAAGAGAGAGAAAAATAAAGAGAAAAAGTATGTGTATGGAAAAGAAAGAAAGAAAGAAAAATCATATGTGAATGAAAGAAGAAAAAGAAAAAAAGAAAAAGATGAGGTAGCAATGAAGATATGAGAGGGATGGATCAAGTGAAAGAAAAGAAAAATAAAGTGCAAGGAAGGGTGTCACGTTGATTGTGAGACGAAACTTTTACTCTTTTTCCAACCATGTGCAATCTGACAACGAGGACATCATTGGTGCCTTGTAGTCACAATTTTCTTTTGCCCTTGCACATGTCCACCATTCTAAATCTTCTCATCCTTGATACCCCTACATATGGTTAATTCTCATGATCATTGGCTTTGAAAGGTAGACAACCATTAGAGGAAGTTCTTAGTTTGACAATACTTGTGTTGATTGCGCTAGCCCTACCTATAGCTCCACTTTACATGATATATGAGAGATTAATGGGAGGTGAGAGTTTTATAAAATTTGGTTAGGATAGCCACTTCATATGAGTGACTTGAGAGAGCTTGGAGAAAGGTTTTTGCCTAATACTTGTTGCAGGAATTTTTGTTTTGAAAATCATAAAAACCCTCCGATGGAAGCAAAGGAGTAAGCATGGCTGAAATTGAAGACTTCGAGTGAAGAGTTTGAGTTGTGGGGTAAAACTTGACGTGGTAAAAGTTCTAAACGCCCATGTTTATGTTTGATTATCATTACTTTGTGTTTATGTATTAAAGATGAAAGGATTGACTAACTTGTGAAGGAGGATTAGTGATACACGATTACACACCTTGGACGAAGTTCTTTTACGAGTACTTGCTCGAGGACGAGCAAGAGCTAAGTGTGGGGGAGATGTTGACGGTGTATTTTGGTGCACCTAGCATGTTCATTACACTTTGGTTTGGATTTGATTATGGAACTAACCCGCCACTAGGTTCACTAATCATATAACAAGTTCATCTTTGTGCATGCATTTGGAAGTGTTGTGTTTATGTAGGAAAACATGGACATAAAGGACGGATTCACAACAAGTTCAAAGGAGCATTTTACGGAGTCTTGTTCGTGTTCATGAGCTTGATGAAATCACTTCCAATGGTGGCGAGGACCGAAGTGCTACGAGGAACACCCCCGGGATTGAAGCGTAAAAGATCAAACTTCATGCAAAGAGAGCCTCCATCTTGGATGCGAGGATAACAAAGATCAAAATCATGCAAGTGGAGGGGGCAAAGTACATAAGTGCACGAGGACCCACGGAGCAAAAGGGGCGACCGAACCGGGGCCGACTGGGCCTGGGCCGGCCGGCCCGGCCCGGCTCCGCACCGGTTCGGTCCCGTTTTCCTTACCCTCGAAGGATCTTCAACCCTAAAAGCCCCGAGGAGCCGCCAACACCGAGGGAGGAGTCATTCGCACCGAAGGCCATCCACAAGCTAGAGAGAGAGGAGGAGGATCTCCGGCGGGAGATCAACCACCTCGAAGGAAGCACCCTCTCGTGGAGAAGAAGGAAGACACCGGCGGAAGGGAAACCATGATCAACGGTGCCACGATCGCACCTTGATGGGGTAATCTTCTCATTCGTCCATGGGTTGTAATCGATATTGAGATGTAATCGCACTTTGTCGGATTATCTATCTATCATCTTGTGTTGAATATACTTTCATGCTTAAGGTTAGCTACCATGCCGTAAAGGGAGTATAGGCCTCCATGCTTCCTTGGATCCATTCAATACGCCGTGTCCATCAAAGGTCTAGTCATGAATACCTTTGCGTAGTGACAAGACGAGAGGAGGGAAAGGGCGAAACCGTGGTCACAACCCCGATAGATTAGATTGGTTTTTCATGTCTTCAAGGATTGCATGCTCTAGTATCGTAGACCCGTGGGCGAGTGTCTTCTACCTTGATCGCTTATCATTCTCTCTAGTGTAGTTTAGTTGTTTTCTAGTTTAATAGTAAGTTAGGGTTTTAGTACCTAGTGTGTCGTTGTTGATCGAACGCTTGTAATCCCCTTGCTCCGCGGATTGACAAGAACCTTGGGAATCCCGTGGTGAAAAAGGTGTGGGGTTCGTACGCTTGCGGATCGTAGAGGGATACGTCTTTTATCCGTCAACAATCACTGACCCGTCGAAGAAGAGGGTCCAGCACTCGGCCTGGATTTGCAACGGTGGCAATTGTGTGTCCGTCCACTCAGCGACGAAATCTGCCAGGATCTAGGACTTAATTGCCTTACGTGGCACGTAGGCGAGCGTCTCGCCCGTAAGTTCCATAGACCACTTGGCGATCCTGCCCGCCGCGTCCGGGTTATGGATGATCTCCCCCGATAGGGACGAGGAGACCACCGTAACCGGGTGGGCCTCGAAGTATTGCCGGAGCTTGTGCCGCGCGAGCACCACCGCGTAGAGCAGCTTCTGGATCTGTGGGTACCGTGCCTTGGTCTCGGACAGCACTTCGCTGATGTAATACACGGGCCTCTGGACTGGTAGGGCGTGCCCTTCCTCTGTTCACTCTACCACGATGACGGCGCTGGCCACTTGGGTGGTCGCGGTGACGTAGAGGTACAGAGGCTCGCCGCCCTGAGGCGGCATTAAGATTGGCACGTGGGCGGGCGTCGCCTTGAGTTTGTCAAGCGCCTCCTGGGCCTCGACGGTCCAGGAGAAGCGCTCGTGCTTCTTCAGGAGTCAGTAGAGGGGCAAGCCCTTTTCGTCGAGCCGCGAGATGAAGCGGCTCAAGGTGACAAGGCACCCCAACACCTTCTGGACCCCCTTAAGGTCTCGAATCGAGTTCATCCAGTCGAGGGCAGCGACCTTTTCGGGATTGGGCTCGATGCCCCATTGGGAAACGATGTATCCCAGCAACATGCCTCGCGGCACTCCGAAGACGTACTTCTCAGGGTTTAGCTTCACCCCGTTGGCCCACGGGCAATCGAACGCAATGCGCAGGTCGCTAACCAGGTCGTCCGCCTTCCTGGTTTTTACGACTATGTCGTCTACGTAAGCCTCAACGGTCCGCCCGATGTGGTCTCCGAAGACGTGCTGCATACACTACTGGTATGTAGCGCCCGCATTTCAGAGGCCAAGTGGCATCGTTACGTAGCAGAACATCCCAAACAGTGTGATGAATGAAGTCGCGAGCTGGTCGGACTCCTTCATCTTTATTTGGTGGTACCCGGAATAGGCATCAAGGAAACACAAAAGCTCACACCCTGCAGTTGAGTCAACGATTTGATCGATTCGTGGCAAAGGAAAAGGAGCTTTGGGACATGCTTTATTCAAACTAGTGTAATTTACACACATCTGTCACTTCCCATTCTTTTTCTTAACTAGTACAGGATTATCTAGCCACGTAGGGTGAAAAACTTCCTTGATGAATCCGGCCTCGAGGAGCTTTCGCAGCTCCACTCCGATCGTCTGGCGTCGCTCTTCGTCAAAGCTCCGCAGCCGTTGTTGCACGGCCCAGGAGTGAGGTAGGATATCAAGGGAGTGCTCGGTGACCTCCCTCGAGATGCCTGGCATGTCTGAGGGGCTCCACGCGAAGATGTCGGCGTTGGCACGGAGAAAGTCGACGAGCACCACTTCCTGTTTCGGGTTGAGGGTAGAACTGACCTTCAACGCCTTGCCCTCGGTGGCAGCAGGGTCGAGGGGCACCTCCTTGGTCTGCTCGGCAGCCTCGAAGCTGCCGGCACGCTTGGCAGTGGAGTCGAGGTCCTCGTTGACCAGCTTCTCCATGCTTGCCATGAGCGCTTCATCCAACACTAATGCTTTGGCATGCTCCAGGCACTCGACATCGCAGTCGAACGTGTGCTCGATCGACGAGCCCACGGTGATGACGCCCTTTGGTCCCGACATCTTCATCTTGAGGTAGGTGTAGTTTGGGACTGCCATGAACTTGGCGCAGCATGGTCACCAAATGATGGCGTGATATGCGCCCCTGAACCCCACCACCTCGAAGGTGAGTGTTTCCTTACGGAAGTTGTCCGACGTGCCAAATCAGACCGGCAGATCGCGAGGGGCTAGACGTGCTTGCCCGGCGTGACACTGTGGAACGGCGTCATGCTGGGCCGCAGCTTGTCCAACCCGATCCCCAGCAACTGCAGTGTGTGTGCGTAGAGGATGTTGAGACTGCTGCCTCCGTCCATCAACACCTTGGAGAACCGCGCGATTTCGATGACCGGGTCGACGACCAACGGGTACTGGCCCGGATTGAGGATGCGGTTCGGGTGATTCTCACGGTTGAAGGTGATGGCGTTCTCCGACCAATTGAGGAAGGAGGGAGGAGCCTTCTCTGTGGTGAGGACCTCGTGCCGCTCCCACTTGCGCTGGCTGTTGGACATGTCCACAGTTGGTCCCCGAAGATGAGGAAGACGTTCTCCACCGCCGGGAAGCCACCGGCATCTCTGTCACCACCGTCCTTCTTGGCCTCGCCATCCTTCACGGCATTGTGGCTGTAGTACTTCTTGAGCATGTCGCACTGCTCGAGGGTGTGGTTGACCGGTGTCTTGTGGTACAGGTAGGGCTTTTTTAGCATGTCGTCAAATACGCTGGGCCTCGAGGGGCCGCTCGAGGGCCCTTTCAAGCCGGGTCAACTGCGAGGGCCTCGTCCCTGACGTCGTCGCGTCCCTACGTGCGCGCCTTGCGGCGCAGCTTCTTGCCCCGCTAGTGTTTCTGCTGAGGCTCCTTGGACTTGCTGCCCTCCGCGGGCGCATCGTCCACGTGCTTGCCTTTATTGCTGTCGAAGATGGCCCCTACCGCCTCCTCGCCGGAAGCAAAGCTGGTGGTGATGTCGAACAGCTCGTTGGAGTCGACCGATGGGCTACGCCCGAGCTCGCGCACGAGGTCCCGGCAGGTCGTGCCCTCGAGGAAGGCGTGCACGATCTCGGACTGGGCGACACTCGGGAGCTCAGTACAGCGCTTGGAGAAGCGCCGTATGAAGTCCCGGAGCGACTCGTCGGGCTTCTGGGTGCACGCCCGCAGGTCCCAAGAGTTTCCGGGGGTGCACGTATGTGCCCCTGGAAGTTCCCTACGAACGTGTGCACCAAGTCGTCCCAGTTGTGGATCTGGCTGGGCGGCAGGTGTTCGAGCCACGTCGGAGCCGAGTCCACGAGGTGCAGCGGCAGGTTGCGGATGATGACCTCGTCGGTGGTGGCTCCGCCCAACTGGCATGCCAGGCGATAGTCGTTGAGCCACACACGAGGGTCTGTCTCCCCCGTGTACTTGTCGATCGAGGTGGGTTGGTGGAAGCGTTGAGGGAAGATCGCCGTGCGGATCTCCCGGACGAACACGCGGGTCCCCGGGGGCTCCGGCGTCAGTGAGTGATCCTCGCGGCTGTCGTAGCGCCCGCCCCGCCGTGGGCGGTTGCCTACCACTGTCCGCGTCTCCGTGTTGCCCGTTCGGCGGGCATTGATGACGTTGCGGGCATCGCCATCCTGGGCCTGTCCACACGTGTCAAGGATTCGCTCCCTGACCGGCGTTCGACCCTGGTTGGTCGGTTGTCCTGTCGCACCCCCTGCATGAACTGAGACCTCTGGGCCTTGCGCGTCGCCGTCATCCCGCGCGCTGCCCAGCTGGCGAATGCGGGACACCGAGATTTCGGCCTGTTGCATGGCTACCTGCTCGATAAGCGCCTGCTCCTCGCGGTGCAGGCTCTGCGCCTCAGACGTAGAAGGGGCGGGCATGGCTCGCAGCAGCGTCGCAGTTGCAATGAGCTTCTGGCTCGCTCGCGGGGGCGTGTTTGGGTTGTTGACGTCGAAGTCGGCGTTGATGTGCTCGCGGGCCTGCTTGCCCAGCTCACGTGCGCGTTCGCCACGGGCGGAAGCTTCTTCAGCGATGGAGGCGCGGAGCAGTCGTACCGCGCGGTACTCCTCCGCGAGCTTTGCCTCGAGCTCGTGCGCTTGAGCCAGCTGCGCATTGATGTCGGTGCCTCGCGCCAGCAAGGTGGGTGGTGCGCTCGGCCCTAGGTTTAGTGGTACGCCGGTTCCCGGGTTCTGGGGGGGCTTCTCCGTCGCCAGCCCCCGCCGCGTTCGTGCCGTCGGCCTGATCGTCGACGACCACTATGAAGCGCTCACGCGCGGGGTCGTAGCTACCAACATTGGAGGTGTCGGATTAGCCGAAATAGTAGTCCGCGACGTCGAGGAACCGCTGGAACATCACTGGGTCCGGCACGACGGAGAAGTCCCACTCCGCGTACCCGTGCGAGCTAGTGGGTGGTAGCTCACTGGCGGAGCCGTGGTAGGACTCATCGTTGGTGGAGGCGATGAGGTTCCTGACCGCCAGGAGGTGGTGGCCGAGAAGATCCTCATACGCCGCCACGTCGGTGCTAGCGGACAAGGCTTACGCTATCGCAGCGTTGCGCATCCCGTGGGGGAACCGCGACTCGGGAACCGCGCGCTCCTCCGTGGGTGCTGTCGCCGTCGCGCTAGAGGGTGCATCCAGTTGTGAGGCGACGCGCGTGGCCCGACGTTGTTCCATCCGCGCCTGGCGAGAGCACTGGCCGGAGCGTCGTCGGCGTCGTGGTGCTGAAGGGCTCCCAGCGTCCGCTTGGGCGGGCGCTAAGGCGTCGGCAGTGGGCATGGCGGGAACCGGTCCTGGCCTGGTTGACCGCCACCGGTGGAGTTCGCGCGTGGTTGGTGATGCGCATGAGGTAGCTGTTCCCTGTGGCCAGAAAGTTCAGGCTCCCGAACCGGATTTCGAATCCGACTGGGAGGGGGTCCGAGATGCCCATGGAGTACCTCTGGGACCTGTACTCAGTGCGGATCACCATCGAGATGGCTGGTGGAAAGCTGATCTTCAGCGCAGCTCCCCTACCTTGCGCGCCAACTGTCGGTGCAGAAAGTAGTCCCGACAATAACTAGTACGAGTGCTGAGATCTATCTCTCGATGGCCGGTGCTAAGCAACTAGGTGACACGAGGTTTATCCTGGTTCCGGCCGGGGCCGTACGTCGAGCAGGGGTGTGCTCGAGGCACTATATTGCATTGCACCGTGGTGCTTGTAGAGGGGAGCTACAAGCGAGGCGGGAGAGGAGGCGGGGCCTCCAGATCCCTGAGGCGTGATTGAGGCTAAATGCCAATATCGTGGTGAAGGCAGTGAGCGTGTAGGCGTGCTCCCCGTCGCGCCCCCGGCTAGGGGACCGCCCCCTCCTTTTATAGGCCAAGGGGAGGCGGTTTACAATCGTGTCACACTGTTCTAGTTACACGTAGCAGTATGGTGCACAGTGCCGTAGAGTGGACGACCGTCCTGGCGAATCTCGCTTCTGGCGGAGCATCATGGCGTGCCCTGTATCAGTCCAGGAGCAGCTTCGAGGGTGGCGGTGTGGGAGCTTCCCCGTTTGGTCGTCGTCGGTACGCTGACTCGAGGGCGTAGCTGACGGGAGGCCGTAAGGTGCATAGCAGTAGGCGTGGCAGCGTCTTGTCACCCCGTACTCCCATAGCGTCGGGGATCGCGCTGCAGTGCCCGGGATGGCGTCGTGGTGGCGGGGATGGCCGCACAGGGCCGATGGCGACGGAGGAGACACGCCTCACTGGTCCGACGTCACGGCGTTGTCCTGGGTGAGCGCGGAACAGACGTCCGTCCCCTTTTCGAGGGTTCCGCCGTCCTCCTTCAAGGGTGCGGCGCGTCGGTCGTACGAGAGTGGGTAGCACAGCGTCACGGAGCTGTCATTGGCCTTACCGCACAGTGTCGTACAGTGGCGGGGATGACCTCGCCGGGAGGTTTGGCGGAACAGCGTCGTGATACGATTCCCAAGCGTGTCAGAGGGACGGCATGGCGTGGATTCATCTTTGACTTGGGCGCCTGCATGTGTCAGAACATTAAATGCTTCGGTCGGGGGAGCAGGTACGGGGGCGGCGAGCCCGTGAGAGCCTCGAGCGAGGCGGATACTCGCTCGAGGGGGGTGTCTGGCCCTCGAGCGAGGCGGAGCCTCGCCCGAGGGGGCGTCCAGCCCTCGAGCGAGGCGGAGTCTCGTTAGTGCGGTGCTGTGCCCCTCGAGCGAAACGGAGTTTTGCCCGAGGGGGGCTGGGGCTGACTATTCTGGTGGGCTGCTGGGGCCGCTAGGTCCGTGGGCCCCTACCGCTGGGCCGTGATCGTCTCGAGCGTGTTTTATGGCTGTGGGGTTGTTTGTGTTTTATTATTTGCGAAAGGAAATGGAGTTTCCCCTGGTTTTTTTAAGACCCCTATGACCGTCCCCGACAACAATATCTCTAAAGTAATATACAACCTCTTAAAGGTGGCGTAAACCAAGATACTCTTCAAAACAAAATTATCTCTATTCTAATCATGCCAGACGGTACAACAATTTATGCAGTTGTGTGAAATTCCTTCGGCTTGTTCCAAAGGCGCTTAAACTCCCGCAAGGTATGTAAAACTTTATTCCCTGTGAAATTGAAGTACGTTAGCCCCATGTTTCTGTTCGTTTCCACCACCATCACCTCCTTCAGTCTTCGATATTGAAGTTCAGACTACAAACCAGATGCTCGCCATTGACATTGAGGCTCTGCAGATATTGTACATTCTCGGTAGTCGGTACATATGCAGAAAAAGAATGCTAATAATGGACTGTACCCTGATGAATTGCATCACCAGTTCAATCAAGTGCATATGCATAACAGGAATTCTGGCGGCTAAGCTACTCGTTTGCAACATGCATGCTCAGCTCGTGGCTGGCTCTGGCTGGCTTGAACCTGTCACTTTCCAGTAACACCATGTGTCCTAGGCTCCTACTAGTTGTGCTTCTTATAGTGGTCACCGACACGCCACGTTGCCAGGATGAACTCCGATCCGCTCCTAATGGTGATAAACCTGCGAGGCTTAATTTTATCTGAATAACAAAAATCAGCTTTGAATCACTGGCGTCCGGCGGGTGTCATTCAGGGACTTTGGCTCGCGTCGATTATTCTAGAAATCGAGCCCGGTGAACACAAACGCCGCTGGTTTATGCATGATCTGAAGCAGCATCTAGGATTTACTAGATTATATAGCGTCACCCTGGAATCAAAGAAAAATAAAAGTCTCAAGAGAAATTTTGAGATCCTCAACCAGCTGGAAAACGGATAGAGATCGCCGGATCGCCCTACTGTACGTGCCGTCCACTGCCGCGGTGCAATAGACTATCAATCGCCCCGTTAGTCGCTCTCGGTGGGCCTCGTCGATCGATCGCGATCGGCCGGGTTGCACACGTACAGCACGCGCGCGCGCGAACAGTTCCCCATCGTGTCTCCCTTTCCACGATCCTAAGGGTTTTAATAAGAGTTTCGGACGCGGCGAGTGAGTGAGAAGTGGAGCTCTCCAACCTTGACTGCATGTGACCCAGAAATAGGCTGCCGTCATGGGATCGGGGAAGGGCAAGAAGAAGAAGCAGCAGCAGCAGGAGGCGGTGGTGGTGGAGAAGGTGCGGGGCGCGGCGCGGCAGCAGGTGGGCAAGCTCTACATCGTCGCTGCCTGTGTCGCGCTCCTCGTCTGCGGCTGCTGCTGCAGCGGCAGCAGCCACACGAAGCGTACGTGTACATCTTGTGCAGGTACATATGCTGCGTTACTCTGTTTTTGCCACCCGTTCTAAGGACGTGCGCGCAATGTGCATATGCAGACCACGCTACTAGCTTCGCGAGCGGTAATGTGCAAGAAAATCAAGGATAATGCAGGTATAATACACAAACTCTTTAGAGGGGCGGCGGGTTCCAACGTAGGAGAAGCTAAATACCCCGGGGGCACAACAAGATGATGTCCGTCGTATTGAGTTCGCAGAAATTTCATCAACCATACATCACATCAATCTTCGTACACTAATTATGAGTATTAAATGTGGATTAATGATAAATCTCATATCACAACACCTACTATAATTTTCGATACAAATTTAACAAATCTGTAATGACATATTAATTAGGTTTAATGGGTTCATCTCACGATTTCCCATCCATCTGTGTAATTAGTTCTATAATTAGTCAACATTTCCTCCTAATAGACTTTGACAATGCACCGAAAATTTTGTTAAAAATTTACACCCAACTAAACGGGCCGGGCCCTAACTCAGGCAACTCGCTCGCCGCAGCACTTATGTTCCACGTGGGCGTGGCCATAACTTAACCCTGCCAATCAGGACTTCATTCTTTTTTTTAGGATTGATGAATATTTTTCTGTCCTCTCATGCTATATGTTACAAAATCTAATTTTGGATGATTGCAGGAAATAAAGTCAAGAAACAAGGCAAGAGTAGCAATGCTTGACCTGCTGCTTTTCCTGGGTTATCGAAAGTTCGAAACCAGTTTTTTTACAGAACAGCTAGCAGCGGTCTTTGTGCAGCTGGTGGAATAGATCATCAGCGATTCCTCTATGTTGTCTCTTTTTTTTTTTGAGCCTATTTCTTCAGACTTGGTACTCCTCTTCTTTAGAGCCTCTTCATATATACTTGGTGCTTCTCTTCTTAGCTCGTGTCCAATATAATGCTGAATGAAAATTTATACAAGCTTGTAAGGATCACTTTGTGTGTGGTGCTTGAGTTGCTAAACATCCATGTATGATGGGCAATTAAAACTACCTGCACTCAATTGTATCAATTGTAGGAGAAGTGCATGTCTCTCTTAGAGCAAATCTTTCCAAACCGAATACTCCGGGCATTCATATGCTTTAAGCATACTGAATTTATGCACAATCTTCGTAGAAGATTAGTTGGAGGGTGGAGGTACCAAGGTCCCCTGTGGTCCGTAGTTTTAATGTTTTATTTAAGTGTGTTTAGTCATGTAATAACGAGTCGAAGCATTACGTTAAATTGTTGCAATGAATTACATTTTTAATGCTATAATCGGATCATCCATCAAACATGAATATGAAATAGAGGGTAATCTTATGTGTTGATCAATGCCATGATCCAATGTCACACGTACAAACCCCCGTCAACAACTTGCCCGTATATGTATGGTCACTGATGTTTGGGTACGACACCCAAACTGTCCAACATGTCAGTGACCATGGTCTGGCGGTGGTTTCGAAAATCTTTCATTTCCCGTCCCGAAGCAGAAAGGCGGGATCTGAAATTTTGAATTCTCTGCTCCTCCTGGTCCTCCCCATTATATATAAAACAAAGAGGGAAACCAGGCGGATAGGCCGCCCACATCCCTCCTGGTAATTCCAAGATCAGAGGATCTTCTTCTCTACCGCCGAAGAGACCTAGTAGATTTGCGGCGGAAATAGCAAGGGCGACCACACTAGCGACGACGCCTTCCTCTTCTACGAGCGGCGGGCTTCCTCTACTACGAGCGGCGGGCTTCCTAGTGACGACGCCTTCCTCTGCTATGAGCAGCGGCCTTCCCCCGGCAACATCCTTCAAGCTACAAGATGGTTCGAGGCCATTGCTCCATCGGTTTCCCCGTGGCTGACCCCCGGCAACCGCGGATCGCAACATGTTCCATGAACATCGTGTCCAAGGTGTAGGTTCGCGCTGTTAAATCGAGACGACATTCGACACCTCCTTCCCTTCAAGTTTGTGGTATCCTCCCTATATTGCTAACTTTACTTATTAGATTGCTTCCCCATGCTCTTTAGTATTCAATACTCTTCTTTCATACTTGAGTGATTGTGGATCTACTGTACCCTATTGCAAGAGTTTGGTCCAAGTCATTTTATTTGAGGTTTGTAGAAATTTATAAATTAATTTATTAGATTGCTTACCCATGCTCTTTGGCTTTGAATATTGTTGTTGCTTGCTTGTGTGATTGTGGATCTGTTGTTCCCTATTACAATAGATTGTTCCAAGCCAACTTATTTGAGGTTCGTAGAAATTAATAGATGAAATTATTAGGTTGCTTACACATACTCTTTGACTTTGTATGTTTTTGTTGCATGTTTGGGTGATTATGGATCTGTTGTGCTTGTTCATGTACCGAACATGTACCAAATTGAACTTAATAGATGAAATTGCTTCAGATTGCGAATGATCTCAACTCTTACATCTTGTTCTTGTACTATTTTTTGCAGACCAAAGGGTCAACATCTGTAATCACTGATGTTCAAACCTGCTCCAGGGTAACAAACTTATCACCTTCCTTGCTTTCTTAGTTCGAATCAATTACAAGATACTGAGGACCATGTGTGGTTCGAGGACTGGTGGATGGTCGCTTCCTTGTGTGATGAGTGATTGACAACGTTGTGTGGACTGATTCTTGGCTAAGTATTGCAGGTGCAGGTTGCGGCTTGACTGGTGTTGGTGCAGGTGAAGAACAAGTGTGAAAGGTCGTTGCCGGTGAGGCCTCCATGTGTGGAGAAGACAAGTAGGCTTCGTTCGAGGGACCCAGTGGCCAGCGGGGTCAAGTGCGGGCCGCATGGTGGCATGAACAGCAAGATGAAGTCATGGATGGTTTCTTGGTTGAGCCTCAAAACTAAGGTCGAGCCAGGACTACGTGGGAGTCAAGTCATGAGTGGAGATTGGCGGAGGCTACACCGAGTTCGCGGGGTTTCCGGTGGTTCACCAGAAAACCACTGGGTTCCTTGGTTGATCCACAAAGCCAAGACTGAAAAACCGAAGACGGAGATACAGCAGCTCCAGACCGGTCTGACCGGTGGGTCTAACCGGTCCGACCGGTGGGTACCGGTCTGACCGGTGAGGAGCACCGGTCTGACCGGTGTGCGACGACGTGGCTCCGGTAATCTTCGAAGCGGAGGACACGCGTCGGGATCGCATGGCTTGCGTCGAGACTAAGCAAGGTGCGGTCGCCGGGCATCCGTCCGATGGAGAAAATCTGAAGACTTCCAAAATCGCCCTCGAGGGGCATGTATCCCTAATTAGCTAGTAAGGGTATTTTAGGCTTTCGGTCTCCTCCATATAACCCATGAGGTGAGAGGATGGAAGCCATCTCTTGGAACCCTAGTTCATTTGCTTTCCTATTTTCCCTTCCTATTTTCTTAGGATTTCCATAGGACTAGCTTGAGAGCTTCATGGTGAGATCTTGTGAGAGGGTTGGATGACCGGGCGGCAACCTAGACCTTGTATGAACCTCCTTGGTATGTATAGATGATTCGGCGTGGTTCCTCAAGGCCTTTGAGTGTTGTTCCCGGTTGTTCTTGGTGGTGATTTTCAGCAGCCCTCTCTTGGTGGTTTTCTCGGTGTGTTTTCGGGACCTTGCTCTCGTGTTTTTGATGGGGGAATTTGTGTGAATCCTTCGTGGTTCTTTGGTCCTTGATTCCCCTCCCAAATCCTTGAGTTAAGGGGCTCAATTTTTGGGGTTTTCGGTGTTCTAGGGTTAGAGAAGTTCTTGGTGTGATTTCTTCGATTCCTCTTGATTTGGCAAGTTTTGGTGGACAAAACCTTGGCTATGGACTCCCCATGAGGTGTTCCTACTATCCCCAAAGTCTTGCACAAGTCCGTGGAGCGATTCGGGAGATCGGAGTTTGGATTTGGGGGAGTTGACCCGCGGGTGCTGTTCATCCTGACGAGCTCAGGTCACACCGGTCTGACCGGTGCCTCTCACCGGTCCGACCGGTGCAGACCATGTTGGGTTTTGCTCAGGTGAACGTTTGGGTGAGTTCGATGTTGTCCCGTGTGGCTGCTGTTTCGAGTTTGGGGCTGTTTGGAGCTTGGTAGGCCTGTTCGGTGTTTTGGGGCTTTCTAGCTTGGACCGGTCTGACCGGTGTGTTTCACCGGCCTAACCAAAGTGGACGGATGTTATGTCGAAGTCATCAGGTTTTACCAGCAGGGACCGGTCTGACCGGTGGTGCTCACCGGCCTGACCGGTGTAGGTTAGTAAGGCTCGAGTCTCGTGTTCCGCTGCGTTCTCGGGTCTGTGAGGTTGGAAGTTGGTTCCTAGGTCCAAGAGCACTCCGCTGGGTCGCGTGGGCTTGGCCAACTTGAGTAGTGAGTCGGAGACATGTGTTGGAAGCCGCGTTTGTCTTGTTGGAGTCTCCATCTCCTTCGAGAAGAATTTTTTTATCGGCTCCCATTCACTCCCCCCTCTCTGGTTCGCCGTATCGGTCCTTCGATGGGTATCAGAGCCAGTTACGGGTCTTGAGTGACTCTAACCAGTCTAAGATCCAAGGATGGCATACTAGGAACGAGGTTCGGGTTCTCCACACTCCGATGGCAAAAACTACCAGATGTGGAATAAGCGAATGGCGGCGTTCCTCCGCGGAAAGGGTCGCATCCTTTTGGATGTCACGGTGGACAACGGCTATGTCCACCGATGAACTTCCTTGCTCCAGATCGAGGGACATGTTCGACGCTAACAACAAGGCGGTCGACTACTTGGTTCGTGCTCGTGTCGACCGGGATTCGATTGGGTGCACACGGAGAGCTTGGCTTGTAGAATCTGATCAGTGTTGAGAGAAGCTCATGTTGGCAATGCCCAAGTTTAGGCTTGGATGTATGCGACCTACCAGAGAGAGTACGAGAACTTCACTCATCTCCCCGGTGAGTCCATTGATGCCTTATTTCGCAGGTTCACGCGTGGTTGTGAACAACTTGAGGGCCAATGTGGACGTGCTCCCGTACGATGATCATGATAGAGCCGTCAAGCTCTTACACTCGTTGAATCATACGATTTGGGGCGGAAAGTTCGAGGCCATTGTGGAGTCGGAGAAGTATGACCCTCTGACTATGAATGAGCTGTTCTCGAAGCTCAAGTCAGCTGAGCTGTATAGGGGCATGACAGCCAAGATCGAGGGCCCGACTGATTCTCATAGTCTCGCCCTCGTCGGTGGTTCGAAAGGAAAGGCTAACACTAACCCATCCACCAGGATGTTCTCTTTGTCCTCTTTGATGTCTATGCCAGATGAGGAGTTCGACGTGCTTGGAGAGGACGAAGCTGGCGTTGCTGACGAGGAGATTCAAGAGGCTGCACGAGAATCGGGTGAACATGAGGAGAAACACGAGGACATGTTTCCAGTGTGGCAAGCCGGGACACTTCATCGCTGATTGCCCGGAGAAGGTCGAAAACAAGGACAGCTACAAGCACAAGTCAAGGACGGATGGCAAGTACCGGTCGAGGCGTGACCACAAGAGCAAGCACAAGAACAAGCACAAGGACGAGCAACAATCGAGGAAGAAGGAGAGCCGAGGCAAGGCTCGAGCGATGGTTGGAGTGAGCGACATCGACCCGGGCCCGCGTACTCCACCTCGAGCTCAAACAGCAGTGAAGATGAAGGTGCTCATCGCAAGAGCAAGAAGTCATCCAAGAACCTGAGCGGGCTGAGCTGCTTCGCTAGAGACGGCTTCTGCACCATGGTGCTGAGCTCTGGCAGCAAGAAGAGCACACAGAGCAACTCGGACTCTGACTCCGACGATGAGGTGCGTGATGAACTCCCCTTCTTGTGCCAGGAGAATGAACGGCTTGGCTTGTTGCTTGATAATCGTGATGATATGCTTAGAGAGGCTAAAAAATGAGGAAAGAGCTTAGGGCCTCACTCAAGGATGCTAGGACTAGAGTGACTGAGCTAGAAACACAGAATTTGGATGCTAAGCTTGAAATTGATTCTCTGAAGGCTTCACCTGTTGTTTCTGATGAAGTTGAATGTGCTGATTGTCCTATTTTTCTAGCTGATCTTGCCTTGTTTAAGGAAAAGCATGCCTCCAAGTGTGAGGAACTAGATGTGCTTAAGTGAAGTGGCTGAGCTTAAGTCTAGATCTCGCTTTGCTAGGTGCTTGCACTTCTTACCCTGTTTTGCATGGTAAAATTGATGAGATGCATGCTTACACTGTTTCTCTTGAGGCTAAGCTGAAAGAACCAATTCCTACATCTTGCTCTACCTGTGAATTACATGCTTTGAAGAATCTGGAACTTGCATATTATGTTGATCGCTTGCAGGATGAGAATGATGAGTTGAGAAAGTTGATGGGTTGGTTGTCTAGTCATGAGCCTCAGTTGAGAATAATGATCGAGACATACAAGAGGAAGGATGGTGAGGGACTTGGGGCAAACAAGGTTGGTGAGGGAAGTGGAGAGAATATCCCATAGCAACCAAAAACCCACCACAAAAATGATTGCCCCCTAAACCTAAGCATCTTAGGAACCGACTAGACACAACCCCAGCTCCACCCGTGTTTCCCCCACAAACAAATGATTTTGCAAAAGCCTATCAAGTTTGTGAGCACTTTGGGAAAAGTGTTCTTTGGGAAACAAAGTGAGAAGGCTAGTGAGGAGAAACCGGTTGAGAAGCCAAGTGGAGAGAAACCAAGTGAGCAGCCCCATCCCAAGCCTAAACCTAAGCTTGTGAGGTTTCATTGTGGCTATTGTGGGAGAGATAGCCATAAGGATGAGTTTTGCTTCAAGAGAAAGTGAGAGGAGAGAATGGCAAAGGAGTGGGATAACAAGGACAAGTACCACCTTTCCAATGGTGTACTTGAGTCTCGTGTGTAGATGCCCAGGGCCAAGGCGAGTGTGAGGACAGTTCCGGCTTGGGGAGAGCGAAAGGCTGTTGGAGGTGCCGGGCTGTCGGGCTACACCTGGCCGTACTCAAAGGAGGGGCACCGGTCGATCGGTGCATGCCTGGACAAGCAGCAGTTTGGGTTTCGTGCTCGTACAGGTGCGAGGTTTGATTCTGGAGGTCGTGGTTCTGGTGGTTGGGTTAGAGAGTTTGCAGGAGGTTAGTTTGCTAGACATTCTCCCCCTCGTGCTCAATACAGGGATGGGAGGAGTTGTAGCTTTGAGATGGAGAGGAGGGACTGTCCACAGTCTTTCTTTTGTAGTTTTGGTCCTCCTCCAGGTAGAGAGGGTTGGTTCCCTCATGGTGGTTACCGTGGTGGTGTTCGTGGTGGTAGCTTTGGTAGGAAAGATGGTTTGGATTGTGCTAACCCCACTTTTGAGCAAATGGCTCCGCACCGGTTTTACTCTTTTTGTACTAACCCTAGTGCCTTGAGTCGTTTGCTCGCTCACGTGCTCGTTTTTGAATTTCGTGTGGGAGGCTTAAAGAACATTTGGTTGATTGACTCCGGTTGCTCGAGGCATATGACCGGAGACAAGGGGTGGTTCTCAAGTCTCGTCCCCGTGGTGACAAAGAGGTACATCACCTTTGGGGACAATGGGCGTGGGCGTGTGCTTTCGTAAGGTGAGATTAAGGTGAGTGACAAGATTACTCTCGTGCATGTTGCTCTTGTTCAATCGCTTGGGTACAATTTGCTTTCGTGTCCCACTTGTTGGATGAGGGTTTTGAGGTGTTGTTTCGGCCTCGGTGGCTCTCGGATTTTGGACTCTCGAGGGGACCTTGTCTATATGGCCATTCCCGAGGGTCAAGTGTTTTGAGCCGATTTTTCTCAGTCTTCTGGTGTTGAGCATTGTTTCTTGACTGGTTCTTCGAGTGAGTTGTGGAAGTGGCATAGGAAGTTAGGACACTTGAGCTTTGAGATTTTGTCTCGCTTGAGTAAACTCAATTTGGTCTGAGGATTGCCACGGTTGAGGTTTGAGAAAGAGTTGGTTTATGCGTTGTGTAGGCATGCCAAGATGGTAGTCTCTTCTCACCCGCCTCTCACTGATGTGATGACTGAGCGTCCATGCGAGCTGCTCCATATGGACCTTGTTGGCCCGGCCTCGTGTGCGTTCGCGGTGGGAAGTGGTATGTCCTTGTTGTGGTGGACGACTATTCTCGCTATGCGTGGGTGTTCTTTCTCGAGGATAATGGGGAGACGTTTGGTTTTGTTCGAGATCTTGTCTTGAGGTTGAGGAACGAGTGGCACGGAGATGCCATACGAGCAATCCGCAATGACAATGGCTCGTAATTCGTAAACTCTCGTTTTGAAACCTTTTGCCATGACTTGGGTCTTGAACACCCGCTTTTCGAGTCCGTATACGCCTCCCTAGAATGGTGTTATGGAAAGGAAAAATAGGACCTTGTGTGAGATGGCTCGCACGATGCTTGATGAGCATAGGACTCCGAGAAGGTTCTCGGGTCGAGGCGGTGAATATCGCGTGCTATGTGTCGAACAGATCTACCTCGCAGTGCATAAGAAGAAAACATGCTATGAGTTGATGCACGGTCGCACACCCAAGGTGAGTCACTACCATGTCTTTGGTTGCAAGTGCTTTATTCTCAAGAAAGGGAAGAAGTTGGATAAGTTTGAGGCTAGGTCGGTCGATGGTATACTACAAGGTTTTGTATCAAATTCAACGCCTCCGTATTTCGAGACCAAGATAATAAGATTGCGAATTGGCCTCAATAGGGATCGAAGGGCAAGACGGTTCCTGGAAGAGAGCGGAAGAAGAAAATCTCAGGTAAAATTGAAACCTAATGCCGAACAAAGGTTTGGGGGTGAATTTACTCCGAGCAGCTTGGTTCTGAAAGGCGTCGTAGATTCGAGCTCGGAACGGAGGAGATCTAGGGTTGGATCCGAACGAAGAATCCGGCGGATTGCGAAGAACAAAAAGTTGACAGTTTGGCTCAAGGATTTGCGGTTGAGTCAATTGTGGAACAAAATTACTTTTGTATCCCACAATTGAAGGGGCATGTGTTAACACCAAAATTTGGTAAGGAGTATGACATGTGGGTCCGATTCGGAAAAGAGTCCGTCCGGTGGAAGGAAAGGTATTTTCGAGAGATTTTCGGCGGGAAGGATCCGCGGTCGGCTATCTGCTCCCGGTTCGGCAAAGGAACGATGAGAGCTGATTTTGCGGGATTGGACGGTGACGTGGCTCGATCGGAGGAAGCGAATGGATGGATAGGCGATCAAGTTTAGTTAGGCAATGAATCCATTCGCGAGTTGTAATCAGCGGGGTATAAATACAATCCCTGGATGTATGTAACAAAGACACGTTCATTCCTCAATACACACCGGCCTTACGCCAAACCCTAGAGTCCCTAGTCGTGTCGTCGAGTTCTTCGAGAGGACCAATCGATCCGTCGACCTCCGTGAGTACCGGCAACCTTGTATCATGTCTAGTATCATGCGGTGGATTTAGATTTGATGCAAGTAGTCTTGTTACCATGCTTCGTGTCACGCGGTAGATTCAAGCTTGGTTCAAGAGGGTTTCTTGTTAGATCATGAGCCATGCGGTAGGCTAAGATCTAGCTCGAAGCTAGTTATCGGCTCTATTGGATTTTGGCAAAATCCGGTAGATTCATTAAGTTACCCCGTGTTATCATGAGTTTTACTTTATGTTTAAATTCATGTAATACACTCTTGCCCAATCTAGATGGGTTTGGATCGGCTCTTTTCCTCTTAAGATTCGTGCATGAGCAGGTTTCGTGTTTTGATGCGTGGATCTTGTGCTCTCCGATAGCCGAAACCGAATCGATCTAGGTTGTCACGTGTTGCGGGTTCAAGCTTGCTTTGTGCGTATAAATCTTGAAAGAGCGGGTATCATGCGGTAGATGCGGGTTTTGGGTTGCTTTGGGGCTAGTCATCCGGTGGATTAGGTTTCCAATTCGGTCGATAGATTTATTCACGTGGTAATGTTTGTTCCTTCTTCATGGACCCGGATCGGTACATTCGGCCCGTATTCGGTTATATTTTCACGAGTAGATCACGTGCGATATTTATGTTTTAAAAGACGTGTGCTTTTAGCTTTCCGTATTTAGATTGTATCACGCGGTGGATAGATCTATTTGCGGGAAGTAGTACGTTTTTCATGCAAGTTGTATCATGCGGTGGATAGATTTGTTTGATATCGTACCGACGGATCTTAAAGTAATTAGACATGCGGTAGACTAATGCTTTGGATCTATGCATACTTATTTTAATACATGATCATGTTCGTGCTTTACTTCATTTAATGTTAATCTTCATTGAGGATCGGTCATAGCTTTGCTTATGCCTCCATGTTTATTCAAAGATCGATCGTTGTCATGCTTACGTCACCCATTCGGCGGTTGTTCTTTTTTCCTTTACGATTACCCGAATGGTTGTGGTTCTTTGACGGGTAGCTTCGCATAGCTACATGTCGTCTTGCTTGGCTTCTTAGCCGTAAATATGGAACTCGCCCGGTACCACCGTATGTTCCAAGCTTTGGTATTTAACTTGTTTTATCTTTTGTTAATTTTCGGGAAAAATTGAGCGGCACGTCACTCTCTCTCTGCGCGTGCGAAGCTAAGCTTTTCGGCTGCTTTGTGTGATTGGCGCCGAGTGCACATTTTGCGCCAACACACTTTTTGGCACGCCCGGTGGGACCAACGGCCGAATTGGTTCGGGATGCACGAGATCACGGACCTCCCGGATGTCGGCATCGAGGAGCTTTCTCCGCAGCGGCATCGGCGGCTCGTAGACGCCGTGAATCGGTTTCAACAAAAGTGTCTCATGTCATTCAAGAAGAATCGGAGTGGTGTACCATATCCGAAGAGTAGCACCGCCCAGTGCTTGTTGCGGGGGAGACCGACGCCACGACCCAACAAGAAAAAGAGGAATGCGCGCGGATCTTCCGGAATCGGTAGACAACATGCTCACCAAGCACAACCAAGCTTTCCTCGGGTCGCTCCGGCGGATGATGGTGGCCCTCTTTGGCCGGGCGCGGGGCGGGCGTTTGGAAAGACGTACACCGGAAAGAGCACCGTGAGGCCGGGTGAATCAAGCTCCCGGCCGCCGGCTGCGGCCGGTGCGGCCGACCTCCTCCTCGAGCTCCGGGAGCGAGACATTCCAACCCCCTCCGCGGGCGGCGGGGGGGCGGCCGGTTCGGCCTCCGCCGCGAGGCTTCGAGGAAGTCGGCCAATCCCCGCCGCCACCACGGAGCGAGCACGGGTCGGCCCGTGCAACGGCGGAATCCGTACCGGCCTACGTACGGAGACCTAGCGTTCGGCTCACACCGGGGCCCCACTTGACCCCGGTCGAAGAATAGCTCCGTCAACCAACGGCTCCCGAGAAGAATCCGTACGGCGGTGGCTATCATGAAGTGGGAAATTACGGGGCGTTCGACGCCTTCCCGCACCCGGGGGTACGCGCGGTGCAGGGCGCTCGGGAGGAAGATGCCCTAGCACGCAAGATGGCCGAATTGATGCGAGAATCGGTTCGGCCTCAAGCCAAGGATGCGGGGCCCCACCTACGAGCCGCCGTTCCCCGAGTGGTACTATAACGTGCTCCCCGCCGCCAAGGGTAAAACCGCCGACGGAATTCACAAAATTCTGCGGGCGAGGACGAGACAAGCACGGTCGAGCATATCGCTCGTTATCTCATGCGGCTTGGGGAATGTTCGGCCGAAGAGACGTTCGGGGGTTCGCTACTTCCCCGCCTCGGCGACGGGTCCGGCTTTTCAGTGGTTCTCGTCCTTGCCGCCTGAGTCAGTGGCCAGGTGGAAAGATTTGGAGCGTAAATTCCACGCTCACTACTTCAGCGGCAGTTCTGAGAAGAAGTTGATTGATCTCGCCACCCTGAAGCAAAGGCACAGTGAAACACCGCTGGAGTTTCTGAGAAGATTCAGAGAAGTCAAGGGCATGTGCTTCTCATTGAACTTGCCGGACGATCGGTGGGCGATATGGCCGTCGCAGGGATGTTACCGGCCGTGCGCGAAAAGCTATTTGGGATGGAGTTTGAAAACTTGGGCCAAGCGTCGCGAAGTTATCCTTGATGAGCAATCGAGCATATGGCCTCAAGAAGGACCCCAAGTTTGGCAAGCGACACGACATCGGCGACATCTACAACCAATTCTTGGACAAAGCTGATTTGCGCGAGGATTCGACGACGAATTGGAGGTAGGCTGCAGCGAAATCTTGTGGGGTAAAGAGCCCTTGACAATGAATCGGCGGTGGGTCGGGCGGACCAAAGGAACCTACGACTTCGACATCACAAAGGCCGATAAGTTGTTTGAGCTCTTGGTAAAGGAAGGCCGAATCAAGGCTCGAAGGGCACTCTATGCTTCGGCCCCGATGGAGTCAAAGCGAAGCGTTACTTGCGGCTTCCATGACGGGGACTCGCACTCCATCAACGATTGCGGGGTCTTCGGGATGAGGATCCGGAGAAGGCTATCCGGAAGGGCACCTCAAATTCGATAACAAGATGAAGGTTTGGATGGCCACCCCTTCCCCGCGAGAACATGCTCGGCTTTTCTATCAACGCGATAACGGCCCGAAGAGAAAGGGAAAGTCAAGGTCCCGACCTCGGCCCGGTCCAAGCAAGATGGATCGGTTGACCGGAGCGTCGAGGTGACCCTAGAGCAAGTGCGGGCGACGCCCCCCGCGTTCTCAAGAGCCACATCGAGATTGGGGAATCGTCCAAGCCTAAGCCCAAGGTGACGTCACGCATTCTCCTCAACAAATGGCGGCGTCGGATGGAAAAGGAGCGCTACCAAAAGCGTCGTCACGAGGAGGAGCGGCGCGAGGGCCGAAGAGGATGCGCGCGGATGGAATCGGGGAACGAGACGCGCGCGACGGGAGCGCGCCCACTAGGGATGCGCCTTCTTTTGGCACTGCCTGGAATGAGGGCCTAAAGCCGCCCACATTAAGGAAGCGTCCCGAATGCGGCGACGGATATGCTGAGTACAGGCAGGAAACTGCCAATCGCCGATCCGTCCATGAAAGACTTGGAAGGATTCACCCAAATGGGGATCGGCGGCAAAAAATTGAGGTTATAGATCACCCCAGGAAGCGCCAAGCTGATCTCAGGTGGGCTAACCAGGGAGGAGGACGAAGATGTATACGTACGGCGAGAAGGGGCAATGGTGCCCACCCGGTCTACGCAAGAGCCGAAGAGGCGGGTCCAACGCTTGAGGAACCGCGAGATGAAACAAGCGGGATCCGGACAAGGCGAGGAGTGGCGCCCCAAGGACCGACCCGGAAGGATCGAAGCGTCCGGCCCCTCGCATGCATGGTATACTTCCCGCCAAACGAGTTCATGGCTCCCGCTAACCGGTGATGCGGGGAAGAAGCTTCCTTTGACGACGAGCAACCCGAGGAGATGATGGCGCGGTCGGTGCTTGCCAAGCGAGGCCATCTTCGACAAGCCGGCCAAGAATCGCCACATGAGGCCGCTGTACTTGAGGGGGTACGTCAATGGCAAGCCATTGACCAAGATGTTCGTCGACGGTGGCGCGGCAGTCAACGTAATGCCGTACACCACCTTCAGGAAGCTTGGCATGACCCCGAGCGATCTGACACCAACGAGCATCATCCTAAACGACTTCGCCGGGAACCCCTCAGACACCAAAGGATGCGCTCACGTGGACTTGATGATCGGGTCCAAGACGTTGCTCACTACCTTCTTCGTCATCGAAGGGAAGGGAGCCTACAGCTCCTTTGCTTGGGCGGGACTGGATCCACGCCAACTGCTGCGTCCCATCCACTATGCATCAACAGCTGATCCAATGGGTGGACGATGAAATCGAGGTCGTCCAGGCGGATGACTCCGTAAGCGTGGCTAACATGGAACCAGCCTTACCGGGAGTACCAAGGCATCGATTGCTTCTCGGGGAAGGATCGGGGAGAAGGTCTCGTTGAACTCGTCGGCGGTGACCAACGGCCGATTCAAGCGGTCGGCTCTTACAATAATTTTTAATGGAGAACCCCGTGGATGGCAACGATGGCAAGTTGGGACGAGGATTCATGTCGGCCGATAAGCCGGAGGAAGTTGACATTGGAAGCGGTGACAAGCCAAGGCCGACGTTCATCGGTGCAAATCCGCAACCCGGACTTCGGGGGGGACTTAATTGAGCTTCTCAAAGAATATAAAGATTGCTTCGCCCGGGATTACTCGGAGATGCTCGGATTGGATCGATCCATCGTCGAGCACCGATTGCCAATCAAGCACGGTTTCAAGCCATATAAGCAACCGCCCGGAAAATCTACAAGGATGAAGTATTGGCCGATGTGAAGAAAGAAATCGAGAGGTTACTTGACGCAAACTTCGTTCGGCCCCCGATATGCGGAGTGGATTTCTAACATCGTCCCCGTGTATAAGAAAAATGGAAAAATGAGAGTTTGCATAGACTTCGGGGACCTAAACGGAGCTACTCCCATGGATGGGTACCCGATGCCTATTGCCGATTTGCCGATTGACGCCGCCGCCGGGCACAAGGTGATTAGCTTCATGGATGGCAACGCGGGATACAATCGGATCTTCATGGCGATAGAAGACATCTCGAAGACGGCCTTTAGATGTCCCGGTCATATAGGCCTATTTGAATGGATCGTCATGACGTTTGGGTTGAAAAATGCGGTGCAACTTATCGGCGGGCCATGAATTACATTTTTCATGAATTGATCGGCAAGACCGTAGAAATCTACATTGACGACGTGGTGATCAAGTCCTTAAGTCATGGCACCCATCTGGAAGATGTGAAGAAGACCCTGGAATGCACCCGGAAGCATGGCCTGAAGATGAATCCAAACAAGTGTGCATTTGGGGTGTCGGTGGAGAGTTCTTGGGGTTTTTGGTCCACGAAGGAGGGATCGAAGTTGGCAAAAAGAGCATGAAAGCCATTGATGAAGTCGTTCCTCCAACCAACCTCAAGGAGTTGCAATCACTGCTCGGCAAGATCAACTTTGTGAGAAGGTTCATCTCAAATTTATCACGAAGGTGTTGCCATTCTCTCCGTTACTAAAGCTAAAGAAGGATCGAAATTCACATGGGGGCGACGAACAACAAAAGGCTTTCGAGGAAATCAAGCAATACATGAAGGAGCCGCCGGTCTTTGGTTCCTCCTCGGTGAACAAGCCTTTCAAGTTGTACGTGGCGGCCGATACCCAAACTATTGGATCGGCCCTTATTCAAGAATTCGAAGGGAAGGAGCGGGTAGTAGCTTATCTTAGCCGAAAACTACTTGATCCCGAAACCGAGGTATTCGGCTATAGAAAGATTGTGTCTTTGCGTGTACTACTCGTGTACAAAGTTTCGGCACTACTTGTTGAATGCCGAATGCACTGTATACTCGAAGTTTGATGTGATAAAACACATGTTATCTATGCCAATTTTGAATGGTCGGGTTGGCAAATGGATTTTAGCTCTATCAGAATTCGAGTTCGAATCGGCAAAAGCCATCAAAGGTCAGATCATTGCCGATTTTATAACTGAACATCGTGACCCTTCGATTGATCTGCTTGAAATTACCCCATGGGCTTTATTCTTTGACGGGTCATCATGTGGCAAAGGTGGGGGAGTGGGGATCCTACTAATTTCTCCCAAAGGTGAGATGTTCGAATTCGCCATTCCTATACAACCCACCGTTACAAATAACCAGGCCGAGTACGAGGCACTGCTTCGAGGGCTTCAATATTTGAGAGAAGCCGGGGCCGTTTCAGTTGAAATTTATGGGGATTCGGAGTTGGTCATCAAGCAATTGAACGGCCAGTACGAGTGCAGGAGCGAGGCGCTGAGGAGTTACTACGAGGAATGCAGAGAAATCTTGAAGGGCTTTCCACCGGTAACCCTACGGCACTTCCTAGAGAGCATAACGAGGAAGCAAACGGTGGCTCAAAGCGCCTCCGGTTATAAAGAGAGTCAAGAAGCATGTCTTGCGAGAGGTGAGCGCACGGGGACGGATCTTACGAGAAGATGATTGGAGGAAAGAGATCATTGATTATTTGAGAGATCCATCCCGAAAAGTCTCTAGGAAGCTCGGTACAAGGCAATCAAGTTCGTTCTTCCGGATGACAATTTATTCTATAAGTCATTAGATGGAGTACGCTACAATGCCTCGGGTCCCGGAAGAAGCCAAGAACATGATGAGCGAGGTGCACGATGGGATATGTGGAGCGCACCAATCGGCCTATCGCATGAAATGGGTTATTAGGCGAGGCCGGATGCTTTTGGCCGACGATATTAGAGGACTCGCTTTGAGTATTACAAGGGGTGTCAAGATTGCCGGAGGTTCGGGAATATCCAAAGAGTCCCTCGCATCGGCATTGAATCCCATCATCAAGCCATGGCCATTCAGGGGCTGGGGTATAGACTTGATTGGCCAAATTAATCCGCCATCTAGCAAGGGGCATAAGTTCGTGCTTTTGGCTACAGATTACTTCACCAAATGGGTCGAGGCAATCCCACTCAAGAAGGTGACGTCAGAAAACATGATAGAATTCGTCAAGGAACACATCATCTATCGATTTGGGATCCCTCAGACGATTACCACTGACCAAGGGGCACAATTCGTGTCATTGGAATTCAGAGATTTTGCCGAAAGCATGGGAATCAAACTCGTTTAATTCTTCTCCATACTATGCCCAAGCTAATGGTCAAGCGAGAGGCTTCTAACAAGATCATGATCAAGCTTATACGAGAAGAAGATCGACCGAAAGCCGAGGAGATGGCATTCGGTACTCGGTGAAGCGCCGTGGGCTTACCGAATGGCCCCCCATGGAGCCACAAAGACTTCTCCTTACGAGTTGGTTTACGGGCATCACGCGATCCCCGCCCGGGAAATGCAATCGAGTCAAGGAGAGTAGTGCTGCCAAAACGATTTGAGCTCCAAGGATTACGGTGGCCTAATGATGGATGAGTTAGAAGATTTGCATATGATCCGTCTCGGGGCCACCGGAAAACATCGAGAAAAACAAGCCGCGGGTCGCCAAATACTATAACAAGAAAGTAAAAGTGAAGCAATTCGCGAAGGCGATCTAGTTTGGAAAGCGCTACGCCGATTGGAACTAAATACGATGAATTCGGCAAATGGTCCCCTAGCCGGGAGGGGCCTTTTCGTGTGGTCGGATGCGTTCCTGGTAATGCATACATATTGAAAACTTTGCTAGGAGAGGAGTTTTCCGCCGCAATAAATGGAAGATATCCGAAGAAGTATTATCCTAGCATTGAAATCGATCGATGATTATACACATCGACACGAAACGACGCGGCGCTCAAGGATGAGGCCGCCTTTAGAACAAAAATCCATGAACAAAAGAAAATGGCCGGTGTCCGATGCATTGCCCTTAGCTCAATACTACACTACAAGCCGGTTTCTTGCGGGATTACACATAGCAGCCCCGAAGGTCAAGTCCCCTAAGGGAGGGAAGCGAGAAGGCGTGGAGAAAGAAGCGAAAGTATGATTCAATCTTTTCTTTACTTCTTCGGGCCGCTGCTCCCCTCTTCGCTTGTTCCGGGACCACCGTGACGGCGACTTGGAACGCACGAGGGTGACCACGGTTGGCGGCCTCTACCAAGCTATCCCGGGCCGCCTTCGAGGTTGCTCCTGTACCCGAGAGACATCCGGGGGCAAAAGAATCAAGGTTAGGGGCAAGGAATCCGGATGCAAACATGAAGGGGGACGGAAGCGTTTACCCCCTACTAGCGCTTCCGCGCCATACGACGCTCGCGTTCGGCTTGGCGGCGGACGGACATGTCCCCGAGGTCACGCTCCGGTGCGGGCACGGCGGCGCGGTCGATGAATGACCCTTTGCTCGGGCGTGGCATCCTCCGCCTCGGGGAGAAGAATCGGAGGAGATGTACTCGGGAACATCTTCGGTTCCGATGACCTCTTCGGAAGCAAATCAAGGCCGAAAGAGGCGGAGGAAAACATGAAGCGCAAGATCAAGCGGAGGACAAGGAGCGGATCAAGAAAAAACTCACTTCCGAATCGTACGCTTCCTTGACGAGCCGCTCCCCCGAGGCCGTTTACCCTTGTCCATGGCGTTGGGGTTTTTTCTTCGGCGACAAAGGAAGAGACGAGAAGCGATGGAGGAGTGTGCGAGTGGATTTGCGAGCACCCCACGGGCTATTTTATTGACCAAGGAGGCGCATTGGGAGTGATGATGCGGCCGGTACACACCGTTGGAATACCAAGCGGCGGGGGGTTTCCACCGAGTGCGAAGGGTTTTCTTTTGAACGAGTGTTTACGGATTGCCGAATTGGGATCCTTTGTGGATTTTGCGCCGAGGGGTAGTCGTTTGCGAGCGTTCGGCTAAAGACAGTTCCCAGATGCATTCAAAGAGGACAAATTCACAGATGCAAATGCGAAGGGAAATATCACGGGACAAATGCGAGATTCCAAAAGTTCATCATATATTGCCGACATTTACACATCCCTAGTACAATCTAGTCAAAGAGTCCGTTCGGCACGGACCGGGGATGGGTAATTTCGGCAATGGCGTCGCCGTGGCCGTCGAGGCGCTCCAGGGATGAGCTCGATCTCGTCGATATCCTCCGGCGCACCGCCCCGGAAGCCACGCGGCCTGGTGGAATAGTCGACGTCCGTATGCGTCGCCATCGCGGCCGGAGCCCAAGGTGGTGCCCAAACGAACGCCATGGACGGCCACCTCATCGATGCGGCGCTCCACCGCGGCCGGGCGCTCCGCCGCGTGTCGCCGTGGGCGTTCACCTTCTCGGCCGGTTGCTCTACCGGCGCCTTTAGGCGGTTGAGCTCGGCATCACGGGCCGCAAAAGACAAACAAGAAGGGATTAGCATCAAAGGTCGGGCCGAATCAAGAATCGAGCCATACCATCGATGGCATCCGGCGGTACATTTCCGCCGGTCCTCCCATTCTAGTTCGGCCACGCCCGCTTTTTTGGAGACGTCCTCCCGGCTCAAGACGGGACGCCTCTAACTCCTCCTTGAAGCGAATAGCGTCTCCGCTTCCCCCGTACCGCACCGGGGGGTGGCCGTCGGACTCCGAAGAGTCATCAGGGAGGGGCTGATTGGCCGGCGCGCGGGGCGGATTCCACTGAATCAACCTGAAAAAGGGAGATGATTGTCAAGGCAAAAGAAGATCAAAAAGGAGGATCGATGAAGAGAAATTGATGATCATCACCGCCTGCGCCATTAGCGCTGCTTCCCTCAGCCTCGTCGGAGGCACGGCGGCGATTGAGGCGGCGCACCATTGTGGTTTGGGGATGTGCACTGTTTGCAAGAGGGCCAGAGATCGGCAAAGATTCGAGAGCTAGAAGGCCTGGTGGAGAGCTAGGGGCACCTATGGCAACATTTATAGGCACAGCGGGGGTAAATCGTGGCTTCGAGTCGTGGGCGTGGATCGTGGCGCACGTCCCAATAAAATCGGAAGGCGGAGAGATTTCCTTGACCGGCCCGCCGGCGGGTCGTTTGGAGTTCTAAGCTGGGCCGTGCGCAAGTCGATTGGTTCGGCTAAAGGAACTCAAGGTATCGTTCGGGAGTTAGCGTTTCACTACCGAATGGGTCGTTCGGCATCACATCTCAAAGTACGCCAAGGAAAGGAAACAAATCGCAAAGGAAATATTACAAGAACGACCGGTTCGGTGTATACATCAATAAGGACAGGTCAAGCATTAAGGAGTTTTGCGAGTGCATGGCGAACATTGGACACTATCAAGTGGGAATTGTCCAAGATCTCCCGATAGTCCTTTTGGGCATCGAGATAAGTCGTAAGCTCGCATCGCATTGCTTTACTCGGTAACCGCCGATTCTCCGCCTCCGCTTCGGTCTTTGCTATTAATCCGGGGAGATCGGCTATTTTCTTCCCGGTCAATCTCCATCTCCGCCGACAAGCTTCTCAATTCCGCCTCTAGAGCGGCCTTTACGGCGACTTTCAGATCGTAAGAAGCTTGCAGGTCAGCCAAGGCATCCTTATGGCTTTTTGCTTGGGATTGTATCCCGTTCATGGCCTGTTCGGCATCAGTTTTCTCCTTTTCAATGGCCGAACGGGAGCGCAATTTCCTCCAAGTGCGCCTCAAGGGAACATAAAAGGGCTCTAAGTCGTAGATGGATGATAGGAAAGCTCTGATGTCATCAGGAAGTCTTCGACTAATGGGTTCAAACATCTCTTCAAAATGGCGAAGATCATTGAGCTGATCCTGAACATCTTTTTCTAGCCAAGCTGCAATTTCTTTGAGTTTGAGCAACACTTCATCTGCGGCGGCTTGTTTATTTCTTTCATCACATCGGCGAGTTGATGGGCCCTCGATGGCAAGCTCGATGATGACGGGGTGTGATCCCGAAAACAACATTGCCGAGGTGAGAATGCTAGGATCAAGGTATCAAGATTAAGAGCGGAATCGGGCACCTCATGAGTGGTCTCTTGAGCGGGAGCAATCGCGGACGGAAGAGGCGTCCCGAGTAGAGCCGAAATTTCTAAGTCGGGGAGATGCTTTGGTGCAGGCAATCGGTGACTCGTGTGTTTACGGGCGATGAAGAGTCGGATCCTCCTCTCGTTGGGTTGGTCATTGCTGCTTGACTGATAGGCGATGGCATCCCGGGGGAACTTGGTGGCTCCAGTTGAGTTGGGGGATTCATCTCTGGAGAACGTACTGCTTCCGCAGAGGGTGATGAAGATGAGATCTCTACTGGGATGGACAATTCAACCCGGAAGGGCTCGCCTGTTGAACCACTGGAACATCTACAAGTGGTTCTCCCACAGTTTCTTCTGCAAATGTCCAATTGAAGGGATAAGTGCCAGTGTTCATCCTTAAGAAAGAACAACAAAAGTCATACCGGTGGGTGGAGCATTGGCGGTGTGCTGGTTCTGAAGAACGTTGGGCTCTGGTCTGAAATACACAATGATATGATCCATCAAGAACAGAGTGACCCAGTAATCAAGAAGGTAAAGGAGTTTACCTCAACCGGTACTTTCTTGACGGTTCTTCTCCTTTTAGCGCTCGGAGGGGGAATCGGATGCGGACCTTGCCTCCCGTCGACGACAAGGCTAGAAAGGTCGCGGATCGGTGGTAGCATACCCGTCCATCGGTTGGCGCGGGGTGGTGGATTTAAACCCCGATCTTGAAATTGGGCCTTCGGCATTATAAGTGATTACCCTGGCTCGAGGGGCGAGTGCGTGTTCGTGGACAAAAGATGAAGGTCAAAACCATGAATGGAGAAGGAGTGTTTGATCCAAGGGTTCATTGTGTCACCTCGAAGTCGGCGGGAAATCGGGCGCCAGTTCGCACGAGAACACATGAACGGGTTCACTAAAGATGTGGTCATGGAATTCTTGCCACCATGAATTGAAGGTGGGGTGAGCTATGGTTGCGGGCACAAAAGGACATGTGTAGACGGTGGGACCGCACACGTAGTTGAAAACTCGCTGTTGCACCGCATTAGTTCTTTGATTTCCTCCCCGGGCTTGAGGAATTCATGCGAAACAATCTTGGGGGTACCGACCGCATCCAAGCTGCCCGGCCATTACATTAGGTCGGTAGTACTCATAAGTACGGCATTCGCCTCCCTCCATTGAACTCGGCCGGTAATATGCATGGGCGGATTATGATATTAAAGATTTCCAAGAATCTCCCATCTTGATGGCCGGGTTCAAAGGAGAACTCGACGGGGAAGGTCGAGTGTCATAGCCTAGATAAGGGAGCCAAAGAGGATTGGGGGAAGCCTTTGAAGAACAACTCGAAGAGTTGGGTGATGTCTGCTTGAACGATAACGATTGAAGCTGCTTCTCCATAGCTTTGGCATCCTCTAGTGACTTGAAGCTCTCCTTCGGGGGGATTGGACCGGGGGGAAGAACCCGGAGTTCAAGTCGACGCCTACAATCCGGTGCATGTGAAGCTGCAGCCAAATTTGAACAAACCACCAAGGTCCATTGACGCACGTTATCCTCCGGGCCGGTATACATTTGGGTAACTGTCGATGAAGCATATGGTATACACCGCCCAAGAGGAATTTTCCCGGAGGAAGGCGATTGCCAGCGGCGGATGGATCGCCATTGCGATATGATTCGAGTGGGTTCGTTGGCCTTGCCACGAAGACAAATCTACATAACCACATGTTCAAAAAGGCTCTATATTCAACTTCACCAAGGGGATTGTCTCTCATGTGCTTCGAAATATATTGTTTGTAGCCATTCCACGGCTTTACCCCTCGTCCGGCGTGAGGAATTTTTGAAATTCCAAGGCCGAACGGACCGGTGATGTCAAGGCCGGTGATCATGTACACATCGGCCAAAGTTGGAGACATTGGGCCATGCCCAAAAAGGAAGGCATTGACGCCATTTGACCGAAGTGGCACGCGGCTATCGAAGATCTTCATTCTTGGGTGTTTCGGCTACGGATAACTCCGGACATTGAGCAATGCGGAGAGTATCCCGGATTGGTCAATCCACTCTTATCCGCAAGAATCCTACGGTACCAAGTCTTCCGGCCTGCGATTGGGGGCAAAGGCCGGTTCTTGAACGCATCTTGCCACCGAGGAGGTGGGGGATAAAGCTACCTTGAAAGGGATTCTCCGAGGTTCGGCGGCAATAAAATCTCGAGGGTCGGATTCCCTTCGGGACCAAGATAATAAGACTGCGAATTGGCCTCAATAGGAATCGAAGAGCGGTAGAAGGTTCTCGGAAGAGAGCGGAAGAAGAAAATCTCGGGTAAAATTGAAAACCTAATGCCGAACAAAGGTTTGGAGGGGTGAATTTACCCGAGCGGCTTGGTTCGGGTTGCCATTGGAGATTCGAGCTCGGAACGAAGGGGATCTAGGGTTGGATCCGAACGAAGAATCCGGCGGATTGCGAAGAACGGTGTTGACGAGGTTTGGCTCGAGGATTTGTGGCTAGAGTCAATTGTGGAACAAAATTACTTTTATCCCACAATTGAAGGGGCATGTGTTAACACCGAGAATTTGGTAAGGAGTATGACATGTGGGTCCGATTCGGAAAAGAGTCCGTCCGGTGGAAGGAAAGGTATTTTCGAGAGATTTTCGGCGGAAGGATCCGCGGTCGGCTATCCGCTCCCGGTTCGGCAAAGGAACGAGAGAGCTGATTTTGCGGGATTGGACGGTGACGTGGCCCGATCAGAGGAAGCGAATGGATGGACAGGCGATCAAGTTTAGTTAGGCAATGAATCCATTCGCAGTTGTGATCAGCAGGGTATAAATACAATCCCTGGATGTATGTAAAAGACACGTTCATTCCTCAATACACACCGGCCTTACGCCAAACCCTAGAGTCCCTTGTCGTGTCGTCGAGTTCTTCGAGAGGACCAATCGATCCGTCGACCTCCGTGAGTACCGGCAACCTTGTATCATGTCTAGTATCATGCGGTGGATTTAGATTTGATGCAAGTAGTCTTGTTACCATGCTTCGTGTCACGCGGTAGATTCAAGCTTGGTTCAAGAGGGTTTCTTGTTAGATCATGAGCCATGCGGTAGGCTAAGATCTAGCTCGAAGCTAGTTATCGGCTCTATTGGATTTTGGCAAAATCCGGTAGATTCATTAAGTTACCCCGTGTTATCATGAGTTTTACTTTATGTTTAAATTCATGTAATACACTCTTGCCCAATCTAGATGGGTTTGGATCGGCTCTTTTCCTCTTAAGATTCGTGCATGAGCAGGTTTCGTGTTTTGATGCGTGGATCTTGTGCTCTCCGATAGCCGAAACCGAATCGATCTAGGTTGTCACGTGTTGCGGGTTCAAGCTTGCTTTGTGCGTATAAATCTTGAAAGAGCGGGTATCATGCGGTAGATGCGAGGTTTTGGGTTGCTTTGGGGCTAGTCATCCGGTGGATTAGGTTTCCAATTCGGTCGATAGATTTATTCACGTGGTAATGTTTGTTCCTTCTTCATGGACCCGGATCGGTACATTTCGGCCGTATTCGGTTATATCTTCACGAGTAGATCACGTGCGTTATTTATGTTTTAAAAGACGTGTGCTTTTAGCTTTCCGTATTTAGATTGTATCATGCGGTGGATAGATCTATCTCACGGGAAGTGGTACGTTCTTTCATGCAAGTTGTATCATGCGGTGGATAGATTTGCTTGTGATCGTACCCGACGGATCTTAAAGTAATTAGACATGCGGTAGACTAATGCTTTGGATCTATGCATACTTATTTTAATACATGATCATGTTCGTGCTTTACTTCATTTAATGTTAATCTTCATTGAGGATCGGTCATAGCTTTGCTTATGCCTCCATGTTTATTCAAAGATCGATCGTTGTCATGCTCACGTCATTCGTTCGGCAATGTTCTTTTTTCCTTTACGGTTACCCGAATGGTCGTGGTTCTTTGACAGGTAGCTTTGCATAGCTACGTGTCGTCTTACTTGGCTTCTTAGCCGTAAATATGGAACTGCCTGGTACCACCTGGTAAGTTCCAAGCTTTGGTATTTAATCGTTTTATCTTTTGTTAATTTTCGGGAAAAATTGACCGGCACGTCACTCTCTCTCGCGCGTGCGAAGCTAAGCTTTTCGGCTTGCCTTGTGTGATTGGCGCCGAGTGCACATTTTGCGCCAACGGGTTGTTTTGCAACCATTCTTAAAATCCGTAGCTATACATGTTTTTAATACAACGGTTTTGCAAGCGTTGCAAAGCTTTGTTGCATTTGGGTGTCGATATTGCAATGGTGCCAAATGGTTGCACTAGAATTGAATGTGGTTGCAATTGTGTTGTAGTACTGCAACCACATTTGTGT
Source organism: Cenchrus americanus (assembly GCA_947561735.1). Classification (NCBI taxonomy): domain Eukaryota; kingdom Viridiplantae; phylum Streptophyta; class Magnoliopsida; order Poales; family Poaceae; genus Cenchrus; species Cenchrus americanus. The sequence goes on along the minus strand of OX387239.1, from coordinate 181,869,576 downwards.
TAGTTGCATTTAGATGTGAATATTGCTACGCTTGTGTGGTGTTGCATAAATTTTCGAAGCGTTGCAAATTATTGATGGTTAATGCAACGAGAAATCTTGGAGGCGAAGCAAAAGTGAGATTCAAATGCAACTTTGTGTTTATAGTTGCAATTAAAATCCTTGTTGTTGCAAATGCTAAACTTTGTTGCAACAAGATGTTTGGTCCCGAAGCGAAAATTGTGTTCAAGTGCAACGCCTAATTATTGTGGCAATATGTACTTGCGGTGTTGCAACAACTAAGCCGAGTCTGATTTGGATTGGGCCTTATCACCAGGCAGGGGGCGATCAAGGGTATTTTGACGCCGCGCACGGGAGGAGAGCGACGACGGGCGCCGCCCGACAAAGCTCCCACACGACGCCGGTTGCTGCGCAAGGCGGTCGGGCGGCGTGCGCCGCCGCCGCTGCTCGGCATCTCGACTCTTCGATGCCTTGGACGTCGGCTTGCTGCGCACGCTCCGCCCCGCTCGGCATCCGCCCTCCTCCGACGGGTTGCCGCACAAGGGGGTGATTTCGCCCTAATTGCCGGCCGCGGCACGCCCTCCATCATGCACGTCGATTGATCGATCGGACTAGACATCCTCGAGTCGCGTCGAAATTAAAGGTACGAGCGAGATCATCATGCGAAGCACATATATTTGAATTATATTTATGTAAATACGCCGTTTTAAATTGGGGATCGTTCATGTTCGTCACGCAGATGTCAGGCGATGATAGGAGTTGGATGCGCTTGCCTCGTTGTTCATCTGAGTGGAAGAAGAAATTCCCGGAGTTTATGGACAGGACATTCAGTGGCACATCGAGTGGTGGAACTGCTACATGTCCGTGCACTAGATGTCCGTGCAATGCACACAAAACCCGGCTTTGCTTCGAGTCATGTCTGTTAAGAGGGTTTGCTTTGAATCTTTTATCATGGAAGGGGGAGGTTCGGGTGATGTGGTATTTCACAATGATGATGCGGGACCTAGTGATGTTCAAGTACACAACGACGACGACCCGGCGGTGTGGATGTACAAGTACGTAATGATGATGAAGGTGCACCACATGATTCCGGAGTAGTCGGTGAAGAAGGCGACGCACCGAGTGAAGATGATGGGGCCGGTCATTTGATTAAAGCGCTAATCGAGAGGTGAAATACGAGGAGAGATCGGTGATGAAGATGAGACAACGAACGACCAAGCCAAGGTCTTCTTCAAGTTACTACGGAGGCTAAAAAGGAATTATATCCGGGTTGCGAAGATGGTACGAAGATATCTTTTATTGTGGAACTTTTCCAATTTGAAGTGCATGTATGGGATAAGTAACAAAGCATTGGAGGGGGTACTTGTTTCGATATCAAAGTTTCTCCCTAAAGGTCATTGTGTGCCAAACACAATGGAGAAAGTGCAAAGGGTGGTTCGTGATCCGGGCTTGGACTATATCAAGATAGATGCATGCGAGAATCATTGTGTGTTATTTTGGAAGGAATACGAGAAGCCGGATATATGCCCCAAATGTAAAGCCTCTAGGTGGAAAACGGATGATCGGGATAAGAACCATGGTGGTGGCCATTTGGAGGATGGTCGGGATAAGAACCGTCGTCGTGTTCCCGCCAAAATCCTTCGGTATTTCCCTCTCACACCTCGGCCGCGCGCAGTTGTACATGTCGGAGAGGACATCTTCGGAAATGCGTTGGCATGAGGAGGGAAGAATAAAAGATGGGAAACTACGTCATCCTGTCGACTCCGATGCATGGAAGCATGTGGACAATACTTTTCCAGAATTTAAACAAATACGTAACGTTCGGCTGGGTCTTGCTTCTGATGGCTTCAACCCATTCGGTATGCAAAATGTTACTTACAGTTGTTGGCCTGTTATCCTAATACCTTATAATTTGCCGCCTTGGTTGTATGAGAAACAATCTTATTGGATCATGTCGATGTTGATACCTGGCAAGAAAAGTCCTGGAATGAATATTGATGTTTTCCTGAGGCCCCTCATTGAAGAGTTGAAGGAGTTGTGGAATACTGGGGTTGATTGTAGGGATGTAAAGGAGAAAGAAAATTTTACACTACGTGCTATCTTTGCTTTGGACGATCAATGACTTCCCCGCATATGCGATGCTTTGTCCGGTTGGAGCACAAAAGGAAAATTTGCATGTCCTTATTATCACAAGGATACGGATTATTTATGGTTGAAACATGGGAAGAAGTACTGCTACATGGGACATCGTCGGTTTTTGCCCTTAGACCATCCATGGCGAATGAACAAGATGAGTTTCAACAATGAGGAGGAAACCGGGGAGGCTCCGGTTCCACCGTCCGGTCAAGTCGTATTAGACCATTATGCAACTTTTGATCAAGCGAAATTTGGAAAGGACATATCGAAAAAGAGGAAGCGTGATGAAGATGCAAGATGGCACAATTGGAGGAAGAAGAGTATTTTTTTGAGCTCCCCTCTGGTCTTCTTTGCTCATAAGGCATAATTTGGACGTGATGCATATTGAGAAAAACATATGCGAGAGCTTATTAGGGACTTTGCTTCAAATTGAAGGGAAATGTAAGGACGGCGAGAATGCACGCCTTGACATGGAACATCTTGGGATCGGGGAAGATCAACATCCCGTGATTGAAGATGACGAGTACACCTTGCCGGCGGCGTTGTACTCTCTAGACCCGGATGACAAGAGGATTTTATGCCAATTTCTTCAAGGCGTGAAGATGTACGATGGGTTCTCGCTCCAATCGAAGAGATGTGTGGATGATAAAACATGTAAGGTGTACCGGACTCAAAACTCATGACTACCATATTATTCTACAAAAATTGTTGCCCTTGGTCATTAGAAGGATTTTGCCAGAAGATGTTGTCAGGCCATTGATTGAGCTCAGTAGGTTCTTCAGTGCACTTTGTTCAAATGAGTTGGTGCCATCCGATCTTGACAAACTAAGCAGTTCAATTAAAGAGACTATTTGTCGGCTTGAGATGGTTTTTCCACCTGCATTTTTTGATATAATGATTCATTTGCCAGTCCACCTAGTCGAAGAGGCTAAACTAGGAGGGCCCGTGTGTTACGGATGGATGTATCCGGTAGAGAGGTATCTACGTCTTGTTAAAGGATATGTCCGAAACAAGGCACAACCGGAAGGGTCAATAGCCGAGGCTTACATAGGCGAGGAGTGTCTTATATTTTGCTCTCGATTCTTCGACATTGACACCAAGCCGAGTCGAGCCGATCGTCATGAAAATACGATTGTGAACGAGCCTCCAAATGGGCTAAGCATATTTAGTGAAATTGATTACAAGAGGAGAGGAAATAAGATTAAGAATTTGGAGAATCCTGAACTTCATAATATGAGGCACTACATAATTACTAATTGCGATGAAGCCAACAAATGGGTAGAGTAAGTCGCAATTTGTACCACTAAATTTATCTATTATGTCCTTTATTGTGGTGGCAACTACTAATTAATTTGGTTGACTATCATGCGGGGAGCACAAGGAAGAACTAAAAAGGGTTAGTCAAGTTAACCTTAAAAAACGACACAAGGATCATTTGGTCGGATGGTTTGAAATCGAGGTATGGAGTAATATTTCATTTTTTAATATTCCACTTTATGATCGGGCCGAGATGTAGTAATTAATTACACGGTAGTTGTCTAAGTATATTACAAAATTGCGGGTAGCAAAACTATACGAGAAAGGGGAAGTATGCAAGGCGATGCATGGGCTTTCTCAAGGACCGGACCCTCGAGCTTGTGTGTTGAATAGAGTGCACATCAATAATTGGCTATTTCGGACATCCGCACGGAGAAAAGTCTCGTCACACAAAACTCTGGTGTGCTTGTGAAGTCTGAGAATAGCGACATGACCTGGTATGGAGTCATTAGAAATATAATATCACTGGAATTCCCACATGAAAAAGAAGTTATCTTTGTTTCGGTGCGATTGGTATGATGCGCCGACTACGGTACCGGCGGAAGCAAAGGGTACTCTAGGGATAAATATGGTATTATTGACATTGCTACTTCCATGTTCGGATATTCGGATGAACCTTACATTCTTGCTTCAAACGCCGAACCGGTGTTTTATGCCCCTATCGTGGACAAGCCGGGATGGTCTCTTGTTGTTTCGGTCGGACCAAGAAATTTGTTTTCCATGCCGAAACCGGAAACGACGCGGATGCACTCGATGTGGGAATCCAACAAATGATTGAATCAGGGCGAGGTCAGGAATTATCAAGCTGGTCCAGACATGATAGGGCTGGCACAACTGGTTCGGCCGCCATTATTAATCAAGTGCGTAGCGAAGCAATTCCCGAACCTGCTGATGACTACATTGGTCATGACGATTGTGACGACGAGGACACCTACATTGACGATGGGGTTATTGCACCGGTCATGGAAGAAAATATAGAAGATGATTTCTTTGTTTGAAGACAATTGTTTTTGTTGCACCAATCTTAATTATTTCATTCTTATGGTTAGCACTTTTAGTAGCTAATAATGGGTCCTAATTTGATGATAAGTGGATTAGCATTACGGATAACATAAAGTATTTAACAGAACTTTAATTAACATCCATGACCACATAACATGAAGTACTAAACGACACGATTTGTTTAACATCCAGTGAAGTACTTAACATAAAGTAGCCATAGTTCACACACGAGGTACTAATTAACATAGTTCGACTATTGAAGTTCGACTAGAGTCATTACTTAGATCTTGCCACTAATTACAAGTAGCCACACTTAGTCCATGGCAAAAGACACCACCATACTTAACCTAGGTACTGGTTATGCAAAGTAGTAAGCATTTAGTACTACTTGCGACTGACTTTGGCGTACAGCTTGGAGATCTTCTTATCCATGGCTTCTAACTTGCTAGCGACAACGTCCATGAACTCCTCCGGGTTCATTTCCATGGCTTCCTCGGCTCCATCAACTTGCGGGGCTAGGCTCTCAATGCGCTCACGCATATCGTCGTAGCGATCCTTCGGTGCTCCCTCGCCGGCGCAAGGTCACCTTCACGCGGCGAGTCAACAAGATTAAGTTATTAACATGAAATGACTCGGATAAACGGTGTACAAGGTTAATTTATTTATAGTACTCACCTTTGTTTTCGATGATCCCGCATCTGTCTGTTTGGGTAAGGGCGACGGAATGTTGCTGTTGGGTTCTTCATCATCCGAGTCAGGAATGATGATTTGCACCTTACTCACAGATTTGCCGACCACTTTGTCCTGGTTCCAATCGCAGCTAGTACATACAAATGTAGAAAGCACTTTCACATAATGGAAGCAGAAACAGAAATGGAAAAGTCATAAATCAGATGTATGCTTTGTAAGAAAAAATCAACATGTGAAAAATGAGTGTTCATGATATATATACACACAACCAGCATCTGATACAATTTGGGATCTGATGTGCACCAATTCTATGTCGAAGATTGTACTGGTACAAATTGGCATCTGATGCATTGAACCCTACCTCTTAAGTTATATTATATACTAGCATGATTAATATAAGTGCATCCATTTTTAATGAGTGTCACGATGCATTGTCTACTTATGCAAATTCTATAACCTAAAATGGTCAATTGCATAACCTACAATTAAGGACCAAATTAAGGAGATCAATTCCATAACCTACAATGGTTTACTCCACTAAAACATCCTACATCGGTCTTGGTATGCTACAAATTCTAAATTCACGACTAGCAAAGTACGGTACGACTAGTACCCAACATTCCACAAGCAACCGTAAATTAGCACCCAAATTATTGGTACCCCGCATTCCACAAGCAATCACACGAAACAAGAAACCAAATTCAGCAGCTCAAGTGGAGAAAAATGAAAAACCGGAGATGCCAGTTTACCTAACTTCACGGCGCGTGCGCTTGCACCCCACTATGACCTCCTTCCCCTTACCCGACGGTGCAACCTCGCGATGCGGCCCGTCGGACGACGAGGAGGAGGTCCGGAGTTGTATGAACAAGGAGATCGACGAGGTAGGGTTCCGGCCGTAGCCACCGAGGAAGACGGGGTTGGGGAGCGCGTCGGTGTAGGAGCCTTGAATCGTCCGCGTGCATCGCGCAACCTGCGTCGCAGCATTGTGGCCCCTCCTCCCGTCGCCGCTGCATCCCTCGATGCGGCCCCTCCTCCCGTCGCCGCTGCATCCCTCGATCCGACCACTCACGCGGCCCCTCCTCCCTGCTCCGCCGCTCGATCCCGCGATGGCGCCCCGCCTTCCTCTCGCGCCGCTCACTCGCGAGGCCCGCTCCGGCCCCTCCGCCGCTCGCCATGGCGAAGGAGAACCGTCGGAGCCACCGAGGGGACGTGGGGAACGGAGGGGAGGTGGGGAACCGATGGGGTCAACGGGGGGGTCGGGGAACTGTGAGAGGGTGCCGGTGCTACCTATGTATACATGACGGGCCGGCCCATTTACATATCCAACTATCGGCCCGATTACAACAAGTGTGCAGCGGCCGCCTACTGCACCCTTTAGTACCACATCGGAGAACAAGAAGGGCGCGACCCTGCTTAAAAGTGAAGGCGTGCGCACCATCCCGAACTCCTAATTACTAAACATCCTGCACTGCTTGCTCGCTACATCTGCTAAGGGGCTTAGTGGGCTCCGCCGGGCCCAATCGGGCTCCCGCTCGCCGGTTGAGCCTGGTTGTGGTCTGGCTTGGCCCTAGAGCCCCTTAGCAATTTTTTTTTTGTTTTTTAAATTCATTTTTTCTTATTAACATTTAACCAATTAAATATCATTTTTTTTTTAAATCAATTTTTCTTATTAACATTTAACCAATTAAATATCATTCGAAATTCGATTCATATTTTTGAATCCTCCTTCGCGTGTCTAGATAGGTACGGTGCATGTAGCTAGGCACACGTGCCGGCAACGGTGTCAACCTAGGATAGTAACACCATATGTGTGCGTGTGTACCTTGATTTGCCCGTCCACACACGCTTTTTGGCTCCGTACCCGAGCCACCTTACTAAACGAGCAAAGCTCTCGTTATCAACACCTCATATACATGATGCATCCTCCTTCGCGTGTCTAGATAGGTACCGGTGCATGTAGCTAGGCACCCGTGCCCGGCAACGGTGTCAACCTAGGCTAGTAACACCATATGTGTGCGTGTGTACCTTAATTTGCTCGTCCACACACGCTTTTTGGCTCCCTGCTCGAGCCACCTTACTAAACGAGCAAAGCTCTCGTTATCAACACCTCATATACATGATGCATCCTCCTTCGCGTGTCTAGATAGGTACCGATGCATGTAGCTAGGCACTCGTGCCGGGCAACGGTGTCAACCTAGGCTAGTAACACCATATGTGTGCGTGTGTACCTTAATTTGCCTGTCCACACACGCTTTTTGGCTCCCTGCCTGAGCCACCTTACTAAACGAGCAAAGCTCTCGTTATCAACACCTCATATACATGATGCATCCTCCTTAGCGTGTCTAGATAGGTACCGGTGCATGTAGCTAGGCACCTGTGCCCGGGCAACGGTGTCAACCTAGGCTAGTAACACCATATGTGTGCGTGTGTACCTTGATTTGCCTGTCCACACACGCTTTTTGGCTCCCTGCCTGAGCCACCTTACTAAACAGGCAAAGCTCTCGTTATCAACACCTCATATACATGATGCATCCTCCTTCGCGTGTCTAGATAGGTACCGGTGCATGTAGCTAGGCACCTGTGCCCGGGCAACGGTGTCAACCTAGGCTAGTAACTCGCTACATCTCTCGGGGATCTATAGGGGCATGTGTGCCGGCTCATATGACTTTGTGAAGATGTGCTTGACCGATTTCTCCGAATTACTTCAAATTTTTTTGGGAACACTTATGCATCCAAAGGATGCGTCCCTCCTTGTTTTTATGGTATTTTTTGGCACTTTAGGATTTTTTAACATTTAGCTTTAATATTATTATAAATAAAAAACAATAATAGGTAAACTTGGTCGAAATTTGCATAAATGCACTCAAATTTATAGTTTGGGTCTTTAAACATCCTAGTGGAGTTTGGATTGGTTTTGACGAATTGGTACTATACGCGTCTCGCACGAGGATGAACATCTCTCGGGGATTTTTTTGGGAACAATTATGCATCCAAAGGATGCGTCCCTCCTTGTTTTTATGGTATTTTTTGGCACTTTAGGATTTTTTAACATAGATGAGTCAAAAATGGTACAAACCCTCATCAAACCGAGCACCGTCGATCACAAAAAAATGGTACAAAAACCTATTCAATCTACACGCGTGCCCACCCCTCCCCCCACGCCGCCAAAAAAGTTTCCAAAAAAATTCAACGCCAGAGAAAACGCCGTGCCAACAAATTGATCGCGCGCCCACCCCCGTTTCCTCCCCCCACGTCGCCCTTTTTCTCGTAGCTTTCTCATCTACACGCGCTTCTGAACTAGCCCACGCCGCCGGCTCTCGTCTCCAAGAATTAGGGTTTCTCGGTTTGCACCTTGGAGAACTAGACCATGGCGACTTCTTCTCCAACGAGTGGAACACCACTCACGCCGTCTATGCGCACACCTTCAGGAACTGGGACGCCAACAACTCCGGCAGCGGCGGCGCCGGCAACTTCATCGAGACCCAACATCACCATGTCTCTTTTTGGGGCAACACGCTCCGGGTCGACAGGACTGGGGACGCCATCAACTCCGGCGGCGGCGGCATCCACGCCGGCAAGTTCATCCAGGCCCATCTCGACCATGTCCGGGGCGACGGGAGTTGCTGCTGCTCGACAACAAAGCTCAATCGACGACACTACTGAGCGGTAACGTTCTTGGCTTCGTATCTTTGCCTTCATCATCTCGGCTTTAGGGTTCTAGTAAAGATGATTGCTTCGTATTTTTTTATTCATCACATCAGTGCGCCATGGGACAAATGATACGTATGCTACCTATATTATTAGATTCATCACACCATCTCAGGTTTAGGGTTCTAGCAAAAATGATATGCTGTGTGAATTTCTCTACTCTAACGAGCGGACCAACTGTTTTAATTAGTTCTTTAGCTGATTAGTGTAGTAATAATCAGTAAAGATCTACTCCAAATATTTAGTGACAATGGGAGTTAAAATAAGTGGCACTAAGTTTTAATTACTTTCACTATCTATACACAACTATATGTACACTCTTTTCCTTTTAACTAAATTGATTTATCATCACTAGTGCTTAAGTTTGATACTATTGTAATATTTGACAGCGAGGATGATACGTGGACTCTCTACTTCACTTGCGAGGGGGCGTCGGGGGGGATGCAAGAATCTTCCACCATTAGAATCGGTAGGTCCGAGCTCACCATGAGTAACTTGATTGCAATGAAGTTACAAATGGGGTATAGGGTAAGGGACTATTTGTACTACAAGAGGAGATGCGGTAATGCGAGCAACACTACAAGAACTCGAAGAAGAAGACCATGTACATGCTATGATAGCGTGTAACGAGGTGGAGAAAGAGGTAAGACTATTGCTGTCCAAGGACCAAAAAATAGACCAAAATGTTAGCATAACACCCTTGAAAGTACATAGAAGCAGACCCATTAGGGATATGAATTTAGATGAAGATGAGGAGCCAATTGATGCTTACAAGGACTGGTCCGGCCAACATGCATAGGCAAAACCGATTCACCGGTAAGTGTTATGTTGTAATATTTTCTATATATTCGAGAAGCCTTTGTACTAATATTTGCTTGATTAACCCGCATTTGAAAGATATCGAGAGGGATGACACCACCAAAACTTACAAAGAATGGTTAAGGGTGGAACGAATACTTGGATGATATTAGTAATTTAACATCTCTCCCTATTTGTCTATTACTTAGTCATCCTTCACAATCATATTATATCTGACACAAGTGATTTATATTTTCTGCAGTGGCATATGCAAATAGTACTCAGCCTACAGAAGTTGAACTTTCAAGTCAAGATAGCACCCCCACACCACCAGTAAGCAGACCATCCCATGCGCGGCGTTTCATTCCACAGGGAGAGGGAACTAGTAGTAAGTACTGAATATTTTCTGTTTTTTAGTGAGATTCAAGTAATTTTGTACTACGTGACCACTTTCTTAATTCTATTGTTCTGTATATATTTCTTTTTCATGGACAAGACTCCAACAAGAGGAAGCCAAGAGGTAACTTGAAAGGATGGACAGCAACAAAGAAGAGAACCAGGGAGGCATCTCAGAAGCTTAGCATCCGGTTCTCCGTGGCTTGGAGGACTCGTAGGTGCAAACAAACGAACATTTATTGATGAAATAACACTGTTCACAAGGAAAAGAGCACCTCTCATTGGAGTAAGAACGTGGAGAGATATCCATGTGGACGTCAAAATTGCAATAGCAAATGATGTGCTAGTAAGCTTATGTTGTCCATGTGTTTTTCAAATTTGCACTATTAAAAAAATTTATAAGAAGTAATTTATTTGTGATTTAATTTGAGCGAGGCTAAGTGGGACCTTGAGGATAATGAGGCTAACGAGAATCAAGATTTGGACCGTGGCTAATGACCGTTACAAAGGATGGCGATCTACATTGAGTGCTACCTACAAGGCGTACACCACCTATGATGAGAGAATGAGACATAGGCCAGAAGAATTAGACATTGTTGAGTGGCACTATATGGTGTTGTATTTTGGCACCGAAGAATTCCAGGTTGGTTGCCAATTTTTAAAAATACTTGCCAAATCCACTTGCATCAATGTTTATGTATAGTGCACCGCTGATTTTGTAAAAATAATATCTTTGCTGATTGTGTGCGAGAAAATTAGCAATAAAAATTCTCGAATCGGCTGAATCGAAAGATGCACCATAATACTGGATCAAAGGGTTTTTCTCAAGTGAGCTATGAGAAGGTAACAAATTATGCAACAAGGTTTACGTTCGAGTGCAAATTTTATGGTTTGTTCTTCTGCCCCCCAATGACTATGACATGATATGGTTGCAACCTCTATATGCTTTGTATTTGATAGACATATATAATTTGCCCAACGCCCACTAAAGCAATATAGATTTTCCATGCTTCTAAACAGATAGCTGAAAACTACCTAAACTAATTAAGTGTTCAAAAAATAAAACATTGGATTCCTTTAGTTATTCAATAGCAATAAATATTTCTGTTTACCTTTTCTTTTCCTGGTGAATATCTTTCTCATATTTACAGTGAACAAAAACTTGTACATTACCCTACATTATGAAATATGGCTAATTTGTTTACATTCTTGCCTAATTAGAGGGACCAACTAACTGGTGAAGAGCCAAATGATATGGAGCTTTTTATGATCACCCACCAACAAAATGGAGAATGGACAAGCGAGGAATCTAAGGAAATCTATGTGAGTATTTCTTTTGTACAACCCTTATTAAGTGATGCAACTGTCCTCGCTTAGAATTACATATATAATTAACTAAATGTATGTACTTTGTTAGGAAAATACAAACAGGAAGATTATGGAGTTGGAGTCAAGGCCTGACGCAAATGTCGTATCAGACTTGGAGCAGAACCAGATTTTCCAATCGACCTACAAGGAAACGAGGAAATCCAAGTCAAACAAGATGTATGCCAATGGATACCTAGCAAGGTACCCAACTAGGAAGGAGCTACTGTCCGAGGACTACCGGCGCGAGTCCAACGGAGGAGGCACTCATTGAATCGTTTAGACAACCGCAAGATAGACTAGACGCTCAAGATGATGAAAGGGAAGCAGAGAGGCAAGAACATAAGCGTCGGCTTGAACGGATCAACAAGGAAAGGGAGGCCGATAGAGAAGCACTTAGGCAAGCAACGTTGCTTTGTTGCAAGCAGCCCAAAAACAAGCTTCGGTACAAACGGTAATATTAACAACATCTATTTTTTAATAGTTCATTTGCTGAAAATCATGATCTTCAACCCAATTCAAAAATGCGAAGCTACTGCTGCTGCTCTTGCGGTGGTTGTGGAATCACCTCGGAAATGTTGCTCGTCTTTGCAACAATTGAGGGGTCACAAAATCCGACTACGGAGGGTGAACAAATGATGCATAATGAGCGAGGTAGTGCCATGATAATTAAAGGATGATTAATTTTAACATACATGTCATATTCTTATCAACGTGTGTAATTTTATCCACCAACCCTTTTTTCCGGGTTAACCAAGACGTAAGCCTACCGAACAGCAACCCACTAATCCCGCAGGTGAAGAACGTCCTACAGGGCGCACGACTAGAAGTAATTCAGCATCCCAAAACAAAGGAGCGAATTCGGGTGCTGTTTACACTACAACAAAGCAATTGAAGGAAGCTGCAGCTAGGAAAAGATCAATGTCCAAAAAGAATGCACGGTACTATGTCAAACCTTTTATCTCTCTTTGCATTGAAATGGAACATGTAGTCCTTTTGGAGAAGGTTCATATTTGCCTTTTGCATATAACTGATTTTTATTTCTACAAATTTTGTTTAACTAATGCATGTCAATGATTTTTTTCAGGATGATTCTTGAGCTTAAGAAGGAGCATGCGAATGGTGGGAAGATGGCCAACATATATATCAATGGAACCGTCGTGCTACAACATTAGTCTTTTTCTTACAATATGTTCAAACAATTGTGTGTGGTGGACGCATTATTATGTGTTAAGCTATGGACTTGTGTTCTCATTTATCTTGACACTCGATGTCTTTGGTTTGATTATGTATGAACGAATGATATTTCGGTTTAATGGATGTTGATGCCTCATTCATTATGTTTTTGTGGTTTTGTGATTAATTTTTCAATAGAACAAACAAAGCAACGTATTTTATTCTTAATATATATGAATCGTGGGTTGCAATATAACATGGACATCAAACCATATTGGGTTGCAATAGACTCACATATAACAACCACATTAAGCTGTGGAAATAGGTACAATTATCGTGGCAATAAACATACATTCTCTTGCAACAAAAACAATGCGACGGTTGCAATAGAGAACCCACTTATAGCAACCATTAAATATCATGGCAATAGATAACCTACCTGTCGCAACTAACCTAATGACTGTGGCAATAGCATATGTCTCCTATAGCAACCATTCGCAAATGTGGTAATAGAGGACCTCTCTGTAGCAACCAACCACCCATAACGTTGCAATATCCTAAGACAGCTATAGCAACCATTTAGGTGATGTGGTAATAGAGAACCTCTATTGCTATGATTTCTATGCGTAGCAAAAATACCTATTGCAACACCTATGTTCAGTTGCGACTGCATTTTCTTGCTACACAACCAACGTGTCGCAAAATGTGTCACTAGCAACGCCTAGTTCGTTGCAATTGGTTCCATTGCAACACCCATAGTGGTTGCAATGTCTTATGTTACAACGCTCCCAACATGTTGCAAAAGCGTCAAAACTGTTGCAATAGATGGGTTCTGTATCGCTACTAAAACGTAAACTGTTGCATTACGCTATTGCTACGGTTACAAAGAATCAAAGAAAAATAAAAGTCGGTACATATCCCTAATGGGTCTGCTTCTATGTACTATCACCCTGGAATCAAAGAAAAATAAAAGTCTCAAGAGAAATTTTGAGATCCTCAACCAGCTGGAAAACGGATAGAGATCGCCGGATCGCCCTACTGTACGTGCCGTCCACTGCCGCGGTGCAATAGACTATCAATCGCCCCGTTAGTCGCTCTCGGTGGGCCTCGTCGATCGATCGCGATCGGCCGGGTTGCACACGTACAGCACGCGCGCGCGCGAACAGTTCCCCATCGTGTCTCCCTTTCCACGATCCTAAGGGTTTTAATAAGAGTTTCGGACGCGGCGAGTGAGTGAGAAGTGGAGCTCTCCAACCTTGACTGCATGTGACCCAGAAATAGGCTGCCGTCATGGGATCGGGGAAGGGCAAGAAGAAGAAGCAGCAGCAGGAGGCGGTGGTGGTGGAGAAGGTGCGGGGCGCGGCGCGGCAGCAGGTGGGCAAGCTCTACATCGTCGCTGCCTGTGTCGCGCTCCTCGTCTGCGGCTGCTGCTGCAGCGGCAGCAGCCACACGAAGCGTACGTGTACATCTTGTGCAGGTACATATGCTGCGTTACTCTGTTTTTGCCACCCGTTCTAAGGACGTGCGCGCAATGTGCATATGCAGACCACGCTACTAGCTTCGCGAGCGGTAATGTGCAAGAAAATCAAGGATAATGCAGGTATAATACACAAACTCTTTAGAGGGGCGGCGGGTTCCAACGTAGGAGAAGCTAAATACCCCAGGGGCACAACTAGATGATGTCCGTCGTATTGAGTTCGCAGAAATTTCATCAACCATACATCACATCAATCTTCGTACACTAATTATGAGTATTAAATGTGGATTAATGATAAATCTCATATCACAACACCTACTATAATTTTCGATACAAATTTAACAAATCTGTAATGACATATTAATTAGGTTTAATGGGTTCATCTCACGATTTCCCATCCATCTGTGTAATTAGTTCTATAATTAGTCAACATTTCCTCCTAATAGACTTTGACAATGCACCGAAAATTTTGTTAAAAATTTACACCCAACTAAACGGGCCGGGCCCTAACTCAGGCAACTCGCTCGCCGCAGCACTTATGTTCCACGTGGGCGTGGCCATAACTTAACCCTGCCAATCAGGACTTCATTCTTTTTTTTAGGATTGATGAATATTTTTCTGTCCTCTCATGCTATATGTTACAAAATCTAATTTTGGATGATTGCAGGAAATAAAGTCAAGAAACAAGGCAAGAGTAGCAATGCTTGACCTGCTGCTTTTCCTGGGTTATCGAAAGTTCGAAACCAGTTTTTTTACAGAACAGCTAGCAGCGGTCTTTGTGCAGCTGGTGGAATAGATCATCAGCGATTCCTCTATGTTGTCTCTTTTTTTTTTTGAGCCTATTTCTTCAGACTTGGTACTCCTCTTCTTTAGAGCCTCTTCATATATACTTGGTGCTTCTCTTCTTAGCTCGTGTCCAATATAATGCTGAATGAAAATTTATACAAGCTTGTAAGGATCACTTTGTGTGTGGTGCTTGAGTTGCTAAACATCCATGTATGATGGGCAATTAAAACTACCTGCACTCAATTGTATCAATTGTAGGAGAAGTGCATGTCTCTCTTAGAGCAAATCTTTCCAAACCGAATACTCCGGGCATTCATATGCTTTAAGCATACTGAATTTATGCACAATCTTCGTAGAAGATTAGTTGGAGGGTGGAGGTACCAAGGTCCCCTGTGGTCCGTAGTTTTAATGTTTTATTTAAGTGTGTTTAGTCATGTAATAACGAGTCGAAGCATTACGTTAAATTGTTGCAATGAATTACATTTTTAATGCTATAATCGGATCATCCATCAAACATGAATATGAAATAGAGGGTAATCTTATGTGTTGATCAATGCCATGATCCAATGTCACACAGACAAACCCTGTCAACAACTTGCCCGTATATGTATGGTCACTGATGTTTGGGTACGACACCCAAACTGTCCAACATGTCAGTGACCATGGTCTGGCGGTGGTTTCGAAAATCTTTCATTTCCCGTCCCGAAGCAGAAAGGCGGGATCTGAAATTTTGAATTCTCTGCTCCTCCTGGTCCTCCCCATTATATATAAAACAAAGAGGGAAACCAGGCGGATAGGCCGCCCACATCCCTCCTGGTAATTCCAAGATCAGAGGATCTTCTTCTCTACCGCCGAAGAGACCTAGTAGATTTGCGGCGGAAATAGCAAGGGCGACCACACTAGCGACGACGCCTTCCTCTTCTACGAGCGGCGGGCTTCCTCTACTACGAGCGGCGGGCTTCCTAGTGACGACGCCTTCCTCTGCTATGAGCAGCGGCCTTCCCCCGGCAACATCCTTCAAGCTACAAGATGGTTCGAGGCCATTGCTCCATCGGTTTCCCCGTGGCTGACCCTGACAACCGCAGATCTGCAACATGTTCCATGAACATCGTGTCCAAGGTGTAGGTTCGCGCTGTTAAATCGAGACGACATTCGACACCTCCTTCCCTTCAAGTTTGTGGTATCCTCCCTATATTGCTAACTTTACTTATTAGATTGCTTCCCCATGCTCTTTAGTATTCAATACTCTTCTTTCATACTTGAGTGATTGTGGATCTACTGTACCCTATTGCAAGAGTTTGGTCCAAGTCATTTTATTTGAGGTTTGTAGAAATTTATAAATTAATTTATTAGATTGCTTACCCATGCTCTTTGGCTTTGAATATTGTTGTTGCTTGCTTGTGTGATTGTGGATCTGTTGTTCCCTATTACAATAGATTGTTCCAAGCCAACTTATTTGAGGTTCGTAGAAATTAATAGATGAAATTATTAGGTTGCTTACACATACTCTTTGACTTTGTATATTTTTGTTGCATGTTTGGGTGATTATGGATCTGTTGTGCTTGTTCATGTACCGAACATGTACCAAATTGAACTTAATAGATGAAATTGCTTCAGATTGCGAATGATCTCAACTCTTACATCTTGTTCTTGTACTATTTTTTGCAGACCAAAGGGTCAACATCTGTAATCACTGATGTTCAAACCTGCTCCAGGGTAACAAACTTATCACCTTCCTTGCTTTCTTAGTTCGAATCAATTACAAGATACTGAGGACCATGTGTGGTTCGAGGACTGGTGGATGGTCGCTTCCTTGTGTGATGAGTGATTGACAACGTTGTGTGGACTGATTCTTGGCTAAGTATTGCAGGTGCAGGTTGCGGCTTGACTGGTGTTGGTGCAGGTGAAGAACAAGTGTGAAAGGTCGTTGCCGGTGAGGCCTCCATGTGTGGAGAAGACAAGTAGGCTTCGTTCGAGGGACCCAGTGGCCAGCGGGGTCAAGTGCGGGCCGCATGGTGGCATGAACAGCAAGATGAAGTCATGGATGGTTTCTTGGTTGAGCCTCAAAACTAAGGTCGAGCCAGGACTACGTGGGAGTCAAGTCATGAGTGGAGGTTCGCGGGGTTTCCGGTGGTTCACCGAAAAACCACCGGGTTCCTTGGTTGATCCACAAAGCCAAGACGAAAAACCGAAGACGGAGACACGGCGGCTCCGGACCGGCTCGACCGGTGGGTCTAACCGGTCCGACCGGTGGGTACCGGTCTGACCGGTGAGGAGCACCGGTCTGACCGGTGTGCGACGACGCAGTCCAGAATCTTCGAAGCGGAGGACACGCGTCGGGATCGCATGGCTTGCGTCGAGACTAAGCAAGGTGCGGTCGCCGGGCATCCGTCCGATGGAGAAAATCTGAAGACTTCCAAAATCGCCCTCGAGGGGCATGTATCCCTAATTAGCTAGTAAGGGTATTTTAGGCTTTCGGTCTCCTCCATATAACCCATGAGGTGAGAGGATGGAAGCCATCTCTTGGAACCCTAGTTCATTTGCTTTCCTATTTTCCCTTCCTATTTTCTTAGGATTTCCATAGGACTAGCTTGAGAGCTTCATGGTGAGATCTTGTGAGAGGGTTAGATGATCGGGCGGCAAGCTAGACCTTGTATGAACCTCCTTGGTATGTATAAATGATTCGGCGTGGTTCCTCAAGGCCTTTGTGTGTTGTTCCCGGTTGTTCTTGGTGGTGATTTTCGGAGCCCTCTCTTGGTGGTTTTCTTGGTGTGTTTTCGGGACCTTGCTCTTGGGTTTTTGATGGGGGGAATTTGTGTGAAGCCTTCGTGGTTCTTTGGTCCTTGATTCCCCTCCCAAATCCTTGAGTTAAGGGGCTCGATTTTGGGGTTTTCAGTGTTCTAGGGTTAGAGAAGTTCTTGGTGTGATTTCTTCGATTCCTCTTGATTTGGCAAGTTTTGGTGGACAAAACCTTGGCTATGGACTCCCCATGAGGTGTTCCTACTATCCCCAAAGTCTTGCACAAGTCCGTGGAGCGATTCGGGAGATCGGAGTTTGGATTTGGGGGAGTTGACCCGCGGGTGCTGTTCATCCTGACGAGCTCAGGTCACACCGGTCTGACCGGTGCCTCTCCACGGTCCGACCGGTGCAGACCATGTTGGGTTTTGCTCAGGTGAACGTTTGGGTGAGTTCGATGTTGTCCCGTGTGGCTGCTGTTTCGAGTTTGGGGCTGTTTGGAGCTTGGTAGGCCTGTTCGGTGTTTTGGGGCTTTCTAGCTTGGACCGGTCTGACCGGTGTGTTTCACCGGCCTAACCAGTGTAGAGCTGTTATGTCGAAGTCATCAGGTTTTACCAGCAGGGACCGGTCTGACCGGTGGTGCTCACCGGCCTGACCGGTGTAGGTTAGTAAGGCTCGAGTCTCGTGTTCCGCTGCGTTCTCGGGTCTGTGAGGTTGGAAGTTGGTTCCTAGGTCCATTAGCACTCCAGTGGCTGCGTGGGCTTGGCCAACTTGAGTAGTGAGTCGGAGACATGTGTTGGAAGCCGCGTTTGTCTTGTTGGAGTCTCCATCTCCTTCGAGAAGAATTTTTTTATCGGCTCCCATTCACTCCCCCCTCTCTGGTTCGCCGTATCGGTCCTTCGATGGGTATCAGAGCCAGTTACGGGTCTTGAGTGACTCTAACCAGTCTAAGATCCAAGGATGGCATACTAGGAACGAGGTTCGGGTTCTCCACACTCCGATGGCAAAAACTACCAGATGTGGAATAAGCGAATGGCGGCGTTCCTCCGCGGAAAGGGTCAGATCCTTTTGGATGTCACGGTGGACAACAGCTATGTCCAGCCGATGAACTTCCTTGCTCCAGGATCGAGGGACATGTTCGACGCTAACAACAAGGCGGTCGGCTACTTGGTTCGTGCTCTGTGTCAGCCTGGATTCGATTGGGTGCACACGGAGAGCTTGGCTTGTAGAATCTGGTTAGTGTTGAGAGAAGCTCATGTTGGGAATGCCCAGGTTGAGGCTCGGATGTATGTGACTTACCGGAGAGAGTACGAGAACTTCACTCATCTCCCCGGCGAGTCCATCGATGCCTTATTTCAGAGGTTCACGGTGGTTGTGAACAACTTGAGGGCCAATGTGGACGTGCTCCCGTACGATGATCATGATAGAGCCGTCAAGCTCTTACACTCGTTGAATCATACGATTTGGGGCGGAAAGTTCGAGGCCATTGTGGAGTCGGAGAAGTATGACCCTCTGACTATGAATGAGCTGTTCTCGAAGCTCAAGTCAGCTGAGCTGTATAGGGGCATGACGACCAAGATCGAGGGCCCGACCGATTCTCATAGTCTCGCCCTCGTCGGTGGTTCGAAAGGAAAGGCTAACACTAACCCATCCACCGGATGTTCTCTTTGTCCTCTTTGATGTCTATGCCGGATGAGGAGTTCGACGTGCTTGGAGAGGACGAAGGCGGCGTTGCCGACGAGGAGATTCAAGAGGCCGCATGAGAACCGGGTGAACATGAGGAGGAACACGAGGACATGTTTCCGGTGCGGCAAGCCGGGACACTTCATCGGCGATTGCCCGAGAAGGTCGAAAACAAGGACAGCTACAAGCACAAGTCAAGGACGGATGGCAAGTACCGGTCGAGGCGTGACCACAAGAGCAAGCACAAGAACAAGCACAAGGACGAGCAACAATCGAGGAAGAAGGAGAGCCGAGGCAAGGCTCGAGCGATGGTTGGAGTGAGCGACATCGACTCCAGTTCCGCGTACTCCACCTCGAGCTCAAACAGCAGTGAAGATGAAGGTGCTCATCGCAAGAGCAAGAAGTCATCCAAGAACCTGAGCGGGCTGAGCTGCTTCGCTAGAGACGGCTTCTGCACCATGGTGCTGAGCTCTGGCAGCAAGAAGAGCACACAGAGCAACTCGGACTCTGACTCCGACGACGAGGTGTGTGATGAACTCCCCTTCTTGTGCCGGGAGAATGAACGGCTTGGCTTGTTGCTTGATAATCGTGATGATATGCTTAGAGAGGCTAAAAAATGAGGAAAGAGCTTAGGGCCTCACTCAAGGATGCTAGGACTAGAGTGACTGAGCTAGAAACACAGAATTTGGATGCTAAGCTTGAAATTGATTCTCTGAAGGCTTCACCTGTTGTTTCTGATGAAGTTGAATGTGCTGATTGTCCTATTTTTCTAGCTGATCTTGCCTTGTTTAAGGAAAAGCATGCCTCCAAGTGTGAGGAACTAGATGTGCTTAAGTGAAGTGGCTGAGCTTAAGTCTAGATCTGCTTTGCTAGGTGCTTGCACTTCTTACCCTGTTTTGCATGGTAAAATTGATGAGATGCATGCTTACACTGTTTCTCTTGAGGCTAAGCTGAAAGAACCAATTCCTACATCTTGCTCTACCTGTGAATTACATGCTTTGAAGAATCTGGAACTTGCATATTATGTTGATCGCTTGCAGGATGAGAATGATGAGTTGAGAAAGTTGATGGGTTGGTTGTCTAGTCATGAGCCTCAGTTGAGAATAATGATCGAGACATACAAGAGGAAGGATGGTGAGGGACTTGGGGCAAACAAGGTTGGTGAGGGAAGTGGAGAGAATATCCCATAGCAACCAAAAACCCACCACAAAAATGATTGCCCCCTAAACCTAAGCATCTTAGGAACCGACTAGACACAACCCCAGCTCCACCCGTGTTTCCCCCACAAACAAATGATTTTGCAAAAGCCTATCAAGTTTGTGAGCACTTTGGGAAAAGTGTTCTTTGGGAAACAAAGTGAGAAGGCTAGTGAGGAGAAACCGGTTGAGAAGCCAAGTGGAGAGAAACCAAGTGAGCAGCCCCATCCCAAGCCTAAACCTAAGCTTGTGAGGTTTCATTGTGGCTATTGTGGGAGAGATAGCCATAAGGATGAGTTTTGCTTCAAGAGAAAGTGAGAGGAGAGAATGGCAAAGGAGTGGGATAACAAGGACAAGTACCACCTTTCCAATGGTGTACTTGAGTCTCGTGTGTAGATGCCCAGGGCCAAGGCGAGTGTGAGGACGATTCCGCTTGGGGAGAGCGAAAGGTCGTTGGAGGTGCTGGCGGCCGGGCTACACCGGTCGGACCGGTGAGGGGCACCGGTCGGAGCGGGTGCATGCCCGGACAAGCGACGGTTTGGTTTTCGTGCTCGTACAGGTGCGAGGTTTGATTCTGGAGGTCGTGGTTCTGGTGGTTGGGTTAGAGAGTTTGCAGGAGGTTAGTTTGCTAGACATTCTCCCCCTCGTGCTCAATACAGGGATGGGAGGAGTTGTAGCTTTGAGATGGAGAGGAGGGACTGTCCACAGTCTTTCTTTTGTAGTTTTGGTCCTCCTCCAGGTAGAGAGGGTTGGTTCCCTCATGGTGGTTACCGTGGTGGTGTTCGTGGTGGTAGCTTTGGTAGGAAAGATGGTTTGGATTGTGCTAACCCCACTTTTGAGCAAATGGCTCGGCACTGGTTTTACTCTTTTTGTACTAACCCCAGTGCTGAGTCGTTTGCTCGCTCACGTGCTCGTTTTTGGATTTCAGGTGGGAGACTTGAAGAACATTTGGTTGATTGACTCCGGTTGCTCGAGGCATATGACCGGAGACAAGGGGTGGTTCTCAAGTCTCGTCCCTGTGGTGACAAAGAGGTACATCACCTTTGGGGACAATGGGCGTGGGCGTGTGCTTTCAGAAGGTGAGATTAAGGTGAGTGACAAGATTACTCTCAGGCATGTTGCTCTTGTTCAATCGCTTGGGTACAATTTGCTTTCTGTGTCCCAGCTGTTGGATGAGGGTTTTGAGGTGTTGTTTCGGCCTGGTGGTTCTCGGATTTTGGACTCTCGAGGGGACCTTGTCTGTATGGTCGTTCCCGAGGGTCAAGTGTTTTGAGCTGATTTTTCTCAGTCTTCTGGTGTTGAGCATTGTTTCTTGACTGGTTCTTCGAGTGAGTTGTGGAAGTGGCATAGGAAGTTAGGACACTTGAGCTTTGAGATTTTGTCTCGCTTGAGTAAACTCAATTTGGTCTGAGGATTGCCACGGTTGAGGTTTGAGAAAGAGTTGGTTTATGCGTTGTGTAGGCATGCCAAGATGGTAGTCTCTTCTCACCCGCCTCTCACTGATGTGATGACCGAGCGTCCATGCGAGTCGCTCCATATGGACCTTGTTGGCCCGGCTCGTGTGCGTTCGCGGGTGGGAAGTGGTATGTCCTTGTTGTGGTGGACGACTATTCTCGGTATGCGTGGGTGTTCTTTCTCGAGGATAAGGGGGAGACTTTTGGTTTTGTTCGAGATCTTGTCTTGAGGTTGAGGAACGAGTGGCACGGAGATGCCATACGAGCAATCCGCAATGACAATGGCTCAGAATTCAGAAACTCTCGTTTTGAAACCTTTTGCCATGACTTGGGTCTTGAACACCAGTTTTCGAGTCTGTATACGCCTCCCTAGAATGGTGTTATGGAAAGGAAAAATAGGACCTTGTGTGAGATGGCTCAGACGATGCTTGATGAGCATAGGACTCAGAGAAGGTTCTGGGCTGAGGCGGTGAATACCGCGTGCTATGTGTCGAACAGGATCTACCTCAGAGTGCATAAGAAGAAAACATGCTATGAGTTGATGCACGGTCGCACACCCAAGGTGAGTCACTACCATGTCTTTGGTTGCAAGTGCTTTATTCTGAAGAAAGGGAAGAAGTTGGATAAGTTTGAGGCTGGGTCGGTCGATGGTATTTTCCTTGGTTATGCATCTCATTCTAGAGCATATCGTGTGCTCAATCTTGAAACTAACCAAATCGTGGAGACTTGCGAGGTAACCTTCGATGAGACACAACCACGTAGTCAGCTTGTCTTTGAGTGTGCATGTGATGATGAACTTGGTGAGGAGATCTTTCAGGAGGAGAAGCATGAACATGGTGATGATGAAGATGGCGGTGTGGTGCCCGCGACTAAACATGTACCCACTACTTCGACTATGGTGGTGAACGGCCCCTTTCCCACGCCTCGACGACAAACCAAGATCAAGGAGAAGATGTTGTTAAGGGGGGGGTAGCATCAAGGTGAGAACCTCCCCAGCGAGTACAAGTGGATCACCCAGCTTCGAGGATCATCAGCGACATGAATGGACGTACTACATGATCGAGGGTTCGGAACAATTCTCATTTCGCTCATGCTGCATTTGTTGCCACCTTTGAGCCCAAAGACATTGGACACGCACTATCTGATCATAATTGGGTTAATTCGATGCATCAGGAGTTGGAGAACTTTGAGGGAGGAATCAGGTTTGGGAATTGGTTGACCCTCCCCTAGGGTGTAAGCTGATTGGTACAAAGTGGGTGTGGAAGAACAAAGAGGGAGAGAAAGGTGAAGTGGTGAGAAACAAGTCAAGGCTTGTTGCTCAGGGGTTCAGTCAGAAGGAGGGGATCGACTACGAGGAGACTTTTGCTCCCGTAGCCCGTTTGGAGGCGATTAGGATCCTTCTAGCCTTTTCCGTGGCTAAAGGGTTCAAGTTGCACCAAATGGATGTGAAGAATGCCTTTCTGAATGGTGTGTTGGAGGAAGAAGTGTATGTGAGGCAACCCCCGGGGTTTGAGAGTGAGAAGTATCCTCACAGGGTGTACAAGTTGAGGAAGGCGTTGTATGGGTTGAAGCAGGCGCCTAGAGCATGGTATAGTAGATTGAGGGGGTTTCTGTTGGAGCGAGGGTTTGAGATGGGAAAGGTCGATCAGACCTTGTTTTTACTCAGGCAGGGCAGAGATATCCTGATTGTGCAGGTATACGTGGATGATATTGCCTTTGGTGGCTCGTCTAACTCTCTTGTTGCAAGGTTTGCAGAGGACGTGAGCAGGGAATCTGAGATGAGCATGATGGGTGAGTTGCAGCTTTTCCTCGGGCTATAAATCAAGTAATCAAAGGAAGGAACATTTGCGCACCAAGCTAAGTACACCAAGGACATTGTGATGAAGTTCAAGATGGAGGATTCCAAGGCCATGGCGACGCCTATGAGTACGACTACAGCTCTTGATGCGGACGAGGAAGGTGAACACGTGGACCAGAAGGAGTACCGAAGCATGATCGGGTCACTCCTCTACTTGACGGCGACGAGGCCGGACATCCAGTTCTCGGTATGTCTGTGTGCTCGTTTTCAATCATCTCTAAGGACTTCGCATCGGCAAGCGGTGAAGTGAATTTTCAGGTACTTGCGTCACACTCCCGACTTCGGCCTTTGGTACTCCGCGTCCTCTTCGTTGGCTCTTCATGGTTTTTCGGATGCGGATTTTGCCGGGTGTCGGTTGGATAGGAAGTCCACTTCGGGACTCGCCGGTTTCGGGTTCTTCTTTGGTGTCTTGGTCTTCCCGCAAACAGTCGAGTGTTGCTCAATCCACTACTGAGGCAGAGTACGTTGCCGCAGCTAGTTGTTGCTCTCAGCTCCTTTGGATCACATATACCATGAGTGACTTTGGTGAGGAATATACCCATGTCCACTTCAACGTGACAACACCAGTGCCATAAGCATTGCAAAGAACCCAGTGCTCCATTCCAAAACCAAGCACATAGAAGTGAGGTAACATTTTCTGAGAGACAACGTAGAGAAAGGAAGGATAACCTTGATCCATGTACCCACACATGACCAACGAGCCGATATTTTCACCAAACCCCTAGATCAAGCAACTTTCACTCGTTTGCGGGGGGAGCTTGGTGTTTGTTTGATTTCTTGAGTTGGGTTTGTGGGAGCTCTTTTGTAGCATATGCATAGCTTTCCTTTGTGCATTTCTTGCATTTGGCATGGCATATGTAACAAGATGTATAGGCATCCTTGTATCTTAGATTGCATGCATTTTGTATCATATGCATTGTGTAGGAAAAGCTTCTCTCATATACATTGTTCACTGTGATGTGCTATATATGATCTTGTGAGCTAGTTTGGTATGCTATGGTTAGTTTGGCTTAGCTCTTGATGATCTTGATTTATATCCATGGTTGATGGCTATGCTTTTGAAAAATGTCACATATATGCTATCTCATGTGTAAATGCCTTTATATGATCTTGACATGTTTTAGTGGCTTGGTCATGCTTAATTTCTGGTTGGATAGCTAGTTTATCGATCATATGGGGCCAAAGGCTCATTTTCCATCATGAATGTTTAGCCCTCTTGCTTTGTCTTGTGGAGGGGCATAAGTTCCTTTTTGTCGCAAAGACATTTGATGTACCAAATAAGAATCTGAAAATGAAATGTAAAATGCTTGGAAAATGTGCTCCCATGTCATATGTGCTTAATTTAATTTGCTTTGGGTGCTAAACCGTTGCATGATGCCTACCAATGAGAGGTCTCATATATAGAAGTAGGCACATGGCTCGGTGGCTTTGACATGACATGAGGTGCTTGTGGGTGTTTGTGATGGTCTTATGATTAGAATGGTTGTCCTAGCATGAAGTTTGTGTGGCTTTGCCATTTTGACATGTTTTGCTCATGTGTAGGATTTTGCTCATGATAGGGTAAATTTTCGCAAAATTGCTCAATTCCATCTTAGCTTTGTCCAATGGTTGTGAAACTTGGTGATCATGTAGTTGATGTCATTATGAAGCTATAGATTATCTAACTTGCTCATTTGGACATGTGTAGCATCCTATGTTGAATTTTTTCTATTTGAGAAGCTCTAGGTTGACGCATTTTTGGCTTGATTCATGCATTGTCAACAAGGGGGAGAAGTTTGAGCTTGAAATGGCTTGCTGCACGCATTTAGAAGGTTTCCAAGTGGTTTCGAGCTATTTTTGAGCTGCGCGGTTTCCCGGTTGGCATCGGCACGACCGACCGGTGAAGGGCACCGGTCTGACCGGTGTGGTTCCAGTGTTTGGGACGATCTTGTCCACCGGTCGACCGGTGAGGGTGACCGGCTCGACCGGGAGAGCTGAGCTGATGCAGCTGCTCGGTTTCATGTGGTGGTTCGCATGCATTTGTCCAGGGGGAGTTGCATTGGTTCTGGGGGAGCTTGCATGTGTGTAGGGGGAGCACTTTGTGGTTTTTCGTGTTTTGGTTTGGTGGTTTGTGCTCTTTGCTTGAGCTTTGTTTTGTCTCGGATGTGTCGAGTCGTTGCCCTTGCCTAAGGGGTCCGAGACTTGTCTTCTTCAGGTGATCTTTCTCTTTGCCTAAGTTTGGTTTTCGATTGCTTGTTGGAGTTTCTTTTTATTCGTTTCTTTTCTTTTTATTTTCTCTCGTGTTACAATTTGTGGGTGTTGTCAATGCACTCATCAAGGGGGAGATTGAGGACCATGTGTGGTTCGAGGACCGGTGGATGGTCGCTTCCTTTTGTGATGAGTGATTGACAACATTGTGTGAACTGATTCTTGGCTAAGTATTGCAGGTGCAGGTTGCGGCTTGACTGGTGTTGGTGCAGGTGAAGAACAAGCTTGAAAGGTCATTGCCGGTGAGGCCTCCATGTGTGGAGAAGACAAGTAGGCTTCGTTCAAGGGACCCCGTGGCTAGCGGGGTCAAGTGCGGGCCGCATGGTGGCATGAACAGCAAGATGAAGTCATGGATGGTTTCTTGGTTGAGCCTCAAAACCAAGGTCGAGCCAGGACTACGTGAGAGTCAAGTCATGAGTGGAGATTGGCGGAGGCTACACCGAGTTCGCGGGGTTTCCGGTGGTTCACCAGAAAACCACTAGGTTCCTTGGTTGATCCATAAAGCCAAGACCGAAGAACCGAAGACGGAGATGCAGCAACTCCAGACCGGTCTGACCGGTGAGTCTAACCGGTCCGACCAGTGGGTACCGGTCTGACCGGTGAGGACACCGGTCTGATCAGTGTGCGATGACGCAGTCCAGAATATTCGAAGTAGAGGACACGCTTCGGGATCGCATGGCTTGCGTCGAGGCTAAGCAGGGTGTGGTTAATGGGCATCTGTCCGATGGAGAAAATCTGAAGACTACCCTCGAAGGGCATGTATCCCTAATTAGCTGGTAAGGATATTTTAGACTTTCGGTTGCCTCCATATAACCCATGAGGTGAGAGGATGGCATCCATCTCTTGGAACCCTAGTTCATTTGCTTTCTTATTTTCCCTTCCTATTTTCTTAGGATTTCCATAGGACTAGCTTGAGAGCTTCATGGTGAGATCTTGTGAGAGGGTTGGATGATCGGGCAGCAAGCTAGACCTTGTATGAACCTCCTTGGTATGTTTAGATGATTCAGCGTGGTTCCTCAAGGTCTTTGTGTGTTGTTCCCGGTTGTTCTTGGTGGTGATTTTCGGAGCCCTCTCTTGGTGGTTTTCTCGGTGTGTTTTCGCGACCTTGCTCTTGAGTTTTTGATGGGGGAAATTTGTGTGAAGCCTTCGTGGTTCTTTGGTCCTTGATTCCCCTCCCAAATCCGTGAGTTAAGGGGCTCGATTTTGGGGTTTTCAGTGTTCTAGGGTTAGAGGAGTTCTTGGCGTGATTTCTTCGATTCCTCTTGATTTGGCAAGTTTTGGTGGACAAAACCTTGGCTATGGACTCCCCATGAGGTGTTCCTACTATCCCCAAAGTCTTGCACAAGTTCGTGGAGCAATTCAGGAGAACGGAGTTTGGATTTTGGGTAGTTGACCCGCGGGTGCTGTTCATCCCGACGGGCTCAGGTCACACCGGTCTGACCGGTGCCTCTCACCGGTCTGACTGGTGCAGACCCCTGTTGGGTTTTGCTCGGGTGAACGTTTGGGTGAGTTCGCTGTTGTCCCGTGTGGCTGCTGTTTCGAGTTTGGGGCTGTTTGGAGCTTGGTAGGCCTGTTCGGTGTTTTGGGGCTTTCGGCTTGGACCGGTCGACCGGTGTGGAGGCCGCTCTATGGAAGTCGCCGGGTTTCACCGATAGGAACCGGTCTGACCGGTGGTGCTCACCGGCCTGACCGGTGTAGGTTAGTAAGGCTCGAGTCTCGTGTTCCGCTGCGTTCTCGGGTCTGTGAGGTTGGAAGTTGGTTCCTAGGTCTAGTAGCACTCTAGTGGCTGCGTGGGCTTGGCCGACTTGAGTAGTGAGTCAGAGACGTGTGTTGGAAACCGCATTCGTCTTGTTGGAGTCTCCATCTCCTTCGAGAAGAATTTTTTATCAGCTCCCATTCACTCCCCCCTCTCTGGTTCGCCGTATCGATCCTTCAGATACTAATCTAACTTAGCATCCACTATTGCTAGATGGAAGCTACCAAGACAATGATGCTTCTTCCCAAACGAGAACGTGCAGAGGCAGGGAGTACTCAACAATTTGTACCAAATCCTTATGCAAGATGTTTAAGGACACTTGCCGTTTCCCGATGTTCCACGGCACAAAAGCGTTCCTTCACGCGTAGCAATCAACTAGAACAACACAATGCTACAACTAAGAACAAAGCACCAAACAATAAAAACATTTTAGAAAAGTGTACTATAAGCTAACACTAGCTATTATAAACACTAGAGCACAACTATCGAAGGGTTTACACAATTAGAAACAAAAGACTATATGCTTCATTTATTTTAATTGAAGAAATATGTGTAATGGTATTTCAAGGAAATACCACGTGTTTAGAACTTAATCAAATTATATTTAAAGGTAAAACACGAGATAAACTTAGTCATATTTATTTATAAAAGCTTATTAGAATTTATACCAAATTAACATTTATCTTTATAAAAGAAAATTTTTCTGAGAGCAACTAACGTGTTATAGCTTGATTCAGGTTGAGCTAACATGTTATAATTAAAACATACTTATGATCAAAACAATCAAGTTAATTTTTGTTAAAGAAAAAGTGAAGGTTAAACCTATAGTTGATTTTATTCAAAATTAATTGAATTAGAGCATTACTCGAATTAATGTTATTTAATTTCCAGAAACATGAAACATGGTGAGCGTGGCTGCTAACACGTACTCTACGACGAGATGAATCTAACGCATCTTGAACGAGCTAAAACGGAGCTTAAACATGAAAGATATGAGCTCCAGAAGGTTTCAAGCATCTATTTATGATTATCCACAAATTACAGGGGCTAACAGAGAAGATACACAAGGCATGGTGAATAGTGCTCGCGAATAGGTGAAAATAGAGGGTTATATTTGAAAAATGCTCGATGGGGCTAAACAGTGAAAGGTGGGATCTTGCTAGGGATTTACCTACAAGAAAGCCAAGACATAGGATGGTGGAGGGGGGTTTTGCTTTCTGCAGGGGTTGATGTGCAAAAGTGGTGTTGACAAGCAGACTTTGTGTCTTGGCTGACTCGAGGCCACACAATGCACTCTAATTGGCTGGGTCCGCAACGTGGCACTGATTGGGTCGTGTACCAGCTGTGGTCCACGGTTGATCATTTGAAAGGGTACTGTTGACGTAAAATCAGCACCTCACGCCAAGCACACAACAAGCCGGATTAGCTGGCTTCACACACGTGGCCCGGGCGTCGAAATCCGGAAGCGTGCGAGTCAATTTTCTGTGAAACTGACAAAGGATGAAAAAGGTTAGATAAAACCTGGAACTTGTCGGGTGGTACCAGACAGTTCCATATTTATGGCTATAAAGCCAGTTACAGCGACATAGCTACAAACAAGCTATATGTCAGCAATTTAAACATCATTCGGGATTTGATAAAGTGTGTAAATAGAGCACTGCTGAATGTATGACATAAGCATGATGAATAAATCGGTCTTTATTTAAAGAACGTTACGACACGTAACCATGACCGATTATCAAGGATAAACCATGATAAATTAAATAAAAGCGAAGCATGATCATGAATTTGCAGTGAACAAGCATGCATAGGCCAAAAGCACTAGTCTATCGTGTGCCTAGGTACACTCAAACCCGTCAAGCATGACATCAAATAAGTTAATCCACCGCATGATACAACTTGTTTGAAATCACACCACCAACCCAGAATAGATCAATCCACTGCATGATACAATCTAAACATGGAAGGCTAAAAGCATCAATTATTTAAAGCAAACTCATGAACATGTTTCACTCGTGAGGGGACTACCGAATACGACTGTACAGCCGAATCGGGTTTGGTGGAGAAGGAACAAACTTTGCCAAGGATGATAAATCTATCAGATTGAATTGAATTCTAGTGCACCGGATGACTAGCTCTAAGACAATCAAAAAACCTGCATCTACCGCATGATACCCGGTTCTGTCAAGATCTATGCAAGATCAATAAGCTTGAACCCGCAACACGTGACAATCTAGATTGATCCGAATTCGGCTATAGAGAACGCATGACCCGCTTGCCACGTCAAGCCAAAGTCTTGAGTGTGCAACACATGGATCACAAACAAGATAGAGCCGAATCTAATCAATCCAAATTGGGCAATAAGAGTGTTACATGAATTAATACAAAAAAGTAAAATTCAAAGCAACACATGGTAACTTAATGAATCTATTAGATCTTGCCAAATCTAATAGAGTCGATAACTAGCTCCAAGCTAGATCTTAGCCTACCGCATGACTCATGATCCAACAAGAAAACCTTCTCGAACCAAGCTTAAATCCACCGCATGATACTAAGCATGGTAACAAGACTACTTGCATCACGATCTAAATCCACCGCATGATACTAGACATGATACAAGGTTGCCGGTACTTACGGAGGTTGACTGATCGATGGCTTCTCTCGAAGAACTCGACGACACGACTAGAAGGACTCGAATGTTGGCACAGGGCCGGTTTGTTGTGAAATTGTTCGACCTCTATTACAAACACTAAGGGTTTATATTTATACCCTGGTTCTAACATGACTCCTAGTCGACCACGATTACAATATTTATTACCTAAAATCAACACCACGGCGTCATGTCCGTCTCGTATCCATCATCAACTCATCTCCTTCTTTGTATCCAATCCACGTCATAACGCACACCCGAATGCTTCCGGTTTCATCCGCGGAACAGCTCTCCTGCCGAATGACGATGTACTCCCGACCGCAGACACCTCTACCGAATGCTTTGAGGAAAACCTCCTGTCGAATGGTGTTCTTCTGCCAAATTCGGCTCACATGTCAGTCTCTTCCCTGTACCAATTTTTGGTGTTAACATATGCCCTTCAATTACGAGATAAAAGGTGATTTTATTCCGGAATTGACCATAAATACTCAACGTCCCCACGCCAAATCTGTTCAACACCCGTTCTTTCCTCCTTTAAACCATTGGAGCCTTCGTCTAGATCCAAACCCTAGCTCATCAATTTTTCAAGCTTCAATCTTCAAATGGCGAACCAAGACCAAGCTCTCCAGGTAAATCTTATTCTCCTCAAGCACATTCGGTATTACCTCTCTCGAATCCCATCTCAAATTTCTCCTTTCGCCCTCTTTTGTTCTTGATAGGCTCTAGCCGCGGAAATCTTGATTCCCGTCAAGGAACAAGCAGCATCTTATTTTCTCGGGCCCGTAGGAGTTTCCGATCCCTCTGAGTTTATTGTAGTCGAATCCCAAAGGATTCCTTTCAAGACATCACTGACGAAGCCTCACAAGTGGCAGGACACTTTCAAGAACTGGCCTCTGCCCCCAATTGCAGGCTGGAGGGATTGGTATAAGAGGGTACTTGATGACGAAAGCCCCGAAACAAAAAATTGGGACAAACTTCATATTTCTCATTGCTTAGAATTGTCCCTAGCAGAAACACCCAAAAATGAGAGCCTTTTGATTGCAGCCTCCCACTTTTGGTCTAACGGCGCAAATGCCTTCCTTTTCGGCTATGTGCCAATGTCTCCCACCTTGGCCGATGTTTACATGATAATCATCCTGAAATTCACAGGAACTATGTATCCGTATAAGTACAAGGGCTCTTCCAAGCAAACAGGAGTAAAGACAGGAGTTGGATACAAGAGATATATCCAAAACCATATCTCTGATGGCCTTCTGATTGATGTTGAATACAGAGCTTTCCTGAATATGAGGTCATGCAGATTTATCTTTTGTGGCAGAGCTAATGAGCTAACCCTGAACCATATTGTGATGGCTGAAGACCTGGCTATTGGTACACCTATTCCCCTTGGGAAGTACCTTCTAGGAAGTGTCTATCATATGCTCATCAAACCACCTATCTAATGCACACCAGCAAAATGATCCCCTGTGTCAACGGTCCTTGGTAGTTTTTTCAGATGTGGCTGCAATTATACATGCACCAGATTGTTGCTATTAACCTCAACAATCGGCATTTCCCTTCTACCAACTATAAGGAAGGAGAAACTCAGAGCACCAAAGGCTGCCAAACCTATGGAGAAACTGCTTCCACTGTGTCTATCAACAAAGACATTGGCCAACTATTTGAGCTCTTCTTCAGAGGTTTTGCCAATCCTCTTTGGTTTCCATATCTGGACAATGACAACCTAACTCTTCCTTGTGAATTTAGTTTTGAAACTGGATGTGATGATATACATTCCATAGCAATCTTCAATGCTTTCATCGATCCTTGTATTCTGCCAGCAGAATTCTATGGAGGAAGGCTGGTTCAGAGTACCTATGAGTACTACCAGCCAAACATGATGGCCAGGAAATTAGGATGTGGCCAAGTGCCCCCAAAGTTATTTCTCCATGAATTTCTCAAGCCCAGAGAGGATATCAAGGAATCCATTGAAGCAAGAAGGCTTTTTAGTATAAATGCAGCATGACTTTTTATACAGCCAAGCCCTTTATGCCAATAACATTTGCTTTCTTTCATTCTTTGGTGGCAAGAACTTCATGATCACATTTTTAACATGCCAGTACACCCTCTCTGTCTTGAATTAATGCCTGACTTCCAACCAACTTCAGAGGTAATATGTTCATCTCCCTTTCTTACATCTGTTTTTAACCATACTCCTCCTCACTGATCATGATTTTGTCATTTTGCAGGATACACTACCTGCCCCACTTGCCAGGACAATCCTTTAGAAGATTGAAGGCCCAATCTCTGCTTTGGGATGTCGATCCCCTACTCTGGCTCAACTGATGTCTAGCCATGCCGTGCGAGATCCAACTCTTATCAGGCCAGTTTCTGACAAAAGGAAAGCACCATCTCTGATCGCTTCTCCAACTGTCAAGAAGAAAAGAACAAGCAAAAGGCTAGTTATTCAGGTCAGAACACCTTCCCCTCCTGAACATAATGCCATTCTTCATTCTGATCATCTTTATCTTTGCATGATTTTAGACCAAAACACAGCAACCAGTGGTTATTACAGATTCTGCCAATGCTTCATCAACTGGTAAAATTTTCACCATCTTATTCTTTAATCATTTTTCTTCATTGGCACTCACCCCCTACTTGTTAGTTGCAGAGGAAACTTTGGTGGATCAAACTATGGGGAGTTCTTCTCCTCATCATGATAAGTCCCAGTCTCACCAAGGATTCAACCAGCTTCTCCTCAACCAGAAGTCTCAGCTTCACTAAGAAATCATCTAGTTTCTCCTCAGTCAGATGTACAAGAGCCTTCCATTGAGCCTGAGAAGCTTCCTTCCCTAATTCGGGAAACTAGGAATGATGTAAGCATGAGCATCCATCTTTTCTATTTTCACCTAATAGATCATCATTAATTCGGCAAGAACTTCTTTTCAGGAGAAAACTGTGTCATCACCCAGTTATTCCTTTGTTGTGGATGACTTGGTTGCCGAAAAAGGAGATGAAGCATCTTCTAGCCAAGCTTTATCAGAGGAAAATCAAGCGAAGCTGAAGGAAATCCTCTCCTTGCTTGCTGCAAAAGGACGTCCAAGACCAAGTGAGGGATGCTGATCTTCTAAGAGAAGCGCTTGAACTTATCTATCAAGATCTCCCTGCTGATATCAAGGCTTCTTTAGAACTTGTTTCCCAATTGGATAATCACTTTGCCACAGTAAAACAGGCTTTGAAGAACCAATCCTCCCAACCAGCTCTGGAACAAAGGAGAGCTACGACCAAGCAATCTGTGAAAGATTTGCATGCACAGATTCAGAACAATAAGGAATTGCTAGCCAAATTGCGGCACACCGCACTCGAGACGAAGAAAACCGAAGAAAGGCTGCATTGGAGGCCGAAAGTGAGAAACTTGACAGCCGAGATTGAAGCTGACGAGAAGAAGATGGCTGAACTCCCCGAATCAACGGAGAAAATGCGAAAGGAAGCTCAGCAGCCCTGAATGTAGAAAGGTAGCTCAAGACAAAGCTCTCTGCTCTGTCTAAAACCCAAGAAGCTCACCAGAAATTGTTGGAGAATATCAACAAGATGATATCAGATGCCACCAATGTAATTTCAAAATACTTGGGTGTGTAGTTGTAACAAACAATTCGTAGCCGAATGCTTTATCAACTATGTAGTTTCACTTTCTGTTAATCTTTATTCCCCATATTTGTTTTGCCTTATCTTGATGAGTAGCCTCTGGATGATTCATTCGGCAATTCTAACCACAACAGTGTTAGACCCAAAAACGACCCAACCGCAACACAACCGAATCTTAACCAGTCAAACCGAATATGACTCAGCATCAATCTCAAATGGCTCGGCGACTGTTCGGTCGAAGGAGTCTCTCCACTTTCCAAATTTCTTGGGATATGCGCCACGATCTCTGGCCACGATCTCTTCGTCAGTTCCATAAATAAGGACCTCGGGTGCCCCTAACATTTCACCAAATCCTCTACCTTCCAAGCCACCACTAGCTCGAGCTCTTTCTCTTCAAGCACTAGTACTCCCAAGAACTTCATGGCCAACAGTGGCAATAGGTGCCCGGCCGGCGACGAGGCTGAAGGGAGCCGCGCCGGCGCTCGTCGGAGGTGGTGATTGCCTGCTTCTTCACAAGATTTTTTTAGATCTTGTTTCACCCCTGACGATTTTATTTGTGCTTTCAGGCTCATTCGATGGAACCCCGCTCCTACTCCAGCTGCAGCTCCGGCCACGGCGGGTGACTCCTCGGGGTCATCCAGCCGATCCTACTCCTCCAGGTCTTCTGGCTGGGACTCGCGCTATACTGACCACGACACCCGCAGGTTCCTGGAGGAACGCGATGCGACCCGACACGAACTGGAGATTATCTCCAAACAGGCCGGGATTGCTGACCTCGAGTGGCAGCATCAGCGCAAGCAGCTGCTCGAGGCCATCAATGGTGAGTCCTACAACTTGCTCAATTTCAATTCAATCTTGAACAACACTAACTGTCGTTGCTCAGTGACCGCCGCAGATTGCAATGTCGAGCTCAATCGGCTAAAGGCGCTGGCCGAGCAGCTGGCGAACAAGGTGAACGCCCCCGGAGACACGCTGGAAGTTCGCCTTGGTGCGGTGGCAGGCCGCGTCAACAACGTGGCCCTGCATGGTGTCCGTCTGGGCATCGCCTTGGTCCTGGCCGCCATGTCGACATGCACCGGCGTCGACTACTCCACGCAGCCGCCCGGCTTCGACGGTGGCACGCCGGAGGACCTTGACGACATCGAGGCCACTTTGGAGCGCCTTGATGGCCATGGCGGCACCATTGTCGACTCCATCCACCCCCAGTCTGTTTCGAACAGGCTGTTTGATTAGTTTGTACTAGGGGTCATGGAATTTCGGAAATGAAATGAAAATTTATCTTTTGCAGTTATCTTGTGATAACTTCCCTAATTTGTGCATACTAATCTTCATTGATTTGAACGCATTCAGGAACTTTTCCTCTAGCCGAATATGCACAAACTTTTGCCCCTTGGCGCTGAATCCGCAGAGAACCCTCATTCGGGAATCATGAACACTATTTTGTTGAAAAACCCTTCTCATCCAAGGAAAAACCCCCGTCGTTTGGTATTACCATCAATGCGTGCTGGCCAGTCACCACTCCCGATGCATTTCCACTGCTAATAAAATAGCTCTCTAGTGCTCTGCAAATCCACTCGTACACACTTTCATCATTTCATTACCTCTCGTCTTCCTCGTCTAGAAAAACCCCCAAAGCCATGGCAGACAAGGGGAAAACACCATGCAAGGAGAACAGCCTCCCACCAAAGAAGCGAACCATCCGAGAGTAATCTTCTCTTCCCATTCCTTTCTCTTGATCTTGATTGCAATCTTGTGATTCATCTTTCTTTGATTTCAGCTTCAACCTGCTGCCGGAGGACATTTTCGGCACTGAAGAAATTTCTGAGCACATCCGCTCTGACTCCTCGGCCGAAGAAGAAGAAGACACTATGCATGAGCGAGAGGGCCAACAATCACCGCGCCATCGCATTCGGCACTTATAGCAAGATCCGTGGGACATCACCGCCGTTCTTTGTCGTGCCGAACACGAACGCCACATGAGCTTGGAGGTGGTGACGGGCGGTGAGATTTTTATCCCCCATTGAATCTCATGTTCAAGTTCGGATCCCGTATTTGATGAGAATCTGTTCTTCTTCTTCGGATATGTCCGACGGTACAACAACTTTGAAGGCTGCCCGGGACAGGTTTGATGGAAGGCTGCAGAACACGCCGGCCCCCAAGGTTTCCGCGTCGCTTTCACGGTGGTCTTGGAGCAAGCGAAGAGGGACGAGCTCAAGAGGAAAAGCGGCGAGCCAAAGAAATGAAGATACTTTCGCTTCTTCCTCGCAGAGCCTTCGTTTCTGCATGCCTTCTTTTGTAATCTTAATAGTTGTATTGTTAATAGAAGAACCTGCAAGAACGTTTGTGATGCAAAAAATATTTTTGTGCTAAGGGCAATACACTTTAGTATTGGCCATTTTCCCTTTGTCGGAATTTTTGTTCTGAAGGCGGCTTCCTCTCGAATGCCGACTATTCCCGTTTCTTTGACGCTTGGAACAACAATCAACGATCAACTTCAATACTAGGATAATATTTCTTCAAGTATATCCCATTTATAGTAGCAGTGAATTCTTCTCCCAGTAAAGTTTTCAAGATGTATGCATTTCCGGGCGTGCACCTAACCACCCGAAAGGGACCTTCCCAATTTGGAGACCACTTACCGAATGCACCTGTACTTAGTCCCGATCGGCAATAATGCTTTCCAAACCAAATCTCCTTCCGCAAATTGCTTGACCTTTACCTTCTTGTTATAGTACTTAGCAACTCGTATTTTGTTTTTCTCAATATTTTCCAAGGCCCTAAGACGAATCATATGCAAATCTTCTAATTCGTCCATCACTAAGTCATTGTAATCCTTGGAACTTAAATCCTTTTGCAATATTATTCTCCTTGAGTCCGATCGCATCTCCCATGGCAAGATAGCATGATGTCCATAAACCAACTCATAAGGAGATGTCCGTGTAGCTCCATGAGGAGCCATTCGGTAAGCCCATAAGGCTTCATTGAGTCCCGAATGCCACCTTTTTGGTTTCGATCAATCTTCTGTCGTACAATCTTGATCATGATCTTGTTAGAAGCTTCTACCCGACCATTAGCTTGGGCATAATAAGGAGAAGAATTTAATAATTTGATCCCCATACTTTCGGCAAAATTTACGAACTTTGAATATGTAAACCGAGTTCCTAGATCCGTTGTAATTGTCGAGGAATTCCAAATCCGTAAATGATATGCTCTTTGACAAACTCAACCATATTTTCCGATGTCACCTTCTTCAATGGAATTGCCTCAACCTACTTAGTGAAATAATTTGTTGCTAAAAGCACAAACTTATGCTCCTTGCTAGATGGAGGATTTATTTGGCCAATCAAATCTATTCACCATCCTCCGAATGGCCATGGCTTGATAATAGGATTTAGAATTGATGTTGGAACTCTCTGAATATTTCCAAACTTGTGACAATCTTGACATACCTTGTAATATTCAAAGCAATCTTCCGAAGATTGTTGGCCAATAATATCCGAGTTTTCCTAATGACCCACTTCATTCGGTAAGCCGACCGATGTGCTCCACACAACCCATCATGCACTTCACTCATCAACCTTTTCGCCTCTTCTTGACCGGGCATTGTAGCAACACCCCATCCATGGATTTGTAATACAAACGTTCATCAAGAAGAACAAACTTTATGGCTTTGTACCCGAGCTTCCTAGAGACCTTTCGGCCGGATTCTCCAAATAATCGGCAATTTCTTTTCTCCAATCATTTTCTCGCTAGACCACTCCCAAAAGCATATACATCGATGGCAAACACTTCTTGATTCTATCTATAACCCGAAGCACTTTGAGCTAGCCTGTTTGCCTCTCCATTGTTTTCTCTAGGAATATGTTGTAGAATTACTAACTGAAAGCTTTCAGGATTTCTTTGCACTCATCGTAGTAATTCCTCAGGATATCATCTCTCGCATTCATACTTGGCCATTCAATTGTTTTATAACTAGCTCTCGAATCTCCAAAAATCTCAACCGCAATGGCCTTTGCCTCTCTCAAGTATTGAAGCCCTCTCGAGCAATGCTTCATACTCAACTTGGTTATTTGTGACGGTAGGTTGAATAGGAATAGCAAATTCGAACACTTCTCCCTTGGGCGAAATTAATAAAATACCTACTCCACCACCTTCGCCACATGAAGATCCATCAAAAAATAAAGCCCAAGGAGTAATCTCAAGCAAATTAATTGATGAACCATGATGTTCGGTAATGAAGTCAGCAATAATCTGTCCTTTAACAGCTTTTGCCGACTCAAACCTTAATTCAAACTTAGACAAGGCTAAAATCTATTTGCCAATCCTTCCATTCAAAATTGGCATAGACAACACGTGTTTCATTACATCAAATTTTGAATATACAATGCATTCGACATTCAACAAATAGTGCCGAAACTTTGTACATGAGTAATAAACACACAAGCAAAGCTTCTCTGCGGCCGAATATCTTGTTTCGGAATCAAGCAATTTTCGGCTAAGGTATGCAACTACTCTTTCTTTTCCCTCAAATTCTTGTATGAGGGCTGATCCAATGGTTTGGGTATCGGCCTCCATGTACCAACTTAAAAGGCTTGTTCAATTGTGGAGGTACCAATACTGGTGGTTCCTTCATGTATTCCTTGATTTCATTGAAAGCCTTCTATTGTTCGTCACCCCATACAAACTTCTGATCCTTTTTGACTCTTAACAGTGGAGAAAAAGGCAACACCTTTTTTGACGAATTTGATATGAATCTTCTCACAAAATTGATCTTGCCAAGCAGTGACTGCAATTCCTTAAGATTGGTCGGAGGAACAACTTCATCAATAGCTTTCATGCTTTTCTTGCCAACTTCTATTCCTCCCTCATGTACCAGAAATCCCAGGAAGTCTCTGGCTGAAACTCCAAAAGCACATTTGTTCGGGTTCATCTTAAGCCCATGATTTTTAGTGCATTCTAGAGTTTTCCTCACATCAGCCAAATGTGATTCACGATCCAATGACTTGATCACGACATCATCAATATATATCTCTACAATTTTGCCGATCAACTCGTGAAAAATATAATTCATGGCTCTTTGATAAGTTGCACCAGCATTCTTCAACCCAAATGTCATGACAATCCACTCAAATAACCCTATATGTCCAGGACATCTGAAGGCTGTCTTTGCTACATCCTGCACTGTCATAAAAATCTTATTGTACCCTGCATTGCCATTCATGAAGCTAATAACTTTATGCCCAGCAGCAGCATCAACCAACAAGTCCGCAACAGGCATTGGATATCCATCCATGGGTGTAGCCCTGTTTAGATCTCTAAAGTCTATGCAAACCCTCATCTTTTCGTTTTTCTTGTAAACAGGAACAATATTAGATATCCACTCTGCATTTCTGCATGGCCGAATGAAATTTGCTTCTATTAATCTCTCAACCTCCTTTTTCACGTCGGCCAATACTTCATCCTTGTAAATTTTTCGGGGAGGTTGCTTGTAAGGTCTATAACCAGGCTTGATTGGCAACTGATGCTCAACAATGGGACGATCCAAACCAGGCATCTCCGAATAATCCCAAGCGAAGCAATCTTTATATTCTTTTAATAGCTTAATCAACTCTTCTCTAAAACCTGAATCCAAGTTAGTACTGATGAACGTCGGCCTTGGCTTGTCACCATCTCTGATGTCTATTTCTTCCAATTTATTGGCCGACATAAATCCATGTCCTAACTTCCCATCAGTTCCATCAATTGGATTCTCCATTAAAAATTACTATAAGAGCCGATTGCTTGAATCGGTACGTTGATCACCGCCGACCGGTTCAACGGGACCTTCACCCCGGTCCTTGCACGAGAAGCAATCTATGCCTTGATACTCCCGGAAGGTCGGTTCCACATTAGCCACGCTTCTCGAATCATCTCGCTTGGACAACTTCCACGTCGTCATCTACCCACTGAACATGCCGTTGATGCATAGTAGATGGAATGCAGCAGTTCGCATGGATCCAATCCCTTCCAAGCAGCAAGCTATATGCCCCTTTGCCTTCAATGAAAAAGAAGGTTGTAAGCAGAGTCTTAGATCTGATCATCAAATCTACATGTACACAGCCTTTAGTGTCTGAAGAATTTCCAACAAAATCATTCAGAACTATGCTCGTTGGCGTCAAATCTCCAAGGCCCATGCCAAGCTTTCTGAATGTAGTATATGGCATCACATTGACAGCAGCTCCATCATCAACAAACATCTTAGTCAATGGCTTCCCATTGACGTACCCTCTTAAGTACAGTGGTCTCATGTGCAGATTCTTGGCTGGCTT
This sequence comes from Cenchrus americanus, assembly GCA_947561735.1. Taxonomy (NCBI): domain Eukaryota; kingdom Viridiplantae; phylum Streptophyta; class Magnoliopsida; order Poales; family Poaceae; genus Cenchrus; species Cenchrus americanus. The sequence goes on along the minus strand of OX387239.1, from coordinate 181,829,216 downwards.
ATCAAAAGTAGCTTGCTTGGCCAACACTAATTGTGCCATCAGTTCACATTGCTCGGCCTCATCCATATCTAGCAATATTTCCTCCTGCATAATTTGATTGGCTTGAGCCATGAATTCATTCGACAGAAAACATACCATGCATGTATGAGCCGAACGACCAGATTCATCAGGTTTGTCTTTTGGGCGCCACACTTGTTTCTTCTTAATTCCTGCCTGCTTCAGTTCCTGATTCCTCAAGCGTTGTACCCTTCTCTTCTGGCTTCTTCTTAAACCAGGTGGGCACCACTGTCCCTTTTGCCAGACATACCCATGATCTTCTTTTTCTTCATGATCAACCCACCTATGATCAGCATACCTTTTCCTTGGTTGATCATCAATCTTATTTATTTTTAGGCACCACCATCACTAGGATGCACCCTTCCAATTCTTTCATGGATAGATCGGTGATTGATAGTGTCCTGCCTGTATTCGGTATACCTATCGCTGCATTCGGGACAATTATTCCGTGTGGGAAGCTTTAAACCCTCATTCCAACAGTGTTTGAAGAAGGCACATCCCCAATGTGCACGCTCTTGTTCTCTCATATATTCTTCTTGTTCCTTCCTATACATCTCTTCTTCATATCTCCGCTTCTCCTCTTCGTACTTGTGCCTCTGGTAGCGCTCCTTTTCTTGCTGACGCTGCCATTTATTGAGGAGAATAGGCGAAGTCACTCTAGGTTTAGAGGATTCACCCACTTCAATTTGACTATTCGGGAAGCGAGGCTCTTTCTTGTGAATCTGTTCAAATGTGACTTGTCGAGTGGGATCAATTGAGCCATCCTGCTTTGCCTTTTCCGAAGTCAAAACTTTCACCTTTTCTCTTCCTTTAGGCTCAACAGCGTTCACCATGTGAATTGAGAACCCGATCATGTTATGAGGGAATGGGTTACCATCCAATTTTATCTTATTATCAAACTTCAGATGTCCTTCTTGGATAGCGTTCTGAATCCTTACTCTAAAGACCCTGCATTCATTGATGGAATGAGAATTTCTGTCATGAAATCCACAGTACTTCTTATCTTTCACTCCATCAGGCCGAAGCATAGAATGCCCCTCTGGCAACTTGATCTGGCCTTCTTTCACAAGGAAATCGAAGAGCTTATCTGCCTTGGTTACATCAAAATCATAGGTGCTATTAGTTTGCTTGATCCACCTCTGATTTACTGTCAATGGCTCCTTGCCCCACACCATCTCTGCTGCAGCTATTTCCTCTTCATCATCATATTTATTTCCTTGATCTGCCCTTTCGAGGAATTGATTGTAAATTTCAGCTATATCATTGTGCTTGACAAATCTGGAGTCTTTCTTGAAGCCATATGCTTGATTGCTCATCAATGACAATCGGTGTGACAGCTGGCCAAGGTCGTCGAATTCCATCCCGAATAGCTTCTCCCGAATGGCTGGCAACATCCCTGCTACAGCCATACCAGCCAATTGATCATCTGGTATGTTCAGAAAGAAGCACATGCTTTTTGTCTCTCTGAATCTATTGAGGAACTCCATTGGAGTTTCATTGTTCCTCTGCCTCAAGGTAGTTAGATCAATTAGCTTTTTCTCATTACTGCAAGTGTAATAATGGGCATAGAACTTTTGCTCCAAATCTTTCCAAGAGCATATTGAATGAGTAGGTAGAGAAGTGAACCATGTAAACACTGGGCCTGTCAAGGACAGAGGGAAGTATCTAATTCTCAAGGCCTCATCAGCAGAAGCTTCCCCAAGCTGCATTACGTACCGGGTTATGTCTTCCACGATCGGTATCATCTTGCCCTGAAAACTTAGTGAATTCTGTGGGAACTTTCACCCTGTTTGGTAGTGCTACCTTGTGGTACCATTCTGGGAAGGGAGATGTATACACGTGTCCTTGATTCTTAGGCTTTAGACCGAATTGATTTTGCAACACATCGGCCATTCTTTGCACCAGGAGATCAACATTGGTGTCTTGATTTCCTGGCCTCCCAGCAGGCATCCCTGTAGCACCACCATACCCAGGATTTGGGAAAGCATCGATAGCACTATAGTCCATGAACTCTAAATACCCAGTCTCGTACATATTCCTTTGCAGCCTTTTATTTGTTGGGGCTATCCTGTATGTAGAGACAGGTTGAACTCCAGTAGTACCGAATGCCATCTCACCATATGTGTGTGGTTAGGTATTGCTTGATGAGGGTTCTGCTGGATCGGTTGACTACCCACATGTTGAGTTGGCTGAACACTCATACTTTGCTGAGGCGGCTGAGCACTTGCATCTTGACGAAGTGGTTGGCCATTAGCAGTAGCACTTGATTCTCCTGTATCATTAGCCGTCTCATTACCATTAGGCCACTGGGGTGGTGTTTGACTAAGCACCTGACCAGTTGGCCCTTGTGCTCGCTCAAAATGTTTGTCCATGCTTGGACCAAAGACACTAACCATCATCTATCAGAAGCTATTTAAAAATACAGGGTTATGTCTGGCCATTATTTCTTCCATAGCTTGCCGCACCATAGCAAAAGCTTCTTGTTTCTCTGCAGCAGTAGTGGCATCAGTCTCTCCTGGCATCAGAACTCTTGGCATGTCTGTCCTAAGGAATGGAACACCACTCCTATCTTGGAAAAAAAGAACAGACACTTCTGCTGGAACTGCTCCACAGCCTCTTTCAGTATCAGTTGATGTTCTGAAGACAGTTCATTTAAGATGACATCCAGGACAGCTTGGATTTCAGGCATCTTGATCAACTTGAGTGTCCCACCAGGCGTGCCAAAAAAGAGTGTTGACGTAAAATCAGCACCACACGCCAAGCACACAGCAAGCCGGATTAGCTGGCTTCACACACGTGGCCCGGTGTCGAAATTCGGAAGCGTGCCGATCAATTTTCCCCCGAAACCGACAAAGGATGAAAACGGTTAGATAAAACCTAGAACTTGCGGGTGGTACCGAACGCTTCCGTATTTACGGCTATAAAGCCAGTTAGAACGACATATAGCTACAAACAAGCTATCTGTCAGCAATTTAAACATCATTCGGGATTTGATAATGCGTGTAAACAGAGCACTGCCGAATGTATGACGTAAGCATGATGAAAAAATCAGTATTTATTTAAACAACGTTACGGCACGTAACCATGACCGATTATCAAGGATAAAGCATGATAAGTTAAATAAAAGCGAAGCATGATCATGAATTTGCAGTGAACAAGCATGCATAGGCCAAAAGCACTAGTCTATCGTGTGCCTAGGTACTCTCAAACCCGTCAAGCATGACATCAAACAAGTTAATCCACCGCATGATACAACCTGTTGGAAATCACACCACCAACCCAGAATAGATCAATCCACCGCATGATACAATCTAAACGTGGAAGGCTAAAAGCATCAATTGTTTAAAGCAAACTCATGAACATGTTTCACTCGTGAGGGGACTACCGAATACGGTACATGCAGTAGAATCGGGTTCCGTGGAGAAGGAACAAACTTTGCCAAGGATGATAAATCTATCAGATTGAATCGAATTCTAGTCCACCGGATGACTAGCTCTAAGACAATCCAAAAACCTGCATCTACCGCATGATACCCGGTTCTGTCAAGATCTATGCAAGAACAATAAGCTTGAACCCGCAACACGTGACAATCTAGATTGATCCGAATTCGGCTATAGAGAACGCATGACCCGCTTGCCACGTCAAGCCAAAGACTTGAGCGTGCAACACATGGATCACAAACAAGATAGAGCCGAATCTAATCAATCTAAATTGAGCAATAAGAGTGTTACATGAATTAAACACAAAAAAGTAAAATTCAAAGCAACACATGGTAACTTAATGAATCTATTAGATCTTGCCAAATCTAATAGAGCCGATAACTAGCTCCAAGCTAGATCTTAGCCTACCGCATGACTCATGATCCAACAAGGAAACCTTCTTGAACCAAGCTTAAATCCACTACATGATACTAAGCATGGTAACAAGACTACTTGCATCACGATCTAAATCCACCGCATGATACTATACATGATACATGGTTGCCGGTACTTACGGAGGTCGATGGATCGATGGCTCCTCTCGAAGAACTCGACGACACGACTAGAAGGACTCGAAAGTTGGGACGGGGCCAGTTTGTTGTGAAATTGTTTGATCCCTATTACAAACACTAAGGGTTTATAATTATACCCTGGTTCTAACATGACTCCTAGTCGACCACGATTACAACATTTATTACCTAAAATCAACACCATGGCGTCATGTCCGTCTTGTATCCATCATCAACTCATCTCCTTCTTTGTATCCAATCCACGTCATCACGCACTCCCGAATGCTTTCGCTTTGATCCGTGGAATAGCTCTCCTGCCGAATGACGATGTACTCCCAACCGCAGACACCTCTACCGAATGCTTTGAGGAAAACCTCCTGCCGAATGGTGTTCTTCTGCCAAATTCGGCTCACATGTCAGTCTCTTCCCTGTACCAATTTTTGCTGTTAACAGGTACACCCTGTTTTTATGAGGACCGCCCATGGAAGATCGGACGGTGATGAGAGCACTACCCGTCTTTGGTCACCGTCGGCAAGGAACGGCAGGCGGCGATAGCTCACAAAAAATGGGGAGGGTATGGGCTACACCAGAAACAGGGCGGGTAGGGGGCTACAATGTCATGAACTTGGATAGATCGGAACTCGGACTCAGAGAGAAATGTGGAATTTAGAGGAAGAAGTAGGAAGAATAGGGGGATTCTCGGGAAGGAGGATGATACAAAGGAGTTCAAACTAAGTTGTGATACATGTCTACTAACATTACACTCCATCCACTTGCTTAAGCACTAGCGAACTACTCGAGAGATAGCTTCTTTGGCTGGATCTCCATTTCACCCATTCTGGCCCACTTCATCACCCACTTACGCCTGGAAGCCCTTTGTTGGAGGCGTTTTTGATTCCTTCCCACCTTCAGGTTCATGTGAAGGTCCTTATTTAGTTTTGGTAATTGAGTGACACCTCAGGTGGACTAATGTGTGTTTGAGTGAAATACACAGGTGATTAGTCCACAAGTAATTATGTGATGAAGGAGCTCATTGCATATGAGACATGACATGGAGTCATGTGACTAGATGGATGTTGGTATATGTTAAGCCCACATAAATATTATGATGGATAATCTGCAAGCGCACAGATACCGGTGAGCATTCCACTCGGGAAAGGGTTTTAAAATATCGAATCCACAAGGAGAATGGTAAAGAGAGTATCTGAGGTATATAACTAATCAACTGAGTAGCTATCAAGGATTAGACAGAAAAAGAGATAAGGAAAACTTAAGGATGTCTGGTTCTTATCCTCACGAGCTATGTCTATATTGTTCTTATCGGGTGATTGTCTGAAGGCACACTTAGTAAAGGGGACCTCCCGAGAATCTATGGGGGATTCCTACAATTTTCTATAGACGGGAGGTGGACTACGAAGGACTCAATGGTGCTATCACCATCACGATCTACCACACGATCCGGAATATAGAAGACATTTATAAGCTAGCTAGTCTAAGCACCATGCTTACACCTAACATGCATCTTTAATCAAGAGAGACAGGAATTAAAGTACTCAAAGAGTTATGAACCGTAAGAACAATAAACACAATGATGCTCACTTGAATAAGAAGTCGATCTTTCCACAATGTCTCATGATCAGGCTCCAATGGAGTTGATCCCAAAGGTAGAAGATGAAGAGGAGACACCGACAGGTCCGGGCCTTCATCTTCACCTCAACTGCTCTCTAATCCTCTCGAACAAGATTAGCTAGGTCTAAATAGACCGTGGCTCTAATCTCTCAACTTGATACTAACTCTCCAACTCTAATTCTAATCTAGAGCTCTAATCTCAGATAGGTATGGATTTGATAGAATGAGTTGTTCTCTGCCCCAGGGTCAGGGGGTCTGCTTATATAGTCCAAAAGAGATGACGTGCACCATAGGATCAAACCGGCCTAAACATGTTGTTTAGATTGATCTTCATAGGCGGTGGAGGAACATTCCAGAAGCCGGGCCCATTTGGCGCCAGGGGATGGCCGACCGGCCCCACCACTGGGCCGGCCGGTCTGATGTGGGCCCCACTCGGGGTCCACTTCGGCCAGGTGGGTCCTTGATCCTTCTAGATGCTTCTTTTTTAAGTGCTAAGTCACATTGAGTTCCGGGGCCTTCTGTAGTCTTCTAACATGTTTCTTTGCATATTTTCTGAATAGTCCCTGCAAATTCATAGATTCACCAAAACTCGTGAAAATTGTCAATATGAACCCTAATAAGGTGATCTAATCATATTTTAGCCCTTTTTCCATTTAATGTGAGGGATAAAATTCATAGATAAAAAGTGTCAACAATGGAGAAGATCAAGGCAAGAATTGGCTTGATGGACTAGTTGCACATGTGAAGGGCAAGTCAGAGGCTAAGCACTGGACCGCGTAGCGGGATGCTTTACTAATGACTTGGCGCTGATGGACCGATGCAACGATGAAGAGCAATTGAAGTCAAGATTGATGAACCAATATGTCGCATGATGATATGAAGTGGATCATATCATTTGTGATGATGTTGGTGCATGTGTTGCATCAACATTGGAGAAGAGGGAAAAGAATGCGCAAGGCAAAGGTATTACCAATAAGCATTTCATTTAACTGGTCATTGGTGTGTAGAGAAGTTTATGACCGGGTTTAGGATAGATGGCCGTACTATCAAGATTGGCAAACTTGTTTGCATATCGATCATCTAGTGCCACTTGAGCAATCTAACATTGCGATGTTGCTAGGATCGTGTGGCATGGTGAAGAGAGTGAAAATCCCTTTGAAAAATGTTTGTGCAAATGCTAACTCACTCACACTGAAGATGGTACACTTATGGGGTTGGCACATTTGCAAAGGGGTTGAAGAATTGGTTGATGGTTTTGGTTTGTAGTGGATCTTGGTTTGCAATTCTGCTTTGATCCATAGTGTTTTGGGTCAAGCATTCAGTTGGGATGTATAGTCCTCTGAATGAGCTTTCCATAAAGTCCAAGACCACCAAATTCGGACATTGGAGCTAAAATTTAGAGCCGTTTTACTGAGCCTCAGTTGTGCTGACAATGGAAGGTCGCGGACAGACCGCGAGTGATACGGACTGTCCGCGATTTGATCGAGTTTTAGACAGAGACGTATTTTTGACCTTCCAAGGGTCGAACAGTTCATCCTTTGACCTCGAACAGTCCGTCTAGGTCTCACAGACTGTCCGTGACGCACCAACGGCTAGTTTTTGAATGACGGACAGTCCGGGAATGTATCGCGGACAGTCCGAGAGAGCCATTAGAGCTCGGGAATAGGGTGTAATGGGAAGTTTTCTTCCTCCCTCTATAAACAGAAGGGTGCCCGGGACTTGGAGGAGGTTGAGCACCTTGGGGATGTGTTTCCCATGGTAGCGCTTGGCTTGGGAGCCCTCTAACTCACTTGTGCTTGCGAGATTGCAAATCGATTGCAAGTGAGTGTGAATCTAGTGTGTTGCTTTGTGAGATTGAATCAAGTGACACTAGGTGTTCGTGTTGCAAGATGGTGTGCTTGTTACTCTTGGCGGTTGCCACCTCCTAGACGGCTTGGTGGATTGTGGCTCCGTTGAAGCACGCAAAGAGATTGTGTGTAGCTCTAGAGAAGGCTTTGTAAGGGGCATTGTGCTCACCCTACGGGGATCGCGAAGAGCAACTCTAGTGGAGCGTGTCATTGAGCTACCACACTTGCGAGTGGTGTCTTGGTGTGCCCGGAGTGGCCAATGGCTTGAGAGCCTTGCCCAAGAATCATCGAGGTGTTGGTCGACACAACAAGGACTAGCTTGGTGGCAACCAAGTGAACCTCGGGATAAAAATCACCGTGCCAACATTATCTACTCGTCTCGGTGGTTTGCACTTCTCAGTCACAAACTTTGTGTTTACATCATTACATATCATTGTGTTTGTGTAGTTGCTCTTGTAATTATAAGCTTGTGTAGCTCTCTAGTTGCCTTCTTGCTGTGTAGCTATAAGTAGTGATGTTGTGACTAATTAGGTTGTGTAGCTTAATTAGTCTCTTTGCTTAGTTTGTGTAGCTAAGTAAATTGAGCTTTTGGATTAGACTTGTGTAGTCTTGTCCATTGTGCATCTTGTTGGCTTAGGTAGGCTTTGTGCTTTTGCTCATTAGAATTATGTAGGAGCTCCCCGGTGCTTAAAGTACTAGTGGCATAGGTTTGTGTGACCTTGATCCTAAATTTGTTTAGGTGAGCTCATGCTAGGCCGGCACCTTATCTACTTGTTTAGGATCTTTTATAAGGTTCTAGTGAACATAGATAGAGGGGTGCAGTCTTGGCTAGACTAATAGTTTTTATTCCGCATTTGTTTTGGTTAGTCGATGCGTTAAGATTTTAGAAAGGACTATTCACCCCCCTCTAGTCCGCCATCTCGACCCTACAAGTGGTATTAGAGCCGAGGTCTCTCATTTGAGGTCTTTACCGACCCGAGAGGATCGCGAACTATGGGCTAGATGTTGAGTGTCCACACATATTTAATGGCACACACTTTACACGGTGGAAAAATTGGATGATATGCAATTTTGAGTTCATTTGCCCTCAAATGTGGTGGATTGTATATGTGGGATTTTCTCATGCTATTGATAAAAATAATGCATCTCAGGCGCTAGAGAAATGCCTACATCTCGATTGCCAAGCTACTAACATCATTTATAGATCTTTGGATGATTGCATATTTGGGGAGATTACCAACATGAAGAATGCTCATGAGATTTGGTTTTATCTCAATGAGAAGTATGGGGTGGTCTCTGATGATAAATATGGTGAGCCCAAGGAGGAGGTGCATGATGTTGAACATGACCACAACTTGATGATTATGGAAGTTTGCTCCTCCTCATGGTCAAGTGATGAAGATATTGATGAAAGATCAACTACTAGTTCACTTGACAAGATTGATGGCTCAATATCAAGTGATGCAAATCACTGTTATATTCCAAGCACACTTGATAAAGGTGATTGTTCATGCTCGGATGATTATGCTACTACAAGCTCTCCAACACCACTACATTGCCTCATGTCACAAGGTAAGAAAAGGGTATCAAGTTGCAATGTGATTGATCATAATTCATATGATGAACTTGTTAGTAGACTTGCAAGAATGACCATGTCTTTAGAAAATGAGAAATCTAAACAATGAAATTGGAAAATGAAAACTCATTTCTAAAGAGCACATTTGAACAACAAAAGCATCTACTTTACTTGTTCACATGAGGAGCTAAAAATGGCTCAAGAGGAACTTAGTGTTACTCATGATAACTTAGTACAAGATCATGCTTTCATCACTAAGGAACTTTCAAGTAAAAAGACTAAAACTTGTGAGAGCTCATCTCTTGGGTCAGATGATCAATCACATTATGTTGCTAACCCTTGTGATGTAGAGAATAAGCATGTATCCACCTCTTGTGATGATTTATTATATATGCCATGTTCTTCACATATACGTGTTTGTTCTACTTCTATATCTTGTGAGACTAACATTTTGAAGGAGAATAATGAGCTCAAAAATAAAGTGAAGAAATTGAGCAACAACTTAGAAAGGAAGAGCAAGGGCAAGAACAAGAAAATGCAAGAAGAAAAGATATCTCATTTCATGTGCTATCGGTGCCATGATATGGGACACATTACGAAGTATTGCCCAACCAAGAAGCCTAAAGTTGAGCCAAAAGCAAAATCCCAAAATCGAGTTCAAGTCAACAATCAAGATGGTGATTTGGGAATAAAGAAGAAGAAGACTAGAAGAGGTTGTCAAACAAGAGCAAGGCATCAAGCTCCTAATCAAGATGCCCAAATGATGAGAAAGATTCAAGATGAAAAGAATGATTATGCTCACATCAAGTGCAAAGATATGGGACACTTTGCCTCAAGGTGTCCTACCAAGCTTGAGAAGAATATTCAAGCAAATTTAAAGAGGCAAGGAAATGAGAAGCAACACATAAGAAAGGAAGAGAAGGCCAAATTAAAGAGAGTTTGCTACTCATGCCGGGAAAGGGGACACATGGCACATTCATGTCCCCTAGGTAATACTTCTAAGCCTATTTCAATTATTGATAATAATATGCTTAGAAAGGATGGCAATGATACCTCATTGGTTGCTATTGCAAAACATCCTGCTACTGATACTAAGGCTATGCCTAAGTATGTCGCTCCTAACTTGAGAGGACCCAAACTAGTTTGGGTACCATCAAAAAGTGGATGAATGTGTGCAGGTACCATGGCATTGGAGGCTTGACTCAATTGGATTCATTTTGTTCATCATATGATTAAGTGAAGTAATTAAGCTTAATTCTATTTCATCCCAATGCCAAGTCAAATAAGTGAAGTCCAAATGTGCTACAACATACAAGTGCAATTTATCAAGTTGTGGCGACTTATTCGAAATATTTGGAGGCTTGCAAAATTTTTGAGTTGAAGCTTGCTATGGGTTGATCTTGACATAATTACCAGCTAACATATGTGATCAAGGACAGCCATATGATTTGGATTGCAATGAAAAAGTTAGTGTCAGTTTGCACATGACAATGGGAATCTTTGGCTGTTAATATACATTGTTGACAAAGTATATCAATGGCAGTTTGAGAATAGATTAATTGCTATGAATTTTGAAAGGTCTAAACTCAGTCATGCTCAGTTTAGTATGATAACCATGGGTTAGATCATTACCACAAGTCGTATATGATTGTGGACATCTACAAATTCAGATTTCAACTAGAGCTTAAAATTTATATCCTTATGCCAACAACTTCTTTGGAGCACCCACCAATATGCAAATTTGAAAATCAGCTATATTGATGTATATCCATTTTATCAGTTATGGGTAAATATGAGATGTGAGGTCATTTGCACCCAAGCCTACACAAGCTTCAAACTAAGACTATTGTCACTTATTGCTATCAACAAAGGTTGTTTAGAATTTGAGATTTATTGATAGACAACAACCATGTACAATGGAAACTTATGGATGACTATGTACACAAATTAATGACAAGTATGTGCAGCAACAACTTGGTGATATTTGCTGAAATTTCTCATTCAGAAAGCTGAAGGGAAAAATACTTTGGGTTAAGTCAAATTCAAATCTTGAGCAATGACCCCAATTGATACAACAAATCAGCCAAAAAATTAAAGTTTCTCAAGCTGACAAAGAAAAGGAGGCCCGAACCGTCCGCCAGGTATTCACGGACCGTCCGTATAGATTGCAAAATCTCGCAGAGACTCTGGATGTCTGGACAACAATTTCAGACCATCTGTTTCTGGTCCATGGATTGTCCATCAGTTGACCATGTACTGTCCGACCGTGTCGCACGGACTGTCCGTATCCGTTGTGTGCATGTGAGATCAGCAAGGCTGGGACATAAAGAGTCATCCATCTCTCTATTTCTGGTTTGTATTAATTTAGATAGATATTTTCAAGAGATTGATTTTAGTAAGTGGACTGAATGGATATATTTTGTGAAAGTATTAAATCAAGTTGATATCAAGTTTGATTCAATTTGAAGAAGTATAGAACAAGTTTAGAAATTTGTCCTATATTGCAAAATTTGAGCTGACCGTGATGATAGTCATGTTTGAGTGATCAAATCTGTTTGGATTGGCTTTAAAATTGGCACACATGCTCTACACTTGATATGAGTTGCTTGGAAAATCTCATGAATATTGGATAAGGGATACTTTGGTTTTGGAGTGGATATTGTTGACACATATGTAGCAGTTTTCAGCATGCAGCAGTGAGGAAAGATGTGAAATCTGGTAGCAATTGAGAAGTTTAATGAAGCTAAAATTTTTATTGCTAGTAGATGACTTAGTGAACCACATATCCACCAAAATTCATGATCATTGGAGCTTTATATTTGGTTATGGATTATTCTTTGAAGTGTACAGAATCTGCCAGAAAAGTGACAATTTTTGGATTGATCAAAAGTCACCTTGATTGAAAGGTCCTCAAGTTGGAATCATGACTATAGTAAATTGGGGAATCCAAGTTTGGTTTTGAGATGAGCTTGAAGCATGAAAGTAATGAGTATAAGGTCATTGGATTGTAGAGTGCATTTGGCACACAGAATCATGGTTATAGTAAATTGGGGAACCCAAGTTTAGTTTTGAGATGAGCTTGAAGCGTTAAAGTAATGAGTATAAGGTCATTGGATTGTGGAGTGCATTTGGCACACATTTGTATTCAAGTTGAAGATCAATACCAAGTTCAAGATAATGATGGAGGTTAAGTTCTAGTGATTATTGGAAATCATCTGGTAGAAAGAAACAGATTTAGAGAATGATTCAAAATTCTTCATAAAAATAAGTCCATCATATGGATCAATCAATTCAATTCAAATGAATATCTAGAATGGTTCTTGGAGAGATCACTTCTCCCTTGAGAGGGGCGAGTCGCCCAATGGTGGGATTGACAAGCATGGTGCTTGGAAGGCCAACATGGAAGTGGTGATCTAAAGGGCGTTCAAGATGTTTAGTTGAAGCAATCAAAAGGGTTGATCCAGAAAGCAAGCAACACACCCAAAAGAGAGCTAGTGATGGCATTAATATTTCAATTAGTAGTTTAAGTTAGTTCTCTTATGCAAGCATTGATCAAAAGAAGAAGCAAGCCAACCACAACAAGAAAAATGCACTTGATCATTAGGGGTTCTCAACTCATATGGCTAAAGGATGGAATTCAAATTGGTATTCATTTATCTTCACCAAGCTCTTAATTGGACTTCATATTGCTATTGCGGAGATAAATTCGAATCTTATTCACTATCCTCTACTTCAATATAGTAAAGGTATCATTGTAATGTGCATTAATCATTTTCATCCCTTACTAGTATGTGGTTAGTGCATATAGTACATGCTTATAGGATCATGCCGTAAAAATAAAAGTTTTTAGATTCATATCCTACCACTATTGCTTGAAAGATTATGTGATCTAGTGGTTAGTATATGAGTTTGTTCATGATCTAGAAAACCCAATTACTTTATGTATTTTGGATTCCAATAAGTGATAAGTACAACCTTGATAAGATAACCTCTTCATGCGTGTGAAGAAGCTTAGAAAGGGTTCAAAACCGGACTTGGAAGCTTAGGCAAATCATTTTATTCAAGTCAAAAAATTGAGAAGCTCATGGTGACAATATAGTTCAACAACAAAACAACAATGCAAATGGTTATCAAGTTTCATCCTACAAGTGGTTTTCATCATACATGTGGTCTCTAGACTCATATGATATATAAATTGGTATTTATTTAAGTGGTATATTTTCAATTGATATTATTCAAGTGATGTCTAGAACAAGATATATCACAAGTGATCCTCAACTTTAAGTGATCGATTCAAATAGGGAAAGCTACCCTCACACACAAGAGTTCAATTAGATCAAGTGGGATGACATATGCTTTGACATAGGGGGAGGAGCCCCACTACATGGCATCAAGGTCAAGTGTCCTAAAAGTGACATACATGTGGCTTTTCAAGGTGGTCTTCATGCTTCCACATGTGTTAGTTACAAGTGGTGTCATTCCAACATACAGTGGTGTCCATAAAAAAATTGAAGATTCATGAATTGATCATCTACCCCTAGTACCACCCTTTGTGTCAAAAGCGGCATACCATTTTATGGTTATTGATGACAAAGAGGGAGAGATTGGAAAAGATATGTAATTGTCTTTGGATATGTGATGACAAAGGGGGTGAGACAGTATGTACATAATCAAGAGGGAGCAAAAATGCAAGAAAGGAGTAAAATTCTTGGACAAAGAGAAGCACACAAGTAGGAGGAGCAAGCTCATGAATTTTATTGATTGCATTTGATATGTGCATATTCATGTGCTAGCTTGCATATTGCATAAGCCTTAAAACTCAATATGCATACTTGTGTGGTGTATGCTAGTTATAGGATTTGAATGATGAAATGATAACTAGCATGCATATGTTGGTAGCTAGATATGTTCTTTTGTAAAACTAGAACCTTGCATATAATATTGATCTCATGAGGTATCTAGTGTGTTTCTTGTGATATCTAGCTAATCATGGTGCTAAGGATGGACTTCAATGTGCAACATCAATTGGTATCACGCTACAAAGGTTTATTATATATACCTTAGCATCACTAGTAGTGTTAACACTCCCAAAGTTTAATATTAATGCATATGTGCAAGCTTGAAACCAAACCTTTTGAGCACATATGTAGGGGGAGTTATCACTACCTAGTTGGATTTTATGGTGCTTATCCAAATTCTAACATAGAGCTAAAATGTTGGATAAGGACTATAAAATACAAATAAACTTAATTTCCAAATCTTTGTAGAGTTGTCATCAATTACCAAAAAGGGGGAGATTGAAGGTCCTTGTTTGGTTTTGGTAATTGAGTGACACCTCAGGTGGACTAATGTGTGTTTGAGTGAAATACACAGGTGACTAGTCCACAAGTAATTATGTGATGAAGGAGCTCATTGCATATGAGACATGACATGGAGTCATGTGACTAGATGGAGAAGATCAAGGCAAGACTTGGCTTGACGGACTAGTTGCAAGTGTGAAGGGCAAGTCAGAGGCCAAGCATTGGAACATGTGGTGGGATGCTTGAGTAATGACTTGGCGTTGACGGACCGATGCAACGATGAAGAGCAAGTGAAGTCAGGATCGATGAACCAATACGTCACATGATGATATGAAGTGGATCATATCATTTGTGATGATGTTGGTGAAGGACCGATTAGGTGACCAGAGAGGGGGGAGTGAATGGGAGCTGATAAAAATTCTTCTCCAAGGAGAGAACTCGGCCTATACCCCAGAATCACAACAAAGGATTCCCACACGAGTTTGTCAAGGTCGCGTAGTCACAACGGACCTACCAACCCTAGGAACAAACCCCAAACGATCCCAAAGCGAAAGCGAAACTCAAAGAAGCAAAGGACTTAGCTGTCCTGCGAACACCCTGGCGGACAGTCTGCGACCCTAGGCGGACGGTTTGCGGTCACCAGGCGGACGGTCCGCTGCCCACGTGCGGACAATCCATTAATCGCAACAGAACGACCAGACGAGCACCCAAACACGCGGACGGTCCGTACCTGGTCCTCAGGCGGTCAGCGAGCAACTCGTGCAGTGCGGACAGCCGCGATCTCCGGGCGAACGATCCCGGCCACCGGGCGCGGTCGGTCCGACAAACCACCTGCAGCAAAACTTTGACACCTCGAAAGATCTACGCGCGAGCTCACAAGAACTAGACGAACACGCGACGAACTTGCACCTTGCGGACGGTCCGCGGTCTAGGGGCAGACAGACCGCCAGCCCTCGAACAGAACAACCCGACGTGAAAATCGAAAAGTCAACCTCCCCTATCCCACCATGCATCTCCCAAATAGCTTGAGCTCTTGAGGAAAGATTTGGGGAAGATGTGAAGCGTCCCTAGGGGATGCTATGCCCTAAAACTTGGGTCCTCAAACGAAATAAATCATCGGGAATCGAATCGCCACCGAACACAATCAAATACCGAGGTTCCAACCGAAATCCTTCAATTAGAGGCCGAACTCGGAGTTTAGGGATCAAGATCATGCACAAAGATGCACGAAGCAACTATCCATGATTCCCACCAACAAATCTGAGCCGAAACACCTCAGAATCGAAGGAACAAGCCACGCACGAAAAACCGACGAAAATAGCTCAAAAAAGACACGAAAATCCAACGAGCTACAAACCGGGAATCGACGCAACCATGAAAGCTTCCATTTACTCGGAGGTCAGATTCTTTACAAACGGAGGAAAAATATAACCATAGAGAGCAAGGAAATGAGAAGCGGTCCGGATGGATGGTTTGCCTGGAAACCCTAGAGCTAATATATATGAGTCCCCTCCGGGCCAGGCAAAAGAACACAGTACCCCTAGCACTTAAGTTGTGATACAACCCCTCAGGGGAAAATATGTCATGTAGCACTCCTCTTCATCGCACGGCCACGCCGTCGCCGCAGACCGCTTCCTCCCGACGCAAGTCCTACGATCCCGCCACTCGTCCGCCGGCATCGAAGCTTCTCGGCGCGCCCGGATCCGGTCTCCGCCCGCCGAGCCTCTGTTCTTGGTTTTGTGGCTCAACCAAGTAACCCGACGGTTTTCTGGTGAACCGCCGCAAACCCCGCATGCAGACTCCGGTTGTGAGCCGCTACCCTGCACCGGCTCTGATCGATGACTTCGTCTTGCTTTTCTTGCCACAATGCGGCCCGCACTTGACCCCGCTGGCCACCGGGTCCCTCGAGTCAGGCCTACTTGTCTCTCCACTCCTCGGAGGCCCTGCAAGGCATAGACCTTTCGCACCCACTCTTCACCTGCACCAACGCAAATCAAGCCGCAACCTGCACCTGCGATACTCGACCAAGAGTCAGTCCACACCACATTGTCAATCACTCATCACAGCCTGGAGCGACCATCCACCGGTCCTCGAATGCTCCGGTCCTCAATCTCCCCCTTGATGAGTGCATTGACAACACACACAAGTAACCAATTCAGAGAAAAGAGAAAAAGGAAATAATGAAAGAAAAAACTCAAACAAGTGATCAAAAGCCAAACAAAAGCCAAGAAACGATCACTTGAGTGAGAAATATCTCGGTCCCCTAAGACAAGGGTAACGACTCGACACAACCGAGATAAAATGCTAAAAAATTGCCGACTCCTCAAGGTGAGGCAAAAGGGCTCAACACCATCGACAAAAGAGCACAACTAAAATTCAAGAGAAAAATTGCTCCCAAATGCATGAATGCAAGCTCCCCCTGAACAAATGCATTTCTCCCAATTTTTCTTCCCTTGATGCAACACTCCCCCTAGACACATGAATTGGGTACTTTCCTCCCCCTTGTTGGTAATGCATGAATCAAGTCTACAAATGCAAGCATATGCTTCTCAAATATACAAAGAGCACGACAACATGCTAAATTTGAGACATAGACAAGCAAGATAGACACAATTTGAGCACAAGCATCGCCAACAAGGTAGAAAGGGACATACAAGCAAGGTATATAGCCATGATCAAAAGGAAGAATTTTTCACAAAAATTTCCCTCTCATGAGCATAGGACCTAAACATGATCAAAAGAAGCACATACAACATATAACTCACAAACTTCATGCAAGGTCACAAATTCTCATCACAAGGTCATCACAAACACCTACAAACTATCTCATTTCATGTTAGAGCCACCGAGCCATGTGTCCACTTCTAGATATGAGACTTCTCATTGGTGAACATCATGCAACAGTTTAGCACCCAAGATAAGGAATTGAAAAACATTTTAGACATGGAAGCACATTTTTCAAGCTTAGGCATCTCACATACCATTTTCATGATTTACAAGTTAAGCATGGTACATGAAGTGCCTTTGCGGCAAAAAGAAGCTTAGGCTTCTCCACAAGGTAGCATGCAGGTAGGCTAAACATTCATGATGATAAATGGATCTTTGATCCCAAATAAAAAGAACATGGTTCCAAGCACAAATTAGGCAAGATATAGCCATAAGCACCCAAAATGAACATAAAAGGCATTCTACCCACAAGAGAGGATTATATAGCACTTTTACAAAAGAAAGCCATCCACAAGCATATATATCCCAAATCTACCAAGAGCATAGCTATACATCTCATGAGCATCACAAGCAAGGTCATAAGCTCATCTCTAGCATATCATGGTGAGCAAAGCATAGAGGAGAAGCACATCTCCATGCCATATGTTGCAAATGCAGTCTATGATACAAAGATGCAAGCATGATATGATACAAAAATTAAAATGCAACATGCATATGTACATCAACCCTCCCAACCGAATCTCAAAAAGGAAAAACAACTCTAAGCTCTCCTCACAAACGAGCAAATGTAGCTTGGTCCAAAGGCTTGGTTAGGATATCGGCAAGATGCTTTTCTGTAGGTACATGGATGAGGTCTATGTTTCCATTCTCAACATTATCTCTCAGATAATGGTACCTTACTTCTATGTGTTTGGTTCTGGATTGAAGCATGGGATTTTTGGCAACACTAATGGCACTCGTGCTATCACACATGAGAGGCACATGGGAACACTCCTCACCAAAATCACTCAGCGTGTATGTGATCCAAAGCAGCTGGGAGCAACAACTAGCGGCAGCAACATACTCGGCTTCTGTGGTAGACTGAGCTACACTAGACTGTTTGCGATAAGACCAAGAAACAAGCGAAGAACCCAAAAACTGACAAGTCCCCGAAGTCGACTTTCTATCGACTCGACACCCCGCAAAGTCGGCATCCGAAAAACCAAGTGAAAGGGAAGAGGATGCCGAGTACCAAAGACCAAGCTCAGGAGTGTATCGAAGATACCTGAAGGTCTGCTTGACGGCCTGCCGATGTGAAGTCCTCGGCGACACCTGAAAACGAGCGGACAGACACACAGAAAACTGGATGTCCGGCCTCGTCGCCGTCAAGTACAAGAGGGAGCCGATCATGCTCCGGTACTCCTTCTGGTCCACGGGCTCTCCGTCTTCGTCCGCATTGAGCACTATATTCGTACTCATCGGTGTCGGCAGGGGCTTCGAGTCATCCATCTTGAACTTCTTGAGGATGTCCTTCGTGTACTTGGCTTGATGTACAAAGGTTCCCTCCTTCGCCTACTTGATCTGAAGCCCGAGAAAGAACTGCAATTCTCCCATCATAAACATCTCGAATTCTTTGCTCATATCCTCTGCAAACCTCGCAACCAAAGAGTGAGACGAGCCGCCAAAGACAATATCATCTACGTATACCTGAACAATTAGGATATCATCACCCTGCTTGAGAAGAAAACGAGTCTATCAACCTTGCCCATCTCAAACCCCTTGCTGAACAAGAACCCCCTCAAACGACCATACCAAGGACGAGGAGCTTGTTTCAGCCCATACAATGCCTTTCTCAACCTATACACCTTGTGTGGAAACTCAACACTCTCAAAGCCCGGTGGTTGCCTCACATAAACTTCCTCCTCTAAGAACCCATTCAAGAAGGCACTCTTCACATCCATTTGGTACAACTTGAACCCTTTAGCCACAGAAAAAGCTAGAAGGATCCTAATTGCCTCCAAACGGGCTACAGGAGCAAATGTCTTCTCATAGTCTATCCCCTCCTTCTAACTATAGCCCTGAGCAACCAACCTCGACTTGTTCCTCACCACCTCACCATTTTCTCCCTCTTTGTTTTTCCATACCCATATTTTCCCAATAGGTTTGCAATTTGGTGGAGGCTCCACTAACTCCCACACCTGGTTTCTCTCAAAATTCTCTAACTCCTCATGCATGGCATTCACCCAATTAGGATCAGATAGAGTGTGTCTAATGTCTTTCGGCTCAAAGGTAGCAACAAAAGCTGAATGAGGAAAGTGAGAAGCATTTCTGGACCTCGACCGTGTCGTACGCTCATTGCTGTCGCCGATGATTACCAAGGGTGTATGATCAACTTGAACTCGCCTTGGTGCCTCTTGCCTTGAGGCAACCTCCCCCTCAGCAGCTGCTTCCACTTGATCTTGCTGAATCGTAGGCGGTGTAGGAGATGGACCATCCTGCACCATAGTCGTCGTAGTGGAAGTTGAGGGTACACACGTGGCTGGAGCTTCGCCATCATCCTCCCCAGCATCATCCTTCTTATCCTCAAAGATCTTCTTGCCAACTTCATCATCACGTACACACTCAAAGACAGATGAATTGCATAGTTGTGTCTCGTTGAACGTCACCTCGCAAGTCTCCATGACTAGGTTAGTATCAAGGTTGAGCACACGAAATGCTCTAGAATGACTAGCATAACCCAAGAAAATCCCATCGAAAGGTCTTGACTCAAACTTATCAAGCCTACCCTTCTTGAGAATGAAACACCGACAACCAGAAGCCTTGAAAGGGCTCACTCTAGGTGCTCGTCTGTGCATAAGCTCATAGCACGTCTTGTTCAAGAAGGCCCTCAGAAAAATCCGGTTCCCAACATGGCAAGCGGTATTCACCGCCTCAGCCCAATATCTCCTCAGAGTCCTATGCTCATTAAGCATCGTCCGAGCCATCTCACTAAGGGAACGATTTTTCCTCTCAACCACACCATTTTGACAAGCCACATAGGGAGAAGAAAACTGATGTTCGAGACCCAAATCATGACAAAAGGCTTCAAAATGAGAGTTTTTAAATTCACTGCCGTTGTCGCTACGAATAGCTCGAACAACATCTCCATGTCTCTCGTTCTTCAACCTCAAGATTAGATCTCTCACAAAATCAAACGTCTTCCCCTTGTCAGCCAAAAAGATGACCCAAGCATAGAGAGAATAGTCGTCCACGATCATAAGGACATACCATTTCCCACCCGCCGAGCACACATGAGCTGGACCAACCAAGTCCATATGGAACAACTCACATGGCCTCTCTGCCATAACGGATGTCAGAGGCGGATGAGGGGCGACGACCATCTTGCCATGCCTACACGGAGCACATACCAATTCCTTTTGGTATTTCAACTTTGGCAATCCTCGGACTAATCCTAGCCCACTCAAGCGGGACAAGTCAAAACTCAAGTGACCTAGTCTCCTATGCCATTTCCAAAGCTCCGCCGAAACACCAGCAACCAAACATCGAGAAGAGCCAACACAAAGAGAAAAATTGGCTCTGAAAATTTGACCCTCGGGGACGATCATGCACACAAGATCGCCTCGAGAATCCAAAACACGAGAACAACCTGTTTTGAAACGGACTTCAAAACCCTCATCAAGAAGTTGAGAGACAGAGAGAAGATTGTAACACAAAGACTTGACAAGAGAAACACGGCGAAGAGTCACAGACTCACTCACCTTCACCGTGCCCACACAAAGCACTCTACCTTTCCCATTATCCCCAAAAGTGATGTACTCTTTTGTCATCACTGGGGTGAGGCTGGAGAACCACTGTCGATCTCCGGTCATGTGTCGAGAGCAACCGGAGTCGATCAACCAAAAGCCCTCCATGCCTCCCACCTGCAAAATAAAAAACGAGAGCGAGAGTGAGCAAAGGACTCGACGATCGGGGTTAGTACAAAACGAATCAAAGCAGTGCCTCGCCATTTGCTCAAACGTGGGGTTAGAAAAATCCATCCTATCTCTCCTAGGTGGAACACCCACACGTCCCCTTGGAGGACTACGCGTACCATGAAGGGGAGACCGTGGCCCGTAGCTCCTTTGGGACCTAAAGCTGCGATCGTCCCCCCCCCCATACTCATATTGGCCACGAGCAAAGGAACGTCCAGCAAACTCACCACACCCAAGCCCAACACGCCTACCACCTTCTCTATGTGGTGGCTCACCTCGAGGAACAAACTCACACCTCTCTCGAGGGTAAATGGTACGCACCATACCCTCACCTCTCGGCACCAACTTAGGCTCAGGCACACCACGAGAAAGGCGGTGCCCGTCATTGTTGGCCAACTCTCTAGCCAACCTCTCCTCACACTTCCTCCTGAAGCAAAACTCAGCAAGGTGTCCATCCCTCTCACAATGCTCACACTGGAAGGGTTTTGGTTTTGGCTTTAATTTTAGGTTCTCTTTGGGCTCTGGCTTCTCCTCACTAGGTTTCTCTCCTTTCTTCCCAAAGAACTCATTCCCCAATACACTCTTGAACTTGATGGGTTCCTAGAAGTTGTTGGTTTGTGGAGGAAACACGGGTGGAGCTGGGGTTGTGTCTAGTCGGTTCCTAAGATGATTCGACTTAGGAACAAAAGCATTTTTGTGGTGGGTTTTTTGTGGATCTGGGATATCACTCTCACCACTTCCCTCACCCACTTTCTTTGTCCCAAGCGCTTCCCCATCCTGGCACTTGTATGTTTCGATCATTATCCTCAACTGAGGCTCATGACCAGACAACCAACCCATCAACTTTCTCAGCTCATCATTCTAATCCTGCAAGCGATCAACATAATGTGCAAGCTCCATATTCTTCACAACATTTATTTCACAAGTGGAGCAAATTGTAGGAATAGGATCTTTCAGCTGAGCCTCTAGAGATCTAGCATACACAAGCGAAACATCTAGCTTCTCATGCAAAACAGGACAATATGTACAAGCACCAAGCAAGGAGGACCTAGATTTCATTTCATCTAGTTCAACCCTAAGCACATCTAGTTCCTCAACCTTGGAGGCATACTTCTCCTTAAGCACAGTCAATTCACCAAGAAAAGTGGAACAATCAGTGCATTCAGGTTCATTAGTCACAACAGGATCAGACTTAAGAGAATCTATTTGAGCCCTAGCATCAAAAAGCAAAGACTCTAGCTCAACCACCTTCTCCTTACCCTCTCCAAGCAAAGACATATACTCCCTCTTCTCCTTGTTGGTCTTTCTAAGCACATCATCACGGTTGTCAAGCAAGTCATTCAACCTAGCATTCTCCGCTATCAAGAATGATGGGCTATTGTTTACCTCTTCCTCAGAGTCGGAGCCCGAGTAATCCTAGTTGCTCTTCTTGCTTGCGGTGCTATGTGCCATGCCGCAAAAGCCTTGGGCGGCGAAGCACAAGCCGTTGATGTTCTTGCCCGACCGCTTGCCCTTGTGTCGGTTCTCTTCTTTATCACTCGAGCTTGATGAAGAGTAGCAGGAGCTTGAGTCGATGTCGCTCGCACCGGCCACCATCGCTCACTCCTTCTTGTTGTGACCACCACTCTTCCTTTGCTTCCGCTCGGACTTGTTCTTACCCTTGTAGTCGTCCCTCGAGCGGTGCTTGTGGTCGGTCCTCGAATGGTTCTTGTGCTCAGGCTTGACCTCCATGGCTTCCGGACATTCGGCGATGAAGTGCTCGTGCTTCCCGCACCGGTAGCACATGCCCGAGCTCCTCCGAGCGTTCTTCCAGTTGGTGTACATGCGCTCGAACCGCCTGCTCAACAACGTGAGGTGCTCCTCGCCCAGCACGTCGAACTCCTCATCTTGCATGGACACAAGGCAAGACAAAGAGAATTTTCTTGAAGACATGTTAGCATTAGTCCTTGAACCAGATATGAGAGCCAGACTATGGCCACATATGGTAGTTCTTACCATCAAAGTGTGGAGGACCCTAACCGCGTTCTTGGTACGCCATCTTTGGATCTTAGACTGGTTAGAATCACGAAGATCTGTAAGCGGCTCTGATACCAATTGAAGGACCAATTAGGCGACCAGAGAGGTGGGGAGTGAATGGGAGTCGATAAAAATTCTTCTCCAAGGAGAGAACTCGGCCTATACCCTAAAATCACAACCAAGGATTCCCACACGAGTTTGTCAAGGTCGCGTAGTCACAACGGACCTACCAACCCTAGGAACAAACCCCCAAACGATCAAAAAGTGAAAGCGAAACTCAAAGAAGCAAAGGACTTAGCTGTCCCGCGAACACCCTGGCAGACAGTCCGCAACCCTGGGGCGGACGGCCCGCGGTCACCGGGCGGACGGTCTGCTGCCCACGGGTGGACGGTCCGTTAATCGCAACAGAACGACCAGACGGGCACCCAAACACGCGAACGGTCCGTACCTGGTCCTCGGACGGTCCGCGAGGAACTCGTGCCGCGCGGACAGTCCACGATCCCCAAGCTGACAGTCTGGCCACCACGCGGACAGTCCAGTAGCCCTACACGGACGGTCTGACAAACCACTTGCAGCAAAACTTTGACACCTCGAAAGATCTACGCGCGAGCTCACAAGAACTGGACGAACACACGACGAACTTGCACCTCGCGGACGGTCCGCGGTCTAGGGGCGGACAGTCCGCCAGCCCTCGAACAGAACAGCCCGAGGTGAAAACCGAGAAGTCAACCTCCCCTATCCCACCATGGATCTCCTAAACGGCTTGAGCTCTTGAGGAAAGATTTGGGGAAGATGTGAAGCGTCCCTAGGGGATGCTATGCCCTAAAACATGGTTCCTCAAACGAACTAAATCACCGGGAATCGAATCGCCACCGAACACAACCAAAAACCAAGGTTCCAACCGAAATCCTTCAATCAGAGGTCGAACTCGGAGTTTGGGGGATCAAGATCAAGCACAAAGATGCACGAAGCAACTATCTATGATTCCCACCAACAAATCGGAGCCCAAACACCTCAAAATCGAAGGAATAAGCCGCGCACGAAAAACCGACGAAAATAGCTCGAATAAGACACGAAAATCCAACGAGCTATAAACTGGGAATCGACGCAACCATGAAATTATCCATTAATTCTACGGTTAGATTCTTTACAAACGGAGGAAAAATCTAACCCTAGAGAGCAAGGAAATGAGAAGCAGTCCGGATGGATGGTTTGCCTGGAAACCCTAGAGCTAATATATATGAGTCCCGTCTGCGCCAGGCAAAAGACCACACTACCCCTAGCACTTAAGTTGTGATACAACCCGTCACGGGCAAATAGGTCATGTAACACTCCTCTTCATCGCACGGCCACGCTGTCGCCGCAGACCGCGTCCTCCCGACGCAAGTCCTGCGATCCCGCCACGCGCCGGCATCGAAGCTTCTTGGCGCACCCGGATCCGGTCTCCGCCCGTCGAGCCTCCGGTCTTGGTTTTGTGGCTCAACCAAGTAACCCGACATTTTTCTGGTGAACCGTCGCAAACCCCGCATGCAGACTCCGGTTGTGAGCCGCTACCCTGCACTGGCTCCGATCGATGACTTCGTCTTACTTTTCTTGCCTCCATGCGACCCGCACTTGACCCTGCTAGCCACCGGGTCTCTCGAGTCAGGCCTACTTGTCTCTCCACTCCTCGGAGGCCCCGCAAGGCATAGACCTTTCGCGCCCACTCTTCACCTGCACCAACGCAAATCAAGCCGCAACCTACACCTGCAATACTTGGCCAAGAGTTAGTCCACACCACGTTGTCAATCACTCATCACAGCCAGGAGCGACCATCCACTGGTCCTCGGACGCTCCGGTCCTCAGTTGGTGCATGTGTTGCATCAACATTGGAGAAGATGGAATAGAATGCATAAGGCAAAGGTATAACCAATAGCCATTTCATTTAACTGGTCATTGGTGTATAGAGAAGTTTTGTTGATGTGAAATCTGCACCTTACGCCAAGCACACAGCAAGCCGAACAAGCTGGCTTCACACGCGCAAAGATTCCAAGACATGCCAGTCAATTTTTCCTGAAAATTAACAAAAGACAAAGTAGTTAAATTCCAAAGCTTGGAACTTGCTGGGTGGTACCAGACAGTTCCATATTTGTGGTTCGAAAGCCAAGTGAGATGACATATAGCTATAAAGAGCTATCTACCAGCAAACTAGAAACCATTCGGGAGCTTTAAAGTGAAAAAAGTAACATAGCCGAATAGATGATGTAAGCATGACAATAGATCGGTCTTTATTTGGATAAAAAATGCACATGCGCAAAGCCATGACCGATTCCCGTGGTAAATAACATTAAACAATAAATGAAGTAAAAGCATGATCGTAAACATACAATAAACAAGCATGCATAGGCCCCAAGCACTAGTCTACCGCATGTCTAGATACTTTAAGACCCGTCAGGCATGATATCAAACAAATCTATCCACCACATGATACAACTTGTTTGAAATCCAACCACCGTCCACAAATAGATCTATCCACCGCATGATACAATCTAAATATGGAAAGCTAAAAGCATACAATATTTAAGGCATAACTTATGAACATGTTTTACTCATGAAAGCATAACCGAATACGGTGAACGATCGAATCGGGGTCCATGAAGAAGGAACGAACATTACCGGACAAGATAAACCTATCGATTGGATTGAAATCTAATCCACCGGATGACTAGCTCCAAAACAACCCAAAAACCTGCATCTACCGCGTGATACCCAGTTCTTTCAAGATTTATACAAGATTTGGCAAGCTTGAACCCGCAACACGTGACAACCTAGATCGATTCGGTTTCGGCTATCAGGGAGCATGTGATCCACGTGCTATTTAAGCCAAGGGTACGAACTCGATTCGCATAAGGATCGTCAAAAAGATAAAGCCGATCCAAAACAATCTAGATTGGGCAAAGAAGTGTTACATGAATTTAAACATAAAGTAAAAACTCAAAGCAACACGGGGTAACTTAATGAATCTATTGAATCTTGCCAAAACTCAATAGAGCCGATAACTAGCTTCAAGCTAGATCTTAGCCTACCGCATGGCTCATGACCTAACAAGAAACCCTCTTGAACCAAGCTTGAATCTACCGCATGACACTAAGCATGGTAACAAGACTACTTGCATCGATCTAAATCTACCGCATGATACTAGACATGATACAAGGTTGCCGGTACTCACGGAGGTCGACGGATCGATGAACCCTCTCGAAGAACTCGACGACACGACAAAGGACTCAAGGGTTTGGCGTAAAGCCGGTTTGTATTGAGAATGTTTCGAATGAAAATACATACATTCATGGTCTATATTTATACCCTGTCACAGCATGACCTCGAATGGATTTGATACCTAATTTATATCTAAATACGATCGCTTATCCATCCATTCACCTCTTTCGCTCGGGCCACGTCACCACACAATCCCGCAAAATCAGCGCAACGGCTTTCTTGCCGAACGGAAGCAAATTGCCGACCGCGAACTCTTTTGCCGAATTCTTCTGAAGAAACCTTCCTTCTTCCAGACGGACTCCTCACCGTGTTGGACCCACAGGTCAGGCCCCTTACCAAATTTTGGTGTTAACATATTCCCCTTCAATTACGGGATAAAAGTAATTTTATTCCAGAATTGACTCCAGCCACCAACGTCTTGAATCTGTTCAACACCTATTCTCTCTCTTCGCAATCCACCGGAATCTTCGTCTAGATCCAAACCCTAGATCACCTTTTCCTGAGCTCAAATCCTCAATGACAGGTCAAAATTAAGCTGCTCAGGTAAATTCCTCCCCCATAAGCTTCATTCGGCACTCAACTTTTCGATTTTACCTGAGATTTCCTTTCCGCCTTCTTCCAGCAAGAACTCCCCACTGAGCTTCGGATTCGCACTGAGGCCAATTCGACGTCTTATTTCCTTGGTCCCGTGGGAATTTCTGATCCCCACGAATTCATCGCAGCCGAATCCCAAAGGATCCCCTTTAAAGCGGCTTTAACCGAGCCTTCCCTGTGGCAGGATGCTTTCAAGAAATGGCCTTTGCCCCCAATTGCGGGCTGGAGGAATTGGTATAAGACGATCCTTGCGGACAACAGTGCTAAGACCCAACTTTGGGACACCCTCCGAATTGCTCAATGTTTGGAGCTCTCTTTGGCCGAGACCCCGAAAAACGAAGACCTCCTGATTGCCGCCTGTCATTTTTGGTCAAATGGTGTCAATGCCTTCCTTTTTGGTCATGGCCCAATGTCCCCCACTCTGGCTGATGTATACATGATTACCGACCTTGATATTTCAGGATCCGAGCACCCCTGGGACTACATAGGTTCCACAAGACAAACAGGAGTAAAGTCAGGGAGTGGATATAAACATTATATCCAGAACTACATCAAAGATGGCCCTCTTGGTGAAGTTGAATATAGGGCCTTCTTGAATATGTGGCTGTGCAGGTTCATCTTCTGTGGTAAAGCCAATGAGCCTACTCTGAATCATATTGTAATGGCTACACAATTGGCTGGTGGTAAGCGCATTCCCCTTGGAAAATACCTCCTGGGCAGTGTATACCACATGCTTCATCAAACTGTCACCCAAATGTACACCAGCCAGAAGATAGCATGTGTCAATGGCCCTTGGTGGTTTGTACAGATGTGGCTGCAACTGCACATGCACCAGATCGTTGGTATTGACCTCAACACCCGGTTTTTTCCTTCATCCAACTATCATGAAGGGGAAGTTCAGGTTACCGCGAGGATGCCACACCTATGGAGAAGCCGTCTAACCGTTCCCATCAATCGGAATGTCGGCCCGGCTCTTTGAGCTCTTCTTCAAAGGCTTCCCCAACCCTCTCGGCTTCCTTTTTTGGACAATGATAATTTAACTCTCCCTTGTGAGTTCTCCTTTGAAGTTGGACGCCAAGATGGAAGATTTCGGAAATCCTCAATATCCTCATTCATCCATGCATTCCGTCGGCTGAATTTAGTGGAGGGAGGTTAAACCACAACACTTATGAATACTACCAGCCAAATATGATGGCTCGACAACTTGGATGTGGCCAGATGCCCCCAAGACTATTTCTGTATGAATTCCTCAAACCCAGAGAGGAAATCAAAGAACTTGCTCAAACTAGCAGGGTTTTTCAGTATGTATGCAGTCCAACTGTTTACACCTGGCCTTTCACACCTACAACAGTAGCTCACTCCACCTTCAACTCTTGGTGGCAAGAATTCCATGACCATATTTTCAGTGAGCCTGTGCACTCATTTTGCATAGAACTGATGCCTGATTTTCAGCCAACTTCAGAGGTAACATGATTCCCCTTTCCTCCAAATCAGACATTTTCTCTTCTAGCCATGATCTCGATTTTTGAGCCCTTTGCAGAATACAGTGCTTGCCCCTCGAGCCAGGGCAATTGCTTACAATGCAGTATGCCCAATCTCAGCACTGGGATTTAAATCCCCAACCTTGGCTCAACTGATGGCTAGGTATGCCACAACAGACCCAATTTTGTCCAGTATTACTGCTGACAAGAGGAAAGGCCTGTCTCTGATCGCACCTCCAATTGCCAAGAAAAGGAGAATTGTCGAGAAAGTTCTTGTTGAGGTAGAATCTCCCCTTTCTTGATCACAAGATTATCCTTTACTGATAAATTTCTATACAATTTTCAGACCAGAACCCAGCAGCCTTTAGTTTCAGAACCTGCCAATGCTCCATCTACTGGTATGATTTTCATTACTCTTTCTTCAAAGATCAACACTGGAATTTACCCCTAATCTGGTATTTGCAGAAGAAACACTGGTAGATCATCCTGTGGATATCCCTGTCCCTCAACATACAAGTCCACCAAGGGCTGAGCCATCTGCCCAAGTAGAGATTTCATCTTCATTAGGGACTCAATCACCCCCTGCTCAGACAGAGACACCAACCTCACCAGAGATGAACTTTCCAATCCAGCCAGAGTCTTCAAGTCCTTCAAGGGTTCAATCCCCTATTGGCCAGGCAGGAACCCCAACCTTAGCAGAGGTGACTCTATCTCCTCTCCAGCCAGAAGCTTCAGAATTACTAGAGAGCGCACCAAAGACCTTCTTACACGAAGCCTCGGCTTTGCCAAGAGCCCCTCCTTCACCAGTGGCTCCAGAAATCGCCCCTGAAACTGAACAAAATCATGTTCCAGTTCAGGAAGTCAGGCATGAGGTAAACACTTGCACTTAACTCTGTTATCTTCTTCATTCCCCAACACTCCTGACTCGGCAATGTTACTCTTTCAGGATCAAGCTCCGTCATCATCAAATCCATTAATGGAGAATAATCCAACTGCCGAGACAAGGGAAGGAGGGACTCAAGCCTTGTCAGAGGAAGTACAAGAAAAGCTTAAGGAAATTTTTGCCTGGCTGCATAGAGACGCTCGAGATCAAATCAGAGATCTCGATCATTTCGAGGAAATGCTTGGACCCATCAGCCAAGAACTCCCTGAGGACATCAAGACCTCACTTGAACCCATCTCTGGTTTGGATGTTCATTATGTGGCCATAAGACGAGCTCTGAAAAATGTGTCTTCCCGCCCAGCTGTTGAACAAAAGAAAGCCAAAGCTGAACAAGCCGTGAAGGGAGCACAATCTCAAACTGAGAATCACAAAGAGATATTGGCCAATCTGCAAGCTGCTCGTAAATTGAAAATCGCCGTAAAGGCCGCACCGGGAGGCGTAGCCGAAAAGTTTATCGGCGGGAATAGAGGCTGATGACAAGAAGATAGCCGAGCTTCCTGGACTGATAGAGAAGATCCAAGAGGAAGCAGCATCGGCCATAGCTGAGGTGAATCAATGTGATGCAGAACTCACCATCCTGTCCAACGCCCATAAAGATTATCAAGAACATATGGAGAACATTCACCAAACGACATTGAACGCCTCCAATGTAATTGCAAAGTATTTGAACATTTAGCCGTACTGATCAATGTGTAACCGAACTGGTTGTTCTCGCAACATTTGCCTTTTATAAGTTTGCTTTCCCTTTTCTTGCATTACCTTGACTGCCACGCTGAACGACCCATTCAGTAATCAGTAGCCAAATAGTGCCATACCCGAATGACACCTTGACCGTAACTTAGCCGAGTCAGTCAACCGAATGCGACTCAGCCTTGAACTCCAAACGACCCGACGGTGGATTGGCCAAGGAAACCTCTCCACCTTCCAAGTTTCTTGGGATATGCGCCACGATCCAAAGCCACGACCTGAGGCCACGATCTGTTTCACCAGGCCTATAAATAAAACCGTAGGTGCCCCAGCTTTTTACCAAGCCTTTATCCATCAAATCTTTGCCAATCTCAAGCCTTCTTCCCAATCGCCAACTTAGCCCCAAACACCAATGGCGAGGAGCAACAACATGCGTCGTGCCGCCGACGAAGCAGAAGGGAGCCACGCCAGTTCGCGTCGGAGGCAATGATCGCCATCTTTTCCTTTACGATTCGTCTTTGATTCCCTTTTGTTTCTGACGATCATCTCTGTTTCAGGCTTATTCAATGGAATCCATCTTCCGCGCCGGCCAATCAGCCTCTGCCGGACGACTCGTCGGAGTCAGACCGCTACTCCCCCGTGCCCTACGGGGAACTTGACGCTCTCCGCTTCAAGGCGGAACTCGAGGTGGCCCAGCGCGAGCTGGAAGACGTCTCCAAGAAGGCTGGTATAGCCGAACTGGAGTGGGAGGACCAGCGCAAGCAGCTGCTGGCGACCATCGATGGTACGGCCTTGAAACTGCTCCCGAATCCAATCTGGCTTCTGATATTAATTGCCATCACCTTGTACTTTGCAGCCCGCGACGCTGAGCTCAACCAGCTGAAAATGCTGGTGGAGCAATTGGCTGACAAGGTGAACGCCCGCGGAGACACGCCGGCGGAGCGCCTCGCCGCGGTGGAAAACCGCGTGGACGAGGTGGCTACTCACGACATCCGCCCGGGCACCACCTTGGGCCTGGCCGCCATGGCGACGCACACCGGCGTCGACTACTCCACCAGGCCGTGTGGCTTCCGTGGCGGCGCACCGAAGACATCGACGAGATCGAGGTCATCTTGGAGCGCCTCGACGTCCATGGCGACGCCATTGCCGAACTCACTCATCCCCGCTCCGTGCTAAACGTGGCTCTTTGATTAGATTGTACTAGGGATGTTTGATTATCGGCAATAAATAAAGAACTTTTAATTCTCGTGCTTGTATTGTGATGATTCTTCTGTGTTCGCATCTGTGAATCTTGTTTCTCCTTAAACGCATTCGGGAACTCGCTTGAGCCGAACACGCAAAAACAGATGTCCCTTGGCGTAATGCCCGCAGAGAATCCTCGATTCGGCAATCCATAAGCACTGTTCAAATGGAAACCCTTCGCATTCGGGAGGAAACCCTGCCGCTTGGTATTCCAGTAACGCACGCCAGCCAGTCATCACTCCCGATGCACTATCTCAGTCAATAAAATAGCCTGCTGAGATGACCTGCAAATCCACTCGCACACTCATCCATCACTTCTCATCTTCTCCTCTGCTCTTAGAAGAAAAAACCCCAAGGCCATGGACAAAGGCAAGCAGCCCCAGGAGGACAACATCCCAAAGAAACGCACGATTCGAGAGTGAGTTTCCCTTTCAACTTGCTTCGTGCTTCCTTATGTGATCTCGTGTTTTACCTCTTCTCTGTTTTTCCTCTTTTAGCCTTGATCTGCTTCCCGACGAAATCATTGGGACCGAAGACATGCCTGAGTACATCTCCTCTGATTCTTCTCTTGAAGCAGAGGATGCTACGCCCGAGCAGAAAATCAGCCATCAACTGCGCCGCCGCGTTCGGCACCTGGAGCATGACCTCCGAGACATCACCGCCCGTTGCCAGGCCGAACACGGGCGTCGCACGGCTTTGGAGGCTCTAGTAGGAGGTAAATATCTTCAACTCCTTCTTGACTCCGTGCTCACATCTGGATCCCTGCCTCTAACGACTACTCCTCTGTCCCAGATGTCTCTGATAGGTACAATAACCTGAATGCGGCTTGGGACAGCTTGGTGGAGGCAGCTAACCATGGTCATCCCCACGGCTTCCAAGTTGCTGTCACGGTGGTCCTAGAACAACTGAAGAGGGAGCAGCTGAAGAAGCAAAGAAAAGATTGAATCATACTTTCGCTTCTTACGCCAGGCCTTCTGCTTTCCACCTCCTCGTAGTCCTGATCACCAGGGTTGTTAGATGCAAACCCGCAAGAAGCATTTGTAATGTAGTTTCATGCTAAGGGCAATACATCTAAGTATTGGCCATTCCTTCTGTTTGGGGATTTTTGTTCTGAAGGCGGCCTCATTCTTGAGCGCCGGCTATCCCTGTATCAGATGCATGTAATTCCAATGCTTGTGGTCAGCGATCGACTTCAATACTAGGATAATACTTCTTCAAATATCTTCCATTTATTGCGGCCAAAAATTCTTCTCCTAGTAAAGTTTTCAACATGTAGGCATTACCAGGCACGCATCTGACCACCCGAAAGGGTCCTTCCCAGTTAGGGGACCATTTGTCGAATTCACTGTATTTGGTTCCAATCGGCAGTAAAGCTTTCCAAACCAAATCTCTTTCTGCAAATTGCTGAACTTTTACTTTCTTGTTGTAATATTTGGCAACTCGCAGTTTGTTCTTTTCAATATTTTCCAGGGCCCTAAGACGGATCATGTGCAAAACTTCCAGTTCATCCATCATTAAGCCACTGTAATCTTTGGAGCTTAAGTCCTTTTGCAAAACCACTCTCCTAGAATCTGATTGTACTTCCCAAGGTAAAACCGCATGTTGTCCATAAACCAATTCATAAGGAGATGTTTTTGTAGCTCCATGAGGGGCCATTCGGTAAGCCCATAAAGCTTCACTGAGTACCGAATGCCACCTCCTTGGCCTCTGGTCGATCTTCTTTTGTATAAGCTTGATCATGATCTTATTAGAAGCCTCTGCCTGACTATTAGCTTGGGCATAATAGGGAGAAGAATTAAACAATTTGATTCCCATGCTTTCGGCAAACTCCCTGAACTCCAAGGACACGAATTGGGCTCCTTGATCAGTTGTGATTATTTGAGGGATTCCAAACCGATAGATGATGTGTTCCTTAACAAACTCAACCATGTTTTCTGATGTCACCTTCTTCAGTGGAATTGCCTCAACCCATTTGGTAAAGTAATCTGTCGCCAAAAGCACAAACTTATGCCCCTTGCTAGATGGCGGATTAATCTAGCCAATCAAGTCTATACCCCAGTCCCTGAATGGCCATGGCTTGATAATGGGATTTATTGCTGATGCAGGAACTCTTTGAATATTTCCAAACCTCTGGCAGTCTTGACACCTCTTGGAATACTCAAAGCAGTCCTCTAATATCGTCGGCCAAAAGCACCCGGCTTGCCTGATAACCCATTTCATACGGTAGGCCGATTGATGTGCTCCACATATCCCATCATGTACCTCACTCATCATCATTTTAGCTTCTTCTGGACCCAGGCATCGTAGCAACACCCCATCTAATGATTTGTAAAACAAACTATCATCCAGAAGAACAAATTTTATGGCTTTGTACCTGAGCTTCCTAGAGACTTTTCGGGATAGATCCTTCAAATAGTCAACGATCTCTTTTCTCCAATCGTCTTCCGCAAGATCCATTCCCAGCGCACATATCTCCGTGGCAAACGCTTCTTGATGCTCTTTATAACCGGAAGCGCTCCGCACCAATCCGTTTGCTTCTTCATTGTGTTCCCTAGGAATATGTTGTAGAATTACCAACGGAAAGCTCTTCAAGATTTCCCTGCATTCTTCGTAGTAACTCCTCAGCGCATCACTTTTACATTCATATTGGCTATTCAATTGCTTTATAACCAACTCTGAATCTCCATAAATCTCAACTGAAACGGCCCCGGCTTCTCTCAAATATTGAAGCCCCCGAAGCAATGCCTCGTACTCAGCCTGATTGTTTGTAACAGTGGGCTGGATAGGGATAGCAAACTCAAACATCTCACCTCTGGGTGAAATTAATAGAATCCCTACTCCTCCACCTTTACCGCATGATGATCCATCAAAAAACAAAGCCCACCGTCGGGGACAGCCCTAGGGGTCCCCTTTAACAACCGGAAATCCCCACTTAAAACCCGCAACAAAGCCAAAACACACTTTGTCTAACCATGCAGATACGGCCCACGCCGCAAGGACCTCAACGGCCCACCAAGGCGGCCCTCTTGAAGATCCCCTCGAGCGAGGCTTCGCCTCGCTCGAGGGTGCGCGCCTCCCTCGAGCGAGCTCCGTCCCGTTCGAGGGGATGCGCTTCCCTCGAGTGGGCTCCGCCCGCTCGAGGGCCCGCTCCCCCTCGAGCGGGCTCCGCTTCGCTCGAGGGTCCGCCCCGCCCTCGACCGGGGTCCGCCTCGCTCGAGGGCGCCCGCTCGCGTGCGCCCGCCCCCGTACATGGGCATTTAACGCCCGACACCGGCGGGACGGCGCCATCATGCACCCGGGCTCGCGCCCCGCCGCCGCCGCACCAACTCCCCAGAGGGAGCCCATCCCCATCACCGTGGGGAGGGGACCGTGCGCGCGCGGCCGGTGTCAGTCCCGTGACGCCGTGCGCCTGCTCCAAACGGCTAACGTGCCGAGCCCTCGATGGGGGGCCGGCTTCACCCTCGATTTGCTTTCTTGTGACCCTACAGGGTTAGGTGGAGACGCTAGGCCGGAGGAACGCCATCCCTGCCACTGTTACGGCATGGCAGCCGTCCCCGTGCGTGCAGGCGCACGCCCGGCGCTGTAGCAACAACTCCAGTACGGGGAAGCGTATTGGAACGGGACGCCGTTTTACCTACTCCTGTACTCCGTACGGGCCAACGTCGGCCAGCCTCCCTCGAGCCCATCGGAAGACATCACCGCCATCGCCGCCCTTCTACCCTCGAACCGCCACCGTTCGGGTACAAGATAGGCCATGATGGCCGGATCGCTGCAAGGATCGTCCGGCAGCCGCCCACTCTACGGCATAGCACGCCACGCCCCTTCACGTAGCTAGATAGCGCGGCGCGCATGTGATTTGCTCCCTCCTTGATCTATAAAAGGGGGACG
Organism: Cenchrus americanus; assembly: GCA_947561735.1. Taxonomy (NCBI): domain Eukaryota; kingdom Viridiplantae; phylum Streptophyta; class Magnoliopsida; order Poales; family Poaceae; genus Cenchrus; species Cenchrus americanus. Next base: position 181,794,036 of record OX387239.1, on the reverse strand, counting down.
AACCCCCCCTGCCACGGGGGGAGAGGGAAGAAGGAGGAGAGAACGAGGAGAACGCGAGACACAACACAATTGGAGACAGGCTGTGCCACGCACTTGCTCTCCAATTCCCCCACAACATCTTCAGCCATCACACCAGGGACTTGGAAGCCAGGCTTCCTCTCCCGCCTTGCTTGTAGCGGCCCCACTACGAGCACCCCCCGTGCTAAGTAATATAGTGCCTTGAGCACGCCACCGGCCGGACGTACGCCCCCCTCGGCCGAACCGGGATAAAACTCTATGTCACTTGTTGCTTAGCATCGACCATTGAGGGATAGACCACGGCGCTTACTACCGGTTAGTGTCGGGACCACATTCCGCACCGACGCTGGCGCCCACCGTGGGGCAATCCGAGCGCCTAAGGTCAATCCGTCAACTCCCTCCATGGTGATCCGCACCGAGTACCGCGGTACACGCTCACGCATGGGCGGCTCGGACCCCCCTCCCCCGCCGGGTTCGAAATCCGGTTCGGGGGCCTCGAACTTTCGTGCCACGGGGAATGGCTACCTCATGCGCCTTACCAACCGTGAGGAGCTCCGTGTGCGGCGCCGGGCCGGGCCCGCTCCGGTCTCCGCTACACGCACCACCACGGCGCGGATGCCGCCGGGTGCGGATGCCGCAGGCCGTCGACGCCACGACGCCGCCGCCGCTCCGGGTTGCGTTCGCGCCGGGCGCGGTCCGAGCGACGGCGGGCCGAGCGCGTCGCCTCTCGGCACGGCGCGCCCACCGCCACGACGATCACCACCATCCCGGCGGGACAGCGCACGGTCTCCGACCGCGCATCCCCCATTGGGTTGCGTGGTGCCACGTCGGCCTACAACGCAAGCGTCAACACCACAATGCGCAGGTCCCACCTAGCGGTCACGTCTTCGTCGCCAGGGATCCCGGCGCCTCAGTGGCTGACGAGTCGTCCCTGGGCTCCCTCGACGCGTTGCCACCCGCCAACCGCCACGGGTACGCAGAATGGGACTTCTCCGGCGTGCCGGACCCAGTCATGTTCAGGCGTTTCCTTGACGCTACGGACTTGCGGTTCGGCCGGCTCCGACGACTCCGAAGACCGGGAGCTACGACCCCGCGCGGGAGTGCTACGCCGTCATCACCAACGACCCAGCCAATGCCGCCGGCATGGCGAGGCGCCGGGAGACGGGGAGATCACGCCCTCGCCCCGGGGATCGCCACACGCCTAGCCGGGGCCAGCGCTCTCGCCCGGGCCGACGCCGACGCGCGCGGCGGCCCAAGCCCGCGAGCTCGAGGCCAAGCCGGCGGAGGAGTACGGACGGTGCGGCGCTCCCACGCCTCGATGGCCGGGGAAGCCTCCGCTCGCGGCGAGCACGTGCGGGAGCCGGCGCGCGTGCCCGCGACCGCATCAACGCCGACAACCCCGACATGCCGCCGCGGGCAAGTCAGAAGCTCGTTGCCGCCACAACGCTGCTACGGGCCATGCCGGCACCCTCGACCCCTGAGGCACGAGACCCCGCACCGCGAGGTGCAGACTCTCATCGAGCAAGCGGTCGTCCAGCAGGCCGAGAGCTCGGCGTCGCGCATCCGCCAACAAGGGGATGCGCGGGGGTGACGGGGCCGCACAAGGAGGTGAACCCTCGGTCCACGCAGAGGAGCGGCAGAGCGTCCCGCCAACTCGGGACGTGCAGCGGCCAAGGAATGGCTCCTTGACACGCGCAGAGCTCTGGACGGTGACGCTCGCAACGTCATCAACGCCCGCCGCACGAGCAAGGCGGACGCGCGAGCAGCGGTGGGCTACCACCCTCGACGGGGCGGACGCTACGACGGGCGGTGAGGACCGCTCCCCGACGCCGGAGCCCCCCGGGACCCGTGTGTTCGGCGGGAGATCCGCGCGGCGGCCTTCCCCCCGGCCGCTTCCGCCAACCCTCGACCATTGTCAAGTACAACGGGAGACGGATCCCCGCGTGTGGCTCAACGACTACCGCCCGGCTTGCCGCCGGGGCGGGGCAACCAGCGACGAGGTCATCATCCGCAACTTGCCCCTGCACCTCGGCGATGCGGTCCGGACATGGCTCGAGCACCCCGCCCGCCGGCCAAATCCACAATTGGGACGATCTGGTCCGCACGTTCGTGGGCAACTTCCAGGGCATGTACGTGCGCCCCGGGGAATTCCCGGGACTCGCGCTCCCGCACACGAAGCCCGGCGAGTCGCTCGCGGGACTTCATACGGCGCTTCTCCAAGCGCCGTACGAGCTCCCCGCCGTGGCGCAATCCGAAATCGTGCACGCCTTCCTCGAGGGCACCACGTGCGGGACCTCGTGCGGGAGCCGGGACGCAGCCCGCCCGCGCGACTCCAACGAGCCGTTCGACATCGCCACCGGCTTCGCCTCGGAGAGGAGGCCGTGGGAGCGATTTTCGACGGCAAGAAGGGCAAGCGCTCGGAGGACGCGCCCGCGGAGAGCAGCAAGTCCGGGGAGCCCCACCGCAATGACAAGCGGGGCAAGAAGGGGAAAGAAGCCGCGCGCGCGGCGCGCGAGCGAGGGCGCGACGGCGGTAATGCCGAGGCCCTCGGCCGTTGACCCGGCTCGACGGGGCCCTCGACCGGCCCATCGAGGCCGGGGGTGTTTGATGACATCTTTCGAAGAAGCCATGTCCTTATCACAAGACCCCGGTAAACCACACCCTTGAGCAAGTGCGACATGCTCAAGAAGTTCTATGGCCGCGCCACCACGAAGGAGGCGGAGGCCAAGAAAGACGGGGGATATGGTGACGCCGGCGGCTTCCCCGTCGTGGAAAACGTGTTCCTCATCTTTGGGGGGCCAACCGTCGACATGTCGACCCGCCGGCGCAAGAAGGAGCGGCATGAGGTCCTCGCCGCGGAGAGGGCGCCTCCCTCCTTCCTCAATTGGTCGAGGACGCCATCACCTTCGGCGGGAGGACCATCCGAACCGCGTCCCCAACCCGGCCGCTGCCGCCGGTGGTCGACCCCATCATCGGGAACGCGCGGTTCTCGAAGGTCTTGATGGACGGGGGGCGGCAGCCTCAACATCCTCTACGCGCATACGCCGCGCTTGATGGGGATCGGGTTGGACCGAGCTCGCGGCCCCGCCATGAAGCCGTTCCACGGCATCACGCCGGCAAGCGGGTCCGGCCCCTCGGGCGATCGACCTCGCCGGTTTGGTTTGGCACCGCGAAGAATTTCCGCAAGGAGATCCTCACCTTCGAGGTGGTGGGGTTCAAGGGAGCCTACCACGCTATACTTGGGCGACCCCTGTTACGCCAAATTCATGGCGGTCCCCAACTATACTTACTTGAAGATGAAGATGCCAGGACCGAACGGCGTCATCACCGTCGGCTCGTCCATCGAGCACGCATTCGACTGCGACGTCGAGTGCGTAGAGCACGCAGAGGCGCTAGCGCTGGACGAAGCGCTGGTGACCACTTTGGAGAAGATGGTCAACGACGACCTCGACTCCGCCGCCAAGCACACCGGCACGTTCGAGGCCGCGGAGCAGACCAAGGAGGTCCCCCTCGATCCTTCTGCCCCCGAGGGCAAGGCGTTGAAGGTCGGCTCCACCCTCAACCCCAAATAGGAGGTGGTGCTCGTCGACTTCCTCCGCGCCAACGCCGACATCTTCGCGTGGGAGCCCCTCGGATATGCCGGGCATCCCGAGGGAGGTCGCCGAGCACTCCCTTGACATCCTGCCTCACGCCCGCGCCGTGCAACAATGGCTCCGCCGCTTCGACGAGGAGCGGCGACGGGCAATCGGAGCGGAGGCGCGGAAGCTTCTCGAGGCCGGGTTCATCAAGGAGGTGTTCCACCCAACGTGGCTAGCAAACCCCGTGCTTGTAAAGAAAAAGAATGGGAAATGGCGGATGTGTATAGACTACACCAGTCTTAATAAAGCATGTCCTAAAGTTCCTTTTCCTTTGCCACGTATTGACCAAATCGTCGATTCAACGGTACAGGGTGTGAATTGCTTTGCTTCCTTGATGCTTACTCCGGGTATCATCAAATAAAGATGAAGGAGTCCGACCAGCTCGCGACTTCGTTCATCACGCCGTTCGGGATGTTCTGCTACGTCACGATGCCATTTGGCCTCCGAAACGCAGGTGCAACGTACCAGCGCTGCATGCAGCACGTTTTCGGAGACCATATCGGGCGGACGGTCGAGGCGTATGTGGATGACATCGTCGTAAAGACCAGGAAGGCGGACGACCTGGTTGGCGACCTTGGCATCGCGTTCGGTTGCCTACGGGCCAATGGGGTCAAGTTAAACCCCGAAAAGTGTGTCTTTGGAGTGCCGCGAGGCATGCTCCTGGGATACATTGTCTCCCAACGGGGAATCGAGGCCAACCCCGAAAAGGTTGCGGCCCTCGAACGAATGGGTCCAATCCGGGACCTCAAAGGGGTGCAAAAGGTGCTAGGGTGCCTTGCCGCCTTGAGCCGCTTCATCTCGAGGCTCGGCGAGAAGGGCCTGCCCCTCTATCGCCTCCTCAAGAAACACGAATGCTTCTCCTGGACCACTGAGGCCCAGGACGCGCTCGACAAGCTAAAGGCGTCCTTAGCGCACGCCCCTATCCTCACACCGCCGCAGGACGGCGAGCCCTTACAGCTCTACGTTGCCGTGACCACCCAGGTGGTCAGCGCCGTGATCGTCGTGGAGCGCACGGAGGAAGGGCATGCTTTACTCCGTACGCCGGCTCCGTCTATTACGTCGGCCGAGGTCCCCGTCGGACACCAAGACGCGCTACCCCCCGAGGTCCGAAGTTGCCGTACGCGGTAGTCCTTGCGCGGCGCAAGCTCCGCCACTACTTCGAGGCCCACCCCCGTCGCGGTGGTCTCCTCTTTCCCGGCCGGGGCGCATCATCCACAACCCCGACGCCGCGGCGGGAATTGCCAAGTGGTCCGTAGAGCCGATGGGCGAGACGCTTGCCTACGCCCCACGCAAGGCCATCAAGTCTCAAATCTTGGCGGATTTCGTCGGCCGAGTGGACAGACACGCGCTGCCGCCCCCGCGGATCCAAGCGAGTGCTTCGGACTCTCGTTCTTCGACGGCTCGGTGATGAAAACGGGGGCGGCGCGGGCCTCGCTCTTCGTGTCACCCCTTGGGAAGCACATGCGCTACGCAGTGCGCCTCCACTTCCCCGCGTCTAACAATATGGCGGAATACGAGGCCCTCCTCTCGTGGCCTCAAAATCGCCATTGAGTTAGGCGTCAAGCGCCTCGATGTGAGGGGGGACTCGCAGCTCGTAATCGATCAAGTCATGAAGAACACGAGCTGCCATGACGACAAGATGGAGGCCTACTGCAAAGCCATGCGAGCCCTCGAGGACAAGTTCTACGGCATCGAGCTCAACCATGTGCCCCGCCGGTACAACGAGGAGGCGAATGAGCTGGCCAAGATTGCGTCCGGCGGATCACCGTTCCCCCCGAACGTTTTCGCGCGCGACGTCGCTCAACCCTCGGTCATCTTCGAGCCCCACCCCTCGAGTCACGCTGAACCCTCGGGGGCTCCCTCGAACCCAACGGGTGCGGAACCCATGGACGAGGACCCCTCGAACGAGGCGTACGTGCTCTCCCTCCTCGAGGGGTATGGCGCCTACGGAGCTGACGTAATGGACATCGAGCCAGCTCCTGTCAAAACGGACTGGCGTGACAAATACATTGCCTGGATGGCTCGAGGGGAACTCCCCCGCGCACCGGGCCGCGGCCAGGCGCATCGCCAGGATGGCCAAGTCCTTTGCCCTCGTTGACGGCGAGCTGTACAAGCGCGCCGCCTCTGGCATCCTGCAGCGGTGCGTGCCCATTCCTGAAGGGCGCGAACTCCTGCGGGACATCCACGCCGGGATCTGCGGCCATCATGCAGCGCCTCGTACCCTCGTCGGCAATGCGTTCCGCCAAGGCTTTTACTGGCCTACCGCGGTTGCGGACGCCAGCGAAATCGTACGCACCTGCGAAGGGTGCCAGTTCTACGCCCGCAAGTCCAACCTACCCGCCCATGCCCTGCAGACCATCCCCGTAACGTGGCCATTTGCCGTGTGGGGGCTGGACATCGTTGGGCCCCTGCGGAAGGCGCCGGGGGCTTTACCCACTTGTTGGTCGCAATCGACAAGTTCTCCAAGTGGGTGGAGGTACGCCCCATCACGAATCTCGGGCGAGCGGGCGGTAACATTCTTCACCGACATCTTCTACCGCTTTGGAGTGCCGAACTCCATCATCACCGACAATGGGTCCCGGTTCACGGGCGGGGAAGTTTTTGGAGTTTTGCGACAAATTCGACATCCGTGTGGATTGGGCGGGCGTGGCACACCACGGACCAACGGTCAAGTAGAGCGTGCCAATGGCATGATCCTACGGGGCCTTAAGCCCGGGGTACCTTTTCGACCGGCTCAACAAATCTGGGCGAAAATGGCTCCAAGAGCTACCAGCAGTTGTGTGGAGCCTAAGGACCACCCCGAGCAGAGCCACTGGGTTCACCCCGTTTTTTCTAGTCCATGGTGCGGAGGCCGTCCTCCCCACGGACTTAGAATACGGATCGCCCAGGGTTCGAGGCTATGACGAGGATGCCAACCAGCAAGCCCGCGAGGACTCGTCGGATCGGTGGACGAGGCACGCCTCGTGGCCTTAATGCATTCCGCAAGGTATCAACAGTCCCTAAGACGCTACCAAGCACGCAAGATACGTCGACGGGACTTCAGTGAAGGGGACTTGGTCCTAAGGCTACGCCAAGACAACCGAGGGCGCCACAAGCTATCGCCCCCATGGGAGGGACCCTACGTCGTGGTGAAGGTACTCAAGCCAGGCACGTACAAGCTGGCCAACAAGGACGGTGAAGAGCTCACCAACGCTTGGAACGTCCAACAGCTACGTCGCTTCTACCCTTAGTTAGGATTTCCAAGTAAGTTTTATTGTAAAAACCATATGACCAACGCCCCAGTTGGTAACAACTATGTAAATGCTTCAAGTCTAATAAAAAGGGCAACTCGGCTTTCCCCTGAAAACCCAAGTTACCCTCGGGGGCTACTGCGCGGGGGGCACCCCCCCCAAAATGGTCCCATTTTCGCGCAAAAACAAAAGAAATACGCGCTAAGTTTGTTTTCTACTTCAACCCCGAGCAACGATTCGAACGGGGCGCGGGCGGCCTAGCGGAAGGAGCGCGCGAGCCGAGATAGCCTACGCCACGTGGATATGGCCCTTCTCTCTCACCTCCAACCCAGCAGGCCCCCCGCGAAAATCAAACTCCCCTAACTAGAATCTACTTAGGAAGAAGGAGAAACAAAAAGCGTAGCAAACAAAAGACTTCATTTCAGCAAACGTTTATGTGAAAAACAACTTGTTCATTTACAAAGGCCGCGAGGCCAGAATACTGATACACAAATAAAAACGGGCCTAGAGCCCAACTGTCTTCAGGCGGGGAGAGCGGCAGCGTCAGCAGCGTCCGGGAAGAGGAACTCCTCGAAGGCTTCAGCGAGCGACCCGGCGGCGTCGGCGAGCGCCGTCCACACGCTCCATCGCCACCTTGTCCTCGACACCCTCGGGAACGACGTAGCCCTCCCGCCGGCGCCTCGAAGTTGACCTCGTAGTGGGATCGAACCACTGCGAGGGCCTTCGGACGCCAAGACGCGGCGCTCGGCGCATCCGCTCGGTGACGTGGCCGCCAAGGGCGCGCGGGCGGGCGGCCGGCGAGCTGTAGGCACGTGCTTCGCCCTCCTCCACGGCTTGGCGGTCTCGAGGGCCGCACCACGCAGCTCTGCCGCAGGCTCTGCTCGGAGGAGTTATAGGAAGCTGCGGTGCCTCGGCCCGCTCGGCCCGCATGCCCCGCAGCGGTGCCCAAGCACCGGAGTCACCAAGACAAGAAAGAAATCGAAAAAGGAGTGCGAATGCCCAACGGAGAACCAACCAAACAAGAGTCAAGCGACGGCTCACCTTCGACTTGCTTCCTCTCCGCCTCGAGGTCGCGGCGCACGGCCTCGACCGCCGGCTCGAGGCGCTTGACGGTCTCACCTTGCTCTCGGAGGGCCGGCTCATGGTTTGCATTTGTGATGCGAGCACAATCGGCTCGCCCTCGGCCTTGGAGAACGCGGTGTTCCGCTCCTCCGGCGACACGCGCCGCCTCGCGAGCGACGCGCTCCTCGCTCCCGGCGCCAACCGGACGTCAACGAGGGCGGCTTGCTCCTCGCCGGAGCCGCCCCTCGGCCCCTTGGCGGGCGGTGCGCTCTGCGGGGAGCTGCTCCTCGGCGACGGCGAGCGCCGCGACCTTGGCGTCGAGGGCGGCCTTCAAGTTGTCGGCCTCCTTGGCCCGCGCTCCCGGCCCCGCGGGCCCGCTCCCTCGGCCGGCGGCGCCGCGCGCTTGCGCCCCCTCGAGCGACGAGCGGAGCCCCCGGTTCTCGCCGCGGACGCTGGCCACCTCCGCCTCCCGGTTGGTTGCCGGCGTGCGCACCTTCTCTAGGTACGAGCGCGCGCCGCCACGGCGCCTCATCACGGTCGATGAGGGCGCGCGGACCCGCTCGAGGCTAGAGCGGCGCGCCGGGTCCTGCCTCGAGCTCTCGGGGAGTTCGTCGCGCCAGGCCACGGCCGTGCGCCGGCCCACCGTCCGGGGTCCTGAGGGCGTCAACAAGCGTGTCGAAAGCGCTGCACCGCTCCCGGAGCTGGTGGAGCTCGGCGTTCACCCGATCGAAGGCGTCGTACTTGTCGTGGGCGCGGCGCTCGAGCTCCTGGCACCCACAAATCAAAACCCGTAAGCGCCACAGAGGCAGCGCACAAAAATGAGAGAAAGAAGAACCCGAGTGACGACGCCCTACCCGGAAGACGCGCCATGCGGGGCCGCCATGGACCCTCGGCGCCTCATTCGGCGTGCGGTTGAGCGTGGCGCGCGTGGCTCCGGAGCTCTCCCCGAGCTCCCGCTGCTCCCCGGGCGTCGACAAACGCGGGGGATCGCCGCCGGCTCCCTCTACACCGGGCGGAGTGGCGGCGCGGGAGGACGAGGCCTCGGCGCGCGTGTCCTCGGTCCCCCGCCACCATGTGACCCTCGTGCCGCCTCACGAGGGTCCCCTCTCGGGGCTCGGGGGAGCGTGTGGGGAAGCTCGCCCACCGATCCCACCGGGCGGCGGGGAGTCGTCATCCGGGACCTCCACCGCCTCCGCCCGGGAGCCGCCTGGCGGCGGCCGGCCCTTGCGCCGCCTCCGCCGGCGCCTCCACTTGCGCCTCCACGGCCGCGGGCGCTTGACACGGCGCCGCGGCCACCGCCTCGGCCGCGCCCCCGTGGTAGCGGCGCCCGGCCGCCCTCCGCGGCGGCCACCACCTCCGGCCGTGCCTCCGCGACCACGGGCGCCGCCACGGGTTGCACCCGCTCCGCTTCCTCTGCGGCGGGCGCCTCGGACCGCGCCTCCGTAGCGGCGGCCCTCCGCGGGGCGCGCCCTCCGCCACCGGCCGGCCGCCGCGGCTTGCGTCCCCACAACGGCCGGCGCCGGCCGCTCCTCGACAGCCGCCGGCCGCGCCATGGCGGGGGCGATCTCGCCGGCCGAGGCCTCGAAGCCTCGGCCCGGGCTTTGCGAGCTCTCGCCCGCCGCCGCCGTGCTTGCCCCCGCCCGCGACGCCCTCGACGAGCGTCGCCGGGTGGGGATGGATGCGTCCGCCCTCAGCACCTTGACCGGTGCGAGGGGAGGCACGGTTGGCACCACCCTACGCAAGCACAAACAGAAAATTAGAATGCCTGATCGTCACAAAACCAAGCCAAGTGAAAAGGCGAGCCCCTTACCTCGAAGAGGAAAAGGCGCGCTTCCTTTTCCTCGAAGCCTCAGCGGATGAGGCCGGCACGCCCGCCGCCGCGCCTCCTGACGACGCCACCGCGCGCGCGGGCCCGCACCGCGCGCGGGCATGCTCACCCCGCGCGCGGGCGCGCGCTTGCCGTGCGTGCCTCCGCGCGCGCGCGCCGCCCTCGTTGTCGATTGCCCGGCGGCGGGCACCGTTGCGCCCGCCCCGGGCGATGCCGCCCTTGCCGCCGGAGCCGGCTCCGGCGACGGGGCGCGGGCTCCCACCTATCGGAGGGGCCCTCCCCCTCGGCCTCTTCCTCTTCGTCCTCCTTCGAGGACGAGTACTCCTCGGTCCCCGGGAGGAGAGCCCCCGATTCCTCGCGCCGCCGTGCTCCGCGTTCGTCGCTCGCGGCGCTCGTGGTGCCGCCTCGCGCGCTCCCTCTTGCGCGCCGCCCGCTCCTCGCTCCCGTTCTTTGCGCCGCCCGACCGAGCGCGCGCGGGAGTCGGGGGGTGGGCGGAACGGACTTCGCGGCGGTGAAGCTCACCGGTGCATGCGGGAACGTCAAAGACGCGTCGGGGAGGCGGAGGAAACACCAAGAACTAAAACGGAATCAAGAATCGAACTCACCGGCGGGCCGGTGGGGAGCATCTCGAGGTCCCACGGGGGTCCGGTCCGGGTGCGCCGGCATCCGGGTGTCGACGGCGTTCCGCGCCGGGTGAGCGTGTACGACCGCCCGAGGGGGGTCGGGAGCATCCGCGACCTCGCCAGCGCGACGGGGTCCGCCTCCTCTGTCATCTGAAAGATGCAGAGCGGCCTCTCCATCAGAGGCACGACCCGCCGGTGATGGAGGAAGGCAAGGACGCTCGCCGCGGTCAGCCCTCGCGCCGTCAGGCTCCTCAGGGCGGCCAAAACCGAGTCTGCGCCTCCCTCCGTGGCTTTGGGCGTGGACACCCCGTAGCCCCGGGAGCCGGGCTTCTCCTTGAACACCCGACCGGTGTAGGGGGACGCGGGCTTGGCGTTGCGCGGGTAGAACCATCCCCGCTCCCAGCCGGCGTTGTTCGTCGTCATGGTGCGGGGGATGTAGTCGTCCTTGAAGCTGCGCCGCGGGCGAGTGACATCCCACCGGCGCGCACCGCGCGCGGGTCCCTCGGCTCCGTCGTGGGCTGCGTGAAGAGCTCCGCGCGGAAGAGGTGTACCCGCAGCTCCCGGTTGTGCCGGGATCCCGGATACCCCTCGCGAGGACGCCCACGAACGTGGCCGCCTGCGAAATCGCGTTGGGCGCGAAGGTTGTGCAACTCCACGCCGTAGTAGTGGCACAACGCTCGCATGAAGCAGCGGCTCGCCGGCGCGTTGAAGCCTCGCTCGTGGAAGCGGACAAAGCTCACCACATAGCCTTCGGCGGGTTGGGCGCGCGGTCCCCCGCCGGCGGCACTATCCCTCCGCCGGGCGGCCATCTTCATTAGCCGCCAGGCGGCGGCGGTGACCGGCTCGCCAAGGGCCAGCCGGGTCACCGTCGACCGCTCCCGTGCGTACGGGTCCAAGGATCGTGAGGGGTTGAGGCGGCGCCATGAGGAAGGGCAAAGGAAGCGAAGAACGAAGGACAGGAAGAGGAGGAAGAGCTCTAATGGCGAAGCCGCACGGTGGCAAAGGCAAGGCGGGGAAGAAAGCACAGGGGGCTAAAATGGCGGAGCGCAAAGGTAAAAAACCGTTGTTTCCCCTTCTCCTCAGATTTATAAGCCGCGGGCAAGCTCTCAGGGGCGGATGTCCCGCACACGTTAACGGCAGGGAATCTTTTCTTCTCGCTGGCAAGCGGACCCCACCACGACAGTAGCGGCCACGCCACCGCAAACGGGCCATCATCACGGTGAAGACTAGCGGGGCCGCGGCGGGCGGTCACGTCCCGCCCCGCCCACGCCGCCCACTACGCGAGCACGCGCGGCCGCGCGACGCCTAAAAAGGCGCGCCGCGATGCGAAAACCGCAGCCTCTACTGTGGAGCATTTAATGGCCCGGTCCCTTGTAAAACAAGGAGAACCCTCGAGCGGCACGGACTCCCGGCTCGGGATAAATTCGGCCCTCGAGCGGGTACGGGCGTGAGAAGGTCGCCCCGAGGCCCGCCTGAAACAAAGCGGGCATCGCGAGCACCCATGCCACGTAGCACCCTCGAGCGGCACGAGCCCCTGGCTCTAGACAATGTCAACCCTCGAATGGGTACAAGCGTGAGAAGGTCGCCCCGAGGCCCGCACCGAAACAAAGCGGGCATCGCAAGCACCCATGCCACGTAGCACCCTCGAGCGGCGCGAGCCCCTGGCTCTAGACAATGTCAACCCTCGAATGGGTACAAGCGTGAGAAGGTCGCCCGAGGCCCGCCCCGAAACAAAGCGGGCATCGCGAGCACCCATGCCACGTAGCACCCTCGAGCGGCACGAGCCCCTGGCTCTAGACAATGTCAACCCTCGGATGGGTACAAGCGTGAGAAGGTCGCCCCGGCCCGCCCGAAACAAAGCGAGCATCGCGAGCACCCATGCCACGTAGCACCCTCGAGCGGCACGAGCCCCCGGCTCTAGAAAATGTCAACCCTCGGATGGGTACAAGCGTGAGAAGGTCGCCCCGAAGCCCACTTGAAACAAAGCGGGCATCGCGAGCACCCATGCCACGTAGCACCCTCGAGCGGCGCGAGCCCCGGCTCGAGACAATATCGACCTTCTAAAGGGGCACAAGCATGAGAAGGTCGCCCGAGGCCCGCCCCCGAAACAAGGCGGTACCACGAGCACCCATGCCACGGCGTGCTGGCGACCAACACCTCGAGGGCGGGCACACCCGCACCTCTCGACGGCCGCAAACGCAAAGACGGGGCTGCCCGGGCGCCGCCCGCACGGCCCTGCGATCGAGGGTTCGAAGCCCGACCCTCGACGGGTTCGAACGGGCGCCCCGCATCGCGAGTCGGGGACGACGAAGGCACGTGCATTTGAGCGCGTTCCACGAGCCCATCGGCTCGAGGGTGCCCCACATGTCGCGTTCGAGAGCCGGCGAGGGCGGCTAGCGGGGGGATCCCACCGAGGGAGAGCTTCCGCGCCCTCGTCCCTATCGAACGGGACCGAGCCCCACCTAGCAAACCCACGCAAGCGCTTCAATGGACGTGTCTGCGGACCACGCGGCCTACCCTTATCGAAAGGGGCATGGGCGTCCACTCGAACCACCCACTAGCGGCTCGACGAGGAATCCGCACGTCGCGACCCGCTCGATGGGGGTTGCGGAGACCTCACCCTCCGTCCCGCGGAGGGACGGCGAGGGCGCGTTAAAAAACAAGTCGTAAAGCTCTCACCCCGATCGCTTCGAACGGGCCCGGGCTCGGGGGCTTGACGCACGGCTACACCTCCTTGAATTGCACCCGCCGGAGACAGTGCCAGCAGCGCGTGCGTCACCGAAGACGGGCTGAGATATTGCCGACGCCGGTTGAAACATGTGCCACGCCCTCTGACCAGTTCTCACGGTTAACCCCTGCAGGAGCATCCATGCTCCTGCAGGGCTTCGGGGGCTAGACCCGCGGGTCCGCTGACGCGGCCCCACGGAAAGCGTTCGCAAGACAAGGAGGGAAGAACGTCCTATCAGTAGGTTCCAGCATCTGCGGGAGCCTCAATGGCAAACCCACAGATGCTCGGGGGTCCCCTTTAACAACCGGGAAATCCCCACTTAAAACCTGCAACAAAGCCAAAACACACTTTGTCTAACCATGCAGGATACGGCCCACGCCGCAAGGACCTCAACGGCCCACCAAGGCGGCCCTCTTGAAGATCTCCTCGAGCGAGGCTTCGCCTCGCTCGAGGGTGCGCGCCTCCCTCGAGCGAGCTCGGTCCCGTTCGAGGGGGTGCGCTCCCTCGAGCGGGCTCCGCCCCACTCGAGGGCCCGCTCCCCCCTCGAGCGAGGCTCCGCTTCGCTCGAGGGTCCGCCCCGCCCTCGACCGGGGTCCGCCTCGCTCGAGGGCGCCCTCGCTCGCGTGCACCGCCCCCCGTACATGGGCATTTAACGCCACGACACCGGCGGGACGGCGCCATCATGCGCCCGGGGCTCGCGCCCGGCGCCGCCGCACCACCTCCCCGGGAGGGAGCCCATCCCCATCACCGTGGGGAGGGACCGTGCGGCGCGGCCGGTGTCGGTCCCCGTGACGCCGTGCGCTGCTCCGAAGCGGCCTAACGCGCCGAGCCCTCGAAGGGGGGCCGGCTTCACCCTCGATTTGCTTTCTTGTGACCCTACGGGGTTGGGTGGAGACACTAGGCGGAGGAACGCCATCCCCACCACTTGTTACGGCATGGCGCCGTCCCCGCGCGTGCGGGCGCACGCCCGGCGCCGTAGCAACAACTCCGGTACGGGGGAAGCGTATTGGAACGGGACGCCGTTTTACCTACTCCCGTACTCCGTACGGGCCAACGTCGCCAGCCTCCCTCGAGCCCATCGGAAGACATCACCGCCATCCGCCGCCCTTCTACCCTCGAACCGCCCTTTGTTCGGGTACAAGATTGGCCATGATGGCCGGATCGCCGCAAGGATCGTCCGGGCGGCCGCCCACTCTCCGACATAGCACGCCACGCCCCTTCATGTAGCTAGATAGCGTAGCGCGCATGTGATTCGCTCCCTCCTTGATCTATAAAAGGGGGACGAACCCCCCTGCCGCGGGGGGAGAGGGAAGAAGGAGGAGAGAACGAGGAGAACGCGGACACAACACAATTGGAGACAGGCTGCACCACGCACTTGCTCTCCAATTCTCCCACAACATCTTCAGCCATCACACCAGGGACTTGGAAGCCAGGCTTCCTCTCCCGCCTTGCTTGTAGCAGCCCCACTACAGGCACCCCCGGTGCTAAGTAATATAGTGCCTTGAGCACGCCACTGCTGGACGTACGGCCCCCTCGGCCGGAACCAGGATAAAACTCTGTGTCACTTGTTGCTTAGCATCGACCATTGAGGGATAGACCACGGCGCTTACTACTGGTTAGTGTCGGGACCACATTCCGCACCGACACCCACGGAGTAATTTCAAGCAAATCAATTGATGGATCGCGATGTTCGGTTATAAAATCGGCAATGATCTGACCTTTTATAGCTTTTGCCGATTCGAACTTTAATTCAAACTCCAATAAAGCAAAGATCCATTTGCCAATCCCGCCATTCAAAATTGGCATAGATAACATATGTTTTATTACATCAAACTTGGAGTATACAACGCATTCGGCATTCAACGGGTAGTGTCGAAATTTTGTACACGAGTAGTACACGCATAGGCACGGTTTCTGCGAACCGAATACCTGGTCTCAGGATCAAGTAACTTTCAGCTAAGGTACGCTACTACCCGCTCCTTTCCTTCGAATTCTTGAATAAGGGCCGATCCAATGGTTTGGGTATCGGCCGCCACGTACAACTTGAAAGGCTTATCCAACTGTGGAGGGACCAGTACTGGTGGTTCCTTCATATATTGCTTGATCTCGTTAAAAGCCTTTTGTTGTTCGTCGCCCCACGTGAACTTCTGATCTTTCTTAAGCTTCAGCAATGGAGAAAATGGCAAAACCTTTTGTGACAGATTTGAGATGAATCTCCTTACAAAATTGATCTTGCCGAGCAGTGATTGCAACTCCTTGAGATTAGTTGGAGGGACAATTTCATCAATAGCCTTCATGCTTTTCTTGCCAACTTCAATCCCCCCTTCGTGTACCAAGAATCCCAAGAACTCTCCAGCTGATACCCCAAAAGCGAATTTGTTTGGATTCATCTTCAAACCATGCTTCCGAGTGCATTCCAAGGTTCTCTTCACGTCCTCCAAGTGTGTGTCATGATTCAAAGATTTGATCACGACATCATCAATGTAAATTTCAACAATTTTGCCGATCAACTCGTGAAAGATGTAATTCATGGCTCGCTGATAAGTTGCACCGGCATTCTTCAACCCAAATGTCATGACTACCATTCAAACAGACTATGTGACCGGACACACTGAAAGTCTGTCTTTGATATATCTTCTATTGCCATAAAAATCTGGTTGTATCCCGCATTACCATCCATGAAACTGATAATTTTGTGTCCAGCAGCGGCATCGACCAACAAATCGGCAACAGGCATGGGGTAACCATCCATAGGAGTACCTCTGTTCAAATCCCTGAAATCTATGCAGACCCTCATCTTTCCATTCTTCTTGTAGACAGGGACAATATTAGAGATCCACTCCGCATATTTGCATGGCCGAACGATGTTTGCATCAAGTAATCTTTCAACTTCTTTCTTCACATCGGCTAGTACTTCATCTTTGTAGATTTTCTAGGGAGGTTGCATGTATGGTTTAAAACCAGATTTGATTGGCAACCGATGCTCAACGATGGAACGGTCCAATCTAGGCATCTCCGAATAATCCCAAGCGAAGCAGTCTTTGTATTCCTTAAGCAACTTGATCAATTACTCCCTGAAGTCTGATTGCAAATTTGCGCTGATAAATGTCGGCCTTGGTTTATCACCGTCTCCAATGTCAACTTCTTCTAATTTGTCGGCCGACATGAATCCTCGCCCCAACTTGCCATCAGTTCCATCCACGGGATTATCCATTAAAAATTGCTATAAGAGCCGACTGCTTGAATCGGCTGTTGATCGCTGCTGACAGGCTCAACAGGACCTTCTCCCTAGTCTTTTCCCCGAGAAACGATCAATACCACCGATATTCCCGCAAAGCTGGTTCCACATTTGCGACGCTCACCGAGTCATGCGCTTGCACAACCTCAATATCGTCATCCACCCATTGAATGAGCTGCCGATGCATGGTGGATGGGACACATCAATTGGCGTGAATCCGGTCCCCGCCAAGCGATGAGGGTCGTAGGCTCCTTTGCCCTCGATGACAAAGAAGGTTGTGAGCAGTGTTTTGGACCCAATCATCAGATCCACATGAACGCACCCCTTGGTATCCGAAGGATTCCCGGCGAAATCGTTCGGAATTATCTTTGGTAGGTGTCAAGTCGCCGTGGGCCCATGCCAAGTTTCCCGAAAGTGGTGTATGGCATCACGTTGACTGCCGCCCCACCGTCGACAAACATCTTGGTCAACGACTTGCCATTGACGTATCCTTTCAAGTACAGCGGCCTCATGTGTCGATTTTTGGCCGGCTTGTCGAAGGTGGCTTGCTTGGCTAGCACCAGTTGCGCCATTAGCCCCCCAAGGCGTTCATCGTCCGGGGACGTTTCTTCCTGCACAACCTGATTAGCAGGAGCCATAAACTCATTCGGTAGAAAATATACCATACATGTCGAGCCGAACGGTTTGATCCTTCGGAGTTTGTCCTTTGGACGCAACACCGTCCCGTCCGGATCCCCGCCCGCCTCGGTTCGCGGTTCCTCAAGCGCCGAACCCTCCTTTTTTGACTCTTCCTTAAACCAAAGGGCACCATTGCCCCTTCTCGCCGGACGTACTCGTCCTCGTCTTCTTCTCCGATCGGCCCATCTCAAATCAGCTTGCCTCTTCCCCGGGGTGATCAATGATTTCAATTTTTTGACGCCGATCCTCACCGGGATGTATCCTTCCAATTCTTTCATGGACGGATCGGCGATTGCGCTTTCCTCGCCTATACTCTAAGTATCCGTCGCCGCACTCGGGGCGGTTTCTCGGCGTAGGAAGCTTCAACCCTTCGTTCCAGGCGGTGCACGAAGAAGGCGCACCCCCAATGCGCGCGCTCTCGCTCGCGCGTGTCTTGCTCCGCATCTCTCCCCGCGCGCTTCTTCTTCGGTCCTGCGCCTCTCCTCCTCGTGCTTTCGCTTCTGGTAGCGCTCTTTCTCTAGCTAGCGCTGACACTTGTTGAGGAGGATGCGCTTAGTCACCCTGGGTTTGGCCCTGGACGACTCCCGATCTCGACATGGCTCTTGAGAACGCGAGGGGCTTCTCCATGAACCTGCTCCAAGGTCACTTGACGTTCGGGTCTCTTTGCTCCATCTCGCCTTGCCCTAGCCGAAGTCAAGACCTTAACCTTGCCCTTTTCCTCGACAAATCACCATGTTGACGAAAAGCTTATCATGTTTTGGGGAAAAGGGTGGCCGTCCGGTTTCATCTTGTTGTCAAACTTGAGATGACCCTCTCGGATAGCCTTCGGATCCTCATTCGAAGACCTGCGGTCGTTGATGGAGTGAGAATTACTTGTCATGGAAGCCGCGGTAACGCTTCTCTTTTACTCCTTCGGGCCGAAGCATGGAATGCCCCTCGTGCAATTTGATTCGGCCTTCCTTCACCATAATTCAAACAACTTATCGCCTTTAGTGACGTCAAAGTCATATGTGCCTTTGGTCGCTTGATCCAGCCGATTCATGGTCAATGGTTCCTTCCCCCACATGATCTCGGCGGCGGCCACTTCCCGATCATCGTCGAGTCCTCCATTTGATCGGCCTTCTCCAGGAACTGATTGTAGATATCAGCTACATCGTCTTTGTTTTGCGAACCTCGGTGTCTTTCTTAAAACCGTAGGCCTGGTTGCTCATCAATGACAGCTTTTGGGACAGTTGACCCAGGTTATCGAACTCCATACCAAACAACTTTTCTCGTACGGTCGGCAGCATCCCTGCAACGGCCATGTCGGCCAACTGATCATCTGGCAGATTCAACGAAAAGCACATGCCTTTGATTTCCCTAAACCTCTTGAGGAACTCCAAGGGCGTTTCACTGTGTCTCTGCTTCAGAGTGGCGAGGTCGATGAGCTTCTTTTCCGCGCTACCGCTGAAGTAATGGGCGTGGAATTTTCGCTCCAGCTCCCTCCATGTGCCAACTGATTGGGGAGGCAAAGATGAGAACCACTGGAACACCGGGCCCGTCGGTGACATGGGGAAGTACCTGACCCCGAACGCCTCTTCGGATGAGGCCTCTCCGAGCCGCATCGGATAGCGAGCAATGTGCTCCACCGTGCTCGTGTCATCCTCGCCCGGAAAACTTTGTAAATTCCATCGGAGGTTTTACTCTTGGCGGCGGGATCACATTGTAATATCACTCCGGGAACGGAGGCGTGTAGGTAGGTCCCCGCATTTTAGGTTTGAGGCCGAATTGATTCTCGCATCAAGTCGGCCATCTTCGAACCAGGATATCGTCCTCCCGTACACCCGTAGCCGGGCCATAGCCCGGATTCGGGAGAGCATCGATGGCACCATAGTTCATCACTTCGTGGTAGCCTCCACCGTACAAGTTCTTCTCGATCCGTTGCTAGCCGGGGCAATCCCGTAGGTGGAAGCAAGTGGAACTCCGTACGAGCCAAATGCCAACTCCCCATACGTGGGCCGACATGGGTTCGGCCGTTGCATTGGTTGACCCGTGCCGCCCCGTGGAGGTGGGCCGGACCGGCCCGCCCTCTGCGCGGCCTGCGCAGAGGAGGTTGAACTCGGTTGACCTCCAGCGCCTTGTGGAGGAGGCTGGACGGCTTGGCTTCCAACGCTCTGCGGAGGAGGAGGGGGCCGGGCCGGCTTCGCAATGGCGGCCGAGAACTCGGACTCTCCAATCTCCGCACCGCCTCCCTGAAGGGGTGCTCGATTGAATACTTGCTCCATGCCCGGGCCGAAAACGACCACCATCATCCGCTTGAACGCACCCGGGGAAAGCTCTATGATGCCTCGCTAGCACGTCATCCGCGGCGTCTCGAAACGCTTGCATGCATTCCTCCCTCTCCTCGTAGAGTTGAAGCGTCACTCTCTCCTAGCAATAGAACCCCGGGCATCTCATTTTTTGAGGTATGGGAGCCACTCCTGTTCTTTTTAAATAACAGCAAGCATTTTTGTTGGAACTGATCCGTAGCATCCTTCAGCTGTTGCAACTATTCCGGAGAGAGATCCTCGATGTTGACATCCATGATGTTACTGATGTCAGGCATCTTGATTTTCGGCTATTGGTCCCACCAGGCGTTCCAAAAAGTGTGTTGACGTAAAATCTGCACCTTACGCCAAGCACACAGCAAGCCGAACAAGCTGGCTTTCACACGCGCAAAGATTCCAAGACGTGCCAGTCAATTTTTCCTGAAAATTAACAAAAGACAAAGTAGTTAAATTCCAAAGCTTGGAACTTGCCGGGTGGTACCAGACAGTTCCATATTTGCGGCTAGAAAGCCAAGTGAGATGACATATAGCTATAAAGAGCTATCTGCCAGCAAACTAGAAACCATTCGGGAGCTTTAAAGTGAAAAAAGTAACATAGCCGAATAGATGATGTAAGCATGACGATAGATCGGTCTTTATTTGGATAAAAATGCACGTGCGCAAAGCCATGACCGGTTCCCTTGGTAAATAACATTAAACAATAAATGAAGTAAAAGCATGATCGTAAACATATAATAAACAAGCATGCATAGGCCCAAAGCACTAGTCTACCGCATGTCTAGATACTTTAAGACCCGTCAGGCATGATATCAAACAAATCTATCCACCGCATGATACAACTTGTTTGAAATCAAACCACCGTCCACAAATAGATCTATCCACCGCATGATACAATCTAAATATGGAAAGCTAAAAGCATACAATATTTAAGGCATAACTTATGAACAAGTTTTACTCATGAAAGCATAACCGAATACGGCTGAACAGCCGAATCGGGGTCCATGAAGAAGGAACGAACATTACCAAACAAGATAAACCTATCAGATTGGATTGAAATCTAATCCACCGGATGACTAGCTCCAAAACAACCCAAAAACTTGCATCTACCGCGTGATACCCAGTTCATTCAAGATTTATACAAGATTTGGCAAGCTTGAACCCGCAACACGTGACAACCTAGATCGATTCGGTTTCGACTATAAGGGAGCATGTGATCCACGTGCTATTTAAGCCAAGGGTACGAACTCGATTCACATAAGGATCGCCAAAAAGATAAAGCCGATCCAAAACAATCTAGATTGGGCAAAGAAGTGTTACATGAATTTAAACATAAAGTAAAAACTCAAAGCAATACGGGGTAACTTAATGAATCTATTGAATCTTGCCAAAACTCAATAGAGCTGATAACTAGCTTCAAGCTAGATCTTGGCCTACCGCATGGCTCATGACCTAACAAGAAACCCTCTTGAACCAAGCTTGAATCTACCGATGACACTAAGCATGGTAACAAAACTACTTGCATCAGATCTAAATCTACCGCATGATACTAGACATGATACAAGGTTGCCGGTACTCACGGAGGTCGACGGATCGATGAACCCTCTCGAAGAACTCGACGACACGACAAAGGACTCA
Source organism: Cenchrus americanus (assembly GCA_947561735.1). Classification (NCBI taxonomy): domain Eukaryota; kingdom Viridiplantae; phylum Streptophyta; class Magnoliopsida; order Poales; family Poaceae; genus Cenchrus; species Cenchrus americanus. The sequence continues at coordinate 181,773,052 of OX387239.1, read as the reverse complement.
AGGGTTTGGCGTAAAGCCGGTTTGTATTGAGAATGTTTCGAATGAAAATAGATACATTCGGGGTCTATATTTATACCCCCGTCACGAGCATGACCTCGAATGGATTTGATACCTAATTTATCTCTAAATATGATCGCTTATCCATCCATTCGCCTCTTCCGCTCGGGCCACGTCACCACGCAATCCCGCAAAATCAGCGCAACGGTTATCCTGCCGAACGGAAGAAAATTGCCGACCGCGGACTCTGTTGCCGAATTCTTTTGAAGAAACCTTCCTTCTTCCGGACGGAATCCTCACCGCGTTGGACCCACAGGTCAGGCCCCTTACCAAATTTTGGTGTTAACAAGTTTATGACCGGGTTTAGGATAGATGGTCGTACTATCAAGATAGGCAAACTTGTTTGCATATCGGTCATCTAGTGCCAGTTGAGCAATCTAACATTGTGATGTTGCTAGGATCGAGTGGCGTATTGAAGAGAGTGAAATCCCTTTGAAAAATGTTTGTGCAAATGCTAACTCACTCATACTGAAGATGGTACACTTATGGGGTTGGCACATTTGCAAAGGGGTTGAAGAATTGGTAGATGGTTTTGGTTTGTAGTGGATCTTGGTTTGAAATTCTGCTTTGATCCAAAGTGTTTTGGGTCAAGCATTCAGTTGGGATGTATATTCCCTTGAATGAGCTTTCCATAAAGTCCAAGATCACCTAATTCGGACATCGGAGCTAAAAGTTAGAGCCGTTTTACCGAGCCTCGGTTGTGCTGAAAATGGAAGGCGCGGACAGTCCATGAGTGATGGACGGACTGTCCGCGATTTGATCGTGTTTTAGACAGAGCCGTGTTTTTGACCTTCCAGGGGTCAGATGGTCCGTCCGTAGGTGACGGACAATCTGTCCTTTGACCTCGGACAGTCCGTCTAGGCCTCACGGACTGTCTGTGACGCACCAACGGCTAGTTTTTTGAATGACAGACAGTCCGGGAATGTATCGCAGAAAGTCCGAGAGAGCCGTTAGAGCTCAGGAATAGGGTGTAATGGCAAATTTTCTTCCTCCCTCTGTAAATAGAAGGGTGCCCGGGACTTGGAGGAGGTTGAGCACCTTGGGGATGTTTTTCCCATGGTAGTGCTTGGCTTGGGAGCCCTCTAACTCACTTGTGGTTGCGAGATTGCAAATCGATTGCGAGTTAGTGCGAATCTAGTGCGTTGCTTTGTGCGATTGCATCAAGTGGCACTAGGTGTTCGTGTTGCAAGCCGGTGTGCTTGTTACTCTTGGAGGTTGCCACCTCCTAGATGGCTTGGTGGATTGTGGCTCTGTTGAAGCACGCAAGGAGATTGTGCGTAGCTCCGAAGAAGGCTTTGTAAGGGGGATTGTGCTCATCCCGCGGGGATCACGAAGAGCAACTCTAGTGGAGAGTGTCATTTAGCTACCATACTTGTGAGTGGTGTCTTGGTGTGCCCGGAGTGGCCGGTGGCTTGAGAATCTTGCCTAAGAACCATCGAGGTGTTGGTCGACACAACGAGGACTAGCTTGGTGGCAACCAAGTGAACCTCGAGATAAAAATCATCGTGTCAATATTGTCTACTCGTCTCAGTGGTTTGCACTTCTCGATCACAACTTTGTGTTTACATCATTACATATCATTGTGTTTGTGTAGTTGCTCTTGTAATTAGAAGCTTGTGTAGCTCTCTAGTTTCCTTCTTGCTTGTGTAGCTAGAAGTAGTGATGTTGTGACTAATTAGGTTATGTAGCTTAATTAGTCTCTTTGCTTAGTTTGTGTAGCTAAGTAAATTGAGCTTTTGGATTAGACTTGTGTAGTCTTGTCCATTGTGCATCTAGTGAGCTTAGGTAGGCTTTATGCTTTTGCTCATTAGAATTGTGTAGGAGCTCCCCGGTGCTTAAAGTAATAGTGGTATAGGTTTGTGTGACCTTGCTCCTAAATTTGTGTAGGTGAGCTCATGCTAGGCCGACACCTTATTTTCTTGTTTAGGATCTTTTATAAGGTGCTAGTGAACATAGATAGAGAGGTGTAGTCTTGGCTAGACCAATAGTTTTTATTCCGCATTTGTTTCGGTTAGCCGATGCGTTAGGATTTTAGAAAGTACTATTCACCCCCCCCCTCTAGTCCGCCATCTCGACCCTACATCATGACATACGGTGCACGGATTCTGAGCGCCGTTTGAACCAGAAGAGAGGGGTGGGTGGTTTCATTTATTCTAATATGCTTCATTTATTTTAATTGAAGAAATACGTGTAATGGTATTTCAAGGAAATACCACGTGTTTGGAACTTAATCAAATTATATTTAAAGGTAAAACATGAGATAAAGTTAGTCATATTTATTTATAAAAGCTTATTAGAATTTATACCAAATTAACATTTATCTTTATAAAAAGAAACTTTTTCTGATAGCAACTAACAAGTTATAGCATGATTCGGGTTGAGTTAACATGTTATAATTAAAACATATTTTTGTTCAAAACAATCAAGTTAATTTTTGTTAAAGCAAAAGTGAAGGTTAAACCTATAGTTGATTTTATTCAAAAGAAATGGAATTGGAGCATTACTCGAATCAATGTTATTTAATTTCCAAAAACATGAAACTTGGTGAGTGTGGCTGCTAACACGTACTCCACAACAAGATGAATGCATCTTGAATGAGCTGAAACGGAGCTTAAACATGAAAGATATGAGCTCCAGAAGGTTTCAGGGGCCTATTTATGATTATCCAGGGGCTAACAGAGAAGATACCCAAGGCATGGTGAATAGTGATCGTGAATAGGTGAAAATAGAAGGTTATATGTGAAAAATGCTCGACTGCGCTAAACTGTGAAAGGTGGGATCTTATTAGAGTTTTACCTACAAGAAAGCCAAGACATAGGATGGCCGAGGGGATTTTGGCTTTCTGTAGGGGCTGATGTGCAAAAGTGGTGTTGACTAGCAGACTTGTGTCTTGGCTGACTAGAGGCCACACGACTCACTCTGATTGGCTGGGTCCGCAATGTGGCGCTGACTGGGTCGTGTACCAGCCGTGGACCACGGTCCATGGGTCCACGGTTGATCGTTTGAAAGGGTACACCATGTTTTTATGAGGACCGCCTGCGGAAGATCGGACGGTGATGAGGGCACTACCTCACTCTGGGCTTATTACCCACTACCCGTTACCCGAACCCGAACTACCCGGAACCAAACCCAAACTACCTGAACCCGTACTACCCGATGCTAATTCGGGTAGTGAATTTAATTACCCGAAGTTTTATTGGGTAATTCGGGTAGTGCGTCCCGGTACCCGAACTACCCGTAGTACCCGAACTTTGCAAACATCTATGATTCCACTGTTTGGCCGGCCGGCTCCGGCCCAACATCGGCCCAAGTTGGCATCCCATCGATTATGTTGCTGTGTCGTACACGTACAGCACTACTGTACTGCTACTCTACTAGTACTTGCATGTTTGTGGTTGAAAACTTTATATCAATTATGTTGCTGAAAAATTCTATAATGTTTGAGGTTTTTTTTATCAATTTACAAATTTCGGGTAGAACGGGAATACCCGAACCCGAAATTACGGGTACCCGCAATTTCGGGTAATACAATTTCGGGACTGACATCGGGTAACAGTTTCAATTACCCAAACTTTTCATTACCCGAACTACCCGACCCGATTGGATCGGGTAACCCGAACGCCCAGAGTGAGCACTACCTGTCTTTGGTCACCGTTGGCAAGGAACGGCAGGCGGTGGCAGCTCGCAGGAAACGGGTAGGGCAGGGGCTACACCGAAAATAGGACGGGCTGGGGCTACAATGTCATGAACTTGGATAGATCGAAACTCAGACTCAGAGAGAAATGCGGAATTTAGAGGAAGAAGTAGGAAGAACACGGGGATTCTTAGGAAGGATGATGATACAAAGGAGTTCAAACAAAGTTGTGATACATGTCTACTAACATTACACGCCATCCACTGGCTTAAGCACTAGAGAACTACTCGAGAGAGAGCTTCTTGGGCTGGATCTCCATTTCACCTGTTCGGGCCCACTTCATCACCCACTTACGCCTGGAAGCCCTTTGTTGGAGGCACCTTTGATTCCTTCCTGCCTTCCGATTCATGACATGTGGTGCACAAATTCTGAGTGCCTTTTGAACCGAAAGAGTGGGGTGGGTGGTTTCAATGGCGGTTACGTGATGAGGACAACGTGCGGCGGTCAGAGGCCGACATCGACTCGGGTGCTCACCGGAGAGGTCGCTGCAGTCTCAGTGTAGCACACTAGGGCGACGAGAAGGGGAAGGGAGGATGAGAGAGGTCTAGACGTCGACAGAAAGGGTGGTCGTCGAAGCTCACCCGACTAGGGATGCAAGTTCCAAATGCATGGGTTATTGGGTCGACCAAAAAATTGATAAAATGAACTAAAATGACATTCCACATAATTATTTTGAGAAGGAAATAAACTAGAGTGACATGACATAATTAATCAGCTAAAGAAACACCATTGGGATCCCTACATCCGACGGATGTAGCAGGAGCTCCGGGCGGCGCTTTGGTCGTCCAGAGGCGAGGCTGAGGGCACCGGTGGGGATTTTGGGCACCAGACTGGTCTTCCTTAGGTACCTGCGCGTCCAAGGGAGGGAGAGCGTAGTGAGATGGGGATCTGGGGCAGCGAGAGAGCACGGCACGCGTGGTTACCGAGGGTCGCTCCGGCGGCAGAAAGCTTGATGGCGGTGGTGTGAGTGCGAGGGTAGGCTGGCGAGGAGAGCAAAAGCGGCTCCAGCCGTTCTGCACGGGGATTTTATAGGTGGAAGGAGGTGCTATGGAGCCGGGGTTTGGTGGCACGTCGATGCCGGCCGTGATGAGCGCGGCGGAAGCGGCTTGCCATTAGGGGTGCAAACTAATTATGATGTGGTGCATCTCCGAACCTCTTTAGTTCAATTATTTGTACTACTTCAGCTCAATTTTGAAGAAGTATTACAAATAATTGAACTAAAGAGGTTATGAGGTGCGCCTAATGGTTACCCCTTTGCTGCCTTACTTGCCATCTGGGCACGGCTGTACCTGAACGTGAGTGAGGGACCGAGGGAGAGCGTTGAGGAGGAAGCAGGTGGATCCAAGGCGGAGATTGGGGCGGGGAAGGCGCGGGATGCTCAGGGATTCCAAATCCCGGCGGCGGCGACAGCATGTTCAGTTCGGAGCAGAGCGCTGTTGTGCGCCCTGATAGGGGGACGTAGAGAGGTGGGCCAGTGGTGCGAGAGAGAGGGTGGGTGTTGGGCTGCGGAAGGGAGAGGCCGGCGGGCCTAGATAGGCCTTAGGCTGAAGAAAGGATTGCAAGATGGGCCGGATTGGTGAGGGAGCAATTTTTTTATTTTTTCGATTTTACGAAAATAAATAGTCGGATTCAATAGTTGCACAAATAGCCTCGAACCGCCACGTGCCGCCATTTCAAGCAGCGGTAGAGACCTACCGTCGTGGACGGTGGCGGTAGGCAACAAAAAACCGCCGTTGGCAATGGTGGTTGGCTCATCCACTACATGGCATGTCGGTTTGGCACCTACCGTCGGGCCAACGGCGGCAGAAGGCCAACCGTCGTGCTAAAAATCGATTGATCGACCGTTGCAGTATGTCCTACCGCCCTTTCAAACGGCGGCAGGACCCTGCCTATATAAGGGGTCGCGGCCCTGCCGCCGAGCGGCTGCATCCCCCCATTTCTTTCCTCCTCCCCCACGTAGCTCTCTGTTACCTTCTTCTGTGTAGATTCTCCACATAATGTATGTCTCTAATACTTTCCTTACTAGAAATAGTTTAGAAATTTTACAAGTAGTTAAGAAATCCTGGAAATAGTTTAGAATTACTTTAGAAACTCCTAGAAATACTTTAGAAATTCTTTAAAAAATCCTAGAAATACTTTACAAATTCTAGAAATTCTAGAAATCCTAGAAATACTTTGGAGATATTATTTCTTTTTAGAATTCCTAGAAATACTTTAGAAATTCTAGAAATACTTTAGAAATTTATAGATATACTTCAGAGATATTATTTCTTTTTTTAGAAATTCCTATAAATACTTTACAATTCATAGAAATACTTTAGAATTCCTAGAAATACTTCACAAATTCTAGAACCACTTTATAAATTCACAGAAAGTTTTTAGAAATCCTAGAAATACATTGGAGATATTATTTCGTTTTTTAGAAATTCTAAGAAATACTTTATAAATCCTAGAAATACTAGTTTTTCTTCTAAATTCTTGTAAACACTTTATAAATACAAGTTCTTTTTTTAAATTACTAGAAATACTATAAAAATTATGTGTGACTTTAAATTTCAAAAAAAATCAACTATGGCTCAGCAGCAGACGCTGCTGCTTCCGCAACTGCCTCTTGGTAGTGTTCGTCCTCCTTGGGAGTCGTTGTCGTACGTGCTTCCCGAGCTCTTCGACGAGGCCACAGACAGGTCGCACCGGTCTTACCACTCCGCGATTTGCAGGGCAGAGCCAGGCATAGTGTGTTTTAGAGGCTTGGGGTACTACATGCTGCTTCACCCCGTTGGTGTCCGAAGTATGTAATACGATATCTTAGTTTCTTTTTATTTGCTCATTTAATTTGGTAATTAATATTTATTTTCATTTTGTGGTGCAGGCTACCCGCAGCAGGGCTTCTTCCCCTTGCTTGTTTGGTGGAGGGGGATCAGCCGATGCAGGAGCAGCACACGACGATGACGGAGTACTTCAATGACACGACACAACATGCAGCGGAGGCGTTGGTGGTAGCAAAGTTGGTGGAGGCGGAGGCGTGGTCGACCGGAGGGGGGTTCACCCCGTCTAGATGGCTACTCCATCAGCAACCGGAGAGGGGGCCGGTCCGTCGGGCTCAGGTGCTCCCTTAGTGACACCGCCCCCGAGCCGGCGGCTAGAGGACGCGATCACCATCCACGAGACCCCCTAACGTACACCCACCACATGAGGGCTGCACAGAGGGCGGCGGTGGCGAGGAGGAGGAGGGAGCACCAGGGCCCGCCACGACCGACGAAGCGCGGTCGTATTTAGATTTATTTTTTTTGGACACATGACATGTAAACTACTTTTGTGTGTTGTAATTAATTTATGTATTTTCGTATTCATTTTGGTGGTATTTGGCATTCATGATTTCAGGGATAGCCAAATGAAAAAACCAAAAAAACAAGAAAAAAACCAACCGCCGTTTGAACCGGCAGTTAGCTCCACCTAGCCGCCGTTTCAATTGGCGGCGACTGCCAGACAGCCACCTGCCACCCAACCCGGCCTGCCGCCACTGTTGCAAACCTACCACCCTGTGCTGCGGCAGTAGGTCCCTACCACCGCTTGAAACGGCGGCGGGAGTCCAACCGCCTTGGCAAGCCGCGGTTTGAGGCTGTTTGTGCAAATGTTGAAACCGACTAGTTATTTTCATAAAATGAAATAAAAATATATAAAAAAAGTTCGTGAGGAAGAGATAGAGAGATTTGTAGAACGGATCTGCGAAAGGTTTTGAGCCCATGTTGAGTTAGAGAGACAAGGGGAGAGATAATTGGAGAAGGGATTTGCGAAAGGTTTTGGCGGGCTTGGATGAACTTTACGGAGAGAAGAGATGCAGATTTACTGTAGAGAAAAGATGGAGTTTGAAAGATTTAGAGATTAAGAATAAGAGAGTCATACTATGCGAACGTATTCTGAGTTTGAAAACTCAAATTTGTTTCTCACCCAATTAAAATATGCATGGCACCATGAATGCAACATACATATATTTATAATCTATGATTTATTTATTTTAGAAATTATTATTTACTTTGAAATAACTGTACACACTCTCTATTAATTCTAACAAATTTTATTGAAATTTTAAAATTCTAGCCAAATTGTAAACTAGGGTGTTAAAAATACTACCCCTCTTAACATGAATTAATTCTGGGATATTTGAACAACATCAGCCTGTATGAATAATTTTCGGCTCAACCCATTTGTTGCCAAATTCATTTCACGACCAAACAGTTTGTCACAAATGACATGCCACATTAATCTAAAAAAATGGCATGCTACATTGGATGTCACATCAGATTTTGTCCAGTGAGACAAAGCTGTAGGAACCAAGTTATGACGTTTTTGTAATGACGATTTCTACATGTCATAATATTAGTAACCCTGCCTATATAAGTGGTCATCATTATCGTATTTTGTGACGATTAATGACGAGGATTTTCATAACATACCACATCATAAATCGCGTTGTACGACGAGAAATGGTTTTTTTTACGTCACCGATCAGCATTTTTCTTGTAGCGATGTTGACGCTTCCTAAGGATATTTTAAGCATGCCATATCGTTTGAAAGATCTTCGATTATTGACTGCAGTGATTCATGGAGCAACAGAACAACCGGCATGCGCCCATAAAGAAGGAAAATCTTAACTCATGAGCAAATAGATTGTTGCGGGATCTGAAAGATATTTATGATAAATTATGAACTAATATTGTGGCTACTTTGGGACGGTGGAACACTATATGTTGGAATGACGATTTCACGATAAAGATGATACAATGTTATTCAATAATTCTCATGGAACTTTGACATATATACATAGCAGATTGCCGAAGGCTGCAACAACAGGTCATAAACAACTAGATATCTTTTGTTTAGCTATTTTAAATATGAACTGATATAGTAAACAACATGGAATCGGTGAACCATGACGTAAATACCGTGGCTGAATCGGAAGCTGCATATCAAATATATTCCACCATGGAACACTTGGGTAAGAAAAGGCAGTGAACAAATGCATTTTAGTACTTGAAAGTCAATCGGAGACAGGTTGTTTTTTCATCTACAATGTCCAGGACAGAAGACAGACGGCTGCATCAAACGTTCATGCCCAAGATGAGAGCAGAAAACATAAGAGTAGTAATTGATATGCCCAAGAGTAGTGTTTACTAATCAGACGAATATCAGTTCCATCCCGTCTTGTCCTGTTGCTGTTTACTCCTCACCTTAGGTCATATAAACAACTAGATGACTAATCACACGAATAAGATGACTAACCACACGAATAAGCAGCCTGTCCGTTTGGTTGGTGGCTGAAGGCTGGTGGTGGTTTGTTCTGAGAGAAAAGTACTGCTGGCCGGTTGTCGGTGGCTGATTTGTTCTGAGAGAAAAGTACGGCTGGCTGGTGGCTGATAAGCCAAGCGAACAGGGTGAAGAAAAGCACCGCTACTGCATCGAATTTCTCAGAAATAAAAAAAATAAAACATGAGAAGACAGGATGTTCCGGTCAGATTCCATGGAGCGGCTCCACCTCCTCAAATTCAATTTGAAAGCAGGAACATTAAATCAATACGCCAAAAAAATCAATAAAACGTGCAATTGAGAGAGACAGACATGGAGCTTCCTACCGCCGTGGTTGATGGGCGACCGAGGACGGCGGCAGAGCTCCTGCCGGCGACTCCGGCCACGGTAGCGGTTGGGGAGAGGGGCAAAACGAGAGGGAAGCGAGGGGAATTGATTCCTCTCCTCACCTTGGGCAAGGACAACGCGGGGAGCGAGATTAACGGCAGCGGGCGGACACGAAAGAAGCCAGCATGGGCAAACAGCGGCACTCCCATCGGCGACTTTGGGCACAACAACGACCGGGGAGAGGGGCAAAACGGAGAGGGGAGCGAGGGGAACCGATTCCTCTCCTCACCATAAGCAGGGGTGACGCAAGGAGGGAGATCGACGACGGTGCGGGGAGAGAAGAGAACCAGGGGCAACTTTATGAAGACGTGGTGAGGTAGCGGCGCCGAGAGGCAAAAGGAACGCTGGTGGGGAGGGGAAAGGGTGGCGGGGAGGCGAGGGGGAGCTGGTGCGGAGGCGGCGGGACGGTGGCGTCGCGGGGATGGGGACGCTATGCGCTGGACAGGGACAGGCGCGGGATGCGAGGGGGCAGCGGTGGGGTTTCGAGGCGGGATGGGAACGATGTGGGAGTGGGGTCGCGGTGGGTTGGGTGGGGGATGAGGTGGACAACTAAGAGCCCAAAGAATTCCTTAGTGAGGATTACTAATATAGTTTTGTATGATATGTAGTACCGAACAGATATACAGTCCATTGAAACTGCTCTCTCGACTCTTTTTAAGGCCATTCTCAGTGACACGTCATCTTAAAAACGTTTGAAACTGTGACGCCCCAGGTTTTTAATTAGCATCATTAACGCTAATGATCGAATTAGCCAGGTCAACGGCCTGTTCGTTTGGCTGATGGCTGATGACTGGTGCTGGTTTGTTCTGAGAGAAAAGTACTGTTGGCTGGTTTCCGGTGGTTGGTTTGTTCTGAGAGAAAAGTACTGCTGGCTGGTGGCTGATAAGCCAAACGAACAGGGTGCAACCGGCTGACATTGGTCAAACCTAGGTCAACCTGGGTCATCACCTCGAAAACCTCTCCAAACAAACCCTATCGCACCCCTTCACCAAGTCAACACACCCTTGTGGTCAACCCTTGGTCAAAGGCACGGTCAAACCCCGCTTAAAACACTGGCGTCGGTGCATGTCTTCCTGAACTTTTGCCGCGTTCTCTAAATTTCACCTAAACACTTCAAAATCTACCAATGTGAAAGTTGTCTAGTTTGTCGAGGGACACAACTATCATGTAGAATGGCATTTCAAATTTTGAGTGGAAATTAGTAAAAAACGTGGTCAACCGACAGCAGCTCCTATTCACCGGAATGTGGTGGCATTCAAAGTTTGGCAGTAATTTGTGCATAATCCGTTGAGAAAATCCCCATACGGACTTTGTGAAAGTGGTAGAGAGTAGTGAGATCTACAACTTTTCTATTCACCACTTTGAGCACTTCTATTCAATTTTTTGGAGTTTTAATCGTTCAAAGCAGGGTACAATGACACAGTTGCAGGCTGGCTGGCGCCGCGCCGCGCCCGAGCCGGGCTGCCTCGCCGTCCGGGCCGTACGCCAACCGAGGCATCGCGCCTTCCCAAGGCATTGCGCACACCGAGGCCGCCCTCGAAGTCCGGACCGCCACGTGGAGCTCCCACGTTCGTTGATGGCCGCACACTGGAGTACCCATCGGTCCATCCGCGCCTCCCCCTGCTGAGCGCGCCGGTCGAGGTCTTGGACCCCGCGCCCGCCTCGGTAAGCCGTGGGCGCATTGGGAGGCCGCCGCGTCTATAAAGGAGCGGTGTTCCCGGCCGAGGCGGAACCCCACCCCTGCGCCGAGCTCGCCGCCATCTGCCATGGCAGCCGCCGCTGCGGAACCCATGTTTCCCGTCGCTCCCACCGCCGGCCGACGCACTCAGAACCCTCACTAGCACCCACTCGAGCTACCACCACCTCTCACTGCACCACCACGCCTCACCCCACGCCGGAACTTCGACCGCAGCGAACGCCGCCGGCCGGGCGCCGCCGCACGCTCCGCCACCGGCCGTCTCAACCCCCGGTCCAAATAGGTCCCTAGCACACCGTAGTCCCTCCCCGCACGCTCCCCGGCCGACCCCCGTCACCGGAGCTCGCCGGAATTTCGCCGGCCACCGCACCCAAGGGCCGCATTGCAAGGTCTGAAATCTTTCTAAGGTCTTAATTGTGAACCGAGGGCATTTTTGTAAGAGGGTCGAGATTTCCAGGGACCCTGATGCAAAACATCATCTCAAATAGTACATGTGTTTTGCTGATTCTTGTAAATTCCTTAGAAAATCGTAGAAAACTCAGAAAAATACAAACCCAATTTTGTTGGATTAGTTGTGAAAAATCCTACAACTTTTGTTATTCTTGCCTGAGATGTTACATCATATTTTTGGCATGAGAAATAGAAATGTGAAAACCATAGATCTGCCATATCTCAAAATATATAAATCCTCTGTAGCTAATTTTTGGATATGTTGTGTGTTAGGTCATCACTAGCTCCTGTACCAAAAATTGCACAAAGTTATTTTGTAAATCTTTTCATATAAATTGTTTTCTAGTTATGCAGAATCTGTCCAAATGATTTTTGTAGCCAAAACTAATTATGTTTTTATGCCCAACTTCTGCATGTTGCTTTGTTATTCCAAAACACACCTCTGGTAAAATAAACACAATTTTATATTTACTAGAGATATTTATTCTTGCAATATGCTTGATTTCCTTTGTAAATGCATAACTCAAGTTTCATAATAGTTCTAGGTGTATATACTGCATTCCTAGGTTAGTTTTGGACCATATAACATGTGTGAGAAAGTTTGGGTCTTTTTGATGAGTATTTATTTTTGTGTGCATTTACCTTGTTCTTCTAGCTAGCTTTTATTATTTTCAAAAATAGTTAATTTCTTAGCTATCCTAAGCATGCATGTGTGTCCAGGGACTTGTTATAGGTGTTTAGTGCTTAATAACACACCCCACTGAATTTTATTAATTAGTTCCATGAATAAAAACTAGGGAAGCAATGAAAGGCTTAATAGTCATCTAAATGGGAAAAATCACCAAACCGCTTTGGATGACCGCGTGTGTGATGAAAATCATTTTAAAAAAGATAAATACCCATCCATTGCTGTTTGTGAAGCTAAATTAAATTATTTACATATATATGTACACAGTCACTATCAAAAAGAATATTTAATAAAGAGCTGCATATTGTTTCTTTTTGGAAGAGTATGCTGAATGTATTTCTTATATAGGTGAATGTGTCCAACCAATGCACCCCATAGTTGTCATTTATTATTTGTAATTAACTAAATTAAAAATTGACAAATAAACCTTGCATTTGCAACTTCGTGTAGATCTTTTCGACGTTAGATGTACGCTTGTGGCGGAAGGAGGAGACGAAGGTGGTGACGACGAGTTGCAGTACGTGTTCGTAGCTCAAGACCTGGATCAAAGTCCAGAAGGGCCCAAGGCCAATCTTGCCAACGAAGTCAAACCCAGGATCATTAACCCCGTCTTTCAAAATCATGCAATTATGTTTTGCTATGATTGTGCATTTACGTTTCAGGAGTTGAATTGAAACCCTAGATGCATGATCCCTAGGTACCTATGCTCTATCACTAGTATGGTAGGTCGGTAGCTGCTATGCTACAGGACCCGGTAGAAGTCGAGTGATGTTCATCACTCGCGAGAATAGGTTCTTATGTTGGAATCATAAGATCTTTATAAATGGATTGCTCATGTGGTAAGAGTAGGGGATTTGGACTCCGGTCTAGTGGCTTTCATGGGCTAAGCTTTGGAACGTACTAAGCACTTGTCGGGAATGGGACCGGTAAGCCTAGTACCTTAATGATATGGTGCGGGAACTCTCCCTTACTACTCCTGAGTAGTCACCTGACCGGCTAGCTACCGAGAAGGGGGGTGCATGTGTGAGACTGGGTGCCTCGCGGGGTATGCTAGATAGCCTTGTACCCAGGACTGTAAGCATTGGTCCCAACCCGAGGATTTTGTGAACTGCCTGGATGGTTGTCCTCGCGGGGCACCCTACCGTGTGCTTAGGTCTACCTTGCAAGGTTTAAATCAATCGATTGTCGGCCTCTCACCGTTATCCGAGACTGCTTAATCAACTGGCCATGATATCCCGTAATGATGGAATTTGGTGAATATGGTTGTATGAGTTAATTGCTTGAACAATTCTTGATTGAATTAGTTGGCACACTGAGAAATGGTAATCAACTAGAACATGTTCTAAAGTAATGAAAGTAAGGATACACTTTTAGTCACCTTTCAGCAAAAGAAACTCTACTAGCCAAAAGCCTTTCATGTCTAGAGTTTGGTGATGTAGTTATAACCCGATGGTTAAGTCTTGTTGAGTATTGGTATACTCAGCCTTGCTTTTAAACTGTTGTGCAGGGCTGTTGACCGGGTGAATGACGATAAGTGATGGCATCACGGATGGCCTCCTATGATGCTGACCGTTGCGCTAGTTTAATTTATTTCCGCTGTTTTCAAACTCTGAACATTTAATTCATGTCATGAACAATGGTTTGCAATAAATTGTCTTTAACTCGTGTTGTACTCTGGACTCGCCTTCGTGTGAGTTTTAATGCATATGTCGATCCTCTGTATGAATTCCAAGTGATTTACCGGGCGTTAACCCGGCAACTAACGACAGGATGATACTTTACTATTGCTTAATGACCAAAGTGGATTGGTTTTAGGCGATAGTACGGTGTTTTCCTGGGCGGGTTGTCACAGAAACTATAATGAAACACCTCCCTCTTAATGCATAATTTCATATATTATCATTTTTTAGGTTAAGACACAAGTTGTCCAGGGTCTAGGTAAATGTGTATAGAGGGTGACATTTTCATGAAACTCGTTTCACCTCTCTCTTCATTAATACATTGTCACATTATCAAAAGTGCTCACATGGCAGCCTATTTAATGTCTATGAAACCCCACTAAAAACACTACTATAGAAAACATTTGTAAGAGCTAACGATTTTTTAGGAGCGGGCGTTTTTGCCACCCGATCTAAGAAATGTGCATCACAGTAGTAGCTAGACTCGCACCTAGAAATCATTTTGGGAGCGGGTGACCCATCACCCACACCAAGAAATCATTTTCAGGTGCGGGTGATGCCATGACCCACTCCTGGATATATCCTTATTTCTAGGTGCGGGTGATGGTGTCACCCACACCTGAAAATCATTTTCAGGTGCGGGTGATGATGTTGCCCGCTCTTAGAAATGAATTTCTAGGTGCAGGTGATGGCATCACCCGCTTCTGGAAATGGTCCCGTGCCAAAAATTCATAACTTCTTCATATGGTCTCGAATGAAGACAAACTTCATATCAAAATTGTATAGCTCGACGAGACCTAAAACCTTGTAGTTGACAAGGTCGTGAGCAAGACCAAAAGAATAAGTTCAGGACTGAGGAATCGATTGGATCTTTGATTGACACGAAATTTGTGGAGCACAGAACTTGATTAATCACAACTAGCGTAAATAATGCCTTACGAACATTACTGCTGAAAGAGATGTTCAATCCAGGCATTACATCGACGAGGGTTTTCAGAATTACCAAACAACATTTGGAAATACAATGCAGACTAGCTGCAACAACAAGGTTCCTAGTTCAACTGACCGCGATAGTTAACCAAAAGCGGTGATGGTACACTCGGGTTCCTTACAAACACTACAGTCTTATGACTCAGAATTTTATTTCCCACGGACCAACTGCCTAGGGTTGGATCTACCATGCTGAGGGACTATGGTGACTCGGGTCCAGACTCAATTCCGGATTCTCCTTGAATGTCCTCGGCATCTTCTTCTCCTACTAGTCCAGGAATGACATGTTCTGGGGGTGGAGCTGCTATAGCTTCTAGTTGATTTTCTAGTTCAAGCATATACTGATCGTTATGCTGCAACAAGAAATTCTGCTCATGTATGATCTCGGTCAACTCTTGTATCTTGGCCTTGTCCTTGCATCTTTCCTTCTTGAGAGCAGCTATCATGGCTCGGGCTTCTTTTAATGCTTGATTTGTACACTCCATTTATTTAACTTTGCATCTATAGATTTGGTGTCTATAGAATACACTTTCTCCCACCATCCATTGGTTGGTGTCGTACATGGCTTCTGAGAAGCGAACAGAGGTGACAAGATCAGGACTATAGTGAGAGTCGCTCTGGGTTGGAAGGATAGTTTCCCGTTCACCACCCGGTGCAATGTGTCGCTCGGGTACCGGAATTACTTTGGCTGCAGAGTTGACTATCTTGGTAGGGTGCTTTCCACAGAAAAGGTGTGAGTGCTTCGAGAGCAGCCTTCTGCACCGTGTCGGACAAGTTTCTCCCATGTGCCATACACTCCCACTCTTCCCAAGCAGGATTGGTCGGGCACACTGAAATCTTCACCTTCACTTCACAACGAAGGAGTTGGCCTGTGGTCATGACCTCACGTGTCGAGTACTCTGGGTAAGTTGTGTACCCAAAGTCCTTCAGGGTGTCCCACAAAAGTGCAGGAAATCCACCCTCCTCAAGATAGTTCACGAGAGTCCATGATTCCACATCAGCCGACGTAGAGCCAACGTTGTCCATCTGGACACAACGACAAAAGTGAGAACCAGTCGGGTGCGAGTGTGCAAAGGTAACTCGATCCACGAATACGGATAGGGTTAAGGTATGGGGTCATTATGCATACTAGAATACCAACGTATGTTGAACTCGAATGAGCAGGCATACAAAATGGTACAAGGTCTGGTAATCGAACCCGAACTTCCTAACTCATACCGGAGTCCAACACTCCTCAATTCTACGTAGCAACTTGGCAAGGTTATGAGACTCGAGTTGGGTACGCAAGGTTGAGCTAGAAGATTAGGAAAGGCGATATCTAAGCAAGATTTCAAATGGTTCTAGGAAGATGGCAACAAGGGTTGTCTAACCGAGCATAACTTGCAGTAGTCCAAGGTTATGATCGTGAACTTGGGCGAGCAGAAACTAGATTAGATTGGAGCAACTTAGGTTGAAATCACCAAGACAAAAGATTCTTGGACAAGAACGGCAATTCTAAACAACAACTCTATTAAATTTATGCACAACAACACATCTACACTTGGGAGGCTAGGCGGGACAAAACACACTATCACTAGTCTGCCTTAGAGAGCACGGAAACAGACATGAGTTCAGTTTAGTTTCTTTCACGACTTTTAACATGATGCAAGACGTCCTATTCGTCCTCACAAGGCATTCGGCCAAACTCGAAGTTAGCGCCGGTGGCATGGCACATACACGTGTCTCCCTATAATAGCTAGTCGAGATCTAGTAGATGCTTGCTTAACGACTTACGAAATGAGGTTAGGGTACCTGTAGTAGATCACAGAATACAACGAACCTTTCATGCCAGCACTCATGAAAGCGTTCCCATACATTACCGTTCACTATAGAAATGGCATCCATGCGTTAAGCCGCTGCATGGACAGCGTCCAACCTCGGACATCCTCCGTTTGAATGGAGTGTGTCCTTGCCTCGCATATTCGACATGCGGAGTGCTCACGTATGAAACACGTGGCGACAACACAACTCATAACCAGACGCGAAGATGGGATCCGTGGAATGGATCACTCCATCAACCCTCGCAATTCCCGTGATGCAGAACAGCGCACGTATAAAACACGTGGCTCATCTAGTTTGGTTGTGCAATAGAATAAGTCTGACATAAAGTAATGTGCTGGGAGTTAGCAAAATAAACCATAGATTAATAAGCCACCTGAAAGAACCCAAAAATTGCCTCTAGGGCCTCTCGGTTTAGCTTATCCTTAACGGACCAACGTGTTTTGCAAATCAAACAATCTTAGCAGTTTTTATTCCAAAACCATGTGATTAAGGTTGTTAATTAAGCTCTGGTGCATGCAATCACTTTGATACCAGCTGTGAAAACCCGCCCAGGAAAATACCGTACTATCGCCTAAGACCGATCCACTTTGGTCACTAAGCAATAGTAAAGTATCATCCTGTCGTTAGTTGCCGGGTTAACGCTCGGTAAATCACTTGGACATCGAACAGAGGATCGACACATGCATTAAAACTCACGCGAGGGCGAGTCCAGAGTACAACATGAGTTCAACATTTTATTACAAACCATTGTTCCTGACATGGAGTAGAGGTTCAGAGTTCGAAAACAGCGGAAATAAATAAACTAGCGCAACGATAGACATCACAGGAGGCCATCCGTGATGTCGTCACTTGTTGTCACCCTTCCGGTCAACAACACCTGCAACATCAGTTTTAAAGCAAGGCTGAGTATACTAATACTCAGCAAGACTTAACCGTCGGGTGAAATCTACATCACCAAGGTCTAGACATGAAAGGCTTTTGGCTGGTGGAGTTTCTTTTGCTGAACAACTACTAGGGGTAGATCCTTATTTTCAATATTTTAGCACAAGTTCTAGTTGATTACCATTTCTAAATGTGCCATCTAATTCAATCAAGAATTGGACAAGCAATTAATTTATACAACCATATTCCTCGAGTTCCATCATTATGGGATATCATGGCCAGTTGATTAAGCAGTCTCGGATAAAGGTGAGAGGCCGACAATCGATTGATTTAAACCTTGCAAGGTAAACCCAAACACAGGGTAGGCTGCCCCCGTAAGAACAACTTTCCCAGGCCGTTTCCAAAAGTCTTCGGGTTGGGAGCAAAGCCTACAGTCCTGGATGCAAGGTTAGCTGGTATACCCCGCAAAGTATCCAGTCTCACACAATACACCCCCCTTCCCGGTAGCTAGCCGGTAAGGCGATTACTCAAGAGTAGTAGGGAAGAGTTCCCGTGCCGTCTCATTAAGGTACTAGGCTTACCGGTCCCATTCCTGGCAAATGTTTAGTACGTTCAAAAGCTTAGCCCATGAAAGCCACTGGACCGGAGCCCAATCCCATGCTCTTAACACATGAGCAATCCATTTATAAAGATCTTATGATTCCACATAAGAACCTATTCTCACGAGTGACGAACATCACTCGACTTCTATCGGGTCCTATAGCATGGCAGCTATCGACCTAGCATACTAGTGATAGAGCATAGGTACCTAGGGATCATGCATCTAGGGTTTCAATTCAACTCCTGAAACGTAAATGCACAATCGAAGCAAACATATTTGCATAATTTTAAAAGACGGGTTAATCATCCGGGGCTTGCCTTCGCTGGCAAGGTTGGCCTTGACCCCTTCTGGACTTGGGTCCAGGCCTTGAGCTACGTCCATGCACTGCAGCTCTTCGTTGGCACCTTCGTCTCCTCTTTCCGGCACGAGCGTACGTCTACTGGCGGAAAGATCTACACGGAGATGCAAATGCAAGACTTACTCGACGATTTTTAATTTAATTAACCACAAAACATAAAGGATAACCAAGGGTGCATTTGTTGGACACATTCACCTAGATAAGAATACATTTAGCATACTCTTCCAAAAAGGAACAATTTGCAACTCTTTATTAAATATTCTTTTTGATGGTGATTGTGTACATATATATATAAATAATTTAATTCAACTTCACAAACAGTAGTGGGTGGGTGCATTTAACCTTTTAACAAGATTTGCGACCACACACAAGATTAGTAAGGGTGGTTTGGTGATTTTTCCCATTTAATGACTATTAAGCCTTAATTACTTCCAATGCTTTAATTCATGAAATTAATTAATAAAATTCATTGGAAAGGTGTATTACACTTTAAACACCTCTAACAAGCCACTGGACACACATGCATGCTTTGGATAGCTAGAAATTAATTATTTTTGAAAAAAGACAAAAGCTAGCTAGATGGACAAGGTAAATGCACACAAAAATAAATACTCAACAAACTGATCCAAACTTTCTCACACATGTTATATGGTCCAAAACTAGCCTAGTGGTGCAGCACATACACCTAGAACTATTAAGAAACTGGAGTTATGAATTTTTAAAGAAAAACAAGCATAATACAAGAATAAATATTTCTGGTAATTATAAAATTGTGATTAATTCACCAGAGGTGTGATTTGAAATGAAAAGACAGTGTGCAAAAGTTTATTGCAAGAACCTAATTATTTTTAGCTAGAAAAATCATTTATGCAGATCTGGCAGAAATGGAAAACATTTTTATAAAAAGATTTACAACATAACTTTGTGCAATTTTTGGCATAGGAGCTAGTCATGACCTAACACACAACATATCCAAAAGTAGCTACAGAGGATGTGTAGATTGTGAGATATTGCAGATCTAGGGTTTTCACATTTGTATTTTTCATGCAAAAACTATCAGGAATTAGCTCAGGCAAGAATAACAAAAGTTGTAGGATATTTCACAACGAACCCAACAAAATTTGTTTTGCATTTTTCTTATTTTTCTTTGATTTTCTACGCAATTTACAAGAAACAGGAAAATCACTTTACTATTGGAGTTACCCTTTCGCAGGGAGGCCCTCGAAAATATTTTCTCCTTTGCAATGTAGTCCCTAGGGCACTGCCGGCGCGGCTCCGGTGAAATTCCGGCCAGGTGGTCGCCGGAGTTCGCCAGGGGAGGGTGGGGAGGAGGTCTAGGGAGTGGCTAGGACCGGTTTGGGCGCTCGGTCGGGGCAGTGGTGGCACCGGTGAGCGGGCACGCGCGGCGGCGGCCGGTGCCGGCCGCGGTGGCTTGCTCGTCCGGCGAAGGGCGGCTCGGGGAAGGGACTGCGGGCGGCGGGGCTTAGCTCCGGAGAGGCTAGGGAGGTGGAGGAGGCCCCGGGGACTCACAACCGACCGGGGAAAATGGAGCTCACCGCGGCCCCGTTCGGTGCGGCGCCGGCGGCGGCTCGGTCCGGGCGGGGGAGGCCGGTGTGCGCCGCGGCCAGGGGCCGTGGCTCCTTTTTGAGGCGACCTGCGCACCCCCTAGGGACTAGAGGACCGGCGGAGGAAGCCTTGGGACGCGCGCGCGCCGGACGACAGGGAACAGACCGTCGGTTCGTAACAGTTCGTACGGCCGCCCGGGATTCGAGGTGTTCCCAGCGTGCGAGGCCTCGGGCGGCGCGTCACGACGTTGGGAAGGCGCGGGCTACCTCGGGAACACGCGCCGAAGGGCCCGAACGCCGAGGCGGCGCGGCGCGTGCGCGGCGTGCCCGCGCGCGCGCGCGCGCCGGCGCGGCGGCCGACGCGACGTCGCGGCGCGGCCGGGTTCGGCGGTGCACTTTTTCAGACTGCACCACTTCGAGCACGATTTTCTCCCAAAACTTGAATACAAGTACACAAAGTGATGAATAGGAAAGTTGTAGATCTAACTACCCTCTACAACTTTTACAAAGGTCGTCTAGTGTTTTTCTCAACGGATTTTGCAGGAACGTCGTGCCAACTTTGAATGTCGTCCTGTCTCTGTGCACAGGAGGTACTGTCAGTTGATCAAGTTTTTCACCAATTCCCACTCAAAATTTGAAATGCTAATCTACATGAAAGTTGTGTCCCTCAACAAGATGGACAACTTTCATAAAGGTAGATTTTGATGTGTTTAGGTGAATTTTGGAGAACGCGGCAAAAGTTCCGGACGACATTCGTTGACATCACTGGTTAAGCCGGGTTTGACCGTGTCTTTGACCAAGGTTGACCACGGATGTGCGTAAACTTGGTCAAGGGGTCTAATAGGGTTCATTGGCGAGGTTTTTGAGGTGATGACCCAGGTTGACCCAGGTTTGACCAGCGTTCGGCTGGTTTGACTTGGCTGATTCGGTCATTAGCGTTAATGACGGTAATTAAAAACCTGGGGCGTCACACTAGAGACCCGAACATTTCAGATCATACTCCACTAGTTGTGTCCACAGGTGCTTCCACTCACCAGTCCGGATCCAGACCCTTTCGATTTGAGAGGGGATGGCTCCTAAAGGAGGGTTTTTACGAGATGGTTGCAAATATTTGGCGATCAGAAAACTCTGGATCTTCTCCCCTACAGAAGTGGCAATCCAAGATCCGCAAACTTAGGCAACATCTTAGAGACTGGGCGTCAAATTTGGTGGGCTCCTATAAAAAGGAGAAAAATCCTTTTTTGGCCCCACTGTAGGATCTTGATAAAAAGCTGAGATTGATAGGCTTTCTGATCATGAAATCGATTTAAAGCAATATCTTAAACAGCGGCTCATTTCGCTCTTGAGGGAGGAAGATATTAAGTGGTATGAAAGAGCTAAGGTCAAAACTCTCTTGGAAGGGGACGCTAATACAAGGTTCTTTCACCTTGTTGCCAATGGCAAACACCGTAAGCAGCTTATTTATAGGCTCGAGGATGACAATGGTGTTGTTGTTAGTTCTGACCATCTTAAATGCCACATCATGAATTATTACAAAAATCTGTTCGGGATCCCAGAGCAGACAGAAATCACCTTGATGGAGGATCAGATTCATGATATTCCACAAGTATCCGATAAGGAAAATGAGATCCTCATTGCCGATTTCACAGAAAATGAGGTGAGAGAGGTGGTCTTCCAAATGGAGCATAACAAGTCTCCTGGACCAGATGGCTTCCCAGCTGAATTCTATCAGGTGTTCCGGGGGGTGATTAAAGATGACCTTTTGGCTATGTTCCATGATTTCCGTAAGGACATTCTTGACCTTTTTAGCCTAAACTTTGGGATCATTACTTTAATTCCCAAAATTGAGAATGCCACTAAGATTCAGCAATATAGACCGATTTGTGTCCTCAACGTTAGTTTCAAAATTTTTACTAAAGTTGGAACTAACAGGCTGAATAAAGTAGCAAGGACGGTGGTGAGCCCAACACAAACTGTCTTCATGCCTGGTAGGAATATCATGGAAGGTGTTGTTATTCTACATGAGACCATCCATGAACTTCATACCAAAAAATCTAATGGAGTCATTTTTAAGATTGACTGACCTATGATAAGGTTAAGTGGTCATTTCTCCAGCAGACTTTGCGCATGAAAGGTTTCTCACCTAATTGGTGTAGATGGATTCAAAACATGGTTTCGGGAGGGAGTGTGGGAATCAAAGTTAATGATGACATTGAACCATACTTCCAAACAAAACGGGGGCTCAGACAAGGGGATCCAATGTATCCTATCTTATTTAACATCGTCGCGGACATGCTAGCCCTGATCATTAATCGAGCGAAAGTAGATGGGCAAATTAGAGGCGTGATACCCCATCTAGTTGATGATGGTTTGTCTATCTTACAATACGCAGATGACACCATAATCTTTCTAGACCATGACCTTGGGCAAGCTAAAAATCTGAAGCTCCTTTTATGTGCTTTTGAGCAGCTTTCGGGGCTGAAGATTAACTTCCACAAGAGTGAAGTCTTCTGTTATGGTGCGGCCAGAGAGATGGAAGCTTCCTATACTTCTCTCTTTGGTTGTAATTCGGGAGATTACCCTTTCAGATATTTAGGTATTCCGATGCACCATAGACAACTCCTAAATTCCGAATGGAGTAAAGTCGAAGAACGCTTCCAGCAAAAGCTCTCGTGTTGGAAAGCAAAATATCTATCCTATGGGGGGAGGTTGGTTCTGCTGAATTCAGTGCTAAGTAGCCTACCCATGTTCATGATGTCTTTCTTTGAAGTTCCTAAGGGAGTTCTTAAAAACTTGGATCATTTCAGATCCAGATATTTTTGGCAAGGCTCTGCTAGTAAACATAAATATAGACTTGCCAAATGGGACATCTTGTGTCGCCCCAAAGATCAGGGTGGCCTTAGGATTTTGAACTTACAGCAACAAAACAAATGCTTGTTGGCTAAGTGGTTAGTGAGCCTTTTGAACACTGAAGGGACCTGGCAATCTTTGCTAAGGAACAAGTATTTGAGAACTAAAACCCTCACGCAAGTATCATCAAAACCAAATGATTCTCACTTTTGGAGAGGACTCATGCGTATTAAAGATGAGGTTCTATCTAACAGTTCACTACTAGAAAAGTGATCATCAGTGACGATCTGCTCGTGACGCTGCTTACTTTGGTCACAGAATGGTATGTATTCCATGACGAAATGTCCATTTTCGTCATAAGTTGCGAGTGATGAAGATTTGGGTCAAAGAATTGTGACGAAAATGAAAAAACGTCACAGAACATTAAAAGGAGATCGTCATAGATTAAATTTTGGCACGCAGTATGGTACTGACGAAACCTAGTGGTCACAAATTAGATTTGGTAACGTCATAATTTAAGTAGTATCATTTTGCACAACTAATGATGAATCTAATTCGTCACAGATTAGATTTTTGCACTTGACAGCGTGAGGACGTGGGGTCCACAGCTGTTTCGGCCCACTCTCTGCACTTGAGTATTTTTAATTGTAATTGGCAAAAAAAGTGCTCCCGCGGAGCTTCGAACCAGGGACTAGCCGGTTTAGAAGTAGGAACCATACCACTGCAGTACATGTTGTTTCATGTTGTGAGTTTGCATTTAGTCTATTTGTTAGTCAATTATCGAATCTTGGGCCTATCATGAAATCGATCATAATGGGCCGACGATACATGTGACCTAAGTATCTTTGTTTCCGTCGTGAGGATACGTGAAGTTCGTCACGACTACTCAGGGACGAGTGGCGGCGTTTATCGCGGTTTAGGCATCACACGCGTGAACGAGGTGCCTGGTACACCCATCGACGCGATGTCGGCATAGTAGAACAGCTCAAGCGCTCGAGACAAGGACAGAGGAGGCGTCTGGCGCGACGATAGGTGTCTCCATCGTGGTCAGAATGGCAGCGGCGATTGCAAGGTTTGAGGATTTTTTTTATTTGAAATTTTTGTTGAATATGCATATGTGCTTGAAAGTTTAGGTCATATATACAGCTGTAAATTGAATTTGTTTGATCCCGAAACTAAGATGCAAAGTTTTGTTTATCAAATATTTGTTTTAATTTGCACATTTTTTGTAACTATTCAATTTATTATTTGTTTGGTATTTTTAAATAATTTGTTGTTTTTGTCAAAACAGATGGATAGAAGCTGGATATTTGGGAAACAATTCACACCTGCATATTTGAAAGGAGTTGAAGAGTTTATGGAATTTGTTAGAGCAAGATACGCACAAGACATCGAGATATGTTGTCCTTGCCGCAATTGTCTGAATCAAAGGGTGCGACCCCAACATGATATTGAAAACCACATACACATCTTTGGAATGTCAGCTACATATACTAGGTGGATTCATCATGGGGAGCACAGAGATAGTGCCGAAGTTCGAATACGAGCAACGGGATGTGGAAGGTGATCATGACTATGGGATACATGTGGATGTGGACGATGTTGGTCATCTTGATGAGGATCTTGGAGTACCGAGAGATGATTGGAGATCCGTATTCTCA
Organism: Cenchrus americanus; assembly: GCA_947561735.1. Taxonomy (NCBI): domain Eukaryota; kingdom Viridiplantae; phylum Streptophyta; class Magnoliopsida; order Poales; family Poaceae; genus Cenchrus; species Cenchrus americanus. Next base: position 181,748,369 of record OX387239.1, on the reverse strand, counting down.
AGCGCAGGCCGATGGAGAACGACCAAGGTTTGCAAGAGTACTTGAGGATGCGAAGAAGGCACTTAGCCCGGATCTAGGCATTCCAAATTCTCTTTTATGGTGAGGATGTTGTATATCAAGTCTCGTTATCGAATCAGCAATGCTGGATTTTCAACGATGATGAACTTGATCTCATCAGGATACCCTAAGAGTGAGTTGCCAAATTCTTATGATGAGGCGAAAAAATACCTTCAAGAGTTGGGTCTTGAATACGAAAACATACATGTGTGCAAGAATAATTGTGTGTTGTTTTGGGATTCAAAAACAACCAAGTATGCGAAGTTGAATGTGTGCCCAGTATGCAAGGAGTCTAGATGGAAAGATGAAACTAGGACCAAGCAGGTTCCACATAAGGTACTGAGGCATTTTCCACTATTGCCAAGGTTGAAGAGAATATATGCTTCAAAGCGTACTTCTGAGGAAACTCGATGGCACATGAAAGTAAGGACGCCAGTGGAGAATGTAATGAGCCATCCACTCGATAGGGAAGCATGGAAGTACTTTGACAAGAAGGAAAATCCTTTGCATCCGATCCAAGGAACTTGAGGCTTGCCTTAGCTACGGATGGGTTCAATCCATTTGGCAACATGAGTACCCGATACGGTATGTGGCCGGTGCTTCCGACTCCACCGAATCCGCCACCCTGGGAATGTGTTAATCCTGCAAATTGCTTTATGTCTTTACTCATCCCAGGGCCAAAATCTCCAGGAAAGGATTTTGATGTGTTCCTTGAGCCCTTAATTGAAGAACTGCTAGAGCTATGGAAGGGTGTAAGTACCTATGATGCATGTACTGGTAGGAAGTTTGACCTTCGTGCTGCTGTGCTATGGTGTATACATGATTACCCTGCGTTGAGCACGCTGTCTGGCCGAACAACAAAAGGGTATTATGCATGTATTTACTGCGACAAGGATCCTCTGTCTCGGTCAATAAGGAATAAGATATGTTACATTGGACATCGTCGATACCTTCCAAAGTCACATGCATGGAGGAGAAGCTTGGCTTTCGATGGTAAGCGTGAAAACCGAGATGCACCGAAAAGTTCACTTTGGGTGAGGTCCTAGACGAGCTAGATAAGGTGAGAGATGTCGGGCCGGGGAAGGCGATGAATGAAACTCAAAACACCGGAAGAAAAAGGAAGCGTGATGTGGGTCCAAAGATTTATAGCCGCAAATCCGTGTTGTGGAGGTTGCCTTATTGGATACATTTGAAGCTTCCACATAATCTTGATGTCATGCACATAGAGAAAAACGTGTCCGAAAACATTCTATGCACATGACTCAATGTGCCCGGCAAGACCAAGGACACACATAATGCTAGGCTAGATTTGTATGATATGGGCATCGGACACCATTTGCACTTACGGGAGAAAGGGAACAACTCGGTCGGTTGCTCCACCCGCTCCTTATGTGTTGGGGAAGCAAAGAAAGGGTCGAGTTTAGCAAGTTTCTTAGAGGTATCAAGTTTCCTGATGGATATGCTGCTAACCTAGCAAGGTACATAAGTGAAGATGGTGCGAGGGTGGTTGGAAAGCTCAAGACACATTCTTGCCACATACTCCTTCAAAGAATCATTCCTGCTGGACTAAGAGGATTGGTGCCGAAGGATGTGTATGAAGCAATAGCTGAGCTCGGGACCTTTTTTAGGGAGCTATGCAGTAGAAATATAAGGATTGATGTTGTCAAACGGCTGAAAGAACAGATTCCATTGATCTTATGCAAGCTTGAGAAAATCTTTCCCCCTGCCTTCTTTGATGTCATGGTTCACTTGTGTGTCCATCTACCCGACGAGGCACTTGCTAAGAGGTCTGTTCAATACGGCTGGATGTACTCAATAGAAAGATGCCCGGGCACTTTGAAGAATTTTGTAAGAAACAGGGCAAAGCCGGAAGGATCAATTGCCGAGGCATATGTGGCAAGTGACACCTTGATATTTTGTTCTAGGTACATGGAGGATATGGACGGTAGATTCAACTCGGGGGATGATAGTGGTGGAGAGGTACCATTGCTCGATGACATCTCTCGTTTTTCAGCATGGTGTTTCTCTTGTTGCGAGTAATAGGGTCCAAGACATTGAAGATGATGTAATGGATAAGTTAGTTTGGTATGTGCTACATAATTGTGAAGAAGCCGATGAATATAAGGAGTAAGTATGATTTTTAAAACTTGCTGATTTGTTACTTAATTTTTTAAAATTTAATTTAAATAACCTTGTCTTTGCGGGTTGTACGAGAGACGAGTCATTGCAGCAAGGTGCACAACAAAATAATGTTGACAAAATGGTTGAACAAGGATTTGCCAAGTGGTTCAGGCACCACATTAGTAACTAAAACTATTTAGATATTAAGTGGATATGTATTTTTGCTAATGATTATTTTTGTTGCAATAGATTGAGCACCAACGCATGGTGAATCCAGGGTCGGTTAGCTAAGGATTGTGGGCACTGTCTTGTGGACAATGTCTACGAGTTAAGTTTTCTGCAGCTTGCAAGATTAATGGTGTTCGGTATAGCACAGCGGATCGTGAAAAATTCCTACAGACACAAAATAGTGGTGTCATGACTCCAGGTGAACATAATAACAACATTATAGATTTTTATGGAGAACTTCAAGAGGTGATTGAGTTGTTGTATAACTCGAATCTTCAAGTTTGTCGAACTGTGGTTATATTTCGATGCAATTGGTACAACCAAGAAGGCAGGGGGAAAGGCCTTCAAGATGACGGACATTTCAAATCCATCAATGTGCAGTCATTATGGTACAAGACAGATCCTTTCATCCTATCTTCTCAAGCGAAAAAAATATTTTACATTCAAGACACATCTTTAGGTAAAGATTGGCGAGTTGTGCAGAAGTTTGAACATAGAAACATTTATGATGTGGCAGAAAAAGATGAGGGCAGCCATGATGTGCATCAGGACGATTACCATTCTGATACTGAGCATGTGGTGCAAGAAGGTGGCATCGACGTGCCATTACCAAATATTCAAGGTGGGGAAGCCACTATAATTGAAGGCAATATGCAAGAATTAATAAGAAACAAGAAGGAAGCTGCAATTATTGATGTCGATAGCGAGGGGGAGGAGGAGGATGAGACAAGTCTTTTACATCTTGTAGTGACGATGCCAACGATAACAACGATGACATGTCTCCAGATGACGAAGATGAAGATTACTAGTTTGAATATATGTTTTTCCATACCATATATGTCTCTACATGAAGATGACATGTTACAATAATATAGATTGGTGATTACTGTTATATCAATAAAAAAGTACACCAGATTGACTACCACAAATGATACTTTAACGTGCCATTACCAAATATTTATAGGGCATGTACATGCCAGCAGATGAAAGTTACTTGTCTTGTTGCCACATAAGGCACTACCAACCAGGCACATTGCACTGACCATAACTATTTACAAGCTAAAGCAAGCAAGGCACAAAATCTTCTTGCCTTCCAGCTTGCTACGACACAACTAAGTTAATGTCTTCCATCACTGACAAAAGTAAAAGCATGCAACCATATAGGTTCATTCTTGACAGTCATGCAGTTCTACTAGTTTCATCACATGGCCATATAAATTAGCCAAACTTGCAAAAGATTGCAGACAGACGACAGCCTTGACATTTAGCCATCACTCTTTCCGGAATGCACTTCGTCTTCTTCTTCGCCTTGGCAAAGGCGGCTTTGAGAGCGACCTTGAGTCCGGTGTACCCGTTATTCTCCCCGTTCGGCTGAACCTCCAGCAGCATCACGTTCTCCTGTGAAGTCCCCAGCTCCTTCTGTAACTCCCAGAAGTCTAGCTGTTATGAAAATCAGCACTGATAAGGCCTAAATGATCTCAAATCAGATTATCTCAAAACCGTCAACAACAGTAAACTCACCTTCTTCTCCTTCCCTTTCAGCTGCTACACTGGGTTCACATAAGTTTCCCCGCTTGATTCTTCAGTTGTAGACTCAGCAGTGCCAGCGCTACTAGAAGCGCTCACTAGGTACCGGGTTTTCATGCAGACCTTCTTCTCGTGGCGCTCGGCCCGACTCTCGGAGCGCGGCTGTGCGGCCTTGGTGGAGAGCCCCCCGCGTGCGGTGGCCGGAAAATTAACTGAATCACAATTCATTTGCATCTAGTGCTGACGAAAATTAAGTGCATTCAGTTATGCCAGTTAAAATATATGCCATATATAGTCACTGAGTAGTTCATCTACAAAAATTTAAAGAAATGCCATTTATAGTAACTGAGTAAATTTGAGCATATGGATATCTGTAAATAGCATAAATTTAAGCATATGGATATCTGAAAATAGCATATATATGTCCATCAGCATATGGATATCTGAAAATAGCATATATATGTCCATCAGCATATGGATATCTAAAAATAGCACAATTTCTGACCAAGAGCAATCAATTTATTCTAAGGGCATGTATGTATATATATATATATATCCAGTGCATTGTAAACCATACATTCAAGGAAAATAGGATTGAACTGAACCCCCCCCACAAGCATAACTGAAAATCCCCCTCAAGATTCTAAGGGCATGCATATATCTAGTGGCGCAGATTAGTACAAAAATCAAGCAAATTAGGGAAATGCAAAATTAGTGAGTAATTGAACTTAAAAATCATGAACATCTAGTGATTGAATTAAAAAACCCGTAAACAATGACGGGGTGAGAAATTCAACCTTAGGTTTTGTAGATGGGAATGCCGATCCCCCGCGCGCTTCAGATTGGGAGCGATCCTTTCGAAGCCTAGTGGCACGTCAGGAACGACGTCGGCGGAGGCGGCAGAGGCGGCGGAGGCTCGGCGCACCACCACGCCATGGGAAGTGCGGGTGAACCTCCCGGTCCTCGGGTCCCGCTTCTGGTTAGTCGCACGCTCCGACTGCTCCCGGTTCTTCACCGGCTTCTTAATCTTCCAAACGCCGGCGACTGCGGCGGCGCAAGGGGCAGAGGTGGTGGCGGCGCAAGGGGCAGAGATGGCAGTGGCGGCGCAAGGGGAAGACGAGGACGTGTGACGATTTGGGGGACGATTTGGCGGAAGTCGTCGTGGCGACTGCTATATAGATCTACACAGCAAGGCGCCTCTTATGTTGTTAAATAAAATGGATCTTCACATCCATCGAATACACCTTCGTAGCCCACTGGTAACGCGCTCTGATTGTTAGTCCACAGCTCCCGGGTTCGAACCCTATGGGAGCTTTTTTTAACTTTTCATATAAACATTTTTTAACTTGTTTTGATATTAACATTTTATTTCATTTGTTTTCTACAATGGCAAGAACATAACCGTAATAATTTTTTAAACGAGTAACTAAAGATCCCACTCATTATAATAAAGTCTCCCTTGCACACATTGAGTATATGTGAGGCATGCCCCACTACGACCAATGTGCCTATGCAAGGGACGTCTACACATGTGAGATATGCACATCACAAGTATCTCATAATCATGTGAAACTATCAGAGCGTGTTACTGGAGGTAAACAAGGAGGTTTTGTGCAATTGTGCAATTTTCGTAGCATTTTTACCTATTATCTTAATTTTTTGATGATTTAATAAAGAATAAATGTGGAAACTAGCAAACCATGCTAGAAAAATGTAAAAACTTGCAAGGACACACCAATTTGGTGTGGATTCATGCCAAAATTATATTCAATTCATTATACCAAAGTGGCGGTGCAAGGTGCTACGATGGAACACATGCCCCACTACGACCAATGTGCCTATGCAAGGGACGTCTACACATGTGAGATATGCGCATCACAAGTATCTCGAAATCATGTGAAACTATCAGAGTGTGTTATTGGAGGTAAACACAGAGGTTTCATGCAATTGTGCAATTTTCGTAGCATTTTTACCTATTATCTTAATTTTTTGAGGATTTAATAAAGAATAAATGTGAAAATTAGCAAACCATGCTAGAAAAATGTAAAAACTTGCAAGGACACACCAATTTGGTGTGGATTCATGCCAAAATTATATTCAATTCATTATACCAAAGTGGCGGTGCACGGTGCTACGATGGAACACATTCCCCACTACGACCAATGTGCCTATGCAAGGGACGTCTACACATGTGAGATATGCGCATCACAAGTATCTCGAAATCATGTGAAACTATTAGAGCGTGTTATTGGAGATAAACAAGGAGGTGTTGACGAAAAAAATATAAAGAAATAGAAGCAACTGATGTTTTAAACAAAAAAGGAACAAAGTCAAAAAAATCTGCACCCCATGGGAATCGAACCAGCGACCCAAGGGTTCCAGTAAATGGGCCTTACCACTGCGCTACTCGAGGATGTTCGTTCAGTAATCGAAATAGTTTTATATGATTCGAGTAACTGACGCTTCAGCGGCAACGCGGGAGAAATTGCGCCAAAAATTTTCGGCACCATTCTTTCACGAAAAAAGGCGGACTTATTTACATGCCCCCCCACAACTCGTCAAACCTCCCCACTTCCTATTCCATCTATTCGACACCTCCCCTGGAACCACAGAAGCCGCCGCCGCCACAGCACCCATCGCCGACGACGAGGTGCTCCCTCACCCCAGGTTCGTAGTTTCCAGGCCGCGACGCCTCAACCTAACCCTCTCTCTCAATGCCCACCTACCTAAATCTTCCCATCAACCACTCAGTCACATCAACGAAACCCTAACTACAGCCGCCGGCGACGAGTAGCTCCGTCAATAACCCGATTTTAATTCACGTCGCCCCCCAATCCCTCTCTCTCAAGTACATTTCTCTGCCCACGCACCTCTTTTTGTTCCCCGACCTAACCCAAAGCTCATCTGCAGGTTTCAATGGTGGCAACAAGGGGGCAAAAGAGGAACGGGCCTGCAGGTCTGTCAAAAAATTCAACTATATTTCTGAGAGTAGATCTACAATTTTGATGCTGTCGTATATGTATGTCAATTTGAAATGTATTTTTTTTGATTCATGAGACCATTATCATGTCACGGTTTGGTACTGTAATATTGCCTGTTTTTTTGTTGATAGGAAGATTGTAGTTCACTCCATTCTATATTCATAGTTACTTATGTAGTTATAACAGTTTCTGATTCACTGTAATACCCTGGGGTTTTCTGATCTAGGAGTCCACACATATTTGTAGGTCTTATCTCATATCTTAGACCTCTTATCTATCCTTCATGTAGTTTTGTTAACTCTAACCTATTAGTTCAAGACTTTTAAAAATTCTAATACACCCAATTTCTTATCCTTGAAAGAACCTACGATAACTGATTATGAGCGATGCCGAGATAGACGCGTGGCGAAAAATCAAAAGATGCTTGAAGAGCTTGGATTGAATACCTTAGCTTCTGAAATTATTACATCCTTGCCTCAACCTCGCACAAAAGAAGGGGAAAAATCAGCAAACAAGGGAACTGATAATGAAGATTCATCATCATCGGAGTATCTCCTTGATGAGGATGATCAAGGAGATAATACTGATGATGAAGACATTGAATCTAATGAGCAGCCACAATTAAGGTGCTTCTTCTATCTTCACAGTAGTGAATGTGGCATACTTGGAACATACAACTTGTTTACTACATTGTATTAATTATTAATATATAATCTAAGATTAAATGTTTCTACTCTGAAGTATGCTTTAGGACTTATATTTCATTGGAATTAAATGTTTACTATATGGTACTTATTATTAATAAAGTTGATTGCAATTTATCAAGTTTCCGATCCGCATTTTGATCTCCGATTTATATGCAAATTCTTTCAAACTAAAATGATGTTGAATATATGGTTTTCATTATTAATGCACATGACTTACATGAGCTTTCTTTCCCCCACAAACTTCTCCAACCGCATAGTCGCAAAATCATCTCTCCAAAGATCAAGAAATCCGGTTGGCGAGAATGGCTCCCGGAGTTAGGAACAAGAAGAGAGTGAGGGCATCAACTCGGTCGGATGTCCACCATCGAATCCGAAACAAGAGCATCAAAAATGCTTCTTGTACGGATCCTACGACCCCTTATGATGACAATCCAAATTACAGAGGAATCCAATGGACCAAATTGTTGATGAGAACACACCATCAGAGGATGGTAGTGTATCAGCTAGTCATGACAATGCTGGTTTTGAGGCACACATTGCAGCTGCAAACGATGACAACACACTAGCTGAAGGCAAGCTCTTTTTTTCATGCAGTTTTGACATCTATTTAGTTGATTTTGCAACAATAAAATAAAAAAACTGAATCTAAATTCTATGATGTAGGTCCTCCACAGCGAGTTCCTAGGAGGCCCAGACCACCTACTGTTGGAAAGCAGCTAGATAGGATGACCAAAGCTATGGGAAGGAGATTGCCCATAGTTGTTCAGGAAGGAAAAAAGACCTCAAGATCCTGTTCAAGCCGCCAAATTAGCTTCGTAGGCCGGCGTCATCTTTCGGGAAAGTATTCCTGTCCTCCCACATTGGAAAGATTACAAGAAAGACGACGTACACTACAAAGCCTTTGAGGGACAACTTAGCCGTAAGTGCATTACCGTAGCCATATGAAACTATTGTTCATTAAGCTTATTTGACTAACTAAATATCCAACTATCATATGCCTAGGGTCGCTTGGCCATTAACACAAATCATGCCCCAACAAGGGCAGCTATGACTGATCTGATGCGTGTTGCGATAAAGAACCAACGCTATCGACTGAAGAAGAGATACTTCAATGGTGTTCCTGCAAATCAGATTCGTACAACTTCTCCAGTTTGCTACATGACTGATCTCGAATGAAGGGCACTTGTTGCAAGGTGGTCAGATCCAAAGAACATGGTATGGGCATCAATCCTTACATTCACTATCAGTTTACAAAGTCCCTTATTTTAAACCTATGATATCAACTAACATGTTCATCCGCTTTTAGCAAACATGTGAGAAGAACAAGGAAAACCGCAGTAAAGTCAAGTATCATCAAGCTACGGGTTCTCGCTGCTATGTGGCACACTTACATGCATACGTAAGTAAAACATTACCTTGTTCACTTACCTACACATTTGGACTCAACTAATTATTTTCCCTTTCATCCGTGCCTACTTTGCTTTGTCATTTTACCATTACACACAAACAAACAAGAATCCTTGATGAACCAAACCTAGATCGATCGCAAGTAGACGCAGTGGAAGCCTTCCGGACGTGCCACACTAGCTCCAAACGTGGCTTAAGTGACCCCGCAAGAGAGGCACTTGTAAGTGCACGATTATATGCCTACCGGTTGCCATTTCACATAAATCATGTGTGGACTTTATGCATACATAGTAGTAGGTTTTCAATAATCTGGTTCTTTTGCTTGCCTCTACTTTATTGCATTTATTAAACATTGTCATGTTACTCTTCATCAAATACTTGTAACTCTTTTTCCTTGATACTATTTCAGTCCCAAATTGAAGCTTTGAGGACTGAACCTGTTTCTGAAGGTGAGATGCCAGCATCCAGTGTGCAAGTCGTGTCGAAGGTGCTCTCTCAGAACAGCTCCAACTTATTCCTGAAGAATGTTGGCTTCCAAACACCACCATCCTCCAAGTCAGTATCATCAAATGAAAGTCAGCTTAGGGAGCAACTTGCACCGAAGCGACGGCACGTGCTCAAGGTGAACTGGATGACCTTAGGAAGAAAATTCAAGATGCAGAGGAAGAACGGGCAAGGACACGAAGGAGCTGGAGGAGTACAAGAAGCTTACAGAGAAGAACATCAAGGAGATGGCGAGAGACCAATTTGCTCCTCAAGAAGCTCTTCTCCCTCCAGGGAAATGCTTCGTCATCGACTTCAACATAGCTGCTGCTCAGCTTTCCTTTCTATTTATTTGTCAGTTTGCCTATCTAGTAACTTGGTCGTGTGTGCAACTTTTTATGGCACCTGGTACTGTTTGAACAACATATTTACTGAATTTGCAATGTCTAGTGATGTGCATCAGCTGTATATGCACACTGGAATACTTGATGCAAACCTAATGGAATTGTGTGCCCATTATAGTATCAATTGCAAATTCCTATTATATTATTATTTCCAAACCAGTGAGCAAATGCATGGTGTATCTGTGACCAATCTACTTTCAAATCTGTGACCAAAAGATGTTATATTTGTGACCAATGTGCTGGCAAATCAGTGACCGTATTATATCAAAGCGTGATAATGCCAAATACCAATCCGTGACGATTTAAACATTACATCTATGATGGTTGCAAGATGATGATCTCAGCAGCCACGTCATTGATGACGTCACAACCTCGTCATCTGCCAGCATGGCATACATCATCCTATGACCAACACAAGACTACATTTGTGACGAAACCGGATCGTCACACTATTGCAATGACGCCATCCATTATCCAGGCGAACGGAAGATTGTGACAAAAAAATATCGTCACAAAATGCATTAACGGCATTAACGGCGACGTCAGTTAGGCCGGCAGACGTGCAATTATGACGAAAACATGGTATAATCTATGACCAAAACAAATCGTCATAGAATGAATTCAAATCCATGACGACACAAAATTTGTCACAGATTTGAGACATATCTATGACGAAAAACCCAATTTCGTCACCAATGAACAAATGTGACGCCACCATAGTGACCAAACCAAAATCGTCACAAAAACATCACAAAAGACTAATTGTGACCATTCTGGCGTCTTCAATGACGATAATGCAATGTCATTGATGAGAAAATCCCTACTAGTGAGTTGTTTCGTTATTAATATGGAACCAACACGAGATTTTGGGATGATATGTGGATAGGTGATAAGCCGCTAAAGGATACATACCCATCCTTATACCATATAGCGCGAGATAAGCATGTCACGGTTTCTAAGGTTTTGTCCTCTAGGCCCCTTAACATTTCTTTCAGGCGGTCTTTGGTGGATAACAACCTGAACCATTGGCTTCACCTAGTAGCTCGGGTCTCTAATGTTGTTCTGGTGGATGATAAAGACTATTTTAAATGGAGGCTGACAAAAAGTGGTTTTTTCACTGTTCGGTCACTGTATCTACATGACATAGATACTCATCCACCTTTTCAGCATAGGAAGATCTGGAAGTGGAAAATACCTCTAAAGATCAAAATTTTCCTTTGGTTTCTTCAGAAGGGGGTCGTTTTGACGAAAGACAACCTTGCAAAGAAAAATTGGAAAGGGAGCCAGCAATGTGTCTGCTGTAATTTTAATGAGACCATTCAGCACCGGTTTTTAGATTGCCCTTCTGCAAAAATGATTTGGAGGATTATTTTCTATGCTACTAATTTGACCCAGCCTAGATCTATTAGCCATATGTTTGGTACGTGGCTTAATAATCAACATAAAGACTATAAGCTCCAGATCTGGGTTGGTGTCGCTGCCATTTGCTGGGCTATTTGGAACTGCCAGAATGATATAGTTTTTAAAAAGATGAAGTTTAATTCGCTTTTGCAGGTTATTTTCATGGGAGCTTACTGGCTATGCTTCTGGGCCCAGTTGCAGCACAAGGACTAGGCTAAGGATACCCTCATCGCCATGAGCAGAAAATTAGAAGTCGTTGCTCTACAGATTGCTAATAGAGGATGGAACAATGTTTTTCGTTTACCTTAGTCGGGGCTTGTTGCCCGTTACTGCTTTTTTTTACCATTTTGAGGACAACTCTTTTGAACTCTGTATTTTTTGGCTGTGTACATCTTCGGATGTAGAGGCCAGATTTAATTATCCAATATCTAAAAAAAAGAAAGAAGATGAATTTCATTTTACTCATCTTGCATATATTAAAACAATCATCACAGCCTGTACATTTTACCACACAAGCAAGAAAATAAACTCCAGTCTTGCTTATATTAAAACAAACATCATTTTACACATCATGGCAACACAAGTGGAGATCCAGGACCAAAGAATCATCAATTTTACCTTAAAACAACCACAAGAGCACGCAGATCCAGTGGGGACCTACACATTTGACATGATTAAGAGAGCGAATCGATGACCTTTCACAGCCTAGGCTTATGGAACAGAGGAAAATGAGAGAGAATAGGAGAAATCACTTGCCTTCTAGTGGAGAGGCTGCACAAGAGGGAGAGCCAACTACCTGCCGCGGAGGAACCCTAGGGTTTCAGGGTCACATGCATGCACTTGGGGCTCTTCGCCAGCACCTGTCGGAGTCCGCCGTCGTAGTCATGCGACGGCACCATGGCCACCACCGCCACGACACGACCGGCTCCGCCCACCACCGCCGACGGCGGGATCTGGCGTCCCCATATCTGGATCTCGCCCTCCGCCTAGGGTTGGGGAGCAACAACAGGGTGAAGCGGTGGTGGGTGGGAGAGAGAGAGGAGAGGAGAGGGTCGAGGAGGGGGCGGCCTCAAGGTGTCTCGCAGCGGCGAGGTGAGGCGGCGGCAGCAACGTCGGGTGGGGTGGGAGGAGAGAGAGCCTGAAGGAAAGGAAAGGGAAGGGGGGAGGCGAGACGTGATAAGTAGGCGCCGGGTGGACGCGAGAGCGAAGTGAACTCAATTGGAATGAAAATTCGGGTCCAGGAGCTAATATTAGTAACAGACATTTGTTGGACCGTTACTTCAATTATTAAAGGTAACGGGTGTTAAATAATACCCGTTACTAGTAAGATTGGGCTGAGGTCCCCAGGTTCTATAGGCAACGGACGTAGACTCATTGGTAACGGGCTTCAATAATGTCTGTTACCTTTAAAATATGTGGTAGCAGGCCTTATATGCCCGTTACGAATGTCGCATTACCTATTTGAGGGTTACACGTAGTGCCCCCGGTACTAATCATTTAATATCAGGGCTCTTCTCTCTATACCCAGTACTAAATGGTGTGGCACTCTTTAGTATCGGGTGTAGAGAAGCCTGGGTATTAAATGTGGCACATTGGTACTGGGTCGTGAGAAATACCAACACTAATACCCTCACCCCACGCCCCCTCCCCCTATGATTCTCTCTCCCGCGCATCATGTTTGCACTCATTATTATCTGAGAAACACCCCCTACATCTCAATACCCCGCAACCTCGAGGTCCAACTCTTAAAAATATTGTCCTCTCGAGGTCCTCTCCTCACATATATCTTATCCTGGACCTCGAATCCTATTAATACTAGATATTTTGGAACTCAATACTAATGTGTGCGTTAGTACTAGGCGGGGAGGAAGGGTCCCGACGCAACCCCCATGACCCCTTTTAGTACCAGGTGGGGGTGACCCTGGGTACTAATGCACCACATTTAATACCAGGGCTCTTCTCTACAGTCGGTACTAAAGGGTGTGGCACCCTTTACTATCGGGTGTAGAGAAGCCTGGGTATTAAATGAGGCACATTGGTACCGGGGTGTGAGAAACACTGACACTAATACCCTCACCCCGCCCCCCCCTCTCTCCCTATAATTTCTCTCCCATGCTTCATGTTTGCTCTCATTATTATATCAGAAACACCCCCTACATCTCGATCCCACGCAGCCTCCAGCTCCAACACTTAGAAAATCTCTATCTCTCTCTCTCTCTCTCTCAAATGTTTCTCCTCTCCTAACATCTTATCATTTCCTCTACTCTGACCTACTATCTCGATCTCGAGCTGTAGCAGTGATTCGGCGGAGGCCGACGGTGGGAGGCACGATGCTCCCCTTCCCGCACCCTCTAGGGGTGTGTAGACCAGAGTCCAGGGGCGGTTGGCGGGAGGCCCGGTCGCCGCGGGCAGCGCACACGGGGCCAGACCGTCATCCTGTGGCAGCGGTGTGGGCGCACGGTGGCCTCATGGTCCGCGGCACACGGGACAAGGTCGATACGGTGGCAGCTGATCAGGCGCGGTGGTGCGGGCAGCTCAGGCACGGTGCGGGTGTGGGCTGGTGATGTTGTTCTAGGCTTCTAGCTGTGAATCTTGTATGCGAGCTATATATGCATCTTGTGTTTGTGCTGTGAATCAAGCTTTGAATCTTGTGTTTGTGATGTGAATTGAGCTGTAAATCTTGTGTTTGTGATGTGAATCGAGTTGCGAATCTTGTGTTTAAGCTGCGAATCTTGTGACTTGTGTTTCGAATTTGTTGTGACTTCTTGCTGTGAATCTTGTTGTGAATGTCTTGAATCTAAGATGAAATGAGATGAGAAAAGGAAAAGAAAAGAAGAGAGAGAGAGATGTTGCGGACGAAGACCTATTAGTACCGGGTGCAAACATCACCCGGTACTAAAGGACGCATTAGCATCTGGTGAGTCACCCGGTACTAATGCCCCCACTCTTTAGTACCAGAAGAACAATACCGGTGTCATAGCCGATACTAAAAGGGGTTGAGCACTAGTACAAATAGTTGTTTCTCTTGTAGTGTATCATGTACACACTTTGATTGGCGAAAGGGCCTATAGCCTAGTGGTTACAAGAGCCCCGGTAGCACCTCAGGTCCTGGGTTCGACTCCCCGTGGAGTGAATTTCTCAGGATTTAACGGCGTTTGTGCTTTCAGTGGTAGGACAGCGAGGCGCCTGTGGTGACTTCGTCAATCTTGAGGATTTGCCGGCATAGTCTTCGAAGATGCCCCTAGGGGTAGGGTTTGCATGCGTGTATTCATAGAGATGAGTGTGCATGTGTTGTGAGTGTCTCCGATGTATTGTGTAATTCGAAAAAAAATGTATACACTTTGATTGAATATGCATAGAATCGAATGAGTAAAAAGTATCCATCTTTCTTATTGCTAACCTAATTAGACTCAGATGCGGAATCATCACCTGATCTGATGTGACTAGTATGCAGTAGCCCAATAGCTTCAAGACTGGTTAATAAGATCAGAGACTGACGGGTGATCAGGAAGCGAGCGATGGAGGACCCGTTGAACGTTGCTCCAGTTTTTACCAGAGGACCATGGCTACTGCGTGCAGCTTGTATCTGGGTCGTCTCAGAAGTAACAGTACTTCCTCTCTAGAAGCATAGGTCGGCGAGTGGCGCGCGAGGCGGCGACGTCACCGAAACCTGCAGGCAGGCAGCCATGCGCGTGGCCCGCACGGTCGCTGTTCCAAAGCTTGTGTCGGGCGAGCGACGTACAGTGGCTGGACAGGGCTAGTCGATCAGTGGCGAACCAGCCAGGATTTGAACTTAGATTTTCACTATGATTTTCTTTATTAAGTTTTTTTTATCTTGCCCCCAGCAATTGTATTTTCCTCTCATTTTTTTGAACTTTGTAATTTGACCCTCATAGTATATTCACAAGTCAATATGATTTTGCCCTTGATCTCTTTTTAGCATAGTTTGCCCTTGATCTTTGCGTATTTATTTCTGCTCCAGTGTTTTTACCTTCGACTAGAGTCTAGAGGTAAAATCGCATTGACTTGTGAATTATTGTTGAGGGCAGACTCACAAAGTTGAGAAAATGTGAGAGTAAAATTACAATTACACTTCAAAGAAGAGGTATGAACACAAATGCCCCTTTTATTAAATATATGGTACAAACCATAAAATATTCAATGTGAACATGAAAATGACGAAAACTTGCTGCATCCTTATAAAACTCCGTTTATTAGAATGAACAATGGACCACATTCCATGTATTAATGTCAATATATTTATTAAAACTGTTACATAGAATCATGCATTTCCCCTAGCTATAGGCCCGTAGGGCTGGTGCATTTCCTGGAAGCTGTGAAGCAGCTGCTGCGTGTGCAGCCGGCACGAAGTCGATGAGCTACACTATAGCTTCGCTCAGCCGGTGAATGACCAATAATGATTAATCAGCGTACGCTTGACTATAGTCTGGAATCTGGATGTGTTAGACAATTACATACGTTGTAATTACATATATAGGCACATATACATACGTTGTGTTAGACAATTATTCCATGTAGTATATAGAAGTGATCATGCATGGCCTCCACAGAAGTGTCCAATCCCCACACAGGTAGTGGTTTAATTAGGATTTGTCGAGCTGCTATTGCTTAGTTTCAGTGGAGAGCAAAGAGGACACATCGCACATACTGTGTCATGGCAACAGTTCTGGATTCCAAGCCACACTTTTTGTTGCTAATATGTCTTATATTCCGTGGGATGATTAAATGACAAGATGAGAACACAGGGATTAGCCGGCCCGTAGAGCGTGGACATGTGGCCAAGATCACTACCAGAAACTCATAGTTTGCGGTGTGTTTTTTATTGGACACGGAAAAAAAAGCACACGTCAAATTAACGCTTTTTATTGGACACGGAAAAAACAAAGCACACGTCAAATTAACGCTTTGCCGTGACTTTTTTGGCACACGGCAAAGACTTCCTTTGTCGTGTGCTTTTTTAGCACACTTCAAATTAATAATTTTCCCTCTTCCCACCTGCAAATTTTTCCTACTCTCCACATGTACTCCTAAGTATTATTTTTTTATCTTCTCACCTCCAAATTTTCTACTATCGACATACAATATGTGGTGCTTCTTTTTAAATTTTGGCATTATCTTTTATTTGTTTGCTATATTAAACTAAATAATTGCATTTTAACCAAAATTTATTCATGTCAAATTTGAACGGCAAGTGATTCAAATAATAAATTAAAAAGAGTGAAAATATAATATTCATGATATTTAGCCCAATTTGAGATCTTACCCATGAAATGAAAAGAAATTTATAACTTGTTCTAGAAACACGACCACAGACATGTGTTTGAATGTTTTTGAAATTCCAAGAAAAAAGCAAATGAAATATGAAAATCATGAGGTTTGTCAATATCTCATAATATCATGCGTGGAGGCTGTGGTAAAAATTGAGTTTCGAACATTTTGTCACGTACGATGCTTACAAATCGAAACATCTTCATAGAAGTTTCATAGAGTTGAGAGATATGAGGTTAGAATTATATAAGTGAATTGATGTTTGAATTGAGTTGACTTCAAAACCTTTTTCATAGGGAATAGACAACATAAATTAGCTAGTCAACTAGAATCACTTCCAAAAGTTTTGCTCGCCAGTCGGAGATGCGCTAATCCTTTCGTTTCAAGGTGCGCTTGTTGTTCAGAAATTAGTTTAATAAATACATAGATTTTGTTAAGTATCTACACATGATGTATATATATATATATGATCTAGATTTTTTTAGAAAAGGGAATATATTTCAACATTCCAGCCTCTGCATAAAACTATGCATATAGCTGTTTTTTATTACACACGAGAGTACCACAAACGGAAATGGGAAAAACATGGTCTTCGGAACAAACTCAAAATTATCCAACATCAATTCTGTAACTAAATGACCATCCGCTGGTGGCAAAGATCTCCATCGACGTGGTCTCAAGCACACGACACCCCTGAATAACATGGGGTTGCTAGTCCTCCTTCTGCAATAACACCGAAAAACGGATCCAATGCGTCGCTCGGAAGATAACCTGCACATGAGTAACATCTCGAGTGTTGTTAAAAACCATGTCATTTCTACTTAACCAAATTTCCCAACATAAAGCAGATGCCCCAACCAAGATTATGTACATAAGCTTCTTGTTAATCCCATTCAACCACCCATTAAACATATGAAAAAAGTTCACAGGTGGTGTTATATTAAAAGAAACTTGTACAATCCTCCACATAATTGTAGCCAATTGACAATCAAAGAAAAGGTGTTGAATGATTTCATCCAGATTACAGAAATAACAGTTTAAACTTTCCTTCCATCATCGACAAGCTAAATTATCTTTGGTTACAACTACCCCATTTTGTAAATACCAGATAAAAATCTTTATTTTTAAGGGTATTTTTAACTTCCATATCATATTTTTTCGCGGTGCGGGCAAGTGAGCAATAAGCGCATTATACATAGATCGAACAGTAAACTGACCATTTTTTTAGAGACCACATAAAAGTATCTCTCTGATCTGTTAATTGGACATTCACAACTTTAGCTACCAAATGGTGTCAGCCTATAAATTGTTGCCAACTAAGGATCTCCTGAAGGCCACATCCAAAGGATTCGATCTAAGAACTGTAGTCACTGTCGCACTCTTCTTCCGTACAATGTTATATAATAATGGATATTGATTTTTGAAAGGGGTGTTATCCAGCCAAGCATCCTCCCAGAAACGTGTTTGTGACCCATCACCCACTACAAATTTGCCGATCCTCAATAAGTCATTTTTTCTCTTCATAAGACCCGACCAAAAGTGAGAATCCCCCGGCATGTATTCAACCCGAGTGATGGTTTTATGTCTTAAATACTTATTTCTAAGGAGTTGCTGCCAAATACCGTCCTCATTGATGAGTCTAAACACCCATTTACTAAGTAAGCATCTAAGATTCCTAACCCGCCTTGGTCCTTAGGTGTGCAGAGCACTCCCCATTTTGCCAACCTGTACTTTTTCTTATGTCCATCGCTCTGCCAAAAAAATCTAGATCTATAGTAATCTAGTCTTTCAAGGACACCACGAGGAACCTCGAAGAAAGAAAGCATAAACATTGACAAATTACTAAGGACGAGTTAATAAGGACCAACTAGGCCACCAAAAGAAAACATCTTTCCTTTCCATCCACTTAATTTCTTTTGGAACCTTTCTTCCACTTCTTTCCAATCGAGTTTCGGAGTTTTCTATGATGCATTGGAATACCAAGGTATCCGAAAGGAAGAGTACGCATATCACATCCAAAGATTTCGAATACTCCCCCTAGCTCCCTAGCGCTATCATAGCAAAACATCTCACTTTTATGGAAATTAATCTTGAGGCCCGACAATTGATCAAAAGAACATAGAAAGAGCTTCATATTCTTAGCCTCTTCTAGATCATTTTCCATAAAGAGATTTGTGTCATCTCGCATCGCAAAATAGAGAAACCATCGTCTACTAGGTCCGGGACTAGACCTCGAACAGTCGTTATCCTTCGCCCCGTGCAATTAAGATAGCAAGGACATCTACCACAATATTGAAAAAATAGGTGATAAAGGATCACCTTGCCTAACACCTTTTTTCGTTTGAAAGTAATGTTTTATATTGTCATTGACCTTAATTCCTACGGATCCTTTGAACGTAACTTGTTGTATCCAAGAAGCCCACCTAGGTGAAAAGCCCTTCATGCGCAACACCCGTTGCGAAAAAGGCCACTTTACCTTGTTGTAGGCTTTTTCAAAGTCCAGACTTAAGAATAAACCCATCTTTCTTTCTCTTATGCAACTCATGAATTGTTTCATGAAGGACAACAACTCCCTCTATAATGTATCTACCGAGGTAAGAAGGTCGTTTGAGAAGACCTAATTACCTTTTGAGCTACCAGATTAATTCTATTCGTAAGAACCTTTGTGAAAATCTTAAAACTTACATTCAACAAACAAATAGGCCTATATTGTTGAATCGTGGTCGCTTCAGTTTTTTTGGTAATAAAGTAATTATACCAAAATTGAGACAATGCAGTGGTAAAGTTCCTTGATGAAACTCATTAAACAGCGCCAATAGGTCCGGCTTTATTATGTCCCAAAAGTGCTGATAAAATTCAGCTAGGAAGCCATCAGGCCCAGGTGCCTTATTGTGTTCCATTTGAAAACTTGCCTCTTTAATCTCATTCTCACTAAAAGCGTCTGAAAGAATTTCATTTTATAAATCAGAGACCTACGGAATATCCTCAATGTGAGTCTCATCTAAAGTGAAATGATTACTTTCAGGGGATCCAAACAAACCTTTATAATAATTTGTAATGTAAGTTTTTAAGTTTTCCTCTCCCACTATGACACCTTCCTCCTGCTCTAGTTGGTACATTCTCATTTTGCGATATCTACCATTTGCAAGTAGCTCACCGTGTACTAATCTAGTGGCTTTAGATCTTTGGAGCCAGTATAACTCCTCTTCTCTAAGCAACTTGGTTAGCTGGGCATGAAGACAACTTTTATAATCAGCCTCTTGTAGGGATAACACATTGTGTTCTGCTTTTCTATCAAGAATATCTAATTGGGCTGGCAAAAAGCATTTCTTTCTTTTATTTTATCCTACTAAATTCTTCGCCCAACCCCTCAACCACCTTCTAACAGCCCTAATCTTATCTTGCCACCGTTGCATGGGAGAATTTCCCGTAGATGCTCTTTGCCACACCTTAGCTACCATATCATGGAAACCATCTCTAGTCAACCATATATGATCTAGATGCATAGTAAAAACTATGCATCTAAAAAAAGTTAAAATGACTTGCAATCTAAAATTCAAGTGTACAATCGAACATACTGGTCTCATCATGTAGGATCTCTTGGAAAACAAGTACGCTAAATTCCGTATGCAGAGCCACAACAACCCGTCAAATAATTAACTGAATGACCGGTTAGACCGGATACATGAGCCTACATAGAACTACAACCACCACAAATGCATGTTCAGGTTGAGATTGGCTGGGGGGAAATATCTCAGCAGCAGTATTACCATTACCACCAAAACTTGTATGGCCTACACCCTGATGACAGCGCATCTCAGAAAAGATAGCCACCAAATTAAACCCCAGCAGTTACTATAACACAACACGACCTAGTACTCTATCTATCTACAGTTGCAGTAGTTTACTACATGGTGGGCACAGCATCTTCACTAGGAAACGGATCCGAAGAGCTGCAGCGTATATATATAGTTCAGCATGCATCACCTAGAGACCCATATATTTTTGCATCTCTAACTACAGCATGTGGGCTTTTGTGTGGCTGTAGTGTTAACTTTCATGCCCTGTGAAGGTAGCACACACATATAGATCTCCCTCTACCCTGGCTCATATTTATCTGATCCGATTGCGATTGAGACGATCGATCTCTCTCGCAGCAGCAAAGTATCTAGCCAGCTGAAAAGCTCATAACTGCTGCATATGGAGGAGAGGAAGGAGGGTTCAAAGCTGGGGAGGCTGAGGAGCGCGGTGAAGCAGCAGAAGGGGAAGTTGTACATCATCAGGAAATGCATCGCCATGCTCATCTGCGGCAGTCCAAAGTATGCAGACATACATCATGGATCATGCATTGCTTACATTATTTTGTATCACTCATTCATTTGATTATGCTACTATTAACTATGTGGAAGCACAATGTGGAATAAGGCCATGCATGTAAAAAAACACTTTCTTACTCACATAGCAGCATAAATGTCAGAGAAGAATCAGTGATAAATTAGGATCTTGCAACAGAAACATAGAGAGATACTAATTTAATTTGTCGTATTGATTCAACAATTTCTATATATTATTACATACATGTGCTTACTACTACTAAGGATTGCTCCAAGTTGAAATAAACTCGATTTTGTTGTCAAATGTTTGGAGATCTATAGCAGTTTTATTTTTTCTTCATTCCTTGTGGCAAAATCATTTGACTCAGTTACAGGAAAAAAAGTTTCATTCTTTCTTTTAATCAATTAGTACAAGAGAGGGGATATGAAAAGAAAGGAGGGGTGGGGATCATGAACAATTGTGTGTGATATCTTACAAAAAGGGGGGAACAAAGTATACACACTTGGTGCTTCAACTTTATTAGGCCAAACGACAACATTAATTATTGTGATGTTAGAAAACATATAAGACATAAGATTGGGACTCAATGATGACAACACATATGATAACAATATCTGTACAGACTCTGGGGGTATAAAAATTAATCGGGTATATTCACCTCTTAGATCAGTCTTATTACCTAGTTTCATTGAAACAGGTACCTAGACTGAAAACTAGATAATTGTGGGAAGATGAGTGTCAAGGGGATGAGAAACTTCTCTCTCATCTGATGAAACTTCTTCCATTAGTTAATTACTTTGTCAAGTTAGCAATTTTGCTTATTAAACTCCCCACTGAGATTGCCCTTACATGCTTGCATGATGCTGGGTAGTTCATAAAATCAGTCAATCACCGTTGCTAGTTTGGTGTGCCATCAATCTGGCGCACGCTCTCATCCCTTGACTTGATATATAATATATGGAAGTCCACCAATAACATCTTAGAAAAAGGGTCTAGAGGGAGAAGGGTAACTTATTGCTTGAGCTTTCTATATATCAGTCACTAAAACATCTCATTCAAAAAAGTCATTGAAAATAAAGATAAATCAAAGGCCATTTACCTTCTAATTAGAATTCAACTTGAGAAATATATGGAAGTTCACATTCATGTTGAGTAATCTAGATACTTTCTTGTATTAATTTCCATGATACACAACCTTGGTTGGAAAATGACCCATTGCAAACCATTTGACATATATAGCTGCAAAATCAGTTTATAAATCATTTTTTAAGCGAAGTAAGCAGGGAAATTACCCCCCGATTATATTTTATAATTTTTTATTCCAACCCTATATAATTTGCTCTCACAGAGAGTCAAACCCGGGCTTGCTAGGTGCTACTTAGGTGCTCTAACCACTAGGATAGAAGCCATTTCACAGTTTATAAATCAGTTATTAATACCTAGAAAATAAAAATCTTTCTAAAACAGTCAAATAAAAAACAACTTTTTAAGATTGCACTCAATCACTATATTCATTCTGTGAGCTAGAGCAATGCCCGAATTCATGGATATGCATGGGAACATTTTCCAGAACATGTTTTATGCAGGTATGGAGTGACCACAATATCAAATTAAGTGACTTATTACTTATAAGGTAAGTAACAGGATTAGAAAAGCCCTCCCATTGACTAGAGATTCTATTATTAACATCCCACACACAGCCAAGGAGAAGGATCAAAGGCGGTCATGTTAGATAGGCTGAAGGTAAGAAGTTGTGCTGAAAGGCGGTCATGTTAGTGGGCACATGTTAGAAAACTGAAAATGTGCTGATAAACAATTTCTGAAACACCACCTCCTAGGTCCAATTTTCAAACTTTTCACAGCCCCCATGCAACAGATGTGCTTGTGATTGCGGCTGCTGTGACTGAAACCAATCTATTACCATGTATATATCATGCACGATGAAAGAATATGGTGATGTTGTATCAATACTTGTATAGTAGGTCGTAAAACCGTTTTGCAGAGGTGAGATAGGTATCCTGTTGATATATATGCCAATATATATACTCTCTAAATGTCTTTGGTTGGGTGGGTGGGTAAGGGGAGTCTCTTGCATTTTTGAAATCCATGACAAGAAGTTTAACAAACCACCGTCCTGTTCCCTTAATTCAAACACAAAAACACAATATTGAATAAATGTATAAAAGAGATGGAGTGATTAAATAATAAAATGGAAGAGATAGGAGAACACCAACGAGTAATAATAGCAGCTCCAACAGTTTGACAAACCAACTTGGCATCCATCTAATTTTGGCAAAACAAGAAAAATTGGCCTCCAACGGTTTGGCAAACCAACTTGACAAAACTCACCTCCCCACACGCATATATGTGCACACGGATCGTGGTTGCCATCGATGTTTCCCTGTAGTTGGGAGGGTGAAAAAGAAATAAAAAATAGAGAAGGGGATTCCTGATGTAAGTTTTCAAGAGGTGGAAGGGCATAAACATAATTTTGTTTCTCTCAGGATTCTTGATGTAAATTAGATCTGGGTTTGGCAACTGAATTATGCCAAATTATTGGAGATGAACTCTTTTTTTACTTGGCATATATGTTTAGAAGTTGGCGAAACACAAGATTTGCCAAGTAAAATTTGGCATACTCTTGGAGATGATCTACTCACATACATCTCTAGCAAGCGGTAAAAACTTACAAGAACTAGTACCATATATATGTGTGTTTACAAATCTGGTAACAAAAGAAAATGGATGAAGTCAAAGGAGCATCAATAAACTGAAAAAAGAAAGAACATTTGAAATTGCAAATCATGTTTTTCTATCACCATCGTGTAACTATATGTGTTTTTCTCCTACGACGAACATTTTAAAATTATGTGGTATACACTAATACCAATTTTCTGCTATCACAAAAATACATGCAGGTCAGAGATGAAAACAAGAGGAAATCAAAACAGCTAGCCATCACAGTGATCAACCTTACTGCCTCAAGCTTGAAACAGGCATGAATGTCATATATATATGTGGAAATCAAGAAATCGACGAAGAAAGATAATGTGCATGTACTTTCTATCCTGGATTTACAGAAGTGTGTAATGTTTAATCAGAGACCCCATATAGCCCCCAATGTGCTGCTACAAAAGGTTTTATTTTTAAAGGACAAATCCGTGTGACATCGTAGGGGCACACCTAGACATTGGGTGTGACCTAACCCCTAATGAATTCGATTTACAAAGCATTTAATTTCTTAAAATGGAGTCAAAACAAATCTAAAAAGATATATTTTTTAAAACCAACCATGTTTATTTAATAAAAAGGAAAACGATCTATCACGTTGATTGTGTAAATAATCTTCATATCAAAGATTATACTCAAGGAAAGAGTTTGTGCCAAGATTTAAATTAATAACATTTAGAAATTAAAAATATTAAGAATCAGTAGTTTGTTTTCCATGTGAGTTTGGAAGCAAAATGGATGAATACACAATCCACGTAAAATACTATTCATAAACTAAAATGTGTAATAAAATTTAAAAAGAAGAGTCAATTACATGTAAGACGTCAAATAATAAATACTAATGAAACCAGCTATTCCTTTCATAATTAAAATGGAAAAGTCCAAATTACTCCCTTCAAGTTTTGTGGAAGTCCATATAACCCCTAAACTACGTTTGTGTTCAACTTACCATCTAAACTATGCTATTTGGTTCAACTTACACCATAATGCATTTTGTAATTTTGTTTCTCCATACACAAGTTGAATTTAACTTGAGACTTTACATAGTCATATAGGACATCATAATAATCTATATGAAACAAATAAATTTTGATATAATGTTGTATCTTAAGAATATAATTTTATTATTAAATATCTTAGCCTATTAAACAAGGGATGGAAAATTCATGAAATATTTTTATAACATATTCTATGTTATCTTCTATAAACTTGCAAAATTCGAACTGAAAACTTCTCTTGTGCATGGAGAAATAAAAAGACAAATTGTGTTAAGGGGTGAATTTAACTAAAGTGCATAGTTTAGGGGGTAAATTGAAACAAAAATTACTTTATGGGGCTATCCAGACTTTGCTCATACTCGAGGGGAGTAATTTCAACTTTTTACTAATTGAAAATTACTACATGCTAGATTCACATATTCAGATTCCAAAAGAATACAAGCATTTTATCTCCTCACAAATTTAATTCCACTATCACCACTTTCAAACCAGTTAGAAAACTGATAATATGTAATTAGGTATCACTCATGGCTATCAAAACAATCCTGGACTCCATGATCATGTTCATAACCAATAATGTTTCTTAGAGTGTCATTACCTATTGATATTCCTAGCCGGTAATGTCACTATTATGGATGTCCAAAAGATTTTGGAATCAACTCACCATTTAGCTAATACGAACAAGAAAACTTCTAGGGAGCTTGCGTAAGTCTTGACCACTAGCTTTTTTAGAAAAAAGGATTTTTTATTCTGGACTCTGCATAATTTATGCACCTATCCATTCATTATTACTGTCTCATCCTCTAGCTGATTGAGAACGAGCTTTCAAAATGCAATACCAACAAATGAACTAATTACAAACTAAGCCTATAAAATGACAACCACTCGTGCTTGGCACAAACCTCCATAGACACAGTCTCCAACATACAACATTTCTGCTTCAAATTTGATCTATCCTTCTCCTTTTGAAGGATGGTGTAGATTCGCTTCCAATGAGTGGCCTTGAAAATAACTTGCAAATAAGAAGTCTTTCCTTATAAAAAACCACATCAATGTGGCATAAGCAGATAGACCAAAAATTTAAGATCACGTTTTCTGATTTATTTGTTGGAGGCAAACCTCGAAAACATTAGCTTCATTAATTGGTGGTTGTAAACCAAATACAAATTGAACCACTCTCCAAACATATTGTGCAACATGGCGACCAAAAAATAAACGATGGACGTAACATAAACAACATTTCTCATCACCTCTTCAATACATCTTTAAGAGGTTGTCTTTTATTTTCACGAAGAGACCCCCCCTTTAACACAACTAAACAAATACCTTGATTTTAGGGGTATTTTCAGTTTACATATTAAACATGATGTAACATAGATGTTTTCACACAATTTGACTTAACAAGCATCAGTTTTCTTCATGCATTATGCTTAGGGACAAAATTGTTCAAGAATTTGGGCATGCAGGTGGAAGGGGTCAAAGATGGAGCTGCTAGTTTCATTAGAAATATTTAGAGATTTGAGGAAAAATTGGGGAGCAAGGAGAAATAAGAAAATAAAAATAATGATAACTTTGTAACATCCTGCCCTCCAAAGTCACATTGCCTAGCCCTTCCGAGTGGTGGGGACGTGCAAACATAGCATCTGTCTTACACTTTAGTCCTTGCTTCGTGTAAAAGAATAAGTTAGCTCCACCCTTCCTTAGCTATTAAGGTGGTGCTGAACATGTGCACATGTGTAACATACCGGTTTCCAGGACACGTAAGAATAAGTACTTTCTAACATTTTTATATAAATATGCGCACTACAAATTCAACTATGCAACCTTCATGATTGAGGCACTTGATCATTGCTCCCTTAGAAATTCCCATTCCAAATTTGGATTAATATCCAAAATCTTATTTGAATATCAATCCTTTAATTTTACTGCATTTCATCCAATACTAGGGGAAGTGCACGTGGCACAGGCATGTGTATGTAACAACATGCACTAGCCATCGGCCGCAGAGCGTCGCAGGCCATGCTGTTTTGTCATGCTTGAGAACCGACATTGATGCCAGGAAGCAATCAAAGAGGAGCCATTTGTCCGCCTGTCGTCATCACAATTTAGATAAAGTAGTTTTGCCTTTAGCCACCAAGGAATTTTCAAAGCAAGCTCTATTTTTGTCTCTTGAAACTTTTATTGATAACCTCATTCAAAGATCTCCCCTTTTCACATAAATCCTACTCTCGCTCGCATGCTCTATTCTTGTCCCTTAAAACTTTTACCAATAACCCCCTGCAAAGATCCCACCTTTGCACATAAATTCCACCTTCGCACAAGATAAGATGTAAGAAAATTCTTTTGCTCATTATAGTACAACATTAGCTCTCATGACAAGACCCACAAGCCTAGGCTCCTGCCCAATAGCATTATCTATATTCACTAATCAAACCTACACTTAAACCTTCTCTAAATGTCAAGAATATTCCAAATTTGGTTATTAAACTCCTTTCAGATAATTAGCAAACAGTTTAGGGTGTGTTTGGTTGAGCTGTAGCTGTGAAAAAAAGCTACTGTGAGCTGTGAACTATGAAAAAAGCTGCTGTGAGATGTGAGAAAGCTGAAAGCCATTTGGCTGGAATAGCTGTGAGTTGTGAGAAAAGTGGTTGTTTGCTGAGAAATGTCTGTAATGCTCTGAATTGTAGAGGGCATGTTGATATATTCAAATTAATTGCAAAATATTATTTTGTTCACTTATTTTCCATGTAAATTACCAAATTAAGAAGAATTGTTTAACATCCATCAATAACATAAGACGATAGATCCTCAAGTTTTGCATTCACCGTGGCCAAGCCATCGAGATATTCAGCATATACTCCGTACACAGTTGTGCCAAGCCTTTGGCAATTGGCACCGTGACACAGAACTGTGCCAAGCACCCCACCCCCTTAATTCTTTCAGTGCCAAGAAATCTAGTCGCTCTAATCCCCTCCCTATCAATATGGTGGCATTGGCGCAACCTCCCATAGCCAATAAGAAGCACTCCACCCCCACCCCAACTCACACCATCGAGCTGGGGAGCTCTTTCCACCCTCCTTTGCTCAACCTCTTCCAACTCCTAGATCTTCTTTCTAAGACCTACACTGAGTTGAACGAATCCCTCTCATGCTCCCCATGCCCTTCCCTCGCCCGAGGGAGGCCTGAGGCCCCTCCTTGCTGAGCTCCAATTTTGCTCCCCTTTTCTCCCATGGGACGCAGGTGGAAGAAGACTGAGGTACAGTTATTTGGTACTGCTCTATCCCTCCTACCTCTCACATACTTCTAGCTTGTCAGCCACCAGCCAACAATACTTTTCTCTCAGAACAAACCAACCATCAACAACCAATCGACAATACTTTTCACTTAGAACAAATCAGCACCATCCACCAGCCACCAGTCAAACGAACAGGCTGAACGTGACCCCCTCCTCCCTTCACTCACCCCTCCCTGTGCAATAGCTACACAAAATGCTATGTGTACTTAGCCAAATGTATGCACCCCAACTTCTACCTAGAGTCTTTCCCGATCCCCAAGAATTCCAAGAAAAATTCCAAAAACACTACAAAATCCTAAAAGCATATTTAAACTATTATTTACCATAATTCATCTCGTAAAAGGTTCTAGAGGCCCAAACTTTTAGGAAAGATGTTGCACTACCTACACCTGTTGTTGTGCCCTATCTCCTAGGTGTTAGGTCCGATTAAAATCGAGTGTCATACCTCCTCTGCTAGCCACCTTACCTGTTGTTGACATCTGTTAAGTGCCTATTTTACGGCTGTCAACTCCTACATCATACCACAATAACCATGCATCCAAAGTAGAATAGGAGCTTATACTGACAAGTTCCACTAGTGGTCATGCAAAAAATGAATGCAGGTAGCGCAATATAAGATAAGAAAACACACCTTCATGATCCAAGCAATTCAGGATTAGCTAATGAGGGGCTGCCATGAAGCATCCCCTGGATCCATGAGGTCATCAATCCATGGGAAGAAGACCCGACGAATCAGAAGCCGCCACATGTGCATCACATGGATCCTATGGCCCACATAAGCATCCAAACCACCTCAAATCTACATGGGCACTCAGAACTGCCTTGAGGATCACTACTAGGAATCAGCCCTTGGCCAACGCCTATATATGGTTGCAATATGTGAAGGCATATAGGCCCCTAATTCGTGTTTTGGTAATTAATGACAATAATTGTGGACTAACATTTTTATTTTAGTTATAAGAATAGGTTATTCCAGTGAATTGATGAGCTCATGAGGTATGCACAAGTAAGTCCTGTATGGCATGTGTTTGAATAAGCTCAAGGCAAAGGTAAAAGATAGGGTTTTTATTTTTGCCGGTCACAAGGTGGTTAGAGGATGATAAATGACCGGATTAATAAGGTAGATAGCCGTACTATCAAGAGGGGTCAATTTCATTAGCTTGACTTTCTATAGTGCCACTTTGATCAAGATTTTGCATGCATTGAATTTAGATGAGTGGCGATTTCATTTGATAATAGGGTTTCGTTGAAAATCTTGAGAAAAATCAATTTTCAGGTGTTGGGCGGACAGTTTGGGCCCTTGGGCTGACATTCCATAGGTTTTTAAGATTTATTTTATACCTAAGGTTTTTGGCAAAGTTTTTTGAGAAAATTCGCTTCCGGGCGGACAGTCCGTGGGTCCACGGCGGACGGTCCGTTTTTTACCTCGAAACTAGACAGAACGTGTGCAGCTCGGGTGGACCGGGCGGACGGTCCGCAATCTGCCCGCGGACAGTCCGCGGGGCCTAGGCGTAGAGTCCGCGGGGTCCTGGCGGGCAGTCCGCCCGGCCTAACGGGCACCTCTGACAGCCGTTGATTTCGCGTTTTTACCGTTGAAATTCAAACACGGACAGTCCGCGAGGGCATCAAGGACAGTCTGCGAGGTACGCATTTTTCACAAAACGGCTAGTAACGGGAAGAGGGAGTATAAATACTCCATGCCCGGGTTGGGAGACCTTCTCTTGGCACTTTGAAAGGTTCATACTCCCTTGTAGAGCTCTCCCTCTCCTCTCTCTCTCACTCACTTGGCTTAGTGGTTGCATTTTTGTAAGATTGAGAGCTTCTAGGGCATTGCATCAAGGTTTTGATCTTTGTGGCACTAGGGAATCATCAAGTAAGTTGTTGATTTGTTACTCTTGGAAGTTGATGCTTCCTAGACGGCTTGGTGGTGGAAGAATCCATTGAATCTCACAAGAAAATTGTGCGTGGCTCCGGATTTCTTGTTGTGAGAGGTCTTGTGCTCACCTCACCGGAGTGGTAAAGAGCAACTCTAGTGGAATCGAGGTGTGGAGTGGTTCTTTGGTTCCAACCGACTCAAGATCAAGCGGTGCCTTGATAGAGGAGCGGTTGAACATTGAATCCACCTCAATGTGGATTAGGGGTGACCGGGAAGTCATCGATACCACGAGATAAAATTTGTCTCTTGTGCTTGGTTATTTCTTTGCTTAATTTCCTTTCAAGTACTTTACTTTGAGCATTTATTTTCTAGAGATTGAATTGTATCTTGTCACCCTAGGTTGAAAACCCCCAACATAGGAATAGAATAGGTAGAGAATTAATCCTCCTTGTGGTTCTAATTAAATTTCTCTAGTGTTGTGCTTTTAGATTTTAAACCGCCTATTCAGCCCCCCTCTAGTCGGTATCCTAGATCCTACAAGTGGTATCAGAGCCAAAGACTCGTTATTTGAGAGATTTAACCATCTCGGAGTAGGATAAATGGCAGAGGAAGATAAGTTTCATGTTGGGAAGCCACCGGTCTTTGATGGGAACAATTTTGACTATTGGAAGAAAAGAATGGAGGTTCACTTCAAGGCCTTGGGAAGAGAATTATGGAGAATTGTAATGGAAGGATATGTCATTTTGGACCCATAGAATAAGTCGAATGATGATGATAAAAATGAAAAACTCAATGATAGAGCTTTGAGTGTACTCTACAATGCTCTTGCTCTTAGTGAATTCAATAGAGTGAAGGGACTTGAAAAAGCAAATGAGATATGGGAGAAGCTTACGGAAATCTATGAGGGAACATTCACCGTTAAAGAAGCAAAGCTCTATGTGTACAAGGGAAAGTTCAATGAGTTCACTATGAAGAAGGATGAAGATGTTTCAACCATGTTCAATCGGTTGAATGATATAGTGAATGAACTTAAGTGTCTTGATTTCAATGTCACAAACAAAGACTTCTCTCACAAGTTCCTTAGATGCCTTCCGAAAAAATATGAGACAATTGTGACTTTGCTTGTGAGGACCGATTTGAATAAGGTGACTCCTACGGAAGTGCTTGGTGAAGTGCAAACTCATGACTTGTTCACGCAATCACAAAAGGAAGTTCAAGGCCAATCAATGAGTGAAGAGAAGAAAAATATTGCTCTCAAGGCCAATGCTACTCAAGAAGAAAATGATGATGAGAACCAAGAAATTGACTCCAATGAGGAAATGTCTCTTATTGTAAAAGGGCTTAAAAGAATTATGAAGAAGAAGAAGTTTGGCAAGATGGGACAATCATCAAAGAAGAATCCTTTTGAGGGCAAAGATTGCTTCAATTGTGGTGAAATTGGACATATCTCAATTAATTTTCCAAACAAGAAAGAAAACAAATATGGCAAGAAGAAAGACAAGAAGAGTGTGCTATGAGAAAGAAATATTACAAGAAGTAGAAAAATGGCCAAGCCTACTTTGTTGAGTGGGATTCTGATGCAAGCTCCGATGAAGATGATGATGACAAGCCTTCAAGGGGTCTTGCCGGGGTTGCTATCAAGGAAGCTCCTTCACTCTTCTGCAAGCCATATTGTCTCTTGGCAAAAGGTGAATCAAAGGTAATAATCGACGAAGATGATGATGATTGTGATGGTTATAATGATGATAATGCCTTATCTTATGATGATCTTGTTGCCATGGTCATTAAGTTCGATGACAAATTGCACATGGAGAGATCAAAGTTGAGGGATTTGGAGTTGAAAAATGTTTCACTTCAAAATTCTTTTGAGGAGCTAAAGACTACTCATGAAAATCTTAAGACTTCCCATGAAACACTCAACATTTCGTGGGGGACTCTTAAAGAAAAGCATGAGGAGCTTAAGGAAGCTCACAACTCTCTCGCACAAGAAGTTAAGGGAAAAATGAGCATGGGTGTTGAATGTAATATATTGAATACTTCTCCATGTAC
The DNA here is from genome assembly GCA_947561735.1 of Cenchrus americanus. NCBI lineage: Eukaryota > Viridiplantae > Streptophyta > Magnoliopsida > Poales > Poaceae > Cenchrus > Cenchrus americanus. The sequence goes on along the minus strand of OX387239.1, from coordinate 181,716,481 downwards.
ATCTAACCCATCTTGTAGCACAAGCACTAGCTCTAGCATTAGTGAGGATATGTCTTGTGACTCTTTAATGTTGGAAAATGAATTTTTGAAGAAGGAGATTGAGTGCTTGTCAAAAGATCTTGCACGGTATTTTGGGAGTCATGTTCAGTTTAATCATATTTGGACAAATCAAAAATTCACCTTAGACAAAGATGCTCTTGGTTACTTGCCCAAGAAAGGAAAGGAGGCTTTCATTCTTAAGGAGAGTATTTTTGTAAATTCAAATGCGCCCTTCGAGGAAGAAGAAAAAGTAAAGATGTGTAATAAGTGCAAGGCAAAAGTTGATGTGAATCACCAATGCAAGAGCAAGAAGACCGTATCCTTGGATCCTTCCTATATTCTTAAGAAATATTCTAAGGGTTTTGTTTGTGCTCAATATGTTGGTCGCTCTCTTGGTAGTAGTAAAAAGAAATCTATTTGGGTGCCAACAATTTTGGTCACGAACATTGAAGGACCCAAGAAAATTTGGGTATCTAAAACAAAGTAATTTCTTTTGTAGGTGAACTATAAAACCGGAGGAAGACATTGGGTTATTGATAGTGGTTGTACAAACCACATGACCAGGGAAAGAAAAATATTCTCTCATCTTGATGAAGATATTTCCGATTTTGACAACATCACTTTTGGAGATGATAGCAAGGGAGGTGTAAAAGGCATTGGTGAAGTACCTATCTCAAAGGATTACAATCTCTCTAATGTCTTGCTAGTTGATTCTTTCAATTTCAATTTGCTATCTATTGCTCATCTTTGTGACAATGGTTATAAATGTACATTCACTAGCAATGATTTTGAGGTTACCTCACTTGATGAGAAAGATTCTATTTTTAAGGGTTTTCATCATGAGAGCTTATATCTAGTGGATTTGTCATCTAAGAAGGCCAATTTTACTACTTGTTTATTCTCAAAGGCCTCTATGGGTTGGTTATGGCATCGAAGACTTGGTCATGTTGGCATGAAACAACTCAACCGATTAGTGAAGCATGACTTAGTTCTTGGTTTGAAAGATGTCAAATTTGAAAAGTAAATTGTGTAGTACTTACCAAGCCGGAAAGCAAGTTTCCAACTCACATCCTAACAAGAGTATTATGTCAACCACAAGACCATTGGAATTGCTACATATAGATTTATTTGGTCCCACTACCTATAGAAGCATTGGTGGAAATACCTATTGTCTTGTAATTGTGGATGATTATTCAAGATACACATGGGTATTCTTTCTTCAGGACAAAGCTATTACTTGTGACATTTTCAAGTCATTTGTGAGAAGAGCCAAAAATGAATTTGAGCTAAATTTGAAGTGAGAAGTGACAATGGTAGTGAATTTAAGAACACAAATGTTGAAGAGTTTTGTGATAAGAAAGGAATCAAGCATGAGTTCTCAACTACATATACACCAGAGCAAAATGGTGTAGTTGAGAGGAAAAATAGGACCTTAATTGAGATGGCAAGATCAATGCTAGATGAGTACAAAGTTTCAGAATCTTTTTGGGCCGAAGCTATCAACACTGCTTGCCATGCCTCAAATAGGCTATATTGTCATAGATTCTTCAACAAAACACCATATGAACTTCTCAATGGAAGGAAGCCAAATATTTCATATTTTTGGGTTTTTGGTTGCAAGTGCTATATTTTGAGGAAAGGCTCTCGGTTATCTAAATTCCAAAGCAAGTGTGATGAGGGATTTCTTCTTGGATATTCTTCAAATTCCAAAGCTTATAGAGTATACAACAAGTCCAAGGGATTTGTTGAGGAAGCATATGATGTGCAATTTGATGAAACAATGGGCTCTCAAGATGAGAAAGAAAATTTAGATTATGTGAGAGGTTAAAAATTGAGTAAAGCAATGAAGACCATGGCTATCGGGGATATCATGCCTAGAGAAGCAGATGATGATGAAGGTCCATCAATCTCTATTCAAGCAAATCCATCTACTTCCACAACAAATGATCAAAATCAACAAGAGGGTAACTCAAGCAACAACAACTCACCTCAAGAAGATGATCAAATGGCCTCTATGACTACACCTTCGACATCAACTCAAGAACCGGTTGATCAACCAAGAATTCATCATCAAATTGCCAAAGATCACCCCCATTGACCAAATTATGGGTGACATTTGTAAGGGCGTTCAAACTCGATCTCGTGTTGCTTCTTTTTGTCAACATTATTCTTTTGTATCTTTTCATGAGCCTAAGTGTGTAGATGAAGCACTTGATGATCTGGATTGGGTTATTTCCATGCAAGAAGAATTAAATAATTTCACTAGAAATGAAGTTTGGGAGTTGGTTGAAAGACCCAAGAATCACAATGTCATTGGTACTAAATGGGTCTACCAGAACAAAGAAAATGAAAATGGTATTGTTGTGAAGAACAAGTCTAGATTGGTTGCTCAAGGTTATACTCAAGTGGAGGGATTGGATTTTGATGAAACTTTTGCTCCCGTAGCTAGACTTGAAGCATAAGGATCTTGCTTGCTTATGCTTGTTCTCGCAATATCAAGTTATATCAAATGGATGTCAAAAGTGCTTTTTTAAATGGGAAAATTAGTGCACTAGTATATGTTGAGCAACCTCCCGGTTTTGAAGATCCCACAAAGCCTAATCATGTGTACAAGCTCTCTAAGGTCTTATATGGGTTGAAACAAGCTCCTCGTGTTTGGTATAAAAGACTTAGGGACTTTTTTTCTTTCAAAAGGCTTCAGAATCAGAAAGGTTGATACTACATTGTTCACCAATAAAATTGGAAATGACATCTTTATTTGTCAAATTTATGTTGATGATATCATCTCTGGTTCAACAAATGAAGATTTTTGTAAAGAATTTCGAGAAATGATGTCTAGGGAATTTGAAATGTCTATGATTGGTGAATTGAGTTTCTTCATTGGTCTTCAAATCAAACAATTGAAGGAAGGCACTTTTGTTTGCCAATCTAAATATTTAAAGGACATCTTGAAGAAATTTGGCATGGAAAATGCAAAACCCATGAAGACTCCTATGGCTACTAATGGGCATTTTGATCTTGATGAGGGAGGTAAACCAGTTGATCTTAAGCTTGATAGGTCTATGATTGGTAGTTTGCTTTATCTTACCGCATCTAGGCCTGATATCATGTTTAGTGTGTGCATGTGTGCTAGATTTCAAGACGCACCTAAAGAGTGTCATTTGACCGCCGTAAAGCGCATAATGAGATATTTGAAGTATTCTCCTAACATTGGTCTTTGGTATCCAAAGGGTGCTTGATTTGAGTTAATCGGTTTTTCTGACTCGGATTATGCCGGTTGCAAGGTTGATACGAAAATCACATCCGGTGGTTGTCAATTGCTTGGACGTTATCTTGTATCTTGGTCGTCTAAGAAGCAAAATTCAGTGGCTCTTTCTACCACCGAAGCGGAATATATCTCGACGGGAAGTTGTTGTGCTCAGTTGTTATGGATGAACCAAACACTTCTTGATTATGGTGTTAAATTTATGAAATTCCTCTATCATATGACAATGAAAGTGCCATCAAGATTGCCAACAATCCAGTTCAACATTCTAGAACCAAGCATATTGATATCTGGCATAATTTTCTTAGAGATCATGTGAGCAAAGGGGACATCAAGATTGATGGAGTGAGCACGAATGATCTATTGGCGGATATATTCACCAAGCCTTTGGATGAATCTCGGTTTTGCAAATTGAGGAATGAGCTAAATGTCATTGACTTCTCAAATGTGGCTTGAGAGCTAGCACATGTGTTTATTCATATGCATTTGTTTATCTCTCTTATTTATTTGTTGCCTATCCTATGTTTTTGCTCTCTAATAATTATGAAGCTCGCTTTTCGCATAATTTCCTAGCATGATAACTACATTGGATCATATGGAAAGATTTCTTCATTATTCTTGAGCAATGATCCCAAAAGATTCATATTCAAATCTTTATCTTGGAATATATCAAGTTGAAATAAAAAAAGAAGGGGGCAGGTCGGACGGTTCGCGGTACATGGCGGACCGTCCGCCGGTGCGGGCGGGCCCGTCCGCACGGTCGGTGGCGCTTGGGGTGGTGCTTGGATGTCCTTATGCAAATAACGGACCGTCCGTGCCGGGGTGCCGGGCCGTCCGCGCACCTCGTGGGCTGTCCGCGGGTGTGTCACGGACCGTCCGCGCGTGCCGCATCTTTGGTGGGACCGGGGTCGCGCGATGTAAGTCAAGCGGGCGGTCCCTTTCTTCTCAAACCCGACTAAAGCCTCATTCTTTCATCTCTCTCTTGCTCTCTCTCAAGAAAGGACCCCCTCCTTGGGGATTTCATTTGGGGCACTCCCCGGACCGTCCGAGCACATCCCCGGACTCCCCGCGAGATTCTCAACCATATCATCCGGGTATTTTTTCGCATATCTCATTCTCTCTCTCGGATTTTGAGCAAGAAGGTGATTAGGTTTTGATGATGTGATCTAAATTTCGTTAATGGAATCAAGTTTTTTGGCTTGGTAAATGTGTTTGGGATGCTCATCTGGTGTTGTGGCAACAATTTGGTGGATCAATACTTGATATTTATGGAGTTATGAGGATTGCAAATTTGGACGCTACGTACACAAGCGGCTGCCGGCCGGACCGGCGGACCGTCCGTCGCCTCTACGCGGACGGTCCGCGTGGCCGTGGCGGCGGCGGTGTGCCTAGTAGCTTTCTAGTTTGGGGTTTTCAATTCTACTAATAATTGTTCCAAATTGTTGATGCTCATTCAAATACATGATTTGTGGCGGTGCTCGCAAGGCTATCGCATCGATCACCAAGAAGGTGACTAAAAAGGCCACTTCAAAGAAGAAAAGCAAGGATATGGGCACATCTAAGAGGCGTCGAAAAGATGATACTTCGAGGAAGAAGAGGAGCTCGATAATCCTAATGACGATAATTTTGATCCGGCCGATGAAAGTGCTAGTGCCTCATTCATGGTGGAAGAAGAGGATATCAATCAAGGGGGAGAGGCTCAAAATGTTGCTGAAAATGTTGAGGCCCATGCTAGTGATGATGACAATGTTAATGTTGGTAACATGGGTCATGCCAATGTTGATGAGGATGCTTATGCTATGCCACCACCTCCTCCTCCTCCAGTTCATCCCATGCAGCCACAGTGGGAGCCTCCTCTTGGATACTTTGATTCTTATTTCGCTAACATTCGGCGGTCGATGAACACTCAATTTCAGCGAGATGCAATCCGGGTTTAACTCCCACTTTGAGGCATATGGGCAACAAATGAATGATACATTTTAGACTATGCGGCGGGATTTTCAACAACAAATTGACACTAGTCGAATAATTTTGGTCATCATGTCTATAAAGCTATGCATGACCCCATGATGCAAAGGTTGGGTGATATGCAAACAAACCTTCGAGAATGACCTCGGTGCCTTGAATGATAGATTCTCCCGGATGTCCACTTCGGAAGCGGTACCGGCGGATATATGATCAACGGACTCGGCTTCGAACAACTTCAATGCCTTGAACGCAACTTTTGGAGATTTCGAGAGATCATTTTTATCACTACTACCCGGCTCCGGCTCCACCACCTCGGTTCTGTTCCCCTCCGCCATACTATCCTCCTCCGTCGCCGCCTCGGGATGACTAGACCTTTTGGTATTTGATGCCAAAGGGGGAGAAATTTAGAGGAGTGATGTGTGATTTTTAGGGGGAGCTCACCTCTTTGCATATTGCATACATTTGGAACTCTTGCATTGCACTTGCATGTTTAAATTCAGTCATGCATGAACTTTGGTTGGACTTTGGTTGGATTGTAATAATTTGTGAGATTTTGTGGATTGTGATGTGGTTGAGAACTAGAACTTCGGTTACCTAAGTGATGATCTATGGTTGTGATTTCAATTTGCTTATCTCATGGCTTATTCTAGTTCTTGTAGTGATTTGAGGCTAACCCTTGCTTAATTTTATTGGATATATATATATATATATATGTGGTTGTTGCCTTGATCTCTATTTTGTAGGGGAAACTCCGTCAAAATTACTATGTGTATGCATATGTGTAGAAATCAAATGAAAATTATATGCACATATGTAGGGGGAGTCTATTTTCTTATTTCGGAGACAATCACTATATCCATTTATTGAATTTATTTGAGAAGAGTAAGTGATTCCAAAACACAAAACCTTTCTTATATCACTCCTTTACATGGTTGTCATCAATTACCAAAAAAGGGGAGATTGAAGGCATCTAGGCCCCTAATTCGTGTTTTGGTAATTAATGACAATCATTGTGGACTAACATTTCTATTTGAGTTATAAGAATAGGTTAGTCCGGTGAAATGATGAGCTCATGAGGTATGCACAACGAAGTCTTGTATGCATGTGTTTGAAAGAGCTCAAGGCAAAGGTATAAGATAGGGTTTTTATTTTTGCGGTCATAAGGTGGTTAGAGGATGCTAAATGACCGGATTAATAGGATAGACAGCCGTACTATCATGAGGGGTCAACTTTATTATCTTGACTTTCTATAGTGCCACTTTGATCAAGATTTTGCATGCATTGCATTTAGATGAGTGGCGATTTCATTTGATAAAAGGGCTCCGTAGAAAATCTTGAGCAAAATCGGTTTCGGGTGTTGGGCGGACGGTCGGGCCCTTGGGGCGGACATTCCACGGGTTTTTAAGATTTATTAAATACCGAGGTTTTTGGCAAAGTTTTTTGAGAAAATTCGCTTCGGGCGGACGGTCCACGGGTCCACGGCGGACGGTCCGTTTTTACCTCGAAACTAGACGAGAATGTGTGCACATCGGGTGGACCGGGCGGACGGTCCGTGGTACGCCCATGGACGGTCCGCGGGGCCCAAGCGGACCGTCCGTGGGATCCGGCGGACGGTCCGCCCGGCCCTAACGGGCACCCGTGACGGCCATTGACTTCGCGTTTTTACCATTGGAATTCAAATGCGGACGGTCCGCGAGGGCATCGCGGACGGTCCGTGAGGTACACGTTTTTCACATAACGGCTAGTAACGATGAGGGGAGTATAAATACTCCATGCCCGAGTTGGGAGAGCTTCTCTTGGCACTTTGAAAGGTTCATACTCCCTTGTAGAGCTCTCCCTCTCATCTCTCACACTCACTTGGCTTAGTGGTTGCATTTTTTTGTGAGATTGAGAGCTTCTAGTGCATTGCATCAAGGTTTTGATCTTTGTCGCACTATGGAATCATCAAGCAAGTGCTTGATTTGTTACTCTTGGAAGTTGTTGCTTCCTAGACGGCTTGGTGGTGGAAGAATCCGTTGAAGCTCGCAAGAAGATTGTGCGTGGCTCGGGATTTCTTGTTGTGAGAGGTCTTGTGCTTACCTCACCGGAGTGGTAAGGAGCAACTCTAGTGGAATCGAGGTGTGGAGTGGTTCTTTCGTTCTAACTGGCTCAAGATCAAGCGGTGCCTTGATAGAGGAGTGGTTGAACATTGAATCCACCTCAACGTGGATGAGGGGTGACCGGCAAGTCATCGATAACACGAGATAAAATTCATCTCTTTTGCTTGGTTATTTCTTTGCTCAATTTACCTTTAAGTACTTTACTTTGAGCATTTATTTTCTAGAGATTGAATTGTTTCTTGTCACCCAAGGCTGCTAACCCTCAACATACGAATAGAATAGGTAGAGATTTAACCCTCCTTGTGGTTCTAATTAAATTTCTCTAGTGTTGTGCTTTTAGATTTTAAACCTCCTATTCACCCCCCTCTAGTTGGTATCCTAGATCCTACATTATGGCTGTTTTGGTTGCATCCGGAATCGGTTGCATCAAAGTGAGGTGGTCTACGGATGGTTGCAATTGGAACGGTGCAATAGCTCGAGGCAACCATAAGATGTTGTGTTGCAATAGAGTTTGCTAATGCAATGACCAAAAAATCCTATTGCAACCAATACTTGGTTGCTAGAAAAAATATTACAACGCAAAAAGCCTAATGCAACCTATACTAGGTTGTAATAACAAATATGGCAATGAACAAAAAAGGAAATGCAACCAATTTTTGGTTGCAAGATTAAATATTGCAATGACTATATTGGTTGCCTCGGGTTATATTGCAACCAAACACTAGGATGCAATAGTTCACGATTGCCACGACCAAATGTGTTGCAATTGAAAAGTATTGCCACTCCAAAATTACGTAGGCATATAATCTTATTACCACGAATTCTGATCTATTGCATTACAATGCTTTTGCAACAAATCGGATATTGTGGCAATAGATGGTATGTTAATGCAACGAACTAGTCTTCGAGGTAAAATACATATGTTGCAACGAATTTGTGTGGGTGCTAACGGAGGTCGATGCAACAAACAATGGTTTGTGGCAATAGATGATATGATAATGCAACGCATAAAGTTCGTTGCAATAATGAATATTGCAACCAAAATCAATGGTTGCCTAATATTCTATCGCAACGCGGTGAATTTGAATAGTAGTTTACAATTCAATTGCACAACATGCACATCACATTTAATAACTGAATAATTCTTTATTTAAGATTGTCTCAAAACAAAGTAACAGGTAATGACCATAATTCTTCTTGATAGAACATGACCACAACTAACAAAATAAAGACACCACATTTAACTAAGTTCACTACATTGTGGAGCATATAATAAATGGATCTAAAAACTAGTCCCCTGGTTGATCCACATCCATCAGCTCCACGTCCATCATTCTTGTTGGCCGCCCATCAACAGTAAGCCATGGAAGCTTTCTCTAATTGTTTAAGGTGTCTGAGTTTCTCTGCGAATCATGAAAACATATATGATTAAATTCATGGAGTAATTAGCAATCAAAGAACTATCTAGGAATTGAGATAGACAAATTAGACTCCAGTGGGGGTTCAAATAATTTGGATCCCAACACTTGTCATGTTCTTCAAATTTCTGTGAATATACTCATGTCCATACACACTACATATGAAAAAAGAGCATACAAGTACCAACAAGGAAGGAAATTCAATGCAAAACCAAGAAAAGCATTCTAACGAGAGCTAATAACTCATATTATCAGATTGGTTATTACTTGTCTCTATTCATGTACTTTCGAGGTTGACAGAAACAGAACACATCTCATATCCATTGACTCTAAGCAATAACTCATATGCACATGTCAAGTAACTCTAGCATAAGATTTGGATAATAAAAAAGGATGCATCAGCTTAGGAAGTACAAGTTCCTAGAAAAAATTGTGTCTGTTCACGGAAGGGAAAAATAGTTTAACAATTCAATCTGCATATAAATTATATGACAATCTAATGGGACACTTGTTAACACCAAAAATTGGCACAGGAAGGAGACTCACATGTGGGCCGAATTTGGTAGAAGAGCACCTTTCGGTAGAAGGTTTTCCTCAAAGCATTCGGTAGAGGCGTCTGCGGTCGGGAGTACATCGTCATTCAGCAGAAGAACTGTTCCACGGGTGAAAGCGGAAAGCGTTTGAGAATACGTGATGATGTGGATTGAGTATAAAGAAGGGGATGAATTGATGACGGGTATGAGATGGACATGACGCCATGGTATTAATTTTAGACGATAAATGTTGTAATCGTGGTGGACTAGGAGTCGTGTTAGAGCCAGGGTATAAATATAAACCCTTAGTGTTTGTAATAGGGATTGAACAATTTCACAACAAACAGGCCCCATGCCAACTTTCGAGTCCTTCTAGTCGAGTCGTCGAGTTCTTCGAGAGGAGCTATCGATCCGCCGACCTCCGTAAGTACCGGCAACCTTGTATCATGTCTAGTATCATGCGGTGGATTTAGACTATGATGCAAGTAGTCTTGTTACCATGCTTAGTATCATGCGGTGGATTTAAGCTTGGTTCGAGAAGGTTTCCTTGTTGGATCATGAGTCATGCGGTAGGCTAAGATCTATCGTGGAGCTAGTTATCGGCTCTATTAGATTTGGCAAGATCTAATAAATTCATCAAGTTACCATGTGTTGCTTTGAATTTTGCTCTTATGTTTAATTCATGTAACACTCTTATTGCCCAATTTAGATTGACTAGATTCGGCTCTATCTTGTTTATGATCCACGTGTTGCGCGCTTAAATCTTTGGCTCGACGTGGTAAACGGGTCATGTGTTCTCTAATAGCCAACTTTGAATCAATCTAGATTATTACGTGTTGCAGGTTCAAGCTTGTTAATCTAGCATAGTTTGTTCCTTCTCCGCAGAACCCGAATCGGCTGTACAGCTGTATTCGGCAATTCCATCACGAGTGAAACATGTTCACGAGCTTTGCTTTAAATAATGTATGCTTTTAGCCTTCCATGTTTAGATCGTATCATGCGGTGGATTGATCTATTCTTGGTTGGTGGTGTGATTTTAAACAAGTTGTATCATGTGGTGGATTAACTTGTTTGGTGTCATGCTCGACGGGTTTGAAAGTACCTAGACATGCGGTAGACTAGTGCTTTTGGTCTATGCATGCATGTTTACTGCAAATTCATGATCATGCTTCGCTTTTATTTATTTCATCATGATTTATCCTTGGTAATCGGTCATGGTTATGTGCTACAATGTTGTTTAAATAAAGACCGATTTTCGTCATGCTTACGTCATACATTTGGCTATGCCCTATTTACATGCTTTATCGGTTCCCGAATGACGTTCGGATTGCTGGCAGATAGCTTGTTTGTAGCTATATGTCGTTCTAATTGGCTTTATAGCCGTAAATACGGAATCGTGCGGTACCACCGGCAAGTTCCGGGTTTTATCTAACCTTTTTCATCCTTTGTCGGTTTCGGGGAAAATTGACCGGCACGCTTCGGATTCGACGCCGGGCCACGTGTGTTAAGCCAGCTAATTCGGCTTGCTGTATGCTTGGCGTGAGGTGCTGGTTTTACGTCAACACACTTTTTGGCACGCCCGGTGGGACACTCAAGTTGATCAAGATGCCTGACATCCAAGATGTCCTAGATGTCATCTTCAATGAACTGTCTTCAGAACATCAACTACTACTGAAAGAAGATGTGGAGCAATTCTAGCAGAAGTGTCTGATGTCATTTTCCAAGAATAGGAGTGGTGTGCCATTCCTCAAGACAGATATGCCAAGAGTTCTGTTGCCAGGAGAGACTGATGCCACAATTGCTGCAGAGAAGCAAGAAGCTTTTAGTATGATACGACAGCTATGGAAGAAATAATGGCTAGACACAACACTGCACTTTTAAATAGCTTCCGACAGATGACGGTTGGTGTCTTTGGCACAAGCGTGGACAAGCATTTTGAGCAAGGTGAATCAAGTGCTACTGCTGCTGGCCAACCACCTCGTCTAGATGCAAGTGTTCAGCCACCTCAGCAAAGTATGAGTGTTCAGCCAACTCAACATGTGGGTAGTCAACCAATTCGGCAAAACCCTCATCAAGCAGTACCTAATCCACGCACATATGGTGAGATGGCATTCGACACTGCTGGAGTTCAACCTGTCTCTGCCTACAGGATAGCCCCAACAAGTAACAGGCTGCAAAGGAACATGTACAGGAATGGGTACTCAGAGTTCATGGACTATGCTGGTGCTACAGGGATGCCTGCTGGGGGGCCAGGGAATCAAGACACCAATATTGATCTCCTGGTGCAGAGGATGACCGATGTGCTTCAAAATCAATTCGGTCTAAAGCCTAAGAATTAAGGACACGTGTATACACCTCCCATCCCAGAATGGTACCACCGGGTAGCATTGCCAAACAGGGTGAAAGTCCCCACGGAGTTCACCAAGTTTTCAGGGCAAGATGATACTAGTACTGTGGAACACATAGCCCGATATCTGATGCAGCTTGGGGAAGCTTCTTGAAGGACCGATACGGTGAACCAGAGAGGGGGGAGTGAATGGGAGCCAATAAAAAATCTTCTCGAAGGAGATGGAAACTCCAACAAGAGGAACACGGCTTCCAACACACGTCTCCGACTCACTACCCAAATTGGCCAAGCCCACGTAGCCACTGGAGTGCCTCTGGACCTAGGAACCAACACACAACCTTCCAACCCGAGAACGCAGCGAAACACCAAACCTCGAGTCCACTGACCAACATCGGTCAGACCGGTGAGCACCACCGGTCGACCGGTCCCCGCCGGTGAGAGTTGGCTACTTCCACTAAGTGGCTTCACACCGGTCGGTAGCCGGTGCAACACACCGGTCGGACCGGTCCGAGCCTGAAAGCCCCCAAATCACCAAACGGGCCTACCGACCTCCAAACCGACCCAAACTCGAAACAGGTCCGCAACACGGGACAACAACGAACACACCCGGACGTTCACCCGAGCAAAAGCCCACCAAGGGTTGCACCGGTCGAGCCGGTCAAGAGCACCGGTCGGACCGGTGTATCTCCGGGCGGCTCGGGATGAACAAGACCCGCGGGTCAACTCCCCCAAATTGAAACCTCGATCTCCCGAATTGCTCCACGGACTTGAACAAGACTTTGGCGATAATACGAACACCTCATGAGGAGTCCATAGCCAAGTTTAATCCCACCAAAAATTGTCCAAAAAGGAGGAATCGAAGAAATCCCGCCAAGAACACCTCTAACCCTAGAACTCGGAAAACCCCAAAATCGAGCCCCTTTACTCACGGATTTGGGAGGGAATCACAGCCCAAAGAGCCACGAAGGGTTCCCACAAATTTCCCCCATCAAATCTCCAAGAGAAAGGTCCCGAAAACAACCCAAGAAAAACACCAAGAAAGGGCTTCGAATATCACCACCAAGAACAACCGGGAACAACACAACAAGGCCTTGAGGAACCACGCCGAATCATCTATACATGCCACAAAGGTTCATACAAGGTCTAGCTTGCCGCCCAATCATCCAACCCTCTCACAAGATCTCACCATGAAGCTCTCAAGCTAGTCCTATGGAAATCCTAAGAAAATAGGAAGGGAAAAATAGGAAAGCAAATGAACTAGGGTTCCCCGAGGTTGGCTGCCATCCTCTCACCTCATGGGTTATATGGAGGCAACCGAAAGTCTAAAATACCCTTTCCTACCAACTACGGATACAAGCCCCCTCAAGGGTGGTTTTGGAAGTCTTCAAGCTTTCTCCATCGGACGGATGCCGGCGATCGCAACCTCGCTTAGCCTCGACGCAAGCCTTGCGATCCCGACGCGTGTCCTCCACTTCGAAGTTTCGGATCGCGTCGTCGCACACCGGTCAGACCGGTGATCCTCACCGGTCAGACCGGTACCCACCGGTCAGACCGGTCGGACCGATCCGGCGGCTGCTGCAGCTCTGTCTTCGGTTTTTCGGTCTTGGCTTTGTGGATCAACCAAGGAACCCAGTGGTTTTCTGGTGAACCACCGGAAACCCCGCGAACTCGGTGTAGCCTCTGCCAATCTCCACTCATGACTCGGCTCCCACGTAGTCCTGGCTCGACCTTGGTTTTGTGGCTCAACCAAGAAACCGTCCACGACTTCATCTTGTTGTTCATGCCATCATGCGGCTCTCACTTGACCCCGCTGGCCACCGGGTCCCTCGAACGAAGCCTACTTGTCTTCTCCACACCTGGAGGCCTCAGCGACGACGACCTTTCGTGCTTGTTCTTCACCCGCACCAACACCGATCAAGCCGCAACCTGCACTTGCAATACTTAGCCAAGAATCGGTCCACAAACAACGTTGTCAATCACTCATCACACAAGGAAGCGACCATCCACCCCGTCCTCGAACCACACATGGTCCTCAATCTTTCCCTTGATGAGTGCATTGACAACACCCACACGAAAGTAACAAGAAAGAAGAAAAAGAAAAGAAACGAACAAAAAGAAACTCCAACAAGCGATCGAAAGCCAAACAAAGGAAAAGAGCAAGATCACTTGAAGAAGACAAGTCTCAGACCCCTTAGGCAAGGGCAAGGCTCGACACATCTGAGACAAAACAAAGCTCAAGCAAAGAGCGCAAACCACCAAAACAAAACTCGAAAAGCCACAAAGAGCTCCCCCTGCACACATGCAAGCTCCCCCTGAACCAATGCAACTCGCCCTCAACGAAAGCATGCAAATCACTTGAAAACAGGACAGCTGCAACAACTTCAGCTCACACCGGTCAGACCGGTCACCACCACCGATCAGACCGGTGCCCAACATGTGCACAGGACCAACACTCTGACCAGTCAGACCGGTGACCACGACCGGTCAGACCGATGCACACCAGAGCCCAGAAATGGCTCGAAACCACCTGAATACCTTCTAAATGCATCCAACAAGCCATTTCAAGCTCAAACTTCTCCCCCTTGTTGGCAATGCATGAATCAAGCCAAAAATGCAAAACTTTCAACCTAGAGCTTCTCAAATAGACAAAATTCAACAAAGGATGCTACACATGTGTGACAACCCCACCCGAGATAATTCTGTACTATCGCCTAAACCACTCCATTTGGTCATTAAGCGATAATAAAGAAGCATCCCGTTGAGTGTTGCCGGGTTTACACCCAGTAAATCACTTGGAAACACAGAGAGGATTGAACGTATGCATTAAAACTCCCACGAAGGAGAGTCCGGAGTGCCTTACAAATTAACATCAAATCCCCTTAGGGTCCATTATTACAAACATAGTTCTTTGACACGAAAGTAAATGGTTCGAGTTTATTGAAATCAGCGGAAGATAGTTAAACGATATGATCACATCATAGGAGGCCCGTCCATGATGCAATCACTCTTCGTCATCCACCCATTCCGGCTCCCGGCCGGGTGGAAGTTCTCCGGCCACACATCAGATGCATTACCTGGAACAACATTTATAAAACAAGACTGAGTATACTAATACTCAGCAATACTTACCCTCTAAAAGAAAGACTTTACCTCTATTCATGCAAGGCTTTTGGCTAGTGGGTTTGTTTGCCCAAAATCTGCTAAGTAGTGAATCCTTACTTTCCACATTTTAGCTCATGTTCTAGTTGAAGTAATCATTACTAGGTAAGCAACTATTGCAACCAAAGTTATACAAATAATTAATCAAACTAATAATCTTCACAAAGTTCCATCATAAAGGGATATCATGGCCAGTCGGGTAAGTAGTCTCAGATGACGGTGAGAGCCCGACAATCGATGATTCATAACCTTGCAAGGTGGACCTAAACACATGGGAGGTGACCTCACCAAGAGTTCACCAACCAGGCGGTTCCTGTCATTCTTCGGTTTGGGGATAATAGCTCACAGTCTTAAGTACAAGGTTTATCTGGGTTACGCCACTAAGGTCTCCCAGCCTCACGCATGCACTCGGGTGTGACAGAACCACCCAAAATAATTCCGTATTATCGCCTAAGACGGTCCACTTGGCCATTAAGCAATAATAAAGAATTATTAAGTCGCTTCCGCCGGGTAAAGCCCGGTAAATCACATACAACAGGATCGCTGATATGCGCTAAGCCCACACGAAGGCGGGACCAGAGTACCACATTACATTACATGAAAAGGGTTCACAAGTTTAACATTATTACAAACCAGGTTTTTGTACATAAAAGTAAACATGGTTCAGAGTTTAAACAGCGGAAAATAAAACTAGCGCATGATACACACGGGAGGCCATCCATGCATATCACTCCTCATCATCGTTTTCCCATTCAAGATCCCAACCATCCGGGATAGAACCGGCCGGATGGGATTACCCGAAAACAACAAATTAAGCAAGGCCGAGTACTAATACTTAGCAAGACTTACCCGACAAAAATAAAGCAAGACTAGACATGCAAGGCTTTTTGGCTTGTGGGTTTGTTTTGCCAAAAGCGACTAAGAGTGGATCTTTATTTTCAAGTTTTTAGCTCATATTCTAGTATGTTAATCGGTCTAGGTGAGCACCGTACTTGAACAAGCATGTTGTGCAAACAATATTAAACGAGGTAACAATATTAATCCAAAATGTTCCATAAACACACATGGGGTAGCCAGTGGTCAAGCCGACTCAGATAACGGCGAGTGACCGACGATCGATCGATTTATATCCTTGCAAGGTAAACCCAAGATACACGGAAGAAGTAGACCCCAAGAATTCAAATAAAAGCAAATGCAGGGTCTACCCCCGACCAGGCGGTTCCCAACATCCCACAGTTTGGGATCAGACGCTACAAACTCTGGTACACGGTTATCCGGAGAGTCTAACCCGACCAGTCCGGACTCACACACTATACCACGGGTAGCTAGCCCGGAGACACATCCCAAGCGGGTAGCTAGAAAGATCCCGCCCCGGTTCAGAAGGTACTAGGCTTACTGGGTCCCATTCCCGGCAAGTACTTGGTACGTTCAATAGCTTAGGACCAGACACCATGCTACTCGATCGAGACCGAACCCATTGCTCTTACCACGTGAGCGAGTCAATTTAATCAACTTATGATTCCAACATAAGCATCCTATATCTCGCGAGCAATGAGTCATCACTCGACTTCTACCGTAACCTTAGAGCATGGCACTAGCATTCCTATCATACTAGTAAAAGAGCATAGGAGTCCTAAGGATTATGCAACTAGGTTTCAAAACAACTCCTCGAAACTTAAATGCACAAAGTAAAGCATAAATGCTGAAAAGTAAAAGACATGATTTTAATTTAAAACATGGGTTAGATGAAACCGGTGCTTGCCTTCCTCGGACTCGGTTCCCAAAAAAGCCTTTGGCTCTTCCGGACTTTGGTCCGGGTCTTCTTGCACACTAGCTTGATTCAACTCTCCACTAACTCGCTCCCTCCTCCTCTTGGGTGAGCGTGTACGTCTGTCGGGGAGATCTACACGTTCACATGCACATGCATTAGATTATGGTGAAGGTGGGAGAATTACCACAACACCAACTCTTGTTGGACACATTCATCCAAACAACATTTTTTTCTTACAGAAATTATTAGTGTGTGTGATAAATAACAAAACACTATTTTGATGGTGATTGTGTGCACATCTAAGCAATTTAAGTTACTTAACTTCACCAAACAACAAGGGGGGTGTGTTTAATTTAATAAAAACAGAAACAAACACGATTTTACAATTTAGCACTTCAATTTCCATTTCTCTCTTTAATTATTTAAAACAAGCCTTTCAACCATAAATCCAAATTAAATCAAAAACACTTCCAATGAACCTAATCTTTTGCACACTGAAACATATGCTTAATTTAAGCTCTCACACCAAAATTTGGCTTAAGATTATTTATACATTAATTTATACGAAAAAGACAAATTTCAGCCTAGTAAATCAACATTAATTCATATAAAAAGATTTAATAAACTTTTTGATCTCAACTTTCTCCTACAGGTCATGTATGCCAAGAATGAGTTTCTAACCAAAGCATGGTTGCAAATTCAAATTATGTTTCAGATTTTGAATTTAAACTCCTACACAAGCTTAAATCCAAATCACCTATTAAACAATTCCCTAAAATCACATCCATCATACCCGAGGTGCTAATCAACAAGGAAAATCCCTAGGGTGCACTTGTGGTTGCAGAAAAGTTCATTAAAGGGGCTATAAAAAGCATCAAACTTAATCTAGCATAAAGCTTAAATAAATCATAACAGAAAATATACATATCAAAATCATGCAAACTTTTGCCACATATCTAGACATGCCATAAAGAGCAACATATCCAAAATTCAAGTCGATAGCATGTGTATATTTTAAATCACACTAAAAACACTCCAAACTGAGTTTGAATTTTCAATTTAAAAACTGTACAGAAAACCCATATACATGTTTTCTAGAAAAGATAGATTTCTTCACCACGAATCCAAAAAAATTAGTTTTGCATTTTTCTGATTTTTCTACGATTTTTAACGATTTTTCAAAGGTTCAGCCTGGACACCCTAGATCCGAAAACTGATTTCTTACGAACAGGTCCCCTGGGTTTGCGTTCCAGCCCCTAGAAAGACCTCAGACCTCGCAATGTGGTCCAGACCGTGGACAGGGATGAAGATGGTCGGAATCCGGCGAGGAGGAGGCCGAACTTGGCGGGGAAAGGGCGGGGGAGTGGTGTAGGCTCGCCTGGGGTTCGATTTTTGTCGTTCCGGGCGGCGGGAGGTGCTCCGGCGATGGAGAACGGTGGCGGCGTGGATCTTGGGCCGCCACTGCCTCTGCTCCGGCGAGTTGGCCGGCCGTGGAGGTGAGCAAGCGGCTTGGCCGGCTCCAGTGGAGTTGTGAGGACGTGGAGGAAGGCTGTGGGGGAGATGCGGACCAACGATGGGGCGAGCTTGGCCGGTTCGACCTTGCCCAGGGACGGGCGGAACGGCCCTGCGTGTGCTGGAGAAACTAACGAGGAAAACAGACAGAGGGAGAGGAAGCGGTAGAGGAAGGGGCTCTGTTTTTCCTCGTAGGGATAGCGTCCGTGCAGGACCTTTGAGGCAGAACGTGGGGCGCGATAAGCACTCGCCGGGCCGCGTGTCCATGCGCGCGCATGCGGGCGGACGGGCGGGCACGACGGTGGCCGAAAATTTTTGAAGAGGGGCAAACATGTATGAGTGTACAACAATTTTGTGAAATCAAAACAACACATCTATAGATCACTAAAAAGCATGAAACTTTTTAGATAGTTTCCATAAATCTTAATTAACCCATTTTGCTTGGAACTCGGCATCATAGCTATTACATATTTCAAATGAAAATTCTCCCCGGAAGGATACTTTTGCAAATTCGGGTAACCTTGTTTGGCATCAAGATGATCTCTAAAAATTCAAGAGAATATACCTAAATTCATGTTGGAAGAGGTACTAATTGATCAAGTGTTGAGATTTTGACCAAGGATTCTTTTGCAAAGTTGATCAAACTACGCTAAGTATGCTTTGGGACTAACTACGCTTTATTAACACAACTAACTAAGGTACTTAGCTTCTTAAACATACGGGATGTTACAGACTACCCCCCTTAAATGGAATCTCGTCCCGAGATTCGACAACAAGATTAGAGGAAATCCTCTAGGGGAGATAATGAGTTTCACGAGGGAAACCACGAGCAAAGATAAACTCTTTCATATCTAAATCACAAAGATGATAAAAGGTACATGGCTCCGCCTCACACATCATCAATGTCGCTCGTGAGGAAGCGGGCGATGAATGTACACATGGAAAGCTAAAGCCATCAAGAAGCGGAACGCAAAGCGGACATATATTGCTACTAGAGTCCAAATGCGAACGAATTAAACATCTCCCGAACATGAGCCATGGTTGGCAACATCGGGTTGGATCCTTCCTGTGGCCTTGTTCTAAACTTCTTCTTTGGGTCACCGAGGAGATGATGGAAATCCTTCTTGACGGCGATTGTCACAAATGATGAAGATGGTTGGCGTGAGTCTTGAAAGAGCGGCCGGATGAAAAAGATGGTGATAGAGGTTTAAAGCTCGAGTGGAGGTCCGGCTCGGAGGTGGTAGAAAACGATGAGAGATACTCTCCTTTTATCGAGGGTTGCCATGGTGCAACACGGGGGCATACCGGCCACTTGTGGTAGGATTGGCGGAGGGTTTGGAGCGATGGCGGCCATGGTGAGGAGTGACAGAGTCATAGACAACACGAGGCAGGTGAAGCACAGATATGTAGGCGGTCAAACGACCATCAAGACTTGGTCATGGTGCAAGAAATAAGATGAGAAAACATCTATGTTGAGAACTCTCTGTATTTTCTATGATGAGATCATAGTCCTGAATTTATGATGATTGGATTAGGTATTAGGCAAACTCTGAGATTTTGGAAAGAAAGAGGCCAATCGAAAGGTTCCATAGAGATGTTTCTAAAGACGAAGTCTGGTAAACAATCATGTTGTGAAGCTCATTTACTAAGATTTCTGAACTTTACTTTTAGAAGAGCAACAAGGATTTCAACTTTGGGATTGTCTTTGGCTGTATAAGTTGTCAATTGGCAAGAACAAAACTTTGGAGAAGGTTGTGCTGGGAGCTAGGAATTTTACTCTTGCTCAAGGTTATTCCTGATGAAGTATTTTAATTACTTTATGCACCACACCAGGGTGTAATGATTTTGAGTTGAAATTCATGCACTTGATGAGTCATGGGATGACAATGCTTATGCGTATGGGAAATGACTCGTGCAATAATGGGATGGTGCACATGATGCTTGCTTATGATGAGGTGCATATAGTATGATGTATATGCACATGAGCATGTGATGCTTATGCACATGAACTTATGGTGCTTATGTAATGATGCATAATGAGTGATGCACATGATGCGTGCATGATGTAGTGCACACATGATGATGCACATGTTGATGAAATGCGTTGATGCATATGCTCATGAGATATGTTGCTCATGGTGCATAGTCAGTATGCCTTATTGCACCCATGGAGTTAGTTAAGAAAAGGGGGAAGCAATCAAAGAGTAGGGAACAAAATTGTGGTGAGTCATTTTCCATAACCCAAGATACCCGGCGCGCTCCTTGTGATAATCACATGGTTGCGGACCACATGATACCCTAGGTTCCGTCGCGGCACCTTTAGTTAGGGAAACATCATCAACCACAAGGAAGGTAGAGTAAAAGGATTTTTTTTACCTATGCAAGTTAGTCACCCAAGATTTCCCAAATGCACAAGTTATATAATGCGCAATGAAACTGGGTTGTTAAGGTATGCATAAGCATTGTAATAAAATGCTCCAATTTGCATGCCACATGATTCTTCACGCTTATAAACATGAATTTATTTATTTGTTTGTAAGCAAGCATAGGGAAAAAAAGATCAAGTTTGAGGCAAGGAACTTTAGAGCGAGAAAAGTAGGGATACCAGCGCCAGAAAGTTGTGGGACCAACGTTCATGGCTATAAGGAGTTGAAGTGTTGTCTCCTATCTAAAGAAAGTGTGGGGAAACGACCAAAGAAAAAGAGCACAACGGAGTTTTAGTTGACTTGACAAAAGATATGATATGTTCCTTATGTAGGTAAGAAGGTGTCGATACTTCGTATTCATTTTATTGCCCTCAAAATCGATGAGCAAGGTCAAAAAGAAACATTTTCAAGGTTGGGAGATTAATAGTGATCGAACCCATGATGTCAACATCCGGGAATAGTTGAGTGCTTCAGAGAGCATACCCGCATGATACGGGAGTGAACACGTCAGCTAAGAAATCATACTCACGAATCCGAAAACCTCTACTCGCCTTGGCGGTTGTGCAGCAAGCCAAGGTTCACAAACATGTTCACAACTCTTAGAGTAGGAACACGAGGAGGCTGAATTTTGATGAGCGCATCGAACACAAAGTTTCAACCCACGCTTGTATTTTTTAATTATTCACAAAATTTCAAGGAAATTAAAAGAAGACCTTATCATGATTTCGCTGGAAGAAAAATCCCAGCTATCAAATGATTTCATTTGGTACCCAATGCTTGGGCCATGCTCTCATGGTGCTAATAACGCATTTGCTACGCGAGAGCATATTCAAACTGAGCTAGCCTCATGCATGGATCACCACACCAAATGGGAGGCAATAGCCACATGCATGGCACAAGTTCGATGGCGGTGACGGATTGTTACCGCTTGACTCTATATCAACTACTCCTCTGAAACTGAGGAGAGGATTTCCGTCCATCGAAACCATGTGATATTCCATTAGATATACATCCATAATTTTGCCAACAAAATGGCAAAAAGGCATGTCTAAGGAGACTTTAATTGGAAGTTTTCAGAATTTGGACAGCAACAGCTCTTAGAAATAAATTCATATCTCTCGCCTCAAGTGTCAAAAATTTCTAAATTTTGGTAAGCATATGTAGAATTTCATAATCCACAACTTTGGTATTCAACTCCAGAACAGATTTAACTTTTACTGGGGTTGAAAAATTCATTTACCAAAGCTCTGTCTAGCAGTTTGGACAGCAAACAGTAGCTGACTAAAATTCGATATTTCTCAATATACACATGCAGGAATGCTGAAATTTTGTGAGCATTGCTATCACAAAATTATGAATCATTTTGATATTCAAGGTTTGCTCTATATCCCAAAGGAAGATGACCTAAAAATTTGAATTTCAGAGATCATTAGTTCTGAATTCAGCAGGACAGAGACCTAATGTTTTGGGTATAACTTTCAAACTAAAAATCTAGTGATCTTGAGATTTCTACAGGAGGTAGATAGATACCTAAGGAGTAGTTTTGGTATTCAAATGTTGCATAATATCGTATTGGAAAAAGGTGCAAAAGATCCATTTTCAGAGTGCTGTTGCCCAGAAATTTCAGCAAGACAGCGCTTCACTAAAAAGATCATATCTCTAAAATTAAGAACCCGATGACCATGAGTTTTGGCAGCACAAAGTATGCTGTATAATAAACATTTTTGGTATAGATTCTCTGGGAAGGATCTGTTTGGAACTATAGGTAAAAATTGAGTTTTCTACCTAACTCAGGATTTTGACAGCATTTCAGCAAGACTTAGGCTAGCCATTTTGATCCTAACTTCAGTTTTAAACATCCTAAACTCCTGAAAAATTCAGAAAGCAAACTTAACTAGGTGATGAACAATTTCCCTAACGAGCACCTAGCCAGAAATATTCTAGATAAACCTTAGAAAATTTGGACAACATCTAGTTACAATTTTGCTTAACACCTGATCAAAGCAATCACACTAGCAAGATTGGTCCTTACGAAACACACATTAAATAGAGACCAAGCAACACATGAATTGACTTCAGTTTTGGTTTGATAGCTTTTACATGATGCAAAAAGCGTCCTAAACTTCCTCACAAAGCTTTTATGCTTAAAAACGAAGTTAGTGCGGTGGCGGGGCATATATAAACGTCTCTCCCTATAATAACTAGTCGGAAGCTATTCGTTTCTTAATTACCGTACCTAATAACCGTGGTTAGTGTACCTACGAAAATCACGGATATTCAAGACCTTTTGTGCCAGCACTCACGAAAGCGTCCACATTCATTACCGTTCACTACAGAAACGGTATCCATACATAAAGCCGTTGCATGGACAGCGTCCTAGTTAAGACTCTGACGCGACGTGAGTGCCCATTGGAATAGGCCTCACTCATCCGTCACGACTTTCCCGTGGTACCATCACGTATGGCAAAACGTGACGAGACTCGGACGCGACGTGACACCCATTAGAATAGGTCTCACGGTCCCTCACGGGACTTCCCCGTGGTACCACCACGTATGGAAAAACGTGATGAACTAGTATGGTTGTGCATGAAAGTAAGTTTTGACAGGAATAAATGTGCTGGAAGTCAGACTAAATACACCATAATATATTAGCCACCTGAAAGAACCCGAAAATTCCCTCTAGGGCCTCTCGGACTAGATTAAACCTTAACGTCCTACTCTTTTAGCAAGATTATTAATCTTGGCAACTTTTATTCCAAAACAAGTTTGTTAAGGTATTTTAATTACTCTGGTGCATATCATCGCTCTGGTACCAGCTGTGACAGAACCGCCCAAAATAATTCTGTATTATCGCCTAAGCCGGTCCACTTGGCCATTAAGCAATAATAAAGAATTATTAAGTCGCTTCCGCCGGGTAAAGCCCGGTAAATCACATACAACAGGATCGCTGATATGCGCTAAGCCCACACGAAGGCGGGACCAGAGTACCACATTACATTACATGAAAAGGGTTCACAAGTTTAACATTATTACAAACCGGGTTTTTGTACATAAAGTAAACATGGTTCGCAGTTTAAACGGCGGAAATAAAACTAGCGCATGATACACACGGGAGGCCATCCATGCATATCACTCCTTATCATCGTTTTCCCATTCAAGATCCCAACCATCTGGGATAGAACCAGGCCAGATGGGATTACCTGAAAACAACAAATTAAGCAAGGCTGAGTACTAATACTCAGCAAGACTTACCCGACAAAAATAAAGTAAGACTAGACATGCAAGGCTTTTTGGCTTGTGGGTTTGTTTTGCCAAAAGTGACTAAGAGTGGATCCTTATTTTCAAGTTTTTAGCTCATATTCTAGTATGTTAATCGTCTAGGTGAGCACCGTACCGAACAAGCATGTTGTGCAAACAATATTAAACGAGGTAACAATATTAATCCAAAATGTTCCATAAACACACATGGGGTAGCCGGTGGTCAAGCCGACTCGGATAACGGCGAGTGACCGACGATCGATCGATTTATATCCTTGCAAGGTAAACCCAAGATACACGGAAGAAGTAGACCCCAAGAATTCAAATAAAAGCAAATGCAGGGTCTACCCCGACCAGGCGGTTCCCAACATCCCACAGTTTGGGATCGACGCGCTACAAACTCTGGTACACGGTTATCCGGAGAGTCTAACCCGACCAGTCCGGACTCACACACTATACCACGGGTAGCTAGCCCGGAGACACATCCCAAGCAGGTAGCTAGAAAGATCCCGCCCTGGTTCGAAGGTACTAGGCTTACCGGTCCCATTCCCGCAAGTACTTGGTACGTTCAATAGCTTAGGACCAGCACCATGCTACTCGATCGAGACCGAACCCATTGCTCTTACCACGTGAGCGAGTCAATTTAATCAACTTATGATTCCAACATAAGCATCCTATATCTCGCGAGCAATGAGTCATCACTCGACTTCTACCGTAACCTTAGAGCATGGCACTAGCGTTCCTATCATACTAGTAAAAGAGCATAGGAGTCCTAAGGATTATGCAACTAGGTTTCAAAACAACTCCCGAAACTTAAATGCACAAAGTAAAGCATAAATGCTGAAAAGTAAAAGACATGATTTTAATTTAAAACATGGGTTAGATGAAACCGGTGCTTGCCTTCCTCAGACTCAGTTCCTAAACAAGCCTTTGGCTCTTCTGAACTTTGGTCCAGGTCTTGCTGCACACTAGCTTGATTCAACTCTCCACTAACTACTCCCTCCTCCTCCTGGGTGAGCGTGTACGTCCCGTCGGGGAGATCTACACGTTTACATGCACATGCATTAGATTATGGTGAAGGTGGGAGAATTACCACAAAATCAACTCTTGTTGGACACATTCAACCAGACAACATTATTTTCTTACTGAAATTATTAGTGTGTGTGATAAATAACAAAACACTATTTTGATGGTGATTGTGTGCACATCTAAGCAATTTAAGTTACTTAACTTCACCAAACAGCAAGGAGTGTGTTTAATTTAATAAAAACAGAAACAAACACGATTTTACAATTTAGCACTTCAATTTCCATTTCTTCCTTTAATTATTTGCGGCAAGCCTTTCTACCATAAATCCAAATTAAATCAAAAACACTTCAAAAGAGCCTAATCTTTTGCACACTGCAACATATGCTTAATTTAAGCTCTCACACCAAAATTTGGCTTAAGATTATATATACATTAATTTATACGAAAAAGACAAATTTCAGCCTAGTAAATCAACATTAATTCATATAAAAAGATTTAATAAACTTTTTGATCTCAACTTTCTCCTACAGGTCATGTATGCCAAGAATGAATTTCTAACCAAAGCATGGTTGCAAATTCAAATTATGTTTCAGATTTTGAATTTAAACTCCTACACAAGCTTAAATCCAAATCACCTATTAAACAATTCCCTAAAATCACATCCATCATACCCGAGGTGCTAAACAACAAGGAAAAGCCCTAGGGTGCACTTGTGGTTGCAGAAAAGTTCATTAAAGGGGCTATAAAAAGCATCAAACTTAATCTAGCATAAAGCTTAAATAAATCATAACAGAAAATATACATATCAAAATCATGCAAACTTTTGCCACATATCTAGACATGCCATAAAGAGCAACATATCCAAAATTCAAGTCGATAGCATGTGTATATTTTAAAGCACACTAAAAACACTCCAAACTGAGTTTGAATTTTCAATTTAAAAACTGTACAGAAAACCCATATACATGTTTTCTAGAAAAGATAGATTTCTTCACCACGAATCCAAAAAAATTAGTTTTGCATTTTTCTGATTTTTCTACGATTTTTAACGATTTTTCAAAGGTTCAGCCTGTACACCCTAGATCTGACAACTGATTTCTTACGAACAGGTCCCTGGGTTTTGCGTTCCAGCCCCTAGAAAGACCTCAGACCTTGCAATGTGGTCCAGACCGCGGACATGGATGAAGATGGTCGGAATCCGACGAGGAGGAGGCCGAACTTGGCCGGGAAAGGGCGGGGGAGTGGTGTAGGCTCGCCTGGGGTTCGATTTTTGTCGTTCCGGCGGCGGGGGGGGTGCTCCGGCGATGGAGAACGGTGGCGGCGTGGATCTTGGGCCGCCACTGCCTCTGCTCCGGCGAGTTGGCCGGCAGTGGAGGTGAGCAAGCGGCTTGGCCGGCTCTAGTGGAGTTGTGAGGACGTGGAGGAAGGGTGTGGGGGAGATGCGGACCAACGATGGGGCGAGCTCGGCCGGTTCGACCTTGCCCGGGGACGCGGCGGAACGGCCCTGCGTGTGCTGGAGAAACTAACGAGGAAAACAGACGGAGGGAGAGGAAGCGGTAGAGGAAGGGGCTCTGATTTTCCTCGTAGGGATAGCGTCCGTGCAGGACCTTTGAGGCAGAACGTGGGGCGCGATAGGCACTCGCCAGGCCGCGTGTCCGTGCGCGCGCATGCAGGCGGACAGGCAGGCACGGCAGCTGGCCGAAAATTTTTAAAGAGGGGCAAACATGTATGAGTGTACAACAATTTTGTGAAATCAAAACAACACATCTATAGATCACTAAAAAGCATGAAACTTTTTAGATAGTTTCCATAAATCTTAAATAACCCATTTTGCTTGGAACTGGCATCATAGCTATTACATATTTCAAATGAAAATTCTCCCCGGAAGGATACTTTTGCAAATTCAGGTAACCTGTTTGGCATCAAGATGATCTCTAAAAATTCAAGAGAATATACCTAAATTCATGTTGGAAGAGGTACTAATTGATCAAGTGTTGAGATTTTGACCAAGGATTCTTCTCGCAAAGTTGATCAAACTACGCTAAGTATGCTTTGGGACTAACTACGCTTTATTAACACAACTAACTAAGGTACTTAGCTTCTTAAACATCCGGGATGTTACATCGGGTGGCGAACCCGGGGCCGCAACCCTAAGAGTAGTGATAGTAAAACCCCGTACCGCCTCATTTAGGTACTAGGCTTACCGTACCCGTTTCCGGCAAGTGTTTAGTACTTTCAAACACTTAGCCCACGAAGCCATTGGACCGGAGCCCAAATCCCATGCTCTTACCACATGAGCAATCCATTTAAACATATGGTGATTCCATAAAGGAGATCCTATTCTCGCGAGTGACGAACATCACTCGACTTGTACCGGATCCTTAAGCATAGCAACTAGCAACCTAACTTGCTAGTAAAATATCATAGGTACTTATGGATCATGCAACTAGGGTTTCATTTCAACTCCCGCACGTAAATGCACATACAATGACAAGAAGTAAATTCGAAGTTTTAAAGAAACACCGGGGTTAATGAATAAACCGGGGCTTGCCTTCGTCAAGACAAGCAGACACACAAACTTCCGACCTTGGCCCGGTCTTGCTCTACGGTCACGTAGTGCACGTCTCCTCCCCGCTCCCTCGTCCTCGTCGGCCCGGCACAAGCGTATAGCTACCGTCGGGGACTTCTACACGGGGAATGCAATGCAGTGATTAGGAGTGTAATCATTTTAAATTAATTCCAAAAACAGTAGCAACCAGATGCAAGGAGTATATGGCTGGCCATATTCTTCTTAACAAAAGCATTTAAACATTTTCCTTTTTAAAAGAATAAACAAAAGTCCATTTAGCCTACCCTTTTAAGGTGATTGTGTGCACATCTATTTAAGAAATATTTTACTTACAAACAAACAGCAAGGAGAATTACTATCATGGCATCAATTTACTTTTCCAAACACCTCTCCTTTAGTCATGCACTAGAGAGAGTGATTTTCCTTAGTTTCCCTTTCTAGATTATTCTAGTTTGAGTTCTTTTGCATACCCAAAACCTACAAACTGCTCCAGCAAACTCCCACTGGTCCTACAGACCAGGAGGCCTACTTGGAAAGCAAGAAAAAGGGTTCTAGCACCATTGAATTTAATATACCAAAATAGGAGCATTCCTAGCTAGCATAAAAGGAAATAATGCATAACAAATTAAATAGGACAAAAGTGATTCCCATCTTTCACCTACACATACTCTGGTCCAAAACAAGCTTAACGAACTATCAAACACACATATATCCTTCATGAAACATGCTACACCTATTTATGATTAAAAACAAGCATAAATGAGGAAATAATATTTCTAACAGGGATAAACTCATGGTAAATTCACCAAGGATGCATTTCGACATTATAAGATGGTAGCCAGAAGTTGAACTCAAAATCAATTATATTTGGAGCTACAAAAATCATCTAGGAAGATTTACCAATATCACAAAATAATTTATTCAGCAAGATCCCTTCTGTAACTTTGTGCAAATTTTGGCACAGAGCCTAGATATACTAGTACTCACAACATATCAAAAAATCCGCTTAAGAGCTTGTGTGGATTTTGCAGAAACACAAATCTAAGTAATTTACATTCCTATTTTTCAAGCAAAAACTAAAACTCAAAAGTATATACACCTTTGGAGAAAGTTGTAGTTCTTGTTACACTAAGGACAGCAAAATTGGGTTTGCTATTTTTGGATTTTTATACGATTTTTAATCAATTTTACAAGGGGTTGGACTAATTCACAAAACAAGGAAGAATGTTTTGCACTCGCGAACCCTAGAACTTTTGGAATCTTCACATAAATAACCTTGGTCTCTCCCCCTCGGGCCCGACGGCGGGGACAAGCTCGCCGGCAGCGAGGTGGAGCTCGGCCACGCAAACAAGCGGCAGGGATCGTCGATTGGACTCACCCGTGATCGATTGGTGGCAGTGGATCGGCCGAGGGAATCTCCGGCGAGCGGCGGCGGCGGAGCAGCGGCGGCGCACCCGCGGGAAACTGGATGGCGGTGAGGAAAAGACCCGGGCTCAACCACGTGCCGTACGGGGAGCTTCCATGTGACCCGCAGAAGGTGCTAGGCAGGTCACCGGGCTTGGAGAAGTTTCGGAGGAGCGAGCTCGACGGCGGCGGTCCGACGGCGGCCGCGGGAACTCGGGTTCCGGCGAAGGTGTGGCTCGGCTGATCAACAAGCGGCGCGGGGAAGTGTTGTAGTTCACAGGGAAGGGTTGAAGCTCTTGGGTGCGTGAGGAAGGCGACTGGAAGAGGGTTCCCACCGAGTGATGGCAATGGCGGACGGTGGCGGCTCGGGTGAAAACGCGTGCGAGCAAGGGACGACCGGGGCTAGCTTATAAGCGCGGGAAGGTCGGTTGGGGTAGGTAGGGACGTGCCGGTGCCACTAGCACACGTAGGGAGGCCGAGGGCATGGCCGGCGATGTGCGCCGCTCCGGCGGCCAATGGCGCGCCACGGGCGGTGCGCCGGCCGGCGGATCAACGCCACCTAGCCCCGCCCACTTGCCACGGACGGCACACGTGAGTGCTCGCCGGCGCCGCGCGGTGACTAGCGGTCACACCGGCGCCTCGGCGTGCACGCCCGAAGCGGGTACGGTGCGTACGGCGGTGGCCGACGTGGCCGCGCACGACGTCGCGCCCCGAACGCATTCCGGCGTTCCCGTGTCGCTTGCATTTCACTAATCGCTTTTCGAATTGTTTTTCTCCAATTTTTCAAACTAAACTGCAACTTAGGGTCTGAAGCAAAGTTGAAGATTAAACATCCCTCTACAACTTTCACAAAGACTTGTAGGGGTTTTGCCCAAGAATTCGAGCAGGAACACCTTGCCAACTTGACCCAAATCTCGACGCCCGTGAACAGGAACAAGACACCTTCCAAGGTATTTTTCACCAAGAATTCCTTCGAATCTCAAATGCCAATCAACAGCAAAGTTGTGTGCCTCAACATTCTGCACATTTTTCCCTTTGGGTGGTTTTGAAGTGTTTAGGGAAATTTTGGAGAACGTGCCTCGTCGGTGTTTTAGACCGGCAACCTACTAAGGGGAGTACCCGAAGTAGATGAATGTGACTCGCCGAGATCGGTAACTCGAAGGAAGAGACACGTGGCACACAATTTAGACAGGTTCGGGTCGCGAGGTGCGTAATACCCTATGTCCTGTATGCTGCGTAGCTCTGGATTGATTGGGCACGATTACAAGATGGTGCAATAGTGCGCCGTGGGTTGTATGAGAGGAGATTGGATGCTAGAGATTGGTCCCCGCCTCGCCTTATATAGTCCCAGGAGGCGGGGTTACAAGTCGGAATAGGGAGAGAGTACTAGTCGAGTACGTCTAGGAGTCCTCCATACGGTGCGGAACATGTACGGCTCCCCTAACCGAGTACTACTCCCCGTGTAGTACTTGTGCTCCACGCCTTCGGAGTGTGCCGTGTAGCGCAATCCGGTAGTCCCGGGGGCCCACCGAGTAGTCGGTCCCGGTACCCACCAAGGTAGTGGGCCCGGGAGGTCCATACGATAAGCCCCCGAGTACTTTGTAGTCGAGAAGGATAGCTTCAAGTAGTCTTGACGGCCTTAACGAGTAGTCCTCAAGCGTCCCCGAGTGCTACAAGTCAAAAGTCCTCAAGAGTAGTCGAAGCATCCCAAGGCCGGGAATGTACTCCACCGATGTTTGAGCAATCTTGAAGTCTTCTCGAGTAGTCCCAAGCGTCCTCGAAAACCGCCTTCGAAGGTCTTCAAAAAATGCTTGTCTTGTCTTGAAGCCGAGTCGATATGGAGGTGCGATTTGCAAAATCGCACTCCATATGGAGTAGCCCCCGAGCCTTAGGTTGAGCCGCGAGCTCGGCCGAGGGTCCATCTCGAAGTCTTGGCAAGAAAATCCCGAGAAATCCGGAGAAAAAAACCGAAGGACACGTGGCACGGAGCCCCCGAGCCTTGAGTCGAGTACTTCCTCTCGAATTGAAGGGTCATCTTGAAGAATGTGTCCTGAGATGCTCTTGAGACTAGCCGCTTCCCAGGTAGTCGAGTAGAAGTAGCCGAGCCCCCTAGGTGAGGCGCGTCGACTAGTAGAATACGAAGGGTCACGCACAGCCGCTGAGTCAGCCGTGCGTGGACTTATCCAGCCGCCCGTTGCGGAGCCGGTTTGGCTTATAAATAGAAGCCAAAACCCTTAGGGTTTTTCACCCATTCGAGCTGCAGTCATTTCGATTCCATCTGAAGTAGATCCACTCCCAGCGCTTGCTGCCGCCGTAGTAG
Source organism: Cenchrus americanus (assembly GCA_947561735.1). Classification (NCBI taxonomy): domain Eukaryota; kingdom Viridiplantae; phylum Streptophyta; class Magnoliopsida; order Poales; family Poaceae; genus Cenchrus; species Cenchrus americanus. The sequence goes on along the minus strand of OX387239.1, from coordinate 181,685,364 downwards.
ATTCAAGTGTGCCGCCACCCAAAGCTTTTAGGGTAGCCCCCGAGCGGATGCGCGTGAAGACGCCCTGCACTTGGAGGATGAAGCCGTCACCATCCAAGACGTCGAAGGCCGCCGGGAAGAAGAGGGGCCGCGAAGAGGCCGCCGCGGCTGCCACCGGAGCAGCGCCACCCATGTCTCCACCGCGAGCCGATCCGAGCCGCGAGTGGAAGAAATCCAAGGTGAAGACGGAGGATCCGCTAACCCTCCTAAACAAAGGGTTCATCCGGGAGAAGGAAGTCGACATGTGGAGGTCCGCCGCTGGAGATCCATATCCGATGGAGAAGGCTGAAGACGAGATCCCCATGTTCGCGCGGTTCGTGGAGCGCGGGCTTGCGCTCCCGGCCCGGCCGATTTCTTCAAAGGGCTGCTCGGGTACTACGGGATTGAGTACCCGAACTCCGAACCCCAACCGCGTCTTCCACACCACGCTCTTCGTGCACTTCGCGAAGCCATCCTCGAATCAAGCCGCATTGGGTTCTTTTCCCAAGTTCTTCCGCGTCAAGCCGCGGCCAAGTGCGACCAACCCAAGGGTAGTCGGAGGAGCCGGAATCCGCTTGAGGGAAGACGCCGCGGAGCGCACTCGGCGTACAAGCCGGTGGACTCCAACACCGACCGGAAGACAAGGTGGTTCTACATCACGAACCACCATCCGGGCCCGCCGAAGCCGAGCGGACGGCGGCCCGTGCACCGCGAATGGTGGAACACGGAGCCCACCATGCAAGAGGGGATCCGGCCTTCCCGAGCCGCCGGCACGCATCAAGGTGCTCGGGGAGGCGGGACCGAGGGCCGAGCACGTGGCCTTCAGTTTCATGAAGCGGAGGGTGCAGCCGTTGATGGCTCGAGACACCTTAGGCTTCGAGTACATCGGCGACGACGACACGTCGCGGATGCCCGGAGGCGAGCTGGACGACAGCGACATCATCGAGAGGTTGTCGCGGATCTTCAAAGACATGCCGCCGTACACGGCGTGCCCTGTCCAAGAGTACGCCGCGCGCCCGCCAAAGGAGGTGAGTAGTCGTACTCCTCTTAGTTGAGTAGTCATTGCTTGGAGTAGTCGTGCCGATGTCTTCGTGTCTTGCAGGAGGACTTGAAGAAGTTCATCTCCGAGCCGCAGCCACCTCCGAGCGGAATCGAGATCCCGAGGGAAGGGAAGGCGAAGGAGCGGCGAGAAGTCGGTGAAGGCGATGACACCGTCGTCGTGGAGGATACCACCGACGACAACGAGGACGACGACGACGACGAGACGTTGCGGGACCGCTTCCACCGCGGTCGAGGTTTAGCCGCCCGGCTTGCCTCATGTTCCTCTCGGTGCAAGACCCCCCGACTAGCCTGGAGGCTAGCCTGGCTGCGCCGCCACGGAAGCCGCGCAACCCCCGCCAGAAGCGGGTGACGAAGAAGCTTAAGGTCTCGCAGACCACGCCTCGGGAGGTAAGTTGTCTTGGAACAGAGTAGTCGAGTACCCGTTGTACGAGTACACTTGCCGACGAGTAGTCTCCCTTGTATGCGGGAGGTGCCGCCAACGGAGCCCGTCGAAGAGGGTGACGAGGGCGTGTGGGACACGGGGGGGAGCCAACCGGAAGTCGTAGTCCAGCCCCCCACCGTTGAGGAGATCCCGGCGCAAATCGGGAGCGCCGGCCCCCCCTCGCTCCACGGGGAGCATAGAACCCGTAGCCGCCACCGTTGAAGAGGTGGTGGCTTCGTGAGCGCAGAGAGCATCGCGCCGGCCGCCGCCGCCGTGGGAGGGAGCGGTAGCCGCGGGAGCGTCGGAGGAGGCGCCCGCCGAGGGTGGACCGGTCGACATCGCCGCATCCTCGCGTGCTCGGTCGTGACAATAGTCCTGGTCGAACTTGTAAGTACTCCGTCTTCCCCGAGTGGTACTTGTTGTAGTAGTCGAGGTTGACCGACGACCGCTTATGTGTGCTTCTCGCAGAAATCCATGGATCCGTCCCGGGAGGGAGATGAGCCCTCTTCAACGGTGGCGGGAGAAGTCGCGCCGCCCGCCGAGGAGCCCGCTCCCACTACCCGTGCGGTGCTCGAGCCACCGGCCGCCGGGGCGCCGTTGCGCGAGGCCGCCGTTGTCGAAGGTGAGTACTCTTCGAAGCCGTGGAGCTCCTCGAGGAGTAGTCGTAGTCGCTGATGCACTTGTCTTCTCTTTGACAGGCGCTGAAGCCGAAGGTGGTGACATCCCCCGCAGGGGTGCCGATGCGCAGGTCGACACCAGAGGCCCCGGAGGCTGCGGGAGGAGCCCCCGAGCCCATGGGGGAGGTCGCCGAGGAGGCCGCCGGGGGAGAGGCGGTCACCACGTCGCCAGAGGTTGCTCTAGAGGTGGCTATCCGCTCCCCCGAGATCCAGGACGCAGAGCCCATCCGCTCTGCGCCGATGACGGAGGCCACCACGAGTAGTCGCGGCGGGATAGAGCTGCTCGCGGACAATCTTGTCGAGCCGGCGACGGTGGCCAAGCATCTCGAGGCGCTCCGTCGAGCGCCGAGCAAGGATGAAGGTAAGTAGCCGTAGCCACTAAGTAGCCAATCCTCCGTCGTTGAGTACTCTTGTAACTTGAATTGTCTTGTGCGGGACGTTGCGGAGCGGTCCCGCGACAAGTCGAACATGCTTTGCGCAGGGCTATGGCGACGCGGTGCTCCGAGCCGAAACGTTAGAAGAGCAACTTGTGAAGTCGCGGAAGCACGCGGCTACCATGCGCCGAAGCTCGACGCCGCCTTCGCCAAGTACCACAACGATGTCCGGGAGTTGCGGGCGAAGGGCGACGACTTGGTGCGGAAGAATAAGGGCCTCCGCAACAAGAACAAAGGTACGCCGCTGAACTTGTCGGGTACTTGTTGGAGGTCGAGAAGTCCTTGACCCGCTGTGCTGTTGTCATGTTGCGCAGCTTGAGGGCCGTGTGGAGCACTGAAGTCCTCGGAGACGAGCATGAAGAACCTCTTCTACCGGGAGCAAGAAGCCCGCCGGTACTTGAGCTCGACTACAAAGAACTCGCCTTCGAGTGCGAGAAGCACATGGAGCTCCGGATTGCTTCGACCTTTATCTCGTCAATCGCTACAAATCCTTGCGAGAAGTTGAACGAAGACCGCGAGGCATTGCGGGCCCCGTCGAAGGAGCTCGAAGAAGCCACACCGCCGATCGCAAGACTCCCGGTGCCGCCCCCGGCGGCCCCAAGATTGCTCCTCCGGTGGATCGCCTCAAGGAAGCTCCGAGCCGCCGGCCGCCTACGTGAAGCACATGGCGAGGTCGATCCCAAGACAAGTCTTGGCCTTCATGAAGTCGTACTTCCCGAAGGCTCCAAGTGGAAGTAGTCGCCGGCGGGGTAGCCGCCAACCGCACCGATGAGCAAGATGCGTAGCCGTCGGGAGCAGATGGCTCCCATCGCGGAGCGGTAGCCGAGAAGCCGAACCTCCGTAGCCATGTAATAGGTAGCTAGTAGCCATGGTTGTACAGAAAACAATTGGTAATGAATTGTTTAAGTATCAATGAAAAAAATTTTCCAGCAATGAGTACTCGTAGTCGCGATCTCGCAGTGCGGAGCCCCCATCGTGGAGTGGATGCGAGTAGTAGTACTCGACGGTAGTGGTCCCGTTGTAGGGAGTAGACAAGAAAGAAGTTGATGAACGATCAAACTTTATTACCGAAGGAGTACGCCCGGATGGCCGGGGCCGTAGTTACAAAGTGGTCGCCCGGACCCGCAGGCCTCTTACAGCCGAGTAGAGCCGGAGCGGGTAGCCGCTTTCGGCCAGCCAGCTTGATCCGTAGGCAGCCGTGTAGGCTTGATCGTAGATCCGTAGGTAGCCGTGTAGGCTGGATCTTGGAGTGTGGTCTCTTAGCAGACCGCTGCTAGAGTCCTTGATGCTCGTCGCAGCCCAGGGTCCGTAGGTAGCCGCACGGGCTGGATCCTGGAGAGGAGAAGTCCGGAGATCGGGAGCCGGGACCCGGGGGTCGCTTACGGCAAGGGGGTGTTGATGTAGTCGTGTAGACTTGAACCCCGCAGTAGTCGTCTAGACTAGGCGTAGAATCGACGAGCCGGTTGACGTTCCACGAGTTGTTAACGTCTTCGCCTTCATGTGTTTGGAGGCGGTAGGAGCTCCGGCCCGGGCCACCTTTGCGACGGTGAAGGGACCTTCCCGTGGGGAGCGCGAGCTTGTGAAGTCCTTCCGTGTTCGGATACGGCGGAGGACAAGATCTCCAACGTTAAAGGAGCGTTCCTTGATGTTGCGATCATGGTAGCGTCGGATACCCTCCAGGTACCTTGCCGATTGGACGAGGGCGGCGCAGCCGAGCTTCTTCGAGGCCGTCGATGTCAACTCGTCTACCGTCTTCCGAGACGCCTTCGTCGCGTGCTCCACCACCGGCGAGTTCCATATGACGTCGGCGGGGAGGATTTCGAAGGATCGATGGCGACTAGAGAGGGGGGGGAGTGAATAGGAGCCGGTAAAAATTCTTCCAAAAGAATCCGGCCTATACCCTAGACAAACCCCGGTCACACACAAGCGATGGATCGAATCACGCACCAATCGCCAAGACCACGAGGTTATGGATCAACCTCTAGCCTTAGGAACGATTCCTAGAAGCACACGCGGAAGCACTAGAAAGGGAGGGAGGAATCGAACCAAGAAGCAAAGCACACGAGCTCGGCGGACCGTCCGGCAAGGAGGGGGCGGACCGTCCGCACGGGCCTCGCGGACCGTCCGTCTCTCGCACCGCGGACCGTCCGCGCCGACCTTGCGGGACTCGTCCGGCCCCTACACCGCGGACCGTCCGTTAAAGCACACGAACACCGAAGCGACCCGAGAAAAACGGACCGTCCGCCGAGGCCGGCGGACCGTCCGCGCCACTCGCGGATCGTCCGCTACTCGAGCTCGGACCGTCCGCAACCGGCCGCAACCAAAACCAAAAGCCAAATCGGATCGAAAGCAAGGATGCGCAAGAACACGACGAACACGCGACGAACAAAGCCACCCCGCGACCGTCCGCGACCCCCCCGCGGACCGTCCGCGGCCGCGCGGACAGACGTAAAACCCACGACCCCGAAAGTCAACTCCCCCAAATCATCATCGGATTTCCAAACGGTTGAAGCCGTGGAGACAAGGGCTTGGGTACTTGAAAAGCGTCACACAAGGATGCTATAGCCCAAAAATCTTGCCTCCTAACTCCCTAAATCACCGGAATCGCGAATCCTTTGAGCACCACCAAAAACTAGAGCACCGAACGAAAAACTTCGAATCCAAGTGGTTTCCGGCGTTTGAGGGCACAAGATCAATCACAAAGATGCGCGAGACATCTATCCATGTATCCCTCAAAGAAATCCGGGAGAAACCCACTCAAATCCGCGGAATCGAACCGGGAACAAAGGCACGAAAACAAGCACAAAATGGCCACGAAAACACAACCCCGAATCTTCTATACAAACCAGGAAAGATTCACAAGGTCTAGCATGCCGCCCTAGCATCCATCCCTCTCAAAAAATCTCTCATGAAGCTCTCATGCTAGCCTAGAGAAAATGGAAGGAAAATAGCTACAAAAAAGAGAAAGAGGAGGGAGGAAATGAAACCCTAAGTCACGGAGAGAGCAAACCATCAACACACACTCATGGCTTATATATCGGGTCCCGCCGCAGTGGTAAATGACTCGACTACCCCTCACTTAACTACCGGCGATACAACCCATGTAGGGGCATTTAGGTAATGTTTCCGGGTCTTGCCATCGGACGGCCACGCCTTTGCCGCACCCCCCGCGTCCTCCCGATGCAAGCCATGCGATCCCGCCGCGTGTCCTCCACCTCGAAGCTTCCCGACACGCCCGGATCCCGTCTCCGTCGTGTTGGGCCCTCGGACTTGGTTTTCGTGCCCAAACCAAGAAACCGTCCGCCGGTGGTTTTGTGGGCAAACCACCAAACCCCGCGTGCTCGGTCCGGCCTCCCGCCAAACCACTTGACTCGACCGCCACCGTGCACCGGCTCGTCCGTCCGTGACTTCGTCTTGCCCGTGTCGCCACCATGTGGCCCGCACCCGCCCCGCCGTCCACCGGGTCCCTCGAACCGAGCCTACTTGTCTCTCCATCTCCCGAGGCCCCTCAAGGCCGAAGACCTTTCGCGCCCGTTCTTCACCCCCGCAACAACACGAACTAGGCCGCAGCCTACACCTGCGCACTAAGCCAAGAGTCAGTCCAACACCCGTTGTCAATCACTCATCACTGAGGAGCGGTCATCCATCGACCACCGGGACGCTCCCCGGTCCTCAATCTCCCCCTTGATGAGTGCATTGACAACACACAACGCGAAATGAAATTCAGAGAAAGAGAGAAAGGAAGAAGAAAGAAAAACAAAGAAGCTCAACAAATGACCAAAACCAAAGAGAGGCAAAGAAAGGTCACAAGCCAAGCAAAGCACAAAGACCACACCGAAAACAAGAAGAAAGTTCCCCCCGAACAAATGCAAGCTCCCCCCGAACATGTGGATGCAAACTCCCAAATTTCAGCTCACCTCTTCCGAATTTTCATTAAGCTCACCTCTTCTCCCCCTTGTTGACAATGTATGAATCAAGGAGAAAATGCGAAATGCAAAACAAAGCATATAAACATCTACATGAGCTTCTCAAATAGGCCAAATCTAGTGTCAAAGGCTAAAAATGAGACAAAGATCACACATATGAATCATAGCATAGTCAAAGCATTGCCACAAGTAATATATGAAAATACAAGCATGTGACAAAGCAAAATTTTCAGATTTAAGCAGTTTTACCAAAAGAAGGCTCGCTTCACATGTAAAAGCCTATCCATGTCACACTTGAGCCACAAACATGCATACCATTCAAAGATCATACAAGGATATCAAGTTCTCAGCAAAAGATCATGGCAAACACCCATAAAGCAAAGCATGTCATGTCAAAGCTCATGAGCCATGTGTCCACTTCGGGGGAGACTTCTCCACCGATGAACATCATGCAACATGTTTTGCACCCATATGTGAAAGATAAGACATTTTAAGCATAGACATGATGGATGGAGCATTTTTCAAGCATACACACTTCTTTTCAAGATTAATTCATTTTATGGTACATGAAGTGCCTTTGCGGCAAAAAGAAGCTTATGCTCCCCCATGAATGCAACATAGGCTAAACATTCACCATGACATTCGGCCTTTGGCCCAAATGCAAGAACAAGGCATCCAAGCACAATCTAAGCATGAAAAGCACATTTAGACCAAACTGTGACATGGATACACAACTACACACGAGTGGAGCATATTTCATCAAAATTTAGTCAAGTTTAGCATTTATTTCAAAAAGGGCTATCTCACCACACATATATCTCAAATATTCCAAGAGCATAGCCTCACATCACCATTTCTCCACACATATGACCAATATCTCACAAATAGCCAAAGAGACTCAAATATGGCATATGAAAGAAGCTCATCATCCTAAAATGCAATATATGACAAATGCAACATGATATATGACAAGATGGCTATCCTACCATGGTTTGTACATCAAGCAAAGCATGTATATACATCAAAGTAAACATGGTATGATACATATGATACAAAAGGAAAACCCCCAAGAATCAACTAGAAAGGGCAACAAACCCCAAGTTCCCCCGCAAGCGCACAAATGTAGCTTGGTCGAGAGGCTTTGTGAAAATGTCGGCTAGCTAATCTTGGGTGGGGACATGGCTCAACACAATGGTTCCTTTCTCCACATTGTCCCTCAAGAAATGAAACCTCACTTCTATATGTTTGGTTCTCGGAGTGAAGCACTGGGTTTTTGGCTACGCTTATGGCACCGGTGCTATCACAAAGAAGTGGGATCCGGGTGCACTCCTCACCAAAGTCTCTCAAAGTGTATGAAATCCACAACAATCGGGAGCAACAACTCGCGGCAAAGCAACATACTCCGACTCGGTGGTAGATTGAGCTACACTAGATCGCTTACGGGAAGACCATGAGACCAACGAAGACCCAAGAAACTCGGCAAGTACCGAAGTAGACTTCCTCTCGACTCGACATCCGGCAAAATCGCATCGAAAAACCATGAAGAGAGAGAGTCGAGGAGGAAGAATACCAAAGGCCAAGACCAAGGGCGGACCGTAGGTACTGAAAATCCTCTTGACGACACCGTCGATGTGATGTCCTCCGCGAAGCTCGAAAACGAGCGCACGGACACACGGCCGAACCGTATGTCCGGCCTCGTCGCCGTCAAGTAGAGGAGGGAGCCGATCATGCTCCCGTACTCCCGCCGGTCCACCGGTTCTCCGTCCTCATCCGCATCCAAAGTGGCCGTACTCCCCATGGGAGTCGACATCGGCTTCACATCTTGCATCCGGAACTTCCTCGCATGTCTTTCGTGTACTTGGTCCGGTGCACAAATGTACCGTCCTTCACTTGCTTGATCCGCAGCCCCGAGAAAATACCGCAACTCGCCCATCATGCTCATCTCGAACTCCCCGCTCATCTCATCCGCAAACTTGGCAACAAGGTTATGTGACGAGCCACCAAAGACAATATCATCCACGTATATCCGAACAATCAACAAGTCATTTCCATGCTTGAGGAGAAACAAGGTCCTATCCACGGTACCCATCACAAACCCTCTCGCTCAAGAGAAAACCTATCAATCTCCCATACCAAGCATGGGGCGCCCGTTTCAACCCATACGAGCCCTTTTCAACATGTATACCCCGTGTGTGGTACAGCTCGCTCTCAAACCCAGTGTGGCCGCTTCACATACACCTCCTCCTCTATGACCCCATTTAGAAAAGCACTCTTCACGTCCATCCGAAACAACTTGAACCCTTTAGCCACGGCAAAGGCTAGAAGGATCCGAATTGCCTCAAGACGGGCCACGGGAGCAAAGGTCTCCTCATAGTCGATCCCCTCCTTCCGACTAAGCCCCCGAGCAACAAGTCCGGACTTGTTCCTCACAACCATCCCATTCTCTCCCTCTTTGTTCTTCCAAACCCACTTGGTTCCTATGGGATGGCAATTTGGAGGTGGTTCAACTAACTCCCACACCCGGTTCCTCTCAAAGTTTTCCAACTCCTCATGCATAGAATTGACCCAGTTTGCATCGGATAAAGCATGTCCAATGTCCTTGGGCTCAAAAGTAGCAAAAAAAGCAACGATGAGCAAAATGAGAGGAATTCCCGGACCTTGACCGTGTAGTGCGTTCATCGATGTTCCCAATGATCTTCGACAGGGATGCACTTCTTGAATCCGCCGGGGAGCCTCACGCCTCGAGACTACCTCCCCCTCAACTTCAGCTTCTCTCGCCTGGTCCTCTTGTTGCACCGTCGTTGTCCATGAAGTAGACGGTCCACGCTCCATAGTGGTCGTAGGGGAAGTAGTGGGTACACACTCAGCTTCAGGCGCATGGTTCTCCCCATCATCATCTCCAGCTTCATCCTTCTCCTCTTCAAAGAGGTCCTCGGCCATCTCTTCATCACCTGCACATTCAAAGCCAAGAGAGGTACATGGCATTGTCTCGTCGAAGGTTACCTCGCAAGTCTCCATGATTTTGTTAGTCTCAAGGTTAAGCACCCTATAGGATCTAGAGTGGTTAGCATATCCAAAGAAAATACCATCACTAGACCTAGCCTCAAACTTGTTGAGTTTTCCCTTCTTAAGAATAAAGCACTTGCAGCCAAAGACTCGGAAATGACTCACCTTGGGTGCCCGACCATGCATCAGCTCATAACGGTCTTCTTCTTGAAAGCTCGCAATAAAATCCTCGTTGGAAACATGACAAGTCAGTATTGACCGCCTCGGCCCAATACCTCCTAGGAGTCCCGTGCTCATCGAGCATCGTCCTAGCCATCTCACAAAGAGTCCGATTTTTCCTTTCCACGACTCCATTTTGAGCGGGCACATAAGGGGTCGAATACCGATGTTCAAGACCTAGATCACGACAAAAGGCATCAAAACGAGAGTTCTTGAACTCGCAGCCATTATCACCGGCAGATAGCTCGAATAGCATTCCCATGCCTCTCGTTTTTCAACCTCACGATCGGATCTCGAACAAAACCAAATGTCTCACTCTTATCCTCCAAGAAGAACACCCGGCATAGCGAGAGTAATCGTCCACCACAACAAGGACATACCACTTCCCACCCACCGAGCAAACTCGAGCCGACCCAACAAGGTCCATATGCAACAGCTACGTCGGACGCTCGGTCATGACATCGGTCGGGGGTGGATGGGGAGTGGCTACCATCTTACCATGCCTACAAGGAGCACAAACCAAATCCTTCTCAAGCTTCAACCTCGGCAATCCTCGGACAAGGTCAAGACCACTCAAGCGGGAAACCAAATCAAAGCTCAAGTGTCCCAACCGCCTATGCCATTTCCACAAATCGAAGAAGGACCGGCCATCAAACGGCGAGCAGGACCCAAAGAACGAGAGAAATCAGCCCCGAAAATCGACCCTCGGGGATGATCATACGGACAAGATCACCTCGAGAATCAAGCAAACGAGACTCGCCGACTTGAAACGCACCTCAAAACCTTCATCAAGCAACCGAGAAACCGAAAGCAAATTGAAACCCAAAGACTTCACAAGAGCCACTCTCTTCAACGTTACCTTGTCACTCACATGCACAACACCCTCCGACAAACCCTTCCTCGTCCATTGTCCCCAAATGTGATGTATCGCTTTTCCTTCACCGGGGTGAGGCCGGAGAACCACTTCTTATCTCCGGTCATGTGTCGAGAACATCCGGAGTCGATCAACCAAATGTTCTCCAAGCCTCCCCGCCCGTAGTCGAAACAAGAACGAGAGTGAGCTAGCGACTCGACACCGGGGTTAGCACAAAGAAAGTTAAACCGAAGTGTCGAGCCATCCGCTCAAAAGAGGGGTTAGCAAACATCATTCCCTTGCCACCAAACTTCCCATGTCCCATGGGAGGAGTACGAGCACCACGAGGGGGAAAGCGTGGTCCGTAGTTCCTCCGGAACCCAAAGCCGCGATCATCTCCCCCGAACCCATACCGAGGACGAGTAGGAGGACGTCCGAAGAAACCACCACGAGCCCGGCCAAACCTCTCACCAGCATGCACACCATCATCTCTCCTCTCAAACCTCTCACCACCACCTCTCCGTGGGAACCCGCTAACACTCCTCACACTTCCCACACCCCGTGGAAGTGGCACTCTAGGCTCGGGAATATCGCGAGACTCGGTGATACCTCGTCCCGGTTTGCTTGCTCCCTAGCAAGCCTCTCATCCCTCTTCCTCATGTAGCAAAACTCGCAAGATGCCTCTCCTTGCCACGTACTCACACCTGAAGGGGATGGGTTTTGGTTTTGGCTCGGCTTCTCTCTAGGCTTCTCACCCTTCTCACCCACAAACTTCACCGGTTTCGGAAGTCATTTGTCTTAGATGGGAATTTGGGTGGATCTTGGGTTGTGTCGAGCTTGCTTGCAAAGGTGGTTAGGCTTTGGTGTGAAAGAGTTCTTGGGTGCTTTTGGAAGTGGGACTTGGATCTCTCCGATCACCTCAAACTCGGGGTTAGACTCAACACACTTCTCATACACACTCTCCCCACTTGTTCTCTCCCACTTTCTCACCCAACTTCTCAAAACCCAAACCACGACCATCGGCTCTCTTGAACTCCTCAATCATGATTTTCAATTGAGGTTCCCGCCTGCAGACAACCAGCCCAACACCTTCCTCAAATAGTCATTCTCCTCATAGATGACATCCAAACGGGAAGTAAGTTCAAGATTGCGCAAAGTGACTTCATCACAGCTAGTGCATGCATTGACGGCGGGGAGATTTCAAAGATGCTTCCAAAGAACTAATGGTAGAACGAGCATCGACAAGCTTAGCATGCATAGTAGGACATGATTTGCAAGCACCAAGCAAAGTGGGTCTAGCCTTAAGCTCATCATATTCAGTCCTAAGAGCATCTAGTTGAGCCAAAGTAGAAGCATTCTTCTCATTAAGCGCTTGATCTCATTCAACCAAGCATCACATTCAACACATTCAACATCATCGGGAGTAGTAGGAGCAAGTTTCAAAGAGTCATTCTCAAGTTTCAATTCAAGCAATTTTGACTCTAACTCTCCTACTTTCTCGCTAGCATTCTCAAGCTGAGCCCTAAGATCTTTCCTCATCTTTTTGGCATCTCTCAGCACACTATCACGGTTGTCAAGCAAACCATTCAACCTAGCAATCTCAGCAAGCAAAGAGTCGGGGTCACGGTTTACCTCATCCTCCGAGTCGGAGTTGCTGTCTTCCTTCTCACTCTTCTTGCTGCTTGAGCTATGGGCCATGCCACAAAAGCCCTCAAGCGCCACACAGCTCAGCCCGCTGAGGTTCCGGCTTGCACTCTTCTTGTCCTTGCGCCTCCCGGCGTCTTCATCTTCACTGCTTGAGCTTGACTGCTCCTCGCTTGAGCTTGAGTCGACGTCGCTCGCACCGGCCACCATCGCTCTTGCCTTGTTCTTCTTGTAGCCGCTCTTGCTCGGTCGCCGCTTGTCCTTGTCCTTGCTCTTGGACTTGTTGAAGTGCTTGCCCTTGGAGGAGTACTTGTCTTCACGCCTCGGGTGCGCCTTGTACTCGTTCACCTTGTACTTGTTCTCCTCTCGCTTCCGGCACTCGGCGATGAAGTGGCCACGCTTGCCACACTTGTAGCACGTCCCCGAGCTCCGCCTTGCATTCCTCCGACTCTCGTGTAGTCGTTCAAACCTTCTTGAGAGCAAGGCCGCCCTCCTCCTCGCCAAGCACATCAAACTCCTCATCCGGAATGGACATAAGAGAGGACAAGGAAAACTCGTCGACAGGAAGGGTTAGATTTGCCCTTTGATCCGCCCAAAAGAGCAAGACTATGGTCGGCCGAGCCCTCATGCTTGGATTGCAACTTCCCCGTCAACCTCAGCCGACTTGAGCTTAGAAAAGAGGTCATCCAACTCAATAGTCAAATAATGCCCAGACTCCTTGATGGCCTCAACCTTAGCACCCCAAACATTCGGGTCCAAGACATGCAAGAGCTTCAAAGCCTGATCATGCTCGGTGTACGGAAAATCCTCAACATTAGCCTTCATGTTGTTCACGATGGCGGTGAACCTCTGAAACATCGCATCAATGTCCTCACCGGAAGTGGAGTGAAATTCTCATATTGCATCCGGTAAGAGACAAATAGGCGAGCCTTCACATGGTTATCACCACCGTGAGCAACCAACAACTTTTCCCAAATTTGCCAAGCAAGATTCAAATGGCGAACACGCTCAAACTCGGATCACACAAGCTCCCGACCAAGTGATCAACAGCTTTTGCATTAGCCTCATACTTGGCCTTAGCACCGGCATCGGTCACCATAAGAGTATGGATGTTGACCGGAATAGCATAGGTCTTGTCAAGAACAATAAAATCCAACACCTTCCCACGAAAAAAGATCATCATATGAGCCGCCCACATGTGGTAACCCTTGCCATCGAAGTGCGGCGGACCGCCCCGCTCAACGTACGCCATCTTAGGATTCGAGACTTGTCAAAGTCGCAAAGAATCTAGCACCAGGCTCTGATACCAATTGAAGGATCAGATGGCGACTAGAGAGGGGGGGGGAGTGAATAGGAGCCGGTAAAAATTCTTCAAAAGAATCCAGCCTATACCCTAGACAAACCCCGGTCACACACAAGCGATGGATCGAATCACGCACCAATCGCCAAGACCACGAGGTTATGGATCAACCTCTAGCCTTAGGAACGATTCCTAGAAGCACACGCGGAAGCACTAGAAAGGGAGGGAGGAATCGAACCAAGAAGCAAAGCACACAGGCTCTGGCGGACCGTCCGGCCAGGAGGGGCGGACCGTCCGCACGGGCCTCGCGGACCGTCCGTCTCTGCACCGCGGACTGTCCGCGCCGACCTTGCGGACTATCCGGCCCTACACCGCGGACAGTCCGTTAAAGCACACGAGAACACCGAAGTGACCCGAGAAAAACGGACCGTCCGCCGAGGCCGGCGGACCGTCCGCGCCACCCGCGGACCGTCCGCTACTCGAGCTCAGACCGTCCGCAAACTGGCTGCAACCAAAACCAAAAGCCAAATCGGATCGAAAGCAAGGACGCGCAAGAACACGACGAACACGAGACGAACAGGCCACCCCGCGGACCGTCCGCGCCGCGCGGACAGAACAGAAAACCCACGACCCCGAAAGTCAACTCCCCCAAATCATCATCGGATTTCCCAAACGGTTGAAGCTGTGGAGACAAGGGCTTGGGTACTTGAAAAGCGTCACACAAGGATTCTATAGCCCAAAAATCTTGCCTCCTAACTCCCTAAATCACCGGGAATCGCGAATCCTTTGAGCACCACCAAAAACTAGAGCACCGAACGAAAAACTTCGAATCCAAGTGGTTTCCCGGCGTTTGAGGGCACAAGATCAATCACAAAGATGCGCGAGACATCTATCCATGTATCCCTCAAAGAAATCCGGGGAGAAACCCACTCAAATCTGCGGAATCGAACCGGGAACAAAGGCACGAAAACAAGCACAAAAAGGCCACGAAAACAAAACCCCGAATCTTCTATACAAACCAGGAAAGATTCACAAGGTCTAGCATGCCGCCGTAGCATCCATCCCTCTCAACAAATCCCTCATGAAGCTCTCATGCTAGCCTAGAGAAAATGGAAGGAAAATAGCTACAAAAAAGAGAAAGAGGAGGGAGGAAATGAAACCCTAAGTCGCGGAGAGAGCAAACCATCAACACACACTCATGGCTTATATATCGAGTCCCGCCGCAGTGGTAAATGACTCGACTACCCCTAACTTAACTACTGGCGATACAACCCATGTAGGGGCATTTAGGTAATGTTTGTGGGTCTTGCCATCGGACGGCCACGCCTTTGCCGCACCCCGCGTCCTCCCGACGCAAGCCATGCGATCCCGCCGCGTGTCCTCCGCCTCGAAGCTTCCCCGACACGCCCGGATCCCGTCTCCGTCGTGTTGGGACCTCGGACTTGGTTTTCGTGCCCAAACCAAGAAACCGTCCGCCGGTGGTTTTGTGGGCAAACCACCAAACACCGCGTGCTCGGTCCGGCCTCCCGCCAAACCACTTGACTCGACCGCCACCGTGCACCGCCTCGTCCGTCCGTGACTTCGTCTTGCCCGTGTCGCCACCATGTGGCCCGCACCCGGGCCCCGCTGTCCACCGGGTCCCTCGAACCGAGCCTACTTGTCTCTCCATCTCCCGGAGGCCCCTCAAGGCCGAAGACCTTTCGCGCCCGTTCTTCACCCGCAACAACACGAACTAGGCCGCAGCCTACACCCCGCGCACTAAGCCAAGAGTCGGTCCAACACCCGTTGTCAATCACTCATCACCGAGGAGCGGTCATCTATCGACCACCGGGACGCTCCCCGGTCCTCAATTTCTTCGGAGCCGTAGACCAGAAGTAGGGGGATTGCCCCGTTGGTTTGGATGGCCGAGT
This sequence comes from Cenchrus americanus, assembly GCA_947561735.1. NCBI lineage: Eukaryota > Viridiplantae > Streptophyta > Magnoliopsida > Poales > Poaceae > Cenchrus > Cenchrus americanus. Next base: position 181,669,894 of record OX387239.1, on the reverse strand, counting down.
CTGTAGCCCCCAGAGTGCGTTGGGTAGTTCCTTGATCCACTTGCCCCCTTTGGAGTTAGCAGCGTCATGCAGCCGCTTCTTGAGAGCGTCGAGCACCATCCCGTTGGCGCGCTTGACTTGTCCGTTGGCCCGTGGATGGGCAACTGAGACGTATCGGACGTCAATCCCGCTGTTCTCGCAATACTCCCAGAACTGGTGGTTGTTGAAGTTGGATCCCAGGTCTGTGATGATGCGATGGGGTAGCCCGTAGCGGTGTACGAGTTCATCCAGGAAGTCGAGTACTCGCCGCCTTGGGGCATGTGATCGGCTTGACCTCGATCCACTTGGTGAACTTGTCGATAGCCACCAATACCCCGTTGAATCCTCCCCGGCGCAGCTTGGCGGGGGCCCAATCATGTCGAGCCCCCCAGCAAGCAAAGGGCCAGGTTGGCGGTATGGTGACTAGCTTGTAGGCCGGGACGTGTTGCTGCTTGGCGAAGTACGGCATCTTTGGCACTTTCGACGAGTTCTTCGGCGTCGCCCAAAGCCGTGGGCCGCAGAAAGCTCGTCGGAAAGCCTTGCCGACCGCCGTACGCGAGGACACGTGGTTGCCGCGGATGCCCTTGTGGATCTCCTCCAAGATGTCCTTGCCTTCTTCATGAGGGACGCACTTCATGAGTACTCCGGAAGACGCGCCCCACTTGTAAAGCTTGTCTCCGACGAGGACGTAGGACTTTGCGCGGCGGACGAGTTGCTCGGCCGCATTCTTGTCGGAGGGGACCTTCGCTCGCCGAGGTAGTCGATGAAGGGTTGCCTCCCGACCAAGTCGATCATCATGACCTCCTACCCAGCCTGGTGGATGGGCCGGGACAAGGGTCGGTGGCGCCGGCTCCAGGATGGATGGCGCGTGAAGCTCGTGGACGAAGATACCCGCCGGCACTTGAGCGCGGGTGGATCCAAGCTTCGAGAGGACGTCCGCCGCAACGTTGTTGTCGAGGATGATGTGATGGAACTCGAGACCATAGAACTTGTTCTCGAGCTTGCGGACTTCTAGGCGTAGGCGTCCATGTTCTCCTTGTTGCGGTCCCGGGACTTGTTGACTTGGTTGATGACCACCGCGGAGTCGCCGTAGACTAGTAACCGCTTGATGCCCGGTGAAGCCGCGAGGCGGAGCCCGTGTAGGAGGGCTTCATACTCGGCTTCGTTGTTTGAGACCTTCCCGCAAGATCTATAGGACGTACTTGAGTTGTTCGCCCGTTGGGGAGATCGGGGTACCCCCGCACCTCGCGCCCTCGAGGTTGAGTGAGCCGTCGAAGTACATCACCCAATGCTCGGTCGCACGGTGGGAGTAGGTAGCCGGTTCTCCCGCCACTCCGCCATGAAGTCGACTAGTGCCCGCGACTTGATGGCCGTGCGTGGCTTGAAGTCGATAGTGAGGGCGCCGAGCTCGACGGCCCCACTTGGAGATTCTTCCGGTAGCATCTTGGTTCCGCGAGATGTCGCCAAGCGGGTAGTCGGTGACGATGGAGACCGAGTACTCCCGGAAGTAGTGTCGTAGCTTCCGCGAGGTGATGAGTAGTGCGTACGGGAGCTTCCGCACAGCCGATAGCGTGGCCTTGGACTACGATAGAACCTCGCCGACGAAGTAGACCGGGCGCCCGGACCGGGTAGGCGTGGCCGTCTTCTTGCCGCTCGACAACGATGGCGCATGCGACCACGTGGGTAGTCGCAGCCTAGGTAGAGCAAGAGGCGCTCGCCCTTGTGAGGAGCCGTGAGGATCGGTGGCTTTGACAGAAGTCCTTGAGCCGGGCAAGGGCTTGATCCCCCTCCGGAGTCCACACGAACTTCTCTTGATGCTTGAGTAGTTTGAAGAAGGGGAGGCCCCGTTCTCCTAGCCTCGAGATGAATCTATTCGCCGCCGCCATGCACCCTCGTCGGCTTCGGACGTCTTTGATGCTCGTGGGAGCTTTCATGCCGGTGATGGCGGAGATCTTCTCGGGGTTGGCTTCAATGCCGCGCCGGGCCGATGATGAAGCCGAGTAGTTTGCCCGAAGGGACGCCGAAGACGCACTTGTTCGGGTTGAGCTTCCGGCCGGTACTCGCGTAGTGATGCGAAGGTCTCTTCAAGGTCGTTGATGAGGGTACCGGAGTCCCTCGGTTTTGACAACCACGTCATCCACGTAGGCCTCGACGTTCTTGTTGAGTTGCCTTTTGAAACAGTCCGGATAGCTCGTTGGTAGGTAGCGCCGGCGTTCTTTAACCCGAAGGACATAGTCGTGTAGCAAGACGCGCAAAACGGGGTGATGAATGCGGTCTTCTCCTCGGTCTTCCTCCTTGATTGCAATGCGTGGTACCCGGAGTAGCGATCGAGGAAGCGAGCGAGTCGCGCGGCCCCGCCGTGGAGTCGATGACTTGATCAATCCGCGGCAACCCGAAGGGGTCCTTGGGGCGGTTCTTGTTGAGGTCGGTGTAGTCGACGCACATCCTCCACTCGTTCGAGTTCTTCTTGCGGACGAGGACGGGGTTGGTGAGCCACTCGGGATGGAAAACTTCTTCGATGAAGCCACCTGCGAGTAGCTTGGCGAGTTCCTTCTTGATGGCGTCCCGCCCGTCGTCGGCAAAGCGTCGGAGGTGTGGTCGCTTGGGGGTGGTCTAAGGATCGACGTTGAGACAAGGGCTCGATCGGCTCCTTGGGCACTCCTGGCATGTCCGCTGGCTTCCACGTGAAGATGTCACGGTTAGCCCGAAGAAAGCTGATGAGCGCGTTTTCCTATTTGGGGTCGAGGCCAGCCCCGATGGTGGTGGTCTTGCTGGGGTCGCCTGTTCCGAGGTCGATCGTCTTGACTAGTACCTCCTCAGGTGGCTGAGGCTTGTTGGTGCCGTCAGACTTCTCCGGGATGTCGAGTTCACTTGTAGCAAGCTTCTTCGACGCGGCGTAGACCTCCATCATCGCGTTGGGTACTTGGTTTGTAGAGGCGATCTCCACGGCTTCTGTGTCGCGCTCGTGGGAGATCTTCGTGTCCCCTTGTAGGGATAGTACACCAGCCGGGCTTGGCATTTTGAGTACCAAGTCGGTGTAGTGGGGCACCGCCATGAACTTGGCAATGGCCGGTCCGCCGAGGATGGCATGGTAAGAGGTCTCGAAGTCCGCGACCTCGAACTTGATGTACTCGGTATGGTAGTTGTCCCGAGACGCCCCAAAGGTAACGGCGGCAGACAACCGAGCCCGGTGGAATAGCCGCGTTGCCGGGGACGATGCCGTAGAAGGGCGTGTTGCTCTTGGTGAGCATGTGAGTGATGTCGAGCTTCATTTTCTTCAAGGTCTTGGTGAAAAGGACGTTAAGCCCACTTCCACCGTCGATGAGCACCTTGTGGAGCTTGGAGCCCGCCACCACCGGCTTCGGGACGAGGGGGAACCGTCCCGGTTCGGAGAAGCCGGTCCATTGGTCCGCGCGGGAGAAGGTGATGGGTACCTCCGACCATCCGAGAGGGGTCGGGACCGCCGGCTCAATGGACATCACTTCACGACGGGTAGCCTTCGCTCCCCGCTCGCCGGGCAATCCACCAAAGAGGACGTTGACGGTCTTGTCCGGCTCCTGGAAGTCGTTGTTGTCGCCGTCCTTCTTCTTGCCCTTTTGATCGTGAGGGTGCGGTGGCTCTGGCGTATCCTTGAGTGCATGCCTGAGTTGGTAGCACTGCTCGGTAGTGTGGTTGCCATTTGGATGCCACGGGCACTTCTCCTTCAGCAGGTCTTTGAAGCCGCCGGAGTTCTTCTTCGAGTTCCCCTTCGCAGGCGCTGGATAGCCGCGACAAGGTGTTGTCCCGGCTTGCGCTTGCGGTTGGGACCCGAGTAGTTGTTGTTGTTGTTGTTGCGGCCGCCTTGGTTTGCGTTGCGCCGCGCCGCCGCCGCCCCCGGTTCTCGCTTGGTCTTGCCACGGATGGCGTCGTACTTGGCATTAGCCTTGTCTTCTTTGTCCGCCCGTGGACTTGATCATGTCCTTGAGGTGGGGGATGGACCTGGGGCGGCGACGACCGAAGTCTTCGAAGGTGCGGCGATGATAGAGGCCGTCTTGGAAGAGGTCAATGACCTCCTTGTCGGTGACGTCGACGACGGTGGCGCGCTTGTCGAAGAAGCGGCGCATGTATTTGCGGAGGGTCTCGCCTTGTTCTCGCTTGATCATGGCCGGGTCCATGCGAGTACCCGATCGGCCCATGGCGCCCGCGAAGTTGCTTGTGAACCGCTCCTTCACTCGGTCCCACTTGTCGATCGAGTGCTTGTCCGGGCCGACTCGAGCCATGTGAGTGGTGCTTGGTCCGGGCGAAGGGGAAGTAGAGGCACTTGGTGTCGCCGTTGCCGCTAGCGTTCTCGATGGAGAGGGCGTAGCATCGGAGCCATTGGATGGGATCCTCGCTTCGCGTCGTACTTGGTGATCCCCAAAGGCTTGAACTTGCTCGGGGAGGAGCAAGTTGCGAAGTCGAGGTGAGAAGGCGGGGAAGCCGTCGCCTTCGCGGCGGTGGTCGACTTCTTCCGCCGCGCCTCCTCAATCTTCGGCGAGCGTCATACCCGCCAAGTGAGGGCGCGGAGGCGTGGCGTTCGCGTGGCCTCGGCCGCCGCGGCCGCCACCGCCTCCGGCCCTCCCGTTGGCCCCAAGGTTGGAGGCGCCGCCGCCGTCCGCCGCCGCCGCCGTCGGGATCGTTTCCGCCGCCACCGGCCGGAGCGCGGTGGGGAACAACTTCTCGGTTGCCGTGGTCGTGCTTTGCGAAGGTCCGCCGGCGTTAGAGCGATGACGGTTTGGCTCGGCCGGGGAGGTCGGCTCGAGTACGGTTAGGACCGTTGTTGGCGCCGCGACTTGTGGCTTTGTTGTCGCGGTGCCTGGCCGGAGGAGGTTGCTTGACTCTCGTTGTCGACCCGCGTGAAGTAGGCGTCTTCGGCCGAGCTTGGCGATGACCTCTCCGGCGCGTATGCCCTAAGCCCCGACGTGCGATCGCCGTGATCGACATGAGGCATTGCTCGGGGGGTGGTGTGTACTCTGCTCTCGACCGCCTCGAGAGCTTCCGCAAGGTTGCGAATGGGGAGGTTGTCGCGGAGGCGCCCCGGCGACGTTCGGCTGCGCTTCCTGTTACGCTCACGTCGAGCGTCTCCGTCGCCAGGGTTCTCGTTCGGTGGAGCATCGGCGAGAGAGCTCGTCGGAGGAGATGTCTTCTAGGTACTTGTCTCCGAGCCGTGCCTGAAGGCCCCGGGGTGTCGCCCGTAGCCATGAAGACTTGGCGATCGGGGGTGCCAAGACCGGACTCGAAGGTGCCACCTCGCTTGGTGTGCTCGAGTCGGCCCCGGCTAGGGGTGTTCCCTCTGGAACGGTAGCGAGTCGATGTAGGCGACGTAGCGTGAGTCTCCCTTTATCGGGTCGGCGGGTTTGCGGTCCGGCCGAGAGACGTATCTCCCGGCCGGCGTGGATTTTATAACCGGCCCGCAGGCCGGCCCCCGACAAGGGAAGCTCGGTGGAGTTGTCCTCGGACTCGGGCTCCTCATGGTCCGACCCGAAGTCGAACTCGTAGTCCGGGTTCGAGTAGAACTCGGAGAGAGGGGCGGAGTCCGGAACGCGATCGGGGGTGGCGTCGGAGTCCGAGTTGTACTCGGGTACGGGCTCCCTTGCCGGCCGGCGCGAAGTGGGAGCCCCCGTGCGGGCCCGACCGAGGGTGCGGGAGCCACGCGCGGAGCGCTCGCGAGAGTGAGGGGACCGCTGCGATGGCCGAGCGGCCGGCTCGCATGCGATGGCCCATGGCGACGTCAAGTTCGGGTTGGAGACGGACTCGAGCTCGAAGTCGGCGTGGTGGTTGAAGAGTGAAATTTCGCCGAACTTGCGGCGAGTTCACCCGTGACAACTTCGGGAAGCGTCACGAAGCTTCGTCTTCGGGTTGGGCCGCATGGTCGCGGCGGCGGGGAAGGAGCCTCGCGCCATCGGCGGTGCGGACCCATGCGCCGAACACGAAGGTGTTGCCGCGGTTGAAGGCGACGGTTGGCTTGAAGTGGACGGAAGCCGTTGAGTTCGCCATGTGATCTCGGGCGAGAGCCCCTACTCGGCGCGCCAACCGTTGGTGTTTTAGACCGGCAACCTACTAAGGGGAGTACCCGAAGTAGATGAATGTGACTCGCCAAGATCGGTAACTCGAAGGAAGAGACACGTGGCACACAATTTAGACAGGTTCGGCCGCGAGGTGCGTAATACCCTACGTCCCGTATGCCGCGTAGCTCGGATTGATTGGGCACGATTACAAGATGGTGCAATAGTGTGCCGTGGGTTGTATGAGAGGAGATTGGATGCTAGAGATCGGTCCCTCGCCTCACCTTATATAGTCGGGAGGCGGGGGTTACAAGTCGGAATAGGGAGAGAGTACTAGTCGAGTACGTCTAGGAGTCCTCCATACGATGCGGAACATGTACGGCTCCCTAACCGAGTACTACTCTCGTGTAGTACTTGTGCTCCACGCCTTCGGGTGTCGTGTAGCGCAATCCGGGTAGTCCCGAGGGGCCCACCGAGTAGTCGGTCCCGGTACCCACCGAGGTAGTGGGCCCGGGGAGGTCCATACGACACCAAAGTTCTAGAATGGCATTGAAGGTCAAAGGGGATTAAGGGGTTTTAAGCTAGGGATTTGACCAAGGGTTGACCTAAAGTCCTCAAGGGTAGTTAGTGGAGTGATTAAGTGGGTCATTAGCACAATTTGTCACTGACGCTCGGGGTGTTACAGCCTACCCCCCCCCCTTAACGGGAATCTCGTCCCGAGATTCCAATCAAGAGCACGTGAGAAAAGTTCACTTACGAGCTTGACTCGGATGAAAGTCGGGGTACTTGGCGTTGAGAAACTGCTCGGTCTCCAATGTAGCTTCTTCTTCTGTGTGGTGACTCCATTGTATCTTGTACATCTTCACCTTTTGTCTTCTAGTTCGCCTTTCTTTATGATCCAATACCCTCATTGGATACTCTACTAGCGAGAGATCTGGTTCTATCTCCGCATTGGTCTCTTCAATTATTTGTGCCTCTGGGACTTGCTCACACTTCTTCAATTGCGAGATGTGAAACACGTCGTGCACTGCAGACAATTGGTCGGGAAGTCGAATATGGTAGGCAACCGTACCAAACTTCTCGATGACTTCATAAGGACCAATATAGCGTGGAACTAATTTCCCTTATACTCTAAAGCATTGTACGCCTTTGGTTGGAGATACCTTTAGGTATACATAATTACCAACTTCAAACTCTCGGGGAGCTTTAGCTTTATCATGGTAGCTCTTTTGCCTCATTTGAGTTGCCCTCAGATTTTCTCTAATAACACTCACTTTTTATTCGGCTTCTTGTACTAGCTTAGGACCAAACAAGGTTCGTTCACCCGCTTGTGACCAATTCAAAGGGGTACAACACCTTCTTCCATACAAGGCTTCAAACGGGGCCATTTTCAAACTAGCTTGATAACTATTGTTGTAAACAAACTCTGCTAGAGCTAGGCACTTGTCCCATGATTTGTCAAAATGAATGACACAAGCCCTCAACATATCTTCTACTACTTGATTTACTCTTTCCGTCCGACCAACGGTCGAGGATGATAACTGGAGCTATGGATTAGCTTGGTTCCCAAGGATTCGTGCACTTGTGCCCAGAAGCGAGCAACAAACTGAGTGCCTCGATCTGACAATATAGTCTTGGGAACACCATGTAAGCGCACTATGAGATCAATATAGATTTTTGCGTAACACTCAGCTGAATAGGTGGTGTGAACGGGGATAAAGTGAGCAGTCTTGGTAAGCCGGTCAACTATTACCCAAATGGAATCATGCTTCCGGGGCGTGAGAGGTAAACCGTCAATGAAATCCATGCTGATATCGTCCCACTTCCATGCAGGAATAGACAATGGTTGCATGGACACATACTCGGCTATTTCACCCTTCATATTTGACCACCAAAAGTTTTCCCTAAGATCTTGGTACATTTTGGTACTTCCGGGGTGAATGGTGAACTTAGAGAGATGAGCCTCATCTAAAATCTCCTTCTTTAAGTCTTGATCCCGAGATACCACTAATCTTTGTCCGAACCAAACAATTCCCTTGTCATCCTTTCGGAAACAATCATGCTTGGGGTCTCCTTCTTCTAATTTCTGTTTGATTTTCTGAACCTCTTTATCACTGAGTTGAGCTATAGCAATTCTTTCATGGAGAGGGGATTCGATCGAAACAGCATGAAGCTTGCCATGTTCGACCACTTCCAAGCTAAGCTTCCTCATTTCTTCACATAAAGCTTCATTCTTCGGCTCTAACGTCACATAGTTGCAATGCTTGCAACTAAGCGCGTCTGCAACCACGTTAGCCTTGCCGAGATAATAATGGACTTCTAAATCGTAATCCTTGATTAATTATAACCATCTTCTTTGCCTCATATTCAAGTCAAATTGAGTGAATATATACTTGAGACTCTTATGGTCGGTGTAGATATTGCAGTGATTACCCATCAAGTAGTGCCGCCAAAGCTTCAAGGCATGCACGACTGCTGCTAACTCAAGATCATGAGTCGGATAGTTCTTCTCATGAGGTCGAAGTGCCCGTGAGGCGTAGGCAATGACTCGGTTTTCTTGCATAATCACACAACCAAGACCAGTGCCTGAAGCGTCACAACACCTCAAACGGTTTGGACATATCTGATTGAGTCAATAGGGGAGCTGAGGTTAAGTGTTTCCTCAAGGTGTGAAAAGCTTTGTCATACTCCTCACTCCACACAAACTTGACACCCTTCTTAAAAAGTTCAGTCATGGGTTTAGCTATTCTGGAAAAATCCGGCATAAACCGACGATAATAGCCTGCTAGACCTAGAAAGCTACGGATTTGATGTACTGATTTGGGTGGCTTCCAATCCATGACCTCCTGCACTTTGCTAGGATCCACGGAGATACCATCCTTGGAAATAGTGTGACCCAAAAATTTCACACTATCCAGCCAGAATTCACATTTAGAGAATTTGGCATAGAGTTTGTGATCTCTCAACCGCTGCAAGACAATATGAAGATGCTTCGCATGCTCGGCTTCGCTTTTGGAATATATGAGAATATCATCGATGAAAACCACTACGAACTTGTCTAGTTCATTCATGAAGACTGAGTTCATAAGGTACATGAAATAGGCAGGTGCATTGGTGAGACCTAAAGACAACACTAGGAATTCATAGAGACCGTATCTAGTGGAAAAGGCTGTCTTTGGTACGTCACTTGCTCGAATTTTGATTTGATGATAGCCAGATCGAATATTAATCTTGGAAAAGACTTTGGCACTAGCCAATTGATCAAAGAGAACATCAATGCGGGGCAACGGATATTTATTCTTAATTGTCACCGCATTGAGTGGACGATAGTCAACGCACATCCGCAGACTACCATCTTTCTTTTTCACAAACAGAGCGGGACTTCCCCAAGGAGAAGAACTGGGGCGGATATACCCCTTATCAAGCAATTCTTGCAACTGAACTTTCAACTATGCTAGTTCTTTGGGTGGCATTCGGTAAGGCCTTTTTGATATTGGTGCGGTACTTGGCTGAAGTTCTATGACAAATTCGACGTCCCTATCTGGTGCCATACCAGGCAAGTCGTCTGGAAAGATGTCGGGATATTCACACACCATTGGGATATCTTCTAGTTGGGTGGCTACTGCAGCATAGGAACAAGGATGGGTGTTTTCCACCTGGGGTAGGTACAAGATAGTATGACCACTGGTAGGGGAATGGATTTCTATCATTCTAGTGGCAATATCCAAAACAACTTGATGTTGGGTCAACCAATTCATTCCTAGAATCACATCTAGACCTCCTAATCCCAAAGGAAGGTTTTGCTGCCGAGCTGCAAAGGAACGGCTTTGGTCATAGTGTTAGAAAGGATTCTTCCTCCTGTCGTGGCTACGACGAAAGAATCTTTAGTGTGACAAGCATGTAATCCCAACTTGCTTACTAGACTTTCACTGATGAAACTATGAGTCGCTCCAGAATCAAACAATATTCTAACAGGGTGATCACGGATAGAGAATGTACCCGTCAGCACTGCTGCTCCCTCTGGGACGTCAGCCAAGGTGGTGAAGTTGAGTTTACCCTGCTTGACTTGCACCACGGGCTTCTTGGCTTGGTTCCCCTGACGGAAGCCCAAGCTTTCGCCCTGCTTGTTCTGCCTGGGCTTAGGGCACTCATTGGCATAGTGTCCGAGTTGTCCACAATTATAGCAGCGGCGATCCTTGGTAGCACTGTTGTTGCTGTTGTTGTTAGTTGGGGTGCACTAGGCTTGAATGGCTGCTGTTGTGCCTTACGGAACTGGAAGTTCCCTGATGGCTTGTTCTGAGACGGGGTCACCCTCCAGTGTCCAGTTGAAGATGACTGGGGAGGACCCTAAGTACCTTTCTTGATAAAGCGGAATTTCTTGCCTGACCCACCAGTAGCGGTGAATCCGGCCCGCCTCTTTCTATCGCTCCGGGCTTTGGACATGGCATCTTCTTGAGAAATGGCCTTGTTCACAAGGTCCTGATAGTTGTTAGGCTCATAAAGATTAAGCCTCTCATAGAGGTCCCCGTGTAGCCCATCACGGAAACGCTCTATCTTCTTGGCATCGTTGTCCACATGGTGCCCACCATACTGACACAAGGCATTGAATTTCTTTGCATACTCATACACCGTGTCAGATCCTTGCTTTAGAGCAAGCAACTCCTTCATCTTCCTATCCATGAGACCCTTAGGAATGTGATGTTCCTTGAAGGCCTGCTTGAATTCAGCCCAAGCGATCTGATGTCCGGTGGGAATCATGGTCTTGAAGTTCTCCCACCATATCAATGTTGCACCACGGAGCTGGAGAGCAGCAAAGCTGGCTTTTCGCTCCTCGGAGCAGGGCAAGGTGAACATAGAGAACTTGGCCTCAATGGCCCTGATCCATGCATCGGCAGCCAGTGGATCCTTGGCCTCTTCAAAAGTCGGGGGCTTCATGGCATAGAAATGCTCATATTTAGTGACTCGAGGCTAGCCGTCGATGTTTTCCCCACGAGGATTATTCTGCAGCTGCTGAGCAAGTTGCTGCTGCGTTTGCAAGAGTTGCCTCATCACCTCGGTTTGGGTGACCATAAACTGCTCCTGGATGGTCATGTTGGGAGGAGGAGGCGGAGCGTCACTCCCACTTGCACCAAAACCATTGGGAGAAGCACGAGTTTGTCCCACCATCTGAAATCCATGAGATTTCCATTAGTCACATATTCGCAAGCTTTTTTACATTATCCACAAGAAGAATATGCAAAAGAAACTCATAGTATCAAGTTGGTGAAAACCGGACAGCACAGCGGAGTTATTAGAAAATTCACAACTCTCTGCCTGCTATAGCAAAAACTCCTGTTTTTGGTCAGCAAGTATAAAATTTCCTGACCTCCAACATTGGTATTCAACCCAAGGTCTAATTCCAACGTTAACATGCTCGAAAAATTACAACACCGGGGTTCTGCCTAGCTGTTTTTGTTGTAGGCCGAACTGAAGCATTTTCGCTATAACTATCGGTATGCTTATGCAATGGTGGTGAATTTCGGTGAGCATGATCTCCACAACATAACACACAAGGTTGGTATTCAACACAAGGCGAGATTTTGATCACAACAACCCTGAATCATTCATTAAACATGACAACACCGAGATGTCCATCTACGCATTACATGAAGCGGAGTCTTGGGATCGCTTACACACTTATGTACATCAAAAGGTCATCCAACATACTCTCTGAGCAGCCTCTACCCTTACACAAAAGCTAGCTGAGGAGGCTAAACTAAGAGTACATGATCATCCTCGAAAGACAATTGCTAAAACAACTAGTAGCCCGCAGCGGAGCCAGTACTAGTGTCCGGAGAGTCAGGCGGTGGACCACCAGCACTGTCCTCGCTCAAGCCTGAAACTCCCTGAAGCTCGTCTGGAGCGGCAGGTGCGGCCGGGGGTGCGATCGGCGGCTGCTGACCCTGCTGGGCCATCGCCTGCCACACCTCTACCTCTATCTCCATCTCAGCTACCTGGTTCTGCATCTCCATCACGTTCTGCACCAAGGCAAAATGCTGGGCCTCAGTGTGAGCTAGCTGCACCTGAGTCGTCTCAAGAGCGTGCTCTCGGGCAAACAACTGCTCCGTGAGCTCAGCACGCTCCTGGTGCCACTGAATGCGCTCATCCTGAAGCGTAACAATCTCCCCGCCGGAGGTGAGCAACGGTCTGGCGCTCGTACTGAAGGTCAAGGGTGAGGATATCCCTCATCGCTGTGGAATCCATCAACACAACCGAGAGCATACCCCGAGTGGAAAGACGGAACACCGCATATTGTACATGACCTCCAAGAACCTCGAAGCCGGCGCACAACAACCGCCGGAGGGTCCGCCGTGAGTAACACATCGGTGAGCGAGATACGCTCACACCGGCCGGGTCGAGTGGGTCCATGGCTGGGAACAAACCCGGTGCGGTAAGCATCACCTCGTCCGGGTGCTGCTCACGAGAAGGTGTGAAGAATCCGCATGGCCGCGGACACAACCGACTCAACACCGCGGTGAGCAAAGAACACCATGCTCAAGTCCGCCCACTCCGGTGCTCGGGGTGAGGAAGCACCGTAGCGGTCATGCGGGCGTAGGGAACACCCCGGTCCCAGAAAGAGACCACCTCGTACAGCGGCGGCGTAACATAGCCCACCTCACTGAGAGTCTCCCACAAAATACGGGGAAAACCCTCCCAGTGAAGGGCATCGATACGAATCGTACCGTCCGCGTCGATCTCGTAGATCGGTCGCCATCTGTACAAAAATTAGGAACTACACGTTAGATACCAATCGACATCAACGAGCAATAGGGTAAAATCTGGTAGGTATGAGCAAAAATTCATAATATAAAAACCAGGGCCCCAAAAATTCCCAATTTTTCACAGCAACTTAATGACATGATTATGCACACTTTTGGTATTCAAAGGTAAATCTAGATTGGATTGGAAGATGCTCGAAAAATTTCTTTGGCAGAAGGGTGCTGTTCTGAAAAACAGCAGAACAGAGACACTCTAAACTGAGCATAACTCTCTGCAGAAAATTTCTAAAATCCTGGAAAATTCACTGTGGATGCTCAACTTGATAAGAAACAACTTTCCTAAAGGATGCCTAGTCAGATTACTTACAGAATTGGCTACAAAAATTGAGAAATGACAGAGACAGAATCTGCCAGGAATTTCCTAAATTCAAAAGAGAGGAAAACCTTATCTACGATCAAGCAATTCACTCTAGAAAAATTATTTAAGAAATTGGGAACCAATTTTAGGTTTAACAAGATTTCAATTATGCATGCACACGCCTTATACGACCTTACAACTAGATCCAGAAGACGTAGTTAGTGCCGGTGACAAGCTTATAATCGGCTCTCCTTATAATATCTAGTCGAAACTACTCGATTCGCTCTTACGATTCACGAACGTAGTTAGTGTACTTGCAGAAAACGAACCTTTCGTGCTAGCACGTCACGAAAGCGTCCACATACAGTACCGTTCACTTATAGAAACGGTATCCATGCATCAAGCCGCTACATGCACAGCGTCCAACCTCGGAAACCCTCCGTTGGAATGGAGTGTCTCCTTGCCTCGCATGATCGGCATGCGGAATGCACACGTATGAAACACGTGGAGACACCACAACTCATATCTAGACGCGAAGATGGGATCCATGGAAGGGATCACTCCATCAACCCTCGCAATTCCCGTGATGCGGAACAGCACACGTATCAAACACGTGGCTCATCTAGTTTGGTTGTGCGATAAAGTAAGTATGACATAAAGTAAAGTCTTTGGAAGTTAGCAACATAAACCATAGATTCTTATAAATTCCCTCTAGGGCCTCTCGATCTAGATCATTCCTTAACGATCCAACGGATTTTCGAAATCCAATCAATCTTGGCAAGTTTTATTGTAAATCATGTGATTAGTTTTTATCTAATCACTCCAGTGCATACGAATGCTCTGATACCAGCTGTGACAACCCCACCCGAGATAATTCCGTACCATCGCCTAAACCACTCCATTTGGTCATTAAGCGATAATAAAGAAGCATCCCGTTGAGTGTTGCCAGGTTTACACCCGGTAAATCACTTGGAAGCACGAGAGAGGATCGAACGTATGCATTAAAACTCCCACGAAGGAGAGTCCGGAGTGCCTTACAAATTAACATCAAATCCCCTTAGGGTCCATTATTACAAACATAGTTCTTTGACACGAAAGTAAATGGTACGAGTTTATTGAAAACAGCGGAAGATAGCTAAACGATACGATCACATCATAGGAGGCCTGTCCATGATGCAATCACTCTTCGTCATCCACCCATTCCGGCTCCCCCGGTGGAAGTTCTCCGGGCCACACATCAGATGCATTACCTGGAACAACATTTATAAAACAAGACTGAGTATACTAATACTCAGCAATACTTACCCTCTAAAAGAAAGACTTTACCTCTATTCATGCAAGGCTTTTGGCTAGTGGGTTTGTTTGCCCAAAATCTGCTAAGTAGTGGATCCTTACTTTCCACATTTTAGCTCATGTTCTAGTTGAAGTAATCATTACTAGGTAAGCAACTATTGCAACCAAAGTTATACAAATAATTAATCAAAGTAATAATCTTCACAAAGTTCCATCATAAAGGGATATCATGGCTAGTCGGGTAAGTAGTCTCAGATGATGGAGAGAGGCCGACAATCGATTGATTCATAACCTTGCAAGGTGGACCTAAACACATGGGAGGTGACCTCACCAAGAGTTCACCAATCAGGAGGTTCCCGTCATTCTTCGGTTTGGGGATAATAGCTCACAGTCTTAAGTACAAGGTTTATCTGGGTTACGCCACTAAGGTCTCCCAGCCTCACGCATGCACTCGGGTGACGAACCTTGGGCCGCAACCCTAAGAGTAGTGATAGTAAAACCCCGTACTGCCTCATTTAGGTACTAGGCTTACCGTACCCATTTCTGGCAAGTGTTTAGTACTTTCAAACACTTAGCCAACGAAGCCATTGGACCGAAGCCCAAATCCCATGCTCTTACCACATGAGCAATCCATTTAAACATATGGTGATTCCATAAAGGAGATCCTATTCTCGCGAGTGACGAACATCACTCGACTTGTACCGGGTCCTTAAGCATAGCAACTAGCGACCTAACTTGCTAGTAAAAGATCATAGGTACTTATGGATCATGCAACTAGGGTTTCATTTCAACTCCTGCACGTAAATGCACATACAATGACAAAAAGTAAATTTAGAAGTTTTAAAGAAACGCTGGGGTTAATGAATAAACCGGGGCTTGCCTTCGTCAGCACAAGCAGACACACAAACTTTCGGACCTTGGCCCGGGTCTTGCTCTACGGTCATGTAGTGCACGTCTCCTCCTGCTCCCTCGTCCTCGTCAGCCGACACAAGCGTATAGCTACCGTCGGGGACTTCTACACGGGGAATGCAATGCAGTGATTAGGAGTGTAATCATTTTAAATTAATTCCAAAAACAGTAGCAACCAGATGCAAGGAGTATATGGCTGGCCATATTCACCTTAACAAAAATGCATTTAAACATTTTCCTTTTTAAAAGAATAAACAAAAGTCCATTTAGCCTACCCTTTTAAGGTGATTGTGTGCACATCTATTTAAGAAATATTTTACTTACAAACAAACAGCAAGGAGAATTACTATCATGGCATCAATTTACTTTTCCAAACACCTCTCCTTTAGTCATGCACTAGAGAGAGTGATTTTCCTTAGTTTCCCTTTCTAGATTATTCTAGTTTGAGCTCTTTTGCATACCCAAAACCTACAAACTGCTCCAGCAAACCCCCACTGGTCCTACCGACCAGGAGGCCTACTTGGACAGCAAGAAAAAGGGTTCTAGAACCATTGAATTTAATACACCAAAATAGGAGCATTCCTAGCTAGCATAAAAGGAAATAATGCATAACAAAACAAATAGGACAGAAGTGATTCCCATCTTTCTCCTACACATACTCTGGTCCAAAACAAGCTTAAAGAACTATCAAACACACATATATCCTTCATGAAACATGCCACACCTATTTATGATTAAAAACAAGCATAAATGAGGAAATAATATTTCTAACAGGGATAAAATCATGGTAAATTCACCAAGGATGCATTTCAACATTATAAGATGATAGCCAGAAGTTGGGCTCAAAAGCAATTATATTTGGAGCTACAAAAATCATCTAGGCCGATTTACCAATATCACATAATAATTTATTCAGGAAAACCCCTTTAGTAACTCTATGCAAATTTTGGCACAAAGCTTAGATATATTAGTACTAACAATATATCCAAAACTCAGCTCAAGAGCTTGTGTGGATTTTGCAGAAACTCAAATCTAAGTAATTTACATTCCTATTTTTCAAGCAAAAACTAAAACTCAAAAGTATATACACCTTTAGAGAAAGTTGTAGTTTTTGTTACACTGAGCACAGAAAAATTAGGTTTGCTATTTTTCGATTTTTCTACGATTTTTAATCAATTTTACAAGGGGCTGGACTAATTCACAAAACAAGGAAGAATCTTTTTGCACTGCGAACCCTAGAACTTTGGAAATCTTCACATAAATATCCTTGGTCTCTCCCCCTCAGGCCCGACGGCGGGGACAAGCTCGCCGATGGTGAGGTGGAGCTCGGCCACGCAAACAAGCGGCAGGGATCGTCGATTGGACTCACCCGTGATCGATTGGTGGCGGTAGATCGGCCAGGGGAATCTCCGGCGAGCGGCGGCGCACCCGCGGGAAACTGGATGGCGGTGAGGAAAAGGCCTGGGCTCAACCACATGCTGCACGGGGAGCTTCCATGTGACCCAGAGAAGGTGCTAGGCAGGTCACCGGGCTTGGAGAAGTGACGGAGGAGCGAGCTCGACAGCGGCGGTCCGGCGGCGGCCGCGGGAACTCGGGTTCCGGCGAAGGTGTGGCTCGGCTTGATCAACAAGCAGCTCGGGGAGATGTTTTGGTTCACAGGGAAGGGTTGAAGCTCTTGGGTGCGTGAGGAAGGCGACTGGAAGAGGGTTCCCACCGAGTGATGGCAATGGCGGACGGTGGCGGCTCGGGTGAAAACGCGTGTGCGCGAGGGACGGCCGAGGCCGGCTTATAAGCGCGCGGGAAGGTCGGTTGGGATAGGTAGGGACGTGTCGGTGCCACTAGCACGCGTAGGGAGGCCGAGGGCATGGCCGGTGACGTGCGCCGCTCCGGCGGCCAATGGCGCACCATGGGCGGTACGCCGGCGGCGGATCAACACCACCCGGCCCGGCCACTTTCCACGGACGGCACGCGTGAGTGCTCACCGGCGCCGCACGGTGGCCGGCGGTCACACCGCCCCGAAGTGGGTACGGCGCGTACGGCGGTGGTCGACATGGCCGCGCAAGACGTCGCGCCCGAACGCGTCCCGGCGTTCCCGTGTTGCTTGCATTTCATCGATCGCTTTTCAAAATTGTTTTTCTCCAATTTTTCAAACTAAACCGCAACTTAGGGTCCGAAGCAAAGTTGAAGATTAAACATCCCTCTACAACTTTCACAAAAACTTGTAGGGGTTTTGCCCAAGAATTCCAAAGAGAACACCTTGCCAACTTGACCCAAATCTCGGCGCCCGTGAACAGGAACAAGACACCTTCCAAGGTATTTTTCACCAAGAATTCTTTCGAATCTCAAATGCCAATCAACAACAAAGTTGTGTGCCTCAACATTCTACACATTTTCCCCTTTGGGTGGTTTTGAAGTGTTTAGGGAAATTTTGGAGAACGTGCCAAAGTTCTAGAATGGCATTGAAGGTCAAAGGGGATTAAGGGGTTTTAAGCTAGGGCTTTGACCAAGGGTTGACCTAAAGTCCTCAAGGGTAGTTAGAGGAGTGATGAAGTGGGTCATTAGCACAATTTGTCACTGAGCAAAAACACAGGGTGTTACAACATGTCCAAATGAGCAAGTTAGATACTCTATAGCTTCGTATTGACATCAACTACAAGATCACCAAGTTTCACAGCCATTGGACGAAGCTAAGATGGATTTGGGCAATTTTGCGAAAAATTTGCCTCTCGTGAGCAAAGTCATAAACATGATCAAAACATATCAAAATGGCAAAGCCACACAAACTTCATGCTAGGACAGCCATTCTAATCATAAGACCATCACAAACACCTCATGTCATGTCAAAGCCACCGAGCCATGTGCCTACTTCTATGTATGAAACTTCTCATTGGTAGGCATCATGCAACGGTTTAGCACCCAAAGCAAATTAAAATCAGCACATATGACATGGGAACACATTTTCCAAGCATTTTACATTTCATTTTTAGATTCATATATGGTACATGAAATGTCTTTGCGACAAAAAGGAACTTATGCCCCTCCACAAGATAAAGCAAGAGGGCTAAACATTCATGATGGCAAATGAGCCTTTGGCCCCATATGATCAATAAACTAGCTATCCAACCACAAATTAAGCATAGCAAAGTCACTAAAACATGTCAAGATCATGTAAAGGCATTTACACATGAGAGAGCATATATATGACATTTTTCAAAAACATAGCCATCACCCATGGATTATTCATCAAGATCATCAAGAGCTAAGCCAAACTAACCATAGCATACCAAACAAGCTCACAAAGACATAAATAGCATTCCATGGTGAACATTGTATATAGAAGAAGCTTTTTCTATCCACTGCATATGATACAAAATGCATGCAAACTAAGATACAAGGATGCCTATACATCATGTTACATATGCCATGCCAAATGCAAGAAATGCACAAAGGAAAGCTATACATATGCTACAAAGGAGTTCCCACACACCCAACTCAAGAAATCAAGCACACACCAAGTTACCCCCGCAAACGAGTGAAAGTTGCTTGATCTAGGGGTTTGGTGAAAATATCGGCTAGTTGGTCATGTGTGGGTACATGGATCAAAGCTATCTTCCCTTTCTCTACGTTGTCTCTCAGAAAATGATATCTCAATTCTATGTGCTTGGTTTTGGAATGGAGCACTGGGTTCTTTGGAATGCTTATGGCACTGGTACTATCACATTGAAGTGGGACATGGGTATACTCGTCACCAAAGTCACTCATGGTGTAAGAAATCCAAAGGAGCTGAGAGCAACAACTAGCAGCGGCAACATACTCGGCCTCGGTAGTGGATTGAGCAACACTCGACTGTTTACGTGAAGACCAAGACACAAAGAAGAACCCAAAACGCGGCAAGTCCCGAGAAGTGGACTTCCTATCCAACCGACACCCGGCAAAATCCGCGTCTGAAAAACCATGAAGCGCCAAAGAAGAGGACGCGGAGTACCAAAGGCCGAAGTCGGGAGTGTGATGCAAGTACCCGAAAATTCGTTTCACCGCTTGACGATGTGAAGTCCCCGGAGATGCTTGAAAACGAGCGCACGGACACACGGAGAACGGATGTCCGGCCTCGTTGCCGTCAAGTAGAGGAGTGACCCAATCATGCTCCGATACTCCTTCCGGTCCACGTGTTCACCTTCCTCATCCGCATCAAGAGCCGTAGTCGTACTCATCGACGTCGTCATAGCCTTGGAATCCTCCATCTTGAACTTTCGCACAATGTCCTTGGTGTACTTAGCTTGGTGCACAAATGTTCCTTCCTTTGATTGCTTGATTTGTAGCCCGAGGAAGAACTCGCTACTCGCCCATCATGCTCATCTCAAATTCCCCGCTCATAACCTCTCGCAAACCTTGCAACAAGAGAGTTAGAAGAGCCACCAAAGACAATATCATCCACGTACACCCGCACAATCGGGATATCTCTCGCCCCGCCTCACTAGAAACAAGGTCTGATCGACCTTCCCCATCTCAAAACCTCTCTCAAACAAGAACCCCCTCAACCTCGCCATACCAAGCTCTAGGCGCCTGCTTCAGCCCATACAACGCCTTCCTCAACTTGTACACCCGGTGGGGGTACTTCTCACTCTCAAACCCTAGTGGTTGTCTCACATACACCTCTTCCTCCAACACACCATTCGGAAAGCACTCTTCACATCCATTTGGTGCAACTTGAACCCTTTAGCCACGGAAAAGGCTAGAAGGATCCTAATCGCCTCCAAACGGGCTACGGGAGCAAAGGTCTCCTCGTAGTCGATCCCCTCCTTCTGACTGAACCCCTGAGCAACAAGCCTCGACTTGTTTCTCACAACCTCACATTTCTCTCCCTCTTTGTTCTTCCACACCCACTTTGTACCAATCGGCTTACACCCTGGGGGAGGGTCAACCAACTCCCAAACCTGATTCCTCTCAAAGTTCTCCAACTCCTCATGCATCGAATTAACCCAATTGTGATCAGATAGTGCGTGTCCAATGTCTTTGGGCTCAAAAGTAGCAACAAATGCAGCATGAGCGAAATGAGAATTGTTTCGAACCCTCAACCGTGTAGTGCGTTCATTCATGTCGCCGATAATCCTCAAAGCTGGGTGATCCACTTGTACTCGCCTGGGAGGTTCTCGCCTCGATGCTACCTCCCCCTCAACAACGACTTCTCATTCTTGATTTGTTTTCGTAGGTGTAGGAGAGGGTCCGTCCACCACCGTAGTCGAAGTAGTGGGTACATGTACAGCGGGGGCACCACACCGCCATCTTCATCGTCTCCATGTTCATGCTCCTCCTCCTAAAAGGTCTCCTCGCCAAGCTCATCATCACCGCACACTCAAAGACAAGCCGACTACGTGGTCGTGTCTCGTCGAAGGTTACCTCGCAAGTCTCCACGATTTGGTTAGTTTCAAGATTGAGCACACGATATGCTCTAGAATGAGATGCATAACCAAAGAAAATACCATCGACGGACCTAGCCTCAAACTTATCCAACTTCTTCCCTTTTTTTCGAATAAAGCATTTGCAACCAAATACATGGAAGTGACTCACCTTGGGTGTGTGACCGTGCATCGGCTCATAGCGGGTTTTTTTTCTTATGCACTCGAGGTAGATCCCGTTCGACACATAGCACGCGGTATTCACCGCCTTAGCCCAATACCTCCTCGGAGTCCTATGCTCATCAAGCATCGTCCGAGCCATCTCGCACAAGGTCCTCGTTCTTCCTTTCCACAACACCATTCGGGGAGGTGTATACGGACTCGAAACCGGGTGCTCAAGACCCAAGTCATGGCAAAAGGTTTCAAAACGAGAGTTTCGAATTCCGAGCCATTATCACTACGGATTGCTCGTATGGCATCTTCGTGCCTCTCGTTCCTCAACCTCAAGACTAGATCTCGAACAAAACCAAACGTCTCCCCCTTATCCTCGAGAAAGAACACCCACGCATACCGAGAATAGTCGTCCACCACAACAAGGAGATACCACTTCCCACCCGCAGATCACACACGAGCTGGGCCAACAAGGTCCATATGGAGCAGCTCGCATGGACGCTCAGTCATCACATCGGTGAGAGGCGGGTGAGAAGAGGCTACCATCTTGGCATGCTCGCACGGCGCACAAACCAACTCTTTCTTAAGCCTCAACCGTGGCAATCCTCGGACCAAGTTGAGTTTACTCAAGCGAGACAAAAGGTCAAAACTCAAGTGACCCAACTTCCTATGCCACTTCCACAACTCACTCGAAGAACCAGCCAAGAAAACAACGCTCCATACCCCAAGACCGAGAAAAATCAGCATGAAACACCCGACCCTCGGGAACGACCATACGGACAAGGTCCCCTCGAGAGTCCAAAATCCGAGAACCACCAGGCCGAAACAACACCTCAAAACCCTCATCCAACAGCCGGGACACGGAAAGCAAGCGTACCCCAAAGCAATTGAACAAGAGCAACACGCCCGAGAGTGATCTTGTCACTCACCTTAATCTCACCTTCTGAAAGCACATACCCACGCCCATTGTCCCCAAAAGTGATGTACCTCCTTGTCACCACCGGGACGAGACTTGAGAACAACCCCTTGTTTCCGATCATATGCCTCGAGCAACCGGAGTCAATCAACCAAATGTTCTTCAAGTCTCTCACCTGAAATTCAAAAACGAGCACGTGAGCGAACAAACGACTCAGCACTGGGGTTAGTACCAAAAGGGCAAAACCAGTGCCGAGCCATTTGCTCGAAAGTGGGGTTAGCACAAACCAAGCCATCTCTCCTACTAAAGCTACCTCCACAAACACCACCACGGTAACCACCCTGAGGGAACCACCCCTCTCTGCCTGGAGGAGGACCAAAACCACGAAAGAAAGCCCGTGGACCGTCCCTCCTCTCCTTCTCAAAGCTACGACTCCTCCCATCCCCGTAGTGAACTCGAGGGGGAGAATGCCTAGCATCCTGACCACCCGCAAACTCTCCAGCCCAACCACAGAACCACGACCTCCCGGAAACAACCCTCGCTCCTGCACGAGCACGAAACCCAAACCGCCGCCCTGTCCGTGCTCGCACCGGTCCGACCGGTGCCCCACACCGATCCGACCGGTGTAGCCTCGGGCAAGCCGGCACCTCCAACAGCCTTCCGCTCTCCCCAAGCCCGAACCTGTCCTCACACTCGCCTTGGCCCCGGGCATCCGCACACGAGGCTCAAGTACACCATCGGAAGGGTGGTACTTGTCCTTGTTAGCCCAGTCCTTTGCCATTCTCTCCTCTCACTTCCTCTTGAAGCAAAACTCATCCTTATGGCCATCTCTCCCACAATAGCCACAGTGGAATCTCACAAGCTTAGGCTTAGGCTTGGGCCGTGGTCGCTCACTTGGTTTCTCTCCACTCAACTCCTCCACCGGTTTCCCTTCACTAGCCTTCTCACTTTCCTTCCCAAAGAACACTTTCCCCGAAGTGCTCACAAACTTGATAGGCTTTTGGAGATCATTTGTGGGTGTAGGAAACATGGGTGGAGGCCGGGTTGTGTCTAGTCGGTTCCTAAGATGGTTAGGTTTTGCGGGGAAATCATTTTTGTGGTGGGTTTTTGGTGGCTGCGGGATATTCTCTCCACTTCCCTCACCAACCTTGTTTGCCCCAAGTCCCTCACCATCCCGCCTCTTAAATGCCTCGATCATCATCCTCAACCGAGGCTCATGAATGTCGTATGGACCTCCCCGGGCCCATTACCTCGGTGGGTACCGGGACCGACTACTCGGTGGGCCCCCGGGACTACCCGACTTGTCCTGCACGGCGCCGATAGCGTGAAGCACAAGGACTACGAGGGAGAAGTACTCGGAGAGGAAGTTGTACATGTCCCGCACTGTATAAAGGACTCCTAGACGTACTCGACTAGTACTCTCTCCCTGAACCGACTTGTAACCCTGCCTCCCGGACTATATAAGGCGAGGCAGGGACCCCTCTCTCTCTCACGGCTTAAGATTGCATCATCTTGTAATCGCACCCAATCAATCCAGAGCCACGCAGCATACAGGACGTAGGGTATTACGCACCTCGCGGCACCGAACCGTCTAAATTGTGTGCCACGTGTCTCATCCTTTGAGTTACCGATCTTGGCGAGACCACATTCATCTACTTCGGGTACTCCCCTTAGTAGGTTGCTAGTCTAAAACACCGACAACCGGCGTGCCGGTAGGGGATCTCGCCCGATATCACATGGCGAACTCGACGGCTTCCGTCTACATCAAGCCAACCGTCGCCTTCAACCGCGGTGACACCTTCGTCTTCGGGGCACGGGTCCGCACCGCCGACGGTGCCGGATCCTTCCAACGCCGCCTCACCATGCCGCCCAACCCGGAGACCGGCCTCGTGACACTTCCCGAAGTAGTCACGGGCGAACTCGCCGGCAAATTCGGCGAAATTTCGCTTTTTGACCAACACGCCGACTTCGAGCTTGGATCCGCCTCCAACTCGAACTCGACGTCTCCATGGGCTATCGTATGCGAGCCGGCTACTCATCCATCGCATGGGGACTCTCCACCCCGCGAGCGCTTCACGAGTGGCCCCCGCAACGTCAGCAGGGCCCACACGAAGGCTCCCTCTTCACGCCGGGCCGGCAAGGAGCCCGTACCCAAGTACAACTCGGACTCCGACACCGCCCCCGGCCACGCCTTAGACTCCAACCCCCTCTTCGGCTTCTACTCAGACTCCGCGTACGAGTTCGACTTCGGGTCGGACCCTGAGGATCCCGAGTCCAAGGACAACTCTACTGAGCAACCCTTATCAGGATCGGCTTCTGGCTGGTTATAACGTCCACACCCGCCGGGAGATTCGTCTACTGGCCAGACCGCAAGCCCGCCAACCTGATAGACGGGGACTCACGCTACGTCGCCTACCTCGACTCGCTTCCCTTCCAGGAGGGAACACCACTCGCTCAAGCTGAGGAGTACACCCCAACGAGAGGTGGCCGGTTCGACTCCGGTATTGGCAACCCCGATCGCCAAGTCTTCATGGCTGCCGGCGACACGCCAGGACCCTCAGGAACAGCAGACGACTGATACCTCGAAGACATCTCCGCAGACGAGCTGTCTGCCGAAGCACCCGCGGATGAGACTGACGCCAACAGGGATGCTCGACGTGAGCGTAACAGAAAGCGGAACGAACGACGCCGGCATCTTTGAGACTCCCTCCCCATCCGCAACCTCGCGGAAGCACTCGACCAAGTCGAGAGCCGGGTACACACTACCCCCAGAGTAATGCCTCATGTCTATCACTACGATAGCACGTCAGGCCCAGGGGATGCGCGTGGGATAAGTCATCGCCAAGCTCGCGGAAGACGCTTACTTCATGCGAGTCTACAACAGGGTCGCTCAGCCGCCCCCCGCCAGGAACCGTGACAACGAAGCCACAAGTTGCAGCGTGGACCTCGGCCATAACCATACTCGTGCAACAGCCGGCGGATCCTCTCAAGCTGGCAACAGCGCTGCAGCTGCTGACAGCGATCGTGAGATCATCCCTCATCGCGACCCTGGCGGCGGAGGCAGCGACGGCGGAAGCTCCAACCATGGGGCCAATAGGAGGGCCGGTGGCGGAGGCGATCACGGCGGCCGAGGCCACGCGAACAGCCACGCCTCCGGAGCCTCACAAGGCAGCTTCGATGCCCACCAGAAGATTGAAGAACTGCGGCGGAAGAAGTCTGCCACCATAGGCGACAACGACGGCTTCCCCGCCTTCTCTCCTCGGCTTCGCAACTTACTCCTCCCGGACAAGTTCAAACCTCTGGGAATCACCAAGTACGACGCGAAGCAAGACCCCATCCAGTGGCTCAGGTGCTACGCCCTCTCCATCGAGAACGCTGGTGGCAACAACGACACCAAGTGCCTCTACTTCCCCTTCTGCCTGGACCAAGCCCCGCTCACATGGCTCGAGTCACTGGAAAAGCACTCGATCGACAAGTGGGACCACCGAAGGAGCGATGCATCGGCAACTTCGCGGGTGCTATGGGCCGCTCGGGTACTCGCATGGACCCGGCTATGGTGAAGCAGGAACAAGGTGAGACCCTTCGCAAGTACATGCGGTGCTTCTTCGACAAGCGCGCCACCGTAGTCGACGTCACCGACAAGGAGGTCATCGACCTCTTCCAAGACGGTCTCTACCACCGTCGCACCTTCGAAGACCTCGGTCGATGCCGCCCCAGTCCATCACCCATCTCAAGGATATGATCACCTCCTCGGGCGGATGAAGAAGACAAAGCCAACGCTAAGTACGATGCCATTCGTGGCAAGAGCAAACGAACACGGGCGGCGGCATCGGCAACAACGGGAACCAAGGCGGTCGCAACAACAACAACTACTTGGGTCCCAACCGCAAGCGCAAGCCGGACAACACCGTCGCGGCTATCCGGCGCCTGCGAAGGAGAACTCGAAGAAGACCTCCGGTGGCTTCAAAGACTTGCCGAAAGAGAAGTGCCCGTGGCATCCGGACAGCAACCACACCACCGAGCAAGTGCTACCAACTCGGCAAGCACTCAAGGATACTCCGGAGGCCACCGCACCCTCACGACAAGAAAGGCAAGAAGAAGAACGACGAAGGCAATGGCGACTTCCGGGAACCCAACAAGACGGTCAACGTCCTCTTCGGCGGACTACCCGGCGGACGGGAAGAAAAGGCTACCCGTCGAGAAGTCATGAGCATTGAACCGGCGGTTACGACCCCTCTTAGGTGGTCGGAGGTACCCATTACCTTCTCTCGCGCGGATCAATGGACTAACTTCTCCGAACCGGGGTTGTTGCCTCTCGTCCCGAAGCCGGTGGTCGCGGGCTCCGAGGCTCAACAAGGTCCTCATCGACGGTGGAAGCGGGCTTAACGTCCTTTTCGGCAAGACCTTGAAGAAGATGAAGCTCGACATCACCCACATGCTCACCAAGAGCACCTTGCCCTTCTACGGCATCGTCCCTCGGAACGCGGCTATCCCACCGGGCTCGGTGGTCCCGCCGATTACCTTTGGGGAATCTCGGGACAACTATCGTGCGAGTACATCAAGTTCGAAGTCGCGGACTTCAAGACGTCCTACCATGCCATCCTCGGCGGACCGGCTATCACCAAGTTCATGGCGGTACCCCACTACACCTACTTGGTACTCAAGATGCCAAGTCCGGCGGTGTACTCTCACCGCAAGGGGACTTGAAGATATCGCATGGCCGCGACACGGAAGCTGTGGAGATCGCCTCCACAAATCAAGTACCCAATGCAATGATGGAGATCTACGCTGCATCGAAGAAGCTTGCCCCAAGTGAACTCAACATCCCGGAGAAGTCGGACAAAGCTAACAAGCCTCGGCCCGGCTCGGGAGGTTCGGGTCACGACAATCGACCTCGGGACGGGCGACGGCGAAGAAGACCACCACCATCGGGGTGGGTCTCGACCCCAAATAGGAAGACGCGCTCATCAACTTCCTCCGGGCTAAGCTGCGACATCTTCGCGTGGAAGCCAGCGGACATGCCAGGGGTGCCCAGGGAGTTGATTGAGCATTCCCTCAACGTCGATCCTAAAGCTACCCCGAAGCGACAACACCTCCGCCGCTTCGCCGACGACAGACGGGACGCCATCAAGAAGGAACTCACCAAACTACTCGCGGCTGGCTTCATCAGAGAAGTCTTCCATCCTGAGTGGCTCGCCAACCCCGTCCTCGTCCGCAAGAAGAACTCGAACGAGTGGAGGATGTGCGTCGACTACACCGACCTCAACAAGCACTGCCCCAAGGACCCCTTCGAGTTGCCGCGGATTGATCAAGTCATCGACTCCACGGCGGGCTGCGACCTGCTCTGCTTCCTCGACTGCTACTCCGGGTACCACCAGATCGCGATCAAGGAAGAAGACCGAGAGAAGACCGCATTCATCACCCCGTTTGGCGCGTCTTGCTACACGACCATGTCCTTCGGGTTGAAGAACGCCGGCGCCACATACCAACGAGCTATCCGGGCACCTCGCTTCAAGACGCAACTCAACAAGAACGTCGAAGCCTACGTGGATGACGTGGTCGTCAAGACCGAAACTCCCGGCACGCTCATCGACGACCTTGAAGAGACTTTCGCATCCCTGCGCGAGTACCGCTGGAAGCTCAACCCGAACAAGTGTGTCTTCGGCGTACCATCGGGCAAACTACTTGGCTTCATCATCAGCCATCGCGGCATCGAAGCCAATCCCGAGAAGATCTCCGCCATCACCAGTATGAAAGCTTCCACATGCATCAAAGACGTCCAGAAGCTGACTGGGTGCATGGCGGCCTTGAACAGATTTATCTCGAAGCTCGGAGAATGGGGGCTCCCCTTCTTCAAATTACTCAAGCACCAAGAGAAGTTCGTGTAGACTCCAGAGGCGGACCAAGCCCTTGCCCAGCTCAAGGACTTCCTATCGAAGCCACCAGTCCTCACAGCTCCTCGTTAAGGCGAGCAGCATCTTGCTCTACCTCGCCGCGACTACTCACGTGGTCGCATCGCCATCATCGTCGAGCGGCGGGGAAAAAGGCCACGCCTATCCGGTTCGGCGCCCGGTCTACTTCGTCAACGATGTCCGGTCGAAATCCAAGACACGATATCGGCCGGTACGAAGCACGTACGGAGTGCTCATCACCTCGCGGAAGCTACGACACTACTTCCGGGAGTACTCGATCTCCGTCGTCACCGACTACCCGCTCGGCGACATCTGCGGAACCAAGATGCTACCGGAAGAATCTCCAAGTGGGCGGTCGAACTCGGCGCCCTCAACATCGACTTCAAGCCACGCACGGCCATCAAGTCGCAAGCACTAGCCGACTTCATGGCGGAGTGGTGGGAGAATCGGCTACCTACTCCAACCGAGCGCCCGCAGCACCGGGTGATGTACTTCGACGGTCGAGGACCATGGTCGCTTCCTTGTGTGATGAGTGATTGACAACGTTGTGTGGACCGATTCTTGGCTAAGTATTGCGGGTGCGAGGTTGCGGCTTGACTCGTGTTGGTGCGGGGTGAAGAACAAGCGCGAAAGGTCGTCGCCGGTGAGGCCTCCAGGTGTGGAGAAGACAAGTAGGCTTTGTTCGAGGGACCCGGTGGCCAGCGGGGTCAAGTGCGGGCCGCATGGTGGCATGAACAACAAGATGAAGTCGTGGACGATTTCTTGGTTGAGCCTCAAAACCAAGGTCGAGCCGGGACTACGTGGGAGCCAAGTCATGAGTGGAGATTGGCGGAGGCTACACCGAGTTCGCGGGGTTTCCGGTGGTTCACCAGAAAACCACTGGGTTCCTTGGTTGATCCACAAAGCCAAGACCGGAGAACCGAAGACGGAGGTGCGGCGAAGCACGGACCGGTCCGACCGGTGGGGACCCGGTCCGACCGGTGAGGAGCACCGGTCCGACCGGTGTGCGACGACGCGATCCGGAATCTTCGAAACGGAGGACACGCGTCGGGATCGCATGGCTTGCGTCGAGGCTACGCGGGGTGCGGTCGCCGGCATCCGTCCGATGGTGAAGACATCAAGAATTCCAAATCCGCCCTTGAGGGGCTTGTATCCCTAGTTAGTAGAGAAGGGTATTTTGGACATTCGGTTGCCTCCATATAACCCAAGAGGTGAGAGGATGGCAGCCAACTCTTGGAACCCTAGCTCATTAGTTTTCCTATTTTCCACCTATTTTCCTTAGGTTTTCTCTAGGACTAGCAAGAGAGCTTCACGGAGAGATCTTGTAGAGAGGGATGGATGATCGGGCGGCTTGCTAGACCTTGTACGAACCTTTGTTTCATGTATAGATGATTCGGCGTGGTTCCTCAAGGTTTGGATGTGTTTTCCCCGGTTGTTCTTGGTGGTGATTTTCGGAGCCCTCTCTTCGTGATTTCTTTGGGGTGTTTTCGGGGCTTTTCTCTTGGGGATTTGATGGGGGAAATTTGTGGGAACCCTTCGTGGTTCTTTGGGCCGTGATTCGCCTCCCAAATCCGTGAGGAAAAGTGCTCGATTTCGGGGTTTCTTGAGTTCTTGGGTTGGAAGTGCTTTCGGCGGGATTTCTTCGATTCCTCCTTTTTGGACGAGTTTTGGTGGGATTAAACTTGGCTATGGACTCCTCATGAGGTGTTCTCGATATCCCCAAAGTCTTGTTCAAGTCCGTGGAGTGATTCGGGAGATCGAGATTTGGATTTGGGGGAGTTGACCCGCGGGTGCTTCGTTCATCCCGAGTCGCCCGTGCTACACCGGTCTGACCGGTGCTCTTGACCGGTCTGACCGGTGCGAGCCCTGGTGGGTTTTTGCTCGGGTGAACGTCTTGGTGTGTTCGTTGTTGTCCCGTGGTGCTGCTGTTTCGAGTTTGGGTCAGTTTGGTGGTCGGTTGGCCTTGTTTGGTGTCTTGGGGGCTTTCGGTCGCCATCGGTCCGACCGGTGTGTCTCACCGGTCTGACCGGTGTAGAGCCACTTAGTGGAAGTTGCTCGGGTTCACTGCGGGGACCGGTCGACCGGTGGTGCTCACCGGTCCGGCCGGTGTGGGTCTCGTAGACTCGGGGTTTGTTGTTCCGCCGCGTTCTCGAGTCGGAAGGCCGTGTGTGTTGGTTCCTAGGTCCGGTGGCACTCGGTGGCTACGTGGGCTTGGCCAACTTGAGTAGTGAGTCGGAGACGTGTGTTGGAAGTCGTGTTCGTTTTGTTGGAGTTTTCATCTCCTTCGAGAAGAATTTTTATCGGCTCCCATTCACTCCCCCCTCCTCTCGGTTCGCCGTATCGGTCCTTCAAGTGGTATCAGAGCCGGTTCGGGTCTTTGTTGACTCTAACTAGTCTAAGATCCAAGGATGGCGTACCAGAAACGGGGTTCGGGTCCTCCACACTTCGATGGCAAGAACTACCAGATGTGGAGCAAGCGGATGGGTGCGTTCCTCCGCGGAAAGGGTCAGTGCTTTGGGATGTCACGGTGGACACGAGGCTATGTCCAGCCGATGGATTTCCTTGCTCCAGGGTCGAGGGACAGATTCGACGCCAACAATAAGGCGGTCGACTACTTGTTTCGTGCTTTGTGTCGGCCGAGTTCGATCGGGTGCACACCGAGCACTTGGCTTGTAGGATTTGGGCGGTGTTGAAGGAGGCTCATGTTGGGAACGCCCGTGTTCGAGCACGGTTGTATGCGACCTACGGAGAGAGTACGAGAACTTCACTCATCTCCCCGGTGAGTCCATCGATGCCTTGTTTCGCGAGGTTCACGGTGGTGGTGAACAACATGAGGGCCAATGTGGACGTGCTCCCGTACGATGATCATGATAGAGCGGTCAAGCTCTTACACTCTTTGGATCGTACGATATGGGGCGGAAAGTTCGAGGCCATAGTCGAGTCGGAGAGGTATGATACTCGACGGTGAACGAGCCGTTCTCGAAGCTCAAGTCGGTCGAGGTGGATAGGGGCATGATCGCCAAGCTCGAGGGACCGACTGATTCCCATAGTATTGCCCTCGTTGGTGGTTCCAAAGGAAAGACTAACTCTAACCCATCCACCAGGATGTTCTCGTTTTCCTCTTTGATGTCTATGCCAGATGAGGAGTTTGATGACCTTGGAGAGGACGAGCTGGCGCTGTTGACGAGGCGGTTTGAGAGGCCGCACGAGAACCGCGTGAACATGAGGAGGAACACGAGGACTTGCTTCCGGTGCGGCAAGCGGGACACTTCGTCGCCGACCGCCCGAGAAGGCCGAGAACAAGGACGGCTACAAGCACAAGCCGAGGATGAACGATGGCAAGTACCGTTCGAGGCGCGACCACAAGAGCAAGCACAAGAACAAGTACAAGGACGAGCGACGATCAAGGAAGAAGGAGGGCCGAGGCAAGGCCCGAGTGATGGTTGGAGCGAGCGACGTCGACTCCAGTTTCGCGTACTCCACCTCGAGCTCGAGCGACGGCGAAGACGAGGGAGATCGCCGCAAGAACAAGAAGTCATCCAAGAACCCGAGCGGGCCGGCCGCTCGCGAGAGATGGCTTCGCACCATGGCGTTGAGCTCCGGCAGCAAGAAGAGCACACGGAGCGACTCGGACTGCGAGTCCGATGACGAGGTGCGTGATGAACTTCCCTTCTTGCGCCGGGAGAATGAGAGGCTTGGCTCTTTGCTTGATAACCGTGATGACATGCTTAGAGAGGCCAAGAAAATGAGGAAAGAGCTTAGGGCTTCACTCGAGGATGCTAGGACTAGAGTGGCCGAGCTAGAGACACGGGTGCTTGACGAGCAAGCTTGAGATTGATTCGCTTAAGGCTAGCCCTATTGTTTCGATGAGAATGATTGTCTTGATTGCTCCATATTCCTTGCCGATCTTGCTTTGTTTAAGGAGAAGCATGCCTCCAAGTGTGAGGAACTAGATGTGCTTAGGGTTGAAGTGGGTGAGCTTAAGTCTAGACCTCGCTTTGCTAGGTGCTTGCACTTCTTGCCCCGTTTTGCATGCTAAGATTGATGAGATGCATGCCTACACTAGTTCGCTCGAGGCTAAATTGAAGGAACCCATGCCTACATCTTGCTCTACCCGTGAAATGCATGCATTGAAAAATTTGGAGCTTGCACATTATGTTGATCGTTTGCGGGATGAGAATGATGACTTGAGAAAGTTGATGGGTTGGTTGTCCGGTCATGAGCCTCGGTTGAGGATGATGATCGAGGCCTTTAAGAGGCAAGATGGTGAGGGGCTTGGGGCAAACAAGGTTGGTGAGGGAAGTGGAGAGAATATCCGGAGCCACCAAAAACCCACCACAAAAATGATTTCCCACCAAAACCTAACCATCTAAGGAACCGACTAGACACAACCCCGGCTCCACCGGTGTTTCCTACACCCACAAATGATCTACAAAAGCCTATCAAGTTTGTGAGCACTTCGGGGAAAGTGTTCTTTGGGAAGGAGAGTGAGAAGGCAAGTGGTGAGAAACCGGTGGAGGGTTTGAGTGGAGAAAAAACGAGTGAACGACCACATCCCAAGCCTAAGCCTAAGCTTGTGAGGTTCCATTGTGGCTATTGTGGGAGAGATGGCCATAAGGAAGAGTTTTGCTTCAAGAGGAAGTGTGAGGAGAGAATGGAGAAGGAGTGGGCTAACAAGGACAAGTACCACCCTTCCGATGGTGTACTTGAGCCTCGTATGCAGATGCCCAGGGGCAAGGCGAGTGTGAGGACGGTTCGGGCTTGGGGAGAGAAGAAGGCTGCAGGGTGGTGTTCTTGCCCGGGTCACACCGGTCGGACCGGTGTGGAGCACGGTCGGACCGGTGCGGGCACAGACGGAGACGGCTTGTTCGGGTTTCGAGCTCGTACGGGGTGCGAGGGTTATTTACGGTGGTCATGATTCTCGTTGGTTGGGGCGGAAAGGGTGCGGGTGGTCGGTTGCTAGGCGTTCTCCTCCTCGTGCTCAATACGGGGATTGGAGGAGTCGTGGCATTGAGTTGGAGAGGAAGGATGTTCCACGGGCTTTCTTGCGTGGTTTTGGTCCTCCTCCGGGCGAGAGAGGGGTGGTTCCCTCGGGGTGGTTACCGTGGTGGTGTTCATGGAGGTAGTTTTGGTAGGAGAGATGCTTTGGTTGGTGCTAACCCCACTTTCGAGCAAATGGCTCGGCACTGGTTTTCCTCCTTTGGTACTAACCCCGATCTTTGAGTCGTTTGTTCGCTCACGTGCCTATTTTTGAATTTCAGGTGGGAGACTTAAAGAACATTTGGTTGATTGACTCCGGTTGCTCGAGGCATATGACCGGAGACAGGGGGTGGTTCTCAAGTCTCGTCCCGGTGGTGACGAAGAGGTACATCACCTTTGGGGACAATGGGCATGGGCGTGTGCTTTCGAAGGTGAGATAAAAGTGAGTGACAAGATCACTTCGAGGCGTGTTGCTCTTTTTCAATCGCCGGGGTACAATTTGCTTTCTCGTGTCCCGGTTGTTGGATGAGGGTTTTGAGGTGTTGTTTCGGCCTGGTGGTTCTCGGATTGTGGACTCTCGAGGGGACCTTGTCCGTATGGTCGTTCCCGAGGGTCGGGTGTTTCGTGCTGATTTTTCTCGGTCTTCGGGTGTGGAGCGTTGTTTCTTGGCCGGTTCTTCGAGTGAGTTGTGGAAGTGGCATAGGAAGTTGGGTCACTTGAGCTTTGACCTTCGTCTCGCTTGAGTAAACTCAATTTGGTCCGAGGATTGCCACGATTGAGGCTTGAGAAAGAGTTGGTTTGTGCTCCGTGTAGGCATGCCAAGATGGTGGCCTCTTCTCACCCGCCTCTCACCGATGTGATGACTGAGCGTCCATGCGAGCTGCTCCATATGGACCTTGTTGTCCCGGCTCGTGTGCGATCCGCGGGTGGGAAGTGGTATGTCCTTGTTGTGGTGGACGACAATTCTCGGTATGCATGGGTGTTCTTTCTCGAGGAGAAGGGGGAGACGTTTGGTTTTGTTCGAGATCTAGTCTTGAGGTTGAGGAACGAGAGGCACGGAGATGCCATACAAGCTATCCGTAGTGATAATGGCTCGGAATTCAGGAACTCTCGTTTTGAAACCTTTTGTCATGACTTGGGTCTTGAGCACCGCTTTCGAGTCCGTATAAGCCTCCCCGAATGGTGTTGTGGAAAGGAAGAACGGGACCTTGTGCGAGATGGCTCGGACGATGCTTGATGAGCATAGGACTCCGAGGAGGTATTGGGCTAAGGCGGTGAATACCGCGTGCTATGTGTCGAATAGGATATACCTCGAGTGCACAAGAAGAAGACATGCTATGAGTTGATGCATGGCCGCACACCCAAGGTGAGTCACTTCCATGTCTTTGGTTGCAAGTGTTTCATTCGAAGAAAGGCGGGGAAGTTGGATAAGTTTGAGGCTAGGTCTGTCGATGGCATTTTCTTTGGTTATGCATCCCATTCTAGAGCATATCGTGTGCTCGATCTTGAAACTAACCAAATCGTGGAGACTTGCGAGGTAACCTTCGACGAGACGAGCCACGTAGTCGGCTTGTCTTTGAGTGTGCAGGTGATGATGAGCTTGGTGAGGAGATCTTTCGGGGAGGAGGAGCATGAACATGGTGATGATGAGGATGGCGGTGCGGTGCCCCCGCCGAACATGTACCCACTACTTCGACTACGATGATGGATGGACCCTCTGCTACACCTACGACGACAAATCAAGAACGAGGAGAAGGCGATGTTGAGGGGGAGGTAGCTTCGAGGCGAGAACCTCCCCGACGAGTTCAAGTGGATCACCCGGCTTCGAGGATCATCGGCGACATGAATGAACGCACTACACGGTCGAGGGTTCGAAACAATTCCCATTTTGCTCATGTTGCGTTTGTTGCTTCTTTCGAGCCCAAGGACATTGGACACGCACTATCGATCACAATTGGGTTAACTCGATGCATGAGGAGTTGGAGAACTTTGAGAGGAATCGGGTGTGGGAGTTGGTTGACCCTCCCCCGGGGGTGTAAGCCGATTGGTACAAAGTGGGTGTGGAAAAACAAAGAGGGAGAGAAGGGTGAGGTTGTGAGGAACAAGTCAAGACTTGTTGCCCGGGGGTTCGGTCGAAGGAGGGGATCGACTACGAGGAGACCTTTGCTCCCGTAGCCCGTTTGGAGGCGATTAGGATCCTTCTAGCCTTTTCTCGTGGCTAAAGGGTTCAAGTTGCACCAAATGGATGTGAAGAGTGCTTTTACGAATGGAGTGTTGGAAGAAGAAGTGTATGTGAGGCGACCTCGGGGTTTGAGAGTGAGAAGTACCCCCACCGGGTGTACAAGTTGAGGAAGGCGGCGTATGGGTTGAAGCGGGCGCCTAGAGCTTGGTATGGCGGGTTGAGGGGGTTCTTGTTTGAGAGAGGTTTTGAGATGGGGAAGGTCGATCGGACCTTGTTTTTGCTTGAGGCGGGCGAGAGATATCCCGATTGTGCGGGGTGTACGTGGATGATATTGTCTTTGGTGGCTCGTCTAACTCTCTTGTTGCGAGGTTTGCGGATGATATGAGCGAGGGAGTTTGAGATGAGCATGATGGGCGAGTTGCGGTTCTTCCTCGGGCTACAAATCAAGCAATCAAAGGAAGGAACATTTGTGCACCGGGCTAAGTACACCAAGGACATTGTGAGGAAGTTCAAGATGGAGGACTCCAAGGCTATGACGACGCCGATGAGTACGACTACGGCTCTTGATGCGGACGAGGAAGGTGAACACGTGGACCGGAAGGAGTACCGGAGCATGATCGGGTCACTCCTCTACTTGACGGCGACGAGGCCGGACATACGCTTCTCGGTGTGTCCGTGCGCTCGTTTTCAAGCGTCTCCGAGGACTTCGCATCGGCAAGCGGTGAAGCGAATTTTCGGTGTACTTGCGTCACACTCCCGACTTCGGCCTTTGGTACTCCGCGTCCTCTTCTTTGGCGCTTCATGGCTTTTCAGACGCGGATTTTGCCGGGTGTCGGTTGGATAGGAAGTCCACTTCTGGGACTTGCCAGTTTTTGGGTTCCTCTTTGGTCTCTTGGTCTTCCCACAAGCAGTCGAGTGTTGCTCAATCCACGACCGAGGCCGAGTATGTTGCCGCTGCTAGTTGTTGCTCTCAGCTCCTTTGGATCACCTACACCATGAGTGACTTTGGTGAGGAGTATACCCATGTCCCACTTCAATGTGATAGCACCAGTGCCATAAGCGTTGCAAAGAACCCAGTGCTTCATTCCAAAACCAAGCACATAGAAGTGAGGTATCATTTTCTGAGAGACAACGTTGAGAAAGGAAAGATAGCTTTGATCCATGTACCCACACATGACCAACTAGCCGATATTTTCACCAAACCCCTAGATCAAGCAACTTTCACTCGTTTGCGGGGAGAACTTGGTGTGTGTTTGATTTCTTGAGTTGGGTGTGTGGGAGCTCTCTTTTGCCGGTGGTGTCGAGCCCGTTTTGCCTCCCCTCGAGGAGCCGGTTTGTAGCATATGTATAGCTTTCCTTTGTGCATTTCTTGCATTTGGCATGGCATATGTAGCATGATGTATAGGCATCCTTGTATCTTAGATTGCATGCATTTTGTATCATATGCATTGGTTAGGAAAAGCTTCTCTCATATACATTGTTCACCATGGAATGAGATATATGTCTTTGTGAGCTTGTTTGGTATGATATGGTTAGTTTGGCTTAGCTCTTGATGATCTTGATAAATAATCCATGGTTGATAGCTATGCTTTTGAAAAATGTCACATGTATGCTCTCTCATGTGTAAATGCCTTTATATGCTCTTGACATGTTTTGGTGGCTTAGCTATGCTTAATTTGTGGTTGGATGGCTAGTTTATTGATCATATGGGGCCAAAGGCTCATTTGCCATCATGAATGTTTAGCCCTCTTGATTTATCTTGTGGAGGAGCATAAGTTCCTTTTTGTCGCAAAGACATTTCATGTACCATTTACAAATCTGAAAATGAAATGAAAAATGCTTGGAAAATATGCTCCCATGTCATATGTGCTGAATTTAATTTGCTTTGGGTGCTAAATCGTTGCATGATGCCTACCAATGAGAAGTCTCATAAATAGAAGTAGGCACATGGCTCGGTGGCTTTGACATGACATGAGGTGCTTGTGGGTGTTTGTGATGGTCTTATGATTAGAATGGCTGTCCTGCATGAAGTTTGTGTGGCATTGCCATTTTGATATGCTTTGATCATGTTTAGGACTTTGCTCATGAGAGGCAAGTTTTTCGCAAAATTGCCAAAATCCATCTTAGCTTCGTCCAATGGTTGTGAAACTTGGTGATCATGTAGTTGAGATCGATACGAAGCCGTAGAGTATCTAACTTGCTCATTTGGACATGTGTAGCATTCTTTGTTGAATTTTGTACATTTGAGAAGCTCTAGGTTGAAAGTTTTGCATTTTTGGCTTGATTCATGCATTGCCAACAAGGGGGAGAAGTTTGAGCTTGAAATGGCTTGTTGGACGCGTTTAGAAGGTTTTCGAGTGGTTTCGAGCCATTTACGGGCTCTCGTTGTACACCGGTCGACCGGTGGTGAGCACCGGTCCGACCGGTGTGAGTGCTTGGTCTGTACATATGTTGGGCACCGGTCGACCGGTGGTGATGACCGGTCCGACCGGTGTGAGCCGAAGTTGCTTTGCGCACCTGCCCCCGTTTCATGTGGTTTCTTGCATGCATTCGTCCGGGGGAGTTGCATTGGTTCGGGGGAGTTTGCATGTGTGCGGGGGGAGCTCTTTGAGAATTTTCGAGCTTTGTTTCGGTGGTTTGCGCTCTTTGCTTGAGCTTTGTTTTGTCTCGGATGTGTCGAGCCGTTGCCCTTGCCTAAGGGGTCCGAGACTTGTTTCCTTCAAGTGATCTTGCTTTTTGCCTCCGTTTGGCTTTCGATTGCTTGTTGGAGTTTCTTTTTGTTCGTTTCTTTTTATTTTCTTTTCTCTCTTGTTACTTTCGTGTGGGTGTTGTCAATGCACTCATCAAGGGGGAGATTGAGGACCATGTGTGGTTCAAGGACCGGTGGATGGTCGCTTCCTTGTGTGATGAGTGATTGACAACGTTGTGTGGACCGATTCTTGGCTAAGTATTGCGGGTGCGGTTGCGGCTTGACTCGTGTTGGTGCGGGTGAAGAACAAGCGCGAAAGGTCGTCGCCGGTGAGGCCTCCGGGTGTGGAGAAGACAAGTAGGCTTTGTTCGAGTGACCCGGTGGCCGGCGGGGGTCAAGTGCGGGCCGCATGGTGGCATGAACGAAGCAAGATGAAGTCGTGGACGGTTTCTTGGTTGAGCCTCAAAACTAAGGTCGAGCCGGGACTACGTGGGAGCCAAGTCATGAGTGGAGATTGGCGGAGGCTACACCGAGTTCGCGGGGTTTCCGGTGGTTCACCGGAAAACCACTGGGTTCCTTGGTTGATCCACAAAGCCAAGTCCGGAGAACCGAAGACGGAGGTGCGGCGGCACGGACCGGTCGACCGGTGGGTCGGCCGGTCGGCCGGTGGGGACCGGTCGACCGGTGAGGAGCACCGGTCCGACCGGTGTGCGACGACGCGGTCCGAATCTTCGAAACGGAGGACACGCGTCGGGATCGCATGGCTTGCGTCGAGGCTACGCGGGGTGCGGTCGCCGGGCATCCGTCCGATGGTGAAGACATCAAGAATTCCAAATCCGCCCTTGAGGGGCTTGTATCCCTAGTTAGTAGAGAAGGGTATTTTGGACATTCGGTTGCCTCCATATAACCCAAGAGGTGAGAGGATGGCAGCCAACTCTTGGAACCCTAGCTCATTAGTTTTCCTATTTTCCACCTATTTTCCTTATGTTTTCTCTAGGACTAGCAAGAGAGCTTCACGGAGAGATCTTGTAGAGAGGGATGAATGATCGGGCGACTTGCTAGACCTTGTACGAATCTTTGTTTCATGTATAGATGATTCGGCGTGGTTCCTCAAGGTTTGGATGTGTTTTCCCCGAGTTGTTCTTGGTGGTGATTTTCGGAGCCCTCTCTTCGTGATTTCTTTGGGGTGTTTTTGGGGCTTTTCTCTTGGGGATTTGATGGGGGAAATTTGTGGGAACCCTTCGTGGTTCTTTGGGCCGTCATTCCCCTCCAAAATCCGTGAGGAAAAGTGCTCGATTTCGAGGTTTCTTGAGTTCTTGGGTTGGAAGTGCTTTCGGCGGGATTTCTTCGATTCCTCCTTTTTGGACGAGTTTTGGTGGGATTAAACTTGGCTATGGACTCCTCATGAGGTGTTCCCGATATCCCCAAAGTCTTGTTCAAGTCCGTGGAGTGATTCGGGAGATCGAGATTTGGATTTGGGGGGAGTTGACCCGCGGGTCTTTGTTCATCCCGAGTCGCCCGAGGCTACACGGTCGGCCGGTGCTCTTGACCGGTCCGACCGGTGCGAGCCCCGGTGGGTTTTTGCTCGGGTGAACGTCTTGGTGTGTTCGTTGTTGTCCCGTGGTGCTTCTTGTTTCGAGTTTGGGTCCGTTTGGTGGTCGGTTGGCTTCGTTTGGTGTCTTGGGGGCTTTCGGTCGCCATCGGTCCGACCGGTGTGTCTCACCGGTCGACCGGTGTAGAGCCACTTAGTGGAAGTTGCTCGGGTTCACTGCGGGGACCGGTCGGCCGGTGGTGCTCACCGGTCCGACCGGTGTGGGTCTGTAGACTCGGGGTTTGTTGTTCCGCCGCGTTCTCGAGTCGGAAGGCCGTGTGTGTTGGTTCCTAGGTCCGGTGGCACTCTCCGGTGGCTACGTGGGCTTGGCCAACTTGGGTAGTGAGTCGGAGACGTGTGTTGGAAGCCGTGTTCGTCTTGTTGGAGTTTTCATCTCCTTCGAGAAGAATTTTTATCGGCTCCCATTCACTCCCCCCCCCCCTCTCGGTTCGCCGTATCGGTCCTTCAACGGCTCACTCAACCTCGAGGGCGCGAGGTGCGGGAGTACTCTTGATCTCTCCAACGGGTGAACAACTCAACTACGTCTTGCGGATCTTCCGGAAGGTCTCAAACGACGAAGCCGAGTACGAAGCTCGCTACACGGGCTCCGCCTCGCGGCTTCACCGGGCATTAAGCGACTACTAGTCTACGGCGACTCCGCGGTGGTCATCAACCAAGTCAACAAGTCCCGGGACCACAAAAAGGAGAACATGGACGCCTACGCCTAGAAGTCCGCAAGCTCGAGAACAAGTTCTATGGTCTCGAGTTCCACCACGTCGTCCGCGACAAAAACGTTGCGGCGGACGTCTCGTCGAAGCTTGGTTCTACTCGCGCCCAAGTATCGGCGGGTGTCTTCGTCCACGAGCTTCATGCGCCATCCATCCCGGAGCCGGCGCTACCGACCCCTTGTCCCGGCGCATCCCCCGCCGGCCGGAGGTCATGATGATCGACGTGGACCGGAGGCGGCCCTTCGTCGACTACCTCACCGAGCGAAGGTTCCCTCGGACAAGACATTGGCCGAGCGGCTCATCCGTCGCGCCAAGTCCTACGTCCTCATCGGAGACAAGCTCTATAGGCGGGGCGCATGTTCGGAGTACTCATGAAGTGCGTTCCCGGATAAGAAGTCAAGGACATCTTGGAGGAGATCCACAAAGGCGTCCGCGGCAACCACGCGTCCTCTCGCACGGCGGTCGGCCAAGGCCTTCCGACGAGCTTTCTATTGGCCCACGGCTACGGGCGATGTCGAAGAACTCGTCAGAAGGTGCCAAGGGTGCCAATACTTCGCCAAGCAACAACATGTCCCAGCCTACAAGCTAGTCACTATACCGCCAACCTGGCCTTTCGCCTGCTGGGGGCTCGACATGATTGGGCCACTTCCAACTGCGCCAGGTGGATTCAACGAGTACCGATGGCCATCGACAAGTTCACCAAGTGGATCGAGGTCAAGCCGGTTACATTCCCCAAGGCCGACGAGTACTCGACTTCTCGGATGAACTCGTACATCCCTACGGACTACCCCATCGCATCATCACGGACACGGGGCTCCAACTTCAACAACCACCGGTTCGGGAGTACCGCGAGAACGGCGGGATCGACGTCCAATATGTCTCGGTTGCCCATCCTCGGGCCAATGGACAAGTCGAGCACACCAATGGGATGGTGCCGACGCTCTCAAAAAGCGGCTACATGACGCCGCCAACTCCAAAGGAGGCATGTGGATCAAGGAACTACCCAATGCACTCGGGGGCTACGTACTCAACCCTCCAAGCCAATGGGACAATCTTCATACTTCCCGGTCTACGGCTCCGAAGCAATCCTCCCCGCCGATGTCATGTGGGATTCCCCGGCGGTGGAGCAATACGACGAAGGCGTCTCCGAAGACGACGATGAGTTGACATCGACGGACTCGAAGAAGCTCACCGTGCCGCCCTCGTCCAATCGGCAAGGTACCTAGAGGGTATCCGACGCTACCACGATCGCAACAT
Source organism: Cenchrus americanus (assembly GCA_947561735.1). Taxonomy (NCBI): domain Eukaryota; kingdom Viridiplantae; phylum Streptophyta; class Magnoliopsida; order Poales; family Poaceae; genus Cenchrus; species Cenchrus americanus. The sequence continues at coordinate 181,628,713 of OX387239.1, read as the reverse complement.
CAAGGAACGCTCCTTCAACTTTGGTGATCTTGTCCTCCGTCACATCCGGAACACGGAAGGACTACACAAGCTCGGCTCGCCACGGGAACGTCCCTTCACAATTGCAAAGGTGACCGGACCGGGCTCCTACCGCCTCCAGACGCTTGAAGGCGAAGACGTCAACAACTCATAGAACATCGACCAACTCTATCGATTCTACGCCTAGTCTACACGACTACCCTGGGGGCTCAAGTCTATACAAGACCCCTACGCTGTAAGCGGCCTCTGGGTCCAGGCACCAGTCTCCGGACTACTCCTCTCTAGGATCCAGCCCATGCGGCTACTAACGGATCCTGGGCTGCGACGAGCGACAAAGGACTCCAGCAGTGGTCTACTGAGAGACCATGTACTTCTAGATCCAGCCTACACGGCTACTAACGGATCTACTGCTGTAAGCGGCTGTACGCCCTAGCACTACTTAGCTGTAGGCGGCCTCCGGGTCCTGGCGACTACTCTGTAACAACGGCCCTGGCCACCCAGGTGTACTTCTTCAGTAATAAAGTTTGATTATCTATCAACTTTTTTACTATCTACTTCCCTCAACGGGACTACTGGCGAGTACGACTACTCGCGACGACTCCACGATGGGACTCCGCTCTCACGGATCGCGATAACGAGTACTCATTCATGGAAGTTTTCTTCATTCATACTTAAACAAGTTCATTACAACTGTTTATGTACAACTACTACTACGAGCTAACATTACAGGACTACTGGAGATTGAGCTTCTCAGCGACTTGTTCAGCAATGGGCGCCTTCTGCTCCAGCAGCTCCGCGTATTGCTCGTCGGTGCAGTTGGCGGCTAGCCCGCCGGCGACTACGTCCACAGGAGCCTTCGGGAAGTATGACTTCATGAAGGCCAGAACCTGGTTGGGGATCGACTTCGCCAAGTGCTTGACGTAGGTCGCCGGGCGGGCGCTGGGCTTCCTTCGGCCGGTCCACCGGTGGAGCTATCTTCGGACCGCCGGGGGTGGGGCAAGCTTGTCGGTGCGGAATATGGTCCCGACACTAACCAAGAGATAACGCCTAAGTCTATCCCTCAATGGTCAATGCTAAGCAACAAATGACACAAGGTTTATCCCGGTTCCGGCCGAGGGGGCCGTACGTCCGCGCGCGCGGGCGTGCTCGTGGCACTATATTGCTCGGCACCGGGGTGCTTGTAGTGGGGCAAATACAAGCAAGGCGGGAGAGGAAGCGTGGCTCCCAAGTCCCCGGTGAGTGGCCGGAGATGTCACGGGAGAATAAGAGAGTGAGTGCACAATGCGCTGTGTTCCTCTGGATTCGTCCCCCCCGCGGCTGGGGGCTCGCTTCCCCTTTTATAGGCCAAGGGGGCGGCGAGTTACATGCACGCCGCGCTACCTAGCTACGTGTAGGAGCACGTCGTGCTACGGTGTAGAGCGGGCGATCGTCCGGACGATCCACGCTGCGATCCGGCCATGATGGCCTGCCTCGTACCCGAACAGTGGCGGTTCGAGGGTAGAAGGCGGCAGACGGTGATGGCGTTCTCTGATAGGCTTCGAGGGAGGTGCGATGATGACCGTACGGGGGTACGGGGAGCGGGCGAACGGCGTTCCTTCCCAATGAGCTCTGCGGTGGCGGTGTGGTTGCTGCAGTGTTCGGGCGTGCGTCTGCGGAATCAGGCGCCCACCCGCACGCGTGGGTACGGCTGCCGCGCCGTTACAGTGGCCGGGATGGCCACCCACCGGCCTAGCGCCCCTTACCTAACCTGCAAGGTCACGGGAAAGTGGAATCGAGGGTGCGCCCGGCCCCCTTTCGAGGGTCGGGCGCGTTAGCCGTACAGCGGCGTGCGCACGGTGTCACGGGACTGACACCGGCCGTACCGCACAGTCCATCCCACGGTGGCGGGGATGGGCTTCTTCCCCGGGGAGTTGGTGCGGCGGCACCGGGCGTGAGCCCCGGCGCATGATGGCGCCGTCTCCGCGGCGTCGGGGCGTTAAATGCCCAAGTACGGGGCCGGCGCACGCGTGCGGGGCGCCCGTGAGCGTGGCGGGCCCCGGTCGAGGGCGGAGCGGACCCTCGAGCGAGGCGGGACTCACTCGAGGGGGGGCGCGCCCTCGAGCGGGGGCGGGACCGCTCGAGGGAAGGGTCGCCCCTCGAGCGGGGCGGAACCTGTTCGAGGAGGGAGTTGCCCCTCGAACGGGGCGGAGCCCGTTCGAGGAGGAGCATGCCCTCGGGCGAGGCGGAGCCTGCTCGAGGGGTCTTCCTAGGTGGGCCGCCTTGGTGGGCCTCCGAAGTCCTGCTGCATGGGCCGTGTCCTGCATGGTTAGTTTCCTGCATGGTTAGGCTTAGCTTATGTTGATGCAGGAATTTAGGTAGGGGTTCCCCCATTGTTTGAGGGGACCCTTAGGGCGGTCCCCGACGGAGCCCCCGAGCATCCGCGGGTTTGCCATTGAGGCTCCCGCGGATGCCGGAACCTACGATAGGACGTTCTTCCCTCCTTGTTTGCGAACGCTATCCGTGGGGCCGCGTCAGCGGACCCGCGGGTCTAGCCCCCGAAGCCCGGCGGGGAGTGTGGGCTCTCTGCGCAGGGGTTAACCGCGAGCAATTCGGTCGAAAGGCGTGGCACATATGCCAACCGGCATCGGCGGTATTTCGGCGGCATCGGGGGTGCACGCTCCCCTCGTCACCGTCTCCCGGCGGGTGCAATTCCAAGGAGGTGTAGCCGTGCGTCAAGCCCCCGAGCCTTGGCCTGTTCGAGGCGATCGGGTCGAGCACGACGACTTGTTTTTTATCGCGCCCTCGCCGTCCCTCCGCGGGTCGGGAGGTGAGGTTTCCACGACTCCCATCGAGCGGGTCGCGAATCGCGGATTCCTCTTCGAGGCGCTAGCGGGTGGTTCAAGTGGACGTCCATGCCCCCGTTCGATAAGGGTAGGCCGCGCGGTCGGAGACACGTCCATGGAAGCGCTTGCGTGGGTTTGCTAGGTGGGGCTCGGTCCCGTTCGCTAGGGACCGAGGGCGCGGAAGCTCTCCCTCGGTGGGATCCCCCCGGCTAGCTGCCCTCGCTGGCTCTCGAACACGACATGTGGGGCACCCTCGAGCCGACGGGCTCGAGGTACGGCTTGAATGCGCGTGCCCTCGTCGTCCCTAACTGCGAGATGCGGGGCGCCTGTTCGAACCCGTCGAGGGTCAGGCTTCGAACCCCTGATCAGTAAGGCCGTGCGGGGCTGTGCATGGACAGCCCCGTCTTTTCACGTTTGCGGCCGTCGAGGGGTCTGGGCGTGCCAGTCCTCGAGGTGCTTGTTGGCGGCGTGGCGCGGTATGGGTGCTTTCGGTGTCGCTCTATTTCAAGCGTGACCTGGGCGATCCTCTCACGCGCGTGCCTTCTTTCAGAGGGTTGACATCGTCTCGAGTTGGGGGTCACGCCGCTCGAGGGTCCTACGTGGCATGGGTGTCCGCGGTGGTCTGCTCTACGTCGAGCAGGTCCCGGGCGACCTTCTCACGCCGATATCCCATCGAGGGTCGCCTAGTTTCGAGTTGAGGGTCATGCCGCTCGAGGGTCCTACGTGGCATGGGTGCCCGCGGTGGTCGCTCTACATCGAGCGAGGTCCCGGCGACCTTCTCACGCCGATATCCCATCGAGGGTCGCCTTGTTTCGAGCCGAGGATTCGCCTCGCTCGAGGGCTCTCCTTGCTTGGCAAGGGGCCCGGCATTTAGTTGCCCCCGCGGGCGTGGCCGCGGGTTTTGCGGCGCGGGCGCGCCTTTTTAGGCGGCGCGGCCGCGCGCGCGCGTAGTGGGCGACGTGGCCGGCGGACGTGACGGTTTCGCCTCGGTCGCCGCCGGTCTCGCCGTAATGATGACCCGCCCGCGGTGTTAGAGTCGGCGCCGGTCGTGGTGGGGCCCGCCCGTCGACGCGATGGAAAGATTCTGCCGATTCTTGTTGGCGAGGCGCGCGCTCGGAGAACTCGCCGGTTGCCTATAAAGCTGCGGTGAGGAAGGGACGGTGGTTTTTTACCTTGGCTCCTCACCGTTTTCGGTCCTCCGTCCCTTCGCCTTCGTTACTGCTCTCCCGCCACCGCGCGGTTTCGGCCGCTTAGAGCTTTTTTTTTTCGCTTCCTTGTCCTCGGCGCTCGCGCTCGTTCGTCCTCCCTTATGGCGCCGCCTCAGCTTCCAATCCGGGTCCTGGAGCCGTACGCTTGGGAGAGGTCGACCGTGACCCGGCTCGCCCTGGGCGAGCTGGTCGCCGCCGGCCAGTTGTCGGCCAACGAGGAAGGGCGCCCGGCGGAGTGGATCGTGCCGCCATCGTCGCACCTTGAGCCCAATCCGCCGGAGGGCTACGTGGTGAGCTTCCTCCGCTACCACGAGCGCGGCTTCAACGCGCCGGCGAGCACATTTATGCGGGCATTGTGCTACCACTATGGGGTGGAGCTGCACAACTTTGCCCCCAACGCGATCTCGCAGGCGGCCACATTCGTGGGCGTCTGCGAAGGGTACCGGGGATCCCGCTCAAGCGGGAGCTGCGGGTACACCTCTTCCGCGCGGAGCTCATCACACGGCCCACGTCGGAGCCGAGGGACCCGCGCGCGGTGCGCGCCGGCGGGATGTCGCTCGCCTGCGGGGGCGGCTCAAGGAGTTCTACATCCCCCGCACCATGACGACGAACAACGCCGGCCGGGAGCGGGGATGGTTTTACCGCGCAACGCCGAGCCCGGCCTCCCTCCCTACACCGGCCGGGTGTTCAAGAAGAGGCCGGACTGCTGGGGCTACGGGTTGCCCACGGCCAACCATCGGGCGCGCCAGGGGTCCGTCCTCGCCGCCTTGCGGCGGCCGGGCGAGGGGAAGGGCTCAACGCGATGGGCGTCCTCGCCTTTCTTCATCACCGGCGAGTCGTGCCGTTGATGGAGAGGCCCCTCTCGCATCTTCGAGATGACGGAGGCGGCCAACCCCGTCGACTGGCGAGGTCGCGGATGCTCCCGACGCCGCCGGAGCGGCCGTACGCGCGCGCTCACCGGGCGCGGAGTGCCGTCGACACCGGGACGCCGCCACCGCGGGTCGGACCCCGGTGGGATATCGAGATGCTCCCCACGGGCCCGGCCGGTGAGTAGAGTTCCCCGATTTCGCTTCCGTCCTTGGTCTTGTTTTTGATTTCGACGCGCCATTGTTACTCTTGCGCGCGGCGGTGCGATTCAACGCCGCCAAGTCCGTTCCACCCACCCCCCGACTCCCCGTGCGCTCGGCGGGCGGCGCGCGCGGGAGCAGCGGGGAGCGGGCGGCGCGCGCGGGGGGAACACGCAAGGCGGCGCCAAGCGCGCCGCGACGCGCGGTCCGCGAGTACGGCGGCGGGGAGGAGCGGGGCTCTCCTCCCCGGACATCGAGGAGCCCTCGTCCTCGGACCGGGACGAGGAGGAAGAGTACGAGGGGGAGGGCCCCTCGGACGGTGGCGGCCCGCGCCCCCGTCGCCGGATCTCGCGCCGGCGTCGGGGGTGGCTTTGCTGGGGCGGGCGCGTCGGCGTCCGCCGCCGGGCGGTCGTCGTCGGGGGGCGGCACGCGCCGCGGGGGCGCCGGCGCGCGCGCGCGGGCGCGCGCGCGCGGCGTGCTGCGCGCGCGTCAAGCGTGCCCGCGCGTGGCGGGAGCGCGTCCGCGCGCGCGGCGTCTTCGTCGAGGGGCGCGTCGGTGGGCGCGCGCGCGCGGGGCTAGCGTGCCCCCGCGCGTGGTGGCGGCGTCGGGCGCGCCCACGCGTGAGGCGGGCGTGCTCGCGCGTGCGGCGGCGCCGTCGGGGAGGTGCCGCGGCGGGCGTGGCCCCCGCGCCGGCCTCGTCGGAGGCCTCGAGGAAAAGGAAGCGGGCCTTTTCCTCCGCAAGGTAAGGAACCCGTTCTTCCTTTGCTTGGCCTTAATTTGCTTGGTTATTAGACGCTCTAATCCTCCGTTCGTGTTTGCGCAGGGCGGTGCCAACCGTCCCTCCTCTTGCACCGGCCAAGGTGCTGAGGACGGACGCGTCGATCCCCACCGGCGGCGTTCGTCGAGGGGGTCGCGCCCGGGGAGCGAGGCGCGGCGGCGGGCACGAGCGCGCAAGGCCGGCGGGGCTTCGAGGCCCCGGCCGGTGGATCGGCCCGCCGCGCGGCGCGGCCGCAGGTCGCCGGGGGTGCGGCCGGCGCCGGTCGCCACGGAGGCACGGGCCGCGGCGGCGGCTACGGTGGAGGTGCCGCCGCGGTGGCGGCCCTTGCGGAGGGGCGGAGCGGGCGCCACCTCGCGGGAGCGCCGCGGACGTGGCGGCGCGGACGGAGGTGGCGGCAACGGCGCCACAACGGGCGCCCGCGGCCGCGGAGGCGCGGGTGGGGGCGCCGGCGGAGGCGGAGCGGGCGGCTCCGCCTGCCGGCGGTCCCCAGGCGGAGGTGGTGGAGCTCTCGGATGACTCCTCGCCGCCTGGGTGGAACCAGTGGGCCAGCTGGCCCACGAACTCTCCTCGAGCCCCAGAGAGGGCCCTCGTGAGGCGACACGAGGGTCACATGATAGTGGGGGGCCGAGGACACGACGCCGAGGCCTCGTCCTCCCACGCCGGTCGCCCCGCCCAGGTGGGGGGGGCCGTGGAGGATCCCCCGGCGTTCGCCGACGCTCAGAGGGAGCAGGGAGCTGCGGGGCGAGCTCTGAGCCACGGCGCCACGCTCAACCGCGCGTTGAACGAAGCGCTGCGGGTCCACAGCGGCCCGGCCTGGATCGTCTTCCAGGTGAGCCATGGTTGCTCGTCTCCCTTCCCTATTTCGTTTTCGCATGCTGCATTCAAGCCTTGACACTTGCGAGATTCGACGTGTGGATGCCAGGAGCTCGAGCGCCGCGCTCGTGAAAAGTATAGCGCGTTCGACCAGGTGAACGCCGAGGTCCGCCAGCTCCGGGAGCGATGCAGCGCTTACGACGCGCTTGCGGATGCTCTCGGGACGCCGAACGGGCGGGGCGGTGTGCGGGCGATGGCGTGGTGCGACGTGCTCCCCGAGAGCTCGGGCGGGGACGCGGCGCGTGACTCGAGTCTCGGGCGGATCCGCGCAGCCCTCGTCGATCGTGACGAGGCGCGGCGTGGAACGCGCGCGAGGACACGGACAAGGCGCGGACGGCGGCCGCCACCTCGGGAGGCGGAGGTGGCCACCGCTCGCGCCGAGACTCGGGAGCTCCGCACGTCGCTCGAGGGGGCGCGGGCGCGGCGGCGCCGGGCGAGGAGCGGGCGCGCGGGGCGGAGCGGCGCGCCAAGGAGGCCGATGACCTGAAGGCCGCCCTCGACGTCAAGGCCGCGGCTCTCGTCGCCGGCGAGGGGCGGCTCCGGCGAGAGCGCATCGCCCGCCGGGGGCGAGGGCGGCTCCGGCGGGGAGCGGGGCGCCGCTTGGCGACGCCGGACGGCGCGGAGCGGGGAGCGCGTTGCTCGCGAGGGCGGCGGAGAAGTCGGCCGGAGGAGCGGAACGCCGCATTCTCCGAGGTTGAGGATGAGGCGTTGACGCTCGGCATCGGCAATGCCGCCCAAGAGATGGCCCTCGTCGAGCAAGGCGAGACCGTCGAGCCTCGAGGCGGCGCTTGAGTCCGCGCGCCGCGACCTCGATGCGGGGAGGAGACAAATCGAAGGTAAGCTATTGTCGACCACCTCTCGTTAGTTCTTGCTTTAGAGGGTTCGTTTCCCCTTTTCTGATTTCTTGTCGTCTTGTCGCTTCCAGGCTTGCGCCGCCCGGGACACGGCTGGCTCAGGGGCGGGCGAGGCCACGCAAGCCTCCTACAACTCCTGCGAGCGGGAGGCTGCGGGGGGGCTGCGGGACGCGGCCCTCGAGACCTGTCGCGTCGTCGAGGAAGGCGATGTCCGGGCCGGCGGCTCGGCGGCCGGCCGCCTACGCGCCCTCGGCGGCCACGTCACGGGGCGGGTGCGTCGGGCGTTGCACACAGGCGTGCGAAGGCCCTTGGAGTGGTGCGATCCCACTACGAGGTCAACCTCGAGGCGGTAGCGGAAGGCTACATCGTGCCCGAGGGCGTCGAGGACGAGGTGGCCATGGAGCGTGCGGACGCGCTTGCTGGCGACGCCGCCGAGTCGCTCGCCGAGGCCTTCGAAGAATTCCTCTTCCGGACGCCGCCCCGACGCCGCTCCGCCCGCCCGAAAGCACACGGGCGCTAGGCCCGTTTTTGTTTATATGTATCGAACTCGGCCTCGTGGCCTCTTGTAAATAAACAAGTAGTTTCGTGAACATGGTCGGTTTGTAAATGAAATCGCTTGCTTATTGCGCTTTTTGCTTCTTCTTCTTCTCCGAGTAGATTCTAGTTAGGGGAGTCCGCCTTTCGCAGGGGCCCGCTGGGTTGGAGGCGAGAGAGACGGGCCATAGCCGCGCGGCGTAGGCTGTCTCTGGCTCGTGCGCTCCTTCCACTGTGCCGCCTACGCCCTTTTCGAATCGTGGCTCGTGGTTGAAGTAGGAGACAAACTTAGCGCGTGTTATTACGTTTTTTCCGCGAAAAAATGGGACCGTTTGGGGGGGGGTGCCCCCCGCAGTAGCCCCCGAGGGTAACTTGGGTTTCAGGGGAAAGCCGAGTTGCCCTTTTATTATACTTCTGATTTTTACATAGGTGACACCAACTGGGGTGTTGGCCATGTGTTTATACAACAGAAAATGCTTGGGAATCCTAGCTAAGGGTAGAAGCGACGTAGCTGTTGGATGTTCCAAGCGTTGGTGAGCTCTTCACCGTCTTCGTTGGCCAGCTTGTACGTGCCCGGTTTGAGCACCTTCACCACGACGTAGGGTCCCTCCCATGGGGGCGATAGCTTGTGGCGCCCTCGATTGTCTTGGCGTAGCCTTAGGACCAAGTCCCCCTCGCTGAAATCCCTGCGACGTATCTTGCGTGCTTGGTAGCGCCGTAGGGACTGTTGATATCTTGCGGAGTGCATCAACGCCACGAGGCGTACTTCATCCGGGCGGTCCGGCGAGTCCTCGCGGGCTCGGCCGGTTAGCATCCTCGTTGTAGCCTCGAACCTTGGGCGACCCGTATTCCAGATCCGTGGGGAGGACGGCCTCCGCGCCATGGACTAGGAAGAACGGGGTGAACCCGGTGGCTGCACGCTTGGGGTGGTCCTTAGGGCTCCACACGACCGCTGGTAGTTCTTGGAGCCATTTCCGGCCAGATTTGTTGAGCTGGTCAAAAATTCTGGGTTTGAGGCCTTGTAGAATCATGCCGTTGGCACGTTCCACTTGGCCGTTGGTGCGTGGGTGTGCCACGGTGCCCAATCCACGCGGATGTGGAACTTGTCGCGAGAACTCCAAAAACTTCCGGCCCGTGGGCCGGGACCCGTTGTACGTGATGATGGAGTTTGGCACTCCAAAGCGGTAGACGATGTCGGTGAAGAATGTGACCGCCTGCTCAGCCCTCAAATTCGTAATGGGGCGCACCTCCACCCACTTGGAGAACTTGTCGATTGCGACGAGCAGGTGGGTGAAGCCCCCGGGCGCCTTCCTCAGGGGCCCGACGATATCCAACCCCCACACGGCGAATGGCCACGTCACGGGGATTGTTTGCAGAGCGTGAGCTGGCAAGTTGGTCTTGCGGGCGTAGAACTGGCACCCTTCGCAAGTGCGCACGATTTCGTTGGCGTCTGCGACCGCGGTAGGCCAATAGAAGCCTTGGCGGAACGCGTTGCCGACGAGGGTGCGCGGCGCGGCGTGGTGGCCACAGATCCCCGCGTGGATGTCCCGTAGGAGCTCGCGCCCCTCGGGAATGGGTATACACCGGCCCCGGAGGATGCCCGACGCGGCGCGCTTGTACGGCTCGCCGTCGACGAGGGTGAATGACTTGGCTATCCCGGCGATGCGCCCGGGCGTGGCCGGTGCGCGGGGGAGCTCCCCTCGAGCAATCCGGGCGATGTACTTCTCCCGCCAGTCCGCCTGGACGGGAGCCGGCTCGATGTCCATCGCGACAGCCTCGTGGGAGTCGTACCCCTCGAGAAGGGAGAGCACGTACGCCTCGTTCGAGGGGTCCTCTTCCATGGGTTCCGCACCCGCTGGATTCGAGGGAGCCCCCGAGGGTCCGCCTGTCGCTCGAGGGGTAGGGCTCGAAGGTGACCGATGGGCTGCGCGATGTCGCGCGCGAAAACGTTCGGGGGAACGGTGATCCGCCGGACGCGATCTTGGCAAGTTCATCTGCCTCCTCGTTGTGCGGCGGGGTACATGATTGAGCTCGATGCCGTAGAATTTGTCTTCGAGGGCCCGCACGGCCTTGCAGTAGGCCTCCATCTTGTCGTCGTGGCAGCTCGCGTTCTTCATGACTTGGTCGATCACGAGCTGCGAATCCCCTCGCACGTCGAGGCGCTTGATGCCCAACTCAATAGCGATCTTGAGGCCGCAGAGGAGGGCCTCGTATTCCGCCATATTGTTAGACGCGGGGAAGTGGAGGCGCCTTTGCGTAGCGCATGTGCTCCCCTAGGGGTGACACGAAGAGCGAGGCCCGCGCCCGCTCTTGTCTTCATCACCGAGCCGTCGAAGAACGAGTCCGGCACTGCGCTTGAATTTGGGGCGGCGGCGGTGTGTGTCCGTCCACTCAGCGACGAAGTCGGCTAAGATTTGCGATTTGATGGCCTTGCGCGGGGCGTAGGCGAGCGTCTCGCCCATCAACTCCACGGACCACTTGGCAGTGCACTCGCCGCGTCGGGGTTGCGAATGATCTCTCCTAGCGGGAAGGAAGAGACCACCGTAACTGGGTGGGCCTCGAAGTAGTGGCGGAGCTTGCGCCGCGCGAGGACCACCGCGTACAACAGCTTCTGGACCTGGGGGTAGCGCGTCTTCGTGTCCGACGGGGACTTCGCCGATGTAATAGGCGGCCTCCGCACGGGCGGGGCATGCCCTTCCTCCGTGCGCTCCACGACGATCACGGCGGCCGACCACCCGGGTGGTTGCGGCCACGTAGAGTTGGAGGGGCTCGCCGTCTCGCGGCGGCGTAAGGATTGGGGCGTGCATCGGAGATGCCTTCGGCTTGTCGAGCGCTTCTGGGCCTCGGCGGTCCGGGAGAAGCGCTCGTGCTTCTTGAGCGGCCGGTAGAGGGCGGGGCCCTTCTCACCGAGCCTCGAGACGAAGCGGCTCAGGGCGGCAAGGCACCCCAACACCTTCTGCACCCCTTTGAGGTCCCGAGTTGGACCCATTCGCTCGAGGGCCGCGACCTTTTCGGGGGTCGGCCTCGATTCCCCGGCGGGAGACGATGTATCCTAGGAGCATGCCCCCGCGGCACTCCAAAGACACATTTTTCGGGGTTGAGCTTGACCCCGTTGGCCCACGCGAGCGGTGAATGCGATGCCAAGATCGCCGACCGGAGTCGTCCGCCTTCTGGTTTTGACGACGATGTCGTCTACGTAAGCCTCGACCGTCCGCCCGATATGGTCCCCAAAAACGTGCTGCATGCGGCGCGATATGTTGCGCCGCGTTTACGAGGCCAAAAGGCATCGTGACGTAACGAGAACGTCCCGAACGGTGTGATGAACGAAGTCGCGAGCTGGTCGGACTCCTTCATTTTTATTTGATGATATCCCGAATAGGCATCAAGGAAACGAGTAGTTCACACCCGGCGGTGGAATCAATGATCCGATCTATGCGTGGTAAAGGAAAGGGAACTTTTGGACATGCTTTATTGAGGCTCGGTGTAGTCAATACACATCCTCCACTTCCCATTTTTCTTTTTTACAAGCACGGGATTAGCTAACCATGTCGGGTGGAACACTTCCTTGATGAATCCGGCCTCGAGGAGCTTCCGCGGCTCCACTCCGATCGCCCGTCGCCGTTCCTCGTCGAAGCGGCGCGGCCGGCCGCCGAACGGCGCGGGCATTAGGCGAGATATCAAGGGAGTGCTCGGCGACCTCCCTCGGGATGCACGGCATGTCCGAGGGGCTCCACGCGAAAACGTCGGCGTTTGCGCGGAGGAAGTCGACGAGCACCGCTTCCTATTTGGGATCGAGGGTCGAGGCGACCCTCAAAGCCTTGCCCTCGGGGGCCGATGGGTCGAGGGGGACCCCTTTGGCTTGCTCGGCGGCCTCGAACGTGCCGACGTGCTTGGTGGCGGAGCTGAGGTCGTCGTTGACCATCTTCTCCAGTGTGTTCACCAGCGCTTCGTCCAGCGCTAGTGCTTCCGCATGCTCCACGCACTCGACATCGCAGTCGAATGCATGCTCGATCGACGACCCGACGGTGATGACGCCGTTTGGACCCGGCATCTTCATCTTCAGGTACGTGTAGTTGGGGACCGCCATGAACTTGGCATAGCATGGTCGCCGAGGATGGCGTGGTAGGCCCCTTTGAATCCCACCACTTCGAATGTGAGGGTTTCCTTGCGGAAATTCTTGGGGGTCCCAAACCGGACGGGCGGTCGATGCCCGAGGGGTTGAACACCGCTTTCCGGGCGCGATGCCGTGAAACGGCTTCGTGCTTTGGGCCGCAGCGGTCCGGCCCAATCCCCATCGGGCGCAACGTATGCGCGAAGAGGATATTGAGGCTACGCGCCTCCGTCCATAAGGACCTTCGAAAACCGGGGCGTTCCCAATGATGGGATCGACCACCGAGGGTCTTGGCCGGGTTCGGGATGCGATTTGGGTGATCATCCCGGCTAAAGGTGATGGCATCCTTCGACCGGTTGAGAAAGGCCGGAGGTGCCCTCTCTGCGGCGAGGACTTCGTGCCGCTCCTTCTTGCGGCTGCCCGGGTTGACATGTCAACGGTAGGTCCTCCAAAAATGAGGAACACATTTTCGACGGCGGGGAAACCGCCCGCGTCGCCATCGCCCCCATCCTTCTTGGCCTCTCGCCTCCTTCGCGGCGGCACGGCCGTAGAATTTCTTGAGCATGTCGCCTTTGCTCAAGAGTGTGATTCACGGGGGTCTTGTGGTAGGGGCATGGCTTCTTCATCATGTCATCGAACACCCCGGGCCTCGAGGAGCCGGTCGAGGGCCCCGTCGGGCGGGTCAACGGCGAGGGCCTCGGCGTTGCCGCCGTTGCGCCCCTGCTCGCGCGCCTCGCGGCGCGGCCTTCTTCCCCTTCTTGCCCCGCTTGTCGTTGCGGCGCGGCTCCTTGGACCCGCCGCCCTCCGCGGGCGTGTCCTCGGAGCGCTTGCCCTTCTTGCCGTCGAAGATCGCCCCCACGGCCTCCTCACCGGAGGCGAAGGCGGTGGCAATGTCGAACGGCTCGTTCGAGTCCGTGGGCGGGCTGCGTCCCGGCTCGCGCACAAGGTCCCGGCACGTGGTGCCCTCGAGGAACGCGTGCATGATCTCTCGGCGGCTGCCACGGCGGGGAGCTCGTGCGGCGCTTGGAGAAGCGCCGTATGAAGTCCCGCGAGCGACTCGCCCGGCCTCTCGCGTGCGGGGAGCGCGGATCCCGGGAGTTCCGGGGCGCACGTATGTGCCCCGGAAGTTGCCCACGAAAGTGTGGACTAGATCGTCCCGGTTGTGGATGCGGTGGCGGGCAAGTGCTCGAGCCATGTCGGGCCGCATCACCCGGATGCGGGGGCAAGTTGCGGATGATTACTTCGTCGTTGGTGGCCCCGCCCGGGCCGACGAGGCTAGGCGGTAATCGTTGAGCCGGACACGAGGGTCCGTCTCCCCGTTGTACTTGATGATCGTCGAGGGTTGACGGAAGCGGCGGGGGAACGCCGCCGTGCGGATCTCCCGGGCCGAACACACGGGTGCCGGGGGCTCCGGCGTCGGGGAGCGATCCTCACCGGCCCGTCGTAGCGCCCACCCCTTCGAGGGTGGTAGCCTCGGCCGCTCGCGCGTCCGCCTTGCCGGTGCGCCCGGCGTTGATGACGTTGCGGGCGTCGCCATCCGGCGCCTGCGTGTGTCGAGGAGCCGTTCCTTGGCCGGCGTGCGTCCCCGGTCGGCGGGTCGACCCTCATGCACCGAGGGTTCGCCCCCCGGTGCCGGATCATCACCCCGCGCGTCCCCCTGTTGGGCGGATGCGTGAGGCCGAGCTTTCGGCCGCTGGACGGCCGCTTGCTCAAGGAGGGTCCGCACCTCGCGGTGCATGTCTCGAGCCTCGGGGGTCGAGGGTGCCGGCATGGCGCGCGGCGGTGTCACGGCGGCAATGAGCTTTTGGCTCGCTCGCGGTGGAGTATCGCGTTGTCGACGTTGGGGACGGGGTTGAGGCGGTCTCGGACTTGTCGGCCTAGCTCCCGCGCGCGTTCGCCACGCGCGGAGGCCTCCCCCGCCATCGAGGCGCGGAGTAGCCGCACGGTCCGGTACTCCTGCGCCGGCTTGGCCTCGAGCTCGCGAGCTTGGGCCGGCCGCGCGTCGACGTCGGCCCCGGCGGGAGCGCTCGGTCCCGCGGCCGGGCGCGTGGCGGCCCCGGGGCCGGCGTGACTTCCCCCATCTTCGGCGCCCGCCGCACCGGCGGCGTTGGCCGGGTCGTTGGTGATGACGGCGCGGCATTCCCGCGTGGGGTCGTAGCTCCCGCGTCGGGAGTCGTCGGAGCGGCCGAACCGGTGGTCCGTGGCGTCGAGGAAGCGCCCGAACGCGGCCGGGTCCGGCACACCGAGAGAAGTCCCACTCCGCGTACCCATGACGGTTGGCGGGTGGCATCGTGTCGACGGAGCCCGGGGACGACTCGTCCGCCCGCCGGAGTGCGGGATCCCCGGCGACGAAGACGTGCCGACCGGCGGAACCTCGCGCATTGTCGTGTTGACGTTGGCGTTGTAGGCCGTAGTGGCGCCACGCGGCCGATGGGGACGCGTGGTCGGAGACCGCGCGCGGTCCCGGCGCGGGGCGGTGGCGGCCGTCGTGACGGTGGGCGCACCGCGGCCGGGGCGGCGCGCGCTCGGCCGCCGCCGCTCGGACCGCGCCCCGACGCGAGCGCGGCCCGCAGGCGGCGACGGCGTCGCGGCGTCGACGGTCCCGCGGCATTCGTGCTGCGCGCGCTGCGCCGGTGTCGTGCGTGCGGCGGAGACCGAGCGGACCCCGGCCTCCCGCCGCGCGCGTAGCTCCTCGCGGTTGGTGAGGCGCATGAGATAGCCATTCCCCGTGGCCCGGAAGTTCAAGTCCCCGAAGCGGATCTCGAGCCCGGCGGAAGGGGGTCCGAGCTACCCATGTTGTAGCGGGTGCTACGGTACTCGGTGCGAATCACCATGGAGGGAGTCGGCGAAATGACCTTAGGCGCTCGTGTCGCCCCCACGGTGGGCGCCAACTGTCGGTGCGGAATATGGTCCCGACACTAACCAGTAGATAACGCCTAAGTCTATCCCTCAATGGTCGATGCTAAGCAACAAATGACACAAGGTTTATCCTGGTTCCGGCCGAGGGGGCCGTACGTCCAGCAGTGGCGTGCTCGTGGCACTATATTGCTCGGCACCGGGGGTGCTTGTAGTGGGGCAAATACAAGCAAGGCGGGAGAGGAAGCGTGGCTTCCAAGTCCCTGGTGAGTGGCTGGAGATGTCACGGGAGAATAAGAGAGTGAGTGCACGATGCGCTGTGTTCCTCTGGATTCGTCCCCCCCCCCGCGGGCGGGGGGCTCGCTTCCCCCTTTTATAGGCCAAGGGGGGCGGCGAGTTACATGCACGCCGCGCTACCTAGCTACGTGTAGGAGCACGTCGTGCTACGGTGTAGAGCGGGCGATCGTCCGGACGATCCACGCTGCGATCCGGCCATGATGGCCTGCCTCGTACCCGAACAGTGGCGGTTCGAGGGTAGAAGGCGGCAGACGGTGATGGCGTTCTCTGATAGGCTTCGAGGGAGGTGCTGATGATGACCGGTACGGGGTACAGGAGCGGGCAGAACGGCGTTCCTTCCCAATGAGCTCTGCGGTGGCGGTGTGGTTGCTGCAGTGTTCGGGCGTGCGTCTGCGGAATCAGGCGCCCACCCGCACGCGTGGGTACGGCTGCCGCGCCGTTACAGTGGCCGGGATGGCCACCCACCGGCCTAGCGCCCCTTACCTAACCTGCAAGGTCACGGGAAAGTGGAATCGAGGGTGCGCCCGGCCCCTTTCGAGGGTCGGGCGCGTTAGCCGTACAGCGGCGTGCGCACGGTGTCACGGGACTGACACCGGCCGTACCGCACAGTCCATCCCACAGTGGCGGGGATGGGCTTCTTCCCCGGGGAGTTGGTGCGGCGGCACGGGGCGTGAGCCCCGGCGCATGATGGCGCCGTCCCGCGGCGTCGGGGCGTTAAATGCCCAAGTACGGGGCCGGCGCACGCGTGCGGGGCGCCCGTGAGCGTGGCGGGCCCCGGTCGAGGGCGGAGCGGACCCTCGAGCGAGGCGGGACTCGCTCGAGGGGGGCGCGCCCTCGAGCGGGGCGGGACCGCTCGAGGGAAGGGTCGCCCCTCGAGCGGGGCGGAACCTGTTCGAGGAGGGAGTTGCCCCTCGAACGGGGCGGAGCCCGTTCGAGGAGGAGCATGCCCTCGGGCGAGGCGGAGCCTGCTCGAGGGGTCTTCCTAGGTGGGCCGCCTTGGTGGGCCTCCGAAGTCTCGCTTGCATGGGCCGTGTCTGCATGGTTAGTTTCTGCATGGTTAGGCTTAGCTTATGTTGATGCAGGAATT
Organism: Cenchrus americanus; assembly: GCA_947561735.1. NCBI lineage: Eukaryota > Viridiplantae > Streptophyta > Magnoliopsida > Poales > Poaceae > Cenchrus > Cenchrus americanus. The sequence continues at coordinate 181,612,208 of OX387239.1, read as the reverse complement.
TAGGTAGGGGTTCCCCCATTGTTTGAGGGGACCCTTAGGGCGGTCCCCGACACCGGCGGCCTCGCAATGGGAAGCGCGGCTTCCTCGAGTTCCTTGAGTTGAGCCCGCGGCTTCTCGCGAGTCCTCGTTCGGCTTGCAAGGATTTGTAGCAGTTGACGAGGTCAAGATCTGACGCAATACGGAGCTCCATGTGCTTGTCGCACTCATAAGCAAGCTCCTTATAATCGTACTCCAGTACCTGGTGGGTCTCTTGCTCCCGGTAGAAGAGGTTCTTCATGTCGGTCTCTGAAGCCTTCAGCTGATCGACGCGGGTCTCAAGCTCTACAATCAACAAAGGCAAAGTGGGTCAGACTACCTCAAGCTACTATCAACAAGTACCCAACAAGGCGGTCGCGTACCTTTATTCTTGTTGCGGAGAGACTTGTTCTTCCGCACCAGATCGTCGCTCTTCGCCTGGATATCTTGGATGTCATTGTGATACTGGGCGAAGGCGGTGACCAGCTTCGACTGCATCGCGGCGGCGTGCTTCCGGGCCTTCACAAGCTGCTCCTCCAAGGTTTCTGCTCGGAGTACCGCATCGTCGTATCCTTGAAGCATCTCGGACTTCTGGCGGGACCTCTCCGCGACGTCCTGCACAGACAACACATGTCAAATGGGTACTCAACACTAAAGGATTGACTACTCAAGGGTGTCGACTACTCACCTTCATCCATTGCTCGGCCTGGCGCACCGCCTCCAGGTGCCGAGCCACCGTCGCCGGGTCGACAAGATCATCCGCCAACAACTCGATCCCGCCACGACTACTCGTCGCGGCTCCGGACATTGGCGCCGAGCGGATTGGCTCCGCGTCCTGGATCTCCGGCGAGCGAACGACTACCTCCAGAGCCGGTTCTGGCAGCGCGTCGTCGCCCTCTCCTCCAGTCGTCGCGGCGGCTTCTCCGACGGCCACCTCCATCGGCTCGGGGGCTCCTCCGGCAGCTCCCTGAGTCTCCGGTGCCACATCTTCAACGGGCACCGCCGACAGGATATCGCTTCCCTCGGCTTCAGCACCTGTCAACAAAAGGACAAGTGGATCAGTCTTACCTGGCGGCTACGACTACTCTTCGGGGCTAATTGCACCTGAACAAGTACTCACCTTCTACGACGCGGGCCTCAGGCAATGTAGCCTCCGTGGCCGGCGCCTCGGATTCTGCCTGAGGGGCGGGAGCGGACTCCCTCGGCGGGCGGCGCGGTCTCTTCTTTCGCCACCTCTCGTAGCGGGTTCATCCCCCTCCCAGGACAAGTCCGTCGATTTCCTGTAGAGTACACAAACTGGTTGTCAACCTAGTACGACTACCGCATCTAATGTACTACTCGGGAAGGATCAATACTTACAAGCTCGACCGGACCACCGTCGCGGTTGGGGCGCCGAGGATACTGGCAATATCGACCAGTCCCGCCTCGGCAAGCGCCTCCTCTTGCGCCTCAGTAACCGCTACCTCTTCAGTGGCAGCAGCGGCCGGTTCTGTGCTCCCCTCAGCAACAGGGGGCTAGCGCGTCATCTGCGCCAAAACCTCCTCCACGGTGGGGGCTGGGCTACGACTACCCCCAGCTGGCTCCCCTGTTGTGTCCCAATCGCCTTCGTCACCCTGCTCAATGGGGTCGGAAGGTGGCATCTCCTGCAAGCAAGGGAATTTCATTATCAATACACAACGTCGAGACATAAGTACTCGACTACCCTATTCAAGACGGCTTACCTCCTGGGACGTGGTCTCCGAGACCTTCAAGTTCTTGGCCACGCGCTTGCGGGCCACGTTGCGCGTCTTCCTTGGCGCCACGGGCAGACTAGCCTCCAGGCTAGCCGGCGGATCCTGAACGAGAGGAACGTGCAGCAATCCAGGGCGGCTAAATCTTGACCGCAGCTGGAAGCGCTCCTACAGCGTTTCTTCATCATTTTCCTCCTTGGACGTGTCTTCAACGACAACTGTGTCGTCTCCTTCGCCAACTTCGCGCCACTCCTTGTCCTTGGCCTTCCCTTCCTCTGGGACCTCGACAAGTTGAGGAGGTGACGTCGGCTCGGAGACGAACTTCACCAAGTCATCCTGCAAGATGCACAATATGTCAGTACGACTACTCTTCTGCAATGAGTACTCGACAAGACCGAAAGCTACCAACCTTGTTTCGTGGTCGCGCGGCGGAGTACTCGGGCACTGGGCACGGCGTGTACGCCGGCATATCCTTGAAGATTCTGCCCAGCCTGTCGACGATGTCGTCGTCGTCCACTTCATCACCGGGCATCCGCGATGTATCGTCGTCGCCGGTGTACTTGTACCCTAGGGTGTCACGGGCCATCAGCGGATGCACCCTTCGCTTCATGAAGCTGAAGGCCACATGTTCGGCCCTCAGACCGGCTTCTCTCAGCGCCTTGATCTTCGCCAGCAGCTCGGGTAGCTGGATACCCTCCTGCATTGTTGGCTCCGAGTTCCACCACGGCGGTGCTTGGGGGCGCTTCCCCGCTTGGCTTCGGCAGCTCCGAGTGGTGATTGGTCACGTAGAACCACTTCACCTTCCAATCCTGATTGGAATCAATCAGCTTGTAGGAGAGGTACTGCTCCGCGGCGTCCTCCCTCATCTGGATCCCGGCTCCCCCCACTACTCGGGGATTGTTGGCGCTGGGTTGGGGCTTCACCCGGAAGAATTTCCGGAACAGGATCCAATGGGGCTTGATCCCCAAGAAAGCCTCGCAGAAATGTACGAAGACCGAGGCGTGGAAGATACCGTTGGGGTTGAGGTTGAGGTACTCGATGCCGTAGTACCCCAGCAGCCCCTTGAAGAAGTCGCTGGCCAGAAGAGACAGACCCCACTCCGCGAACCGGGTGAACATCGGGATCTCGTCCGGGTTCTTCTCCATGGGGTACGGATCCCCTGAAGCGGCTCTACACATGTCCACCTCCTTCTCCCGCAAGAATCCGCTGTTGAGCAGCGCCAGCAGATCTTCGGTCTTGGCCTTGGACTTCGTCCACTCTCGAATTGGATCTGGCCGCGGCGGAGACACCGGCGGCGATGTCCCCGCGGCAGATCCAGCGGCCTCTTCACGAGCCCTCTTCTTCCCACCGGCGGCCTTCGAGATCTTCGATGGCGAGGGCTTCATTCTCCAAGTGCACGGCGTCTTCACGCGCATTCTCTCGGGGGCTACGGCGGCGGCTTCCTACGGTGGTGCGCTCGGATCTACAATCCTCTCAACGGCGGCAGTGCACACTGGCGGTGTTTCCTGGCTAGATCTGCTAGGAATGGCTGCGAATGCATGGGGTAAAAACCCTAAGGGTTTTGGATTCTATTTATAAGTCAACAGCGGCCCCTCCAACGGCCGGATGGATAAGTCTGCGCTCGGCTGACTCAGCGGCGGCGCGTGACCCTTCAACTTCTACTAGTCGATGCGCCTCATCTCGGGGGCTCGGCTACTTTTATTCAACTTCCTGGGTAGCGACAAGACTCAAGAGCAACTCAGGACACATTCTATAAGATGACCCTTCAATTCGAGAGGAAGTCCTCGACTCAAGGCTCGGGGGCTCCGTGCCACGTGTCCTTCGGTTTTTTCTCCGGATTTTTCGGGATATTCTTGCCAAAACTTCAGATGGACCCTTAGTCGAGTCCGCGACGAACCTAAGGCTCGGGGGCTACTCCATATGGAGTGCAATTTTGCAATCGCACTTCCATATCGGTTTCGGCTTCAAGACAACACGGGCATTGTTGAAGACCTTGAAGGGCGACACTCGAGGACGCTTGGGACTACTCAAGAAGACTTCGACGATTGCTCAAACATCGAGCCGGAGTACATTCCGGCCTTAGGATGCTTCAACTATTCTTGAAGACTTTTGACTTGTAGTACTCGGGGACGCTTGAGGACTACTCGTTAAGGCCGTCAAGACTACTCGAAGCTATCCTTCTCGACTACAAAGTACTCGGGGGCTTGTCGTATGGACCTCCCCGGGCCCATTACCTCGGTGTGTACCGGGACCGACTACTCGGTGGGCCCCCAGGGACTACCCGACTTGTCCTGCACGGCGCCCGAAGGCGTGAAGCACAAGGACTACGAGAGGAGAAGTACTCGGATAGGAAGGCTGTACATGTCCCGCACTGTATAAAGGACTCCTAGACGTACTCGACTAGTACTCTCTCCCTGAACCGACTTGTAACCCTGCCTCCCGGACTACATAAGGCGAGGCAGGGACCCCTCTCTCTCTCACGGCTTAAGATTGCATCATCTTGTAATCGCACCCAATCGATCCAGAGCCACGCAGCATACAGTACGTAGGGTATTACGCACCTCGCGGCCCGAAGCTGTCTAAATTGTGTGCCATGTGTCTCTTCCTTCGAGTTACCGATCTCGCCGAGGCCACATTCATCTACTTTGGGTACTCCCCTTAGTAGGTTGCTGGTCTAAAACACCGACAATGACCAGACAACCAACCCATCAACTTTCTCAGCTCATCATTCTCATCCTGCAAACGATCAACATATTGTGCAAGTTCCAAATTTTTCAAAGCATGCATTTCACAGGTAGAGCATGATGTAGGAATGGGTTCTTTCAGCTTGGCCTCAAGAGAACTAGTGTAAGCATGCATCTCATCAATTTTAGCATGTAAAACAGCGCAAGAAGTGCAAGCACCTAGCAAAGCAGATCTAGATTTAAGCTCAGCCACTTCAACCCTAAGCACATCTAGTTCCTCACACTTGGAGGTATGCTTCTCCTTGAACAAAGCAAGATCAGCAAGGAAAATGGAGCAATCAGCACAATCAACCTCATCCGAAACAACAGGCTTAGCCTTAAGGGAATCAATCTCAAGCTTGCTATCAAGAACCTGTGTTTCTAGCTCAGCCACTCTAGTCCTAGCATCCTCGAGTAAAGCCCTAAGCTCTTTTCTCATTTTCTTAGCCTCTCTAAGCATGTCATCACAGTTATCGAGCAAAGAGACAAGCCTCTCATTCTCCTAGCGCAAGAAGGGAAGTTCATCACGCACCTCATCGTCGGAATCAGAGTCCTAATCGCTCTGTGTGCTCTTCTTGCTGCCGGAGCTCAGCGCCATGGTGCAGAAGCCGTCTCTCGCGAAGCAGCTCAGCCCGCTCAGGTTCTTGGACGACTTCCTGCTCTTGCGATGATCACCTTTATCTTCACTGTTGCTCAAGCTCGAGGTGGAGTACGCGGAACTGGAGTCGACGTCGCTCGCTCCAACCATCGCTCTGGCCTTGCCTCGTCTCTCCTTCTTCCTCGATCGTCACTCGTCCTTGTACTTGTTCTTGTGCTTGCTCTTGTGGTCGCGCCTCGACCGGTACTTGCCATCCATCCTCGACTTGTGCTTGTAGCCGTCCTTGTTCTCGACCTTCTCCGGGCAATCGGCGACGAAGTGTCCCGGCTTGCCGCACTGGAAGCATGTCCTCGTGTTCCTCCTCATGTTCACCCGGTTCTCGTGCAGCCTCTCGAACCGCCTCGTCAGGAGTGCCAGCTCATCCTCTCCAAGCACGTCGAACTCCTCATCTGGAATGGACATCAAGGAGGACAAAGAGAACATCCTGGTGGATGGGTTAGTGTTAGCCTTTCCTTTCGAACTACCAATGAGGGCAAGACTATGGGAATTAGTCGGACCCTCGAGCTTGGCAGTCATGCCCCTATCCACCTCAGCCAACTTGAGCTTTGAGAACGGCTCGTTCACCGTCGAGTGTCATACTTCTCTCGACTCCACAATGGCATCGAACTTTCCGCCCCATATTGTACGATCCAAAGAGTGTAAGAGCTTGACAGCTCTATCATGATCATCGTACGGGAGCACGTCCACATTGGCCCTCATGTTGTTCACAAGCACCGTGAACCTCTCGAAAAAAGGCATCAATGGACTCACCGGGGAGATGAGTGAAGTTCTCGTACTCTCTCCAAGTGGGTTGCATACATCCGTGCCCTCGAACCCGGGCATTCCCAACATGAGCCTCCTTCAAGACCGTCGAATTCTACAAGCCAAGTGCTCGGTGTTCACCCGATCGAACTCGAGCTAATACAAAGCATGAAACAAGTAGTCGACCGCCTTATTGTTGACGTCGAACATGTCCCTCGATCCTGGAGCAAGGAAGTTCATCGGCTGGACATAGCCTGTGTCCACCGTGACATCCCAAAGGATCTGACCTTTCCCGCGGAGGAACGCCGCTATCCGCTTACTCCACATCTGGTAGTTCTTGCCATTGAAGTGTGGAGGACCCGAACCCCGTTCTTGGTACGCCATCCTTGGATCTTAGACTGGTTAGAGTCAATAAAGACCCGAACCGGCTCTGATACCACTTGAAGGACCGATGCGGCGAACTAGAGAGGGGGGAGTGAATGGGAGTCGATAAAAATTCTTCTCGAAGGAGATGGAAACTCCAACAAGAGGAACACGGCTTCCAACACACGTCTCCGACTCACTACCCAAATTGGCCAAGCCCACGTAGCCACTGGAGTGCCTCTGGACCTAGGAACCAACACACAACCTTCCGACCCGAGAACGCAGCGGAACACCAAACCTCGAGTCCACTGACCAACACCGGTCAGACCGGTGAGCACCACCGGTCAGACCGGTCCCTGCTGGTGAGAGTTGGCAACTTCCACTAAGTGGCTTCACACCGGTCAGGCCGGTGCAACACACCGGTCAGACCGGTCCAAGCCTGAAAGCCCCCAAATCACCAAACAGGCCTACCGACCTCCAAACTGACCCAAACTCGAAACAGCTGCAACACAGGACAACAGCGAACACACCCAGATGTTCACCCAAGCAAAAACCCACCAAGGGTTGCACCGGTCAGACCGGTCAAGAGCACCGGTCAGACCGGTGTAGCTCCGGCGCACTCGGGATGAACAGCACCCGCGGGTCAACTCCCCCAAATCCAAACCTCGATCTCCCGAATCGCTCCACGGACTTGAACAAGACTTTGGGGATAATAGAAACATCTCATGAGGAGTCCATAGCCAAGTTTAATCCCACCAAAACTTGTCCAAAAAGGAGGAATCGATGAAATCCCGCCAAGAACACCTCTAACCCTAGAACCCGGAAAACCCCAAAATCGAGCCCCTTTACTCACGAATTTCGGAGGGGAATCACGGCCTAAAGAACCACAAAGGGTTCCCACAAATTTCCCCCATCAAATCCCCAAGAGAAAGGTCCCGAAAACAATCCAAGAAAAACGCCAAGAAAGGGCTCCGAAAATCACCACCAAGAACAACCGGGAACTACACAATAAGGCCTTGAGGAACCACGCCGAATCATCTATACATGCCACAAAGGTTCATACAAGGTCTATCATGCCGCCCGATCATTCAACCCTCTCACAAGATCTCACCATGAAGCTCTCAAGCTAGTCCTATGGAAATCCTAAGAAAATAGGAAGGGAAAATAGGAAAGCAAATGAACTAGGGTTCCAAGAGGTTGGCTGCCATCCTCTCACCTCATGGGTTATATGGAGGCAACTGAAAGTCTAAAATACCCTTTCCTACCAACTACGGATACAAGCCCCTTAAGGGTGGTTTTGGAAGTCTTCAAGCTTTCTCCATCAGACGGATGCCCGGCGACCGCAACCTGCTTAGCCTCGACGCAAGCCTTGCGATCCCGACGAGTGTCCTCCGCTTCGAAGATTCCGGACTGCATCGTCACACACCGGTCGGACCGGTCGGATCGGACCCACCGGTCGACCGGCCGCGCCGCTGCAGCCTCCGTCTTCGGTTCTTCGGTCTTGGCTTTGTGGATCAACCAAGTAACCCGGTGGTTTTCGGTGAACCACCGGAAACCCCGCGAACTCGGTGTAGCCTCCGCCAATCTCCACTCATAACTCGGCTCCCACGTAGTCCCGGCTCGACCTTGGTTTTGTGGCTCAACCAAGAAACCGTCCATGACTTCATCTTGCTTGTCCATGCCACCATGCGGCCCGCACTTGACCCCGCTGGCCACCGGGTCCCTCGAACGAAGCCTACTTGTCTTCTCCACACCTGGAGGCCTCACCAATGTGATGACCTTTCGTGCTTGTTCTTCACCTGCACCAACACCAATCAAGCTGCAACCTGCACCTGCAATACTTAGCCAAGAATCAGTCCACACAACGTTGTCAATCACTCATCACACAAGGAAGCGACCATCCACCGGTCCTCAAACCACACATGGTCCTCACTTTTGCTGATGAGGCCTTCAGAATTAGATATTTCCCTCTGTCATTGACAGGACCAGCGTTTACATGGGTCACTTCTCTACCTGCTCACTAAATCTGCTCTTGGAAGGATTTGGAGAAAAAGTTCTATGCTCATTATTTCACTGGCAGTAATGAGAAAAGCTAATTGATCTGACTACCTTGAGACAGAGGAACAATGAAACACCAATGGAGTTCCTCAGGAGGTTCAGAGAGACAAAAGGCATGATCAATTGGCTGGTATGGCTGTAGCAGGGATGTTGCCAGACATTTGGGAGAAGCTATTCGGGATGGAATTTGACGACCTTGGCCAGCTGTCACACCGGCTGTCATTGATGAGCAATCAAGCATATGGATTTAAGAAAGACTCCAGATTTGTCAAGCACAATGATATAGTTGACATCTACAATCAATTCCTCGAAAGGGCAGATCAAGGAGATGAATATGATGATGAAGAGGAAATAGCTGCAGCAGAGATAGTGTGGGCCAAGGAGCCATTAACAGTAAATCAGAGGTGGATCAAGCAAGCTATGGGCACCTATGATTTTGATGTAACCAAGGAATATAAGCTCATTGAATTCCTCGTGAAAGAAGGCCGGATCAAGTTTCCAGAAGGGCATTCTATGCTTCGGCCTGATGGAGTGAAAGAAAAGAGGTACTGTGGATTTCATGACAAAAATTCTCATTCCATCAATGAATGCAGGGTCTTTAGAATGAGAATTCAGAAAGCTATCCAAGAAGGTCATCTGAAGTTTGATAATAAGATGAGATTGGATGGTAACCCATTCCCTCAAAACATGATTGGGTTCTCAATCAACATGGTGAACGCTGTTGAAGGGAAGGAAAAGGTAGAAGTTTTGACTTCGGCAAAGGCAAAGTAGGATGGCTCAGTTGATCCCGCTCGACAAATCACATTTGAACAGATTCACAAGGGAGCGCCTCGTGGATTCTCATGAATAAATAGTAGCATCAACAAGAAAAGGAGCGCTACCAGAAGCATAAGTACGAAGAGGAGAAGCAGAGATATGAAGAAGAGATGTGCATGAAAGAACAAGAAGAATATATGCCAGAGCAAGAGCGTGCACAATGGGGATGTGCCTTCTTCAGACACTGCTGGAACGAGGGTTTAAAGCTTCCCACACAGAATAATTGTCCCGAATGCAGCGATAAGTATACCGAATACAGGCAAGACACTGCCAATCGCCGATCCATCCATGAAAGAATTGGAAGGATGCATCCTAGTGATGGCCGGCGCTTAAAAATAAATAAGATGGATGATCAACTAAGGAAAAGATATGCTAATCATAGATGGGTTGATCATGAAAAGGAAGATCATGGGTATGTCTGGCAAAAGGGACAGTGGTGCTCACCTGGTTTGAGGAGAAGCCAGAAGAGAAGGGTGCAACGCTTGACGAATCAGGAATTGAAGCAGGCAGGGATCAAGAAGAAACAAGTGTGGCGCCCCAAAGACAAGCCTGATGACTCTGGTCGTTCGGCTCCTACATGCATGGTATGCTTCCTGCCGAATGAATTTATGGCTCCAGCTAATCAAATCGTGCAGGAGGAGGTATCGCCAGACATAGAAGAGGCCGAGCAATTTGGACTGATGGCCCAGTTGATGTTGGCCAAGCAAGCTACTTTTGACAAGCCAGCCAAGAATTGGCACATGAGACCGCTATACTTAAGAGGATACGTCAATGGGAAGCCATTGACCAAGATGTTTGTTGATGGTGGAGCTGCTGTCAATGTGATGCCATATACTACATTTAGAAAGCTTGGCATGGGCCCTAGAGATTTGACGCCAACAAGCATAGTTCTGAATGATTTTGCTGGGAATCCTTCAGACACCAAGGGCTGTGTGCATGTAGATTTGATGATCGGGTCTAAGACTCTGCTTACAACCTTCTTTGTCATTGAAGGCAAAGGGGCATATAGCTTGCTGCTTGGAAGGGATTGGATCCATGCGAACTGCTGCATTCCATCTACTATGCATCAACAGCTTGTTCAATGGGTAGATGATGACGTGGAAGTTGTCCAAGCAGATGATTCGGTAAGCGTGGCTAATGTGGAACCAGCCTTCTGGGAGTATCAAGGCATAGATTGCTTCTCAGGCAAGGACTGGGGTGAAGGTCCTGTTGAACCAGTCAGCAGTGATCAACAGCCGATTCAAGTAGTCGGCTCTTATAGCATTTTTTAATGGAGAATCCAATTGATGGAACTGATGGAAAGTTAGGACGTGGATTTATGTCGGCTGATAAATTGGAAGAAATAGACATCGGAGATGGTGACAAGCCAAGGACGACATTCATCAGTGCTAACTTGGATTCAAGTTTCAGAGAAGAGTTGATTAAACTACTAAAAGAATACAAAGATTGATTCGCTTGGGATTACTCGGAGATGCCTGGTTTGGATCGTTCCATTGTTGAGCCTCGGTTGCCAATCAAGCCTGGTTAGAAACCTTACAAGCAACCTCCCCGAAAAATTTACAAGGATGAAGTATTGGCCGACGTGAAAAAAGAGGTTGAGAGATTAATAGAAGCAAATTTCATTCGGCCATGCAGATATGTAGAGTGCATCTCTAATATTGTTCCCGTTTACAAGAAAAACGGAAAGATGAGGGTTTGCATAGACTTTAGAGATCTAAACGGGGCTACACCCATGGATGGATATCCAATGTCCGGTGCCGACTTGTTGGTTGATGCTGTTATCTTGGACATAAAGTTATTAGCTTCATGGATGGCAATGTAGGGTACAATCAGATTTTTATGGCAGTGGAAGATGTAGCAAAGACAGCCTTCAGATGTCCCGGACATATAGGATTATTTGAGTGGATTGCCATGACGTTTGGGTTGAAGAATGCTGGTGCAACTTATCAAAGAGCCATGAATTATATTTTTCATGAGTTGATCGGCAAAATTGTGGAGATATACATTGATGATGTCGTGATCAAGTCATTGGGTCGTGAATCACATTTGGATGACGTGAGGAAAACTCTAGAATGCACTAGAAAACATGGACTTAAGATGAACCCGAACAAAAGTGCTTTTGGAGTTTCAGCTGGAGAGTTCCTGGGATTTTTGGTGTATGAGGGAGGAATAGAAGTTGGCAAGAAGAGCATGAAAGCTATTGATGAAGTCGTTCCTCCAACCAATCTTAAGGAATTGCAGTCACTGCTTGGCAAAAGATCAATTTTGTGAGAAGATTCATATCAAATTTGTCACAAAAGGTGTTGACTTTTTCTCCACTGTTGAGAATCAAAACGGATCAGAAGTTTGTATGGGGTGACGAACAACAAAAGGCTTTCAATGAGATCAAGGAATACATGAAGGAACCACCAGTATTGGTACCTCCACAATTAAATAAGCCTTTTAAGTTGTACGTGGTGGCCGATACCCAAACCATTGGATCGGCCCTAATACAAGAATTTGAGGGAAAGGAAAGAGTAGTTGCATACCTTAGCCGAAAATTGCTTGATCCCGAAACAAGATATTCGGCTGCAGAGAAGCTTTACTTGTGTGTTTATTACTCATGTACAAAGTTTCGGCACTATTTGTTGAATGTCGAATGCATTGTATATTCAAAATTTGTTGTAATTAAACACGTGTTGTCTATGCCAATTTTGAATGGAAGGATTGGCAAGTAGATTTTAGCCTTGTCTGAGTTTGAAGTAAGGTTTGAGTTGGCAAAAGGTGTTAAAGGACAAATTATTGCTGACTTCATTGCCGAACATCATGGTTCATCAATTAATTTGCTTGAGATTACTCCTTGGGCTTTATTTTTTGATGGATCTTCATGTGGCAAAGGTGGTGGAGTAGGTATTTTATTAATTTCACCCAAGGGAGAAGTGTTCGAATTTGCTATTCCTATTCAACCTACTATCACAAATAACCAAGTTGAGTATGAAGCATTGCTCAAAGGGCTTCAATACTTGAGAGAGGCAAAGGCCATTGCAGTTGAGATTTTTGGAGATTCAGAGCTAGTTATAAAACAATTGAATGGCCAGTATGAATGCAGAGATGATATCCTGAGGAATTACTACGATGAGTGCAAAGAAATCCTGAAAGCTTTCAGTTAGTAATTCTACAACATATTCCTAGAGAAAACAATGGAGAGGCAAACAGGCTAGCTCAAAGTGCTTCGGGTTATAGATAGAATCAAGAAGTGTTTGCCATCGATGTATATGCTTTTGGGAGTGGTCTAGCAGAAAATGATTGGAGAAAAGAAATTGCTGATTATTTGGAGAATCCATCCCGAAAGGTCTCTAGGAAGCTCAGGTACAAAGCCATAAAGTTTGTTCTTCTTGATGGACGTTTGTATTACAAATCCTTGGATGGGGTGTTTCTACAATGCCTGGGTCAAGAAGAAGCGAAGAGGATGATGAGTGATGTCATGATGGGATGTGTGGAGCACATCAGTCGGCTTACCGAATGAAGTGAGTCATTAGGAAAACTGGATGTTATTGGCCGACAATGCTGGAAGATTGCTTTGAATATTACAAGGGGTGTCAAGATTGTCAGAAGTTTGGAAATATTTAGAGAGTTCCAACATCCACTCTAAATCCTATTATCAAGCCATGGCCATTCAGAGGATGCGGAATAGACTTGATTGGCGAGATAAATCCTCCATCTATCAAGGGGCATAAGTTTGTGCTTTTAGCAACAGATTATTTCACTAAATGGGTTGAGGCAATTCCATTGAAGAAAGTGACATCAAAAAATATGGTTGAGTTTGTCAAAGAGCATATCATTTACAGATTTAGAATTCCTCGGACAATTACAACGGATCATGGAACTCGGTTTACATCTTCGCAGTTCAAAGATTTTGCTTTGAAAGTATGGGGATCAAATTATTAAATTCTTCTCCTTATTATGCCCAAACTAATGGTCGGACGAAGCTTCTAACAAGATCATGATCAAGATTATATAAAAGAAGATTGATCGAAGCCAAAAAGGTGGCATTCGGTACTTAATGAAGACTTATGGGCTTACCGAATGGCTCCTCATGGAGCTATACAGTACATCTCCTTATGAGTTAGTTTATGAACATCATGCTATCTTGCTATGGGAGGTGCGGTCGGACTCGAGGAGAGTAATATTGCAAAAGGATTTAAGTTCCAAGGATTACAATGACTTAATGATGGACGAATTAGAAGATTTGCATATGATTCGTCTTAGGGCCTTGGAGAATATTGAGAAAAACAAAATGCGAGTTGCTAAGTACTATAACAAGAAGGTGAAGGTCAAGCAATTTTCAGAAGGAGATTTGATTTGGAAAGCGTTATTGCGGATTGGAACTAAGTATAGTACGTTCGACAAGTGGTCCCCGAATTGGGAAGGTCCTTTTCGGGTGGCTAGGTGTACGCCTAGAAATGCATACATCTTGAAAACTTTGCTAGGAGAGGAATTCACTACTGCTATAAACGGGAGATACTTGAAGAAATATTATCCTAGTATTGAAGTGGATCGTTGATTGCTGTTACAAGCATCGAGAGACCCGGAAATAGCCGGCATTTGGGAGGAAGCCGCCTTCGAACAAAAAATTCCAACAAAGGAAAATGGCCAATACTAAAGCATATTCCCTTAGCACAAAAATATTTTGCATTACAAACGTTCTTGCAAGTTCTTCTATTAACAACACGGTTGCCTAAGATTGCAAAAGAAGGCATGCGAGAAGCGAAGGCCTGGAGGAAGAAGCAAAAGTATCTTCATTTCTTTGGCTCAGCGCTTTTCCTCCTGAGCTCATCTCTCTTCAGCTGCTCCAAGACCATCGTGACGGCGACGCAAAAGCCTTAGGGGCTGGCGTGTTTTGCAGCTTCCATCAAACTGTTCTAGGAAGCCTTCAGGTTGTTGTACCTGTCGAACACATCTGAAGAAGAAGAACAGATTATAATCGAACACGGGATCTGAACTTGAACATGAGATTCAAATGAAGATAAAGATCTCACCACCTATCACCACCTCAAAGCTCATGCGGCGTTCGTGTTCGGCACAACAACAGGCAGTGATGTCCCGTAGGTTGTGCTCTAGATGCCGAATGCGATGGCGCAGTTGATGGTTGGTCCTCTGTTCAGGCGTGGCGTCTTCTTCTTCAGCCGAGGAGTCGAAAAGGATGTACTCAGGGATTTCTTCGGTGCCGAAAATATCCTCCGGCAACAGGTTGAAGTTGAGATCAGAGAAAGATGAATCACGAGATTGCAATCAAGATCAAGAGAAAGGAATGAGAAGAAGAGATTATTCTCGGATGGTTCGCTTCTTTGATGGGAAGCTGTTCTCCTAGAGTGTTTTTTCCCCTTGTCCGCCATGGTTTTGGGGGTTTTTTCTGGAGGAGGAGGACGAGAGGGAGTGAAATGATGGAAGTGTGTGTGAGTAGATTTGCAGAGCACCGGAGAGGCTATTTTATTAGCAGTGGAAGTGCATCGGGAGTGACGACTAGTTGGCGTGTATTGATGAGAATACCAAATGATGGGGGTTTTTCCTTGGACGCGAAGGGTCTTTTCATCGAAACAGTGTTCATTGTTCCCGAATGAGGATTTTCTGTGGATTCTATGCCAAGGAGCAAGAGGTTGTGCGTATTTGGCTAGAGGAAAGATTCCCGAATGCATTCGAAACAGTGAAGATTTGTATGCACAAATTGAAGAAGTCATCACAAGACGAATACAAAAGATAAATTTTCATTTTATTTGCCGTAATTCCATAACCCCTAGTACAAACTAATCAAACGGCACGTTCGGAACGGACGGGGGTGGATGGAATCGGGCAATGGCGACGATTGGCCATCGAGGCGCTCCACGGTGGCCTCGATGTCGTCGAGGTCCTCCGGCGCGCTCGTCGAAGCCGTGTGGCCGCGTGGAGTAGTCGCCGCCGGTGTGCGTCGACATGGCGGCCGGGCCCAAGGCGGTGCCCAGACGGACACCGTGTAGGACCACCTCATCGACGCGGCCTACCACCGCGCCAAGGCGAGCTTCCGGCGTGTCTCCAGGAGGGTTCACCTTGTTCGCCAGCTTCTCAACCAGCGCCTTCAGCCAATTGAGTTCGGCATCGCAATCTGTGGGGGTAACAAGAGCAACGACAGTTAGTTCAAGATTGAGTTGAGATTGGGCAAGTTACAGGTGTCACCATCGATGGCCTCAAGCAGCTGCTTGCATTGATGCTGCCACTCGAGCTCGGCAATCCCGGCCTGTTTGGAGATGACCTCCAACTCGTGCCGAGTTGCGTCTCGTTCTTCCTTGAATCTGCGGACGTCGCGGTCAGAATAGCGCAAGTTCCCGATGGAAGGCCTGGAGGAGTAAGAGTGGCTAGATGACCCCGAAGAGTCGCTCGCCATGGCCGGAGTTGTAGTTGGAGCAAAGGCGAGGATTCCATCGGATGAGCTCCGAAAATGCAAAGGAAATCGTCGGGGATGAAACAAGATCTAAAAGAAGGTTGCGAAGAAGCCGACGGTCACCACCTCCGACGAGCGCCGGCACGGCTCCCCTTCGGCCTCGTCGTTGGCCGGACGCCCGTTGCTTCTTGTTTGCCATGGTGTTCTTGGGAGTATTAGTACCGGAGAGAAAGAGCTTGTGTTAGCAAAGGCTTGGAAGGCGAGAGGATTTGGTGAAAGGCTAGGGGCACCCGAGGTTCTTATTTATGGAACCGACGAAGAGATCGTGGCGAGAGATCGTGGCGCATATCCCAAGATATTTGGGAAGTGGAGAGACTCTCTCGACCGAACGATCCCCGAGTCGTTTGGGATTCATGTTGAGTCGTATTTGGTTTGACCGGTTGAGATTTGGGCGTGTTGCGGTCGGGTCGTTTTTTAGGTTTGATATCTTGTTATGGTCAGAATTGCCGAATGAATCATCTAGAAGCTACTCGTCAAGATAAGGTAAGGAAAATATGGAAAATAAAAGATTGACAGAGAGCAAAAATATAGAGTCAATGAAGCATTCGTCTACATATTGTTTGTTACAATTATACACCCAAGTATTTTGAAATTACGTTGGTGGCATTTGATATGATCTTGTTGATATCCTCCAACAATTTCTGATCAGCCTCTTGGGTTTTAGACAGAGCAGAGAGCTTTGTCTTGAGTTGTCTTTCTGCATTCAAGGCTGCTAAAGCTTCCTTTCGAATTTTCTCTATTGATTCGGGAAGTTCAGCCATGTTCCTCTCATCAGCTTCAATCTCAGCTATCAGGTTTCTCAGCTCAGCCTCCAGTGCAGCCTTTCGGTTTTCTTCAACTCGAGTGCGAGTCGTAAGTTGGCTAGCAATTCCTTATTGTTCCGAATTTGAACATACAAATCTTTCACGGATTGCTTGGCCGTAACTCTCCTTTGTTCCAGAGTGGTTGGGAGGACATGTTCTTCAAAGCCTCGTTTTACCGCCGCAAAGTGGTTATCCAGTTGGGAAACAGGTTCTAGGGAAGCCTTGATATCAGCTGGGAGATCTTGATCGATAAATTCAAGTGCTTCTCTTAGAAGATCAGCATCCTTGACTTGGTCTTGAACATCCCTTTGCAGCAAGGAGAGGATTTCCTTCAGCTTTGCTTGATTTTCCTCTAATAAAGCTTGGCTAGAAGATGCTTCATCTCCTTTTTCGGCAACCAAATCATCCACGAAAAAAAGAATAATCCGGGTGATGACACATTTTCCTCCTGAAAAGAAGTTCTTGCCGAATTAGTGATGATCTATTAGATGAAAATAGAAAAGATGGATGCTCATACTTACATCATTCCTAGTTTCCCGAATTGGAGAAGGAAGCTTCTCGGGCTCGATAGAAGGCTCGGTATGTCTAGGCGAGGAGAAACCGGATTATTTCTTGGTGAAGATGAAATTCCGGTTGAGGAGAAGATGGTTGAATCCTTGGTGAGGCTGGAGTTCAATCATGATGAGGAGAAGAACTCCCCAAAGTTTGACTCACCAAAGTTTCCTCTACAACTAACAAGTAGGGGATAAGTGCCAATAGAGAAAGATGAATGAAAAAATAAGATGGTGAAAATTTTACCAGTAGATGAAGCATTGGCAGGGTCTGAAATGTCCACTGGTTGTTGAGTTCTGGTCTGGAATCATGCAAAGATAAAGATGATCAGAATGAATAATGTCATTATGTTCAGGAAAGCAAGGTTCTAACCTGAATAAGTAGTTTTTTTCTTGTTCTTTTCTTCTTAACAGCTTGGGAAGTAATCTGAGATGGAGCTTTCCTTTTGTCAGAGGCTGGCCTGATGAGAGTTGGGTCTAGTGTGGCATGTCTAGACATCAGTTGAGCCAGAGTAGGAGATCGACATCCCAAAGCAGAGATTGGGCCTTCGATCTTATAGGGGATTGTCCCGGCAAGTGGGGCGAGTCTGTATCCCGCAAAAAATGACATAATCATGATCGGTAAAGAGGAGTATGATTGAAAAAAGAAGTAAGAAAGGTAGATGAACATATTACCTTTGAAGTTGGTTGAAAGTCGGGCATTAGTTCAAGACAGAGAGGACGTACTTGGCATGTTGAAAATGTGATCATGAAGTTCTTGCCACCAAGGAATGAAAGAAGGGTGAGCAAATGTTATTGGCACAAAAGGCTTGGGTGCATAGAAGGTCGTGCTGCACTTATACTCAAAAATCCTTCTTGCTTGCATGGATTCCTTGATATCCTCTTTGGGCTTGAGGAATTCATGGAGAAATAGCCTTGGGGGCACTTGGCCACATCCTAATTGCCCGGGCATCATGTTTGGCCGGTAGTACTCAAAAGTACTCCGAACCGACTTCTTCCTCCACAAAATTCTGTGGCGGGATACATGGATGAATGAAAACGTTGAATATTGCTATAGAATGTACATCATTGCATCCGAGTTTCAAAACTAAACTCACAAGGAAGAGTCAAGTTGTCATTGTCCGGATATGGGAACCAAAGAGTGTTGGCAAAACCTCCGAAGAAGAGCTCAAATAGTTGGCCAATGCCTTTGTTAATAGACACGGTGAAAGCAACTTCTCCATAGGTTTGGCAACCTTTGGTGCTCGGGTTTCTCCTTCCTTGTAGTTGGTTGAACGGAAGTGCCGATTGTTGAGGTCAATGGCAACAATCCGGTGCATGTATAATTGCAGCCACATCCGAACAAACCACCAAGGGCCATTAACACAAAGGATTTCTTGGCCGGTGTGCATCGGATAGGTGGTTTGATGAAGCATATGGTAGACACTCCCTAGAAGGTACTTCCCAAGGTCAATTGATGTACCAAAGCCTGTGTCTTCGGCCATCACAATATGGTTCGGGGTTGGCTCATTGGCTTTGCCGCAAAAGATAAATCTGCATAACCACATGTTCGGAAAGCTCGTATTCAACGTCGGTCGGGGGGCCATCGGACATATAGTTTTGGATATATCTCTTGTATCCAACTCCCGTTTTCACTCCCGTTTGCTTGGAGGAGCCCCCGTACTTGTGTGGATACACGAGCTTCCTATGACTCTTAGGTCTGGTTATCATGTACACATCGGCCAAAGTGGGGGACATTGGTCCATGGCCGAAAAGGAAGGCATTTGCACCGTTAGACCAAAAGTGGGAAGCTGCAATTAAAAGGCTCTCATTTTTGGGGGGTTTCGGCTAGGGACAATTCTAAGCAAGTGAGAAATTCGAAGATTGTCCCAATTTTTTGTCTTGGGGCAGTCATCATCAAGCATCCTCTTATACCAATTTCTCCAGCCTCGCAATTGGGGGCGAGAGGCCGCTTCTTGAAAGTGTCCTACCACTCGTGGGGTTTCGACGGTGATGTCTTGAAGGGAATCCTCCGGGATTCGGGCCGCAATGAACTCGGAAGGGTCGGAAATCCCTACGGGCCCGAAAAAATAAGATGCTGATTGATCCTCGACAGAATCAAGATTTCGGTAGCTATAGCCTATCAAGAACGAGAGAGGGCAAGAGGAAAAATTTGAGATGAGGTTTAAGAAAATTAATACCGTATGGGCTTGAGGAGAATGAGATTTACCTGAAGAGCTTAGTCTTAGTTCGCCATTTGAGGATTGAAGCTTGAAAAGTTGATGAACTAGAGTTTGGATCTGGGCGAAGGCTCCAACGGTTTGAAGGAGGAAAGAACGGGTGTTGAACGGATTCCGCCTAGGGACGTTGAGTATTTATGGTCAATTCCGGAATAAAATCATCTTTTATCCCGTAATTGAAGGGGCATATGTTAACACCAAAAATTGGTACAGGGAAGAGACTGACATGTGGGCCGAATTTGGTAGAAGAGCACCATTCGGCGGAAGGTTTTCCTCAAAACATTCGGTAGAGGCGTACGCGGTCGGGAGTACATCATCATTCGGCGAAAGAACTATTCCACGGGTGAAAGCGGAAAGCGTTCGGGAATACGTGATGATGTGGATTGAGTATAAAGAAGGGGATGAATTGATGATGGGTACGAGACGGACATGACGCCATGGTATTAATTTTAGACGACAAATGTTGTAATCGTGGTCGACTAGGAGTCGTGTTAGAGCCAGGGTATAAATATAAACCCTTAGTGTTTGTAATAGGGATCGAACAATTTCACTACAAACCGACCCCGTGCCAACTTTCGAGTCCTTCTAGTCGAGTCGTCGAGTTCTTCGAGAGGAGCTATCGATCCGTCGACCTTCGTAAGTACCGGCAACCTTATATCATGTCTAGTATCATGAGGTGGATTTAGATCGTGATGCAAGTAGTCTTGTTACCATGCTTAGTATCATGCGGTGGATTTAAGCTTAGTTCAAGAAGGTTTCCTTGTTGGATCATGAGTCATGCGGTAGGCTAAGATCTAACTTGGAGCTAGTTATCGGCTCTATTAGATTTGGCAAGATCTAATAGATTCATCAAGTTACCATGTGTTGCTTTGAATTTTGCTCTCATGTTTAATTCATGTAACACTTTTATTGCCCAATTTAGATTGACTGGATTCGGCTCTATCTTGTTTATGATCCACGTGTTGCGCGCTTAAATCTTTGGCTCGACGTGGTAAACGGGTCATGTGTTCTCTAATAGCCAACTTTGAATCAATCTAGATTATTACGTGTTGCAGGTTCAAGCTTGTTAATCTAGCATAGTTTGTTCCTTCTCCGCAGAACCCGAATCGGCTGTACAGCTGTATTCGGCAATTCCATCACGAGTGAAACATGTTCACGAGCTTTGCTTTAAATAATGTATGCTTTTAGCCTTCCATGTTTAGATCGTATCATGCGGTGGATTGATCTATTCTTGGTTGGTGGTGTGATTTTAAACAAGTTGTATCATGTGGTGGATTAACTTGTTTGGTGTCATGCTCGACGGGTTTGAAAGTACCTAGACATGCGGTAGACTAGTGCTTTTGGTCTAGGCATGCATATTTACTGCAAATTCATGATCATGCTTCTCTTTTATTTATTTTATCATGGTTTACCTTTGATAATCGGTCATGGTTACGTGCTACGACGTTGTTTAAATAAAGACCGATCTTTCATCATGCTTACGTCATACATTCAGCTATGCCCTATTTACATGTTTTATCAGTTCCCGAATGATGTTCGGATTGGTGGCAGATAGCTTGTTTGTAGCTATATGTCATTCTAATTGGCTTTATAGAAATAAATACGGAACTGTCTGGTACCACCTAGCAAGTTCCAGGTTTTATCTAACCTTTTTCGTCCTTTGTCAGTTTCAGGGAAAATTGACTGGCACACTGCCGGATTCTGAAGCTCGGGCCACATGTGTTAAGCCAGCTAATTCGGCTTGCTGTGCACTTGGCGTGAGGTGCTGATTTTACGTCAACAACACTAAAATGTGAAATGTAATTTATTTATTCCCACATATTAAACAAAACCAACAGCAACAAAAATTTATATGTTGCGAATACACCGATTAGGTCTTCATTATTATTAAATGTCAAGTTTAACTATAGTTAGCAAATAAGTTGGATAACATCACTTATATTTTTACTTGAGGGCATACGAACACAAGCCATAGGTAAAAATCAAGAAATTACATGGTAAACATCGAGTGCAGATTTAGTTATGACGTTATTCATACCGTTGATTCTTTTTCGATTACGAGTCCTCAATAGCCGATTGAAAGTAACAAAATTAATCGTTGATCCCGGAGCAGCATTAGTTTTTGAAAAAATATTCCTAGCCGAGGTACTCTTAGTTTTTATGGTCCGAGGTGGTATAACTTCCTTTTCGTAGTCATCACGCTTTGTGGTTCGGAGTCTACCACAAAGAAAATTTGGTGTAAACAAAATACAAAACATTTTGAAGCATGTATGTGCATCACCCTCTCCAACGGAATTACCTTTGCGGGTTCAGCTTCTACGCGTGGTGGTGTGATGAAGTCATGGGAAGTAGGTCCATTTGACTCATGTGTGGTGATCATGGTTCCGGACATGGCCTATGCGGAAATGGAAAGGGTAATTATAGCAATTATGGGTCGAAACAATAGTTCAAACACGTTCGAAATGGGTACCTATTGCAAAAGCCGACGGAATTCTTCCCTCATATCATCCATTTGTTTCTTACTTTCTTCCTTATCTTTTTCCTTTGCCGAAACTACATTTGCAAGGCTTTTTTCGATTCTCGTACCTCTTCTTAGTGTTGCATTCTTTCTTCTTAGGCATCTAATTCAGCACGGGTTGCATCTTCTTCCCTTTGTTTTAGTAGCACTCTTCGTGTTTGATATTTCTCCATGTACCCACGACCATGTGTCTTGTATGATTTTATTCCAAGAGCCATTCAATAGTTGACTTGCAAAATTGTGTTCTCCTCCTCAGCAGTAAGGAAATGCCTATCCTTACCTTTTTTGCATTGGTAACTTTGATGGAAGCTTTTCCTAGGTGTAACATGTCGAATAAATTGGGAGGATGCGAGATTAAATAGTTCCAATTTATAGGGAAAAATGTTGAAAATTTAATGATGCATACATAATCACTCACATATACATTCATAACTTCATCACTTGTCCATTCCCCATTCTTGTTGACGTGAGTAGTCATCCAAAGTTGCGGATCGGTTGGTTGTTGACCATTAGCACAGTTTGTCTAAGGTTCCAAAAATGTAGCATTAGGTGATGACCATATATATCAGAAAGTAATATACACATTAGTTAATGTAGTTATAACATGTTCGTAATGAATTTTGGAATATGGTTTCGCTCCCATCACATGCTTAGTCTTTTGCTTCTTTCTAACTCCCGAATTCTTTGTGCTAATTTTATGCAAAAGGAGTATGAGCAAAGCATTGTGAATTGCATTGCAAAACTGGAATTACTAACGAAATTTGTTTGAAACGAACCTGAAAGCTCTCATATCCAAAGTATTGGATCAAGTAGTACCACTCCACTATGTCTAAGTCCTCAGGCTTATGCTTCATACATTCAGCATCAGTGGAGTATGCCTTGTATGTAGAACTAAATGAAGATCTCCATCCTTTGTACCTCTCTTGTGCTATTATCAATATCTTTTCACTAGCATCTTCAGCATCGTCTAAGTTCTAAATTTTTTGTTTCAATGTGAATGACCAATATAATATTACGAGAGAGGAAAGAATTAATTAGATTTGGCTAAAGCTCATAATTTACTTACCATCATGTCGTCGACTATTGAATCTTTTACAACTTCCCTAACTTTCTTCCAAGATTTGACTCCTATAAATGGAGTCCTTTTCCTAGTGAACAAGACAATCTCATCCACAAATGTACGACCGTTCTCACCACGGACTCCTCCCGTCAAGGCATGAAACTGAATTTGTAATTTCGAGTTCCACTCCCGACTCTCTTGGCGGTTGCTTTGTAACCTTTGAGAACTCCACGTCGATGGGTTTTGGATACACCTAATGGCCATTTGAGACAAATATAGCATGCATTATCATCAAAAGAGTTTACAATGACTTATTGAAAGAGTTTACAATCTTCCTCGCCCTGGCCTAAAGTGTTCACAGGTGCAACATACTTGTCATTGACGTAGGTATCATCATTGTCATCATCATCATCAGGTATGTCATCTAAATCTGGTTCTGGCATAGGTACAACAGTTTCAATTATGTTGGCATCTCCCATCACTCCGTCGAGGTCATTCCTTGTCCAATTTGACAACTCACTAATCTGGTTGACCATGACCATGTCCTTCACACCTACATCGACTGAGTTAATGTCAATATTTCCCTGCTGTTCAGTTTCTCCTTGTTCTGGCATGGAAAACAAGGTCATAGGCTTCATTCTAACAACACAGCTGTAGCTAGGTTTATTTGCGCATTTGACATAAAAAACCTGCTCCACTTGAGTCCCCCGAACGTAAGGCTCCTCCATATATCGACGATGACTTGTTTCAATATCTATAATCCCATATTGATCTTTCTTGTACCCTTTACTTTTACTCTTCGATGCGTCCGCAACATCGGACCAATCACACTCAAATAATATGACCTCTTTTTCACCAGGGAAATCTAGTGCGATTACCTTCGATGGACAATGTACCAATCCATATTGCTCTCTTTTTCATCAACCTTCACTACAACTCCGGATTTTTGTGTATTGTAGTTAGCCTCTATAGTAGCCATTCGGAAAAAGAAATCATGAATGACACATCCGTTGAAAACCCGAGCCACATAATGAGGACCTTGTGAAAGGTCATATAGCTCTTCATTGATCTTCTCGTTCTTCATAAAGGACCTTAGCCCGTGCTCAAGAAAAAATTAACAACTGAAATATTTTAAAAGTGGACTACCGCAATATGTTTTTGTCATGTATGTTATAACATTACTCACCTTACGTTCAAACCATCCAACAAAGTGCTCCTTGTGACGCTTATCAACACCTTGTGCACTAGCTTTTTTCAACTCCGCCTTATGCTCACTATAATTTTTTATGGAAAACAATATTACTATACATTCAACTATGAACTATTTAAAAACAAAAAAAATGTTTGTAGCACTTACTTGATCCAACTCGGTGCCTCATCACGGTTTGCCAAAATATAGTGCCGCATCCGCAACATTTCGGATTTAGGAAGATGTCGTAATTTGCGGCCTTTCTTACTGTAGTTGATGCTGCCAAGTATGTTGGAACCAGACTAGGTGGTTCATTTACCACTTTCCTCTCATGGCGCATTGGCCTATCCAGCTTCGTTTCAATGTCTTCTACAAAGCGACAGCAGAATGTCATGCACTCCTCTAAGATATATCCCTCTCGCTATCGAACCTTCTAGATGTGCCTTATTCCTAACATATCCTTTAAGTGTACGTAGATACCTCTCGATTGGATACATCCATCGATAACACACTGTCCACCAAATTTAGCCTCCTCGGCTAAATGAATCGGCAAATGCATCATAATGTCAAAGAATGCTAGTGGGGATATCATCTCAAGCTTACATAAAGTCTCTCGCATTTGAAGAGCTTAGTTTTTCTATGTCGGTTGCACAAGCTCCTTTGAACACGGTGCATTGAAAAACCTCGCTAAGCTCAACCAATGGTCTAGCAATAGCTCCGGCAAGATATGCCTTGCAACTAAGGGTAACAGCTTTTGCATTATAACATGATAGTCATGTGATTTTAGTCCGGAAACATTGCATCCATTCACATCCACACACCTCTTAATATTAGACGCGTAACCATCGGGCATCCTCACACCTTGTAAGAATGTGCATAACATCTTCTTCGGTCCCCGTTTAATGAGTACAATGATGGAGGCAAAGTATACTTTCCATTCTCCACCACTAGATGTTGGTTGTGTCTGTATCCCAAGATGTTGCATGTCAAGCCGCACCTTTTCACTATCCTTACACTTACCATCTATGTGAAGCAACGTCCCAATAATGCTTTCACGGATATTCTTCTAGATTTGCATAACATCCAAGTTATGCCTTACAAGCAATTTTTTCCCGTAGGTGTTGACGGTGAAAATCCGTCAACCTAGCCACGAGTTTACCTTCGGTGTTGGCATAAGTTTTATACCTTATCCATTGGTACTAACCCCCGTGGTATAACAAGTTCACTTGTGCATGTCGGTTTTGGAGTTTAGTGTTTATGCAGGGTTTTAGCGTTGAAAGCAAGACTTAGGGAGAAGTTCATCAAGCACCTTGTGACAAGACCTTGAAGCCCCTACAAGTCATGCAATGAAGAAAACTTGACTCCAAGAAGCCGGGGACTCAACCCGAGAATATGACAAACTCCGAGGGCCTAACCGAGAAAAGTGCCGAATCTTGTGAGACAAGGAGCTACGTCCAACTCGGAGAGAAACTGACGACAAGGGCCTACATGCAAAAGAGGGAAGCATCTAGAAGACTCGGAAACCGACACCACGCGAAGGAGGCCGGGAACTGGGCCTGGATGGGCCCGGGCCGGCCGGCCCGGCCCGATCCGGGGCCCAATTCCTCCCTCCTTTGACCTAGCCGCCATTCGGGCTATTTATAGCCCCGGGGTCGAGAGCCACGCATCATTTAATTCGTCATTGGCCGCCGATGAGCAGAGAAGAGAGGGACACCATCCCGGAGAGGAGAGGGTTGAGCTTGTTGACTAGGGTCTCCCTAGCCGACGTGGGAACCTTGCACGGAAGACCACGTCGGAGTTTCGGAGCTAGAAGCAAGATCAAGGTAGGATCCCGGTGGTTATCTTGTTTATGTATCATTGTCATAGTTGAATTATCAATTTGAATCTATTTCTAGCGATCAAGTGTTTCTTCGATGATTTCGTTTTTCGATCGGCTTTGCTTATTCTAGATCTATTCTCGAGATAGATCACATAGGGTGTTCTTGTAGCCGCGGTGGCTAGAGGTACACGTCGGATCTTCCGAAAGAACTCGACTTGTCCTTGGACTCGCCCTAGACTACCCGCATGAGTAGGGATACGTTGTGACAGAACGGGGGTTCTGAAAGGCGGGCGTTTTCGGAGTCGGACGAGAAACCACGATTTAAAGAGGCTTCTAATAAGATTCGATTTGTTACTTCTTCTCTTGCTTGGAACTTCAACAAAAGGCTTAACCTGATCTCTCTAGATCGGTTTATCTACTCTATCTTTCTTTGTTATCTTCGGTCTTTAGTAGATTAGATTAGCTTCGTGTCCTTTATCTAGATGCGTTAAGGTTTCTCTTTTATCGAAGATTGAAGTTACTTGGCTTTACTAGATCATCTTTTGCGTCACACATTTGTTCCACGGATTCGATACCTTGGGTTCACCACTCGAGGGAAGAAGGGTCCCTTGACTATGACGGGAGACTTGTCCGCTTGCAAGTCTAAACGAACTTTGATATAACTATTAACCGTCAACAAGCCCCTTTTTCTGGCACCGTTGCCAGGGGAAAAGTGATCAAGATTTGATCTTTTATTACTTTTTTTTGATTTTCAGTTTTCTTTTAGCTTTTCTTTTTGCATATACTAAACTTTGATCATCCTTAAAATAAATCTAATCTAGTTTGTCTAACCCTAGTTTTCATAGATTTATTTTTACTTTCTAGTTTTTGCATATTTTGTTTATTGCTAACCCTAACAGAGATGGACGGCTACCTCTCCAACAAACCCGATAATTTTGTGGATGATTCGAAAAAACCTTTACGAGGCTAAGGAGACACGAAGCATATCAAGCTAAAAAGCCGGATTTTGTAGATTCGAAGTCGGAAGACGAGAGGATCGAAGGAATCTCCGAAGAATTCACCACCTCAAAGTCCTCGGGAGAATCGACTTCCACCGATGGGTGACCAACCGCAAGAGCGCAAGATTGGGGAGCTATGCACCCGGACATCATCGACCTACCAATCTTGAACCTTGAGGAGATAGAAAGACCGTTCGAGATCAAGACCTCAACTATCCGCATGGTGCAACATTCACCCTTCACCCTTAAAGAGGATCCGAACCTTCACCTCCAAGCGTTTATTCAACTATGTCAAACTTTCAATATGGATGGGGTGATTCAAGATCAAATGAGGGCAAGGCCTTTTTCATTATCACTACTCGGGAAGGCTTTGCAATGGTTCCACTCTCAACCGGCGGAGACGGTGCAAAATTGGAACACGTTGATGAAGGCTTTCATGAAGGAATACTACTCGCCGGGTATAACTCAAAGTTTGCGTAATAAGATCGCCACCTTTGTTCAATATCCTACGGAAACTATCTCGGAGGCATTTGAGCACTTCAACGAGTACACTCGGGAGGTTCCACATCACAAGTTCCCGAAGGAAGACCCGGTGCAAAAGTTCTATCAAGGACTCACCATGGCGTCAAGGACGATCATCGATGCATCGGCGGGGGGATCTATCATCGAGCTTACACCGACGAAGCTTTCACTTTATTCAAGAAGGTCGCGGATAATGACACATGGGCGTCATCCGGGCGCCTACATCCGGCCGAACCCATGGGGAACATCAAGGGAGTCTTGCAAGTGGAGAAGGAGAACATACTTGAAGGCAATATTGATTCACTAATGAGGAGATTGGAGAAGATGTAGATAGAAAAGAAGGAGGCTCAAGACTTGGAGGCCGCCGAAGCAAGATCCACATGTGAAGAATGTGGAGAGTATGGCCATGTCCGCAAAGATTGTCCGGAGGAAGCCAAAGTGCTCGACTACATGAGGAAGGGAGAATTGCCGAACTTCCGCTACGGGCAAGGTAGACCTCAATTTAATGCAAGCTCATCCATTCTGAATTCGGTTCCGCTTCGTATACAATTGAAGGAATTCATGGACGAGCAAGCCAAGATCAACAAGGACACCGTCACCAAGTTCAAGGCCATAGACAAGGTGTTGGAGAACATCGATAGCAAAGTGACGGAGGTCGGGAGCTCCAACCATCAAGTGCTCAACATGATGAAGATGCTTGAGACGCAAGTTGGACAACATGCCGGCACCTTCACTAATGATGAAGGGAAGCTTTCGGGACAACCTAAAAGCACCGAATCGGCGAAGGCCATTCAAAAACGTTCGGGAAAGGAGACCGAAGATCCGGAACGTTCCGTGGGAGCAAGGAAGCCTAAACCATCCGCCGAGACGGAAGGAATCGCTAAGGAGAAGGTTACGGGGATCGTCACCGAAGAGCCCGAACTTGAGATGCCGGAAGAAGACACGAGGATACCACAACTCAAGCCACGCTACTTCCAAGGTAAACTTGACTACCACTTTGACAAGTTTGTGGAGGTTGTGCATAGACTTAGCATCAACATGCCATTATTAGATGCCCTACAAGTACCTACATATTCTCATTACTTTAAAGACATACTTGCAAATAAATATGAGATAGCAACACTCGGGGTAGATCATGTCAAGATGTCCGAGGAGTGTAGTGCCGCTATTGCTAATGGGCTAGAGAAGCAAAAGGATCCCGGATGCCCTACAATTCCATGTTCCGTTGGTTCATTCAATTTCGAGAAGGCGTTGTGCGACCTTGGAGCAAGTATGAGCGTCATGCCAAGGGATGTGTTCGAGAAGCTAAGCCTACCATTGGAGCCTACGGTATGTGTTTGGAGTTGGGAGATAACTCCATTCGCTATCCCTTGGGCATTGCCGAAGATGTACCCGTGAAGGTCGGACACCACTTCATCCCCGTCGACTTCGTGGTGCTCGAGATGGGAGAGAGGGAGAAGCCGCCGCACATCCTTAGGAGGCCTTTCCTCAAGACCGTGGGAGCTACTATTGACGTTGGCAAGGGGGAGATCATGTACGATATTAACGGAGAAAGTAGTTCTTTCAAGTTCCAACAACGACTCGAGGCATGCAATATGATTAAAGTTAAAGATGTTCCACCTCATCATCGCGTTGTTAAGGAAGAAACAAGGAAGAAGGAAGGGCTGAAAAAGAAGAAAGAGCCGAAGAAGAAGGACATAAAGAAAATTAAGGAAGGTGTTGCATCCGTCAAGACAAAGGTAGAAAAGCCGCCTGTGAAGACCAAAAAATGACTAAGCCGGAAGATAAGCCCGTGTCCAAGATGGTGCGGAAGTGGGTACCCAAGATTGCAATGCCCGCAAAGAGTGTTGATCCAAGTAATCAAGTGAAGAAGTCTAGCTATGGACTATAAACGAAGCGCTAGGCGGGAGGCAACCCGTTTCGTCGAGTCAAGAATAAGCTACGGGAGGACAACCGGATTCCACGTTTTTCGAGTCTTTTTAATAGTTAGATTTGAATTTGATTACGCAAAGACATTAGACTTACAAGTGGTTGAACAATGTTAGAGACATAATTCTTCATTGAATATTTTGCTTGATCATAAACCCTTTATTTGAACCCTCCTACGTGTTTGTTTGTTTCTTTTCGAGAAACCACAACCAAATAAATTCAGAACCTAACTCAATCCATCATCCTTATTATGGTGTTGTGGTTGACTTAATTTTCATGCTAAAAACACACGAGTAGAGCCACGACTTATACCTAGGTGTTAATTAAATTTCAGCACGTGGTAGGACTCACGTGAACCTAGAAACTAAACTTTTGGTTAGTTTAAAAATCTATATCCTTGGTTTCTCTAAGATGAGAATTTTTCTAAGCCTCATTTAATTTTGTTTTATTAAAAATCTCTCTCATTTAGCCAAAATTAGAACCTAAACCTATGCCCCATGATCAAACCGGGAAAAGTTTGCTCTCAACCAATGAAGGCAAACTATACCGGTGAGACCGATATCAACGTAGTCAGAAAATATTTTTGACTTACATTTGTTTTTAATGGTTTAAAAACTTCTTTAAATTTGTGCTTGAGCTCTTCCATAGCTCGAAAGTATTTTTTTAATTTTCGAAATTAGAGGAGTGCTTAACCTTAAACATACCTAAAGGGAGGCAATCTAGTTAAAGTTAATCATGCATGCACCATTGGATGCCCTTTCAACAACTTTCATCAAGACCACATGCAAAGGACAAGCATGGGTGGGCAGCAAGCATAACTTTGCAGAAAGTTCATGGTGGCATGTGAAGCAAGTGGAGCAAGGGAGCATGGACATGACTCAAAGCATGAAGCATCAAGTGGAAGGACCAATAATGCAAGAAAAGGAGTGGACGAGAGCGTTTGGGCGGTGCAACTCGTGGAGCACGCGGGCAAGAAAGTCACGGAGGAGAAATGATCGTCTTGAAAGAAAAACAAGACGGGGGAGAGCACGCGGCCACCCGGGCCGGTCGGCCCGAGTCGGCCGGCCTCCCCTACAAAAGGAGCCCCCCGGCTCCCGTCTTCCGCAGCAAGCATCCCTCTCCTTCCTCGGTTGTGTGCTCAAGTTTGTGTGCCCGGAACCACCGTAGACATAGTCAACCTTCTCAAGCTTGATAGCTCAAACAATCCACACCCTAATTCACTCAAAGTCCACATTCGAAAGTAAGTTTTTAGTGCCTAGTTATCGGTTGCAACCCGGAATTTTAGTGGAGAGAAGAGTGCTGCAACCATGTGGAAGAAAACCAAAAGTCTCTTCGCCAAGAAGAAGGGGGTCATCGTCATCCAAGTCGTCTTCAACGACGTCTTCGAGGAGGCACTCGGTTTCCGAGTCTCCTCGAAGCATGGAGGAGGACACGACACCGCCAAGGAGGAATGACGCTCTCCTCCTCGGTGGCATGAGGGCAACAAGGAGCACGTCCATGAGGTTTACCGAACCTCAAGGGCGTACGGAGGAGCCGCCCGTCCCACCTTGACGATCAACCCGTTCGACCACACCACCTCCATACACTCCACAATATTCCTCATATGGCTTCATCATATTGTCGAGAGGAGGAGGAGAAGAAACTCTCTCGTCTTGAGAAGAGGTTTGTGCCCAACATCGACTTCGACGATCAAGCACTCAACTACTTGGGTTTCGGCACTGACATATATTATATGTTGGGGCACCTTGGTTGGGTGCAATTCTCCAACGGGGTCTCGGCAGACACCCACAAGGAGTTTGCCTTGGAAATCTTGATGACCATTGCGCCTATCCTTGATGATGGGGTGCAAAGTTTATCATTCCGTTTGGAGGGAATCCAACAAGTGGTTCCCTACGAGTATGTTAGGGAGCTACTTGGGTTCCAAAAGGGAGCTCCGGAGAAAGTTGACGTGCCGCCCGGCATGTTAGATGGATTTTGGAATTTGATCTCCGGAGAAGCCCACCAACAACGCAATTGCATATGTAACCCCATTATCCAAGTATTCCACTCTTGGATGAGCAAGAGGATATTGGGGAGGATGAGGGAGACGAAGGTGACCGACACGGAGTTGAATTGGCTCTACTCGGCTTTAATTGCCAAGCGACCAATAGACCCCTCATACCTTATGATCAACCGATGGTGTTGCGAGGCAACATCGGGGGCGGGAGATATTGGTTCGGGGTGCTACCTCTCTATGTTGGCCATCTCCCTACGGTCGGGGATCACAAGAAACCCCGAACATCTTTTGCGTGGGACCTCTCTCGGCATTGAGTATTTGAGACAAGGTAAATATATTAGTGGAGATGAGAGAGGAGGTTTTCATGTGGCCAAGGTGAACCCACCCCTTCCGATGCAAGTCTTAGGCTTTTCATTCAAGGGAGGGAAGATTGGTTGGAAGAGGGACTCCTTGTCCCGGCGAAGAAAAATAAAAGAGGAAGAATCGTAGAGGTGGGATCTTCCTCCGCGCAAGCAAGTGGTGCACAAGCAAACTATGTGCCACCATTTGGCGGGATTCCTCCTCCGCCAAGTTATTACGGAGGGCCACAAACGCAAGCATGGGGGGTGGTGCACCGGAACCCTCACTAAATTATGTGGTGCCCAACGTAACCTTCGCGGAGCCCTACACACAATATCTCCAACCACAACAAAGCATGGCCATAATTGGAGGTATGTTGTGAGAAATATGCAAAACGTCGCAGCCATCCAAACCAACGCGGCTCAACTTGGTGAGGGCAATGCAAATATTGCCTATGAGCTTGGACGCCTTCACCTAGTGGAGCCGGATCAATTCGTTGGAGGGGATGTCCAACCTTACTACGAGCAAAGGTACAACTATCAAGATTATCAACACCAACCACCGGCGGAGGATTAGGAAGAAGGAACCTTAGTTTTCTTTTCTGCTTTTATTTGCTTGTGTTTGCGTAATATTTTCTGTTTTTATTTAAATTTCAGCAAGTGTGTTAGTTTATTTCAGTTTGTTTTTTTATCATTAATAAAGACACCACTTTGTTTACATCATTGGAAAAGTTAAAAAATTTGTGTCATGATGATATATGATTATAATTGCCGCTTTGTTTATCTTTGTAATTGATTTATGCATGTTAAAGCTAGTGCTCTCTTAAAATACGAATCTGAATTTATCTAAGCTTAATCTTTAGCGGAGGTTATGATTAAAATAAAGACCCATAGTGTTTTATGTGCTCTCAAGTTATGAATAGATTGAAGATGGTTTTTATGCCCAAAAATATCGCTAACCTTGTCATGAATATCACTTGTGTGTTGCTCAACCTATCCGAGCCTAATATATATTTGAGTGCATAAACCTTAGTTTACAAGATTTATTTTTGAGTGAGTTATTGCAGGCCATGATTTCTCCGGCCCTAGACTAAGAATCGGTCATTCCATTTTTGCGTATCTATCTTTTTGCTAGCCTTTTATCCGTGCATTGTGTATCCCCGCATCGGAGATCTCACAAACCTCACCGGATATGCACCCTTAAAACCAAATATCATCTTTGTGATTACCTCCTTGACCACAACCTATCGTTGAGAATGTATCATCAATTCAAGGAATATCGCAAGATGGTGCCAACATTGAAGAATTCAAGTATCTCTCCAACGAAAAATATTTCCGGTACCTACCTTATTTATCACCTTTTTGCCCGAGGACGTGCAAACGTCTAAGCATGGGGGAGGAGGTAGGTACGATGCAATTTTAGAGTTCAAAGGGGAGCAAATAAAAAAATTTTATGAGAAAGAAAAAATGAGAAAAAGAAAGAAAGAGAGAGATATATGAGAAAAAGAAAAAAATATATGAGTATGTGTAAAAATAAAAATAAAGTGAACTCCCCGATTCTCTAAAGTGCATTAGGAATTTCAAGGCTTCAAGAATAAAAGATCCATACTCATTTTCCAATCATGCGCAATCCGATAACGAGGACTTCCTTTGTGCCTCGGGATCACTCTTTGCCATTTGCACATGTCCACCTATCTCAAGTGTGTGTATTTTTCTCTTTCCCCTCCTTGATATAACATTATTTTCCAATGACCTTTTTGACGAGTCTCGGTAAGACCATGAGAAGCTTGTCTTGTTTTGACAACATCTCATTTATAATATCTTGGTAGGACTAAACTTTCCCAAAAGCTCCATATAAAGCCTACCACACATATATGTTATGAGAGGGAAAGGAGTAGAATATATAGGCTCGAGAGACAAAGCGAGATGAGACTTCATGAGCAATATGCAAGATGATTTAAATTTGTGAACTTGGTTTAGCTTTTCTTCATCTCATTCTTTATTTCAAATTTCCGAGATCTATTTAAAATTTTGGGAGCATGTTAATACTTGTGGGATAAGCTTAGTTAAGAATCTACCCTCCGTAGAGATGAAGGTTAGTACATTATGGAACTTTAACGAATTAAAATTTCGAGAGCATTATGTTAATACTTGTGGGATCAAGTGCAAGGTTTAAACATTGATAGGCAACGATGATATCCATCGAAGGCTTACTCGAGGACGAGCAAGGTTTAAGCATGGGGGAAATGTTGACGGTGAAAAACCGTCAACCTAGCCATGAGTTTACCTTCGGTCTTGGCATAAGTTTTATACCTTATCCATTGGTACTAACCCCCGTGGTATAACAAGTTCACTTGTGCATGTTGGTTTTGGAGTTTAGTGTTTATGCAGGGTTTTAGCGTTGAAAGCAAGACTTCTGGGATAAGTTCATCAAGCACCTTGTGACAAGACCTTGAAGCCCGTACAACTCATGCAATGAAGCAAACTTGACTCCAAGAAGCCAGGGACTCAACCCGAGAAGATGATAAACTCCGAGGACCTAACCAGAAAAGTGCCGAATCTTGTGAGACAAGGAGCTATGTCCAGCTCGGAGAGAAACCGACGACAAGGGCCTACATGCGAAGAGGGAAGCATCTAGAAGACTCGGAACCGACACCACGCGAAGGAGGCCGGGAACCGGGCCGGATGGGCCCAAGCCGGCCGGCCCGGCCCGGTCCGGGGCCCAATTCCCCCCCTCCTTTGACCTAGCCGCCATCCGGGCTATTTATAGCCCCGGGTCGAGAGCCACGCATCATTCAATTTGTCATCGGCCGCCAAGGAGTAGAGAAGAGAGGGACACCATCCCGGAGAGGAGAGGGTCGAGCTAGTTGGCTAGGGTCTCCCTAGCCGACATGGGAACCTTGCACGGAAGACCACGTCGGAGTTCCCGGAGCTAGAAGCAAGATCAAGGTAGGATCCCGGTGGTGATCTTGTATATGTATCATTCTCATAGTTGAATTATCAAGTTGAATCTATTTCTAGCGATCAAGTGTTTCTTTGATGATTTCGTTTTTCGATCGGCTTTGCTTATCCTAGATCTATTCTCGAGATAGATCACATAGGGTGTTCTTGTAGCCGCAGTGGCTAGAGGTAGACGCCGGATCTTCCGAAAGAACTCGACTTGTCCTTGGACTCGCCCTAGACTACCCGCATGAGTAGGGATACGTTGTGACAGAACGGGGGTTCCGAAAGGCGGGCGTTTTCGGATTTGGACGGGAAACCACGGTTTAAAGAGGCTTCTTATAAGATTCGATTTGCTACTTCTTCTCTTGCTTGGAACTTCAACAAAAGGCTTAACTCGATCTCTCTAGATCGGTTTATCTACCCTATCTTTCTTTGTTATCTCTGGTCTTTAGTAGATTAGATTAGTTTCGTGTCTTTTATCAAGATGCATTAGGGTTTCTCTTTTATTGAAGATTAAAGTTGCTCGGCTTTATTAGATCATCTTTTGCGTCACACATTTGTTCCACGGATTCGATACCTCGGGTTCACCACTCAAGGGAGGAAGGGTCCCTTGACTACGACGGGAGAATTGTCCGCTTGCAAGTCTAAACGAACTTTGATACAACTATTAACCGTCAACGGTAGGGAAGCTTAAAAAATATACTCTTCTTCCTCCGGTTGTGCCACCTGTTGTCTTCTTCATGTTGCTTCCTCTTCTTTGATGTTGTCCCAAATTTTGGTTTCTCAAAACTTTCATCTTCTCGCCGCAAAACCTCGATCGGCGGTCGGTGGCACAGTGCCTCCCTCATCTTTGTCATGTTGTTGAAGCCGCTTTTGCTCTCGCGCCACCTATGGTTCCGAGGGAGAAATCGACGATGACCCATATAACAATGCTTTGACCCAAATTTCAACCATAAGTACTCCATTTATTCTTTGGCGGTATGGACATGCAAATTTTCCTTTAGTACTCCAACCGGATAGCATGGCATAGGCGGGGAAGTCCTTTATGGTCCACAACAAAAGCGCACGAAGAGTAAAATTCTCCTTCTTATCCTCATCCCATGTTTTCACACCTGTCACCCATAACTCAATCAACTCATCAGTTAGGGGTTGCAAATAGACATCAATATTCATTTTAGGTGATTTTGGCCTTGGTATCAGCATAGACATCATCGAATAGGGTTGCTTCAAACACAACCAAGGAGGCAAGTTGTAAGGGATTAGGATGATAGGCGATGTAGTATATGCAACATTCAACATCCCAAACGGATTAAAGTCATCAGCTGCAAGACCGAGTCGGATGTTGTGAGGGTCATCGATGAAGGATCGGATGGCGACTAGAGAGGGGGGCGGTGAATAGGAGCCGGTAAAAATTCTTCTCAAAGAACCCGGCCTATGCCCTAGTCAAAACCGGCCACACACAAGCGATGGATCGAATCACACACCAACCTCCAAGACAACATGGTTATGGATCAACCTCAAGTCTTAGGAACGATTCCTTGAAGCACATGCGGAAGCACGAAAGAAGGGGGAAGGAATTGAACCAAGAAGAAAAGGCGCCCGACCTACGGCGGGCCGTCCGGCCGAGCGGGCGGAGCCGTCCGCGATGGCCGCGCGAACCGTCGCGGGGTATCGCGGACCGTCGCACCATTGCCGCGGACCGTCCGCCCGAGCCGCGGACCGTCCATTAAAGCGAACGGAACCACCGAGAATCGACCCGAAAAAACGGACCGTCCGCGAAGACCGGGCGGACCGTCCGCGCGAGCCACGACCGTCCGCAACCGAAGCTCGGACCGTCCGCAAACCGGCTACAACGAAAACCTAATACAAAACGGGATCAAAACGAAACGAAACAAGAACACGAAGAACGCCCGACGAACGGCTCCTCGCGGACCGTCCGCCGGCCCCTCGCGGACCGTCCGTGCCTCACGGACGAACCGAAAACAGCCCGACCCGGAAGGTCAACCCCCCCAAATCATCATCGGATTTCCCAAACGGTAGAAGCCGTAGAGACAAGGGTTTGGGGACTTCAAAGGCGTCACACAAGGATGCTATAGCCTAGAAATCTTGTCTCCTAACTCCCTAAATCACCGGGAATCGCGAATCCTTTGAGCACCACCAAAAGCTAGAGCTCCGACCGAAAATCCTTGAATCGAAGTGGTCTCCGGGCGTTTGAGGGCACAAGATCAATCACGAGAGGTGCACAAGGCATCCATCCATGTTTCCCTCAAAGAAATCCGAGGAGAAACCAACTCAAATTCGCGGAATCACACCAAGAATAAAGGCACGAAAACAAGCACCAAAAAGACCACGAAAAACACAACTCCGAATCTTCTATACAAACCAGGAAAGATTCACAAGGTCTAGCATGCCGCCCTAGCATCCATCCCTCTCAACAAATCTCTCATGAAGCTCTCATGCTAGCCTAGAGAAACCGGAGAAGAAAATAGCTACGAAAAATGAGAAATGGGAAGGGGGAAATGAAACCCTAAGTCCCCGAGAGAGAGATCCATACACACACACTCATGGCTTATATATCGGGTCCCGCCGGTGTGGGAAATGACTCGACTACCCCTAACTTAACTACGGCGATACAACCCACGCGGGGGCATTTATGTAATGTTTGTGGGTCTTGCCATCGAACGGCCACGCCTTCGCCGCACCCCGCGTCCTCCCGACGCAAGCCATGCGATCCCGCCGCGTGTCCTCCGCTTCGAAGCTTCCCGACACGCCGGATCCCGTCTCCATCGTGTTGGGTCTTCGGACTTGGTTTTGAGGCCCAAACCAAGAAACCATCCTCCGATGGTTTTGTGGGCAAACCACCAAACCCCGCGTGCTCGGCCCGGCCTCTCGCCAAGCCCCTTGACTCGACCGCCGCCGTGCACCGCTCGATCGTCCATGACTTCGTCTTCCTCATCTCGCCACCATGTGGCCCGCACCTAGTCCCGCCGTCCACCGGGTCCCTCGAACCGAGCCTACTTGTCACTCCATCTCCCGGAGGCCCCTCAAGGTCGAAGACCTTTCGCGCCCGTTCTTCACCCGCAACAACACGAACTAGGCCGCGGCCTACACTCGCGCACCGAGCCAAGAGTCGGTCCAACACCCGTTGTCAATCACTCATCACTGAGGAGCGGTCATCCATCGACCACCGGGACGCTCCTGGTCCTCAATCTCCCCCTTGATGAGTGCATGGACAACACACAACACGAAATGAAATTTAGAGAAAGAAAGTAAGAAGAAAGAAAAACAAAGAAGCTCAACTCATGACCAAAACCAAGGAAAGGCAAAGAAAGGTCACAAGCCAAGCAAAGCACAAACTCCACACTGAAAACGGCAAGAAAGCTCCCCCCGAACAAATGCAAGCTCCCCCCCGAACATGTGGATGCAAACTTCCAAATTTTAGCTCACCTCTTCCGAATTTTCATTAAGCTCACCTCTTCTACCCCTTGTTGACAATGTATGAATCAAGGTGAAAATGCGAAATGCAAAACAAAGCATATAAACATCTACATGAGCTTCTCAAATAGGCCAAATCTAGTGTCAAAGGCTAGAAATGAGACAAAAAGCACATATATGGATCATAACATGGTCAAAGCATTGCTACAAGTAATATATGAAAATATAGGCATGTGACAAAGCAATTTTTCAGATTTGAGCAGCTTTTATCAAAAGATGGCTCACTTCAAATGTAAAAGCCTATCCATGTTATATTCTAGTCAAAAACATGCATATCATCCAGAGATCATACAAGGATATCCAATTCTCAACAAAAGATCATTGCAAACACCCATAAGACAAAGCATGTCATGTTAAAGCTCATGAGCCATGTGTCCACTTCGGGGAGACTTCTCCACCGGTGAACATCATGCAACATGTTTTGCACCCATGTGTAAAGGATAAGACATTTTAAGCATAAACTTGATGGATGGAGCATTTTTCAAGCATACACACTTCTTTTCAAGATTAATTCATTTCATGGTACATGAAGTGCCTTTGCGGCAAAAAGAAGCTTATGCTCCCCCATGAATGCAACACAGGCTAAACATTCACAATGATATTCGGCCTTTGGCCCAAAAGCAAGAAAAAGACATCCAAGCACAATCTAAGCATTGAAAGCACATTTAGACCAAAACGTGACATGGATACGCTACTACACATGAGTGGAGTACATTTCATCAAATTTAGTCAAGATTAGCATTTGATTCAAAAAGGGCTATCTCACAACATATATCTCAAATATTTCAAGAGCATAGCCTCACATAGCCATTTCTCCACACACATGACCAATATCTCACAAATAGCCAAAGAGACTCAAATAAGGCATATAAAAGAAGCTCATCATCCTAAAATGCAATATGATACAAATGCAACATGATATATGACAAGATGGCTATCCTACCATGGTTTGTACATCAAGCAAAGCATGTATATACATCAAAGTAAACATGATATGATACATTTAATACAAAAAGGAAATCCCCCAAGAATCAACTAGAAAGGGCAACAAACCCCAAGTTCCCCCCGCAAGCGCACAAATGTAGCTTGGTCGAGAGGCTTTGTGAAAATGTCTGCAAGCTGATCTTGGGTAGGGACATGGCTCAACACAATGGTCCCTTTCTCCACATTGTCTCTCAAGAAATGGTACCTCACCTCTATGTGTTTGGTTCTGGAGTGAAGTACTCGGGTTTTTCGCTACGCTTATGGCACTAGTGCTATCACAAAGAAGTGGGATGCGGGTGCACTCCTCACCAAAGTCTCTCAAAGTGTATGAGATCCACAACAGCTGGGAACAACAACTCGCGGTGCAACATACTTTGCCTCGGTGGTAGATTGAGCTACACTAGACTGCTTGCGGGAAGACCACGAAACCAACGAGGACCCAAGAAACTGACAAGAACCAGAAGTAGACTTCCTCTCGACTCGACAACCAAAGAAAGTCCGCATCGAAAAACCATGAAGAGAAAGAGTCGAGGAGGAAGAATACCAAAGGCCAAGACCGAGAGGCAAGCCGTAGGTACACGAAGATCCTCTTGACGGCCCGTCGATGTGATGTCCTCGGCGAAGCACCGAAAACGAGTGCACGGACACACATTGAACCGTATGTCCGGCCTCGTCGCCGTCGGGTAGAGGAGGGAGCCGATCATGCTCCCGTACTCCCGCCGGTCCACCGGTTCTCCGTCCTCATTCGTATCCAAAGTAGCCGTACTCCCCATGGGTGTCGACATCGGCTTCACATCTTGCATCTGGAACTTCCTCAGCATGTCTTTTGTGTACTTGGTCTGATGTACAAATGTTCCGTCCTTCACTTGCTTGATCCGCAACCCGAGAAAGTACCGCAACTCGCCCATCATGCTCATTTCGAATTCCCCGCTCATCTCATTTGCAAACTTGGCAACAAGGTTATGTGACGAGCCACGAAAGACAATATCATCCACGTATATCCGCACAATCAACAAGTCATTCCCATGCTTGAGGAGAAACAAGGTCCTATCCACGGTACCCATCACAAATCCTCTCGCTCACCGAAAAACCTCTCAATCTCCCATACCAAGCCCGGGCGCCCGTTTCAACCCATACGAGCCCTTTTCAACCCGTACACCCCGTGTGGATACTTCTCACTCTCAAACCCCGGTGGTCGCTTCACATACACCTCCTCTTCTATGACCCCATTCGGAAAAGCACTCTTCACATCCGTTTGAAACAACTTGAACCCTTTAGCCACGGCAAAGGCTAGAAGGATCCGAATTGCCTCAAGACGGGCCACGGGAGCAAAGGTCTCCTCATAGTCGATCCCCTCCTTCTGACTATAACCTTGAGCAACAAGTCTGGACTTGTTCCTCACAACCATCCCATTCTCACCCTCTTTGTTCTTCCAAACCCACTTGGTTCCTATAGGATGGCAATTTGGAGGTGGTTCAACTAACTCCCACACCTCGGTTCCTCTCAAAGTTTTCCAACTCCTCGGGCATAGAATTGACCCGGTTTGCATCGGATAAAGCGTGTCCAATGTCCTTGGGCTCAAAGGAGGCAACAAATGCAGCATGAGCGAAATGAGAGGAATTCCTAGACCTTGACCGTGTAGTATGTTCGTCGATGTCCCCAATGATCTTCGATAGGGGATGCACTTCTTGAATCCGCCGGGGAGCCTCACGCCTCGAGACTACCTCCCCCTCAACTTCAGCTTCTCTCGCCTGGTCCTCTTGTCGCACCGTCGTTGTCCATGAAGTAGACGGTCCACCCTCCGTAGTGGTCGTAGGGGAAGTAGTGGGTACGCACTCAGCTTCAGGCGCATGGTTCTCTTTATCATCATCTCCGGCTTCATCCTTCTCCTCTTCAAAGAGGTCCTCGGCCATCTCCTCATCACCCGCACATTCAAAGTCAAGATAGGTACATGGCATTGTCTCGTCGAAGGTTACCTCGCAAGTCTCCATGATTTTGTTAGTCTCAAGGTTAAGCACCCTATAGGCTCTAGAATGATTAGCATATCCAAAGAAAATCCCATCACTAGACCTAGCCTCAAACTTGTCGAGTTTTCCCTTCTTAAGAATAAAGCATTTGCAACCAAAAACTCGGAAATGACTCACCTTGGGTGCCCTACCATGCATAAGCTCATAACGGTCTTCTTCTTGAAAGCTCGCAATAAAATCCTCGTTGGAAACATGACAAGCCGTATTGACCGCCTCAGCCCAATACCTCCTAGGAGTCCTGTGCTCATCGAGCATCGTCCTAGCCATCTCACAAAGAGTCCGATTTTTCCTTTCCACAACTCCATTTTGAGGGGGCACATAAGGGGTCGAATACTGATGTTCAAGACCTAGATCACGACAAAAGGCATCAAAACGAGAGTTCTTGAACTCTGAGCCATTATCACTGCGGATGGCTCGAATAGCATTCCCATGCCTCTCGTTTTTCAACCTCACGATCAGATCTCGAACAAAACCAAATGTCTCACTCTTGTCTTCCAAGAAAAACACCCAGGCATAGCGAGAGTAATCGTCCACCACAACAAGGACATACCACTTCCCACCCACCGAGCGAACTCGAGCTGGCCCAACAAGGTCCATATGCAACGGCTACGTCGACGCTCGGTCATGACATCGGTCAGGGGTGGATGAGGAGTGGCTACCATCTTGCCATGCCTACACGGAGCACAAACCAAATCCTTCTCAAGCTTCAACCTCGGCAATCCTCGGAAAAGGTCAAGACCACTCAAGCGGGAAACCAAATCAAAGCTCAAGTGACCTAACCGCCTATGCCATTTCCACAAATCGAAGAAGGACGGGCCATCAAACAACGAGCGAGACCCAAAGAACGAGAGAAATCAGCCACGAAAATCGACCCTCGGGGATGATCATACAAACAAGATCACCTCGAGAATCCAAGCAAACGAGACTCACCGGACTTGAAATGCACCTCAAAACCCTCATCAAGCAACCGAGAAACCGAAAGCGAATGGAAACCCAAAGACTTCACAAGAGCAACCCTCTTCAATGTTACCTTGTCACTCACATGCACCACACCCTCGAAATCACCCTTCCTCGTCCATTGTCCCCAAATGTGATGTACATCTTTTCCTTCAACCGGGGTGAGGGCCGGAGAACCACTTCTTATCTTTGGTCATGTGTCGGGAACATCCGAGTCGATCAACCAAATGTTCTCCAAGCCTCCCCGCCCGTAGTCGAAACGAGAACGAGAATGAGCTAGCGACTCGACACTGGGGTTAGCACAAAGAAAGTTGAACCAGTATCGAGCCATCTTCTCAAAAGAGGGGTTAGCAAACATCATTCTCTTGCTACCAAACTTCTCATGTCCCATGGAAGGAGTACGAGCACCACGAGGGGGAAAACGTGGTCCGTAGTTCCTCTGGAACCCAAAGCTGCGATCATCTCCCCTAAACCCGTATTGAGGACGAGTAGGGGGACGTCCAGCAAAACCACCATGAGCCCGGCCAAACCTCTCACCAGCACGCACACCATCATCTCTCCTAACAAACCTCTCTCCACTACCTCTTTGTGGGAACCTACCACCCTGAGCTCCAACTCTACCAACACTCTTCACACTTCCCACACCCCGTGGAAGTGGCACTCTAGGCTCAGGAATACCATGAGACTGGCGATACCTGTCCTGGTTTGCTTGCTCCCTAGCAAGCCTCTCATCCCTCTTCCTCTTGTAGAAAAACTCTGCTAGATGCCTCTCTTTGCCACAATACTCACACCTGAAGGGGATGGGTTTTGGTTTTGGCTCTGGTTTTTCTCTAGGCTTCTCACCCTTCTCACTCACAAACTTCACCGGTTTCTCGAAGTCATTTGTCTTAGGTGGGAATTTGGGTGGATCTTGGGTTGTGTCGAGCTTGTTGCAAAGGTGGTTGGGCTTTGGTGTGAAAGAGTTCTTGGGTGCTTTTAGAAGTGGGACTTGGATGTCTCCGATCACCTCAAACTCGAGGTTAGACTCAACACACTTCTCATACACACTCTCCCCACTCGTTCTCTCCCACTTTCTCACCCAACTTCTCAAAACCCAAACCATGACCATCGGCTCTCTTGAACTCCTCAATCATGATTTTCAATTGAGGTTCCCGCCCGACAACCAACCCAACACCTTCCTCCGGTGATCATTCTCCTCATAAATGACATCCAAACGGGACGTAAGTTCAAGATTGCGCAAAGTAACTTCATCACGGCTAGTGCATGCATTGACAACAGGAGATTTCAAAAAAGCTTCCAAAGTGCTAATAGTAGAACGAACATCAACAAGCTCGGCATGCATAGTAGGACATGATTTACAAGCACCAAGCAAAGTGGGTCTAGCCTTAAGCTCATCATACTCAATCCTAAGAGCATCTAGTTTAGCCAAAGTGGAAGCATTCTTCTCATTAAGCAACTTGATCTCATTCAACCATGCATCACACTCAAGACACTCAACATCATCAGGAGTAGTAGGAGCAAGTTTCAAAGAGTCATTCTCAAGTTTCAATTCAAGCAATTTGGACTCTAACTCTCCTACTTTCTCACTAGCATTCTCAAGTTGAGCCCTAAGATCTTTCCTCATCTTCTTAGCATCTCTCAACACACTATCACGGTTGTCAATCAAGCCATTCAACCTAGTGATCTCGGCAAGCAAAGAGTCGGGGTCACGATTTACCTCATCCTCCGAGTCGGAGTCGCCGTCTTCCTTGTCGCTCTTCTTTCGCTCGAGCTATGGGCCATGCCACAAAAGCCTTCAAGCGCCACACAGCTCAATCCACTGAGGTTCCGGCTTGCACTCTTCTTGCCCTTGCGCCTCCCGGTGTCTTCATCTTCACTGCTTGAGCTTGACTGCGCGTCGCTTGAGCTTGAGTCGACGTCGCTTGCACCGGCCACCATGGCTCTTGCCTTGTCCTTCTTGTAGCCGCCCTTGCTCGGTCGCCGCTTGTCCTTGTCCTTGCTTTTGGACTTGTCGAAGTGCTTGCCCTTGGAGGAGTACTTGTCTTCACGCCTTGGGTGTGCCTTGTACTCGCTCATCTTGTACTTGTTCTCCTCTCGCTTCGGCACTCGGCGATGAAGTGTCCACGCTTGCCACACTTGTAGCATGTCCCCGAGCTCCGCCTTGCATTCCTCCGGCTCTCATGTAATCGATCAAACCTCCTTGAGAGCAAGGCCGCCTCCTCCTCGCCCGGCACATCAAACTCCTCATCCGGAATAGACATAAGAGAAAACAAGGAAAACTCGTCGACGGGAAGGGTTAGATTTGCCCTTTGATCCGCCCACAAGAGCAAGACTATGGTCGGTCGAGCCCTCATGCTTGGATTGCAACTTCCCGTCAACCTCGGCCG
This sequence comes from Cenchrus americanus, assembly GCA_947561735.1. Taxonomy (NCBI): domain Eukaryota; kingdom Viridiplantae; phylum Streptophyta; class Magnoliopsida; order Poales; family Poaceae; genus Cenchrus; species Cenchrus americanus. The sequence continues at coordinate 181,567,915 of OX387239.1, read as the reverse complement.
ACTTGAGCTTAGAAAAGAGGTCATCCAACTCAATAGTCAAGTATTGCCCGGACTCCTTGATAGCCTCAACCTTAGCACCCCAAACGGTTGGGTCCAAGACATGCAAGAGCTTCAAAGCTTGATCATGCTCGGTGTAGGGGAAATCCTCAACATTAGCCTTCATGTTGTTCACGATGGCGGTGAACCTGCGAAACATCGCATCAATGTCCTCACCGGGAAGTTGAGTGAAGTTCACATATTGCATCCGGTAAGAGACAAAGAGGCGAGCCTTCACATGGTTATCACCACCGTGAGCAACCAACAACTTCTCCCAAATTTGCCAAGCAAGATTCAAATGGCGAACACGCTCAAACTCAGGATCACACAAGCTCTGGACCAAGTGATCAACGGCTTTTGCATTTGCCTCATACTTGGCCTTAGCACCGGCATCGGTCACCATAAGAGTATGGATGTTGACTGGAATAGCATAGGTCTTGTCAAGCACAATGAAATCCAACAACTTGCCACGAAGAAAGATCATCATACGAGCCGCCCACTTGTGGTAACCCTTCCCATCGAAGTGTGGCGGACCGCCCCGCTCAACGTACGCCATCTTAGGATTCAAGACTTTTCAAAGTCACAAAGAATACGGTACCAAGCTCGATACCAATTGAAGGATCGGATGGCGACTAGAGAGGGGGGCTGAATAGGAGCTGGTAAAAATTCTTCTTAAAGAACCTGGCCTATACCCTACACAAAACCCGGTCACACACAAGCGATGGATCAAATCACACACCAATCGCCAAGACAACGAGATTATGGATCAACCTCAAGTATTAGGAACGATTCCTTGAAGCACACGCGGAAGCACGAAAGGAGGGAGGAATCGAACCAAGAAGCAAAGCGCGCCGGCCTACGGCGGACCGTCCGGCCGGCGGGGGCGGAGGCGTCCGCGATGGCCGCGCGGACCGTCCGGCGGGGGTATCGCGGACCGTCCGCACCCTTGCCGCGGTCGTCCGGCCTAAGCCGCGGACCGTCCGTTAAAGCGAACGGAACCACCGAACCGACCCGAGAAAAACGGACCGTCCGTGAAGATCGGGCGGACCGTCCGCGCGGGCCACGGACCGTCCGCTACTGAAGCTCGGACCGTCCGCAAACCGGCTGCATCGAAAACCTAAAACAAAACCGGATCAAAACGAAATGAAACAAGAACACGAAGGACGCTCGACGAACTGGCTCCTCGCGGACAGTCCGCCGGCCCCTCGCGGACCGTCCGCGCCTCACGGACGGGACGAAAACGGCCCGACACGGAAGGTCAACCCCCCCAATCATCATCGGATTTCCCAAACGGTAGAAGCCTGTAGAGACAAGGGTTTGGGGACTTGAAAGGCATCACACAAGGATGCTATAGCCCGAAATCTTGTCTCCTAACTCCCTAAATCACCGGGAATCGCGAATCCTTTGAGCACCACCAAAAGCTAGAGCTCCGACCGAAAATCCTTGAATCGAAGTGGTTTCCGGGCGTTTGAGGGCCCAAGATCAATCACAAAGGTGCACAAGGCATCCATACATGTTTCCCTCAAAGAAATCCGGGGAGAAGCCAACTCAAATTCACGGAATCACAAGAAGAACAAAGGCACGAAAACAAGCACCAAAAAGACCACGAAAAACACAACTCCGAATCTTCTATACAAACCGGAAAGATTCACAAGGTCTAGCATGTCGCCCTAGCATCCATCCCTCTCAACAAATCTCACATGAAGCTCTCATGCTAGCCTAGAGAAAATGGAGAAGAAAATAGCTACGAAAAATGAGAAATGGGAAGGGGGAAATGAAACCCTAAGTCCCCGAGAGAGAGAGCCATCCACACACACTCATGGCTTATATATCGGGTCCCGCCGGTGTGGGAAATGACTCGACTACCCCTAACTTAAGCTGCGGCGATACAACCCACGTAGGGGCATTTATGTAATGTTTGTGGGTCTTGCCATCGGACGGCCACGCCTTCGCCGCACCCCGTGTCCTCCCGACGCAAGCCATGTGATCCCGCCGCGTGTCCTCCGCTTCGAAGCTTCCCGACACGCCGGATCCCGTCTCCGTCGTGTTGGGTCTTCGGACTTGGTTTTGAGGCCCAAACCAAGAAATCGTACTCCGATGGTTTTGTGGGCAAACCACCAAACCCCGCGTGCTCGGCCCGGCCTCCCGCCAAGCCCCTTGACTCGACCGCCACCGTGCACCGGCTCGATCGTCCATGACTTCGTCTTGCTCGTATCGCCACCATGTGGCCCGCACCTAGTCCCACCGTCCACCGGGTCCCTCGAACCGAGCCTACTTGTTTCTCCATTTCCCGAAGGCCCCTCAAGGCCGAAGACCTTTCGCGCCCGTTCTTCACCCGCAACAACACGAACTAGGCCGCGGCCTACACCCGCGCACCGAGCCAAGAGTCGGTCCAACACTCGTTGTCAATCACTCATCACCGAGGAGCTGTCATCCATCGACCACCGGGACGCTCCCGGTCCTCAATCGACAAAATCCTTATAGTACTCCTTATTCACATGCTTCCATTCCAATGAATCTGCCGGGTGACGCATTTTCCCATCATTTACTAGTTCTTCCTCATGCCAATGCATCAGCTTCGATGTCGATGCTCTCATATACAATCTTTGCAAGTGAGGAATAAGTGGAAAATAACGAAGGATCTTTCGTGGAAAATGCTTTTGCTTCTTTCCACTTTCACTGTCATATATATTTGACTTCAATCAATTTTCCCACCTGCGTGTTGGTTATGTCTTCTTGTTAACACCAAAATTTGGTAAGGAGTCGACTTGTGGGTCCGGTTCGATAAAGAGTCCGTCCGGTGGAAGGAAGGATCTTTTCAGAGATATTCGGCAAAGAGATCTGCGGTCGGCTATCTGCTCCAGTTCGGCAAAGGAACAGTAGAGCTGATTTTGCGGGATTGGACGGTGACGTGGCTCAATCAGGGAGAACGAATGGATGGATAGGCGATCAAGCTTAGAGATAAGTTAGGCAACGAATCCATTCGAAGTTGTACTTGACAGGGTATAAATATGACCCCTGAATGTATGTAACAAAGACAATCATTCTTCAATACACACCGGCCTTACGCCAAACCCTAGAGTCCTTTGTCGTGTCGTCGAGTTCTTCGAGAGGGTTCATCGATCCGTCGACCTCCGTGAGTACCGGCAACCTTGTATCATGTCTAGTATCATGCGGTGGATTTAGATCTGATGCAAGTAGTCTTGTTACCATGCTTCGTGTCATGCGGTAGATTCAAGCTTGGTTCAAGAGGGTTTCTTGTTAGGTCATGAGCCATGCGGTGGGCTATGATCCGGCTTGAAGCTAGTTATCGGCTCTATTAGATTTTGGCAAGATCTAATAGATTCATTAAGTTATCCCGTGTTATTTTGAGTTTTTACTTCATGTTTAGATTCATGTAACACATTTTTGCCCAATCTAGATGGGTTTGGATCGGCTTTATCTTTTTTCACGATCCTTGTGCGAGTAGATTCGTGTTTTAACACGTGGATCTTGTGCTTTTCGATAGCCGAAACCGAATCGATCTAGGTTGTTACGTGTTGCGGGTTCAAGCTTGCCAATGTTGGTATAAATCTTGAAAGAGCCGGTATCATGCGGTAGATGCGAGGTTTTTGGGTTGCTTTGGAGCTAGTCATCCGGTGGATTGGATCCCAAATCAACTCGATAGATTTACTTACTTGGTAATGTTTGTTCCTTCTTCATGGACCCCGAATCGGTACATTCGGCCGTATTCGGTTATGTATCTTCACGAGTAGAACACGTGCGTTATTCATGCTTTAAATAATGTATGCTTTTAGCTTTCCATATTTAGATTGTATCATGCGGTGGATAGATCTATTTGTGGAAAGTGGTACGGTTTTTCATGCAAGTTGTATCATGCGGTGGATAGATTTGCTTGATATCGTACCCGACGGGTTTTAAAGTACCTAGACATGCGGTAGACTAGTGCTTTGGATCTATGCATGCTTGTTTATTACATGATCATGTCCGTGCTTTACTTTATTCATTTATTTAATGCTAATCTTCATGGGGATCGGTCATGACTTCGTGTACGTGCATCCTTGTTCAAACAAAGACCGATCGCTGTCATGCTTACGTCATCCATTCGGCAGTATTACATTTCCCTCCTACGAGTTCCCGAATAGTTGTAGTTCATTGGCAAATAGCTCTCTATAGCTATGTGTCATCCCATCTGGCTCCTCAGCCGTAAATATGGAACTGTCTGGTACCACCCGGCAAGTTCCAAGCTTTGGTATCTAACTGCTTTGTCTTTTGTTAATTTTCAGGAAAAATTGACTGGCACGTCTTGTTACTCTTTGCGCGTGTGAAGCCAGCTTTGTTCGGCTTGCTGTGTGTTTGGCGCCGGGTGCACGTTTTGCGTCAACACACTTTTTGGCACGCCCAGTGGGACCACAGCCGAATAGATTCAAGATGCCTGACATCACGGACGTCATGGACGTCAACCTTGAGGATCTCTCTCCCGAGCAGCGGCAGCAACTCCAGGATGTCATGGACCAGTTTCAGCAGAAATGTCTGTTGTCATTCAAGAAAAATAGAAGCGGCATCCCATACTTGAAGAACGAGATGCCTAGGGTGTTACTACCGGGGAGAGCGATACCACGACTCGGCGGAGAGAGAGAGGAGTGCATGCGAGTATTCCAGGAATCTGCAGATTACATGCTTAGCAAGCACAACAAAGCTTTCCTTGGTGCACTCCGCCGGATGATGGTGGCCGTCTTTGGCCCAGGCATGGAACAAGCGTTCAGCAAGGCACCCATCCAAGGGGGCACCGTGGAGCTGGGCGAGTCAAGCTCTCAACCACCGTTACGTAGCCGGCCACGGCGGCCTCCTCCTCGCAGCTCGGGAAGTCAAGCGTTCCCGGCCCCCCCTCCGCAGGCGCCGGGGGACGGCCGGTTCGGCCCCCACTACAAGCTTCGGGAGGGCAGCCAATCCGGCCCACCACCGCGAGCAAGCACGGGTCGCCCGTGCAACGACCCGAATCCGTACCGGCCTACGTATGGAGATCTAGCGTTCGGATCGCCCGGGGCCCCACTTGCTCCCGGCCACGGGATTGCTCCGGCGAACAACCGGCCGCGAGAGGAACTTGTACGGTGGAGGCTATCATGAGGTGGGAAACTATGGAGCATTTGACGCCTTCCCGCATCCGGGATACGCGCCGGTTGCGGGCGCACAGGAGGATGACGCCCGCGCGGAAAATGGCCGAATTGATGCAAAATCGGTTCGGCCTCAAGCCAAAAATGCAAGGACCAGCCTATAAGCCGTCGTTCCCGAATGGTACTACAATGTGCTCTTGCCTCCAAGGGTGAAGCCGCCAACGGAATTCACGAAGTTTTCAGGGCAAGACGACACGAGCACGGTGGAGCACATCGCTCGCTACCTCATGCAGCTTGGGCAGTGCTCGGCTGAAGAAACATTCAGGGTCCGCTACTTCCCCGCATCACTGACAGGTCCAGCGTTCCAGTGGTTCTCGTCCCTGCCCCCTGAATCAGTTTCCAGATGGAAGGACTTAGAGCGGAAATTCCACGCTCATTATTCCAGTGGCAGCTCGGAGAAAAAGTTGATCGACCTTGCCACCCTGAAGCAGAGGCACAGCGAGACACCGCTAGAATTTCTCAGAAGATTCAGGGAGGTTAAAGGCATGTGCTTCTCGCCGAACTTGCCGGATGACCAATTGGGCGATATGGCCGTCGCCGGGATGCCGCGGCCGTACGTGAGAAATTGTTCGGGATGGAGTTCGAGAACACCGGGCCGGCTATCACGAAGCTATCACCGATGAGCAATCGGGCATATGGCTTTAAGAAGAATGCTAAATTTGGCAAGCGACATGACGTCGCTAACGTCTATAACCGAGTTCTTGGACAAGGCCGATCTCGTTCGAGGATTCGATGATGAATTGGATGTGGCCGCGGCGAGAGATCATGTGGGGGAAGGAGCCTTTGACAATGAATCGGCGGGGGTCAAGCGAGACCAAGGGTACTTATGATTTTGATATCACGAAAGCCGACAAATTGTTCGAGCTCTTGGTGAAGGAAGGCCGAATCAAGGCTCGCTCGAGGGGCATTCCATGCTTCGGCCCGATGGAGTTAAAGGGAAACGTTACCGTGGCTTCCACGACGGGGATTCACACTCCATCAATGATTGCGGGGTCTTCGGGATGAGGATCCGAGAAGGCCATCCGGGAGGGTCACCTTAAGTTCGACAACAAAATGAAGGCGGGATGGCCACCCCTTCCCTTAGAACATGGTGGGCTTTTCTCGTTAACGTGATAACGGCCGAGGAGAAGGGAAATGTCAAGGTCTTGACCTCGGCCCGTGTCTAGACAAGATGGAGCAAAGTGGACCCGGAGCGCCAAGTGACTCGGAACAAGTGCAAGGTGAAGCCCCCGCATTCTTAGGAGTCACATCGAAATAGGGGAGTCATCCCGAGCCAAGCCCGGGGTGACATCGCGCATCCTCCTCAACAAGTGGCGGCGCCGGATGGAGAAAGAGCACTACCGAAGTGACGCTACGAGGAGGAGAAGCGCGAGCCGAAGAAGAAGCACACGAAGGGACCAAGAGCAGGTACACGCGCGAGCGGAGCGCGCACACCGGGGATGTGCCTTCTTCGGGCATTCTTTGGAATGAGGGTTTAAAGCCGCCCACGTTGAAGAACCGTCCCGAATGCGGTGACGGTATTTTGAGTACGAGGCGGGAGATCGCCAATCGCCGATCCGTCCACGAGAGAATTGGAAGGATCCACCCTAGTGGGGATCGGCGCCAAAAAAATTGAAGTCATCGATCACCCCGGGGAAGCGTCAAGCCGATCTAAGGTGGGCCGATCAAGAAGAGGACGAGGACGGCTACATCCGGCGAGAAGGGGCGGTGGTGCCCGCCCGGCCTACGCAAGAGTCGAAAAGACGGGTCCGGCGCTTGAGGAACCGTGAACCGAAGCAGCCGGGATCCAAACAAAGCGGGGTGTGGCGCCCCAAAGACCAACCGGAAGGATCGAAGCGTTCGGCTTCAACATGCATGGTATACTTTCTCGCCGAACGAGTTCATGGCTCCCGCTAACCAGGTTATGCGGGGAGGAAGCTTCCTTCGATGATGAGCGAGACCGAAGGGATGATGGCACAACCGGTGCCGGCCAAGCGAGTGCAATCTTCGACAAGCCGGCCAAGAATCGACATATGAGGCCGCCGTACTTGAGAGGATACATCAATGGCAAGCCATTGACCAAGATGTTTGTCGACGGTGGAGCGGCAGTCAACGTAATGTCGTACACCACCTTCAGGAAACTTGGCATGGGCCCGAGCGATCTGACACCTACAAGCATCATCTTGAATGATTTCACCGGGAACCCTTCAGACACCAAGGGATGCGCTCACGTGGACTTGATGATCGGGTCCAAGACGCTGCTCACTACCTTCTTTGTCATCGAAGGCAAAGGAGCCTACAGCCTGCTGCTTGGGCGGGACTGGATTCATGCCAACTGTTGCGTCCCATCCACCATGCATCAACGGCTTATCCGGGGGTGGACGATGAGATTGAGGTCGTCCAAGCGAGATGACTCGTGAGCGTGGCGAACATGGAACCAGCCTTTCCGGGAATACCAAGGTGTTGATTGTTTCTCAGGGAAAGACTGGGGAGAAGGTCCTGTTGAACCTGTCAGCAGTGATCAACAGCCGATTCAAGCAGTCGGCTCTTATAGAAATTTTTAATGGAGAACCCCGTAGATGGCACTGATGGCAAGTTAGGGCGAGGATTCATGTCGGCTGACAAATTAGAGGAGGTTGACATTGGAAGCGGTGATAAGCCAAGGCCGACGTTCATCAGTGCAAACTTGCGGCCCGGACTTCGGGGGGAATTTAATTAAGCTTCTCAAAGAATACAAGGATTGCTTCGCCTGGGATTATTCGGAGATGCCTAGATTGGATCGTTCCATCGTCGAGCATCTGTTGCCAATCAAGCCTGGTTTCAAACCATATAAGCAACCACCCCGGAAAATCTACAAGGATGAGGTATTGGCCGATGTGAAGAAGGAAGTTGAAAGATTACTTGATGCAAACATCGTTCGGCCATGCGGATATGCGGAGTGGATTTCTAACATCGTCCCCGTGTACATGAAGAATGGAAAAATGAGGGTTTGCATAGATTTCGGGGACCGAACAGAGCTACTCCGATGGATGGATACCCGATGCCTATTGCCGATTTGTTGATTGACGTCGCCGCTGGACACAAGGTGATCAGTTTCATGGATGGCAATGCGGGATACAATCAAATCTTCATGGCAATAGAAGACATATCAAAAATGTCCTTCAGATGTCCGGGCCATATAGGCCTGTTTGAATGGATAGTTATGACGTTTGGGCTGAAAAATGCCGGTGCAACTTATCAGCGGGCCATGAATTACATTTTTCATGAGTTGATTGGCAGAATTGTGGAGATCTACATTGATGATGTGGTAATCAAGTCCCTAAGTCATGACACCCATTTGGAAGATGTGAAGAAGACCTTAGAGTGCACCCGGAAACACGGTTTGAAGATGAATCCAAACAAGTGCGCTTTTGGGGTATCAGCTGGAGAGTTCTTGGGGTTTTTAGTCCACCAAGGAGGAATTGAAGTTGGCAAGAAGAGCATGAAGGCCATGGATGAAGTTGTTCCGCCAACTAACCTCAAGGAGTTGCAATCACTGCTCGGCAAAATCAACTTCGTGAGAAGATTCATTTCAAATTTATCACAGAAGGTGTTGCCATTCTCTCCATTGCTGAAGCTGAGAAAAGATCAGAAGTTCACATGGGGCGACGAACAACAAAAGGCTTTCGATGAGATCAAGCAGTACATGAAGGAGCCGCCGGTGTTGGTTCCTCCTCAACCTGGATAAGCCTTTCAAATTGTACGTGGCGGCCGATACCCAAACCATTGGATCGGCCCTTATTCAAGAATTTGAAGGAAAGGAGCGGGTAGTAGCATATCTTAGCCGAAAATTACTTGATCCCGAAACCAGTATTCGGTTTCGTAGAGAAACCGTGTCTTTGCGTGTACTACTTGTGTACAAAGTTTCGGCACTACCCGTTGAATGCCGAATGCACCGTGTATTCCAAGTTTGATGTGATAAAACATATGTTATCTATGCCAATTTTGAATGGCAGGATTGGCAAGTGGATTTTAGCTTTATCGAGTTCAAGTTGAAGTTCGAATCGGCAAAGGCCATCAAAGGACGGATCATTGCCGATTTTATAACTGAACATCGTGATCCGTCAATTGATCTGCTTGAAATTACCCCTTGGGCTTTGTTTTTTGATGGATCATCATGTGGTAAAGGTGGGGGAGTAGGGATCCTACTGATTTCGCCAAGAGGTGAGATGTTTGAATTTGCCATCCCTATACGCCCCACCGTCACAAATAACCAGCCGAATACGAGGCATTACTTCGAGGGCTTCAATACTTGAGAGAAGCGAGGACCGTTTCGGTTGAAGTTTATGGAGATTCGGAGCTGGTGATCAAGCAATTGAACGAGCCAATACGAGTGCAAAAGTGAAGCGCCGAGGAGTTACTACGAAGAATGCGAGAGAAATCTTGAGGAGCTTCCCGTTGGTAACTCTACGAAAGATATTCCTAGGGAACATAACGAAGAAGCAAACGGAGACGGCTCAAAGCGCCTCTCGGTTACAAAGAGAGTCAAGAAGCGTTTGCTTTGCGGAAATGTGTGCACTAGGGGCGGATCTTGCGAAGATGATTGGAGGAAAGAGATCGTTGATTACTTGAAGGATCCATCCCGAAAGGTCTCTAGGAAGCTCGGGTACAAGGCCATAAAGTTCATTCTTCCGGATGATAATTTATTCTATAAATCATTAGATGGGGTATTATTACGATGCCCGGGTCCGAAGAAGCCAAGAACATGATGAGCGAAGTGCACGATGGGATATATGGAGCACACCAATCGGCCTACCGTATGAAGTGGGTTATTAGACAAGCTGGATGCTTTTGGCCGACGATATTAGAGGACTGCTTTGAGTATTACAAGGGATGTCAGGATTGTCAAAGGTTTGGGAATATTCAAAGGGTCCCCGCATCAGCATTGAATCCCATCATCAAGCCATGGCCATTCAGGGGTTGGGGTATAGACTTGATTGGCCAAATCAATCCGCCATCTAGCAAGGGGCATAAGTTCGTGCTTTTGGCTACAGATTATTTCACTAAATGGGTTGAGGCGATCCCACTGAAGAAGGTGACGTCAGAAAACATGATTGAATTCGTCAAGGAGCACATCATCTATCGATTTGGAATCCCTCGTACAATTACCACCGATCAAGGGGCACAATTCGTGTCACCGGAGTTCGCAGAATTTGCTTTGAAAGCATGAGGATCAAATTGTTTAATTCCTCTCCCTATTATGCCCAAGCCGATGGTCGGCGGAGGCTTCCAATAAGATCATGATCAAGTTGATACAGAAGAAGATCGACCAGAAGCCAAGGAGGTGGCATTCGGTACTCAGTGAGGCATTGTGGGCTTACCGGATGGCCCCCCATGGAGCTACAAAGACTTCTCCTTACGAGTTGGTTTACGGGCACCACGCAATTTTGCCTTGGGAGATGCAATCAGATTCAAGGAGAGTGGTGCTACAAAAGGACTTGAGCTCCAAGGATTACAGTGGCCTAATGATGGACGAGCCTGGAGGATTTACATATGATCCGTCTTAGGGCCACCGGAAAACATCGAGAGAAACAAACTCGCGGGTTCCCAAGTACTACAACAAGAAGGTAAAAGTAAGGCAATTTGCAGAAGGCGATCTAGTTTGGAAAGCGCTATTGCCGATTGGAACTAAATACAATGAATTCGGCAAATGGTCCCCTAATCGGGAAGGACCTTTCCGTGTGGTCAGATGCGTCCCTGGTAATGCATATATATTGAAAACTTTGCTAGGAGAAGAATTTTCCGCCGCAATAAATGGAAGATATCTCGAAGAAATATTATCCTAGCATTGAGATCAATCGATGATTACACACATCGACACGGGGATAGCCGGTGCTCAAGAATGAGGCCGCCTTCGTAACAAAAAAATCCATAAACGAAGAAATGGCCGGTGCCTAGATGCATTGCCCTTAGCACGAAACTACATTACAACCGCTTCTTGCGGGTTTACATCTAACAACCCCCGGTGGTCGGATCTCCGGGGAGGTGGGAAGCAGAAGGCGTGGAGGAAGAAACGAAAGTATGATTCAATCTTTTCTTTACTTCTTCAGTGCTCCCTCTTCGGTTGTTCCCGGGACCACCGTGACGGCAACTTGGAACGCATGGGGGTGACCATGGTTGGCGGCCTCCACCAAGCTCTCCCGTGCCGTCTTTAGGTTGTTGTACCCGTCGAGACATCCGAAGCGGAGGAATCGAGGTTAGGGGCAAGAAATCCAAATGCGGGCATAAGGTCAAGGAGAGGTCGAAGCGTTTACCCCCTACTAGTGCTTCCCGAGCCATGCGACGCTCACGCTCGGCTTGGCAACGGGCGGTGATGTCCCCGAGGCCGTGCTCCGGATGCCGAACGCAGAGGCGCGGTTGATGGTTGGTCCTCTCGTTCGGGCGTGGCATCCTCTCGCTTCGAGGGAGGAATCGGAGGAGATGTACTCCGGAACATCTTCGGTCCCGATGATTTCTTCAGGGAGCAAATCCAGGCTGGAAGAGGAAAAGAAGAAAACATGAAGCACGAGATCATGTGGAGAATGAGGAATAGATCAAGGAATAACTCACCTTCGAATCGTGCACTTCTTTGATGAGCTGCTCTCCTGGGGTTGCTTGCCCTTGTCCATGGTCTTGGGGTTTTCTCCTCTAGAGACAGGGGAAGAGATGAGAAATGATGGATGAGTGTGCGAGTGGATTTGCGAGCATCCCGGCGAGGCTATTTTATTGACCGAAGGGACGCGTTGGGAGTGATGACCGGCCGACACACCTTGTTGGAATACCAAACGGCGAGGTTTTCTCCCGTGTGCGAAGGGTTTTTGCTTGAACAAGTGTTTATGGATTGCCGAATCGAGATCTTCTCGTGGATTTTGCGCCAAGGGGCGCTTGTTCTCGCGCGTTCGGCTCAAGATAGTTCCCGATGCATTCAAAGAAAATAAGAACCATGGACGCAAATGCGAAGCGAAATCGTAACAAAGACAAGCACGAATTCAAGAGTTCTTCATTTATTGCCGATATTTAAACATCCCTAATACAATCTAGTCGAAAAGCCTGTTCAACATAGATTGGGGATGAGTAATTTCGGCAATAGCGTCGCCATGGCCATCAAGGCGCTCCAGGATGAGCTTGATCTCCTCAATGTCCTCTGGCGCACCGCCCCGGAAGCCGCGCGGCCTGGTGGAGTAGTCGACGTCCGTGTGCGTCGCCATGGCAGCCAGACCCAAGGTGGTGCCCAAACGAACGCCATGGGTGGCCACCTCGTCGACACGGTGCTCCACCGCGGCAAGGCGCTCCGCCGGCGTGTCGCCGTGGGCGTTCACCTTATCGGCCAGCTGCTCCACCAGCGCCTTCAGCTGGTTGAGCTTAGCATCGCGGGCTGCAAGGGGCAAGAAGAAACAGGATTAGCATCAAAAGCCGGGTTGGATCAAGAATTGATTTCAGAGCCGTACCATCGATGGCTTCCGGCGATTGTTTGCACCTGGTCCTCCCACTCCCGGCTCGGCTATACCCGCCTTCTTGGAGACGTCCTCTAGCTCACGCCGGCCGTCTCCAGCTCCTCCTTGAAGCGGAGGGCATCGACCTCCCCGTACGGCACGGGGGAGTGGCCATCGGACTCCGAGGAGTCGTCTGGAAGGGGTTGATTGGCCGGCGCAGGAGACGGATTCCACTGAATCAATCTGAAAAGAAGATGATCGTCAAAACAAGAAGAAGATCAAAAGTCGAATCAAAGAGGAGGAATCGACGATCATTGCCTCCGACGCGCATTGGCGCTGCTCCCCTCTGCCTCGTCGGAGGCGCGGCGGCGGTTGAGGCGGCGCACCATGGTGGTTTGGGATATGCACTTGTTTGGAAAGAGAAAGGACTGAGATTGGCAAAGATTCGAGAGCTAGAAGGCCTGGTGGAGAGCTAGGGGCACCTACGGTTGCATTTATAGGCCTGGCAAGATGAATCGTGGCTTCGAGTCGTGGCTTTCGATCGTGGCGCATAGCCCAAGAAAATCGGAAGGTGGAAAGGTTTCCTTGGCAGCCCGCCGACGGGTCGCTTGGAGTTCTAGGCTGAGTCGCATTCAGTTGACTGGCTCGGCTAAGGAGAATCAAAGTGCCATTCGGGAGTTGGCGTTTCTTTGCCAAACGGGTCGTTCAGTATTATATTTGAAGGTACGCAGAAGAAAAGAAATAAATTGCAAGAAAAATATCACAGGAGCGGCCAATTCGGTTATACATCAATGGGGGCATTCAAATGTTCAGATGTTTCGCAATCACACCACGAGCATTGGATGTTGCCTGACGGAAATTGTCCAACAGTTCTTGGCAATCATTTTGGGCGCCGGACAAGGTGGTGAGTTCCGCGTCGCATTGCTCCATCTTGGCTATAGCCGATCTTGCTTCCTTTTGGGTCTTTTCTATCAATCCGGAAGCTCGGCTATTTTCTTTTTATCAGCCTCTATCTCAGCTGACAGGCTTCTCAGCTCCGCTTCTAGAGCAGCTTTCTTGGCAACTTTCAGATCACAAGAAGCCTGCAGACTAGCCAATGTGTCTTTGTGGCTCTCTGTTTGGGATTGCGCCCCGTTCATGGCTTGTTCAAAGATCGGATCTCTTCTTTTCGATAGTCGGGCGGGAGCGCAATTTCCTCAAAGCATGTCTTATGGGCGCATAAAGGACGTCCAGGCCACAGATGGATACCAGAGGAGCGCTGATATCCTCAGGAAGTTCTTGGCTGATGGATTCAAGCATCTCCTCGAAGTGATCAAGATCCTTGAATTGATCTTGTGCATCTCTTTCCAGCCAGGCGACAATTTCTCTAAGCTTTGCTAGCACCTCATCTGACAGAGGCTGGTGCATTTCTTCCATCGCCTCGACAACTGGATTGTTCCCCATTGGCAGGCTCGATGATGATGGGGCTTGATCCTAAGAAGCAGTATTGCCGAGTTAGAGGTGCCAAAAGTAAAGATAGCAGAGTTAAGTGCAAATGATTACCTCATGGCCGATTTCTTGAGCAGGGGCAATCACAGGAGAAGTAGGTAAAGCTGAAGCTTCCAAGTTAGAGGGTGTTGATGCAGTCACTGGTGACTCATGGGCTTCTGGCTGAAGAGGAGTTGGGTCCACCTCTGTTGGGATTATTGTCTCTGCATGACCAACAGGTGATTGTGCCCTTGGAGGACTTAATGGCTCCGGCTGGATTGGGAGATTCATCTCTGGAGAATTCACTGCTTCTGCAGAAGGTGATGAAGATGAGATCTCCACTGGGATAGGTAATTCAACCCTGGGTGGACTTGCTTGTTGAGCCACTGGGACTTCTACAAGTCGTTCTTCCATTGTCTCTTCTGCAAATGTCAAATTGAAAGGGTAAATGCCAGTGTTCATCCTTAAGAAGAGGCAACAAAGGTCATACCAGTGGATGGAGCATTGGCAGGTTCTGACACTGAAGGTTGCTGAGCTCTGGTCTGAAAATGCACAAAGATGTGATTTATCAAGAACAGAGCAATCTTGTGATCAAGAAGGTAAAGGATTTTACCTCAACAAGCACTTTCTTGACAGTTCTTCTCCTCTTGGCATTTGGAGGAGCAACCAGAGACAGACCTTGCCTCCTGTCAGCAGCAAGGCTAGAGAGGCTGGGGTCTGTTGTAGCATACCTGGCCATTAGTTGAGCTAGAGTTGTGGACTTGAATCCCAGTGCTGAGATTGGGCCTACGACATTATAGGTGATATTCCTAGCTCGAGGGGCGAGGCACTCGTGTTCGTGGATAAGAAGATGAAGGTCAGAATCATGATTAAAGAGGATATGTCTGATCCAAAGGTTCATTATATTACCTCTGAAGCTGGCAGGAAATCAGGCATCAACTCTGCACAGAACACGTGTACAGGCTCGCTGAAGATGTGATCGTGGAATTCTTGCCACCAGGAATTGAAGGTGGGATGAGTTAAGGTTATAGGCACAAAAGGCCAGGTATAGACAAAGTGGGACCGCACACATAATTAAAAACTCGCTCGCCGTGCATAGGTTCTTTGAGTTCCTCCCTGGGCTTAAGGAATTCATGCAGAAATAGCCTTGGGGGCATCTGGCCGCACCCAAGTTGCCGAGCCATTACATTGGGCTGATAATATTCATAAGTACTGGAGTTCAGCCTTCCTCCATTGAATTCAGCTGGCAACATGCATGGGCGATTATGATGTTGAGAATCTCAAAGAATTTTTCATCTTGATGACCAGATTCAAAGGAGAATTCAACAGGAAAAGTCAAGGTATCATTGTCCAGATAAGGAAGCCAGAGAGGATTTGGAAAACCTTTGAAAAATAGCTCGAAAAGCTGGCTGATGTCCCGCCGAACAAGAACAATTGAAGTCGCTTCTCAATAATTCGGCATCCTCTGGTGGCTTGAGGCTCCCCCTTCGGGGTGATTGGATAAGGGGAAGGGCCCGGAGTTCAAATCGACACCAATGATCCGATGCATGTGGAGCTGCAGCCACATTTGAACAAACCACCAAGGACCATTGACGCATGTTATCCTCCGGCTAGTATACATTTGGGTTACGAGTTTGGTGGAGCATATGGTATACACTGCCTAGGAGGAATTTTCCAAGAGGGAGGCGGTTGCCACTGGCCAAATGAGATGCCATTGTGATATGATTCAGGGTGGGTTCATTGGCTTTGCCACAGAAGACAAATCTGCACAGCCACATATTCAGGAAAGCCCTATACTCGACATCACCAAGGGGGTTGTCTTTCATATGGCTCGTGATATCTTCGTTTGTATCCGTTTCCCGGCTTCACCCCCGTCCGCCGAGAAGAATTTTTGAATTTCCAAGGCTGAATAGACCCTGTGATGTCAAGGCCGGTAATCATATACACATCGGCCAAGGTTGGAGACATTGGGCCATGGCCAAAGAGGAAGGCGTTGACGTCGTTTGACCGAAGTGGCGGTCGCTATCGGGAGGTCTTCGTTCTTTGGGGTCTCGGCCACGGATAACTCCAAGCATTGGGCGATACGGAGGGTATCCAGGTTTTTGGTCAATCCACTCTTGTCTGCGAGAATCCTCCGGTACCAAGTTTTCCGACTGCGATTCGAGGTAAAGGCCGCGTTCTTGAAAGCGTCTTGCCACCGAGGAGGTGGAGACAGAGCTGCTTTAAAAGGGATTCTCTGAGATTCAGCTGCGATGAAATCTCGAGGGTCAGAGTTCCCTACAGGACCAAGATAATAGGATCTCGAATTGGCCTCGGTGCGGATCAGAAGCTCAGTAGAAGGCTCCTGGAGGAAAAGCGGAAAAGGAAATCTCAGGTAAAATTGAAAACCTAAATGCCGAACGAGGCTTACGGGGGATGAATTTACCTGAGCATCTTGGTTTTGAGCTGCCATTGGAGATTTGAGCTCGGAACGAGGGGATCTAGGGTTTGGATCTAGATGAAGATTCCGGCGGATTGCGAAGAACAAAGTGTTGACAGATTTGATTTGAAGTATTCGTGGTCGGAGTCAATTGTGGAACAAAATTACTTTTATCCCACAATTGAAGGGGCATGTGTTAACACCAAAATTTGGTAAGGAGTCCGACTTGTGGGTCCGGTTCGATAAAGAGTCCGTCCGGTGGAAGGAAGGATCTTTTCGCAGATATTCGGCAAAGAGATCTCGCGGTCGGCTATCCGCTCCCGGTTCGGCAAAGGAACATTAGAGCCGATTTTGCGGGATTGGACGGTGACGTGGCTCGATCGGGGAGAACGAATGGATGGATAGGCGATCCAGCTTAGAGATAAGTTAGGCAACGAATCCATTCGAAGTTGTACTCAACAGGGTATAAATATTACCCCTGAATGTATGTAACAAACACAATCATTCTTCAATACACACCGGCCTTACACCAAACCCTAGAGTCCTTTGTCGTGTTGTCGAGTTCTTCGAGAGGGTTCATCGATCCGTCGACCTCCGTGAGTACCGGCAACCTTGTATCATGTCTAGTATCATGCGGTGGATTTAGATCTGATGCAAGTAGTCTTGTTACCATGCTTCGTGTCATGCGGTAGATTCAAGCTTGGTTCAAGAGGGTTTCTTGTTAGGTCATGAGCCATGCGGTGGGCTAAGATCTGGCTTGAAGCTAGTTATCGGCTCTATTAGATTTTGGCAAGATCTAATAGATTCATTAAGTTACCCCGTGTTACTTTGAGTTTTACTTTATGTTTAAATTCATGTAACACACTTTTTGCCCAATCTAGATGGGTTTGGATCGGCTTTACCTCTTTTACGATCCTTGTTCGAGGAGATTGCATGTTTTAACACGTGGATCTTGTGCTTTCCGATAGCCGAAACCGAATCAATCTAGGTTGTTACGTGTTGCGGGTTCAAGCTTGCTAATGTTTGTATAAATCTTGAAAGAGCCGGGTATCATGCGGTAGATGCAGGTTTTTGGGTTGCTTTGGAGCTAGTCATCCGGTGGATTAGATCCCAAATCAATCTGATAGATTTACTTACTTGGTAATGTTTGTTCCTTCTTCATGGACCCCGAATCGGCCGTTCGGCCGTATTCGGTTATGTATCTTCACGAGTAGAACACGTGCGTTATTCATGCTTTAAATAATGTATGCTTTTAGCTTTCCATATTTGGATTGTGTCATGCGGTGGATAGATCTATCTGTGGAAAGTGGTACGGTTTTTCATGCAAGTTGTATCATGCGGTGGATAGATTTGCTTGATATCGTACCCGACGGGTTTTAAAGTACCTAGACATGCAGTAGACTAGTGCTTTGGATCTATGCATGCTTGTTTATTACATGATCATGTCTCGTGCTTTACTTTATTCATTTATTTAATGCTAATCTCCATGGGAATCGGTCATGGCCTCGTACATGTGCGTCCTTGTTCAAACAAAGACCGATCGCCGTCATGCTTACGTCATCCATTCGGCAATATTACTTTTTCCCCTTTGCGAGTTCCCGAATGGTTGTAGTTCATTGGCAAATAGCTTTCTATAGCTATGTGTCATCCCATCCGGCTCCTTAGCCGTAAATATGGAACTGCCCTTCGGTACCACCCGGCAAGTTCCAAGCTTTGGTATCTAACTGCTTTGTCTTTTGTTAATTTTCAGGAAAAATTGACTGGCACGTCTTGTTACTCTTTGCGTGTGTGAAGCCAGCTTTGTTCGGCTTGCTGTGTGTTTGGCGCCGGGTGCACGTTTTGCGTCAACACTTGCACATACCAATATGAACACCTCAGCATACTTTCATGGCCATCGGAGATCCTAGAGGTACCATTATCCATCATTCATAGCATACCTCGGATATCCATAGGGGATTTATATTCATTGGCCATTTCCTACTCACTTTGAAGATGATTCCAGGAGATTTATACCACATATCTAATGTCAGGAATTAGGAGTGAATGTCACATATTGACATACCCCTCACACATTTTCATCCATGTGCTAAAGAATCTGGACTAATAGTTCGGAATCTTATATTTGCAAATCAATTCAAATAATCTACCAAATGCATTTACTCATTATAGGTGTCATGATTTCCAACCTTATTGTGCCAGAAAGAGTGGAGGTAACTTTTCAAAACCACTCAACTCCTTATAATAGCGGGGAGGAGTATGGTTATAAGGGATATAGCTTCTCACAAGCTTTTATGGAAACAAAATGAGTAAATGCTAAATCAACATCAAGTTGATTGACACCTTAATTATGAATATTAACTATCCAAAGCCTATGGATGTTCTACGTCCAAAAGCCCAGCATATGTGTACACTCATTTAGGCGTTGGATTACTGGAATGCCTTAACTTTGTCATTGTGGGAATTGACATTGAGTTCAAGGGTAAATAATTTCACAAGCAATATTGGTTCTATTAAATCAATCATTCAAAGTCTACAAATGTTGACATTTCTCCATCTTATATTGTCGTGCACGCACTGGATCCAGACCAAAAGTCCTAGGCAAGAGTGTTTTATTTCCACTCATTTTGGGTCAAATCTAAGGTGCCAATTGAGGAGAATTGCTCTCGCTAAACAATGATTGAGTAATGCATTACTTTCATAATGCTTTCTTTATGGAAGCAAGTTGGTGAGATAGCAAGAGCTTGTAGCATATGGTTTCACACATATGCCTTGCTAGCATACCCTCGGTATGTGTGAAAATTATGTTCCAAAATATTTGACCATTGGAAGATCTTATGAATTTGATAGATTCAAGTATACAAACTCCAATAGACTTTGTGGACTAAATCAAAATCGCAACATATTTTGTGTACAACTCATCAAGTCACTTCGTGACTTGAAACAGTTAGGTTGATTGTGGTACAACCAACTGGGTGAGTTCCTTCCTTGGAAGGGTTACTCCCAACCACCATGATTGTGATGTGTGTTTGTATCAATCCTAATTGGATTTCCTATCATTTCCAATCATACACAATAATCATGCAATCATCTTAAGACAGATTACGAGATGATGATTTGGATAAAATTGAGTCATGCTTAAGTCTACTAATTTAAGTACATAGATCATTCTACCAATATCCAATGATATTGGACATCATATCCATCAGACACTGGTCATTTAATCCCTAAAGTGGATCAATATCCATTTAGACTCTAGGATTAAACCTTTGTTCCATCAAAGCGCATATGTATCTTGCAAATTGCAACAGGCCTGATATTGCATTTGCAGATATTTGCTAGCTTAAAATAGCTCATCTCCATCACTGCCATTTGGTAGAAAGATACTCAATGGTATCTATATGGTGATAAAGGACTTTGACTTGTCATTGGACAAGTTGAGATGTGATCACAGTGGAATATGAAGATACTAGCCAACTAATCCCCATAATGTATTACGGATCATAGACTACTCCTTTTGTGGTAGAATTATCATGGGAGCTATCATAAACTCTAACGGTTATTCCCACATATCATTCTGAAATCTAACATGTGCATGTATGACTTCGTTGAGTGATCAATTGTGATTCCATCGAATCACTAGCTATTATCTGTCAGGATAATGGTACTTGTATTGCTTGGATGCAAACAGGTTATGTGAGTACAATAATACTAATTATCCACAAAATGGTTTATCCTCATGTATTGTAATACATTTTAGGAATAACCATATTGCAAGATTCAGGGGGAGTCTCCTCATGAATTATAACCTATTCATGTATCATATTGCACTCTTTTCTTTTATGAGTTTTCCTTTAAAGGTTTCTCATGTAAAAGTTTTTAATGAGTTCATATCAATACAAGAATATATGTCATATTGTGACGCCCAGGTTTTCATCTGGGTTCATTAACCCTAACGATCGGGTCAAATGAGTTGACTTTGGTTAAACGACGGTCAACCTGGGCCATCACCACGAAAACATCACCAACCACCCCTAATGACCCACTTTGTTCAACTTTAGTTAACTAGGGACAACCTTGGTCTAAACCCTAGTCGAAACCCCCTTAAACCCCTTTGACCCTACCATGTCGCCGAGAACTTTTGCCGCGTTCTCCAAATTTCACCTAAGCACTTCAAATTCTCCCAATGTAAAAGTTGTGTAGTTCGTTGAGGGACACAACTTTCATGTTTAGTGGCATTCGAGATTTGAAGTGAAAATTTGTGAAAAAGCTTGGTCAACACCTCTGGTTACTATTCATCGACGCCCAGGAATTCTGCAAGTTGGCATGCAAATTGTGCACAAATGGTTGACAAAAACACCCTATGCCCTTTGTAGAAGTAGTAGAGGGATTGGAGATCTACAACTTTGCTATTTATGCCTGGGTCAACTTCTATTGAGAAATTTGGAGAAAACTGCGCTTGAATAGGGCCAAGTGAATTTCAAATCGGGACAACCCGCGCCCACGCGCGCGACGCCATCGCGGCGCACCGATCTCGCCCGCGATATGCGCGCATGCCGAGGTTCCCCTCTGACCGTCGGTCCGTGCATTGTGCCATGGTCACTGTGCTCCGGGACGGTTGACGCAGTCTAGAGGCCATAGGCCGGTGCCACGTGCATCGCCCTCACACACTGGCCGGCGCACCGCCTTGCGCCATTGGGCGTCCGGCTGCCGCACGTTGCCGCCCTCTCTCACGCACAACGTCGAGCCATACCATCCATATCGCGACTTCACTCACCATGGCGCGCAAGAAACACCGTCACAGCCTCGCACCCAACTATAAAAGCCATGCCGACTCTCTCCCGCGTGAGCACCAAAACCACCATGCTGCCATTGGCACCCCCCCCCGGTGAACGCCCCTATCCGTTCGATCCCGGCACCGTCTGAGCGCCCCTAGCTTCTCTCCCCGCACCACTAGAGCCTACACGCGCTTTTGTTTCCCTGGCCGAACTGCTCGCTCGTCGGAGCACGAGTGCTAGCGGCCGCCGCAGAGCAGCCGCCGACGAGCTCGTTCCCCGCTTGAACCCCGAGCCCAGCGACCCTCCCAGCAACTCCACTGGGACACCCTGAAGCTCCCACGACCACGTGTTGCCTAGCACAAGCCCTCACCTCGCCGGAAACCGAACCCCCGCGGCCGCACCGCCATTGCTTCGCCGTCGCCGCTCGCTGGCAACGTCTACGGCCGCACCGAGCACGTCAATCGAGAGCTGGTGAGCCCAATCGTGTAGTAGTGCCATTTGTTGGCCAGCCCCGGGCCCACATCGCCGGCGGCGAACTCCCCTCCGCAGTCGGGGGCTGTTCTGTGAAGGAGTTTTCCCCCTGAGGGCTTGGTTGTTAGAGTCAAGGGTACCTTTGTGAGGATCCAAAAGTTCCAGGGACCCTTTTACAAACAGATTCTTCCTTTTCTTTGTGTTTTGCCTGCAACTTGTAAATTACATAGAAATTCACAGAAAAATCAGGAAAATGTGATACCAATTATGCCAGTTTCCTTGTGAAGAGTACAACAACCATTGTAAAGGCTATATATACTTTTGTGTGATGGATTTTGCATGAAAAATTGAAATCCATTTACCCTAGATTTGTTGTACAGCCAAATCGACTTGTGTTCATGAGCTGATTTTTGGATATGTTGTGCTTCATACCATGTTTAGTCACCACACAAAAATTTGTAGAAAGTTATGGAGTAAATCTTTTTATATGATTTATCTTGTATTATTTATGAATCTGCCTAGTTGAAATTTATAACTTAAAAGTAATTTATTTTTAAGCCCAACTTCTGGCTATTGTCTTAGTATGATGAAATGCACCTTTGGTGATTTTACCATGATTTTATAAGTAATTTTTTATCTCCAGTTCTATAATAGCCCTAGATGAATATGTTGGATGCCTAGCCTTGTTTTGGACCAGAGAAACAGTGAGAGAAAGTTTGGGTCCAGAAGTGCTTTATTTATTTATATATGCATTTATGTTGTTTGTGGTAAATAGAAATGCTATATTTGATATATTTATTTTTATAGCTTAAGTAAGTGTGCGTGTGTGATCAGTGGCTTGTATTAGACTTAATGAGCTCAATGAGTAACCCACTTGGTGTTTTATAATTGTTCTGTTGAATAAAAATGGAGAAGCCATTGTAGGTTTAATTTTGAAATTAAATGGGAAAATCACACTCCACACCTAAGGACCTTGTGTTTGTGTTGTGGAACTTGCTAACAAATTTATAACAAACCCCTTTACTATTTGTGGTAATTAAATTAATTTACTTGTATATATATGTACACAGTCACTATTAAAAAGTTTAGATAATAAAGCATCTCATATTGTTCCTTTATAGGAAGAGTATGTTGAATGTATTATTATCTAGGTGAATGTGGTCAACCATGCACCCCATGGTTGTCATGTGTTGTTTTGTGATTAATTAAATCAAATTGTCAATTAAGTCTTGCATTTGCATCTTCCGTGTAGAGGTTCCTGACGGTAGCTACACGCTCGTGCCAGCTGACAAGGACGAGGGAGCAGAAGGAGACGTGCACTACGTCACCGTAGAGCAAGACCTAGACCAAAGTCCATAAGGGCCAAAGGCCAGCTTTGCCAACGAAGGCAAGCCCTGGTTATCATTAACCCATGTTGATTTAAATTATGCAAGTATCCTATTATTCTATGTGCATTTACGTTCAGGAGTTGAATGAAACCCTAGTTGAATGATTCCTAGGTGCCTATGTTCTTTTACTAGTATGCTAAGTTGTTCGACGCTATGCTCTAAGGACTCGGTACAAGTCGAGTGATGTTCGTCACTCGCGAGAATGGGATCTCCTTTATGGAATCACCATATTTATAAATGGATTGCTCATGTGGTAAGACCATGGGATTTGGGATCCGGTCCAGTGGCTTCGTGGGCTAAGCTTTTGACCGTACTAAGCACTTGTCGGGAATGGGACCGGTACTCCTAGTACCTTAGTGAGATGGTACGGGATTTTACTATTACTACTCTTGAGTGTCTCCTGCCCGGCTTGCAACGGAGAGGAGGGTACATGTGTGAGGATGGGTGTACTAGGTGGGGCATGCCAGATAGCCTTGTACCCAGGACTGTAAGCTATTATCTCAAGCCGAGGATTTTTGGGAACCGTTTGGTCGGTGTCGGCTTTGTTGGGGCACCGCTTCGTGTGTTTAGGTCTACCTTGCAAGGTTTTGAATAAATCGATTGTCGGCCTCTCACCGTTATCCGAGACTGCTTAATCAACTGTCCATGATATCCCTTAATGATGGAACTATGTGAATTCTTTTGCGTGAATTAATTGTATTGTACAATTCTGGGTTGCATTAGCTGCTCATTATAGTAATGGTAATCTTACTAGAATCTGAGCTAAAATATTGAAAGTAAGGATCCATGATCCTAGTTGCTTTTTGGCAAAACAAACCCACCAGCCAAAAGCACTACATGTCTAGAGGTAACTTTTGTCGAGTAAGTCTTGCTGAGTATTAGTATACTCAACCTTGCTTTAATTGTTGCTTTCAGGTGAAGTGGTTTGGCCTGGTGAGATTCCACTCGGCTGGGAGCTGGAATGGGTGGATGATGACGCCGAGTGAGGCACCACGGATGGCCTCCTGTGATGTCGTATCGTATCACTATTAGTATTTCCGTTGTTTTAATAAAACTCTGAACCATTTACTTTCATATCAAGAACCATGGTTTGTAATAATGGACCCTACGGGGAAATTGGCATTCATTTGTAAGGCACTCTGGACTCTCCTTCGTGGGAGTTTTAATGCATACGTTTGATCCTCTTTGTGTTTTCAAGTGATTTACCGGGCGTAAACCCGGCAACACTCAACGGGATGATTCTTTATTATCACTTAATGACCAAATGGAGTGGTTTAGGCGATAGTACGGAATTATCTCGGATGGGGTTGTCACACATATCTTCTATTTTCCCCGACAGGGGTTTTTAAAGGAGGTATCCAAGACATATCATGTCATATTCTTTCCCTTCAAAGAGGTTTTGAAAGGATATCAAAGACATGCGTTGCTCCAAAATCTTATAGGTTTTTGATCAAGCAATGGTCATATATGTTACACCATTTTATACTTATTTTTCCCATGAGGTTTTAAAGGAGTTTTTGGTGGCACATACACATATACATTCCTCATAATTTCCCCATAGGGTTTTTGGAGAAATCATCTAATACATTGATCTTGGCTGGAGTTGATCAAGAGGCAGTGTTGTGAATCAATTAAATTGGTGATGAACACCTAGCAACTGCCACCGGTGGTTGCCACCGAAAGAGTCTCACACCCTTTCACCATGACCACCCATCATGTATGTATATGTACAAATAGATCAATGGAATACACATAGATTTCACTCTTGTCATTTGTCAACCATTTTAGATTCTACTTTTAAAAGATACCTAACTGTTGTGCTTCCCGATGAGAACCCTGTAAACCCCAGGGAAATTAACAATATTCCCGGTAATACTTCCTAGAAATTTTGTCATCTAACCTATTAAATATTTAGAAATCTACTCTAAATAATGAATGGATTATTTATCAATTGCTTGTGAATTCAACTTTAATTATCAAGTATTTCCCAAAATTACACATCATTTTTTCTTCATTTTTATTCCTTAGAAATTGCTTGATGTATAGTTTATTGATTGATATTATTTTATACACTTTTATCAGCCAATAGACATGACTAGGCTCCACTTGAAGCCAAGGATCCAGAAGGCGAGAAGCCAAGGACCCTAGTTGCTCTAGAAAATGCTAAGGATATTTGACGAAGGCAAGTCCTAACTCATACCATATATTTTATCCCATTGAGTATGAGCGTTAATAATACCGCCAACTTATTATGGACTCCATTGTTTGAAGAATTATGTTCTTTAGGATACGTGCTTAAAAATTTTCCTTTTTGCTATTGAAATGCCAACCACCATAGGAAAGCTACTCTTCCAATCAAAACACTCCTATAGTAGATATACTAGGCAAATTGAGTCACACCCCATAACTGGGGAAAAATAAAACCCAGTAGGATCCTCTAATGCTGCACTATAAACTTGTGTTTTCTCTAAGAGACATGGGAACGGTTACCCCATTGCATTCCCCCCTATGAACATACACACACAAACTTTCTCCTATGAGCACCTCCAAAAGACTGAGCCATCAGATCCTTGACGCTGACGAATTCACCACTGGAGCCTCACTATCAAAGCACAATACCATTTAAATCTTGAAATAAATTTGCGCACCAACACCAAGTTGAGGATTCAAACCTTGGTGGACAAGGCCCACCACAATCAACTTTACTACCCCCCTTGTCCCATGATGTAAGCATTTAAAGCATTCATTTTCCCCCACAATGTAAGCATTTGTCTTGCGGGCCTCACACCTTATATCCCCTCAAAAATCCACAACCCCTCATCACTGACTCTCTTCTTCAGCCCACTCGGGAGACAGTCCGCCACGCCTCCAGGCTACCGAGGAGGCAGCCCGCTGCGCCTCCAGAACGTCTGGGGAGAAGGAGGCACGGACCATGGGTGGGGAGAACAAGGTGAACTACGTGAAAAGGGCTCATTACCGATCAAGTGTTACAAAGAGCCAAGAAAGGTAATGGGCAGATGCCCTTTACTAACAAGACATATTCGTAACGGGCATAAAAAATGCCCGTTACTACAAGTAGTCACCGGTCACATGAAATGGTTGTTTCTCTGGGCCCACAGGGAACTTTGGTAACGGGCACCAAAACACAACCCGTTACAGTAGTACAATATCGGAGATGCCTTCTGTGTACCTGTGTCTCCTCTATCTTGACGAAATGAGACGCGTCTATTTCATGTGTGTCTCAGCACATCTAGGATTTGTAACGGACATCAAACAACAACCTTACCACAACTAGTCACCGGTCACGTTAAATGGCTGTTTCTCTGGGCCCATACGTAACTTTGGTAATGAGCATGAAAACAGAGCCTGTTAATGTGAAATCAGCATCAGAGACGTGTGTTGTGAACCTGCGTCTCCTTTGTCTCGACGAAATGAGACGCATCTATTTCCACGCGCGTCTACTTCCTCTCGATTAAAAGAGACGCGTGCTTTCAACCTGCGTCTCCTATATCTCGTTGAACGGACCAGGTCCTGGGGCCCACCGGTCAGGACTGGTAATAGGCTTTTATACTACCCATTACATTGTTGGCATGTTTGTAACGGGCTTTCCGAATGAAGCCCGTTACTCACTGATTAGTGTTTGTAACGAGCTTTAGTTAATGCTTGTTACAGATATGTAGGCCACCCCTACAGCAACCTGCCTGCTTGTCGGCTGCATCCTGGAACTAGATAGGATTTGGCAGCCATCAGGGGCTACATCCTGCCATCCTGGAACCAACCAGGATATGACAGCCACTACAGCAAGTAGACATCACAAACACATTCTAACATCACAGATATAGGCAAGAAAAATCACATTTATAGACAAGCTAGGATCACATCAAGCTTCAAGTTACTCTCATCAGGACTTGTTTGGATGGAGTCATGAGAAAACTACCTGAACCAGGCAGCATCTGACCCCAACCAAGCAAGCCAAGCGGGTTTCTCAGGCAACAAAACCCGACTAAAGAAAACTGAATGAGTTTCAAGTTTCTGGCTACAATGAACTCACGGTGCACCATTGTAGAAGTTTTCCTTTCGGTCGATGGTCTCCTTAAGAATGTACTCGCACAACATCTCCCAGACATGCTTTAGATCTTTTGTGGAAACATCTACAACAGATTTGAAATCCTGCAAAATACAATCATTTATGAGAATATAGGTAGAAATCAGTTTCTAAAATCAGATGGATAATATGAGCAGAGACAAGGTTGAGCATTATTATCTACTTACAACAGCCTTCTTGATGTCAGGTATGTCATCGAGTAGTCTTAACATATGGAATGCCACATGGAATCCACACAAAGAGGACCACCATGGCTGCTGAGCACACTGCATTGAGGTACCAAAATTATAAGTTAATGCAGTACCAAATAGGTAAAAAGGGACCATAGAAAAACCTTGGTCTTACAGCGAGATTTGCTTTGTGCTTGACTATGGCTTTTGGCTTTTTTTCTTTCTTTTCGTCACTCCTTCCTGTGCATGTTCACAAAAGGCCTTGCATGATCAGCAATACCGATTAGAAACACTAAAAGATTGAATTTTTGTCAACACAACCTACAAATATTGTAGCAAAGGCCCTGCATGGTCAGCAATACCAATTAGAAACACTAAGAGATTGAATTTTTGTGAACATAGCCTACAAGATACTGACCAGTCCACAACAGGTTTGATGTCTAAGAACTTTAGCGGGGGATGTTGTTTAGCAGAATCTAGATACAAAACCTCTTTGAACTTCATACAGATGATTATTGTTACCCAGTGGCTAGTGCAGTAGGCACCCACCACATAGTCGTTGTTCATTGCACTTGAGATTGCTTTGGTAACAAGGCGAGAATGCTGAGAAATATTTGTGGAAGTAAACAAATCTGGATCTAAAAAACCCAACACTGATCTGCATCTCTGTTGCCTTGTTCATCATTTTCCTACAAAAAATCTAATTGTTAGCAGCATGAACTTTGTGGTCAAAATCAAAGAAATATCTTTTTAGGTTTTAAAGGACATATGATGTCCACAACCTCAAGAAGGTAACATCAACAGAAGCTAGGGTTATAAGGTTATACACGCTACTGAATGCAATGTTTAACATTAAAGCACCACATCATCCACCTTTGTTGGAAAGGCAAGTTTATCATTACTGTGTTCCATGACGTAAGCATGCAACCTGACACAATTTGTTCCAGCAGCCTCTAAGTTTGCTTCTAACAACATAGGTGCACTAGGCTTATATTTTGGTCGTTCCTGTTTTGTCCCAATAATACAGTTAAGAATCTCATCTTTAGACAGAGGTTTCTTGGCCTGGTTCCCCTTCTACAGTGGAGATTGCCTGGGCTCCTCCTCATGTTGCAGAGGCTGCTATACATGTTGCATCTGCTGCTTAGGGGGAGATTGCCTGTGCTCCTCTTCCTACTGTTGGAGAGGCTGCTATTTCGTCTATTGCTTATCCTCATGTTGCAGCTGTTGCTTAAGCAGAGTTTGTCTGGGATCCTCTGGCTGCTATTGACACTCCTACTGCTAGAGAGGTTGTTGTTTCGTCTGTTGCTTATCCTCATGTTGCAGCTGCTTCTTAGGCATTGTTTGCCTAGGCTCCTCCGGCTGTTGTCATCGCTCCTTCTGCTGGAGATGTTGTTGTTTCATTTGTTTCTTATCCTCATGTTGCAGCTGCTACTTAGGAGGAGTTTGCCTGGGCTCCTCCAGCTGTTGTCGACGCTCCTGCTGTGCAGTTTTGCTGATATGTTGTTGCTATTGTTGAGCTTTCTCTTGCTGACACTGAGCTGCAGTACCTCCATCTGATGTTGCACCCCTACTACCTGTTACGGCTTCAGGGTTGGGATGTCTCGTCATGGGTTGTATAAGGATCCTGTCCTTTGGCCATTGGATCCTTTGAATGAGAGCCTCAGCTAGGGTTGCTATGTCACCCCCCATCAATTGGTACAGGCAGAGGGTAGTGACCCACATTGTCCCACACATAAGTAGGTTGCACCACAACATACTCATCCTGCACTGGTACTGAATAGCAAGCCTTTTGAAATGGAAAGACTTTCTCTAGTGCGAGCTCCACATTAATTCTGGTGCCATCCGAAAGGTTGCACACGGTTGGCTCTGTCAGCTTATCTATTGTGTCCAACATAGGTGATGGACTATCATTGTGCACTTGATTCGCTTTGTCACCGTTGGCATTCCAATGATCTTGCTCTCTGCCACACGCATCTTCCTCGTTGTCATGCTCATGTTCTTCCTCGCGGTCATGCGCATCTTCTTCTTCACTGCCATGCACATCTTCTTCCTCGCTGCTATTAACAGGCGTTGGTAATTGGGAAGGAAGAAGTACATTTTCGGTATTTCGATGACTGATAGTCTTAGAGCATGAACAATTGATTTAAATGTTATGTCCATTATATCATGAGCATCAGACCTTTTGTTCCTCTTCTTCCTGTACATTTCAGCGAACTCTTCACCAAACCCTTTACCCTAGCCAAGTGAACTAGACATGCCTCGGACCCGACCTCGATGCTCTAGAGTCTCAAGTGCTGCGGTGAGGATATCATTCCCCCTAACCCCAGAGAAAGAACCATCGCTACCCTGAGCTGTAAGTGTTTTCACCCTATCTGCTACCCTCACCACTGCAGGGTTACTGAATGTTATGCCCCGCTTACTTCACTTGTATTCTTCCTCTTCTTCCCTACCCTTGCCCACAGATAAGGTCTCGAACATCCAGGAAATTGGTCCCAAGGGTTCTGTTTTGCTTCTGCAGCTAGCTTTGCATCCTCCTCCTGTCACTCTTTCCTTTTACCACGATAACCTTTTCTGCCCATCTTGTGTGGCTTATTATGCAATGCTCTCTTTTGTTTCATCTCCTGGCTCAATTGCTGAAATGAAGGAGAATTGGTTTCCTGCACAAACATGTCCCAGTCTTGTTGCTGCAAAAAGGCACGCTTCACAAAGGGAGTCTCATCTTCTCTCACATATTTATTTTCTTAAATGGGCCTTGAACCGTCGTTGCAAGGTTTCGATCTCTGATATAGATACCTTAATTTCCTTCTTGGGAACTGATTCTTCCAGATTGGCTGGGTAATCTAGTTTTTCTCTAAAACTGTGAACAGATGGTCCTTCTTAATTGGTGAGAGATCATCAACCGCCTTGTTGATTGACACCCTCTCCCGAGCAATGAGACCACAGACCAATACAAATCTATCCATCACAGCATCTGGGGTAGGCCAAAAATTGGCATCAAGTCTGGTTGTAGTCAACTTGTCTTCTAGCCATTTGGTTTGTGTCCTTAACCCGCGGGATCAAGTACTACTCGCAGCAGTCTGTGCTGAGTGACCCTGAGAAGATGGTTCACCGACGATGGGCTGTGATGATGCACTAGAGGTAGAGGAGTTTGCTGCTGTGGGACACTACATAGATGATATGTCAGGTTGTCAGTAGAGCAACATAAGAAAGACCGAAAATCTATACAAAATTCTTATTAGATAAATTCGTTTTCTCTAATAAGCAAAATAGCTGATATTACACTAGAAATCATTACGAGTTGTAAATAAAATCAGCATAAACATACACAGTTCATATTTTACTTAATTAGCATACAGTGATAGGTGCTAACCATTTTGACAGGGACACAACAATATGCTTATATATCAAGAAGAGAATAAATTCCTTCAACTGCTTCCATGTCCAACTTCAGCAGCGATGGATTGTGTGTTCCATGTGTACATGCAATAAGAGGATAAAGCAATGGTCATGACATTATATATGACAGCAGTGAAACAACACTTAACACATCATGACACAAACAATAACAATATATATGACAGTAGTGAAACAATTAACACTCACAACAAAGCATAAGACAGTCTAATTATCACTACATTATAAACCACTGTGATGCGATTCCCACTGACATTATGTGGCCATCAGAATTAAAGTATGCTAAGAAGTCCAAAGCATAACTGTCCATCTGGTACATTCAAAGCACAACAGAATTAAAGTATGTTGACATCCTCAATGCTTTTTATGAATTTACAGTGCAAAAATTTTAGCACCAGGAACATGAAAATGAATTTCAACAATTCATATAACTTCATCTGTTATCAACAGTTTATTCAAACAGACTTGGGGCAGCAAAATCCATCCATCAAATCCATAGTCAATCCATTAAAGATGAACTATCAAGGCATGTCTCCCTAATCCACATTGACATGAATATATAGCAGATTTGGTGGCTGAGAAGAGAGTGGGCATTAGGGGTTCAAGCAGGACTAACCTCTGTCACGAATGAAGTCGTTGTTCTCGTGATGGTCGGAGGGGCCGGATCCACGTCAGCTCGTGGCCTGAGGTGGTCGGCTCGTCATCGTGGCCGGTGATGATGCATTCACGTCAACCATCTTTAGGTTGGATGGGAAGCCGTCCGCACGCCGGTAACCGCGTCCTTGTGACCGTCACCACGCAGGGAGCGATGGGGCTGGAGAAGAGCAGGGCTGCGGTGGGGAGAGAGGCACAAAGGCGAGTGGGGAGAGAGCGGCGAAGGCAAGCGGGAAGAGTGGTGGTGGCGGTGGGGAGAGTGCGGGCGTTGTGGATCTGTCTAGCGAGGAGACGAATATGAACAGCGCGCGTAACTGTATTTAAGGAAATTACTGGCGTGCCCTTGATGGCTCTGTGCTGGATTGGAATTCCATGGGCATTATAGTCAATATAGGTGGGAAATTTTGAGCAGCCCGCGCACTGTTTGCCATCTGACGCTGACGCGTGGGCCAGTGTCATTGGCGATGATGGTTAGTGAACTCGCATCGCCTTTGTTGGTAGTTGGATCCAGCGGGCGGGCAGCAGTTATCTTTTTATTTTGGCTGCTGACGCTGACTCGTGGGCCAGCCACTATTTTTTCGAATGAAATGTGCTTCGCTAAAATATTAGAGCCCATAAAAACACCTAAAAATAAAAAAATATGAAAAATTCATATTTGTACATTTAATATTTGAATAAACTATCAACAGTCACACTTGTGTGACCAAGATTCTTAGAATTCGTTTTTACATCCCATGTTAATGATGTAATAATTCTACTAACTTCTAGTATGCTCTAAAAAAACTAGAAATTGACTTGGCAACATAATTTGGGTACCTAGACTTGTCTTCAAAATTTCAAATGGTTTCGATGAAGGAATAATATATTTGTGTCCAAATATCTACATCTCTCACATAGTTTCCTAGAATGTTCCTTGAACATTGAAGTTTTCCACGCATTGTTGTCGAGATCCTGCTTGATGAGGTAGAACAACCGCCGCAGGTTGTGGTTCTTCCACAGCCCGTCAGGGGCGACGGAACGTCGCTGATTTCCTGGAGCAATGCCATGGCTTCGGGGTCCACAGGGTTGCAACGGTAATTCAGCATCGCTAAGAAGTACATGGCACCGGAGTCTTCAGCAGCGACATCTCTGATGAGCTTCAGACCCTTATCGGGGTTCCGCTGCCTCATCAACCTCTCCATCCCCTCAAAGCATAATGCCTCCGGATGATTGTCATTGCGGAAGCACCGCTCAAAGCACGACTGGACGTAGCAATTCTTGCACAACCAATGAAGATCACGCAGCGACACGTGCAGTAGTACCTCATCAAAGTCGCAGATGCGCCGGAAGGTGCCGCAAATTTTATTGCGAAGGTTCAGAAAATGGAAGACGGGCTCATCCTTGATGGAGTCGATGATGATCTGGGTGACAAGATCATCTAGCAACAGCTGCATCAAGCACAATGCGGCCATCAAGGATAAGGGGAGGAAATAGAAAAGCGACGGGGTTTGGAAATTCAAAGGCAACGAGGGTTGAAGTAGAAAATGACGAGGGTAGAAGTTGCTGACGAGGGATGAACTTGGCGACGAGGATTGAAGTTGAAGGTGATGACAGGGTTGAAGTTGAAGGTGACGAGGGATGAAGTTGGCGACGTGGATTGAAGTTGAAGAAGGCGACGAGGGTTGAAGTTGAAGAAGGCGCCTCGGCCATGTAAAACAATAAATAGAAATTGAAAAGGCATCGCAGTTTGCCCCTTGACGTTCTCATGTAATTGAGCGATGCGTGGTTTTGGATGGTTTTGCGCCCGAAACAGAGCTCGATGCGCAATTGAGTGGTACGCACTGGCAGCAGTGGAGTAGTGGGTGGGGGCAGAGGCGCCTGACGGTTCCGCGTCTTGTCAATATAACTCTCCTACCTTCCCCTGCTTTCCCCTGCTTCTTCCATAAGCTTATCTCACTTCTTCTTCCTCCTCGCAATCCACCACTACAAAATCTTCGGTCACCGAGAGATCATGAAGGAGGGGATGGTGTCGAGGGGCCCACCACCGGAGAAGCGGGGGCGAAGGGAGGATGACGACGACGAAAGCCGTCGTCGAAGGAAGTTGGAGAAGGGGAAGGAGACAACGACCAAGGACGCCGATGAGGAACCGTTCTTCAACAACACCAAGTTCGTTGTCGACCTGCTCAAGAGCGCCTTCAGAAAGCTTCAAGATGTTGGCACGGCCTTCAACATCAAGGCGCATCATGAACTGGACAAGGACCCGAGCGTGAAGGGTCTCACCTTCAGGATCCACAGGTTGGCGGAGAGGCTTGAGAAGCTCCCCGTGGTCAAGTAGGCTGGCCGCCACTTCGTCTTCGACGACGATGGCGACGGCGCAAACGGAAGCCATGGCGGCGACGACGGCTCTGATGGCAGCCACAGCGGCTCCAACAGCAACCACGGTGACGACGACAGCAGGACTCTAACTGATTGATAGATTCCTCTGCCAATTAGTAATAATTGGTGTGTGCTTTTGTGTCTTTGTCAGGTTGTTGGACATGAACTACTTAGTCTGTCCATGGATCAGGTTGTTAATTAGATTGGTTGTTAGATTTTGTATGTCATGAACTCGATCTAATAGACGCGAGTACATCCATCTGCGTTGTGATGAACTGGAGATCTGTTGTGATGAACTGGAGATCTGTTGTGATGAACTGGAGATCTGCTGTGATGAATTAGATCTTAGAGACAATGGATAGTCATTGCTGACATGGGTTAGCCTAATAATGCGTGGGCCAGTGTCATTGGAGACGATGGTTAGTGAACTCGCATCGCATTTGTTGGCAGTTGGGTCCGAGCAGGGAGGCAACGCTTATCTTTTTAATATTGGCTGCTGTTTACATTGCTAACGTCATCGACTAGAAATGGATATAAGATCCATTTCTATCGACGACACCAGAAATGCAGAGGTACATCTTAACATAATGCTAAGTGTATATCGGATGTCGCTTTCAGATAAACTAAAAGGTGAATTCTGACACGATTCATAGCACAACTCAATATAGGTTGTCAGCCTTGACAGGTGTGCCTGAAAACGCATGGATATGGTACTCTTACGTATGCCTTGGATCTCTAGAAAAGAAGATAAATATAAACAGGGTATCCGCAAGCGCACAGATATGAATATACCATTGTAGCATTTTAACCAGGAGTAAAACCAGGTATTGTATTTATATTCTACCACAGGGAAAGAAGTCTTTCTAATCCATAATAGCTAATACATGCTCATCTCTCAGTTTTATAATGTAGAGTGGCCAAAATATATCAATTGCTATAAATAGGTGTAAGTCACATAAAATATAGATAATGATAGCATTGTTCAAGTCATAACATCATGAGCAGCTAGAAAGTGTCATTATAGCAAGAGAAACATAGCAAAGTCTAGCTAGAGAGGATACTCCTCAGTAATTCTAAACTATATGTCAATGCAAACTGTGGTTAGTGCAAACATTTAGCAATCATGGAAGAAAAACTATTATATTAATGCATGGGGAGACTATCCAGGAGGATCAAGGTCGAAACTTGAAACAACCCAAACAGTATAAGGCTCCACTAGTCCTATACACGGGGGCTGGACTACGAAGGACTCAATAGTGTTGTCACCACCACGATCTACCACACGACCCGACATATAGGGTGCAATCGCAGATAAATACAATATATGCACCATGCTTACACTGTCTTTAACATTCACCCATGTTAATTAACAAATGATCTAGGTGAGGGCTATACGACTCCATACATGAATATAAAGGCAAATCAACTATGCTAAACATGTAATCATAACAAACACCAAAGCATATAATGTCGAGTATAATCATTGATATGAACATATGTTTGTATAACAAATGTATGGAACTAGATAAGAACTTACAAGAGCGAAGCTAGATCAGTATCTCGATCAGCCTCTAGATGATCATGAGCCAAGTAGAAGCCTTGCCTCCTCCTAGATCTAGACTAGCTAGCTACTCTACTATATGGTGTTTCTAGGGCGTAGTGTCTCTGACTTGGTGACTTGATCTGATGTATGATCCCTCTGCCAGGGGGCAGGGGGCTTCTTATATAGTCCTGAGGGGTAGACGTGCGTCGTAGGATCAAACCGACCTAAACATGTGGTTTAGATTGATCATCATAGGCGGTGGAGGAATCTTCTGGAAGCTGGGCCCATTTGGCACTAGGGGGGTCGGTCGGCCCCACCACCAGGCCGGTCAGGCTGGGGTGGCCCCCCTCTGGGCCCACTTCGGCTAGGTGGGTTCTTTGATCAGCTATCATCCTGGGGTTTTGCACATTTTTCAGATAAAACTCAGAGATCCTGTGTGTGACCTTCTCAAGCTTGGAATCACACTTGGCATGATGTGGATGATAGTGTTGGATGGATGAGGGTGAAAGGTGGTAAGCCTTTTAGCTTAGCTCTTGGACTATATCTCTCTTTCTAAGATTTTTAAGATCTGGGCTTTGCATTCTCGGAAAGGTGGGCTCTACTCGCCCCGGACTTTTGTCCATTTTTCTCTCTCCTTAGAGATGTGGGCTCTACTCGCCCTCGGACACATGTCCATTATTCATCTCTAAATTTATTATTTATTTAGGGAGGTAGGCCCTTATCACCTAGTATCACATTTGTCCTTTTCTATCCCTCTCTCTTTTCACTTTTTCCTCTCTCTTTTTTTGAATGGAGCCCCAGAATCCTTTTTAACATTCAGAGAGATATATCCTAGAGTTGCATGAGCTATATGGCTTGATGGAAAATGCGTACTTCCATGTCAGAAGTAGCATAAATGGTGGAATGGAATGATCTTGATGTGTATGACAAGCTCTTAAGGATAATAGACACAGGAACTCATCATATAAAATTTCATGATTTTTAAGATAAATCCAGGAATCAAGCTTCTCTAGAAAAATGATCAATAGCAACTCAACTTTTCATGAATCATCTTTCAAAGCCTAAACTCAGATTAAGCATTTACTTGCACCGGTTTTGGGTTTAGAGCATATTAAGAATTTAAGCTTCAGGAGAATCTAGGTCTGAAAACTACGCACTTTTAAAAGGAATTACGGTGGAGCAACTATTCATCATCTCCAAGAATATATCATCAAGATCATTATTAATGAGAAAAGCCAACTAGCAGACTCTAGCATTTTAATCAAACAAAGGCCTTGAACTACAACTCAAATAACTAGCTAAAAACATAGGATAGTGATACTTATCGTGATAACTGGGGGTGCTCTCCCCCAAGCTGGATCTTGAAGTAATTCTGATTCATCCTTGAAACTTGTTCGCCTTCAGGTATTTATCAAATTCTCCCTATAAATATTAGTCTCGCACATACCCGAAGGAACAAATTGTAGGATTATGTTGTGAGCTTTCTCGTTGACGGTGAAAATCCGTCAACCTAGCCATGAGTTTACCTTCGGTGTTGG
Source organism: Cenchrus americanus (assembly GCA_947561735.1). Classification (NCBI taxonomy): domain Eukaryota; kingdom Viridiplantae; phylum Streptophyta; class Magnoliopsida; order Poales; family Poaceae; genus Cenchrus; species Cenchrus americanus. Next base: position 181,530,976 of record OX387239.1, on the reverse strand, counting down.
CATGAGTTTTATACCTTATCCATTGGTACTAACCCCCGTGGTATAACAAGTTCACGTGTGCATGTCGTTTTTGGAGTTTAATGTTTATGCAGGGATATAGTGTTGAATGCAAGACTTTCGGGGTAAGTTCATCAAGCACCTCATGACAAGACCTTGAAGCCCTGAACAAGTCATGCAATGAAGCAAACTTAACTCCAAAAAGCCGGGGACTTGATCCGAGAAGACGACAGACTCCAGGGACCTGACTAGAAAAGTGCTGAATCTTGCAAGACAAGGAGTTGAGTCCAATTCGGAGAGAAACCGACGACATGGACCTACATGCAGAAGGGGGAAGCATCCAGGAAGCAAGGGAACCGACCTCGGGCAAAGGAGCCCGCGGGCTGGGCCTAAATGGGCCCAGGCCGGCCGGCCCAGTCCGGTCGGCCCAGGCCCATTTTGGGCCCAAACGCGTCCTCCTTTGCCCTAGCCGCCAATCGGGCTATTTATAGTCCCCTGACCGAGAGCCACGCAGAACGGAAGTCGTATTCCGCCGCCGAGGAGCAGAGAAGCTTGAGGGACACCAACTTGAAGATGAGGGTCGTGCTAGTTGTCTAGGGTTTCCCTGGCCGACGTGGGAACCTTGCATGGAAGACCACGTCGGAGCTCCGGAGCGAGGATCAAGATCGAGGGAGGGCCCCGGTGGTGATCTTGTTCATGTAATCATTCATGGTGAAGTTTGTAAGTGAATCCGATTTCTAGCGATTAAGTGCCTTCTCGATGATTTTGATTTCTTCTTGGTTTTGCTTCTTCTACGATCTATACTTAAGATAGATTACATAGGGTGCTCTTGTAGCCGCGGTGGCTAGAGGTGCATACCGGACCGGCCAAGTGATTTCAACTTGTTCTATCGAACTCGCCCTAAGCTCCCCGCATGAATAGGGATACGTTGTGACGAACGGGGGTCTCGAAAGGCGGATGTTTTCGGAGTCGGATGGGAAGGCCACGATTTAAAGATGCTTTTAATGAGATTCGCTTTGCTATCTTCATCTATCTTGTTTGGAGCTACAACATAAGCATGATCTAGATTCTCTAGATTGGTTATCTCTTGCTTTCTCTTGCTACCTCTTTAGTAGATTAGATTAGATTCGTTTTCTTTATGAGTTAGTAGATTAGATGCAACTTACCTTCATAAGATAACTTACCTTGCTTTACTAGATTGAATCCTTGCGTTGCACATTGTTCCACGGATTCGATACCTTGGGTTCACCACTCGAGGGAAGAAGGGTCCCTTGACTACGACGGGAGACTTGTCCGCTTGCAAGTCACAAACGAACTTTGATACAACTATTAACCGTCAACAAGCCCCTTTTTCTGGCGCCGTTGCCGGGGAACAAGCAATCAAGATCCGATCTAGTATCGCTTATCTTTCAGTTTTTCTTTTGATTTTCTTTTGCATCTCTTATGTTTGATCATCCTCAAAAAGAAAAAAAAAATTCAATCTAATCTAGTTTTGATTAACCCTAGTTCTTATGTTTAGATTTTTGTTTTATCACTAACCCTAACCGGAGATGGTTGGCTACCTCTCCAAGAAACCCAAAACTTTTTTGTGGATGATCCAGGAAAACTTTACAGGCAAAGGTGACGTGCAACACAAGCTCGAAGGACCATCAAAATCTCCAAGGGAATCACCACCTCCAAGTCAAGACGCCGGAAGGCCGTTCAAGATCAACGAGGATGGAGAAGATGGAGATGGAGAAAGAAGCTCAACACCTAAAGGCTGCCAAGGCAAGATCCACATGCGGGGTGTTCATCGTGATGAAGATGTTAGAGACGCAAGTGGGACAACTTGCCGGACAACCGATAGGTGACAAAGAAGAATATCCGAGACAACTCCAAGGTCCCAAGACGGCGAAGGCTACTCAAGCTCATTCGGGAGAGATGAAGGATCACACTAGAGACCATGAAGATCACGACCGAAGGACCGGAGTTCGAGATGCCGAGCCACAAGGAAGATGTTGCATCCGTCAATACCAAAGGACAAAGCCAGCCCGTGAAGACCAAAAAAATTGACTAAGCCAAAGTGGGTACCTAAGATTGCAACGCCCACAAAGAGCGTTGATCCGGAGTAATCAAGTGAAGAAGTCTAGCCATGGACTATAAACGAAGCGCTAGGCGGGAGGCAACCCGTTTCGTTGAGTCAAGAATAAGCTACGGGAGGACAACCCGATTCCAGGTTTTTCAAGTCTTTTTAAATTTAATTCAGTTCTGAATTTTACTACGCAAAACCTTAGACTTAGAATGGTTGAACAATATTAGAGACATAATTCTTGGTTGAATATTTTGCTTGATCATAAACCCTTTACATGAACCATCCTATGTGATTGTTTGCTTCTTTTCGAGAAACCACAACCAAAACCAAAAAAAATTTTCAGAACCTTAATCAACCTCTCAACCTCATTATGGTGCTGAGGTTGACTTGTTTTTCATGCTAAAAACACACGAGTAGAGCCACGACTTGTATCTAGATGTTATTCAAATTTCAGCACGTGGTAGGACTCGCGTGAACCTAGAAACTTGATTTTTGGTTGGTTTAAAAATCCATATCCTTGGTTTCTCTAAGATTAGAATTTTTCTAAGCCTCACTTATTTTTATTTCATTCAAAATCTCTCTCATCTAATCGAAATTAGGACCTAAACCTATGCCCCCATGATCAAGCCGGGAAAAGCTTGCTCTCAACCAATGAAGGCAAACTATACCGGTGAGACCGAAATCGACGTAATAAAAAAATATTTTCGACTTGCATTTGTTTTTAATGGTTTAAAAACTTCTCTAAAATTATGTTCGAGCTCTTGCATGGCTCTGAAAAATATTTTTAAATTTCGAAATTAGAGGAGTGCTTAGCCTTAAATACACTTAAAGGGAGGCAATCTAGTTAACCTAACCATGCATGCACCATGATACATCACGGGATGCCCCTCCAACATATTTAAACCACATGCAAAGTACAAGCACGGGGGGCAGCCAAGGCTTTGTTTTGTAGGAATATCATGGATGCATGTGAGGCAAGGGAGTATGGAAGTGAGTCAAAGCGAAAACATCAAGTGGAAGGAGCAATATTGCAAGCGAAGGAGTGGACGGGAACGTTTGGAAGGTGTACGCGATCACGAAGCAACATGCACTAGAGAAGAACCGAGCCAAGAGGAGGAGAGAGGTAGTCTTTCATCCAACTCTTTGTTCGTGTGCTCTAGTTTGTAGGCCGGAATCACCTTAGACTTAGCCATCCACCGCGTTTGTTTCATGCAACAAATCACATCCTTAATCCACTCAAAGTCCAGACTCCAAAATAATATTTGTGTACCTTGTTACCGGGTGAAAACCCCGGATATTTATTTGTGAGGGAGAGTGCTGCAATCAAGGAAGAAAACTACAAGTCTTTTCACCGAAGAAGAAGGGATCATCGTCGTCTAAGCCATCATCGACAACCTCTTCGAGGAGGCACTCGGTTTCCGAGTTTCCTTGGAGTATGGAGGAGGACACGGCACCGCCGAGGAGGAACCACACTCTTCTCCTTGGTGGCATGAGGGCCACACAAAACTCGTTTATTAGGTTTACCAAACTTCAATAACATATGGAGGAGCCGCCCGTCCAACCTCGCCACTTGACACGATCATCCGCTCCACCTCCATACACTCCGCGGTATTCGAGGGGTATGTCATCATGACGGAGGAGGAGAAGAAGCTCGCTCGCCTTAAGTAGAGGCTTGTAGCGAACGTCGACATCGACGACCAAGCTCTCCACATATTGGGTTTCACACAGGACACCGGTGCAATTCTCTAGCGGAGTGTCGGCAAACCCCCACAAGGAATTCGCCTAGGAAATTTTCGTGACCATGGCGCATACCCTTGTTGAAGGAGTGCTGAGTCTCTCATTCCGTTGGAGGGAGCCCACAAGTGGAGAAGAAGGAAGACATCGTCGGAAGGGTAACCTTGATCAATGATGCTATTTCTAGCACCTTGATGGGGTAATCTCCTTTCATCCATGGGTTGCAATCGATCTTGAGATGTAATCACACTTTGTTGGATTATCTATCTATCATCTTGTGCTGAAAATACTTTAATGCTTAAGGCTAGCAACCATGCCATAAAGGGAGTAGAGCTCCAATGCTTCCTTGGATCCATTCAACACAATCCCCGATAGATCAGATTGGTTTTCATGTTCGAAACGATTGCATGTCTAGTATCGTAGACCCATGGGCGAGTGTCTCCTACTTTCAAAAGGGAGCTCCGGAACAAGTATGTGCATGAAGGCACATGGGAAGGCTTTTGGAGTATGATCACGGGAAGAGACCATCAACGAAGAAATACTATCCGGAACCCAACATCCAAGTGTGTCACTTTTGTGCAAATGGATTTTTGGGAAAATAAGAGAGACATAGATAACCAACACGGAGTTGAATTTGATTTACTCGCAGCCAATCAACCCTACTCACCTATGATCAACCGGTGGTGTTGTGGCAACATCGGATTCGGGAGATCGGGTTGTTACCTCTCCATGTTGACTATCTCTTTAAAACCGGGTATTACAAGGAACCCAAATCATCTCCTACCCAGGACTTCCCTAGGAATATATGAAGAAAGGAATATTTATTTGAAGATGAGAGAGGAGGCTTCAAAGTGGCCTAGGTGAATTTGCCCCTTCTGGATTGAAGATTAAGACTTTTCTTGAGGGGAAGAAGATCGGTTAGAGGAAGGACTTCTTGTGCCGGCGAAGAAAAAAAATAATAAAAGAAAAGAATTATAGGAGAAGGATCTTCTATGGCCCAAGAAGGAGGTGCACAACAAAATTATGTCCCACCATTCGGAGAATTCCGGCATCGCCAAATTACCACGGTGGTGTACCAATGCAAGCATGGGGGAGTGGTGCAGCCATACCCCCACCATTTTTGCGGTGCCCAACGTAGCCTTTGCGAGCCATATGCACACCTTCCTCAACCACAACAAAATGTGGCCACCATTGGAGGATACGCTGCAAGGAACATGCAATTTATTGCAGCCATCCAAACCAATGCAAACTAAATGGGTGAAGGAAATGCAAACATAGCTTATGTGCTTGGACACCTTCACCTAGCACCGTCGGACAATTCATAGGAGTAGTGGTGCATTCCTATTACAAGTAAGGGTACAACAACCAAGACTATCAATATCAACCACCGGCGGAAGATTAGAGAGAGGAGGAGCTTTAGTTATCTTTCCTTTACCCCCTTTTCTTTAATTTTCAGCTTGTATGCACCTATGTTTGCGTAGTATTTTCAGTTTTGCTTTAATTTTCAGTTTTTAGTTTAATTTTCAGCATGTGTCTTAGTTTTTATTTTCATCATGAATAATGTCGCCACCAAGTTTTTACCTTTGGTAAAGTTACAAAATTCGTGCCATGATGATATATGATTAAAATTGCAGCTTTGTTCATCTTTGTAGTTGATTTATGCATGTTTAAGCTAGTGCTCTCTTAAAAATACAGATCTGAATTTATTTAAATGCTAGCTTAATTTTCAGCGGAGGTCATGATTAAAATAAAGACCCATAGTGTTTTATGTGCTCTCAAGTTATGAATAGATTGAAGATGTCTTTTATGCTCAAAAATATTGCTAACCTTGTCACAAATATCACTTGTGTGTTGCTCAACCTATCCAAAGCCTTATATATATTTGAGTGCATAAACCTTAGTGTACAAGATTTATTTTTGAGTGCGTTATTGCAGGCCATGATTTCTCTGGCCCGAGACTAAGAAGCTGGTCATTCCGTTTTTGCGTATCTATCTTTTTGCTAGCCTCTTATCCGTGCATTGTGTATCCCCGCATCGGTGATCTCACAAACTTCGCCGGATATCCACCCTTAAACCAAATATCATCTTTTTGTGATTACCTCCTTGACCACAACCTATCGTTGAGAATGGATCATCAATTCAAGGAAGATCGCAAGACGGTGCCAACGTTGAAGATTTCAAGTATCTCTCCAAGGAAAAATATTCCGGTACCTACCTTATTTTTCGCCTCTTTGCTCGAGGACGAGCACGTCTAAGCATGGGGGAGGAGGTAGGTACGGTGCAGTTTTAGAGTTCAAAAGGGAGTATTTTTAAAAAATATATATATATATATATAATGATGAAAGAAAAAATTCGGCGATGTACGTGACTTCCAAGGTGAAGAAAGAAAAAATATATATATATATAAGAAAGAAAGAAAGAAAGAAAGAAAGAAAAGAATGAGAAATATGAGAAACAGAAAAAATATATATGTGCGTAAAGTGAACTCCCCGGTTCTCTAAGAGTGCATTCAAGGCTTCAAGTTAAAAAGATCCATTCTCATTTTCCAACCATGTGCAATCCGATAACGAGGACTTCCTTTGTGCCTCGGGATCACTCTTTGCCATTTGCACATGTCCACTCATCTAAAGTGTGTGTATTTTTCTCTTTCCCCTCCTTGATTTAACATTATTTTCCAATGGCCTTTTTGACGAGTCTCGGTAAGACCATGAGAAGCTTGTCTTGTTTTGACAACACCTCATTTATAAAATCTTGTTAGGACTAAACTTTCCCAAAGCTCCATATAAAAGCCTACCACATATATATGAGAGGGAAAGGAGTAGAATATATAGGCTTGAGAGACAAGTGAGATGAGAGTTTATGAGCAATACATGAGATGATTTAAATTTGTGAATTTAGTTTAGCTTTTCTTATCTCGTTCTTCATTTCAAAAATTCGAGATCTATTTAAAACTTTGTGAGCATGTTAATACTTGTGGGATAAGCTTAATAATAATCTACCCTCCGTAGAGATGAAGGCTAGTACATTATGGAACTTTAACGAATTAAACTTTTGAGAGCATTATGTTTTTTTTCATGTATGATCAAGTGCAAGGTTTAAACATTGTTTGGCAATAATGATATCCATCGAAGGCTTACTCGAGGACGAGCAAGGTTTAAGCATGGGGGAGATGTTGACGGTGAAAATCCGTCAACCTAGCCATGAGTTTACCTTCGGTGTTGGCATGAGTTTTATACCTTATCCATTGGTACTAACCCCCGTGGTATAACAAGTTCACGTGTGCATGTCGTTTTTGGAGTTTAATGTTTATGCAGGGATATAGTGTTGAATGCAAGACTTTCGGGGTAAGTTCATCAAGCACCTCATGACAAGACCTTGAAGCCCTGAACAAGTCATGCAATGAAGCAAACTTAACTCCAAAAAGCGGGGACTTGATCCGAGAAGACGACGGACTCCGGGGACCCGACCGGAAAAGTGCGTCGAATCTTGCAAGACAAGGAGTTGAGTCCAATTCGGAGAGAAACCGACGACATGGACCTACATGCGAGAAGGGGGAAGCATCCAGAAGCAAGGGAACCGACCTCGGGCAAAGGAGCCGCGGGGCCGGGCCTAAATGGGCCCGGGCCGGCCGGCCCCGGTCCGGTTGGCCCGGGCCCATTTAGGGCCCAAACGCGTCCTCCTTTGCCCTAGCCGCCAATCGGGCTATTTATAGTCCCCCGACCGAGAGCCACGCGAACGGAAGTCGTATTCCGCCGCCGAGGAGCAAGAGAAGCTTGAGGGACACCAACTTGAAGATGAGGGTCGTGCTAGTTGTCTAGGGTTTCCCCGGCCGACGTGGGAACCTTGCATGGAAGACCACGTCGGAGCTCGGAGCGAGGATCAAGATCGAGGGAGGGCCCGGTGGTGATCTTGTTCATGTAATCATTCATGGTGAAGTTTGTAAGTGAATCCGATTTCTAGCGATTAAGTGCCTTCTCGATGATTTTGATTTCTTCTTGGTTTTGCTTCTTCTACGATCTATACTTAAGATAGATTACATAGGGTGCTCTTGTAGCCGCGGTGGCTAGAGGTGCATACCGGACCGGCCAAGTGATTTCAACTTGTTCTATCGAACTCGCCCTAAGCTCCCCGCATGAATAGGGATACGTTGTGACGAACGGGGGTCTCGAAAGGCGGATGTTTTCGGAGTCGGATGGGAAGGCCACGATTTAAAGATGCTTTTAATGAGATTCGCTTTGCTATCTTCATCTATCTTGTTTGGAGCTACAACATAAGCATGATCTAGATTCTCTAGATTGGTTATCTCTTGCTTTCTCTTGCTACCTCTTTAGTAGATTAGATTAGATTCGTTTTCTTTATGAGTTAGTAGATTAGATGCAACTTACCTTCATAAGATAACTTACCTTGCTTTACTAGATTGAATCCTTGCGTTGCACATTGTTCCACGGATTCGATACCTTGGGTTCACCACTCGAGGGAAGAAGGGTCCCTTGACTACGACGGGAGACTTGTCCGCTTGCAAGTCACAAACGAACTTTGATACAACTATTAACCGTCAACACTTTCATGTGCCCACTTCTTTTTTTTTCTGAAATGTGTGGACCTTCATGTGCCCACATATTTTTGTGGATTTTTATATTCAAAAGGGATGCTAAAACAAAAACATGTGAATGCAAAAAATATTATATATTTTTTTATGTCGCTACGGTACGGAGTACATGAGGCCTTGAAGAATGCAAAAAGCAGAAAATATTTTTATGATTTTTTAATGCAGGTAGGGAAAATGCTAATCTAAATACGCAGTGCGGAAAATAATGATAAGTACCAAATTACCTCTCGGCGAGAGTTTAGAGTGCTTACTCCCATGGCGTAGATGTAGTGGCCATTGATTGATCAGTTGATGACGCGGGTAGTGATTGGTCTTCCGAAGGTGTACCTTGATCTTTCTTCCTCCAAATTGTTTCTTCGATGGAAACCTTTCTGGAGTGACAGGTTCAGAATACTGGGCTGGTAGAAGCTGAGCGGACTTCTCCTTAATCTCTTCTTCAATGTTCTTGACATCCATCAACTTCGTGTTCAGCTTGCGTTGTAATCTCTAAAGGCGTCTCTGCGTCTTCTTGGGCTGCTCAGGATTAGTATAAGTATTGAATTATCAGCGTACCTTTTCAATTCTGAACTGGAAGTGGATCTTACCAATCCTGATGTAGATGATTGCTCTTGTTGTGTTCAGGAACGATCTTCCAAGCACGATGGGAGGATCTTGCTCATCTCCCATGTCTATGACTAAAAAGTCAGTCAGGACATAGTTGTCCTTTATCTTGACAGGTACATCTCGTGCAATTCCTTTCGGGAACCGTTGTGATTGATCCTCCATCTGCAAAATTATATATGTGGAATACAAAGGCAGGTCATCATGTATTAATCCATAGGTTACCTTAGACATTAGGTTGATGCCCGATCCCGTGTCGTAGACAACTCGCTGGAAGTTCCATTGATTAATGGAGCAGTGGATTGATGAAACTCCAGGGTCTTCAAGCTTTCACAGTAATGCTGAAGGGAACATGTTCTTATTCTCTGATTGAATCGTATTGATCATCCAAACTTCCTTCACATGCGGTTGAGGTCGATTATTTTTCTTATTCCTCCTTCTATCTCTTCTCTTCTCCTCAACAACTGGCTCGTGTTCCTAGGGGTAAGGATATCGGGGGTGTGCAGGAGCTTTTAGGATCTTGTTCTTGCAATTGAATCTCTCCTTCCTCCCATTCATGGTGAAGATGATCTTAGCGGCATCGGCGTAGATGACGGATTTGGCTATGGCAAGGAAAGGACGTCCCAAAATGATTGGAGCGTTCTCACTTCCCCCAGTCTCGACAACAACGAAGTCGGCAGCCACGTAGGAGCATCCTACCCCCAAACATACATCGTCTAGAATGCCCTCGGGGTGGCATAGGGACAGGTCTGCAAGCTGCAAGCACATGGTTCTTATATATTACCTTAGGCATTATCTTGATGCTTGACCCAAAGTCACAAAGTGCATTCTTGAAGGTGTAGGCTCCAATAGTGATGGTGATCACGGGCCTTCCTGGATCTCCTCTTTTGGCCGGCATGCCCCAGTCAGTCCATTTTGGGCCTTCTTCTGTCTTACTCAAACACAGATCTGCAGAATAGATATCGAAAAGATTTGCATATTCTAATTCTTCCGGCTGGCCCGAAATCTTACCTGGGTTAGCCGTGGGAACAGATGATGCCAGCTGAGAAATCTGAGACTCTAGCATTTTGTAAAGCTGAGTTGGTTCTTGATGGCAAAAAAAAACTTTCCATTCTATTACTAATAGTTTCGAGCATTTTATCATTGGAAGCTAACTTCTTAGACAGATTATCCATAATTCTACCCTGGTTTTGTACTAAGTCTCTTAAAGGTGAGAAACTATTAGAAGAATTATTACCTTGATAGTTACCTGAATAGTTACCTGGGTAGTTAGTCCTCTGCTGAGTCCATCCTTGATTTTGCTGGGGACGGTATTGGTTATTATTGTTGATGTAGTTCACGTCCTCCTCCAGCTGAGGGCATTGACTCCCTGAGTGTCCAATGTTTCCACACTCTTCACAGGTCATGCGGGATTCGAAGAGTTGCATGACTTCCTTCTTCTCAAGGGGTTTGTCTTCAAGCCTCTTCATTAGTAAATCCATTTTGGCAGATAGCATGTCTACCTCCTTGAGTTGGTGCATTCCTCTTTCTTTCTTGCGGGGTTGACGTTCCTCGTTCCAAGCTTGATTGGATGCCATCCTTTCCACAAGGTTAGTAGCTTGAGTAAGTGTTAGGGACAGGAAAGCACCTCCAGCTGCAGCATCCATCGTTTCACAGATGTTGGTAGAGAGCCCATGGTAGAAGGTCTGCAAGAGCAACCAGTTTTCCATTCCAGGATGTGGGTAGTCTGAAATGTAGTCTTGAATGCGCTCCCATGCTTCAGGAACAAATTCCTCGTGTTGTTGCTGGAAACTTGAAAATTTCCCCCATAAGGCATTGGTTTTTCCTATAGGAAAGAACTTTGCCAGAAAGGCAGTAGAACACAATGTCCAAGTTGTAAATTTGTCTTTGTTGGAGTAAAACCATTGCTTCGCTCGCCCCAATAATGAGAATGGGAATAAACGAAGTAGGACTGCATCACTTGGAACATCTTTGATCGTGAAGGTGTTACATATCTCCAAGAAATTTTGAAGATGTTTGTTGGCATATTTATGAGCTTTTCCACAAAATTGGCTAGCTTGTACCATGTTGATCAGTGCAGGATTGAGCTCAAAAGCAGCATCTCCTGCAGCGATTATCGGACCAGTACGAATGTTGTCCGGGGTCAGTGCAGAGTATTTGCATAGGGACTTGTTTTCCATTACTTCAAATGTGGGTGTTAAGCTTCGCGTTGTTGAATCTCCCAAGGCAAAAGTCATGGGCTGAGAATCAGGAGACCTAGGCTTTGACCTTGCCTTCCTTAAGATTTTCTCTGGATTTGAAACGAAGTTTTTTTGGAGGATTCTTATTCATACATTACCATGAAATAAGATAGACAAAAGTGGAAAGAACAAGGGTAAACCTGTTAAAGCAATGATAATTTGGGTTCTCGATACATTACGTGTGATAGATGCATGCATGCTATTACTAAAACTTTTTCATCTAGGCTATAGACTTTCCTTCCCGGCAACAGCACCAAAAAAGCTTGTTGACATTGCTAACATCATCGACTAGAAACGAATATAAGATCCATCTCTATCGACGACACCAGAAATGCAGAGGTAAATCTTAACACAATGCTAAGTGTATATCAGATGTTGCTTTCAGATAAACTAAAAGGTGAATTCTGACACCATTCATAGCACAACTTGATATAGGTTGTCAGCTCTGACAGGTGTGCCTAAAAACGCATGGATATGGTACTCTTACATATGCCTTGGATCTCTAGAAAAGAAGATATATATAAACAGGGTATCCGCAAGCGCACAGATATGAATATACCATTGTAGCATTTTAACCAGGAGTAAAACCAGGTATCGTATTTATATTCTACCACAGGGAAAGAAGTCTTTCTAATCCATAATAGCTAATACATGCTCATCTCTCAGTTTTATAATGTAGAGTGGCCAAAATATATCAATTGCTATAAATAGGGGTAAGTCACATAAAATATAGATAATGATAGCATTGTTCAAGTCATAGCATCATCAGCAGCTAGAAAGTGTCATTATAGCAAGAGAAACATAGCAAAGTCTAGCTAGAGAGGATACTCCTCGTTAATTCTAAACTATATGTCAATGCAAACTATGATAAGTGCAAACATTTAGCAATCATGGAAGAAGAACTATTATATTAATGCATGGGGAGACTATCCAGGAGGAACGCGGACAGTCGGAGAGCAACTTGTGCTATCTAAAACGCGGATGGTCCGTACCCTGCACGCGGACTGTCTGAGAGCAACTTGTGCCGCGCGGATGGTCTGCGACCTCCGGGCGGACAGTCCGCCAAACCCCTCCCGGCCAGAAACATCTGGCCAAACGGATCGAAAGGAGAGCGCTCAAGAACTAGCAAAGAACACGAAGAACACCTGGACGAACTTCACCTCGCGAAAGGTCCACCTGCTACCCGCGGACGGTCCGCCAGGCACGGGAACAGCAGCCCAAGCCTGAAACCGAAAGAGCCAAATCACCTACCCATCCATGGATCTCCAAAACGGCTGAAGCTCTTGAGGAAAGATTTGGGGAAGGTGTGAAGCGTCCCTAGGGGATGTTATGCCCCAAAACTTGAGTCCTCAAACGAACTAAATCGTCGGGAATCGAATCGAAACCGAGCTCAACCAAAAACCTAGGGTCCAACCGAAATCCTTCAATCGAGGCCGAATTCGAAGTTTGCGAGGTCAAGATCAAGCACAAAGATGCACGAGGCAACTATCCATGATCCCCACCAACAAATTCAAACCCAAACACCTCATAATCAAAGGAACAAGCCGCGCACGACAAACCAACGAAAATAGCTCGAAAAAGACATGAAAATCCAACGAGCTACAAGCGGGAAATCGACGCAACCATGAAAGCTTCCATTCACTCGGAGGTCAGATTCTTTACAAATGGAGGAAAAATCTAACCCTATGGAGCAAAGAAATGAGAAGCAGTCCGGATGGATGGATTGCCTGGAAACCCTAGAGCTAATATATATGAGTCCCCTCCGGGCCAGGCAAAAGACCACACTACCCCTAGCACTTAAGTTATGATACAAGCCCTCAGGGGCAAATAGGTCATGTAGCACTCCTCTTCATTGCACGGCAACACCGTCGCCGCAGACCGCGTCCTCCCAATGCAAGCCCTGCGATCCCGCCACGTGTCCGCCGGCATCGAAGCTTCTCGGCGCGCCCGGATCCTGTCTCTGCCCGCCGAGCCTCCGGTCTTGCTTTTGTGGTTCAACCAAGTAACCTGACGGTTTTATGGTGAACTGCCGCAAACCCCGCGTGCAGACTCCGGTTGTGAGCCGCTACCCTGCACCGACTCCTATCGATGACTTCGTCTTGCTTTTCTTACCACCATGCGGCCCGCACTTGACCCCGCTGGCCACCGGGTCTCTCGAGTCAGGCCTACTTGTCTCTCCACTCCTCGGAGGTCCCGCAAGGCATAGACCTTTCGCGCCCACTCTTCACCTGCACCAACGCAAATCAAGCCGCAACCTGCACCTGCAATACTCGGCCAAGAGTCAGTCCACACCACGTTGTCAATCTCTCATCACAGCAAGGAGTGACCAACCACCGGTCCTCGGACGCTCCGGTCCTCAATCTCCCCCTTGATGAGTGCATTGACAACACACACAAGTAACCAATTCAAAGAAAAGAGAAAAAGAAATGAAACGAAAGAAAAACTCAAGCAAGTGATAAAAAGCCAAACAAAAGCCAAGAAAAGATCACTTGAGTGAGAGATCTCGGTCCCCTAAGACAAGGGCAACGACTCGACACAACTGAGATAAAATGCTCCAAACTTGTCGACTCCTCAAGGTGAGGCAAAAGGGCTCGACACCATCGACAAAAGAGCACAACTAAAATTCAGGAGAAAACGAGCTCCCAAATGCATGAATGCAAGCTCCCCCTGAACAAATGCCCCAATTTTTCTTTCCTCGATGCAAAACTCCCCCTGGAAACATGAATTGGGTACTTTCCTCCCCCTTGTTGGTAATGCATGAATCAAGTCTACAAATGCAAGCATGTGCTTCTCAAATATACAAAGAGCACTACAACATGCTAAAATTGAGACATAGACAAGCAAGATAGCCATAATTTGAGCACAAGCATCGCCAACAAGATAGAAAGGGACATCCAAGCAAGTGACATAGCCATGAATAAAATGAAGCATTTTTCACAAAAATTTTCCTCTCATGAGCATAGGACCTAAACATGGTCAAAAGAAGCACATACAACATATAACTCACAAACCTCATGCAAGGTCATACATTCTCATCACAAGGTCATCACAAACACCTACAAGCTATCTCATGTCATGTCAAAGCCACCGAGCCATGTATCCACATCTAGATATGAGACTTCTCATTAGTGAACATCATGCAACGATTTAGCACCCAAGATAAGGAATTTAAAACATTTGTGTTATGGAAGCACATTTTTGAAGCATAGGCATTTCACATACCATTTTCATGATTTACAAGTTAAGCACGGTACATGAAGTGCCTTTGCGGCAAAAAGAAGCTAAGGCCTCTCCACAAGGAAGCATGTAGGCTAAACATTCATGATGATAGATGGATCTTTGATCCCAAATGAAAAGAACATGATTACAAGCACAAATTTAGCAAGATATAGCCATAAGCACCCAAATTGAACATGAAAGGAATTCTACTCACAAGAGGAGATTAGCATATTTATAAAAAGAAGTCTTCCACAAGCATATATATCCCAAAGCTACCAAGAGCATAGCTATACATCTCATGAGCATCAAAAGCAAAGTCACAACCTCATATCTAGCATATCATAGTGAGCAAAGCATATGAGAGAAGCACATCTCTATGGCATATGTTACAAATGCAGTCTATGATACAAAGATGCAAACATGATATGATACATAAATGAATATGCAACATGCATCGCAAACGAGCAAATGTAGTTTGGTCCAAAGGCTTGGTTAGGATATCGGCAAGCTGCTTTTCTGTAGGTACATGGATGAGATCTATGTTTTCCTTCTCAACATTGTCTCTCAGGAAGTGGTACCTCACTTCTATGTGTTTGGTTATGGAGTGAAGCACGGGGTTTTTGGCAACACTAATGGCACTCGTGCTATCACACATGAGAGGTACATCGGAACACTCCTCACCAAAGTCTCTCAGCGTGTATGTGATCCAAAGCAGCTGGGAGCAACAACTAGCGGCAGTAACATATTTGGCTTCTGTGGTAGACTGAGCTACACTAGACAGTTTGTGAGAAGACCAAGAAACAAGCGAGGAACCCAAAAACTGGCAAGTACCCGAAGTCGATTTCCGATCAACTCGACACCCCACAAAGTCGGCATCCGAAAAACCAAGAAGCGAAAGAGAAGAGGACGCCGAGTACCAAAGACCGAGCTAAGGAGTGTATCGAAGATACCTGAAGATCCGCTTGACAGTCTGCTGATGTGAAGTCCTCGGCGACGCCTGAAAACGAGCGCACAGACACACAAAAAACTGGATGTCCGGCCTCGTCGCTGTCAAGTACAAGAGGGAGTCGATCATGCTCCGGTACTCCTTCTGGTCCACGGGCTCTCTGTCCTCATCCGCGTTAAGCGCTGTAGTCGTACTCATCGCTGTCGACAGGGGCTTCAAGTGGTCCATCTTGAACTTCTTGAGGATGTCCTTCGTGTACTTGGCTTGATGCACAAAGGTTCCCTCCTTCACCTACTTGATCTGTAGCTCGAGAAAGAACTGCAATTCTCCCATCATAGACATCTCGAATTCTTTGCTCATATCCTCTGCAAACCTCACAACCAAAGAGTGAGACAAGACGCCAAAGACAATATCATCCACGTATACCTGAACGATTAGGATATCATCACCTTGCCTGAGGAGAAAAAGAGTCTTATCATCCTTGCCCATCTCAAACCCCTTGCTGAACAAGAACCCCCTCAAACGGCCATACTAAGCACGGGGAGCTTTTTTCAGCCCATACAATGCCTTTCTTAGCCTATACACCCTGTGGGAAAACTCAGCACTCTCAAAGCCCTGTGGTTTCTTCACATAAACTTCCTCTTCTAAAACCCCATTCAAGAAGGCACTCTTCACATCCATTTGGTACAACTTGAACCCTTTAGCCACAGAAAAGGCAAGAAGGATCCTAATTGCCTCCAAACGGGCTACAGGAGCAAATGTCTCATAGTATAGCCCTGAGCAACCAACCTCGACTTGTTCTGCACCACCTCACCATTTTCTCCCTCGTTGTTTTTCCACACCCATTTTGTCCCAATAGGTTTGCAATTTGGTGGTGGCTCCACTAACTCCCACACTTGGTTTCTATCAAAATTCTCTAACTCCTCATGCATGGCATTCACCTAATTCGGATCAGATAGAGCGTATCCAATGTCTTTCGACTCAAAAGTAGCAACAAAAGCTGAATGAGCAAAGTGAGAAGCATTTCTGGACCTCGACCGTGTCGTACGCTCATTGATGTCGCCGATGATTATTGAGGGTGGATGATCAACTTGAACACGCCTCGGTGCCTCTCACCTAGAGACAACCTCCCCCTAAGCAGCTGCTTCCACTTGATCTTGCTGGATCGTAGGCGGTGTAGGGGATGGACCATCCTGCACCGTAGTCGTCGTAGTGGAAGTAGAGGGTACATGCGTGGCTGGAGCTTCACCATCATCAACATCATCCTCTCCAGCATCATCCTCCTCGTCCTCAAAGATCTTCTTACCAACTTCATCATCACCTGCACACTCAAAGACAGACGAATTGCATGGTTGTGTCTCGTCGAAGGTCACCTCGCAAGTCTCCATGAATGGCTCACTTTAGGTGCTCGTCCGTGCATAAGCTCAAAGCACGTCTTGTTCAAGAAGGCCCTCAGAAAAATCTGGTTCCCAACATGGCAAGCGGTATTCACCGCTTCCGCCCAATATCTCCTCGGAGTCCTATGTTCATCAAGCATCGTCCGAGCCATCTAACAAAGGGAACGATTTTCCTCTCAACCACACCATTCTGACAAGCCACATAGGGAGAAGAAAACTGATGTTCGAGACCCAAATCACGACAAAAGGTTTCGAAACGAGAGTTTTTAAATTCATTGCCATTGTCGCTACGAATAGCTCGAACAAGCATCTCCATGTCTCTCGTTCTTCAACCTCAAGATTAGATCCCTCACAAAACCAAACATCTCCCCCTTGTGAACCAAAAAGAAGACCCAAGCATAGCGAGAATAGTCGTCCAAAACCACAAGAACATACCATTTTCCACCCGCCGAGCACACACGAGCTGGACCAACCAAGTCCATATGGAACAGCTCGCATGGCCTCTCTGTCATAACGGATGTCAGAGGCGGATGAGAGGCGGTGACCATCTTGACATGCCTACACGGAGCACATACCAAATCCTTTTGGTATTTCAACTTTGGCAATCCTCGGACTAATCCTAGCCCATTCAAGTGTGACAACAAGTCAAAACTCAAGTGTTCTAGTCTCCTATGCCATTTCCAAAGCTCCGCCGAAACACCAGCAACCAAACAACGAGAAGAGCCAACACACTGAGAAAAATTAGCTCTGAAAATTTGACCCTCGGGGACGATTGTACACACAAGATCGCCTCGAGAATCCAAAACACGAGAACAGCCCGTTTTGAAATGGACTTCAAAACCCTTATCAAGAAGTTAGGAAACAGAGAGAAGATTGTAACCCAAAGACTTGACAAGAGAAACACGCCGAAAGAGTCACAGACTTACCTTCACCGTGCCCACTGAAAGCACTCTACCTTTCCCATTATCCCCAAAAATGATGTACTCTTTGGTCATCACCGGGGTGAGGCTGGAGAACCACCATCGATCTCCGGTCATGTGTCGAGAGCAACCGGAGTCGATCAACCAAAAACCCAACATGCCTCACACCTGCAAAATCAAAAACGAGAGAGAGAGAGTGAGCAAAAGAGTCAGTACTGGGGTTAGTACAAAACGAATCAAACTAGTGCCTCGCCATTTTCTCAAACGTGGGGTTAGCAAAATCCAACCTATCTCTCCTAGGTGCAACACCCACATGTCCCCTTGGAGGACTACGCGTACCACGAAGGGGAGACCGTGGTCCGTAGCTCCTCTGGGACCTAAAGCTGTGATCATTCCCCCCATAGTCGTATTGGCCACGAGCAAAGGAATGTCCAGCAAACTCACCACGCCCAAATCCAACACGCCTACCACCTTCTTGTTGACGCAAAATCCGCACCCTGCGCCAAGCACACAGCAAGCCGAACAAAGCTGGCTTAACACACGAGCAGATTCCAAAGCGTGCGAGTCAATTTTCCTGAAATTAACAAAGGATAAAGCAGTTAAATACCAAAGCTTGGAACTTGCCGGGTGGTACCAGACAGTTCCATATTTGCGGCTAGAAAGCCATGCAAGATGACATATAGCTATGAGAAACTATCTGTCAACAGATTGAAAATCATTCGGGAGCTTTAGAACATAAAACAAAACATAGCCGAATGGATGACGTGAGTGTGACAAAAGATCGGTCTTTGTTTAAATAACGTTGCTCGTGCATGATCATGACCGATTTTTAATGATAAACAACAAATAAAATAAATAAAGTAAGCATACTCATAATTATGAGATAAACAAGCATGCATAGGCCAAAAGCACTAGTCTACCGCATGTCTAGGTACTTTAAAACCCGTCAAGTATGAGATCAAACAAGTTAATCCACCGCATGATACAACTTGTTTCAAATCACACCACCAACCACAAAGAGATCAATCCACCATATGATACAATCTAAATATGGAAGGCTAAAAGTATACGTTATTTAAAACAAAATTTATAAGCACGTCTTACTCATGGAAGCATAACCGAATACAGCTGTACAGCCGAATCGGGATCCGTGGAGAAGGAACAAACATTGCTAAAGATGATAAACCTGTCAGATTGAAATCGAGATCTAATCCACCGGATGATTAGCTCTAAAACAACCCAAAAACCTGCATCTACCGCATGATACTCAGTTCTATCAAGATTTACACAAGATTAACAAGCTTGAACCCACAACACGTGGCAACTTAGATTGATTCGGTTTCGGCTATTAGAGAACACGTGATCCATGTGCCGTATTGAGCCAAAGATATGAACATGTAACGTAAGGATCACCAAACAAGGTAAAGCCGATTCAAATCAATCCAAATTGGGCAAAAGAGTGTTACATGAATTTAAACATGAAGTAAAAACTCAAAGCAACACATGGTAACTTAATGAATCTATTAGATCTTGCCAAATCTAATAGAGCCGATAACTAGCTCCAAGCTAGATCTTAGCCCACCGCATGGCTCGTGATCTAACAAGAAACCCTCTTGAACCAAGCTTAAATCCACCGCATGATACTAAGCATGGTAACAAGACTACTTGCATCACGATCTAAATCCATCGCATGATACTAGACATGACACAAGGTTGTCGGTACTTACGGAGGTCGACGGATCGATGAACCCTTTCGAAGAACTCGGCGACACAACTAGAGGACTCGAAAGTTTGGCGTAAAGCTGGTTTGTTGTGAGAATGTTCGATTACAATTACATACATCCAGGGTTAATATTTATACCCTGTCCTAACATGACTCATGGTGGGCTACGAGCGCAATATTTGATACCTAATTTAATGCCCAAGTGCGAATGCTTATCCATCCATTCGCCCCTTCCTTCCGTTCGGGCCACGTCACCACGCGATCCCACAAATCCAGCGCAAACAGTCCTTTTGCCGAACGGAAACAAACTGCCGACCGCAGGCATTTCTGCCGAATCTTCTGAAGAAATTTTTCCCTGCCGAACGAAATTTGTTACGAAGTTCGGCCCACAAATCAGCCTCCTTCCTGTACTAATTTTTGGTGTTAACATATGCCCCTTCAATCACGGGATAAAAGTGATTTTATTCCGAAATTGACTGTAAACGCCAACGTCTTCAAGTCAAATTTGTTCAACACCTATTCTCTCTCCCTGCAATCCATTGGAGTCTCCGTTCAGATCCAAACCCTAGGTCATCTTTTCCCCGAGCTCAAATCGTCAATGGCAGATCAAAACCAAGCTGCTCAGGTAAATTTCATCCCCTTATGGTCCATTCGGCATTATTCTTTTCGACTCCTACCTCAGATTTCTTCTTCCATCTTTTCTGGATAGGAGCTTTCCACCAAGCTTTTGATTCACACTGAGGCCAACTCAACATCATATTTCCTCAGACCTATGGGAACTTCTGATCCCCGCGAGTTCATTGAAGCCGAATCCAAGAGAATCCCTTTCAAAGCGGCTTTATCGGGGCCCCCACGTGGCAAGATGCTTTCAAGAGCGGCCTTTGCCCCCAATTGCGCTGGAGAAATTGGTACAAGAGGATACTTGCAGATAACAGCGCCAAAACCAGCAATTGGGACAGCCTCCGCATCGCCCAGTGCTTGGAGTTATCCCTAGCCGAGACCCCCAAGAATGAAAATCTTTTGATAGTAGACTGCCATTTCTGGTCAAATGGTGTCAATGCTTTCCTCTTTGGTCACGGCCCAATGTCTCCTACTTTGGCCGATGTATACATGATGACCGGCCTTGATATCTCAGGACCCATGTATCCCTTCCAATACAAAGGCTCCACAAGGCAGAAAGGAGTGAAGACAGGAAGTGGATACAAGTCATATATCCAGAATCACATGAAAGACGGCCCCCTGGGTGAAGTTGATTACGGGGCATTTACGAACATGTGGCTGTGTAGATTCATATTCTGTGGTAAAGCCAATGAGCCAACTTTGAACCACATTGCAATGGCTATAGATTTGGCTACTGGTCATTGCGTCCCCCTTGGAAAATATCTCCTAGGGAGTGTGTATCATATGCTCCATCAGACTATTTCTCAAATGCATACCGGCCAGAAGATATCATGTGTCAACGGCCCTTGGTGGTTTGTGCAGATGTGGCTGCAACTGTACATGCACCGGATTGTTGACATCAATCTCAACAATCGGCATTTCCCTTCATCCAGCCACAAGGAAGGAGAAGCTCAGATTACCGAGAGGATGCCAAACCCATCGAGAAGCCGCTTCAACCATATCCGTTGACCGGAATGTCGGTCGGCTTTTTGAGCTCTTCTTCGAGAGGTTTCACTGATCCCCTTTGGCTCCCTTATCTGAACAATGATAATTTGACTCTCCCCTTTGAATTTTCTTTTGAAACTGGATGCCATGATGCAAGATCTATAGAAATCTTTAACATCTTTATCCATCCATGCGCCTTGCCAGCAGAATTCTGTGGAGGAAGGTTAAATCACAACACCTATGAATATTATCAGCCAAATATGATGTCCCGACAGCTAGGATGTGGCCAAATGCCTCCAAGGCTATTTCTTCATGAATTCCTCAAACCCAGAGAGGAAATCAAAGAGAGCATACAAGCCAGAAGGGTCTTTGAATACCAATGTAGCCCAACCCTTTATACCTTGCTTTTCACACCAATAACAATAGCTCACCCTCTCTTTATCTCCTGGTGGCAAGAATTCCATGACCATATCTTTAGTGAGCCAATGCACTCATTCTGTCTTGAGCTGATGCCTGACTTTCAGCCAACTTCAGAGGTAACACACTTATCTTTTCTTTGACCAGGCATACTCTTCACTACTAATCATGATTTTGGTCATCTCTTGCAGAATACAGTACCTGCCCCTCGAGCCAGGACAATTGCTTATAACGTGGTAGGTCCAATTTCAGCTCTGGGATTTAAATCCACAACTCTGGCTCAGCTGATGTTCAGATATGCCACAATGGACCCAACTCTCATCAGCTCAACCTCTGACAAGAGAAAAGCTCTAACCTTGGTTGCACCTCCAGCTGCCAAGAAGAAAACCCACTAAAAAGGTCCCCATTTAGGTAAGATCTCCTCTTTCTTGAACACAAGACCATTCTTTATCTAACAAATTTCATCTTGTGCAATTCCGGACGAACCCAAGCAACCATCGGCTTCGAGAATGCGCAATGCTCCATCCGTTGGTATGACCTTTATTACTTCTTTCTCTTCAAAGATCATCATTTACACTGGCATTTACTCTTCATCTGGTATTTGCAGAAGAAACACTGGTGAACCAACCTGTGGAGATCTCCTCCCCTCAGCATACTTCAAGTCCAAGTTCACCAAGGACTCAACCATCTCCTGTTCAAGCAGAAACTTCAACTTCGCCAGGGATCCAACCACCCCCTCCTCAAGCAGAACATCCAGCTTCACCAGAAATGAACCCATCTTCAGTCCACCCAGAAGCTTCAAACTCCCCAAGGATTCAATCTCCCCCTTGCCAAGCAGAAATTCCAGTCTCTCCAGGGATGAATCCACCTTCATTTCAGCCAGAAGCCTCAAATTTACCAGGGACTGCACCAGCTTCCCCTCAAGTAGAAGCTTCAGCTTTGCCAAGAACTCCTCAGACTCCTCTTTCACTGATCGCCCAAGAAATTCCCCCTGAACCTGAAGTCCCTGCCCCAATTCAGGGAATCAGGCATGAGGTAAGTGCAGGAACCCAACTCTGTTATCTCTTTTTAATAAACCATTCCTAATTCGGCAATCCTTCTCTCTCATGATCAAACTTCATCACCACCAAGCTCTTCGTTTATGGTGAATGATCCAACTGCCAAAACAGGGGATGAAGAAACTCCAAATCAGGTTCTGTCAGAGGAAAACCATGCAAGGCTCAGAGAAATCTTTTCCTGGCTGCAGAAAGATGCCCGAGATCAAGTCAAAGATGTTGATCACTTCGAGGAAATGCTTGAATCCATCGATCAAGAGCTCCCTGAAGACATCAAAGCTTCCTTGGAGCCTATCTCAGATCTGGATATTCATTATGTGGCAATAAGGCGAGCCTTGAAGAGCCAATCCTCCCGACTGGATCTTGAGCAAAAGAAAGCCGTAGCCGAACAAGTTGTGAAAGGTTCACAAGCCCAAATTTAGAGCAACAAGGAAATCTTGGCCAAACGCAATCTGCTCTTGAATTGAAATTGCCGGAAAAGCCGCATTAGAAACCGAGTCGAGGAATTTGTCGGCCGAAATTGAAGGCGATGAGAAAAAGATAGCCGAGCTCCCTGGATTAACAGAGAAAATCCAAGAGGAAGCATCGGCGGCCATGATCGAAGCAAACCGGCTCGAGGCACAACTCTCCGCCCCCGTCCAATACTCAAATAGATTACCAGGAACGACTGGAGAATATCCATCAGATAATATCAAATGCCCCTAGTGTAATTGCAAAGTACTTGAACATCTGATTGTACTAAGCAATGTGTAACTGAATTAATCGCCCTTGTAACCTTGCCTTTTATAAACTGCATTCCCTCTTTTCTGTATTACCTTGTTTGCAATTTCCTGGACGATTCATTCAAATAGCTGCAGTAAAACAATACCATATCCGAACAGCACTCCAACCGCGATTCAGCTGAGCCAGTCACCCGAATATGACTCACCTTAGATTCCAAATGACCCGACGGTGATTCGGTTAAGGAAACATCCCCACCTTCCAAGTTTCTCGGGATATGCACCACGATCCAGGGCCACGATCTCTTTGCCATCCCTATAAATAAAACCGTAGGTGCCCCTTGTCTTTTACCAAGCCTTTAGCCTTCAAATCTTTGCCAATCTAAGCTTTCTTCCACCATCACCAGCCCACCTCCAAAACCAATGGCGGGTAGTGGCAACAGGCGCCGCGCCGCTGACGAGGCGGAAGGAAGTCGTGCCGGCGCACGTCGGAGGAAGTGATCGTCAACTTCACTTATGACTCTTCTTAGATTTCCTCCTGTCTCTGACGATCTTCTCTGTTTCAGGCTCATCCAATGGAACCCGGCCCCTGCGCCGGCCATGAATCCGGCTCTGCCGGACGACTCCTCGGAGTCGAACAACTACTTCCCCGTGCCCTACGGGGAGCTCGACGCCCTCCGTATCAAGGCGGAGCTTGAAGAAGCCCAGCGCGAGCTGGAGGGTGTCTCCAAGAAGGCTGGAATCACCGAACTCGAGTGGGAGGACCAGCGCAAACAGTTGCTGGCAACCATCGACGGTATATCCTTTAGATTAACTTTCAATCCAATTCACCTTTCGATACTAACCACCATTGCCTTGCAACTTTGCAGCCCGCGACGCCGAGCTTGACCAGCTGAAAATGCTGGTGAAGTAATTGGGCGACAAGGTGAACGCTCCCGGAGACACGCCGACGGAGCACCTCACCGCGGTAGAAGACCACGTGGACGAGGTGGCTGTGCACGGCATCCGCCTCGGCACCACCCTGGGCTTGGCCGCCATGGCGACGCACACCGGCATCGACTACTCCATCTAGCCGCGCGGCTTACAGGGCGGCGCACCAGAAGACATCGACGAGATCGAAGTCATCTTGGAGCGCCTCGATGGTCACGGCGATGCCATTGCCGAACTCACCCATCCCCGGTCCGTGCTAAACAGGCTTTTCGATTAGATTGTACTAAGGATGCTTGATTTTCGGCAATCAATAAAGAATTTTAATTTCCATGCTTGTATTGTGATGATTCCCTCCTGCTCGTAGATGCGAACTTCACTATTTTCAAACGAATTCGGGACCTTTACTTGAGCCGAATACGTGAAAACAATTGCCCCTTGGCACAAAATCCGCAGAAAATCCTCAGTCTGGGAACCATAAACACTGTTCAATGAAAAACCCTTCGCATTCGGGAAGAAAACCCTGCCGCTTGGTATTCCAATAACGTACGCCAACCAGTCATCACTCCCAATGTGCTCTCACAGTCAATAAAATAGCCACCCTGGGTGCCCTGCAAATCCACTCGCATACTCTTCCATCACTTCACATCTTCTCCCCCTTGCTCAGAGGAGAAAACCCCAAAAGCCATGGCGGACAAGGGAAAGCAACCCATCAAGGAGGACAGCATTCCACCAAAGAAGCGTACCATTCGAGAGTGAGTTTTCTTTTAATCTGTTTCTTGCTCTCATTTGCAATCTCATGTTTACCCCTTCTTGTTTTCTCCAGCCTTGATCTGCTTCCTGAAGAAATCCTTGGGACTGAAGAAACACCCGAGTACATCTCCTCTGACTCCTCCCTTGAAGAAGAGGACGCCACGCCGGAACAGAGGGTCAATCATCAATTGCGTCGCCGCATTCGGCATCTGGAGCACGATCTGCGAGACATCACTGCCCGCTGCCATGCCGAACGCGAACGCCGCATGAGCTTGGAGGCATTGATTGGGGTAAGATCATCATCTTCATTTGACTCCCGTACTCAATCTCATTTTCACTTGACAAGCTGTTCCCCTTTTCGGACTTCTCGACGAGTACGGTAACTTGAAGGTCGCTTGGGACGGCCTAATGGAAAGCCGCAAGTCATGGCAATCCTCGAAGCTTCCGGGTTGCCGTCATGGTGGTCCTGGAACAGTTGAAGAGGGAGGAGCTGAGGAAGCAAAACAAGAAAAATGAATGAAGCATACTTTCGCTGCTTCCTCCAGGCCTTCTGCTTCCCATCCCCTTGCAATCTTGAGTAGCTGGATTGTCAAATAAAAGCCTGCAAGAAACATCTGTAATGTTATGTATTTTCGTGCTAAGGGCAATACATCTTAGTATTGGCCATTTTCCTGTTCAGGATTTTTTGTTCTAAAGGCGGCTTCTCTCTTGAACGCCAGCTATCCCTGAGTATCAAATGCTTGTAATCCTGGTGTTTGTACTCAACGATCAATTTCAATGCTAGGATAATATTTCTTCAAATATCTTCCATTTATAGCCGTAGTAAATTCTTCTCCTAGCAAAGTTTTCAATATGTAAGCATTGCCAGGTACACATCTGATTACCCGAAAAGGTCCTTCCCAATTTGGGGACCATTTGCCGAACACACCGTACTTAGTCCCGGTCGGCAATAACGCCTTCCAAACTAAATCTCCTTCTGCAAATTGCTTAACCTTTACTTTCTTGTTGTAATACTTAGCAACTCGCATCTTGTTTTTTTTCAATGTTTTTCAGGGCTTTAAGACGAATCATATGCAAATCTTCTAACTCGTCCATCATTAAGCCACTGTAATCTTTGGAGCTCAAATCCTTTCGCAAACCACTCTCCTTGAATCTGACTGCATTTCTCAGGGCAAAACAGCATGATGCCCATAAACTAACTCATAAGGAGAAGTTTTTGTAGCTCCATGAGGAGCCATTCGGTAAGCCCATAAAGCCTTGTTGAGTACCGAATGCCACCTCCTTAGCTTCTTGTCAATCTTCTTTTGTATAAGCTTGATCATGATCTTATTAGAAGCCTCTCGCTTGACCATTAGCTTGAGCATAATAAGGAGAAGAATTAAACAATTTGATTCCCATGCTTTCGGAAAACTCCCCGAACTCCAAAGATACAAAGCCGAGCTCCTTGATCAGTTGTAATTGTTTGAGGGATTCCAAACCTATAAATGATGTGTTCTTTAACAAACTCAATCATGTTTTCTGATGTTGCTTTCTTCAGTGGAATTGCCTCAACCCTTTTGGTGAAGTAATCAGTTGCCAAAAGCACAAATTTATGCCCCTTGCTAGATGGTGGATTTATTTGGCCAATCAAATCTATACCATCCTCTGAATGGCCATAGCTTGATAATAGGGTTCAAGGCTGACGGTGGAACTCTCTGGATGTTCCCAAACCTCTGACAGTCTTGACAACCTTTGTAATATTCAAAGCAATCTTCTAATATCGTTAGCTAATAACATCCAGTGTGCCTGATAACCCATTTTATACGATAGGCTGATTGATGCGCTCCACACAGCCCATCATGCACCTCGCTCATCATTTTCTTTGCTTCTTCTGGACCCAAGCATTGCAGCAACACCCCATCTAACGATTTGTAAAATAAGTGTCCATCCAGAAGAACAAATTTTATAGCTTTATACCTGAGCTTCCTAGAAACCTTTCGGGATGGATTTTCCAGATAATCAATAATTTCCTTTCTCCAATCATCCTCTGCAAGATCACTCCTGAAAGCACATACCTCCATGGCAAACGCTTCTTGATTCTCTCTATAACCTGAAGCACTTTGAGCCAACATGTTTGCCTCTTCATTGTGTTCTCTAGGAATATCTGCAGAATTACTAACCGAAAACTCTTTAAGATTTCCCCGCATTTTTCGTAGTAATTTCTCGGGGCATCACTTTTACATTCATATTGGCCGTTCAATTGTTTTATAACCATCTCGAATCTCCATAAATTTCAAGCCGAAACAGCCCCGGCTTCTCTCAGGTATTGAAGCCCTCTAAGTAACGCCTCGTACTCTGCTTGATTGTTTGTGACAGTAGGTTGAATAGGGATAGCAAACTCAAACATCTCACCTCTGGGTGAAATTAATAAAATCCATACTCCTCCACCTTTACCACATGAGGATCCATCAAAGAACAAAGCCCAAGGAGTAATTTCAAGCAAATCAATTGATGGATCACGATGCTCAGTAATAAAATCAGCAATAATCTGACCTTTTATAGCTTTTGCCGATTCGAACTTCAGCTCAAACTCAGATAAGGCCAAAATCCACTTGCCAATCCTTCCATTCAAAATTGGCATAGATAACATATGTTTTATCACATCAAATTTGGAATATACAACGCATTCGGCATTCAACAAGTAATGCCGAAACTTTGTACACGAGTAGTAAACACATAAGCACAGCCTCTCCGCAGCCGAATACCTGGTCTCAGGATCAAGTAATTTTTGGCTAAGGTACGCTACTACCTGCTCCTTTCCTTCAAATTCTTGTATAAGGGCCGATCCAATGGTTTGGGTATCGGCCGCCACGTACAACTTAAAAGGCTTGTTCAACTGTGGAGGCACCAGCACTAGTGGTTCCTTCATGTATCGCTTGATCTCATCAAAAGCCTTTTGTTGTTCGTCACCCCATACAAATTTTTGGTCCTTCTTGAGCTTTAACAGTGGAGAAAAAGGCAAGACCTTTTGTGACAAATTTGAAATGAATCTCCTCACAAAACTGATCTTGCCAAGCAGTGATTGCAACTCCTTGAGATTGGTTGGAGGAACAACTTCGTCGATAGCTTTCATGCTTTTCTTGCCAACTTCAATCCCTCCTTCGTGTACCAGAAATCCCAAGAATTCTCCAGCTGACACTCCAAAGGCACACTTGTTTGGATTCATCTTCAATCCATGCTTTCGGGTGCACTCCAGATTTCTCTTTACATCCTTCAAGTGTGAGTCATAATTCAAAGATTTGATCACGACATCATCAATATAAATTTCAACAATCTTGCCGATCAACTCGTGAAAGATATAATTCGTGGCTCGTTGATAAGTTGCACCGGCATTCTTCAACCCAAATGTCATGACAATCCACTCAAATAAGCCTATATGTCCAGGACATCTGAAGGCTGTCCTCGATATGTCTTCTATTGCCATAAATATTTGTTTGTACCCTGCATTACCATCCATAGAACTAATAACTTTATGTCCAAAGAACAACGATCAACCAATAGATCGAGCAACGGGCATTGGGTATCCATCCATAGGAGTGGCTCTGTTCAAATCTCCGAAGTCTATGCAAACCCTCATCTTCCTATTTTTCGTGTAAACGGGGACGATGTTTGAGATCCACTCCGCATATCCGCACGGCCGAATGAAATTTGCATCAAGTAATCTCTCAATTTCCTTTTTCACTTCGGCCAATACTTCATCCTTGTAGATTTTTCGGGAGGCTGCTTCATCTTTGTAGATTTTTCGGGAGAGGCTGCTTATATGGTTTAAAACCAGGCTTGATGGGCAACCGATGCTCAACAATAGAACGATCCAAACCAGGCATCTCCGAATAATCCCAAGCGAAGCAATCTTTATACTCCTTTAACAGCTTGATTAGTTCTTCTCTGAAACTTGACTCTAAGTTAGCACAGATAAATGTCAGCCTTGGCTTGTCACCATCTCCAATATCAATTTCTTTTAATTTATCAGCCGACATACATCCACGTCCCAACTTTCCATCAGTTCCATCCACTGGATTATCTATTTAAAAATTACTATAAGAGCCGACTGCTAGAATCGGTTGTTGATCACTGCTGACTGGTTCAACAGGACCTTCCCCCCATTCTTTTCCTGAGAAGTAATCAATGCCTTGATACTCCCAGAAGGCTGGTTCAACATTAGCTACGCTCACTGAATCATCTGCTTGGACCACATCAATGTCATCATCCACCCACTGAACAAGCTGTTGATGCATGGTAGATGGGATGCAGTAGTTGGCATGAATCCAGTCCCGTCCAAGCGACAAGAAGCCGTAAGCTCCTTTGCCCTCAATGACAAAGAAGGTTGTGAGCAATGTTTTGGACCCAATCATCAAGTCCACGTGCACGCAGCCCTTGGTATCTGAAGGATTTCCAGCAAAATCATTCAGAATTATGCTTGTTGGCGTTAAGTCCCCGGGGCCCATGCCAAGCTTCCTGAAGGTGGAGTATGGCATCACGTTGACCGCAGCCTCGCCATCAATAAACATCTTGGTCAATGGCTTGCCATTGACATATCCCTTCAAATACAGTGGCCTCATGTACCGATTCCTGGCCGGCTTGTCAAAGGTAGCCTACTTAGCCAATATCAGTTGTGCCATTAATCCCCCAAGTTGCTCATCCTCATTGACATCTGGAGACACCTCCTCCTGCACAACTTGGTTAGCGGGTGCCATGAACTCATTCGGCAGAAAGTATACCATGCATGCTGGAGCCGAACGACCTGATCCTTCAGGCTTGTCTTTTGGGCGCCACACTTGTTTCCTCTTGATCCCCGCCTGCTTCAATTCTTGGTTCCTCAAGTGTTGAACCCTTCTCTTTTGGCTTTTCCTCAAGCCAGGCAGGCACCACTGTCCTTCTTGCCAGATGTACTTGCGCTCCTCTTCTTCTTGATCAACCCACCTTTGGTCAGCTTGTCTTTTCCTTGGGTGATCAATGACCTCATTTATTTTTAGACGCCGACCGTCATTAGGATGCATCCTTCCAATTCTTTCATGGACGGATCGGCGATTGACAGTTTCTGCTCGTATTCGAATATTTATCACTTGCACTCGGGGCAATTTCTCAATGTGGGGAGATTCAAGCCTTCGTTCCCGGCGGTGTCTAAAGAATGCGCACCCCCAATGTGCACGCTCCTCGTTCCCGCGCGTGCTCTTCTAGTTCTCTTCTGCGCACCTCTTCTTCAAACCTGCGCCTCTCCTCTTCATATTTCCGCTTCGGTAGCATTCCTTTTCTTGCCGACGTTGCCATTTGTTAAGGAGAATGCGTGTGGTGTTAACACTTCTCTATGTGGTGGCTCACCTCGACGCACAAACTCACGCCTCTCACGAGAGTAAATGGTATGCACCATACCCTCACCTCTTGGCACCAACCTAGGCTCAGCCACACCACGAGAAGGGCGGTACCTATCCTTGTTGGCCAACTCTCTAGCCAACCTCTCCTCACGCTTCCTCCTGAAGCAGAACTTAGCAAGGTTCCCATCCTTCCCACAATGCTCACAATGGAAGGGTTTTGGTTT
Source organism: Cenchrus americanus (assembly GCA_947561735.1). Taxonomy (NCBI): domain Eukaryota; kingdom Viridiplantae; phylum Streptophyta; class Magnoliopsida; order Poales; family Poaceae; genus Cenchrus; species Cenchrus americanus. The sequence goes on along the minus strand of OX387239.1, from coordinate 181,500,469 downwards.
TGGCTTTGGTTTTGGGTTCTCCTTGGGCTCTGGTTTCTCCTCACTCGGTTTCTCTCCCTTCTTCCCAAAGAACTCATTCCCCAAGACACTCTTGAACTTGATGGGTATCTAGAAGTTGTCGGTTTGTGGAGGAAACACGGGTGGAGCTGTGGTTGTGTCTAGTCGGTTCCTAAGATGATTTGGTTTAGGAACAAAGGCATTTTTGTGGTGGGTTTTGGTGGCTCTGGGATATCTTTGATCTTCTCCTCATTCTCACCACTTCCCTCACCAGCCTTGTTTGCCCCAAGCGCTTCCCTATCCTGGCGCTTGTATGTCTTGATCATTATCCTCAACTGAGGCTCATGACCAGACAACCAACCCATCAACTTTCTCAACTCATCGTTCTCATCCTGCAAACGATCAACATAGTGTGCAACCTCCATATTCTTCACAGCATTTATTTCACAAGTAGAACAAATTGTAGGAATAGGAGCTTTCAGCTAAGCCTCTAGAGATCTAGCATACACAAGCAAAACATCTAGCTTCTCATGCAAAACAGGACAAGAAGTGCAAGCACCAAGCAAGGGAGGGCCTAGATTTCATTTCATCTAGCTCAACCCTAAGCACATCTAGTTCCGCAACCTTGGAGGCATACTTCTCCTTAAGCACAGTCAATTCACCAAGAAAAGTGGAACAATCAGTGCATTCAAGTTCATTGGTCACAACAGGAGTAGACTTAAGAGAATCTATTTGAGCCCTAGCATCATCAAGCAAAGATTCTAGCTCAACCACCTTGTCCTTAGCCTCTCCAAGCAAAGACCTATACTCCCTCTTCTCCTTGTTAGTCTTTCTAAGAACATCATCACAGTTGTCAAGCAAATCATTCAACCTAGCGTTCTCCGCTATCAAGAAGGATGGGTCATTGTTTACCTCTACCTCGGAGTCGGAGCCCGAGTCATCCTTGTTGCTCTTCTTGCTCGCGGAGCTAAGTGCCATGCCGCAAAAGCCTTGGGTGGTGAAGCACAGACCGTTGATGTTCTTGCTCGACCGCTTGCCCTTGTGCCGGTTCTCTTCTTCATCACTCGAGCTCGATGAAGAGTAGCAGGAGCATGAGTCGATGTCGCTCGCACCGGCCACTATCGCTCGCTCCTTCTTCTTGTGACCACCACTCATCCTTGGCCTCCGCTCGGACTTGTTCTTGCCCTTGTAGTCATCCCTCGAGCGATGCTTGTGGTCGGTCCTCGGACGGTGCTTGTGCTCGGGCTTGACCTCCATGGCTTCTGGACACTCGGCGATGAAGTGTTCGTGCTTCCTGCACCGGTAGCACAAGCCCGAGCTCCTCTGAGCGTTCTTCCGGTTCGTGTACATGCGCTCGAATTGCCTGCTTAACAACGCAAGGTCCTCCTCGCCCAGCATGTCGAACTCCTCATCTGGCGTGGACACAAGGCAAGACAAAGAAAAATGCCTCGAAGACATGTTAGCATTAGTCCTTGAACCAGATACGAGAGACAAACTATGGGGATCAGTCGGGTTCTCGATCTTTGCACGCACCCCACGGTCCACCTCGGACGAATTGAGCTTGGAAAACAACTCGTCCACCGTGAGGGTCTCATACTTCATTGACTCTAGGATGGCTTCGACCTTCCCACTCCAAACGGTACGATATAGAGAATGCAAGAGCTTGACAGCCCTGTCATAGTCATCATACGGGAGCACGGCCACATTAGCCCTCATGTTGTTCACGATCACCGTGAAATGCTGAAACATGGCATCTATGGACTCACCTGGGAGATGAGTGAAGTTCTCGTACTCTCTCCGGTAGGTTGCAAAAAGCCGAGCCTGAACCTGAGCGTTCCCGGCATGAGCATTCTTCAGCTGCTCCCAAATCCTGCACGCCAAATCCTCTGTCCGAACCCATTCGAATTCGGATTCACACAGAGAACGGTACAGGTAGTAGACCGCCTTGTTGTTGGCGTCGAACATGTCCCTCGATCCTGGAGCAAGGAAGTTCAGCAGATGAACATAAGTTGTGTTCACTGTGACATCCCACGGGATTTGACCCTTGCCGCGGAGGAAAGTAGCCATCCGCCTTTGCCACATATGGTAGTTCTTACCATCAAAGTGTGGAGGACCTGAACCCCATTCCTGGTACGCCATCTTTGGATCTTAGACTAGTTAGAATCACGAAGATCTGTAACTAGCTTTGATACCAATTGAAGGATCGATATGCGACCAGAGAGGGGGGGAGTGAATGGGAGCCGATAAAAATTCTTCTCCAAATAGAGAAGTCGGCCTATACCCCCAAATTCACAATCAAGGATTCCCACACGAGTTTGCCAAGGTCACGTAGTCACAACGGACCAGCCAACCCTAGGAACAAACCCCAAACAATCCCAAAGCGGAAGCACGACTCAAGAAGCAAGGGACTAGCAACCCTGCACAGTGCCAGGCGGACGGTCCGCGAGGCTGGGGCGGACTATCCGCGGACACCGGGCGGACGGTCCGCGACCCTCGAGCAAACAGTTTGTTAAATGTAATAGAACCACCAGAAGCGCACCCTGAAACGCGGACGGTCTGTACCCTACACGCGGACTATCCGAGAGAAACTTGTGTCGCGCGGATGGTACGCCAAACCCCTCCCGGCCAGAAACAGCTGGCCAAACAGATCGAAAGGAGAACGCTCAAGAACTAGCAAAGAACATGAAGAACACCTGGACAAACTTCACCTCGTGGACGGTCCACCTGCTACCCGCAGACGGTCCGCCAGGCACGGGAAGGGCAGCCCGAGCCTGAAACTGAAAGAACCAAATCACCTACCCGTCCATGGATCTCCCAAACGGCTGAAGCTCTTAAGGAAAGATTTGGGGAAGGTGTGGAGTGTCCCTAGGGGATGCTATGCCCCAAAACTTGGGTCCTCAAACAAACTAAATCGTCGAGAATTGAATCGAAACCGAGCTCAACCAAAAACCTATGGTCCAACCGAAATCCTTCAATCGGAGGCCGAATTCAAAGTTTGGGGGGTCAAGATCAAGCACAAAGATGCACGAGGCAACTATCCATGATCCCCACCAACAAATTCGTACCCAAACACCTCAGAATCAAAGGAATAAGTCGCACAAGAAAAACTGACAAAAATAGCTCGAAAAAGACACAAAAATCCAACAAGCTACAAGCGGGAAATCGACGCAACCATGAAAGCTTCCATTCACTCGGAGGTCATATTCTTTACAAACTCAGTAAATATCTAACCCTATGGAGCAAGGAAATGAGAAGTTGTCTGGATGGATGGATTGCCCGGAAACCCTAGAGCTAATATATATGAGTCCCCTTCAGGCCAGGCAAAAGACCACACTACCCCTAGCACTTAAGTTGTGATACAACCGCTCAGGGGCAAATAGGTATGTAGCACTCCTCTTCATCGCACGGCCACGCCGTCGCCGCAGACCGCGTCCTCCCGACGCAAGCCCTGCGATCACGCCACACCTCTGCTGGCATCGAAGCTTCTCTGCGCGCCTGGATCCCGTCTCCGCCCGCCAAGCCTCCGGTCTTAGTTTTGTGGCTCAACCAAGTAACCCGGCGGTTTTCTGGTGAACCGCCGCAAAACCCGCATGCAGATTCCGGTTGTGAGCCGCTACCCTACACCGACTCCTATCGACGACTTCATCTTGCTTTTCTTGCCACCATGCGGCCCGCACTTGACCCCGCTGGCCACCGGGTCCCTCGAGTTAGGCCTACTTGTCTCTCCACTCCTCGGAGGCCCCGCATGGCATAGACCTTTCGCGCCCACTCTTCACCTGCACCAATGCACATCAAGCCGCAACCTGCACCTGCAATACTCGGCCAAGAGTCAGTCCACACCACGTTGTCAATCACTCAACACAGCCAGGAGCGACCAACCACCGGTCCTCGGACACTCCGGTCCTCAATAACAAATGTAAGGAACTAGATAAGAACTTACAAGAGTGAAGCTAGATCAGTATCTCGATCAGTCTCTAGACGATCAGGAGCCAAGTAGAAGCCTTGCCTCCTCCTAGATCTAGACTAGCTAGCTACTCTGCTATATGGTGTTTCTAGGGCGTAGTGTCTCTGACTTGGTGACTTGATCTGATGTATGATGCCTCTGCCAGGGGGTAGGGGGATGCTTATATAGTCCTGAGGGGTAGACGTGCGCCGTAGGATCAAACCGACCTAACCATGTGGTTTAGATTGATCATCATAGGCGGTGGAGGAAGCTTCTGGAAGCAGGGCCGATTTGGCACCAAGGGGGCGGTTGGCCCCACCACCAGGCCGGTCGGGCTGGGGTGGGCCCCCTCTAGGCCCACTTCGGCCAGGTGGGTTCTTAATCCTTCTAGATGCTTCTTTCTTAGGGGCTAAGTCGCGTTGAGTTCCGGAGCCTTCTGGAGTCTTCTAGAGTAGTTTCTTTGCATATTTTCTGAATAGTCCCTGTAGATTCATAGATTCACCAAAACTCGTGGAAATTGTCAATATAAATCCTAATAAGGTGATCTAATTATATTTTAGTCCTTTTTCCAATGAATGTGAGGGATAAAATTCACAGATAAAATGTGTCAACAGCTGCTGACACTAACGCATGGGCCCGTCACTTTTTTTGAAATGAAACTTACTTCCCAAAAATATTAGAGCCCATAAAACAGCACCTAAAAATCATAAAAATATGAACAATTCATATTTGGACATTTAGTATTTGAATAAAATATCAACAGTCACACTTGTGTGCCCAAAATTCTTATATTTTGTTTTTACACCCCATGGTAATTTTGTAATAATTCTAATAACATCATTTGCTCTAAAAAATCTACAAATTGACTTGGCAACATAATTTGGGTATCTAAACTGTCTTCAAAATTTCAAATGGTATCGACGAAGGAATAATATACTTTTGTACAAATGTCTACATCTCTCACAGTTTCCTAGAATGTTGCTTGAACATTGAAGTTTTCCACACTTTGTAACATGTTCGAACTCATATGCATTTGAAAACTTAAGAAAACCTTCTGTTCACCTTAAGCTTACGAAATGCAAAGTTTCACCACTTGTGGTTTTGTAAAACAAATATTATTTATATGTTGTACTTACAAAGAACAAAATAAGGCATATAAACATTATTCAAGAAACCAAATATACACTAAACAATAAAATTAATGAAAAGATGGTGATTTTAGAAAAATTTAGAAAAACAATCTTTAAATTTGGACTACTTACGACGAAGAAATACTTGTTACAACATTTCATTGCAGATTAAAAGGAGAAATGTGAAATGTTCTTCATTTGAATATAACTAGGCCCCACAGTCATTAGCGACACGGGACTGATAACCCGCGTCGACTTTGCTGCAATTACAAAATTTTAGACAGATAATACGAGCAACCTACAAAAGCTAACCCACTATTGATTTCATATTCCAATACTCTGTTCGAACTTCACCATTTCGCGACGGAGCCTATAGTCTTCGCTGCAAAACAGAGAAATTCCAAGCCATCCTTTATCCACGCCGCAGCTGCCACCGTTGCCTGCGCCTGGCTGATCGCCGCGCACATGTGCCGGAGGCGGCAACAGTTCACCCCAAATGCTCCAAGTCGAGTAGTGGATAGCACGCGCGGCCTTCTTGCGCAAAGGCAGACACCCCTTGTTGCTCAGCCATCTCAACGTCGTACTACGTCGCCCGCGACCCGCCTCATATACCACTTTGTGGTGTCATCAGCGGCGGCACCACCATTGTCCCTGTAGAGCAAGATGGTGTATAGATAGGCCGCCGCATCTTGCCCACCCTCGGCGGCGTGCCGGAGATCATTGCATCCCCAGTTTTCCATGAAGACGACTTTGATCCTGGAGAAGAAGCAAGCCTCCAGATTCTCGAGATCGGTCAGCAAAGCAAGGAAGGCTTTGTAGGCAGTGGGGTCCCACACCCAAGAAATCTCATCTCATATCCCCTCTATCGACAAACGTCGACCGACGTCGTCATGGCCGCACACGCGGCGCATGGTCAAGCAAGTACCGTGTAGGCTATAGAGGTCAGCCAAGGGCTGCTCCGAGGTTGCACAGACATGCGCCGCAATCACAATGCGGAGGTCTTGAGGGAGGTACAGTAGCGATGACGGCTAGTGCCGCCTGCTTCTTCCCGGCATGCTATTCATCTCCGACCGGGAATGGTGACGATGAGGAGTAGGCAGTTATTGTTTTTCCTGGGTAGATGAAGGGGCAAGGGATCTAAATTATTTTGGAAGGAGAAGATACAACAGATTTGTTTCCAAACATGGTCTAAGTGAGCAATGGAGACAACATTTGGCTAATCCGCGTAGTATCCTTTAATTTTTATTTGTAGATGACGTTTGGTTAATCTGTGTATGCTTTAATTCTACTCCCTCCGTCCCAAAAAACATGCGGATATGGGAAATGTGCCAGTCAAACTATTACAACTTTGACCAAGTTTATAGCAAAAAAATATTAGCATCTATGTCTTGAAATAACTTTTTTATAAAAAATATACTACTCTAGATGTGAGAATTGCATGTTTTATTTTGTAATTGTTAGTAGTTTTTTCATATAGTTTGACTCCTCGGGATGTGAGTACATGTAACGCCTGCATTTTTAGCTCCTAATAAATCACCTAATAAATCACGCGTGTTTTCAAAACTTTCTCGCTGAGCTCATTTACCCCCTTTTTGAAACCCCGATCGATTCTTTTCCCTCGGCGCGCGTGCCGCGAATCCCGCCGGCGCCACACGCACCGGGCCATCACCCACGCGTGTCGCCCCGGCGCCGCGGTCGGCCACCACGACGGGAATCCCGCACCGCCGCGGTCCCGCCGGCCGGTCCGCCTCGCCATCACTGCCGTCCCGGAATTGACGCCGGTATCCGAGAAACCCAGAAAAATCCACAAAACCCCTTCTCCTAATTTTTCTAGAAATTCTCCTAATTTTCTAAATCCCTTTTCTATTTTTCTTCCCTTATTTTCCTTTTTCTTTTTCCTTTTTCCTTTTCTCCTTTTTCTTTTTCCCCTTCTTTTTCCTCCCCTTTCTTCCTCCTTCAGTTAGGCCTCCAGGCCGCGACCCCCCTCGCGCGCCTCCAGGCCGCGACCTCCCTCCGGCCGCGACCCCCCCCGCGCGCCCACCTCCAGGACAACGCCCCCCCCCACTGGCAAACTGGTGACCGCCATTAAGGCGTGCTCGCCCGGACACGCCACCGAACCGGTCGGTCTCCTCCCCCACAGCCACAGCGGCCACCTGCACGAAGGGTCACGTCCCACAGCGCCGAGATGCACGGAAGCTCGCCAGCCCAAGGTCTACGCCGAGATATTTCTCCCCACTGCCATTGCCGGCCATCGAAGCTCCTAGAGCTCAAATATCCTCGCCGAACCGACCTTCCCACACCTATAAAAGGGCCAGACCGGCTCCCCACCTCGCCCCGCACCTCCACGACCATTTTCCCCTCCTTCCCGAGCCCTCCATTGCCACCACCAATGCCGCCCCGGCCACCACTGCGAGCAGCCCCACCGCCGGCCGTCGATCCACCTCTCTAGAGCACCCCAGCCCAAGGTAAGGAGCGAATCGGTTTCCCTCGAGCTCCTCTTCGTTTTGCCCCACTTCCCGGCCGTCCCCATGGCCTTGGTCGCCGGCGCCCCTCCCCCCTTCCACCGGTCGGCCTCCCTGTCCACCGCGCCTCTGTTCTGTATCGTGAGGGAGGGGAGGTAGAAGATGGTTGTTTTGCCCCTACCCCCTGCCCTTTTTCCACTTTTCCAAAACTGAACCCCCCTCTATTCTCTCTCTCCTTTCTTTCAAAACAGACCCTATGCTTTAAATTAAACCACAAAAACAACCTGTCCCTTTACAATTATACCCCTGGGCTATTTAGTAACACCCCCGCTAGGTTTAAATATTATAATTAGGTCCTTTTATTTTAAAATAAAATACTAACAGGTCCCTATTTAACCCTAAACACCTCCTTTAACCCGTCATTTCATGCGCGATTTTAATTCAAATCGTGCCCAAACTTCCTCACACCCATACGGGTATACCGCCACCAATCCGTCACCCAAAACCCCTACATAATATTTATTTCCCTATTTTATTTAATTACCTTCCTCGAGCGCTCAACCCAAGAAATTGTGTGTGCCTATATTGATTGCATGCTTGCTTGTGTGTGCGCTATAGCCGACGGAGTGAAGGAAGGAGGGTACCCCGAGCCGGAGTTTGGAACCGAGTACTGCGAGCAGGAGCCCGAGATCCCGAACGCCGAGCCGGAACTCCCCGAGGACTTCAAAGATGGCAAGTTCAATCTCATCCTTTAATGCATGCTTTGGTCCTAGTTTTATAAATACAACCCTATACTCGTTTTATAAATTGCATATTGTTTTACTGCAAAAACATGGTAGGATAGCCACCCTTCATTGCTATGATTGAACCTTGGTTTGGCCTATGTTGACGGTGTATTTTGGTACACCAAGCATGTTCATTACACTTTGGTTTGGATTTGATTATGGAACTAACCCGCCACAAGGCACACTAATCATATAACAAGTTCATCTATGTGCATGCATTTGGAAGTGTTGTGTTTATGTAGGAAAACATGGACATAAAGGACGGATTCACAACAAGTTCAAAGGAGCATTTATGGAGTCTTGTTCGTGTTCATGAGCTTGATGAAATCACTTCCAATGGTGGCAAGGACCGAAGTGCTACGAGGAACACCCCCGGGGATTGAAGCGTAAAAGACCGAACTTCATGCGAGGAGAACCTCCATCTTATACGCGAGGATGACATCGTCAAAATCATGCAAGTGGAGGAGGCAAAGTGCATAATTACATGAGGACCCACGGGAGCGAAGGGGCGACCGAACCGGGACGAGGTGGGCCCAGGCCGACCCAGCCCACTTCGGTGGCCGGTTCGGCCCCCCTTTCCTTGCACCCGAAGGATTTTCAACCCTAAAACCCTGGAGGCGCCGCCAATCGACAGGGGGAGAGCTATTCGCACCAGGAGGCCATCCACAAGCTAGAGAGAGAGAGGAGGGAGATCTCCGGAGGGGGATCGTCCACCTCGAAGGAAGCACCCTCACGTGGAGAAGGAAGACACCGTCGGAAGGGAAACCATGATCAACGGTGCCATGATTAGCACCTTGATAGGGTAATCTCCTTGTTCGTCCATGGGTTGTAATCGATCTTAAGATGTAATCGCACTTTGTTGGATTATCTATCTATCATCTTGTGTTAAATATACTTTAATGCTTAAGGTTAGCTACCATGCCGTAAAGGGAGTATGAGCTCCAATGCTTCCTTGGATCCATTCAATACGCCGTGTCCATCATAGGTCTAGTCATGAATACCTTCACGTAGTGACAGTATGAGAGGAGGGAAAGGGCAAAACCGTGGTCACAACCCCGATAGATTAGATTGGTTTTCATGTCTTTAAGTGATTGCATGCTCTAGTATCGTAGACCCGTGGGCGAGTGTCTTTTATTTTGATATCGTGATCATTCTCTCTAGTGTAGTTTAGTTGTTTCCTAGTATAATAGTAGTTAGGGTTTTAGTAGCTACTGCGTAGAAGTAGATTGAACGCTTGTAATCCCCTTGCTCCGCGGATTGACAAGAACCTTGGGAATCCCGTGGTGAAAAAGGTGTGGGGTTCGTACGCTTGCGGATCGTAGAGGGATACATCTTTTATCTGTCAACAAGCCCCTTTTTCTGGCGCCGTTGCCGGGGAACAAGCTAGTTTACATCGTTTGATTTGCATTTAACTTAGTTTTGTATTTTAGTTTATCTTTCGTTTGCTATATCTAACATATATTATCTAGAAAAACACTTGTTTCGTTTTTGTTTTTGTTTTTATCTTATTGTCTAGATGGCGTTCGTTAATCAACCCGTTGGAAGAATCGGAGAAATCATTAAGGGATTACGCTAGCCCTCGATGTGAAGACATAAAAGTACAAGAGTCGGATTCAAAGCTCGAAGCGACCAAGTATGAGATTAAATCCAAGATCATCGAGATGGTGGCGGCGAACCCGTTTGAAGGGATGGTTACGGAGAACCCATATAGACACATAAGGGATTTCATGACGATATGCAACACGGTGCGCCAAGGAGTCCCCGATGAATGGTTCAAATGGAATCTCTTTCCCTACTCACTTGCCGGCAATGCAAAGACGTGGTATTCGTTTGCATCCTTTGAAGTTGAAGGAAATTGGAACAAGTTGACAAAGAAGTTTTGCGAGAAGTTCTTTCCAATTATCAAGGTTCAACATCTAAGGAGGCAAGTGATCAATTTCATGCAAGGAGAAGAGGAAGGGATAGACCAAGTCTGGGATAGGTTTAATGGGTTAATCGAACAAGGACCAAGACTCGGCTTCTCCAGTGACGTACTCTTGCATACATTTTTCTTTTCCCTAACCCCTAGTTGCATGCAACACGTTGAAATGTGTGCAGGTGGGGATCTCATGGAGAAAACACTCACGGAAGCCGCCCAACTTCTTCAAAAAATTAGTAAAGCGGCTGCCATGCGAAGAGATTGGGAAACAAGACTTGCGGAAGAGCCGAAATATAATTCGAGGAAGAAGAAGTGTGCTGAATTTTCTAAAGAGGCAACCCCGGAAGTCACAAAAGAGGAGCCAATCACGGAAAAGCTTGAACAAGAACACATCAAGTCAAGCACTACCCCGAGTGTTGACTTCGTCGCATCGAATGAAGCAAACAAGAGAAGCATGTCAAGCGCGAAGCCACTAAGGGAGTTCGAACCAATGGATTGGGTTCTTATCGATTACGGAGAAGTATTCGACAAGAGACGACCGTTCCCTGATCAAAAGGGAATGGCGAGAGCATTGGAAGTGGATTTCCCACCGGAGAAGGAAGCGGAAAATTCATACGACTTTGAAACCACCGGTGAGATCTTTAAAAAACTCTTTGGAGACGACATAGTGGATCTGGAACACATAGCCGAGGTGAAGAGGATCATGGGGATCAAGCCCGAAGCATCACCATACGCTCGCCTTGCCGAAATTTACGCGATAGGATCCGAAGAAGAAGAGAAGATGACGCCACACTTGAGTTGCGAGATCAACGGAGTTTGATGCAAAGCTTTATGCGACATCGGAGCCCAAGTAAGTGTCCTATCTTCTAAAATTTATGATAAAGTTCAAGACCACAACCTAGACTTAGCTCCAACATCAACAAAATCTCTAGGTATTGCTTGCAACATGAAAGTAAAAATCTCTAGAAATTGTATACCAACCGATTTCTTTGTTATTGATGCTTACTATAGTAATCATGATCACATAATCTTAGGTAGGCCCTTTCTTAAGTTGGGTGATGTTGTGTTAGATGCCGGAGAAGGCAAAGTAACAATGAAGCTTAATGGAACAATGTACACATATAACTTTCTTCGTGCTTCTAAACACCTTACACCCTTTCCTCCCGAAGATGAAGAAGTAGAAGAGATAGATAGCCTTTGTTTTGTTGAAACCCTTAGAGACCCGCTGCAAAGAGCGATGGAAAATCAAATTAGTAATCAACAAGATGAAGAGCTAGAAGAAGCAACAAAAGGCTTAAAGCCACATGATGAAAGCGAGGAGGAAGGAAAATTCGAAGACATAGGAGAGATTAAACCCGAGGAGCCACAAGCGCCCGAGGTAGACCTTAAACCTTTGCCCAAAGTATTAAAGTATGAATTTTTGGGACCAGACAAAACCTATCCAGTCATCGTGAGTGACGAGTTGAGTCCCAAAGAAAATGAGAAGTTGCTGATTTTATTGAAAAAACATAGAAAGGTGATTGGATATTCGATTAATGATCTCAAAGGCATTAGCCCAGCCTTTTGCACTCATCGTATACCAATGGAAGACCAATGTAAGCCCGTAGTGGACCACCAAAGGAGGCTAACTCATGCCATGCGAGAGGTAGTATAGAAAGAGGTCATCAAGCTACTTGATGCCGGAATCATCTACCCGGTTCCGCATAGCGAATGCGTGAGCCCGGTACATTGTGTACCAAAGAAAGGAGGTTTGACCATGGTGAAGAATGAGAAGATGAATTGATACCGCAAAGAACCGTGACTGGGTGGCGGATGTGTATTGATTATCGTAAGCTTAACAAAGCGATGAAGAAAGATCACTTCCCCCTACCGTTCATCGACGAGATGCTCGAGAGATTAGCAAACCACGCTTATTTTTGCTTTCTCGATGGGTACTCGGGGTTCATGCAAATTCCCATTCACCCGGACGACCAACACAAAACAACGTTTACATGCCCTTACGAACGTTTGCATATAGAAGGATGTCCTTCGGTCTATGCAACGCTCCGGCCTCTTTTCAACGTTGCATGATGGCCGTATTTTCGCAGTTCATCGAGGAAATTGTCGAGGTATTCATGGATGATTTTTCTCGTTTATGGGAAGACATTCATGGATTGCTTGGTAAACTTGGAAAAGGTACTCACGAGGTGTGCGGAGGTAGACTTGGTGTTAAATTGGGAAAAGTGCCACTTCATGGTTAAGCAAGGCATAGTGCTCAGACATGTTATATCTGAGAGAGGCATTGAAGTGGACAAGGCTAAGGTAGAGACGGTTGAGCAACTCCCACCTCCTACGGATGTTAAGTCCTTAAGGAGCTTTCTAGGACATGCTGGATTCTATAGAATATTTATTAAGGACTTCTCAAAGATCACTAAGCCTTTAACGCATCTTCTTCAAAAGGATGTGGCTTTCGACTTTGATGAGAAGTGCCTAGCGGCATTCCGGACCTTGAAAAGTGCGTTGGTGAGTGCTCCCATTATCCAACCTCCGGATTGGAGCCAACCTTTCGAGATCATGTGTGACGCAAGTGACTACGCCGTAGGCGCGGTTTTGGGTCAAAGAAAGGAAGGCCGAGTTCACGCCGTTTACTATGCTAGAAAAACTCTTAGTGGGGCGCAATTAAATTATGCCACTACGGAAAAAGAGTTGCTAGCGGTGGTATTCGCTTTCGAAAAATTTAGATCTTACATCATGAACTCGAAGGTCATTGTTTACACCGATCACGCAGCCATCAAGTATCTCTTGGCTAAGAAGGAAGCTAAACCACGTTTGATTCGTTGGATCCTTCTTCTCCAAGAATTTGATGTTGAAATTCGTGATAAAAAAGGGGGTGGAAAATGTTGTGGCCGATCATTTGTCTAGGATAAATCATGGACAAGACGATAAAGAGCCCATCGAAGATAAGATGAGAGATGACCACCTCTATAGAGTGCTTGATAAAGATACTTGGATGATCGATATCATTCGAGCAATTCGAAAGATGCCTCTCGATCATCTAGACAAAAACTCTCAAAAGAAGATAATCTCCGAAAGTAGGAAATACTTTTGGGATGCACCATACCTCTTCAAACTTGGCAATGATGGAGTGATGAGAAGATGTGTGCCAAGAGAAGAGAGGGTTGAAATTCTAAGGAAGTGCCACTCGGCGGAGTACGGTGGACACTATAGCCATTTTCGAACCCAAGCAAAAGTATGGTCGAGCGGATTCTATTGGCCGGAGATGCATGAAGATACTAAAAGATATGTTGCATCATGCCCCGAATGCCAAAGAATCGGAAACATCTCTCAAAGAAATTCTATGCCTTTGAAATACAACCTACAAATCGACATATTCGATGTATGGGGTATAGACTTCATGGGGCCTTTTAAAAACTCATTTGGATTTGAGCATATCCTAGTCATGGTTGATTATGTATCCAAGTGGGTAGAGGCTATACCATATCGTAAAGCTTCCACTGAGGAGTCCATTACTATGATCAAGAACATGATTTTTCCTCGTTTTGGTACACCGAGAATCTTGATAAGTGATGGAGGAACTCACTTCACCGGAAGAATTTCAAAATGTGCTTGTCCAAGTTGGGAATTGAGCATAGGGTCTCTACGGCCTATCACCCACAAACCAACGGACAAGCGAAATGCCAAATAGGCAATTAAAAAGCATCCTCAACAAAACCATAGAGAAGGGAGGCAAAGACGGTCAAAGAAATTAGACGGAGCTTTATGGGCATATCGAGCGACGTTCAAGACACTGATAGGTATGACCCCTTATCAATTCGTCTATGGAAAAGCTTGCCACCTTCCGGTTGAGTTGGAACATAAAGCCTATTGGGCGATTAAAGAGATGAACCTGGATCTCGATGCCGCGGTGGTGAAACGAAGAATCCAAATAAGTGAGCTAGAGGAGATGAGGTTGAAAGCATATGAAAATGCAAGAATATACAAAGAGAGAATCAAAAGGTGGTATGATAAAAGATTGAAAAAGAAAGAATTTAAAGAAGGAGATAAGGTCCGCATCTACAATTCGAGGTTTAAAACCTTCGGAAAAGGGAAATTGCAAAGCAAGTGGGACGGACCTTATGTTGTGCATTCGGTGCTCTCCAACGGAGCGGTAACCATCATGGATATAAAAGGCGATCAATTTATGGTGAATGGTCAACGGCTTAAGGTTTACTACGAACCCGACGTTGTGCCCCTTCACCATGTTGATGTCTTCACCATGGAAGAAGAGCCCGAACGTCCGGCCTAGGACGAAAAACAAGGCATGAATTTCTGTAAATAGTTTTTCTTTTAATTTTCTGGAGTTTCTCGCGAAGATTTACTGGGCCAACTTTTTCCCACGGGCTAAGGAGATGAAATAAGGGTGGTACGTGAAAAACCGGACCAGTCCGGCCCCCAAGGTAGGGTGAGCCGGCCGGCCCGGTCCGACCGGCCCAGCTGGGCCCCAGCGGCGGACGACCCCGATTTTTGCCCGAATTGCTCCTTTTCGACTTCCTTCTTCGAAAATTTTAAGGGAAGTTTAAAAAAGAAAAATGAGGTTCCTAGGGTTTTTCTCTTCGGACTATTTATTTGGCCGAATTGGGAGCTCGGGAATCAATCCTTTGAAGCAATATTTTGCACCCACGCAGCAGCCATTGTGTCCCCAAGGAGCTTAGAGTTGAAGCTAGGAGCCAAGGAGCCATCGATGGAGGAGGTGAAGCGATGCGAGCTCAAGCTACCCGTCGAGATCAAGAGGACCGCCCGCATCCGTTGCGGTGGGCGTGTCCCGACCGGAGCTATTGCATCTCACAACCCCGTCGAAGGAGAGAAGGTCCCTACGCCCGTTCGAAGGTCGGCGCGCATCCAAGGCATGAAGCGGAAAGACTACAAGGAGGTGTCGCCCGAGCCTAAGGATTATGGGGGTAGAGTCTACTCCGACAATCGTAGCCCGAGCTCGTGGGCGGCCGCCGGAAGAATAACGACCTCTACATTTGGGATGAGCAGCCCAAGGAGAGGACTCCCGAAGGCCCCAACGGTGACGGCAACGACGGCGACGGCGGCGACGACAATGGTGGTGGCGACGACAGTGGGGATGATGGTGGAGATAATGGCAACGACGACCCCTTCGGATTGCATCCGATGTGTTGTCGAGTTTGTCGTCAATCCATCGCGGATCTCTACGCGTCGGTCGATGAATGTCTCCAAGCCATGGAAGCGATGAAGCAGCGTATGGAGGATTTGGAGCGCGTAGTCGAAGACGACTACAAGTTTCTCAACCGCAACGTGCGCAAACTTTTTGGCATGGTCGGGAACATGAGAGGCAAGTGGTGCAATACTTGCTTAAAGTACCACTAGGTCTAGTTTTCCCCTTAGGAATTTTGTAAGATACGACGAGGACGTCGTATGTTTTTAGCATGGGGGAGAGCTAACTAGCTAGCCTTAGCTTTTGAGTTTCAAAGTTTAGGTTCGGTTTAGTCTTCGAGAGAGGAGAGTCTTAGAGTTTAAAGAGTCTTAGTTTTCGAGTGTGTTTTTAAATTTTTGCAAGTTTGAAGTGTCTTAAATTAGTGTTGAGTCAAAGAAAATCAAATAAAAAGAGTCTTTATATATTTTGTGTCTTATCTTTATTCACTTGTTTGTTTATCTTTGATTCTTGATATATGAACATAAGCGTGTGGTTCGGAAAACGTTTACCGTGGTGCTTAGTGGAATTGCTACTACTTAAAGTACCCATACCACACTTCGATCTTGAGCTTCACATGTTAGTTGTGCTATGTTCAATGCTAAAAGTTGGAGGATTTCAGTTCTGAAAATTATCTAAAAACCCTTGTAATAAAGGTTAGCAAAACCTCTTTTTCCAAGTTGAGAGTAAGAAAAAAATCCTATACAAAGCCAATTTATTTTTTTTGCTCCACCATAAGTGTGATTAGCACGATGAGTTGGGCTAGGATCCTTCTCTCTTGGGAGTTTTAATTTCAAGCAATGATCATGTTATTGTACTTATCTTTTGTTGCTAGCCTCGTCATACATTCGGTAACGTGACTTTCACATCCGAAGTCCCGTACATCGCCGAATTCCATACCCAACCCAATACATCTCTTTTGTACATCGCATTCCTTGAACACAACCTACTTTCAAAAGTTTCGTCTCATCTCTAGCATGATTTATTTAAAATTTCAGATTGTATGCATGTGAGAAAGAGAGGAGTTGAGAGCTTTGAAAAGTTGTCAAGAGAGGGAAAAATAAAGAGAAAAGTATGAGTATGGAAAAGAAAGAAAAAAGAAAAATAATAATGAAAATATATGGAAAAGTAAGAAAGAAAAAAAATATATATGAGAATGAAAGAAAAAGAAGAGAAGAAAAGAGGAGGTAGCAATAAAGAGATGAGAGGGATGAATCAAGCGAAAGAAAAGAAAAATAAAGTGTAAGGAAGGATGACACGTTGTTGAGACGAAACTTTCATTCTTTTCCAACCATGTGCAATCCCACAACGAGGATGTCATCGGTGCCTCGTAGTCATAATTTTTCTTTTGCCCTTGCACATGTCCACCATTCTAAATCTTCTCATCCTTGATATCCCTACATATGGTTAATTCTCATGATCATTGGCTTTGAAAGGTAAACAACCATTAGAGGAAGTTCTTAGTTTGATAATACTTGTGTTGATTGCGCTAGCCCTACCTATAGCTCCACTTTACATGTTATATATGAGAGACTTATGGGAGGTGAGAGTTTTATAAAATTGGTTTAGGATAGCCATCTCATATGAGTGACTTGAGAGAGCTTGGAGAAAGGTTTTTGCCTAATACTTGTTGCAGGAGTTTTTTGTTCTGAAAATCATAAGAAAAACCCTCCGATGAAAGCAAAGAAGTAAGAATGGCTGAAATTGAAGGCTTCGAGTGAAGAGTATGAGTTGTGGGGTAAATCTTGACGTGGTAAAGATCCTAAACGCCCATGTTTATGTTTGATGATCATTACTTTATGTTTATGTATTAAATATGAAAGGATTGACTAACTTGTGAAGAAGGATTAGCGGTTCACAATTACAACACCTTGGACGAAGTTCTTTTACGAGTACTTGCTCGAGGACAAGCAAGAGCTAAGCGTGGGGGAGATGTTGACGGTGTATTTTGGTACACCAAGCATGTTCAGTACACTTTGGTTTGGATTTGATTATGGAACTAACCCGCCACTAGGCACACTAATCATATAACAAGTTCATCTATGTGCATGCATTTGGAAGTGTTGTGTTTATGTAGGAAAACATGGACATAAAGGACGGATTCGCAACAAGTTCAAAGGAGCATTTACGGAGTCTTGTTCGTGTTCATGAGCTTGATGAAATCACTTCCAATGGTGGCAAGGACCGAAGTGCTATGAGGAACACCCCCGGGGATTGAAGCGTAAAAGACCGAACTTCATGCGAAGAGAACCTCCATCTTGGACGCGAGGATGACATCGTCAAAATCATGCAAGTGGAGGGGGCAAAGTACATAATTACATGAGGACCCACGGGACCGAAGGGGCGACCGAACCAAGCCGAGGTGGGCCCGGGCCGGCCGGCCCGGCCCCACTTCGGTGGCCGGTTCGGCCCCCCTTTTCTTGCACCCGAAGGATTTTCAACCCTAAAACCCTAGAGGCACCGCCAATCGACAGGGGGAGAGCCATTCACACCAAGAGGCCATCCACAAGCTAGAGAGAGGAGGGAGATCTCCGAAGGGGGATCGTCCACCTCGAAGGAAGCACCCTCACGTGGAGAAGAAGGAAGACACCGTCGGAAGGGAAACCATGATCAACGGTGCCATGATCAGCACCTTGATGGGGTAATCTCCTTGTTCGTCCATGGGATGTAATCGATCTTAAGATGTAATCGCACTTTGTTGGATTATCTATCTATCATCTTGTGTTGAATATACTTTAATGCTTAAGGTTAGC
Organism: Cenchrus americanus; assembly: GCA_947561735.1. NCBI lineage: Eukaryota > Viridiplantae > Streptophyta > Magnoliopsida > Poales > Poaceae > Cenchrus > Cenchrus americanus. The sequence goes on along the minus strand of OX387239.1, from coordinate 181,482,287 downwards.
TACCATGCCGTAAAGGGAGTATGAGCTCCAATGCTTCCTTGGATCCATTCAATACGCCGTGTCCATCATAGGTCTAGTCATGAATACCTTCGTGTAGTGACAAGACGAGAGAAGGGAAAGAGCGAAACCATGGTCACAACCCTGATAGATTAGATTGGTTTTCATGTCTTTAAGTGATTGCATGCTCTAGTGTCGTAGACCCGTGGGCGAGTGTCTTTTATCTTGATATCTTGATCATTCTCTCTAGTGTAGTTTAGTTGTTTTCTAGTATAATAGTAGTTAGGGTTTTAGTAGCTAGTGCGTAGAAGTAGATTGAATGCTTGTAATCCCCTTGCTCTGCGGATTGACAAGAACCTTGGGGATCCCGTGGTGAAAAAGGTGTGGGTCCGTACGCTTGCGGATCGTAGAGGGATACATCTTTTATCCGTCAACAGCCTAAATGATTGCTTTAAAAATGTGTGGGTGCTTTAAAAATGGGCATGGGATATTTCGGAAAATGAGTAAAGAACTGGGTAGACGGGATGGACGTGTGTGTCAGGAGTATGGGTGAGATCGTACCTATGTGGTTGGGCGTGTTGGGAGTTTTCCATCTTGTCGATTAAGGACCGGGTTGCGTGACATCTCACCTGACCCAAATCATCGTACAACCACTCGACCATTGTATGTGGCAACGGCTTAGCATAAATCCCACTAGTTAATCTACTTGCCATCTGGTGTGCGGGTGAGCGGCGGGAGACCAAGGAGTAGGGGTACGCTCTGTGTGAGGTACGCCCTGGTTATGTGGGATAACCCCTTGGCTGCTTCCGTGATGGCTCGTAGGGTTAGCTAAGGTGGGTAATGGCTTTGATAGGATCTGCACCAGCACTAAGGTGTCCGTGTGATGGTACCCTACTTGTGGGTAAAGATGTACAACCTCTGCAGAGTGTGAAACCTATTCGAATAGTCGTGTCCACGGTATTGGACGAGTCACGGTGTGGTCACAAAAACTAGTGTTTGGGTTTGGGATGTTTTCTGGTGTGAGTTGCTTTCGGGTTAAGTGTGAGGCTGTGTGCCTGGGCTACTGCGGACGGGGAGTCCGGTAGTTCCACAGTGGTTTTCTTAAAACAACTCACTTTGGTTACCAAAATTAGTTTGCGAAAACCTTTTTGAAAATGAACCCCTGCATGAGTAAATGAGTTTGCAAATAAACCTTAACTTTGTTCCTTGTTATTTATATCATGTGCATGATCTTGCTTATAAGCCCCTCCGTGGGTGGGGTTGAACTTGTTGAGTACGTATGTGCTCACCCTTGTTTAACTAACTCGTTTTTCGAGAGGAGGATCCCGATTTCGTTCCCGAAGACGTCGAGTAGGTCGCCGCCCTACAACCAACCGTGCATGTGTACCGGGCCTCCACAGAGAGTTTCCATGGTGTGGTACTCTGATGAGGCTTTGGAAGCCTTTGCTATCGTAGTGTGGTCGTTAGCGTTTGTGTTGTTCCTGGTGGCGTTGGCACTTCCGTGCCCTCTGTGTCGCCGTGATGTAAAAGACTGATCCACCTATTGTAATAAATGTGTTACCAGCCTCCTGGGACTGGTATTTGTGTCACATTTAGTCACCTCTGATGAGAGGACGCTTCAGTACATTGGAGACGATGTTTGGTTAATCCGCGTATCATTTAATTCTACATTGGAATCACTACCTCTGCTCTCAGCCATTGACTGGGCAACAGTTTCCCCATTGACCGGATCTTGGGAACCTTCTCATTTCCTGTGCTCTTAATCTTATCGCTTCCTCTCTTTTTTTACAATCGATGTTATCCCTTCATTGTTTTTGCTATAAAAAGGCACTGACGCCTATCGGTCCTCCTCACTTCAAGTAGCTTCCTTATTCTCTAGATCTAGATCTAGCTATGGTTCCTTCTTCTGATACAATAAAGTGAGTCACTTGCTTCCTTCTTCTCTAGATCTAGATCTTGCTATGGCACAAAGAATAGATCTTGTAGGGCGCAAGCTTTTGCTTTTCTCTCTTCTTCCTCCTCCTCGATCTCTCAGTTGCTAGGAGAACTCTTGTGATATGAGTGATTGGGTTGCTCATCCCTCTAGCACAGCTGCTAGAAAAATCCTTGTGATATATCAGCTGTGTCGGGGGAAGGTAGCCCAAAACCTCCTGGCATCAGGAAGAACAAGCCGACGGAAAGCCAGGAACATTATGCTGCAGCTTTTCCGTCACGCTTGGGCTTCCTTTTGCTTTCCCTTATCCAGGAGGAGCATTTTTGAAGGGATATGTTTCCACCCTCTTTGTATCTTTCTCTTGTGCTCACTTGTAAGCATGAAGAAGAAGCCAGAATCTGGAGCATATCTCATCATGAAGAACAAGCCGAAGGCGAGCAAGATTGACCTACGAGCAAGATCGATCTGTGTGTGTTTTTGTCTATCTCATCATGAAGAACAAGCCAACGGAAGTATATCTCTTTTGCTTAGTTTAGATCTATGTTCCTCATCCTGGTAGTGCCTAGTGATGATGAACATAGATGGCCGCATTGTAACCTTTTGATGTATCAATGATGACTGTAATCTGTGTGTGTGTCATTTTGCATCTCAAGAGACACGCTTGTGTGATTATCTATGCGCAGTACAATTTTTTGTATGATTTACCTACTCACTTGCAAGTATGAAGAAGAACAATACGACGGGGGTTGGCTAATCCGTCTCTTTTGATGTAATTTGTGTGTGATTTCGCATATCTTGCCCATAACAAAGGCGACGTGGATTTGTTAATCCTCGTCTCTTGCCCGTAACAAAGGCGACGCGGATTCGTTAATCCTCGTCTCTTGCCTGTAACAAAGGCGACACGTGTTGGCTAATCCTCGTCTCTTTGATATTAACACTTGTTACTGAACTGAAGCAAACTGCAACATACTTACTGAACTAAAACAGAATATATTACAAAAAGTATTCAAATTCCACCACATCCTATGTATTACAAAAAGGATTCAAATTTTACCAATACACACATCCTCGGAACTTTGGAAACATCTATCTGTCAGGGTGAGGGGCATGTCACCCATCAGAGTGTCCAGAAGGACCTCCGGTATGATGCAAGCTCCAGCAGTAGCGTCATGAACAGAATCTACGGTGTTTTTCCCCTCATGGAACGGTTGATGGTCGTGGAAACCGAGCTAACCCGAATTGCTTTGGAAGCAGGCTTTGATTTCTGAGGCGACCAATCCACTATGTTCCCATGAATCCAAACTTCATCGAGGAACTCATAAAGGTCTATCAATGTTGTAGGATTCTCGTGCCTATAGTGATTCGAGATATTTGTAATGTCTCTTGAAGAATCGTCCTCGAATACGTGAGAGAACTCCAAAGGTTGGATCTCTTCTTCCTTCAGCCGCGGTTCAGAAGCAGGCTCTCTAGACGAATCATGGGATGTGCAGGGTCGATGCTTAAATTCGTCTATTAAGAGACTTTCGTGGATTGACTCTAATTCCTAGGAACATGTGAGGCGCGTGATGTAGCTCACATGTTCCTCATGCGCCTCGCGAGCTCCGGGGGCCGGTCAAGGGCAGCAAGAGGACTGGAGGACGGAGGTCGGGCACCGCCTTCCGGCCACCCCCCGCTGCCACCACCGCCAGGATGGCCGGGGAGGTGCCGTCGCACCACCGCATCTCGTCACGGAACTCATCGGGGTCGATGGCGCCGTTGTGGTCGGCATCAAACTGCTCGAAGACAACATCATAGAGCACGACGACCTCAACCGGGAGTGGCGCTGGCTCGGTGCTCCCAAAGCTGTCACCGTCAAGGAGTTCCCCTCCCTCCCCTGCGCCCCCTCCCAGTGCCCCTGGATGAGGCCCATCGCCGGCCTGCAGATCAAGCGGGAGGATGAGGCCCAGAGAGTCCATGCCTTGCGCCTGGTGACGCGATGGTGGATGAGGCCCCAGAGCTCCACACCTTGCGCCACCGACAAGGCTTCATGGCCGGACCAGACAGTGCGGCCTCAAGGCTCGCGGGCGAGGAGCTCTAGGACGGCGGCGGAGGAGGAGGGCACTAGGGTTTGGTAGCGGATCTCGCCCGGGGTGGATCAACGGGGAAGAGGCGGCGGCGGCGGTGCGAAGCGAGAGGAGGCGGCGGTGAGATCCGCGAGAGAGACAAGGGAAGGAGTAAAAAAGAAAATAAAATAAAGAAAAAATGAAAAATAGTGAGACCCACGTTTTGGGAGGGGAAGTAGAGGCCTTCCAAGTAGAGGCCTTCCAGAAATAGAAGCTTGGAGAGAAAATTTGGAGGTGCAAAATACAGACCTATTTAAACACCCTGCTCGAGTTGAGTTTGTGCATCAAAACTCCAAATTTTGGAGTAGAGGCTACCACTGGTGTTGCTCTAAGACATTCACAACGTTTTACCTACGAAACAGGGCCAATACCGAGGTCAGGGAAGGTAAGGATCGGGCGAGCATTAGTCGTTTCAAAAAAAAGGTCCTGAAGTTTCGCAAATTCAAGCAGCAGTACAAGGAAACAACTCGGGCGTTCGGGCGTTCGAGCAATGGCGGGGCACACCTGAGCAACCACCGCAGTGTTGACCGCTCGAGCAGCAACCGTATATGGAGCGACGGCATGCAGAAGGGGATGATGAGGAGGGGAGGGAGGACAAAGCGGCGGCGACAGAGAGCAGATCGAGGTGCCGAGAAGAGCGAAATCAGATGAGGGAGGAGCGGCCGGGGACGGGGAGGCCGCCGCGACGGTTGACGAAGCGGAAGCCTACCTCCCAGTTCACCTCGATGCGGCTCCCGCACAACATCGACGGCGAGCTCGGGCATGCCGCGACCGGGGAGGAGAAAGCTGCAGATGTGGAGGACCACCCCGCCGCCAGATGCAACGGCCCCGCCAGGCACCTACGCGAGAGGCGGCGCATCGGCGCAGGCTGGATGAAGACAGCGCAGGGGTGAGCGTCGAAGGGAGGAGGCACATCCGCGCGGCCTGGAGGGAGGCGGCGCAGTAGCACGCATCGGAGGAAGTGGGCCTCGCCGGCGGCGTGCTACGCTGGCAGCGAAGAAGACGAGGCCAGCGGTGCGAGTCTGCGAGATGTACGAGAGGTGCTGCGTGGTTGACGATGCGACTGGATAAGGTCCGAAATGGTGTGAGCAGAAGAGGTGAACGGAATGAAACAAAAGGAGGAAAAGGTAAGAAAAGAAGCAACACTGGAAAAAAAATATAGAGGGTACGGTCGAAAGGAACGAAAACCGAAAATGCAAGCAAGAGAACATATAGCGGAGAAAAGAGAGAAGAAAATTAATAAGAAGAGAAGAATGGAAAATAGAAATATTAAAAAAGAGATAAGGCACTGTAGTCATTTCATTATTTGTATGCATTTCGAATTTTCACGAGAAGCCATTTGCCAAATGTTTTTTAACTAGATCAGCCCCAACTCAAAAACATATTCTTCTCAAAGAAGCCACAGTCAAAGTCGTTTAATGGGTACTCCCTCCATCCAGAATATAGCTACGTTTAGCTTTTTCCAAAGTCAATAACTTTTCAACTTTAAACAACAATAACTCTTAAAATAATTTATTTAGATTAAAATATTACATATTTTGATAGTTGGTTTCATGATACATCTACCAATATCATTTTTACATTATTAATCTTTATTATTATTACGTTATTTACTATCAAAGTTCAAAAATTTTCAAAGTCTAAACAAAGTTATATTTTAGGATAGATGGAGTATGTGTCTCTGTGGTGAAAATGTGAACTGTTAGTCATCGATGTCCAAACCATCCACGTCGCGAGCGCACATAGGTAGCTATCCAAGGACCAAACAGTTGACCACAAACTCTAAAATGTTGTTTGACACCCTTCAGATTGTTTTGAACCTTTACTATTTTAGAATAATATATTTTTTGAAAACATTGATCTATGCCATCCAGCGGTAAAAACTCCATCAGCAATATTCAAAAAGTGAAGAGCCTCTCCTGGGCCGTTCTCAGAAATAACAGAGAACACCAAATCATCGAACAAGACCTAAACATGCCCTTTCTCATTATATTTTTCTGGCGAGAAGCCCTTTGTCAATATCCAACTTTATAATGTCACCATCCCTCACTAAATGTGTCTCTCCCTTCACAACGTAATTTATCATGGTAATGCACCTTGTATTATTTGCGCGATTGTCCAAGGTGCAATCAATTTAATTAAAGAAGCAACAGGCTGGAGTGAAAATGGTTCACATATTGGTAGCTGATTTGCTAATTCCTTGTTGGAGATTTGAAATCAACGGAAGAACTGGTAATGAAACTCAGCAACAATTTCAAAGAAAATGCAATACAAGCCAAAGAACTCTTGCTGCAACAGTATGAATACAATTGAACTACATCAAAAATAAACTCAAATAAAGAAAATAGCCTCATCAGGCTTTCTAGTGACAATAGATACGCGGCTACTTATCATGGGTATTTTTCACATAAAAACGACAAAGCAGTACGCGACACACACGCAATGGATGCGCGCTGGCCTGCATGGGACGGCTGGCGATCCCGCGAGTGGTGCCGCAGCTGGCAACGTCGCCAAAACTTGGCCGCCGAGGCCGAGGGCCGCACGCAAGTACGCAGCATATGCAGCTATGCTAATAGCCTAATAACCTCGGCCGGACCCCGGGCGGGGCGGGGGCACCTCTTTTGCCGAAAGCGATCTCGCGCCACTGTGGCGCGACGTGTACCTGGCATGCTGCCAACGGAGCAGGAGGCACGAAGTCGACCCGCGCTAAATGGTTGATGCTCGATATCGGCCGAGGGTACGACGACGCATGTCTGACTACGCCCTGGCCGGCTCGTCCGTTACATATCTACAGGAAGACTACCCTGTTCATGCGATTCCTTTTCAGTGGAGAGAAGAGAGGACACAACACACTACTCGAACTGTGAGTTGAGTATGTGTGACACTAATTAATCGACTTAGATCATTGTTTATTTTTTTCCTTTTTCTTGGTAGCATGTGTCGTCCTTTTCAGGGATATTAGTGTTTATACTGTTTAGAGTCGCGGGTGCATTGGTTGCCTGGGGCTGTCGTGGTCTTGTGGTGGGTTCGACCACGGATCGGGATTCGTTTTTTTAATTTTTAATCCTTTGAAAAATTCAAAATGACTTACAATTTAGGAACAGAACAAATAGTTGTAATGAGGACCCTCAACTTTTCTCGCTTCGTTAGCAGATTCTGATCGAGGAAGGAACGAGAAAACACATTAAAAAAATTTACGTGTGGAAGTAATTGTAGGGATCGAAATTCTGTCTGTGTATGGGTAACCGTCGGGGGTTTTCAAAATGTATATATATTCCATCTAGAAAGAGAGTTTATAAAGTAGGGGTGCAAATAATGACCTAAGAATTAATACCCAAATTGCCGCTTTCTAAACATGTCAAGCCTTTAGTAGGTTGAGAAATTTAGAAAGTGCTCGAAATTAATGACAGTCGTCCACCCAACAAAATCTAATGATAGAAGAAGTACTAAGAAATACTAAGAAGTACCTAAAGGGGAGCGAAAAATAATGACAAATTAATATTACTTGCCCTTTTATTCTTGTGCAAATATATTGATTTTTTTATGATAGAAGAATAAAAAAGTACCTGCAAGTATTTACAAGTACCATACAAAGCTCATTATTTATTACTACTGTTGGGGTGAAAACCATCCCTAAAGGGCCAACACTCGCGAGCAGCTTCGGGAGCTGTTTCGCACGAAGCTGTGCCAAACGCCCTCCAAAAACAGCTGGGCCCCCGAATCGGTCGTGAAACGCGCTCTCTGGCGCGGTTCCGCCGAGGGGAAGCTGCAAAAACGTAGTTTCGCCCGCTGCGCCTCCCGCTCCACGCGCCCTTTGTCTGCTATGCCCTCGTGGGGCCCGTCGGGGGCATGTTGCATGGGGAAGATGGCCGGCGGTGGCGGGACGCGAGGGAGGCCGGCGTGCGGAGCGGCCGGCCGTACTCGCCGGTGGAGAGTGAGCCGGCGAGCTCGGCGGCGGCGCGGTGTAGATCTCGCCGCACGGCGCGAGGAGAGAGCAAGCTCCATTCGGGCCGTCTCCATGGCCGGCGGGGAACTCCGCGCGGGACACCTCCATGGCCGGCCGGGGCGCGACGACGGCGGAGCGAGGGAGGCCGGGGTGAGGTGGGAGGCGGCGGGCGCAAGCGGCGGCGCGAGGACCGGTGAGGGGAGGTGCGGCGAGGGGGGAGTGGGCGTGCCGATGGGTGCATTGCGGCGCAGAGCGCCGACGATTGGATGAGGATAAGGGAGGAAGGAGAGGTGCGGTGGAGGATAAAGGAAGGGAGAGGAGAAATAAAAAATGAAAAATGAGAAGGAAAATGTAAAAGGGGAAAGAAAAAAAAGAAAATAAAAAAGGGAAGGGTATTTTGGACATTTCACTCTCTCACATATCTTCCACATCCAGGAGAAACTGTTTTGCCAAACGTTTCTCCAAAACGGTTTCTACTTCACTAGCTAATCTGTTTCACCAACACAGACATAGCCACAGGCGTGCCAAACGGACCCTAAGATTGAGCACTCATGAAAACCAAGATGCGGCCAACATGCATAAAAAAGAAAATATGGCACTCATGAAACGCAAAATGCGGCCAACACTCGATCATAAAAAAAAAGATAGATCAGTGAGAGGGGAATCTCTCTCAAACCCCTTAGGTTGTTTATATAGATGAGAAAAGAAGTGGTATTTTAGCCCCCAAGTCCTTGGTGGGTACAAAAATTACATCCGACCCCCTAGAACTAAGAGAGGGGGTATATAATGCGAATCATTTTCCCTAACAACTACCACCCGCCAACTTTAGTTGACATTTCAAGAAATGTGACTTGCATGTAGCTCGATTTTTCTATACATATGAAATATCCATTTTGACAACCGGTGGGACTATATGGTACAATTTGATATTGTGTGTGTATTTATGATGGTAAATCTAGTGATATACTCCTCCGCGCCCCCCAAATTACTATTTAGTTTTTCAAGGTACATAGCTATTAATATGCACCGACATAGATATATATTGTATCAAGATACATACTCCCCTTTAGGGCAGTCCCAATGGTGCAAACTAACACAGCTTCCATAGCACAAGAAATCATCTATAGAAACTACTCTTCGCAGTGGTAGTGTCTTCGAGCAATAATTATTTTCTCTTTCTATCCACTAATTTGACCAATGAGGAGCATTGCATTAACCCCATAGAAACCAGTGGTTTCTTCCCAATGGCGAATTCATGGTTTCTTGTGCATTGGTTCGAGAGTAGACATGGTTTCTCCATGAGGAAACCATTTCTATGATTTGTGCTCTTTTTCTTCATTAATTAAGGTGCCACATCATCATTTTGCTTAGTTGGCAAGCTATTTAATAGAGATAGAAACTCCCATTAATACTCCATTGGGAGTGCCTTAGGTACTTCTTAGTATTTCTTAACAAATGAGTAAATGAATATAAAAAATCAAAACAAACAGTAATTTGGGATGGAATGAGTATCTTCTAGAAGCTGGGAGCCAAAAATTTGGCCAAAACTATTACAAAAGCAATAAGCCACGCTTCTTTTCTAAGCCATTTGTCCTTTTTGTCTAGAGAAATTATTAGCCCATACTTGACGCATCAGAAAAAGGCACAACCACAATTTAAACCCAGGTGCAACAAGCCCCTACTTCTCTGTCGTCATTCCACAAAACCTATACTCAGCTGGTTATATATATATATATATATATATATATATATATATATATATATATATATATATATATATATATATATATATATATATATATATATATATATATATATATATATATATATATATATATATATATATATTTCATCATCGACGAGACCCATCTTTGCTTCTCACTAGTCTGCCGCATTTGTCGGTTGCTCACTTGCTTGTGGTGCATGCTCTGTGAAGCATAGCACACAGATCTGATCATATTTTTCCAACTCTCTCATACCAGCTACGACCTGCATCCGCGACATGGCTGAGAGGAAGGAAAGTACTTCCAAGCTGGAGAAGCTGCGAAGCTGCGTGAAGCAGCAGAAGGGGAAGCTTTACATCATCAAGTTGTGCATCACCATGCTCATCTGCGGAGGCCCATATTGAGTACGCACTATGCGCTGCTTTCATCCCTAAATCTGTACGGATTATTTTAGTCTTGATCGAGTCGATTAGCAAGAAGCTATAGCTACGCTTGATCCATATATTTTGTGTACACACACCCAGGTGCCATCATATATATGCTCGATTACATCAGATGTAATCCGTAGATAAAAATATAAAATGTATATATACCAAGTGTTTATATATGCAACCCTGTACTGAATAATATGTTCTACTGCACAGCTTACTTTTAGCTAGTTTGTATGAACTCTTCCTTCTGAACAAATCAAATATGTACTTTCTCCATCTTTTGACTCAAATTTGTGGGCTACAACTAAAGTAAGTACCTGCTAACATAGTTATCTTATCTATATATCCAAGCAATGAAATTTGAGATTGAAAGTACTTGATTGAGCACCATGCATGCAGTGCATACATGTGTATCCTTTCATATTCTTCCTCGATCAGTTAGTACTCATATGTTACCAGAATAAATTATAAATTTATGACAAGTTCAACATAATTTATTGGTTATTAGTCCTGTGGTAGTATCTGTTAATTTATGCTTTCGATATGGGTGTAAATAATCATACACATCTATATCATACTAGTCCAAGTTTGAAATTCTCAAATTAAAGCCCAAACCCCACTACGGGAATTTGGAGGTTTGCCAAGTGCCCCTGGCAATGGCTTTGCTGAGTAGTGTAACATTCAGCAAACACCACACGGCACAAGTTTACTCGGCAAACTTCTAGTGATTTCAGAACTAATGTTCCATATCTTTCATGCAAAAAATTACCTTAGTCTCATGGATAATTTATATTAATCTTATATATATCCCAATCAAAGAATCTCTGAAATTGATTTTCATCTGATCAGCTATTCTCATACATCGCTACCAGGTGGCATTGATCCATTTATAAATCCTGGTCGTCACTGCCAAGAATAGGTTTTCCTAGTATATATACAACCGTTGTTTCTTGTGACTTCGTTTATTACATATACAAATTAAATCAGCATAAATATACATCAGTGTGATGGATTTCATCTACATGTGGCTAGGTGCTGCCCAGAAGTGCACACCATCTTAAATGGGCATGCTTTTTGTGGGTGTTCTTTCATCCTGATGATCACAGAATATTCTACAAATTGGGGGATAATGTAATGTTATAATATATAGAAAAAATTTATAGGTAGGACAAATATTTTTATGGGAAAATCAATACATCATGGAAGGCATTGGGAAATGATTTTGATATATAGCTCCAGACTGGTTTCAGTTAGTTCCTGCACTCTTTTGGCCTACACTATCGATACTTAAGGTTTAAGGTGCCAAATAAGCACTTGGTCATAAAATCCATTGATTCAGGCCAGAAGAGGTACTGATTTTGTAAAATTTAGAATACATAATATTGAGTCCACATGAGCACATTGTATGATGATGTATTTTTCAATTGACTGAAATGACAATATATAGAAGATTGGAGCTGAACATGATTTGGATAAAAATCATGGCGTCGGCCTAGTAACATTTTGAATTGTAGTGATTAGCTATTACAAGTGCTTGTCATATTGAAGTTATCAAATCTTTGGGTGGCAAAAAATTCAGTCACTTGTCAATGGCAACGCAAACACTAAAGGTAGAAATCTGCGCTCCCCCCCCCCCAACTAAATAATCTATGAAAACATAGTATTAGAAAGTACCAATAGGATAGCACTAGGAACTTGGTGTCCAACAACTAATTTTAGTTACTAAATTAAATAGTAAAAAAAATTAATACAAGGTACTACCTCGTACCTTCCGATACTATCCAAGTACCGAAACAAAGCTCAAATAGAATATCATATTTATAGTTGTATAAATATTTTCTAGTTAGTGTCACAAATTTATGGATTTTGTTTTAGATACTCGTTGTTTAAGGTTTATGATTGTACTACCATGGACTAGTTCTTTTTCAAAAGTCAGAACATTTCCAAACTTAACATTGATTAACAAAAACACTGCTCCTACAAGTTGTATAAAGTTATAGATATAACAACATCAACCACTTCGTTGTATAGAAATGATATTTTGTACAGTATTCCCCGGTACTAATGGGTGAGCATTAGTACCGGGTGTTCCCTGCACCCGGTACTAATGAGGTGTCACAGGGGCATCCGGTGGACTAGCTATTGGATCGTAATGCTGCCATTAGTACCAGGGGCACCATAACCGATACTGATGTTTTTCGAGCCCAGGGACTGAAAGATCGTTTCTCTAGTAGTGTTCTAAGCACGCCAACAATTAACAACATATCGCATGGCTAACAGGCTAATGAGCGTCGTCCACTGTCCCCTTGGTTGGAGCACAAATTAAACCAGCAGCAAGCGAATAAAGACAGACAGAGATAACAGACTATTCTACAAAGAATTAGGAAGCGGTTAAATGAAAGAGACTGGGTAACTGATAAAAGTCAATATCATAGTCTTTATCAACCTGACAAAAGAACTTCACTGTAAGCGTTGTACCACTTGTCAACAAACCAATCATAATCCTGAAAGAAGAAAAGCTGCAAATCATCATGTTAATTGGGCAGAACCACAAGCAAACCGATCTGAAGGTACACGTTTGTCTGTTATGGAATGTGTCGTTGGCCATTGCCCTCTATTAAAATTTATGAAGAACATACTAACCTTGAAATTCAAATATTAGTAATAGGGCATATTTAGGGTGCCTTTGGTAAAGCTCTGGCTCCTTGAAATTCAAAACGTTTATGCAAACAAAATCAAATTTAAGTCATTCTTGAAGAAATTCTATCAATAAAGCAAGTCACAACAAAAATATGATATTTTGCACGATTTTTGAATAAGATGAGTGATCAAACTTGAGATTAAAAAATCAAATAATCTATAATTTGGAAGGGGGCATATTTAGGGTGCCTTTGGTAAAGCGCTGGCTCCTCGAAATTCAAAAAGGTTATGCAAACATAATCAAATTTAAGTCATTTGAAGATAATCTATTAATAAAGTCACAACAAAAAATATGATATTTTACACTATTTTTTGAATAAGACGAGTGATCAAACTTGAGATTATAAAAATCAAATGATCTATAATTTGAAAGGGAGAGGGAATGGAAGTTTAATTACATGCATCAACGGCAATGACGTACTCCCTCCGTCCCGAAGAGTGTCATTTACGCTTCCCGAGAAACAACTTTGACTGAATTTATATAAAAATATATTAATATTTATAGTATAAAATTAATATAGTTAGATAGATATTATTTGTTGTGGCATGGAAGCTAACTGGAAGAGGATATGATGCTTGCTTGCAATAGCAGGTCCAAAAACCATACACATGATACTTCTGGCTAGGGCTAGCTAGTGCATCTCCGTTTCCTTGTCACGTTACAGTTTGGTGAATGACTTCTTGTCCTTTCAAAACAAAAAACAGTTTGGTGAAGGACAGGCGCACGTGACATGGTGAGGTGCGGCACGTGGACGTGGACCCAGATGTGCATCGGAGGAGTGCATCTTGTCGTCATTCTCTCCCTGTTTCAGATAATGATTGGTAATTTGGTATACCGAATAATGGTGATGCTGATGGCAGCGAAACCGAAACCTGGGATCGGCAGCGGATCGGAAGTAGACTGTAGGTGTAGTACACATTTCACGATCGATCGAGCTCGGCATTCAGCTTTTAAAAGAAAACACTCTGGCCAGGCATCGGCGGCGGCGAGGGTGATAAAGGCTGAAACCCACCAAAATCTATCTAAAATTGCTGATTATTAGTTTCCAACCATCTCAACTCATGACTATTAATTAAAAATATACAATATTTTTAAAAATATTATAAAATTTTTCAAACAAAAAGTTAGAACCAACATTTTTCATAGAAATTTGAGTCAATATTTTTCAAAAGAGTTGCACCAACATTTATTTGGAGAAAATGTTGCATCAAGCATTTTTTTAAATGTTTTCACCAACATTTTTTGAAAATGTTTCAACATTTCTTTTCTACCGTCTCCGGCTCCGGCAGGCGAGCCCGGTGGCGACCCCGAGGACGGCGCAAAGCACAGGCCGCGCCGGCCGGAGAGGCCATGGCGCACCGCGGCCAACGGCCATGGCGCGCGGCGGCAGGACGACACGGCACACGCCTTCGCGCGGGGTGGCGGCGGCCGATGGGAAGCGAAGGGAGAAAGAGAAGGAGGATGTGGGTTAGGGTTTAGTTGTTGGATCCAATGGTTGTACTTTTTTGCATGAATCTTAAATAGTGAAAGTTTCAATCCATACTACCTTCTGGAAGATATATAGGATTCCCATCTGCGACGTCGCGACGATATTGGGGGAATGGTCCAGCCCATGCAGGGATAAATGGGCCTTGTGTAAGAGACCGGGGGTTGTTTTAAATAATGTACCCACTAGAGGCTTAGTGTAAAATCACCATCCCCTCCCACTTCTATATAAAAGACCCAAGAGAGGGGACTCACTTGAGCTCTCGTCGCTTCCTCTCCCATAGTTTCACTTTAATTTTCTATAGTTGTGCCCTAGTCTTCTATAGTCATGCTCTAGTCTCTCATATTTCTTCCCTTCTACTCTTCCTCCTCCAACATCCCCAACAAACGACCCGTACATTGATTGCTAGGATCGAAGAACAAGAACCTCTAGTTACCTTGGAAAGAAAAGGAATTGTTGCTCTCCATTGAAACGAGAAGTTGCCAAAGCACCTCTGGACCGTCAAAGCGTTTCAGCTCTAGCTTGAAACGATCCCCGCTGATCCCTGGTTGTTGAATATCCTTCATGGAGATTAAATAGTAGACCCATGTCTTCTTTAGATAATGGAAGATATTATTCCAACTTCAAACATCCTCCTCCGAAAATAAATCAAACCAAAAACAATACAATTTCTAAAAAATACAGTGAAAAGCACAAGTTTCAAGTGAACATGTATTAAAGAAAATTAACAAAACCAAAAATAAACTTAAAATCTCCAACAAAGTATTCTGGTAATCTCCCTTCACAACATGTTTCATAAGGTTGCCTCCAAATGAACCAACTTCTCACATCAGGAGAATTGAAGCATGAGGTGCCAAATCCGACAATGAGGAAGAGAAACAACTTCATCTGCTGAGTGATGCTCTGACCACCAAACTAATACCATAGCAAAACTATCTGCATTTTCACATAGGTAGCAAATGCAAGGATAAGTAAGATACCAATAGTTGTTGAAGAATCTGAGTTGGGCAACCACAATACCCACATCAAATGCACCATCACTCAATAAGCCTTCAAAACAACACCTCCAACAAGAAAATGACGACAATTTCCACCACTTTTGTCACCTAGAGATCTAGTGATGGATGAGATCGAGACATTTGGATGGCGCCTCCAAGAAGGAAAAATGATGTCCAAAAGTATTGTTACCTAGCTTTCACCAATGTACCCTAGCCACCATAATGTAGCATCAACGGTCAACGAGACGTGTTGTGTATCGCGTCATCACGAATCGCAAGATCTTGAAGCACTTGAGACCCAACATGGACGAAGTGCATCCCATAACATACTCGTGACACGACAAGTTCCTGAAAGTGCATCCATCCCCTCTAGTGGACTTTTGGTGATAATGACAATGGAAATTAAGGAACTTAATATTTTATTGAGATATGTGCAGGGACAAAAGAAATGAAAAATGATATAAATCAAAAGGACATACCCCAATTATTTAAAGATTGTGTTTAGAGTTCATATGGATGGCTTTAATTCATTTTGTTTTCGAATTTGAGTATAAGAACATCGTACTATAAATGTGGTGCGAATAGATTGCCTAAAGATGTTAAAGTGCTATTTTTAGATGCTAACTACCCATGAGAGACACAATTTTGTGCATAAACTCTTTGTGTTTCTCACTGTTTTCTGTCCCACCTGATGATTCCATCCTGTGTCGGATCTAGTGGAGGACAAAAGACCCAAGGGGATGTCTAGAGGATTCATTGTATGGTGTCTAGTGTTCCGACACTGTAGAGAACATGGCCCCATTTGGCCATAGTTTGTGATTTGAGTGATATTTTTGACCAAAATACTAAGGGGGCTCCTATTGATTTTGTATATAGATATATAGTTCCTTCTTGTCTAGTTAGGGTCTTCTTTTTTGTCCTGCGGCCAAACAACTTGTGCTTTGGGTGATTGAATGACAACATAGTCATTGGGACTGATTACTTGTCGAGCATGTGATTGTAGGTTTTTTGAGTCCAAGGAATGCAAACCAAGCCATGGTAACTAGAATTGTTTTATGGTAATCAAGCATTTAAAATAATTCTACAGGTTCTAAATGGCAGTACGTTCAAAAGGAAGAAAAAACACTGTCAAATGAACTGACGCTCTGATGTCTAGTTGTACAGAATCACTTTCCAATGAATAGTTTCTGGAGAAGACCACCACCGAGGATCAACCGACGGTAGCATATAATCAATTTATGCATAGAATCAACCTAAACATAATTACAACTCAAACCTTCATAAGGTTTTCGGGCTTTGGGTGTTCAACACTAGATCAAGCATAATTACATTAGAGGCTTCCAGAAGGTTTTTGGCTGCGGAAACATAAACACCAGATAAACCGATGGTTATCTAGGGATATGTCAGTGCAAGCATCGGATCAAGTACGTCAGTAGATTCAACGATTATGTGATGTGGGAAAGGACACCGGATGAACTGATGCCTGGCAAAATAGGAGCATCAGATCATCCGATGGTGCAAGTTTCTACAATTTTTATCCAACTACTATATTGATGCAATGGGCAACATAAACCCCTTCCACCCGGACATTTGAGTGTGCATGAGTTCATAGGAGTGCAAGACACATCAGGATTACATCCAAGCCACCAAAGTGCTTGAGTGTTCATCAAAACGCTTAGCACATGCTTTGTGAGAGTGTTTAGTGCAAGCATAGCCTTAGAGTTGAGTGTATGCAAGGTGCGTCAACCTTATGAGATGATTTTTGAGTGAATCAAGGTGTGCAAGGTGCTACTAGAGCCTTGGGGCCTTAGTGTCTCTCTAGCAAGTCTTCAACCCTCCAGCTTGGTGTGGAGCAGCTTCGATGATCGTGTGTGGGGGGCGTGGAGACCCCCTCCCTTGGTGGAGATGAAATCAAGGTGAGCAAGGAGCTTGGCAAGTGCCTTTGTGGTCGAGCCTAAGTGGTAAGTCAAATTGTACCTTGGGAGAGACTTGGTGACTGGAAAGCAATACTCTTGTGAGGGTGCTTCAACAACATGGACTAGAAGTGGCTTAATGCCTACCGATACCACAAGAAAAGTCTTTTGTGTCAAATGTTTTCTTCCTTTCATCCCCTCTTTATGTTTTTACATTTCATATACTTGCAATCTTTGAATTCCTATTCTTTCATATAGTAGTATCTTAATAGGATTGGCTATAGGTTGAAAAACTCTTTGGGGTGAGGGTTTGACACTAGATCAACCATAGAAAGCACATATTGGTAGCATGATCTAGTTTATGTTTTATGTAAATAGTGGAAGCCATAGGATTTTAGACTTTAAGTTTGCCTAATTCATCCACTATCCCTCGTAGTCCACAATCATTGATTCCTTTTAGACATAGTGTGTCGAATCATTTGACGGGGTTCATTTTTAGTGTATCTTTGCTAATTGTTGGATCGGATCATCCCGTAACCCCCTAGCAGCTCCCAATAGTTAAATTTTGGGGGTTGCCTATATATAACATCTCACCCCTTCATTCATTATTGTTGACCTAAATCATGACAAAACACCTCAAGAGCATTCATCTCTCCCTTCCACTCCCTCTAAGTGCTAATCCTTGCATAAGTTGACCTAGCCTTTGTGTGTGTGTGTGTGTGTGTGTGTGTGTGTGTGTGTGTGTGTGTGTGTGTGTGTGTGTGTGTGTGTGTGTGTGTGTGTGTGTGTGTGTGTGTGTGTGTGAGAGAGAGAGAGAGAGAGAGAGAGAGAGAGAGATTTGAGAGGTGTGGTTCAAGCCTTTTGAGTGTGAGAGAAATTTGTTCATCTCAAGAAGCACTCAAATCATCCTTGGGCAATGATTGTCATTTTTTACCCTTCAAGCTTGCTTCTAGATCGTTAGACGCACCCGAGTGAGTGTCCGCTTTGTGTGGAGCACCTGGGAACATTTGTATTACCCACCTTTTTGTGAGGTTTCGTAGTAAGTGAATCAATCCTTCTTTGTGGTAGATTGAGTGAGGTAAAAGGTTAGTGAGAACTTGGCTCTTTGTGAGCTTCTCAATGGAGACATAGCTTACTTTGTGAAAGTGAACTTATGTAAACAAAACATTTGTCTTGCGTGCTTGTTGTATCTCATTAATCTTAGAATCTTAGAAGTTTGTGATCAATGTATCTTTTCAGTTTATATTGCTTGTAGGTGTAGAATTGGTAGTTTTTGTTTTTATTTTGAATTTCACTTAAGTTATCTCCTTTGTCGGAAGTTCCAACTCAGTACCGGAAGACCTGACCCATAAGATGATTCGACACTACGATGAAACTTCTGACGCATCTAAAACCGTTGCGAAGATTTCTCAGAAAATTTTTAAGTGAACCTATTCACCCATCTAGGCATCACAAAGATACTTTCAGTTCCAAACCACCTGTTGCACACACCATATTTGTAACATAGTCACCAGCCATCCTCTCCAAGCACTGACTTCATCAGAGATCTGCACCACTACTGCCTCTGCTGCGCCAGGTCATACCACTGCAACAATGGAAGACAGCATCACCCTACCGCAGGCTGCAAACGCCGTCTTGGCGCGGTCCCCCGCCTATCACGTCCCACAGACGCCGTGTTGCCACGAGCCGCCGCCCAGTCAGGTGCTGCAGTCATCGTCGAGTGGTGTCCATGTCTTGTGGGCATTAACTTAGAGGAACGATTGGATCTTCAATGGTGTAGACCGTCAGTACTTCGGAATTGCCTAGAGAAATTCATTCATGAATTACACTATTTTGTGTTGCACATGTCAAAATCAAGTTAATTATCTGAAATCAAGAACCGGCTAAACTTGAACTCTCTTCTAGTCTTCTTTCCTCTCTTCCAAATGTTGCTGCTCTCCGTTCCTCATCAATATCTCTGTATACACAAAGCAAATCAATTTAGTTTTTGGGGCAATTGATGACATTGCTCCGAGCACATTAATTTCATTCATGAAAAAATTGATAATAACATTGTTCAGAACAAATCAACTAATCCATCTTTTGGACGAAGAGGGTTTTGGGCCATTGATGTTTGTATAATGGGCCGCACCCAGGAATTCGCAGTCTCAAATTCCGTTGAGGAAGTTAACCCACTTATTTTTGAGCGAAGTGGTTGTACTACAGAATCATATCATTGATAGTATCCCTTATTAGCTTACTAGCCTACTAATCATGTCATATATTATCCTCTATTCACCTTAATCATGTCATATATATTTATGTCTAGATACATAACAAAAAACGGTAAGTAATGTGAAACGGAGGGAATACATACTAGTAAGTGCAACTGCCATGTATAATTTGGATATCTAGAAAACTTTGGTGTATCTAATAAGGGCAGCTCCAGTGTAACTAAATCGACTGAAAAATAAAATCGAACACAACACACAGTGAACATCGATGCTGCATGTCAGAAAGTGAAATCGACCCCAAAAAAACTAGACCTACACGGATATAACGCCCCCTCACCAAACTTTTTTCTTAAGAAGATAATAAAATTCGCTTTCACAAGAAGTTGCACTTAAGATCTAGGAAGGTGCCACTTAGCCTTCTAACCAACTCAAGCTAGAGAACTTTAAGCAAATCGACCACCAAAAAGAAATTGAATTTTATGGCATCCAGCTGAATAAACTGTTTTCCTTCCACATGGAAGCGCGGTGCCTGTTGGGGAATTGGGCAAAAACCTTACACCCTCGAAACGTTGGATCTACCGAATTCGTGAGAATATTCGTGAATTACCTTCGGGATGGAAAGTTCTGTTTCGTGAGAAGGAAAAATTCATGAAGAAATCCTAATGAGTCTCATGCATTTTGCTGACCTTCTAATAATTCGTGAAAATAATAGCCGAATTAGGCTTCTGTTCGCAAATCTGCTATCCATTTCAGGATGATTGGAGACCGGCAAAGTTAAGGGAATCAGGAATCTGTGAAGTTCGGGAGTCTGGTGGAGTCTCAATTCGGAAATCACAGTGAGCGATGATTTTCATGAATAAGAGCTTCGGGGGTCAGGAAGAAGCCAAGTCAAAGATGTCGCTTCAAAAGTCCGGGTTTAAAGTGTGAACTAGTGGCAGGCTTGTAAATGTATGAAATTAGCCCCGCAAATCACGGGATGTAAAATACATTCTTGTATGTGTTCACACTAGGAATATTCCTTAGATTCGAGGGTAATCTCGGAATGTAAAAGTCCCTTCGTCTCCCTATAAAAGGGGGCGCGAGGGTACGTGTAAAGGGATTCACAACTTTTGAGGCTAGCTCAGGCTTTCAGAGATTCTTTCTCTCCCCACTTTTCGTGAATTGTGTGCTCTCGTTCATGACTCTTGTTCGTGACTCGTGTGTTCGGGGACCCATCCAATTTTCAGACCCCCCAACATTGGCACCCACCGTGGTTTCAGCCGAAAAACAGCTCACGATGCCACCACAGAAGAAGTCCAAGAAGAACATTCCCAATGAGACCGACCAAGAAGAGCACTACAATGACAAAGATAATGGAATCTCTCTCACTCCAGAACCTTCACATACCACAGATCAAGAACGAAGAGCAAAACTTGAGGCTCTCCAGAAAGCAAGAGCTGAGAAGACAGCACATGCTCTAGAACCGTTCACTGAAGAAGATGCTCATGAAGATGATGACCAGGCTGTCGACAGAGAACTAGAGATAGTACAACAGAAAATATAGCAGCTACAGAAAGAGAAAGAAAGATTCGCGAACCAGCTGGAAGCAAAAAGAAAAGCTTCAAAAAAGCTAGAGAAACTTAATCAAGCAAAAGAACAAATCGAAAGAATGCAAAGAGAAATTAAAGAAATGAAAGAACAAGAAAATAGCTCATTGTGGCAAGACTCACCACACCAGAATTCTGGTCAAAACAGAAGAACGCCGAAAGAAAATTTCTTCATGGGTAATGGAATTTCACAATTCGTGGATCCAGAATCACCACTCTCTATAGGGTTGCAAACTGCACCATGACCACCAAAGTTCAAACCAGTCTCTCTCCCAAAATATAACGGCTTCGGAAACTCCAGACAGTTCCTCATGAGGAGATGATGTCGCACTGACCAAATCCTACATCATTGTTTGAGCAGGCCCAGTTCTGAATTGGTACTCTCTGCTACAACCACACTCAGTCTGCAGCTGGGTCGATCTCAAGACAAAGTTTATTCAATCATTCCAGATATTTCATGAAACAACGGCTCAGTCATCAGATCCATACAACTGTAAGCAGAAAGACAGAGAGCCATTACAGAACTTTGTAAGAAGGTTCATGCAGCAGAGATCCCAGATTCCCGAAGTGGATGATAAAACAACAATACTAGCGCCGATCGAGGGTCTGACTCCAGGACCGACAGCTTCGCATCTGACACGAAAGAAACCCAAAACAATTGATGAAGTTTCTCATGAACTTGAATAATACATCATGTCTGATGAAGATCACCGCAGAAGGGTTGTCGAACGAAATGAAGCAAGACAAGGCAACAGAGGAATAACGTGGACACCTCAATTCCAAAATCCATGAAACATAAATAATGTGGAAAATCCTCAGTCCAATCAGGACAACAGACCAAGCATAAGAGGAGGTTTAGCACCCAGGGGAAGAGGAAGGGGAAGAGCACACCCGAAACTCACAAACCATAACCCAAGAGATCCATACTTTTATTGCCAATATCACGGAAGAGGTCATAGCACCAAATGGTGCTCAGAAACCAAGAACATTGCTAGAATTCAGCAAGAGAAAGCCATGATGAGTATTGCCTCCACAATGTCGGACCAACTTCGCCCAAGCTTCTGGCAACCACAGTTCATGAATTCTCGAACAAATCCAGTCACAATGCAACAGTTCCAGCAACCACATCCATCTTGGCAGCTTTCTCAGCAATTCTGTTCTCAGTCTCAAGCAATTCAATCAATCCAACAGCCGTAGCCAATTCAAGAAATATTGCCACCACCACCTGACAATTCATCAAGGCCAGAATCGAGTTCAAGAACTCTGAATCCGAAAGCTTTGCCTTCTTTCGGAATTATCATGCCTATCACAGGAGGATCAGCTATGGAGTTCGAAACCAAGAGGCAGAGAAACAACTATTTCAGATCCGTGAACACAATCATCAACGATGGTCCAGCTGCACGACCAGAATGGGCCAAAGTGCCGATAACATTCACAGAAGAAGATTCACGAACCACAATGACGCCATGGTCATCGAGGTGAACATAGCTGGATGGGTCATCGGGAAAATTCTGGTAGATAATGGAAGTTCGGCAGACATCTTATTCTTGAAAACTTTCAAGATGATGAATTTGAGTCAGCACATGTTGCATCCACCAGAATATCCACTGCTGGGCTTCGAAGGAAAACCAATGAAGCCAGTGGGAAAAGTATCTCTTCCTGTATCTTTCGAAGATCTTGACAACGCCAGAACAGAAACTCTCACTTTTGATGTGGTTGATATATATCATCATATCTCGCGATTTTCGGCAGATTTCATAAACAAATTCGACACAGTCATAAGACACCAATTCTTGTGCATGAAGATACCAGCACCCAAAGGAGTTATCACTGTATTCGGCGATCAGCAAGAGGCTCGAAACATAGAAAAGGGTCATACCCCAGGGCAAACCAACGTGTATCAGCTGAATTATGCCAAAGAAAAGAAAGAACCCTAATAGAAGCCAAGCGAGACAAAGAGAAGATCGAGATAGCTGTTGATGGTGAGACCAAGAAAGTATACCTGGATGACATGCCTGATAGAGCAGTCACAATAGGGGCTCATCTTACCCCCGAAGAAGGAAACGAGCTCGTGCAATTCCTGAACAAAAACAAAGATGTCTTTGCCTGGTCAGCTAAAGACCTGCAAGGTGTCGACAGAGACATCATCGAGCATACTCTGGAAACAAATGAAAAAATGCCACCGAAAAAGCAGAAACTCAGGAAATGTCTGAAGAAAAAGTGAAGACAGTAGAAGCTGAGGTACAAAGGCTTCAAGATGCGAAAGTGATTAGAGAAGTTCTGTATCCAGTCTAGCTGGCCAACACCGTACCAAAAGAAGAAAAATGGGAAGTGGAGAATGTGTGTAGACTTCACAGATCTGAATAAGGCATGCAAGAAGGACAATTTTCCTTTGGAAAGGGTAGACAAAATCGTGGATGATGCTGCCAACAGCGAGATGCTCTCACTCCTGGATATGTTTTCAGGATATCTAAGAGTGCGAAAAGAAGACGAGCAGAAAACAAGTTTCATCACTCCTTTCGGAACATTTTGTTTCATCAGGATGCCAGAAGGACTGAAGAATGCAGGGTGCACATTTTCAAGAATGATAACAATAGTTCTTCATCCCCAACTTCGAAGGAACATTCTAGCATATGTTGATGACATAGTAGTCAAGAGCATCCAGAGAAGAGAACACATTGGTGATTTAGCAGAAACTTTCACGAATCTCAAAGCAGCAAATCTCAAATTGAATCATGAGAAATGCGTCTTCGGCATTCACAAGGGAAAAGTTCTTGGATGTCTCGTTTTGACAAAAGGCATAAAGGCAAATCCAGACAAAATCAAGGCCCTAATTGAAATGCAAGACCCAGTTTCAGTGAAAGATGTGCAAAAGTTGACAGGAAGAGTTGCTGCTCTCAACAGATTCATTCCTAGAGATGACGAGAGAAGCTTGCCTTTATTCTAAGTTCTCCAAAGTTCCAAGAACTTTCAGTGATCCGATAAACAAGCATTCCAAGAACTCAAAGACTACCTATCGAACATGAAAAAGTTGTGCCCTCCTGAGCCAAAATCGCCACTTCTGTTATATTTGTCTGCTTCAAATTCGACTGTAAGTGTTGTGCTAGTAGAAGAGAAAGAAGAAGAAGGAAAACTTAAGCAGATCCCAGTATACTTCACTTCAGAAGCTCTCTCATGATCCAAACTTTTCTATTTTGAGGTAGAGAAGATAGCATATGCAGTTGTAATGGATGCAAGAAAACTAAGGCATTACTTCGAGGGTCACAGGATAAGGGTTATCACGAATCAACCGTTGAACAACTTGTTCACGAATAAAGAAGCATCTACCTCAATCATCAAATGGGGTGCTGAACTATCAGAATACACTGTTGACTTTGAGAGAAGAAATGCAATCAAATCGCAAGTCTTGGCAGAATTCGTCGTAGACTGGACTTCGCCAACTCATAATCTTTGTGAAGACATGCTCACACCATGGGTGGAGCAGTGTGATGGAGCTTGGTGCCACAAGAGGGTTGGAATATTAGTAGTTGTAACATCCCCGACGGGAATAGTGATAGGATATGCTGCTCGACTCATATTGGCAAATGATGAGCACTCCACGAACAACACAACCGAATATGAAGCTCTACTTTTGGCATTAAGGAAGATGAAAGCTCTAGGTCAGCAAACCTTCATCATCAAGACAGACTCCAAAGTTATTCAGGAACATATTGAGAAAGAGAGCAAACCAAGAAATACTGTTTTGATGAAGTACCTCGAGAAGGTCAGATAGATGGAAAGGCATTTCAAGGCTATTCAGTACAACATATACCAAGAGATGACAACAACGAGGCAGACAAGTTGGCCAAAGCAGCAGCCAGAAATCAAGCAATGCCTCTTGACGTGTTCTTCGAAATCATCAAAGAACCGTCCATCAAAGAAACAAAGCCGAAAATCATGAATATTGTGGAGACTCACGATTGGAGAGCCAAAATCATGGCATACTTGAGGGTCACCATGAACCACAAGATGAATTGGAGGAGAAAAGACTCAAGCAAAGGGCAAGGGGCTATGCAGTGGTCAACGGAGAGCTGTACAAATCAGGAGTTATCGAACCATGGCTAAGGTGCATTACCTCCGAAAAAGGTGTTGAACTTCTTAAGGAAATTCATAGCAGATTTTGTGGTGTGCATATAGGCACAAGAGCTCTAGCAGGCAAAGCAATAAAGCAAGGATTCTACTGGCCAACCATAAACATTGATGCGAAGAAGCTAGTTCGGGAATGTGAAGCATGTCAAAAAACACCAAATCAGCAAAACTTGCCATCCATGCCAGTTCACCTAATTCCTCTGTCATGGACTTTGCAAAGGTGGGGAATGGATCTAGTCAGACCGCTGCCAACAGCTCAAGGAAACTGCAAATTTGCACCTGTAGCCGTGGACTACTTCACCAAATGGGTGGAAGCGAAAGCATTGGCGAATATCACGGCACCAACAATCCAGAAATTCTTCTGATAAAACATAGTTTGCAGATTCGGGGTTCCAAGAGAACTGACCGTTGATAATGGGAAGCAATTCGACTGTTACTCCTTCAAAGAATACTGCAAGACTTTGGGCACTCACGCGAAGTTTTCGTTAGTATATCATCCGCAGTCTAATGGAGCTGTCGAAAGAGCAAATGGGCTGATATTCTCAGGAATCAAAAAGTGCTTGTTCGACCAGAAAAAGGGCAAGTGGACTAATAAATTGCCGAAAGTGATCTGGTCTCATAACACCATAGTATCAAGAGCGACGGGTTTCACACCTTTTCGCTTACTCTTTGGCACCGAAGTAATGACACCAGAAGAGATTAAGAATGAAAGTATGAGAGTGCAGAAGGCAAAAGAAATCAAAGAAGTTGACAAAAAAGTAGAGAAAGATATGATCGAACTAACAATACTCAAAACTGCTGAAAACATCGAGAAGTACCAGAAAGAAACTAAGGCATGGAAGGATAGAAAAGTGGTCAGAAAAGACATCAAGACTGGTGATTTAGTTTTGAAAAGAAAGAAGAACTGGGAAAACCCTGGGAAACTTCAGGAACCATGGGAGGGGCCATACATAGCAAAGGAAACAAACATGCCAGGGGCTTTTCGTTTGCTAGATCAAACATATTCATGGAATGCCGACAGCTTGAAGAGGTATTACCCTTGAGAATCTCGAAGTTAGTTAGATTTATTTTTTAAGTATTTCTTTTCGCAAGTTTATATTATGTAAAATTGCAAAAATCCGAACCACGAGTCTATAAGTGGTTTCGGGAACAAAACATTTACTTTTTTCGCAAATTCCTTAGAATAAGGAGGACCGTACTCTTTTTCTTGCAAAGGGGGCTCTAAATCAAGAGGCGAGGTTTTTAACGAGGCGGATCCTATGTAAATACTCTTTGTGATATATATGAAAAGAGTCTTCCCCAAATTATGTGTCTTGTGAATTCCACCATGAGAAAGAATTCATGAAAGTTTGTCAAAGGCTCCGTGATAGCCGAAATTCCATTGTGTGCAAGAAAAGTTTGTAACACTATGTGAAAAACTGCCTTCGGTAACGAGCGTAGATCACCTTTGGTAACGGGCAATGCGCCCGTTACCGATCAAGTGTTACAAATAAGCCAAGAAAGGTAACGGGCATATGCCAGTTACTGATAAAACATGTTCGTAACGGGCATTAAACAACGACCGTTACCACAACTAGCCACCGGTCACGTGAAATGGTTGTTTTTCTGGGCCCACAGGGAACTTTCGTAACGGGCACCAAAGCAAAGCCCATTACAGAAGCTCAATATCAGAGACGCCTGATGTGGACCTACGTATCCACTATCTTGACGAACTGAGACGTGTCTATTTCACGCGCATCTCAGTACATATAGGATTCATAACGAGCATCAAACAACGACCGTTACCACAACTAGTCACCGATCACGTGAAATGGTTGTTTCTCTAGGCCCACATGGAACTTTGGTAACGGGCATGAAACAGAGCCCGTTACTATGAAATTAACTTCAGAGACGCGTTCCGTGAACCTGCGTCTCCACTGTCTCGACGAAATGAGACGCATCTGTTTTCACGTGCGTCTGCTTTCTCTCTATTAAAGGAGACACTTGCTTTCAACCTGCGTCTCCTATATCTCGATGAACGGGCCAGGTCCTGGGGCCCACCGGTCAGGACTGGTAACAGGCTTTTACACTGCCCGTTACATTGTGGGCATTTTTGTAACGGGCTTTCCGAATGAAGCCCATTACTCACTGATCAGTGTTTGTAACGAGCTTTAATTAACGCCCGTTACAGATACGGCGGCCACCCCTACAGTAACCTGCCCGGTTGCCAGTAGCATCCTGGAACTAGCCAGGATTTGGCAGTCACCAAGGGCTGCATCCTGGAACCAGCCAGGATTTGGCAGCCACCACAGCAAGGAGACATTACAAACACATTCTCACATCACAGATATAGGCAAAGCAAGATCACACTTATAGACAAGCTAGGATCACATCAAGTTTCAAGTTACTCTCACCAGGGCTTGTTTGGATGGAGTCATGAGAAAAGCTCGCTTGAACCAGGCAAGATCGACCCCAACCAAGCAAGCCAAGCAGGTTTCTCAGGCAACAACACCTGACTAAAGAAGACTGAATGAGTTTCTA
Organism: Cenchrus americanus; assembly: GCA_947561735.1. Taxonomy (NCBI): domain Eukaryota; kingdom Viridiplantae; phylum Streptophyta; class Magnoliopsida; order Poales; family Poaceae; genus Cenchrus; species Cenchrus americanus. The sequence continues at coordinate 181,454,609 of OX387239.1, read as the reverse complement.
GTTTCTGGTCATAATAAACTCATGGTGCACCACAGTAGAAGTTGCCCTTTCGTCGATGGTCACCTTAAGAATGTACTCGCACAACATCTCCCGAACACGCTTTACTTCTTCTATGGAAACATCTATAGGAGGTTTGAAATCCTACAAAATACAATATTTTATGAGAATACAACTAGAAATCATTTTCTAAAATCAGATGGACAATATGAGTGTTAACACCAAAATTTGGTAAGGAGTCTGACTTGTGGGTCCGGCTCGATGAGGAGTCCGTCCGGTGGAAGGAAGGTTTTTCTCAGATGTATTCGGCAGAAAGATCTGCGGTCGGCTATCTGCTTCCGTTCGGCAAGGGAACAGTTGAGCTGATTTTGCGGGATTGGACGGTGACGTGGCTCAAGCAGGAAGGGCGAATGGATGGATAAGCGATCAAGCTTAGAGATAAGTTAGGCAACAAATCCATTCGAGGTTGTACTTGGCAGGGTATAAATATGAGCCCTGAATGTATGTAAAAAAGACAATCATTCTCAACACAAACCGGCCTTACGCCAAACCCTAGAGTCCATTTGTCGTGTCGTTGAGTTCTTCGAGAGGGTTCATCGATCCGTCGACCTCCGTGAGTACGGCAACCTTGTATCATATCTAGTATCATGCGGTGGATTTAGATCGATGCAAGTAGTCTTGTTACCATGCTTCGTGTCATGCGGTAGATTCAAGCTTGGTTCAAGAGGGTTTCTTGTTAGGTCATGAGCCATGCGGTAGGCTAAGATCTAGCTTGAAGCTAGTTATCGGCTCTATTGGATTTTGGCAAGATCCAATAGATTCATCAAGTTACTCCGTGTTGCTTTGAGTTTTTACTTTATGTTTAAATTCATGTAACATCTTTTGCCCAATCTAGATGGGTTTGGATCGGCTTTATCCCTCTTGTGATCCTTATGCGAGTAGAATTCGTGCTTTAACATGTGGATCTTGTGCTTTCCGATAGCCGAAACCGAATCGATCTAGGTTGTTACGTGTTGCGGGTTCAAGCTTGCCAACGTTGGTATAAATCTTGAAAGAACTGAGTATCACGCGGTAGATGCAGGTTTTTGGGTTGCTTTGGAGCTAGTCATCCGATGGATTAGATTTCAAATCAATCTGATAGATTTATTTCACGTGGTAATGTTTGTTCCTTCTTCATGGACCCCGAATTGGCTGTTCAGCCGTATTCGGTTATCTTCCTCTACGAGTAGAACACGTGCGTAATTCATGTTTTAAATGATGTATGCTTTTGGCTTTTCATATTTAGATTGTATCATGCAGTGGATAGATCTATTTGTGGAAAGTGGTATGATTTTCATGCAAGTTGTATCATGCGGTGGATAGATTTGTTTGGCATCGTACCCGACGGGTTTTTAAAGTACCTAGACATGCGGTAGACTAGTGCTTTGGATCTATGCATGCTTGTTTATTACATGTTTATGCTCGCGCTTTACTTTATTTATTTATTTAATGTTAATCACCATGGGGATCGGTCGTAATCCCGCACGCGTACATCTTTGCTCTAAACAAAGACCGATCGCCGTCATGCTTGCGTCATCCATTCGGCTATGTTATTTTTCCCGTTGCAAGCTCCCGAATGGTTTCAGTTTATTGGCAGATAGCTTTCTATAGCTATGTGTCATCCCATCTGGCTCTGTGGCTGTAAATACGGAACTGTCTGGTACCACCCGGCAAGTTCCAAGCTTTGGTATCTAATTACTTTGTCTTTTGTTAATTTTCAGGAAAATTGACTGGCACGTCTTGTGATTCTTTGCACGTGTGAAGCCAGCTTATTCGGCTTGCTGTGTGCTTGGCGCTAGGTGCACATTTTGCGTCAACACACTTTTTGGCACGCCCAGTGGGACTACAGCCGAAAAGATCAAGATGCCTGAAATCGCGGATATCATGGATGTCAACATTGAAGACCTTTCTCCCGAACAATGGCAGCGGCTCCGGACGTCGTGGACCAATTCCCGGCGAAGTGTCTGCCGTCCTTCAAGAAGAATAGAAGTGGCGTCCCGTACCCGAAGAATGACATGCCCGGGGTATTGTTGCCGGGGGAGAGCGACGCCACGACCCGGCGGGAGAGAGAGAGGAATGCCCGCAAGCGTTCCGGATTCTCGCGGATCACGTTTTGAGCAAGCACCACAAAGCTTTCCTTGGTGCATTCCAGCAAATGATGGTGGTTGTCTTTGGCCCAGGCATGGAGCAGGCATTCAGCAAGGCACCCATCCAAGCGGGCACCGTGGAATTGGGCGAGTCAAGCTCTCAACCACCATTACGGAGCCAGCCGGTCCAGCCTCCTCCTCAGAGCGCTGGGAGTCAAGCTTTCCAGCCTCCTCCGCAAGGCGCTGGGGGTCAGCCAGTTCAGCCCCCACTACAGGCCTCAGGAGGACAACCAATCCAGCCACCACCGCAGGGCAGCACGGGTCAACCTGTGCAACAGCCGAACCCGTACCAGCCCACGTACGGGGAAATAGCGTTCGGCTCGCCTGGGGCCCCGCTCGCCTCCGGCCACGGGATTGCTCGGCAAGCAACGGCTACGAGAGGAACCTATACGGCGGAGGCTACCACGAGGTGGGAAACTACGGAGCCATCGACGCTTTCCCGCATCCGGGTTACGCACCAACCGCGGGCACACGGAGAGGACGACGCCCGGCGCGGAAGATGGCCGAGTTGATGCAAAATCGCTCGGCCTCAAACCGAAAATGCGGGGACCCGCCTACAAGACGTCGTTCCCGCAGTGTTACTTCAACGTGCTTCTTCCGCCAAGGGTGAAACCTCCGACGGAATTCACGAAATTTTCCGGCAAGACGACACAAGCACGGTGGAGCACATTGCTCGTTACCCGATGCGGCTCGGAGAATGCTCACCGAGGAAGCGTTCGGGGTCGGATACTTCCCCGCGTCACCGACGGGCCCGCATTCCGGTGGTTCTCATCCTTGCCCCCCGAGTCGGTTAGCGGATGGAAGGACTCGGAACGGAAATTCCACGCCCACTATTTCGGCGGCGGCTCGAGAAGAAGCCGATCGACCTTGCCACCCCGAAGCGAGAGGCACGGCGAGACGCCATTGGAATTTCTCGGGAGATTCGGGGAAGTTAAGGGCATGTGCTTTTCGCTCAACTTGCCGGATGACCGGTTGGCCGACATGGCCGTTGTCGGGATGCCGCCGCCGTGCGTGAGAAACTGTTTGGTATGGAGTTTGAAAACCTGGGCCAGCTGTCTCAAAAGCTGTCATTAATGAGCAACCAAGCGTATAGCTTCAAGAAGGATGCCAGGTTTGGCAAGCAACATGACGTGGCGGACATCTACAACCAGTTCTTGGACAAGGCCGACCTGATAGAAGATCCTGATGATGAACTGGACGTGGCCGCAGCCGAAATTATGTGGGGAAAGGAGCCATTAACAATGAATCGGCCGGGTCAAACGGACCAAAGGTACCTACGATTTCGACATCACGAAGGCTGACAAGTTGTTTGAGCTCCTAGTGAAGGAAGGCCGAATCAGATTGCCTGAAGGGCATTCCATGCTTCGGCCCGATGGGGTAAAGGAGAAGCGTTACGCGGCTTTCACGACGAAACTCACACTCCATCAACGATCGCCGGGTCTTCGGGATGAGGATCCGTAAAGCCATCCGGAAGGGCACCTAAAATTTGACAACAAGATGAAGCCGGATGGCCACCCCTTCCCTCGAACATGGTAGGCTTTTCCGTCGGCATGGTGACTGGCCGAGGAGAAGGGCAAGGTCAAAGTCTTGACCTCAGCCAGGGCTAGGCAGGACGGAACCGTGGACCCGGAGCGTCAAGTAACTTTGGAGCAGGTGCATGGTGAAGCCCCCCGCATTCTCAAGAGTCACATCGAAATCGGGGAGTCATCCAAAGCCAAGCCCAGGGTGACCACGCGTATCCGAAGGACCGGATTGGCGACCGAGAGAGGGGGGAGTGAATGGGAGCCGATAAAAATTCTTTCTCGAAAGAACTCGGCCTATATCCCAATCACAACTCCGAGAGTCACACACGAACAAGCGGAAGCACACACAAACCTCTCTCGATACCTTAGGAATAAGGCTTGAAAGGCTAGGAAGCAAAGCGGAAGCAAGCACTAAAGAACTTGAGCAACAACGAAGAAGGCCGAGACCTACGGGTCAACCGGCACAAGTGACCGGGTCACCCCGAGCCTTACCGAGCCGCACGGTCACCCGGCACAAGTGACCGGTCAACCTACCCCCTTCGGGTCACCCGGCACAGGTGACCGGATCACCCGGACGACCCGGAAACCGCCCCGCGAAATCGCCCCAAACTTTCGATCAAAGGATCTCCCAAACCACTTGGAGTATTGAGACGAAATTTTGGGGAGATGATGAACACCCCAAGGAGAGGTTATGCCCCAAAAATTACGGCCTCAAACTACCTACAACTCCCGTAATCGTAAATCTTGGCCAAGAACACAATGACCTAGGGTTCATCCAAAAGTCAACGAATCGAAGGCCAAATCCGGCGTTTGAGGGGTCAATATCATCCACAAAGAGGCACAAGGTACTCACCCATGATCCTCTCAAAGAAATCCGGAGAGAAACGCCCTCAAATCGACGAATCGAGCGACAAACGAAAATCCTCCAAAAATACCTCCGAAAATCGCGAGAAAAAGAAAAACGGCGGAGCAAAGGATTTGGCACAAGATTGAGAAGGATGAATTCACTATGAATATCTTGTCCAATCGATTACAAGCCACTCCTAGAATCAAAATCTAAGATGGCAAAAAAAAACTCCAATCAAAGAGCCACTCTCTCCTCTCTCCCTCTCTCCCAAAGCACTCCAAAATGAAAGAGTACCGCCACCTCTAGCCCAAGAGTTGGCTGAAAATTCAGCCCCCTCCTCCTATATATAGGCCCTCCGGAAAAGACCGAAGTGCCCCTACACTAGGAGTACAACACAAGCCCTCACAGGGGCGTTTTGGTCAACACATGAAGTTCACCATCGGACGGCCGCGCATCCATCGGCCTTCACGTCCTCCCGACGCAAGCACCTAGATCATGCCGCGTGTCGCCCGCCTCGAAGCTTCCCGACGCACCGGATACCGTCTCCGTCACGCCGGGCCCTCGGGCTCGGTTTTGAGGCCCAAACCGAGAAACCCTCCTCCGATGGTTTTGTGGCCAAACCACCAAACCCCGCATACACGGCCCCGCCCTCACCACGCCAAGCGTCGAGCTCGCCAAGCCTTTCACCTCCGGCGCCCGGACGGTCTACTCAGTCTTGCCTCGTTCCTTGACTTGGCCACCACCGATGCACCGGCTCCATGTCCACGACTTCGTCTTGCTCTTCTTGCACCATGCGGCTCGCACTTGATCCCGTCGGCCACCGGGTCCCTCGAACCAAGCCTACTTGTCTCTCCACTCCTCGGAGGCCCCGCAAGGCTAGGACCTTTCGCGCTCGTTCTTCACCCGCACCAACGCAAACCAAGCCGCAACCAACACCTGCAATACTAGGCCAAGAGTCAGTCCACACAACGTTGTCAACCACTCCTCACGAGTGCATTGACAACACACCACATAAACAATAAGGTAAATACACAAAATAAAACACACACAACACAACACAACTCAACACTACACACACAAAGCTTCAAACCATCCGGTCAATCACTCATCACACACGGACCAAGGTACTTCTCAACTTGGTTCCTCAATCTCCCCCTTGATGAGTGCATTGACAAAAGAAGGTCAAAAAGCAAATAAGAACTCATTCAAGTGCCACAAAGCCAATAAAAAGCAAACAAAAGGCCACTTGAAGTGAGAAGGGATAACAACATGCTCCGACAAATTCCTCTCGAAACCAAAGCAAGCACAAAGGCTAAGCGCAATCGAAGAGACACACTACCAACATGCAATCCCTAAAAACCATCAAACCAAAATGCTCAACACAAAGTGCCATAAAACTCTTACCAAAACACTTGTCAACCGCTCATCACCATCAAATCAAGGTTCATATCAACTTGATTTTCCAAATTTCTCCCCCTTGAGGAGCGGATTGACAACAAGTGAGCACAAAGAAATGGTTTGAGAGGGCAAAGGCCGAACAACTCATCCAAGTGAAAGAAAACCACACAAGAGCAAAGAACAAGGTCACTTGGCATGAGAGAAACCACAAAGGCCAACTCAATGTCTCGGTCCCCAAAGACATGGGCAACGGCTCGACACAACCGAGACAAGAATGCATGATCCCTCAAGAAGAGGCACAAAGGGCTCAACACCGATCATGGAATAATCGAAAACATAAGTCAACCGCCGGCTCCTCAAGAAGAGGCAAAGGGGCTCAACACCACCGGCACAAGAGCACAAAAATCACAAGCTCCCCCTAAACACATGAACTAGGACCAAAGAGCATACAAAGCTCACCCTAAACTCATGAGATAGAGAAAAGAGCACACCAAGCTCACAAGCTCCCCCTAAACACATGCACTAGGGACAAAGAGCATACAAAGCTCACCCTAAACACACGTGATAGAGCAAAAAGAAACCACCAAAGCACAACTCGAGCAAACAAAGGAGACTCACCAAAGCTCCCCTACACAAATGCAAGCTCCCCCCGAACATGTGGAGCAAACTCCCAAATTTTAAATGCTTTGTTTTCTCGAATTTTTCATTAAGCTCACCTCTTCTCCCCCTTGTTGACAATGTATGAATCAAGGTGAAAATGCAGAAATGCAAAACAAAGCATATAAACATCTACATGAGCTTCTCAAATAGGCCAAATTTAGTGACAAAGGCTAGAAATGAGACAAAGAGCACATATATGGATCATAACATAGTCAAAGCATTGCCACAAGTAATATATGGAAATATAGGCATGTGACAAAGCAAATTTTCAGATTTGAATAATTATATCAAAAGATGGCTCACTTCAAATGTAAAAGCCTATCCATGTCACACTTGAGCCACAAACATGCATACCATTCAAAGATCATACAAGGATATCCAATTCTCAACAAAAGATCATTGCAAACACCCATAAAGCAAAGCATGTCATGTTAAAGCTCATGAGCCATGTGTCCACTTCGGGAGACTTCTCCACCGGTGAACATCATGCAACATGTTTTGCACCCATGTGTGAAAGATAAAACATTTTAAGCATAAACATGATGGAGGGAGCATTTTCAAGCGGACACACTTCTTTTCAAGATTAATTCATTTCATGGTACATGAAGTGCCTTTGCGGCAAAAAGAAGCTTATGCTCCTCCATGAATGCAACATAGGCTAAACATTCACAATGATATCGGCCTTTGGCCCAAAAGCAAGAAAGAGACATCCAAGCACAATCTAAGCATGAAAGGCACATTTAGACCAAAAAGTGACATGGATATACTACTACACATGAGTGGAGCACATTTCATCAAATTTAGTAAAGATTAGCATTTGATTCAAAAAGGCTATCTCACAACACATATATCTCAAATATTCCAAGAGCATAGCCTCACATAGCCATTTCTCCACACACATGCCCAATATCTCACAAGTAGCCAAAGAAACTCAAATGAGGCATATGGAAGAAGCTCATCATCCTAAAATGCAATATGATACAAATGCAACATAGGTAGATATGTACATCAAAAGGAACATGATATATGACAGAATGCGAGACACAAATGTCAAACCTACCAAAGTCTATACATCATGATATATGATACAAATGCAATGCGAATGCATAGGGAGACAAGGAACTTGACTTAACACCAATAAAGCTCACGAGGGAACACACCAACCAAGAATCGCTCCAAGCGAGAGAAGAGCCACCAAAGGTCCCAATTGAGTACCATAGAAAAAGTACCAATTGCAAAACCACAAAGATCCCAATTGAATACCATAGAAGGAATATCAATTCAAGGATCACAAAGACTACCCGAAAGCCACAACCCTTCTTGGAATCAAACTCCCTATCAAAAGAAGCCAAGCTCCCCCTCAACCAAGGGCAACTAACAAAGCAAAAGCTAGGAAAAGGAAGAGCAAGGAAAAACTCTAAAACCAACCGAAAAGAGGAACAACAACACAACTCAAAGACAAGACAAGCCCAAAACTCCAAGGAAAGCTCACAACATGCTACACAATGCATTGATAATATCAATTAACATAAATAGAACATTGTAACATGATTCCACAAATATGAATAAGCAAGGGCAAGCAAGTATGTCAACAAGGTACAACACTAAACCAAAATGATACCAAAGAACAACATGCCAAACAATATACAAGAACTAGACAAAGGCATGATACAAGATCACATGGATCATCCACCAACATATATTACAAAGCTAGCATGACAAGATATACATGGGGGACAAACATGCTAACAAGAAAGGTACCATCGAGCTAGACAAACATGATATGAATGAACAACATGACATATCCGAGCAATCAACCATAAAGCATGACATGATGTTCATAAATAACATCCACCATAAAATCATACAAAGATAGCAAGATAGATATTCAAGATCACAAAGCTATCATGAACAAGGTGGCTAGCCTACCATGGTTTTCACACAAGCAAGACACAAGTATATACAAGAGAGGACAAGGGGAAAAGAAAACTCACTATACATGTGTACAAAGGCTTTCAAGAGCCATCCAAAACGGTGTGGAGAACCATCATGTCTCCATTGAGCTCATGTTCTCCAACCGCATCTCCATACCTACACACAGTGAGACGAGAAAGACCGAGCCTTGGATCCCAAAGGGTTAGCAAGCACGTACTTGGGAATCCAAGATTTGGTCACACGGGTAAGTGGTGCACACAACCTATCATGTGGGTTAGTATGATGCAAATGCCGGTTGGAATGAAAAGTCTTTCGAACACCCTTGGAACCGTGCCTCAAAGAAGTCACTCGCGAAGAAAGTCGAGTGCTACCACAAGCAAAAAGGCAAAGATCCTTCGGGGTCGTAGGAGAAGAACCAACACAAGCACCACGGGAAGCATGTCGCGGACCAACACAAGAAACACTAGAAGCATGTCCACGAGCATGGCCTAACTCACTAGAAAGAGTGTCATAAAACCCATCCACAAATCGCGCCTTCTTAGGCTCACAAGTGTTCATGCCATGAGAAGGGCTATGAATAACCAAATGCCTAGAGGCACCTCCTCGCCGTATTCTCCTTGCCCGGCGGTAGCAAAAACTCTCTTGATGCCCATCCTTCCCACAAGGAGAGCAATGGTACAAAGGCCTATCGAGAGGCACGGTCCGAGTGGATGAATCACCATTCTCTTGTAGGTGGGAAGTCCCTTGGGACTTAGAGCATGAAGCATCAACCCCAACATCCAACTTGGTGCCCACATTAGAATCACACGTGCCATGAGAAAGGTTACGTGGCTTCTTAAAAGCTTTGGCACGCACACGTCGCTCGTGCTTCACACGGCGAAAGCAAAACTCAATGGTATGCCCATCCTTCTTGCAAAAGGTGCATTGGAACCTCAGCTTGGGAATATGAGTCCCAAATATGTGGGAGGCACCCTTTCCATTCAAATCACCTTGGGCAACACCGGAAGAAGCAACAAGCTTAGGAGTAGCTATGAGAGAGCTATCCAAAGCACTAGCACAATTACCACCATCCAAAGACTCACACTCAAGAGAAGAAGTCGACTCCGGTTTAGAAGAAGCAAATTTAGAAGCATCAACATCGGAGTGACACGAGAAGCATGAATCCAAACCCTTGGCACAAAGACTCTTGCACCTTGTGCGCAAAACCTCATTTTGAGACTTGAGGCGCTCACAACTACCACATGTCATATTTCTCAAATTATTGATTTCTTCTTCAATGCATTTAGCATATGTGGTACGCAAGAGTTCATTTTCTTTCTCAAGGTTGGCACTCACCTCATCATGCTCAACCAACTTGGCGCTCATATCATCGCGCATTTTCTTTAAAGCCAAAACTTCACTTTCCAAATCAATGCATGAAGTGCAAATGAGACCACATGAACAAGTATCATCATTTACACCCATCAAAGCATCATCATCATCATTATCACAAGAAGTATGGCAAGCATCCTCTACAAGAAACAAAGAGCACTTGCTACAAGGCATGGATTTTATATTACAAATTTCAGCCCTAGCATGCTCAAGATCATCTACACATGTGGTGTGAGTCAATTTTAATTCATTAATTTCAGCATGCAAAGACTCACAAGAAACACATGGTGAAGAAGCACTTGTCTCTAACAAAGCAATCTTACTCCTAGCCATATCAAGCTCATCATTCAAAACAACACAAGAGTTGCAAGGCATAGAAGCATTGGATTTCAACAAGTCAATTTCAGATTGCAAGTTAGCAAGAGATGATCTCAATTCATCATTCTCAAAATCAAGATTGTCGCATGCTCTTCTAAAAGCTTCAACATGCATTTTGCGCCAATTAACTTCATCTTTTAATTTCTCATTTTCAGCACACAAGGCATCGCAAGATTTGCAAGGCAAAGAAGCTTTGAAATTTAACACCTTAATTTCAGATTTCAAGCATGCAATTGAAGCAATCAAAGCATCATTTTTAGCATGCATGGTGTTACAAGAAGTGCAAGAATTCAAAGCACAAGACTTCCAATGAGCCATACCACATTTCAACCTAGTAAGAGAGCATTTCATCTTCTCATTCTTCCTACGCAAGGCATCACACAAATCTATGTTTCTCCTATGCAAGTCTCCACAATCACGCTCACAATCATCCAACCTATTGCATAGGATCAAGATAGCTTTGGCAAGTGTACCTTGGTTCATGCCTCCTAGCTTGTGGTAGAGCTCGCCTTTCTTGAAGTCACCATCTTGATAGTCCTCGATGAGAGATATCATCTCCTCCACTTCGGCTTCCGCCTCAACCTCCATACTCCTCCTGCTCAAAGAACCACAAGGAGAAGGACTTGGTGCCATAATCAAAGTACCGGTTAGGATTAGCCGAAACCAAGCTCAAGGGACAAGCAACGATGCAAAGAAAGCACTCAAAAAGCCTCAATTCTCTAACAAGTACTCACGAGTTCAATAGCAAAGGATCTTATCTTTTTCCCATAATTTTACCACTGAACAGGGAGCACCAAAGTTAGAGGCACAAAAAATTCCAGCTCAAAATAAGGTGAAATGAAGCCTAGAGAAAATCCATAAGAAACAAGACAAAGCCGCAAGAGACTTAAACGAGGATTTTTCAATTATCTTTAGATCAATTTGGATCACCTACAAATAGAGTCACGAAACCACTGTAAAAATTTGAGTCAAAACGGAGCACCGAGCGAAAAGTTATGCCCGTTTTACTGAAGGTATATCAAGTTATGTTTTTCCAAGGGCACAACTCCAAATCGCCGGACTCAAAACGCGCAAACCAATCTCGCAAGCAAAAGCACCTCTTTCCTCTAGTCACCATATGGATTCAAGACTTGTTAGAGCCACAAGAATCCACAACCGGCTCTGATACCAATTGAAGGACCGGATTGGAGACCAGAGAGGGGGGGAGTGAATGGGAGCCGATAAAAATTCTTTCTCGAAAGAACTCGGCCTATATCCCAATCGCAACTCCGAGAGTCACACACGAACAAGCGGAAGCACACACAAACCTCTCTCGATACCTTAGGAAAAAGGCTTGAAAGGCTAGGAAGCAAAGTGGAAGCAAGCACGAAAGAACTTGAGCAACAACGAAGAAGGCTGAGACCTACCGGGTCAACCGACACAAGTGACCGGGTCACCCCGAGCCTTACGAGCCGCACGGTCACCCGGCACAAGTGACCGGGTCAACCTACCCCCTTCGGGTCACCCGGCACGGACAAGACCGGATCACCGGGACGACCCGAAAACCGCCCGCAAAATCGCCTCAAACTTTAGATCAAAGGATCTCCCAAACCACTTGGAGTCTTGAGACGAAATTTTGGGGAGATGATGAACACCCCAAGGAGAGGTTATGCCCCAAAAATTACGGCCTCAAACTACCTACAACTCCCGGAATCGTAAATCTTGGCCAAGAACACAATGACCTAGGGTTCATCCAAAAGTCAACGAATTGAAGGCCAAATCCAGCGTTTGAGGGGTCAAGATCATCCACAAAGAGGCACAAGGCACTCACCCATGATCCTCTCAAAGAAATCCGGAGAGAAACGCCCTCAAATCGACGAATCGAGCGACAAACGAAAATCCTCCAAAAATACCTCCGAAAATCGCAGAAAAAGAAAAACGCCCGGAGCAAAGGATTTGGCACAAGATTGAGAAGGATGAATTCACTATGAATATCTTGTCCAATCGATTACAAGCCACTCCTAGAATCAAAATCTAAGATGGCAAAAAAAAACTCCAATCAAAGAGCCACTCTCTCCTCTCTCCCTCTCTCCCAAAGCACTCCAAAATGAAAGAGTACAACGACCTACTAGCCCAAGAGTTGGCTGAAAATTCAGCCCCCTCCTCCTATATATAGGCCCTCCGAAAAGACCGAAGTGCCCCTACACTAGGAGTACAACACAAGCCCTCACGGGGGCGTTTTGGTCAACACATGAAGTTCACCATCGGACGGCCGCGCATCCATCGAGCCTTCACGTCCTCCCGACGCAAGCACCTAGATCATGCCGCGTGTCGCCCGCCTCGAAGCTTCCCGACACACCCGGATACCGTCTCCGTCACGCCAGGCCCTCGGGCTCGGTTTTGAGGCCCAAACCGAGAAACCCTCCTCCGATGGTTTTGTGGTCAAACCACCAAACCCCGCATACACGGCCCGGCCTCACCACGCCAAGCGTCGAGCTCGCCAAGCCTTTCACCTCCGGCGCCGGACGGTCTACTCAGTCTTGCCTCGTTCCTTGACTTGGCCACCACCGATGCACCGGCTCCATGTCCACGACTTCGTCTTGCTCTTCTTGCACCATGCGGCTCGCACTTGATCCCGTCGGCCACCGGGTCCCTCGAACCAAGCCTACTTGTCTCTCCACTCCTCGGAGGCCCCGCAAGGCTAGGACCTTTCGCGCTCTGTTCTTCACCTGCACCAACGCAAACCAAGCCGCAACCAACACCCGCAATACTAGGCCAAGAGTCGGTCCACACAACGTTGTCAACCACTCCTCACGAGTGCATTGACAACACACCACATAAACAATAAGGTAAATACACAAAATAAAACACACACAACACAACACAACTCAACACTACACACACAAAGCTTCAAACCATCCGGTCAATCACTCATCACACACGGACCAAGGTACTTCTCAACTTGGTTCCTTAGTATCCTCCTCAACAAATGGCGGCGCCGATTGGAGAAAGAGCGTTACCGAAAGCGAAGATACGAGGAGGAGAAGCGCGAGCCGAAGAAGAGGCACACGAAGGGACCCGGAGCAATACACGCGCGAGCGAGAGCGCGCGCACCGGGGATGTGCGTTCTTCGAGCACCGTTGGAATGAGGGTTTGAAGCTGCCCACGCTGAGGAACTGCCCTGAATGCAGTGACAGGTATTTTGAGTACGAGCGGGAGAGCGCCAATCGCCGATCCGTCCATGAGAGAATTGGAAGGATCCATCATAGCGAGGACCGGCGCCAAAAAATTGAAATCATTGATCATCCCAGGAAAAGGCAAGCTGATTCAAGGTGGGCTGATCAAGAAGAGGACGAGGACGAATACATCTGGCAAAAGGGGCAATGGTGCCCGCCCGGCCTAAGGAAAACTCAGAAGAGACGGGTTCAACGCTTGAGGAACCGTGAACTAAGGCAGGCTGGGATCCAAACGAAGCAGGTGTGGCGTCCAAAGGATCAGCCTGAAGGGTCAAAGCGTTCGGCTCCAACATGCATGGTATATTTTCTGCCGAACGAATTCATGGCCCCTGCTAACCAGGTTGTGCAGGAGGAGGCGCCCCTGGATGATGAGCAAATCGAGGGGATGATGGCGCAGCTGGTGCTAGCCAAGCAAGCCATCTTCGACAAACCGGCCAAAAATCGACACATGAGGCCGCTGTACTTGAGGGGATATGTCAATGGCAAGCCATTGACCAAGATGTTTGTCGACGGTGGAGCGGCAGTCAACGTAATGTCGTACACCACCTTCGGGGAAACTTGGCATGGGCCCTAACGATCCGACGCCTACAAGCATAATACCGAACGATTTCGGCCGGGAATCCTTCGGACACCAAGGGATGCGCTCATGTGGATCCGATGATCGGGTCCAAGACATCGCTCACGACCTTCTTTGTTATCGAAGGTAAAGGAGCCTACGGCCCTCTTGCTTGGACGGGACCGGATTCATGCCAATTGCGCGCGTCCCATCCACCATGCATCGCGCGGCTCATCCAATGGGTGGATGATGATATTGAGGTTGTCCAAGCGAGATGACTCCGTTAGTGTTGCAAACATGGAACCAGCTTTACGGGAGTATCAAGGCATTGATCGTTTCTCGGGGAAAGGCGGGGAGAAGGTCTCGTTGAACTCCGTCGGCGATCAACGGCCGATTCAAGCGATCGGCTCTTATAGTAATTTTTAATGGAGAACCCCGTCGATGGAACCGACGGCAAGTTGGGGCAAGGATTTATGTCGGCTGATAAATTGGAAGAAGTTGACATTGGAAGCGGTGATAAGCCAAGGCCGACGTTCGTCGGCCGCAAACTTGCAACCGGACTTCGGGGAGGAATTAATCAAGTTTGCTCAAGGAATATAAAGATTGCTTCGCCTGGGATTATTCGGAGATGCCTGGACTGGATCGTTCCATCGTTGAGCATCGGTTGCCAATCAAATCTGGTTTCAAACCATACAAGCAACCACCCCGGAAAATCTACAAGGATGAGGTATTGGCGATGTGAAGAAAGAAGTTGAAAGATTACTTGATGCAAACTTCGTTCGGCCATGCGGATATGCGGAGTGGATTTCTAACATTGTCCCCGTTTACAAGAAGAATGGAAAGATGAGGGTCCGCATAGATTTCGGGGACTTGAACGAGCTACTCCGATGGATGGTTACCCCATGCCTATTGCCGATTTGTTGGTTGACGCCGCTGCCGGACACAAGGTTATCGGTTTCATGGACGGCAATGCGGGATACAACCAAATTTTCATGGCGAGAGGATATATCGAAGACGGCCTTCGGATGCTCGGTCCTATAGGCCTATTTGAATGGATAGTCATGACTTTTGGATTGAAGAATGCCGGTGCAACTTATCAGCGAGTCATGAATTACATCTTTCATGAGTTGATCGGCAAAGTTGTTGAAATTTACATCGATGATGTCATGATCAAGTCCCTAAGTCATGACACACATTTGGAAGACGTGAAAAGGACCTTGGAATGCACCCGAAAGCATGGTTTAAAGATGAATCCGAACAAATGCGCTTTTGGAGTATCGACCGGAGAATTCTTGGGATTTTTGGTCCACGAAGGGGGAATTGAGGTTGGCAAGAAGAGCATGAAAGCAATTGATGAAATTGTCCCTCCAACCAATCTTAAGGAATTGCAATCATTGCTCGGCAAAATTAACTTCGTAAGGAGATTCATTTCAAATCGTCACGAAGGTTTTGCCGTTCTCTCCATTGCCTGAAGCTAAAGAAAGATCGAAGTTCACGTGGGGCGACGAACAACAAAAGGCTTTTGATGAGATCAAGCAATACATGAAGGAGCCGCCGGTCTTGGTCCCTCCTCGGTGGATAAGCCTTTCAAGTTGTACGTGGCGGCCGATACCCAAACCATTGGATCGGCCCTAATTCAAGAATTCGAAGGAAAGGAGCGGGTAGTAGCATATCTTAGCCGAAAACTACTCGATCCTCGGACCGGTATTCGAGCTGCAGAGAAGCCGTGCTTATGCGTGTACTACTCATGTACAAAGTTTCGGCACTATTTGTTGAATGCCGAATGCACCGTATACTCCAAGTTTGATGTAATAAAACATATGCTATCTATGCCAATTTTGAATGGCGGGATTGGCAAATGGATCTTGGCTTTATCGAATTTGAGTTAAAGTTCGAATCGGCAAAAGCTATTAAAGGTCAAATCATTGCCGTTTTTATAATCGAACATCGTGATCCGTCAATTGATTCGCTTGAAATTACTCCGTGGGCTTTATTTTTTGATGGATCATCGTGTGGTAAAGGTGGGGGAGTAGGGATCCTACCGATTTCGCCTAGAGGTGAGATGTTTGAATTTGCCATCCCTATACGACCCCACCTGTCACAAATAATCGGGATGAATACGAAGCATTACTTCGAGGGCTTCAATACTTGAGAGAGGCCGGGGCCGTTTCGGTTGAGGTTCGGAGCCGGTGATCAAGCAATTGAATGGCCAATACGAATGCAAAAGTGAAGCACCGAGGAGTTACTACGAAGAATGCGGGGAAATCTTGAAGAGCTTTCCGTTGGTAACTCTACAAAGATATTCCTAGGGCACATAACGAAGAAGCAAACAAAGGTTGGCTCAGAGCGCCTCGGGTTACAAAGAGAACCAAGAAGCGTTTGCGGCAGATGTGTGTGCACTAGGGGCGGATCTTACGGAGGATGATTGGAGAAAAGAGGTCGTCGACTATTTGAAGGATCCATCCCGGAAGGCCATAAAATTCGTTCTTCTGGATGACAATTTATTTTACAAATCATTAGACGGGGTGTTGTTACGATGCCTGGGTCCAGAAGAAGCGAAGAAGATGATGAGTGAAGTGCATGATGGGATATGCGGAGCACACCAATCGGCCTACCGCATGAAATGGGTTGTCAGGCAAGCTGGGTGTTTTTGGCCGACGATATTAGAGGATTGCTTTGAGTATTACAAAGGATGTCAGGATTGCCAAAGGTTTGGAAATATTCAAAGGGTCCCCGCATCGGCATTGAATCCCATCATCAAGCAATGGTCATTCGGGGGCCGGGGTATAGACTTGATTGGCCGATTAATCCACCATCTAGCAAGGGGCATAAGTTTGTGCTTTTGGCTACGGACTATTTTACTAAATGGGTTGAGGCGATCCCACTGAAGAAGGTGACGTCGGAAAACATGGTTGAATTTGTCAAGGAGCACATCATCTATCGATTTGGAATCCCTCAGACCATCACAACTGATCAAGGGGCTCAATTCGTGTCCCTGGAGTTCAGAGAATTTGCCGAAAGCATGGGAATCAAATTGTTTAACTCTTCTCCCTATTATGCCCAAGCTAATGGTCAAGCAGAGGCTTCTAATAAGATCATGATCAAGCTGATACAAAAGAAGATCAACCAGAAGCCAAGAAGGTGGCATTCGGTACTCAGTGAGGCACTGTGGGCTTACCAAATGGCCCCTCATGGAGCTACGAAGACCTCTCCTTACGAATTGGTTTATGGACACCATGCGGTTCTACCTTGGGAGATGCAATCAGATTCAAGGAGGGTTGTGTTACAGAAAGATTTGAGCTCCAAGGATTACAGTGGCCTAATGATGGACGAGCTAGAGAATTTACACATGATCCGTCTTAGGGCCCCGGAAAACATTGAGAATAACAAACCGCGGGTTGCCAAGTACTATAACAAGAAAGTAAAAGTCGGGCAATTCGCGAAGGTGATTTGGTTTGGAAAAGCGCTATTGCCGATTGGGACTAAATATAGCGAATTCGGCAATTGGTCTCCTAACCGGGTAGGACCCTTTCGCGAGGTCGATGCGTCCCCGGTAATGCATACATATTGAAAACTTTACTAGGAGAGGAGTTTTCCGCTGCAATAAATGGGAGATATTTGAAGAAATATTATCCTAGTATTGAAATTGACCGATGATCACCAGCAGTGGGATTACAAGCATTTGACACAAGAAACAGCCGTCGCTCAAGAGCGAGGCCGCCTTCAGAACAAAATACACAAACAGGAGAAATGGCCAGTGCCTAGATGCATTGCCCTTAGCACCAAACTGCTTTACAACTGCCTCTTGCAGGTTTACATCCAACAACCCTGGTGATCTAGACTACGAGGAGGTGGTAAGCGAGAAGGCGTGGAGGAAGAAGCGAAAGTATGATTCAATCTTTTCTTTGCTTCTTCGGTGCTCCCTCTTCGCTTGCTCCCGGGACTACCGTGACGGCAACTTGGAATGCACGGGGGTGACCATGATTTGCGGCCTCCACCAAGCTGTCCCAAGCCGCTTTCAGGTTTTTGTAACTGTCAGAGACATCTGGAACAGAGGAACGGATGTTAGGGGCAAGAAATCCAAGTGTGGGCGCGAAGTCAAGCAGAAGTTAGAAACATTTACCCCCCACTAGTGCCTCCAGAGTCATGCGACGCTCGCGTTCAGCTTGGCAACGAGCGGTGATGTCCCCCGAGAGCGTGCTCCCGGGTGCCGAACGCGGAGGCGCGGTTGATGGCCGGTCCTCTCGTTAAGGAGTAGCCTCCTCTGCTTCGAGGGAGGAATCGGAGGAGATGTACTCAGGCACGTCTTCGGTCCCGATGATTTCTTCAGGAAGTAAATCAAGGCTGAAAGAAGAAGAGGAAGAGAAGAGGTAAAACGCAAGATCATATGGGAAACAAGGAGCAAATCAAGGGAAACTCACCTTCGAATCGTGCGTTTCTTTGGGGCGCTGCTCTCCTGAGGCTGCTTGCCTTTGTCCATGGCCTTGGGGTTTTTTCCTCTGGAGACGGGGGAGGAGATGAGAAGTGATGGATGAGTGTGCGAGTGGATTTGTAGGGCGTCCCAGCAGGCTATTTTATTGACCGAAGGGGTGCATTGGGAGTGATGACTGGTCAGCGTACACTGATGGAATACCAAGCGGCAGGGTTTTCCCCCCAAATGCGAAGGGTTTTCACTTGAACAGTACTTACGGATTGCCGATTCAGGGATCTTCTGTGGATTTTTGCGCCAAGGGGCATCTGTTCTCGCGTGTTCGGCTCAAGACAGTTCCCGGATACGTTTGAGGAAAAACAAGATTCACGGATGCAAACATGAAGAAAATCATCGCAGTGCAAGCACAGAATTCAAAAATTCTTTATTTATTGCCGATATTCAAACATCCCTAATACAATCTAGTCAAAAAGCACGTTCGGCACGGATTGGGGATGAGTGATTTCGGCAATGGCATCGCCGTGGCCATCGAGGCGCTCCAAGATGAGCTCAATCTCCTCGATGTCTTCGGCGTGCCGCCTCGGAAGCCGCGCGGCCCGGTGGAGTAGTCGACGTCCGTGTGCGTCGCCATGGCAGCCGGACCCGGGGTGGTGCCCAAGCGACACCATGGGTGGCCACCTCATCAACGCGGTGCTCCACCGCGGCAAGGCGCTCCGCCGGCGTGTCACCGCGGGGCGTTCACCTTGTCGGCCGACCGCTCCACCGGCATCTTCACCGGTTGAGCTCGGCATCGCGGGTTACAAGGTGCAAGAAAGAAGGAGATTAGCATCAAAAGCCGGATTGGATCAAGGATTGATTTCGTAGCCGTACCGTCGATGGTCTCCGGCGGTCGCTTGCGCCGGTCTTCCCACTCCAACTCGGCTATGCCCGCCTTTTTGGAGATGTCCTCCGGCTCGCGGCCCGAGCCGTCTCCGCTTCCGCCTTGAAGCGGAGAGCGTCGAGTTCCCCCGTAGGGCACGGGGGAGTGGCCGTCGGACTCCGAGGAGTCGTCCGAAGGGGCCGACGGCGGCGCGGAGATGGATTCCACTGGATCAACCTAAAAAGGGGATGATCATCAAGACAAAAAAAAGATCAAAGATGAATCAAAGAAGAGGAATCGACGATCATTGCCTCCGGCGCGCATTGGCACTGCTCCCCTCCGCCTCATCAGAGGCGCGGCGTCGGTGAGGCGGCGCACCATGCTTTGCTCCGGGATGTGCCTTGTTTGGGAAAGAAAAAGAGTTTAGATTGGCAAAGATTCGAGAGCCGAAGGCCCGGTGGAGAGCTAGGGGCACCTACGGTTTCATTTATAGGCCCGGCAAGACGGATCGTGGCCTCAAGTTGTGGCTCGAATCGTGGCACATATCCCGGGAAAATCGGAAGGTGGAAAGGTTTCCTTGACTAGTCCGCCAATGGGTCGCTTGGAGTTCTAGGTCGAGTCATATTCGGTTGACTGGCTCGCGGAAAGGAGTCAAAGTGCCATTCGGGTATTGGTATTTCTTTGCCGAATGGGTCGTTCAGCATTACATTTAAGGTTGTGCAGAAGAAAAAGGAAATAAAATTGCAAGGACAGATATTGCAAGAGCGACCAATTCGGTTATACATCAATTGAAGCAACTAAATGTTCAAATATTTCGCAATTACACTACGGACATTTGATGTTGCCCGGCGAAAGTTGTCCAATCGCTCCTGGCAATCTTTCTGGGCATTAGACAAGATGGTGAGTTCTGCATCGCATTGTTTCACCTTGGCTATAGCCGATTTTGCTTCTTCTTGGGTCTTCTCTATCAATTCAGGGAGCTCGGCTATTTTCTTGTTATCGGCCTCTATCTCAGCTGATAGGTTTCTCAGTTCTGCCTCCAGAGCAGCTTTCCTGGCAATCTTTGAATCACAAGAAGCTTGCAGATTGGCCAATGTATCTTTATGACTCTTGGTCTGAGATTGTGCCCCTCTCATGGCTTGTTCGAAGATCGGCCCTCTCCTTTTCAACGGCGGGCGGGGAGCGCACCTTCCTCAAAGCTTGCCTTATGGGCACGTAGTGCATTTCCGTGCCGAGAGATAGATGCGAGTGAGGCACTGATGTCCTCGGGGAGTTCTTGGCTAATAGATTCGAGCATTTCTTCAAAGTGATCGAGGTCCTTGAACTGTTCTCGTGCGTCTCTTTCCAGCCAGGCAAAGATCTCCCTGAGCTTTTCTAGCACTTCCTCTGACAGGGTTTGATGCACTCCTTCCATCACCTCGGCAGCTGGATTGTTCCCCATTGATAGACTTGATGATGATGGGGCCTGATCCTGAGAAAGCAGTATTGCCGAGTCAGGAGTCTTTGAAAGGAAAGGTAGCGAGAGTTAAGTGCAAATGAGTACCTCATGTTTGATTTCTTGAGTGGGGGCGGGACTTTGTTCGGGAGCAACCACGGGCGAAGGAGGTGTTCCGGGTAGAGAAGCCTTCCGAGTGAGAAGGCACCGATGCGATTCTTGCCGGCAACTCAAGGGCTTCGGCCGAAGAGGAGATGGGTTCACCTCTGCGGGGTTGATGTCTCTGCATGACCAGCAGGTGATCGGACCCTTGGAGGACTTGCTGATTCGGTTGGATTGGGAGACTCATCTCTGGAGAATTCATTGCTTCGCACAGAGGGTGATTGAGTCCCTGATGAAGATGAGATCTCCACTGGGACAGGTAACTCAACCCTGGGTGGACTTGTTTGTTGAGACACTGGAACGTCCACGAGTTGTTCTTCCATTGTTTCTCCCGCAAGTGACAAATTGAAAACTTAAATACCGATTGAAGCTTACGAGAGGAGAATTTACCGAAGCGACTTGGTTTTGAGTCGCCATTGGGGATTTGAGCTCGAAACAAGGGGATCTAGGGTTTGGATCCGGACGAGGATTCCGGCGGAATGCGAAGAAAGAAAACGGTGTTGACGAGATTCGATTTGAAAATGTTTGTGGTCGGAGTCAATTCCGGAACAAAATCACTTTTATCCCGCAATTGAAGGGGCATGTGTTAACACCAAAATTTGGTAAGGAGTCTGACTTGTGGGTCCGGCTCGATGAGGAGTCCGTCCGGTGGAAGGAAGGTTTTTCTCAGATGTATTCGGCAGAAAGATCTGCGGTCGGCTATCTGCTTCCGTTCGGCAAGGGAACAGTTGAGCTGATTTTGCGGGATTGGACGGTGACGTGGTTCAAGCAGGAAGGGCGAATGGATGGATAAGCGATCAAGCTTAGAGATAAGTTAGGCAACAAATCCATTCGAGGTTGTACTTGGCAGGGTATAAATATGAGCCCTGAATGTATGTAAAAAACACAATCATTCTCAATACAAACCGGCCTTACGCCAAACCCTAGAGTCCATTTGTCGTGTCGTCGAGTTCTTCGAGAGGGTTCATCGATCCGTCGACCTCCGTGAGTACCGGCAACCTTGTATCATATCTAGTATCATGCGGTGGATTTAGATCTGATGCAAGTAGTCTTGTTACCATGCTTCGTGTCATGCGGTAGATTCAAGCTTGGTTCAAGAGGGTTTCTTGTTAGGTCATGAGCCATGCGGTAGGCTAAGATCTAGCTTGAAGCTAGTTATCGGCTCTATTGGATTTTGGCAAGATCCAATAGATTCATCAAGTTACCCAGTGTTGCTTTGAGTTTTTACTTTATGTTTAAATTCATGTAACATCTTTTGCCCAATCGAGATGGGTTTGGATCGGCTTCATCCCTCTTGTGATCCTTATGCGAGTAGAATTCGTGCTTTAACACGTGGATCTTGTGCTTTCCGATAGCCAAAACCGAATCGATCTAGGTTGTTACGTGTTGCGGGTTCAAGCTTGCTAACGTTGGAATAAATCTTGAAAGAACCGAGTATCATGCGGTAGATGCGAGTTTTTGGGTTGCTTTGGAGCTAGTCATCCGGTGGATTAGATTTCAAATCAATCCGATAGATTTATTTCGCTTAGTAATGTTTGTTCCTTCTTCATGGACCCCGAATCGGTACCGTTTAGCCGTATTCGGTTATCTTCCTCCACGAGTAGAACACGTGCGTAATTCATGCTTTAAATGATGTATGCTTTTAGCTTTCCGCATTTAGATTGTATCATGCGGTGGATAGATCTATTTGTGGAAAGTGGTACGATTTTCATGCAAGTTGTATCATGCGGTGGATAGATTTGTTTGGCATCGTGCCCGACGGGTTTTTAAAGTACCTAGACATGCGGTAGACTAGTGCTTTGGATCTATGCATGCTTGTTTATTACATGTTTATGCTCGCGCTCTACTTTATTTATTTATTTAATGTTAATCACCATGGGGATCGGTCGTAATCCTACACGCGTACATCTTTGCTCTAAACAAAGACCGATCGCCGTCATGCTTGCGTCATCCATTCGGCTATGTTACTTTTCTCGTTGAAAGCTCCCGAATGGCTTCGGTTCATTGGCGGATAGCTTTCTATAGCTATGTGTCATCCCATCCGGCTTCCTAGCCGTAAATATGGAACCGTCCGGTACCACCGGCAAGTTCCAAGCCGTGATTCTTTGCACGTGTGAAGCCGGCTTGTTCGGCTTGTTCGTGTGCTTGGCGCTAGGTGCACGTTTTGCGTCAACAATGAGCAGAGACAAAGTTGAGCATTATTATCTACTTGGCATCGAGTAGTCTTAACATATGGAATGCCACATGGAATCCACACAAAGAGGACCCCCGTGGTCTGCCGAGCACACCTGCATTGAGGTACCAAAATGACAAGTTAATGCGGTACCAAATAGGTAAGAAGGGATCATATAAAACCTCGGTCTTACGGTGAGATTTGTTTTGTGCTTGAGTGTGGCTTTTGGCTTTTTTTCTTTCCTTTCGTCACTCTGTCCTGTGCATCACCAAAGGCCCTGCATGATCAGCAATACCAATTAGAAACACTAAGAGATTGATTTTTTTGTGAGCAAAAAATATTGTACCAAAGGCCCTGCATGGTTAGAATAGACATACACGGTACATATTTTACTTAATTAGCATACAGGGATAGGTGCTAACCATTTTGGCAGGGACACAACAATATGCTTATATATCAAAGCAGAGAATAAATTCCTTCAAGTGCTTCCTTGTCCAACTTGAGCAGCGATGGATTGTGTGTTCCATATGTACATGCAACAAGAGGATAAAGCAATGGTCATGACATTATATATGACAGTAGTGAAACAACACTCACAACACATCATGACACCAGCAATAACAATATATATGACAAATAGTGAAACAATTAACACTCACAACAAAGCATAAGACAGTCTAGTTATCACTACCTTATAAACCATTGCGATGCAATTCCCACCGACATTATGTGGCCAACGAATTAAATTATGCTAACGAGTCCAAAGCATAAGTGTCGATCCGGTATATTCGAGCATAGTAGAATTAAAGTATGCTAACATCCTTTATGCTTTTTATGAATTTACAGTGCAAAGATTATACCACCAGGAACATGAAAATGAATTTCAACATTTCATATAACTTCATCTATTAGCAACAATTTATTCAAAACAGACTTGGAGCAACAAAATCCACCAATCAAATCCACAGTCAATCAATTGAATATGAACTATTAAGGCATGTCTCCCTAATCCACCTTGACATGAATATATAGCAAATTGGGTGGACTACATTATAAACCACTGCGATGCAATTCCCAATGACATTATGTGGCTATCAGAAATAAAATATGCTAATAGGTCCAAAGCATAACTGTCGATCTGAGCATAGCAGAATTAAAGTATATGCTACCAGGTCCAAAGCATAACTGTCGATCTGGTACATTCAGAGAATAGCAGAATTAAAGTATGCTAACAGGTCCAAAGCATAACTATCGATCTGGTACATTCAAAGCATAACAGAATTAAAGTATGCTAACATCCTCGATGCTTTTCATGAATTTACAGTGCAAAAATTGTAGCACCAGGAACATGAAAATGAATTCTACAGTTCATATAACTACATCTGTTAGCAACAATTTATTCAAACAGACTTGGGGCAACAAAATCCATTCATCAAACCCACAGTCAATCAATTAAAGATGAACTATCAAGGCATGTCTCCCTAATTAATCCACATTGACATGAATATATAGCAGATTTTGGTGGACGGTGAGAGAGGGTGTTAGGGATTCAAGCAGGACTAACCTTTGTCGTGAATGAAGTAGTTGTTCTCGTGATGGTCGGAGGGGCCGGATCCACGTCGGCTCGTGGCCTGAGGCGGCCGGCTTGTCGTCGTGGCCGGGGACGACATCGATGGATCCGCGTCAACCGTCTTTAGGTTGGTCGGACGTACGTCCGCACGCCAGTACCGCGTCCTCGTCACCGTCATCACGCAGGGAGCGTTGGGCTGGAGAAGAGCACGGCTGCGGCGGGGAGAGAGCGGCGAAGGCGAGCGAGGCGAGTGGCGCAGGCGGTGGGAAGAATGCGCGCGTTGTGGATCTGTCTAGCGAGGAGCCCAGCGCGTAACTGTGTTTAATGAAACTACTGGCATGCCCTTGACGGCTCTGTGCAGCAATTGGTATTTCATCGGCATTATAGTAAATATAGGTGGGAAATTTTGAGCAGCCAGCGCACGGTTCGCCTCCTAACGCTGAAGAGTGGGCCAGTGTCATGGGTGACGATGGTTAGTGAACCTGGATCGCCTTTGTTAGTGAATCCGCGGCGGTTATCTTTTTATTTTGGCTGTTGACGCTGACGCGTGGGCCAGCCACTATTTTCTTTCGAATGAAACTTGCTTCCCTACAATATTAGAGCCCATAAAACAACACCTAAAAATCGTAAAAATACGAGCAATTCGTATTTGGACATTTAGTATTTGAATAAAATATCAATAGTCACACTTGTGTGGCCAAGATTCTTAGAATCCGTTTTTACATCCCATGTTAATGATGTAATAATTCTACTAACATCTAGTGTGCTCTAAAAAATCTACAAATTGACTTGCCAACATAATTTGGGTACCTAGACTTGTCTTCAAAATTTCAAATGGTTTTGATGAAGGAATTATATACTTGTGTACAAATATCTACATCTCTCACATAGTTTCCCGAATGTTTGCTTGAACATTGAAGTTTTCCACACTTTGCAACATGTTCGAACTCATATGCATTTGAAAACGTAACAAAACCTTGTTTTCACCTTAAGCTTACAAAATGTGAAGTTCCGTCACTAATGGCTATGTAAAACAAATATTATTTGCATGTTGTACTCACAAAAAACAAAATAAGGCATATAAACATCACTCAACAAACGGAATGTACACTAAACAATGAAATTAATGAATAGATGGTGATTTTAGAAAAAATATCAAATTTGGACTAATAACAACATTGAAATACTTCTTACAACATTTGATTATAAATTGAAAGGAGAAATGGGAATTGTTCTTCATTTGAATAAAACTGACCCCCACAGACATTTGAATAGAACAAAGGAGGAAGCAGAGGGCACCGCGCCCGCTGCCGTCGCCGCCGTGCCCGCTTCGGCGGTTTTGACACCCAAGAGGGCATCCCAGGCCTCGTCGGCGGCAAATGAGACCACCGCAACCTTCGATTTGACTCACAAATGTGAGAAATCAAATATTATCTATCAAAAACTGATTAAAAACCGACATCCCAATAAAATCAAATCTGCGTTTAGTAATATATAATAATTTATATTCAAGATAGATAATGTTCATTGATGCTTGCGCCTACATCCTGATGTTTATCCTGCTGACGGCGTACTCCACGGCGGGGTGGAAGCTACGCATCCAGAGGTCGAACTCATGACGGATGCAACACTCAGCGCTGCAGTAGTGGATGATCTCTTTGGTATCCGGCCCGTAGCGCCTACATCCCGCTTCCCAAATGCAGATGTGGGGATTCTGGACGGGCGACAACGGAATGTCGTCGTCGCCGCCGTCATCAAAACAAGTACCACCACGCAATGTTGTCGAGATCCTGCTTGACGAGGTAGCGCAGCCGCCGCATGTTGTGGTTCTTCCATCGATCGTCAGGGGGCGACGAGCCGCCGCTGAGTTTCTGGAGTAGCACCATGGCTTCGGGGTCCGTCGGGTTGCAACAGTACTTCAGCATCACTATAAAGTACTTGGCACCAGAGTCTTCAGCAGCAGCGGCATCTCCGATGAGCTTCAGGCCCTTATCGGGGTTCCGCTACCTTATAAACCTCACCATCCCCTTGAAGCACAATGCATCCGGATGATTGGCCTCGCGGAAGCGCCGCGCAAAGCACGACGTGACGTAGCGATTCTTACACGCCTCACGAAGATCACGCAGCGACATGTGAAGTAGTACCTCATCGGAGTTGTAGATGTGCCGGAAGGTGCCGCTGATTTTATTGTGAAGGTTCAGAAAATGGAAAACGGCCACATCCTTGATGTAGTGGATGATGATCTTGGTGAGAAGTTCATCTGGCAGCAGCAGCATCAAGCACACCGCGGCCATCAAGGAGAAGGGGAGGAAATAACACAACGACGGGGTTTGGAATTTGAATAGCGACGAGGGATGAAGTTGGCGGCGACGAGGGATGAAGTTGGCAAGGAGGATTGAAGTCGAAGAGGGATGA
This sequence comes from Cenchrus americanus, assembly GCA_947561735.1. NCBI lineage: Eukaryota > Viridiplantae > Streptophyta > Magnoliopsida > Poales > Poaceae > Cenchrus > Cenchrus americanus. Next base: position 181,427,500 of record OX387239.1, on the reverse strand, counting down.
AGTTGGCGACTAGGATTGAAGTTGAAGGAGGCTACGAGCTCGAGGGTTGAAGGTTGAAGATGGCGCCTAGGCGATGTTGTAATAAAACAATAAATGGAAATTTAAAAGGCGTCACAGTTTGGCTGCTGCCGTTGACAAGTGGGCCCGACATCATTTGCCCTGCCCCTTCTCCTTCCCGCGTAAGTGAAAGGCGACGCGTGGCTTTGCACCCGAGATGGAGCCCGATGCACAATCGAGTGGCACGTCGGCGATAATGGAGTAGTGGGTGGGGGCGAGAGGCACCTAACGGTTCCGTGTCTTGTCAATATAACTCCCTCGCCCAGTCGCCCTCCCCTGCTTTCCCCTGCTTCTTCCATAATCTTATCATCTTTTTCTTCACTTCTTCTTCCTCCTCACGATTCACCACTACAAATCTTCGGTCACCAAGAGAAGGAGAAGATGGCGTTGAGAAGCCCACCGCCATCGAAGCGGGGACGAAGGGAGGACGACGACGACGAAAGCCGCCGTCGAAAGAAGTTGGACAAGGGGAAGGAGCCGGCGGCCAATGACGCTGACGAGCAACCGCTCTTCGACGACAATAAGTTCACCGTCGAGCTGCTCAGGAGCACCTTCAGAAAGCTTGAAGGTGTTGGCGAGGCCTTCGACATCAAGGCGCATCATGATGTGTACAAGGACCCGAGCGTGAAGGGTCTCGCCTTCAGGATCCATGGGTTGGCTGAAAAGCTCGAGAACCTCCCCGTGGTCAAGTGGCTCGCCCGCCTGCCACTTCTTCTTCGACGACGACGGTTCGATGGCGATGATGACGGCCACGACGACGACGGAAACCACGGTGACGATGACGGCGGCCACGGAGGCGACGACGGCGGGACTCCGACTAATTGATAGACTCCTCTACCTATTAGTAACAATAATGTCGGTGTGATTTTGTGTCTTCGTCCGGTTCTTGGACATGAACTGCTTAGTTTGTCTGTCGATCATGAACTGCTTAGTTAATTAGTTTGGTTGTTAGATTTTGTATGTCATGAACTCAATCTAATATACGCGAGTAGATCCAACCGCGTTGTCATGAACGGTGTTCTGTTGTGATGAACTGGAGATCTGTTGTGATAAATTAGATCTTATTCGAGTAGTCATTGCCGACGCAAGTTAGCCTGCTGACGCGTGGGCCAGTGTCATTGGCGACGATGGTTAGTGAACCCGGATCGCATTTGTTGGCAGTAGGGTCTGGGCGGGCAGGCAATGATTATCTTTTTTATATTGGCTCCTGACGCTAACGCGTGGGCCTGTCACAATTCTTTTGGAATGAACCTTACTTCCCTGAATTATTAGACCCATAAAACAGCACCTCGAAAATCATAAAAATACAAACAATTCGTATTTGGACATTCAATATTTGAATAAAATATCAACAGTCACACTTGTGTGCCCAAAATTCATATATTTCGTTTTTACACCCCATGGTTATTATATAATAATTCTAATAACATCAAATTTGCTCTAAAAATCTACAAATTGACTTGGCAACATAATTTGGGTACCTAAACTTGTCTTCGAAATTTCATTGATGAAGGAATAATATACGTGTGTACAAATGTCTACATCTCTCACATAGTTTCTTAGAATGTTTGCTTGAACATTGAAGTTTTCCACACTTTGCAACATGTTCAAACTCATATGCATTTGAAAACTTAACAAAACCTTGTGTTCACCTTAAGCTTACGAAATGTAAAGTTCCATCACTAATGGTTGTGCAAAACAAATATTATTTGTATGTTGTACTTACAAATAACAAAATAAGGCATATAAACATCACTCAACAAACGGAATGTACACTAAACAATGAAATTAATGAATAGATGGTGATTTTAGAAAAATTAAAAAAGTATCAAATTTGGACTAATAACGACAAAGAAATACTTGTTACAACATTTGATTGCGGATTAAAAGGAGAAATGGGAATTGTTTTTCATTTGAATAGAACTGGGCCCCACGGTCATTAGCGACGCCGGCTCGATAACCTGCTTCGGATTTGCTGCCTCTCCCAAAATTTTACACAAATAATTCGAGCATCATACAAAAGCTAATCTACTACGATTTCCTATTCCAATACTCTTTGCGAACTTCACCATTTCGCGAGCGCGACCTACGGTCTTCGGCCCGCCGCAAAACGGAGAAACTCGAAGCCATCCTTTTTCCACACCGCGGCCGCCGTCGGTGCTGCGCATGGCTGATCGCCGCGCACCTGTGCCGGAGGCGGCGGTGGTTCACCCCAAATGCGCCAAGTCGAGTAGTGGAGCGCACGCGCGACCTTCTCGCGCAAAGGCGGACACCCCTCGTTGCGAGGACCATGTGTGGTTCAAGGACCGGTGGATGGTCGCTTCCTTGTGTGATGAGTGATTGACAACGTTGTGTGGACCGATTCTTGGCTAAGTATTGCGGGTGCGGGTTGCGGCTTGACTCGTGTTGGTGCGGGTGAAGAACAAGCGCGAAAGGTCGTCGCCGGTGAGGCCTCCGGGTGTGGAGAAGACAAGCGAGGCTTTGTTCGAGGGACCGGTGGCCGGCGGGGTCAAGTGCGGGCCGCATGGTGGCATGAACAGCAAGATGAAGTCATGGACGGTTTCTTGGTTGAGCCTCAAAACCAAGGTCGAGCCGGGACTACGTGGGAGCCAAGTCATGAGTGGAGATTGGCGGAGGCTACACCGAGTTCGCGGGGTTTCCGGTGGTTCACCGAGAAAACCACCGGGTTCCTTGGTTGATCCACAAAGCCAAGACCGGAGAACCGAAGACGGAGGTGCGGCGGCACCGACCGGTCCGACCGGTGGGTCGACCGGCTCGACCGGTGGGGACCGGTCGACCGGTGAGGAGCACCGGTCGACCGGTGTGCGGCGACGACGCAGTCCGGAATCTTCGAAGCGGAGGACACGCGTCGGGATCGCATGGCTTGCGTCGAGGCTACGCGGGTGCGGTCGCCGGGCATCCGTCCGATGGTGAAGACATCAAGAATTCCAAATCTGCCCTTGAGGGGCTTGTATCCCTAGTTAGTAGAGAAGGGCATTTTAGACATTCGGTTGCCTCCATATAACCCAAGAGGTGAGAGGATGGCAGCCAACTCTTGGAACCCTAGCTCATTAGTTTTCCTATTTTTCCACCTATTTTCTCTAGGTTTTCCTTAGGACTAGCAAGAGAGCTTCACGGAGAGATCTTGTAGAGAGGGATGGATGATTGGGCGGCTTGCTAGACCTTGTACGAACCTTTGTTTCATGTATAGATGATTCGGCGTGGTTCCTCAAGGTTTGGATGTGTTTTCCCCGGTTGTTCTTGGTGGTGATTTTCGGAGCCCTCTCTTCGTGATTTCTTTGGGGTGTTTTCGGGGCTTTTCTCTTGGGGATTTGATGGGGGAAATTTGTGGGAACCCTTCGTGGTTCTTTGGGCTGTGATTCCCCTCCCAAATCCGTGAGAAAAAGTGCTCGATTTTGGGGTTTCTTGAGTTCTTGGGTTGGAAGTGCTTTCGGCGGGATTTCTTCGATTCCTCCTTTTTGGACGAGTTTTGGTGGGATTAAACTTGGCTATGAACTCCTCATGAGGTGTTCATGATATCCCCAAAGTCTTGTTCAAGTCCGTGGAGCGATTCGGGAGAGCGAGATTTGGATTTGGGGGGAGTTGACCCGCGGGTCTTGTTCATCCCGAGCCGCCCGTGCCACACCGGTCGGCCGGTGCTCTTGACCGGTCCCGACCGGTGCAAGCCCTTGTGGGTTTTTGCTCGGGTGAACGTCTTGGTGTGTTCGTTGTTGTCCCGTGGTGCTGCTTGTTTCGAGTTTGGGTCCGTTTGGTGGTCGGTTGGCCTGTTTGGTGCCTTGGGGGCTTTCGGCTGCCATCGGTCCGACCGGTGTGTCTCACGGTCGGCCGGTGTAGAGCCACTTAGTGAAAGTTGCTCGGTTTCACCGGCGGGGACCGGTCGACCGGTGGTGCTCACCGGTCCGACCGGTGTGGGTCCGTAGAGACTCGGGGTTTGTTGTTCCGCTGCGTTCTCGAGTCGGAAGGCCGTGGGTGTTGGTTCCTAGGTCCGGTGGCACTCCGGTGGCTACGTGGGCTTGGCCAACTTGGGTAGTGAGTCGGGGACGTGTGTTGGAAGGTTGTGTTCGTCTTGGTGGAGTTTTCATCTCCTTCGAGAAGAATTTTTATCGGCTCCCATTCACTCCCCCCTCTCTCGGTTCGCCGTATCGGTCCTTCAAGTGGTATCGCAGCCGGTTCGGGTCTTTGTTGACTCTAACCGGTCTAAGATCCAAGGATGGCGTACCGAGAACGGGGTTCGGGTCCTCCACACTTCGATGGCAAGAACTACCGGATGTGGAGCAAGCGGATGGGTGTGTTCCTCCGCGGAAAGGGTCACCGCTTTGGGATGTCACGGTGGACACGGGCTATGTCCAGCCGATGGATTTCCTTGCTCCGGGGTCGAGGGACGGATTCGACGCCAACAATAAGGCGGTCGACTACTTGTTTCGTGCTTTGTGTCGGCCCGAGTTCGATCGGGTGCACACCGAGCACTTGGCTTGTAGGATTTGGGCGGTGTTGAAGGAGGCTCATGTTGGGAACGCCCGAGGTTCGAGGGCACGGTTGTATGCGACCTACGGAGAGAGTACGAGAACTTCACTCATCTCCCCGGTGAGTCCATCGATGCCTTGTTTCGAGAGGTTCACGGTGGTGGTGAACAACATGAGGGCCAATGTGGACGTGCTCCCGTACGATGATCATGATAGAGCGGTCAAGCTCTTACACTCTTTGGATCGTACGATATGGGGCGGAAAGTTCGAGGCCATAGTCGAGTCGGAGAGGTATGATACTCGACGGTGAACGAGACAGTTCTCAAAGCTCAAGTCGGCCGAGGTGGATAGGGGCATGATCGCCAAGCTTGAGGGACCGACCGATTCCCATAGTCTTGCCCTCGTTGGTGGTTCCAAAGGAAAGACTAACTCTAACCCATCCACCGGGATGTTCTCGTTTTTCTCTTTGATGTCTATGCCGGATGAGGAGTTTGATGACCTTGGAGAGGACGAGCCGGCGCCGTTGACGAGGCGGTTCGAGAGGCCGCACGAGAACCGCGTGAACATGAGGAGGAACACGAGGACTTGCTTCCGGTGCGGTAAGCGGGACACTTCGTCGCCGATCGCCGGAGAAGGTCGAGAACAAGGACAGCTACAAGCACAAGCCGAGGATGAACGATGGCAAGTACCGTTCGAGGCGCGACCACAAGAGCAAGCACAAGAACAAGTACAAGGACGAGCGACGATCGAGGAGGAAGGAGAGCCGAGGCAAGGCCCGAGCGATGGTTGGAGCGAGCGACATCGACTCCAGTTCCGCGTACTCAACCTCGAGCTCGAGTAGCAGTGAAGACGAGGGAGATCGCCGCAAGAACAAGAAGTCGTCCAAGAACCTGAGCGGGCTGAGCTGCTTCGTGAGAGATGGCTTCTGCACCATGGCGCTGAGCTCCGGCAGCAAGAAGAGCACACAGAGCGACTCGGACTCTGAGTCCGACGACGAGGTGCGTGATGAACTTCCCTTCTTGTGCCAGGAGAATGAGAGGCTTGGCTCTTTGCTTGATAACCGTGATGACATGCTTAGAGAGGCCAAGAAAATGAGGAAAGAGCTTAGGGCTTCACTCGAGGATGCTAGGACTAGAGTGGGTGAGCTAGAGACACGGGTGCTTGATAGCAAGCTTGAGATTGATTCGCTTAAGGCTAGCCCTGTTGTCTCCGATGAGAATGATTGTCTTGATTGCTCCATATTCCTTGCGATCTTGCTTTGTTTAAGGAGAAGCATGCCTCCAAGTGTGAGGAACTAGATGTGCTTAGGGTTGAAGTGGGTGAGCTTAAGTCTAGACTCTGCTTTGCTAGGTGCTTCACTTCTTGCCCCTGTTTTGCATGCTAAGATTGATGAGATGCATGCTTACACTAGTTCGCTCGAGGCTAAATTGAAGGAACCCATGCCTACATCTTGCTCTACCTCGTGAAATGCATGCATTGAAAAATTTGGAGCTTGCACATTATGTTGATCGTTTGCAGGATGAGAATGATGATTTGAGGAAGTTGATGGGTTGGTTGTCCGGTCACGAGCCTCAGTTGAGGATGATGATCGAGGCCTTTAAGAGGCAAGATGGTGAGGGGCTTGGGGCAAACAAGGTTGGTGAGGGAAGTGGAGAGAATATCCCGGAGCCACCAAAAACCCACCACAAAAATGATTTCCCCAAAACCTAACCATCTAAGGAACCAACTAGACACAACCCCGCCTCCACCCATGTTTCCTACACCCACAAATGATCTACAAAAGCCTATCAAGTTTGTGAGCACTTCGGGGAAAGTGTTCTTTGGGAAGGAGAGTGAGAAGGCTAGTGGTGAGAAACCGGTGGAGGGTTTGAGTGGAGAGAAACCGAGTGAACGACCACATCCCAAGCCAAAGCCTAAGCTTGTGAGGTTCCATTGTGGCTATTGTGGGAGAGATGGCCATAAGGAGGAGTTTTGCTTCAAGAGGAAGCGAGAGGAGAGAATGGAGAAGGAGTGGGCTAACAAGGACAAGTACCACCCTTCCGATGGTGTACTTGAGCCTCGTATGCGGATGCCCGGGGGCAAGGCTATTGTGAGGACGAGTTCGGGCTTGGGGAGAGAAGAAGGCCGCTGCGGTGGTGCTGCTGTCCGGTCACACCCGGTCGGACGGTGTGGGGCACCGGTCGACCGGTGCGGGGCACAGACGGACGGATGTTCGGGTTTCGAGCTCGTACGGTCCGAGGGTTGTTTCGGTGGTCGTGGTTCGGTGGTTGGGCCGGAAAGGGTGCGGGTGGTCGGTTGCTAGGCGTTCTCCTCCTCGTGCTCAATACGGGGATTGGAGGAGTCGTGGCGTTGAGTTGGAGAGGAAGGACGTTCCACGGGCTTTCTTGCGTGGCTTTGGTCCTCCTCCGGGCGAGAGAGGGGTGGTTCCCTCGGGGTGGTTACCTTGGTGGTGTTCGTGGAGGTAGCTTTGGTAGGAGAGATGCTTTGGTTGGTGCTAACCCCACTTTCGAGCAAATGGCTCGGCCTTTGGTTTTCCTCCTTTGGTACTAACCCCGGTCTTTGAGTCGTTTGTTCGCTCACGTGCCTATTTTTGAATTTCGGGTGGGAGACTTGAAGAACATTTGGTTGATTGACTCCGGTGTTCGAGGCATATGACCGGAGACGGGGGTGGTTCTCAAGTCTCGTCCGGTGGTGACGAAGAGGTACATCACCTTTGGGGACAATGGGCGTGGGCGTGTGCTTTCGGAAGGTGAGATAAAAGTGAGTGACAAGATCACTCGAGGCGTGTTGCTCTTGTTCAATCACCGGGGTACAATTTGCTTTTTGTGTCCCGCGTTGTTGGATGAGGGCTTTGAGGTGTTGTTTCGGCCTCGGTGGTTCTCGGATTGTGGACTCTCGAGGGGACCTTGTACGTATGGTCGTTCCCGAGGGTCAAGTGTTTCGTGCTGATTTTTCTCAGTCTTCGGGTGTTGAGCGTTGTTTCTTGGCTGGTTCTTCGAGTGAGTTGTGGAAGTGGCATAGGAAGTTGGGTCACTTGAGCTTTGACCTTCTGTCTCGCTTGAGTAAACTCAATTTGGTCCGAGGATTGCCACGGTTGAGGCTTGAGAAAGAGTTGGTTTGTGCTCCGTGTAGGCATGCCAAGATGGTGGCCTCTTCTCACCCGCCTCTCACCGATGTGATGAGCGAGCGTCCATGCGAGCTGCTCCATATGGACCTTGTTGGCCCGGCTCGTGTGCGATCTCGCGGGTGGGTAGTGGTATGTCCTTGTTGTGGTGGACGACTATTCTCGGTATGCGTGGGTGTTCTTTCCGGAGGATAAGGGGGAGACGTTTGGTTTTGTTCGAGATCTAGTCTTGAGGTTGAGGAACGAGAGGCACGGAGATGCCATACGAGCTATCCGCGGTGATAATGGCTCGGAATTCGGGAACTCTCGTTTTGAAACCTTTTGTCATGACTTGGGTCTTGAGCACCGCTTTTCGAGTCCGTATACGCCTCCCCGAATGGTGTTGTGGAAAGGAAGAACGGGACCTTGTGCGAGATGGCTCGGACGATGCTTGATGAGCATAGGACTCCGAGGAGGTATTGGGCCGAGGCGGTGAATACCGCATGCTATGTGTCGAACGGGATATACCTCGAGTGCACAAGAAGAAGACATGCTATGAGTTGATGCATGGTCGCACACCCAAGGTGAGTCACTTCCATGTCTTTGGTTGCAAGTGTTTCATTCGAAGAAAGGCGGGGAAGTTGGATATGTTTGAGGCTAGGTCTGTCGATGGCATTTTCTTTGGTTATGCATCTCATTCTAGAGCATATCGTGTGCTCAATCTTGAAACTAACCAAATCGTGGAGACTTGCGAGGTAACCTTCGACGAGACGAGCCACGTAGTCAGCTTGTCTTTGAGTGTGCAGGTGATGATGAGCTTGGCGAGGAGATTTTTCAGGAGGAGGAGCATGAACATGGTGATGATGAAGATGGCGGTGTGGTGCCCCCGGCTGAACATGTACCCACTACTTCGACTACGATGATGGATGGACCCTCTGCTACACCTACGACGACAAATCAAGAACGAGGAGAAGCTGATGTTGAGGGGGAGGTAGCTTCGAGGCGAGAACCTCCCCGGCGAGTTCAAGTGGATCACCCAGCTTCGAGGATCATCGGCGACATGAATGAACGCACTACACGGTCGAGGGTTCGGAACAATTCCCATTTTGCTCATGCTGCGTTTGTTGCTTCTTTCGAGCCCAAAGACATTGGACACGCACTATCTGATCACAATTGGGTTAACTCGATGCATGAGGAGTTGGAGAACTTTGAGAGGAATCAGGTGTGGGAGTTGGTTGACCCTCCCCCAGGGTGTAAGCCGATTGGTACAAAGTGGGTGTGGAAAAACAAAGAGGGAGAGAAGGGTGAGGTTGTGAGGAACAAGTCGAGACTTGTTGCTCAAGGGTTCGGTCGAAGGAGGGGATCGACTACGAGGAGACCTTTGCTCCCGTAGCCCGTTTGGAGGCGATTAGGATCCTTCTAGCCTTTTCCGTGGCTAAAGGGTTCAAGTTGCACCAAATGGATGTGAAGAGTGCTTTTCCGAATGGAGTGTTGGAGGAAGAAGTGTATGTGAGACGACCTCCGGGGTTTGAGAGTGAGAAGTACCCCCCACCGGTGTACAAGTTGAGGAAGGCGCTCGTATGGGTTGAAGCGGGCGCCTAGAGCTTGGTATGGCGAGGTTGAGGGGGTTCTTGTTTGAGAGAGGTTTTGAGATGGGGAAGGTCGATCGGACCTTGTTTTTGCCGAGGCGGGCGGAGATATCCCCGATTGTGCGGGTATACGTGGATGATATTGTCTTTGGTGGCTCGTCTAACTCTCTTGTTGCAAGGTTTGCGGATGATATGAGCGGGGAGTTCGAGATGAGCATGATGGGTGAGTTGCGGTTCTTCCTCGGGCTACAAATCAAGCAATCAAAGGAAGGAACATTTGTGCACCGGGCTAAGTACACCAAGGACATTGTGAGGAAGTTCAAGATGGAGGACTCCAAGGCTATGACGACGCCGATGAGTACGACTACGGCTCTTGATGCGGACGAGGAAGGTGAACACGTGGACCGAAGGAGTACCGAGCATGATCGGGTCACTCCTCTACTTGATGGCGACGAGGCCGGACATACAGTTCTCGGTGTGTCTGTGCGCTCGTTTTCAAGCATCTCCGAGGACTTCGCATCGACAAGCGGTGAAGCGAATTTTCAGGTACTTGCGTCACACTCCCGACTTCGGCCTTTGGTACTCCGCGTCCTCTTCTTTGGCGCTTCATGGTTTTTCAGACGCGGATTTTGCCGGGTGTCGGTTGGATAGGAAGTCCACTTCGGGACTTGCCGCTTTTGGGTTCTTCGTTGGTGTCTTGGTCTTCCCGCAAGCGGTCGAGTGTTGCTCAATCCACGACCGAGGCCGAGTATGTTGCCGCCGCCGCTTGTTGCTCTCGGCTCCTTTGGATCACCTACACCATGAGCGACTTTGGTGAGGAGTATACCCATGTCCCACTTCAATGTGATAGCACTAGTGCCATAAGCGTTGCAAAGAACCCGGTGCTCCATTCCAAAACCAAGCACATAGAAGTGAGGTATCATTTTACGAGAGACAATGTTGAGAAAGGAAAGATAGCTTTGATCCATGTACCCACACATGACCAACTAGCCGATATTTTCACCAAACCCCTAGATCAAGCAACTTTCACTCGTTTGCGGGGGGAACTCGGTGTGTGTTTGATTTCTTGAGTTGGGTGTGTGGGAGATCTCTTTTGCCGGTGGTGTCGAGCCCGTTTTGCCTCCCCTCGAGGAGCCGGTTTGTAGCATATGTATAGCTTTCTTTTGTGCATTTCTTGCATTTTGGCATGGCATATGTAACATGATGTATAGGCATCCTTGTATCTTAGATTGCATGCATTTTGTATCATATGCATTTGTTAGGAAAAGCTTCTCTCATATACATTGTTCACCATGGAATGAGATATATGTCTTTGTGAGCTTGTTTGGTATGATATGGTTAGTTTGGCTTAGCTCTTGATGATCTTGATGAATAATCCATGGTTGATAGCTATGCTTTTGAAAAATGTCACATGTATGCTCTCTCATGTGTAAATGCCTTTATATGCTCTTGACATGTTTTGGTGGCTTAGCTATGCTTAATTTGTGGTTGGATAGCTAGTTTATTGATCATATGGGGCCAAAGGCTCATTTGCCATCATGAATGTTTAGCCCTCTTGACTTATCTTGTGGAGGAGCATAAGTTCCTTTTTGTCGCAAAGACATTTCATGTACCATTTACAAATCTGAAAATGAAATGAAAAATGCTTGGAAAATATGCTCCCATGTCATACGTGCTTGAATTTAATTTGCTTTGGGTGCTAAACCGTTGCATGATGCCTACCAATGAGAAGTCTCATAAATAGAAGTAGGCACATGGCTCGGTGGCTTTGACATGACATGAGGTGCTTGTGGGTGTTTGTGATGGTCTTATGGTTAGAATAGCTGTCCTAGCATGAAGTTTGTGTGGCTTTGCCATTTTGATATGCTTTGATCATGTTTAGGACTTTGCTCATGAGAGGCAAGTTTTTTCGCAAAATTGCCAAAATCCATCTTAGCTTCGTCCAATGGTTGTGAAACTTGGTGATCATGTAGTTGAGATCGATACGAAGCCGTAGAGTACCTAACTTGCTCATTTGGACATGTGTAGCTTTCTTTGTTGAATTTTGTCTATTTGAGAAGCTCTAGGTTGAAAGTTTTGCATTTTTGGCTTGATTCATGCATTGCCAACAAGGGGGAGAAGTTTGAGCTTGAAATGGCTTATTGGACGCATTTAGAAGGTTTTCGGTGGTTTCGAGCCATTTCAAGGCTCTCGTTGTACACCGGTCGACCGGTGAAGAGCACCGGTCCGACCGGTGTGAGTGCTGGTCTGTACATATGTTAGGCACCGGTCGACCGGTGGTGATGACCGATCCGACCGGTGTGGTGAAATTGCTGCGGCCTGCCCTATTTTTCGAACTTGTTTTGCATGCATTCGTCCGGGGGGAGCTTGCATGTGTGCAGGGGGAGATCTTTGAGAGTTTTCGAGCCTTGTTTCGGTGGTTTGCGCTCTTTGCTTGAGCTTTGCTTTGTCTCGGATGTGTCGAGCCGTTGCCCTTACCTAAGGGGTCCGAGACTTGTCTTCTTCAAGTGATCTTGCTCTTTGCCTTTGTTTGGCTTTCGATCGCTTGTTGGAGTTTCTTTTTGTTCGTTTCTTTTCTTTTTCTTTTCTCTCTTGTTACTTTCGTGTGGGTGTTGTCAATGCACTCATCAAGGGGGAGATTGAGGACCATGTGTGGTTCAAGGACCGGTGGATGGTCGCTTCCTTGTGTGATGAGTGATTGACAACGTTGTGTGGACCGATTCTTGGCTAAGTATTGCGGGTGCGAGGTTGCGGCTTGACTCGTGTTGGTGCGGGTGAAGAACAAGCGCGAAAGGTCGTCGCCGGTGAGGCCTCCGGGTGTGGAGAAGACAAGCGAGGCTTTGTTCGAGGGACCCGGTGGCCGGCGGGGGTCAAGTGCGGGCCGCATGGTGGCATGAATAGCAAGATGAAGTCATGGACGGTTTCTTGGTTGAGCCTCAAAACCAAGGTCGGCCGGGACTACGTGGGAGCCAAGTCATGAGTGGAGATTGGCGGAGGCTACACCGAGTTCGCGGGGTTTCCGGTGGTTCACCGAGAAAACCACCGGGTTCCTTGGTTGATCCACAAAGCCAAGACCGGAGAACCGAAGACGGAGGTGCGGCGGCACGGACCGGTCCGACCGGTGGGTCGACCGGTCGGCCGGTGGGGACCCGGTCGGCCGGTGAGGAGCACGGTCCGACCGGTGTGCGACGACGCGATCCGGAATCTTCGAAGCGGAGGACACGCGTCGGGATCGCATGGCTTGCGTCGAGGCTACGCGGGGTGCGGTCGCCGGGCATCCGTCCGATGGTGAAGACATCAAGAATTCCAAATCGCCCTTGAGGGGCTTGTATCCCTAGTTAGTAGAGAAGGGCATTTTAGACATTCGGTTGCCTCCATATAACCCAAGAGGTGAGAGGATGGCAGCCAACTCTTGGAACCCTAGCTCATTAGTTTTCCTATTTTTCCACCTATTTTCTCTAGGTTTTCCTTAGGACTAGCAAGAGAGCTTCACGGAGAGATCTTGTAGAGAGGGATGGATGATCGGGCGGCTTGCTAGACCTTGTACGAACCTTTGTTTCATGTATAGATGATTCGGCGTGGTTCCTCAAGGTTTGGATGTGTTTTCCCCGGTTGTTCTTGGTGGTGATTTTCGGAGCCCTCTCTTCGTGATTTATTTGGGGTGTTTTCGGGGCTTTTCTCTTGGGGATTTGATGGGGGAAATTTGTGGGAACCCTTCGTGGTTCTTTGGGCTGTGATTCCCCTCCCAAATCCGTGAGAAAAAGTGCTCGATTTTGGGGTTTCTTGAGTTCTTGGGTTGGAAGTGCTTTCGGCGGGATTTCTTCGATTCCTCCTTTTTGGACGAGTTTTGGTGGGATTAAACTTGGCTATGAACTCCTCATGAGGTGTTCATGATATCCCCAAAGTCTTGTTCAAGTCCGTGGAGCGATTCGGGAGATCGAGATTTGGATTTGGGGGAGTTGACCCGCGGGTCTTTGTTCATCCCGAGCGCCCGAGCCACACCGGTCGACCGGTGCTCTTGATCGGTCCGACCGGTGCAAGCCCTTGTGGGTTTTTGCTCGGGTGAACGTCTTGGTGTGTTCGTTGTTGTCCCGTGGTGCTTCTCGTTTCGAGTTTGGGTCCGTTTGGTGGTCGGTTGGCTTTGTTTGGTGCCTTGGGGGCTTTCGGTCGCCATCGGTCGACCGGTGTGTCTCCCCCGGTCGGCCGGTGTAGAGCCACTTAGTGAAAGTTGCTCGGTTTCACCGGCGGGGACCGGTCGGCCGGTGGTGCTCACCGGTCCGGCCGGTGTGGGTCTGTAGACTCGGGGTTTGTTGTTCCGCCGCGTTCTCGAGTCGGAAGGCCGTGGGTGTTGGTTCCTAGGTCCGGTGGCACTCCAGTGGCTACGTGGGCTTGGCCAACTTGGGTAGTGAGTCGGAGACGTGTGTTGGAAGCCGTGTTCGTCTTGGTGGAGTTTTCATCTCCTTCGAGAAAAATTTTTATCGGCTCCCATTCACTCCCCCCCCTCTGCGGTTCGCCGTATCGGTCCTTCGGTTGCTCAGCCATCTCGACGTCGTACTACCGCCGCCCGCGACTCGCCTCATGTACCCCGTCACGGTGTCATCGTCGGCGGCACCGCCATTGTCTCTGAAGAGCAAGATGGTGTATAGATAGACCGCCGCATCGTGCCCACCCTCGGCTGTGCGCCGGAGATCATTGTATCCCCTGTGTTCGATGAAGAAGGCTTTGATTCCGGAGAGGAAGCAAGCCTCCGGATTCCCGAGACCGCTCGGCATAAGGAATGCTTTGTAAGCGGTGGGGTCCCACACCCAAGAAATTTCATCTCGTATCCCCTCTATCGACAAACGACGGCCGACGTCACCGTGGCCGCACACGCGGTGCATGGTCGAGCAAGTACCACGTAGGCTGCGGAGGTCAGCCAAGGGCCGCTCTGAGGTTGCACCGACGCGCGCCGCAATCTCAATGTGGAGGTCTTGAGGGAAGCCCACCAGCAGCAACGACGCCTGGTGCCGTGTGCTTCTTCCCGGCATGCTATTCATCTCCGGCCGGGAATGGTGATGATGAAGAGTAGGCAGTTGTTGTTTTTCACGGGTAGAGATGAAGGGGCAGGGGATCTAATTGTTTTTGAAGGAGAATATACAGGAGATTTGTTTCCAAATACGGTTTAAGTATGCAATGGAGATGACGTTTCGTTACTCCGTTATCATTTAATTCTACATCTCACTGCCTCTGTAGCGGTTCTCTCAGCCATTTACTGGCAACAGTTTCACCATTTACCTTCTTGGGAACCTCTTCCCGTTTCCTGTGCTCTTGATCTTATCCCTTCCTCTCCTTTTTTTGGAGATGATAACGACATTATTATGGTCATGTTTGGATGGAGGTGTTAGTGTTAGTTTGTAGCAAACTAACACCAAAACTAACACTTTGGAGCCAAACACATGTGTTAGTTTGGTGTTTAGTTGGAACTAACACCTCCAAGAGGTGGTAATTGGTGTTAGTTTGGTGGACCCCACCCCTTTTCTCTCTCTCTCTCTCTCTCTCTCCCTCTCCTTTTTCAAATGTTTGGAAAAGTTAATTCAAATGCAAACTAACACCTCCATCCAAACATCCAAGATGTTAGTTTTTTATGTGTTAATTTGGAGGTGTTAAAAACTACCACTAACGGTAACAACGACATCTACCATCCAAACATGGCCATTAGAGACGATGTTTGCTTACTCTGCGTATCATTTAATTTTACATTGGAATCACTACCTCTGCAGCTCTGCTCTCAGCCATTGACTAGCAACAGTTTCGCCATTGACCGTCTTGGGAACCTTCTCGGCCGTTCTGTGCTCTTGATCTTACCCCTTTCTTGTTTTTTCTATAAAAAGGCACCGACGCCTATCGGTCCTCCTCACTTCAAGTTGCTTCCTTCTTCTTTAGATCTAGATCTAGCTATATGGTTCCTTCTTCGATACAATAAAGAAAGTCACTTGTTTCCTTCTTTTCTAGATCTAGATCTAGCTATGGTGCAAATAATAGATCTTGTAGGGCGCAACCTTTTGCTTTTCTCTGTTCTTCCTCCTCCTCGATCTCTTAGTTGCTAGAAGAATTCTTGTGATATGGGTGATTGGGTTGCTCATCCCTCTAACATAGCTGCTAGAAGAATCCTTGTGACATACCCATTGCTCGCAGCTGTGTCTGGGGAAGGTAGCCCAAAACCTCCTGGCATCAGGATGAACAAGCCGACGGAAAGCCTGTTGCAGCTTTTCCATCACACTTGGCTTCCTTTTGCTTTCCACTTCTCCTCCAGGAGGAGGGATTTTTTAAGGCATATGTTTCCACCCTCTCTGTATCTTTCTCTTGTGTTCACTTGTAAGATGAGGAAGCAGCCAGAATCTGGATGGAGCATATCTCATTATTTTTCCTTGTAAGATGAGCATAATTAAGGAAAGCTTCTGTCTTGCAAACCAAAATTAGGGTTGCAAGACAAAAGCTTTCTTTAACTAGTCATGCCAGGAATCAAGTCTCTAAGCCGTCAACAGAAATGGAGCATGTTCGATGATCACGTGCAGCAAGATCGACGACCTATGATCAAGATCGATGTGTGTGTGTGATTTTGCATATATCGTCATGAAGATATGGCCACATTGTAACCTTGTTCTAGTGTATCAATGATGATTGTAATCTGTGTGTGTGTGATTTTGCATATCGTGTCATGAAGATATGGCTGCATTGTAACCTTGTTCTGATGTATCAATGATGACTGTAATCTGTGTATGTGTGTGTGTGTGATTTTGCATCTCAAGAAACATGCTTTTGTGAAATTATGCCAGATTGTTGGAGATGAACTCTTTTTTACTTGGCATATCTTTTTAGAAGTTGGCAAAGCACAAGATTTCCAAGTAAAATTTGGCAAACTCTTGGAGATGCTCTAATCCGTGTCTCTTTTGATGTAATCTGTTCGTGATTTCGCATATCTTCTTGCCCATAATAAAAGCGACGATGGTTCGTTAGTCCTCGTATCTTGCCCGTAACAAAGGCGCCGCCGGTTCATTAGTCCTCGTCTCTTGCCGTAACAAAGGCGACCGGGTTCGTTAATCCTCGTCTCTTGCCCGGTTCTCGGGCGAGCGGAATATAAACGAGAATATATATAATATCTTTGGCGAGAATATATTACAAGCGACATTCAAATTCCACCACATCCCATATATTACAAAAAAGGATTGAAATTTCACCAATACATCGCATCCTTTATATTACAAAATGGATTCCATTTCCACCAATAAACACATCCTTCGGCATTACAAAAAGGATTTAGCAGAAATCAGGCTTGCTTTTTCTTCCTTGATTTCTGTATATGGATTTTTTTCACTATGGTCGCTTCGCAAGTACGGCGTTTTGTTAGTTCCCAAAAGCTGGGGCTTGTATGAAGTGTCAAAGGATAGAATTTCGTCAAACTAGTTGTATTCCTCCTCAACAACAACATTTTCAATCCCCACAATCCTTTTTTTTACAGGCATAACCATAGACTAGTTCTTCTTTGCAAGGTCAGGTACATTGAACACTTTCTCAACATCGTTGGCGAAGACAACAGTTCATTTTTGTAACCAAAGACCCGCAGATCAACACTAACATAACCATATTTGTCCTTGCTCACAGCTCTCTTCCCATTGGTGACCTATCTACACTGAAACAAGGCCACCTTCAATCCTACATAATCAAGCTCTCATATCTCCTCTATTTGACCATAATATGTGTCTGTCTCCATGTCATCATCATCGTCATGACTATCGTCAACGACGGCCCGTACACGCACACCACTATTTTGATAGACGCTCTTTTTATCCTAGGTCATGGTGTAGAACATGTATCCATTGATATCCATTCCTTCGTATCTTGTAGCAGTGAACAATGGCCCCGTTGCTATATTCATTATCTCGTCGGTAATTACGGCATTAT
Organism: Cenchrus americanus; assembly: GCA_947561735.1. Classification (NCBI taxonomy): domain Eukaryota; kingdom Viridiplantae; phylum Streptophyta; class Magnoliopsida; order Poales; family Poaceae; genus Cenchrus; species Cenchrus americanus. The sequence continues at coordinate 181,410,326 of OX387239.1, read as the reverse complement.
TGTTGCATGTCTCGACATAATCTCGGAGCCACTGCTTTGAAACCTTGCATGTGCATCTTTGCAAGCCAAGCCCTACCATGGTTAGGGTTGTCTTCACGTAGTTGTCATTTGTGCTCATTGGCAAATGGTGTAATTAGGTGCGGTTTGTTGTATCACGATGAAATGAGCCTTTTCGAAGGCATCTGCATCCGGAGTGACTGACTTTTTCCTCATGGTACCAACACCTGAAAGCCTACCTTTATGCCGTGAGCGAGGCACACCAATGGGGTTTTGTGGGTCCATATAACCCATGGCCCACTCCACTGCTTCGATGGTCTTGTAGCCATGAACAATGGCTCCCTCCGCAAATAACCGGTTATGTACCAATGATTTCAGGAATCCATAGAACCTCTCATATGGAAACATCTGATGAAGGTAAGATGGGCCAAGGAACCAGATTTCCCTCACGAGGTGCGATGTTAGACGCAGCATGAGATCAAAGACTCACGGTGGGAAGGTAGCTTCAAGCAGGCATAGGGTCTCGAAATGCCTCCTCTCCAAGTCCAATAGTTTTTCCTCATCAATCACCTTCTGTTCTATTGCATTGAAGAATAAACACAAGCTCGTGACCGCATCGCGAACCAGTTCTGTCTTGATACCTCTAAGTGCAACAGGAAGAAGAGCTGTCATCAACACATGGCAATCATGAGATTTCATCAAGTTGAAATTCATTTTCATGTCCTTCACTGACACTAGCCTCTTGAAGTTTGATGAGTAGCCCAAAGGTACTTTCAAATCATGCAAACAACGATAGAATTCTTTTCTCTCCGCCTTTGACAAGGAGGTTGCGGCAACGGGAAGGTTCGTCCCCGTCTCTGTTTCCTCTGCATAGAGCTCCGGCCTAATGCCCAGCTCTTTAAGATCCTCCCTTGCATTTTTATGATCTTTTCCTTTGGACTTCTGTTGTAGCAATGTTCCACAAGTAGCTTCACACACATTCTTCTTGACGTCCATGTTGTCAATCGAATGATGCACATCCAACATCAGTCAATACTCTAGCTCCCATAGAATTGATTTCTTGTTCCACATTCCTTCTTCTTCTTCACCATCTCGTTTCTTTCTTTTGCCAAGGCTAGTCGGTTTGGGTAACTCCTCGATAGTTTTGATATCCTTGACTTTCAAGTGGACCGGATCTCCGGTCACATGCAACGACGCCTCTCAATTCTCCTTTTCCCCATTAAGCCGACAATCCATGGCACTGGTATGGATGTTTCTTGCCGAGGAAACGATGGTGCCCCATAAATACGTATTTCTTTGAATGTCTTAGCCATATTGCGCAAGTATCTTCCAAGCGATGTCGGCAAGCTTTGCACCTTTTCTTTTACTGCGGCTAGAGAGGTTGCGGCGAGGCGGGTTGCCGTTGATGGTGGTGAACAACATGCCATGCATTGTGAACTCCTCATGCTTGTACTCATCCCAAACCTCCGGCACACCGAGGCTTCTACAATATCTTCAAGTCATCAACTAGTGGCCTCAAGTAGACATCAATACGGTCGCCGGGTTGCTTTGGCCCCGAGAGACCAATATTGTCGACATTATATATTTTTGTTTCTTGCATAGCCGGGGTGGAAGGTTGTACAACGACGGCACGACGGGTCGGGTGCTATGTGTTGACCTCTGGTTACCGAATGGGTTCACGCCATCTGTGCTCATAGCAAACCATATGCTCCTTGCGTTGTCAAACCATGGGAAGTGGGTATTAATGTTACCCCATTGCATTGCATCTGCGGGGTGCCTAAATTTGTCATCTTTCTTATAATTAAGCTCCTTTCAGCCTCCGTCATGCCAATGCAAGAGTTGGGCCTCCTTTCGTGTTGCGAACCATCTTCTCAGCCGAGGAATGATGCAAAAATACCATGCCACCCTCATAGGAGCCCCTCTGTTAGCCTTCTTCTTCTTGCCTCTAATCTCGTCGGGCTCGTTCTCATCATCAGTATTATTATCATCTCCACCATCCTTTTTCCTCTTGTACCGATCATAGCCACACTTGGGGCACTTGTCAAAGTTTGCATAATCTCCATGGAACAATACACAACTGTTCTTGCATGCATAGATTTTTTTCAACCTCTATTCCCAGAGGACAGATTATCTTCTTCACCTCATAGACAGACTCTGCTATTTGGTTTCCTTCAGGTAGCATGTCTCTAAGCACATCCAATAGATGTTTGAAATTTTTGTTGCTCCAACCATGATCTGCCTTAAGCTGCAGAAGTTTTAGATCACCGAAAAGGCGAGAGTACTTCGGCAATCGGGATAGAGGGGTTTCTTTGAATCTTCAATGAACCGCTTGACCTCGCTAATTCGAAGGTGTGTACACTCGTTGAAACTCAATATCCCGCAACATTTGATCAACATTGTGCACACGTTGCAACACCTCACCATCATCGAAGCCCCTAACTTCTTGATCGGTGATATCCTCGAGGCCTCAACACATTTTGTGGGAATAATGGTTCATTTCCCTCAAGAAGTCCACTTGTCATCAAGGTCTTCATCATGGTTAGCATGGTGTCGCACTTCACCTTCATTTAGGCAGCCTGCTTTGAGTTCATTAAGGCCTTCCCCACCATGTTTATTCCAACACGTGTGATTTTTTGTGAAACCACGTGTGACCAAATGATGAAAAATAATTTCCCGTTGTGTGAATTTCTTTTGGTTGAGACAATCAATACAGGGGCAAAGCATTGCCTGAACACCACGGTTTCTCATATCCGCCTCTGCTTGATTTAGAAAACCATTGGCCCCGCTTAAGAAATTCTCCCAATCTTCTTGGGGCATCTGTACATCCAAACCTGAGCAGAAGCCATCTGCATTCCATACACCAAATGAGCATAATTCATCACACAAAAAAGACAGTTGAAGAATTTCAATAAAAGGGGTCAATTAATGTCCACTTTGATGAGGACTTTCTACGAGGCGAGCGCGGCCGAGGAGGATCGGAGGCGGCATCGCGGCCGCGGCGACAGCGCGGAGGACGGCGCGATCGACGTTCGCTCTGGCCCTTTTCGCCGTCGCGCACGCACGGCCGACCGTCCTGCTGCAGCGTCGGCTTTCTGAGGAGAGAAATTAAGCACGATTCTCAGAGTGCGCGCAGCTGGCGGCGGCGAACGGGACAGGCCGGCGGGGACATCTGAGTACACAGATCGAGCGAGTGACCTTCTGAGGAGAGAGAGAGAGCGAGTGTTGTTGTCGGAACAAGAGTGGTCTAGCTTCTGCGGAGAGAGAGCGAGTGGTGTCGAAAGGATAAGACACAAACGAGATAACAACATGTGTCTTTGATGTGAGAAAAAAGGCGACCATGGGTGGCAATCAAAGGAGACGCATCATACAAGCATGCGTCTCCAGTACGAACTTATCGGTAACAGACTTTATAGCCCGTTACCAATACGGCAGCGATCAGTAACGGACTTAAGCAACCCATTACTGATAGGGTATTGATCGGTAACAGACTTTACAAGCCCGTTACCGATAGGTTTGACATTTGTAACGAGCTCTTTTAACATCCGTTACAAAGAATTTATGTAACGGGCGTTTAAGAAGCCCGTTACCAGAAGTCCACATTGGTAACGGGCGTTGTGGAGGCCAACCCCGGGGTCGTCCTGGCGCGCTTATAGGTAACGGGCGCCAAACAACAACCGTTACAGATGTGGGTGGATGTAACGGGCGTTAAGGGCCCGTTACAAATGCTGAGTGACCTATTTGAGGTTTTCACGTAGTGTAAAAGGCTCCATGATAGCCAAAATTCCATCGTGTGAAAGAAAAGCTCGTGAAAGGCTCCGTGGTAGCCGAAATTCCATCGCGTGAAAGAAAAGTTCGTGAAAGGCTCCGTGATAGCCGAAATTCCATCCTGTGAAAGAAAAGTTCGTGAAAAGGCTTTGTCATAGTCGAAATTCCATTATGAGAAAGGAAAGTTTGTAAAGAGGCTCCGTGATAGCCTAAATCCCAATGTTAAAGGGATTCCCATCGAAAGGCCTGAGAGAACAACAAGTTGTGGCCTAAATCAGGGCGACAGAGACTCCATTCTGGTTGATGCTTCGCATGCAGAGAAGAATGAAGAACGGCACTGCTAGCGCCCGGACGTCCGATCCGGGCGCCAGCGTCGGACGGGTCCGTGGCCGTTAGATCTTAGGTTCCTCAATCGTCGGCCGTTAGATCTAAAGACTACCAGGTAAATGTTGCGAGCGTGTTGCGAATGTGTTATGAAAATGTTGCGAACGCTGTTGCTTGCAACATCCAACATCAGGAGTTTTTCTTCTCTCCTCCCCCATGTTGCGACCATGTTACGACTATATTACGGCCATGTTGCGACCCGTGTTGCGTGCAACATCCAACATGAGGAGCTTCTTCTCCCTTTTCCTCGACACAACACCCAACATCAAATGTACGCAACACCGAAACACAACATACGCAACATTGAAAAATAATGTTGCAACATTTGCAACATCGAAGCACAAACATCTACAACATTTGCAAACAACATCCACAACATTGAGATATACTTTTGCAACATTGAAACATCCATATCAACTTTTGCAACATCCGCGTGAAACAATTACAACACCCGCACAAACCATCTGCAACACATGAAACACACAATTGCAACATGCACCAAAACCCCAACCGCACCAGTTCTTCCTCCTGCCATGACAAGAAGGGTGAGGAGGAGGGCTTCACCTTCGCCACCATCCAACTACTGCCTGCCGGTACCGCGTTCCCCGTCGATGGCCGCGTCGGCACCGTGTACCCTATCTTCGACGACCCGCGGTCGCCGCGGCTGCGGGAGGCGGAGGATCGGGGGGCAACATGGAAAAGTAGCAGCTGAAACACGGGAACAAATGTTGTGACATCATCAAAACAATAGTGAAACATCTCAAGTCACTTCATGCAACATCGAACAACCAGTTGAAACATCTCAATCAATTCATGCAACATCAAATGGAGCCAGGTGAAACATCTCAACTCGCTTCATGCAACATCGAAAACACAGACATGGAATCCAACCATGGGCACAACGGCTGAGGACGACGTCGCATCGACGATGGTGCGGGATGAAGGCCCGCGCGACGGCGGACGACGACTGCTCTCGTCCTCAAGAGAACTCCGTCAAGCTGGCTCTCGTCCTCACGGGAGCGGTAGCTTGCTCCCCGGTCGTGGGGGGCAACAGCATGTGCCACTAGCTGCGTGCGGCCTCCTGGCCGGCGGAGACCGAAAGGGAGGGTGGGGGAGGCGTGATGCCGTGGAGTTTTCCCCGAGACCAGCACGCCACCAGGGCGCAAGGGGAGCTCACGCTGGCGGAGGGCTCGCCGTCGACGGAGCTCACGCACGGGTTCCGCGCCGCCACCTTTTGGCCTCCGCGTGCTGGCCTTGGGCTCCACGCCGGCCGGGGAAGGAAGCAGCACGGGCGCCGGAGCCACCAAGGGGAGGATGGGCGCTTGATGTGGCGATTCCCGTCGTCAAGGGTGGGCGGCGCGGTGCCGTGCAGCAACTGGCAAGCCTGCTGGAAAGGATAGAAATGGGGGCAGCGACGGACGCGAGATGTGGATAAGAACGAAGCTCAGCTCCGGCATCAGATATTTGTGGTGGACAGCATCTTTCTTGTGTGGTGAACATACCACGTGTCCGTCCGATTTTTTTCCCTGATTCCGGACTTACGAGTCCTAGCGTTACCGAATGAAGAAACTGCAGGCCGGAGGAATCTATACTTTAAATTCAGCAAGCCATCCGAATTGCGAAAGAAGCTCATGACCTGGAGAATTCAATAAATTAAATAATAAAAACGAACAGCCACCATCCCTAACTGTCCTCGTCTAAAGAGCTACATGTACGGCAAAAAGGGGTAGGTGAACAACACAAGCAGTACAACATTCGGAGGGGGGAGGGATATTACTAGCAATCCTAACTCCTGTACATATCCTTCAGCTAATTGTTGGCCTGATCCTGCATCAAGGACATAAGCCTCAGCTTCGAGTACATATCAAAAGAAGCATTGGAGAAGTCAGCCAGGGCACGGAACAGCTCTGGCAGGTGCGCCTTCAAGATTGACAGGGACTTCTCCCTGACTTGCTTCGATAGCTTATTGTAAGATTCAATCTCGTCATCAAGCTTGCTCTTCAAGCTCTCCACCGCGAATTTCTTCTCTGTGACTGCATCCTTGTGACCTGTTCCCTCACCGGTCTCTGGATCAACATCAAATGCTCTGCGCTGTGAGTGCTTGTGGTACCAGTCCTCAAAAGCCCGGGCCTTCCGCGCATATTCCCTGCGAGTCTGCTCGCAGATCTCCTTCTGTTTCAACTCCTCGTCTTGAACACCTAATATAGTCTCCAAGACTGCACGAAAACTGACAATGGCTGTCTTGGCTAGATCATCAGGCAGCTTGGTTAGGTGCTCATTCCAGGCCTGAAGAAAGGCTTTGATAGGAGGTTGCTGCACCCTGGGTGGTGATGCTACTTTCTCCTTCAAGCTGCTCTCAATGGGTATCAGGTTCAGCTTCAACCAGCCATAGAGAGCATTGATGTATTCCTTCTGATAACTCATGAGGTCAGTAAAGTTTGTGATCCACTTATCTACAATATCACGCAGCTGGCGCGTGTGGCTATGGTGATAATCACTAGTTTCAATATTGGCATCAGAAATGTCAACTGACTTCAGCTTTAGCACAGTTTTCAGCTGGTTAGCGTGATGCATGTGCATGTCCTCCCACATTTTTGCCATCCTGAAATGATAAAAGCCAGAAAACAAAGATTATTGAAACTGGTGCTCTGTAAGATCATTTTATTTATATTTAACAAAGTAATAAATCAAACAAAACCAGCAAAAGTCTGCAACATCATTAAATATCATAATTCCTATCCATGCACTGCAAGCCAGGTTACGCAATGAAAATGTCGATGCTGTGGAGTGTGGAGCAAGCCCAAATCGAATGATTACTAAACTGAGAAAGGCTAAGGTCGAGTGTTGCATTCAGGTGTGCCATCAACAATGCGTGCAACTAAGTTACTCCCTCTGTCCACGAAAACATGCAATTCTATCATTTGAATTTTGTCCATGGAAAAAAATGCAATTTCACCATCCCAAGTTGACGTGGCAGCCACTTGTAGATTTGATTAAATAAAAAACCGGACAGCAGGCCAAGCAAATAGCACGACATCCCACAGAAGCATCCAGACTAGAATTGCTTCCGTAGCATCCAGACTACTGCAGAATACTGTAGCAAGGGGCAAATATGTCATTTCACCTTGTCATTGGTATGTGTGCTAAAACCCAGAATTGCTTGCTTTCGTGGACAGAGGGAGTACATAACAGGAAAGAACAGGGGCATAACCAGGATTTGACAATAGGGGGTGGGGGGCAAGACGCCAAGTGAAAAAAATAGAATTATTTTAGTAATTCTACCGTGCTCGGTCTGTGATGGTGCAGATGTATTTTGTTCTATTCTGGAGCTTGCGTTTTAAAACTGGCTGACATAAGACTTTCAGCTGACTTGTAAAGGGTTGTTATCCACTTCATCTTAACAAAAAATTAGATATATATCTCAAACAATCGTCAATTTTAGTAAGCCCTGCTGTCGTAGCATTCCCCACGAGATCAGACTGGCAGCAGCAGACTGGCTTGGCTGAATGGCACTAGCAGTCACAGGGTGGAGCCACGGAGATAGAAGCGAATTCAATGAAATGCCGCGCGTATGCGCAGCATCACTTGGTACAATCAGGGCTGGTAGGCTAATATTGGCCTATTGTGAGTCCTAAGCTAATCAACATAATTAGTAAGATAAATAGGGGGTTCTTTGTGGCTCCCACCCCTGGGGAAGAAGCGCTCTAATGGTTATAAAAAGTAAGAACACATAGAGAAATCCATGTGCCACAATAATTGGCAATCTCATGCATGATAGGAAAACATAATGCAGATAAATTACCTGTCAGCAAGGTCCAATAATCTTGGGTAAAGTTGGTTGTCACGGAGATGCTGAATTTCTGACACAGTTGAATCCATTGATTGCATATCAACTATGTATCTTGTATGCAAGTGGGTTACAGCAGCTTTCGTTTTCTCGAGAACCTCAATGGCAGCATTGTGTTTCTTTTGTCTATTTAACAAAGCAACCTTCCGCTGATACTCAAGCTTCATAATCTCACCAGCCTGTACAAACGGGGACAACTTTTAGCAACAGACAAGTGGAATCCAGAGTTTCGATTATTCAGTTGAAACAAGCATAATTGGGTTTCATATCTAGCCTACCCCGACTTGCTTGGGACAAAAGGCTAAGTTGTTGAGTTGAGTTGTTGAGTTGAAACAAGCATAAATGTAAAAGCTGTGACTATATCAGAGTTGCATGATCCCCACATAAATTCTTTGGAAAACTTATGTGAATTGGTACTACATGTTGTTTCAGATATTAGGAGAAATGAAAAATAGCCATATTAAAGCAACCATATCGAAAAGTACTCACGAACTTCAAATTTTAAGATCTGAATAGACAGGTAAAAAAATTAGACAGCAAACCTACGCACTTGATTGACCATAAGCTACATTCACATACTAAGATACTAACAGAAGTGCACTACTACATAGTCCTTATTCCCGTACATATATGTTTGTACTCCATAATTCGACATGAAGACTTAGTAAGGCACCAAGAAGGGCAAACATTTGAAAGCCAGTACATACTGGCAGCAGAAAATGGGAAAAAGTTGCAGGTGTACCAGACCAAACCCCACATGTTCTTCTATTCCCTTTCAAATAAGTTGCTAAAGCAATAAAGCATAATCTCAAAAGCTTTACAATTAAAATTTTGATGGAACCATTATAAAACTTCGTATTACTGGCCCAGCACATAAAACTGCTATTAAAAACCAAGGAATGAGATGACCTTCACTTCATCATAGAGCTTTTTCTCCCACGCTAAGATTTTATCTACCACAGTTGCCAAAGTCTCCCATTCATCATTTTCAAATTCATCCTTCCCTTCATCACCATTCTGCATGCCTTTGAAAGATCTATTCCATGTAATTATTTTCATGACTCTCGCAGAATGATCAATATGCCCTGGAAAAATCATTGTAAACATGATTAAAAGAGGGAAAGTAAGTACACAGCTATATTACACTTGTATTTATATGTAAGTGCAAATGAGACATGGAAGAAAGTATTTTATCATTTGAGTGGTGCCCAAGTAACTTTAAAGCATACAACGTAACTATAATCAGCTGGCAAAGTCTTTTTACAGATAATTAGCAGAAGAGGTTAACTACTCTTGTGAATTGCATTTGGATGCAAATTAATCAAAAGCTACGTCACATTTACCAGCAGGTAACATATTTTAGTATGTTGGATCAACATCTTAGAATACATCAACAACAACAACAACAACAACTTAGCCTTTTGTCCCAAGCAAGTCGGGGTAGGCTAGATATGAAACCCAAAGGTACCATCAACATAAAGACACGTAGAAGAAGATCTTAGAATACATAATAACAAAATAAATCTTTCCTCAGCTATGAAACTAGAGTTTCGTTCTTTTAAAGAAACAGCTAAATTTGTCTCCCTTTAAATTCTGTAAAAAAAATCTTGGCCGGTGGTGGAAAGACCACGCCCATAGTATTTCACTAAAAAGAGCTCAACCGGAGCCCAGCCGAGAAAGGTCATGAAAGCTGGGCCCCCTCATCATGGGGGTGCCGCCCCTGTGGTTCAGGCCTTAACCCGTTCTTTTGAGACCCAGCCCACCACCAGCCCCTTACATGAGGGCCCACCCAGCACAAGTCAGTTCATCCATACCGACCAGGCCAGCCAGAGAATGACCCTTTTACCTAGCCTGAAGTTCGCTCCCAAGGGAATTCTAAGTTCGAACCTGGGACCCGAGGTGCTTGGAACCACCGGGCCACAGGCTGTGTATTGTGCTAGGCGACCAGTGAGGTGGCGCCTAGCGCTGATTCACCAACTAGGAAAGCTAGGTAGGAGTCAGCTGTTATGCAGAAAAGTGGCACCTGGTGCCTAGGCAGTCAATATTTAAACAGTTGAAACAAAGAAAGCACACATCAAGACTGCATCGACTATCATGTGAGGAAAATGCAATTGAAGAAGCATTGCAACAACAGTCCCCGGATTTTGTGTGCAAAGCATGGGCACCTGCCCAGCATAAAATGAAGACAAAATGTCACACCAATAAAATGAAGAATTTCTGTCTGTCCAGCATGTAACCCAACTGAAGAAAAAAAAGTGTCTTTTGCACACAAGAACCTCATAATGATGTGATGTCACACTATGAAGGAAACACCACACGTTTACATGATTAAGAGATATAATTGGATTGCCAATTTTAGACAGAGTTATTAAATCTTCCATGTATGCCAAAAGGAATGCACAATAAGTCGCAATTAATATTTCACATACTAAATAGTAAATATAAACCAAACAGGTAACACAATTACTACTCACTACTATGATTCATGTCCACGATTCTATAAACATTAAAGCGTTGGCTATTTTTATCAGCTATTAAAATTGAAAACATACACTTCGTTCTTATCAACACAATACGTTCATCTAGAATTTAGTGTTTGTTTAAATTTTGATATTTTCATAATAAGATATCTTATGCTTCATCCTCTTTGTAATCAATTTTAGTAGCCCCTTACTTCACAATTGATGCAATCTGGTATTGCCATTGCGTGCCCCGTTTTCCATATCATAAAAAAAAATTCAAACAAAGACAAGACAGAGTCATACACACAGGGGAAAAAGCACAAAAGAAATTGGGCATTGAACAGGCTATACATCACAATGGAACTTGCATTCCAAGTCCTGTCCACAGTCAGGATACCATCAAACTGGTTCCTTGCAACCACATAATCATAATTGATCAAGATCCACACTAACACTTGTAATACAGACCAATAATAACGCAATAGCGCACCAATGATTGCAACCAATATCCACTTCAACCAGCAGCTGCCTAGTAGCGCTACAAAAACCTCTAGTACACCCGCATGTTGCCTGTTGGGGAAATTGGGATAGTGGAGTGTGGGAGCTCACTTGGCTTTTGTAGCAACTCCACCACCACCACCAACCTCTGAGACACTAGTTCTTGACCTCTATCAACCAAAAGAATCCATCACATCACCATCACGCTCCGCGGAAAAGATCAAATTTTTGCGACAAATCCACACCAAGAAACACAAAACCCACTACATGGGAACCTAAAACGTCCAAAATTGCATGTATCATGGCACAATCAAGTCCAAGTCACTGACCTCGATTGTCGACGAAATTGGAGTGGTAATGCATCCTGTTGGCCTCCAGCACCTTGGATACCTCACCAGCGCTCTCCGACGCCTTCAAGAACCTCTCGTCGATTTCCGCGAGCACCCGGAGGAGGTCCACACGTGGCATTTCAGGAACTACCTTCCCTGACTTACCACCGCCAACCAGCGTGACCGGCGGCGCCGACTCTGTGTGCTGGTGGTGTGCCGCCTTAAGCTTCCCCTTCCCCTTCTTCTTCTTGGACGAATTCTTTGGGGGCTTAGGGGGCAGCGATGGAGGCGGCGCGGCCATCTCAGGCGTCCGCGGCTCCTCCTCAAACTCCTCCGACAGTGGTACCGCCGCTGGCGGAGGAGGAGAGGGAGGCGGTCGCGGTGGCGATGCCGGGACATAGTTCTCTCCCGGCTCAGCCATGATCTCGTCGTCATCGGGGGCGACGGAGGCCATCCCATCGTCCATGGAGAAGAAATAATCCCAGGTGTCAACTCCGGACTTCAGCTCCGACGAGGACGGGGGAGGAGGAGGAGGCGGAGGCTGAGGAGTCACCGGCGTCTCCGGTGGCGGCGGCGACACGGGCGGCGGCACAGGCGGGCGGTGACGCAAACGCTGCCGCCGGTCATCGAGGTGGTCGTCGTCTTCCTCTTCCTCCTCCCTCTCCGCCGCCTCCTCGTCCTCCTCCCTAATGGAGTCGACATGGAGCATGGCGGGATTCTTGTCGCCGGTAGAAGGCGGCAGGGGCATGCTGATGGAGCGGTGGATCTTAGCCGGCGACGGCGAGAAATCCGGCAGCGGCGGCGGTGGGGGTGGCAGCGAGTCGAGCGGCGGCGGGGGCGGCATTATCCCGTCGGGCCCCGACGGTCCGGAGGTGCCCGCCACTCCCGCCGCAGCCGCGCCGATCCCGCCGTGACCGGCGCCGGGCGCCGCCGCCGCCGCCTCGTCCGCCTCCCCAGGCGGCGGCGGCGGGGGCACGCCCTCCCCGTGCGCGAACTCGGAGAGCGCGGCGCCCGTGTCCCTGAGCGAGCAGGCGTAGGCGGAGTGCGCGGCCGCGAAGGCGTTCCGCGCCGCGACGGCCGCCTTCATCAGCTGCCGCCGCTCCTTGCAGCGCGCCACCGCCTCCTCGTTCTCGATCCGCGACTGCGCGCACCCCATCTCGTCCCCTCCGTCGTCCTCTCCCGAACGTCCCCTCTTCCCTCTCCCTCACCTCCCTCCGGTGTCTCACCGCATTGCGCCCCCACAAACCCCCCAAAGCCCAGCCCGAGCAGAGCAGAGCGAAGCAAAGCAGAGCGAGGCAGGCGGAGTGGGCGAGCGGCCGGTGTCGGGTGGATCTAACGATAGAAGAGTTGTTGCGCTAGCGCTGCCCCCTGGCCCGTTGCCCTGCTGGTGCGCGCCCCGAGGCGGTGGTGGCCGCGAGCGCTCTCGACCGGCGTGGGCGTGGGCGTGGGCGTGGCGAGGGGCTCGGCGGGGTCCCGCCCGCCTGGCCCCTCCGGCTCCTCCTCCCCCAGATCACTGACACGCGGCCCCGACCTGCCGCGGGACCGGCGCGTCGGGGACCTCGGCGGGTGGCGTCACGCGGCGCGGATGGGCGTGGAGGACCGCGGTCAGTGGTGGGGCAGTGCACCCGCGCGTGCCGCGCCTGAGCTGGGTGTTTGTCTCTGTCCTCTTCGCTCTGGGAGTGTGCTGTGCCGCCGCTGCTGCCTGGCCATAGGCGGTAATTACTGGGATTTCCGAGGGCTTTTTTCACACGCCGCTCCTGCGTCTCTGCTTTTCGCTCGGGGCCCGGGGCCACGCCCGCATGTCAGTGGCGGCGGGGTGGGCGTGCGTGGGGGCTCTCTCGCTCCGTGCCGTGCGCTTTGCCTCTCTCAGGTTGAGGTTGTTGCCTTTTCCGCATTTTTTTTCAATCGCGTCGTGTGCGTACGGAGGTGACTGGGGCCACGTGACAGCCGCGGTGGTGTGTTTCTTTTGACCCACACGTCCGCATCCGCGCGGGTGCTGTGTTTTCACGGCGATTGGTTGCGTGCTTTTGAAAAGAGCGACGCCGAGCGGGAGGGCCGCCTCCGCCCGTCCGCCCAACAAACCACAGCGGCTCGCCGGACTTGATGGAGGGACGCGACCGCAGGCGTGAGCCGATGCCCGATGGAAGAAGACATCAGCCACCAGGTGTCGAGTGGAAAGCAGCAAGTTCGCCATACTTTACTCCGTCTTTAGGCAGTAGATGATGGAATTTATCGAAAATATCAAACTCAGTTTGGGATATTAATTGGGATGAATAAATATAATCTAACGAGCATCTTCAAAAGTTTGTTATTTTTTAACTTACAAATCCTGTGATGCGACATAGAAAAATTCTCAAGCTAAAAATACATCTCTAAACTTTTGCTATTTTTAACTTGTCAAGTTATTTTTTTCTCTTTTATTCATTTGCATCTTTAATCCTTTTCTATTTTTTATTTCTTTGTCCGCTTGGGGGGAAACGCTGATACCAAGACGATACGCGTGCGTATCTTTGCGCGCTTGCCAAAAATTATCAAGTCCTTTGCCAAACCATTGGAAGGGTGTTTACAGCGTTTTTACCAAAAATCAAAGATGTCAACCCGATTTGGCAAACTGGTAGAGATGGTCTTAGCTTCATCTCGTGATTTCCAATCGATTGAGCATCTTCAAGAGTATGCCAAATCCAGTTGGCATTTTTTTAGAAAACGTTGAAAATATTCCTCCAATAGTTTAGTAAAGGACTTGGTAATTTTTGGCAATTTGAGAAAAGAACGGCCTCCAACGCGTAAATATACACGTGCGTACTCCACTTGGCATCAACGAAGCCAGGTGGGAGGGTAAAAAAATAAAGAAGGTTCCTGATGCAAATGTATTAAGAGAGAAAGAAAGATTTGGCATGTTAAAAATAGCAAACTCGTAGAGATGCATTTACTCCCTCTGTCTACGTTGATAAGTTTAGTTTAAGCTGTATAAACAAACAAGGTAATTGTAAATTAGGTCACTGAAGTAAACGATGCCGAATCGGGGTTAGCCGTTAGCCCCCACCCCACCCAAAAGAACACCACTGAAACCAAAGGAGAAGTATAAGGAGAATGGAGAAAATGGTGAAGAAAAATTAAAAATGGACTTTAAAGAAGAACTAACTTCCATCTTGACTTCGCCACTGGGCGTAGATGAACCCTTGCAAAAGTGGTTTCCCTTAGTGTTATGTCATGTCATCCACCCTACATTTCTATCTATATCATATTGATTTGTCTTTAGAGATTGATGCATTATCTTCAAGCCCCTCCTCTAGATATGTATTTGTAACGTTCCTTTAGTTTCAAAAACAAAACATATTTGTGTTCAGGTAAGCGATGACATAACCCGAAGACCCCCCCCCCCCCCCCCCGGCTTCGTTTGGAAACAGAGGGATCAACATGGAATAAGGCCGAAACCGTGTCTCGCGAGGGCCCAAACCCACGTCCGGGTGATCTCCCCCAGTCTAGTAAAAAATCACATTTGTCTCTAGGGGGATTGGAATTCAGCCCAACCCAATCCTCTTCAACCCACGTGGGTATCCAGCAACGTCACTGCACACCGGGGACGTCTGCTCGCCGCTCAGGAAGACGACGACGCGTCTGCCGCTCCCTCACGCCGCCTCACCTCTGATGAGATCCAGGTGCACCTCGCCGCTTCCTACAGCTCCCCTCCCTCATCTCCTCCTTCGTCGCATCCCCTTCTCGTTCCTCTTCCCCTCTTATCATCATCCCCTTTTTTGTTGCTAGGGTTCGTCACACGGCGGTGGAGGTGGCGGGCCGGCCGACAAATGCTACTTCAAGTCAACGGTGGCAGCTCCTCCATTGTGTATCTCTCCATTCCCTCTCCTGATTCGCATGTCCCTACTAGATTAAATCCCATACTCTTGTGTTTAATTGGATCTGCGAGAGCGAGGCTTCTTTGCTAATTTCTAATCCCTTGCCTTCTTTTTTTCTACTTCAGGATTCCATCTGTTGTTGCTCTTTCGTTCTAATCGCGCGGAGGAGGATCCATCCAGATTTGTTGGTGAGTAATCTCTTCATGCATCTCTTGGATGGTTCTTGTGATTAAAATTGTGGCCAATGGGCACATGGATGAGATTAACAAGATTGCTATGTTGGTTTGTCCTCATTGTAGGAATTATTATTGTTACAATTGTTACAAATTACGAAGTGATTTCTGTTTTACCTTGATGGAAACTGCAGGATCAATGGCTCTAGCAGTCTTTTGGTGGGTAGCTTTGTACTAACGCTATCCTATCACTTCTGCTATTATCAACATTCTCACGTAGTATTTGATTAGTACAATAAATACAACGTTATGTATTTATACCTATTTATAATATGTTATATGATTGCTAAGGGTAGAATTAACTCATACAATCTGTCAGAAAAATGGAAACATGATCAGTGCAGACACCATGATAATCTGCAATATGATTACTCTGTTGTTTCCATCTTGTCTTCTGTATTGTGAGATTACAACAGGACTGTCGAAGAGGTTAAGAATTTATATATGTGTTACAATTTGTAGAATGCATCTCAACAAGTGATTATGTGCTTAGTGAAGTCACCTTCTTTTATACATTTTGAATTATTTGCTAAATTCTTGTAGTAGTATCTATTCTGCATATTGTAGGAAACACATCTGCAGATTGTAGTTTTCTATTCCCTTTATATCATCAGCTAATGATCTTTTTTGTCCTTGGGAAAACTTGCATTATATTACCCTGTTTTGTTATGAACTTATGTTTTGATTAATTTGTATTCGAGAAAAATAATTTGATTAATTGTTGGTCATAATTGGGTTGTTTGATAATTGATCATGCACTAATTACCATTGCATTGCATTTCCTTTAATCTATTGTGATTTTGGACTCTGCAGGAATATCAATCAAGTCAAACAAGTTAATTGTTTGACATTTGTTGCAGTTCTCAGTGCAATTGCATACCTGTCAGTTGCTCATGGTGATGATTTGATCTTAGCTAGCTGGAGAAGTTAGAAAATTTAGCACTAATTATCATAGTATTTATTAATATAAAAATGAACTGAGAAATTGTGATTAAATGATGTACATTGAGAGACACAAAATCATTTTTCAGACTTGCTCTCATATTTGATTTATTTACATTTGGACCATATTTTTGAAGATATGTGTTGGCTCTGGTGTGCCTGTGTGGTAAACAAGGGTTGTATATTGATCGGTGGACTGTTACTTTAATTATGTATCTGGATGCATGCTGTACGCCTGAGTGTGTGGCTTTTTGCTACAATTCATCACAGATACATAGTAACTACGACACCACTCAGGAGCCTGAGAGAAGGAGCCATACCAAAGACATCCTTAATGACAAACTATAACAAGAAGCTAACAACGAAAAACTCTACCACGTAATACTTGTCTAAAAATATACATCATAAATATCTCCGATGAGGTAAGATTTGAATAGATATGATAGTAACTTAATAATTTCAAGAGCAAATGAAATTGTGTTAGTTAGAGGGGTGAGAAAGTTGATTTGCATACATGAAATTTGATAGGGTGAAACAAAGGCTAGTAGTCTTTATGCGCTTGCTCCTTCTTGCATATGTTTGGTTTTCAAATTTTAGTGCTCAAATTGACGTGCCTCACTTGAATGAGTGCAGATCCAACTCTTACGGATTGCTTTGAACTTGATTATTGTATATCCATCATGGAAATTTTGTAGCATCAAACTCGCAAAGACTAATAAATTACATGATTTAATACTATTAACTAATGACAGAAAATTGATAAAAGACATAAATAGATGATCTTAGTGGTTGGTGACATGACGTTTTATATACTCAGTTCTATATGACATGGATAGCTTCATGTCGAGAGACAGAGATCGACCCAAGTGTAGTGCATTTATATAGATTATATAGATAGATGTAAAAAATTTTTTGACACTAGCATAATCAACTATGAGTTTTATTTGTCGGGTTCCCACAATGTTGAAGGTCTCATCAGCCTTGAAACCAACAACTAGAATTCGGCATAATTAATTTATCGAGGACAAAAAAAGAGAGGACTAAAATTAAAAGAGTCAGAACCAAAATGATCGGTTAGTTGTTCGTGTTCTAGATTTCAGTTGGAAGATGCATGATAAGCCTCCAAACCTAGGAGATGTAATTCAGTATATGTATATATTTGTATCTAAGTTAGTATCTAAAAAGAAGACAAATGGGGTTTTATGAAAAATTAAGAAAAATAGTCTCATCTACATCCTTCAACTATTGCCATCGCCTAAATTTAGTCTCTTATAAGCAAATAGGGGTATTCACATTCCCTCAAGTTTCAAACCATTTGGTTTTCATCTCCCGTTGGTTTTGAATGACAGGTGGTGGCCTCACACGCCAGAGGACCTTCTTCATGTATCTCTTCCACCTCTTCATGCTTCCTCTCTCTATGATTAGCTCGCTCACCGTGCCCAGTGCTCAAGCCTTCTATCCGCCATTGGATCTTGGACAACCACTTCTAGACGCTCATGGTGTCGATGTATGCGCCATTCATCAGATCCGGCCTCGCTGTCAACTATGTATTGTTGGAGCTATGTTGTGGTTGAGTGATCCCATTCACGCTTTCCCGTTGTTGTGTGTTGACAGTTGAAACACGTAACAACCTTCGATTCACAAGTGTACGGACCTACATCTTTTTCACCACGGGTGACCCCCAAGGTTCTTGTCAATCCGCAGAGCAAGGGGATTGCTAGCGCTTAACCAAGTACTAATCTAGTTGATTGGAAAACGTTTGAAAGAGGTATTAATCTAAAGGTAAAGACAATCTAACCTATGTTAATCTAAGAAATCTAAGGTTAAACTAGATGGTGAGGGTTGGTGCAAAAGAGAGATCAAGGTAGATAAGCGTTCCCTCCCTAGGGTTTAGGATCACATGAACGTGCATCTACTACATGAAAAAGGGGGTTGTCTACACTGGCTTCATGGTGGTTATGCGGCCGCAAAGCCTTTTCCATTCACCGTACTGTCACTACGCAAGGTAATCAAACACTTTCATGTGTAACCGCATCTATACCTGAGCATCCATAGGGTTAAACTAATCACCACGATTACCACAAACCCTACTAAGACCACATGTTGTACATACATATGTGAATAAAGCACTCGCATAGACATAGACCATTAAGCATCAAATGGCACAGGGTTCATGTAGAGATCACATAACATGTATCAATCTAACCCTAGGGATGAACGGAGACATTACCCCATCATCTTATTACAAGGATTGAAGCACATACGGGTGATGGAGACTCCGGAGAACGTCGTCGATGAAGATGGCGGCGATGAAGCTTCGGAACACCCCTAGGCCAGCGGCTTCGAGTCCTCTTCTTGCTTCCTTCCTTCCACCGGTGTTGATCCAAGCGACGAGCTCATCTAACTCTCTCCCTCATCTTGCGGCAGCGACGTTCTGGTGAATGGCGTCGGTAGAATGGTTGGATCTGAGTGGTAACCTCTCCTTGGGCGTGTAGGGGGTTGTATTTATGCCTTTGGGGAGTCTTGGGGCGTGCTCCACCTTGTCTTGCACGAGATCTTCCTTGGGAGAGAAGCGAACTTGGTTTCCATAAACTCAGCCTCGTCCAGATTTTTCTGATTCACAACCCTTCCTTGCCAGCACCATATCTCCCTCGTCCGGACTCCAAATAATGCAAATTCGAGATCCAGGTTATGTGCCACAAAATTATCTTCAACTTTGGTATTAATTTCTTTCCTTGTAAATGAAGATAAGATGCCCAAAACAGACTCGGAAGATAATGTGTCTCATTTCGAACTTGTCTGCACAGCTGGCATTTCAAGGGTCATATCTCCTAGCTCCTTGACCCGAACTAGGCCTTCCACATCTCCAAATCGAAGGTATAGTCAAGGCCCACAACTTTGGTAGTCAAACTTTTGCCATTAGAGACCGTTTAAGTCTATGAATCTGCACCGAAAGATCATGTTGTTCTAGGCTGCGAGAATATCTCTCGGGCTGAGTTGATCTCGTTGGTAAACCTCCTAGTCTCTAGAGTTTTACGTGTTGATGCTTTGGTCCTTGGCCATTTGGAGTCATGTTTATCACATGTATTGACTTGTGATGGGCTTCATGATCTTCTCATAAAGTGTTTGATGAACTTATCCTGAAAGTCTCCTCTTTAACATTGATTTCCTGCGTAAACAATGAACTCAAAAAACCACATGCAAGTGTGAACTTGTTACATCATTAGTATGCCTAGTGGCAGGTTAGTCATAATTCAAAGCTCAAACCAAAGTGTAACAAGTGCTCTTGGTTAACGAAAATCGACCGTCAACATACCCCCATGCTTAAACCTTGCTCGTCCTCGAGTAAGTAATCCTTGCTTAAAAGGGAAATCAACGTTGCCTTCCAATGTTGTCCCTACACTTAGTCATTCATGATGAGGCAAATTGCTCTCTCTTAAGAATTTATTTTAAAAGTTCAAGTTGTGATCGACTTCTTTTTCATTATGGAAGATAGACTAACAATAAAGAACAATCCACATTTAATCAACACGATGCTCTCAAACTTAAGCTAACTTCAAACCATTACCTTGTTACATGGACAAATTTTCAAAAAGATGCATATCCAACATAAGTGAAAATCTCTTGCAAAAGCTCATGGAAACACTCATCTCATCAAGTCACTCAAGCCTATACTAGATTATTTTCAACCTATTCTACTCATATGTTATAGTGGAAGGCTTATGTGGAGCTTGGAAGGTTAAAAACAATCCTAGCAATACATACATCCGAAATATTGTCAAATTAATAAAGATATACTGGAACTACCGAGACTCGTCAAAAAGGCCATGGAAAATAAATGTTGGAAAGAGAGAGGGATGAAACACACACATTTAGATAGGTGGACATGTGCAAGTGGCAAATGGATGATCCCGAGGTACGAGTGAAGTCCTCATTATGGGATTGCACATGGTTGAAAGATTTGAGTATGGATTTGTCATCAAGGCACTTGAGAACTTATGAAGCAAAAAGAACCCAGGAGCAACTTTATTATTCTTTTTTTTACTTTTATTTTATTTCCTTCTCATTTTTCTCTCTTTCTATTTTTTCTTTCTTCTTCCTTTTTTCTTATTTTTCTTTTCTTCTCATCAATTTTTTTCATTTTTCATTGTTTTCTTTTGCTCCTCAGAACTTTTGCAACATAATACTTACATAGCATTTGTCAGAGATGATGTAATGACTCCTCCCCCATGCTTGAACGATGCTCGTCCTCGAGCATAAAAGAAGGGGGATGATTGCTAAAGTAAGCATAAATTCCATAATCTTGCGGAATATTTGAATCTCCATCGAGAATTTTACGCCATACTCAAATTGGGTTGTGGACAAGGAGGTGATCACAAAAAGATGTTTTTGGTTTAGGGTGGATGACCGGCGAAGTTTGTGAAATTTCGATGTGAAAACCCATAATGCATGGACAAAAAGTCTAGCATGAAAAAGTTACACAAAGTAATGACCAACTTCTTAGTCTCGAACCATAGAAATCAATCTTAATCCAACTCATCAAAACATATGTTTGCAATCTACGGGTTTTGTTATCATACAAAATATATGTATATGGCTTTGGTAGGTAGAACTTTGCAAGAGCATCACGAATATGTAGATAGCATAAAAGTTAAATTTTCATAAAAACAAGTTATCCGGCTATCCATAAACTTAAATCAAAGAGCAAAGATATGTATGTGGGTCTAGAGCATAGTCATTTAACCTCCACAAATAAAAGAGCCGGTATTTAAATTAATTTCAGATCATGTTATAGAGAGCAACTAGCCAAGACATGTATAACTTCATGTAGGTAAAACAAAGCGTCATTTTTCCATAAGCACAGGTAATATAAAACATCAAGGTGAACACATGGTCATGTCTATCTATTGAAAATAAAACAAAACCTAGGTTGTCCTCTAGTAGCTATGTTATTGTTGGAAGAGAAAAACAAAATGTTGCACCTAATAAGGTTGAAGACAACTTACAAGCATTTAGAGGGTTTTACCTGTATGCCATTAAAAAAGATGGTGCTGACCTGCGTGCTACTAAAAAAGTTCCTCGCACCTGTATGCCATCGTCCTAAACTTCTTTACCCTCTATGCCATTCCGTCCACGATCTGTTAGAAATCCACCGTTAGGATGCACTGACATGTGGGACCGGGCATGCAAAATGTCCATCTTGCCTTCACCCTATTGACTTGTTGACTCAATGCGGTTCACCCAGTACTCCTCTGCCTCAATGCGGTTCACCTAGTACTCCTCTACCTCTGTGCTCTCTCCTCTAGACTCTGACTCGCTCCCGAGTCCCGAACCCAAACCCTAGGGCGGCGGCGGTGATTCTGGTGGGCGGATCCGGCGTTGGGCGCGGTGAGTAGAGCAGTCAGCGTGGTGATTCAAGCGCGGACCCAGGTGGTGTGGCGTCCAAAGTCGGGAGGCGCGGCCGCCGGATTCGTGCTCGTGTCGGCAGCGCGGCAGACGGACTAAAGCGCCTGATCCTTACCTCGTCGTCGACGTAGGTGGCCCAGAAACGTGTGGCAGCGCGTCCATGGGGATCAGCAGGGAGGAGCGGGGGGGCGGCCATGGGGATCAGCGGGGAGGAGCGGGGGGGCGGCTCCGACGAAGGCCTCGTCGAGGTACCCTACGATGACCATGGATTTGCACATCGGCTTGGCTGCGTGGAGGAGGACGGGGACCTTCTTGTGGACGGGGTTGGAGGAGAGCGACGGTGGCTCTTGGCGGTGAGGTCCTCCTCGACGTACTCGTACTCCAGGACCTTGAGCACCACGCGCACCCGTAGCATGAATGGGCTCGCCCACACGCCCAGCACCTTCAACTCGCGAGCTTCGGGCCTCCAGCAGCATCCATGGTCTCCCCGCACAGCAGGTCACCCGAACCTAATCTTTTCTTGGCTTCAACTCCAGGGACTAGTGTTGCCACTTGCATGCGGCTCTACTTGATCTGGTCAACACTATGAGCCAATCGAATGCAAAGGAGCACCTTGTTCTCTTTGTGTGCTGCTGCTGATAGCTCTAGCTCCGGCATGGTGATTTTGAAAATTGGGTGACACACAGGTAAAAGAAAGTTTTGTTGTTGATGGTTGGAGGGGTAAAATGGTCATTTCCCCTGTCCATTTAACACCGTTACTTGAAATCATGGACAGAATGACATAGAGGGCAAAGAAATTTAGATCGATGGCACACAGGTGCGAGCAACTTTTTTAGTGGCACACAGGTCGACACCATCTTTTTTAATGGCATACAGGTAAAACCCTCAAGCATTTATGTTCGGAAAAGAGAAGGTCCATGGAGGTGTTATCATCTTTTGTAGTTCTTCGTTGCCTTCTTCCGACATCTCCATGTATCGATGTGGCTTTGCTTTTGTCTTGATTTATCAATACTCCTAAACTTCTGAATTTGATATTGTATGCTTAATGGAGTCATTGGTCGCCCTTCTCTTCAATGTTGTCAGAACCATCTCCTCTTTCTTGTTCTCATCATCTCCCTGTTGTCTCTTTTTCATGGATTTCCCTCTGTCCAAAACAGAACATATATCGAATATAGCTCTATTAAAAAGTTTATGAAATTACCTTTCCAATTTGTGGTGTTTCATCGAAAATGGAGTTCAAACAAGGGAGCTATGTCCGTTTTACTTCAGCGTTGTGTGTTGTCCAAAACTGGTTTCAGAACATGTTGCACTCGGTGATTCAGGCATAACCGCTTGTAGGAACCTCCTATTGTCTTGATTCTTAATTTGTTGGAGTCGTAACTTCATGGGCTTCTAAATATAAAAAATATTTAGTGTTTTCCCTTCGATACCACGCAAATTTTGATGAGATCGGTGACTTCTTGCGCATTGATCCGTAGACGTTAATGATCTTGATCATTCTATCTTCTAGAGCGTCATGTTGCACTTTTGTGTTGAAGATTCAGGGTCTCCCCCATGCTTAGAATTTTGCTAGGCATGAAATACATTTTTAAATTAGTCATCCTTCATTTTCTTGTAGTGAGAGTCTTTATCTTGCCTGCAAGACGTTTTAAGCGCACTATCTACCCCCGAGGTGACGGTTGGGAGTAGATTGAATTGCTAACAATCCAACATTGTTTCCTAGGGCTCTTGTCTTGTGGCATAATTAGTCTAATGACAAACAAAAACCTAATGGGTGTTCGTGGTGCAAAGTGTGTATGCACATGAGAGGAAAGCATATAAACAAAGACAATGTTTTCACCTAGTTCTAAACACCATGTTTACAACTAGGTTGCCAAATTTCTCCATAGCCATAAAAATTTATTTATATAGGGCTAAAACACCATGTCTATCCCTAAATCAATAACTCTTATAGCACAAGAAAAATTAAGCATATTGCAAAGCTTATAAACTAACCAATGCAACATTGAAACATATGAAAAGCTAGCAAGGTTTATCGAACTTAACGATGATGGTCCGCAATCATGTTTAAACACCATGTTTACACAAGATCACAAAAGGAAAATGCCCAGCTAGAGCATTAACATGGATATGAAAGCATACATTATTGAGCTTTAAAACAACCAATCCAACTATATGCAAAACATGTATATACAAAGAAACATCACGTTGATAACAAAATGCAATGCATGCAAATAAATAAATACGATCATGAACATGATGGTGGTTCTAAAGAGAAAATTAAACTTAGATTAGTTAGCCACAATTTGATCATCATAAGATGGTGCCATTCTTTATTCTCTCTAAGAAAGGAATAAAAACATAAAGAAACAGGTTGCCTCCCGAAAAGTGCTTCATTTAAAGTCATAGAGCTCGACTTTCTCACATACCATATTTTCGTCGTGTAGCCATGGCCCTTCATGCAAGAAGAAAAGGTATCAATGCATCTTTAATTTACTTCCAATGTTGTGCTTGATCACTTATAGAAGACTTGCCCAAGTCATCCTTTTGCTTCATCGCTATCTCCTTTATCACCCTTCGGTGTTGCCTTCACTCCATGATTTTTTCTTTAATCTCCAAAATAGAAAGTATACCCAAGCTCTACTCCATTGCACAGTGCACAAAATTTTCTTTCCAATGAGTCTTTATTTTCCCAAATCGGACTCCGGACAAGAGAGTTACATCCGTTTTACTTCGGCGATGAAATCTGTCCTGAAATTTCAGAACGTGCAACGCTCAATGTTTTCTCCATAACTCCTTGCATGAGTCTTCAAATTCGTTGGTTCTTGATGCGTTGGAATGGAAACTTGATGGAGCTTCTGAATAACTCATTTTCTTCATTTGTACACCTCTGAACAAGCTCTAAAATTGAAGACAATAGCATCTATCGCGGGATTTGGAGAGGTTGATGATTTATCTTGCAACTCTTTAGGCATGACTTATCTTTTCATTGTTCGAGCCTTGTCAACATGGTTAGTGAAAATCGAGCCTGTCCTGACATGTGCTTCTTTAATGTCTTTAGCTTGACTAAGTGCAAAGCATGATCGAGATTTACAAAACTTATTATAAACATACGCGTCCATAATTAACACCACATGCGAATTGTAGCAACAAGTCAAGGTGTAAACAAAAGAAGCATATCTTTCATGCATAGCACTAGATCATCATTAGGCAAAGGTTCTTTAGGTTTGAGATTAATTGGTTCAAACATAAATGTTTCCTCTTTTTCATTCTCAAGAAAATCTAGCCTATCAACATGATCACTATTGGAACAAGGCATAGAACTTAAACTATTATTCATACTATTGGTCCAACATGAATTTTTGAACATATCATCATTAATACCAATAATATCTTGAGATTTTAGTGTGTACCTTTACCTCGGAGCTCCCTCAACAAGAGTGATCTTTGGTTCATCTTGTAGCGTTGAAATCAAGTCAATCTCAACAAGTGGAGTTGTCTCTTCATCACCATCTTGCAATTTCTTCAACTCATCATGTGGAACATGTAATCCTTCAACTATGTACGCATTCATCTCTTCTTTGATGTCTTCTTTATCAACCAAATCTTCATCTTCAAAATCTTGTATGTTGCTTTCTTTATCTCTCGTGTACCACATGTCGTCAAGATCGCTCATCGTTGATTCACTCTTTTCTTCATCCTTGAGTGCTTCCATGTCTCGATTTGCTAGTGTGTAGGCTTCAATAGCATACAAGCTATAACCTTTTGTGGAGGGGCCTTCTTGGAGTACTTGCTCTATGTCAACTCCTTCTCATTCATCTTCTAGCTTGAGTCCTATCTTTTCCCATTTATCCTTCGAGTCACTAGGCTCATCACGGTTGTACTCTTCTCTTTCTTCATCATAAATCTTTGAGTTGTCAAATTGGTCGATCCATCCGTCATCATATTCTTCTCTTTCTTCTTCAAATATCTTTTGGGTCGACTCTCTACTTGTAACAACCCAGGAATTTAGGTGTGTAAATTTTGCGAAAATTAAAAACTTTTTGACTGAAATTGAGTGCTATCAATTTTCGAGCCAAATTGCTAGCCCTCTTCTGAATTCTCCACCAGATTAACCCATTTATAAAAACATATATTCAAACTACGGTAAAATATGTGAGTTGGTCTTTTCTGGTTTATTTGGATTTTATTGAGTGCAGTTTGAATTTGGAATTATTTCAAATTCCAACTAATTATATAGCTTTTAACCCAAAACTTAATTCCCAAAGCTTGGAACCCCCTTACTGGGTCGGCCTTTCCTAAAGCCTGCGGTGGACCCACTTAACCCGTCGGCCCAGCAGCCCAAACTCAGCCCACCAGCTCCACCCGCAGCCTCACCCTTGCCTCTCTCGCTGCCAGGCGGGGCCCACACGTCAGCCACCGCTTGCCCCATCCCTTTCTCCTCTTTTCTTCTTCGCTTGGTCCTACGGCCGGTCAACCCAGCCGGTGCGCCAGGCGGGCGACGTGATGGGCGCGCCAGCCGAGCGGCCCGCACACCGAGGGCGGAGCGCGCGCATCGGGAGCCGGATCCGACCGAGGGAGGGGCAAGGACCTTAATGCCCCGCACCGCGCGCATCCGAGGGCCGGGGACAAGCGGCCGCCACGGGATCCACCGCCCCTTCCCGCGAACGGCGGGGGGCACTTTGGGGGAAATCCACCCCGGCCGCTTGCGGCCTCCTTTAAAAAGGGTGCCGAGCGGGGCGTGGCACGGACACCAAGCCACCAACCCCTTTGGGGTTTTCCACTCGCCACCGCCCCCCTTGCGCGCCGCTTGGAGGAAGGAGGAAGCGCGCCGCCGCCGCGTCGCGCCGGGCAAGGGAGAAGCCGAAAGCCGGACCGGAGCAGTGACATCTACCTCGCCGGGACGCCGTCGACACGCCAAGGACGTCGCCTTCAACCGCCGCTCGTGGGAAGGAGAGGAAGCCGTCCGCGCTGGGGAAGGGAGCCGGACCGGAGCAGGGACACCTACATCGCCGGGAATGCCTACTTCGCCACTCCACCGCCCGTTCTCGACCCGGCTACGACTACACCGCCGCCCCACCGTGAGCACCGCCCGGCCGCTTTACTCTCTTCTCCCCCTTGGTCTTCTTCCTGTGTTGGCTCCGCGAACGTCGAGATGCGTCGCTGTTAATCTCTTGCCTGGGTGCTGGCTATCGAGCCGCAGAACTGTCGCGCCGCGACGGATGGAGCTCCTGGGCCGTTCGTGCTCTTGAGCGCCGCCGTCACCGTGCGATGAATGACGAGGTCTCGACGTTGCGGTGTGTTGAACAGAGGAGGCCTTGCACCGCGGCTACCCCAAGCCGCGCGGACGAGCGCTCCTGGTGCTGGCGTCACGCCGCACCCCAGTTCGCTGGGCCGAGGGGAAACCCCTCGATGCGCCGCTGTGCCGCGAGGTGGCGACGCGCAGAGCCCTAGGCTCTGGTTTACCGGCCGTCGAGCCGTGGTTTTACCTTCTGAACCGTGGTTGAGAGCGTGTGTCCAGGCCGGCCGCACCCCAGCGCGCCGCGGCCACGACCTCGCAGTGGAAACGCCCGACGCGCCAGCCCTCGACGTCGCGTCGTGCGCAGCTCTGGAATTCCTGGAATCCGGCCTTCGTGCCATGGTGTAATCTTCTTGCAGGTTTGGGCGGGCGGAAGCCCAGGGTCGAGCGCACCCCAGCGCGTGGACCCAGGCTCGCCGCGCCACCGGACGGATGACGTAGCCGTGGCGTCGCCGTACCCGGCCGCGCGCGCTACGCGTCGCGCCGTCGGCCCCTCCCCCGTGGCCTCGGTTTTTGGCAAGGCTTGCCGTCCAGGTGTGGAGTGCGGAGGCGACCCATCTGCTCGCACCCCAGCGAGATGAGGGAACGCCACCGGCGGACGGGGAGCTCGCCGGCGCAAGGACGCGTCGCGCGGCCGCGGGTTTGCCAGGCAAAGCGTCGAGCACTTGGTGTGCGAGCTTACTGTGAACGTGTTTTAACCAGAGGAATGGGCCGCCGGCCGGAACTGGGCCATAAGCCCAACTAATTTCCTAGCAGGTCGTCGGCCCAGCGCAGAAGAGAGTGGGAGGGTGTTTTCCGAACTTCTGAAGTTTTGTCTGTGGGCTGTGTTGCCTGGTCCTTCTGGGCCGAGACCCACCATCGATCTGGATCAAGTCCACTGGGCCACCCACGGCCCAGTGACGCTTCTGGCCCATTTCGGCCTGACAGCCGCGGGTCGCTGACGTCATGCTGACGTCAGCAGCATCTATTCTAAAAATCCCTTTTGTTTTTCTAAGATAATTTCCAGAAGTATTTAATAAATGATTTTAACCTTTAAAAACTCATAACTATTTTTAGGATGCTTAGAAAATTATAAAACTAATTTCTATAAATTCGTATTTTCGAAACCTTGCTGATTGTAGGTAGTTCGAGCTCTTTTGGATCTTTTAAATTGGTTCTTATTTGGAGTTATTGCTTAGAAGTGCACTGTATTCTTATTTACGCGTCGAATCTCGTGCCGCAGACCCGAGCTTCGACCAGGAGGACGCGGAGGACCCCGAGTACACTGCTTTAGACAACGACTGCTTCAACGGCAACGAAGGTGTCATGTCACTCCCAACCATGTAGATCCCATGTTGTTAAGTAGCTGCTAGTGCTTTACTTTAAATGCATTGTTCTGATGAATTGCATAACCAGTTTAATAGCCATGCCTTGATGCTTTGTTATACCCTGTTTCCTTGTTTTACTTCCTGCGGGACTTGCTACAGACCCATAGATAGTCCCTTACCTCAACTATCCATACTTTTGTTGCTTGATTATGGATGGTACTCTGGGCTTGGACTGAGATGTGGATATCTCGGTGTGTTTCTAGCGTGCGTTCTGGGTGCGTATCTCCTTGCTGTGTTTAGGCGGGAGCGAGCCGCTGGGTTACTTGTGAACGTCTGCCGAGGGAAGATGCGATCTGGCCTCTAACCCGAGGGACGTGTCGTATGGGGTGGAGATGGTGAGTGCTCGCTCTCGGCCCTTAAGGACCGATCGTCAGTTTAACCATGTTTCTATGGACTCTTACCGTACAAACCGCCCGCCTTGTTATGGGCGGGGGTGCGGGGTGAGACTTGTAGTGGATAGCGTCCCTCCTGTAGGCGGGTCGGTGTGACCGTGTCGGGAGTGGTCTTTCCCTCCTTAGAAGACTTTGCCCGGCGAGGCCGGGGGAAGGGTTCCACGGCTTCGAGGGACCTCTCGCGGGTAGTATGAGCTCGCCGCGGAGGGCGAGCCGGGCTCGGAGACACGGGAGGGTACTATCCACTTACTTGGCCTTCGGCCGTAGGGTGGGGCTTGGAATCGGTGACGGCGGTTCCGGTCCTATTCGGGCGGGTACGGTTGTACAACCTCTGCGAGTGTTTAAACCTATAGCTAGTCCGTGTCCACCGGTTATGGACGGTCCTAAGATCCGTTATGCTGGGCTAGCTACTCTTCTCTTGTGCGTCTTCTCTCCCCCCCCGAGTGTGTGAGCCCGGCTTCGGCCGTTGAGATGTGGGGATAGGAGCGAGGTGGGCCCCACATCGCGGATGAGAGTTGGGATCCGGATCGAGGTTGAGATCCGAGTTTTGGTGTGGATATCCTTGAGCGGGGTGTGGACCCCCGAGGTGTGGACCTCGGAAGCGGGAGCTTCCCCGAGGTGTGGACCTCTCGGCCTGAATTCTACTTACCTTGTACGTTGCAATGCTTTGCTTTGCTTAAGCCTTCTACGACCGTAATAGGGATAACTCCCGCATAGTAGAATATACACCGCTTTTGCCTCTTTGTTGGGAAGCTGACATGACCTACCCGCTTATCGGGTAGACCCTGGTGCCTCTGACACAGAGCCGGACTACGACTTCGACAACGACGGATGGGTGGACTAGAGCTCCTCCTACACTCGAGCTGCCTGCGGATATGGAGTTTCCCGTGCTTTCATGGAGTCGGCTCGCTAGACGTTTTATTTATGTTTGATTCGATCCCGATGGACTTGTACCGGCATGTGCCGAAGAGATGTACTACGATTAATGTAATAAAATAAATGTTGTACTCTACTTTACCGATTTTATCTTTCCGTATGGATTATGCCATCGGCGAGACAGGGGATTGCACGTGGTAGCCCTCCCGGGACTACCACCGAGGTGCTAAGAGTCGGGTTTCCGTTCGCGGAAATCCGGGTCGTTTCGGTTGGTACCGCGAGCCATGCTTGACCGTAGGACGAGCCCCGTGGAATGGTCGATAGCATAGACCTTGAAACTTTATATAAACCCCCTTGGCTTCCGTATATATATGACTATACTTATATATATGCATTATCTTGATTAATTTTCACTAACTACCTTACTAACTATGCTCTAACAACGTTGTGCAGATGGCGGAGGAAGCGTGGATCCCTCTGGAGTCGGACGGCAGGTGGGACGGAGGCTTCTGCCTCTTGCTGAGGGAGTGCCTGGAGGCAGCAGGAGTGGGGACCGACCGGGTCAGCTACAAGGGGAGGACCATGGGACCCCTGGACCAGTTTGCCACTTTCCTGACCGTCACGGTACCGGTGGACCCACGAGTGCCAGAGTTCAAGGAGGTTAAGGTGCACTGTTTCGAGAGTTCGACCATGGAGGCACACCAGACTTGCGCACGCCGAGCTCTCAAGGAGGTCTGTGTCCAGCTTGGGGAGAAGCTTAAGGACACCCCGTTCAGCGTGCTTCCGACGGGGGTCTACGACCCGAGTCGCTGGGACACGAGCGACCGAGCGCAGTACCTTGAGGTGACTTCAGAGGAGGAGGACAAGAAGATGCACGCAGCCAGACGGTGCATCCTGGCCCAGGACCAGGAGCTCTTCTGGGCGGACAGTGAGATTGCTTACCTGAGGTGGAAGTGGGATGAGTGTCTGCAGTTGGCTCAGGACCTGGAGATGGAGAGGGTGGACTTAGCCGACCAGCTGGAGGAGTCTCACCAGAGGAACGGTGAGCTGGTACAGCTCGGGCTAGCGGCAGCCAGGGCCAGCACCGAGAGGGACGCCAGGAGGATTGCCACACTGGAGGCACGACTGAGGACAAAGACGGAGTTGCACCGGCTATAGTGGAGGCCACGCGTGAGGACAGAGTGAGGCTTGCGAGGCGAGGGAGGGACCGGTTGGAGTCGGTTGGAGGCTGCAAAGAATCGACTATCAAGTAAGGACGTGGGATCTACAGGAGGCGAGTCGACACAACTACCACCACTTGTGTTACCTCGGTGGACTGGTCTACGAGGAGAGAGACCGAGCTACCAGGACCCGCACGGCCTGGGAGCGTTCCGACCAGCAGAGGCTGAGAGAGTTGGAGGAGCTCTCCGCGCAGCTACCGCCCAAGAAGAGACCACGACTGAGGACAGAGACCTTTGAGCTACCCCACTCCTACCACGTCTCCGCCCATACCTGAGAGGCTCCCAGGACACAGCAGAGATGGACCGTGCTCTCCAGGATACCCGAGACTACTACGGGGGACCGGCGATCAGGATGCCGGGTTACCCAGGGGCTTACTCACCACCGTTCTACCCAGTCCCACCAGACTCCAGCCCAGAGGCACCTCGCAGTACCCGTGATGGGAGTAGAGATCTAGCAGTAGATTCTGAGTCGTTGTAATGAGTTAGATGTAATGCTACCGCTCATGTTGTCATGCCTGTAGTAGCTACCCCATGATGTACCATGCGTTAGCGTGATGTGTTGCCGTGTACCCTCGAAGGTCGTTGGAGTAAACCTCGAGGTGCACCCCTTTTGTATGGTGGCATTGATTGAGTGACATGGATCTTCATGGTTTTTCTCGGATTTCATGCTTCTTTATGTCTGAATGAATTCTTTGATTGTTAGCAGGATTACTCCTTTTTAGTTAATAACCTTAAAAATATTCTCCCTACCACTACTGACTCTTGCAACTGGAACAGATGTCTGGGGCAAGGAGGTCCGGGCGACTCCTGGCCCGTTTCGAGGAGGTCGCTCGGGACAACGGGGGGGAGGATGCCCCTAACCCAGCAGGAGCGAGAGGCCGCAGACGCCGTGGAGGTCACGCGCCACGAGGAGGGCTCCGCGGAGGCCCGGCAGGCCGTGGAGGCCGAGTTGGCGGTCGAGGACCCGCGCATGACGACGAGGGAGCTCAGGGGCAGGAGCTCGAGCACGAGTAGGTACCCCAGCCCGAGGGAGGAGCAGGCCAGGCTCAGGGACACGAGGTGCCACCACCGCCACCTCCCCCGAACTTGGCCGACGTGATGGCGATACGGACCCGGTCGATGCGGACGATCACCCGGTTGCTGGCTCGGAACAACAACAACAACAACCACAGGGGTCGGCACCGCAACACGCCAGAGGGTTTCCAGAAGAAGGTTGAGAACTTCAACAAGCTGCGGCCGCCTACCTTCGACCACTCAGCCGATCCGATGGACGCGGACAACTGGCTACGGGAGATTGAGAAGAAGCTGGAGTTGACTGAGCTCACTGAGGAGGAGTGTGTGACCGTGGCAGCGCACCGCTGATCGGCATAGCCAGTGCGTGGTGGGACAGCTACTGTGACTCGCACCCGGACCCGTTGCACATCGGGTGGGACGAGTTCGTGGAGGCCTTCAGGAGCCACCACATTCCGCAGGCAAGTGATGGACGAAAAGGCCGACGAGTTCGAGCACCTCAAGATGGGAAGTATGTCAGTGCAGGAGTACGCCAACCGCTACCAAGAGCTGATGAGGTACGTGCCAGACGACACCGACACAGAAAAGAAGAAAGTCTACTGGTTCAGGAAGGGGCTGCACAAGGGGATGGCACACCACTTGTCCACACACGACTGCCCGACACTTCGCTCCATTATCGACAAGGCACTGATCGTTGAGAGGTCGAGGCTCGAGTACATGGAGGTTCGTGGAAGCAAGTCCAAGCGCACAGACCGGAGCGGGACGCTCGGGTCCACCTCGGAGGCGAGAGGACAAGGTTACGCTCGGGGCCACCGATCACGGCGGAGGCACCACGTCACTTAGTCTCGGCCGCGAGCGAGAGCCAACCCGGGAGTGGAGGACGAGAACAACCGGAGACCGAGACCACCACCGCGGTCGGCGGACAGAGCCAAGGTGACTTGCTTCAACCGCCGTCGGGTTGGGCACAAGTCGTTCGAGTGTCCACAAGCGAGGCGCCACCGGGGAGTTAGAACCGCGGCTCTCGGTTCCGGACCCCAGCTAAGCCACCGGCACCGGGAGGACGGCCACCCCGTACACGGCGAGAGGACCACTCGGCCGCCGGCTACTCGAGGTCGCCCGAACCACCTCACCGCCGAGGATGCGGCGGCCGCACTCGACGTCACACTTGGTGAGTTCCTTGTTGACTCGGATTTGGCAACCGTTTTTGTTCGATACCGGAGCTCGGTTTTCGTATATTTCTACCAAGTTTGTTAAAGAAAGGTCCTTACCAACTAAGCCTCGACCAAGGCCTATCTTGACTAGCTCTCCGCTAGGAGAGAAGAGGAGTACGTTAGAGTGCGGGGGAGTGAGGATGGTGTTTGAGGGGCATCGCTTCACGGCGGACTTGACGTTTTGGAGTCTACCGGGATAGACGTGATCCTAGGAATGGATTGGTTGGCAAAGCACAACGGGATAGTCTCTTGCAACCCCAGGGTTATACTGCTAGAACACCCCAGTGGGACTAAAGTGTGGATCGAACCACAGAGTCCGAAGGCTGCTACGATGACTGTGTCGGGAGTGGTCTTTCCCTCCTTAGAAGACTTTGCCCCGGCGAGGCCGGGGAAGGGTTCCACAGTTTCGAGGGACCTCTCGCGGGTAGTATGAGCTCTGCCGCGGAGGCTGAGCCAGGCTCGGAAACGCAGGAGGGTACTATCCACTTACTTGGCCTTCAGCCGTAGGGTGGGGCTTGGAATCGGTGACGGCCGGTTCCAGTCCTATTCGGGCGGGTACAGTTGTACAACCTCTGCAGAGTGTTTAAACCTATATCTATAGTTCGTGTCCACTGGTTATGGACAGTCCTAAGATCTGTTATGCTGGCTAGCTACTCTTCTCTTGTGCTTCTTCTCTCCCCTGAGTGTGTGAGCCCGGCTTCGGCCGTTGAGATGTGGGGATAGGAGCGAGATGGGCCCCACATCGCGGATGAGAGTTGGGATCCGGATCGAGGTTGAGATCCGAGTTTTGGTGTGGATATCCTTGAGCGGGGTGTGGACCCCCGAGGTGTGGACCTCGGAAGCGGGAGCTTCCCCGAGGTGTGGACCTCTCGGTCGAATTCCTCCGCTTACCTTGTACGTTGCAATGCTGCTTTGCTTAAGCCTTCTACAGCCAGAATAGGGATAACTCCTGCATAGTAGAATATACACCGCTTTTGCCTCTTTGTTGGGAAGCTGACATGACCTACCCGCTTATCGGGTAGACCCTGGTGCCTCTGACACAGAGCCGGACTACGACTTCGACAACGACGGATGGGTGGACTAGAGCTCCTCCTACACTCGAGCTGCCTGCGGATATGGAGTTTCCCGCGCTTTCATGGAGTCGCTGCTAGACGTTTTATTTATGTTTGATTCAGTCCCGATGGACTTGTACCCGGCATGTGCCGAAGAGATGTACTCTGATTAATGTAATAAAATAAATGTTGTACTCTACTTTACTGTTTTTATATTTCTGTATGGATTATGGCATCGCTGAGACAGGGATTGCACGTGGTAGCCCTCTTGGGACTACCACCGAGGTGCTAAGAGTTGGGTTTCCGTTCGCGGAAATCCGGGTCGTTTCACTACTCATCTCTTGATCAAAAATGTCTTCAACTCTCTTGGTGACGTGTCGGTGTCCCTCCTTCCTTCGGTAGTTGATTAGTGGGGCAAAATCAACTTGAATCCAACCGGATTGATTGAACTCTGCCAATGGTCTAACATTTCCCATACTTCGGCCTACATTCATGTTAGTTTCAATATTTTTAATATACGAAATGACTTCCTCTTACCTTGGGAAGTGGATCTTCAATTTCTTGTATGGTCGGTTCATCTTTCTTGACCTCCGGTTCATCTTTTTCAGAAATTTCAGTAAGCACCTCAAGCTTGTTTTTGTCATTTTGCTCCTCCCGACAACGTCTTTTTCAATCTCGTTGTGTTCTTTTTCCATTGCTTATCCTTTGTAAGATTTGTGTGGTTTCACTAATTGTTTTATCCATTATATCACCGTCTGCACACACACACACACTTACAAAGCTAGCGGAGTTAGGGGTTAGTGAAAAATAAAAGGTATGCAACATCAAGTCACCGAAAAATCCCAAGTTCAGGCCTTGCTCGAGTAGTTTATTGAAACGGTCTCATGCTTCATCAATTCCTTCATTCTCTCCTTGCTTGAAAGTGAGCACTTGCCTCCTTAAGTCTTGGACCTTTCTTATGGGAAAGAACTTTGAAAGAACTTTGTTACGTGTTGTCCTCCAAAGGTGAGGTGAACAAATCCATCTAGGCACTAAAAATAAAAAGAAAAACACTTTTTCTAGAAAATGAGGGTTAGATGTTAGTAGTCAACAAAACTAATACAGGATTAAACGTAGCAAACTGGTTTTGCTCCCCGACAACTGCGCTAGAAATAGGGGACTTGTTGACGACTGAAACACGTAACAACCTTCGATCCGCAAGCGTACGGACCTACACCTTTTTCACAGCGGGGTGACCCCAAGGTTCTTGCCAATCCGTGGAGCAAGGGGATTGCTAGCGCTTAACCAAGTACTAATGTAGTTGATTGGAAAACCTTTGAAAGAGGTATTAATCTAAAGGTAAAGACAACATAACCTATGTTAATATAAGAAATCTAAGGTTAAACTAGATGGTGAGGGTTGGTGCAAAAGAGAGATCAAGGTAGATAAGCGTTCCCTCCCTAGGGTTTAGGATCACATGAACATGCATCTACTACATGAAAAAGGGGGTTGCCTACACTAGCTTCATGACGGTTATGCGGCCGCTAAGCATTTTCCCCTCAACCGTACTATCACTACGCAGGGTAATCAAACACTTTCACGTATAACCGCATCTATACCTAAGCATCCATAGGGTTAAGCTAATCACCATGATTACCACAAACCCTACTAAGACCACATGTTGTACATGCATATGTGAATAAAGCACTCAATAGACATAGACCATTAAGCATCAAATGGCACAGGGTTCATGTAGAGGTCACATAACATGTATCCATCTTATCCTAGGGATGACCAAAGACATTACCTCATCATCTTATTACAAGGATTTAAGCACATAGGGGTGATGGAGACTCCGGAGAACGTCGTCGATGAAGATGGTGGCGATGAAACTTGGGAACACCCCTAGGCCAGCGGCTTCGAGTCCTCTTGCTTCCTTCCTTCCACCGGTGTTGATTCTTGCGACGAGCTCATCTAACTCTCTCCCTCATCTTGCGGCGGCGGTCGGCTTTCTGGCGAATGGCGTTGGTAGAATGGTTGGATCAGAATGGTAACCTCTCCTTGGGTGCCTAGGGGGTTGTATTTATGCCTTCGGGGAGTCTTGGGGCGTGCTCCACCTTGTCTTGCACGAGATCTTCCTTGGGAGAGAAGCGAACTTGGTTTCCATAAACTCAGCCTCGTCCAGATTTTTCTGATTCACAACCCTTCCTTGCCGGCACCATATCTCCCTCGCCCGAACTCCAAATAATGCAAATTCGGTGTCCAGGTTATGTGCCACGAAATTATCTTCAACTTTGGTATGTATTGCTTTCCTTGTAAACGAAGATAAGATACCCAAAACAGCCTCGGAATATAATGTGTCTCATTTTGGACTTATTTGTGCAGCTGGCATTTCGAGGGTCATATCTCCTAGCTCCTTGACTCGAATTAGGCGTTCCACATGTCCAAATCGAAGGTATCGTCGAGGCCCAAAACTTTGATGGTCAAACTTGCCATTGGAGACCGCTTAAGCTCTGAATCTGCACTGAAAGATCATGTTGGTTTGGGCTGTGAGAATATCTCTCGGGCTGAGTTGATCTCGTTGGTAAACCTCCTAGTCCCTAGAGTTTTACATGTTGATGCTTCGGTCATTGGTCCATTTTGAGTCATGTTCATCATGTATATTAACTTGTGATGGGCTTCATGATCTTCTCATGAAATGTTTGATGAACTTATCCCGAAAGTCTCCTCTTTAACGTTGATTTCTTGCGTAAACAATAAACTCCAAAAACCACAAGCAAGTGTGAACTTGTTACATCAATGCTTAGTGGCAGGTTAGTCACAATTCAAACCTCAAACCAAAGTGTAACAAGTGCTCTTGGTTGACGAAAATCGACCGTCAACATTGTGCGCCCAAGATTCCACTTGATTACATTTTAACATTTTTTTCCTAATTGTTAATCAATGTTGTATATTTTGTACAATATATACATGTGAAGCGAATTCTACAAACTCACGAAATAAAATATTTGCAGTACGGAATAAATTATACTGCAAGTTCATATAATTTATTCTGTCAGGTCATATATTTTTTCAACATACATACATACATACATACATACATACATACATACATACATACATACATACATACATACATACATACATACATACATACATACATACATACATACATACATACATACATAATTTTGATTTTGTGTTTCGTAGAATTTGTTTCACACATATATGTCGTACAGAAAACATATAACCTTCATTAAAAAATTCGAAAAAATCATCCAAATATGGTCAAATGAGATCTTGTTGTAAAGATTTTACTATTAAAAATCCAATGGTGAAGTCAAAATTTCACTTAGATGTTTGGTGTAACATTTATATTTTTTAAAGTTCCAATCATTTTGCAGTTGAGAAGATATCATCAATTGTCTTGTTGGCATACACATGCACAAGCTCTCTCCATGCAGCAGAGCTCATTGGACCAAAATTCCACCCACTCTAATTAACCACGCGTGATGGTTTGCTATTTAGTGTTGAAGCAACACATAGCCGCCAGCCCTCGAAAGGGGGAAGGAAGAGAGGGGAGGAGGAAGAGAAGGAATACATGTGGCATGCGAGACCCACCATCCACATGTTTTGTACCTTTATTGCCCACACCATGTCATGCAAAATCATTATCATATTCAGCAAGGAATCAGCAAAATGACTAAAAATATATGGATTCCTCAAATTCCTGGTTTTTCCTATGAGGGATTAAATCCAGACTACACCCTTTATCCCCTATAGTTGGTTGCTAGGAAAGCGTGCCTGTGAGGGGATCCCTGTTCCCGACGAGTAACAAAAGCGGGACAGAGGGAGTCAGCAATAGTTGAGGGTGTAGAAATGATCTTTTTTTTCCAAAAAATCAATAGTAAATGAAGTAGTTTTTTTGAACCAGTTCAAATAGTTGACAACTGCGTTTTTTAGCACACCATCACCTTTATTAACTAAATAGTGGTACATGATTACAAATTCCTGCTGGGGGGTCTAAAAACCAAACATTCCTCACAGTATCAAAAGAAAATGACGATGTAGCTAAATTATGTGCATCAACATTAGATGCTCTACCTTCATGAGCAAACTCATAGAGTTCAAACGCTCGTGAACCGACCTAATCTCCTGAACAATTTGGCCATAGGGACCCATGCCCATCCCAAGAATGTTCCTCACACCATTGCTGCTGTCTAAGGCCACCTTGATCCTCCGCAAAGCTAGATTGTTAGCCAAAGTCGGTCCTTCCCGACAAGCTATAGCTTCCATTACCTCTGGTTCGGTACAACCTTAAACTATTAGAACTGAAGCCCCAACAAAAGAACTATCCCCATTCCTGGCAACCGCTGTTGTTGATGCCCTTCTTGAATTTTTCAAGATGGTGGCATCAACATTTATCTTAATCGACCCCTCCAGTGGTGGAATCCACCTTCGGTTTGCCTTGGTCCTGTGCTCCGCGCGGCTTTCTCTGGCTTCAACTGATCGAGTTCATCCATAAACCTGTCCACAAAGCAATGAGTAGACAATGGACTCTGGAACGAGTTCTCATGAATTGCCTTCCTTTGCACATACCAGATAGACCACAAGATTACCGCCACTCTTGCGAAATCTGCATCCGATAGCGTCTCTCGGCCATCGCAAGCCAGCCTCAAGCATGCGTTTCTTGAATGCTACTCACCTGATCCACCACTAACTCAACCTCAAGTGCCCAAACACACTTAGCAAGATTACATTCAATCAACGAATGTATCCAGGAATCTTGTGCTCCACAATGGCACAACAATCATGAGTAGCCAAATTTTTATGATGAAGAGTATCTGCTGTGGGGAGGGAATGACGTCCTAACCTCCACAAGAAAACACTAATCTTTGAAAGGATATTCAGTTTCCCCAAAGCAAACCACTCCTTCTCTTCTTCCCTCAGATCAGACCTCTCCCAGCCATATTTTCCATATAAGTTGTCGCTCTTTCCTTATTAATCACCAACATCCGATACGCTGATCTGACTGAATACACTCCCATTTTCTCATGATGCCAAGCCCAAAAGTCAACCTGTCTATGAGAACAAATAGGAATATTCAGGATAGTCTCTATATCTACCGGAACAAAATAGGTATGCAGTTTCTGCTGATCCCACGAAGCAGTAGTAGGGTTTATCAATTCACATACCTGTTGAGGAGCCCCAACGACTGTACTCCTCACAGGCCTGCGCCGACCATCACGAGGCACTCAGTTCAATTTCCAAATATCTATAGTTTCCCCATCGACTATCCTTCTGATCAGACCCCGTTCCAATACATCATGACCATCAAGGATGGCATGCCAAATACGAGATGGCGCTGATCCTAGCCTAGCCTCCATGAACTCAGTCTGCGGAAAATACACCACTTTAAGCATGTGGGCACTCAGTGACTCTCGTCCAGCTATATCCGCCAGGCTTGCTTGCCAATCAGAGCTAAATTAAACAACTCGATGTTGCAGAAGCCAAGAGCCCCAAAGAATTTTGGTTTCACCATGTCGTCCCAGGCTACCCAACACGTATTCCCCTTTCCTTCCTTGCTTCCCCACCAGAAATTATGTAGTAGGCCATTAATGTGCTGGCATAGGCCCCTCGACAACCTGAAACACGACATTGAGTACGTCGGAACTGCTTGTGCCACAGATTTAATTAACCTTACTTTCCTATAGCTGATAAACAGATCCTCAGCCATCCCTGGACCCATTTCCACACTCGGTCATTTAAATATTTGAAAGCCCCATTAACCAAGCTACCAACAATCAGACGACATGCCCAAGTATTTCTCATTTGGAGATTCCTTTTGCACATCCAGAATTACTTTAATGTCATCCTTCACATTATGCCTACACCCCTTGGAGAAGTGAATTGAAGATTTATCAAAATTAATCTGTTGCCCCGAAGCACGACAATAAAGGTATAATACCTCCTTTACATCATCTGCATTTTCCCTAGTCATCGTGAAGAACAGCAGACTGTCATCTGCGAAGAGTAGGTGACTAACCATCGGAGCCGATGGTGCCACCATAATGCCCTTGAGACCCGATGACTGATTTCTTGATTTAAGAAGGCACGAAAGGCCCTCCGCTGCCAACACAAACAAATAGGGAGAGATCGGGTCACCTTGACGGATGCCTTTGAAGGAGTAAAACTGGCCAAACATTCACCATTAAAAAGAACCACAAAAGATACAAATGTCACCAACCTAATAACCATATTTACCCTGTTCGAATGGAAACCAATACGGAGCATAACATCACGTAGATAGGGCCATTCCACTCGATCGTAAGCCTTTTTCAAATCCAATTTAAGAGCACAATACTGTTGTTCTACATGCCTTTTTTGTTTCGTTGCATGCAAACAATCATAAGTAGTGATAATATTGGCGATAATAAGCCTGCCAGGAACGAAAGCGGATTGCTCTTCAGAAATAATATCCGACAATAGTTTCTTCAGGCTATTTGCAACCACCTTTGAAGCTATTTTGTAGAGAACGTTACATAGGCTGATGGGACAGAATTGCCCCAATTCTTCTGGGCTCACCACCTTCGGAATCAAGACAATGAAGGTATTGTTAATCACTGTTGCATCATCGCCCCCCTCAAAATCCTAAGAAAATCTGAAGTAACTTCTTTACCACATAACTCCCAATGTCGTTGGAAAAAATGTGCCGGAAAACCATCCGCCCCGGAGCTTTAGTAGGAAACAGTTGAAAAAATGCTTCTTTTACATCTTGTTCGCTCACAGGTGCTAACAGTGCTCCATTCATCTCAGCCGTCACCTTCACCAGTATCGTATTGAGCACTGAATCCATATATGTGGTTCCCTCCGACGTATATAGTGTTTTGTAAAAATCGGTGGTCATTTGAAACGAACCGGATTTCCGCAG
Organism: Cenchrus americanus; assembly: GCA_947561735.1. NCBI lineage: Eukaryota > Viridiplantae > Streptophyta > Magnoliopsida > Poales > Poaceae > Cenchrus > Cenchrus americanus. The sequence goes on along the minus strand of OX387239.1, from coordinate 181,369,271 downwards.
ACGGAAACCCGACTCTCTGCACCTCGGTGGTAGTCCCAGGAGGGCTACCACGTGCAATCCCTGTCTCAGTGATGCCAAATATCCATACAGAAAGATAAAACGAAACAGATAGAGTACAACAATTATTTATTACATTAATCAGAGTACATCTCTTCAACACACGCCGAATACAAGTCCACGGAACTGAATCAAACATAAATAAATCGTCTAGCAACGTCTTCATGAAAGCGCGGGAAACTCCAAATCCGCAGGCAGCTCGAGCGTAGGAAGCGCTCTAGTCCTCCCATCTGTCGTTGTCGAAGTCGTAGTCCGGCTCTGCGTCAGAGACACCAAGGTCTACCCGATAAGCGGGTAGGTCATGTCAGCTTCCCAACAAAGAGGCGAAAGTGGTGCATAATCTACCATGCAGGATTTATCCCTACTATGGTTGTAGAAGGCTTAAGCAAAGCAGCGGAGCAACGAACAAGGTAAGCGGAGGTCGGTACCGTGAGGTCAACACCTCGGGGAAGCTCACACTTCCGAGGTCCACACCTCCGGGGTCCACACCCCTCTCAAGGATACCACACCAAAGCACCGGATCACAACCACGATTCAGTTCCCAACTCTCATCCGCGATGTGGGGCCCACCCCGCTCCAATCCCCACATCTCAACGGCCAAGGCGGGGCTCACACACCGGGGAGAGAAGAAGCATCGAAAAGGGTATCTAGTCGGGTGAGAGATCGAAGACCGTCCATAACCGGTGGACACGGACTATAGCTATTGGTTTAAACACTGCGAGAGGTCGTAAACCGTACCCGCCCGAATAGGACCGGACGGCCGTCACCGATTCCCGGCCCTACCATACGGCTGAAGGCCAAGTAAGTGGATAGTACCCTCCTGCATCTCCGAGCCTGGCTCAGCGTCCACGGTAGAGCTCATACTACCCGCGAGAGGTCCCTCGAAGCTGTGGAACCCTTCCCCGGCCTCGCCGGGGCAAAGTCTTCTAAGGAGGGAAGAACCCTCTCCCGACACGATCACACCGATCCGCCAACAGGAGGGACGCTATCCACTACAAGTCTCACCCCGCACCCCCGCCCAATACAAGGCGGACGGTTTGTACGGTAAAAGTCAACTGAAGCAAGGTCAACTAACGATCGGACCTTAAGGGCCAAGAGAGAGCACACTCCAACTCCATCCCATACGACACGCCGCTCGGGGGAGAAGCCAGATCGCATCTTCCCGAGGCAGGCGTTCACCAGTAACCAATCGGCTCACTCCCGCCAAAACACATCAAGGAGGAACGCACCCAGAACGCACATTAGAAACACACCGAGATCTCCCGCATCTCAGTCCAAGCCCAGAATACCATACACAATCAAGCAATAAAAGTATGGATAGTTGAGGTATGGGACTAGCTAGGGGTCTATAGCTAGTCCCGAGGTAGAAGGGACAAGGAATCAGGATATATCAAATTATCAAGGCAAGGCTAATCAAGTGGTTATGCAATTCAACAGAGTAATGCATTTAAAGTAAAGCACTAGCATCTATTTATCAAATGGGATCTACATGGTTGGGAGTGACATGACACCTTCGTTGCCGTTGAAGCAGTCGTCGTCCTCCTGGTCGAAGCTCGGGTCTGCGGCATGAGATACGACGCGAATGTAAGAATACGGTGCACATCTTAGCAATAACTCCAAATAGAAACCACTTTTTAGAAGATCCAAAAGAGCTCAAACTACCTACAATCAATAAAGTTTCGAAATTATGAAATTATAGCAATTAGTTTTATATTTTTCTGAGTTTCCTATATTTAGTTATGATTTTTCAAAGGTTAAAACCATTTTTAAATCATTTCTGAAATTACTTTTGAAAAAGAAAAGGATTTTTAATTAAATTATCTTCTGACGTCAGCATCCCTCGGTTAGTGGGCCGATACTGGGCTGAAAGTGTCTATGGGCCGAAGGTGGCCCAGTGGGCTCGGCCCAGTTGGCCTAGGGTCCAGAAGTTTGGTTAACGCCCCTGAACTCAGCGGTGACAGATTGGGCTGTTAAGGTCGGTTGGGCTGGTTTGGGCCCAAACCTTGCTAGCGGCCCGTTTAGGGCTTAAGGTTTCTCCTTAACTGCGCCACCCGCCAGGTGTTCGGGAAAAAAGCCCGACGCACCTGCGGCGGCGCTGCGCATGCCAGCGCCCAGCCAGAGCGCGTCGCGCTCAACACCCAGGCGGGTGGCACGCGCATCAGGGCTCGGCGGCTTGGGCGGCCACGGCTTGGTCGCGGCACGGCGCTAGGGAGCGGCGGCCGGCCCGCAAGCGCGATCGCGTCCTTGCGCACGGCGCGTGGTGCGTCCACCCGTGTCGGGGACGGGGCCGACGCGGTCGGCGCGTCAGGGCGCGGCGTCCCGCGCACTTACCCGGCTTGACCGCGCTCGGGACAAGGCCCGACCTGCACACAAAGTTGTTTTGCTTGTCGACGGTGAGCCCGGAACGACAGGCGCCCCGAGACTCCAGCGCGTCGCGGCGGCCTCTCCGCGCGGCTCGGGCCGGCGGCGGCCGGCTTTGAGCGCGCGGTGGCGTGTGCGGGCCACAGCCATGCCTAAGGCACGTACGGCCTCGCCTCGCTCACCCGGCGCAGCCACCTGGAAGCCAGGGCACGACTCGAGGCGGCGTGGCGGCGCACCACGTCCCCTGCAACAGATCACGCACGACACGAAAGCCGGCGAACACAAAGGCTCATCGCACGGCGACGGCAAGCTCGGAGGCATGACGAGCCCAGGAGCCCCGACCCGTCGCGGGGCGGCAGGACTGCGGCTCGACGGCCGGCACACAGGCAAGAAAAGGGTACCGGCGGCGCGCCTTGACGTCGCCGGTCCAGTACTAAAAAGCAAACAAGGAGGGAGGGAAGAAGAAGATGGCCGCGGGGTGCTCACATTAGGGCGGTGGTGTAGTCGTGGCCGGCTCGAGGTAGAAGGTGGCGTGGCGTTGGTGTTCACGGCGACGTAGATGTGCACGGCGGCGTCCTGGTCCCTGCTCCGGTCCGGCTTCTTCCCCGACGCGGACGGCCTCCTCTTCTTTCCTCGCGGCGACTGGTGCGGTCTCCGGCCTTTGCGCGTCGGCAGTGTCACGGGCGCGGCCTCGCTCCCGCGCTCGTCCTTCCTTCTCCCCCACTTCCCCTTCTCCTCTTCCCTTGCGGTGGCGAACAGAGAAAAGGGGCAAAACCCCAATGTGGGTAGGTGGGTGGCCAACAGAGACTCGGCCTCAGGGTATAGGTCCCCGGGCAAGGCAGCGCAAGGGCAAAGTAGCCTCGGCGCTCAGGGTTTGGACGCGCGGGCGGAGGAGGCGACGTGGCCGCACGCCTTTGGCCGGCGAAGCCCGTGCCGGCATGGCGTGAAGGGCAAAGGGGTATTTTTCTCCCCCGGAAGATTCCTCTGGAGTGCGTGCGCGCGCGCGTGGCTCGGCGTCCGGGCCGGTCGGTCGGTCGGCCGTCCCATCGGGCGCGCGCGCAGGCGTGGCCGGGCGAGTCAACGCCGGCGGTGTGGGGGAAAAGATGAGAAGGGATAAGAAAGGGTGGCTGACAGGGCGGTCCCACCGGTCAGCGAGAGAAAACAAACGAAAAAGGGAACACCGGCGGGTTGGGCCGCGGTGCTGCGCGGTCTGCTGGGCCGATGAAGTTAGATGGGCCAACAGGCCGTCTGAGGTAGCTGCTGGCCCAGTAGGCGGTTAAGGTTTTGGGTAAAGATTTGGTAAAAGATTTGTCATTAGGTTTAAGTTTGAGTTTGAATTTGAATTCAATTCAAATTCAAACTCCACACAATTGAACTCCAAATAAAATCTAGAATAAAGCCAACTCACATATTTTACCATATTTTGAATATATGTTTTTATAAATGGGACAAAAAGGTGGAAAATTTAGGAGAGGGCTAGCAATTTGGTTTGAAAATTGTTAGCACTCAGTTCCAAACAAAAAGTTTTAAATTTTTGCAAATTTTCACACCAAGATTTCTGGTTTGTTACATTCTCCCCCACCACCGAGAATCTCATCCTCGAGATTTAGACTCCGACCTCCTCCGTGAACAAGTGAGGATACTCCTTTCTAAGATCAGCTTCATTCTCCCAAGTTACTTCTCGCTCTGTATGGTTACTCCACAGCACTTTACAAAAGGGAATGGTTGTTCTTCTTGTCTCTTTGACCGCTCTATCCAAGATCTTCTCGGGATACTCAGCATACTCAAGGGTGTCTTGCAGGTCAAGAAACTCCATAGGCAATTTCTTTGCTTCCACTGCCTTCTCACTCTTCTTTAGCTGTGACACGTGAAACACTGGGTGTACTCCTGCCATTGTCTCGGGTAGCGCGAGCTGGTAGGCTAGACTCCCAATCCTTTTGGTGATTCGGTACGACCCCACGTACCTCGGGGCGAGCTTCCCTTTCACAAAGAACTTCTTAGTCCCTCGAAGTGGTGAGGCTTTCAAGTACACTCTGTCTCCGACTGCAAAGGTTAACTCCCTTCTTCTTTTGTCGGCATAGCTCTTCTGGCGGCTTTGAGCGATCCTCAGGTTCTCGCGTACTTTCTCAACTTTCTCCTCTCCTTCTTCAATGATTGCTGGCCCAAATAGTGCCCGTTCTCCAACCTCCGACCAAGCTAGCGGGGTTCTGCACTTCCGCCCGTAAAAAGCCTCAAAGGGTGCCATCCGAAGACTTGCTTGAAAGCTGTTGTTGTAAGAGAACTCTGCAAACGGTAAGCTGCTCTCCCAATCGGTGCCGTAGGTGAGTGCACACGCTCGTAGAATGTCCTCCAAGACCTGGTTAACTCTCTCTGTCTGCCTGTCTGTCTGTGGGTGGAAACCTGTGCTGTAGTTAAGTGTGGTGCCCATAAGCTTGTGAAAGCTCTGCCAGAACTTGGCAACAAACTGTGGGCCTCGATCAGATACAATGCTTCTGGGTGCCCCATGTAGTCTGAGTATGTGCTCCACGTACAGTTCTGCTAGCTTCTCTGTGGCGTACCGGGTCTTCACCGGCACAAAGTGGGCTACCTTGGTCAACCGGTCCACTATGACCCAAACCGAGTCATTCCCCTTTGGTGTCCGGGGAAGCCCCACTACGAAGTCCATGGAGATGTCCTCCCACTTCCAAACCGGGATTTCCAACGGCTTAAGCAACCCCGCGGGTTTCTAGTGCTCGATCTTCACTCGGCTACAGGTGTCGCAACAGGCCACGTAGTGAGCTATATCTCTCCTCATGTCTTTCCACCGGCACTCGGTCTTCAAATCTTTGTACATCTTTGTCTTTTGCTCGGGTGGATCGAGTACCTCGAGTCGTGAGCTTCTTTCATGATCTGCTCTAGGAGTGCCTTGTCTTGCGGTACACAAAGCCGTTATTTCAGCCACACGGTGCCTTGCTCATCTACGTGGTAATCCTCTACTTTACCCTCCTTCATCAGTTCCCGCAGAACTTTGATCGCTGCACTCGACTTCTGAGCTGTTCGGATACGTTCTTCTAGGTCGTAGGTAACTCGTAGTTCGTTGACTTGGCCATGGTCCACAATTTCGATCCTCAGCTTCTCTAGCTCTTCATGTAGGGCAGGTTGCTCTTCTTTCACCATGAGGTTGTTGCAATATGTTTTTCGGCTCAGTGCATCTGCCACAACGTTAGCTTTGCCTGGGTGGTAGTTGATCTCGACGTCGTAGTCCTTGATCAGCTCTAACCATCTCCTCTGCCTCATGTTCAACTCTGTTTGGGTGAAGAAGTACTTCAAGCTCTTGTGGTCGGAGGACAACTCACACTTGTTCCCTATCAAGTAGTGTCTCCAGATCTTGAGTGCGTGCACAACAACTGCCAACTCCAAGTCGTGTGTAGGGTAGTTTTCCTCATGTTTCTTTAGCTGCCTGGAAGCATAAGCCACGACTTTCCCTTCCTGCATCAGGACACAACCAAGTCCTTGCTTTGAAGCGTCACAGTAGACCACAAAGTCCTTCTTGATGTCCGGCAAAGTAAGCACTGGGGCTGTGGTGAGTCTCTTTTTCAGTTCCTGAAAGCTCTTTTCACACGCTTCCGACCACTCGAACTTTGTGTTGTTCTTAAGCAACTCTGTCATCGGCTTGGCGATCTTGGAGAAGTTCTCGATGAACCTTCGGTAGTATCCTGCCAACCCAAGGAAGCTTCTGACGTCTGTCACGTTCAACGGCTGCTCCCACTTAAACTGACTCCACTTTGGACGGATCCACAGCTATCCCCTCTGCTGACAACACGTGTCCCAAAAACGTGACCTTCTCCTTGTTGAACTTGGCATACAGTTTCTGCTGCCTCAGCCTTTCTAGCACGATTCTCAAGTGTTCCTCGTGCTCCTCCGTAGTCTCAGAGTAGATCAGGATATCATCGATAAACACCACCACAAATCTGTCTAACTCCTCCATGAAGACTTTGTTCATCAAGTTCATGAAGTAGGCAGGGGCGTTGGTCAGCCCAAAAGAAACCACTACAAACTCGTACAGGTCGTACCAAGTGGTAAAAGCTGTCTTAGGAATATCTTGCTCTCGGATCTTCATCTGGTGGTAACCTGACCTCAGATCGATCTTGGAGAAGAACTTCGCTTTCTTGAGCCGATCCAACAGGTCCTCGATTCTGGGTAGTGGGTACTTATTCTTGATCGTCATCGAGTTGAGCGTGTGGTAGTCTATGCACATCCTCTTGGTGCCGTCTTTCTTCTCCACGAAGAGCACAAGTGAACCCCACGGTGAGGTACTCGGTCGAACAAACCCTTGCTCGAGCAACTTCTTGAGCTGTTTCTTCAAATCGTCCGGCTCATCGAACGACATCCAGTATGGACTCTTTGCAACAAGCCCCGCCTCGAGCATCAGCTCAATCACGAACTCCACGTCTCGGTCTGGGGGTAACTCCGTAAGCTCCTCTGGAAACACGTCTGGAAACTCATAGACCATTGGAATTTCCTCAATTTCTTTCCCACTCATGTTGCACAACATCGTTGCAGCCTTCGGACTCTGAGGTTCGATCCGCACTTTCGTCCCACTGGGGTGTTCTAGCTGTATAAACCTGGGGTTGCAAGAGACCATCCCGTTGTGCTTTGCCAACCAATCCATCCCTAGGAACATGTCTATGCCTATAAACTCCAAGACTGTCAAGTCTGCCGTGAACAGCTGTCCCTCAAAGACCAATTTCACTCCCCTGCACTCTAATGTGCTCCTCTTCTCTTCTAGCGGAGAACTAGTAAAGATAGGCCTTGGTCGAGGATTAGTTGGTAACGACCTTTATTTAACAAACTTGGTAGAAATATACGAAAACTGAGCTCCGGTATCAAACAAAACAGTTGCCAAAACTGAGTCAACAAGGAACTCACCGAGTGCGACGTCAGGTGTGGCTACTGCATCCTCGGCGGTGAGGTGGTTCAAGCGGCCTCGAGTAGCTGGCGGCTGTGCGGTCCTTTGCTGTGTACGGGGTGGCTGTCCTCCTGGTGCTGGTGCCTTGGTTGGAGTCTGGAACTGTAAGTTGCGGTTCTGACCTCCTGGTTGCACCTGCTGCGGGCACTTGAACGACTTGTGCCCAACCTGATGACAGTTGAAGCAAGTCACCTTAGCTCTGTCTGCTGACTGCGGTGGTGGTCTCGGTCTCCAGTTGTTCGATCCTCCACTTCCTCCTAGGTTGGCTCTGCTCTGCGGCTGTGACTGGGTGGAGTGGTGCCTCTGCTGTGTCTAGTGGCCCTGAGAGTAACCTGTCCTCTGCCTCTGGGGTGGACCTGAGCGTCCTGCCTGGCCAGTGCGCTTCGACTTGCTTCCTCGGACCTCCATGTACTCGAGCCCCGACCTCTCAATGATCAGTGCCTTGTCGATAATGGAGCGAAGCGTCGGGCAGTCGTGCGCGGACAAGTGGTGTGCCATCCCCTTGTGTAGTCCCTTCCTGAACCAGTAGACCTTCTTCTTCTCTGTGTTGTTGTCGTCCGACACGTACCTCATTAGCTCCTGGTAGCGGTTCACGTACTCCTGCACTGACATCCCTTCCATCTTGAGGTGCCTGAATTCGTCAACCTTCCTGTCCATCATGGCCTCGGGGATGTGGTGGTTCCTGAAGGCCTCCACGAACTCGTCCCACCCGATGTGCAACGGGTCCGGGTGCGAGTCGCAAGAATCGTCCCACCACACACCCGGGCCGTGCCGATCGGGTCAGTGGCGCACGGTCACACACTCCTCCTCAGTGAGCTCAGTCAACTCCAGCTTTTTCTCTATCTCCCTCAGCCAGTTGTCCACGTCCATCGGATCAGCAGAGTGGTCAAAGGTTGGCGGTCGCAGCTTGTTGAAGTTCTCAACCTTCTTCTGGAAGCCCTCTAGCACGTTGCGGTGCTAACCCCTGTGGTTGTTGTTGTTCTGAGCTAGCAACTGGGTGATCGTCTACATCAGTTGGGTTTGTACTGCCATCACGTCGGCCAAGTTCGGGGGAGGTGGCGGTGGTGGCACCTCGTGTCCCTACTCTTGGCCAACTCCTCCCTCGGGCTCGGGTACCTGCTCGTGCTCGAGCTCCCGCTCCTGAACTCCCTCGTCGTCGTACACGAGTCCTCGCCCACCGACTCGGCCTCCTCGGCCTCCACGGAGTCCTCCTCGTGGCGTGTGACCTCCACGACGCCCGCGGCCTCTCGCTCCTGCTGGGTTAGGGGCATCCTCCCCCCTGTTGTCCCAGCGACCTCCTCGAAACGGGCCAGGAGTCGTCTGGACCTCCTTGCTCCCGACATCTGTTCCATTTGCAAGAGTCAGTAGTGGTAGGGAGAATATTCATAAGGTTATTAACTATAAAGGAGTAATCCTGCTAATAAACAGACAATTTCAAACAGACAAGTAAGAAGCATGAAATCTGGGAAAACCATGAAGATCCATGTCACTCAATCAATGCCACCATACAAAAGGGGTGTATCTCGAGGTTTACTCCAACGACCTTCGAGAGTACACGACAACACATCACGCTAGCGCATGGTACATCATGGGGTAGCTACTACTGACATGACGGCATGGGTGGTAGCACTACAACTAGATCATTAAGACATCTCAGGATCTACTGCTAGAACTCTACTCTCGTCACGGGGTGCACTGGGGTGCCTCTGGGCTGGAGTCTGGTGGAACAGAGTAGAACGGTGGTGAGTGAACTCCTAGGTAACCCGACATCCTGATCGCTGGTCCTCCGCAGTAGTCACGGGTGTCATGGAGAGCGCGGTCCATCTCCGCTGTGTCCTAGGAACCTCTCGGGTACAGGCGTAGTCATGGAAGAAGTGTCGGGGGTAGCTCAAAGGTCTCTGCTCGCAGTCGTGGCCTCTTCTTCGGCGGTAGCTGTGCTGACAGCTCCTCCAACTCCTTCAGCCTCTGCTGGTCGGAACGCTCCCAGGTCGTGCGGGTCCTAGCAGCTCGGTCCCTCTCCTCGTACACCAACCCACCGAGGTAGCACAAGTGGTTGTAGTTGTGTCGACTCCCCTCCTGTAGGTCCCACACTCACACCTGGTAGTCAGCTGCGGCAGCTCCAACCGACTCCATCAGGTACTTGGCCTCTGCCAGCTTCTCCCTGTCCACGCGAGTGGCCTCCACCGTGGCTCAGTGCTTCTCCTCTGCCGTCTTCAGTCGTGCCTCCAGGGTGGTGATCCTCACGGCGTCCCACTCTGCGCTAGCTCTGGCGGCTGCTAGCCCGAGGTGCACCAACTCAATGTTTCTCTGGTGAGACTGCTCCAGTCGATCTTCCAAGTCCAGCTTCTCCAACTCCAGCTCATGAGCAAGCTGCAAGCACCTATCCCACTTCCATCTCAGGTAGGTGATCTCACTGTCAGCCCAGTAGAGTGCCTGGTCCTGTGCCAAGATGCACCGGTTGGCCATGTGCATCTTCTTGTCCTCCACCTCTGAAGTCACCTCGAAGTACTGAGCGTGGTCGTACGTGTCCCAGCGACTCGGGTCGTAGACCCTCATCGGAAGAATGTTGAACGGGGTATCCTTAATCTTCTCTCCAAGCTGGATACAGACCTCCTTGAGTGCTCGGCGCGCGCAGACCTAGTGTGCCTCCATGGTGGAACTCTCGAAGCAGTGCACCTTGATTCCCTTGAACTCTGGCACTCGTGGGTCCACCGGTACCGTGACTGTCAGGAACGTGGCAGACTGGTCCAACCGACCCATCGTCCTCCCCTCGTAGCTCACCCGGTCGGCCTCCACTCCTGCCGACCCCAAGCACTCCCTCAGAAGGTGACAGAAGCCTCCGACCCACTTGCCGTCCGACTCAAGGGGGATCCACGCTTCTTCCGCCATCTGCACAACGTTGTTAGAGGGTAGTTAGTAAAGTAGTTAGTCAAAGTTAGACAAGGTAGTGCATATATATAAGTATAGATATATACATACGGAAGCCAAGGGGTTTATATAAAGTTTCAAGGTTCAGAAACGGCTTCCTAATCTATCGACCATTCCTGGGGCCCGTCCTACGGTCAAGCATGGCTCGGGTACCAACTGAAACGAACTGGATTTCCACGGACAGAAACCCGACTCTCTGCACCTTGGTGGTAGTCCCAAGAGAGCTACCACGTGCAATCCCTGTCTCAGCGATGCCAAATATCCATACAGAAAGATAAAACGAAACAGATAGATTACAACAATTATTTATTACATTAATCAGAGTACATCTCTTCGGCACACACCGGATACAAGTCCATCGGGACTGAATCAAACAGAAATAAATCATCTAGCAGCTTCTTCATGAAAGCGCGGGAAACTCCAAATCCGCAGGCAGCTCGAGCGTAGGAAGAGCTCTAGTCCTAACATCCGTCATTGTCGAAGTCGTAGTCCGGCTCTGCGTCAGAGACACCAAGGTCTACCCGATAAGTGGATAGGTCATGTCAGCTTCCCAACAAAGAGGTGAAAGTGGTGCATAATCTACCATGCAGGATTTATCCCTACTCTGGCTGTAGAAGGCTTAAGCAAAGCAGCGGAGCAACGAACAAGGTAAGCAGAATTCAGCTGTGAGGTCAACACCACGGGGGAAGCTCACGCTTCCGAGGTCCACACCTCTGGGGTCCACACCCTGCTCAAGGATACCACACCAAAGCACCAGATCACAACCACGATCCAGTTCCCAACTCTCATCTGCGATGTGGGACCCACCTGCTCCAATCCCCACATCTCAACGGCCAAGGCCGGGCTCACACACTCGGGGGAGAGAAGAAGCACCAGAAAAGGGTATCTAGTCAGGTGAGAGATCAGAAGACTGTCCATAACCAGTGGACACGGACTATAGCTATAGGTTTAAACACTCTGCAGAGGTTATACAACTGTACCCGCCCGAATAGGACCGGAACCGGCCGTCACCGATTCCCGGCCCTACCATACGGCTGAAGGCCAAGTAAGTGGATAGTACCCTCCTGCGTCTCCGAGCCTGGCTCAGCCTCCGCGGTAGACCTCATACTACCCGCGAGAGGTCCCTCGAAGCTGTGGAACCCTTCCCCGGCCTCGTCGGGGCAAAGTCTTCTAAGGAGGGAAGAACCCTCTCCGGACACGATCACACCGATCCGCCTACAGGAGGGACGCTATCCACTACAAGTCTCACCTCGCACCCCCGCCCAATACAAGGCGGGCGGTTTGTACGGTAAAAGTCAACTGAAGCAAGGTCAACTGACGATCGGACCTCAAGGGCCGAGAGCGAGCACACTCCAACTCCATCCCATACGACACGCCGCTCGGGGGAGAGGCCAGATCGCATCCTCCCAAGGCAGGCGTTCACCAGTAACCAATTGGCTCGCTCCCGCCAAAACACATCAAGGAGGAACGCACCCAGAACGCACGCTAGAAACACACCGAGATCTCTCGCATCTCAATCCAAGCCTAGAATACCATCCATAATCAAGCAATAAAAGTATGGATAGTTGAGGTATGGGACTAGCTAGGGGTCTGTAGCTAGTCCCGAGGTAGAAGGGACAAGGAATCAGGATATATCAAATTATCAAGGCAAGGCTAATCAAGTGGTTATGCAATTCAACAGAGTGATGCATTTAAAGTAAAGCACTAGCATCTATTTATCAAATGGGATCTACATGGTTGGGAATGACATGACAGCTTCGTTGCCGTTGAAGCAGTCGTTGTCCGGAGCGGTGTACTCGGAGTCCTCCGCGTCCTCCTGGTCGAAGCTCGGGTCTGTGGCACGAGATTCGACGCGAACGTAAGAATACGGTTCTCATCTAAGCAATAACTCCAAATAGAAACCACTTTTTAGAAGATCCAAAAGATCTCAAACTACCTACAATCAACAAGGTTTCGAAATTACGAAATTATAGAAATTAGTTTTATATTTTTCTGAGTTTCCTATATTTAGTTATAATTTTTCAAAGGTTAAAACCATTTTTAAATCATTTCTGAAATTACATTTGAAAAAGAAAAGAATTTCTAATTAAATTAGCTGCTGACGTCAGCATCCTTCGGTTAGTGGGCTGATACTGGGCTGAAAGTGTCTCTGGGCCGAAGGTGGCCCAGTGGGCTCGGCCCAGTTGGCCCAGGGTCCAAAAGTTTGGTTAACGCCCCTGAACTCAGCGGTGACAGATTGGGCTGTTAAGGTCGGTTGGGCTGGTTTGGGCCCAAACCTTGCTGGCGGCCTGTTTAGGGTTTAAGGTTTCTCCTTAACTGCGCCGTCCGCCAGGTGTTCGGGAAAAAGCCTGACGCACCCACGACGGCGCTGTGCATGCCAGCGCCCAGCCAGAGCGCGTCGCTGCTCAATACCCAGGCGGGTGGCACGCGCATCAGGGCTCGGCGGCTTGTCTGGCCATAGGCTTGGTCGCGGCACGGCGGCGGGGTGCGTCGGCCCGCAAGCGCGCTCGCGTCCTTGCGCACGGCGCGTGGTGCGTCCACCCTGCAACCGGGGACGGGGCCGACGTGGCGGCGCGTCGGCCGCGACGTCCCGCGCACTTACCCTCGCGAAACCGGCTCGGGACAAGGCCCGGCTCGCACACAAAGTTGTTTTGCTCGTCGACGGTGAGCCCGAACGACGGGCGCCCCGAGACTCCAACGCGTCGCGGTGGCCTCCCGTGCGGCTCGGCTGGCCGGCGGCCGGCCTTGTGCGCGCGGTGGCGTGCGCGGGCCACGGTCGTGCCTAAGGCACGCGTGGCCTCGCCTCGCTCGCCGGCGCGGCCACCGGAAGCCGGGGCGCGACTCGAGGCGTCGCGGAGGCGCACCACGTCCCCACGCGGATCACGCACGGCACAAAGGCCGGCGAACACAAAGGCTCATCGCACGGTGACGGCGATCTCGGGGCATGACGAGCCCAGGAGCCCCGACCCGTCGCGGGGCGGCGGGGCCTGCGGCTCGACGGCCGGCACACAAGCAAGAAAAGGGTACCGGCAGCGCGCCTCGACGTCGCCGGTCCAGCACTGAAAAGCAAACAAGGAGGGAGGGGAGAAGAAGATGGCTGCGGGGTGCTCACGTTGGGGCGGCGGTGTAGTCGTGGCCGGCTCGAGGTAGACGGTGGCGTGGCGTTGGTGTTCACGGTGACGTAGATGTGCACGTTGGCGTCCTGGTCCCTGCTCCGGTCCAGCTTCTTCCCCAACGCAGACGTCCTCCTCTTCTTTCCTCACGGCGACTGGTGCGGTCTCCGGCCTTGGCGCGTCGGCGGCATCACGGGCACGGACTCGCTCCCCCGCTCCTCCTTCCTTCTCCCCCACTTCCCCTTCTCCTCTTCCCTTGCGTTGGTGAACAGAGAAAAGGGGCAAAACCCCAATGCGGATAGGTGGGTGGCCAACAGAGGCTCGGCCTCGGGGTATAGGTCCCCGGGCAAGGCAGCGCAAGGGCAAAGTAGCCTCGGCGCTCAGGGATTGGACGCGCGGGCGGAGGAGGCGACGTGGCCGCACGCCTTTGACCGGCGAAGCCTCTGCCGGCGTGGCGTGAAGGGCAAAGGGGTCTTTTTCTCCCTGGAAGATTCCCCCCGGAGTGCGTGCGCGCGCGGTGGCTCGACGTCCGGGCCGGCCGGGCGGCCGGCCGTCCCCATCGGCGCGCGCGCGCGGGTGCGCGAGTCAGCGCCGGCGGTGTGGGGGAAAAGATGAGAAGGGATAAGAAAGGGTGGCTGACAGGGCGGTCCCACCGGTCAGCGAGAGAAAACAAAAGAAAAAGGGAACACCGACGGGTTGGGCCGCGGTGCTGCACGGTCTGCTGGGCCGATGAAGCTAGATGGGCCAACACGCCGTCTGAGGTAGCTGCCGGCCCAGTAGGCGGTTAAGGTTTTGGATAAAGATTTGGTAAAAGATTTGTCATTAGGTTTAAGTTTGAGTTTGAATTTGAATTCAATTCAAATTCAAACTCCACACAATTGAACTCCAAATAAAATCCAGAATAAAGCCAACTAACATAGTTTACCATATTTTGAATATATGTTTTTATAAATGGGACAAAAGGTGGAGAATTTAGGAGAGGGATAGCAATTTGGTTTGAAAATTGTTAGCACTCAGTTCAGAAAGTTTCACTATTTTGTTCTTCTTACGCCTCATACTTCATCAAGTTCAGAAAGTTTCAAAAAGTTTTAAATTTTTGCAAATTTTCACACCTAGATTTCTGGTTTGTTATCATTGTAGTCATATCATTGGCATCCTCTGTGACTGTCCCATCCGAACATCGAAGTTTCACTATTTTGTTCTTCTTACGCCTCATACTTGCACGCAGGTGAAAAACGATTGTTCTTGTCCTCGGAACGCAACCACTCGATCCTCGAACGTTGCTTCCACATCAACTCCTCACGATGGTGTAACTCTAGAAGCCATTTAACAATCTTCAGTTCAGAATGGGAAGATCCCTGCCTGTTGGGCTCGTCCTGCAGCCTTTCCAGTTCCTTCTCCAGCTTAGCTAGCTCCCTCCGGACAAAACTGAAATTTTATTCCACCCAGACAAAGCAATTGACAGCCTGCTTGGCATGATTGATCTGGAACCACATTGAAACTACCTGGGCTTGTGGCCCATATCTCGCCTCCGCCGGTCCCCCAGGCGGCCATGCCCCGTCACGGCAAATCCTATATATCTTTCGAAAGTTTTTTCTCCACCAACTTCCAATGTTTAGATTCGTGCAACCAACCACAGCCCTTTGACCTACATCTAAACCCTAACCTCACCTCTTTTCTCTCTCCCACTCCCTCCCGTACCCCGCTGCCGCCACCCACCGCTACGCGCGACCCGCCCCTGTGCCACCCCACCGCCGCGATGCGCCCCCGCGTGAGCTCTCCGCCGGGGTTGCGTCCCCACGCGTGAGCTTGCCGGACCGTCGCGGGGCGCGCCCCGCACGCTAGCTCGTCGGGTCCGCGCGCGCCGTAGTGGGTCGTGCCCCACCCGCGAGCTCGCCGGAAGCGGGTGCGCGCGCCATGGATTGCGCCGCCACGCCTCCTCCGCCGCCCACCGCGGCCGACCCCGCACGGCCGCCGCGACCGGCTAGCGCGCGCGCGCCGCCGGCGGTTCCGAGGTTAAAGAAGGCAAAAAACAAAATGTTGATTTTTTATGAAAAAATGTTGGTCAACATTTCCATGAAAAATGTTGCAAAATATCAATGACACATTTCAGAAATATGTTGAATGTAACGTTTTCTCTCAAAAAATGTTGATCTCTTCCGAAAAAATGTTGGTTCAGCATTTTCGTTGAAAAATGTTACAACATTTTCTAAAAAATGTTGCAGCATTTTTTAATGCACGAGCTGGTGGAAAAAATAAAAAACAGGCAGTAGATGGGCTTTGGTGGGCTGAAAGGTCGCATGCTTATCTATCTTTTGGAAGCTATATAGAATTTTTTAATATATTTTTTCTATCACAATTTTGCAAAAATATATGGTCCGCAAAAAATTTTGCAAAATTGTACATCTGCCGCCGTGGCCACGACGTCAGGGACTTAACGACGTGGCCCACGGCGGTAGGAGCCGGTAACAATGGGCCCTTAGTGTTGGACAGACATAGCCCCGTAGCCCACAACGTTAGGAGTATAGCGTCGTGAGCTACGGCGTTACGTTCTAGCGCCGTGGGCCACGACGTCAGCAAGCCTGCTAGCGTCGTAGGATCTTGTTGCCTATGTAACACCAAAATTCAGCCGAAAATGTCATAATAATTCGAAAAAAAGAAAGAGGGGGAAGAGGAGAAGGGAGTAAGGAGGAGGTGGTGAAGGTGCGAAGCTCTGCCGGTTTTTCGTCTCGTTAGAGGTAATACTCTGATACTTAATAGTTTTAGTGTAGATTTGCTTAGTAAATATATAGTTTTAGTGTAGATCTGCTTAGTAAATACATAGTTTTAGTGTAGATCTTCTTAGTAAATACATAGTTTTTGTGTAGATCTGTTTAGTAAAAAATATAGTTTTAGTGTAGATCTGCTTAGAAAAATTATAGTTTTAGTGTAGCTCTAAGTAGATATATTTTGTAGTTGCAGATCCACTTGTTAATAGCATTTTTTTCATGCTGTCAGACATGTCAGATGATCTCAGTGTCAAGTTGTATTTTGGTAATGGGCAGATTAGATATGGTGAACATGGAGTTGACTTGTCAGAATTTGATTCGGTTGACCATGTGATTAGAAGAGCAGCCTCAAGAACTTGGGGTCCATTACCGAGTTTTTTAGGGCATTCCATGTAGATGCAGAGCAACATGACTTGTCCATTATGGCTCTAATCAACAGGAGTGAGTCATTATATTGGGAGCTTATGCCACTTCAAGGCACTGAACATTGGAGGAGTTATATCAAAACAACATGTGAAATTGGTTTGTCTGTCATGCTGTGTATCCAAGTTGTTCATAAAGCTAGGTCTAGTAGTCAAGTGCCTGAGAGTGATGCTCACCAGGGTGAGGCTGAACTACAAGCAGGAGATGGTCCTGCAACTGAGCCCAAGAAGGAGATGGTGGTTCTAGTGTGGAAGAAGAAGGAGATGGTGACACACCCTTTGAAGGTGCAATTGAGGAGGGGGAAGTTAATGAAGAAGTACTCAGGCGGTACGAAATGGAGGCCAATGAGGATGAACGTGGGTTGGAAGAGGACTCCTCAGATGATGAGGATGAGACGCTAGTTCCAAGGGACTGGGACAGTTACAATTTCTCACAGCTATCTATCAATCTTTGTGAGAATATGTCCTGGGAGTATAGAGACAATGCAGTTTCTGTTGGCGCCATGTATAAGAGTGCAGTAGAGGTGAAGGATGCAGTGAAGAGGTGGTCCACCCTTACTCTACAAAGAGAGTTCAGGGTAGTGAAGAGTTCTCCACATATATATGATGTACAATGTTTGAAGCCCAACTGTCCTTTTCGAGTGTATGCTTCCAAGGGCAAGTGGAAAAAATATTGGAAGATCAAATCTGTTGTGGATCACACTTGTGTATTTGAGCAGCTGGATGCAAACCATCAAAATTTTTCATCCGGTTTTGTGGCCAGCCAGATGTTTGCTAAGATTGTGGAAAATCCTACTTATGAGCCAAGTCCATTATCTTGGCAATTGAGGAGAACTTTAGGTACTAGATAAGTTATGGTAAGGCATACATGGCAAAGAAGAAGGTAATGGAGATGAGGTGGGAACTTATGAAGCATCCTATGACAATCTGCCTCGATTGTTGAATACAATTGCCACACTAAATCCTAGTAGTTATTATGATATCAAGACTTATAATCTTGTATCAAGGCCAGGGAAACAAGTCTTGCAGCGGGCATTCTTAGCATTGGGTCCCGCTATTGCTGCATTCAAACAGTGTCGACCAATTATTTGCATAGATGGCACATTCCTAACAGGAAAATACATGGGCACAATCCTTACAGTTGTGGCTGCAGATGGCAACAATCAGTTGTTGCCATTGGCAATTGGTTTTGCAGAGGGAGAGAATGGTGACAGTTGGTATTGGTTTCTGGAGAGATTGAAGCAGATGGTGGTGGGAGATGTGTCAGATGTATGTGTGATACACGATAGACATAAAGGTATTTTGCAGGCCATTAATGACATCAAAGAAGGTAGTGAAGAGCGTAACAGAGCAGCACAATGGCCAGATGTGCATAGCAGGTGGTGCATGAGGCATATGGGAGCAAACTCTCATAGCCAGTTCAAGAACAAAGAACTTACAAAATTGTTCAAGCATTTATGTTCGACCAATCAGGAGAAAAAATTCTACGACCTATGGCAAAAATTAGATGATCTGACGAAGAAAGCATCAGAAGAGATAGCTAAGAAGCCTGTAAGTACTGAACCCGGGGAAGAACTAGCTTCTCTGGAGGACGTGGCGCTTGATGCTCCAAATGTCAGAAGGAGAAGGGGGCGTGCTGTGAAGACCTTCAGCCAGTGGATTCAGAATGAGCCTAAGGAGAAATGGTCTCTCCTGTTTGATAAGGGAGGTGTGAGGCATGGGATTATGACAACAAATTTTGTTGAGGTCTACAACGTTGTTTTGCGTGGTGCCAGAGCTCAACCTCTTGTTGGTATCATTGAGTTCTTCTTGTACCGCAGAATGAAGTACTTTCTTGACCGTGCTAATGCAGCACATGCAACAATGCAGGAACCTCAGAAGGTATTCAACATGGATGACTGAGTACTTGAACAAAAAACAGAAGGCTGCTCTTGCTCACAGAGCTTACCCACAACCTCTACATCGTGATCCTGGCGAGGAAGTGCAGTGGAAATATCAGATAAGTTGTCATTCCAAATCATAAAAAGCAAATGGTGAAATAACAATAAAAAATCAGTTATTGGGAATCAGACATGCTCATGCTCTTGCCAGAAGCCACTGCTGCTACACTACCATTGCTCACATGTGATCGCTGCATGCACTGCAACAAAGAATAAGCATTGGGGTCGCTACGTGCCTAAATACTTTCTGAAGCAAACCGTTCTAAACACTTGGAACCACACTATTGAGGGTTACCAGCATCTTGGAACTTTCACTCAAGACTCCAAAGGCAGTGCGTTGTACATACCAAATCCAGATCCAACCATGTGTCAAGGTGTCGGTCGACACAAGAAAAAGAGAATTAGGAACAACATGGATGAGGCTGAAGCTGAACCTCGGGTGCAGATATGCTCTAAGTGCAACAATCCAGGACACTCCTATAAGAAATGCACCGAAGCATCTTACTTTTCCACTGTCACTTCTACACCACCTTCAGCTAGTGCACGTGGACGTCGTTCCGGTCGCTACAACGAAGGAATTCAATGACCGTACTTGTTTGTGCTACCGTGTTGTAATAATTGAACTACTTATGCATGTTATCGTCTTGTAATATTTGAACAATTTTATCTGGCAAGGTCTTGTAATATTTGAACTTATGCATGTTATCGTGTTGTAATAATTGAACTACCTTTTCATTTGCTTGTTGTTTTATTCTTGCCGTCAAATTTCTTATGATATCTTGTTATGTTTTGTTCTCTAATTTCAAATGAAACATGTAATGAATTATCATATTTCTCATCTGTTTTGTAGGCTTTCAATGGCTTCGATGGGTCCTGAGTTGGATTTGGAGTTGCTCACCAGCAGGAAGGACAATGTTCCGGTGCCAAAGGGGATCCACACTCCTATGTGCTACTGCGGTGACAACTGTAAACTTGTTAAGAGCAATGTTCACGGGTACTGCTACAGGATGAGGTTCTTCATGTGCGAGAACTACGAGCATGACCCACTCCCACCATGTCGCAATGTTAGACCAAAAGTAAGAACTAACTGCATTAATTAATAAATATTATGTCATTGCTATTTTATTATGTGTTAACTTGTCTTTGAAAAAAAGACTCCACCTCCTCTCTGTGATTTTATGCAGTGGCTAGATTGTGAGTAATCCGAACAAGACAAACATTATGTCGAGTAGACGGGTCGTTCAACACGTGAGAGGTGGCAAAGGACGGTTGAGGCAGAAAAACAAGAAGAAAAATGTAAGGAGCAGCATAAGGAAATTCACATTCGTCGGGAGATCAAAGAACGTGAAGCGGTCGCGGCCCGTGAAGCAGATAGAGAGAGGAAGAGGGAGAGAGCCCGTTGGGCTAAGGAAGCTGGGCCGGATGCTATGAGGAATGAGAAATACCCCCGTTGTACCCAGTAGACGTAGAGTACTCGATTCATCATTCTATAGAGTCAGGTTGTATCTTTAAGAACTTGATTTCAGATGCATTTCATATGCAAATAGTAAAACTCATACTAGGGTGTGTTTTCTGTGAACTGCACCAAACAGTGAACACATAGGGTGTGTTTTCTATGAGTCAGTGCACCAAGCAGTGTACCTAGTACTAGGGTGTGCTTCCTCTGAGTCACTGCCCGTTTGCTTACCCCGGATCGAATTGTCCACCATCCAGTCTGCTCCTACATATATGTGAGCACTCTTCTCCAGTCTCACTTCACAACACAACAAGCAACAATGAGTTCCTGGACTGGGGCTGATGATGATGACTCCCTCGATCCAGCACTATGGAGCCAGCAAGATCCAGAGTTCAACAACAATTTTCCGGTCATATATAAGAGAGATTTCAAATTCATGTGTGATGTTAGAAAGTACGCACCAAATCAAAGTGCACACCGGTGAGTTCTGTGTGATGCAGGTTTATTAGGGATGGGACAACTCTGGTCGCCGCTTCTAGCATTTCTCACGAGCATGGGTAGGCAAAACTCCATGACCTCTGTCCTTCATCATTTTATGATTTACTAATGTAATCACGGTTTCTGCAGTACTCCGAACAACCAGATAACTGCGGTTTCGTGCAATGGGTGGATCCCCCAGCTATTCACCCGTATCAAGAGTACATCAACTACCTCGAGGATGTTGTCATCTTCAACCTGAGGCAAGAACTCGCGTCGGCATTGGCTTCTCCAGACCCGACATCTACCAGTGACGACAACGGACCGGTGACCGGACCAATGGTGGTGAAGACGAACACCGGCTGTGAGGACGAGTGCTGTTGTTGTCCGTGCCACGAAAAGAAGGACAACACTCCACCAGCAACTCCACCTCCGCCACCATCTGATCCAACTCCACCCCGTCGGGGTACTACATGCCCTCCCAACACTCCGGCGGGTTCATGATGTTCGGGTTCTCCGGGTACTATTCGTACATCTAGACTACAATTGTTGTAATCGTTTATCTAAATTCCCTAAGGCACGTTAGGACTAGCAGCAGCAGCACAAAGTTAGGGTAATTGTGTCGCACGTGGCATTGCAAATGTTGTAATTGTTTATCTAAATTCGTCGTTAAGTATTAATGGTTCGCCGTTTTGTCAATGCTTCAAAATTTGAAATTTACAAAAAAAAACTACCGCCGCAGCCCACGGCGGTAAGTCCATGCATACCGTCGTGGCCTGCGGCGTTACCTGGGGGCCACGCTGCCGACTGGCGGTAGGCACCTAACGCCGTGGCCCACAGCATCAGGGACTTAACGTCGTGGCATGTGGCGGTAAGACTACGGGCCCACTACTGGCGGCTCCTGACGCCGTGGGCCACGATGTTAAGTCCTTGACGCCGTGGCCACAGCGACACGTGTATAATTTTGCAAAATTTCCGAGGGACCATATATTTTGCAAAATCGCGATAGAAAAAAAAATATATATAAAAATTCGCTATATAGGAGCCCCCGTCACAGCACCCGCCGCCTCCCACCCCGCCGACGCCCGTTTCGGCGGAACGTCGCGCCCTGCGCTCCGGGCAGCAAAGGCGTCCGCCGCCGCCATCAGTGCCGCTCTCAGATGTCGCCGCCGCAGTCACCCCCACTCCCTTATGCCCTCCCTCTCCCGTCCCATTGCCCGCCTCCTCCACCTCCGCCGTCTGTCGATCTCCCCCCGAGATCACCTTCTCCGCTTCGCCGCCCTCGCGAAGGAGCTCTCCGAGCAGCCTCCGCCCCCGCCTCTTCCATCACGGCCACGGTCGCCACACCCGTACGAATACAACCGTCTCATGTCCGCGCACGCCGCTTCCGGCTACAGAGACGGTCCAGGCGCAGGCGCTGAGCGCGCCCTCAACCTGCTCGACGAAATGCGGAGCCTCCTGGGGCGCCGCCCCGACACCGCCTGCTTCACCACGGCCGCCGCAGCGCTCTCTTCGGCGTCCCAACCTGGCGCCGCGCTCGCCGTACTCAACGCCATGGCCGTGGACGGCGTTGCACCCGACGCTGCCGCATGCACGGTGCTCGTCGGGGTGTACGCCTGCCGCCTTCGGTTGTTCGATGCAGCTTACGAAGTCTTGCATTGGATGGCAGCGAACAGCGTCGCCCCCGACGTGGTCACCTACTCCACGCTGATCTCTGGGCTGTGCAGTGCTGGCCGGGTGGCTGAGGCGCTGGGCGTGCTTGACTTGATGCTGGAGGAAGGTTGCCAACCAAATGCTCACACGTACACACCCATCATGCACGCCTACTGTGTAAGTGGAATGATACATGAGGCCAAGGTGCTTTTGGAAACAATGGTTGCAGCTGGATTTGTTCCAAGCACAGCCACTTACAATGTCTTGGTTGAAGCTCTATGTAAGGCTGGCGCTTTCAAGGAAGTTGATGGGCTTCTTGAGGAGAGCAGAGTGAAAGGGTGGACGCCGGATACAATCACATACAGTACCTACATGGATGGGCTATGCAAAGCCGGCAGAGTAGATAAGAGCTTTGCGTTGGTGGATAAGATGCTATCAGAGGGGTTGCGTCCTAACGAGATTACTCTGAATATCCTCCTTGATGGGGTTTGCCGCTGGTCGACTGCTTGGTCTGCAAAGTGCCTCTTGGAGTGCAGTGCAGAAATTGAATGGCATGTCAATGTTGTCAACTATAACACTGTCATGAGGAGGCTTTGTGATGAGCGGAGATGGTTGGCTGTTATCAAGCTTTTTGTCGACATGGTCAAAAAAGGCATGGCTCCCAATACCTGGACTTTCAACATTGTGGTGCACAGTCTCTGTAAACTTGGGAGGTTTCGTGAAGCGTTTTGTTTGCTTGGAAGTGAGGATTTTGTCGCTGATGTTGTGACATACAATACTTTGATCCGCCATCTCAGTTTCTTGGGGAAAGCTTATGAGGCCTGCCTTTTGCTTCATGAGATGATTGAGAAAGGCATTACTCCAAATGACATCACTGGTAGTCTTTTGGTTGATTGTCTCTGTAGAGAGGGGAAGTTCTTGGTTGCACTTAGTTATTTAAACCGATCACCAGAAGATGGTCTTTCTAGATCTGCAGTATCTAGTATTGTTCGAGGTCTCATTGCTGGTGGTAAGCTTAATGAATTGCATAAGCTAAATGGATGGATTCTTGGACAGGGTTTCATATTAGATGTATATATGTTCCAGCAAATTATAATTGCTTTTTGTAAGAAAGGATACTGTCGAGGTACTGAGATGTACAAAGTGAGTCACACATTGGAAAGAATGCTGAGACTGACATGAAACTTTTGTCAAAATTAACATGAAATAAAGCTTCACTTCTGAAGTTCTTGTCCTTTGCACAATACCTGTAGGGTAGCCTTTTACTTATTTACTAATCCTACCCTTTAGCTTCTGTCTTTTTTTTCATTTTGTTCATTTTCTTTTTGAAGAATCTAATTTATTCACAAAGCAAAATAAAATCAAAATGTACCTTTGCATATGTTTGCTGATTCAATTGGATTTTGCACAAATTCAGGGGTCCTGTAAAATGAGCTCAAATTCAATTTGTCTGAATTCGATATTGTCAGAATCATTCCAGTATCAGAATTAACCAAACTCAGGGGAAAGATTAGTTTTGGTTGGTTTGGCAAAAAGTTCTTGATTGCTCAAATTGCGTACTAATGCAATTGCTGATCATGTATTTATGTATATTAATACAGTCTGTTTCAGTATCCTAATTCCTCTTGCAGTTCCTTCTGGCCAAACATTTACAAGATTACCAAACTCAGAAAAAAAATACATTTGCTCGTGAAAGAATCTGGCTTTAGGGAGGAGGTATTCGACTGAAATCCCCTTCATTAGTACCAGAACTTGAATTGAATTTGCTTCCTCCTGGTGTTGTCATGCGAGACTGCCGCTTTGTCACAACAAGGGGGTTCTTCTCTTCCTCATCGATGGCGACAAGCTTGTATATGTCATTTTTCTGGAATACTGGGTGCACATAAGCACCCTTCAGGTAGTCTCTCAAATTTAAAGTTGGGTCATTCGCCCGTTCCAATGTGTCCTTTACCATGGCATCCTGCAAAACACGTAGTATAGATGCCATTTTAAGTTATAATAGGTCCCATTATTATATGCTTTTCGTACTATTCTAGCTTTAACATTGACTTATCATGGCACAACAGATCATATTTGTGAAAATATTTTCATTCTTACCTGCAAGGGGAACTTTACAAACGCTGGTTCAAACCGGCCCTTACAAACATAGTGGAACCATATGGAGATGACAGGAAGTGGGAGAAGAGCAAAAGTGGACTTCTCTGCTTCCTGCGTGCTCAGCAATCCCAGTAGGAGGATTTGTGATACTATCGATGCTATGATTAGCCGCATGTGCACATCTGGCCAGAATTGTGCGCCACTTTCATATTGTTGATTATATACGTTAATTATCTTGTGACAAAGAAAAAAAATATTAGGGACCCAGGTAAGAGAAGTATGATACAGTGCATGATATTTAAAGTACCAAATGAAGTATTGTTACAGAATAGTTGCCAGAAGTTATTCTTTTGGTGCCAATCTGAAAAACTGAAAACAGTGCAAACAAACACTCTGATTTAAACTTGAAGATAGTAGTACCTGATGTCTGAAGACAACATAAGCGAGGCTGAAGAACACTATGATGAAAGGAAGAAGCATTGGCGTGACAACTGCATATACAAGCCCAAGCAGAAAATACAACTGTAATCGTGGTTCAGAGTTGTAAAAATCCAGGCTTCCAGGATCCATGGCCTGTTCGCGGTCGTGCTCAGTTCTGACCAAGAAAGCATTCTTTATATGGAACATGACTAATGGCTTCAACCGAAGAACTTCGGCAGCTATACCAGCCCAGCCATCAACCATTATGTATGTCATGAAAAATGTTGCCTTCATGGGAATGGACTCTCCAACAACCTCTGGGATCCTTGAGTCAACAGAAACAAAAATGGCAGCATAAAATATTAGCATTTTTTAGGTAGATAGCAAATAAACTGTCATGACCAAATATAATAATGCACAAGTAGTGAGTTCTAGATTCAGCATACTTGTTAGCGGACTGATGGATAAACTTGTCGAGCTGCTGGAATGCTGTTCCAGTTATTACACTCCCCAAGAACACATTCACGAAAAGAAATATGTAGTATTTCATTGCTGTTTTCCTGTCCAATCCAGAGAGAGATATGTGGCCTTCAATCTTGCTCATGGCCATTAGAATTGTTGGAAGAAGTATAAGGAAGATTTTCAATACGATTCCTGGCAAGAAACCTTGAATGACCGGTCTAAGGGAGTTTCTGCATGACATTGCACAAGCACAATAGAGTTTAGACTTTAGACCCTAAGGAAAACAATTATATTTCAAACAATATATACTATAAAAGGCTGTTGGGTATTCTTTGCCCCACTCCAACAAGGAAAATCCTGGCGTCTAAAACATGCAATCAGTAACACATTTCTATAAATTGACAAGCAATATTTTCTTCCATTTCATCACAATCATCATTCATTTAGTGATATAGCTTGGTAGTTCTTTATGAAGATTAAGAAAAGGCCTTTTGTAATCAGTACAGTTACACAAGAAAATAATGGTAGCATTAAACAATTCCAGAGACCCTATTTGCAACTAAAGATAGAATGTGATTATTCATGCTGCAACAGTTCTTAGATCAAGTGCTGCCGAAACCAGCACTGATGAATTGATTTATCAAGAAAAGGATGTATTATGAATCACAGGAATTCTACATAAGGGGCTCCACTAAAGCTCTGCAAAAATGATGCCTACTAATGAATTTCAAATGTTGGCCATTTATTATAAAATGTATACACAATTCTGCAGACACAAACTCACTCTTGAGTCTTCGACACTGTACTGGTAAGTGATAATGAATCACTGGAACTCAGTATGAATATTTTTTTGAGTTGCAAGGTGGCAGAAGTGTGACACCATTAGTAAAATAGCATGCCTCTCGGTTCAAAAAAAAAGCATGCCTGGATGCTTTTTCATGAAATTTAACTGTAAACTAACAAATAGTGACACTCACCTTTCTATTATAGGTTTTAAGAAAGGAAGCACCTTCTCGATATCATCTAGATTGGCCAGGGATTGGACAATTGCGATTGGTACCATGAAGAAAAAGGTCAGAAAGAAGAAGGAAACAGCTATAATAAGCCTTCTAACTGAGAGCTCCACATAAGGGATAGCAAGATTAGCCCAGAAAACATCACGCGGTTCTGGAGCCCATTCAGTCAACCACACTGTTGGATTACTTGTTTGCTGTGTTTGAGCACAAACTGCAGCCCCCCACCGTGTTTTGAAAGACACAAATGCCGCCGGCATAATAGAATTTGGATCAGTGATCACCTTTTGTCTCTCCTCATCTTCCTGCGATGCATGTGAAAATACTATTCAGTATAATTAATATTATCAGGTAAATTCATGTAGAATCAAAGCAAGAAGAGAACTTGACAGTCTAATTAAAAAGTAATATTATCAGTATAATGAACATTATCAAGATGATTAAAAGGTGGCTTTTCCTTCTAATGAAAGTATACCTGTTTACATAACTCCTCGATTTCATTTTTGTAGTAATCTATAGCATCAACTCTTTGCCCCCAAAGACCCCATAGTCCTGTCTATAAGAAATGTATTGGAGTCACATCACTTGCAATCTTTTTCAAATCCATTAAAATAGAACTATGGATGGTAAATATTTTTTAGTGCACGAATGTTTGCAATGGAGAAGCTGTACCTTCACGGTCGGCCTTGTTGCAGGGTTTTTAGCATGCTTGTTTTCATAGTAGATTAACCAGTTTTGCAAGCCCTTCTTCTTCTCAACCAAACCAGAAAGATGGTTTGCATTGTATACAATCTGTTGAGCAAATGTATAAATTTACTCCATACGAGAAGCTAAAACTGAATTCGAATTTTCTTTCAGTATTGTTATGAATATGTTATCCTATTTCAAAAGAGCAGGAGGGAAAAATCAACTCTTACTGCTTCAGTAAAGAATAAGTGCAGTCAAAGAATAAAGATATGTTTCTTGTTATAGTGGACAGAAGCTAAGAAAAATTAGAACCTGGTGACTGAGGTAATTATCACGGTGATTCACAGCAAAGAAGTGCTCAACATGCTCACTGACAGATTCATCAGGATCCGGAGGTATGTTTCGCACAAGGACCTAAATAAAGGTAGAAAAAGAATTAGGTAACATGACATTTTTACGCTTAAATAAGTATTGTGAAATATATTTCCTTTGAATAAGATGTGAAATCATCGAGTCTAATGAAGAACATTAGCCCATTTATTAAGATTGTATGGATAGAACATTTACCGTGTATTGATCCGGTCGACGATTTTGATTAGCAAGAAAGCGCAATCTCATAGTTGTGACAACCTTATATTCATGAAACAACACAAAGAACGTCCAAAATGTAAACACATAGCACATTGCTATGTGTGCCCAAAACCTACACACAAATTCAATAACTTAGTAGATATATCACGTCCCTCAAGTAGATAATTTATCAGCCAATGTGAAGTAACAGAAAATAGAAGAATACAAACTAGAGAAGGTGTCATCCACAAAAAAGGGCAGGTGCTTTTAAGACATTGAATTCTTAAAAATCTCATTACTGCAAACTTGAGAACTCTATCTCTAGTCATTTTTGTTGATTAGAAAAGTAATTACTTGTAACATATCATTACCTAGTTGGCTTCTTGGAGATTTACTCAGAGATAACCACAGGAGTTATTGTAACAAATTAGGGGCATTTGTGTTCTTGCCCCAATTTTGAAGTGTAATTGCAATTTTACTCTTTTTCAACTTTGAGATTTTGCCCTTGACTATTCAAAAGTCAATGCAATTTTTCCCCTAGTCCGGGCAAATACGCAAAGACCAAGGGTAAAATCACAATGCTTTGTGGATAGTTGAGGTCACAAAGTTAGAAAAATGAGGGTAAAAGCACAAATGCACTTCAAAGTAGGACAAGGTCACCAGAAAACAATTTAAGGGATCATTTTCTGGTAATACATTTGGATTCTTTTGTGTGCGTCATGATCTCGTGCCAGTCTAAGAAAGAACTATAGGGAAATTGTTCCATTTACATAAATATTTGATGAAAGATAATGAACTGGTCTTAGTTTGCAGGAATTTTTAGTTAGGTACAAGTCATTGTTGCATAATATTTCCACAATCAATTTCTTTTATGTATCAAAAGTGTGCATCCATATTGTTCTTTCACCCTCAAACAGGCCAATTAACAATCACTACTGGAGTAAATGAGAATAACCTGGAACATGTTAGCAAAACTCTAATTATATGACTGACAATATATAAAATGGGCGAAAAAGAATACTTAAGAGTCTTCCAGAGCTTCTAATCAGGATGCTAAGCTAATCTAAACAATAGTTGAAAATGGATATCAGATATATGAAATGGAATTTAGGGCTAGCATCACTGGAATGCCCTGTATTAATTATTAAGCAACAATGCAACACATAACTATCCAAATATGCAAGGGGCACTGTCCGTGCTGATGCTGCAAAATGCACTATGCAACATATATAGCTTGAGCAAACAGACGTAGAATTAGTTATACCTTTTGGAACCTTTTCCCAGATTCGATATCGAAAGTTTGTCAATTTGGTCATAACTTACTTCATTTTCAGTTTCCAATGTTCTGCTAGTCCAATTGACGGGAACTAGAACAGCAAATGCTAGCAGCGCAATTGGCACAAATATCTTCAAACTGCAAGTGAAGCACGTGATGAACAATCATCAGGAAACATGATGTACATTTTGCTGCAAATATATTGGTTTAACAGTGCATATGTTCAAACGAGTCAAATGGTCATGTTCTAATATCAAACTTGCAGTTCAGTTAATTATTTTTTAACTTAGAAGACATGAAACTAAAAGCAATGGTAGTGCAAAGATGAATATCATACTCACCCAAGAAGATAGATGCGCACATATACAGCAGAGTCAAGTCCTGCATGCTCAATCAGTTCAGGTTCTGGCATTTTCAGTGCTGCGGGCATCCAGTTCAGAAACCGAATATATGTTGACATATCTGCATTGACAAACTTTGAGAAAACAGTTCCCAAGTTCCTTGGGCTGCTTCTTGTCCCTTTGAGGTACCATTTTGGAAAGTACACTCGGTCATTAATAGGTTGTATCCTCAGAACTGCAAAGGCAAGAAGGAACCCCAATGCAGACAGTATGTTTATGCCCGCAGAAACACCAATGTCAGTGAGGGAACCCATATCGCTCTAACTATATTCACTCGAGAACAACCATCTACAGATACAGTAGTAGCCAGATGAGGGAGCAAAAATCTGCATATAAACAATCGATTGGTCAAGAACAGTTGTTGTTAATTGGAATTAACAATAATAAACATGGCCACTTGTTTGTCAACTCATATGAAATTAGCCCCACGAACCCGAAGTCTTTAAACTTTTGGGCAAACGTAATTCAGGTTCACACACACATGGTCCTACATATATCTCAGAACGAAGTCACATCTGTTATCCCCCCTTGGAGAGAAGAGCAATGTCCATAAAAAAAGAGCCTAAGTTCAGTAACAGGTCCAAGAAAACAACAATTCACCCGCCTGAAAATTTCTGAAACATCTGGCGCCTGCCAAGCGCGAGCCTCCTCCATAGCTGTTACTCTTTATGAAACTACTAGTCATATGATACACTAGGATCTTCTTCCCTTTGTAAAACCAAACTAACATGTTATTTCGGAGAACTTAGTTTCGTAGGAGTTCAACTAGTTATTGAAACATGTATATTTGCACTCCCATGCAAATATACGATGCGGTAAGGCAACGTGATATGACATGGTTCCAGTGATAACAGAGCAACTATTTTCCGATCGAGGTGTTAATTCAGCCAAAAACAACAATGTCGTACTATAAACAGAAAACGAAGAGGACGGACATCCCATAAATCCACTATGTGCGCAAAATCACATCATGAAAAATGCCCGCCGGACGTACGCACGAGCAACCCGGCAGAGGAAATTCCGATCGACGCGGGGGAGGAGACGCCGGACGCGCGTTACCTGGAGGCGGCAGGACCGAGTCAGGCGGGGAGAACGCGTCACCTAGACCCTGGGCGCGCGACCCCAGGGCCGGGAACAGGCCCCGATCGCCGGCCTTGTTGCGCCCTGCGCTTTTCCGGCAGGAAGCCGACGACGGCCGGGACCGTGCGCGGGAGGGGGATCGGCTACCGCGATCGGGGGAAAGGAGGAGACGAACGACGGGGGTGGTCGAATCCAATGGATCCGCGGGGGAAATGCTCGCGGCGCCGTTGGCGTTGGCGTTGGCGATGGGGACAGCAGGAGGGAGGGAGGCGCCGGCACGACGTGTTCTTTTTCCCTTCGGGGCTCTCCGCTGGCTCCGCCAATTGTTTGTTGGTGCGCGGCGCGAGGGCGGGTGCGCGCGCAACGGCGCAAGGCACAACGCCACAACGGAAATAACGATGCGGGCTCCCAAGTTCCCAACTGCCGGCGCTCCCAAAAGCGTGCGCGCTCTCGAGATTTTCGCGTGTTCCAACTTTCCAAGTGCCGTCATGCCACCATTTTGCGCGTGGCCGGCCGGCGGTACGTCGAAAACAGGGGGGATTCGGTGCAGGAGGGCTGTAAAGTGAAGTTTTGGGCTGAATTAAACTTTCAGTGCCCAACAAGTAACTAGGCCAACATACTAGTATGACTTATTAAGGCTTATCTATCATCCTCCAGCTCTCCTCCTCCTGCTCTATCAAACACTCTGCTAAAAAGGGCTTCACCTTTAAAACAAAAATATTAGAGGAGTCAGAGCCGTTTTATACGAAAAAGCCGGAGCTAGCTTTAGGAGTTGATTATTATTATAAAACCTTTGGTTGTTTTTAAAGTATAAACAAATCTTTAAAAGTAAAATTTGTTATAGTTGCGTCTTGCAAGTGAAGGAGCATGTCTGCATTTGCATGTTTGGAGTATGGATGGGAATATGAAAATGAAATATGAAGTATCCAATATCCGTATCCGCTAAAATATAAATATGGATATCTTGATTCGTATTCGAATTCAAATGTGGCAGTAAAGTGGATACATCTGAATTCATTTTTGTCGATTTTCTCTATCCGATTACACATCCGTATTCGGCAATATTCGACAGTATCAATGTTCGACTATATAAAACTGTCAGTTATATCTATAACTAATGGAAAATTATGTTCAACATAATACTAATAATGATAGTGTATAATTGAAAAAATATATATCCATAACTGACATTAATTTTAATATTAAAAATAATGCATCAATAAAACAATTTAAAAGATATATTTAAATTTAATAACCAGTACCAATAATTTTAATAATGAAATACTTTAATATAAAGTTTAATTTTAATTACTCTACTTTATTTATGTATTGATAAAATATTTTCATGTATTTTTATTATTTGTTTGATAATTGTATATACTAACAATACAATATGTATTGATTGATAATTGCATTTATTATATGATTAATTATAAAAATAAATATGGATGAATGTGATATTCTGAATGAGATGTCGCTGTCTAGACTTGTTATGTATTAATACTTTAGTCTTTACATGATTTTGTAATTGTAAATTATCAATAAAGAAATTGGTAAATGTTATCTTCAAAATTGAGTAAATATCCGTGCATATCCGAATTCGAGACATCTATTTTATATTCGTATTCGAGAGCATTCGAATCTGTATTCGTATTCGAGTAAAAATATGGTAAAAGGTGTTATCCGATTCCGATTCCATCCATAGTTTGGAGCACATCTTCCATGTACTTTTGTATATGTATATTATTCCGGGTAGTTTTGCATAAACCACTCGTGTGAAAATAGAGTGGAAGCAGAATTCCTAGTATTTTTCATTAGTTGCAACTGACAAGAAAGAGTTCATGATCAGGCCTTGTTTACTTTTCAAAAATTTCACCAATTACCCGTCACATCAATCTTCAGACACTAATCAGGAGTGTTAAATATAGATTAATGAAAAAACACATTCCACAACTCCTACCTTAATTTTCGAAACAAATCTAACAAGATTAATTATGTCATGATTAGAGAATGTCGTGCTACAATAATAATATCTAATGACGGATTAATTATATTTCATGGAATCATCTCGTGATCTCCAGTCCATTCGTGTAATAAATTTTGTAATTAATCTATGTTTAATACTCTTAGTGGAACTAAAAATCGAACTAAACAGGGCCAACAAAAACAAGCACAAAAATGGAAGATGAAAGGATGAATGGTTTGGAGATCTAGATAACCATGAATTGCCTAGCTCTAAATATCTAGCACTTGCCATGGAAAGGTATTATCATGGTCAAGGTCAAGTTAAAAAAAAGACTAGTTCTTCTAAAGTGTTAAAGTATTTATATAACTAGTGTAATGCCCGCGGGTTGCTACGGACAATTAAGAGATCATGTACATAATGGAGGCACTTCACATAAGATGTTTACCATTCATAATATAATATCCACAATAACGATAAGGTTGTCATGACAAAAGTTTCATGCAAAGGGTTTAAAAGTCTCAAGCAAAGATACTCATGCTTAACAAGGCATGTCTCAAGCAAAAGATCACTCATGCTTAACAAGACATGTCTCCCATCCTCAAATAAGTTATATCTCGTTGAAGTAGTTCTTCCACTTCTCTTGGAAAAACTTCTGGACATTCATTTTCAAGGCTCTTCAGCATGTCCAACAGGAATTATGCTCTTAGTGGATGTGACATCTATGTATGATTATGGGTAGTAAATTAGTAACTTAATTAAGTATCCAGACCACCAAATATACATAGAGGATATATATGCTTACAGGGCTGAGGAGCAATCTTCCTCCATTCCACTTCTTTAGATAATTGTATACAAGAAAGCCTGATAATTTCCTGGAGAAGAATCAACGTTTAGTTGTTTCAAATAAACAAAATGGATATTCCATAGGAAACATGAAAAAATCATCGTTGGGAAATAACGACACCAGCCACAGATATCATCGTTCCACATAGGATTTGCAAATTTAGTAGCAAATTGTGTTGTCATTAGATGATTTCAGATGTTTGATAAGATCAATATCTTTGGTGCACATGTAATCTACAAAAGAGATTATAGTTTGCAAATAAATATCATAGTAAAACAAAGAGGAAATGAAAGTAAGAAAAGAAGCAATAAGTACCCTTGGGCTCGACTTGGTAACTTTGCGATTTTTCGGTTTCTGATGTTGTGACATTTAATCAGTTTCTCAAACTGATCTTCTTGCACAACAAATTGGTAAATGTGTGATTTCTTTGGTTTCCGAGGTTGTGATATTCTAACCATTTTCGAAAACTCAAGACCAACCTTCACTTCCTCTTCCATATCTAAGGTAACTTGATCTATAAGCAAGCATTTTACCGAATCACGAGTTTTCTTTTTTACACTAACAATATTGGGTTTTGTAAATGGTTTATTTCTGAAACATTAGTTGTTTAGCAGTAATAGTAGGTTCTAGCTTAGTTATATCCATAACGGTGCTTAACCTTTTATTGCGTGACATTAGAATTAAGAACACTGCACTCCCCTTCAACTATACCTGATCATGGGCTACCCGACCCGATAAACCCGACCCGACCCACACAAAAAAAAACCCGATCCGACCCGACTTGATCGTGCGACGGGCCGGACACAGGCCGAAATTTTCACCCGAATTCAAAAAATAACCCGACCCAACCCAACACAACCCGAAAATTATAACTAAAAACCCCGAAACCCGACCAAACCCGACTCGACCCGACCCACACGTGTGACGGGGGGCGCGGGCCATGATTTTTGACCCGATAACCCGACATGACCCGACCTGAACCTGACACGACCCATGATCATACCTTCAACCCCTTCTATTTCCATGGTCATTTGATCAAGTTCTGAGTTTGCAAACAACTTTCAGGTGGTCATTGCACCAAAATAGTATAGGATACAAATAAAATGCTAAAAAAATAAGGTGCTAAGATTGTATCAGATTGTAGAAAAAATTATTCAATGATTTCCGGTGCATAGTAGGACACTGCGGTTACCATTTTGTTGTGTGATGTTATAATTGACAGCACTACCCTTCCTTTCAACCCCTTCTATTTCCATGGCCATCTGATCAAGTTCAGACTCTACAAAAACCTTCAGGTGGTCGCTGCGCCAAAATAGTACAAGATATGAATAAATGCTAAAAACAATACAGTGCTAAAAACTGTTTTAGATTGTAGAGAAATTTATTCAATGATTATTGTTGCACTGTAGGACAACAGTGCTTACCTTTTTGTTGTTTGACATTAGATTCGACCGACAGAACCTCGAGCCCAGGATCTTCACAATCGACAAGGCTGACCTTTCCTTCCACCTCTTCTATTTCCACGGTCATTTGATCGAGTCCTGAGTACAAAAAAACAACGTTTAGGTGGTCATTGTGCTAAAATAGAATGTGATGTCACTAAGCGGAAGCGGGTGGTACCCCGTTGGATTGGATGCTGGGAAGCTCGACAGTAAGGAGGCAATTGCAATGCGGAAATATTTTTCTGGGTTGATATCAAACAAACAAGAGTTCTTGATGGCATTCCATCGTAGGTCAACAGATGCTACTCATAGCTGCAAAGATGTTCCTAAGAGCAACTCCAGCAATAGCCCCTATTTAGAGTCCCTACTTTGTTGAGTAGGGGCTGCCCCCAACTTTTTGGGGCTCTAATTTTAGGCTTAACTCCAGCAACAACCCAAATTCTAAAGCCCCTACTCCTGTTTGACATGTAGGACCAACTCGTCAGTGGGTCATCTCCTCTGTTCCCGGACTCTTCTCCCCCACGTCTGTCTCCTCTGTTCCTCTGCAGGCGGTGCTCGATTTGCCCGTGGAGCTAGGCGATGGGCGGCGCTTGGAGGCCGGCTGGCGAGCGGTGCGTGGGTCCTGTGAGCATCCCCATCCTGTAGCCGTACTCGGTGGCGTCAGACCACCGAAAAATGTCGCTCCCCCCTGGGCACTGCTGGAGAGGGGGAGCCGCCGGTCTCGAGGGTGAGGACGTATTCGGCAATCCGCTGGTGCAGCGGCTCGCGCGCCTACTCCCAGCGGAGGTCCTGGCGGAGCACGGCGGGTGGAGCAGGGGAGCCGGCGGATCTCGCAGTGGCGCGCCGCATGGACGGCGGCCAGCAGATCCTCTCGAACGTCGTCGGGCGTACGATCTGTAGTCGAACGCGGATGCAACGGCGCGCAGGAAGCTCGAGGACGGCCTTGCGGCGTCGCAACGGGCGGGACCGGCAGTGGGAGCTTCGGGAGGCCGCTCGGTTTTGGGCTTCTAGCTCGGCGCGGGGAGCTCCCAACCACCACCGACGGGATAAGGGTCCTCTCTCTCCTCCCGCGGAGAAGGGGCTGGAGGGGGGGGGGGGGGGGGGTGATTTGGGTGCCCCCTAGAATTGGTGCCCGAGTAGGGGCTTTGCTGGAGTGCGTTTTTTTGCACTCAGCCCCTACTTTTGGAGTTGGGGCTCAAGTAGGGGCTCTGCTGGAGTTGCTCTAAATGCACGATTCTGCATGATGGGGAGGATGTTGCTTTGTTACCAGCAACCACTTCTGCAACTGGGTACTTTGAGGGAAAAAGAATATTACAAATTATTTCATTAGAGCTACAATCGACACTTCTAAAAGTGGTACAACTGATAAAGTAACTGTGGAGGCACACCAAAATATGTGGAAAGTGATGATCAGTTCTTTTTTGAAAAGAAATGATCAGCTAATTGATATAGCAAAAACACAAGATCGGAAGGTAGACCACCTTCTTCAGATTGTAGATGGTGGCATGTCTAGAGAATACTCCCTCCGTCCCAAAATATAAGGGCTTGACTTTTGTTGGTCACGTTTGACCGCTTATCTTATTTAAAAACTTATGAAAATATGAAAACAATTATGATATACTTAAAATATATATGATGAAAAAACATGTCATAACAAAATAAATAATATTTTCACAATTTTTTTTAATAAGACGAGCAGTCAAATGTGATCGGCAGAAGTCAACAAGTCTTTGTATTTTGAGACGGAGAGAGTATGCAGTTTCATTGCTTGAGAAGGCAAAAGGAGATGTAACTGAGTTCAAGTGAGAACAATAATGTAACTGCCACTGACAAAAATATTACGCTGCAGAACACGCAAAATGAAACCACAGATAAATGTAGCAACACAGATCTGGCGTGGCGGCGGTGGCCGAGCGACTGTGGCAGCGGTGACGGACGGCGGCAAAATGGCCCGTCTTGTAGGAGTCTAGTCCGCCAACCACCTCTCCAGGCAGCCGTGGATGAGGGCTTTGACGTCGGCGGCGGCGCAAGGCTCAGGAGGGACGACGCTCTAAGCGCGTTTAGCTTCGCTGCATGCAGGTGCGCGAACGGGGCATCACCGTGCAGGCTGACGTCCTGGTCGTCGTGCGGCGCATGACCTGCCCTCTATGTTGTAGAGCATGAGCTGAGTAAAGATTAGAGAAAGAAGAAGTGCTTGAGGCGTCAAGTCAGAGGAAGATGAAGTGACCAGGAATATGAAGAGAAGACGTGCGGTTCTTCATTTATGTGGCCGTCAGCCTTCGCAGATGAGTCAACTTTATTTGCACTCTTGATTAAAGGAGTCAGGCTCAGTTTTCGTGGGCATTAGTTATTGTGAGAGAGGAGTTTATTTGGAAGATGAGAGTTTTTTTAGTGCGAGCGCAAGGGGGATGAGAGGTCTCGTATGGGGAATGGTGGGTCGATGATGTGTGGGGATTAGAGGCTGAGGTTTGATCCGAAGGATGTGAGTGAGTGAGAGAAAGTGAATGTTTGTAGCAATTTGGGCCGCTGGATGTGAGTGAGTAAGAGAAAGTGGATATTTGTTGGGTACAATTAGGTGGATGTACTTAGTTTGATATAATTCTTGGGGAGATTTACTTGTGTGACTTTAGAAAAGAACAAACTCATCAGTGGTAGTGACTATAAAGAACATCGATAAACACCGGTAAATAGGTTTTTTTAGGCAAATCAGAGATCGTCATTGCTAATTCACATCATTACAATCCGTGTTTGCACTGGCATCACAGGAGAAAACACCAAACCCAGGACATCACAGGAGAAAACACCAAACAAAAGAAGCAAAAAGATAAACTAACCTCTCTAATTTCATCATCTGAACGAACAAGAGCGACCACCGTTGCATTGTCGGCTTCCAGGATCACCTTTGTCACTTCCTGAGCGTCGGTTTGATCCAAAGCTGGTAACCACCGACGCAACTCCATGCGCCAGCCGTCACACACTCAGTCTAGTGGCATGCTCTCATAAAAAAACAAAATTCTGTGGGATAAAGAGCTTCACGGTTTTTGTCATTAAAAGAAGTAACATTTTTTTTGGATTTAGAAAATTCTCAACTAGCCCCTCCATAAAGAAATCAAACACAAATCTGCCTCAGCCCCTCTAGGGCTAACGACCTTTGGCGTGCCATGCTCTCATGTTCACTGGCCGTCACGAGTGGAGCAAAACAAAGGAGCCCACCCGCCGCGGACCCCCGCCCGGCGCCCGGCCGAGCCAAAAGCAACGTCACCGGTCAGGGGGAAAAGGATAGAAAGAGGACGGCGACACCGGCTGTCACTGGTGTGAGCCGTCCGCGGCCGCGCATCGCCCGCCCTGATCCCGTGGCCCCGCCCTCGCGCGTCGCCGTCGTGCGTCCCCAACCCGGATCTCCATTCTCCTCTCCTCGCCCG
Source organism: Cenchrus americanus (assembly GCA_947561735.1). Classification (NCBI taxonomy): domain Eukaryota; kingdom Viridiplantae; phylum Streptophyta; class Magnoliopsida; order Poales; family Poaceae; genus Cenchrus; species Cenchrus americanus. The sequence goes on along the minus strand of OX387239.1, from coordinate 181,331,468 downwards.
CCTTCCGCATCGTCCTCCTCCCCCGCTCCCGCTTTTCCAGTTCCACCACGTGTGCGCCACGCCACGCCTCGGCTCCTCCCCCTCCCCCTCCCCCTCCACCTCCACTCCGGCCACCACACTCACCGCCGACCGCTCCACGACCACGAGTAGCCAGCCTCGTGCTCGTGCCCCACTGTCCCCTCGCACACAGCACGCGATGCCCGCTGACTGCTCGACGCAATTCCCCACCCGCTGATCCGCCGCGCTCGCTCCCAACCCATGGCCTCCTCCCTCCCCGCGCCGCCGGCCCCGCCCCCCGCCTCCTGGCGCGGACTCCTCCCGCCCCGCCGCCCGCCGGTCCGCTGTGGCCTCCTCACCGCCCGCGGCGCGGCGCGCTCCTGCCACTACCGGTTCCGGACCGACGACGACGGCGTGGTGGACGTGGCCGTCGCCGTCGCCGGTGAGGACGGCGGCGCGGGGTACGCGGTCTCCGTCGAGGTCCCGTCCCGCGGGCGGGAGGGAGGGCTCGTGCTCCGCGCCCAGGGCTCCGGCGAGGCCGTCCCGCTGGCGCCGGCGCCCGCGTCGGGGGGAGCCGCGCTCGCGGCCGAGCTGTCCTACGGCGGGGCGCGCGCGCCGTTCCACGTCTCGTTCCTGCTGGCCGACGCGGCGGGGGCGGAGATACGGACGCACCGCGGGACGAGCTTCCGCGTGCCCGTCGGCGTCGGGCGGGGACGCCCCGCGCCGCTCGGCCTGTCCCTGTCCCACGACGGGGCTGCCAACTTCGCCGTGTACAGCAAGAGCGCCAAGGGCGTGGTGCTCTGCCTCTTCGCCGGCCGGGGCGCCGGTGACGGGGACGAGCCTGCGCTGGAGATCGAGCTCGACTCGTACGTGCACCGGACGGGCGACGTCTGGCACGTCTCGCTGGAGAGCGTGGAGGGATATGCCAGCTACGGCTTCCGCACCGGGCTGTTCGCCTCGTTCGGCATTGACCGCCCGCTGCTCGACCCTTACGCAAAGGTAATCAGGGACTTCGTTCCTGACGACACTGTTAATGACGAGGGGCTCGCTGTGCCATCCGTAAGGTGCCTTGCGTCCTTGGCAAATGCACCCAGCTACAATTGGGGCAGGGACAAGCACCCATCGTTGCCATTGGAGAAGCTGGTAGTATACCGGGCAAATGTGGCTTTGTTCACCAAGGACAAGTCGAGCGGGCTGCCAGACAATGTCGACGGTACTTTCTCTGGGTTGGCTGCAAAGGTAGAACACTTCAAGGGTCTTGGCGTCAATGCGGTTTTGCTGGAGCCAGTGTTCCCATTCCACCAGGTGAAGGGACCATACTTCCCATACCACTTCTTTTCACCGATGAGCTTGTATAGCAGTGAACGTTCCAGTGTCTCAGCTATCAAGTCTATGAAGGATATGGTCAAGACAATGCACAGACATGGAATAGAGGTCCTCTTGGAGGTTGTTTTCACGCATACTGCTGAAGGAGGAGCGGAGTGTCAGATGATATCACTCCGTGGCATCGATGGTTCATCATACTACATTGCTGATGGGATTGTTGGATGCAAGGCAAGCGTATTGAATTGTAATCATCCAGTGACTCAGAGGCTGATTTTGGATAGCCTTCGCCATTGGGTGCTTGATTTCCATGTTGATGGGTTTTGCTTCATCAATGCCCCTTTACTTGTCAGAGGTCTAGGTGGTGAGGGCCTGTCACGGCCTCCACTTCTTGAAGCCATAGCATTTGACCCTGTTCTTTCAAAGACTAAGATCATTGCAGATCCTTGGTCTCCGCTTGACATATCTAATGTGCAATTTCCATTCCCTCATTGGAAAAGATGGGCTGAGATGAACACAACATTCTCTATGGATGTGCGCAAGTTTCTTAAGGGAGAAGCACTTATTAGTGATCTTGCTACACGCTTGTGTGGTAGTGGGGACCTATTTTCCTCAAGGGGCCCAGCATTTTCGTTTAATTATGTATCCAGGAATTCTGGACTTACTCTTGTTGATCTTGTGAGCTTCAGCAGTGATGAGCATGTTTCTGAGTTCAGCTGGAATTGTGGTGAAGAAGGACCATCAGAGAATGATGCAGTCCTCCAAACAAGGCTAAGGCAGATACGCAATTTCTTGTTCATTCTATTTGTTTCCCTTGGTATTCCTGTTCTGAACATGGGCGATGAATGCGGACACTCTGCTGCTGGTTCAACATCATACAAAGATAGAGGGCCTCTGAACTGGAAAGCCTTAAAGACCGTTTTTGTTAAGGAAGTTACTGGGTTTATTTCATTTCTATCTGCACTGAGGAGTCGACGAGCAGACATTTTTCAGAGAAAAGAATTTCTAAAACTTGAAAATATACATTGGTATGGGAGCAACCTATCTGAGCCACAGTGGGAGGATCCTGCTAGCAACTTTCTTTGCTTGCACATAAGTCCAGAGCTGGATGAAGATGAGCCAGATTCAGTCAGAGGTGATTTGTATATCTGCTTCAATGCAAATGAGGAATCAGTGAGTGCTACTTTACCAGCCCTTGCAGAAGGATCAATGTGGTTGCGCTTGGTTGATACATCCCTTGCATCTCCAGGTTTCTTTTCAAGCGAGTCTAATCCTAAAGTACACCAAGTGCCAGGATTTTCCTCATATCAAGTAAAAGCACATAGTTGTGTTTTGTTTGAATTGAAGAGGGTTCTTCCCTAGTTTCTGATGTTGAGCATGAAGCCTGAGTGGTTTCAGTAATAAATAGAAACTTTGTGGATACAACTTTTAGAGGCCCTCAGTTCCAATAAGTTGCAATTTGCAACCTTCTTGTACATGAGAACATTTTCAATATAAGTCCCTCATGTACTCAACTGACAGAAGCCTTGGATGAATTTGAGAAAGTTTCGATGATAAAATCCTGACATTTTTGCAGATAGATGGTATGTCTGCTTCCTGACTGCCTTTTGGATACCTCAGTGGCTGAGCCCCTGTGCCCCTGGTTTACATTTTTTTAAAAAAAAAGTAGACTTAGCTCTGGCAGGGTAGTAGCAGAAACCGGAAAGTATGCTCGTTAGCACTAGCGGGAGGGTATCTTTGAATCTGCTGTGAATATGTTGAAGCAACCAGAGAAGCTGCAGTACAAGTGGAATCGGTCTCGGAGTTTGCAGCCTCTTTGAATCTGCTGTGAATATGTTGAAGCAACCAGAGAAGCTGCAGATTTTACAGGTGGAATTGGTCTCGGAGTTTCCAGCTTCTGCGTAACAGTGAACTGAATGATAATGCTCTCTGCATAGAAGCTAGAAGTAATTGGTTTGACTTGATTATTCAAAGCACAATCGTTAGGGTTAGGGTGAATCGTGGTCATATACTAGTTTGTTCGGGTGTATGTTTATGCTGTTCATAGATGACAGTTTGCACTCCAACTCAAGCTTTTGGTTCTCTATACTATATATATATACTCATTTTGAAGTCTGAACTCATCTGGACGTGGAAATGCCGTGCATTTAGGCCCCGGAGGTAGGTAGCATCCAGTTTCATCGTGGGTTGGAAGCTCAACGCGAACCAGGTGGCGCTGCGAGCCCGCAAGCATCGTCGTGTCATGTCATGTCGGATGATGCGCGAAAGGGGAGTTGTGAGATTCCAAGGGCTAGGCTTAGGCCTCCGTGAGTTTACATGGGAAACACACTCACAAAGACGATGAACAAAAGCATTCAAATTAGTGTATCCGGAACAATTCATGTTCCGAAATCCGAACGGTAGTGAGTTTTAGATTTGTAGTGGTATAAAAAAATACTTGAGAACGAGATGATGGAATGATTGAATTCTTGCAGTCAATTTATAATAGCACATGAATGCCATCCGACTTCTGAAGTGTGGCCGTATGCCCGCATGCATCGAGTGATATAAACCTTTGTCTTGATGAACAAATTTCGCCTTCCAGGTTACGAAGGCAGAGCGACGGCTCCGAGCTGCACGAGTTTATGAGAGACTGCAGTTTGTGCAGCACGAGTTCATATAGTTTGGAGGACTCATACCATGCCATATTAATGCATGTCAATAGTTTGGAAGATAGATTCTATTCCATTAGATACGGGAGACATCTGGAACATGCATGGGATTCACCAGCATAGCAGATTATCGCCGAAATAGCATTGGCAATGACATGATGCACGAATGGTGTGCGGGTGACTAGTCTAGCAGGATGGTGTTAAAATAGAAGTTTGCCGGGAGTGATCTAGCTGCGTCATTCGATTTCGGTGCTACCTCGTATTATGCAAATAAGGTGAAAGAATGTTAGCTTAATTTGGTAATGCACCCTCTTTTTTTTAACAATATCGGGAATAATGGAAGATCCCCACCTACTTTCATAGATGGTATATGCATGTACCCTCCTTGTAAGTTTGCTTTCAACTATAAATAATGAACTAAACACAGATGGCAGATTATTTTTAGGAATCAGTATCATTATAGATTTATAGTTTGGTTTGGCGTGGAAAACATTCCAATGTGCCGGATGTATTTGTTGCTGGTGCAGGCACTCCCACTTACTTTCCTGTAACCACTGGCACTTCAGTTGATGCATACGTGCATTTGGATTGGATGCAGATAAAAAACTTTGGCTTGGATCTAGGGAAAGGTAAAAGAACCAATTGTAGACAAAATGCAGATAAAAAACTATTTCGTAGACAAAATGATAGCAAATCTAAAAGAACCAATTCTTAGACAAAATTTGTAGAAATCAATTTGTACACAAGCTACTTTCTGGACAGATTTTTCTTTTTTGCTGGATCAAGATAAAAGTTGCGCAAATTGGATTTGACATGAACTATTTTCTAGACAAGATGCTAGAAACCAGTTTGGAAGAACCTGTTTCCTAGACAAAATTGCTAATCTGGATACAAGCTATTTATTTCTCGACAAAATGGAATTTTGACTTGGTCTAGGAAAAAGCTGCATAAATTGGATTTGATAGAAACTATTTTCTAGATAAGATGCTCGAGCAAATTTTGGCAATGCTTAACCCATCGGGTGCAGAGCAGATTTACAAAAAATAGGCTCTGTTCGTGCCATTCGTCATTTTTCTTAAGCAGGCAGATTCTAATATCTAGCAATCTCTATCTCCTGCCTGATGACAATACCAACCTGCAAACATATACTACCTTCCATGTCCGCTGTGCAGCTCATGTTCTTAATATAATAGTAAAAGATGGGCTCCAAGTGATTGATGAAGTCATCAAAGATATAAGAGAGAGTGTGAAGTACCTTAAGGGGTCAACATCTAGAAAAGAGAAATTTGAGGAGATAATAGGAGAGGTTGGCATAGAATGTGGGAGTCGTCCTACACTAGATGTGCCGACACGTTGGAACTCTACCTGTGATATGTTGGAGTCAGCTTTGCCGTTCAGAGAAGCTTTTTATGAGTTAGGAAAGCAGGACCCCAACTACATATACTTCCCCTCAAGTGAAGAATGGCAAAGAGCTAAAGTGGTATGTAACTTGTTAATGGTATTCAAGAAGGCAACCACTGTTATTTCAGGTTCAAAATACCCCACCTCCAATCTTTATTTTCATGAAATGTGGAGTGTAAAAGAAGTATTGGAAAAAGAATCATCAAGTCCAAACCCAATTATTGCAAAAATGGTTGTAGAAATGAAGGCAAACTTTGAGAAATATTGGAACATCTCATACTTATCAAATTGCATACCGGTTATACTCGATCCTCGATTCAAATTTGGATTTGTTGAGTTTCACTTAAACAAAGCCTTTGGAGAGACAGTTAGGGTTCATATTGATAAAGTGGATAAAGCTATAAGAAGTCTGTGCGATGGTTTATTCATCTGAAATGGGAGAGTCCTTCAATAATTTTGCTCAAGGAGGTGAGAGTGCCAATTAAAAAAAGTTCACTCGTGGTCCGACTGGAGTCAACACATGAGTTATCGAAGTAACAAAGTCACTGGAGAACTTGATAGATACCTTCAGGATGAGTTATTCCCGTGTGATGGTGATCATTTTGATATATTACATTGGTGGAAAATGCACGTACCGAAATATCCCATTTTGTCCCGTATGGCACGTGATGTATTTGCTGTCACAGCATCTACTGTTGCATCTGAGTCTGCATTCAGTACGAGTGGACGAATCGTCAGTGACTATAGGAATAGACTATCAGGCAACACCATTGAAGCTCTGATTTGTTTCCAAAACTGGCTAAGGGAAGCAGGTAATATGTTACTGCTTTGCTGTTTTTTCTCATTGGTACATCTTTTCTTTATTTGAATCATAAAAATTGTACTACGTTTTCTTCTCTACAGGTACATCTTACTTGGACATCATAAAAATTGATACCTTGAGTGATAGTATTGAGGAAGATGGATTTACATGATCACTATAAATTCTGCAGGTATACCTCGACTGTCCTGTGCAGTTAGTCAGTTAGAAGCCATGGTTATTGTTGTCTTGTTCATGAGCTAATGTTCTTTACATATGATTACTGGCGACTAGGATAAAGATATGGCTATTATTTTGCTGTCTGGCTGCTGCTTGCATGATTGCTAACCTGAATAGCTTTTCCCTTGTACTCTGTGGCATTGCCGCCAATCCTTATCTTGTCCCCACACTCTCTGTTTCTGCCAGCAGTAGCACCATTGATACTGTTTTCTTCGCAAACCTCTGCACTCTGCTTCTTGTCTGGAAAAACCTCTTCCTTTTCATTGATCCAAAGGCTGATCCGTCTGGGGTGCTCCTGAATTTTCTCAGTTGTAGGTCTTTACAGGAAAAAGAAAAAACAATGTATGTTGTTAGGTACTTATTTTCTGTAATGCTAACTGTGATGAGTGTTGGAAACTTGGCATTGCAGACTGTTGGAAACAGGTGCTTTGCAAAAGTATGTTAGCAAATCTGTATCAGATGTGAGGGCAATTATGTATCACACTACATCAGCAGGTATTATTTCCCAAACTTTGTTCAGTCCCCAGAAAAAAACTCAGGGATTCAATCTCTGCACACTTCAGTTTAGTGAATGTTGACTTCTCTAGAGATTTGCAGGTGTATTCCATTAGTATTGTGACTATTCTCAGAGGAAGAGATGGTGAAATCATGAGCCATGACACTGTGAATTGTTAAATAAATAAAACACTTTTCTGAGCATGTTTTTGTCTTCCAGAGTTACAAAAAGATCAGATGACGGACTTGTGATGTAATGATTTAAACTGTATCAGGTTCTGTGTTCAGCAACTTGTAGGTCTCGAGGTCTTGTGATGTACTCCCAATGCTATTTGCAGCAGTACTTCTAGAAAATTTATTAAGACTGTCTAGTCATAAAAGTAATATTATGGATGCTTTTGTATATAGCAGCATGCAAGCTTGCTTGCAGTTCTTGCGCTAGTTTATTCAGCTCGCAGGCTCTGACAGACTACTGCCAACCTGCTAACTTCCCCCCACAAAACCTGCTGGAGATGGCAGGTAATTAAGTAAATGATGGCGGACTCCTGCGGACGGATCACTTACCGCATGCAGGTGATGCAGGTGGCCCTGCAGACGTCTGCAGACGGGCCCGCCCGCATCGTTAATCCCTAAGTATACGGCATTTAGGACAAGCTGCTTACCTAATATGAATGGTAGGTGCTCCGTTCAACAGGACACATAACTTCTTGAAGTATTTCCCGTACAATGGGTTCCTTTCCCCCAAAATGTTCTTTTAGCAATCCTGACATTAGAAGTAACACGTTTCGTGATTAAACCGCGAATTACAAATAGCTGAAAAAGCTTTACAGCTATCTCTAGAGGTAATCCACATTTATGTAATGAAAGCGAAGAACCCACAACAATGACAAAACGCCCTGAGTAATCGACCCGTTTCCCAAGCAGAATCTCGAGAAACCTCCCCTCTTTACCCTCAATTCCATTAGGTCACTTTTGAACTAAATAGTTTGTCATATACGATCATATATTCAATACTTCGTTTCAACTGCCACGATGTGCATTCAGCTGCCTCTACCAATGCTAAAACCTCCTCCGCAACCGCAATGCCAGGTAGAGGGTAGCCGAACTTTTCAAGCGCAACACACTAGACTTCAGAATTGACGAGGAGGGTGGCCCCGCCAGAGCAAAGAAAAGTTGTTCCTGGATTCCAGATGCCTCCAAAGCTCTGGGTATCAGTTTACCAAGCACGACTTACTATTCCGTAGTTCAAATTGTTCATGGCTGGCTAAAATGACCTTTCTCTCTAGTCTCCTTCTTTTCCATTGAACTGCCGTAGTTGTGCATTCATCTGCAGTGCGGCATGCCTTTTATAAGGCCATGAGATTTTTTGCACCGAGCAAGTAAATACAGTATTCAACCAATCCAACCATCAGACTTGCAGCTACCTCTCTTGCTCTGTAGACTGCCTGTGCAATAATTCAAGCATATTGCCGTCGGATCCACCCTAGTACATGTCCTGTAGATTGTCTCTTGATACCCCTGCCCAGAAAGTGCATGAGTCCACTGATAAAATTAAGTTTCTGTACAGGCATTTTGTTCTCTTTATTTTTTTTCATGTGACCACCTGAGGCGCATCGGTCACAATATACCTGCTGCTCAATTTCTAGTGACTTCAAACTTCTAAATGGCTAAACTAGTGAAAACCCTATTGAAGCTTTGGAGTTGGACCATTCTTGTGCATTGAAATGGGATTTGATTGCATTTCTATTTTTTAAACGAAATTTGGCATTTCTATTGATTTCCTGTAATACAAAGACATGTTCGAGAGGGGAAAAACACTAGCAGAAAACCAAAGCTCACTTTGAAGGTTAATTGGCAACGGGGGAGAATATTAAGGGTGAAAAAATCACGGGAAGCCAATGACTTCTAGCACCTTAATTAAGCATAATCATATGTCATAATTTACTACTATGTTGGTGTAGAACAGCATATTGAGGCTCTAATTATAAAGGCAAGAATTCATACGGTATTTGATAAGAAGACATTAGTATGCTCTATGATTTATTGATTTATACATCCATATCCAACTCAGGTTCACCTATGGCTCGAGCTAGTGTGACTCTGATTTTGTGCACTGGGGGTTGATCTGTAACACAATGCACTGTTTTCTCATCTGGAATTTCAGTTCCCAACACCTCCCATCTCTAATGGTTATCGGCTTATTGTCCTGCTTGAAAGCTAGCAGCAGCAATGGACTATAATTCGAGAAGGCACAAGCACCCGTTGGTTATCGCCCTGCTTCCTCTTTTAGTCTTCTGACCTTTTAATGGTGACGGTGAGATCCATAGCCCCAGCTCCTCACTTGTGCTCGTAGCCAGCATTGTGCTCCTCTTCTGACCTTTTAAAGTCAAGAAATACTACCTACCTACCTACCTACTGTTAAATAACTTTTCCCATTGTCCAGCAGGGTCCTCACATAGAGTACATCAGAGGAGTCAATAAGTTGTCAGCATATTTTAGTTGTAGTTTGAGATGATCGGATTAATGGCCAAAGAGGACAGTTCCTGTGGAATAGAAAGGCTGTTTGTGGCATGATTTACTATTACATGTATTATGAACATGACTTATCTTTCTGTATATTTGTAATAACATTTTGAATAACATAAATGGTCAAAAATGTAAGAAAAAAATCAATAATGACAAATATTTCGATATGAAGGGAGTACAACCGAAGCAAATGACACGGCTCCACTGGGGTATTATGGGAAATCCGAATCAATGGCTTCCGACTCCTATGCAAAGAGCACAATAACTGAAATCGTGCTCCTCACTTCCTCAGTCCTCACGATTTCAGACTGGACGCCAGCTCAGCAGTGCTTCCACTCTGACGTATACTCCTGCTACTTCAACATTATTGCAACAAATTTCGAGTCATATCCGTGCTGTTCTCATGTTCCAAGTCATCTTTCCCGTTACCATTTTAGCCTGCAAGGCCAAAAGGAAACTGCAATAGTCTGCACCATCAGCTCTAGTGAGTCCATGCTATGCGGCTATGAGCTTGCCAACCTACTGCTGTTTCAAAATATGCAAAACTTCAGGTACTTTTACATGTTTTTGTAACAGTACAAACATACATCATCATCATATATCTCTACACATACAAATGTACACTAGTGCCGAAGCAGATGCTGTCTGCCCAGAACTGTTAACGGTGTCTAACTTGCTGAAAACAGAATTCAGCCTGAAGTTAATGGGTTCTAGCTTCCATGCAGAGGGCATAATTTTTTTTTTTCTGGTAGCGCTTCTGAATCCTCACCATTTTAGGGAGGATGCCAGCTCCAGGAGAGATTCCACTTGCCGTATAGTCTGCATCTTCTCCTGCTGCTTCAACATGTTTGCAACAGATTCCGGATCATATCCAGTTTGTAGCTTATTCTTTTCTTGCTCAGCTTGAACCTCTTGAAGTAGCTCATCGACTTCCCTGACAAAATCTACCCTTAGAAGAAGATCATCATCCTGAGGTGGCAGCTCAATTCGCCCTTCATGCTGACATAAATAAAAGGAAATAATATAGAAAACAAGACATTCAGAATGTTTCTGTAGCATCTGAGGACCAAGACGACATAGACGACATAGAAAAGTAACTCAGAAGGAAGCAGTATATCCAGAACCAAACTATTAACTAGAATAGAGATATTGATTTTATTTAGACTCAGCTAATTTTCTACAGTGGATATGACAATATTTTATATATTGACAATCATAGTTTCATGTAGGCTTTGCTTCAAAATGAAATTGTGCTGCTTTTTATGTCAATGATTCCAAAACCTGAAAAAGAAAAGACTAACAGATTCTGCATATGGGTGGCTTATATATTTTTAAGTACGATATGGGTGGCTTATATAGTTTTAAGTACGATATGGGTGGCTTATATATTTTTTCCACCAGAAGTACAAAATGCAAGAGCAATGGCACAACACTAAATAGTTTTAAGTACGATATGGGTGGCTTATATATTTTTTCCACCAGAAGTACAAAATGCAGGAGCAATGGCTAAGAGCATTAAAGTTGTCAGTGCCTCTTCAGAAAAGTTGGTGCGCTCAACTCTTGACAAATCTATAACGGAAAGCCTTGTGAAGACATGGGAAAATCATTTGTACTGAAATGACATACCTTCTCCATGTTGAAACTAGCAGGAAAGACCACAGTGAATGGGTCCTCCCTTGGAAAAACTTCAAGCATGCGCTTTCTACATTTCTTTAACCACTTATCATCATCGCCTCCATCATGAAGATTAAGAAGGTCATTGAGTAATCTCATGGCAGGAGTTGCTTCACTCTTTAGAATCTCTGCCTACATTCAGATTTGCTAATTCCGATTAACCCATAACACACCAACAAGAGAATTGGAAGAAAAGATAGAATATCTCAACACTCGACGTATATAGACAGCCATCTAACTATGATTGAAGGTACAGCTGTGCCACTTACCTCTACCCTTCTATATAAGAGATCAAGGCTTCTGATGGTATCCCGCTCGTCCTGTAGGTAGAACAGAATGTCAAATATCCAAAAGGTAGAATTGATTATTAACTTACGAGAAAAATAACATCTTAGATATCTTTCCATTATGCTGAGAAATTAGGAAAGCATGAAAGTAATGAAATGAAGTAACACTGTTTACAGACAAAATAATTAGTACTATGGTAATGCTATATAGAAATATAAATGAGCGCCAACAAAATGGGATTTTAAGAGCTCCCAGCAAATATTTGTATTTAAGAAAATCTTTTAAAGTCCAAACTGCAAGAACTTGACCTTTAGGAAAGGATAAACAATCCATAAAATAATATAGCTCATGATTCAACAGAGAAATTGTACATACATCACGCCGAGCAACATCAAGTCGATTCCAAATGACCATAAGAACAAGTTCAGTAAGGTCTCCTCTTTCAGCAGCCTTCTCAATTTCCTGCACATGAGTATAGTAGCAGTTCATCAATAAAATAAACTTTTCTGGAAGTGAGTTTTTTAGAAAACAGGGTCCTAGGTAGCAAAATGCAAGTTCAGGGAATACTAACTGTAAATTTCATTTCTGTGGTTCTCTTAATCAGTATAAGGGAATCATGTAAATACATTGATGCTCACACTTTGGAGTCAACTTTTGGTAAAGATAGCAGATGTACCTTAAAGATAAAGAGAGGGAAAAACAGGATAGCAAATTGGGGGAATTATTTGCACCTTGAAGAAGGCAAAATGGGGTGTTAGATTACCTCCTCAACATCTTCACCAGCTCTTATGAAACTTGAAACTAAAATCCTAGCTTTGCGAACTTCTTCCTGTGGGTAAGCTTTCAGGCGCATGCCTATTTCTCGGTATTCATTTGTTATTCTTTCCTCCTCTGCCTCCTCTTTCTGCCGATATGCATGCCATTCCTTAGTCCTCTCCCGCTGACGGGCTTGCCACTCCTGCATGTGGAAGTATATGTGATATCCAGATGCAGAAAAATAGTTAATTCTGATATTTGGTAAAATCATGGATACCATTGGTCAACTCATATAAATATAACAGATGAAGGAAATTTGACAGAGTGATGCTGTTTTTTTAGGTTAAGGATAGTCTGACTTCGACCATTCAAGAATGAATGTATACATCCCCAAGAGGAAACAAACGCAACCCTTAAGCCAGAGTGATGCTGTTTAATGAGAATGTATACATCTTACAGATAAAATACATGTTATCTTTGAGAAAATAAACAAAAATCCAGATATCACAGTATACTGTTTCCAACAGGCAGGTCACAGTGAATGGAGATGGATGGCACTGGTAGCTATGAAGCTGTCATTGCAACTCGACGCAGGGTGTGCAATATGTGAGGAACACCTGTGCTGATAATAAATTGGCCCTACAGGCTAAAATTTGGTGGCAGCAGAATGATTCAGAAACGGTGTGTGAAGAACCATAGACGATGCACATTTGGTATACCTATCGAAGACAATTGTGATTGTAGTTGTTTGCTAAAGAAGTGAAGAACAATCCTGAGTACTGAGGTAATAACAGCTACATAGAACTTCTGGTGGTATCAGGAAAATTGCAGCTCCAGTGGATTGCCCATCATCAGCACCATGTATCTAAAGACGAGGAAAAACAAAAGGATCTATCTATTTATCCAAAAAATGAAATGTTTTTTTAACACTAAGTACGTAAGCAGCATATGTTCCTTGTCACATCTCCCGGTTAACAGCATGCTTGTCGATCCTACCAACCAATTCACCCATAACGAGATGGGATTAAGCTTGCGTACCCCCCGCTCGATGAAATACCTCAGCAAACTAACCACGAAATGGCCCATACCTCGTCGTAGAACTCGGGCGGCATCCCCTCCAGCTCGGCCTCCTCAGCAGCTGCAGCCCCCTTGGTCTTGTCCACAGCTGCAACAGGCCAGCAGAAGAGGCGGTTATTGGTCAGCAACAAGCAAGCCAAGTACAGAGGAGCGGGCCGTGCCCGCCAAGTACAGTTGTCGAAGCACCAAACGAACCTGAGATGGGGAAGAGGGGCCTCGCGGGGCGGAGAGGGCTCGGGCGCAACGGAGTGGCGCGCCGGGGGCCGGGGACGTGGGGACCGGCGGAGAAGAGTAACGGCGAGGCCGGCCTCGGCCGTAGAGAGGCGGGCATCGCGGGCGCCATGGCGGCCATATCGCGCGAGCACGGCCAACGAGCTAGCAGAGCACGGAGCAGAGAGGGTTTTGGGTCGACACAAGATTTTGCGTGCGGGCGAGCCGCCGAGCCGGCTTTGCAGTGATTGTAATGTAAGGTTCAAAATTACCGGCAAATCTATCCAACCAAAATTACAGACTTGACCGTGAGTGACCTTGGGTTGGGCCGTATGTTTTCCATTAAACAAACATCACCCGCAAAATCTTTACCTTTCTCACTTTGGAAACCCACGGCCCACGTACGTGGGAGACAAATGGGTTGGATAATCAATAAACAACATTAGGAAGGAAAGAAAATGAAATAAGGTTCCACATGGCAAAGCAGTAGCCTCTGCAGATCGATGAACTGATATTATACTGATTCAATGCTTTAGAAATGTTTAAGGTATTTGCATAAGCTTAAAAAATAACCCTGGCAACAATGCATACTGCAATACTTCCACAGATCCACAAGAAATCAGCACCACAGTACTTTTTTTTCCAAACAAAAATGCTGCTGTCGTCGAACTTATTTCATCACATCATGCGGCGTATAATATATTGTTCAGACCTTTAGGCTTTAGGGAAATCAACAATGCCCAACCACATGGATCCCTTGCATCCTGTGTGATAAAAAAAAGGCAAGAGGGGGGCCAACGGGAGAAGCATGACAAGCACGTCGCCAATGTTTATGCTTTATAGTCCTTTAACAGTTCTTTATTCTTGCATCGTTTGTCTTGTATCAGTATATCTGTTGGGGTTCGGCGAACCCGGTGTAACAAAACAGTCATGGCCCAACCACTTGTAATTGATGTATCTTTAACCAGAAGTATTATTCAACAATATGGCAGCCTAAGGCAACGGCATTGGCTGCCATGGGTGCTACCAGACTTATGTTCACCTCACCCCTCGGTCCTGGAACGGACCTTGCGTGCCCCTGCAATAGTTCCAATTCAAATACAAGAAACAAACAACAAATTAGTTTGGTAAAAAAAAGATAATGTGTGTATTTGTATCGTGTATATGTCAAGATAAACACAAGCAAAGAGCAATGTGTGACTAGATAAATGAACCCTCATAACATTACTGCAAGAGTACAACATTATGCTCAAATCAATTTCCCGAAAAAAGTGTAGAAATATAATATCCACGGAACAGACTAAAACATAAAGACACAAAATTTCTATTGTGTGTTACAAATAGAATGAACTATACTACAGCAATCAATCTTGTGAAGATAACAAAATTTCCTACTTTCCTGTATAACTTTAGAATCTGACAAGCAACAAGATAAAACACAAACTAGTAATTTACATAGATAACATATAGTACATATACACAAACATAAAAACACAAACCGTATAATATTTCATCAGGTAAAATGGAAAAAAAATGCATATACATCATTTAGCAAATGGTTTCTTTCTAAAAGCCTACACAGTAAGACCCAATCATGTATAATTCATCTAGATATTACTGTCAACAAAACATGTTTGTTCCTGTACAAAAGCATCATCAAACAAAGCACTAATATATTTATTATAATGAAAGGAGCGTTTTACGAGTTTCCAACTAATACAGAACTCCGAAACATAACCTAACTGAACACCTACATAGTTTAAATTGAACTAGGCTGTCAGAATCAGTCAACATAGAAGAAACGAAGAATGCATTCTTCTACAGCAAGAGTTGTGCCAACAAATGAATATCAGAATAAATTTTATCAGGAAACAATGATATACCACATCTATTCCATTAATATCCAGAAAGTTTAAAAGATACTTTGCCAAAATGACAATATGGAAAGAATCTTTAAAGATGAGGAAATTCACATCCAACAAAATAGTAAGCCTACTCACAGAGAAAAAGGTACTATGCAGGTTAACCAAAAATGATCATAATAAGCCCAAACACCCAAAAAAGCAGCTACATATTCCAAGCCATGAAGAAAACATAAGAATTATAGACCAGACAACTTAAACACACATGAAACACAGAATCTCTGCCAAAATGCAACAAACTGTACAATCAAGCATATCTAATATAGGAAAATGATACACCGAATCACCACACCGCCTATTAAAAAAGGATAATGGCACTACCTTTTACCCATATACTTCATTTTCCAAGCCCAATTCAAGAGAAGAAACACAACAGTCTAAATGTGGACTGAAAGAGTCCAAGTTTCCCTATTGATAACTAGAAGAATTTTTACTTTTATGGTTCACTTGATAACAGTAAGAAGTGCTAGAATTTGTGGCACTATAAGCCAAATGTATGAGATTTGTTTATCTCAGGCCGGGCAAAGTTTCCTTTGGCTTGTAGATAAGTACGTTCACAGGGCCAGTTTAGCCAAAAACAGATTTCCAAATCAGGTCCCACACATTAAAGAAACTAAAAGGCCTTGCAGATACAACCACGGATGTTGTCCAATAATTGAGTTCGATGAGATGACAAAGTGTTGATGTCAAATCCTCACACCCAACATATCTAATGCTATGCATATCATCTGTAATGGCATATCCTGGTATTCATTTCTACAATATCTAGCCCCAGGAATGAACATATTGGTGTAATCAAGGACCGATTAGTACAATTTCAAGTTGCTTTCATGGTGAATCTATTTTCTCATGCACAATACAGAAAATGCTCACTTCCAGGTAACTTGCAGCACCTCAAAAATCCTACCAAAGTAACTTCTTTCTATGCACGATCAAACTATAAATCACCATGTCTCAAAAGTCCCAACTGGTTACAAGCTCCACAAGTAAAGAACCTCATGAAAGTTCTTGACATTAGGGATCCTAAAAAACATCAAAGATAATAAAATTAGATATCACCCATGGTCATTTGTGTTAAAAATGACAACCTCGATCAACAGAGAAATCAATTCTTGTGGATTAAACAGTAGTGTGTTTACAATTGAAAAGGCTATTCCGTGAGAATAATGCACCTATCAAGAGACCAACTTGAACATGGAGATGGCTCAAAACATCATTGACGAGTAAGCTTAATCACTTTGATAACTTTGGCATCCATTTGGCTAGGTGCCTAACTTCTGGCAATAGACCATTCACAGCTGAAGACTGATTCTTTTTTTCTTTTGCAAACTCGTGACAAACAAGATATACCCTACAAGCTATGGCACAAAAGGCTGAGAATCACGGGACGAACGCAGGTCAACTGAACTCAGAAAATGAAGCTGACTAGACTAAAATTCCCACCATCATCATGAGACAAATAAACAGGGTACATTCTCAAACATGCATCCTAGACGAGTCAGAACTAGACACGGTCGACACAATATGGCTACATTTACATACATAAATGTATTAACAGACATTGATGCCTCAGGGGGCATGGTTGATTGTTTGCACATACAGAAACAGATTAACAGGGCATACTATCTCAAAAATGAAGAGAACAACCAACGAGAGGACCTCAAATTAACAACACAACTGACACCACTGCACTAGAACAAGAAAATGGCATGGGTAACTAACGTGTCAGAGAACCGTTAAATTCTATTGCCATGGAAATAGCAAGACTAAAGTTTGGCCGGTGGACCGAAGTAATCTTGTAGAATTTGCAAAGTAACGTGACGTGGTCAACGAGAACTCACTTCTTGTTCCGCCGCTTGCTCTTGGGGACGCCCCATCCCTCGAGCTTAGCGACGGGACAGCCACACCGGTTGCGGAAGAGCAGCACGGCACGGCCGTTGGGCGGAGCCATCCGGCGGAGCTCGGCGCGGAGGCACTCGTAGTCCGGGTTGTTCCCGCCCTGGCCGCCCTTCCACGGCAGCGACTCGATCTCGCGCCACATGGCCGCGTCAGCGCCCCCGACGGTGCTTCCGGCGCCGGTGCGCACGGCCTCCTCGGTCTGCAGCTGTACGTCGAACTCCAGCGCCTTCCGGAGCCCCCGGCATCGCGGGTTGCGGCAGCGCCGGCGCGGGAGCCGGCGGCAGGAGAAGAACGCGGCGGCGGCGAGCACGGCCGCCGCCGCGAGGTAGGGCAGCGCGGCCGCGGTGTGGGCGAGCGCGGTGGCGACGGGGGGCGCGGCGAGCAGCGGGGAGAGCGAGCGCGCGACGTGCGCGAGCGAGGAGGCGAGCAGGAAGGAGAGCGAGAAGAGAACGAGCAGCAGGATGAGGAGATCGAGCGTCGCCGACGACGGCGTGTGCCTGCACGTCGTGCACGCCGACGGCGAGACGGAGACGCTGTTGTGGTGCCCGTTGGTGCTGTGGTTGTGGTGGTGGGCCCCGCCTCCTCCAGCTGAGGACCGGGAGGAGGACGCGGGGCGCATCGCCGCTGCGGCGGCGGCTGCTGCGGTGGAGGCGGCGGCGGGGGCAGAGCGGTGAGGGGAGAGGAATGGCCGGAGCATGACGCGGCCGGCGCGGGGGATTAATCGGCGTGCGGATTTGGGGCGAATTAAATCGGGATCCGATTCCTTGCGTGCCTTGTTTATTGTGGTTTTCTCATTTCTGCCTTCCGGAGCGGGGTTTTGCTGCTGCCGCTTGGACTTTCCCCTTTTTCTCCCACCTTTCTCCCTAATCGCGATTAGTCTACGTCATTAGCGGCTGCCGCTAATGCGATCGGGTCGCCAGCGGGAGAGGAGGAAGCGTCGAGTGGAGGCGAGCAGGGAAGAGTGGGGGTGGGGAAGGGTGTGGGTGGATCAGGATCCGTCACGCATCAAACCGACGGCAAAAAGAAGAGGCGCACAATTTGTATTGAACGGGATGCGCAGATTTGACTTTGCTATAGGGCGTATATCATTCTAAAATCGAAGCAACCTACTAATGTTGTAAAAAAAACTGTGGTCATTCAGAGAGAAAAGCATGTGTCAGATCATCATTTGTATGGGGATTCGGTGTGCGTTTGATTTAATTTATGCTCACGTTTGATATGTTTTGGCCACGGGAGGCTGGTCGCGACGAGCGCATTTTTCAAAATTGAGCAGGGTTATATTAGCGCGTGATTTCTCCGTTGGAATCGTGAAGATTAATGTAACGATGTGTGGCCTACTGTCGTGTGTCGGTGTGTGCATTGTTTGCCCCGTCCGCGCTGTATTCTAGACAGCTGTTGTCAAACTCAAACGGAAGTATTAACGTCATGTACTTATGTTTATACATTTAAAAAGCACAGCAATTGCTACAATCAGCACTCGTTAATTCTCTTTCCGAAACTTAGTACTCCTATTTTGGCAGCATTCAAGTTGGTGCCCTGGCGCGGCCTCCTCAGCAAGCCCAACAAACTATTCACTTGGCCCAAATAAGTTGCGTCAGTCACCAGCCCACTGCAAGCCCACCGGCCACTGCCGCCCCTAGCGCGCGTCTCTTTAACCCATTCTGCGCCACAACCCAGAATTTTTTTATTTATATTTATTTTGTCATGATTTTCGAAAAATAAATGGTCGAATCAAAATTTTCGAGAAATGTACATCTGGCGCCGTACCCCACGGCGGCAGGCTCCTGCCGCCGTACACCACGGCGTCAAGTCCTTGCGCGCCGTGGGGCACGGCGGCGGGCGGGCGGCGCGCGAACCCCTCACGGCGGCAGGTCCCTACCGCCGTGCCACACGGTGGCAGGGTCTTTTGTTTACTTTTTTTTAGCTTTTCATGTTTAAAACACTTTTAACCTTTTTAAAAATGACAAACTAATAAGTGTAATCATAATCACAAGGGATTATCCTAATCAACAAGTAGATGGAAATAATTTATACAAAATAATGGTACAAGTAGTACTACATCTAAATGCGTCGGCCCCTCTTCCCCCTAACAGCTCTAGCGCCAGCCCAGGTGTGGTACGGGTCGTACATCCAGGGGTCAGGTGCCCTGATCACCCGCGGTCCTAGCTGGTCGGGAGACGGTGTCACCATGGCTGCCTGCGACGAGCCTGCAGCATCCCGGTGTCGCTCCGCCGGCCGGTGTCGCCCTGCCGCCCGCCGGTGTCGCTCCGCCGCCGGCCGTGGTCGCTCCGCCGGCCGCCGGGGTCAACTGTGATGGCTGAGTCAAAACCGGTGGTGGTTGTGTCAACTGTGACGCGCCAACCTCCTTGGCCTGCTGCGGGGCGGCATCCATGGTTGCGAGAAAGTCACCGTACCCAAACTCATCCCAGCCCAGCTGGTCCTCGGCGAACTTGTCGAAAGTAGGCTGGAACATAGGCGGAGTGGACGACGAAGGAATATCTGTCGCCGGAAACTGAAAGGCCGGCGGTCTGGAACCTCCTAGTGGACAGATCGGCGGCGGCTCCTGCTGTCGAGGCCCGGCTGTCGGAAAAGGCGGCGGTCGCCCTGTACGATTAGAATATAGTATAATCACAAACGCACAATAATTGCGTGCATTAGTTGAAAATAAGGTCTACTGAAAGTACCTACGTCGGGGGAGCAAACGGCCGCTGCACGTAGGTGTGCGGGCCCTATGCCCGTGGGTGTTGCTGTGCCCTCAGAGCCAAGAACCTGCCGGCAAAGGTGGCAGGCGTCGACTGCGGAGCCGCTGTCGAGGCGGAGCTCGAGGACGACGCTGGGTGGCACGGAAGGAGAGGAGTCTCTACGGCCCCGGCGTAGTTCACAACGGCGGAGTACCTCTTGGTCGCAGCGATGATCCTCTCGTACGTGCTCCGGTGCTCCTGAGGCCCCCAGGAGAAGCACTGCCCCATCGCGGCCGATGCGAGCCGCACGACCTCAGCCAGCACGTCATGCTGCGCACAAAATTAGAAACACATGTTATAATGAAAAGTCATATGAATGTAATATGTTTGCAGTATTATAGCTTACGCTGTGTCGGTGGTCTGGTCTCGGCGCACCGGGTACGTCGCGTCCGACAGGACCCTGTCGTGGTCCGGGACAGGTGGCAGTGGCGGGGTAGCAGGCACGTACGTCACCCGCGTCCGCGTCCTCGGTAGGTACCACTGAAGGTAAGCTACCCAGGCGGCACCGTCGTGAAGGTGGTGCTCGATGACGACGTTCTGCTCGTGCGCCGCGGACGCCCACTCTGCCAGGTACGGTTGCAGCCTGTCGACGAACAACGTCGCTGCAAGCACGCCCTTACACGTCCACCTAGCATAGAACATGAAACATAAAATTATTGGCAACTGAATATTTGTAACAGAAAATACTTAGAACTGTCAAATGGTAGCTCACCTGTGCGCGGTAGGCGGCAGACGTGGCGCAGCGAGTACTGGCGGAACCTGGAAGAGGCCGAACTGCCTCATCACACGGTGGACGGCATACTCCTCGACGTAGACGTCAAAGACCAGTTGTCGCCGCGTCATCCAGTATGCCTGGTCTCGGGAGCACAGGGACGAGAGTCCCTGTGGTGCGCGGGCAGCGACCATGGCAGGAGCGTATGACGTCCACCGGACCTAGGCATCGACCATCCGGTCGATCTAACCAACGAAGTACTTGTAGGCCTTCTTCGGCTGCTCCCCAGCCCAAACGTGCTGCAGAGAACGAGAAAAGTTAAGTGAATCGAACTACAAAACTCATAACGCGAAGAATCACGTAAAGGGAGATCATTACCTTCCGAAGATACCACAGAGAACCCATGGCGAGGAGGTCCGCTGGGTCGGTGCCGTCGGCCGACGGCTCGTACTCCGAGAGGTCCGTCCTGGGCTGACCGGTGTCGAACCACTCATGGATTCACAACTGGAGCAGGAGAGGGCACCCCAGAAGGATCACCTCCCTACTCGTCGGCCTTGTCACTGTCGAACACAACCCCCTGTAGGTAGCTGCCAGAACAGCGCTGCCCCAGCTGATCGGTGCCATCTGCTCGAGGGGTGCGTCGACGATCCTCTAAGGGGGATCATGCTCCGCGACACAGAGTCTCCCGCTGACTCGCAGAACAGCACCCACCCGAACAGCCAGAGCAGGTAGACCTACAAAAACCTGTGTGACGTCTGGTCATCAGCATCGTCCATCATGTAGTCAGCCTGCACACACACAAAGGTCTGTCGTCACATTCTTTTTAAATGCATACAAACATTGAAAATAAGAGTTAGAATCACGCACGCTGAACTGTTGGATCCAAGTCCAGGTGGGCCCGTGGGTGTCGACGAAGGGCACGTACGGCGCCGACACGTGATCGTTCCGAGGAACGTTCGCGAACCGAGCAAGGAAGTCAGCCTGCCACGTCGCGGGGATATCGATTGGCCGCATCGCCTCGCCAGCACACGGCAGTTCTCCCAACATCGCGACGTTCTCCAGACTGAGAGTCATCTCGCCGACGGGGAAGTGGAACGTGTGCGTCTCTGGTCGTCACCATTCCATGAACGCGGCGATCAACGGAGGAGTGAGGGAGGAGTGTGGGAGAGGTCGGCGGCAGGGGCTCGGCCCCTTATATAGGTGCGGCGCTGCCGCCGTGGCCCAAGGCGGCAGGAGCCCTAGCGCCGTGGCCGGCGGTAGGAATCCTGCCGCCGTGCCCCACGACGGTGGCAACCTAGCCCCACCGGCCAGTGCTGTCGAGTGTTGGCGTCACCCCTAATGTCATGCCCCATGGCGGCAGGAACTCCTGTCGCCGTGGGGTACAGCGCCAGATGTACATTTCTCGAAAATTTTGATTCGACCATTTATTTTTCGAAAATCATGACAAAATAAATATAAAAAAATTTTGACAACCCACAAGCCACAACCGGCCAACCCTAATTCGCCAATCCACTCGACTTGACCATTCCAGGCGGTGCCGCGGCGGCAGGCAGAGGCGGTGGCGGCTCTAGCACACCACTCGCCAGTGGACTACAGCGGCGCCTCCCCTCCCACCCTCCACATGACGCAAGCACACAATAGCCTAGCAGGTGTGTACGTAGCGCAAGCGAGAGGAGCTGTGGCGCAGCGACGAGACCGCGAGAGCGGAAGGAGCCGCGGTCGGCGTTCCCGTGGGAGGAGCTGCGGCTGGCGACGGCCGGGCGGTGAGGTGATCTGCGGTGACTGGTGTACAGGAGGGCAAGCGAGGTGAGTTGTGGCCTGCGGCGGCCGGCATTCCCGCAGCAGGATCTGCGGTGACCGGTGTTCCTGCTGGAGGATTTGTGGCTGGCAGCGGCCGAGCGTCAGGGTGATCGCGGTGGTCGGTGCACAGGAGGGCAAGCGGGTGGAGCTCCGGCAAGCAGCAGAGACCTCAGGAAGATCTGCGGTGGCACTGGTTGTGTCTTCGGTGCTGTGCAGAAAAATAAGATTGTCGGTTTTACCAGAAACCGAAACCGAACTTGTCGGTTTTTAGTTTTTTTACTGATCGGTTGTTGGATGGTGGACAGAATTGTCGGGGTGTTTGGATCCCTCTAGTCCCATGAGACTAGAGACTATAGACTAAAATTTTTTAGTCACAACCCTTTTGGAAGGTGACTAAAACTAACAACGATTAATGGTTCTTAACATTAAATTGTTCTTTCTCCCTCCTTTCTCTCTCCTCTCCTATCTCTTGTTGGGTCCACAGAATTAATGGTATGAGCAATTAATTAGGTGAGAGAGGGTGTTTTAGTCACCAAAAGTTGGGGTATGGGTGACTAGAGACTAAACTAGTTTTAGTCACCCTTTAGTCAAGGGTGTTTGGAGGTTTAGTGACTAAAGATGACTAAAACTAGTCTCTAGTCCCTAGTCATGTGCGATCCAAACACCCTCTAAAACTGAATGCCCATCTCCCATCCCCAGCTGAGCGAGCCCCACGATGGATTCGGGCGAGGCGACGCGGACCACCAGCCCACCGATCCCTTGGCTCGCTGCAAGAGGGGCTCGGCCGCAGCCGGCAAGGCAGCTACGGGTGGCCTCCGGTCGAGGCAGGGCGTGGTCACCGGCGTGAAGCGAGGTGGGCAGGCGGCCGTCGTAGGATTGAACCAAGAGCACACCACGACCACTAGTATGGGGGAAGTAGGACACTGAAGCCTGGAGCAGACATAGGCGAGCAGGAGCGTGGAGACCAGCGGCTGGTTGGGTGCGCGACTGGTGTAGGGCGCAACGCCGGAGTTGACGAGGAGCATGGACACAGACGACGCAGTATGGGAGGCAGGACGGGCCGCGCTCCAGGAGTCCAGGTGGATGAGCTCTGGTTCGCTCGGGCGTGCGGGAAGACATCGCCAGATGTGCTGGAGCTCAGCACCGCTGCAGCCCACCGGACTGCCGGTGCACGATGTGGCCGCCGTCCGAGAGGAGGAGGGGGTGGCGACCAACGCATATGCGTGGTGGAGATGTTTGGGGAATGGGGAGGAGAGGGTGGCGACTGGTGCAGGTGTGGGAGGATGCTTGGGCTCCGACCGAGACAGGCCGCGGTGGCGCGGAGAGAAGGCGGTGCGCAGTAGGGACCAGCCATGGACCGCGCGGAGCAGCGGCAGAGGCAGTCGTGACACCGTGGTAGAGTAGGAGAGAGGAGGTAGTGACGAGGATAAGGATGGAGTACAGGTCCCACACGAAATTAATGTCGTAGTAAGACTGTTGGGTGGATTAAGTATAGAGTCTACTATATCCTACATTGACATCAATATCCTGCTATAGTCATTACGGGTGTCCTATAGCTGTGGTTACAGATGGATTACTTGGGCTGCCGTCACTAGAGATGTTTTATTTTTTGAGAATGTCACTAGAGATGTTGGAGCTGGACAAAATGGTAAACGAGTTGCCCATGGTGACCAATAGGTATCATGGTCACCAACTCACCATCACTAGACACTAGATAGCTCCAGCGGGATTATTATTCAAGCTCACACACGGTAAGATCCTGCTAGCTTAAACACTTCCCCCTTTCTCTGGATGGCCCGGTTGCATATGCTCGGAGAGCTTGACGACGGTGCTTGGGTGTAGGGACATGTCCCTGTACTGGCACTACTGTTGTATCACTTTTTCAAAATGAAAATTCAATCTCCTACAAATGCTCTAATCTTTGGTGAAAATGATGTGAAATCATTCTCGTCAATCTAATCCCCTCTAGGTCCTCGTTAATTAATAATTTGAGATTAAAAATTTCCAAAGAGAAAACAATACTACATCAACCACTAGGACACGGAAGAACCACAAAGTGACAAAATGATACTAGTAGATTGAGAGTCATCAATCCCTTGTGGCCTCACATTCGTCTTTGACTCCAGGCTCGCGCGCGTATAGAAGATAGAGCATCGGTTCTCCGATCCGGGCGCTAGCATCGGACGGGTCCGTGGCCGTTAGTTCTTAGGATCCTCAATCGTCAACCGTTAGATCTAAAGACTACCGAGTAAATGTTGCGAGCGTGTTGTGAACGTGTTGCGAAAATGTTGTGAACGCGGTTGCTTTGCAACATCCAACATCAGGAGTCTTTCTTCTCTCCTCTCCTATGTTGCGACTATATTACGGCCATGTTGCGACCCCGTGTTGCGTGCAACATCCAACATCAGGAGTCTCTTCTTCCTTCTCCTCAACACAACACCCAACACCACATGTCTGCGACATCGAAACTCAACATCCACAACATTAAAATTTAATGTTTGCAACACCCAACAACACGACACTTTTTTAAAATATTCGCATGGGGCACTTGCAAACATCTCAAGAACACAGATGCAACATGTGTACAACGATTTGCAAACATAAACGAGAAACGGTTACATCCTGAAGACGAACGATTGCAACATGTCAAGAATAACATCCACAACATTCGAAAATAACATCCGCAACATCGAGATCTACTTTTGTAACATTGCAACATCGAGATCTACTTTTGCAACATCAAAATGAAACACTTTCGACATTTCTTCGTAACCTCTGGAACATCCAAAAGGTACTCTTGCAACATACACCAATACCAATGTGCTGCTCGCCTGCAGGGCCACTGGGAGCTCCTCATACTTGCTGCAATTGATTGGACCCTAAAGCATCAGAATCGAAGCGAAACTCTCGATTCCCGAACTACTTGAAGCTAAGAACGTAAGTGGACACAAAAATGTGGGAGGCAATCGACGGATCGGGTGCTTACGAGGCGACGAGCATGGCGGAGACGCCGAGGACCTGCAGCCTCTGCCTGTTGAAATAGTTAACAACTTGTTGCAACATTAGAACGAGGCTGCTGCAACATCAAATTGATGTAGCTGCAACATGAGAAAAAGAGTGTTGCCTTTACAAAATCAGTGGGCGAGCAGAACATGCCCCATTGCAAAATGAATCCGCACCTCAACATCTCAAATTAACCTTTGCAACATGCAAAATCAAACATTGAAACATCCAAAAATACTTGTAGAGAGAGGCAAACAAAAATCAAAGGAAGAGGAGGTCCAGGCCGTAGATCTAGCTGGCTGTCGGCCGCCCGAAGCTCCTCTGCACGCTGAGGAGGAAGCAGCAAGTGGCGCGGTCGCCGGAGCGCGCGGACGCGAGGGAGCACGCCTCCACCCGCGGCGACGCGGCCCTCCCGGCGTCGAGCACCGCCCCCGGCCGGCACGGCGCGACTCGCCCCTAGTACGGGGGAGCGGCGGTCGCACGGGAGCAGCACCTCCTTCCGTGGCTCGCCGACGAGAGAGAGTTGCATCGCCGTCGGGTAACGGAGAGCCCCCTCCTCCGGCTGCTCATCGGCCTCGAGCCGGCGCGACCCTCACTGGGGGCCTCTCGTGCCGTTGCCGTTGCCGCCGCTCCCACCGACGGAGAGGTTACTGATGGGGGTGGATGGAAAAGGAATGAGTGGTGGGGGGCGTCCGTGTGGGGTGGGGGATAAGATCGTGAGTGGGACCCACCTCCGATTTTTTTGGCCGGGTCGCAGGTCATCCGTCCGGAGTGGCGCGCATCCTCCGGGCGTCCGTTTGTGAGCATTTCCGATAGAGCATAGGACGTCTAGGGTCCTTGTCGCCAATTCGCCATGACCCAGAGGAAGACCACCATTCATCCCAAGCCCCAAACACAATTCTAAAACAAAACAAAGCACATTTGCACAAGGAAGTGGAGCGTTAGCATGACGACAGCAGCCCCAGGCGGCAAAAGGCGGAGGAAGAGCGTGAGATGGCCAAGTCGACAGTCTCCGCGGTAGCCAGCTGCCTTGGCCGACTTGCCGGCCAGGAGGCCACGTTCCTGTGTGATGTGCACGACGAGGTGCAGCACTTGAGAGAGGACCTCAGGTCTATGAAGATCAATCTGAGCGCCGCGGCGGACGCCCAGAGCGGAAGCGGTGGTGATGTGCTCGCCGAGGACTCGGTCCGCTGGCTCAGGGACGCGACATACGAAGTGGAGAACATAATCGACGTCGTGGATTACCGGGCGAAGAAGAACAGCCAGCGCAAGGGCCTGCTGGGCGCCATGTCGAGGTACGCGCACAAACCCGCCGATCTTGTGGCCCTTCACATGCTCGGCGACGACATTCTTCAGGTGAAGAGGAGGATGCAGGAAATTAAGTCCAACAAATAGATTTTGAACGCCATCGATGCTGGCGGGCGTGTGACTGCGCGCGCACAAGTGCTCAGTGCTCATCGTGCGAGCCTTTCGCGTGCGGCTGCAGCAGCAACCGGTGATGACCCCATGGTTGGATTTGAAGGCGACTTAGAGCAAATAGTGGGCTGGTTGCACTGTCGTCGGAAGGCTCAGACCACGCCCCTTTGCTCTTGCAAACCTCCAGTGCATGCACATCTTTCTGGCGATTTAAGTTTGAAAACTTTTGACCTAATTATGACGGATACAAAGATACGATTGCACAGGCCTGGAACTGCCCCTGGTAGGAACAGGAGGTTGATGCCTTTCGAGTGCTTGATTACAAATTGCATAACACTGCAAAGGCACTTAAAAGTTGGAGTGCGAAGCATGTGGGAAGCATTAGGCTCCAACTAGCAATTGCCAAAGAGTTGGTGCTCGGTTTCGACAAAGCGCAAGATATACGACAGCTGGCACTGTGACAACCCGCCCAGGAAAATACCGTACTATCGCCTAAGACCGATCCACTTTGGTCATTAAGCGATAATAAAGTATCATCCTGTCGTTAGTTGCCGGGTTAACGCCCGGTAAATCACTTGAAAAGCACAAGGATCAAATATATGCATTAAAACTCACTCGAAGGCGAGTCCAGAGATACAACAACATTGAAATCCAAATTCGTACCCGGAAGGGTTTAATTATTACAAACCATAGTTTTTGTCATGACGAAACAGTTCAGAGTTTTCGAAAAGCAGCGGAAATAAACTAACGGAAGTGAAGACACCACGGGAGGCCATCCATGATGCTTTCAGTAGTCGTCCTCCACCCACTCCAGCTCCCAGCCGGGTGGGATCTCACGAGAATAGGTTCCTAGATAGGAATCACATTATATCCTAAATGGATTGCTCACGTGGTAAGAGCATGGGATCTGGGCTCCGGTCCAGTGGTTATGTGGGATAAGTTTTTGAACGTACTAAGCACATGTCGGGTATGGGACCGGTAAGCCTAGTACCTTAATGAGACGGCTAGGGATGGAACTGTCACTACTCTTGGGATTCGCTCTCACGGCATGCTACCGTTGGTGTATGGTGATTCTGGGTGTACTGGGTGGGACATGCCAGATAGCCTGCACCAAAGACTGTGGCCTTTCATCCCGACCCAAGGATTTTTGGGGACGGCCTGGGACAGCTGTACCTTAGTGGGCAGCCTACCGTGTGTTTGGGTCTACCTTGCATGGTTTGAATCAATCGATTGTCGGCCTCTCACCGTTATCCGAGACTACTTACTCCACTAGTCATGAGATCCCTAATGATGGAAGTTGATGAATTCTATGCTTGATTAATTGTATTGGACAACTTTGTTTGTACTAGTTGCCTAATGTAGTAAAGATTAAACCTACTAGAACTTGTGCTAAAATCTTGAAAGTAAGGACCTACTCTTTGTCACTTTTTAGCAAAAGCAACCCAGTAGCCAAAAAGCCTTTCATGGTCTAGATTTGGTGAAGTAGATATCACCGACGGGTAGGACTTGCTGAGTATTAGTATACTCAGTCTTGCTATAATGTGTTGATCCAGGTAATGCCTTCAGTGATGTGTGGCCCGGAGAGATCCCGCCCGGCTGGGAGCTGGAGTGGGTGGAGGAAGACTACTGAAAGCATCATGGATGGCCTCCCGTGGTGTCTTCACTTCCGTTAGTTTATTTCTGCTGCTTTTCGAAAACTCTGAACTGTTTCGTCATGACAAAAACTATGGTTTGTAATAATTAAACCCTTCGGGGTACGAATTTGGATTTCAATGTTGTTGTATCTCTGGACTCGCCTCCGAGTGAGTTTTAATGCATATATTCGATCCTTGTGCTTTTCAAGTGATTTACCGGGCGTTAACCCGGCAACTAACGACATGATGATACTTTATTATCGCTTAATGACCAAAGTGGATCGGTCTTAGGCGATAGTACGGTATTTTCCTGGGCGGGTTGTCACAGGCACCCCACGAGTGGGCGCTCCGAAACAAGATGAAGCTGCACTGTTTGGGCCTAGCGTCTCTCATGTGGACTGTGATGAGGCAAAGGTCCAGGATCACCTATCTAGCTGAGGGGGATGCTAACACAAGGTTTTTTCATCTTCAAGCCTGTCACCGCAACAAAAAGAGCTTTATTCCTACAATCACCGTAGATGATGTGGAGATTATACATGAGGAGGCTAAGCGGGAGGCAATCAACACCTATTTTGAGGAAATTCTGGGTCCCAGTGCCCCTGACTCCATCAACTTGGATTTTCCTCGCCTGTGTGTCCCAACTTCGAATTTGCCGTCCCTAGATTACTGCTTTTCG
Source organism: Cenchrus americanus (assembly GCA_947561735.1). NCBI lineage: Eukaryota > Viridiplantae > Streptophyta > Magnoliopsida > Poales > Poaceae > Cenchrus > Cenchrus americanus. Next base: position 181,302,228 of record OX387239.1, on the reverse strand, counting down.
GAGGAAGAGGTGTGGGAGACAATTAAGGAATTACCTTCCGATCGTGCCCGGGCCCGATGGTTTTACCGACCTATTTTATAAAACAGCTTGGCCCATCATTAAAAATGATGTTATGAGAGCTTTTCATGCCTTATGGTCGCTGGACGGAAGGAGCCTCTACCTTGTAAATCAGGCTTATATGGTTTGTTAAAAAAGAAGAATGATGCCTCCTTGATTAGCGACTACCGTCCAATCAGCCTGGTACACAGTTTCGCTAAGCTACTCACGAAAGTGTTGGCAAAGAGATTGGCGCCCAAACTTGATTCTCTGGTTCATCAAAACCAAAGCGCTTTCATTAAGGGGCATGTCATTCATGACAACTTCAAAGCGGTGGATCTCACAGCTAAGTGCCTACATCGAATTAAAGTGTCGTGCGCCCTTGCAAAAATTGACATTGCCAAGGCTTTTGATACTGTGAGCTGGCGCTACCTCCTTCGTATCATGCAACACATGGGTTTTACTCGGCGTTGGCTGAACTGGATTAGCCTGTGCCTCTTAACTGCTAGCACAAAGATTATTGTCAATGGTGCTCCTGGAAGGCGTATTTGCCATGCTCGGGGGCTGCGGCAAGGTGACCCCTTGTCCCCGATGCTTTTCGTAATTGCTATGGAGGGTCTCAACAGATTGATAAAGGTCGCTGATGATGATGGACTGCTGCAGCCCCTGGGTCACACAGGGATTATTGACCGTGCCTTCTTCTATGCGGACGATGTCGTTATCTTCCTGAAAGCAAATCAACTGGATCTTATTCTGACTAAGGCCATCTTGGATATTTTTGGCAAAGCTTCAGGACTGATTATCAACCGGCAAAAATGCTTGATTAACCCGATCCAGTGTGGGCTAGAAGACTCAGTAACACTGTTAAAATTTTTCCCTGACGGCTGCAACCCTTCCCTTGCAAATACTTGGGGATCCCTCTTTCCACAACAAAACTGAAAAAGGAGCATTTGCAGCCACTGATTGACAGAGTCTGTGCTAACCTTCCAACTTGGAAGGCTGCACTCATGACTAGGGCTGGTCGTGCCGTTCTCGTGAAGACTAAGATGTCAGCTGTACCTGTCCACATGGCCATCGCGACTGCGATATCGCCTTGGGTCATAAACATGATCAACAAAAGGCGTAGAGCTTTCTTGTGGAAAGGTACGACTACTGTTTCTGGAGGGCAGTGTGGACTGGCTTGGCCGAGAGTGTGCAGACCTACGGCTTTGGGCGGCTTGGGTTTTCCAAACTTGGAACTCATGGGATTGGTGCTGCGCCTACAATGGTTGTGGATGAAGCGAACAGAAATCGATAAACCCTAGTTGTCTCTCCCGGAACAGACTGACAAGTCACTAGCTGATATTTTCCACTACTCAGTCGTCGTCCGGGTGGGAGATGGAGCCTCTACGCTCTTCTGAACTGACAGATGGTTGGACGACCAATCCATTGCTGAGCTAGCCCCTTGCCTTGTTCAGTTTGTTGGTCCACGGGTTCAGAAGAAACGGACGGTTCGGGAGGCCATGGTTAACAGGAGTTGGGTCCGAGATATCAGAGGGGGCGTTAACAGTGCAAGTGATCTTGGAATATTTAACCGTCTGGACTGTTGGGGGGATTCGGAATCGAGCCTTTCGTATACCAAAAATGAAAGAGTGTTTTCAGTTGACCGAGGTCTTATGCGATAGGCTCAGCGGCGAAATCCCAGGAGTTCTTGAATCCACTTTCATCTTTCAGAATCCGTCTTTCAACCAATACCCTTCGTCGCCTGCGGAGCTGCCAAATAAGCTCAGAATAACCCAGGGTGTTAGGGTCTCGGTCAGGCTGTTTGGTTTTCCTCACGACGAAACCCCAGAGATGAATCTTACTCACCTAGTTAGTCTTAGCCTGGGATTCGCTTGGGGGGTTTCGTCGTCTTTAACATCTAACAATTTCAAGTTTGAATGTGACCCGTGTTTCAGATGACGAAAGGTGCCAAGCGAAAGGGAAGTCCCCAAAAGATTGAAGGTCTTCTCCCGACAGGCGCACGTGATGACAACAAGAAAGGCGCCGCGATTTGCGGCGTGACATCATGAAGCGCCGATTACGTGGAGGCCTAATTGGAGATTTCCCTAAAATAGCCTAGCACATTCTGTGTTGATCTGTTTCACATGAGGGTATTCTCGGAATGTAAAAAGTCCGTTCGACTCCCTATAAAAGGAGACAGATCGACACTTGTAAAGGGGATCGGCTTTTGAGAAATCTACTGTTGAGTAAAGAGCTTTTGGTTGTCCTTTGTTTTGTATTCTGGTTTTGGTTCTTGAGCTTTAGTTTACTCTTATTGTTTGTGCTTGGTAGCTTTGGCTATCGCCACAACAATTGGCGCCCACCGCTTGTGCTTGGCTCGAGTAACAAACCCAGAATGTACACAAGGAAGAAGAGAACTACCACCAATTCTACAAAAGGGGCTTCGTCGTCCCTCGACGAAGAGTTGAACCCCTCTACCTTGCTCACCCAAGGGGAGGCACTCCCGGAATCCGGCGCCGCACACGTTGCGGAGTTGGCCAAACTGCGCAGGGAGGCTGAAGAACTAGCTAGAACCAAGAAGAGGCTGCTAGCAATACAGCACGAAGCTGAGATTCAAAAGCAAAAAGCAGAGATTGCGAGCTTGAAGGAGGAGTTGCGTGCCTTAAAAGCAAAGCAATCCTTAAGTTTCAATCAACCCTCACCCGAGTACACTATTCCTAACCAGTCCAACTTCAATGAGCACACTGAGTTTTTCACCCAGCCCCCTCCGCACACCACTTTCAGCCGCAACCCTTTCGTGAGCCCTTTCGAGTCGGGTCCTTCGCATCAGGACGTTCATACCATCCGCACGAGATCTTGGGATCCCAAATTCCCCTTGTCTCAAGAAATTCAGATCACTCCATGGCCACAAACGTACAGGCCAGTCCCACTACCCAGATTCTCGGGCCAATCCGACCCAAGGCAATTCCTAATGAGCTACGAAGCCACTATCCTATCAGCCGGTGGTGATGACTCTGTACTGGTGAAGTCCTTCATCATCGCTGCTGACGAGGCGGCAGCGCAGTGGTATTCTTTGCTAAATCCAGGTGTAATTCACGGATGGGATGACCTGAAGCAGCGGATTCTCTCAAACTTCCAGGGTTTCCAACGTCCAGAACTTACAGAGAGCGACCTTTTCTCGTGCAAGCAGAAGGACAAGGAGCCTCTCCAAAACTATTTCAGGAGATTCGTGCATCTCAGAGCCCAGGCGCCAAATGTTTTGGACGCCGTCGCCATTAACGCTGAAATCGTGGGTTTGAGAGCCGGCCAGTTTCGCTCGCACCTCATGCGCGAAAGGCCCAGGACGATCCAGCGCCTATACGAAGAGTTCGAGAAGTATTGTCGCTCGGACAATGACTTCAGGATGTGCATGGAAGAGCAATCTCAATAGAAAAAGTCTGCAAAAGCAAACCAACCCAGCGAGAAGGAATGGTCCAATCCCAGAAATGCCTCGCACGCCAACCCTCGGGGCGTATTCGGCCTGGACGGCGAAAACGCCCAGGAAAACACCAATCCACAGGCCGATGCACAGAGTCTGGTCCCCAACCCGCCTAGCCCACCACACTCGAGTCAAGGGGGAGGCCGCAGAGGCGGGAGAGGCGGCGGCAGAGGCGGGGGTCGCGGCGGGGGCCGAGGCCAACATGAGAAATGAAAGTGGTATTGCATTTTCCATAAGGAAAACGATGACCATAGTTCAAACTATTGCCCAGACAAGAAAAGATTTGAGGCCATCCTCGAGGAGGAGAGGAAGGAAAAGGAGAGAGCGAGCACCGTAAACCACTCTGCTCCGACGTGGCAAAACTCTAACTTTGGGAGAAACTCTTTCGCTAATCCTTTCCTGCCACCTCAATTCCAGCCACCTCATTCCACATATCCTCAACCCCCACTCTGGCAATCACAAACTTTCCAAGCTCAGAATATTGAGCGCAGACCCATCAAGCAACACCCCATCGCTCTGCCGCCTCCTCCTTTCAAAGGCCCCTCATCTCTGCCGTTGCCAGCCAAGCTTGAGGGTTAGAGCGATCCCCTGCCATCTGCCGGAACCATAATGCCAATTTCGGGAGGCTCCGCTTTGGAGTTTGAAACCAAAAAGGAATGGAAGCACTACTTCCACAAGGTACAGAACATTTGTGTGGAGGGAAGAGTCGAGAAAACAAGATGGTCCCACATCCCAATCACCTTCTCAGAGGAAGACGTAAGGCTACAAGGCTTCCCCCACAATGATGCTCTAGTGATAGAAGCGAACATAGCGAGTTGGACTCTGGGGAAGCTTCTGGTGGACAATGGCTCGTCACTCGACATTATCTTCGCTGACGCTTTCGACAAGATGGGGCTCAATAGAGATCTGCTGCAACCCCCAGACACACCTTTGTATGGATTCGGAGGGCGCGTCATCCATGCGCTGGGCAAAGTGGTTCTCCCAGTGTCCTTCGGAACAGTCCAGAACGCCAGAACAGAATACCTATCCTTCGACGTCGTGGAGATGTACTATCCCTACAATGGCATCTTGGGCAGAGGGTTCCTCAACAAGTTTGAGGCAGTCATTCACCAGGCTTATTTGTGCATGAAAATCCCGACGACGCTAGGGGTCATCACAATCTGGGGTCACCAAAACGATGGCCGCAATCTAGAGAGAGGCCGCACCCCAGGACAATGAAACGTGCACGCCCTCGCCGAAGCGGTCGAGAGCAATGAGGCGGAAAAGCAGCTGAAAGCAGACAAAGAGAAAGTTAACATGCAGCCGGACTGTGACACTAAAAGGGTCCTATTAGACGCAATGGTCCTGGATCAGACTGTTGTCATTGGCTCTGACCTTTCGGCAGACGAGGAGGCAAACCTAGTTCAATTCCTCCAGAAGAACAAAGATGTGTTCACCTGGTCCGCCAAGGATCTCACAGGCGTGGACCGAAACTTCATCGAACATAAATTGAACATCGACCCCTCGGTCAAGCCGCGAAAACAGAAACTAAGGAAGATGTCTGACGACAAAGTAATAGCTGTCAAGTTAGAGGTTCAAAGGCTACTTGACGCCACCGTCATCCGCGAGGTCATGTACCCCAAGTGGCTGGCCAATACGGTACTGGTCAAGAAAAAGAATGGCAAATGGCGAATGTGTATCGATTTCACTGATCTCAACAAGGCTACGCCGAAAGACAACTATCCATTGCCACGAATGGATCAGGTTGTGGACTCCGCGGCCAACGCCGCGGTCATGTCTCTATTAGATTGCTTCTCTGGGTATCACCAGTGTTGGATGGCAAAGGAGGATGAGGAAAAACCAGTTTCATCACACCCTTTGGAACCTTCTGTTTCGTCCGAATGCCAGAAGGTTTAAAAAATGCCGGCTTGACATTCACCAGAATGACTGGGACAGTGTTTAAGCCGCAGATTGGCAGGAACATCCAGGCCTACGTCGATGACCTCATCGTCAAGAGCGCCAACCGGGCTAGCCACGTAAGTGACTTGGCTGAGACTTTCGCCAACATGAGGCGGGCTGGTTTGAAATTAAACCCAGAGAAGTGCGTGTTTGGGGTCACGAAACGAAAATTTTTGGGATGCCTCATTTCCGCCAAAAGAATCGAAGCCAACCCCGACAAGATAAGAGCAATCAGGGAGATGGAAGAGCCTAAGACAAAGAAGGACATTCAGAAATTGAATGGTCAGGTAGCAGCTTTAAACAGATTCATTTCAAGATCTGCTGAGCGAAGCCTCCCGTTTTTCAAAGAACGAAAGGGCAAGGGTGTCGGTGTCTTAGACCGGCAACCTACTAAGGGGAGTACCCGAAGTAGATGAATGTGGCCTCGCCAAGATCGGTAACTCGAAGGAAGAGACACGTGGCACACAATTTAGATAGGTTCGGGCCGCGAGGTGCGTAATTCCCTACGTCCTGTATGCTGCGTAGCTCTGGATTGATTGGGTATGATTACAAGATGATGCAATCTTACGTCATGAGATGAGATGATAGAGGAGGGGTCCCTACCTCGCCTTATATAGTCCGGGAGGCAGGGTTACAAGTCGGTTCAGGGAGAGAGTACTAGTCGAATACGTCTAGGAGTCCTCCATACAGTGTGGTACATGTACATCTTCCTATCCAAGTACTTGTCCTCTGCAGTCCTTGTGCTTCACGCCATCAGGTGCCGTGCAGCGCAAGTCAGGTAGTCCCAGGGGCCCACCGAGTAGTCGGTCCTGGCACCCACCGAGGTAGTGGGCCCAGGGAGGTCCATACGACAAGCCCCCGAGTACTTTGTAGTCGAGAAGGATAGCTTCGAGTAGTCTTGACGGCCTCAACGAGTAGTTCTCAGGCGTCCCCGAGTACTACAAGTCAAAGGTCTTCAAGAATAGTTGAAGCATCCCGAGGCTGGAATGTACTCCAACTGATGTTTGAGCAATCCTGAAGTCTTCTCAAGTAGTCTCAAGCGTCCTCGAGTGCTGCCCTTGAAGGTCTTCAACAATGCCCGTGTTGTCTTGAAGCCGAAACTGATATGGAAGTGCGATTGCAAAATCGCACTCCATATGGAGTAGCCCCCGAGCCTTAGGTTGAGTTGTAGACTCTGGCTGAGGGTCCATCTGAAGTTTTGGCAAGAATATCCCGAAAAATCCGGAGAAAAAACCGAAGGACACGTGGCACGGAGCCCCCGAGCCTTGAGTCGAGTACTTCTTCTCGAATTGAAGGGTCATCTTGTAGAATGTGTCCTGAGTTGCTCTTGAGTCTTGTCGCTACCCAGGAGGTCGAGTAGAAGTAGCCAAGCCCCCGACGTGAGGCGCGTCGACTAGTAGAAGTTGAAGAGTCAGGCGCCGCCGCTGAGTCAGCCGAGCGCAGACTTATCCATCTGGCCGTTGGAGGGGCCGCTGTTGACTTATAAATAGAAACCAAAACCCTTAGGGTTTTTCACCCTACGCAGTTGCAGCCGCTCCCAGCAGATCTAGCCAGTAATCACCATCAGTGCGCGCTGCCGCCATTGAGAGGAGCGTAGATTCGAGCGCGCCGCCATAAGAAACCACCGCTGTAGCCCCCGAGCGAATGCGCGTGAAGACACCTTGCACTTGGAGAATGAAGCCTTCACCGTCGAAGACCGCGAAGGCCACCGGTGGGAAAAAGAGAGCCCGTGAGGAGGCCGCCGGATCTGCTGCGGGAACGTCGCCGCCGGTGTCCCCGCCGCGACCAGATTCAAACCGCGAGTGGAAGAAGTCCAAGGCCAAGACCGAGGATCTGTTGGCCCTTCTCAATAGTGGATTCATCCGGGAGAAGGAAGTGGACATGTGGAGAGCCGCCGTAGGGGATCCGTACCCCATGGAGAAGAATCCGGACGAGATTCCGATGTTCACCCAGTTCGCGGAGCGCGGACTGTCCCTCCCGGCGAGCGACTTCTTCAAGGGGCTGCTGGGGTACTACAACATTAAGTACCTCAACCTCAATCCCAACGGTATCTTCCATACTTCCGTCTTTGTACACTTCTGCGAGGCCTTTTTGGGGATCAAGCCCTGTTGGATCTTGTTCCGGAAGTTCTTCCGGGTGAAGCCTCAGCCCAGCGCCAGCAATCCGCGAGTAGTCAGAGGAGCAGGGATCCAGATGAGGGAGGACGCCGCGGAGCAATACCTCTCCTACAAGCTGATAGATTCCAACCAAGACTGGAAGGCGAAGTGGTTCTATGTGACCAACCACCACCCGGAGCTGCCGAAGCCGAGCGGGAAGCGGCCCAAGCACCGGCCGTGGTGGAACTCCGAGCCGACGATGCAAGAGGGTCTTCAGTTGCCCGAGTTGCTGGTGAAGGTGAAGGTGCTGAGAGAAGCCGGGCTGAGGGCCGAACACGTGGCCTTCAGCTTCATGAAGCTTAGGGTGCAGCCGTTGATGGCTCGCGAACCCTAGGGTATGAGTACACCGGCGACGACGACACGTCGCGGATGCCTGGAGATGAGGTGGACGACGACGACATCGTCGATAGGCTGAGCAGAATCTTCAAGGATATGCCGGCGTACACGCCGTGTCCGGTACCCGAATACTCCTCCGCGCGCCCACCAAACAAGGTCGGTGGCCTTCTGTCTTGTCGAGTACTCAGTACGAAGGAGTATTCGAGCTGACGAGTTGTGCTTCTTGCAGGATGACTTGGCGAAGTTCGTTTCCGAGCCGGCCTCGCCTCCTCAACTTGTCGAGGTCCCAGAGGAGGGGAGAACCAAGACCAAGGTGCGGCGCGAGGTTGGCGAAGGAGACGACACAGTTGTCGTCGAAGACACGTCCGAGGAGGACGATGATGAAGAGACGTTGCAGGAGCACTTCCAGCTGCGATCAAGGTTTAGCCGCCCTGGATTGCCGCACGTTCCTCTCATTTAGGATCCGGCGGCCAGCCTAGAGGCTAGTCTGCCCGCGCCGCCAAGGAAGACGCGCAATGTGGCCCGCAAGCGCGTGGCCAAAAAGTTGAAGGTCACTGAGACCACATCCCAGGAGGTAAGCCGTCTTCACTAGAGTAGTCGAGTACTCATGTCTCGATCTTATGTGTTGACAACGAGTACCCTTGATTGTAGGAGATGCCGCCTTCTGACCCTGTTGCGTGGGGCGTCGAAGGCGATTGGGACACTGTGGGGGAGCCAGCTGGGGGTAGTCGTAGCCCAGCCCCCACAGTAGAGGAGCTTTTGGCGCAGATGGAGCGTCAGCCCCCTGTTGCTCAGGGGAGCACAGAGCCAGCTGCTGCTACCACTGAAGAGGTAGCGGCTGCTGAGGCGCAGGAGGAGGCGCCTGCTGAGGCGGGACTGGTCGACATTGCCAGTATCCTCGGCGGCCCAACCGTGTCGGTGGTCCGATCAAGCATGTAAGTGTTGATCCTCCCGAGTAGTACATTCGATGTGGTAGTCGTACTAGGTTGACAACCAGCTTGTATACTCTGCAGGAAATCGACGGACCTGTCCTGGGAGGGGGATGAACCCATTGCTGCGGTGGCGGACGAGGAAGCCACGCCGCCCACTGAGGAGTCCGCTCTCACCCCTCAGGAAGAGCCCGAGGCACCGGCCGCTGAGGCTACATTGCCTGAGGCCAGCATCGTTGAAGGTGAGTACTCTCTCAGGTGTAAGTAGCCCCGGAGAGTAATCGTAGCCGCCAGGTGCGACTGATACACTTGTACTTTGATGACAGGTGCTGAAGCCGAGGGGAGTGATATTCCGGCTACGGTGCCCGTTGAAGACGTGGCACCGGAGACCCAGGGAGCTGCCGGAGGAGCCCCCGGGCCGGTGAAGGAGGCCGTCGAAGAAGCCGCCGCGAGGGCTGGAGGAGAGGGCGACGACATGCTACCAGAACCCGCTCTGGAGGTAGTCGTGCACTCGCCGGAAATCCAGGACGCGGAGCCAATCCGCTCGGCGCCAATGTCCGAAGCCGCGATGAGTAGTCGTGGCGGGATCGAGTTGTTGGCGGATGATCTCGTCGACCCGGCGACGGTAGCTCGACATCTGGAGGCGGTGCGCCGGGCGGAGCAATGGATGAAGGTGAGTGGTCGACACCCTTGAGTAGTCAATCCTTGAACGTTGAGTACCCTTTTGACATGTGTTGTGTGTTGCAGGACATCGCGGACAGGTCCCGGGAGAAATCCAACATGCTTCAAGGCTTCGGCGACGCAGTACTCCGGGCGGAAGCCTTGGAAGACCAACTCGTGAAGTCCTGGAAGCACGCTGCCGCGATGCAGTCAAAGCTGGACGCCGCCTTCGCCAAGTACCACAATGACGTCCAAGAGATGTAGGCGAAGAGCGACGATCTGGTGCAGAAGAACAAGTCTCTCCACAACAAGAATAAAGGTACGCGACCTCCTTGTCGAGTACTTGTTGATGGTAGCTTGAGGTAGTTTGACCCTCTTTGCCGCTGTTGATTGCAGAGCTTGAGACCAAGGTCAATCAGCTGAAGGCTTCAGAGACTGATCTGAAGAACCTCTTCTACCGAGAGCAGGAGGCCCGCCAGGTACTGGAGTACGATTATAAGGAGCTTGCTTACGAGTGCGACAATCACATGGAGCTCCGTATTGCATCAAACCATGACCTCGTCAACTGCTACAAATCCTTGCAGAAGCTGAATGAGGACTGCGAGAGGCTGCGGGCTCAGCTCAAGGAACTCGAGGAAGCCGCGCTCCCCATCGCGAGGCTGCTGGTGCCTCACCCTGGCGGTCCAAAGATAGCTCCACTGGTGGACCGGCTGAAGGAAGCCCCCAGCCGCTTGGCGGCCTACGTCAAGCACTTGGCGAAGTCGATCCCGAACCAGGTGCTGGCCTTCATGAAGTCGTACTTCCCGAAGGCCCCCGTGGACGTAGTCGCCGGCGGACTAGCCGCCAACTGCACGGACGAGCAGTACGCGGAGCTGCTGGAGCAGATGGCGCCTATTGCTGAACAGGTTGCCGAGAAGCTCAACCTCCAGTAGTCCTGTAATGTTAGCTCGTAGCAGTAGTTGTACATAAACAATTGTAATGAAATTGTTTAAGTATGAATGAAAGAAACTTCCATGAATGAGTACTCATTATCGCGATCTCTGAGTGCAGAGTCCCATCATGAAGTCGTCGCGAGTAGTCGTACTCGCCAGTGGTCCCGTTGAGGGAAGTAGACAGTAACACAGTTGATAGAGAATCGAACTTTATTACTGAAGAAGTACACCTGGGTGGCCAGGGTCGTTGTTACAGAGTAGTCGCCAGGACCCGGAGGCCGCTTACAGCTGAGTTGTGCTAGGGCGTAGAGCCGCTTACAGCAGTAGATCCGTAGTAGCCGTGTAGGCTGGATCTAGAAGTACATGGTCTCTCAGTAGACCGCTGCTAGAGTCCTTTGTCGCTTGTCGCAGCCCAGGATCCGTAAGTAGCCGCATGGGCTGGATCTTGGAGTGGAGTAGTCCGGAGACTAGTGCCTGGACCCGGAGGCCGCTTACGGCGAAGGAATAGTCCGGAGACTGGTGCCTGGACCTGGAGGCCGCTTACAGCGAAGGGGTCTTGATGTAGTCGTGTAGACTTGAGCCCCCAGGGTAGTCGTGTAGACTAGGCGTAGAACCGACAGAGTTGATCGACGTTCCACGAGTTGTTGACGTCTTCGCTGTTGACGGTTAATAATTGTATCAAAGTTCGTTCGTGACTCGCAAGCGTACAAGTCTCCCGTCGTAGTCAAGGGACCCTTCTTCCCTCGAGTGGTGAACCCAAGGTATCGAATCCGTGGAACAAATGTGTGACGCAAGACTTAATCTATTAAAGCCAAATAACTTCAATCTTCAATAAAGAACCTAATGCATCTAAGTAAAAGACACAAAACAGATCTAATCTACTAAAAACCGGAGAAAACAAAGTAAGATTGGGTAGATAAACCGATCTAGAGGGATCGGGGTAAGCCTTTTGTTGAAGTTCCAAGCAAGAGAAGAAGTAGCAAATCGAATCTTAATAGAAGCCTCTTTAAATCGTGGTTTCCCGTCCAAATCCGAAAACATCCGCCTTTCGAGACCCCCGTTCTGTCACAACGTATCCCTATTCATGCGGGGAGCTTAGGGCGAGTCAAAAGACAAGTCGAGATTCTTTCGGAAGATCCGGCGTGTACCTCTAGCCACCGCAGCTACAAGAACACCCTATGTAATCTATCGCGCGAATAGAATTGGAATAAGCAAAGCCGATCGAAAAACGAAATCTTCGAGGAAACACTTGATCGCTAGGAAAAGATTCAACTCGATAATTCAACTATAACAATGATACATACACAAGATCACCACCGGGATCCTTCCTTGATCCTCGCTTCTAGCTCCGGAACTCCGACGTGGTCTTCCGTGCAAGGTTCCCACGTCGGCTAGGGAAACCCTAGTCAACTAGCTCGACCCTCTCCTCTCCGAGATGGTGTCCCTCTCTTCTCTCGCTTCTCGGCGGCCGAAGACGAAATCTTCTCTCTCGTGGCTCTCGGTCGGGGGACTATAAATAGCCCGATTGGCGGCTAGGGCAAAGGAGAGCGAGTTTGGGCCCAAAATGGGCTCGGGCCGACCGATCGGGCCCGGCCGGCCCGGGCCCATTTAGGCCCGGCCCGTGGGCTCCTTTGCCCCACGTCGGTTCCCTTGCTTCCCGGATGTTTCCCCCTTCGCATGTAAGTCCATGTCGTCGGTTTCTCTCCGAATTGGACTCAACTCCTTGTCTTGCAAGATTCGGCACTTTTCTGGTCAGGTCCCTGGAGTCTGTCGTCTTCTCGGATCAAGTCCCCGGCTTCTTGGAGTTAAGTTTGCTTCATTGCATGACTTGTACGGGGCTTCAAGGTCTTGTCATGAGGTGCTTGATGAACTTATCCCGAAAGTCTTGCATTCAACACTAAAACCCTGCATAAACATTAAACTCCAAAACCGACATGCACACATGAACTTGTTATACCACGGGGGTTAGTACTAATGGATAAGGTATAAAACTCATGCCAACACCGAAGGTAAACTCATGGCTAGGTTGACGGATTTTCACCGTCAACATCTCCCCCATGCTTAAACCTTGCTCGTCCTCGAGTAAGCCTTCGATGGATATCATCATTGCTAAACAATGTTTAAACTTTGCACTTGATTACACATGAGAAAACATAATGCTCTCAAAATTTTAATTCATTAAAGTTCCATAATGTACTAGCCTTCATCTCTACGGAGGGTAGATTCTTATTAAGCTTATCCCACAAGTATCAACATGCTCACAAAGTTTTAAATAGATCTCAGAATTTTTGAAATAAAGAACGAGATAAAGAAAAGCTAAACCAAATTCACAAATTTAAATCATCTCGTATATTGCTCATGAACTCTCATCTTACTTGTCTCTCAAGCCTATATATTCTACTCCTTTCCCTCTCATATATATGTGGTAGACTTTATATGGAGCTTTGGGAAAGTTTAGTCCTAACAAGATTTTATAAATGAGGTGTTGTCAAAACAAGACAAGCTTCTCATGGTCTTACCGAGACTCGTCAAAAAGGTCATTGGAAAATAATGTTAAATCAAGGAGGGGAAAGAGAAAAATACACACACTTTTAGATAAGTGGACATGTGCAAATGGCAAAGAGTGATCCCAAGGCACAAAGGAAGTCCTCGTTATCGGATTGCACATGGTTGGAAAATGAGAATGGATCTTTTTAACTTGAAGCCTTGAATGCACTTTTAGAGAGCTGGGGAGTTTACTTTACGCACATTTTTTTCTTTCTCATATTTCTCATTCTTTTCTTTCTTTCTTTCTTTCTTTCTTTCATATATATATATATTTATTTTTTTACCTTGAAAGTCATGAGTATCGCTGGATTTTTTTTCTTTCATCATCATTTTTTTATAAAATATCCCCCTTTGAACTCTAAAACTGCACCGTACCTACCTCCTCCCCCATGCTTAGACGTTGCTCGTCCTCGAGCAAAGAGGCGAAAAATAAGGTAGGTACCGGAGATATTTTTCCTTGGAGAGATACTTGCAATCTTCAATGTTGGCACCGTCTTGCGATCTTCCTTGAATTGATAATCCATTCTCAACGATAGGTTGTGGTCAAGGTGGTAATCACAAAAGATGATATTTGGTTTAAGGGTGGATATCCGGCGAGGTTTGTGAGATCACCGATGCGGGGATACACAATGCACGGATAAAAGGCTAGCAAAAAGATAGATACGCAAAAATGGAATGACCAGCTTCTTAGTCTCGGGCCAGAGAAATCATGGCCTGCAATAACTCACTCAAAAATAAATCTTGTACACTAAGGTTTATGCACTCAAATATATATAAGGCTTTGGATAGGTTGAGCAACACACAAGTGATATTTGTGACAAGGTTAGCAATATTTTTGAGCATAAAAGACATCTTTAATCTATTCATAACTTGAGAGCACATAAAACACTATGGGTCTTTATTTTAATCATACCCTCTGCTGAAAATTAAGCTAGTATTTAAATAAATTCAGATCTGTATTTTTAAGAGAGCACTAGCTTAAACATGCATAAATGTAACGCCCGCGTTTTTAGCCATAAATAAATCACCCAGTAAAGCATGCGTAGTTTCAAACCGATCCGCCGAGCTCAAATATCAATCAAACCCTAGCCACTGTTTTCCTCTCTCTCTCTCTTTTTCCCCGACGCGCGTGCCGCGATTCCCGCCGGCACCGCACCTCGGCCAGCACCCCCGCGCGCCTTCCCAACGCCGCGGTCGGCCACCGGCCGGGAATCCCGCGCCCGCCGCGGTCCCGCCAGCCGGTCCGCCTCGCCGTCACCACCAGCCCGAAAATCCCGCCGACGCCCGGGAAATTGGAAAAAACCCCGCAGAACCCTTCCCTAATTTCCTAGCAATTTTCCTAATTTTTCCAATCTCTTCCCTATTTTTTCTATTTTCCTTTTCTTTTCTTCCCTTTTCTTTCTTTCCCTTCTCTCCTTTTCCTTTTTTTCCTCTTTTCTTTTTCTTCTTCCTCCTTTTCTCTTTCCTTTCTCCTTCCTTCTTCCCTTCTCTTCCCCTTCCACCCGCGCGGCCGGGCATGCGCCCGACCGGCGCCTGACGGGGGGTTGACCCCGGGGCCCCCGCGCCTACGCCGCCCCCCCTCCTCCTCAACACGCCGGCGGGGTCACCACTCCCTCACGCCACCGCAGGCCCACGACTGGCCGACGCCGGAGCAAGTCAACACGGCCGGCGCCAGAGCCATCACCGGCCGACCACGGCCTCGCCCCCATGCCTGCACGACGAGTCCAATCTCCTACCTAACCTCTGCGCAAGCTGACCCAATCGAATCGTCGCATCGCCGGCCGGAGCTCGCGAAGCTCCCCGAGCTCACCGGCGGCCTCGCCGGAGAAATATCTCCACTCCCGAACTCTCCTCCGCCGCCTATAAAAGAGGGCCGACGGCCTCCCCGGCTCGTCGCACCACACCAACACAGCAACACCGCACTTTCTCCCCTCCTCTCCAAACCCCACAGCGCCGCCGCGCCTAAACACCGCCGCCGCGCCTCTGTCTCCCCGCCGATCCGCCTCCACACCGCGTCCTAGCCCAAGGTGAGTAGGGGAGGTGAACTCCCCCGTCGCCCTCTCGCTTTTCCCCCTCTCGCTGGCCGCGGCCGTGGCCGGGAGGCCGGCGGGCCGCCGCCGCCGAGCCGCCCCTGCCTCTGGCCGGCTGCGAGCCAAGGAGGAAGAAGGGGCACTTTTGCCCAAAGACCCCCCCTGCCTTTTTCCTTATTACGTCAAACCGAGCCTTTCTTCCTTATTCCCCTATTCTTTTCAATTAAGTCCCTAAGGTTAATAGTTAATTAAGGATTAAGCACTGTTATACCCTAGCATAAATTACAAAATGACCCTAACTTAGTTTAGAATAGCATAAGCACCCTTCTTACCATTTGTAGGAATTGCTAATAGGTCCCTGACCCTTCCCCTAACCAAGCCCCCTTTATATTACTTCCTTTTAGCCCCAAGATTAGTAAGTAATTACTGATTTGAACCCTAGATAAATTACAAATAGACCTAAACCAACTTATGTGGTCATCAACACACCCCCCTTCCGTTATTAGAAAATTACCAATAGGTCCTTA
Organism: Cenchrus americanus; assembly: GCA_947561735.1. Classification (NCBI taxonomy): domain Eukaryota; kingdom Viridiplantae; phylum Streptophyta; class Magnoliopsida; order Poales; family Poaceae; genus Cenchrus; species Cenchrus americanus. The sequence continues at coordinate 181,286,677 of OX387239.1, read as the reverse complement.
ATATCTATACCCCCTAACCTAGCCCCTTCTCATAACCGCCTTTCCTTCTCGGTTAATACCAAACCCTACCGCATCTATATATACCCCTCCTCCGCTCACTTCCCACTCCCCGAGCTCGGTCGGAAACATGTATGCTAACATTGCTTGCTTGCTTGTGTGTATGCCATAGCCAACGAAGTAGAAGGAGTGAGGTACCCCGAGCCGGAGACCGAAGCCGATTCGCGAGCAGTGCCCGAGGTTCCGGACGCCGAGCCGGCACTCCCCGAAGACTTCGAAGACGGCAAGTTCAACCTCCCCCTTTGATGCATGCTTCTGTCCTAGTTTTAAAAATATATCCTATACCCGTTTTATAAATTGCATATTGTTTTACTGCAAAACATGGTAGGATAGCCACCCTTGATTGCTATGATTGAACCTTGTTTTGGCCTAAATGAGTGCTTTAAAAATATGTGTGTGTGCTTTCAAAATGTGTGAGTGCTTTAAAAACAAAAGGGGATATGTTTGGGAAATGAGTAAAGAACTGGGTAGACGGGATGGACGTGTGTGTCGGAGTGTGGGTGAGCTCGTACCGTGTGGTTGAGCGTGTTGGGAGTTGTCCATCTTGTCGGTTAAGGACCGGGTTGCGTGACATCTCACCTGACCCAAATCATCGTACAACCACTCGACCGTTGTATGTGGCAACGGCTTAGCATAAACCCCACTAGTTAATCTACTTGCCATCTGGTGTGCGAGTGAGCCGCGGGAGACCAAGGAGTAGGGGTACGCTCTGTGTGAGGTACGCCCTGGTTATGTGGGATAACCCCTTGGTTGCTTCCGTGGTGGCTCGTAGTGTTAGCTAAGGTGGGTAATGGCTTTGATAGGATCCGTACTGGCACTGAGGTGTCCATGTGACGGTACCCTACTTGTGGGTAAAGATGTACAACCTCTGCAGAGTGTCAAACCTATTCGAATAGCCGTGTCCACGGTATTGGACGAGTCACGGTGTGGTCACAAAAACTAGTGTTTGGGATGGGATGTTTTCTGGCGTGAGTCGTTTTCTGGGTGAAGTGTGTGGCTGTGTGCCTGGGCTACGACGGACGGGAAGTCCGGTAGGTCCACAGTGGTGTTGCTTAAAACAAGTGAGATACTTGGGTTATGAAAATGATTTGCGAAAACCTTTTTGAAATGAACCCCTGCATGTGTAAGTTTGCAAATGAACCTTAACCTGATCCTTGTTATACCTTATGCATGACTCTACTTATAAGCCCCTCCGCGGGTGGGGTTGGATTTGCTGAGTACGTATGTGCTCACCCCTGTTTACTAACTATTTTACAGAGGAGGATCCCGATTACATCCCAGAAGACGTTGAGTAGGTCATTGCCCTACACCCAACCGTGCCTGTGTACCAGGGCCCTACCGAAAGCTTCCATGGTGTGGTACTCTGAGGAGGCTATGGAAGCCTTTGCTATCGTAGTATGGTCGCTAGCGTTTGTGTTGTTCATTGTAGCGTTGGCACTACCGTGCCCTTTCTGTAACCGTAATGTAAAAGACTGATTCCACCTGTTGTAATAAATGTGCTACCAGCCTCCTGGGACTGGTATTTGTGTCACATTTGGTCACCTCGGATGAGGGGACGCTTCGGTGGTATCGAGCCGTAGGTTGGCCGTAGGACATGACCCCTAGGATACGAGACCTCCTCTGGCCCTCTCTAACCTTTCCTTTGCTGAGCTCACCTTTTCTCAAATCCTTACCTTGATTCTTGCTTGCTTCCAGATGCCTAACCCCGAGTGGAACGGTGGAATTTGCCCCGTCCAGCCTGGCCTCCCTAACCTGTTGCTACTCAGCCTAGAGCGCGTCGGAGTAAGGGATCCGCCAGAGTTCGTCTACCGGGAGTACGAACGCTTCGGCACCCTTCGGTGTAAGCTGCTGATCTTTGTGGGGAGAAGCACGCTTTACCCCGACATTGAGCCATGGTTCGTCAACGCCACTGGTTTTCGCTTTGCCGACACCTACCCCAAGGTCGCTCGGAAGGCCTGCGTCGGCTACGAGTGGTTTACGGACGGCACCTCCGAAGGACTCCAATGGGATTCTTTCCACCCTCCGGAGGAAGAGGACGCTCGTGGATTGATCGCATGAGAGGTCTAGAACGAGAGGAAGAAGACTTAGAAGAGGCGCGTTTCCCACCTATCCATATACCTCGGAGGCCTAGACCACCTTTATCGGGAGCAAGCCCGGCGGGCGAAGCGACGGATCGACGGAGCGGAAAGAGCGAACGAGAGGATAGAACTAGAAAGGGTAAAGACAACCATAGCGAGAAGTTGAACGACACAACATGGCGCAAGACTACCTCGGGGAAAAAGAACGTTCGGAGAAGTTTTGGGATGAGCTCCAAAAGGAACGTAGAAGGCGAAGAAGAGAAGCCGACTTGGATGAAGAAGAACCCGCGAGAAACCCACCGGGACAAAGGGACCCGGACCGAAGATGAGATGCGGAGCAAGATCTCCCACTAAAGAAGCGCCGTATCCAGCTAGAGGAAGAGTCACCATGAGGACAAGACTAGGGTTTAGGCTAGAGACTGAGTCCTAGTAATAATAAGTGTACCCCGAAGGATGTACCCCAACCTTCCTACTAAATAAAGTTATCCATCTTTTGTACCCCACCACAACCTGTTCAACCCTATCTTTGTTTTCAGATGGCGGAAGATGGATGGACCCAAGGCGTGTGCCAAGAGGAGCCTGGTTTTGCTCGCCTGCTCATCCACTCCCTGGAGCGCCTCGGTATCACCGAGCGCCCTAGGTACTACGGCAGAGAGTACGAGCAACTCGGCACTCTTCGCCGTAGAGTGGTCCTCTCCGTCGCTAGAAGCAACCGCCACACCAACATCGAGCCGTGGCGCGTGACCGCCACAGGGTTCCGACACCGGGATACCTATCCCTTGGCCCTCAGAAAAGCCCTCCGCTACCTGTGCCGAATCTACGAAGAGCACCTCGTCCCCACACCGATGAGGTACTTCCCTCCCGCCATCAGGACCCCAGTTGGCAGGCCCGCATGAGGAACTTGGAGCGACGCCGCCACCAAGAAGACCTGCTATACCACATAGTCGCCTACCTTGTCTCCCCGGACAAGCTCTTTGATGACCGGGCCGGACACTTGAGGGAACGGATCGGCGGGCCGAGCAAGGGCCGAAGTCACGGTACGGATGCACCAAGTCCGAGTGGCTCAAGCCGAAGCAAGGACCGCCGCGGCCATAAGCGGTGAAGCCGTTGCCCGGAAAGTCTCGAAGGATCCGGGACCAACGCATGCAAGAATGGACCCATGGCGGAACGCCCGTTCCGGCCATTGGAGAACCTCAAGTCCCGCCGGGAACACCCCCGGTAGGATGGGGAGGAGCCATAGAAGTCCCACCGGCACCACCAACGGTCACCGAACCCCCAACGGCTACCACCGAAGCCGCGGCCACGGCCCTCGGGAAAACGGAGACCCCGAAGGAGGAAACGATGACGAGCTGCTCATCCCGTTGGAAGAACACTCGACCCCAGAAGACAGCTCTCCTCGCGAGTAGTGTGCCCCAAGACCCAGGGAATGAAGCCGTACCGGTCCAAGTCGCGCCTTAGCCTTTAGTCGTGTAGTGTGTCCGCGTAGTCGGGATGTATCCTCCTCACTGGTTTGTAATAAAAACTTGTTTGTGCTTGCTTGTTTGCTATATGCTTGTTGTGTGCTTACCGGCAGAATAAACCCTGCCTTTTCAAAAGAAATCCGTTATAACCCACCTAAACATCACATAAAACTAGATCTCTTAGAAACCCGCTTCTTTACAGATGGTTTCCAGGCGCCCTGTCAGGACCCACCGGTCGGATGCTGAGGGATCGCAAGCCGATCGGAGGGAGCGCCTTCCCGAACAAGAGGTTAACCAGAATGAAGAAGGAGGAGAAAACGTGGTCCTGCCACCACCACCCCCTCCTATTGACTTGGCTCAAGTCTTGGCCAACCAGACGGTCTTGATGGAGGCTATCTTCAATGCCATCAATCGCCCAAGACCCCGTGCCATGAGCATGAACGAGAAGCTGATCGAGTTCCTCAGAACTAAGCCGCCCACCTTCAGCGGGTCGGTGAATCCTCTGGATGCTGACGATTGGCTGAGAGCCATCCTGAGGGAACTAGAGCCCCTCCACTGCGAGGACCATGACAAGGTTCTCCTGGCAGCTCACCAGCTCACCGGACGGCCCTAGCCCGGTGGGAGAATTCTGCGCCGCGCCCAAGGATCCCTCTCGCCATCACATGGGATGAATTCGTGGAGGAGTTCCGCCGCTACCACATCCCGGAGGCTACACTGAAGCGGAAGGCAGATGAGTTCCGCGAACTCCGCCAAGGCAACATGTCGTGGAGGAGTACACGTACCGGTTCATAGAGCCGGCACGCTACGCCCCCGAGGAGGTGGATAAAGACTCCAAAAAGCAAGAGATGTTCAAGAAGGGGCCGACTCGGAACCGAGGACACCGCCGACTCCTCGATTTACCCGGACTTCAACACCCTTATGAACATGGCAATCCTCACGGAAAGGGCAAAGGCCGAGGAGAAGAAGGAAAACAAGCGCAAGTTCATGGAGCACAAGGCCAAGCAGCAAGAGCGGTCCCAGAGGCCGAGAAACTTTGGACACCCCATGTCCGGGTTCCAAGCTCCAATGCAATACGAACCCCAACCCAAGCCACAAGCTCACAAGCCCCCGGAGCCCGCGTTCAAGCCCTCCTACAACCGAATGCCATGAAGCCCCCACGAACAACACCCGGCCAGCTCACTACCAACAACAACAACAACGACTCCCGAGTGTGTTTCAACTGCCGGAACCGGGCACTTCATCGCCAACTGCCCCTATGCTAAAAAGCCAGCCACCACCACCTACTCCAACTCAGTAAACGGACCAAGGCCACTTGCGTCAGGAGCCAACCGCATGCCAGTGCGCAGCAACAACAACTTCGGCAACAACACCGGCAACCAGCAGATGAGGCAGCCCCAGCAGTCCTATGGACGCGCCCGGGTGAATCACATCAATGTGCAGGAGGCACAAGAAGCACAAGGAGTGGTACTCGGTGAGTTCCTCGGTCGGCTCGCTTTTGGCTACCATACTTGTTCGATTCGGGAGCATCACACTCATTCATATCCTCAAGCTTTGTGGAAAAGCATAGCATACCCACGGTACTACTAAAAGCACCCCTAATAACTCGAACGCCCGGAGGTGACATTAACCGTCAACCGGGATGCCCCCGGTAAGGATTATTTTAAGTGGGGTAGAGTTCCTAGCGGAGACTCCGGTAGTACCGAAATCCAAGGGGATAGATGTGATCCTTGGTATGGACCGGTTAAGCCAACACCATGGCCTCATAAGCCGCGCCGATAAAGTAGTGCACCCGACCAACCCGGACGGGATACAAGTGACCCGCCACACCCGGGACACAGGCCGGATATAATGGTTTTCAACATAGAAGCCAAGTCCATAGAAGATGTCCCGTAGTACGAGAATACCCGGATGTGTTCCCCGAAGAGCTCCCCGGAATGCCACCGGACGGGGACATAGAGTTCGTGATCGACCTTATCCCCGGAACCTCTCCCATAGCCAAGAGGCCCTATAGGATGGCAGCCCCGAGTTGGCGAAATTGAAGAAGCGGCTAGCGAGCTCCGGCGAAGTGGGTTCATCGACCAAGCTCATCACCATGGGGAGCCCCGGTGCTTTTCGTGGAAAAGAAGGATAAGAGCATGAGGATGTGTGTGGACTATCGCTCGGCGAACGAGGTCACTATTAAGAACAAGTACCCTCTTCCCGGAATAGATGACTCGTTTGACCAACCGAAGGGAGCCAAGTATTTCTCGAAGGTGGATCTAAGATCGGGGTACCACCAGCTCAAGATCGGGGAAAGTGACATCCCCCAAGATCGCCTTTGTCACTCGCTACGGGCAATACGAGTTCACGGTGATGTCCTTTGGACTAACCAATGCCCCAGCGTACTTCATGAACCTCATGAATAAGGTGTTCATGGAGGAGTTGGACAAGTTTGTCGTGGTCTTCATTGACGACATACTTGTTTACTCCAAGAGTGTGGAGGAGCATGAACAACATCTTCGAGTGGTACTGGGAAAATTGAGGGCACACAAGCTATACGCCAAGTTCAGCAAGTGTGAATTTTGGCTAGAAAAGATATCCTTCCTTGGGCACATATTGACTGCAGAAGGAGTGGCTGTAGACCCCGGGAAAGTTGAGACAGTCTCCAACTGGGCGGCAGACCCACCAATGTAAGTGAGATCGGGGAGTTTCCTAGGTTTAGCCGGGTACTACCGGAGGTTTATCGAGGGATTCTCCAAGATCGCCCGCCCATGACGAAGCTGCTCAAGAAAGAGAAGTTTATCCGGGCCGAGGCCCGTGAGAGAAGTTTCCAAGAGTTGAAGAAGAGGTTGACCACGGCCCCGCGTCGACCCCCGCCGGACATTCAACGGGACTTTGTCGTATATTGCGACGCCTCCCGACAAGGGTTGGGATGTGTGCTCATGCAAGATGGGAAGGTAGTGGCATACGCCTCCCGTCAGCTCAAACCCCATGAGCGAGAACTATCCCACCCATGATCTAGAGTTTGCGGCCGTAGTGCATGCCCTGAAGATATGGAGACATTACTTGATCGGGAACAAGTGTGAAATCTACACGACCACAAGAGTCTAAAGTATATCTTCACCCGGCCCGATTTGAACCTAAGGCGAGAGAAGATGGCTAGAGTTAGTCAAGGACTATAACCTAGAGATTCACTACCACCCGGAAAGGCCAATGTAGTAGGCGATGCTCTAAGCCGGAAAACCTACGAGAAGGCAGCACCCAAGAGTGCTCAGTTGCAAGAGGAGATGGCCCGACTCAACGTATACATCGTCCCCCAAGGCTACGTCCGCCAGCTGAGTGTCCAGCCTACCCTAGAAGAGAAGATCCGGAAGGCCCAAGAAGCCGACGAGGATCTAATGAGGATCCGCAAGCACACCGGAGAGAACAAGGCCCCGACTTCGGGGTAGATGACCAAGGCACCCCGTGGTACAAAAACGGGATATGCGTGCCCGAAGGTGGAGATTTTCGACGGACCATCATGGATGAGGCACACAACTCGGCGTACTCCATACACCGGGATCCACCAAGATGTACATGGACTTAAAGCGAAGTATTGGTGGAGCGGAATGAAGGCGGACATTGCACGGTTCGTCGCCCACCGTGACACGTGTCGGAGGATCAAAGCCGAGCATCAGAAGCCCGCGGGAGCTGTTGCAACCCTTGCCAATCCCAGTATGGAAGTGGGACGAGATAGGTATGGACTTCATAGTAGGGTTGCCAAGGACTCCGAAGGGACACGACTCCATATGGGTGATCGTGGATCGACTCACCAAAGTCGCTCACTTTCTACCCGTACGGACCACTTATGGCGGAGAAAAATTGGCGAAACTCTACATAGAAAATATAGTGAAGGCGCACGGAGTGCCCGGCGGGGAATAGTCTCCGACGGAGGGACCCGATTCACCTCTAGGTTCGAGAAGCTTGCACAAGGCCATGGGCACCAAAGCCGGACTTCGGCTCGGCTTACCACCCCCGGACGGACGGGCGGTACCGAAAGGGTGAATCAAATTTTGGAAGATATGTTGAGAGCCTCGCGTCCTCACCTATGGCAAAGATTGGGAGCGAGGCCCGCCATATGCGGAATTTTCCTACAACAACGGCTACCGTGCAAGTCCGGGAATGTCGCCATTCGAAGCACTATACGGGAGAAAATGCGGGACACCCACCGATGTGGTCGAAGTAGGAGAGCGTGCCCCGGTTGGGCCCGCGCTTATAAAGGAAGCCGAGGAGCGAGTAGCCGATATCCGAGAAAAGTTGAAAGCCGCTCGGTCCCGACGGAAGAGCTACGCGGACAAGAAAAGGCGTGAAGCGAGCTTCAACCCGGGAGACTTCGTCTACCTCAAGGTTTCACCCTATCCGAGGAACCCGGAGATTTCAAGTGCACGGGAAGTTGGCCCCTCGGTACATCGGCCCGTATAAAGTGATCAGGAAAGTCGGAGCTGTAGCATATCGACTGGAGCTACCCGAGGAAATGGCAGATATACACCCAGTATTCCACATCTCTCAGCTACGCGGTGTTTGAAGGTTCCGGAGGAAAAGCGAGTACCCGGTAGAGACCATCGATCTACAGCGGACCTTAGGTACCAGGAGGTGCCCGTCAAGATCTTAGACACTGTGGTCAAGCGGACAAGGACGACCGAAGTACGGGTGTGCGAGTCCAATGGAGTAGACACGGAGTGGAAGAAGCTACGTGGGAGCGAGAGGATGCTCTGAGGAAAGAATTCCCCCACCTATTCGAGACTTAGCCGAATCTCGAGGACGAGATTCATTTTAAGTGGGGTAGGTTTGTAACGCCCGCGTTTTTAGCACTAAATAAATCACCCAGTAAAGCATGCGTAGTTTCAAACCGATCCGCCGAGCTCAAATATCAATCAAACCCTAGCCACTGTTTTCCTCTCTCTCTCTTTCCCCGACGCGCGTGCCGCGATTCCCGCCGGCACCGTACCTCGGCCAGCACCCCCGTGCGCCTTCCCAACGCCGCGGTCGGCCACCCGGCCGGGAATCCCGCGCCCGCCGCGGTCCCGCTAGCCGGTCCGCCTCGCCGTCACCGCCGGCCCGAAAATCCCGCCGACGCCCGGGAAATTGGAAAAAACCCCACAGAACCCTTCCCTAATTTCCCTAGCAATTTTCCTAATTTTTCCAACCTCTTCCCTATTTTTTTCTATTTTCCTTTTCTTTTCTTCCCTTTTCTTTCTTTCTTTTCTCTCCTTTTCCTTTTTTTTCCTCTTTTCTTTTTCTCCTTTTCTCTTTCCTTTCTCCTTCCTTCTTCCCTTCCCTTCCCCTTCCACCCGCGCGGCCGGGCATGCGCCCGACCGGCGCCTGACGGGGAGTTGACCCGGGGCCCCCGCGCCTCCGCCGCCCCCCCTCCTCCTCAACACGCCGGCAGGGTCACCACTCCCTCACGCCACCGCAGGCCCACGACTGGCCGACGCCGGAGCAAGTCAACACGGCCGGCGCCAGAGCCATCACCGGCCGACCACAGCTCGCCCCATGCCTGCACGACGAGTCCAATCTCCTACCTAACCTCTGCGCAAGCTGACCCAATCGAATCGTCGCATCGCCGGCCGGAGCTCGCGAAGCTCCCCGAGCTCACCGGCGGCCTCGCCGGAGAAATATCTCCACTCCCGAACTCTCCTCCGCCGCCTATAAAAGAGGGCCGACGGCCTCCCCGGCTCGTCGCACCACACCAACACGAACACCGCACTTTCTCCCCTCCTCTCCAAACCCCACAGCGCCGCCGCGCCTAAACACCGCCGCCGCGCCTCTGTCTCCCCGCCGATCCGCCTCCACACCGCGTCCTAGCCCAAGGTGAGTAGGGGAGGTGAACTCCCCCGTCGCCCTCTCGCTTTTCCCCCTCTCGGCGGCCGCGGCCGTGGCGGGAGGCCGGCGGGCCGCCGCCGCCGAGCCGCCCCCGCCTCCGGCCGGGCCGCGAGCCAAGGAGGAAGAAGGGGCACTTTTGCCCAAAGACCCCCCCGCCCCTTTTTCCTTATTACGTCAAACCGAGCCTTTCTTCCTTATTCCCCTATTCTTTTCAATTAAGTCCCTAAGGTTAATAGTTAATTAAGGATTAAGCACTGTTATACCCTAGCATAAATTACAAAATGACCCTAACTTAGTTTAGAATAGCATAAGCACCCTTCTTACCATTTGTAGGAATTGCTAATAGGTCCCTGACCCTTCCCCTAACCAAGCCCCCTTTATATTACTTCCTTTTAGCCCCAAGATTAGTAAGTAATTACTGATTTGAACCCTAGATAAATTACAAATAGACCTAAACCAACTTATGTGGTCATCAACACACCCCCCTTCCGTTATTAGAAAATTACCAATAGGTCCTTAATATCTATACCCCCTAACCTAGCCCCTTCTCATAACCGCCTTTCCTTCTCGGTTAATACCAAACCCTACCGCATCTATATATACCCCTCCTCCGCTCACTTCCCACTCCCCGAGCTCGGTCGGAAACATGTATGCTAACATTGCTTGCTTGCTTGTGTGTATGCCATAGCCAACGAAGTAGAAGGAGTGAGGTACCCCGAGCCGGAGGCCGAAGCCGATTCATGCGAGCAGTGCCCGAGGTTCGGACGCCGAGCCGGCACTCCCCGAAGACTTCGAAGACGGCAAGTTCAACCTCCCCCTTTGATGCATGCTTCTGTCCTAGTTTTAAAAATATATCCTATACCCGTTTTATAAATTGCATATTGTTTTACTACAAAACATGGTAGGATAGCCACCCTTGATTGCTATGATTGAACCTTGTTTTGGCCTAAATGAGTGCTTTAAAAATATGTGTGTGTGCTTTCAAAATGTGTGAGTGCTTTAAAAACAAAAGGGGATATGTTTGGGAAATGAGTAAAGAAGCTGGGTAGACGGGATGGACGTGTGTGTCGGGAGTGTGGGGGAGCTCGTCCTGTGTGGTTGAGCGTGTTGGGAGTTGTCCATCTTGTCGGTTAAGGACCGGGTTGCGTGACATCTCACCCGACCCAAATCATCGTACAACCACTCGACCGTTGTATGTGGCAACGGCTTAGCATAAACCCCACTAGTTAATCTACTTGCCATCCCGGTGTGCGGGTGAGCGGCGGGAGACCAAGGAGTAGGGGTACGCTCCGTGTGAGGTACGCCCTGGTTATGTGGGATAACCCCTTGGTTGCTTCCGTGGTGGCTCGTAGTGTTAGCTAAGGTGGGTAATGGCTTTGATAGGATCCGTACCGGCACTGAGGTGTCCATGTGACGGTACCCTACTTGTGGGTAAAGATGTACAACCTCTGCAGTGTCAAACCTATTCGAATAGCCGTGTCCACGGTATTGGACGAGTCACGGTGTGGTCACAAAAACTAGTGTTTGGGATGGGATGTTTTCTGGCGTGAGTCGTTTTCTGGGTGAAGTGTGTGGCTGTGTGCCTGGGCTACGACGGACGGGAAGTCCGGTAGGTCCACAGTGGTGTTGCTTAAAACAAGTGAGATACTTGGGTTATGAAAATGATTTGCGAAAACCTTTTTGAAATGAACCCCTGCATGTGTAAGTTTGCAAATGAACCTTAACCTGATCCTTGTTATACCTTATGCATGACTCTACTTATAAGCCCCTCCGCGGGTGGGGTTGGATTTGCTGAGTACGTATGTGCTCACCCCTGTTTACTAACTATTTTACAGAGGAGGATCCCGATTACATCCCAGAAGACGTTGAGTAGGTCATTGCCCTACACCCAACCGTGCCTGTGTACCAGGGCCCTACCGAAAGCTTCCATGGTGTGGTACTCTGAGGAGGCTATGGAAGCCTTTGCTATCGTAGTATGGTCGCTAGCGTTTGTGTTGTTCATTGTAGCGTTGGCACTACCGTGCCCTTTCTGTAACCGTAATGTAAAAGACTGATTCCACCTGTTGTAATAAATGTGCTACCAGCCTCCTGGGACTGGTATTTGTGTCACATTTGGTCACCTCGGATGAGGGGACGCTTCAATAAATCGATTACAAAGATGAACAAAGCTGCAATTTTAATCATATATCATCATGGCACGAATTTTGTAACTTTTCCAATGATATAATCAAGGTGGTGTCTTTATTAATGGTGACATCAAGTTGAAATACAAACTGAAAATAAACAAACATGCTTGCTGAAATTTAAATAAAAACAGAAAATACTACGCAAACACACATAAGCAAAAGCTGAAAATTACGAGAGAAAAAGAAAAGAAAAGAAAACTAAAGTTCCTAAATCTTCTAGTCCTCCGCCGGTGGTTGATGTTGATAATCTTGATAATAATACCCTTGCTCATAATACGATTGGACATTTCCTCCGACGAATTGATTTGGCTCCACAAGGTGAAGGCGTCCAAGTTCAAAGGCGATATTTGCGTTGCCTTCACCGAGTTGAGCTGCGTTAGCTTGGATGGCTGCGATGTTTTGAGCATTTCTTGCAGCATACCCTCCAATAATGGCCATGCTTTGTTGTGGTTGGGGATGATGAGCGTAGGACTCCGCGAAGTTAGCGTTGGGCACAACATAATTTTGTGGGGGTACCGGTGCACCACCCCCCATGATTGTCCTTGTGACCCTCCGTAATAACTTGGCGGAGGAGGGACCCCGCCGAATGGTTGCACATTGGGTTGTGCTCCACTCGCTTGTGCGGAGGATGTTCCCTCCTCTACGATTCTTCCTCTTTTGTTCTTCCTTGCAGGGACAAGTAGTCCCTCTTCCAACCAATCTTCCCTTCCTTCGGTGAAAAGCCTAAGCCTCTCATTCGGAAGGGGCAGGTTAACTATGGCCAACCGATAACCTCCTCTCTCATCTCCACTAATGTATTTGCCTTGCCGCAAATACTCAAAACCGAGAGAGGTACCACGCAAAAGGTGAGCGGGGTTTCTTGCGATCCCCGGCCGCAAGGAAAAGGCCAACATGGAGAGGTAACACCCCGAACCAATATTACCCGCCCCCGATGTTGCTTCACAACACCAACGGTTGATCATGAGGTAAGAGGGGTCTATTGGCTGCCTGGCAATTAAAGCCGAGTATAGCCAATTCAACTCCGTGTCGGTCACCTTTGTTTCCTTCATCCTCCCCAATACCCTCTTGCACATCCAAGAGTGAAATATCCGGATAATGGGGTTGCGGATGCAATTGCGTTGTTGATGGGCTTCTCCGGGAGATCATGTTCCAAAATCCCGCCAACATGCCGGGTGGCACGTCAACTTTCTCCGGAGCTCCCTTGTGGAATCCAAGCAGCTCCCTAACGTGCTCGTAGGGAACCACTTGTTCGATTCCCTCCAAACGGAATGACAAGCTTTGCACCCCATCATCATCAACGATGGGTGCAATAGTCATCAAAATTTCCAAGGCGTAACCCAAATGGGTGTCCACCGATATTCCGTTGGAGAACCGCACCCATCCGAGGTGCCCCAACATATAGTATATGTCGGTGCAAAAACCCAAGGTGTAGAGTGCTTGGTCGTCGAACTCGACGTTCGGCACAAGCCTCTTCTCAAGATTGGCGAGCCTCTCCTCCTCCCTCCGCCGACAAGATGATGAAGCCGTACGAAGAGTGTATCGGGGTGTAAGGAGGTGGTGCGGTTGAGCGAGTCGATCGTCGTGGTGGCGCGGGCTGCTCCTCCGTGTGCCCACGAGGTTCGGTGAACCTCATGGAAGTGCTTCTCGCAGCCCTCATACCACCAAGGAGGAGAGCATCGTTCCTCCTCGGTGGTGCCGTATCCGTCTCCATGCTCTGGGGAGACTCGGAAATCGAGTGCCTCCTCGAAGACGTGGTTGATGACGGCTTGGACGACGACGAACTCTTCTTCTTGGAGAAGAGACTTGTGGTCTTCTTCCACATGGTTGCTGCACTCTTTCTTCAACTAAAATTCCGGGTTGCAACCGGTAAACTAGGCACTTAAACTCTTTGCTTCGGATGTGGACTTTGAGTGGATTAAGGATGTGGATTTTTTTCTTGAGCTATCAAGCTTGGGATGGTTGGCTAAGTCTACGGAGGTTCGAGCACACAAACTTGAACACACAAACAAGGGAAGGAGAGGGAAGCTTGCTGCGCAGAAAACGGGAGCCGGGGGCTCCTTAAATAGGTCGGGCCGGCCGGCTCGGGCCGGCCGGCCCGGGGGTCCTCCGGCTCCTCCCCGCCGCGTCTTTCTCCCGGCACGATCATTTTGCCTCTGCAACTTTCTGCCCGCGTGCTCCACGAGTTGCACCGCCCAAACGCTCTCGTCCACTCCTTTTCTTGAATTATTGGTCCTCCCACTTGATGCTCCATGCTTTGGGTCATGTCCATGCTCCCTAGCTCCACTTGCTTCACATGCCACCATGAAAATCCTGCAAAGTTGATGCTTGCTGCCCACCATGCTTGTCCTTTGCATGTGGAATTGGTGAAAGTTGATAAAAGGGAATCCAATGGTGCATGCATGATTAATTCAAACTAGATTGCCTCCATTTAGGTGTGTTTAAGGTTAAGCACTCCTCTAATTCGAAATTTAAAATATTTTTCAGAGCCATGCAAGAGCTCAAGCATAATTTTAGAGAAGTTTTTAAACCATTAAAAACAAATGTAAGTTGAAAATATTTTTCGACTACGTCGGTTTCGGTCTCACCGGTATAGTTTGCTTTCATCGGTTGAGAGCGAACGTTTTCCCGGCTTGATCATGGGGGCATAGGTTTAGGTTCTAATTTTGGCTAAATAAGAAAAATTTTGAATAAAACAAAATTAGAATAGGCTTAGAAAAATTCTAATCCTAGAGAAACCAAGGATAAAGATTTTTAAAACCAACCAAAAGCTTTGATTTCTAGGTTCACGCGAGTCCTACCACGTGCTGAATTTTATTAACACTTAAACATAAATCGTGGCTCTACTCGTGTGATTTTAGCATGAAAAATAAGTCAACCTCAGCACCATACTGAGGGTGAAAGGTTGAGTTAAGGTTCTGAAATTATTTGGTTGAGGGTTTCTCGAAAAGAAAAGAATCAAACAAGCACATAGGAGGGTTCATGCAAAGGGTTTATGATAAAGCAAACATTCAATCAAGAATTATGTCTCTAATATTGTTCAACCACTTCTAAGTCTAATGTCTTTGCGTAGTAAAACTCAAAAACTAAATTATTAAAAATACTCGAAAAACCTGGAATCGGGTTGTCCTCCCGTAGCTTATTCTTGACTCGACGAAACGGGTTGCCTCCCGCCTAGCGCTTCGTTTATAGTCTATAGCTAGACTTCTTCACTTGATTACTCCGGATCAACGCTCTTTGCGGGCGTTGCAATCTTGGGTACCCACTTCCGCACCATCTTGGGCGCGGGCTTGTCTTTCGGCTTAGTTGGCTTAGTCATTTTTTTGGTCTTCACAGGCGGCTTCTCTTCCTTTGTCTTGACGGATGCAACACCTTCTTTGATTTTCGTTACGTTCATTTTTTTCGGCTCCTTCTTCTTTTTCAGCCCCTCCGTTTGTTTTGGTTCTCCCTTCACTCCAATCATGTTGCATGCCTCAATCCTTGGACGGAACTTGAAGGAACTCTTTTCTCCGTTGATATCGAACATGATCTCCCCCTTGCCAAAATCAATAGTAGCTCCCACGGTCTTGAGGAACGGCCTCCCTAGGATGAGCGGCGGCTTCTCCCTCTCTCCCATCTCGAGCACAACGAAGTCGACGGGGATGAAGTGGTGTCCAATCTTCACGGGTACATCTTCAGCAATGCCCAAAGGATAGCGAATGGAGTTGTCACCCAACTCCAAACATATTCCCGTAGGCTCCATCGGTAGGCGTAGCTTCTCGAACACATCCCTCGGCATGACACTCACACTAGCTCCAAGGTCGCATAACGCCTTCTCGAAGTTGAAAGAACCAACTGAACATGGAATTGTAGGGCACCCGGGTCTTTTTGCTTCTCTAGCCCATAAGCAATAGCTGCACTACACTCCTCGGACATCTTGACATGATCTACCCCGAGTGTTGCTATCTCATATTTATTTGCAAGTATGTCTTTAAAGTAACGAGAATATGTAGGCACTTGTAGGGCATCTAGTAATGGCATGTTGATGCTAAGTCTACGCACAACTTCCACAAACTTCTCGAAGTGGTTGTCAAGTTTACCTCGGAAGTAGCGTGGCTTGAGTTGCGGTATCCTCGTGTCTTCCTCCGGCATCTCGAATTCGGGTTCCTCGGTGACGATCCCCGTAACCTTCTCTTTAGCAACTCCTTCCACCTCGGTGGACGGTTTAAGCTTCCTTGCTCTCGCGGAACGTTCCGGATCTTCGGTCTCCTTCCCCGAACGTGTTTGAATGGCCTTCGCCGATTCGGGACATTTGGGTTGTCCGGAAGCTTCCCTTCATCATTAGTGAGGCGCCCGCAAGTTGTCCAACTTGCGTCTCGAGCATCTTCATCATGTTGAGCACTTGATGATTGGAACTTCCGACCTCCGTCACTTTGCTATCGATGTTCTCCAACACCTTGTCTATGGTCTTGAACTTGGTGACGGTGTCCTTGTTGATCTTAGCTTGCTCATCCATGAACTCCTTCAATTGTATCCGAAGCGGAACCGCGTTAGGAATAGATGAGCTTGCATTAAATTGAGGCCTACCTTGCCCGTAGCGGAAGTTCGGCAATTCTCCCTTCCTCATGTAGTCGAGCACTTTGGCTTCCTCCGGACAATCTTTGCGGACATGGCCATACTCCCCACATTCTTCGCATGTGGACCTTGCTTCGGCGGCCTTCAAGTCTTGAGCCTCTTTCGTTTCCATCTCCATCTTCTCCAACCTCCTTATGAGCAAGTCGATCTTGCCCTCAAGTATGTCTTCCTTCTCCACTTGCAAGACTCCTTTGACGTTCCCCATGGGTTGAACCGGATGTAGGCGCCCGGATGACGCCCACGTGTCATTATCCGCGACCTTCTTGAATAGCGTGAAAGCTTCCGTCGGTGTGAGCTCGATGATAGATCCTCCCGTCGATGCATCGATGATCGTCCTTGACGCCATGGTGAGTCCTTGATAGAACTTTTGCACGAGGTCTTCTTTCGGGAACTTGTGATGTGGAACCGCCGGGTGTACTCGTTGAAGCGCTCGAATGCCTCGAGATAGTTTCCGTAGGATATTGAACAAAGGTGGCAATCTTATTATGCAAGCTTTGAGTTTTACCCGGTGAGTAGTATTCCTTCATGAAAGCCTTCATCAACGTGTTCCAATTTTGCACCGTCTCCGCCGGTTGAGAGTGGAACCATTGCAAAGCCTTCCCGAGTAGTGAAAACGGAAAAAGCCTTGCCCTCATTTGATCTTGAGTCACCCCATCCATGTTGAAAGTCTGACATAGTTGTATGAATGCTTGGAGGTGAAGGTTCGGATCCTCTTTGCCGGTGAAGGGTGAATGTTGCACCATGCGGATTGTTGAGGTCTTGATCTCGAACGGTCTTCCGATCTCCTCGAGGTTCAAGATTGGTAGGTCGATGATGTCGGGGTGCATAGCTCCCCAATCTTGCGTTCTTCGGTGGTTGGTCACCCATTGGTGGAGGTCGATTCTCCCGCGGACTTTGAGGTGGTGAATTCTTCGGAGATTCTGCGATCCTTTGTCTTCCGACTCCGAATCTACAAAATCCAGCTTTTTAGCTTGATGTGCTTCGCGTCTCCTTAGCTCTGTAAAGTTTTTCTCGGATCATCCACAAAATTATTGGGTTTGTTGGAGAGGTAGCCGTCCATCTCTCGTTAGGGTTAGCAATAAACAAAGTATGCAAAAACTAGAAAACAAAACAAATCTATAAAGACTAGAGTTAGACAAACTAGATTAGATGTATTTTGAGGATGATCAAAATTTAGTAGATGCAAAAATAAAAACAAAAATAATACTGAAAATTACAAAAAAAGCAATAAAAAATCAAATCTTGATCACTTGTTCCCCGAGCAACGGCGCCGGAAAAAAGGGGCTTGTTGACGGTTAATAATTGTATCAAAGTTCGTTCGTGACTCGCAAGCGTACAAGTCTCCCGTCGTAGTCAAGGGACCCTTCTTCCCTCGAGTGGTGAACCCAAGGTATCGAATCCGTGGAACAAATGTGTGACGCAAGACTTAATCTATTAAAGCCAAATAACTTCAATCTTCAATAAAGAACCTAATGCATCTAAGTAAAAGACACAAAACAGATCTAATCTACTAAAAACCGAGAGAAAACAAAGTAAGATTGGGTAGATAAACCGATCTAGAGGGATCGGGGTAAGCCTTTTGTTGAAGTTCCAAGCAAGAGAAGAAGTAGCAAATCGAATCTTAATAGAAGCCTCTTTAAATCGTGGTTTCCCGTCCAAATCCGAAAACATCCGCCTTTCGAGACCCCCGTTCTGTCACAACGTATCCCTATTCATGCGGGGAGCTTAGGGCGAGTCAAAAGACAAGTCGAGATTCTTTCGAGAAGATCGGCGTGTACCTCTAGCCACCGCGGCTACAAGAACACCCTATGTAATCTATCGCGCGAATAGAATTGGAATAAGCAAAGCCGATCGAAAAACGAAATCTTCGAGGAAACACTTGATCGCTAGGAAAAGATTCAACTCGACAATTCAACTATAACAATGATACATACACAAGATCACCACCGGGATCCTTCCTTGATCCTGCTTCTAGCTCCGGGAACTCCGACGTGGTCTTCCGTGCAAGGTTCCCACGTCGGCTAGGGAAACCCTAGTCAACTAGCTCGACCCTCTCCTCTTCGAGATGGTGTCCCTCTCTTCTCTGCTTCTCGGCGGTCGAAGACGAAATCTTCTCTCCGTGGCTCTCGGTCAGGGGACTATAAATAGCCCGATTGGCGGCTAGGGCAAAGGAAAGCGAGTTTGGGCCCAAAATGGGCCTGGGCCGACCGGCCTGGGCCGGCCGGCCTGGGCCCATTTAGGCCCAGCCCGTGGGCTCCTTTGCCCCACGTCGGTTCCCTTGCTTCCTGGATGTTTCCCCCTTCTGCATGTAAGTCCATGTCGTCGGTTTCTCTCCGAATTGGACTCAACTCCTTGTCTTGCAAGATTCAACACTTTTACGGTCGGGTCCCCGGAGTCCGTCGTCTTCTCGGATCAAGTCCCCGGCTTCTTGGAGTTAAGTTTGCTTCATTGCATGACTTGTACGGGGCTTCAAGGTCTTGTCATGAGGTGCTTGATGAACTTATCCCGAAAGTCTTGCATTCAACACTAAAACCCTGCATAAACATTAAACTCCAAAACCGACATGCACACGTGAACTTGTTATACCACGGGGGTTAGTACCAATGGATAAGGTATAAAACTCATGGCCAACACCGAAGGTAAACTCATGGCTAGGTTGACGGATTTTCACCGTCAACATTCGCCTTCAAGCGTCTGGAGGCGGTAGGAGCCCGGTCCAGTCACCTTTGCAACTGTGAAGGGACCTTCCCAGGGTGAGCTGAGCTTGTGTAGTCCTTCCGTGTTCTGGATGCGACGGATGGCAAGATCACCGATGTTGAAGGAGCGCTCCTTGATGTTGCGATCATGGTAGCGTCGGATACCCTCTAGGTACCTTGCTGATTGGACGAGGGCAGCGCAGCGAGCTTCTTCGAGTCCGTCGATGTCAGCTCGTCTGCTGTCTTCGGAGATGCCTTCGTCGTAGTGCTCCACTGCTGGTGAGTCCCACATGACATCAGTAGGGAGGATTGCTTCGGAGCCGTAGACCAGGAAGTATGGAGATTGCCCCATTGGCTTTGAGGGTTGAGTACGCAGCCCCCAGAGAGCATTGGGTAGTTCCTTGATCCACTTGCCTCCTTTGGTGTTACCACCGTCGCGTAGCCGCTTCTTGAGAGCGTTGAGCACCATCCCGTTGGCACGCTCGACTTGTCCGTTGGTCCGAGGATGGGCAACTGATACATATCGGACATCGATCCCGCTGTTCTCGCAGTACTCCCAGAACTGGTGATTGTTGAAGTTGGAGCCCAGATCTGTGATGATGCGATGGGGTAGTCCATAGCGATGCACGAGTTCATCCAGGAAGTCGAGTACTCTGTCAGCCTTGGGGCATGTAACCGGCTTGACTTCGATCCATTTGGTGAACTTGTCGATGGCCACCAGTACTCTGTTGAATCCACCTGGCGCGGTTGGGAGTGGCCCAATCATGTCGAGCCCCCAGCAGGCGAAAGGCCAGGTTGGCGGTATGGTGACTAGCTTGTAGCCTGGGACGTGTTGCTGCTTGGCGAAGTATTGGCACCCTTGGCACCCTTGGCACCTTCTGACGAGTTCTTCGGCGTCACCCAGAGCTGTGGGCCAGTAGAAGGCTCGTCGAAAGGCCTTGCTAATCAGCGTGCGGGAGGATGCGTGGTTGCCGCAGACGCCTTTGTGGATCTCCTCCAAGATGTCCTTACCTTCTTGTTTGGGAACGCACTTCATGAGTACTCCTGAAGATGTGCCCCGCCTGTAGAGCTTGTATCCGACGAGGACGTAGGACTTGGCTCGGCGGATGAGCTGCTCAGCCAAGTTCTTGTCCGAGGGAACCTTCTGCTCGCTGAGGTAGTCGATGAAGGGCTGCCTCCAGTCCATGTCGATCATCATGACCTCTCGGCCGGGCGAGGGATGCGGCGGGACGGGTGGTCGGTGGCGCTGGCTCCGGGATGGATGGCGTGTGAAGCTCGTGGACGAAGACACCCGCTGGTACTTGAGCGCGAGTAGAACCAAGCTTCGACAGGACGTCCGCTGCAACGTTGTTGTCGCGGACGACGTGGTGGAACTCAAGGCCATAGAACTTTTTCTCGAGCTTGCGGACTTCTAGGCAGTAGGCATCCATGTTCTCCTTGTTGCGGTCCCAGGACTTGTTGACTTGGTTATGACCACTGCGGAATCGCCGTAGACTAGTAGCCGCTTGATGCCCAGTGAAGCCGCGAGGCGGAGCCCATGTAGCAGAGCTTCGTACTCGGCTTCGTTGTTTGAGACCTTCCAGAAGATCTGCAGGACGTACTTGAGTTGTTCGCCCGTCGGAGAGATCAAGAGTACCCCTGCACCTGCGCCCTCGAGGTTGAGTGAGCCATCGAAGTACATCACCCAGTGCTCTGGGCGCTCGGTTGGAGTAGGTAGTTGATTCTCCCGCCACTCCGCCATGAAGTCGACTAGTGCCTACGACTTGATGGTTGTGCATGGCTTGAAGTCGATGTTGAGGGCGCCGAGTTTGACTGCCCACTTGGAGATTCTTCCAGTAGCATCTTGGTTCCGCAGAATGTCGCCGAGCGGGTAGTCGGCGACGACGGAGATCGAGTACTCCTAGAAGTACTGTCGTAGCTTCCGCGAGGTGATGAGTACTGCGTACAGGAGCTTCTGTACTGGCTGGTAGCGTGCCTTGGACTCTGACAAGACCTCACTGACGAAGTAGGCCGGGGCGGCCCGGACCGGATAGGCATGGCCGTCTTCTCCGCCGCTCGACGATGATGGCGATGCGACCACATGAGTAGTCGCGGCCGAGGTAGAGCGATGGGCGCTCGCCTTTGCGAGGAGCCGTGAGGATTGGTGGCTTCGACAGGAAGTCCTTGAGCTGGGCAAGGGCTTGGTCCGCCTCTGTGGTCCACACGAACTTCTCTTGGTGCTTGAGTAATTTGAAGAAGGGGAGCCCCCGTTCTCCAAGCTTCGAGATGAATCTATTCAAGGCCGCCATGCACCAGGTCAGCTTCTAGACGTCTTTGATGCACATGGGAGCTATCATGCTGGTGATGGCGGAGATCTTCTCGTGGTTGGCTTCGATGCCGCGATGGCTGATGATGAAGCCGAGTAGTTTGCCCGAAGGTACGCCAAAGACGCACTTGTTCGGGTTGAGCTTCCAGCGGTACTCGCGCAAGGATGCGAAAGTCTCTTCAAGATCGTCGATGAGTGTACTGGAGTTTCTGGTCTTGACGACCACGTCATCCACGTAGGCTTCAACGTTCTTGTTGAGTTGCCTCTTGAAGCAGGCCTGGATAGCTCGTTGGTATGTAGCGCCGGTGTTCTTCAACCCGAAGGACATGGTCGTGTAGCAGTACGCGCCAAACGGGGTGATGAACGCGGTCTTCTCCTGGTCTTCTTCCTTGATCGCGATCTGGTGGTACCCGGAGTAGCAGTCGAGGAAGCGAAAGGTCGGCCCCTCTGCCGTGGAGTCAATTACTTGGTCAATCCGCGGCAACCCGAAGGGGTCCTTGGGGCAGTGCTTGTTGAGGTCAGTGTAGTCGACGCACATCCTCCACTCGTTCGAGTTCTTCTTGCGGACGAGGACGGGGTTGGTGAGCCACTCAGGATGGAAGACTTCTCTGATGAAGCCAGCCGCGAGTAGTTTGGCGAGTTCCTTCTTGATGGCGTCGCGTCTGTCGTCGGCGAAACGACGGAGGTGTTGTCGCTTGGGGGTAGCTTTAGGATCGACGTTGAGGGAATGCTCGATCAACTCCCTAGGTACCCCTGGCATGTCCGCTGGCTTCCACGCGAAGATGTCGCGGTTAGCCCAGAGGAAGTTGATGAGCATGTCTTCTTATTTGGGATCAAGACCCACCCCGATGGTGGTGGTCTTGCTGCTGTCGTCTGTCCTGAGGTCAATTGTTTTGACCAGAACCTCCTCAGCTGGCTGAGGCTTGTTAGCTTTGTCAGACTTCTCAGGGATGTCGAGTTCACTTGGGGCAAGCTTCTTCGACGCAGCGTAGATCTCCATCATAGCGTTGGGTACTTGATTCATGGAGGCGATCTCCACAGCTTCCATGTCGCAAGTGTGTGAGATCTTCAAGCCCCCTTGCAGTGAGAGTACACCTGCTGGACTTGGCATCTTGAGTACCAAGTAGGTGTAGTGGGGTACCGCCATGAACTTGGCGATAGCCGGTCTGCCGAGGATGGCATGGTAGGAGGTCTCGAAGTCCGCAACTTCGAACTTGATGTACTCGGTACGATAGTTGTCCTGAGATTCCCCGAAGGTAACAGGCAGGACCACTGAGCCCAGTGGGATAGCCGCGTTGCCGGGGACAATGCCGTAGAAGGGCGAGGTGCCCTTGGTGAGCATGTGGGTGATGTCGAGCCCCATCTTCTTCAAGGTCTTGGCGAAAAGGACGTTGAGCCCGCTTCCACCGTCGATGAGAACCTTGTTAAGCTTGGAGCCCGCGACCACCGACTTCAGGACTAGTGGGAACCGTCCTGGTTCGGAGAAGCTTGTCCATTGATCCGCGCGGGAGAAGGTAATGGGTACCTATGACCACCTGAGAGGGGTCGGGACCGCTGGTTCAATGCTCATGACTTCTCGACGGGTAGCCTTTTGTTCCCGTCTGCTAGGTAGTCCACCGAAGAGGACGTTGACCGTCTTGTCGGGTTCCTGGAAGTCGTCATTGCCTCCGTCGTTCTTCTTCTTGCCTTTCTTATCATGAGGGTGCGGTGGCTCTGGGGTACCCTTGAGTGCTCGCCTGAGTTGGTAGCACTGCTCGGTGGTGTGGTTGCCGTCCAGATGCCACGGGCACTTCTCTTTCAGTAGGTCTTTCAAGCCGTCGGAGGTCTTCTTTGGGTTCTCCTTCGCAGGGCGCTGGATAGCCGCGACTGTGTTGTCTGGCTTGCGCTTGCGGTTGGGACCCGAGTAGTTGTTGTTGCTGTGACCGCCTTGGTTCCCGTTGTTGTTGCTGCCACCGCCCGTGTTCTGTTTGCTCTTGCCATGGATGGCATCATACTTGGCGTTGGCTTTGTCTTCTTCATCCGCCCAGTACGTGATCATGTCCTTGAGATGGGGGATGGACTTGGGACGGCGTCGACCGAAGTCTTCGAAGGTGCGACGGTGGTAGAGACCGTCTTGGAAGAGGTCGATGACCTCCTTGTCGGTGACGTCAACTACTTGAGGACCATGTGTGGTTCGAGGACCGGTGGATGGTCGCTTCCTTGTGTGATGAGTGATTGACAACGTTGTGTGGACTGATTCTTGGCTAAGTATTGCAGGTGCGGGTTGCGGCTTGACTGGTGTTGGTGCAGGTGAAGAACAAGCGCAAAAGGTCATTGCCGGTGAGGCCTCCAGGTGTGGAGAAGACCAGTAGGCTTCGTTCGAGGGACCCGGTGGCCAGCGGGGTCAAGTGCGGCCGCATGGTGGCAGGAACAGCAAGATGAAGTCGTGGACGGTTTCTTGGTTGAGCCTCAAAACCAAGGTCGAGCCGGGACTACGTGGGAGCCAAGTCATGAGTGGAGAATGGCGGAGGCTACACCGAGTTCGCGGGGTTTCCGGTGGTTCACCAGAAAACCACTGGGTTCCTTGGTTGATCCACAAAGCCAAGACCGGAGAACCGAAGACGGAGGTGCAGCAGCACCAGACCGGTCTGACCGGTCTGACCGGTGAGGAGCACCGGTCTGACCGGTGTGCGACGACGCAGTCCGGAATCTTCGAAGCGGAGGACACGCGTCGGGATCGCATGGCTTGCGTCGAGGCTAAGCAGGGTGCGGTCGCCGGGCATCCGTCCGATGGTGAAGACATCAAGAATTCCAAATCCGCCCTTGAGGGGCTTGTATCCCTAGTTGTTAGAGAAGGGCATTTTAGACATTCGGTTGCCTCCATATAACCCAAGAGGTGAGAGGATGGCAGCCAACTCTTGGAACCCTAGCTCATTAGTTTTCCTATTTTCCACCTATTTTCCTTAGGTTTTCTTTAGGACTAGCAAGAGAGCTTCACGAGAGATCTTGTTGAGAGGGATGGATGATCGGGCGGCTTGCTAGACCTTGTATGAACCTTTGTTTCATGTGTAGATGATTCGACGTGGTTCCTCAAGGTTTGGATGTGTTTTCCCCGGTTGTTCTTGGTGGTGATTTTCGGAGCCCTCTCTCGGTGATTTCTTTGGGTTGTTTTCGGGACTTTTCTCTTGGGGATTTGATGGGGGAAATTTGTGGGAACCCTTCGTGGTTCTTTGGGCTGTGATTCCCCTCCCAAATCCGTGAGTAAAAGTGCTCGATTTTGGGGTTTCTTGGGTTCTTGGGTTGGAAGTGCTTTCGGCGGGATTTCTTCGATTCCTCCTTTTTGGACGAGTTTTGGTGGGATTAAACTTGGCTATGGACTCCTCATGAGGTGTTCTTGATATCCCCAAAGTCTTGTTCAAGTTCGTGGAGTGATTCGGGAGATCGAGATTTGGATTTGGAGGAGTTGACCCGCGGGTCTTTGTTCATCCCGAGTCGCCCGGAGCTACACGGTCGGCCGGTGCTCTTGACCCGTCGGCCGGTGCAAGCCCTTGTGGGTTTTTGCTTGGGTGAACGTCTCGGTGTGTTCGTTGTTGTCCCGTGTTGCTGCTGTTTCGAGTTTGGGTCAGTTTGGTGGTCGGTTGGCCTGTTTGGTGCCTTGGGGGCTTTCAGGCTGCCATCGGTCTGACCGGTGTGTCTCACTGTCGGTGTTTTAGACCGGCAACCTACTACGGGGAGTACCCGAAGTAGATGAATGTGACTCGCAGAGATCGGTAACTCGAAGGAAGAGACACGTGGTACACAATTTAGACAGGTTCGGGCCGCGAGGTGCGTAATACCCTACGTCTGTATGCTTTGCGTAGCTACGGATTGATAGGGCACGATTACAAGATGGTGCAATAGTGCGCCGTGGGTTGTATGAGAGGAGATTGGATGCTAGAGATCGGTCCCTACCTCGCCTTATATAGTCCGGGAGGCAGGGTTACAAGTCGGAGTAGGGAGAGAGTACTAGTCGAGTACGTCTAGGAGTCCTCTATACAGTGCGGAACATGTACAGCTCCCTAACCGAGTACTACTCCTGTGTAGTCCTTGAGCTCCACGCTTTCAGGTGCCGTGTAGCGCAAGCCGGTAGTCCCGGGGGCCCACGAGTAGTCGGTCTGGTACCCACCGAGGTAGTGGGCCCAGGGAGGTCCATACGACAAGCCCCCGAGTACTTTGTAGTCGAGAAGGATAGCTTCAAGTAGTCTTGACGGCCTTAACGAGTAGTCCTCAAGCGTCCCTGAGTGCTACAAGTCAAAAGTCCTCAAGAGTAGTCGAAGCATCCCGAGGCTGGAATGTACTCCAGCTGATGTTTAAGCAATCTTGAAGTCTTCTCGAGTAGTCCCAAGCGTCCTCGAAAACTGCCTTCGAAGGTCTTCAAAAAATGTCTGTCTTGTCTTGAAGCGGAGCCGATATGGAGGTGCGATTTGCAAAATCGCACTCCATATGGAGTAGCCCCCGAGCCTTAGGTTGAGCCGTAGGCTCGGGGCCGAGGGTCCATACGAAGTCTTGGCAAGAAAATCCCGAAAAATCCGGAGAGAAAAAGCCGAAGGACACGTGGCACGGAGTCCCCGAGCCTTGAGTCGAGTACTTCCTCTCGAATTGAAGGGTCATCTTGAAGAATGTGTCCTGAGATGCTCTTGAGACTAGCCGCTTCCCGGGTGGTCGAGTAGAAGTAGCCGAGCCCCCGAGGTGAGGCGCGTCGACTAGTAGAATACGAAGGGTCACGCACAGCCGCTGAGTCAACCGCGTGTGGACTTATCCAACCGCCCATTGCGGAGCCGATTTGGCTTATAAATAGAAGCCAAAACCCTTAGGGTTTTTCACCCATTCGAGCTACAACTATTCCGTTTGCATCTGAAGCAAATCCACTCCCAGCGCTTGCTGCCGCCGAAGTAGATTCAAGTGCGCCGCCACCCAAAGCTTTTTAGGGTAGCCCCCGAGCGGATGCGAGTGAAGACGCCCTACACTTGGAGGATGAAGCCGTCACCGTCCAAGACGTCGAAGGCCGCCAGGAAGAAGATGGGCCGCGAAGAGGCCGCCGCGGCTGCCACCGGAGCAGCACCGCCCATGTCTCCACCGCGGGCTGATCCAAGCCGCGAGTGGAAGAAGTCCAAAGTGAAGACGGAGGATCTGCTGAGCCTCCTGAACAGTGGGTTCATCAGGGAGAAGGAAGCCGACATGTGGAGATCCGCCGCTGGAGATCCATATCCGATGGAGAAGGCCGAAGACGAGATCCCAATGTTCGCGCGGTTCATGGAGCGCGGTCTTGCGCTCCCGGCCAGCGATTTCTTCAAGGGGCTGCTCGGGTACTACGGGATCGAGTACCTGAACCTGAACCCCAACGGCGTCTTCCACACCGCGGTCTTCGTCCACTTCTGCGAAGCCTTCCTCGGTATCAAGCCACATTGGGTGCTTTTCCGGAAGTTCTTCCGCGTCAAGCCGCAGCCAAGTGCCACCAACCCAAGGGTGGTCGGAGGAGCCGGCATCCAGTTGAGGGAGGACGCCACGGAGCAATATCTGGCGTACAAGCTTGTCGACTCCAACACGGATTGGAAGACCAGGTGGTTCTACATCACGAACCACCACCCCGGCCTGCCGAAGCCGAGCGGACGGCAGCCCAGGCACCAAGAATGGTGGAACACGGAGCCCACCATGCAAGAAGGGATCTATTTCCCCGAGCTGCTAGCACACATCAAGGTGCTCAGGGAGGCGGGACTGAGGGCCGAGCACGTGGCCTTCAGTTTCATGAAGCGAAGGATCCAGCCGTTGATGGCTCGGGAGACCCTAGGCTTCGAGTACACCGGCGACGACGACGCGTCGCGGATGCTGGGAGGCGAGCTGGACGACAACGACATCATCGAGAGGTTGTCGCGGATCTTCAAAGACATGTCGCCGTACACGGCGTGCCCTGTCCAGGAGTACTCCGCCGCGCGCCCGCCGAAGGAGGTGAATAGTCGTACCCCCCTAGTCGAGTAGTGATTACTTGAAGTAGAGTTGCTGACGTCTTGTGTCTTGCGCAGGATGACGTGAAGAAGTTCATCTCCGAGCCGCCGCCACCTCCGAGCGGAATCGAGATCCCGATGGAGGGGAAGGCGAAGGAGCGCTGAGAAGTCGGTGAAGACGACGACACCGTCGTCGTGGAGGATACCTCCGACGACGACGACGAAGACGAGGAGACGTTGCAGGACTGCTTCCAGCTGTGGTCGAGGTTTAGCCGCCCGGGCTTGCCTCATGTTCCTCTGGTACAAGACCCCCCAGCTAGCCTGGAGGCTAGCCTGGCTGCGCCGCCACGGAAGCCGCGCAACCCCGCCAGGAAGCGGGTGACGAAGAAGGCCGAAGGTCTCAGAGACCACGCCTCAGGAGGTAAGTTGTCTTGAGCAGAGTAGTCGAGTACCCGTTGCACGAGTACGCTTGCTGACGAGTAGTCTTCCTTGTATGCAGGAGGTGCCGCCAGCGGAGCCCGTCGAAGAGGGCGACGAGGGCGTGTGGGACACGGTGGGGGAGCCAGCTGGAAGCCGTAGTCCATCCCCCACTGTTGAGGAAATCTTGGCGCAGCTGGAGCGCCAGCCCCCTGCTCCACAAGGGAACACGGGATCCGTGGCCGCCGCCATTGAAGAGGTGGTGGCCTCAGGAGTGCAGGAGACCGCTGCGCCTGCCGCCGCTGCTGTGGAGGATGCGGTAGCCGCAGGGGCGCAGGAGGAGGCGCCCGCCGAGGGTGGACTGGTCGATATCGCCAGCATCCTCGGTGCTCCGGCCGTGACAATTGTCCGGTCGAACTTGTAAGTACCATATCCTTACGAGTAGTACTTGTTGCAGTAGTCGATGTTGACTGACGACCATCTGTGAATGTTTCTGCAGGAAGTCCACGGATTTGTCCTGGGAGGGAGATGAGCCCTCTTCAGCGGTGGCGGAAGAAGACGTGCCGCCCGCCGAGGAGGCCGCTCCCGCTGCCCAAGCAGTGCCCGAGCCTCCGGCTGCCGAGGCGTCGTTGCCGGAAGCCAGCGTTGTCGAAGGTGAGTACCCTTCTTGAAGCTATAAGGCTCTTTGAGGAGTAGTCGTAGGCACTGATGCACTTGTCATCTCTTTGACAGGCGCTGAAGCTGAGGGCGGTGACATCCCTGCAGGGGTGCCGACGCAGAGGTTGACACCAGAGGCCCCGGAGGCTGCGGAAGGAGCCCCCGAGCCCATGGAGGAGGTCGTCGAGAAGACCGCCAGGGGAGAGGCGGTCACCACGTCGCCAGAGATTGCTCTTAAGGTGGCTATCCGCTCCCCCGAGATCCAGGACGCAGAGCCCATCCGCTCTGCGCCGATGACGGAGGCCACCGCGAGTAGTCGCGGCGGGATAGAGCGCTCGCGGACGATCTCATCGAGCGGCGACGGTAGCCAAGCATCTCCGGAGGCGATCCGTCAAGGGCGAGCAGTGGATGAAGGTAAGTAGCCGAAGCCTTTGAGTAGCCAATCCTTTATCGTTGAGTACTCTTTGTGACTTGAGTTGTCTTGTGCAGGACGTTGCGTAGCGGTCCCGCGACAAGTCAAACCTGCTGCAGGGCTATGGCGACACGGTGCTCCGAGCCGAGGCGCTAGAAGAGCAACTTGTGAAGTCGCGGAAGCACGTGGCTGCCATGCAGTCGAAGCTCGACGCCGCCTTCGCCAAGTACCACAACGACGTCCAAGAGTTGCAGGCGAAGGGCGACGACTTGGTGCGGAAGAATAAGGGCCTCCGCAACAAGAACAAAGGTATACCCCTCAACTTGTCGGGTACTTGTCGGAGGTCGAGAAGTCTCTGACCCGCTGTTGCATTGCTGTGTTGCAGAGCTTGAGGGCCAGGTGGAGCAGCTGAAGGCCTCGGAGACGAGCATGAAGAACCTCTTCTACCGGGAGCAAGAAGCCCGCCAGGTACTCGAGCTCGACTACAAAGAACTCGCCTTCGAGTGCGAGAAGCATATGGAGCTTCGGATTGCTTCGACGAGAGATCTCGTCCAAGCTGCGCAAATCCTTGCAGATGTTGAACGAAGACTGCGAGGCATTGCGGGCCCAATTGAAGGAGTTGGAAGAAGCCGCACTGCCGATCGCAAGACTCCTGGTGCCGTACCCGGGCGGCCCCAAGATTACTCCTCTGGTGGATCGTCTTAAGGAAGCGCCGAGCCGGTTGGCCGCCTACGTGAAGCACATGGCGAGGTCGATCCCAAGACAAGTCTTGGCCTTCATGAAGTCGTACTTCACGAAGGCCCCAGTGGAGGTAGTCGCCGGCGGGGTAGCCGCCAACTGCACGGATGAGCGGATGCGGCGGAGGCTGGCCGCGAGATGGCTCCCATCGCGGAGCGGGTAGGCGAGAAGGCCCGAACCTCCGGTAGCCTGTAATAGGTAGCTAGTAGCCATGGTTGTACAGGAAAACAATTGTAATGAATTGTTCAAGTATCAATGAAAGAAAATTTTCCAGCAATGAGTACTCGTAGTCGCGATCTCAGAGTGCGGAGCCCCCCATCGTGGAGTGGATGCGAGTAGTAGTACTCGACTTTAGTAGTCCCGTTGTAGGGAGTAGGCAGTAAAGAAGTTGATGAACAATCAAACTTTATTACTGAAGAAGTACACATAGGTGGCCAGGGCCGTAGTTACAAAGTAGTCGCTTGGACCCGGAGGCCGCTTACAGCTGAGTAGCGCTGGAGCGGGTAGCCGTTTACAGCAGTTGATCCGTAGGTAGCCGTCAAGGCTGGATCGTAGATCCGTAGGGTAGCCGTCGAGGCGTGGATCTTGGAGTGTGGTCTCTTAGTAGACCGGCTGCTAGAGTCCTTGATGCTCGTGGCGGCCCGGGGTCCGTAGGTAGCCGCATGGGGTGGATCTGGAGAGGAGAAGTCCGGAGGCCCGGAGCCGGGACCGGGGGGTCGCTTACGGCCAGGGGGTGTTGATGTAGTCGTGTAGACTTGAACCCCAGAGTAGTCGTGTAGACTAGGCGTAGAATCGACAGAGCTGGTCGACGTTCCACGAGTTGTTGATGTCTTCGGCTTCAAGTGTTTGGAGGCGATAGGAGCCCGGCCCGGTCACCTTTGCCACGGTGAAGGGACCTTTCTAGGGGGAGCTGAGCTTGTGAAGTCCTTCCGTGTTCTGGATACGGCGGAGGACAAGATCTCCAACGTTGAAGGAGCGTTCCTTGACGTTGCGATCGTGGTAGCGTCGGATACCCTCCAGGTACCTTGCTGATTGGACGAGGGCAGCGCAGCAAGCTTCTTCGAGGCTGTCGATGTCAACTCGTCTGCTGTCTTCTGAGACGCCTTCGTCGTAGTGCTCCACTGCTGGCGAGTTCCATATGACGTCGGCAGGGAGGATTGCTTCGGAGCCGTAGACCAGGAAGTAAGGGGATTGCCCCGTTGGCTTGGATGGCTGAGTCCGTAGCCCCCAGAGTGCGTTGGGTAGTTCCCTTATCCACTTGCCCCTTTGGAGTTAGCAGCGTCGTGTAGCCGCTTCTTGAGAGCGTCGAGCACCATCCCATTGGCGCGCTCGACTTGTCCGTTGGCCCGTGGATGGGCGGCGGGACGTATCGGACGTCGATCCCGCCCTGTTCTCGCAATATTCCCCGGGCGGTGGTTGTTGAAGTTGGAGCCCGGATACGTGATGATGCGGTGGGGTAGCCGTAGCGGTGTACGAGTTCATCCGAAGTCGAGTACTCTGTCGGCCTTGGGACATGTGAGCGGCTTGACCTCGATCCACTTGGTGAACTTGTCGATAGCCACCGGTACCACTGTTGAATCATCCTGGCGCGGTTGGCGGTGGCCCAATCATGTCGAGCCCCCCGGCGGGCAAAGGGCCGGGTTGGCGGTATGGTGACTAGCTTGTAGGCGGGACGTGTTCTTTGCTTGGCGAAGTGCGGCATCCTTGGCACTTTCGACGAGTTCTTCGGCGTCGCCCGGGGCGTGGGCCAATAGAAGGCTCGCGGAAGGCTTTGGCGACCAGCGTGCGTGAGGACGCGTGGTTGCCGCAGACGCCCTTGTGGATCTCCTCTAAGATGTCCTTGCCTTCTTCGCGAGGGACGCACTTCATGAGTACTCCAGAAGACGCGCCCCGTTTGTAAAGCTTATCTCCGACGAGGACGTAAGACTTGGCGTGGCGGACGAGTTGCTCAGCCGCGTTCTTGTTGGAGGGGACCTTCTGCTCGCTGAGGTAGTCGATGAAGGGTTGCCTCCGGTCCACGTCGATCAACATGACCTTACGCCCGAGTGGTGGATGGGGCTGGGACGATGGTTGGTGGCGGCGGCCTCGGGATGGATGGCGCGTGAAGCTCGTGGACGAAGACACCCGCTGGCACTTGAGCGCGGGTGGATCCAAGCTTCGAGAGGACGTCCGCTGCAACGTTGTTGTCGCGGACGATGTGATGGAACTCGAGACCATAGAATTTGTTCTCGAGCTTGCGGACTTCTAGGAAGTAGGCGTCCATGTTCTCCTTGTTGCGGTCCCAGGACTTGTTGACTTGGTTGATGACCCTTGCGGAGTCGCCATAGACTAGTAGCCGCTTGATGCCCGGTGGTAAGGCCGGCGGAGCCGTGTAGGAGGGCTTCGTACTCGGCTTCGTTGTTTGAGACCTTCCAGAAGATCTGCAGGACGTACTTGAGTTGTTCGCCCGTTGGGGAGATCAGGAGCACCCCTGCACCTGCGCCCTCGAGGTTGAGTGAGCCGTCGAAGTACATCACCCAATGCTCTGGTCGCACGGTGGGAGTAGGTAGCTGGTTCTCCCACCACTCCGCCATGAAGTTGACTAGTACCTGCGACTTGATGGCTGTGCATGGCTTGAAGTCGATAGTGAGGGCGCCGAGCTCGACGTCCCACTTGGAGATTCTTCCAGTAACATCTTGGTTCCGCAGGATGTCGCCAAGCGGGTAGTCGGTGACGACGGAGGCCGAGTACTCCTGGAAGTAGTGTCGTAGCTTCCGCGAGGTGATGAGTAGAGCATACAGGAGCTTCTGCACGGGCTGGTAGCGAGCCTTGGACTCTGATAGAACCTCGCTGACGAAGTAGACTGGGCGCTGGACTGGATAGGCGTGGCCATCTTCTTGCCGCTTGACAACGATGGCAGTACTGACCACGTGACTAGTCGCAGCGAGGTAGAGCAGTAGCTGCTCGCCCTTGTGAGGAGCCGTGAGGATCGGTGGCTTTGATAGGAAGTCCTTGAGCTGGGCAAGGGCTTGATCCGCCTCTGGAGTCCACACGAA
Organism: Cenchrus americanus; assembly: GCA_947561735.1. Taxonomy (NCBI): domain Eukaryota; kingdom Viridiplantae; phylum Streptophyta; class Magnoliopsida; order Poales; family Poaceae; genus Cenchrus; species Cenchrus americanus. Next base: position 181,254,224 of record OX387239.1, on the reverse strand, counting down.
CTTCTCGTGATGCTTGAGTAGTTTGAAGAAGGGGAGGCCCCGTTCTCCTAGCCTCGAGATGAATCTGTTCAACGCCACCATGCACCCTGTCAGCTTTTGGACGTCTTTGATGCTCGTGGGAGCTTTCATGCTGGTGATGGTGGAGATCTTCTCGGGGTTAGCTTCGATGCCGCGCTAGCTGATGATGAAGCCGAGTAGTTTGCCCGAAGGGACGCCGAAGACGCACTTGTTCGGGTTGAGCTTCCAGCGGCACTCGCGTAGTGATGCGAAGGTCTCTTCAAGGTCGTCGATGAGGGTACTGGAGTCCCTAGTTTTGACAACCACGTCATCCATGTAGGCCTCGACGTTCTTGTTGAGTTGCCACTTGAAGCAGGCCTGGATGGCCCGTTGGTAGGTAGCGCCGGTGTTCTTCAACCCGAATGACATGGTCGTGTAGCAGTACGCGCCAAACGGGGTGATGAACGCAGTCTTCTCCTGGTCTTCCTCCTTGATTGCGATCTGGTGGTACCGGAGTAGCGATCGAGGAAGCGAGCGGAGGTCGCGGCCCGCCGTGGAGTCGATGACTTGATCAATCCGCGGCAACCCGAAGGGGTCTTTGGAGGGAGTGCTTGTTGAGGTCGGTGTAGTCGACGCACATCCTCCACTCGTTCGAGTTCTTCTTACGGACGAGGACGGGGTTGGCGAGCCACTCGGGATGGAAAACTTCTGCGATGAAGCCGGTGCGAGTAGCTTGGCGAGTTCCTTCTTGATGGCGTCCCGCTGTCGTCGGCAAAGCGTCGGAGGTGTTGTCGCTTGGGGGTGGCCTTAGGATCGACGTTGAGGCGGTGCTCAATCGGCTCCACTGGGCACTCTGGCATGTCCGCTGGCTTCCACGCGAAGATGTCGCGGTTAGCCCGAAGAAAGCTGATGAGCGCGTCTTTCTATTTGGGGTCGAGGCCAGCCCCGATGGTGGTGGTGTTGCTGGGGTCGCCTGTTCCAAGGTCGACCGTCTTGACGAGTACCTCCTCAGGTGCCTGAGGCTTGTTGGTGCTGTCAGACTTCTCTGGGATGTTGAGTTCACTTGTAGCAAGCTTCTTCGACGCAGCGTAGACCTCCATCATCACGTTGGGTACTTGATTTGTAGAGGCGATCTCCACGGCTTCTGTGTCGCAGTCGTGGGAGATCTTCAAGTCTCCTTGGAGGGAGAGTACACCGGCTGGGCTTGGCATTTTGAGTACCAAGTAGGTGTAGTGGGGCACTGCCATGAACTTGGCGATGGCCGGTCTGCCGAGGATGGCGTGGTAAGAGGTCTCGAAATCCACGACCTCGAACTTGATGTACTCGGTACGGTAGTTGTCCCGAGACGCCCCGAAGGTAACTGGCAGGACCACTGAGCCCAGTGGGATAGCCGCGTTGCCGGGGACGATGCCGTAGAAGGGCGTGTTGCTCTTGGTGAGCATGTGGGTGATGTCGAGCTTCATTTTCTTCAAGGTCTTGGTGAAGAGGACGTTGAGCCCGCTTCCACCGTCGATGAGCACCTTGTTGAGCTTGGAGCCCGCCACCCGCGGCTTCGGAGGGGGAACCGTCTGGTTCGAGAAGGCCTGGTCCATTGGTCGGCGTGGGAGAAGGTGATGGGTACCTCCGACCACCCGAGAGGGGTCGGGACCGGCGGCTCGATGGACATCACTTCACGACGGGTAGCCTTCTGCTCCCCGCCTTTGGGCAATCCGCCGAAGAGGACGTTGACGGTCTTGTCGGCTCACGGAAGTCGTTGTTGTCGCCGTCCTTCTTCTTGCCCTTTTGATCGTGAGGGTGCGGTGGCTCGGCGTATCTACGAGTGCATGCCTGAGTTGGTAGCACTGCTCGGTAGTGTGATTGCCGTTTGGATGCCACGGGCACTTCTCCTTCAGCAGGTCCTTGAAGCCACCGGAGTTCTTCTTCGAGTTCCCCTTCGCAGGGTGCTGGATAGCCGCGACAGTGTTGTCTGGCTTGCGCTTGCGGTTGGGGCCCGAGTAGTAGTAGTAGTAGTAGTTGTTGTTGTTGCGGCCGCCTTGGTTTGCGTTGCTGCCGCTGCCGCCGCCCTGGTTCTGCTTGGTCTTGCCACGGATGGCGTCGTACTTGGCATTGGCCTTGTCCTCTTCATCCGCCCAGGACGTGATCATGTCCTTGAGGTGGGGAATGGACCTGGGGCAACGACGACCGAAGTCCTCGAAGGTGCGGCGGTGGTAGAGGCCGTCCTGGAAGAGGTCGATGACCTCCTTGTCGGTGACGTCGACGACGGTAGCACGCTTGTCGAAAAAGCGGCGCATGTACTTGCGGAGGGTCTCGCCCTGTTCCTGCTTGATCATGGCCAGGTCCATGCGAGTACCGATCGGCCCATGGCGCCGCGAAGTTACTTGTGGCTGCTCCTTCGGTGGTCCCACTTGTCGATCGAGTGCTTGTCCAGCGACTCGAGCCATGTGAGTGGTGCTTGGTCCAGGCAGAAGGGGAAGTAGAGGCACTTGGTGTCGCTGTTGCCGCCAACGTTCTCGATGGAGAGGGCGTAGCATCGGAGCCACTGGATGGGATCCTGCTTCGCGTCGTACTTGGTGATCCCCAAAGGCTTGAACTTGTCGGGGAGGAGCAAGTTGCGAAGTCGAGGTGAGAAGGCGGGGAAGCCGTCGCCCTCGGCTGCGGTGGTCGACTTCTTCGCCGCAGCTCCTCAATCTTCTGGCGAGCGTCGTACCCGCCATGTGAGGCACCGGAGGCGTGGCTGTTCGCGTGGCCTCGGCCCCGGCGGCCGCCGCCGCCTCCGGCCCTCTGTTGGCCCCATGGTTGGAGGCTGCTGCCGTCGGCTGCCGCCGCCGTCGGGATCGTTGCCGCCGCCACCGGCCGGAGCGCTGTGGGGAACAACTTCTCGGTTGCCGTGGTCTTGCTGCGAAGGTCCGCCGGCATTGGAGCGACGAAAGTTTGGCTCGGCTGGGAGGTCAGCTCGAGTACGGTTAGGACCGTTGTTGGCGCTGCGACTAGTAGCTTCGTTGTCACGGGGTTTAGCCGGAGGAGGTTGGTTGACTCTGTTGTCGACCCGCATGAAATAGGCTTCTTCAGCGAGCTTGGCGATGACCTCTCCAGCGCGTATGCCCTGAGCCTGGCGTGCGATCACTGTGATCGACATGAGGCACTGCTCGGGGGTAGTGTGTACTCTACTCTCGACCGCCTCGAGAGCTTCCGCGAGGTTGCGGACGGGGAAGTTGTCACGGAGGCGTCGGCGGCGTTCGTTGCGCTTCCGGTTTCGTTCACGTCGAGCGTCTCTGTCTGCCGGAGTCTCGTTTGGTGGAGCATCAGCAGAGAGCTCGTCGGAGGAGATGTCTTCCGTGTACTTGTCTCGAGCCGTGCTCGAGGGCCACGGGGTGTCGCCGGCGGCCATGAAGACTTGGCGGTCGGGGGTGCCAAGGGGCGGACTCGAGAGGGTGCCACCTCAGTTGGTGTGTTTGAGTCAGCCCGGGCTAGCGGTGTTCCCTCCTGGAACGGTAGCGAGTCGATGTAGGCGACGTAGCGTGAGTCTCCCTTCACCAGGTCAGCAGGCTTGCGGTCTGGCCAGTAGACGTATCTCCCGGCCGGCGTGGATTTTATAACCAGCCCAGAGGCTGGCCCGACAAGGGAGCTCAGTGGAGTTGTCCTCGGACTCGGGCTCCTCGGGGGTCCGGCCCGAAGTCGAACTCGTAGTCGGGGGTTTGAGTAGAACTCGGAGAGAGGGCCGGAGTCGGAGCGCGATCGGGGGCGGCGTCGGAGTCCGAGCTGTACTCGGGTACGGGCTCCTTGCCGGCCGGCGCGAAGTGGGAGCCCCGTGCGGGCCCGGCTGAGGATGCGGGGGCCACGTGCGGAGTGCTCGCGTGGTGAGGGGACCGCTGCGATGGCTAGCGGCCCGGCTCGCACGCGATGGCCCATGGCGACGTCGAGTTCGGGTTGGAGACGGACTCGAGCTCGAAGTCAGCGTGGTGGTTGAAGAGTGAAATTGCGCGAATTTGCGGCGAGTTCTCCGTGACAACTTCGGGAAGTGTCCACGAAGCTTTGTCTTTGGGTTGGGGCTGCATGGTCGGGGCGGCGGAAGGAGCCCGCGCCATCGGCGGTGCGGACCCGGGCGCCGAACACGAAGGTGTCGCCGCGGTTGAAGGCGACGGTTGGCTTGAAGTGGACAGAAGCCGTCGAGTTCGCCATGTGATCTCGGGCGAGAGCCCCTACACGGTGCGCCGGTGTCGGTGTTTTAGACCGGCAACCTACTACGGGGAGTACCCGAAGTAGATGAATGTGACTCGCCGAGATCGGTAACTCGAAGGAAGAGACACGTGGCACACAATTTAGACGAGGTTCGGGCCGCGAGGTGCGTAATACCCTACGTCTGTATGCTTTGCGTAGCTCCGGATTGATAGGGCACGATTACAAGATGGTGCAATAGTGCGCCGTGGGTTGTATGAGAGGAGATTGGATGCTAGAGATCGGTCCCCTGCCTCGCCTTATATAGTCGGGAGGCGGGGTTACAAGTCGAGTAGGGAGAGAGTACTAGTCGAGTACGTTTAGGAGTCCTCTATACGGTGCGGAACATGTACGGCTCCCCTAACCGAGTACTACTCTGTGTAGTCCTTGAGCTCCACGCTTTCGGGTGCGTGTAGCGCAAGCCGGTAGTCCCGGGGGCCCACCGAGTAGTCGGTCACGGTACCCACCGAGGTAGTGGGCCCGGGGAGGTCCATACGACACTCACGGTCGGGCGGGTGTAGAGCCACTTAGTGGAAGTTGCTCGGTTCACCCGGCGAGGGACCGGTCGACCGGTGGTGCTCACGGTCCCCGGCCGTGTGGGTCCGAAGGCTCGAGGTTTGGTTTTCCGTTTGCGTTTCTCGGGTCGGAAGGTGGTGTGTTGGTTCCTAGGTCCGGTGGCACTCCGGTGGCTACGTGGGCTTGACCAACCTTGGTAGTGAGTCAGAGACGTGTGTTGGAAGCCGTGTTCATCTTGTTGGAGTTTCCATCTCCTTCGAGAAGAATTTTTATCGGCTCCCATTCACTCCCCCCCTCTCTGGTTCGCCGTATCGGTCCTTCAAGTGGTATCAGAGCCGGTTCGGGTCTTTATTGACTCTAACCAGTCTAAGATCCAAGGATGGCGTACCAGGAACAGGGTTCGGGCCCTCCACACTTCGATGGCAAGAACTACCAGATGTGGAGCAAGCGGATGGGTGCTTTTCTCCGCGGAAAGGGTCAGATCCTTTGGGATGTCACGGTGGACACAGGCTATGTCCAGCCGGTTGATTTCCTCGCTCCAGGATCGAGGGATAGCTTCGACGCCAACAATAAGGTGGTCGACTACTTGTTTCGTGCTTTGTGTCAGCCTGAGTTCGATCGGGTGCACACCGAGCACTTGGCTTGTAGGATTTGGGCGGTGTTGAAGGAGGCCCATGTTGGGAACGCCCAGGTTCAGGCACGGATGTATGCGACCTACCGGAGAGAGTACGAGAACTTCACTCATCTCCCCGGTGAGTCCATCGATGCCTTGTTTCAGAGGTTCACGATGGTGGTGAACAACATGAGGGCCAATGTGGACGTGCTCCCGTACGATGATCATGATAGAGCGGTCAAGCTCTTACACTCTTTGGATCGTACGATTTGGGGCGGAAAGTTCGAGGCCATTGTGGAGTCGGAGAAGTATGACACTCTGACGGTGAACGAGCTGTTCTCGAAGCTCAAGTCGGCTCAGGTGGATAGGGGCATGACTGCCAAGCTCGAGGGACCGACTGATTCCCATAGTCTTGCTCTCGTTGGTGGTTCCAAAGGAAAGGCTAACTCTAACCCATCCACCAGGATGTTCTCTTTCTCCTCCTTGATGTCTATGGCAGATGAAGAGTTCGACGAGCTTGGAGAGGACGAGTTGGCGTTCCTGACGAGGCGGTTCGAGAGGCTGCACGAGAACCGCGTGAACATGAGGAGGAACACGAGGACATGCTTCAAGTGCAGCAAGACTGGACACTATTTCGCCGAGTGTCCGAAGGTGAACAACCACGACAAGCACTAGTTCAAGGACAAGAGGAAGAAGTCCAAGAAGAAGGATCATGGACATGGGATGAAGACACGGTCTCGAGAGAAGATGAAGAGATCAAGCGACATAGAGTCCGATTCCGAGGACACGTCTTCAAGCTCGAGTGATGAAGACGAAGAGGATGAGAAGAAGAGGAAGAAGAAGAAGAACTTTGGCAAGTATCTCAACGGCCTCTGTGTGACAGGCCTAAGCCTCAAGGACGACTTCTGTGGCATGGCTCGCAGTTCGAGCAGCAAGAGAAGCCAGAAGGACGCCTCGGACTTGGATTCCGAGGATGAGGTATGTGATGAGCTCTCTTCTTTACGCAAGGAGAATGAGGAGTTGGTTGACTTGCTTGATAATCGCGATCACATGCTTAGAGAGGCTAGGAAGCTTAGGAAGGAGCTCAGATCTTTGCTCGAGGATGCTAGGACTAGAGTGGCTGAGCTAGAAACACAAGTTCTTGATAGCAAGCTTGAAATTGATTCTCTTAAGGCTAGCCTCTGTTGTTTCGATGAGAATGATTGTCTTGAGTGCTCGCTTTCCCTAGGCGACTTGGCGATCTTAGGGAGAGGTATGCCTCCAAGTGTGAGGAACTAGATGTGCTTAGGGTTGAGTTGGGCGAGCTACAATCTAGACCCACTTTGCTTGGTGCTTGCACTTCTTGCCCTAGTTTGCATGAGAAAATTGCTGAGCTCCGTTCTCGCATTGTTTCGCTTGAGGCTGATTTGAAAGTGCCTATTCCTACTTCTTGCTCTACATGTGAGTTGCATGCTATATAGAATTTGGATCTTGCAAAATGTGTTGGTCGCTTGCAAGATGAGAATGATAAGTTGCGTGAAGCGCTGAGTTGGTTGTCGAGTCAAGAACCTCAGCTTGGTATGATGATTGCTAGCTGTAAGCGCTTTGACGGTTGGGCTTTGGGATTGGATAAGGTTGGTGAGGGCAGTGGTGAGAGAGAAAGGAAATTTGGGAATGTTTCGGTTCCACCACAACCCACACCCAAAGACAAGTTTGCATCCAAGCCAAACCAACCAAGAGAAAAACCGAGTGAGAAGGCAAGTGAAACGCCTAGTGAGAAACCAAGTGAGAAGCCTTGTGAAGAGCCTCATCCCAAGCCTAAGCCCAGATCGATCCGTTTCCATTGTGAGTTTTGTGGAAAGGATGGTCACAAGAGAGCGTTTTGCTTCAAGAGGAAGCGTGAGGAGAGAATGGCGCATGATGCCTACCAATGAGAAGTCTCATACATAGAAGTAGGCACATGGCTCGGTGGCTTTGACATGACATGAGGTGCTTGTGGGTGTTTGTGATGGTCTTATGATTAGAATGGCTGTCCTAGCATGAAGTTTGTGTGGCTTTGCCATTTTGATATGCTTTGATCATGTTTAGGACTTTGCTCATGAGAGGCAAGTTTTTCGCAAAATTGCCAAAATCCATCTTAGCTTCGTCCAATGGTTGTGAAACTTGGTGATCATGTAGTTGAGATCGATACGAAGCCGTAGAGTACCTAACTTGCTCATTTGGACATGTGTAGCATTCTTTGTTGAATTTTGTCTATTTGAGAAGCTCTAGGTTGAAAGTTTTGCATTTTTGGCTTGATTCATGCATTGCCAACAAGGGGGAGAAGTTTGAGCTTGAAATGACTTACCAGACGCATTTAGAAGGTTTTCAGGTGGTTTCGAGCCATTTCTGGGCTCTGTTGTACACCGGTCTGACCGGTGAAGAGCACCGGTCTGACCGGTGTGAGTCTCGGTCTGTACACTTGTTAGGCACCGGTCGGCCGGTGGTGATGACCGGTCCGACCGGTGTGAGCCGAAAGTCTTTGCGTGTCCCTGTTTTCAAGTGGTTTGCATGCATTCGTCCAGGGGGAGGTGCATTGGTTCAGGGGGGAGCTTGCATGTGTGCAGGGGGAGCTCTTTGTGGTTGTTCGAGCTTTGATTCGGTGGTTTGCGCTCTTTGCTTGAGCTTTGCTTTGTCTCGGATGTGTCGAGCCGTTGCCCTTGCCTAAGGGGTCCGAGACTTGTCTTCTTCAAGTGATCTTGCTCTTTGCCTTTGTTTGGCTTTCGGTCGCTTGTTGGAGTTTCTTTTTGTTCGTTTCTTTCTTTTTCTTTTCTCTCTTGTTACTTTCGTGTGGGTGTTGTCAATGCACTCATCAAGGGGGAGATTGAGGACCATGTGTGGTTCGAGGACCGGTGGATGGTCGCTTCCTTGTGTGATGAGTGATTGACAACGTTGTGTGGACTGATTCTTGGCTAAGTATTGCAGGTGCAGGTTGCGGCTTGGGCGGGTGTTGGTGCAGGTGAAGAACAAGCGCAAAAGGTCGTTGCTGGTGAGGCCTCCAGGTGTGGAGAAGACAAGTAGGCTTCGTTCGAGGGACCCGGTAGCCAGCGGGGTCAAGTGCGGGCCGCATGGTGGCATGAACAGCAAGATGAAGTCGTGGACGGTTTCTTGGTTGAGCCTCAAAACCAAGGTCGAGCCGGGACTACGTGGGAGCCAAGTCATGAGTGGAGAATGGCGGAGGCTACACCGAGTTCGCGGGGTTTCCGGTGGTTCACCGTAAAAACCACCGGGTTCCTTGGTTGATCCACAAAGCCAAGACCGGAGAACCGAAGACGGAGGCTGCAGCGGCGCGGACCGGTCGACCGGTCGGCCGGTGGGGACCGGTCGACCGGTGAGGAGCACCGGTCGACCGGTGTGCGGCGACGCGGTCCGGAATCTTCGAAGCGGAGGACACGCGTCGGGATCGCATGGCTTGCGTCGAGGCTACGCGGGTGCGGTCGCGGGCATCCGTCCGATGGTGAAGACATCAAGAATTCCAAATCCACCCTTGAGGGGCTTGTATCCCTAGTTGTTAGAGAAGGGCATTTTAGACATTCGGTTGCCTCCATATAACCCAAGAGGTGAAAGGATGGCAGCCAACTCTTGGAACCCTAGCTCATTAGTTTTCCTATTTTCCACCTATTTTCCTTAGGTTTTCTTTAGGACTAGCAAGAGAGCTTCACGGAGAGATCTTGTTGAGAGGGATGGATGATCGGGCGGCTTGCTAGACCTTGTATGAACCTTTGTTTCATGTGTAGATGATTCGGCGTGGTTCCTCAAGGTTTGGATGTGTTTTCCCCGGTTGTTCTTGGTGGTGATTTTCGGAGCCCTCTCTCGGTGATTTCTTTGGGTTGTTTTTGGGACTTTTCTCTTGGGGATTTGATGGGGGAAATTTGTGGGAACCCTTCATGGTTCTTTGGGCTGTGATTCCCCTCCCAAATCCGTGAGTAAAAGTGCTCGATTTTGGGGTTTCTTGGGTTCTTGGGTTCTTGGGTTGGAAGTGCTTTCGGCGGGATTTCTTCGATTCCTCCTTTTTGGACGAGTTTGGTGGGATTAAACTTGGCTATGGACTCCTCATGAGGTGTTCCTGATATCCCCCAAGTTTTGTTCAAGTCCGTGGAGTGATTCGGGAGATCGAGATTTGGATTTGGGGGAGTTGACCCGCGGGTGCTGTTCATCCCGAGCTGCCCAGGCTACACCGGTCTGACCGGTGCTCTTGACCGGTCTGACCGGTGCAAGCCCTTGTGGGTTTTTGCTTGGGTGAACGTCTCGGTGTGTTCGTTGTTGTCCCGTGTTGCTGCTGTTTCGAGTTTGGGTCAGTTTGGTGGTCGGTTGGCCTGTTTGGTGCCTTGGGGGCTTTCAGGCTGCCATCGGTCTGACCGGTGTGTCTCACCGGTCTGACCGGTGTAGAGCCACTTAGTGGAAATTGCTCAGTTTCACCAGCAGGGACCGGTCTGACCGGTGGTGCTCACCGGTCCGCCCGGTGTGGGTCCGAAGGCTCGAGGTTTGGTTTTTCCGTCGCGTTTCTCGGGTCGGAAGGTGGTGTGTTGGTTCCTAGGTCCAGTGGCACTCCAGTGGCTACGTGGGCTTGACCAACCTTGGTAGTGAGTCAGAGACGTGTGTTGGAAGCCGTGTTCATCTTGTTGGAGTTTCCATCTCCTTCGAGAAGAATTTTTATCGGCTCCCATTCACTCCCCCCCTCTCTGGTTCGCCGTATTGGTCCTTCACTACTGTGGCGCGCTTGTCGAAGAAACACTGCATGTACTTGCGAAGGGTCTCGCCTTGTTCTAGGTTCACCATAGCCAGGTCCATGCGAGTACCCGATCGGCCCATAGCGCCCGTGAAGTTGCTAGTGAACTGCTCCTTCAGCTGGTCCCACTTGTCGATCGAGTGCTTGTCCAGCGACTCGAGCCATGTGAGCGAGGCTTGGTCCAGGCAGAAGGGGAAGTAGAGGCACTTGGTGTCATTGTTGCCACCAGCGTTCTCGATGGAGAGGGCGTAGCATCTGAGCCACTGAATGGTATCCTGCTTCGCGTCGTACTTGGTGATTCCCAGAGGCTTGAACTTGTCTGGGAGAAGTAAGTTGCGAAGCCGAGGAGAGAAGGCGGGGAAGCCGTCGTTGTCGCCTACGGTGGCGGACTTCTTCCGCCGCAGCTCTTCGATCATCTGGCGGGCGTCGTAGCCGCCTTGTGAGGCTCCGGAGGCGTGGCTATTCGCGTGGCCTGGGCCGCCGCGATCGCCTCCGCCGCCGGCCCTCCTGTTGGCCCCATGGTTGGAGCTTCCGCCGTCGCTGCCTCCGCCGTCAGGGTTGCGGTGGGGGATGATCTCACGATCACCGGTAGCAGCTGCGGCGCTGTTGCCAGCTTGAGAGGGTTCTCCGGCGTTTGCACGAGTACGGTTGGGCTGGGCCGGAAGCTCGGCTCGAGTACGGCTACGGCCGAGGTCGGTGCTGCGACTTGTAGCTTCGTTGTCGTGGTTCCTGGCGGGGGGCGGCTGGGTGACCCTGTTGTCGATTCGCATGAAGTAGGCGTCTTCTGCAAGCTTGGCCATGACTTCTCCAGCTCGTATCCCCTGAGCCTGGCGTCCGATCGCTGTGATCGACATGAGGCATTGCTCCGGGGTGGTGTGTACCCTGCTCTCGACTTGTTCGAGGGCTTCTACGAGGTTGCAGATGGGGAGGTTGTCTCGGAGACGCCGGCGCTGTTCGTTCCGCTTTCTGTTACGCTCACGTCGAGCGTCCCTGTTGGCGTCGGTCCCATCCGCGGGTGCTTCAGCAGATAGCTCGTCTGCGAAGATGTCTTCTAGGTACCGGTCGTGTGCCCCTGAAGTTCCTGGCCTGTCGCCGGCAGCCATGAAGACTTGGCGATCGGGGTTGCCAAGACTGGAGTCAGAGCTCGCCACCTCAGTTGGAGAGTACTCCTCAGTTCGAGTGAGTGGTGTTCCCTCCTGGAAGGGAAGCGAGTCGAGGTAGGTGACGTAGCGTGAGTTTCCGTCTATCAGGTTGGCGGGCTTGCGGTCTGTCCAGTAGACGAATCTCTCGGCGGGTGTGGATGTTATAACCAGCCCAGAAGCCGGTCCTGAAAAGGGTTGCTCAGTAGAGTTGTCCTCGGACTCGGGATCCTCTGGGTCCGACCCGAAGTCGAACTCATACGCGGAGTCCGAGTAGAAACCGAAGAGGGGGTTGGAGTCCGAGGCGTGGCCGGAGGCGGTGTCGGAGTCCGAGTTGTACTCGGGTACGGGCTCCTTTCCGGCCCGGCGTGCGGGGGGGAGCCTCCGTGCGGGCCCTGCTGAGGTTGCGGGGACCACGCGTGAAGCGCTCATGGGGTGGGCTGCCCACATGCGATGGCTGAGTAGCCGGCTCCCATACGGTGGCCCATGGGGACGTCGAGTTCGAGTTGGAGGCGGATCCAAGCTCGAAGTCGGCGTGTTGGTCGAAAAGCAAAATTTCGCCGAACTTGCTGGCGAGTTCGCCCGTGACTACTTTGGGAAGCGTCACGAGGACGGTCTCCGGGTTGGGCAGCATGGTGAGGCGGCGTTGGAAAGATCCAGCGCCGTCAGAAGTGCAGACCCAGGCGCCGAAGACGAAGGTGTCGCCACGGTTGAAGGCGACGGTTGGCTTGATGTAGACGGGAGCTGTCGAGTTCGCCATGTGATCTCGGGCGAGATCCCCTACCTGGTGCGCCAGCTGTCGGTGTTTTAGACCGGTAAACTACTAAGGGGAGTACCCGAAGTAGATTAATGTGGCCTCGCCGAGATCGGTAACTCGAAGGAAGAGACACGTGGCACACAATTTAGACAGGTTCGGGCCGCGAGGTGCGTAATACCCTACGTCCTGTATGCTGTGTAGCTCTGGATTGATTGGGTATGATTACAAGATGATGCAATCTTACGCCATGAGATGAGATGATAGAGGAGGGGTCCCTACCTCGCCTTATATAGTCCGGGAGGCTGGGTTACAAGTCGGTTCAGGGAGAGAGTACTAGTCGAGTACGTCCAGGAGTCCTCCATACAGTGCGGGACATGTACAACTTCCTATCAGAGTACTTCTCCTCTGCAGTCCTTGTGCTTCACACCATCAGGTGCCGTGCAGCTCAAGTCATGTAGTCCCAGGGGCCCACCGAGTAGTCGGTCCTGGCACCCACCGAGGTAGTGGGCCCAGGGAGGTCCATACGACAAAGGGCACGATTGAGTGGGGCCCCGAGCAAAGCAAAGCCTTCGCCGAGGTCAAGGAGTACATCGAGAAGATGGCAATACTCTCACCACCCTTGCCGTCGGAGCCACTTCTGTTATACGTGGCCGCTTCAAAAGCTGCGGTCAACGCTGCTCTGGTCCGAGAGGTTGAGACCAAAAAAGGGAAGCTTCAATGTCCCGTCTATTTTGTCTCTGAAGCCGTCTATTTTGTCTCTGAAGCCCTATCAGGCACCAAGCTGCTTTATTCTGAGCTAGAGAAAATCGCTTACGCGGGCCACGCGAAAGCTCAGGCACTATTTCGAGGCACACAAGGTTACCGTGCTCACGGATCAACCCTTAAATGATTTGTTCATCAACAAGGAGGCCTCGTCCAGAATTGCCAAGTGGGCAACTGAGTTGTCCGAGCATACAATAGACTTTGGAAAGAGGTCGACAATCAAGTCCCAGGTCTTAGCGGACTTCATCGTAGATTGGACTTCACCAAGCAGTGTTACTGCTGATGAAGAGTTGGTGCCGGTTTGGGAGATCAGATGTGACGGAGCCTGGGGGCGCAAAGGTGCTGGCATTGCAGCCATCATCACCTCACCGACGGGTATCAAGCTACGATACGCTGCAAGACTAGACTACAAAGACCCATCCAACAGGTGCACCAACAACACCACCGAGTACGAAGCTTTACTGTTGGGCCTTCGCAAGGTGACGCCAAGGTCATCAAGGACCACGTGGAGAAAGAAAGCGAGGCCAGGGAGCCGGAGCTAGTCAAGTATCTCGCGGAGGTGCGCAAAATGGAAAGGCATTTCCGGGGGTTCACCATCGAGCACTTGCCCAGAAAACACAATAGCGAAGCCGACGAGCTCGCAAAGAAAGCTGCAAGGGGGGAGGCGATGCCTCCAGACGTATTCTTTGAGATCCTAACCGCCCCGTCCACAAGGCCGGACAAACAGCCGCTCAGCACAGTCAACGCAATCGCTAGCCTGGACCGGAGAGCTCCCATAATCGCTTTTCTTCGTGGACACTATGAGCCGGTCGAACCCACAACCTCAAAAGGATGCAGGCGCGGGCCAAGGGCTATATCCTTAAGGATGACATCTTGTTCAAGTTGGGAGTATGTGCACCATTGCTAAAGTGCATTTCTCAGGACCAAGGCATCGAGCTCATGAAGGAAATTCATAGAGGAATGTGCAGATCACACATAGCAGCGAGAGCCCTGGCCGGAAAAGCTTTTAGGCAGGGTTTCTATTGGCCAATGGCAATAAAGGATGCTGAATACATCGTCAGGACTTGCAAAGCTTGCCAATTCGCAGCAAAGCATCAACGAAGGCCTGGCGCTCCATCACAGCTCATCATGCCCACCTGGCCGTTACAACGCTGGGGAATGGATATCGTTGGGCCGCTCCCAACAGCCCAGGGCAACTTCAAGTTCGCGGTGGTTGCAATCGAGTATTTCACCAAGTGGATTGAGGTGAGACCTCTCGCTACCATCACCTCAACCACCATCAGAAAATTCTTTTGGCAACAAATCATCTGTAGATTTGGAGTGCCCAGAGAGCTCACCGTTGACAACGGGAAGCAATTCGATTGCCAGGATTTCAGGGAACATTGTCGTTCAATCGGAACAAAACTCTGCTTCCAATACGTGTACCACCCTCAGTCCAACGGCGCAGTAGAAAGAGCCAATGGGCAAATCTTCTCAGCCACAAAAAATGCCTTTTCGAGCAGAAGAAAGGAAAGTGGGCGGATGAGTTATCGAGGGTCATTTTGTCGCATAACACCACAGAGTTCAGAACCACCAAGTTCACTCCATTCAGACTGTTGTACGGGGCCGAAACAATGTGCCCTGAAGAGCTCGCCAACGAAAGCGCCAGAGTTTTGGTAGGAAGCTCTCGTGAGAACGAAGAAGTCGACAAGGACCTGGTGGAAATCGACATGCTGGACGCAATTCAGAACCTGTTGAAATATCAAGAAGAAACCAGGAGGTGGAGAGACAAGAAGGTATCCCTCAAAGACATTAAGGTGGGAGACTTTGTCCTGAAGAGAAAGAAGAATGCCGACGCAGTGGGCAAGTTCCAATTTGCTTGGGAAGGGCCATATGTGGTCTCAAGCCTTGTTCAAGATGGAGCCTTTCGTCTCAAGGATGAGACCAGTGTGGAGTTGCCACATTCATGGAATGTGGACAACTTGTGCAAGTTTTTCCCGTAATTTGTTTCAGTAGGAGTCCATCGCACGGAACTATAAGTGCGGAGGACTCACCTAGTTTTACACTTTTCAGTCTTTACTTTCGCGCATATTAAATTCAATAACAAGGCAGGTACTCTTTTCCTCACATAGGGAGGACTCCATCCTGGAGCGTGAGGTTTTTAACGAGGCAGCCTTGATGTAAAATTTCTTTCCCAATAAATGAAATACTTCCTCCCTACGATTTGTTGTTTTCTTTCGCATAATTTAAAGTGCTATCTTAAGATAGCCCATCCCAAAAGAGGATGAATTGAAGTGCTATCTTCGAATAGCCCTCTCCGAAAGCGAGAGCATTAAAGTGCTACCCAAGGGTAGCCTACCCACAAGTGGTGCAGTCAAAACGATTCACAAGAATCAATCCATCAAAGAGCTGCCTTCATGGCAGCCCGTCCAAAAAGGACGTGCGAAAGCGATTCAGTTTCGAATCGAAGAATCCTGAACAAGGCACCGCAATCGTCAATTTTCTGTGAAAACGTCGTCGCAAGCGGCACTTAGCGTCGCAACGAGAAAACTATTCTAAGCCAGAAAAGAGCGTGCGTTGTCAAAAACAGCCCAAAAGCTGTAAAATTTGACAGGGGTAGACAACTTCTAGTCCTGCAATGCGTTTCAGGCCTAGGCATCGCATCGCGGGCTAGCTCGTTTTTAACGAAAGATTGCAATTGAAAAGCAAATGAATTCATCTCACCATATCGCACAAATACTTATGGGCTAGCAAAGCTGAAATTACACGAATTCGACGGGTACAAGTAAAAACGAATAGGCTCTAGTTCTCCCCGCTTCCGAAGGGGGAAGACATTTTCTTCCGAAAACAGTGAGTTGAAAGTGGTGAGAACTTTAGCTTGAAACATTCAAAAGTGCTGGTGCAGTAAAGAGTTTCAGGCAACACCTCTAGCGCCACGTCCTTGCACCCTGTTTGTCAAAAGGGCATGTACAAACTTACATTTCGATCATCAAAAATCTAAGTGGCCGATATGCCAATTCCACAAAGAGTTCGGGTTCAGCCTAGAACTAAACGATCGGATTAGGGGCGGAGTCCCGGGGCAATCCCTCGTGACGAAGAGGAGCGAGAGCTTCGCCAGTCATAGGATCCACGAAGCCACCTTCGACCCCAGACGCTTCACGGACAGGGGCTCCGGGGATTCCTTGGTCGACATCATCATCGTTCGTCTTCGGCAGCCAGTCTCTGTAGGGTCCATAGGGCCCAAGGGTTGCGTTGGGTCCGTGTGTTGCTCGATGCTCACGAAGCTCCAGAGTTTGTTTCGCCTGCCCAAAATAGAACTATGAGAAGGAAGAAAACATTAAGCATTAGCGCAAAGATTGCTCAATTAATATGATCGTAGTCAAAGCAAACCGAAAGGTCTTACTTTCGCCAAGTGGTCCACAGCTTTTTTCCGAGAGTGCGCTCGCCCACTCTTAGCCCAAAAGTTGCGAAGAATGATTTTGTTAATCAGTTCAACTGTCTTGCTTGGGGCTGGCACGTCGTTGGGGGGAGGGAATACGAAGCCCCGACTTCCGAAAGCTCTAAAATGGTCGCAACCCTGTTGCTCGAGAAGATACAACAACATTTCAGAACAGGTCGCCACCCCATAATCCCCGATCTTGCTCATAGTGTCCGGCAGAAGCTTCAGCTCACTGTGCAACCACTCCACAAAGCTCGAGATATTGTCAGTAATTTTGAAGTCCCGGGCTTCGGCACCAAAGCTCTCTAGCGCACGACGATACGCTGTCGCCAGATATGCTCTCCATTGATGGCAATAAGCTTCGTTTTTCTCTAAAGTGTCTTCAAGCTCGCCCTTCACCTTCTTCAACTCCTCAATGAGATTGGTGTTAGCCTCCAAAAGGATATTCTGCGCATCGTACTGAGTAACCATATCCTTCAATTCAGTGCGGCACTCTTCATAACATTTCAAGCTCAATTCCAGCTCTTTCTTCAGAGCATCCATGGCATCTTGCTGCTTGGTGCGTTGGTCTGCCAGCTGACGAGACTCTTGTTTCAATTTCTCGTTTTCTTCCCACAAGCGCCGGTTCTCGTCCTCCAGAAGTTTTTGCTTTTCAAGGGAAGTTTTGGCCTCCGCAGCCGCTCTCTCAAACGCTTTTTGACAAGCGACAACGCCTTTAGAAAGATAAGAGCGCACAGTCTTCATCAAATCGTCCGCGTTCAAGCCCTCCAGGGATCGCTCAAAATCTGCAAAAAATTAACAATCACATTATTCATCCAGACACCTTCGTGTAGTCCCGATAGCGGAAGCACCAAGTCAAAATACTATGAGTAAAACAGTCAGTGCTATATCGTACCGGGTTCCACCAACATAGGGTCAAGGCCTGTTCCGGATGCCGAAGGGCCTGCTTCAAGCTGCAGAGCATCTTTCGCTTTGTCCTTGTTGCTCAAAGTGACCAAAGTCTTGGCTGCTAAAATCAATACAGAAACGAAAGACGTTAGCAAACGAAACACGTATTCTCTAGGAAAGACACGAAAAATTATCTTTAAGTAAAAGTATCTTACCAGCGTCTTCAAGCTGGAAAACGTTGGATGTCATCGTCGGCACCGTTGTGGTTTCCTCGGCAGCTTTTGCAGCAGCCTCGTTAAGATCATCCGACACCGGCGGCGGCGAACGAGATGCGTGTGCCTCGGACTCCCCAATTTTCTGGAGCATCCAAGTCGATTGGGTCATGGGCCTTCAGACCCGAGCTTTCGCCCGGATTCATCGCAATATCTTCTAGATTGCTTTGGGGCTGCAAAGTGGGAACTTCTGAATCCTTGATTACCAAAGTAGCATCGTCATCGATGTAGCACAGGTCCTCGGACTCATCCACAACATCCACAAGGCTGGCCACACGCTCCTTCAGGGTTGCGCAGGCCATGGCAATCTGCCTTTGAATCATTTCAGCCACGCGCTTGCTTCTGACTTCGCGGGCCTCCAGTTCTTCAGGATCGGCCAGACCTACTGTTGATGGCTCCTCCGTCATTTTCTGTGCAGTCCCCTTCAGTGGATAAGTTGTACAAGGTTGGATCTGAGGCATCGACAGGATGTCAACGTCTTCATCCGTCTCCGCGACTGGGTCAGCCTATGCCCTTTTCCAAGAGGGCTCGTCATCATCGGGACCTTTCTCTTTAATTGTAACACGCTTTCCCCTCTCTGAGGCTTCCGAAGGCCTCTTCTTCGAAGTCATTTTCTTCTCCACATCAGCAGCAGGGGAGGGGTCGTGAACCTTTTTCTTCTCTCTTTTAGCCGCGGCCACTTTCGCTGCCTCAGCCTTGCGATGAGCCAAGGTTTCGTTAACCTTTAACAACTTGGTAGATTTTTCTGCAAGCGGAGGCAAGGTAGCTTTAGCAGCATCCGCCTTCCGCTTGGCTAAGACATCTTGGGCTTTGGTGTTCTTCGCAACATTTCCCGCTGTTACAGCAATTCTACTCGACTTACTCTTCTGCGAGGTTTCGACAAGTTCAGATCCAATATTACCCGGCAGTTGCATCTTCTTGCTGGCTGTCGGGGGCACCGGATGAGGGGAATAGGTGACACCCATCTCGTCAAAAACACGGTTAACCCGGCCCTGATGTTTCAAAATCCTTTGGGCACATTCCGACTCTTTGTGGGTGAAATTTCCAATCATCTGGACAACTTTCCTTTCAACCTCAGCTACGACCTTTTCGTCGGTTTTATCTGCAGGTCGTTTAACATTGAATATGGGGCTTTGCACATCTTGATCCAACCCGGGCAACCATTGCACCTTAAATTCCCATGACCCCATCGGGGCTGGCACGGCCAAATATCGGCAGCCACAAACTCCTCGAGGGCGTCCCGCGTAGTAATCACGCGAGTCGCCTGGTAAAATGCACCTGTGCTGGCTGATGAGTGGCTTGCCTTCGTCAGCTCCGATGACAGCTCAACCTCCAAATCAACCATACGACTTGCCAAGTCAAATGATGTCACTTCCTCCTGCTTCGAGTTTCGCCCCACCACTGCAATAGGGGCATAAAACCAGTAGGAGGTCCATCGGTTAGCCCACTTGTTTTTGTATGCTGGGGCTAATTCCACCGGAGCTTGATTTTTGCCAGGACGTCGAGTCTGAAAGGTACAACAACCATACTAAGCTTCTTTTTCCTCGTCATCGATGGCTATAACTTTCCTTGCCCAGTAGATCTCGGAATGGCGAACGAAAGTCTCCACGTCGTTGTCACCAACAAAGGTCCGACAAGCCCATAGAAATTTCAGCACTTGTGGAATGGAATTGGGCGTCAGCTGATGGATCTGAATATTGTAAGCTGCCAAGATATCAGCAAACTTCTTGGAGACTGGCAGTCGAAGCCCCGCAGTAAAGAAATCCCGAAAGACCACGCTCTCATTTTTTCGAGGCTTCGGCGTCGTCTCTTTCCCAAGTAACTGACAGATTCCGTGCTCAAAGCAACCTTCTAGCCGTAGAGCATCCAGGTCCGCTTGTGTCATAAAGACCGGCCAATAAAACAGGTCCGAGCCTTCACTAGGTCACGGAGATCAGCTCTCACCCCAATTAAGTTCTCTCCGGACGCCTCCGCGGCTTCTTCAATGGCTGCATCAGCATCCTCTCCTATTTCGCCCTCCTCCATGTTGGCATCATGTTTTCCAGCATCTGTGTCGCTCAGCATTATTTCGACATAACTCCCATCATCCGAACTTTTAATTTCATCGCTACTAGAGGTGGATGAAGTACTGCCACTCTCACGAGAGCTAGCAGACCAATCCAAGCCAGAGATCTTACCAGACTCCGAGCTGGATGACGAAGTGGAAGACGTCGTGACGGCCTCCGTAGCTTCCGGCGGCGCCGCCTGCTCCCCACGGTTTGATGACGACCCTTCGTCCTCCATGACCATATTAGGGTGCCTGACGCGAGCTGTATAAATTTCTTAAAAAACCGGACTCATGCGTGTAGCTCCGGAAACAAAAAAAATGAAAACATGTACTCAGGCCAGGGACAAAAACTAACCTCTCGAGTCGACCGGGGCTTCCGCTGGAGCGACTCGCGGGAGGCGAAGGCAAGAGAGACAGACGAAAAAACCAAATGAGAGAAGAGGGGATGAAAGTGGCATCAGGTTCACAGCGGCGTCGGCCCCATCTATTTATAGGGGGTGAAATGCTACGGTCAAAAATTTTGAACCTAACGGTAAAACGCAGCAGCTCAAGGGCATTTGGGTAATTCAAGCAAGGTTCTCGGGAACCGACGCCTGGGAAGACGTTTTCTTCCGCCTCGATTCTCAATCCCCAGATTTCACTGGCTCAGGTTTGCATCGAGGCAAGCACTTCGCCATCGAGGGGCTTCTGTTGGGGGGATTCGAAATCGAGCCTTTCGTATACCAAAAATGAAAGAGTGTTTTCAGTTGACCGAGGTCTTATGCGAAAGGCTCAGCGGCGAAATCCCAGGAGTTCTTGAATCCACTTTCATCTCTTAGAATCCGTCTTTCAACCAATACCCTTCGTCGCCTGCGGAGCCGCCAAATAAGCTCAGAATAACCCAGGGTGTTAAGGTCTCGGTCAGTGTCGTATGGACCTCCTTGGGCCCACTACCTCGGTGGGTACCAGGACCGACTACTCGGTGGGCCCCTGGGACTACCCGACTTGTGCTGCACGGCACCTGATGGCGTGAAGCACAAGGACTACAGAGGAGAAGTACTCAAATAGGAAGCTGTACATGTCCCGCACTGTATGGAGGACTCCTAGACGTACTCGACTAGTACTCTCTCCCTGAACTGACTTGTAACCCTGCCTCCCGGACTATATAAGGCGAGGCAGGGACCCCTCCTCTATCATCTCATCTCACGGCGTAAGATTGCATCATCTTGTAATCATACCCAATCAATCCAGAGCTACGCAGCATACAGGAAGTAGGGTATTACGCACCTCGCACCCCGAACCTGTCTAAATTGTGTGCCACGTGTCTCTTCCTTCGAGTTACTGATCTCGGCGAGGCCACATTCATCTACTTCGGGTACTCCCCTTAGTAGGTTGCCGGTCTAAAACACCGACAGCTGGCGCGCCAGGTAGGGGATCTCGCCCGAGATCACATGGCGAACTCGACGGCTCCCGTCTACATCAAGCCAACTGTCTCCTTCAACCGCGTCGACACCTTCGTCTTCGGCGCCTGGGTCTGCACTGCTGACAGCGCTGGATCTTTCCAACGCCGCCTCACCATGCCGCCCAACCCGGAGACCGGCCTCGTGACACTTCCCGAAGTAGTCACGGGCGAACTCGCCGGCAAGTTCGGCGAAATTTCGCTTTTCGACCAACACACCGACTTCGAGCTTGGATCCGCCTCCAACTCGAACTCGACGTCCCCATGGGCCACCGTATGTGAGCCGGCTACTCAGCCATCGCATGTGGGCAGCCCACCCCGTGAGCACTTCACGCGCGGTCCCCGCAACCTCAGCAGGGCCCGCACGGAGGCTCCCCCCGCACGCCGGGCCGGCAAGGAGCCCGTACCCGAGTACAACTCGGACTCCGACACCGCCTCCGGACACGCCTCGGACTCCAACCCCCTCTTCGGTTTCTACTCGGACTCCGCGTATGAGTTCGACTTCGGGTCGGACCCAGAGGATCCCGAGTCCGAGGACAACTCTACTGAGCAACCCTTATCAGGACCGGCTTCTGGGCTGGTTATAACATCCACACCCGCCGGGAGATTCGTCTACTGGCCAGACCGCAAGCCCGCCGACCTGTAGACGGGAGCTCACGCTACGTCGCCTACCTCGACTCGCTTCCCTTCCAGGAGGGAACACCACTCACTCGAACTGAGGAGTACTCTCCAACTGAGGTGGTGAGCTCTGACTCCAGCCTTGGCAACCCCGATCGCCAAGTCTTCATGGCTGCCGGCGACACACCAGGAACTTCAGGGGCACAGGACCGGTACCTTGAAGACATCTCCGCGGACGAGCTGTCTGCTGAAGCACCCGCGGATGAGACCGACGCCAACAGGGACGCTCGACGTGAGCGTAACAGAAAGCGGAACGAACGGCGCCGGCGTCTCCGAGACAACCTGCCCATCTGTAACCTCGCAGAAGCCTTCGAACAAGTCGAGAGCAGGGTACACACCACCCCGGAGCAATGCCTCATGACGATCACAACGATCGCACGCCAAGCTCAGGGGATACGTGCTAGAGAAGTCATCGCCAAGCTCGCAGAAGACGCTTACTTCATGCGAGTCGACAGCAAGGTCTCCCAGCCGCTCCTCGCCAGGAACCGCGACAACGAGGCTACAAGTCGCAGTGCCGACCTCGGCCGCAACCGTACTCGGGCCGAGCTGCCGACTCAGCCCAACCGTACTCGTGCAAATGTCGGTGGACCCTCTCAAGCTGGCAACAACGCCGTAGCTACTGCCGGCGATCGTGAGATCATCCCCCACCGCAACCCTAACGGCGGAGGTAGCGACGGAGGAAGCTCCAACCATGGGGCCAACAGGAGGGCCGGCGGCGGAGGTGATCGCGGCGGCCGAGGCCACGCGAACAGCCATGCCTCCGGAGCCTCACAGGGCGGCTACGACGCCCGCCAGAAGATCGAAGAGCTGCGGCGAAAGAAGTCCGCCACCGTAGGCGACAATGACGGCTTCCCCGCCTTCTCTCCTCGGCTTCGCAACTTACTTCTCCCGGACAAGTTCAAGCCTCTGGGAATTACCAAGTACGATGCGAAGCAGGACCCCATCCAGTGGCTCAGATGCTACGCCCTCTCCATCGAGAACGCTGATGGCAACAACGACACCAAGTGCCTCTACTTCCCCTTCTGCCTGGACCAAGCCCTGCTCACATGGCTCGAGTCGCTGGACAAGCACTCGATCGACAAGTGGGACCAGCTGAAGGAGCAGTTACCAGCAACTTCGCGGGCGCTATGGCCCGATCGGGTACTCACATGGACCTGGCTATGGTGAAGCAGGAACAAGGCGAGACCCTTCGCAAGTACATGTGGTGCTTCTTCGACAAGCGCGCCACAGTAGTCAACGTCACCGACAAGGAGGTCATCGACCTCTTCCAAGACGGTCTCTACCACGGTCGCACCTTCGAAGATTTCGGTCGACGCCGCCCCAAGTCCATCCCCCATCTCAAGGACATGATCACGTCCTGGGCGGATGAAGAAGACAGAGCCAATGCCAAGTACGATGCCATCCGTGGCAAGAGCAAACAGAACATGGGCGGTGGCAGCAGCAACAACGGGAACCAAGGCAGTCGCAACAACAACAACTACTCGGGTCCCAACCGCAAGCGCAAGCCAGACAACACAGTCGCGGCTATCCAACGCCCTGTGAAGGAGAACTCGAAGAAGACCTCCGGCGGCTTCAAAGACTTGTTGAAAGAGAAGTGTCCGTGGCATCTGGACGGCAACCACACCACTGAGCAGTGCTACCAACTCAGGCTAGCACTCAAGAGTACTCCAGAGCCACCGCACCCTCATGAAAAGAAAGGCAAGAAGAAGAACGACGGAGGCGATGACGACTTCCACGAACCCGACAAGACGGTCAACGCCCTCTTCGGTGGACTACCTAGCAGACGGGAACAAAAGGCTACCCGTCGAGAAGTCATGAGCATTGAACCAGCGGTCCCGACCCCCCTCAGGTGGTCGGAGGTACCCATTACCTTCTCCCGCGCGGATCAATGGACAAGCTTCTCCGAACCAGGACGGTTCCCACTAGTCCTGAAGCCGGTGGTCGCGGGCTCCAACCTTAACAAGGTCCTCATCGACGGTGGAAGCGGGCTCAACGTCCTTTTCGCCAAGACCTTGAAGAAGATGGGGCTCGACATCACCCACATGCTCACCAAGAGCACCTCGCCCTTCTACGGCATCGTCCCCGACAACGCGACTATCCCACTGGGCTCAGTGGTCCTGCTAGTTACCTTCGGGGAATCTCGGGACAACTATCGTACCGAGTACATCAAGTTCGAAGTCGCAAACTTCGAGACCTCCTACCATGCCATCCTCGGCAGACCGGCTATCGCCAAGTTCATGGCGGTACCCCACTACACCTACTTGGTACTCAAGATGCCAAGTCCAGCAGGTGTACTCTCACTGCAAGGGGACTTGAAGATCTCGCACGACTGCAACACGGAAGCTGTGGAGATCGCCTCCACAAATCAAGTACCCAATGCAATGATGGAGATCTACGTTGCGTCGAAGAAGCTTGCCCCAAGTGAACTTGACATCCCTGAGAAGTCGGACAAAGCTAACAAGCCTCAGCCAGCTGAGAAGGTTCTGGTCAAAACAATTGACCTCGGGACAGGTGTCAGCAGCAAGATCACCACCATCGGGGCGGGTCTCGACCCCAAATAGGAAGACGTGCTCATCAACTTCCTCCGGGCTAATCGCGACATCTTCGCGTGGAAGCTAGCGGACATGCCAGAGGTGCCTAGGGAGTTGATCGAGCATTCCCTCAACGTCGATCCTAAAGCTACCCCCAAACGACAACACCTCCGCCGTTTCGCCGACGACAGACGGGACGCCATCAAGAAGGAACTCGCCAAACTACTCGTGGCTGGCTTCATCAGAGAAGTCTTCCATCCTGAGTGGCTCGCCAACCCCGTCCTCGTCCGCAAGAAGAACTCGAACGAGTGGAGGATGTGCGTCGACTACACCGACCTCAACAAGCTCTGCCCCAAGGACCCCTTCGGGTTGCCACGGATTGGTCAAGTCATCGACTCCACGGCGGGCTGCGACCTGCTCTACTTCCTCGACTGCTATTCCGGGTATCACCAGATCGCGATCAAGGAAGAAGACCAGGAGAAGACCGCGTTCATCACCCCGTTTGGCGCGTACTGCTACACGACCATGTGCTTCGGGTTGAAGAACGCCGGCACTACATACCAACGAGCTATCCAGGCCTGCTTCAAGAGGCAACTCAACAAGAACGTCGAAGCCTACGTGGATGACGTGGTCGTCAAGACCAGAAACTCCAGTACACTCATCGACGATCTTGAAGAGACTTTCGCATCCTTACGCAAGTACCGCTGGAAGCTCAACCCGAACAAGTGCGTCTTTGGCGTACCTTCGGGCAAACTACTCGGCTTCATCATCAGCCACCGCGGCATCGAAGCCAACCCCGAGAAGATCTCCACCATCACCAGCATGAAAGCTCCCACGTGCATCAAAGATGTCCAGAAGCTGACCGGGTGCATGGCGTCCTTGAACAGATTTATCTCGAAGCTTGGAGAACGGGGGCTCCCCTTCTTCAAACTACTCAAGCACCAAGAGAAGTTCGTGCGGACCACGGAGGCGGACCAAGCCCTTGCCCAGCTCAAGGACTTCTTATTGAAGCCACCATTCCTCACGGCTCCTCGCAAAGGCGAGCAGCTACTGCTCTACCTCGCTGCGACTACTCATGTGGTCAGTACTGCCTTCATCGTCGAGCGGCAGGAAGACGGCCACGCCTATCCAGTCCAGCGACCAGTCTACTTCGTCAGCGAGGTCTTGTCAGAGTCCAAGGCACACTACCAGCCAATACAGAAGCTCCTGTACGCAGTACTCATCACCTCGCGGAAGCTACGACACTACTTTCAGGAGTACTCGATCTCTGTCGTCACCGACTACCCGCTCGGTGACATCCTACGGAACCAAGATGCTACTGGAAGAATCTCCAAGTGGGCAGTCGAACTCGGCGCCCTCAACATCGACTTCAAGCCACGCACAACCATCAAGTCGCAGGCACTAGTCGACTTCATGGCGGAGTGGTGGGAGAATCAGCTACCTACTCCAACCGAGCGACCAGAGCATTAGGTGATGTACTTCGACGGCTCACTCAACCTCGAGGGCGCAGGTGCATGGGTACTCTTGATCTCTCCGACGGGCGAACAACTCAAGTACGTCCTGCAGATCTTCTGGAAGGTCTCAAACAACGAAGCTGAGTACGAAGCTCTGCTACACGGGCTCCGCCTTGTGGCTTCACTGGGCATCAAGCGGCTACTAGTCTACGGCGACTCCGCAGTGGTCATCAACCAAGTCAACAAGTCCTGGGACCGCAACAAGGAGAACATGGACGCCTACTGCTTAGAAGTCCGCAAGCTCGAGAACAAGTTCTATGGTCTCGAGTTCCACCACGTCGTCCGCGACAACAACGTTGCAGCAGACGTCCTATCGAAGCTTGGTTCTACTCGCGCTCAAGTACTGTCGTATGGACCTCCCTAGGCCCACCACCTCGGTGGCTACCAGGACCGACTACTTGGTGGGCCCCTGGGACTACCCGGCTTGCGCTACATGACATCTAATGGCGTGGAGCACAAGGACTACACAGGAGTAGTACTCGGTTAGGGAGCTGTACATGTTCCGCACTGTATGGAAGACTCCTAGACGTACTCGACTAGTACTCTCTCCCTACTCCGACTTGTAACCCTGCCTCCCGGACTATATAAGGCGAGGCAGGGACCGATCTCTAGCATCTAACCTCATCACGACGCACTATTGCACCATCTCGTAATCGTGCCCAATCAATCCAGAGCTACGCAGCATACAAGACGTAGGGTATTACGCACCTCGCGGCCCGAACCTGTCTAAATTGTGTGCCACGTGTCTCTTCCTTCGAGTTACCGATCTCGGCGAGGCCACATTCATCTACTTCGGGTACTCCCCTTAGTAGGTTGCCGGTCTAAAACACTGACAGCTGGCGCGCCAGGTAGGGGATCTCGCCCGAGATCACATGGCGAACTCGACGGCTCCTGTCCACTTCAAACCAACCGTCGCCTTCAACCGCGGCGACACCTTCGTGTTCGGCGCTTGGGTCTGCACGGCCGACGGCGCGGGCTCCTTCCAGCGCCGCCTAACCATGCCGCCTAACTCGAAGACTGGCTTCGTGACGCTCCCCGAAGTTGTCATAGGCGATCTCGCCGGCAAGTTCGGCGGAATTTCACTCTTCAACCACCACGCTGACTTCGAGCTCGAGTCCGCTTCCAACTCGAACTCGATGTCTCCATGGGCCATCGCATGCGAGCCGGCTGCTCAGCCATTGCCGGCGGTCCCCTCACCTCGTGAGCACTCCACGCGTGGCCCCAGCATCCTCAGCCGGGCCCGCACGGGGGCTCCCACTTCGCGCCGGGCCGGCAAGGAGCCCGTACCCGAGTACAACTCGGACTCCGACACCGCCCCCGGTCACGCTTTGGACTCCAACCCTCTCTCCGAGTTCTACTCGAACCCCGATTACGAGTTCGACTTCGGGTCGGACCCTGAGGAGCCTGAGTCCGAGGACAACTCCACTGAGTTTCCCTTGTCAGGGCCGGCCTCTGGGCTGGTTATAACATCCACACCGGCCGGGAGATTCGTCTACTGGCCAGACCGCAAGCCTGCTGACCTGATAAGTGGAGACTCACGCTACATTGCCTACATCGACTGGCTACCGTTCCAGGAGGGAACACCACTTGCCCAAGCTGACTCAAACACACCAACTGAGGTGGCACCTTCTGAGTCCAGCCTTGGCACCCCCGATCGCCAAGTCTTCATGGCTGCCGGCGACACCCCAGGGCCTTCAGGCACGGCGCAGGACAGGTTCCTGGAAGACATCTCCTCCGACGAGCTCTCTGCTGATGCTCCACCAAACGAGAACCCTACAGACAGAGACGCTCGACGCGAGCGTAACCGGAAGCGCAGCGAGCGTCGCCGGCGCCTCCGCGACAACTTCCCCATCCGCAACCTTGCGGAAGCTCTCGAGGCGGTCGAGAGCAGAGTACACACTACCCCTGAGCAATGCCTCATGTCGATCACAGCGATCGCACGCCAGGCTCAGGGCATCCGCGCTGGAGAGGTCATCGCCAAGTTAGCTGAAGATGCCTACTTCATGCGAGTCGACAACAGGGTCAACCAGCCTCCCCCCGCTAGGCAACGCGACAACGAGGCTACAAGTTGCAGCGCTGGCAACGGTCCCAACTGTACTCGAGCTGACCTCCCAGCCGAACCCAATCGCACCCGCTCCAACGCCGGCGGACGTCCACAGCGTGACAACAGCAACCGCGAGGTCGTCCCCCACCTCGCTCCGGCCGGCCGGCGGCGGCCACGACCCCGACGGCGGCGGCGGCCGACGGCGGAAGCTCCAACCATGGAGCCAACGGGGGGCTGGTGGCGGCGGCAGTCGCGGCGGCCGAGGCCACGCGAACAGCCACGCCTCTGGCGCCTCGCAGGGCGGGTACGATGCCCGCCAAAAGATTGAGGAGCTGCGGCGGAAGAAGTCGCCACCGCAGGCGACGGCGACGGCTTCCCCGCCTTCTCACCTCTACTTCGCAACTTGCTCCTCCCCGACAAGTTCAAGCCTTTGGGGATCACCAAGTACGATGCGAAGCAGGATCCCATCCAGTGGCTCAGGTGCTACGCCCTTTCCATCGAGAACGCTGGCGGCAACAGCGACACCAAGTGCCTCTACTTCCCCTTCTGCCTGGACCAAGCACCACTAACATGGCTCGAGTCGCTGGACAAGCACTCGATCGACAAGTGGGACCGGCTAAAGGAGCAGTTCACCAGCAACTTCGCGGGCGCCATGGGCTGATCGGGTACTCGCATGGACCTGGCCATGATCAAGCAGGAACAAGGCGAGACCCTCCGCAAGTACATGCGCCGCTTCTTCGACAAGCGCGCTACCGTCGTCGACGTCACCGACAAGGAGGTCATCGACCTCTTCCAAGACGGCCTCTACCACCACCGCACCTTCGAAGACTTCGGTCGTCGCCGCCCCAGGTCCATCCCCCACCTCAATGACATGATCACGTCCTGGGCGGATGAAGAAGACAAGGCCAACGCCAAATATGACGCCATCCGTGGCAAGACCAAGCAGAACCAGGGCGGCGGTAGCGGCAGCAATGCGAACCAAGGCGGTCGCAACAACAACAACAACTACTACTACTACTCAGGTCCCAACCGCAAGCGCAAGCCAGACAACACTGTCGCGGCTATCCAGCGCCCTGCGAAAGGGAACTCGAAGAAGAACTCCGGCGGTTTCAAAGACCTGCTGAAGGATAAGTGCCCGTTGCATCCAAACGGCAACCACACCACCGAGCAGTGCTACCAGCTAAGGCATGCACTCAAGGATATGCCAGAGCCACCGCACCCTCACGACCAAAAGGGCAAGAAGAAGGATGGCGACAACAACGACTTCCAAGAGCCTGACAAGACCGTCAACGTCCTCTTCGGCGGGCTACCCAGCAGGCGGGAGCAGAAGGCTACCCGTCGTGAAGTCATGTCCATTGAACCAGCGGTGCCGACCCCTCTCAGGTGGTCGGAGGTACCCATCACATTCTCCCGCGCGGATCAATGGACCAGCTTCTCTGAGCCAGGACGGTTCCCCCTCGTCCTGAAGCCAGTGGTCACGGGCTCCAAGCTCAACAAGGTGCTTATCGATGGTGGAAGCGGGCTCAACGTCCTCTTCACCAAGACCTTGAAGAAAATGAAGCTCGACATCACTCACATGCTCACCAAGAGCAACACGCCCTTCTACGGCATCGTCCCCGGCAACGCGGCTATTCCACTGGGCTCAGTGGTCCTGCTAATTACCTTCGGGGCATCTCGGGACAACTACCGTACCGAGTACATCAAGTTCGAGGTCGCGGACTTCGAGACTTCCTACCATGCCATCCTCGGCAGACCGGCCATCGCCAAGTTCATGGCAGTGCCCCACTACACCTACTTGGTACTCAAAATGCCAAGCCCAGCTGGTGTACTCTCCCTTCAAGGGGACTTGAAGATCTCCCACGACTGCGATACAGAAGCCGTGGAGATCGCCTCTACAAACCAAGTACCCAACGCGATGATGGAGGTCTACGCTGCGTCGAAGAAGCTTGCTACAAGTGAACTCGACATCCCAGAGAAGTCTGACAGCGCCAACAAGCCTCAGCCACCTGAGGAGGTACTCGTCAAGACGATCGACCTCGGAACAGGCGACCCAAGCAAGACCACCACCATCGGGGCTGGCCTCGACCCCAAATAGGAAGACGCGCTCATCAGCTTCCTTCGGGCTAACCACGACATCTTCGCGTGGAAGCCAGCGGACATGCCAGGAGTGCCCAGGGAGCTGATTGAGCACTGCCTCAACGTCGATCCTAAGGCCACCCCCAAGCGACAACACCTCCGACGCTTTGCCGACGACAGACGGGACGCCATCAAGAAGGAACTCTCCAAACTACTCGTGACTGGCTTCATCAGAGAAGTCTTCCATCCTGAGTGGCTCGCCAACCCCGTCCTCGTCCGCAAGAAGAACTCGAACGAGTGGAGGATGTGCGTCGACTACACCGACCTCAACAAGCACCGGCCCCCGAGGACCCCTTCGGGTTGCCGCGGATTGATCAAGTCATCGACTCCACGGCGGGGGCCGCGACTCGCTTTCTGCTTCCTCGACTGCTACTCTGGGTACCACCAGATTGCGATCAAGGAAGAAGACCAGGAGAAGACCGCGTTCATCACCCCGTTTGGCGCGTACTGCTACACAACCATGTCCTTCGGGTTGAAGAACGCCGGCGCCACCTACCAACGAGCCATCCAGGCCAGCTTCAAGAGGCAACTCAACAAGAACGTCGAAGCCTACATGGATGACGTGGTCGTCAAGACCAGAGACTCCAGTACCCTCATCGACGACCTTGAAGAGACTTTCGCATCCCTGCGCGAGTACCGCTGGAAGCTCAACCCGAACAAGTGCGTCTTCGGCGTACCTTCGGGCAAACTACTCGGCTTCATCATTAGCCAGCGCGGCATTGAAGCCAACCTCGAGAAGATCTCCGCCATCACCAGCATGAAAGCTCCCACGAGCATCAAAGACATCCAGAAGCTGATTGGGTGCATGGCGGCACTGAACAGATTTATCTCGAGGCTCAGAGAACGGGGATTCCCCTTCTTCAAACTACTCAAGCATCAAGAGAAGTTCGTGTGGACTCCAGAGGCGGATCAAGCCCTTGCCCAGCTCAAGGACTTCCTATCGAAGCCGCCGATCCTCACGGCTCCTCATAAGGGCGAGCAGCTACTACTCTACCTAGCTGCGACTACTCATGTGGTCAGTACTGCCATCGTTGTCGAGCGGCAAGAAGACGGCCACGCCTACCCAGTCCAGCGCCCAGTCTACTTCGTCAGCGAGGTTCTATCAGAGTCCAAGGCACGCTATCAGCCTGTGCAGAAGCTCCTATACGCATTACTCATCACCTCGCGGAAGCTACGACACTACTTCCAGCAGTACTCGATCTCCGTTGTCACCGACTACCCGCTCGGCGACATCCTGCGGAACCAAGATGCTACTGGGAGAATCTCCAAGTGGGCAGTCGAGCTTGGCGCCCTCACCATCGACTTCAAGCCACGCACAGCCATCAAGTCGCAGGCGCTACTCGACTTCATGGCGGAGTGGCGCGAGAACCAGCTACCTACTTCCACCATGCGACCAGAGCATTGGGTGATGTACTTCGACGGCTCACTCAACCTCGAGGGCGTAGGTGCAGGGGTACTCCTGATCTCTCCAACGGGCGAACAACTCAAGTACGTCCTGCAGATCTTCTGGAAGGTCTCAAACAACGAAGCCGAGTACGAAGCTCTCTTACACGGGCTTCGCCTCGCGGCTTCACTGGGCATCAAGCGGCTACTAGTCTACGGGCGACTCCGCAGTGGTCATCAACCAAGTCAACAAGTCCTGGGACCGCAACAAGGAGAACATGGACGCCTACTGCCTAGAAGTCTGCAAGCTCGAGAACAAGTTCTACGGTCTCGAGTTCCACCACATCGTCCGCGACAACAACGTTGCAGCGGACGTCCTCTCGAAGCTTGGATCTACCCGCGCTCAAGTCCCAGTGGGTGTCTTCGTTCACGAGCTTCACACGCCATCCATTCCGGAGCCGGCGCCACCGACCACTGTCCCAGCTCATCCACCAGCTGGGCAGGAGGTCATGATGATCGACGTAGACTGGAGACAACCCTTCATCGACTACCTCAGCGAGCAAAAGGTTCCCTCAGACAAGAACTTGGCTGAGCAGCTCGTCCGCCGTGCCAAGTCCTACGTCCTCGTCGGAGACAAGCTTTACAAGCGGGGCGCATCTTCCGGAGTACTCATGAAGTGCGTCCCTTGTGAAGAAGGCAAGGACATATTGGAGGAAATCCACAAGGGTGTCTGCGGCAACCACGCGTCCTCACGCACGCTGGTCAGCAAGGCCTTCCGGCGAGCTTTCTGCGGCCCACGGCTGCGGGGCGATGCCGAAGAACTCGTCGAAGGTGTCAAGGATGCCGCTACTTCCGCCAAGCGACAACACGTCCCGGCCTACAAGCTAGTCACCATACCGCCAACCCGGCCCTTTGCCTCGCCGGGGGCTCGACATGATTGGGCCACCGCCAAGCTGCGCCAGGTGGTTTCAACAGAGTATTGGTGGCCATCGACAAGTTCACCAAGTGGATCGAGGTCAAGCTAGTCACATGCCCCAAGGCTGACAGAGTACTCGACTTCCTGGATGAACTCGTACACCGCTACGGACTACCCCACCGCATCATCACAGATCTGGGCTCCAACTTCAACAACCACCAGTTCTGGGAGTACTGTGAGAATAGCGGGATCGACGTCCGATACGTCTCAGTTGCCCATCCTCGGGCCAACGGACAAGTCGAGCGCGCCAACGGGATGGTGCTCGACGCTCTTAAAAAGCAGCTACACGACGCTGCTAACTCCAAAGGGGGCAAGTGGATCAAGGAACTACCCAATGCACTCTGGGGGCTACAGACTCAGCCATCCAAGCCAACGGGGCAATCCCCTTACTTCCTGGTCTACGGCTCCGAAGCAATCCTCCCTGCCGACGTCATATGGAACTCACCGGCAGTGGAGCACTACGACGAAGGCGTCTCAGAAGACGACGGACGAGTTGACATCGACGACCTCGAAGAAGCTCGGCCCCCGCCCTCGTCCAATCAGCAAGGTACCTAGAGGGTATCCGACGCTACCACGATCGCAACGTCAAGGAACGCTCCTTCAATGTTGGTGATCTTGTCCTCCGCCGTATCCAGAACATGGAAGGACTACACAAGCTCAGCTCCCCCTGGGAGGGTCCCTTTACCATTGCAAAGGTGACTGGGCCGGGCTCCTACCGCCTCCAAACACTTGAAGTCGAAGACATCAACAACTCGTGGAACGTCGACCAGCTCTGTCGGTTCTACGCCTAGTATACACGACTACTCCGGGGTTCAAGTCTACACGACTACATCAACACCCCTCCGCCGTAAGCGGCCTCCGGGTCCTGGCTCCAGTCTCCGGACTACCCTTCTCCAGGATCCAGTCCGCGCGGCTACCTACGGATCTTGGGCTGCGACGAGTGTCAAGGACTCCAGCAGCGGTCTACTAAGAGACCACACTCTAAGATCCAGCCTCCACGGCTACCTACGGATCTAGGATCCCGCCTACACGGCTACCTACGGATCTACTGCTGTAAGCGGCTACTCGCCCTAGCACTACTCAGCTGTAAGCGGCCTCCGGGTCCAGGCGACTACTCTGTAACTACGGCCCTGGCCATCCAGGTGTACTTCTTCAGTAATAAAGTTTGATTGTTCATCAACTTCTTTACTGTTTACTCCCTACAACGGGATCACTACTGCCGAGTACGACTACTCGCATCCACTCCACGATGGGGCTCCGCACTCTCAGATCGCGACTACGAGTACTCATTGCTGGAAATTTTCATTTCATTGATACTTAAGCAATTACATTACAATTGTTTCTGTACAACCCTGGCTACTAGCTATCTATTACAGGGCTACTGGAGATTAAGCTTATCAGCTACTTGCTCCGCGATGGGAGCCATCTGCTCCCGGCGGCTCCGCGTCTTGCTCATCGGTGCAGTTGGCGGCTACCCCCGCCCGACTACTTCCACTGGGGCCTTCGGGAAGTAGGACTTCATGAAGGCCAAGACCTGCTTCGGGATCGACCTCGCCATATGCTTCACATAAGCTGCCAGCCGGCTTGGGGCTTCCTTGAGGCGATCCACCAATGGAGCAATCTTGGGGCCGCCCGGGTGCGGCACCAAAAGTCTTGCGATCGGCAGCGCGGCGTCCTCAAGCTCCTTCAGTTGGGCCCGCAGCGCCTCGCAGCCTTCATTCAACTTCTGCAATGATTTGTAGCAGCGTGACGAGATCGCGGTCGAGAGGCAATCCGAGCTCCATGTGCTTCTCACACTCGAAGGCAAGTTCTTTGTAGTCGAGCTCGAGTACCTGGCGGGCTTCTTGCTCCCGGTAGAAGAGATTCTTCATGCTCGTCTCCGAGGACTTCAGCTGCTCCACCTGGCCCTCAAGCTCTGCAACACAGCAACAGTACAGCGGGTCAGACTACCTCTCGACCTCCAACAACTACCCGACAAGTCCAGTGGCGTACCTTTGTTCTTGTTGCGGAGGCTCTTGTTCTTCCGCACCAAGTCATCGCCCTTTGCCTGCAACTCTTGTACATCATTGTGGTACTTGGCAAAGGCGGTGTCGAGCCTAGACTGCATGGCGGCCGCGTGCTTCTGCGACTTCAAAAGCTGCTCCTCCAGTGCTTCAGCCCGGAGCACCGCGTCACCAAAGCCTTGCAGCATGTTGGACTTCTCGCGGGACCTCTCCGCAACGTCCTGCATTGACAACTCAAGTCACACGAGTACTCAACGACAGATGATTGACTACTCAGAAGCCAAGGCTACTTATCTTCATCCACCGCTCAGCCTGGCGGACTGCCTCCAGGTGCCTGGCCACCGTTGCCGGGTCGACAAGATCGTCCGCGAGCAGTTCTATCCCGCCACGACTACTCGCGGCAACCTCCGTCATCGGCGCAGAGCGAATGGGCTCCGCGTCCTGGATCTCCGGGGAGCGGATAGCCACCTCTAGAGCGATCTCTGGCGCCGTGGTGACCCCCTCTCCTCCGGCCGCCACGGCGGCTTCCTCGATGACTTCCTCCATGGGCTCGGGGGCTCCTCCGGCAGCCTCCGACACGCCTGGTGTCGACTTCTGCATTGGCACCCCCACAGGGATGTCACTCCTTTCGGCCTCGGCACCTGTCAAAGAGAAGACAAGTGTATTAGCGATCACGACTACTCCTCAAGGAACTCTACAGCTTCAGAAGAGTACTCACCTTCGACTATGATAGCCTCCGGCAACGGTGCTTCGGTAGCCGGCAGCTCGGGCACCGCCTGGGAAGCAGGAGCAGACTCCTCGACGGGCGGCGCGACTTCTTCCGCCACCGCCGAAGAGGGTTCATCCCCCTCCCAGGACAGATCTGTCGATTTCCTGCAGAAGCACACAAAATTGGTCGTCAGTCAACCTCGACTACTACAACAAGTACTACTCGGGACGATGCAGTACTTACAAGTTTGACCGGACTATTGTCACGGTCGGGGCACCGAGGATGCTGGCAATGTCTACCAGTCCACCCTCGGCGGGCGCCTCCTCCTGCGCCCCTGCGGCTACCGCCTCCTCTGCAGCAACGGCGGCCGGCGCAGTGCCCTCCTGCGCTCCTGTAGTCACCACCTCTTCAACGGCGGCGGCTACGGGCTCCGTGCTCCCCTGTGGAGCAGGGGGCTGGCGCTCCAACTGCGCCAAGAGCTCCTCGACAGTGGGGCTGGACTACGATTTCCGGTCGCTCCCCCACTGTTTTACAATCGCCTTCGTCGCCCTCCTCGACGGGCTCCGCTGGCGGCACTTCCTGCATACAAGGGAGACTACTCATCAGCAAGCGTACTCATACGATGAGTACTCGACTACTCTAGTCAAGACATCTTACCTCTTGAGGTGTGGTCTCCGTGACCTTCATCTTCTTCGTCACCCGCTTGCGGGCGGGGTTGCGCGGCTTCCATGGCGGCGCAGCCAGGCTAGCCTCCAGGCTAGCCGGCGGGTCTTGCACAAGAGGCACATGAGGTAAGCCTGGATGGCTAAACCTCGACCGCAGTTGAAAGCGGTCCTGCAATGTCTCCTCCTCCTCGTCGTCGTCGTCGGTGGTATCCTCCACGATGACGGTGTCATCGCCTTCAACGGCTTCTCGCCGCTCCTTGGCTTTGGCTTTCCCCTCCTGCGGGATTTTGATCCCATGAGGGGGAGGCTGCGGCTCGGAGACGAACTTTTTCAAGTCATCCTGCAAGACACACGACATCAGCACGTCTACTCCAAGTAAGGACTACTCGAGTGGGGTAGCACGACTACTCACCTCCTTCGGCAGGCGCGCGGCGGAGTACTCCTGGACAGGGCACGCCGTGTACGACAGCATATCCTTGAAGATCCGCGTCAGCCTCTCGATGATGTCACCGTCGTCCAGCTCGCCTCCGGGCATCCGCGACGTATCGTCGTCCCCGGTGTACTCGAAGCCCAAGGTGTCGCGGGCCATCAACGGCTGCACCCTCCGCTTCATGAAACTGAAGGCCACATGCTCGGCCCTCAGTCCAGCTTCCCTGAGCACCTTGATGCATGCCAGCAGCTCGGGGAGCTGGATCCCTTCCTGCATGGTGGGCTCCGTGTTCCACCACTCGCGGTGCCTGGGCTGCCTTCCGCTCGGCTTCGGCAGGCCGGGGTGGTGGTTCGTGATGTAGAACCACCTCGTCTTCCAATCGGTGTTGGAGTCAACAAGCTTGTACGCCAGGTACTGCTCTGTGGCGTCTTCTCTCAATTGGATGCCGGCTCCTCCGACTACTCTTGGATTGGTGGCGCTTGGCTACGGCTTCACACGGAAGAATTTCCGGAAGAGGATCCAGTGCGGCTTGATTCCAAGGAAAGCTTCGCAGAAATGCACGAAGACCGCGGTATGGAAAATACCGTTAGGGTTTAGATTCAGGTACTCAACTCCATAGTACCCGAGGAGGCCCTTGAAGAAATCGCTAGCCGGGAGCGCGAGTCCGCGTTCCACGAACCGCGCAAACATTGGAATCTCGTCTTCGGCTTTCTCCATCGGATACGGATCTCCGGCGGTGGCCCTCCACATATCAACCTCCTTCTCCCGGATAAATCCGCTGTTCAGGAGGGCCAAGAGATCTTCGGTCTTCACCTTTGACTTCTTCCACTCACGGCTTGGATCGGCCCGCGGTGGAGACATTGGTGGCGCTGCTCCAGTAGCAGCCGCGGCGGCCTATTCGCGACCCCTCTTCTTCCCGGCGGCTTTCGTAGACTTGGACGGTGAAGCCTTCATTCTCCAAGTACAGGGCGTCTTCACGCGCATCCGCTCGGGGGCTACCCTAAAAGCTCTGGGTGGCGGCGCACTTGGATCTACTAAGGCGGCAGCGTGCGCTGGAAGTAGATCTACCTCAAATGGATCCGGAATGACTACAGCACACGATGGGTGACAAACCCTAAGGGTTTTGGCTTCTATTTATAAGTCAAACCGGCTCTGCAACGGCCAGTGGGATAAGTCCACGCGCGGCTGACTCAGCGGCTCAGCATGACCCTTCGTATTCTACTAGTCGATGCGCCTCACCTCGGGGGCTCGGCTACCTCTACTCGACTACCTGGGAAGCGACAAGGCTCAGGAGCATCTCATGACACATTTTTCAAGATGACCCTTCAATTTGAGAGGAAGTACTCGACTCAAGGCTCGGGGGCTCCGTGCCACGTGTCCTTCGGTTTTTTCTCTCTGGATTTTTCGGGATTTTCTTGCCAAGACTTCAGATGGACCCTCAGCCAGAGCCTGCGGCTCAACCTAAGGCTCGGGGGCTACTCCATATGGAGTGCAATTTTGCAATCGCACCTCCATATCAGCTCCGGTTTCAAGACAAGACGGGCATTTCTTGAAGACCTTCGAAGGCAGCACTCGAGGACGCTTGGGACTACTCGAGAAGACTTCAGGATTGCTCAAACATCAGCTGGAGTACATTCCAGCCTCGGGATGCTTCGACTACTCTTGAGGACTTTTGACTTGTAGTACTCGGGGACGCCTGAGGACTACTCGTTAAGGCCGTCAAGACTACTTGAAGCTATCCTTCTCGACTACAAAGTACTGGGGGGCTTGTCGTATGGACCTCCCTGGGCCCACCACCTCGGTGGGTACCAGGACCGACTACTTGGTGGGCCCCTGGGACTACCCGGCTTGCGCTACATGGCATCTAATGGCGTGGAGCACAAGGACTACAGGAGTAGTACTCGGTTAGGGAGCTGTACATGTTCCGCACTGTATGGAGGACTCCTAGACGTACTCGACTAGTACTCTCTCCCTACTCCGACTTGTAACCCTGCCTCTCGGACTATATAAGGCGAGGCAGGGACCGATCTCTAGCATCTAACCTCATCACGGCGCACTATTGCACCATCTCGTAATCATGCCCAATCAATCCAGAGCTACGCAGCATACATGACGTAGGGTATTACGCACCTCGCGGCCCGAACCTATCTAAATTGTGTGCCACGTGTCTCTTCCTTCGAGTTACCGATCTCGGCGAGGCCACATTCATCTACTTCGGGTACTCCCCTTTGTAGGTTGCCGGTCTAAAACACCGACAAGTACCAGCGGGTGTCTTCATCCACGAGCTTCACGCGCCATCCATCCTGGAGTCGGCACCACCGACCACTGTCCCAGCGCATCCCCCAGCTGGCCAGGAGGTCATGATGATCGACGTGGACTAGAGGCAGCCTTTCATCGACTACCTCAGCGAGCAGAAGGTTCCCTCGGACAAGAACTTGGCCGAGCAGCTCATCTGTCGTGCCAAGTCCTACGTTCTCGTCGGAGACAAGCTCTACAGGCGGGGCGCATCTTCAAGAGTACTCATGAAGTGCGTTCCCAGACAACAAGGCAAGAACATCTTGGAGGAGATCAACAAAGGCGTCTGCGGCAACCACACGTCCTCTCGCACGCTGGTCAGCAAGGCCTTCCGACGAGCTTTCTACTGGCCCACAGCTTTGGGCGACGCCGAAGAACTCGTCAGAAGGTGCCAAGGGTGACAATAATTCGCCAAGCAGCAACACGTCCCAGCCTACAAGCTAGTCACCATACCGCCAACCTGGCCTTTCGCCTGCTGGGGGCTCGACATGATTGGGCCACTCCCAACTGCGCTAGGTGGATTCAACAGAGTACTGATGGCCATCGACAAGTTCACCAAGTGGATCGAAGTCAAGTCGGTTACATGCCCCAAGGCTGATAGAGCACTCAACTTCCTGGATGAACTCGTGCATCGCTACGGACTACCCCATCGCATCATCACAGACCTAGGCTCCAACTTCAACAATCACCAGTTCTGGGAGTACTGCGAGAACAGCGGGATCGACGTCCAATATGTCTCAGTCGCCCACCCTCGGGCCAACGGACAAGTCGAGCGCGCCAATGGGATGGTGCTCGACGCTTTCAAGAAGCGGCTACACGACGCTGCTAACACCAAAGGAGGCAAGTGGATCAAGGAACTACCCAATGCTCTCTGGGGGCTGCGTACTCAACCCTCCAAGCCAACGGGGCAATCTCCATACTTCCTGGTCTACAGCTCTGAAGCAATCCTCCCTGCTGATGTCATGTGGGACTCACCAGCAATGGAGCACTACGACGAAGGAGTCTCCGAAGACAGCAGACGAGTTGACATCGACGGACTCGAAGAAGCTCGCTGCGCTGCCCTCGTCCAATCAGCAAGGTACCTAGAGGGTATCCGACGCTACCATGATCGCAACGTCAAGGAACGCTCCTTCAACGTTGGCGATCTCGTCCTCCGTCGCATCCAGAACACGGAAGGACTACACAAGCTCAGCTCGCCCTGGGAAGGTCCCTTCACAGTTGCAAAGGTGACCGGACCGGGCTCCTACCGCCTCCAGATGCTTGAAGGCGAAGACATCAACAACTCGTGGAACGTCGACCAACTCTGTCGGTTCTACGCCTAGTCTACACGACTACCCTGGGGGATCAAGTCTACACGACTACATCAAGACCCCTTCGCTGTAAGCGGCCTCCGGGTCCAGGCACCAGTTTCCGGACTACTCCTTCGCTGTAAGCGGCCTCCGGGTCTAGGCACCAGTATCCGAACTACTCCTTCGTCGTAAGCGGCCTCCGGATCCAGGCATTAGTCTCCGGACTACTCCACTCCAAGATCCAGCCCATGCGGCTACCTATGGATCCTGGGCTGCGACGAGCGACAAAGGACTCTAGAAGCGGTCTACTGAGAGACCATGTACTTCCAGATCCAGCCTACATGGCTACTACGGATCTGCTGCTGTAAGCGGCTCTACGCCCTAGCACTACTCAGCTGTAAGCGGCCTCCAGGTCCTGGCGACTACTCTGTAACAACGGCCCTGGGCATCCAGGTGTACTTCTTCAGTAATAAAGTTCGATTCTCTATCAACAGTGTTACTGTCTACTTCCCTCAACGGGACCACTGGCGAGTACGACTACTCGCGACGACTTCATGATGGGACTCTGCACTCAAAGATTGCGATAACGAGTACTCATTCATGGAAGTTTCTTTTATTCATACTTAAACAATTTCATTACAATTGTTTATGTACAACTACTGCTACGAGCTAACATTACAGGACTACTGGAGGTTGAGCTTCTCGGTGACTTGTTCAGCAATGGGCGCCATCTGCTCCAACAGATCCGCGTACCGCTCGTCCGTGCAGTTGGCGGCTAGTCCACCGGCGACTACGTCCACGGGGGCCTTCGGGAAGTACGACTTCATGAAGGCCAGCACCTGGTTCGGGATCGACTTCGCCAATTGCTTGACGTAGGCCGCCAAGCGGCTGGGGGCTTCCTTCAGCCGGTCCACCAGTGGAGCTATCTTTGGACCGCCAGGGTGAGGCACTAGTAGCCTCGCGATGGGGAGCGCGGCTTCCTCGAGTTCCTTGAGTTGAGCCCGCAGCCTCTCGCAGTCCTCGTTCAGCTTCTGCAAGGATTTGTAGCAGTTGACGAGGCCACGATCGGATGCAATACGGAGCTCCATGTGCTTGTCGCACTCGTAAGCAAGCTCCTTATAATCGTACTCTAGTACCTGGCGGGCCTCCTGCTCTCAGTAGAAGAGGTTCTTCAGATCAGTCTCTGAAGCCTTCAGCTGATCAACCTTGGTCTCAAGCTCTGCAAGTCAACAAGCACAAAAGTGGATTAGACTACCTCAAGCTACCATCAACAAGTACCCGACAAGACGGTCGTGTACCTTTGTTCTTGTTGCGGAGAGACTTGTTCTTCCGCACCAGATCGTCGCTCTTAGCCTGCATCTCTTAGACGTCATTGTGATACTTGGCGAAGGCGGTGTCCAGCTTTGACTGCATGGCGGCGGCGTGCTTCCGGGACTTCACAAGTTCTTCTTCCAAGGCTTCCGCCCAGAGTACTGCATCGCCGAAGCCTTGATGCATGTTGGATTTCTCCCGGGACCTCTCTGCGACGTCCTGCAACACACAACACATGTCAAATGGGTACTCAACATTAAAGGATTGACTACTCAAGGGTGTCGACTACTCACCTTCATCCATTGCTCGGCCTGGCGCATCGCCTCCAGGTGCCGAGCCACCGTCGCCGGGTCGACAAGTTCATCCACCAACAACTCGATCCCGCCACGACTACTCATCGCGGCTTCGGTCATTGGCGCCGAGTGGATTGGCTCCGCGTCCTGGATCTCTGGCGAGTGGACGACCACCTCCAGAGCGGGTTCTGGTAGCGCGTCGTCGCCCTCCCCTCCAGCCGTCGCGGCGGCTTCTCCGACGGTCACCTCCATTGGCTCGGGGGCTCTTCCGACAGCCTCCTGAGTCTCCGGTGCCACGTCTTCAACGGGTACTGCAGTCGGGATATCACTTCTCTCGGCGTCAGCACCTGTCATCACAAGTACAAGTGCATCAGTCATACCTGGCGACTACGACTACTCTTCGGGGCCACTTATACCTGAGAGAGTACTCACCTTCAACAACGCTGGCCTCAGACAACGTCGCCTCAGCGGTCGGCGCCTCGGGTTCTGCCTGAGGGGAGGGAGCGGACTCCTCAGTGGGCGGCGCGACTTCTTCGTTCGCCACCGCAGTAGCGGGTTCATCCTCCTCCCAGGACAAGTCCGTCGATTTCCTGCAGAGTACACAAGCTGGTTGTCAACCTAGTACGACTATCACATCGAATGTACTACTTGGGAGGATCAACACTTGCAAGCTCGACCGGACCACCGTCACGGTTGGGGTGCCGAGGATACTGGCGATGTCAACCAGTCCCGCCTCGGCAGGTGCCTCCTCCTGCGCCTCAGCAGCCGCTACCTCTTCAGTGGCAGCAACGGCTGGCTCTGTGCTTCCCTGAGCAACAGGGGGCTGGCACTCCATCTGCGCCAAAAGCTCTTCTATTGTGGGGGCTGGGCTACGACTACCCCCAGCTGGCTCCCCCACAGTGTCCCAATCGCCTTCGATGCCCTACTCAACGGGGTCGGAAAGCGGCATCTCCTGCAAGCAAGGAAACTTCATCGTCAACACACACACTCGAGACATGAGTACTCGACTACACTAGTGAAGACGGCCTACCTCCTGGGATGTGGTCTCAGTGACCTTCATCTTCTTGGCCACGCGCTTGCGGGCCACATTGCGCGTCTTCCTTGGCGGCGCGGGCAGACTAGCCTCTAAGCTAGCCGGCGGATCCTGAATAAGAGGAACGTGCGGCAATCCAGGGCGGCTAAACCTTGATCGCAGCTGGAAGTACTCCTGCAGCGTCTCTTCATCATCGTCCTCCTCAGACGTGTCTTCGACGACAACTGTGTCGTCTCCTTCGCCAACCTCGTGCCGCTCCTTGGTCTTGGCTCTCCCCTCCTCTGGGACCTCGACAAGCTGAGGAGGCAAGGTCGGCTCGGAGATGAACTTCGCCAAGTCATCCTGCAAGACGCTCAACTCGTCAGTACGACTACTATTATGTAATGATTACTCGACAATGGATGCGGCTACTAACCTCTTTTGGTGGGCGCGCAGCGGAGTATTCTGGTACTGGGCACGGTGTGTATGCCGGCATATCTTTGAAGATCCTGGCTAGCCTATCAACAATGTCGTCGTCGTTGACTTCATCTCCAGGCATTCGCGACGTATCATCGTCCCCGATGTACTCGTACCCTAGGGTGTCGCGGGCCATCAGCGGCTGCATCCTTCGCTTCATGAAGCTGAAGGCCACATGTTCGGCCCTCAGTCCGGCTTCCCTCGGCACCTTCACCTTCACCTGGAACTCGGGCAACTGAAGACCATCTTGCATCGTCGGCTCCGAGTTCCACCACGGCCGGTGCTTGGGCTGCTTGCCGCTCGGCTTCGGCAGCTCCGGGTGGTGGTTCGTGATGTAGAACCACTTTGCCTTCCAGTCTTGGTTGGAATCTATCAGGTTGTAGGAGAGTGTCGTATGGACCTCCCTGGGCCCACTACATCGGTGGGTACCAGGACCGACTACTCGGTGGGCCTCTGGGACTACCCGACTTGCGCTACACGGCACCTGAAGGCGTGGAGCACAAGGACAACGCAGGAGTAGTACTCGGTTAGGACTCTGTACACGTTCCGCTCTGTATAGAGGTCTCCTAGACGTACTCGGCTAGTACTCCTTCCCTACTCCGACTTGTAACCACGCCTCCCGGACTATATAAGGCGAGGCGAGGGACCGATCTCTCCTTCATCCAATCTCTTCTCATACAACTCACGGCGCACCATTGCACCATCATGTAATCGTGCCCTATCAATCCAGAGCTACGCAGCATACAGGACGTAGGGTATTACGCAC
Organism: Cenchrus americanus; assembly: GCA_947561735.1. Classification (NCBI taxonomy): domain Eukaryota; kingdom Viridiplantae; phylum Streptophyta; class Magnoliopsida; order Poales; family Poaceae; genus Cenchrus; species Cenchrus americanus. The sequence goes on along the minus strand of OX387239.1, from coordinate 181,210,903 downwards.
CTCGCGGCCCGAACCTGTCTAAATTGTGTGCCACGTGTCTCTTCCTTCGAGTTACCGATCTCGGCGAGTCACATTCATCTACTTTGGGTACTCCCCGTAGTAGGTTGCCGGTCTAAAACACCGACAGCTGGCGCGCCAGGTAGGGGCTCTCGCTCGAGATCACATGGCGAACTCGACGGCTTCCGTCCACATCAAGCCAACCGTCGCCTTCAACCGCGGCGACACCTTCGTCTTCGGTGCTCGGGTGCCGCATCGCGATGGCGCGGCTCCTTCCCGCCGCCGCGACCATGCGGCCCAACCCGAGGACGAGGGCCTCGTGACGCTTCCCCGAAGTTGTCACGGGGGCGAACTCGCCCGACAAGTTCCCGGGCGAAATCTCGCTCTTCAACCATCACGGCGACTTCCGAGCTCGAGTCCGTCTCCGACTCGAACCCGACGTCGCCATGGGTCATCGCTGCGAGCCGGCTGCTCAGCCATCGCAGACGGTCCCTTCACCACGTCGGCGCTCCGCGCGTGGCCCCCGCGTCCTCAGCCGGGCCCGCACAGGGGCTCCTACTCCACGCCGGGCCGGCAAGGAGCCCGTAACCGAGTACAGCTCGGACTCCGACGCCGTCCCCCACCACCTCTCGGACTCCAGCCCTCTCTCCGAGTTCTACTCGAACCCGGACTACGAGTTCGACTTTGGGTCGGACACGAGGAGCCCGAGTCCGAAGATGACTCCTCCGAGCTTCCCTTGTCGAGCCGGCCTGCGGGGGCCGGTTATAAGATCCGACGCCGGCCGAAGATACGTCCTGCGGCCGGACCGCAAGCCTGCCGAACGACAAAGGAGGACTCACGCTACGTCGCCTACATCGACTCACTACCGTTCCAGGAGGGAACACCACTGGCCCAGGCTGACTCTAACACACCCACTGAGGTGGCACCTTCCGAGTCCAGCCTTGGCACCCCTGACCGCCTTGTCTTCATGGCTGTCGGCGACACCCCGGGAACCTCAGGCGCGGCCGCAGACAAGTACCTGGAGGACATCTCCGCAGACGAGCGCGTCGTCGATGCCCCCGCGGACGAGACCGACGCCCGGCGGGGACGCCCGACGCGAGCGTAACAGGGAAGCGCAACGAACGACGCCGGCGGCTCGGGAGACAACCTTCCCATCCGCAACCTTGCGGAAGCTCTCGAGGCGGTCGAGAGCAGAGTCCACACCACTCCCGAGCAATGCCTCATGTCGATCACAACGATCGCACGCCAGGCTCAGGGCATACGCGCTGGAGAGGTCATCGCCAAGCTCGGCCGAAGAAGCCTACTTCATGCGGGTCGACAAGAGAGTCGCCCAACCTCTCCCGGCTAAGCCTCGCGACAACGAAGCTACTAGTCGCGGCGGCCGACCCCCGGTCCCCAACCGTACTCGAGGCGACATCCCAGCTGACCCAAACCGTCGACGCTCCACCGCCGGCGGACCTTCACGACAAGAGCAAGGCAACCGAGAAGTCGTCCCCCACCGTGCTCCGGCCGGTGGCGGCGGCAACGACCCTGACGGCGGCGGCAGCGACGGCGGCCGCTCCAACCACGGGGCCAACAAGAAAGCCGGAGGCGGCGGCGGCCGCGGCGGCCGCGGCCACGCGCATAGCCACGCCTCCGTGCTTCTCATGGCGGGTACGATGCTCGCCGAGAGGATCGAGGAGTTGCGGCGAAGAAGTCGACCACCGCCGCCGAAGGCGACGGCTTCCCCGCCTTCTCACCCCGGCTTCGCAACCTTGCTCCTCCCCGACAAGTTCAAGCCTTTGGGGATCACCAAGTACGATGCGAAGCGAGGATCCCATCCGGTGGCTCCGATGCTACGCCCTCTCCATCGAGAACGGCGGCGGCAACAGCGACACCAAGTGCCTCTACTTCCCCTTCTGCCTGGACCAAGCCCCGCTCACATGGCTCGAGTCGCTAGACAAGCACTCGATCGACAGGTGGGACCAGCTGAAGGAGAAATTCACAAGCAACTTCGCGGGCGCCATGGGTCGTTCGGGTACTCGCATGGACCTCGCCATGATCAAGCAGGAGCAAGGCGAGACCCTCCGCAAGTACATGCGCCGCTTTTTCGACAAGCGCGCTACCGTCGTCGACGTCACCGACAAGGAGGTCATCGACCTCTTCCAGGACGGCCTCTACCACTGCCGCACCTTCGAGGACTTCGGTCGTCGCCGCCCCAAGTCCATTCCCCACCTCAAGGACATGATCACGTCCTGGGCGGACGAAGAGGACAAGGCTAATGCAAAATACGACGCCATCCGCGGCAAGACCAAGCAGAACCAGGGCGGCGGCAGCGGCAGCAATGCAAACCAAGGCGGCCGCAACAGCAGCAACAACAACAACAACTTCTCGGGTTCCAACCGCAAGCGCAAGCCAGACAATACCGTCGCGGCTATCCAGCGCCCCCCGAAAGGGAACTCGAAGAAGAACTCCGGCGGGTTCAAGGACCTGCTGAAGGAGAAGTGCCCGTGGCATCCGAACGGCAATCACACTACAGAGCAGTGCTACCAGCTCAGGCATGCACTCAAGGATACGCCGGAGCCACCGCACCCTCACGACCAGAAGGGCAAGAAGAAGGACGGCGACAACGACGACTTCCAGGAACCCGAGAAGACCGTCAACGTCCTCTTCGGCGGACTGCCCAGCAGGCGGGAGCAGAAGGCTACCCGTCGTGAAGTGATGTCCATCGAGCCAGCGGTTATGACCCCTCTCAGGTGGTCAGAAGTACCCATCACTTTCTCCCGCGCGGACCAGTGGACTAGCTTCTCCGAGCCAGGACGGTCTCGTCCTGAAACCAACAGTGGCGGGTTCCAAGCTCAACAAGGTGCTCATCGACGGTGGGAGCGGGCTCAACGTCCTTTTCACCAAGACCTTGAAGAAGATGAACCTCGACGTCACCCCCATGCTCGACAAGAGCAGCATGCCGTTCTACGGCATCGTCCCGAGCAACGCGGCTATCCCACTAGGCTCGGTGGTACGCCGCTTACCTTCGGGGCGTCTCGGGATAACTACCGCACCGAGTACATCAAGTTCGAGGTTGCAGATTTTGAGACTTCCTACCATGCCATCCTCGGCAGACCGGCCATCGCCAAGTTCATGGCGGTGCCCCACTACACCTACTTGGTACTCAAGATGCCAAGTCCAGCCGGTGTACTCTCCCTCCAGGGGGACTTGAAGATCTCCCACGACTGTGATACAGAGGCCGTGGCGATCGCTTCAACGAACCAAGTACCCACCCCGATGATGGAGGTCTACGCCGCGTCGAAGAAGCTTGCCACAAGCGAACTCGACATCCCAGAGAAGTCTGACAGCGCCAATAAGCCTCAGCCACCTGAGGAGGTACTCGTCAAGTCGGTCGACCTCGGAACAGGCGACCCCAGCAAGACCACCACCATCGGGGCCGGCCTCGACCCTAAATAGGAAGACGCGCTCATCAGCTTCCTTCGGGCTAACCGCGACATCTTCTCGTGGAAGCCAGCGGACATGCCAGGAGTGCCCGGGGGCGCGATCGAGCACTGCCTCAACGTCGACCCAAAGGCCACCCCCAAGCGACAACACCTCCGACGCTTTGCCGACGACAGACGGGACGCCATCAAGAAGGAGCTTGCCAAACTACTTGCAGCCGGCTTCATCAGAGAAGTCTTCCATCCTGAGTGGCTCGCCAACCCCGTCCTCGTCCGCAAGAAGAACTCGAACGAGTGGAGGATGTGCGTCGACTACACCGACCTCAACAAGCACGCCCCAAGGACCCCTTCGGGTTGCCGCGGATTGATCAAGTCATCGACTCCACGGCGGGCCGCGACCTGCTCTGCTTCCTCGACGCTACTCCGGGTACCACCGGATCGCAATCAAGGAGGAAGACCGGGAGAAGACCGCGTTCATCACCCCGTTTGGCGCGTCTTCGCTACACGACCATGTCATTCGGGGTGAAGAACGCCGGCGCTACCTACCAACGGGCCATCCGGGGCACAGCTTCAAGCGGCAACTCAACAAGAACGTCGAGGCCTACGTGGATGACGTGGTTGTCAAAACCGAGGACTCCGGTACCCTCATCGACGACCTTGAAGAGACCTTCACATCGCTACGCGAGTACCGCCGGAAGCTCAACCCGAACAAGTGCGTCTTCGGCGTACCTTCGGGCAAACTACTCGGCTTCATCATCGGCCCGGCGCGGCATTGAAGCCAACCCCGAGAAGATCTCCGCCATCACCAGCATGAAAGCCCCCACGAGCATCAAGGACGTCCAGAAGCTGACGGGGTGCATGGCGGCGTTGAACAGATTCATCTCGAGGCTAGGAGAACGGGGTCTCCCCTTCTTCAAACTTCTCAAGCATCAGGAGAAGTTCGCGTGGACTCCGGAGGCGGATCAAGCCCTTGCCCAGCTCAAGGACTTCTTGTCAAAGCCGCCAGTCCTCACGGCTCCCTACAAGGGCGAGCAGCTATTGCTCTACCTTGCTTGCGACTACTCACGTGGTCGCATCGCCATCGTTGTCGAGCGGCGGGGAAGACGGCCACGCCTACCCGGTCCGGCGCCGGTCTACTTCGTCGGCGAGGTTCTATCGAGTCCAAGGCCCGCTACCGGCCCCGTGCGAAGCTTCGTACGCTCTACTCATCACCTCGCGGAAGCTACGACACTACTTCCAGGAGTACTCGGTTTCCGTCGTCACCGACTACCCGCTCGGCGACATCCCGAGGAACCCGGACGCCACCGGAAGAATCTCCAAGTGGGCCGTCGAGCTCGGCGCCCTCACCATCGACTTCAAGCCACGCACCGCCATCAAGTCGCGGGCACTAGTCGACTTCATGGCGAGTGGCGGGAGAACCGGCTACCTACTCCCCACCGTGCGACCGAGCATTGGGTGATGTACTTTGACGGCTCACTCAACCTCGAGGGCGCGGGCGCAGGGGTACTCCTGATCTCTCCAACGGGCGAACAACTCAAGTACGTCCTGCAGATCTTCTGGAAGGTCTCGAACAATGAAGCCGAGTACGAAGCCCTCCTGCACGGGCTCCGCCTCGAGGCTTCACTTGGCATCAAGCGGCTACTAGTCTACGGCGACTCCGCAGTGGTCATCAACCAAGTCAACAAGTCCTGGGACCGCAACAAGGAGAACATGGACGCCTACTGCCTAGAAGTCCGCAAGCTCGAGAACAAGTTCTATGGTCTCGAGTTCCATCACATCGTCCGCGACAACAATGTTGCGGCGGACGTCCTCTCGAAGCTCGGATCCACCCGCGCCCAAGTACCCGCGGGCGTCTTCGTCCATGAGCTTCACACGCCATCCATCCCGGAGCCGGCGCCACCGACCACCGCCCGGCCCATCCACCGGTGGGCGGGGAGGTCATGATGATCGACGTGGACCGGAGGCAACCCTTCATCGACTACCTCGGCGAGCGAAGGTCCCCTCCGAGCAAGAACGCGGCCGAACAACTCGTCCGCCGCGCCAAGTCCTACGTCCTCGTCGGCGACAAGCTTTACAAGCGGGCGCATCTTCCGGAGTACTCATGAAGTGCGTCCCTCGTGAAGAAGGCAAGGACATCTTGGAGGAGATTCACAAGGGCGTGCGCGGCAACCACGCGTCTTCACGTACGGCGGTCGGCAAGGCCTTCCGGGAGCTTTCTGCGGCCCCACGGCCCCGGGCGATGCCGAAGAACTCGTCGAAGGTGCCAAGGATGTCGGTTTTTCGCCAAGCGGCGGCACGTCCCGGCCTACAAGCTAGTCACCATACCGCCGACACGGCCCTTTGCCCGCCGGGGGCTCGACATGATTGGGCCCCCGCCAACCGCGCCGGGGAGGATTCAACGGGGTATTGGTGGCCATCGACAAGTTCACCAAGTGGATCGAGGTCAAGCCGGTCACATGCCCCAAGGTCGACGAGTACTCGACTTCTGGATGAACTCGTGCACCGCTATGGGCTACCCCACCGCATCATCACAGACCTGGGGTCCAACTTCAACAACCACCAGTTCTGGGAGTACTACGAGAACAGCGGGATCGACGTCAGATACGTCTCAGTCGCCCATCCACGGGCCAACGGACAAGTCGAGCGCGCCAATGGGATGGTACTCGACGCCCTCAAGAAGCGGCTACACGATGCCACTAACTCAAAAGGGGGCAAGTGGATCAAGGAACTACCCAACGCACTCTGGGGGCTGCGGACTCAACCATCCAAGCCAACAGGGCAATCCCCCTACTTCTCGGTCTACGGCTGCGAAGCCATCCTCCCTGCCCGACGTCATATGGAACTCGCCGGCAATGGAGCACTACGACGAAGGCGTCTCGGAAGACGACGGACGGGTTGATATCGACAGGTCTCGAAGAAGCTCGGCTGCGCCGCCCTCGTCCAATCGGCAAGATACCGGAGGGTATCCGACGCTACCATGATCGCAACGTCAAGGAACGCTCCTTCAACGTTGGAGATCTTGTCCTCCGTCGTATCCCGAGAACACGGAAGGACTCCACAAGCTCAGTTCACCCCAGGGAAGGCCCCTTCACCGTGGCTAAGGTGACCGGGCCGGGCTCCTACCGCCTCCAAACACTTGAAGGCGAAGAAGTCAACAACTCGTGGAACGTCGACCAGCTTTGTCGATTCTACGCCTAGTCTACACGACTACCCCGGGGTTCAAGTCTACACGACTACATCAACGCCCCTTGCCGCAAGCGACCCCCCCGGGTCCCGGCTTCAAGTCTCCGGACTACTCTCCTCCAGGTCCAGCCCCACGGCTACCTACGGACCCTGGGCTGCGACGAGCATCAAGGACTCTAGCAGCGGTCTATCAAGAGACCACATTCCAAGATCCAGCCCCACGGCTACCTACGGATGCGCGATCCGGCCCTCCACGGCTACCTACGGATCACCGAGTGCGCAGCGGCTACCCCGCTCCAGCGCCACTTAGCTGTAAGCGGCCTCCGGGTCCAGGCGACTACTTGTAATTACGGCCCTGGCCACCCAGGTGTACTTCTTCAGTAATAAAGCTTGATTTTTTATCAACTTGCTTACTGCTTTGCACCCTACGATGGGACTACTAAAGCCGAGTACTACTACTCGCACCTACTCCACGATGGGCGCTCCGCACTCTGAGATCGCGGTTACGAGTACTCATTGCTGGAACAACTTCATTTCATTGATACATGAAAAGTTCATTACAACTGTCTTCTGTACAATTATGGCTACTAAGCTATCTATGCGAGCTACGGAGGTTCAACTTCTCGGCTACCTGCTCCGCGATGGGAGCCATCTGCTCCAACAGCTCTGCGTACTGCTCATCCGAGCAGTTGGCGGCTACCCCGCCGGCGACCACCTCCACCGGAGCCTTCGGGAAGTACGACTTCATGAAGGCTAGCACTTGCTTCGGGATTGACTTCGCCATGTGCTTGACGTAGGCGGCCAGCCGGCTTGGCGCTTCACGAAGTCGATCCGCCAGAGGAGCGATCTTGGGGCCGCCCGGGTGCGGCACCAGCAGCCTCGCGATCGGGAGGGCAGCCTCTTCAAGGTCCTTCAGGTGGGCCGGAGCGCCTCGCAATCTTCGTTCAACTTCGCAAAGATTTGTAGCGATTGACGAGATCCCGATCGGATGCAATCCGCGGCTCCATGTGCTTCTCGCACTCGAAGGCGAGCTCCTTGTAGTCGAGCTCAAGTACCCGGCGGGCTTCCTCGCTCCCGGTAGAAGAGGTTCTTCATGCTAACCTCCGAGGCCTTCGGTGCTCCACCCGGCCCTCGAGTTCGCAAACACGACAACGGGTCGAGCCTTGACGACTTCCAACAAGTACCCGACAAGTCAAGAGGCACACCTTTGTTCTTGTTGCGGAGGCCCTTGTTCTTCCGCACCAGGTCATCACCCTTCGCCTGCAGCTCCATCACATCGTTGTGGTACTTGGCGAAGGCGGCGTCGAGCTTCGACTGCATCGCGGCCGCGTGCTTCCGCGACTTCACGAGCTGCTCCTCCAGGGCCTCGGCTCGGAGCACGGTGTCGCCGTAGCCTTGCAGCATGTTCGATTTCTCGCGGGATCGCTCCGCGACGTCCTGCGCAAGACAAGCTCAAGTCAACAGAATACTCAACGCAAAGGATTGAGTACTCGGGAGGCTACGACTACGTACCTTCATCCACTGCTCAGCCCGCCGGATCGCCTCCAGGTGCTGGGCTACCGTTGCCGGCTCGACGAGATCGTCGGCCAGCAGCTCGATCCCGCCGCGGCTACTCGACGTAGCCTCCGTCATCGGCGCCGAGCGGATAGGCTCCGCGTCCTGGATCTCGGGGGATCGGACCGCCACCTCCAGGGCAACCCCTGGCGACGTGGTAGCCGCCTCCCCTTCGGCGGACTTCTCGACGGCTTCCCCCTCGGGCTCGGAGGCTCCTTCCACGGCCTCCGGGGCCTCTGGTGTCAACTCCTGCATGGGTACCCCTGCAGGGATGTCACCTCCTTCAGCGCCTGTCAACAAGGAACACGCGCATCAGTGCCTACAACTACTCGTCCTGGAGTTCTACAGCTCCAAGAAGGGTGCTTACCTTCAACTATGGCCGCCTCTGGCAGCGGCGCTTCGGCAGCCGGGGGCTCGGTCGCGGCCTCGGCCTCGGGAACGGGCTCTTCGACGGGCGGCACGGCCTCTCCCGCCTCCGCTGTCGCGGGCTCTTCCCCGTCCCAGCTTAGATCTGTGGATTTTCTGCACAAGTGTTTACAGAAGATCGTCAGGCAATCATCGACTACTACAGCGAGTACTACTCGTGAAGACCTGGTACTTACAAGTTCGACCGGACGATAGTCACGGCCGGAGCTCCGAGGATGCTGGCGATGTCAACCAGTCCACCCTCGGCGGGCGTTTCTTCTTCCGCCTCTTCGGCTACTGCCTCCTCCACGGTGGCAGCGGCCGGCGCAGATGTCTTCTGCGTCCCTGAGGCTTCCATCTCTACAACGGTGGCGGCCGCGGGTACTCGCTCTCCACGGAGCGAGGGGGCGGCGCTCCGAGCGCGCCGAGAAGTTCTTCGACGGTAGGGGGGCGGACTTCGGCTTCCCGCCGGTTCCCCCACTGTGGGCCACATGCCCTCATCGCCCTCCTCCACGGGCTCTGCTGGTGGCACCTCCTGCACACAAAGGGCGGCTACTCATCAGCAACGTACTCGACTACCGGGTATTCGACTACTCTGCTCAAGACGACTCACCTCTGGAGGCGTGGTCTCTGAGACCTTCATCTTCTTCGCCACCCGCTTCTTGGTGGGGTTGCGCGGTTTCCTCGGCGGCGCGGCAAGGCTAGCCTCCAGGTTAGCCGGAGGGTCTTGGATGAGCGGCACGTGAGGCAAGCCCGGGCGGCTAAACCTCGACCGCAGCTGGAAGCGGTCCTGAAGAGTCTCTTCGTCTTCATCGTCGTCATCGGAGGTGTCCTCCACAATGACGGTGTCGTCGCCTTCTCCAACTTCGCGGCGCTCTTTCACCTTCCCCACCGCCGGGATTTCGATTCCGCTCGGTGGCGGCTGCGGCTCGGAGACAAACCGCTTCACGTCATCCTGCGCAAACACACAAGGCGTCAGAAACTCCGCTACGGGTACTCACTACTCGGCGAAGGGGTACGACTACTCACCTCGTTGGGCGGGCGCGCGGCGGAGTACTCCTCGACAGGGCACGCCGTGTACTCCGGCATGTCCTTGAAGATCCTCGACAACCTCTCGACGATGTCGTTGTCGTCCAGCTCGCCCCCCGGCATCCGCGACGTATCGTTGTCGCCGGTGTACTCGAAGCCCATAGTATCCCGCGCCATCAGTGGCTGGATCCTGCGCTTCATGAAACTGAAGGCCACATGCTCGGCCCTCAGTCCCGCATCCCTGAGCGTCTTGATGCGCGCTAGCAACTCAGGGAGCTGGATCCCCTCTTGCATGGTGGGCTCCGTGTTCCACCACTCTTGGTGCCTGGGCTGCCGTCCGCTCGGCTTCGGTAGCTCGGGATGGTGGTTCGTGATGTAGAACCATCTCGTCTTCCGGTCGGTGTTGGAGTCCACGAGCTTGTACGCCGAGTGCGCTCCGCGGTGTCCTCCCTCGGTCGGATTCCGGCCCCTCCGACTACCCTAGGGTTGGAGGCGGCGGGCTGCGGCTTCACGCGGAAGAACTTCGGAAGAGCACCCGGTGCGGCTTGATTCCCAAGAAGGCTTCGCGGAAGGTGTACGAAGACGGATGTATGGAAGATTCCGTTGGGGTTCGGATTGAGGTACTCGATGCCGTAGTACCCGAGCGACCCCTTGAAGAAGTCGGCCGGCCGGGAGCGCAAGCCCGCGCTCCACGAAGCGCGAGAACATTGGGATCTCGTCTTCGGCCTTCTCCATTGGATAGGGATCCCCTGCGGTGGATCTCCACATGTCGATCTCCTTTTCCCTGATGAACCCGCTGTTCAACAGGGTCAGCAGGTCCTCCGTCTTGACCTTCGACTTTTTCCACTCGCGGCTCGGATCGGCGCGCGGTGGAGACATGGGCGGCGCCGCATCTGTGGCAGCCACGGTGGCCTCTGCACGGCTCCTCTTCTTCCCGCCGGCCTTGGACGTCTTCGACGGTGACGGCTTCATCCTCCAAGTGCAAGGAGTCTTCACTCGCATTCGCTCGGGGGCTACCCTAAATCCTTCGGGCGGCGATGCGCTCGGATCTACTACGGCGGCAGCAGGCGCTGGAGTGGATTCTACTTCAAGTTTCAAACGGAAATGACTGTGGCTCTCTTGGGGTGAAAACCCTAAGGGTTTCGGCTTCTATTTATAAGCCAAATCGCCTCCGCAACAGGCGGTTGGATAAGTCCACGCGCGGCTGACTCAGCGTCAGCGCGTGACTCTTCGTATTCTACTAGTCGACGCGCCTCACCTCGGGGGCTCGGCTACTTCTACTCGACTATCTGGGACGCGGCTAGTCTCAAGAGCATCTCAGGACACATTCTCCAAGAAGACCCTTCAATTCGAGAGGAAGTACTCGACTCAAGGCTCGGGGGCTCCGTGCCACGTGTCCTTCGGTTTTTTCTCTCCGGATTTTTTGGGATTTTCTTGCCGAGACTTCAGATGGATCCTCAGCCAGAGCTCGCGGCTCGAGGCTCGGGGGCTACTCCATGTGGATTGCGGTTCTGCGAATCACATCTCCACGACGGCTTCGGCTTCAAGACAAGACAGGCATTTCTTGAAGACCTTCGAAGGATGATTCCAAGGACGCTTGGGACTACTCGAGAAGACTTCAAGATTCAGCTGGAGTACATTCCAGCCTCGGGATGCTTCAACTACTCTTGAGGACTTTTGACTTGTAGCACTCGGGGACGCTTGAGGACTACTCGTTAAGGCCGTCAAGACTACTGGAAGCTATCCTTCTCGACTACAAAGTACTCGGGGGCTTGTCGTATGGACCTCCCTGGGCCCACTACATCGGTGGGTACCAGGACCGACTACTCGGTGGGCCTGCGGGACTACCGGCTTGCACTACACGGCACCGAAGGCGTGGAGCACAAGGACAACGCAGGAGTAGTACTCGGTTAGGACTCTGTACACGTTCGCTCTGTATAGAGGTCTCCTAGACGTACTCGGCTAGTACTCCTTCCCTACTCCGACTTGTAACCCTGCCTCCCGGACTATATAAGGCGAGGCAGGGACCGATCTCCTTCATCCAATCTCTTCTCATACAACTCACGGCGCACCATTGCACCATCCTGTAATCGTGCCCTATCAATCCAGAGCTACGCAGCATACAGGACGTAGGGTATTACGCACCTCGCGGCCCGAACCTGTCTAAATTGTGTGCCACGTGTCTCTTCCTTCGAGTTACCGATCTCGGCGAGTCACATTCATCTACTTCGGGTACTCCCCGTAGTAGGTTGCCGGTCTAAAACACCGACAGAGAGGTACTGCTCGGCGGCGTCCTCCCTCATCTGGATCCCTGCTCCTTCGACTACTCGTGAATTGCTGGCGCTGGGCTGAGGCTTCACCCGGAAGAACTTCCGGAACAAGATCCAATGGGGCATGATCCCCAAGAAGGCCTCGCAGAAGTGTACAAAGATGGAAGTATGGAAGATACCATTGGGGTTGGGGTTGAGGTTGAGGTACTTGATGCCGTAGTACCCCAGCAGCCCCTTGAAGAAGTCGCTCGCTGGGAGGGACAGTCCGCGCTCCGCGAACCGGGTGAACATCGGGATCTCGTCCGGGTTCTTCTCCATGGGGTACGTATCCCCTGCGGCGGCTCTCCACATGTCCACTTCCTTCTCCCGGATGAATCCACTGTTGAGAAGGGCCAGCAGATCCTCGGTCTTGGCCTTGGATTTCTTCCACTCGCAATTCGGATCTGGCCGCGGCGGAGACACCGGCGGCGTCCCTGCAGCAGATCCGGTGGCCTCCTCACGGGCTCTCTTCTTCCCACCAGCGGCCTTCGCGGTCTTCGATGGTGAAGGCTTCATTCTCCAGGTGCACGGCGTCTTCACGCGCATTCGCTCGGGGGCTACAACAGTGGCTCTCTAAGGCGGCGCGCTTTGGATCTACAACTCCTCAACAGTGGCAACGCGCACTAGCAGTGATTCCTGGCTAGATCTACTAGGAGCGGCTGCGAATGCGTTGGGTGAAAAACCCTAAGGGTTTTGGCTTCTATTTATAAGTCGACAGCGGCCCCTCCAACGGTCGGACGGATAAGTCTGCGCTCGCTGACTCAGTGGCGGAGCCTGACTCTTCAACTTCTACTAGTCGACGCGCCTCATCTCGGGGGCTCGGCTACTTCTACTCGACTTCCTGGGTAGCGACAAGACTCAAGAGCAACTCAGGACACATTCTACAAGATGACCCTTCAATTCGAGAGGAAGTACTCGACTCAAGGCTCGGGGGCTCCGTGCCACGTGTCCTTCGGTTTTTTCTCCGGTGTTTTCGGGATTTTCTTGCCAAAACTTCAGATGGACCCTCAGCCAGAGTCTACAACTCAACCTAAGGCTCGGGGGCCACTCCATATGGAGTGCGATTTTGCAATCGCACTTCCATATCAGTTTCGGCTTCAAGACAACACGGGCATTGTTGAAGACCTTCAAGGGCAGCACTCGAGGACGCTTGGGACTACTCGAGAAGACTTCAGGATTGCTCAAACATCAGCTGGAGTACATTCCAGCCTCGGGATGCTTCAACTATTCTTGAAGACCTTTGACTTGCGGTACTCGGGGATGCGTGAGGACTACTCGTTGAGGTCGTCAAGACTACTCGAAGCTATCCTTCTCGACTACAAAGTACTTGGGGGCTTGTCGTATGGACCTCCCTGGGCCCACTACCTCGGTGGGTACCAGGACCGACTACTCGATGGGCCACTGGGACTACCCGACTTGCGCTGCACAACACCTGATGGCGTGAAGCACAAGGACTACAGAGGAGAAGTACTCGGATAGGAAGCTGTACATGTCCCGCACTGTATGGAGGACTCCTAGACGTACTCGACTAGTACTCTCTCCCTGAACCGACTTGTAACCCTGCCTCCCGGACTATATAAGGCGAGGCAGGGACCCCTCCTCTATCATCTCATCTCACAGCGTAAGATTGCATCATCATGTAATCATACTCCATCAATCCAGAGCTACGCAGCATACAGGACGTAGGGTATTACGCACCTCGCGGCCCGAACCTGTCTAAATTGTGTGCCACATGTCTCTTCCTTCGAGTTACCGATCTCGGCGAGGCCACATTCATCTACTTCGGGTACTCCCCTTAGTAGGTTGCCGGTCTAAAACACCGACAGTCAGGCTGTTTGGTTTTCCCCACGACGAAACCCCAGAGATGAATCTTACTCACCCAATTAGTCTTAGCCTGGGATTCGCTTGGGGGGTTTCGTCGTCTTTAACATCTAACGATTTCAAGTTTGAATGTGACCCGTGTTTCAGGTGACGAAAGGTGCCAGGCGAAAGGGAAGTCCCCAAAAGATTGAAGGTCTTCTCCCGACAGGAGCACGTGATGACAACAAGAAAGGCGCCGCGATTTGCGGCGTGACATCATGAAGCGTCGATTACGTGGAGGCCTAATTGGAGATTTCCCTAAAATAGCCTAGCAAATTATGTTTTGATCTGTTTCACATGAGGGTATTCTCGGAATGTAAAAAGTCCGTTCGCCTCCCTATAAAAGGAGACGGATCGGCACTTGTAAAGGGGATCGACTTTTGAGAAATCTACTGTTGAGTAAAGAGCTTTTGGTTGTCCTTTGTTTTGTATTCTGGTTTTGGTTCTTGAGATTTAGTTTACTCTTATTGTTTGTGCTCGGTAGCTTCGGCTATCGCCACAACATGGACAAAGTTGGAAAATGTAATGCTAGGAGTACAACTGGACCAAGTCATTTGGAGATGGACTCGAGATGGGCGTTTCTCGATGGCTTCTGCGTACAGACTGTTCGTTAGCGGACAATTCCCTATCCCAGGCGCTAAGCTTCTACCCAAGACGAGGGCCCCAGGCAAATGCAAATTTTTCATCTGGTTAGTGCTACATGATAGGTACTGGACTACGGCAAGGAGGCGATAACATCATCTGCAGGACGACGACTGCTGTGTTTTGTGCGACCAGGAGACTGAAACAATCACACATTTGCTGATAGGTTGCTCCTTCTCTAGGGATCTCTGGTTTTCTTTGTTTCGCAGGTGGGGCTGGGAGCACCGTACGCCGGCCGGTAATGAGTTAGGCCTACCAGACTGGTGGGCCTCGGGGAGAAGGAGAATGTCTAAACAAGGGAGGAAGGCACTTGAATCGATGGTAGTCCTGACCTGCTGGATGATTTGGCTTCAACAGAATGCGAGAACTTTCAACCGACAACTGTTGACGGTGCCGGAGTTGACAAATAAAATCCTAGAGGAAGTAGACACTTGGATTAGTGCAGGGGTTCACTCCCTGGTGCTGCTAGGCTAGCAGGTTGTATGTCGCCAGTTCTTCCATGATGTAACTTAATTTTTTCTGTAACGATCCCTCGGTCATCACCTCTGATGACGGAGCTGAATGATCGCATTTCTTCTTCCTCTTAATGAAATACGTGCCAAGGCACGGTCGCGAAAAAAACCCCGCAGCTGACCGTTGTTTCCATTGTTGCAATGGGTGGAGAAGGGAAGACGACACTGGCGCGCAAAGTGTACAACTCTGCTGCGGTGAAGGAGCATTTGGATGCATTTTCTTTCGTCTCTATCTCGCAGCAGTTTGAATTGCTTCGTGTATTGAAAGAAAGGGCAGCGCAAGCTATGGGGATCAAAAGGGAAGACAAAGGATTTGACATGATGGGACTACCATGCCAAGTAGAAGAGCTGGAGAAGATGGGGGAACAAGAATTGGTAGAGATGCTATACAATTTTTTTGAAGGGAAAAGGTATTTAATTGTCGTCGATGATGTTTGGACAATGGACACATGGGAGGCCATTCAGCATGCTTTTCCTGATCCAGGAAACGGGAGCAGAGTGATGCTAACCACGTGGAATTTACAAGTGGCCAAACAAGCCAACAAGTTGACTCATGTTCATGAGGTTAGGCTACCAAAACGACTAGGAAAGATGGCAGCTCTTTTCTCTGAAAGCTTTCCTGTCATACGAAAATATTGAACACAACAATCGTCAAGAGCTTGAAACTGTTGGAAACAATCTAGTAAAGAAATGCAATGGTTTACCTCTTGCTCTTGTTGTTTTGGGATCACACCTGTCGAAGTACCTCCATGTAGACACATGGTTGAAAATGGATCGTAGCTTAGATTGGGAAGTTACCAGCAAATGGGACAATATGCAAAACATTATAGCTCGTAGTTATGACGACTTACCATCTCATTACTTGAAATCTTGTTTTCTCTACATGGTGTCCTTTCCTGCGGATTCCAAAATGTATACCTATTATCTTACAAGATTATGGATTGGTAAGGATTTTATGACACACAGGAGTAATCACACGCCGGAAGAAACTGCATTTGACTGCCTAGAGGAGTTAGCTCAAAGATCTATGATTCAAATTCTCTCTAGGAATATACTAGATGGAGAGATTACAAATGTTCAAATGCACGATATAGTGCGTGAATGGGCGATACAACAAGCTCGGAAAGAAGGATTTCTTAGTTTGTGCAAAAATCATGATGATGTGTCTGATGGAATATCTGTTTATCGTCGTTCTTCCTTACATTTGTTCAACAGCCGAATTTGCGTGTCTGCGCCAAATATGCGAAGCATGTTGGGCTTTCATTTAGCTTCAGTAACATGTGGAACGTTGAGATTTCTGAGGGCCCTACACATGTCCGACTCTAACTTGGAGAAAGTTTCGAGAGTCATTGGTCGTTTGATCCATTTGAGATACATTGGGTTGATAAATTGCAAAAATGTTGTGCTTCCATCCTCCATTGGGCGATTTTTGAACCTTCAAATTCTCGATTTGACTGGTACACGTATACCCTATGTACCCAAATCTTTGTGGGATATACCTACCCTAAGGCACGTCGAAATCCCTGACGTGGAAACATTTAATTCTACCACTATCAGAGTAGATGAGCAAAGCAATTTGCAGACCTTGAAAATTTGCGGCCTAGGGTACAATTCACTAATGAGGATTCCATGCACAAGGTGGATTCGTCTGAGAAGATCTCTGAGGCACATGACACATCTAAGGATTCTGGTACTGCTCACCAATGGCTTTCTACCTGTGGATGTCCTCACCTCCCTGTCCAACAACCATCATCATCTTTACCATCTCGCTTTGTTTGTGTGGGAATCCATGACTCAGTTCCCAGACAGCACCCTACTCCCTCAGAATCTTTGTATCCTGTGCTTGGCCTTCCATGGTTCTTGGAACGCGTGGCATGTAGAACTGTTGCCGACTCTAGGAAGGCTCCGAAGCCTAGTGGATCTAGTGCTGATGGCGTTGTATCAACAAGATGATGCGGATGTCCCAGATACAGAGTTAATCTCTCAGGGTTGCCAGAATGTACAGATGTACGAAGCCCCATCATGTCCAGCCGCCGGTGGGTTCCCAAAGTTGCAGTCCTTGAGTCTACAGGGGGTTCAATCTAAGAAACTGAGGTTTCAGGCTGGCACAATGCCGAAGCTCATCCAGTTGTGCCTTAGGGAAGGCTACATGGAGACGGTTCCAGATGGGCTTCTTGAGCTGCCATCTCTGGAGAACTTGGAGCTGAACCGAATGGTAAACGAGTTGCCCAGGGAGACCCACGAACTGCTCCAGAGTAAAGGTATTACGATCACCATCGCTAAAGAAGAGTAATAGATGCAAGGGGATGTCAGCACTACTCAAGAGGAAGCTGGGGTGTCTCGGCCCAGGACCAGGAAGCCCAACCCAAGAGTTATCGGGCCGGAATGGGGCGCATAGCTGGTGACCTGGCCAGCGTGGGGTTGTGTGTGTTTGCTGGCTGCTTAGCCACATGTGGCTGTAGAGAGGGACACAAATTATCTTGTAACAAACATTGTTCCGATTCTTCTCCCTTCTCCCAGCATCGCCCTCGTTGGGTCTCGGTTGGAGAAGGAACCTTCCCGTGATTCTATGAACTCCTCGCTCTGAATTTTCTCTGTTTCCTTCCCCTGCATCGTTCGATTGCTAACATTTGGTATTAGATTCAGCGATCCCATCGATTGAATTGCATACGGATTGGGTTGGGTGAGCGTGTCTGCTTGATTCCTCTGCAATCGCAGTTCGTGGCCTGTAATTCCCCGTCCACAGCAGTTCGATCTGGGCTAGTATACCCTATCCTGGATAATCTTCCTACCCACGACCACTACACTCACCGCCGAGCATTGGGAGTGCCGCTTTCACCAAGTCCGACGACAAGTGGGAGCGCCAGTTTGCAGATCTGGTCATCGCGCAGGATGCGCGTGTCCAAGCACTAGAGCGCGTGGCGACTTTGTTCGAGGACTAGAGGCTGAGCATGGAAGGGACTCCGGATGATGTTCGTTTGGAGGTCGGCAAATTGTCCAAACACTGGGAGCATGCTATGTGCGAGCGTTCCCCACCGTTGTTTCCAACTGCTCCACAGCCGTCAGGAGATCCACTGCTCAAGATACACGAGCACTTCATCTTTTCATCGGCGTCCGAGCGCCCGCCTGCTGCGGACATCACCGATCGGCCCCATGGGCACTGCTACGACAACTGCTACCGGGAGGATGGCTTTGGGTCTGTCACGACCCTAGTTCATCCCCCGGTCAAGGGTGCGTGCCGTTTGCCAACCGCTCCTTCTCATTCTGTCCATCATGTTAAGGCCAACAGTGGTGATTATCATAGATCTGCTAGTACTCATGCTAATAGTATTGGTAGGCTGCCTAAGTTGAATTTCCCTACTTTTGATGGTGCTAATACCAAACTCTGGCTCAGTAGATGTGTTGATTACTTTGAGCTCTATGAAGTTGAACAGTCTAGATGGATCATGGTGTCCACTATGCATTTTGTGCCCCCAGCAGCACACTGGTTACCTTCTGTCGAGTACAAACTTAAATCATGTTCCCGGCTTCAATTTTCTTCCATGCTTTTGGATAGATTTGGTAGGGATCAGCATGAGGTGCTCATTAGGCAGTTGCTTAATATCAAGCAGTTAGGATCTGTGAATGAGTACATAGACAAATTTGCTAGTCTCTTAGATCAACTTGCTGCTTATGAGGGCACCACAAACCCCCTGCATCATACTTTATTGATGGTCTTAGAGATGAATTAAAATCCTCTGTGCTTATTCAACGACCCCAAGACTTGGATACTGCGTATACTTTGGCTCAGTTGCAGGAGGAGCTTTATGAATTTTCTGGCAAGAAGAAGGACTTCAAGAAGGTTGATTCTTATTCCAGCAAGCCTTACTTCAAGACTGCTGTGAATGCTCCTGCTCCAACTTTCAAGCAGAACAGGCATGCTAGTCCATCTTCTGAGGTCAGAAGAATGACTGAGTCTGCTCGGGCTTCTTCTACTGATGACAAGTGGAGATCATTGAAAGCATTCCGCAGAGCCAAGGGGCTTTGCCAGTATTGTGCTGAAAAATGGGTCAAAGACCACAAGTGTGCTGACAACATCCAGTTCAATGTGATGCAAGAACTGTTGGCTGTGTTTCAAGATGAGGATGAAGTTGATTCAACTTATGGGGGTATTCCAATTGAGACACAACAATTGTTTCTTACCTTGTCTGTGGCTGCTATCTCTGGTATACGTGCACCTAGGATCAGGTTCCATCCAGGGCCATCAGATTAATATCTTAGTAGACTCTGGCAGTTCCCATTCATTTTTATCTTCTCAAGTGGCTTCTCAGTTGGCAAGCATCAGCTCTCTTCCTACACCTCTTTCTGTCAAGGTGGCCAATGTTCAGGTCATGGATTGTTCAGCCCAGATAATGCAAGCCGAATGGTCAGTGCAGGATTTTCTGTTTACAACTGACTTAAAGGTTATTGCCCTAGCTACTTATGATATGATATTGGGTATGGATTGGCTTGAGATGCACAACCCTATGAAAGTTCACTGGCAACAGAAATGGTTATCTGTTCCTTATCATGGTTCTACAGCTATGTTGTATGGCAACAGATCTGAGATTCCTGCAGGAACTGTTATTCATCTCTGTGAGGTGAAAGTCTCTGTGACTCCATCTGAAGTGTCAGCACAGATACCTCCAGAGGTTCAAGATCTGATCCAGCAATTTGCTGAGCTATTTTCAGTGCCTACTGAGTTACCTCCACCTAGAGCTTGTGAGCACTCAATACCTCTCATAGAGGGTGCTGCTCCAGTGCAGGTCGGACCTTATAGGTATGCTCCCAAGTTAAAGGATGAAATTGAGAAACAGATAAAGGAGATGCTCAAGAATGGCTTGATTAAGAAAAGTTCAAGTCCCTTCTCCTCTTCTGTATTGTTGGTGAATAAAAAGGATAATACTTGGCGTTTTTGTGTGGACTACCGTCATTTAAATGCCATCACTATCAAGAGTAAATACCCTGTGCCAGTCATCTATGAATTCTTAGATGAATTGGCCAATGGATCCTGGTTTTCTTGTCTAGATCTCAGGGCAGGATTTCATCAACTTAGACTCAAGCCAGGGGAAGAGTTTAAGACAGCTTTTCAGACCCACTTTGGACAATTTGAATTCAGAGTTATGGCTTTTGGCTTGACTGGTGCTCCTGTCTCCTTCCAAGATGCTATGAACACTACCTTGCAACCAGTTTTGAGGATCTTTGCACTTGTGTTCTTTGATGATATCCTAATCTATAGCAAGACATATGCAGAGCATATTCAACACATTAAGATAGTGTTTGAGCAGTTGCAAAAAGATCAGTGGAAAGTCAAATTATCCAAGTGCAAGTTTGCACGACAGAGACAAATATCATACTTGGGTTTTGTCATTAGTGAACAAGGAGTTGCTACTGATCTTGACAAGGTATCTGCTATTGTCCACTGGTCAACACCATCATGTGCCAAAGAGTTAAGAAGCTTCTTAGGCCTGGCTGGATATTACAGGAAGTTTGTGAAGGGATTTGGGATGATCAACAAACCACTAACTGAACTTCTAAAGAAGAATACTGTGTTTGTCTGGACCCTTGTGCATGAGCTCTCATTTTCAGCTCTGAAGGCTATGCCATCAACTCCTGTATTAGCTCTCCCAAATTTTTCCAAGCCCTTCTCTATTGAAAGTGATGCATGTGGTACTGGTGTTGGGGCTGTGCTCATGCAGGATGGGCATCCATTAGCCTATATTAGCAAGGCTCTAGGGCCCAAATCCCAAGGTCTTTCAACTTATGAAAAGGAATACCTAGCCATTCTTCTGGCAGTACAGCAATGGAGAGCATACCTGCAACACTCTGAATTCACTATCTTTACAGTTCAAAAGAGTTTGACCCAGCTCACTGAACAGAGACTTCACACTCGTTGGCAACAAAAAGTTTTTACTAAGCTGATGGGTTTGCAGTATAGAGTAGTCTATAAACAGGGGATTGATAATAGGGTAGCTGATGCCCTATCCAGAAAGTCGTCCCATGAGATGGTGTGTGAAGCTGTGTCCTCAGCATCATCAGTATGGATACAAGAGGTTCTGGCTGGTTATGATCAAGATGAGCACACCTTGTCAATGATGGCTAAATTGGCTATAGATCCCACTGTTGTCCCACATTTCACTTTGTCTGTTGGTCTGTTAAGATACAAAGGTAGAATTTGGATTGGTGCTAACCCAATTCTTCACAAGAAATTATTGCTGGCTTGCCATAGCTCGGCTCTTGGGGGCACTCAGGCTTTCCTGTCACCCACATGAGGATGAAGAAGCTATTTGCTTGGAATGGGATAAAATCTGATATCTCACACTTTGTGAAGCATTGCATGGTCTACCAACAGGCCAAACCTGACAGAAGCAAGCTTCCAGGTCTGCTTCAACCTTTGGAAGTTCCATTTGAAGCTTGGCAGGTGGTGTCCCTCGACTTTGTAGAAGGATTGCCCACTTCTGGCTCAGCTAACTGTATTTTGGTCGTGGTGGATTACTTGACCAAATATGCCCATTTTCTTCCTCTACACCACCCCTTCACTGGTGCATCTGTAGCCAAAGTCTTCATGGCCAATGTGTACAAGTTGCATGGCATGCCCCAAGCTATTGTATCTGACCGTGACAAGATCTTCACTAGTCACTGGTGGCAAGAACTCTTTCGTCTGGCTGAAGTTTCTCTTCGTATGAGCTCTTCCTATCACCCTCAAATGGATGGCCAAACAGAGTGCTTGAATCAAACAATGGAAACATATCTTCGTTGTTTTGTGAATGCCTGCCCTTCGAAATGGTCACAATGGCTTTCTCTCGCTGAGTACTGGTACAATACCAGTTATCATTCTGCAATTGGGCGCTCACCATTCCAGGCCTTATATGGATACGAACCACGACACTTCGGTGTGACAGCTGACAATGTTGTGGCTGTTCCTGATCTATCTATGTGGCTTCAGGGAAGGCAAACTATGAATGCTCTGCTGCGACAACAATTGTCCAGATCCAGGAACCGGATGAAGAAGCAGGAGGACAAGAACAGGTCAGAACGTCAGTTTGCAGTTGGTGACTCTGTTTTCCTTAAATCACAACCATATGTGCAGACGTCACTAGCTCCAAGGTCTAACCAGAAGCTGATTTTCAAGTTCTTTGGTCCCTTCAAAATTCTCGAGAAAGTTGGCAAGGTAGACTATAAACTTGAGCTGCCTCCATCCTCGTCTGTCCACTTGGTGTTTCATGTCAGCCAACTTAAGCAAGCTCTGACTGATCAAGTGGAGGTGGTGCCAACCATGCCTACTGATATTGACTCTCCTCGGGTGCCTGAGAAGATACTGCAGTGCCGCATGATTTCCAAAGGTCTTCGACCTGTGCAGCAGCCCAGCATGTCCTGGTGCAATGGTCAGGTTAGCCGCTCGAGTTAGCCACCTGGGAAGGCGCCGTCATGCTGCAACAGTTGTATCCTTTTGCGCCTGCTTGGGGTCAAGTGGCATCTCAAGGGAGGGGGATTGTCAGCAGTACTCAAGAGGAAGCTGGGGTGTCTCGGCCCAGGATCAGGAAGTCCAACCCAAGAGTTATCGGGCCGGAATGGGGCGCATAGCTGGTGACCTGGCCCAACGCGGGGTTGCGTGTGTTCGTTGGCTACTTAGCCGCGTGTGGCTGTAGAGAGGGACACGAATTATCCTGTAACAAACATTGTTCCTGTTCTTCTCCCTTCTCCCGGCGTCGCCCTCGTTGGGCCTCGGCCGGAGAAGGAACCTTCCCCTGATTCTATGAATTCCTCGCTCTGAATTTTCTCTGTTTCCTTCCCCTGCATCGTTCGATTGCTAACAGGGGATTATTCTTAATAACCTCGCACGTTCACGTAAGGTAAGATCCAGCTTATTCAAAACACTTGTCTCCGCAAATAAACAACGTAGTACCATGCTTTTTTTTTGAAATGGTAGTACCATGCTTTTGCTGAAACAGAAACTGATCCTGTGTTTATTTGCAGAGGTATCACGTTGCATATCAGCATATGTTCGGAGAGCTTGATGAGGGTGCTTGGGTGCAGGAACAGTCTCCGTAACTCTAATGGTCGTTGTCTATGCCATGGAAGGAAGTGTCGTCAATTTAAGCAAAGCTTGTTAGTTCTTGCCTGTTAGTTCGTGGATTATTTCCTGCGTTTCCCTGAACATGCCTACTATATTGTTTTACTTTGGTGTCTGCTGGTATTAGAATTTGCTAGTACCATTTGGACTTCTGTTTAAAATGATTGGTTTATGGTTGATGAATGTAATTCTGAACTAGTGAAAACCTGGTTTGAGTGTAACATTCAGTGTACATTGTGCTGAATCTGAATAAGGCTTCAAACTTGAATAATGTGATTTTGATTTGGCCTGTTCACGGGTGCTAGCTACTTTTGCTTGAACTACTCCCTGTACTAGCACTACCGTTGTCCTGGGAGCAGATCTTATTTTCAGCTGAAGTGAGACTCGTGAGCACACGATGCAGGTGCTGATTATATGTTCAGCATGAAAGGTACGCAACTGAATTATTGAAATGAGAATAGCACAAATTATAGGGAAAATTGAATTTTTACCATCAAAAGAACAGGTGTGTAAGGGAAAACCGACTACTTCGATCCCTTGTTCGACGAGCAAGGAGCGGCGCGCTGTTCGACCGACGTGAAGCCATGCTGGTTGCCGGCCGTGTACGTTTGTCAATTTTCACAAGCTCACCGCTGCCCCAAGATGGCTGCGTGCTGCCTAGCGGCGTGTTGAAGAAAATCTTGATAACTTGCAGTTGCAGGCGAAAGAAAGAATAGCATTCTCGTAATAAACTCCGGTTCAACACCTTTGTGCAAACCCAATGATTCTGTGCGGAGAAGTTCAGAATTCATGATCGACCCACCCACTAATTAAGAACAGGAAAATTATTGCCATTTGCTGAGGATTTCTAAGAAACAACCATGAAGCATTTGTAAGTGCTCTTTCAGTTCCAATATCTCCAGTATTCCAGTGTACAACCTACATCGTCCCCCATTGCAAACACAAGCTGCTAAAGGACGGTTTAAGTTTGTAATACACAGAATCTCAAGTTGATCAACCAATGTAAATACTTTCCACTATCCTACTCTATCCCAACCTTTTTGTAATGCTTACATTCAGTGTAAAACTACAGCGTCACCAGCTGTTTCCGACCTCTTTGCATTGGTTGGTCAGATCACATGAATGCTAACTTGCTTTTATATGTACAAAATGGTTACAAAACCTTGCTATGGCCACCCTAAAAGAATCAACGACTGCCCTGCTAGCTCTGAATCATGTTTTTTACATATACAGTGGTTGTTTGCACAAAGTGTCCAGCTGTTACTGCGGTGGTGGTGGGGAGAAGTCGTTCCCAGGAAGAAATCTGCGAATTGAATGAAATATCAGTATAACTCCCATGAACATAGAAGATGCACTGAACCAACCACTGGAGTTTCTGAGTGTAATGGAACTTACTTGTAATTCAATCCTTGCTTGTTCAGTAAATTATCTGGAACTGGTCCAGATAAAGAATTGGTGTACAAAAACCTGAGTAATGAGGGGGGAAACATGAGCTGAAAAGTGGGGTGTTGCTATAAATTAGTGCAAAATCATGTTTACGAAGAAATGAGATTGATGCAGTACTTGCTCTAGCATTATTGGGGTATTGCTATAGAAGTTCCTATGTTGCAGAATCGACATCCAGAGTACAAGGTGCACAAAGCGATAAGCATCAATCTAGGATGTTCCTATGTCGCAGAATCAAGATATAAATTTGTGCTCTATCTCCAGCATAACACCCCAATCATGTAATGAAAAGAAACAATGTCATGACATGCTATTCTCCTTTTCAATGGCTTGTTCAATCCACTCAAACTCTCAATGGAGAGATACTTTAAGAAGTAAAATATTGAAAATTGGACAGACATTATGAAAAAGAGGGAGCATGTAAGTAAGATCCTATACATCGTGGGCCTTTCAGGGATATCCTTCGTCATTCCACTTTACGTATAATATCAAAATGAAATGCATACCCACAACAAAGGGAGGACTTCAAAATACAGCACTAACTCATGTAACAGGTCTACATCAACGGTCAACCTTCTTGTGCTATTAGATTATCCATACACATTTACTTGTCAGAATATAGTAGTGTAGCAAAGCAGAACCTACTGCCATTGGAGGATTAAATCTTGGTTGTTTTATGCCATTCATAACCACCTATGCAGGTGCAGATATGAATACAGAAGTATTGAAGTGACAATAACAAAGTACAAGCACAGAGTGAAATCAACTCACAGTTCACGCAATGCGTTGATTGTCCCCAATGTCCTAGGTACGGATCCAGATAGATTATTTTCTTGCAGGTGCCTGCAAGGTAGAACTTTCTCCTGAGTAATGCATAAATACACAAAACTTTAACCATGACCTTGAGAACTGCTTAGCTAAGGGTCTTACAGCCGTTCAAGCTTGCTTAGGTTCCTAAGATCTGGAATCTGTCCACGCAGGCTGTTGTGTGCGAAAGATCTGCTCATGGTAACAGTGTTACTTTTTGTTATTTTATTAAATTGTGCAATTACTTAATTTCTGAAAAAAAAACGTACATATTAGTCAAAGCAGTCAGGCTCGCAATTTCAGGTGAAATAGATCCAGAGAGACCCATACCAGATAAGTTCCTGTTACAAATCAATACAATGATGCCACTACAAAGTGGGGATGGGGATGAACCATAATACACAGATAGAAGCAGACAGAGTTCAACTCACAATGAGATGACACGTATTCTTGATCCTTCATCACATGTAACTCCCGTCCAAGAATATCCAGAGGGCATACATGGATCTCCATTCCAATCTTCAGGTACATTTTGAAGCTTTTTCTTTATACTGTCCAGAGCACGTACTGCAAAAGAATGCTAGATGTAATTAATGAGCTTACAATATGTATGTTAACATATGCAGAATGTTATATAGTACAGGTTTGTTTTCCTGTGATGATATTTTTGGATTCCCATTTACTCCCTAAAAGTGACACATTCACTGATAAATAACAGGAGCTCTTTGGAACTGTATTAATGACACATAATGCATTACACCTCAAATAATCACATCAATGCTAATGCCTCATGGCTACTTTTGGGCCCAACATATTTAATGTGAAGTGTCTTTAACAATATGGTGCTTGGTATTCTAATAAATGTGACAGCTAAAAGAGCTACCAGAACCCCCATAACTCATAACACGGCAGAAAATTTTGTACTCAATATACATTATTATATCACATCACGTTGGCCAGGAACAATTTTATACGAAAAATTGATAAAAAGAAAATAAATGAGCAACTACTATACCATCACGTGCATATGTCAATCTTCCTACAGGAAAAAGTCCAAAGACCTCGCCAGCATTGATAAGTGGAGGAAGAGCCGAAGGAGATGCAGGTTTCAATATAACTCTGGTCAAGCCTGAGAGAATCCATTGTGTTGCAAAGACAGAAAGACCAGCTGATGTGACATTTAGATCTCCGATAAAGAGGTAATCGTTTATATATACGTTAAAGGTCCTTGAATTCTCAGGTAATGTGTCAGCAAAGTAGAGGGCAACATAATAGCTATCATTCTGGAGAGGCATTTGAGGCCATTGTAACACCAGAGGTGTATCTTGTTCAGCTACGAAAGCTGTGTTAAACACATTGGGAGGGGGGAGATTCCAGAAATCAGCTGATGTAACATTTTGGGTGCTACTAACTGCATGTTTGCTGTCAGGGAATGGCTGCCAATAGCGATCAAAACTGTCATCAGGGTACCTAACATTGAATGCAAAGAAGGAACTGAGTCAGAAATCAATACAAATCTCACAGTTCATACACATTTAAGAAATAATCGAATAAATAAATAAATACAGTAGCCCTGCACTCTTAATCAATCCTATGTCAGGAAGTGAGCCTAGCTCAACTGGTGAGTGGGAGGTGTGATTGTGCACTAACCACCTAGGTTCGAGTCCCTTCTCGCTTGAATTTGGGTGCACATTTCTTCTACTTAATGAAAACTGCCTAACTCCTTCTAGGTTGATCTAACTTCTTTTTTTCTTAATCAATCATGTCACACCTTCCATCTGTTTGATATGCATGAACCATACTAAGTCCTGATATGCCCTATAGGCTATAGGTAAGGCGCAACAGTATACACCAAACACCGAGATCATAACTCTTAAAAGATAAAACAAAAAGCCACCATGCTAAGAAAATAAAATGAAATAAATGAGATCTTCAAGTGGCATCTGCCAACCACTCCAGGAATAATCCTACTAGTAAATCCCCAGAGCGTACCCGGTAAACCCAAACTGCGTAATATTACACGAAGAAGTGGAGCGCATCACCACAAAAGTAACAGCATTCATGTTCTAAAAGAACGAAAACAGTCTGATCAAACTGTTCCTACAATCCTACCCAATAAGGCGACAAGTGTTTTCAACTGATGATGTACAATAAACTCTAACCAGAAAGGCTAAACTCAGGAGTTATTAGATATTTGCACGCACTAGACTAAAAGCTGATATCTTTTACAAACTTATTTCCTTACTCGTGTCAATTACAGATCCACATTTCACTGTACTCTATGTGCTCAGATTCAATCAGTGCTACAGTCCCTAAATCCACTCAATTCTAGCCAGTCACTGAATCCTTATCCTACATTTCAGCACTAGCCCACAAAGGGGCACTTGAATTGAATTGAGGCCAGCGGCCAGCCACTAACCTCTCGATTTCGCCAGTGGAGCCAAATCTGGTGCGAGCTATAAGGCCCATGGCGCTGGTTTTGAAATCCGTGGCGTTGTACACGGAGTCGTCGAGCTGGATCACCTGCAGCGCGGAGATGAACGGGCCGGTGTCGGTGTAGTCCGGGTTCACCCCGAGGCAGAAGCTCATGTTCCTGCCGCTGGCGGGGAACACGCCCTCGTAGGACGACGCGGCGCCGGCCAGCGCGTCGTCGGTGGTGTTGACGGCGGTCCAGAAGGTGCCATCCACGATCAGATCGAAGACAGGCGGCGGCGGCGCGGATGAGGAGGAGGAGAGCGCGCCGTAGAAGAAGGTGGGGCGGAGCAGGTAGCGGCGATTCCTGTCGACGGGGACCTCGTAGCAGAACTTGGACCTGGGGCGGTGAGGGAAGGATCGGAGCGTGGCGAGCGTGGGATCGAGGAGGGCGCCCGCGCTAGGGAGCGTGGGCGCGCCGGGAGCGCCGGCGGAGACGTAGGGGGCGTCAGGCTCCCAGCGGAGGCCGAGGCTGTCGGTGATGGGGGATTCTGCGCCACAGTTGAGGAGATAGGAGAAGCCGCGGAACCCCTGCGCGGCGGCGAGGGTGAGGTGGGCGGGGAGCAGGAGGAGGAAGAGGAGCGCGACGGCGGCGGCGAGGAGGGGGCGGGGGGGCGGCGGCATTTCTGTCGGGCTGCTTCGCACTTTCGCTGGATTCTGGAGGGGGTTCGGGGTGTTTTCGCGTCGCGCAGGTTGGGGACGGCAGCAGAGTGGTTGACTCGGCCGGCGCCCGGCGGGGAAGGTGGCCGCGGTCGTAGGAGCTGACGAGGTGTGTGATGCGCGTCTTGGCGGCGCGGTGCTGCATGACTGGTGGGGTTTAGCAAGCGATCGGGCCACGCCAACGCGGTGACACGGGTACGCCCGTGCGACCGGTTCTGCCAGTGACTCGGTTCTGCTTCTCTTTGGGCCTGACCTGATTGGTTTCTTGCCGTGCCGTGAAAACAGTACTCTATAGTGTTGCGGTATAGTAGGTTTTTTTTATTGAAGACCTGCATATCAACATAGTAAAAGAAATTGTTTGAGACAACGACAAGGTCTCCAAAACACAACTGTGACTTCTTTTTCTATAAAAATATTAAGGACCCGGCTAAATTACAAATTTGTAATATAGCCTAGGTACCAAATGCTGCTTTTTTGTTTCTTTTTTTTGGTTGCCTTGCTCTCCAGGCCCGCGATTTTTCTGGAGGCCCGTTATCGAGGCCCGTTCTCAAGGCTCGACAGGCCCGCGATTTTTCTGGAGGCCCGTTATCGAGGCCCGTTCTCAAGGCTCGAGTTTGTCCCAAGCCTACGTTTTCTACCGGGCCTGTTTTCTGGTTGCAAGACCCAATTTTTTGGCGCCAAAAAGGCCGCATAGCCTGCTGCGCGCGGGTAAAAAAGAAGGCGGCAAAACCTAGGTCTAACCTAGTGTACGATCTGACGCGCTCTTCGTCAGGTCGCTGTTCGCGCGGCGCGTTGGGCAGGGCGCCGCAGGAACAGCCCCCCGGAGAAGCAGAAGCGCATCGGAGGATACTCCAGGTAAAAAAATCTTCAGATCGATAAAAAAACAGGTACGTTTCACAGGGGGGAACAGATCCACACCGGAAAAATCCATCCAACTTTACACCACACGTTGTTCTAGATCTGGTTTCTCTGCACAAAACCCATCCACATGGTGAGGACATCGCCCCCCCCCCAGCAAACTCGATCTGGATCTGGCAGGAAATCCCAACAAAGTTATCAATTTTGTTTTCGATTGCCACATACATCACATAAGACTTGTTTTTTTTGCCTGGATGTTTTCGATTAGTTGTATCTGAACCTGTTGAAGACTAGTAGCATGTACTTGTCAAATCTGCACGTCATATCAAAAAAAAAGGTCTTGTTGTCCCCCCAGAAAACACCATCCTTAGTTTGCCAGCCCTGCGAAAAAATCAAATGAATAACACAGTTATATAATTGATACAAAAAAAAGCCAGGTAGATTCATAGTTGGCGAAAAAAGGGATACTAATACGCATCCATGTTTTTGTTTTACTGACTACACAAATGATTTAAGTTGCGTGACAATGTGGATGCTTGTTGGCCTACTTGTTTTTAATTTCTCTGATTGTTTTAGTTGAATCAGGTTTCATAACATCTATCAAAAAACTTGTTTGTTTCAGTGTGCGGAAATATGGACCTCAACCAGTTGCCGCCAGACTGTGATTATGACATCATTGATGTGGAGGCTGCCAATCCTACCTTCTGTACTCGGTAGGGTTGGCGAGTCTACCAATCGGCTTCGGCTCCCGGATTGCGACGGTTCGCTTGTCGCTAATGTTGCAAACACTTTAATCCATAGTGACCGAACAATGAAATCACCCCGGCTATGTTGCTAATGGTGTATTTGAGGCTCATGGCATGTCTCCGGTGGTGGAGGCCCCGCTATTTTGGATGACGATGTTGAAGAAGTATGGTGCACGCCTCCGATCCCATACATCGGCGCAGTTTTGCATCTAAGCGAGAGGCAAAATGCTACTACAATGCTTATGCAAAAAGGATTGGTTTCTCAATTCGCATTAGTGCCACACGTCTGTCAGGTACGACTAGGGAACAGCGCAAGGTGACATATGTGTGCAATAAGGAGGGCCGTGGTAGGAAACCTAGAGAAGATCTAGTAAATATTGAATCTGGTGATGATGGCAACTCTTCCGGGACGTAATCGAACTCCGAACGAACGATGCCGAGCAAGGGGTTAAGAAGAAAAAACTTGATGGTGGGAAGAAGAGGAAAAGAGAGAAAATGATTCATACAGGGTGCAAAGCAAGGATGGTTGTGAACCTGATGGATGAGAGGTGGCATGTCACTTACTTTATGGCTGACCACAACCATGACTTAGTTGCGAAACCATCTCTAAAGAAATTCCTAAGATCTCACAAGGGAATCCCTCAACAAGAGAAGCGAGTTTATTACTCTCCCGCATGGTTGCAACCGACAACGGGCGTATAATGCAACTTATGAATGAGTTGTATGGTTCTGCACAAATTGTACCATATATAGGGAAGGACATCAGCAACTTTAGGTCAACCATTAGGAGGACAGAGAAGTTCAAAGACATGCAAGAAGCGGTAGACCGTTTCAGAGATATACAGCAGGAAGATCCTAACTTCTTCTGCACAGTAAAATTGGATGGCAGGGACAGGGTGGAGAGCCTGTTTTGGGTTGACAGTGCAACAAGACAAGCTTACATTGATCTTTACCATGATTGTGTCTCTTTTGATGCTACCTACATGACCAACATGTATGATATGCCATTTGCTCCATTCATTGGAATAAATAAGCACGGGCAGTCGATTCAATTGGGTTGTGCCTTCCTACGTGATGAAAAAACACCTAGCTATGTGTGGTTGTTCCAATCATTCCTGCAAGCGATGAAAGGAAAAGCTCCCATGAACATTATAACAGACCAGGATGGTGCTATGAGGTCTGCGATTGCCCAGGTTTTCCCCAATTCAACTCACAGGAACTGTCGCTTCCACATTATGGACAAGTACTCGGGTACAATAGGTCCAGTGCTTGATGAGAGTGAGGAGTTAGAGGAGGACTTCAAAGAATGCATGAATCACACGGTGACTCCGGATGAGTTTGACACACGATGGGGTCGCGATGTTGCACAAACATGGCTTGCGGGGCAATGTCCATTTTCAAAACCTCTATGCCCTTAGAGGCAGTTTTGCCCCTGCGTTCTACATGCACTCCTTCTTCCCATT
The DNA here is from genome assembly GCA_947561735.1 of Cenchrus americanus. Classification (NCBI taxonomy): domain Eukaryota; kingdom Viridiplantae; phylum Streptophyta; class Magnoliopsida; order Poales; family Poaceae; genus Cenchrus; species Cenchrus americanus. The sequence goes on along the minus strand of OX387239.1, from coordinate 181,179,443 downwards.
CCTGCAATCAACCCAGCGTAGCGAGGGCTTCAATGCAGTGTTGAAGAAATATGTGAACCCTAACATGTCGATACTGCATTTTGTGGAACAGTACCAGAAAATACAAGATAAGTGCCTTGTTGCTCAGGAGGGGCAAGAGTTTGATACTGAAGATAAAGAGAGGAGGAGATGGTCTAAATTCCCCCTAGAAAGACATCTTTCCGCCCATCTACACCAAGGGGCTCTTCTATAGGTTTTCAAAAGAGTTTGAGAAGACAAACCGAGTATGATGTGAAGTAGGAAAGTGACATCATATACAAGATTGTGCCTAATAATGTACGTGTGTATGGCTATGGGAAAAGAGAGTACATTGTGACCGTGATTGATGAAGATGAGAGTTACTATTGTGAGTGCAGCAAGTTTGACAGGGATGGGATCCTATGTTGCCATATTATGAAAGTCATGGTCAGGTTGGGTGTGAGAACTATACCGGATAAATATATTCTTGAGCGATGGGTTCAGGAGCCGCTTTTGCCACCAGCAGTGGTTGATGCTACAACTAAAGCGTTTGCTCAGCCAGACTTGGTGGCCCGTGGCATGCCTTTGAGTGGGCGAAGGACTCTGTGGTTCACAAATCTGTCTACAGCTTTTGCGAGTTTGGCATCAGATGGGTGTATGTCGAATGAAGCCTATACTACCATGCGAATCATATCAAGCGGATGAGATCCGAAATTATTGAACTAAAAAAGAGAAAGAAATCTCGACGGAAGCAAGTAGACAAGGGGGGCGGTTGCCGCATCCGCACCATGTGCCTCTCGCTCCAACTCCCGACGCAAATGCAACCGTCGTTGTCCGCATTGGTTCGAAATTACATCCGGTGCTTCTCCTAACAGCGGAGGTAGAATGCTTGTACTGATGTATAATCTGTTTTTGAATTACTTGTTTTATATCTAATTTCAGATTTCCCTTGTAAGGTGCTATTGAGGGTGATGGTGGCTTACCACTACAGGTTGGGAACCCGCCCAGGTCAATAGTTAAAGGGCGCAAAAAAGAAAGAAGGCTAAAGAAAGGTATGAATGCAAAGGCTAAAAGGAAGAACAGGTGCAGCAAGTGCAAGTCTACAGAGCATAACATTCAACGTTGTCCGGGGATGGCAGAAGAAAAAAAACTTGGCTTGGGGTTACTCCCCTGATCAGTAGAGTTGGTTTTGTAAAATATTTAAAATGATGGTTGTTGAATGCTAAATTGGTTTTACACTGGTGTCTGTAGAACACTAAATTGCGCTCTACGTACAAAAGATAGACATATATACTTCTGTAACTAGTTTCTATATACTACTGGTACTACTTGATGTGCACAAAAAATGATGGGGGTGCCCTTTTTTGACCAAACATACCTCCTTGTGGCGTGAATTTGTGCTTCCACGCTGTGTCGTTCTCTGGGTGCGTGAACCATTTGTAGGTGAGAAGCTTCCGGATGTTTGGCATGTCTTTTTCATTGAAATTACAAACTGTGCGTCCATCCCAGTGTTCAGCATGCATTAGCATGTGGAACCCGCAGTCGTGGCTGTAAACCAAAAAATCAATGGAAAGACATTTGAAAAAAAAGAATGGTTATTGCAATAAATGAGTGTGGTCGAATAAAAACAAAAAGTTGTGGTGAAAATGGACCGGAGGGGGGGTCTGATGTTACTTACACATTGCTCTGTACTGGGGCGTTGATAGAAACAGTCTTGTAGTTTTGAATGACAACACCAGAATCTAAGTAATATTGGCTCCAGAGTTGCTTGATTGCTTCTGTAAGTTGGTCGCAGCAGGTCTTTAGATTGACATCTTCCAATGATCTCATGGAGTCGATCACTTCAAACCTCTGGTTGCGAATGTTGAGCACTAGAAGAAAATAATGGCCACAACTACCCAGGTCCTTGGTCTTAATAACTTGTAGTACAGGGGACATGACCTGCATTTTTTTTGCGAAAAAGAAAAAGAAAAAAAGACTGTTTTTCAGTAAAAAAAAGGAGGGAGAAGGCTGCGGGAAAAAAGAGAGAAGAAATACCATGAAAAGGGAGAGAAATACCATGACAAGAAAATACAAGGAAACTATGTGGGATGAAAAAAAGTGTACCATCTGTCTATGGTCGAGGTTGTTTGTTCCTTTCTTAAATTGACGCTTGACATCTACCCTATCAAAATCTCCATGCAGCAAGAATCCCTGTGTGTGAAAAATTCAATATATTCTGATCATATTTTACTGAAGTTAAAAAAAGAAAAAAATTGATCATAGCCTGACTGTTAAAAATTCAATATATTCTGATCATATTGTACCCAGCCAGACTGGAAAAAAAGTGCAAAAAAAATGTGATCTGGTAAGTGCGACATTTAAAGGACACGACGTAAATGCTAAATAGAGTTGATATGTATATGAGTTGAGTTGATTTTTGCAATCAGCTAAACTGGCGGCCGAATGATGTTAATTTGAGTTCTCAAGACTGTTAAGCGGGGGAAAATCACCTCGCTAAACTAGATGTACCCCCCCACCAGACTGGAAAGAAAGAAAAAATGTGATCTGGTATGTGTAGTATTAAAAGTACACGATACTAAGTTGAATTGATGTGTATATGGGTTGAATTGGTTTTTACAACCAGCTAAACTGGCAGCCTGAATGGTGCTAATTTGAGGTCTCAAGAATGTTAAGTTGTAGTTCAATTACTAGCAACAAGGAAAAATTTACCTAACTCCAATCTGGGGGACTGGGAAGTCATAAAAAATGCACCAAATTCACATGACTAGCAACAAAAGGAAAAATTACCTAACTCCAATCTGGGGACAAAAAATACTCACAGATAGGCGTACTGGCATAATCCGCTTCAAAGCGCCCCTGCCCTTGGGATTAATTGCATAAATGCCAATCTCTGCAACAGTGTTGATGAGATCTCCTCCGGGCTTCACTGAATTTGCGAGCTCGTCCAAGTATATGAATAGATGGCCGAAATTGATGATTATGATGCTACACAAGAAAAAAGAAAAAGTTAGTTGAACTCAAAAAAATTGGAAAAACACATATTCTTTGGGTTACATCTTGGAAAAACAGTTAAAATGGTAGCTAATTGCTGCTAATTTGAGTAATGTGGAATGTTAATTTCATGTTTCAGAGTGTATGATAGGGGGGGATGAGCATATACTCTTTGCTGGTTAAGTCCCTGTTCCTTGGTGGATGCAGGTGAGTTTTCAGAATCATGTCGTATACGTGGCGCACTTCTTTGCTGCACTTGAATCCTTTCCTGGGTGCAGCATCAGTGTACGGGGACTTCAGAGCTCTGGTTTTCCTAACGACCCTCCTAGGAGCAAGATGGAAAGCAGGTGCAACTGATGAATTGACTGATGATGGTTCAACATCAGTTGTTGTACGTGGTTCAACATCTGCTGGCGGAGTTAACTTCTCAACTTCTTTACTTCCAACTTCTGGGTTTCCCTGACTTGACGTTGCAGCAGCATCCTGGTTGACTTGTGATTTCTTCAATTCAAATTGCTTCAGAGCGTTTTCTTCTATTTCCCTCAACGCATCTTCATCAAAACCGTCCCAGTAGTCATACCCTGGCTCTGTCGTGTGATCGGTCTTCGAAATCTGTTCTCGGCGGGTGGTTTTTCTTCCTCCTCAACCCACTTCATTATGTTTATTTCTGGTGGTGTGAAATCCATTGAATTGCTCCTTGCAATTGGCTCTGGTTCCTCTCGTCCCTGGCACGAATCATCGGCCGACTTGCTCCTCTTGTGGCTGCTTGTTGCTGCTGAACTGCTTTTCATTTGGGGGGAGGGGGGCTGGCTGGGCTCCTTTGGTGTTTCTGGCAACCTTAACCTAGCCTTTCTATCCTTGGCTGTAGGTGGGAGGATGACCTCTAGGGGAGCAGGCTCGATTACTTCCTTCAGCTGCCTCAACCTTACACTCAATGGTGTATTGTCGGCTGCGTCATGATCGTCCCAGTGTGCATAGCTGCCGGGCCTGTCCCAGTCAGAATGCCCTGCATCTTCCTCACTACCCTCTGATATGGAGTGCAATGCAGCCCTGCTACTGCCAACATTCTGGTTCTCCGTCTTGCGACGCTTTGGGCTTGGTTCCTTGGCTGGTCCCTCTTCCACTTTTTCTCCATCTTCCTCATCTTCATCGTCTTCATCATCTCCCCCATGTGCCTCATCTTCTTCTCCTGACCCATCTTCATCTTCTTCCTCGTCTTCAAGCTCAGTCTCTTCGTCATCGTCACCCAATTCATCCTCTGTTTCAGCGTAGTCGCTGTCTTCATCCTCTTGTGGTTCTTCATGTGCAGTGCTCCTTCTTCTCTTGGATCTCCTTAACCCAGATGATGATGGTGTTGCATCAGCTGTGTGGGGGTGTGGGGCTGTCTGGGTTCGTATTGCACCAACTTCCTGCACAAAGTTGCCGACTGCATCTGTGATTCCGCACATCATTTTCCCTACAGCGTCTGAAAGCAACTTCTTTTCCTACAAAAACATATAAAATGACCGACACAAACCATCAGCCGCACATAAAAAAAAGGTGGATGAAAAAATCAGGGGGGCTGGTTGGTGCTGCATGGTTTTTACCTCAGCTGACATTCCTCTGGCCTTAGAACATACAAACTGAAAAATATCATCCATCTTGAATAGTGATTCTTGTACTCTTGTGTGAACTGAATGCTTGAGCTGAACAAAGCAATCAATAATATAAGAACAAAAAAAACAATGGAGCAGAAAAAATAGATTTACAGAAAATAAAAAAGGTGATGCTGCTGTCCAAATACCTTTAGTTTCCCAAATGATCCATCCCGATTGGTATCTAGGCTCATAAGCTTATCCAGCAATTTCCTCGACCATGCTGCTACCCTTGGCGTTATATCCGGGATATGCAAGCTAGGAGCTTCTAACGAATCTGCGTATAATATCTGCGTACAATAACAACAGAAATAGGGGGGTCAGTGTGCGTGTAATGTGCAACAAAAATTACTCTGATTAATTTTTGGTAGGCTTATTTGCTTTGACAGACTACTGAATTGAGGGACAATAATATACTAATTTGCGTACCAAACAACGTTAAGTTGCTGCCCTATCCAACCCCACACAGAAAAATGTTGTGCTGGAAAAAAGTATATGGAGCGTATAAGGTGCTTACAACAAGGACGAAGACGCATCCCTTGACTGATCCCTTTGTGTTGAGTTTGGAACCAGCGTCCTTAAGATGCTTCACAACAAACTTGGACCAATTCAAATCCTTGACACGATCCAGGTCCATGATATCGGGGTAACATCTGGGGCTTATGTGCAGACTTGTTGTGGGGCACAGGAATGTTGAAACTGCGAGCATCAGCCATGACCTTAGAAAATCTTCGTTTGCAACCTTGCTATTCTTCACCCTTTGGAAAATTTCTTCGACCCTTGGAGCCGTGCCTTGGTCAATGCTGTACTTTGTGCTGATGAACTTGATTGCTTCAGCTTGGAGATCGTACGCTACTTCGCCTCCACTGTTTGGCAGCCCCAGGTTATATGATACGACTTCTTCGTAACAGTATCCCCGCCCTCGCCCGTAGTAGCACAAGCTCCATTGCTTCTGGGTCAAAACATTCAGTAAGCAGCCATTTCGCGAGATCTGCAGGGATGCTATGGCATGAGATCTGAAGTAGCCCTCCAAAGTTGATATCTTCAATCATCTTGCGCTGTTCTGGTGTCATGCTGCTGTTCAGCTTTACAAGCCTGGCAGGTGATGCCCTGTTCCTCACACCCTGAAAAAAAAGGCTAGTAAGAAACAGAAAATAATGGAATGGTAGTCAAAGTAGATCCATCCTACTACTATTCCTTCGCTATTCAAATCACACAGAAAAAAAAGCAGCGCGTACCGCATTTGTCACTGGTGGCGGTCTCGGGGCACTCCTCTTCCTCCTTGCCATTGTATCAGTTCCTCAGAAGAAAAACCCTTCCACAGCAAACAGTTGTTGTGGCAGTTACATGTGTATGAAAAAAAGGGATTAGAATGGATCTGAAAAAATGTGATTGCAAAAAACAGAAAAAAAACCCTACATCTCTAACATTCCTTGGCCTACTAACTGGGTCAAGCCATGTAGTGCCACCACACCGGGGTTACAGCGCACAAGCGATATGGAAAAAAATCGCTCTGCCCAATCCACTCTGGTGGATTTTTGTCGGCTATGCTTACATGGTTCAACCTAATCATTTAGGCCAAGGGAAAAGAAGGGGGAAAAAGACTACTACTACACACATGCAAGCTGCGTCGTAATTACACACATGGAGAATGTTGACACTAGGAAAAAAGAAAAAGGAAATGTGCAGCAACTTAGCACTAGCCATTACGCAGTATAATAGTGATTGCAAAACAATTTGGTTAGTCGCCAGAAGCAAAAAGATTTTGACTGTTCGAAAAAGTAGATACATACAGCGTAACATATTCAGTATGCGTGTCAAATTTTTAGCATACGCGTATTCAGTAATCTAGAGCTACTTGAAAAAAGGTAAATAAAGCCACACGCAAAAAAAATAAAAACAAAATTACTTACATCAAAGGTTGAATTTTGAGAGAACAAACCTTACAAATGATTGTCACAGCTCCCCCCTTGTTCACACAGGGATCTCTCGACCCTTGCAGACAGCACGTTACATGTGTAGGAAAAAAAAGAGGGGATTAGAACGGATCTGAAAAATGTGATTGCAAAAAACAGAAAAAAACTAGACTCTAATTCCTTGGCCTACTAATTGGGTCAACCCATGTAGTGCCACCACACCGGGGTTACAGCGCACAAGCGATATGGAAAAAATCGCTCTGCCCAATCCACTCTGGTGGATTTTTGTCGGCTATGCTTACATGGTTCAACCTAATCATTTAGGCCAAGGAAAAAAAGGAAAAAAACTACTACTACACACATGCATAGCTGCATACTGTATTACACACATGAAGAATGTTGACACTAGGGAAAAAAGAAGAAAGAAATGTACAGCAACTTAGCACTAGCCAGTATGCGATATAGTAGTGGTTGCAAATCAATTTGGTTAGTCACCAGAAGCAAAAAATATTCCAACCAGCAATGAACACATATTAGATGAGCGAAAAATACTAGCTACATGCACAGCCGAGTACTGTGTTGCACCACATAGAATCCGTGATTGCAAACATACGCGTATAGGAAACTAGTTGCCAGAAAGCAAATAAAATCAAAAGTAGTATCAACAACTAGTGTTACTAACAGAATTGTATAACTGCCTATATATAACCATGTAATTACCAAAAATCATAACAAAAAATTTGAATGAATTATACTACATTGTTGCATAGACACATTACACCCCCCCACTAATTACCTGGAAAAAAAGCAGGGCTAATTTGCGAAATGACTATCACTATAACGTGACATTCACTGGACTGGTAATGCAAAAAAAAAAGTGTCCAGCATGCTATAGGTTCTACTCATCGCAAAAAAAGACCGAACTATGGATTGCACTGAAAACATTCAGATAACCATTTTTGCAGATACATCATGCATCATATATTTTTGGGGGTTTGGACACTAGTTCACTAATCAGACGTCGTATGTACCTATCTGAGTGGTCAAACAGACATCATGCATATATCGGGCCTGTCGTCAAAAAAAATCCTATATACCATAAAATCTAAAAAAATATCGAATCAGTGGGCACCCCCCACCCCCCGTGACCATCTCTATGAGAACAAGGTGGAAATAATGAAAAAATCAGGCATCATGCGTGTTCTTAGGAAAAACCATGGGGAGCATGAACCCTAAAAAAACAGAATCAGTGCTCACCCCCATCCCCCCCTGACCACCTCTATTGGAAAAGGGTGAAAAGGTAGCGAATCAAAATCAGGCATCATGCGTGTTCTTAGAAACATAGGGGTCATGAACCCTAAAAAAAACAGAATCAGTGTTCACCCCCCATCCCCCCTGACCACCTCTATTGTAACAGGGTGAAAAGTAGCGAATCAGCCTTCATACATCTATCTAAACCATATGGAAGCATAACCCCTGAAAACACATCGAAGCAGACATCATAGCACTGAGGGATGTTCGAATTAGACATTACCCTAGAAGCGCACACAAAGATTCCTACCACAGGGCAAAAAACATTCATAAAAGGCATATCAGCAGGGGCACAGGGGTTCTCGAAAACGACCGGAAATGGAGTGGATCTGGACTGCACTAACCTCCTTCCTCGCCTCGCACGCGCACCAGTAGTCGTGCAACGAACTCGCCAACGCAGCAGTACCAAAAATCCCCCAGCCGACGAGAAGAACCAGAGGGGAACCCCCCCCGAGCACCAGATCCGCCGCGCGGCGCTCGTGCTACGGCACCAGATCCAGAACTCCAACCGCCGCGAGATTCATCTCCGCCCCACCTCCCTCCCCCCCGAACAACAATCCTCGATGCGAGTCCTGTCAAACAAGTCGGCGAAAATGTTCATCATCAGATCCGCGAACAAAAAAATGGCAGGACGTCGCTGAATCTCTGATAGAGACCTCACCTCTGTTAGGTTCGCCGCGGGGGGGTCGCCGGCGCGCGGCGCGAGGAGGAGCGCGAATTGCCTCGGAATCGCCGGTCGCCGCGCGAGAGAGAGAGAGAAACCCTAGAGACGGGATGCGAATGCGAGAGGAGAGGATAGAAATGAACGGGCTGGGAATGCGAGTGGGTAGAAATGAACGGGCGCGGTTCCCAGAATTTGAACAGTTGCTTCTGACAAAGTGGGCCCCACGACTGAGTGAACGCGCGCGCGGCGCGTCCCGAGCGGAGTGGGGGCGCGCGTCGGTTCGCCCGCCGCACGTGTGCGGCGCGGCTGGGGTCGCGCGCTTCGGGTCAGCCGCCTGGAGTAAAGTCTTTGCCAAATATTAATTGAAAAGTTGTATATGTATACTTTTATGAAAATGGGTTTCGAAACAAATCCATTGAATGAGTTTCACATTTGTAAACTCAATAACTTAAAAGTTATTCATCATCTATATCCCAATGACTCCTTTCCAGCTGATTGTAATCTACTCTAATAACACAGCCACCTGGTTAACTAGATTTTGGGAGCTGCCCGGTCACATGGTGGGCCCACGCGCTGAACCACCTCTCCCTGCCATCACCCCACTCCACCACTCTCTCTCTCTCTCATTTCATTTGTCTCTCCTCCGTCTCTCCCGTGCGTGCCTAGGGTTTCACCGGCGAGCGCCGGTGGGTGGCGGCGGACCCCCGACGAGGGGCGCGGCTGCCCCTGTGAGGGCGTGCGGCATCCCCGGCGGTGACCCCCGATGGAGGCGCGCGGCGGCGGCCCCCGACGGAGGCGCGCGACAGCGGCGATCCCCGATCTCGTCACGTCATCCCCTGGCGAGGAAGCTCCGCGGCGGCGGCTTCCCCGCAGCCACTACGCAAGGTGAAGCCTCCTCCTATTCTTCCTCACTGGTCCAGAGGCGCGTGCCTCCTCCCTTCCTTTCTCTAGGCTTAGTCTGTAGTATCTCTCCCCCCTCACTTTCTCGTGTCCCTCCAGATCCAGCGATTCATCCTCTTTCTAGGCGATTCATCGTCAGGTCCAACGATTTAACACACACGTAGTTCCAGATGAGGATCATGTCCCTTTCCTCGATGGTTGAACCGTTCATCATTTCCCTGTAGAGGGACATCGTCTCCTAGCAAATCCATCACTTGAGCACCACGGATTTGGTTGTTCCCCATTTCCCTCCGTTTTTCTAGGGTTCGTCGATTATTGCAGAACTGATGGGCACATCATGAGCAACTTGAGTGGATCTCTTAGTTGGTGAATCACCATGTCTCAGTGTGTCTACGACTTAATTTTCGTCTTGATTCATGGAGTGATGTGGGCAGAATTTTCAGATTGAAGTTGGGAGTTTTTCTTGTGTTCATCTCTGTTCGTGTTCTTGTGCTGTTTCAGGGAGGCGCAGGCGCTGCGTACGCTGGCACACCTGTGTTGTGGACACTGGCCAGGAGCAGCTGGGCGTGCTACATCCTAGGTGGGGAAGCACGCGTGGCACCAAGCGGCCGCACCAAGCCAGCAGGCAGAGCATGCGTCTCGAGCTCAAGCTCTCGGTTCAGGCCACCTAGTAGTTGGGTGCTTGCAGTCAACGGGAGGAGGTGGATGCAGTCCAGGCGTCTCCGGCGACAACACGCAGCCGGTGTGTGCACGCAACAGGCAGCAACAACCACATACGGTACAGAGCAGCCATCGGCAGCACAGGGTCCAACACCGCAGCAACCTCGCATCTCCGGCGACAAGTGCAGGAAGAAAAGTTTTGTTTTTGCTTGGTTTGCAAGCCATCAAGTGCAGGTCGTGAGCATCAACTTAATGGAATTTCGATGTCACTTTCATGAACAGGGCTAATCGTTGAGTATTCATTGCATAATCTTTACATCCTTTGATTCATTGTTAGTTTATTATGTGAGCTAGTTTATCACTTCAGCGTTGCTTGTCACAGCCAGTGAGTTAATTAGCTTTTCTTTGTATGCCGAAATAACTGAGCACTTGAGCTTTTTGTTTACCTATTTCACTTGTACACATTTAGGCAACATTTTGTTAGAATTTAGGCAACATTTTGTTACAATTTAGGCAACAGTTTGCTAGGAATTTGCCAATAATAATGGTATAGACAGGCAATGAACATTTCTTAATGTATAAAACTCCGATACATCTTGACACATTTTTTCTTCAACATACTTTTTTAGTTTAGTTTTGATGTTATGCGATTTGAGCTATATTTGAACTAAAATGATGCAGAACAATATGTATGCTCCTGCATCGTCCTAACAGTTCCATACGTTTATGTTATGGTTTTAGTTACTGAATAGATAATTGTGCCCTTATTATCGCTTTTTTAGTTGTCCATGGCTTTTGTGCACATTTTTTCCAGCTTACATATAGTAATATTGGTGCTAAATGAAATGCAAGCAACCTGTGATGCTACACATGCCCTGCACTAATACACTATGCCATTACTTTAATTTCTACAGATAAAAACTCAGTCAATGGATAGAAAAAAGAAGAACGATCCGAGACGATGCCCACTAGGGGAGAAATGTGGTACGTCTATTCTTTTTTTCTTTTCACACAAGATGGTGCTCTTTAATTTCATTATAATTGGTTGCAAAGTGTGCCTTTTTTAGTATAAATGCCTACATATAGTAATATTATTAGCGTATCTTGTATATTGTACCTAAGAGCATAAGCGCTGCTGTTTTTATCTCTTATTGTCAATCATATTTACACCCATAGTCAAGGATGTTATCGCAAAAACTTATGTGAAGTAAATCAGTGGCTTCCTAGGTCTAACATGCATTTTCCATCATGTCCATGTCTTTTTGTTGTTCAGTCTGGGTCAGAAGGCTTATGCTTTTTGATATCATCTTTCTTTTTTAACAACAACTTATATACAATCATATATAAGTTCCAACAATGTAACTTAGCATTTTTAGTAACATATGGGACCATGATTGTAATAGATAGCAGCTCATGCATTTAAGCTTGTGTACTGTCCATGGTAGAGACTAACAAAACCTTGCCACAATGTCCTGATTTAGGCTTCTAGTCCTTCCAAGCCAATTCATTGTTGGTGCTAGTTTTAACAATGCTAGTTTCATTGTTAGACTAGGAGTAGCTTACCATTCTTGACAAATACTATGTGCTGAAAAAACAAACCAAACTTGGCATAGTTCATGATCTAATTTGCTTAGATTTTTTTCATAACTTTCTTATGAGATTCCAAAAGGTTGCTTATTATACTTTGATTGTAGAATGAGTTGGATAACTATACCACTAGAGTTCTTGATGGCTTGGAACAAGTGTAAGCTACACGACATGAAGGGGATGAAAAGGGATTTAGGAGGCATTTGGTCATATTGATGTCGATTTCTGATCGGCGGAGGAGTCATGAGATCTGTGTGGTAGATGAGGAGCTGCACACGCGAAAAGGTGAGACATCTGATTCCCGTTTAGTGCAGTACATTAGTATGATTTTTTTATAGCAAAAACAATTTTGTCAGTTAAATGTGGAGTGGTTTAATTGATTAAGAAGAGGTTGAGGGTGATATTCTAGGGTATGGTTGCTCTAGGCAAACTACTATTATCAGTTAGGCAAAGTACTGATATTTGTTAGGCAAAGCAATAATTTTAGCTAGGTAATATAATGTGTGGATGTGTTCAACAATTATTTGATCAGCCACACATGTTTCCCACATGTAAGTATACTTTCAAAAAATTGGACTGAACCTTTATCCTGTACAAATTAATGGTAAAATGTGACACTGAATCCGTCAAGCCACGTAGCCTTAGCAAGCTGTAGAAAAAACATTCCTATGGTGAGTGAGTACCATCAATTAGCATGTTTGACACTTTGTAGTAGTTATTATGATTCTGCAATAGAATCAAAACTTATTATACATGTATTCTTACGCCTTGTTAAGATTTACAATTGAATATAGCCCATCTGTTTTTTATGTTCCTTGGCCTAGTGATTATGTCAAACCATGTAAGCATAGCCAACAAAAAATCCACCAGAGTGGATTGGGCAGAGAGATTTTTTCCCGTATCGCTTGTGCGCTGTAACCCCGGTGTGGTGGCACTACATGGCTGACTTAATCACTAGGCTTAGGGAATCTTTGTTGGACAGCAACTTAGCACAGCTGGTTCTCCAACTAGGTAAATTTTAGGCATCAATTCAGATGGTTTTAAAAACCAACTTAACACACACACATGTATAATTCGTCAGACAGCAACTTAGCACTGCTGGTTCTCCAATTAGGTAAATTTTAGGCATCAATTCAGATGGTTTTAAAAACCAACTCAGCACACACATGTATAATTCGTTGGACAACAACTTAACACTGCTAGTTCTCCAATTAGGTAATTTTTAGGCATCAATTCAGATGGTTTTACAAACCAACTCATAAGTCATAACACACTTTGATGACTATCATCCTGTGGTTGCAAACTCACAACACACACACATGTCTGCAGCAAAAACCTTGATGTTACTATTAAGCATACTAGCATGAAAGGCATGAAAACTTGAACCAGTTGACCAACCAGGGAAATAAAAACATGAAGGCATGTCACCATACTAATCAACTATACAATGATCTCTCTTATTTTTTTGTGTTGGAGCAAATAATCATACCGATCGGGTTTTCTCTCTTTTTGTGTGCTTTTTTTGGTTTTTTTGCAGATCGTCAAGTGAAAGTACATACAGCTAGGTGGGTGGTGGAGTTGGTGGGAGAGACAAGAGCATGTTTTTTCTGCAGCTAAATTTACATACATGTTACCATCAGATGAAAACATATTTCAGCCAGGACTCGACTACAAACAAATCCAATTCATGCAAGCAAACCCAAAACCAATTTTTGTGCGACGTGTGTAGGTGCTAGGTGGGGAATTTGGTTCTGCAACCAAATCCAGTCTCTTTGGTCCAAAAATCTGTTAGAGTTGTGTGGCTAGTTGCTCTCATATGCTCACTATTCTCCTGATCTTTGTTATATGCAGGCCATAAATGATCATGCTACTGATAAGCTGTTGGCGTTGTGCACAAGCCGTCACATTGTTTCATTTTTTCAGTGAAGATTTTGTGTGATTTTCGAATGATGTTGAATTGCTTATAATTTTGCTCTAAATTGCTTCCGAGTTTATTGTAATATGCGTTTATCTTTTAACAAAATTGCTTAGTATTGCAAATAAGATCAAAATATATTGAAGTGTGGTCTTGTTTTGAAGCTTTGACTGAGACTAAAACGATGGTGCAATCAGATTTTGGGTTTGATGCTAGATTGAAAAGTTATAGAATTTTTTCAAGTACCTTGTGCTGTTTTAATCACCGGTGGATTATCGGTGGAGTTGTTTGGCTTCCCACGTGCAGACGTGCCCAGAGTATTATACTAAAAAAAGAAAGGAAAGGTGAAGTGTTTTTGCCAACTTGCTAAAAAATGCCGGCTGTACGTTTGACTATTTTACAGCCGGCTGTACGTTAGTCGCGTCCCATTTATATTCCCAATATTTTATTCAAACCTTGTCCAAAACGACTTCTTTTATCAAACCGGAGGGAGTATCCAACACCAAAAACAAGTTTTTGATGGTACAATTAAGATCATGCGACTGTTACATATGAATGCATTTTGTAACGTTACATTGAGTTTCTGTGACGTTTGGATGTTGCAACAGTTGACTTTTTTATATTTCATCGGTTGATTTTTCATGTCCTAAAGTTTGTCCCCGTCTGAGCAAAAACTCAACCTATGTGATGATTTGTTTAAATATGTTGCACAAATATGTGTTTGGTGTTGTGGTGGTAATTTTTCACTAATATTTTGTTTGCAATGAACTTTTTTTTGCATTTTTCAATGTTCTAACTATAAGTATTTGATGGTGCATCCAGGGGTGGAGCTGTGACCTAGGAAAGTCCACTAACCACCTTAATTTTGGGGTCTTTTTACGGTGGACCAGACCACCTTATACCACTGTTGAAAAAGTATCAGTATAGAAGGATCTGACGGTTGAAATTAATTGTATACCATCATGGCTTAACATGTGGTATAGTATGTTATGCATAAGTGGAATAGGGGTATTATTGGTAGTTTTTCTTGGTGGCATAAATGAAATCTATGATTTCTTTATTTCAATTTTTTTCATTTGCCTCTGTATGGCTAATTTTTTTCAAATTTCAAAAATGATTTTTCCAATTTTTTTCATTTCAAATTTTCTTGATGGCACAAACGAAATAGTTTAATGTTTTTTTCATTTCTCTCTAGTGGTATGACCGATTCTTTTCAAAATTTCAAAATGAAAATTTTCATTTCAAATTTCAAAAATGAAAATTCAGTTTTTTGCCATGTCCCTATGGTGGTATGGCCATTTTTTCAAAATTCAAAAACAAGAAATTTCATTTCAAATTTCAAAAATGTTTTTTCTGATTTTTGTGGTGGCATAAATGAAATTTTTTCTCGACTCGAGGCTGCCAAATTTATTTAAAATTCACAAATGTTACCGATTACACTTACCAAAAATAGTCGTATACTAGTCCACCGTAAAAGAGTCCTAACTTTTTTTTGCCCAAATGCAAATTTTAAGACCCATTTCTTAACCGGGCCGAAATCTGGCTCTGCCCTGGGTGCATCTATTTTGTTTTGATGTTGCAATGGGGCAACTGATTTTTTAATATGTATTTATCGTGGTGGTATTGTAGCCATCATGTTTTAATTAGATGGTGATGCATAGGAGTTGCTCTCGTCAGAGCAAGTATTCTTTGAATCATACCAAGTTCATTTCAATCTCTCGCAAGAAATATGAGAGTATATGACCTTATTATGCCTCCAACAAGAAGTTTATGAAAGAGTATATGCCATAATTGAAACGTGACAGTAGGGTTCACCAAACCGTGAACCGGCCAGGTAATGTGACGCCCCAGGTTTTTAATTAGCCCTAATTGCCGATCAAACTCGTTGACTGGGGTCAGCCTGGGTCATCTCCTTGGAAACCTCACCAACACTCACTCATTAGCATCTTAAGCAAGTTTAATGCACTTCCCTTGGTCAAAACCCTAGCTAAGGGGGACAAACCCATTAATGTCAATGTGTCATTCTGGAACTTTGGCCACGTTCTCCAAAATTTGTCTAAACACTCAAAAATCTACCAATATAAAAGTTGTGCAGAATCTCCAGGGACATAATTCATCTTCAGGGTGACATTGCTAATTTTGAGTGGAAAGGGTGCAAAGTTGCCGAGCAAACTCAGGATCACTGTTCACCGAGACATGAAAAATCCTCATATTGGCATTCGATTTTCTCTTTCAATTTGAATCCTTTCACAATCAGTTTCAGCCATCTTGCAGAGGGTTAACTCATCTTTAAATGTCCTATCTACGGTTTGAGGGGATTGCATTGAAAATTTTGTGCATTGCACAGACAAACAGGGGCACATGCAAGAGCATCGGGGTCGGGAACGCGCTGGTGCGACGTCGCGCGCGCACGTCCACGTGTCGCCGCAGCGCATCCACGTGTCGCCGCCGCGCCTCACCCGTGCGTCGGCGTACCATGGTCGGGCCTCGAAGTCTGGGCGTGAGCTCGGCATGCGTCGGCCTCGCGCACACCCCTAGGAGCTGCCTCGACAGAAGGACCCGCGCGCCACGCGGCGTGTACGCGCTCACCGCGGCGTCATCCCCGCCCGCCGCACACGCACGTCGATGTCGCTGCCGTACCGCACCTTAAACGATCCGGGATGCTTAGCCACGAAGCGAGATGCCTCTGCACGCGTCGGCTATAGAAGGGCGCCCCCATCTGCTCCCGCGTGTGAGCACCGCCGCCCGCCGATCCGCTATTGTCGCCGCCGTCGCGAGCTCGCACCTTCGCAAGCTCCCGTCGCCGGCCAACCCTTCCTAGCTCTTCCCTAGACCCCATAGTAGCTCCCATGGCCGCATGTTGATCTTCCCCATCGCTAGCTTGCCGTAAATCGAGCCGCAACAGGTGCGCCGTCGCAACCTCGCCGCCGCCGCTCGCCGGAGTCGCCCCCGGTCGCACCACTGCCACCAATCAACTTGTTGTGAGCCCAATCGCACTCCAGGGCCGCATGTTGACCTCCCCCGGCCATGCCTCGCCACCAGCGAGCTTCCCTCCGCCGACAAGGGCACAAATGTAATTCGCGAGGGCATGGTTGTGAACCCAAGGACTTAGTTGCAAGGTTTTGAATCTTAGTTTTATAGCAGTTTGGTCTAGCACCTTAGAAAAAGCCTAGAAATTCACAGAAAATTCAAAAAAAATGCAAACTCAATTTTGTTGGTCTCAGTGAGAGTAGATCTACAACTTTTGCAAATCATGACCATAGTTTTGACTTGTAGATTTTGAATGAAAATTCAAATTCAGTTTGACACCTTTTTGCTGTAATTCAAATTCTAGAAAGGCTATGGAGCTAAATTTTGGATATGTTGCTAGACTTGTCATGAATAGCCTCAGGACCAAATTTTGCACAAAGTTTATTGAACAGATCTTTTTTGTGAATTACTTTGTATTTATGCTATTTCTGCTTTATTGATTTTTGTTGCTCAACTTGTGGCAATGCTCATGTTATGACTAGAAGTAACTTTCCTGAATTTATCTTGATTTTATCTCAATTAGATTTATGTAATCCTTGACGAGGGCCCGGATTAGGGCCCCCTTTGACGACAAGATTATCCTCCTTAACGATGACAAAACCGCAACCCCCAAGGTGGAGTCAACTGTTTGCTGGCAAGCGGCTCGAGGACGGTCGTACCCTTGCTGACTACAACATCTAGAAGGAGTCCACCCTTCACCTGGTGCCGCATCTCAGGGAAGGCATGTAGATCTTCGTCAAAACCCTCACTGGCAGGATGTCCAGCCCTTGGCCAGATGTCTGCATCTTCGACTAGTTTCCCACTAGAGGAACTCTCACACGACAAGTCTCTGTGAGACATGGGTACCCCTGGGTCCCCACCGACCAGGCTCACCGCCGTCCCCGACAAGTGGGTCCGGCCTACTAGAAGACCCGCCGACCTGTAAGTGGGCCCAACCGACCTGGTTGGTAGCCCACACAAAGTCTTGAAGACCTTCTAGAAGATTCCCCAGACGACCTCATTCGGCACAACCTCAAGACTCGGCACACGGAACAAGACCTCGTGGATTACGACCAAAGCAAATCGACGGGATATGGCAAGATGTGTAACGTGGACTTAGGTCTCCTGGTCATAACCGACTAGGACTCTAGGAATCGACCTCATCCGCTAGTCAATATAAGGCGGGCGAGGCGACCCCTTGTACAGATACGCAACCTTCAAGCAATCTACACCAACAACTGGACGTAGGGTATTACTCTTCGGAGGCCCGAACCAGTATAAACTCGCTGTGTTCTCTGTGTTCCGCGTACTCGTGTGCGACCTTCGAGTTCTTAGCCTTAGACTCCTCCCCGCCGAACAACTAAACCATAGGGATTAACACCCCCGTGGGCTGTCCAGATCTCACCATCTGACAGTTGGCGCGCTAGGTAGGGGCTGAGTCATGGTTCTTCGTGCAACTCGATGGCTTCGACCAACGACGTCATCTTCCCGGAGAGCATGGCGAACATCCTCGCCAACCCAGTCGACATCTGCTTTGGTTCGATGCCGGCAACATCCACCGCTCCAGCCGCCTGCCTTGTCATCGAAGGCAACGCGGTCACCACCGACCAACAGATCGAAACAGATCTGTAATCGGAAACCCACCCACCCACTCCTAGCGACCTGATCGCTGGGATTCATCGTGTCGAGGGCATGCTCTCTGACACGATCAAAGTCCATGAAAGCGTTAAACGCCCTCGCACGACCTCGTCAACCTCCAGCATGCCTCTTGGCTTGCGCAACGCTGCTCACGTAGCATGACACTTCATGAAGCGCAAGATCCAGATTCAATCTGGACACAAGACCCAAGATCGTGGAAGCTGCAGGAATCACTACGACAAACCCTGCCCTATTCACGAGAAGTCCAAGCACACTGCACGCCAATGTCGTGTCCTCAAGAAGCTTCGTCGACCCCTCACCACGGCTCACCGCTGTCGGATGAACCAAGAGTCGTCTCCAAACCGCCTTGCGTTCCAGGTCGCCCATACAACAATCTCCCTGAATTATCCGGGGGAAGAGTTCGAGACCCCAAATCGCCAGATCTTGGTCGTTTCTGCAGATGCGCCGCCACAAGATGGAGAAACAAACGAGCAACGACAAGAGTGTGAAAATGCCAATGCTGCCAGAGCCGTTCGACGACAACAAGAGCTCGCTATTGCTATCCCAGGTGCAGGCCAACCACCGGCTAACGCTGGTCAAGTCAACGCCAACATCGGGCAACAAGCACCTGCGGCACCAGCTGCCCCACAGCAGTGACGCCAAGGGGTCGTGCCAACAGACTACGCGCGCGAGACCTCCTCAGGGATTTCAAGCGTGACAGACTCGAAGTCTATAATTCACCACAAACCAACTTCGGAGCCGCTCTTGCCGCTCTGAACCACCTCGAAGATTCCCCAATGGTCCGACATCTCCAAGCAAACGTCCGCGTCGCCGCTGCTCAGATCGAAGAAAGAGGTCCTGGATACAGCAGATCCGCAGCAAGTTCTTACTCCAGAAGTAGATCGGAGCGTCCTCGCCAGCGACGTCGTAGCCAAGGTCCCCTCGACCCGGTGGATGAAGAAGGTCGAGGCGAAAACGAAGTAGTGCAGCCGACCAATCCCGCTACCAATGCTGCAGCCAACGCTCCAGCCAACCCTACGGCTAATGCTCCAGCAAACGCCCCGGCCAATGCTGCTGGTAATGCTGCCAACAATGCAGCCAACGCTGCCAACATCCAGGGGAACGCCGCCCCAAATCCAAGACGCAATGCAGGAGCTCAGCCTCCTCCGGTCCAGGCCAATCGTGCAGAGGGAAGTCAGCGTCACCGCATAAGAGATGAAGTCGAGATTGCTCGACGTGCTAACTACGACCGCAAGCATGGAGTCCCTGACGCCCTCGACGCCAACAACCCTATTCAAGCTACAGATCTCCGGATCATGCACGATTAGGAACTCCAACGACGTGCCCAGTATGACCAAGACAACGCCCCCCTGACGACCTCTACGTCATCCATGCTGATCATGCTCCATCAGCAAGTCTGGGAGCGGTCAATAATTTCCCAACTTCCTCACGACGTCTCCGGACGATCATATACCCCAAGGACTTCAAGCCATCTATTGAGAAGTACGGCGGTCGCTCCGACCCGAGTATATGGTTCAAGATGCACAACATAGCGGCGCGTGCCTCTGGAGGCAATGAAGACCACATGGCGGGATACTTCCCCCTCGTGATGGGCAAGGCACCACTCCTGTGGCTCGACTATCCCCCAGTAGAGTGCATCACCTCCTGGGCATCTCTATCTCTCCTCTTCACGACCAACTACCAGGCGACCTACAATCGTCCTGGCAATACTCACCACCTTGCCAGAGTGCGGATGAGAAGTGATGAAACTCTCCGTGAGAACACCAACCACTACTTCGAGAACCGCAATACCCTTGCAGGTGTCAAAGACAACGACGTCATCACCTACTACAAAAAGGGAATCACCAACATCAAGTTGTTTGAGAAGATCCACGAAGCCGACGCAAAAACCATTGGTGACCTCATGGCCTACGTCGACAAACTGGTTGACATGCAAGATGTGGTAATGCATGACTTCAACGGAGAAGACCATGATGATAGAGGCACCAGTTCGCGCAAGCGATATGGCGAAGCCTATGTGACAGATCCACCAAGACCTTCCACCTTCCTCGAAGGTGACTTCAATATGGTCATGGACGACCAGTGCCAGTTCCACCGCGACGCCAAGCACACCATGAGGGAGTGTGAGCAGTTGAAGTGTGCCCTTGGAGTCCCATCTACCTCCAAGAAGACCAGAAGCAACGGCAACGACGACCGCAATGGTGGCCAATGCTTCGACAATCGTAACCGTCGACCTGATCGATGAGATTACCGTGACCGCAGGCCCTATTCTCGCAATGACGATAGGGATCGACGTGATTACCGCTGTGACGACAGACGTGACGACTACCGTTGCGATGACCACAACGACAGGCATGACGACCACAGAAGCGATCGTCGTGATGATCGCCATGATGATCGTCACAATGACTGACGAGACGACCGGCGTGATGACCGACGTCGCCAGGACGACCACAGTCCCCGCGGCAACAACCGCAAAGAGCGGACTCCACCACCACCGGCCAAAGGGGGCAACCCCAATGGCGCATTCCAGAAGGCCAACCACGAGATCAACTTCATCGTTGGAGGTCGTCAAGAGACCAAAAGCAATCGACAGACTCGATCAAACGCCAGGGAGATCGGACACGTCAACACCGAAAACCCGCGACCTCTGCGGTGGTCTGAATTCCCAATCACTTTCTCCAGGAAAGATCATTGGGTTCACATCCCCGACCCCGGAACCTATCCACTGGTCGTTAACCCCATAGTCAACAGGTCCTGGTTGCCTAAGACCCTCATCGACGGAGGCAGCAGCCTAAACATCATCTTCACAGAGACGCTGCGCAAGATGGAGTTCGACTTCAACAAGATGATTGCTTGTGACGAACCCTTCTACGGGGTTGTGCCCGGAAAGGTTGCGTACCCCATAGGTCATGTATGCCTCTAGGTCACCTTTGGCACAGAGGAGAACTTCCGTACAGAGTACCTGACGTTCGAGGTCGCGGACTTCCGCTCTTCATACCACGCCATATTCGGTCGACCTATGCTCGCCAAATTCATGGCTATACCACATCACACCTACCTCATCATGAAGATGCCGGCGCCAAATGGGATCCTCTCTGTCCTCGGGGACATCATGGTGTCTTACAATTGTGGAAGTGCCACTGTCGAGCTCTCCAAGGATTCAGCGATCAAAGCCGCAGCAATAGTCATGGTCTCCCAGGCAGCCAAGATCGACCAAACAACTCTGCAGGTACCAGAGCATAAGCGCACTACCACAGCGCTGGACCCGAGTCCAGCTGTCAAGAAGGTTTGCCTCAGCCTGCCCGACACATCCAAGGAAGTCGTCATCGGGGCCGACCTCGACCCCAAATAGGAACTCGCGCTCACCAGCTTCCTTAGGGACAACGCTGACATCTTCACATGGAGTCCATCCAATATGCCTGGGGTCCCCAAGGAGCTGGCTGAGCACAGACTTGAAGTTAGCAAGACCGCATGACCTATTAAGAAAAAGCTCCAGCGATTTGCAGAAGACAGAAAACAAGCTATAGAAGTAGAAGTCTGTAAGCTCTTAGCTGCATGTTTTATTAGAGAGTGTCAACACCCGGTTTGGCTCGCAAACCCGGTTCTTGTACCAAAGAAAACTGGTGGATTAAGGATGTGTATCGATTACACCGACCTTAACAAGCACTGCCGGAACGATCCATTCCCTCTTCCTCGTATTGACCAGGTCGTGGACTCCACGGCTGGTAGCATCCTACTTTGTTTCCTCGACTGCTACTCAGGATATCACCAGATAGACCTACACCCCGACGATGAAGATAAAACAGCATTCATAACGCCTCACGACATCTATTGCTACAAGGTCATGACCTTTGGCCTAACAAACGCTGGAGCAACATACCAGAAGGCGATCCAGAAGTGTTTCAAGTCCCAAATCAGAAAAAACGTCGAGGCCTATGTAGACGATGTGGTCGTCAAGACCACAGTGGAAGACAAGCTCATCGCTGACCTCACTGAAACCTTCGCCAATCTGCGAGAATTCCAGTGGAAGCTCAACCCAACAAAGTGTGTCTTTGGTGTCCCCTCCGGACTGCTCCTGGGCTTCATGGTTGGGCACCGAGGCATTGAAGCCAACCCAGCGAAGGTCGACGCCATACGCAAGATGGCCAAGCCATCCAACAAGAAAGACGTCATGAAGGTTACCGGCATGATGGCGGCTCTAGGTTGTTTCATCAGCAAGCTCGGTCAAAAAGGTTTACCCTTCTTCAAGCTATTGAAGAAGGCCGACAAGTTCGTATGGGATGACGAAGCCCAAAAAGCGTTCGAGGCTCTCAAAGAGTCCTTAACGACACCACCAGTCATGACACCTCTGATCCCGAAGGAAACACTCCTACTTTACATCTCTGCCACCACTAACGTGGTCAGCACGGTTCTCGTCGCCGAGTGAGAAGAAGAAGGGCAGGCCTATCCTGTTCAACGACCTGTGTACTACGTGAGCGAGGTCCTGGCCGACGCTAAGACACGTTACACACAACCCCAGAAGTTGCTCTACGCACTCCTGATCACATCAAGGAAGCTTCGACATTACTTCCAAGCTCATAAGATCGTGGTTCTGTCTTCATTCCCCCTAGGAGAGATCATTCGTAACCGCGACGCCAACGACCGCATCGTCAAGTGGTCAGTCGAGCTTGGAGAGTTTGAAATTGAGTTTTGCCCCAGGCAAGCGATCAAGTTGCAGATCCTCGCCGACTTCGTGTTTGAATGGACAAAGATCCAGATGCCCCCTCCCAAAGAGCGGCCTGAACACTGGATAATGTACTTCGACGACACCCTCAACCTCGAAGGGGCAGGTGCAACCATATTGCTCATCTCTCCTGAGGGAGAATAGCTCAAGTACGTCCTGCAAATCCACTACAAGGCCTCCAACAATGGAGCGGAGTACGAAGCCCTGATCCACGGGCTCCGCATAGCAGTGTCCCTTGGCATCCAGCGACTACTAGCTTTTGGCGATTCCAAGGTCGTCATCGAACAGGTTAACAAGGAGTGGGACTGTGTCATGGACACGATGGATGCTTACTGTGCTGAAATCCGTAAACTTGAAGGCCACTTCGAGGGGATCGAGTTCCAGCACGTCCCGCAGAGCAACAATGTCGCCGCCGATGTACTCTCCAAACTAGGCTCTCATTGAGCTCTAGTTCCAGCAGGCGTGTTCGTCCAAGACCTATGCAAACCTTCAATCAAGCTTCTGGATCCTGATAATCCAGAACCACCTCCAAATGACCAAAACACAGCACCTCCCCACGACGTTCTAATGTCAGAAAAAGAGGATGATTGGCGCAAGCCCTTCATAGACTTTATACTCGACCAACTTGTCCCCGACGACAAACCAGAGCGAGAACACATCACGAGACGAAGTGCTAACTACGTCATAATTGGTTCCGACCTATACAGGAAAGCTGCCTCCTCTGGCATCTTGATGAAGTGCATCCTACGATCAGAAGGTCTACAGCTCTTAGCTGAGATTCACAGCGACGAGTGTGGCTGCCATGCGACATCCACCAACCTGGTCGGCAAAGCGTACCGATCTGGATTCTATTGGACCACGGCCGTAACTGATGCTAAAGACTTCGTAAAAAGGTGCAAAGGATGCCAATTCTTTGCTAAACAGCAGCACCTGTCAGCTCAGGTCCTGCGCACTATCCTGCCGTCATGGCCCTTCGCTATGTGGGGCCTCGAAGCTGTAGGACCGTTTTGTACCGCCCCGGGCGGCTACAAACATATCCTGGTTGATGTAGACAAATTCACCAAGTGGATTGAAGTCTGACCTGTTGCGAAAGTAACGTCGGAAGAAGCAGTTAAATTCATCGGAGACATCAAACATCGCTTCGGCGTGCCTAACAGGATCATCACCGACCTAGGCAAAGCTTTCACTAGCTCGGTCTTCTGGGACTTTTTCCAGGATAACCTCATCGACGTCTACTACTCCTCGGTCGCCCACCCACGGTGCAACGGCCAGGTCGAGAGAGCCAACGACATGGTGCTCCAAGCACTCAAAGACCGTATCTACGATGACGCCTCCAACTACGCCACCCGCTGGTTAGCCGAGCTACCACACGTGATTTGGGGTCTCAGAACTCAAGTCAGCTCTGCTACGGGGTTTTCGCCCTTCTTTCTGGTCTATGGATTAGAAGTTGTACTACCTACCGACGTCGCTTTCGGAGCTCCACGGATCCAGTTCTACGAGGAAGGAGAGGCCGAGCAAACACAACGCATCGACCTCGACAGCCTCGAAGAACGAAGACTCGCTGC
Source organism: Cenchrus americanus (assembly GCA_947561735.1). Classification (NCBI taxonomy): domain Eukaryota; kingdom Viridiplantae; phylum Streptophyta; class Magnoliopsida; order Poales; family Poaceae; genus Cenchrus; species Cenchrus americanus. Next base: position 181,154,906 of record OX387239.1, on the reverse strand, counting down.
CGTCATGAGACAAGCTCGTCACGACCAACAGCCATGTCGTTATCATGATCGCAACATTAAAGAAACTTCCTTTAACGTTGGCGACCTCGTCCTTAGACGCATCCAGAAGACCGACGACATGCACAAGCTCTTTGCCCCGTGGGAGGGACCCTTCATCGTCACAGAAGTTATCAGCCTGTCTACATATCGACTCCAGTGGGGCGACGGGCAAGGAGTACCCAACCCCTGGAACGTGGAGCATCTACGTCGATTCTATCCGTAGAATAGTTTTAAACTTAAGCTATGTATTTCCTTTTCTTGTACCCTTTTTTCAGATTTAATAAATAAATATTTTAACCAGTCATCTGCTATGAGTCGAGCACTACCTCCTCCTTCCTCATGCTTCCCCCTTCCCCTTGACATGATCGGGGGCTTGGCTAAAGCCAACATATGGGTTGCAAAACCTGGGGTTCCGAGTCTTTCTAGTCCTTCCCCTCGACATGCTCAGGGGCTTGGCTCAAAGCCAACCTAAGGGTCATACGACCTAAGGACACGGTCTTCAAGAGAAATAGACCCTCGCAGCGTCAAGCAAGTCTTGTTTAACTAGATTCCAGCCTTTTCTTGTAGAACACTCCTATATACCCGTCCGGGGCTCTGGCCCTTGCCTTAGGCTATCTCCTCGAATGACAACGAGCGCTCTTCGTGAAATCATCTTCCGCATGGGATAAATCATGCCGAGCCAGCCTAGTTCTTGCCACCAAGTGAATGTTCCCTCCGTTGCGGCCCGCCGGCGTGGTCGCTGTAGTGATCAAATAGCTTTGTCGCCTTTTCCTTATAGAGTAAATAGCACGCCATCCGTGGTGTTTAGTAGATGGATGAAGTTCTTCTCCGGCGACCGCGTCCGTTGGTGTAAAATATTCTGGTGTTCGCCTCTGTGACGCTTTGATAAAGGCATACCGAGACGCCCGCTTTGCACGTAACTTTTCCACAGCTGCTAACCCCAAAAATCTCACCTTTAGATCCCTCTTCAGCCGTATCTCACCATCAGAAAGTTGTTTGTACTCCTCTTCGGTCTGGTTAGCTGATTTGGGTGGTTGGGTGTAGAATGGGGTTCCACACCTAAGGTGTAGTATAAAATATGTGTAGCCAACATGACATACCCTCGGTATGAAATATTATTCCATACCCTACAACCGGGGATCGCGCGCGCACACCGCGCCGAGCTTCCCCGCAGCACTCCGGCTCTCGCTTTTGTTCGTGTGAACAAGTGAGCCCCACGTCCCACCTCCGACGGCTCGTGTTTTTCACCGCGTGGGTTGTGTCGCAGATGCGGCTTTTGCAGCCGAGAATAGGCAAATGCGCTCGCACGTGCCATGCGTTGCACAACGGCACAACATACACTGACATGCAGGAAATATATTCAATTCGTTCAATGGGTGCGCACGTTTCTGACACAAGTAGACCGTCACTCTTTGCAAAGTTCCTCCTTTTGTCTCCACCATTGTTCTATTTTGGTGCACACTGGAGCTACCCAATTTGGTTTTTGCAGCCCGATGAAAATAACTTCTTGCAGAAGCCAATAGTGATTGAACAACAAACTGGTCACTCCGGATTGAAAAGTGATTGCATAGTACGCTTTTGTCATGTGTCAAGGGAACATATTTTCGTAATGAAACACTTTTGCATATTACGATTTTTGCAAGATGATATGTAAACCTTAATTGCAAAAAATACCTTATATTTTTCTTGTCAAAGCTAAGATACAAATTTCTAATCGCAGTACACCCAGCTCCAAGAGTTAAAGTAGCTCAATTAGAAATAATACCATGATTGAATAATGTTCCGAACCATGATTTTGATTAAAGATACTTTTAAACAAAGGAAAGAATTAAGTGGTGATGTAGCCCTTGAAAGCAGCACTACATCTGATAATACTAGCTCCACCTTTCTTATTTGACGTTCCAATGAACAAAATTGAGCTAATCTCAATAATTTTTTTTGTCTGAAGCGTGTGTCATCTATTACAAAACAGAGGGAGTACAAATTTCAGGTAATCAAATTTTGGATTGGTAACCGAACTTCACCCAGAAATTACAAATTAGAACCATTAGAGGATGCAATGAACATTACAATGTGTAAAAGAACCAAAGGAAGCCTTATACTTGAAAATGTTGCACCGCGCAAGACACGGGAGAGAACAAGTCGTATTCTTTCGCGTACAAGATAGACAATTGGATAGCAGAGTATCGTCACTATTTTGAGGACAGACACTCCTTATAAAGTAGGCAACAATAGCAATCACTTGTGTTTGACAGCGCATGCTAGTGCTTGTGCTTGTAAATTTTCAGCAAGACACCACTCAGTATATTGTCACCTGTGAGATAATGTGATCAGGAAAACTAGTATCATGAACCACAATGGTTAGAAGTTCAAAGCTTCAGAATATTTAAAATTACTAGTAAAATGTACGTGCGGCACGCAGTATTTACAAAACAACATTTTAAGTACATTTTTTATGTACACTAAATACAAAATAACATTTTAAAGACGTGCGATTTTAAAACTCGGTAGCCAAAGGGCACTTCTACATGATTAAACCACTATCTTTGCCTTTGAAGAACTTAAACATCAAATCCAATTTGAATCGTAGTGCCAAACTACTGAGGATGGACTCACATCACCTATTGTTACAACAATCCCAATTTGTGCAAAACAATTACGGCACCACCTTTGATGTGATGCATGTTGAACAACATCGCGTTATAAACCCCGAAATGTGAATTATCACAATTTATATTCCATTACAAGTGCCGTAACTTAGTTTTTGAGGTGCTTTATAGGGTGGGAATTTAATAATCCTGTCTCGCCCATCTGAATCTGTTGAGTCATGATCAAATAGATATGCCGAGCAAGACATCATTCAAGCAACTGACACTTTTGAAAATTAGATAAATATATACTTTGACGGTGATCAATAAATAATTGACAATGATCTCAATAATAAACTGCCGCCTAATCTTACCCGGTGTTGGTACAAAGACCACACTTACAAAAATTCAGATAAATCCCCTCTCATTGACCGGTTAATACTGGAGTCTCCAGCCCTTAAAATGTACTACGAAATGAAAATTTGGATGCAACTCAAACCTGGAAATAGCTTAGCTTATACTATCCTCATAAGAATGGAGACGCATAGTTCCCCAAAGGATAGACACTTGGTAGTTCACATGTGCATCACTATTACTTGCCAATATATTATTAAGCCGCTGAGTGCATTTCGTGATTTGATCGAAACTCGAACATTTAGTTCACATGTGCCATACTAATCATCTAATAATCTAGTTAATGGTCTGCAATTGAAAGAGGTGGCAATGAGGGTTCTTACGCAGCGGCTGTTTTCGCGCGCAGGTACGTCACAACCGTGCAAGGAGGTAAAGCTGCAGTCGGCGTTGTAGAGTCACGCCTGCCAGGGCGGGCGGAGCTTGCCGCTCGAGGGGAAGGGTCTCCCCTCGAACGGAGCGGAGCTTTCGTTCGAGGGAGGAGTTGCCCCTCGAGCGGGGGCGGAGCCCGTTCGAGGAGGAGCGTGCCCTCGGGCGAGGCGGAGCACAGCTCGAGGGTCTTCCCCTGGGCGGGCGCGTCTTGGTGGGCCTCCGAGAGTCTGCCGCATGGGCCAAGTCACATGGTTAGTTTCCTGCATGGTTAGGCTCAGCTCATTTCGAAGCAAGGGTTTAGGTGAGGGTTCCCCCATTGTTTAAGGGGACCCCTAGGGGCGGTCCCCGACGGTAGCCCCCGAGCATCCGCGGGTTTGCCATTGAGGCTCCCGCGGTATGCGGAACCCCTGCGATGAGGACGTTCTTCCCTCCTTGTTTGCGAACGCTTTCCGTGGGGCCGCGTCGGCGGGCCGCGGGTCCCAGCCCCGAAGCCTGCGGGGAGTGTGGGTTCCTCGGGGGGGGGGGGTTAACCGCGAGCAATTCGGTCGGAAAGGCGTGGCACATATGCCAACCGGCATCGGCGGTGTTTCAGCGGCATCGGGGGTGCACGCTCCCCTGTCCGTGTCTCGGCGGGTGCAATTTCAAGGAGGTGTAGCCGTGCGTCAAGCCCACGAGCCTTGGCACATTCGAGGCGATCGGGTCGAGCTTGACGACTTGTTTTTTATCGCGCCCTCGCGGGCCCTCCGCGGGTCGGAGGGTGAGGTTTCCACGACTCCCATCGAGCGGGTCGCGAATCGCGGATTCCTCTTCGGGCTGCTAGCGGGTGGTTCAAGTGGACGTCCATGCCCCGTTCGATAGGGGTAGGGCTGCGCGGTCGGAGACACGTCCATGGAAGCGCTTGCGTGGGTTTGCTAGGTGGGGCTCGGTCCCGTTCGGTAGGGACCGGGGGCGCGGAAGCTCTCCCTCGGTGGGATCCCCCGGCTAGGCGCCCTCGGCGGCTCTCGAGCACGACATGTGGGGCACCCTCGAGCCGACGGGCTCGGGGAACGGCTCGGATGCGCGTGCCCTCGTCGTCCCTAACTCCGAGATGCGGGGCGCTGTTCGGAACCCGTCGAGGGTCGGGCTTCGAACCTCGATCGGTAGGGCCGTGCGGGGGCCGTGCCTTGGCTACCCCGGGTCTTTTCACGTTTGCGGCGGTCGAGGGGCACGGCCGTGCCGGCCCTCGGGTGCTTGTTGGCGGCTTGGCGCGGTATGAGTGCTTTCGGTGTCGCTCTATTTCAAGCGTGACACCGGGCGATCCTCTTACGCGCGTGCCTTCTTTGGGGGTTGACATCGTCTCGAGTTGGGGGTCATGCCGCTCGAGGGGTCCTACGTGGCATGGGTGCCGCGGTGAGTACCTGCTCTACATCGAGCGAGGTCCGGGGCGGCCTTCTCACGTTGATATCCCATCGAGGGTCGCCTTGTTTCGAGTGAGGGTCATGCCGCTCGAGGGTTCTACGTGGCATGGGTGCCGCGGTGGTCCGCTCCACACGCCGAGGTCCGAGAGGCGGCCTTCTCACGCTGAAATCCCCATCGAGGGTCGCCTTTGTTTCGGCGGGGTTCGCCTCGCTCGAGGGCTCTCCCTTGCTTGGCAAGGGGCCGGGCATTTGGTGCCTTGCGGTCGTGGCCGCGGTTTTGCGAGCGCGGGCGTGCCTTTTTGGCGGCGCGGCCCGCGCGCGCGCGCGCGTAGTGGGCGGCGTGGCGGCGGACGTGACGGTTTCGCCTCGGTTGCTGCCGGTCTCGCCGTAATGATGACCCCGCTGCGGTGTTAGAGCCGCTGCGGTCGTGGTGGGGTCCGCCCGTCGACGCGGCGGAAAGATTCTGCCGGTTATTGTTCGCGGGGCGTGCGCTCGGAGAACTCGCCGTTGCCTATCCGCTGCGGGGAGGAGGGGACGGCGGTTTTTACCTTGGCTTCTCACCGCTTTCGGTCCTCAGCCCCTTCGCCTTCGCCCTCACTCTTGCTCGTCGCGCCGGCCCCCTGTCTCAGAGCTTTTTCCTCGTTTCCTTGTCCTCTGCCTCGCACTCGTTCGTCCCCCCTTATGGCGCCGCCTCGGCTTCCGTTCGGGGTCTGGAGCCGTACCCATAGGAGAGGTCGGCCGTCGGCCGGCTCGCCACGGGCGAGTTGGTCGCCGCCGGCCGGCTGTCGGCCAATGAAGAGGGCGCCGGCGGGTGGATCGTGCCGCCAGCGACGCACCTTGAGCCCAACCCGCTTGGGAGGGCTGCGTGGTGAGCTTCCTCGCCACCACGAGCGCGGCTTCAACGCGCCGGCGAGCCCATTCATGCGGGCATTGTGCTACCACTATGGAGTGGGGCTGCACAATTTCGCCCCCCAATGCTATCTCGCGGGCGGCCACGTTCGTGGGCGTGCGAAGGGTACGCAGGGATCCCGATCAATTGGGAGCTGCGGGTACACCTCTTCCGCGGGGAGCTAATTACGCAGCCCACGTCGGAGGGGGGCGGGGACCCGCCGCGCGGTGCGCGCCGGCGGGATGTCGCTCGCCTGCGGGGGGCGGCTCAAGAACTTCTACGTCCCCTGCACCATGACGACCGAACAACGCCGAGGCGGGAGCGGGGATGGTTTTCTCTGCGCAACGCGACCCCGGCCTTCCTCCCTACAGCCGGCGGGTGTTCAAGGGCGGGGCTCACGGGGCTACGGGTTGCCCACGGCCAATCATCGGGCGCGGCAAGAATCCGTCCTCGCCGCCTGCCGGCGGGCGGCGAGGGGAAGGGCTCAGCGCGATGGGCGTCCTCGCCTTCCTTCACCGCCGGCGGGTCGTGCGGGTTGATGGAGAAGGCCCCCTCCCATCTTCGAGATGACGGAGGCGGCCAGCCCGTCGACTGGCGAGGTCGCGGATGCTCCCGCGCAGCCCCGGAGCGGCGTACGCGCTCACCGGGCGCGGGGCGCCGTCGACACCGGGGACGCCGCCACGGGGTCGGACCCCGTGGGATATCGAGATGCTCCCCGTCGGCCGTTGGTGAGTGTGGTTTTTGATTTTGTTTTAGTCCTTGTTCTTGGTTTGGTTTCGATGCGTCATTGCTGCTCTCGCGCGCGGCGGTGCGGTTCAACGCCGCCAAGTCCGTTCCACCCACCCCCCGAGCTCCCGTGCGCTCGGCGGGCGGCGCGGCGGGAGCGATAGGAGCGGGCGGCGCGCGAGAGGGAGCACGCAAGGCGGCGCCAGCGCGCGCGCCGCACGGTCGCGGAGTACCGGCGGCGGGAGGGGCGGGGCTCTCCTCCCCCGGACATCGAGGGGAGCCCTCGTCCTCGGAGCGGGGACGAGGAGGAAGAGTACGAGGGGAGGGCCCCTCGGACGGTGGCGGCCTGCGCCCCGTCGCCGGGCCGCGCGCGGCGTCGGGGGTGGCTTCGTACTAGGGGCGGGCGCGCCGGCGCCCCCCGCCGGGCAATCGTCGTCGGGGGCGGCACGCGCGCGGGGGTGCCGGCGCGTGCCGCGGAGGCACGCGCGACGGACGTGCTGCGCGCGCGTCCGGCGTGCCCGCGCGCGGCGGGGGCGCGTCCGCGCGAGCGGTGTCGTCGTCGAGGGCGCGTCGGGGAGGCGCGGCGCGCGGGGCGAGCGTGCCCCCGCGCGCGGCGTCGGTCGGGGGGTGCGGCGCGGGCGCGCCCTCGCGCGGGCGGGCGTGCGTGCGTGCGGCGGCGCCATCGAGAGGCGGCTTGCGTCGGGCGCGGCCCGCGCGGGCGGCCTCGTCGGAGGCCTCGAGGAAAAGGAAGCGGGCCTTTTCCTCCGCGAGGTAAGGAGCTTCTTCTTCCTTCGTTTGCCTTTGGTGTGCTGGCGATTAAATGTTCTAACCCTCCGTTCGTGTTTGCGCGGGGCGGTGCCAGCCGTCCCCCCTCTCGGTGCCGGCCAAGGTGCGAGGACGGACGCGTCGATCCCCACCGGCGGCGTTCGTCGAGGGGGCCGCGCACAGGGACGAGGCGCGGCGGCGGGCACGAGCTCGCAAGGCCCATTCGGGGCCTCGAGGCCCGGCGGTGGATCAGCCGCCGCGGCGCGGCCGGGGGTCGCGGGCGGCCGGCGCCGGTCGCCACGGAGGCGCGGGCGCAGGCGGTGGCTACGGTGGAGGTGCCGCCGGCCGGCGGCCCCGCGCGGAGGGCGGGGCGGGCGCAGCCTGCGGGAGCGCCGCGGACGCGGCGGCACGGACGGAGGGGTGGCGGCGACGGCGCCACGACGGGCGCCGTGGCCGCGGAGGCGCGGGGTGGAGGCGCCGGCGGGGGCGGGGCGAGGGCGGCTCCCTCCCGCCCGGCGGTCTTCGGGCGGAGGTGGTGGAGCTCTCGGATGACTCCCGCCGCACTGGGTGGAACCGTGGCCGGGCGGCCCCCGCGAACTCCCCGCCCCGGGGAGGGGGCCCTCGTGAGGGCGGCACGAGGGTCACATGATAGTGGGGGGCCGAGGGCACGATGCCGAGGCCTCGTCCTCCCACGCCGGCCGCCCCCGCCCGGGGGGGGGGGGGGGCCGAGGAGGATCCCCGGCGTTTGCGCGCCCGGAGGGAGCGGGAGCTGCGGGGCGAGCTTCGGAGCCACGGCGCCACGGCTCAACCGTGCGTTGAACGAGGGCGGCTGCAAGGTCCACGGCGGCCGGCCCGGCTTGTCTTCCGGGTGAGCCACGGTTGCTCGTCCCTCTTCTTTTTCGTTTCCTTGTGCGCATTCAAGCCTTGACACTTACGAAATCCGATGTGTGGATGCCGGGAGCTCGAGCGCCGTGCTCGTAGAAAAGTACGGCGCGTTCGACCAAGTGAACGCCGAGGCCCGCCACGGGGAGCGATGCGGCGCTTTCGACGCGCTTGCGGAAGCTCTCGGGACGCCGGACGGCTGGGCGGGGTGTGCCGGGCGATGGCGTGGTGCGACGTGCTGTCGGAGAGCTCGGGGCGGGGATGCGGCGCGTCACTCGAGTCTCGGCGGATCCGCGCAGCCCTCGTCGATCGTGACGAGGCGGCGTAGGAGGCGCGCGCGAAGACACGGACAAGACGCGGACGGCGGCCGCCAGCGGGAGGCGGAGGTGGCCCGCGCTCGCGCGGGGACCGGGAGCTCCGCACGTCGCTCGAGGGGGCACGAGGGCGCGGCGGCGCCGGGCGAGGGCGGGCGCGCGGGTTGGAGCGGCGTGCCAAGGAGGCCGACGACCCCGAGGGCCGCCCTCGACGCCAAGGGCTGCGGCCCTCGTCGTCGGCGAGGAGCGGCGCCCGAGCGGAGCGCATCGCCCGCCGGGGGGCGAGGAGCGGCTCCGGCGGGAGCGAGGCTGCCCTTGGCGCGCCGCCGGGCGGCGGCGGAGCGAGAGCGTGTCGCACGCGAGACGGCGGAGAGGTCGCGCGGAGGAGCGGAACGCCGCATTCTCCAAGGTTGAGGATCGGCGCTCACGCTCGGCATCGGCAATGCCGCCCAGGGGCGGCCCTCCGTCGAGCAAGGCGAGACCATCCGGCGCCTCGGGGGCGCGCGCTCGAGTCCGCGCGCGCGACCTCGATGTGGGGAGGAGACAAGTCGAGGGTAAGTTACTATTTGACCCTGCTTGTTAATTCTTGCTTTAGAGGGTTAGTTTCCCCCTTTCTGATTTCTTGTCGTCTTGTTGGTTCCGGGCTTGCGCCTTTGCCTTGGGGCACGGCGCCGGGCGGGCCGAGGCCTGCGGGCTTCCTACAACTCCTCGCGAGCGAGAGGCTGCGGGAGCTCGGGACGCGGCCCTCGAGACCTGCCGCGTCGTCGAGGAAGGCGAAGCCCGGGCGGCGCCTCGGCCCCGGCCGGTCGCCTGCGCGCCCTCGGCGGCCACGTCACGGGGAGCGGATGCGGCGGGCGTTGCACACGGGCGGGCGCGAAGGCCCTCGGAGTGGTGCGATCCCACTACGAGGTCAGCCTCGAGGCGGTGGCGGAGGGGCTACATCGTGCGCGAAGGCGTCGGGGGGCGAGGTGGCTATGGAGCGTGCGGACGCGCTTGTTGCCGACGGCGGCGGGTCGCTCGCCGAGGCCTTCGAAGAATTCCTCTTCCGGATGCCGCGGATGTCGCCGCTCCTTACCCGCACGAAAGCACACGGGCGCTAGGCCCGTTTTTTGTTTATGTGTATCGGAGACTACGGCCTCGTGGCCTCTTGTAAATGAACAAGTCATTTCGTGGACATGGGCGTTGTTTGTAAATGAAATCGTTTGCTTATTGCGCTTCTTGCTTCTTCTTCTTCACGAGTAGATTCTAGTTAGGGGAGTTCGCTTTTCGTGGGGGCCCTGCCGGGTTGGAGAGCGAGAGAGACGGGCCATAGCCACGCGGCGTAGAGGGTGTCTCCGGCTCGCACGCTCCTTCCGGCTTGTGCCGCCCGCGCCTGTTCGAATCATGGCTCGAGGTTGAAGTGGGAAACAAACTTAGCGCGTGTTGTTACGTTTTTTGCGCGAAAAAATGGGACCATTTGGGGGGGGGTGCCCCCCGCGCCCCCCGAGGGTAACTTGGCTTTCGGGGGAAAGCCGAGTTGCCCTTTTATTAGAATTTGGAGTATTTACATAGGTGGCACCAATTGGGGCGTTGGCCGTGTGTTTTTACAACGAGAAAATACTTGGAAATCCTAGCTAAGGGTAGAAGCGACGTAGGCTGTTGGATGTTCCGGGCGTTGGTGAGTTCTTCGCCGTCCTCGTTGGCCGGCTTGTACGTGCCGGTTTGAGCACCTTCACCACGACGTAGGGTCCCTCCCATGGGGGCGATAGCTTGTGGCGCCCTCGATTGTCTTGGCGTAGCCTTAGGACCAAGTCCCCCTCGCTGAAATCCCTCGACGTATCTTGCGTGCTTGGTAGCGTCGTAGGGACGTTGATACCTTGCGGAGTGCATCAACGCCACGAGGCGTACTTCATCCAGCTGATCCAGCGAGTCCTCGCGGGCTCGCTGGTTAGCATCCTCGTTGTAGCCTCGAACCTTGGGTGACCCGTATTCCAGATCCGTGGGGAGGACGGCCTCCGCGCCATGGACTAGGAAAAACGGGGTGAGCCGGTGGCTACGTTGGGGTGGTCCTTAGGCTCCACACCGGCTGGCGAGTTCTTGGAGCCATTTTCGGCCGGATTTGTTGAGTGGCCGAAAATCTGGGCTTGAGGCCTTGTAGAATCATGCCGTTGGCACGTTCCACTTGGCCGTTTGTACGTGGGTGTGCCGGACTGCCCAATCCACGCGGATGTGGAACTTGTCGCGAGAACTCCAAGAACTTCCGGCCCGTGAGCTGGGACCCGTTGTACGTGATGATGGAGTTTGGCACTCCAAAGCGGTGACGATGTCGGTGAAGAACGTGACCGCTGCTCGGCCCTCAAATTCGTAATGGGGCGCACCTCCACCCACTTGGAGAACTTGTCGATCGCGACGAGCGGTGGGTGAAGCCCCCGGCGCCTTCCGCGGGGGGCCGACGATGTCCAACCCCCACACGGCGAACGGCCATGTTACGGGGATCGTTTGCAGAGCATGAGCTGGCAAGTTGGTCTTGCGGGCGTAGAGCGGCACCCTTCGCGAGTGCGCACGATTTCGTTGGCGTCGCGCGCCCGCGGTAGGCCAATAGAAGCCACGGCGGAACGCGTTGCCAACGAGGGGTGCGTGGCGCGGCGTGGTGGCCGCGGATCCCCGCGTGTATGTCCCGGTAGGAGCTCGCGCCCCCTCGGGAATGGGTATGCATCCCCGGAGGATGCCCGACGCGGCGCGCTTGTACGGCTCGCCGTCGACGAGGGTGAAGGATTTGGCCATCACGGCGATGCGCCTGGCTGCGCGGCCCGGTCTTCGGGAGTTCCCCTCGAGCGATCCGGGCGGTGTACTTTTCACGCCAATCCGCTTGGAGCGGGGGGCGGCTCGTGTCCATCGCGTCGACTTCGTGGGAGCCGTACCCCTCGAGAAGGGAGAGCACGTACGCCTCGGTCGAGGGGTCCTCTTCCATGGGTTCCGCACCCGACGGATTCGAGGAGCCCCCGAGGGTCCGCCGTCGCTCGAGGGGTAGGGCTCGAAGGTGACCGATGGCTGCGCGATGTCGCGCGCAAAAACGTTCGGGGGAACGGTGATCCGCCGGACGCTATTTTTGCCGGGCTCGTCCGCTTCCTCGTTGTACCGCGGGGTACATGATTAAGCTCGATGCCGTAGAATTTGTCTTCGAGGGCCCGCACGGCTTTGCAGTAGGCCTCCATCTTGTCGTCGTGGCAGCTCGCGTTCTTCATGACTTGATCGATCACGAGCTGCGAATCCCCTCGCACGTCGAGGCGCTTGATGCCCGCTCAATGGCGATTTTGAGGCCGCAGAAGGGCCTCGTATTCCGCCATATTGTTGGACGGGGAAGTGGAGACACACCGTGTAGCGCATGTGCTCCCCGAGGGGTGACACGAAGAGCGAGCCCGCGCCCGCTCCCCGTCTTCATCACCGAGCCGTCGAAGAACGAGTCCAGCACTCTGCTTGAATCTGAGGGGGCGGCAGCTGCGTGTCCGTCCACTCAGCGACGAAATCGGCTAGGATTTGCGATTGGATGGCCTTGCGCGGAGCGTAGGCGAGCGTCTCGCCCATCAACTCCACGGACCATTTGGCAATTCTGCCTGCCGCGTCGGGGTTGCGAATGATCTCTCCTAACGGGAAGGAAGAGACCACCGTAACTGGGTGGGCCTCGAAGTAGTGGCGGAGCTTGCGCCGCGCGAGGACTACCGCATACAACGGCCCCGGACACGGGGGTAGCGCGTCTTCGTGTCCGACCGGACTTCGCCGATGTAGTAGACCGGCCTCCGCACGGGCAAGGCATGCCCTTCCTCCGCGCGCTCCACAACGATCACGGCGGCCGACCACCTGGGTGGTTGCGGCCACGTAGAGTTGGAGGGGTTCGCCGTCTCGCGGCGGCGTAAGGATTGGGGCGTGTGTCGAGACGCCTTCGGCTTGTCGAGCGCTTCCCGGGCCTCGGCGGTCCAAGAAGAAGCGTTCGTGCTTCTTGAGCGGCCCGTAGAGGGCGGACCCTTCTCACCGAGCCTCGAGACGAAGCGGCTCAAGGCGGCAAGGCACCCCAGCACCTTACGCACCCCTTTGAGGTCCCGAATTGGACCCATTCGCTCGAGGGCCGCGACCTTTTCGGGGGTTGGCCTCGATTCCCCGGCCGGGAGACGATGTACCCTAGGAGCATGCCCCGCGGCACTCCGAAGACACATTTTTCGGGGTTGAGCTTGACCCCCGTTGGCCCGCAGGCAGCTGAACGCGATGCCAAGATCGCTAACCAGGTCGTCCGCCTTCCTGGTCTTGACGACGATGTCGTCCACGTAAGCCTCGACCGTTCGCCCGATATGGTCCCCAAAAACGTGCTGCATGCAGCGCTGATATGTTGCGCCCGCGTTTCTGAGGCCAAAAGGCATCGTGACGTAACAGAACGTCCCGAACGGTGTGATGAACGAAGTCGCGAGCTGGTCGGACTCCTTCATTTTTATTTGGTGATATCCCGAGTAGGCATCAAGGAAACAGAGTAGTTCACACCCGGCTGTTGAATCAACGATTTGATCTATACGTGGCAAAGGAAAAGGAACTTTTGGACATGCTTTATTGAGACTGGTGTAGTCGATACACATCCTCCACTTCCCATTTTTCTTTTTTACAAGCACAGGATTAGCTAACCACGTAGGGTGGAACACTTCCTTGATGAATCCGGCCTCGAGGAGCTTTCGCAGCTCCGCTCCGATCGCCGTCGCCGCTCCTCGTCGAAGCGGCGCGGCTGCTGCACAGCGCGAGCGTTAGGCAGGATATCAAGGGAGTGCTCGGCGACCTCCCTCGGGATGCACGGCATGTCCGAGGGGCTCCACGCGAAGACGTCGGCGTTGGCGCGGAGGAAGTCGGCGAGCACCGCTTCCTATTTGGGATCGAGGGTCGGCTGACCCTCAACGCTTTGCCCTCGGGGGCCGACGGGTCGAGGGGGACCCCTTTGGTTTGCTCGGCGGCCTCGAACGTGCCGACGTGCTTGGCGGCGGAGCTGAGGTCGTCATTGACCATCTTCTCCAGTGTGTTCACCAGCGCTTCATCCAGCGCTAGTGCCTCCGCATGCTCCACGCACTCGACGTCGCAGTCGAATGCGTGCTCGATCGACGACCCGACGGTGATGACGCGTTTGGACCCGGCATCTTCATCTTCAGGTACGTGTAGTTGGGGACCGCCATGAACTTGGCATAGCACGGTCGCCCAAGGATGGCATGGTAGGCCCCTTTGAATCCCACCACCTCGAATGTGAGGGTTTCCTTGCGGAAATTCTTGGGGGTCCCAAACCAGACGGGCAGATCGATCTGCCCGAGGGGGTTGAACACCGCTTTCGGGCGCGATGCCGTGAAACGGCTTCGTGTCGGGGCCTGCCGGTCCGGCCCAATCCCCATCGGGGCGCAATGTATGCGCGAAGAGGATATTGAGGCTACCGCCTCCGTCCATAAGGACCTTCGAAAACCGGCGCTCCCAATGATGGGATCGACCACCCGGCGATCTTGGCCGGGTTCGGGATGCGGTTTGGGTGATCATCCCGCTAAAGGTGATGGCATCCTTCGACCGGTTGAGAAAGGCCGGAGGTGCCCTCTCCGCGGCGAGGACTTCGTGCCGCTCCTTCTTGCGGTTGTCGGGTCGACATGTCGACGTAGGTCCCCCAAAGATGAGGAACACATTTTCGACGGCGGGGAAACCACCCGCGTCGCCATCGCCCCCATCCTTCTTGGCCTCCGCCTCCTTCGCGGCGGCACGGCCATAGAACTTCTTGAGCATGTCGCCTTGCTCAAGAGTGTGATTCACGGGGGTCTTGTGGTAGGGGCATGGCTTCTTCATCATGTCGTCGAACACCCCCGGGCCTCGAGGAGCCGGTCGAGGGCCCCGTCGGGCCGGGTCAACGAGCGAGGGCCTCGGCGTTGCCGCCGTCGCGCCCCTGCTCGCGCGCCTCGCGGCGCGCGCTTCTTCCCCCTTCTTGCCCCGCTTGTCGTTGCGGCGCGGCTCCTTGGACCCGCGCCCTGCGCGGGCGTGTCCTCGGAGCGCTTGCCCTTCTTGCCGTCGAAGATTGCCCCCACGGCCTCCTCTCCGGAGGCGAAGGCCGGGTGGCAATGTCGAACGGCTCGTTCGAGTCCGTGGGCGGGCTGCGTCCCGGCTCGCGCACAAGGTCCCGCACGTGGTGCCCTCGAGGAACGCGTGCACGATTTCGGATTGTGCCACGGCGGGGAGCTCGTGCGGCGCTTGGAGAAACGCCGTATGAAGTCCCGCGGCGACTCGCCCGGCTTCGCGTGCGGGGAGCGCGGAGCTCCCGGGAGTTCCCGGGCGCACGTATGTGCCACGGAAGTTGCCCACGAAAGTGTGGACTAGATCGTCCCAGTTGTGGATCTGGCTGGCGGGCAAGTGCTCGAGCCACGTCGGGCCGCGTCGCCCGGATGCGGGGGCAAGTTGCGGATGATTACTTCGTCGTTGGTGGCCCCGCCCAGCTGACAGGCCAGGCGATAATCGTTGAGCCGGGACACGAGGGTCCGTCTCCCCGTTGTATTTGACGATCGTCGAGGGTTGACGGAAGCGGCTCGGGGGAACGGCCGCCGTGCGGATCTCCCGGGCGGAACACGCGGGTGCCGGGGGCTCGGCGTCGGGGAGCGATCCTCACCGGCCCGTCGTGGCGCCCACCCCTTCGAGGGTGGTAGCCCCTAGCCGCCCGCGCGTCCGCCTTGCTGGTGCGCTCGGCGTTGATGACGTTGCGGGCGTCTCCATCCGGCGGCCCTGCGTGTGTCAAGGAGTCGCTCCTTGGCCGGCGTGCGTCCCGGTCGCAAGTTGACCCACGTGCACCGAGGGTTCGCCCCCGGTGCCGGATCGTCACCCCCGCGCGTCCCCACTTGTTGGCGGATGCGTGAGGCCGAGCTCTCGGCCGGCGGACGGCCGCTTGCTCAAGGAGGGTCTGCACCTCGCGGTGCATGTCTCGAGCCTCGGGGGTCGACGGTGCCGGCATGGCACGCAGCAGTGTTGCGGCGGCGATGAGCTTTTGGCTCGCCCGCGGCGGAGTACCCGCGTTGTCGACGTTGGGGACGGGGTTGAGGCGGTCACGAACTTGTCGGCCCGCTGCTCCCGCGCGCGTTCGCCGCGCGCGGAGGCCTCCCCCGCCATCGAGGCGCGGAGTAGCCGCACCGTCGGTGCTCCTGCCGGCTTGGCCTCGAGCTCGCGAGCTTGGGCCGCTGCGCGTCGACGTCGGCCCCGGGCCGAGGTGCGCTTGGCCCCGCGGCCGGGCGCGTGGCGACCCCCGGGGCCGGCGTGACTTCCCCATCCTCGGCGCCGCCGCCGCACCGGCGGC
Source organism: Cenchrus americanus (assembly GCA_947561735.1). Taxonomy (NCBI): domain Eukaryota; kingdom Viridiplantae; phylum Streptophyta; class Magnoliopsida; order Poales; family Poaceae; genus Cenchrus; species Cenchrus americanus. The sequence goes on along the minus strand of OX387239.1, from coordinate 181,139,205 downwards.
GTTGGCCGGGTCGTTGGTGATGACGGCGCAGCATTCCCGCGTGGGGTCGTAGCTCCCGCGGTGCGGAGTCGTCGGAGCGGCCGAACCGCAGGTCCGTGGCGTCGAGGAAGCGCCCATGAACGCGACCGGGGTCCGGCACGGAGAAGTCCCACTCCGCGTACCGTGTCGGTTGGCGGGTGGCATCGTGTCGACGGAGCCCGGGGATGACTCGTCCGTCGCCGGGTGCCGGGATCCCCGGCGACGAAGACGTGCCGACCGGGCGGAACCCTGCGCATTGTCGTGTTGACGTTGGCGTTGTAGGCCGTAGTGGCGCCGCGCGGCCCGAGGTGGGGATGCGTGGTCCGAGACCGCACGCGGTCCCGCGGGGGCGGTGGCGGTCGTCGTGACGGTGGGCGCACCGCGCCGCCGAGCGCGCGCGCGCTCGACTGCCGCCCCGCCGCCGCTCGGGACCGCGCCCGACGCGAGCGTAGCCCGGCAGCGACGACGGCGTCGCGGCGTCGACGGGCCCGCGGCATCCGTGCCCGCGCAGGTCTCTGACCGCCGTGCGCGGTGTCGTGCGTGCGGCGGAGACCGGAAGGGCCTGGGGGACCGTGGGCCTCGCGCTGCGCGCGGAGCCCCTCACGGTTGGTGAGGCGCATGAGATAGCCGTTCCCCGTGGCCTGAAAGTTCAAGTCCCCGAAGCGGATCTCGAACCCGGCCGGAAGAGGGTCCGAGCTACCCATGTTGTAGCGGGTGCTACGGTACTCAGTGCAAATCACCATGGAGGGAGTTAGCGAAATGACCTTAGGCGCTCGTTTGCCCCACGGTGGGCGCCAGCGTCGGTGCGGAATATGGTCCCGACACTAACCCAATGAGATAACGGGAGGGTCTATCCCTCGATGGTCGATGCTAAGCAACAAATGACACAAGGTTTTATCCTGGTTCCGGCCGAGGGGGCCGTACGTCCGCTGACGGGCGTGCTCGTGGCACTATATTGCTCGGCCGGTGGGGGTGCTTGTAGTGGGGCAAGTACAAGCAAGGCGGGAGAGGAAGCGTGGCTTCCAAGTCCCTAGTGTGTGGCTTAGGAGAGATGTTATGGGAGAATAAGAGAGTGAGTGCACGGTGTGTTGTGTTCATAGCCGTGCTTGTTCCTCCGAACTCGTCTCCCCGCGGTGGAGGGGGGGCTCGCCTCCCCCTTTTATAGGCCAAGGGGGCGGCGAGTTACATGCACGCCGCGCTACCCTGTTGGCTACGTGTGGGAGCACGTCGCCGTGCTACGGTGTAGAGCGGGGCGGCCGTCCGGATGATCTTCGCTACGATCCGGTCATGATGGCCTACCTCGTGCACCCGAACAGTGGCGGTTCGAGGGTAGGAGGCGGCAGAGATGGCGATGGCGTTCTCTCGATAGGCTTCGAGGGAGGTGCCGATGATGATCGGTACGGGGTACGGTGGAGCGGAGGGCGAACGGCGTTCCTTCCCAATGAGCTGCGGTGGTGGAGTGGTACTTGTTGCCGGTGCTCGGGCGTGCGCACGCGGAGTCGGGCGTGTGCCCGCACGCGTGGGGTACGGCGGCCGGCCGCGTTGGGCGCACGGTGGCCGTGGGACGGCCAGCCGGCGCCGTAGCGCCCCTCACCTACCTAACGCTGCGGGGTCACGGGAAAGTGGAGTCGAGAGGTGCGCCGGCCCCCTTTCGAGGGTCGGGGCGCGTTAGCCGCATGTCCGGCGGCAGCGTGCGCGCGGTGGTCACGGGACCCGACACCGGGCGTAGCCCGCACCGCAGTCCCCCCCAGAAAAAAAAAAAAAAAAAAAAAAAAAAAGAAAACGTGGCGGGGATGGGCTCCTCCACCCGGGGAGTTGGTGCGGCGGCACGCGCCCCGGGCGTGAGCCCGGGGGCGGGGGGGCGCATGATGGCGCGCGTCTCGCGGCGTCGGGCGTTAAATGCCCGGAAAAGGGGGAAGTACGGGGCCAAAGGGGCGCACGCGTGCGGGCGCCCGTGAGCGTGGCGGGGGGGGGGCCCCCGGCCGAGGGCGGAGCGGACCCTCGAGCGAGACGGGACTCGCTCGGGAAAAAAAAAGGGGAGCGCGCCCTCGGCGGGGGCGGAACCGCTCGAGGGAAGGGTCTCCCCTCGAACGGAGCGGAGCTCGTTCGAGGAGGGGGTTGCCCCTCGAACGGGGCGGAGGCCGTTCGAGGAGGGAGCGTGCCCTCGGGCGAGGGCGAGGCACGCTCGAGGGTCTTCCCGGAGCGGGGCTGTCTTGGTGGGCCTCCGGAGTCCTGCCGCATAGGCCAAGTCCTGCATGGTTAGTTTTCCTGCATGGTTAGGCTCAGCTCATTTCGAAGCAAGGGTTTAAGTGAGGGTTCCCCCATTGTTTAAGGGGACCCCTAGGGCGGTCCCCGACAGCTGGGTTACCTCCTGGGCAACCTCTACCTCAAAGGAATCGACCCGAAATGCTCACAATAGAGAGGAATCGAAGAAATCGCTTCTCTAGGTCAAGAACTCGCCCAACTCGAGAAACCACCAAATCGAGTCCGATTCAAAAGGGATTTGGGGGCAAAGTCACCAGCCAAAGAGGCACAAGAACCTCATACGTGACACCCACCAAAAACCCCAAGAAATCATCCTCAAAACACCGCCAAAAAGAGCTCTGAAAATCAACACAAAAGAGATGGGAAAACCACCATGATGAACAACGCCAAACCTTCTATACATGCCATGAATGGTTCGTACAAGGTCTAGCTTGCCACCCAAACATCCATCCCTCTCTCTAGATCTCACATGAAGCTCTCAAGCTAGCCTTCTAAAATCCTAAGGAAAATGGAGAACGAAAATGGAAAAACAAATGAGCTAGGGTTCCAAGAGTTGGCTGCCATCCACCCATCTAATGAGTATATATGGAGGCACCCAAAAGACTAAACTACCCTTCACTAATAACTAGGGATACATGCCCCTCGAGGGCGGATTTGGAATTCTTGATGTCTTCACCATCGGACGGATGCCGGCGACCGCACCTGCGTAGCCTCGACGCAAGCCTTGCGATCCCGACACGTGTCCTCCGCTTCGAAGCTTCTCGGCGCCGGCGGCGGGGCGGTCGGACCGCCCCCACGGGCGGTTAGGCCGGCCCGGGAGATCGACCGGCCCCGGGCGGTCCGACCGCCCCCTCTCGGGCGGTTGAACCGGCACGGGGTGGCCGCACCCCCTCGTCGAGTCTTCGGCCTCGGTTTTGTGGCTCAACCAGAGTAACCCGGTGGTTTACGGTGAACCACTGCAAACCCCCCGAACTCGGTGTAGCCTCCGCCAATCTCCACTCATGACTCGGCTCCCACGTAGTCCCGGCTCGAAATTGGTTTTGAGGCTCTACCAAGAAACCGTCCACGACTTCATCTTGCTGTTCATGCCACCATGCGGCCCGCACTTGACCCCGCTGGCCACAGGGTCCCTTGAACGAAGCCTACTTGTCTTCTCCACACCTGGAGGCCTCACCGGCAACGACCTTTCGCGCTTGTTCTTCACCTGCACCAACACGAGTCAAGCCGCAACCTGCACCTGCAATACTTAGCCAAGAATCAGTCCACACAACGTTGTCAATCACTCATCACACAAGGAAGCGACCATCCATCGGTCCTCGAACCACACATGGTCCTCAATCTCCCCCTTGATGAGTACATTGACAACACACTCACATGAAGTAACACAAGAGAAAAGGAAAGGAAAAGAAACAAATAAAAAGAAACCTCAACAAGCGATCGAAAGCCAAAGAAAGGCAAAGAGCAAGACCACTTGAAGAAGAACAAGTCTCGGACCCCTTAGGCAAGGGCAACGGCTCGACACATCCGAGACAAACAAGCTCAAGCAAAGAGCGCAAACCACCAAAGCAAAGCTCAAACACCACAAAGAGCTCCCCCTGCACATATGCAAACTCCCCCTGAGCCAAAGCACAGTCCCCCTGGACAAATGCAGCAATGCAACGCAAGAAGCAACAACGAGCAAAAACCTGTTCACACTGCCCAGGGCGGTTAGGCCGCTTTGTACGGGGGCGGTTAGACCGCCCGTGCTCGATCCGACCGCACAGGGGGCGGTTAGACCGCCCCAAGAGACCGGCCCTGCACCAAACTGCTCAAAATATGCCCGAACCAATTGGAACACCTTCCAAACACTCCCAGGTGCCCAAAGCATGCACAAACTTCTCCCCCTTGTTGACAATGCATGAATCAAGGAAAAATGCGAAAACTTTCAACATATAGCTTCTCAAATATACAAAATTCATCACAAGGAGCTACACAAGTCCAAATGAGCAAGTTAGATACTCGACAGGTTCGTAATGACCTTAACTACGTGATCACCAAGTTTCACAACCATTGGACAAGGCTAAAAAGGATTTGAGTAATTTTGCGAAAAGTTACTCTCTCACATGCAAATACCTAACATGAGCAAAACATATCAAAATGGCAAAGCCACTCAAACTTCATGCTAGGACAGCCATTCTAATCATAAGACCATCATAAACACCCAAAAGCACCTCATGTCATGTCAAAGCCACCGAGCCATGTGCCTACTTCTATGTATGAGACTTCTCATTGGTAGGCATCATGCAACGGTTTAGCACCCAAAGCAAATTAATTTCAGCACATATGACATGGGAACATATTTTCCAAGCATTTTTCATTTCATTTTCAGATTTATGATTGGTACATGAAATGTCTTTGCGACAAAAAGGAACTTATGCCCCTCCACAAGATTAAGCAAGAGGGCTAAACATTCATGATGGCAAATGAGCCTTTGGCCCCATATGATCAATAAACTAGCTATCCAACCACAAAGTAAGCATAGCAAAGCCACGAAAACATGTCAAGATCATATAAAGGCATTTACACATGAGAGAGCATATATGTGACATTGTTCAAAAATTAGCCATCAACCATGGATCATTCATCAAGATCATCAAGAGCTAAGCCAAACTAACCGTAGCATACCAAACAAGCTCACAAGAACATATATAGCAACCCATGGTGAACAATGTATATAGGAGAAGCTTTTCCTATCCAATGCATATGATACAAAATGCATGCAATCTAAGATACAAGGATGCCTATACATCATGTTACATATGCAATGCCAAATGCAAGAAATGCACAAAAGAAAGCTATACATATGCTACAACGGAGCTCCCACACACAAAGCTCAAGAAATCAAACACACACCAAGTTCCCCCCGCAAACGAGTGAAAGTTGCTTGATCTAGGGGTTTGGTGAAAATATCAGCTAGTTGGTCATGTGTGGGTACATGGATCAAAGCTATCTTCCCTTTCTCTACGTTGTCTCTCAGAAAATGGTACCTCACTTCTATGTGCTTGGTTTTGGAATGGAGCACTGGGTTCTTTGCAACGCTTATGGCACTGGTGCTATCACATTGAAGTGGGACATGGGTATACTCCTCACCAAAGTCACTCATGGTGTAGGTGATCCAAAGGAGCTGAGAGCAACAACTAGCAGCGGCAACATACTCGGCCTCGGTCGTGGATTGAGCAACACTCGACTGCTTGCGGGAAGACCAAGAGACCAAAGAGGAACCCAAAAACTGACAAGTCCCAGAAGTGGACTATCTATCCAACCGACACCCGACAAAATCCGCGTCTGAAAAACCATGAAGCGCCAAAGAAGAGGACACGGAGTACCAAAGGCCGAAGTCGGGAGTGTGACGCAAGTACCTGAAAATTCTCTTCACCGCTTGCCGATGCGAAGTCCTTGGAGACGCTTGAAAACGAGCGCACAGACACACTGAGAACTGTATGTCCGGCCTCGTCGCCGTCAAGTAGAGGAGTGACCCGATCATGCTCCGGTACTCCTTCTGGTCCACATGTTCACCTTCCTCGTCCGCATCAAGAGCTGTAGTCGTACTCATCGGCGTCGTCATAGCCTTGGAGTCCTCCATCTTGAACTTCCTCACAATGTCCTTGGTGTACTTAGCCTGGTGCACAAATGTTCCTTCCTTTGATTGCTTGATTTGTAGCCCGAGGAAGAACTGCAACTCACCCATCATGCTCATCTCAAATTCCCTGCTCATATCATCTGCAAACCTTGCAACAAGAGAGTTAGACGAGCCACCAAAGACAATATCATCCACGTACACCCGCACAATCGGGATATCTCTCGCCCTGCCTCGGCAAAAACAAGGTCCGATCGACCTTCCCCATCTCAAAACCTCTCTCAAACAAGAACCCCCTCAACCTCGCCATACCAAGCTCTAGGCGCCCGCTTCCAACCCATACGCCGCCTTCCTCAACTTGTACACCGGTGGGGGTACTTCTCACTCTCAAAGCCGGAGAGGTCGCCTCACATACACTTCTTCCTCCAACACACCATTCAGAAAAGCACTCTTCACATCCATTTGGTGCAACTTGAACCCTTTAGCCACGGAAAAAGCTAGAAGGATCCTAATCGCCTCCAAACGGGCTACGGGAGCAAAGGTCTCCTCGTAGTCAATCCCCTCCTTCTGACTGAACCCTTGAGCAACAAGTCTCGACTTGTTCCTCACAACCTCACCCTTCTCTCCCTCTTTGTTTTTCCACACCCACTTTGTACCAATCGGCTTACACCACAGGGGGGGGTCAACCAACTCCCACACCCGATTCCTCTCAAAGTTCTCCAACTCCTCATGCATCGAATTAACCCAATTGTGATCGGATAGTGCGTGTCCAATGTCTTTGGGCTCAAAAGAAGCAACAAACGCAAAGATGAGCGAAATGGGAGTTGTTTCGAACCCTCGACCGTGTAGTGCGTTCATTCATGTCGCCGATGATCCTCGAAGTTGGGTGATCCACTTGAACTCGCCGGGGAGGTTCTCGCCTCGAAGCTACCTCCCCCTCAACATCAGCTTCTCCTCGTTCTTGATTTGTCGTCGTAGGTGTAGCAGAGGGTCCATCCATCATCGTAGTCGAAGTAGTGGGTACATGTTCAGCCGGGGGAACCGTACCGCCATCCTCATCATCACCATGTTCATGCTCCTCCTCCTGAAAAATCTCCTCGCCAAGCTCATCATCACCTGCACACTCAAAGACAAGCTGACTACGTGGCTCTGTCTCGTCGAAGGTTACCTCGCAAGTCTCCACGATTTGGTTAGTTTCAAGATTGAGCACACGATATGCTCTAGAATGAGATGCATAACCAAAGAAAATGCCGTCGACAGACCTAGCCTCAAACTTATCCAACTTCCTGCCTTTCTTCAGAATGAAACACTTGCAACCAAAGACATGGAAGTGACTCACCTTGGGTGTGCGACCATGCATCAACTCATAGCATGTCTTCTTCTTGTGCACTCTGAGATATATCCTGTTCGACACATAGCACGCGATATTCACCGCCTCAGCCCAATACCTCCTCGGAGTCCTATGCTCATCAAGCATCGTCCGAGCCATCTCGCACAAAGTCCTGTTCTTTCTTTCCACAACACCATTCTGGGGGGGCGTATACGGACTCGAAAACTGGTGCTCAAGACCCAAGTCATGGCAAAAGGTTTCAAAACGAGAGTTCCTGAATTCCGAGCCATTATCACTGCGGATACCTCGTATGGCATCCCCGTGCCTCTCATTCCTCAACCTCAAGACTAGATCTCGAACAAAACCAAACGTCTCCCCCTTCTCCTCAAGAAAGAACACCCACGCATACCGAGAATAGTCGTCCACCACAACAAGGACATACCACTTCCCACCCCGCAGATCGCACACGAGCTGGGCCAACAAGGTCCATATGGAGCAGCTCGCATGGACGCTCAGTCATCACATCGGTGAGAGGCGGGTGAGAAGAGGCCACCATCTTGGCATGCCTACACGGAGCACAAACCAACTCTTTCTCAAGCCTCAACCGTGGCAATCCTCGGACCAAATTGAGTTTACTCAAGCGAGACAAAAGGTCAAAGCTCAAGTGACCCAACTTCCTATGCCACTTCCACAACTCACTCGAAGAACCGGCCAAGAAACAACGCTCCACACCCGAAGAGCGAGAAAAATCAGCACGAAACACACGACCCTCGGGAACGACCATACAAACAAGGTCCCCTCGAGAGTCCACAATCCGAGAACCACCGGCCGAAATAACACCTCAAAGCCCTCATCCAACGGTCGGGACACAGAAAGCAAATTGTACCCCGGCGATTGAACAAGAGCAACACGCCTCGCAGTGATCTTGTCACTCACTTTTATCTCACCTTCGAAAGCACACGCCCACGCCCATTGTCCCCAAAGGTGATGTACCTCTTTGTCACCACGGACGAGACTTGAGAACCACCCCCCTGTCTCCGGTCATATGCCTCGAGCAACCGGAGTCAATCAACCAAATGTTCTTCAAGTCTCCCACCTGAAATTCAAAAACAAGCATGTGAGCGAACAAACGACTCAAAGATCGGGGTTAGTACCAAAAGAGGAAAACCAGTGCCGAGCCATTTGCTCGAAAGTGGGGTTAGCACACATCAAGCCATCTTTCCTACCATAGCTATCACCACGAACACCACCTCGGTAACCACTCCGAGGAAACCACCCCTCACTGCCTGGAGGAGGACCAAAACCACGGAAGACAACCCGTGGAACGTCCCTCCTCTCCTTCTCAAAGCTACGACTCCTCCCATCCCCGTAGTGAACTCGAGGGGGAGAATGCCTAGCAACCGACCACCCGTCGTCTCTCCGGACCAACCACCGGCAACTCCACCTCCGGACACCGAAATCTCTCGACTCACCACCTCGAAAACCACTCCGCCCAGAATTCTGGGGGGGGGGTGGTTAAACCGCCTAGCCAGGCCGGTCTAACCGCCCCCCTCTGGGTTGGGCCGATCTGACCGCCTAGCCAGGCTGGTCTGACCGCCCCCTCCAGACCTGCTCCTCGGCTGCGGGAACTCGCATCTCCCCATGCCGGAACACTTCTCACCACAGCCTTACCCCTGGGCAGTGGCATAAGAGGCTTAGGTACACCATGGGAAGGGTTGTACCTATCCTTGTTCGCCCACTCCTTTGCCATCCTCTCTTCCCGCTTCCTCTTGAAGCAAAACTCATCCTTGTGACCCTCTTTCCCACAATGGCCAAAACGGAACCTCACAAGCTTAGGTTTTGGCTTGGATTGTGGCTGCTCGCTTGGTTTCTCTCCACTCAACTCCTCCACCGATTTCTCCTCATTTGCCTTCTCACTCACTTTCCCAAAGAACACTTTCCCGGAAGTACTCACAAACTTGATAGGCCTACGGAGATCATTTGTGGGTGTAGGGAATATAGGTTGAGCTGGGGTTGTGTCTAGTCGATTCCTAAGATGGTTGGGTTTTGGAGGGAAATCATTTTTGTGGTGGGTTTTTGGTGGCTCTGGGATATTCTCTCCACTTCCCTTACCAACCTTGTTTGCCCCAAGTCCCTCACCATCCTGCCTCTTAAATGCCTCGATCATCATCCTCAACTGAGGCTCATGACCAAACAACCAACCGATCAACTTTCTCAAGTCATCATTCTCATCCTGCAAACGATCCACATAATGTACAAGTTCCAAATTTTTCAAAGAATGCATTTCACAGGTAGAGCATGATGTAGGCATGGGTTCCTTCAATTTAGCCTCAAGAGAATTAGTGTAAGCATGCCTCGTCAACAGCGCCAGCTCGTCCTCTCCAAGGTCATCAAACTCCTCATCTGGCACAGACATCAAAGAGAAAAAGGAGAACATCCTGGTGGATGGGTTAGAGTTAGCCTTTCCTTTGGAACCACCAACGAGGGCAAGACTATGGGAATCAGTCGGTCCCTCGAGCTTGGCAGTCATGCCCCTATCCACCTCAGCCGACTTGAGCTTCGAGAACAGCTCGTTCACCGTCAGAGTGTCATACTTCTCCGACTCGACTATGGCCTCGAACTTTCCGCCCCATATCATACGATCCAAAGAGTGTAAGATCTTGATCGCTCTATCATGATCATCGTACGGGAGCACGTCCACATGGGCCCTCATGTTGTTCACCACCACCGTGAACCTCTGAAACAAGGCATCGATGGACTCACCGTGGAGATGAGTGAAGTTCTCGTACTCTCTCCGGTAGGTCGCATACATCCGTGCCTGAACCTGGGCATTCCCAACATGAGCCTCCTTCAACACCGCCCAAATCCTACAAACCAAGTGCTCGGTGTGCACCCGATCGAACTCAGGCTGACACAAAGCACGAAACAAGTAGTCGACCGCCTTATTGTTGGCGTCGAATCTGTCCCTCGACCCTGGAGCGAGAAAATCCATCGGCTGGACATATCCTGTGTCCACCGTGACATCCCACAGAGTCTGACCCTTTCCGCGGAGGAACGCACCCATCCGCTTGCTCCACATCTGGTAGTTCTTGCCATCGAAGTGTGGAGGACCCGAACCCCGTTCCTGGTATGCCATCCTTGGATCTTAGACTGGTTAGAGTCAACAAAGACCCGAACCGGCTCTGATACCACTTCAAGGACCGATTAGGCGACCAGAGAGGGGGGGAGTGAATGGGAGCCGATAAAAATTCTTCTCGAGGGAGATTGAAACTCGGACAAGATGAACTAGCTCGGTCGAACCCCCGAAATCACACGCTTCGCACTTCAACCTCCCGTTTGCCAAAACCACGTAGCCACTGGAGTGCTACTGGTCCTAGGAACAAACTCCACCAGCAACCACAACACACACGCAGCACCGACAGCGGAAACAACTCGAAAGCCGGCTAACCAAAGGGGGCGGTTAGACCGGGTATAGGGGGCGGTTAGACCGCCTCCACCTGGCAACCAAGAAATCCTCCGAAACGCCTCTTTCGAGCACCAAAACAAACCACGGTTTCACCAACAGAGATATCTGGTCAGGGCCATGCAAGCTACCAGAAAATCTTGGTGAAAACCAAAACTTCACCCAAGGGCCTAGGGGCGGTTAGACCGGCTACCCAGGGCGGTCTAACCTCCTGTACCCAGCAACGAACTCCAAACAAGAACACCTAGCAAACTGCACGAGAACGATCCCAAATTTCACCCAGACGCTCCTCTGATCAAGGCGAACAAACTCACAGAGGAAAATCCGGTGAAACAAAACTTTGACCCGGAAATACCCAGGGCGGTTAGACCGCCCCCTGTAGGCGGTTAGACTGCCCCTTCCAGAAAACGAACCCGCGGGTCAAACCTCAACTTTCTCGCGCCCGATCTCCCGAATCACTCCACGGATTGCAGCAAAACTTCGAGAATAGCTGGGTTACCTCCTGGGCAACCTCTACCTCAAAGGAATCGACCCGAAATGCTCACAATCAAGAGGAATCGAAGAAATCGCTTCTCTAGGTCAAGAACTCGCCCAACTCGAGAAACCACCAAATCGAGTCCGATTCAAAAGGGATTTGGGGGCAAAGTCACCAGCTAAAGAGGCACAAGAACCTCATACGTGACACCCACCAAAACCCCCAAGAAATCGTCCTCAAAACACCGCCAAAAAGAGCTCCGAAAATCAACACAAAAGAGACGGGAAAACCACCATGATGAACAACGCCAAACCTTCTATACATGCCATGAATGGTTCGTACAAGGTCTAGCTTGCCACCCAAACATCCATCCCTCTCTCTAGATCTCACATGAAGCTCTCAAGCTAGCCTTCTAAAATCCTAAGGAAAATGGAGAACGAAAATGGAAAAACAAATGAGCTAGGGTTCCAAGAGTTGGTCGCCATCCACCCATCTAATGAGTATATATGGAGGCACCCAAAAGACTAAACTACCCTTCACTAATAACTAGGGATACATGCCCCTCGAGGGCGGATTTGGAATTCTTGATGTCTTCACCATCGGACGGATGCCGGCGACCGCACCTGCGTAGCCTCGACGCAAGCCTTGCGATCCCGACACGTGTCCTCCGCTTCGAAGCTTCTCGGCGCGGCGGCGCGGGCGGTCGGACCGCGCCCCCGGGCGGTTAGGCCGGCCCGGGAGATCCGACCCGGCCCCGGGCGGTCCGACCGCCCCTCGGGGCGGTTGAACCGGCTCGGGTGGCCGCACCCCCTCGTCGAGTCTTCGGCCTCGGTTTTGTGGCTCAACCGAGTAACCCAGTGGTTTTCTGGTGAACCACTGCAAACCCCCCGAACTCGGTGTAGCCTCCGCCAATCTCCACTCATGACTCGGCTCCCACGTAGTCCCGGCTCGAAATTGGTTTTGAGGCTCTACCAAGAAACCGTCCACGACTTCATCTTGTTGTTCATGCCACCATGCGGCCCGCACTTGACCCCGCTGGCCACCGGGTCCCTCGAACGAAGCCTACTTGTCTTCTCCACACCTGGAGGCCTCACCGGCAACGACCTTTCGCGCTTGTTCTTCACCTGCACCAACACGAGTCAAGCCGCAACCTGCACCTGCAATACTTAGCCAAGAATCAGTCCACACAACGTTGTCAATCACTCATCACACAAGGAAGCGACCATCCATCGGTCCTCGAACCACACATGGTCCTCAATGTTCTCCAACACCTTGTCTATGATCTTGAACTTGGTGACGGTGTCCTTGTTGGTCTTAGCTTGCTCGTCCATGAACTCCTTCAATTGTATACGAAGCGGAACCGCATTAGGAATAGATGAGCTTGCATTAAATTGAGGTCTACCTTGCCCGTAGCGGAAGTTCGGCAATTCTCCCTTCCTCATGTAGTCGAGCGTTTTGGCTTCCTCCGGACAATCTTTGCGAACATGGCCATACTCTCCACATTCTTCGCATGTGGACCTTGCTTCGGTGGCCTTCAAGTCTTGAGCCTCTTTCTTTTCCATCTCCATCTTCTCCAACCTCCTCATAAGCGAGTCGATCTTGCCTTCAAGTATGTTCTCCTTCTCCACTTGCAAGACTCCCTTTACGTTCCCCGCGGGTTGAACCGGATGTAGGCGCCCGGATGACGCCCATGTGTCATTATCCGCGACCTTCTTGAATAGAGTGAAAGCTTCCATCGGCGTAAGTTCGATGATGGTCCCGCCGATGCAGCGATGATCCTCACGCCGATGCATCGATGATCGTCCTAGACGCCATGGTGAGTCCTTGATAGAACTTTTGCACGAGGTCTTCTTTCGGGAACTTGTGATGTGGAACTGCCCGAGTGTACTCGTTGAAGCGCTCGAATGCCTCCGAGATAGTTTCCGTAGGATATTGAACAAAGGTGGCAATCTTATTACGCAAACTTTGAGTTTTACCCGGCGAGTAGTATTCCTTCATGAAAGCCTTCATCAACGTGTTCCAATTTTGCACCGTCTCCGCCGGTTGAGAGTGGAACCATTGCAAAGCCTTCCCGAGAAGTGAGAACGGAAAAAGCCTTGCCCTCATTTGATCTTGAGTCACCCCATCCATGTTGAAAGTCTGACATAGTTGAATGAATGCTTGGAGGTGAAGGTTCGGATCCTCTTTACCGGTGAAGGGTGAATGTTGCACCATGCGGATTGTTGAGGTCTTGATCTCGAACGATCTTCCGATCTCCTCAAGGTTCAAGATTGGTAGGTCGATGATGTCCAAGGTGCATAGCTCCCCAATCATGCGCTCTTGCGGTGGTTGGTCACCCATCGGTGGAAGTCGATTCTCCCGAGGACTTTGAGGTGGTGAATTCTTCAGAGATTCCTTCGATCCTTTGTCTTCCGACTCCGAATCTACAAAATCCAGCTTTTTAGCTTGATGTGCTTCGCATCTCCTTAGCCTGTAAAGTTTTTCTGGATCATCCACAAAATTATCGGGTTTGTTGGAGAGGTAGCCGTCCATCTCCTGTTAGGGTTAGCAATAAACAAAATATGCAAAAACTAGGAAGTAAAAACAAATCCATAAAAACTAGGGTTAGACAAACTAGATTAAATTTATTTTGAGGATGCTCAAAGTTTAGTAGATGCAAAAAGAAAAACTAAAAGAAAACTGAAAATCACAAAAAAGGCAATAAAAAATCAAATCTTGATCACTTGTTCCCCGGCAACGGCGCCAGAAAAAGGGGCTTGTTGACGGTTAATAGTTGTATCGAATTTCGTTTAGACTTGCAAGCGGACAAGTCTCCCGTCGTAGTCAAGGGACCCTTCTTCCCTCGAGTGGTGAACCCAAGGTATCGAATACGTGGAACAAATGTGTGACGCAAAAGTTGAACTAGTAAAGCCAAGTAACTCCAATCTTCGGTAAAAGAGAAACCCTAATGCATCTAGGTAAAAGACACGAAACTAATCTAATCTACTAAAGACCGGAGATAACAAAGTAAGATTGGGTAGATAAACCGATCTAGAGAGATCGGGATAAGCCTTTTGTTGAAGTTCCAACCAAGAGAAGAAGTAGCAAATCGAATCTTATAAGAAGCCTCTTTAAACCGTGGTTTCCCGTCCAAATCCGAAAACATCCCCTTTCGGAACCCCCGTTCTGTCACAACGTATCCCTACTCATGCGGGGAGTCTAGGGCGAGTCAAAAGACAAGTCAAGATTCTTTCGGAAGATCCAGCGTGTACCTCTAGCCACCGCGGCTACAAGAACACCCTATGTAATCTATCTCGAGAATAGAATTGGAATAAGCAAACCGATCGAAAAACGAAATGTTCAAGGAAACACTTGATCGCTAAGAATAGATTCAACTTGATAATTCAACTATGACAATGATACATACACAAGATCACCACCGGGATCATTCCTTGATATTGCTTCTAGCTCCGGGAACTCCGACGTGGTCTTCCGTGCAAGGTTCCCACGTCGGCTAGGGAAGCCCTAGTCAACTAGCTCGACCCTCTCCTCTCCGGGATGGTGTCCCTCTCTTCTCTGCTCCTCGGCGGCCGATGACGAATTCCATCCTCCATGGCTCTCGGTCACGGGGCTATAAATAGCATGATTGGCGGCTAGGGCAAAGGGGAGCATCACTGGGCCCTGGAAAGGGCTGGGCCGGTCCGAGGCCTCCTTTGCTCTATGTCGGTTCCCTTGCTTCCTGGATCCTTCCTCCTTCTGCATGTAGGCCCTTAACGTCAGTTTCTCTCCGAATTGGACATAACTCCTTGTATTACAAGATTCGACACTTTTCTGGTTAGGTCCTCGGAGTTTGTCATCTTCTCGGGTTGAGTCCCTGGCTTCTTGGAGTCAAGTTTGCTTCATTGCATGACTTGTACGGGCTTCAAGGTCTTGTCATAAGGTGTTTGATGAACTTATCCAAAAAGTCTTGCTTTCAACGCTAAAACCCTGCATAAACACTAAACTCCAAAACCGACATGCACACATGAACTTGTTATACCACGGGGGTTAGTACCAATGGATAAGGTATAAAACTTATGCCAACACCGAAGGTAAACTCATGGCTAGGTTGATGGATTTTCACCGTCAATACCTCCCTCATTCATCGGCTTGGGCGTCGCATGCTGCGCACCATGTGGGAACTCCTCGACATCGCGAGCAACCACACTGACGGCGAGGAGGCAGTGGCCGCGATGCTCAACACCCCGCAGGGCAAGGGGAAAGATGTCATGGATCATGCCGAGGGAACGTCCTCGCGTTTCGAAAAGAAGAAGAAGAATGACAAGCGCCGATGCGACGACAACTTTGTCGCGACGGTGGAGCGCAAGATGTCGCGCCCAAAGGGCAACTCGGGCAAGCCTGCACCAACCATGGACCACTTCGAGAAGCTCCTAGATGCACCGTGCCCACACCACGAGGCCTCCGTCAAGCACACACTTAGGGAGTGTCGGCTTATGAAGAACTACGTCAAAAGCACCCTCAAGCCGAAGACGGCGGACCATCCCGACAAGCAAGGCCCCTCCCACGACAACAATGATGGTGTGGGGGGCTATGTTCCCCGGTGAGACGGAGCGGTGCATATGATCTTCGGAGGGTCACCGGCGAGGCCCTCGAGGCGGCGCGAGAAGCTCATCCGGCGTGAAGTCATGAACGTTGATGTTGCGAAGCCGTCCTACCTAAAGTGGTCGGAGGTTCCGATAACCTTTGATCGCAAGGACCATCCCGACACCGTCCCCCAGCCTGGATCCTACCCACTAGTGGTAGCCCCCCTGTTCAAAACCAGAAGGATCTACAAGGTCCTGATGGATGGGGGAGCGGGATCAACGTGCTCTACGCGTCAACACTTGACGAGATGGGCATCCCGCGGTCCACGCTGAGGCCGTCGACGGCGCTATTCCATGGGGTCATAGCTGGAATCGAGGCGCTTCTCCTCGGGCAGATCGATCTACCCATCATATTTGGGGACGTGTGGAACTTCTGCATAGAAACCCTCACCTTCGAAGTGGTGGGGTTCTCGGGGACGTACCATGTGATCCTCGGGAGACCGGCATACGCGAAGTTTATGGCCGTGCCTAATTATACGTACCTGAAATTGAAAATCCCCGGGCTGAGGGGTATCATCACAGTAGGGCCTACGTACCAGTGTGCATACGAGTGCGACGTTGAGTGCTTTCAGTTCGCTGAAGCAACTGACCGGTCCACGAGGCTCCACGCTGAGCCTCGTTCCAAGGACCAGGACGTCCCTGAGTCGTCCAAGCATGCGGCCTGTTCCTTCAAGCCCGCCAAGGACGTCAAGGATGCGGTCGTCTCCGACGATGGCCGCAAACTCCGTATCGGGACGATGCTCGATCCTAAATAGGAAAGTGTGCTCGTCGACTTCCTCAAAGTGAACCTCGACGTGTTTGCATGGAAACCCTCTGACATGAAGGGGATCCCGAGGGTGGTTGCCGAGCACAAGCTCAACATCAAGCCGGGATCGAAGCCGGTCAAACAGCGCCTACGCCGCTTCAACGACAACAAGTGCAAGGTGATTGGTGAGGAGATCTTGAAGCTCCTTAGTGCAGGGTTCATCCGTGAAGTCCACCACCCCGAGTGGTTAGCAAACACAGTACTTGTAAAGAAGAAGAATAAGAAATGGAGGATGTGTGTTGACTATACGAGCCTTAACAAGGCATGTCCCAAGGATCCGTTTCCTTTGCCTCGCATAGATCAGGAAGTCGATTCAACGGCATAGTGCGAGACCCTCTGTTTTCTAGATGCGTACTCCGGGTACCACCAAATTGCGATGTGCATAGCGGACCAACTCGCAACCTTGTTCATCACACTGTTCGGCGCGTACTGCTATCAAATGATGCCCTTCGGGCTCAAGAATGCGGGCGCAACTTTCCAACAATGCATGTGACGCGTCTTCGGGGAGTTGATAGGCTGCATCATAGAAGCGTATGTCGACGACATTGTAGTCAAGTCGAAGAGAACAAGGGATCTGGTCCCCTACCTCACTGAGGTCTTCGCAAAGCTACGACAACACGGGGTGAAGCTGAACCCCGAGAAGTGCGTTTTCGGGGTTTCGAGGGGAATGCTCCTCGGCTTTGTCATGTCGGAACGCGGCATCGAGGCTAAACCTGAGAAGATCTCGGCCATCATGGACATGGGGCCGATTAAGAACCTGAAGGGCATACAACGCGTCACAGGCTATCTCGCAGCCTTGAGTCGCTTCATAGCGCGGCTCGGAGAGCGCAGTCTGCCACTGTACAAGCTGATGAAGAAGTCCAACCACTTTACGTGGACCCCCGAGGCGCAAGATGCACTTGATTCACTCAAGAACCTCCCAAGAGTCCTCCGATATTGACTACTCCGACCACGAAAGAGCCAATGCTTCTGTACATCTCAGTGATGACCCAGGTCGTAAGTGCGACTTTGGTGGTAGAGCGGGAAGAGCCGGGAGGTCCCAAAAGGTGCATCGACCAGTGTACTTTGTCAGAGAGGTACTCTCCAACTTCAAGACGCGCTTCACACAGATGAAAAAACTCGTGTAAGCGATCTTAATGACCAAGCGCAAGCTCCGACATTACTTCGACGTGCACCCCATCACTGTGGTGTCCAAGTATCCACTTGGGGAGGTCATCCAGAACCCCGAGGCCGAAGGAAGAATTGCTAAATGGGCGCTCGAGTTGACGCGGCAAAACATCACGTATGCTCCGCGTAGCGCGATCAAGTCCCAAGTACTCGCAGATTTCGTGGCCGAATGGACGGAGATGAGGACTCCATCAGCAAAAATCGAGCATGAGACCTGGATCATGTACTTTGATGGCTCGGTCAAGAAGGAAGGAGCCGGAGTAGGCCTAGTCTTCATCTCGCCCCTGGGCATGTGCATGGAGTACATGGTCCGACTACATTTCCCGACGTCAAACAACACCGCCGAGTACGAAGCCCTGATCAACTCAAAGTGGATCGAGGCTCGACCCATCATCAACATCCGCTCCGAGGAGGCTGTTTCGTTCTTCACCGACATCATCTACCGTTTCGACATCCCCAACACGATCATCACCGACAAAGGCACCCAGTTCATGGGGAAGAAATTCCTCAACTTCTGCGACGACTGTTGATGTAAAATCTGCACCTTACGCCAAGCACACAGCAAGCCGAACAAGCTAGCTTCACACGCGCAAAGACTCTAAGACGTTCCAGTCAATTTTTCCTGAAAATTAACAAAAGACAGAGTAGTTAAATTCCAAAGCTTGGAACTTGCCGGGTGGTACCAGACAGTTCCATATTTGCGGCTAGAGAGCCAAGTGAGATGACATATAGCTATAGAGAGCTATCTGCCAGCAAACTAGAAATCATTCGGGAACTTCAAAGCGCGAAAAGTAACATAGTCGAATGGATGATGTAAGCATGACGATAGATCGGTCTTTATTTGGATAAAATGCACGTGCGTAAAGCCATGACCGATCCTCGCGATAAATAACATTAAACAATAAATGAAGTAAAAGCATGATCACAAATATGCGATAAACAAGCATGCATAGGCCCAAAACACTAGTCTACCGCATGTCTAGATACTTTAAGACCCGTCAGGCATGATATCAAACAAATCTATCCACCGCATGATACAAAATCAAACCACCGTCCACAAATAGATCTATCCACCGCATGATACAATCTAAATATGGAAAGCTAAAAGCATACAATATTTAAAGCATAACTTATGAACACGTTTCACTCGTGAACGCATAACCGAATGCGGCTGAACAGCCGAATCGGGGTCCATGAAGAAAGAACGAGCATTACCAAACAAGATAAATCTATCAGATTGGATTGGAATCTAATCCACCGGATGACTAGCTCCAAAACAACCCAAAAACCTGCATCTACCGCGTGATACCCAGTTCTTTCAAGGTTTATACAAGATTTGGTAAGCTTGAACCCGCAACACGTGACAACCTAGATCGATTCGGTTTCGGCTATCAGGGAGCATGTGATCCACGTGCTATTTAAGCCAAGGGTACGAACTCGATTTGCATAAGGATCATCAGAAGAGATAAAGCCAATCCAAACCAATCTAGATTGGGCAAAGAAGTGTTACATGAATTTAAACATAAAGTAAAAACTCAAAACAACACGGGGTAACTTAATGAATCTATTGAATCTTGCCAAAATGCAATAGAGCCGATAACTAGCTTCAAGCTAGATCTTAGCCTACCGCATGGCTCATGATCTAACAAGAAACCCTCTTGAACCAAGCTTGAATCTACCGCATGACACTAAGCATGGTAACAAGACTACTTGCATCAGATCTAAATCCACCGCATGATACTAGACATGATACAAGGTTGCCGATACTCACGGAGGTCGACGGATCGATGAACCCTCTCGAAGAACTCGACGACACGACAAAGGACTCAAGGGTTTGGCGTAAAGTCGGTTTGTATTGAGAATGTTTCTAATGAAAATACATACATTCAGGGTCTATATTTATACCCTGTCACAACATGACTTCGAATGGATTTGATACCTAATTTATCTCTAAATGCAATCGCTTATCCATCCATTCGTCCCTTCCACCCGGGCCACGTCACCATGCAATCCCGCAAAATCAGCGCAACAGTTTTCTTGCCGAACGGAAGCAAATTGCCGACCGCGGACTCTTTTGCCGAATTCTTCTGAAGAAACCTTCCTTTTTCCGGACGGACTCCTCACCGCGTTGGACCCACAGGTCAGACTTCTTACCTTACCAAATTTTGGCGTTAACATATGCCCCTTCAATTACGGGATAAAAGTGATTTTATTCCGGAATTGACTCCAGCCACCAACGTCTTGAATCTGTTCAACACCTATTCTCTCTCTTCGCAATCCGCCGGAGTCTTCGTCTAGATCCAAACCCTAGATCACCTTTTCCTGAGCTCAAATCCTCAATGGCAGGTCAAAATCAAGCTGCTCAGGTAAATTCCTCCTCCATAAGCTTCATTCGGCACTCAACTTTTCGATTTTTACCTGAGATTTATTTTCCGCCTTCTTCCAGCAGGAGCTTTCCACTGAGCTTCTGATTCGCACTGAGGCCAATTCGACGTCTTATTTCCTTGGTCCTGTGGGAGTTTCTGATCCCCGCGAATTCATCGCAGCCGAATCCCAAAGAATCCCTTTCAAAGCGGCTTTAACTAAGCCTTCCCTGTGGCAGGATGCTTTCAAGAACTGGCCTTTGCCCCCAATTGCTGGCTGGAGGAATTGGTATAAGAGGATCCTTGCGGACAACAGTGTTAAGACCCAAACTTGGGGCACTCTCCGGATTGCTCAATGTTTGGAGCTCTCTTTGGCCAAGACCCCGAAAAACGAAGACCTCCTGATAGCCGCCTGCCATTTTTGGTCAAATGGTGTCAATGCCTTCCTTTTTGGTCACGGCCCAATGTCCCCCACTCTGGCCGATGTATACATGATTACCGGCCTTGATATTTCAGGATCCGTGCATCACTGGGACTACAGAGGTTCCACAAGACAAACAGAAGTGAAGTCAGGGAGTGGATATAAATTTTATATCCAGAACCACATGAAAGATGGCCCTCTTGGTGAAGTTGAATATAGGGCCTTTTTGAATATGTGGCTGTGCAGGTTCATCTTCTGTGGTAAAGCCAATGAGCCCACTCTGAATCATATTGTAATGGCTACACAATTGGTGGGTGGTAAGCGCATTCCCCTTGGAAAATACCTCCTGGGCAGTGTATACCACATGCTTCATCAAACTGTCACCCAAATGTACACCAGCCAGAAGATAGCATGTGTCAATGGCCCTTGGTGGTTTGTACAGATGTGGCTGCAACTGCACATGCACCAGATCGTTGATATTGGCCTCAACAACCGGTTTTTCCCTTCATCCAGCTATCTTGAAGGGGAAGTTCAGGTTACCAGAGGGTGCCACACCTATGGAGAAGCTGCTTCAACTGTTCTCATTAATCAGAATGTCAGCCAGCTCTTTGAGCTTTTCTTCAAAGGCTTCCCCAACCCTCTCTGGCTTCCTTACTTGGACAATGATAATTTAACCCTCCCTTGTGAATTCTCCTTTGAAGCTGGACGCCAAGATGGAAGGTTTCTGGAAATCTTCAATATCCTCATTCATCCATGCCTTCTGCCAGCTGAATTTAGTGGAGGGAGGTTAAACCATAGCACTTATGAATACTACCAGCCAAATATGATGGCTCGACAACTTGGATGTGGCCAGATGCCCCCAAGACTATTCCTGCATGAATTCCTCAAACCCAGAGAGGAAATCAAAGAACTTACTCAATCCAGCAGGGTTTTTCAGTATGAATGCAGTCCAACTGTTTACACCTGGCCTTTCACACCTACAACAGTAGCTCACCCCACCTTCAACTCTTGGTGGCAAGAATTCCATGACCACATTTTTAGTGAGCCAGTGCACTCTTTTTGCACAGAGCTGATGCCTGATTTTCAGCCAACTTCAGAAGTAACATGATTGTCCTTTCCTCCAAATCAGACATTTCCTCCTCTAACCATGATCTTGATTTTTTGAGCCTTTTGCAGAATACAGTGCTTACCCCTCGAGCCAGGGCAATTGCTTACAATGCAGTATGCCCAATCTCAGCACTGGGATTTAAATCCCCAACCTTGGCTCAACTGATGGCTAGGTATGCCACAACAGACCCAATTTTGTCCAGTATTACTGCTAACAAGAGGAAAGGCCTGTCTCTGATCGCACCTCCAATTGCCAAGAAGAGGAGAACTGTCAAGAAAGTTCTTATTGAGGTAGAATCTCCCCTTTCTTGATCACAAGATTATCCTTTACTGATAAATTCCGTCTTATACAATTTTCAGACCAGAACCCAGCAGCCTTCAGTTTCAGAACCTGCCAATGCTCCATCTACTGGTATGATTTTCGTTACTCTTTCTTCAAAGATCAACACTGGCATTTACCCCTAATCTAGTACTTGCAGAAGAAACACTGGTAGATCATCCTGTGGATATCCCTGTTCCTCAACATATAAGTCCACCAAGGGCTGAGCCACCTGCCCAAGTAGAGATTTCATCTTCATCAGGGACTCAATCACCCCCTGCTCAGACAGAGACACCAACCTCACCAGAGATGAACTTTCCAATCCAGCCAGAGTCTTCAAGTCCTTCAAGGGTTCAATCCCCTATTGGCCAGGCAGAAACCCCAACCTTCGCAGAGGTGACTCTATCTCCTCTCCAGCCAGAAGATTCAGAATTACTAGAGACTGCACCAGCACCTTCTCACACAGAAGCCTCAGCTTTGCCAAGAGCCCCTCCTTCACTAGTGGCTCCAGAAATCGCCCCTGAAACTGAACAAAACCCTGTTCCAGTTCAGGAAGTTAGGCATGAGGTAAACACTTGCACTTAACTCTGTTATCTTCTTCATTTCCCAACACTCCTGACTCGGCAATGTTACTCTTTCAGGATCAAGCTACGTCATCATCAAACCCGTTAATGGAGAATAATCCAACTGCCGAGACAAGGGAAGGAGGGACTCAAGCCTTGTCAAAGGAAGTACAAGAAAGGCTCAAGGAAATTTTTGCCTGGCTGCAGAGAGACGCTCGAGATCAAATCAGAGATCTCGATCATTTCGAGGAAATGCTTGGACCCATCAGCCAAGAACTCCCTGAGGACATCAAGACCTCTCTTGAACCCATCTCTGGTTTGGATGTTCATTATGTAGCCATAAGACAAGCTCTGAGGAATGTGTCTTCCCGCCCAGCTGTTGAACAAAAGAAAGCCAAAGCTGAACAAGCCGTGAAGGGAGCACAATCTCAAACTGAGAATCACAAAGAGATATTGGCCAATCTGCAAGCTGCTCGTAAATTGAAAATCGCCAGAAAGGCCACACTGGAGGAAGAGCTGAAAAGTTTATCAGCGGAAACAGAGGCTGATGACAAGAGGATAGCCGAACTTCCTGGATTGATAGGGAAGATCCAAGAGGAAGCAGCATCGGCCATAGCTGAGGTGAATCAATGTGACGCAGAACTCACCATCCTGTCCAACGCCCAGCAAGATTATCAAGAACGGATGGAGAACATTCACCAAACAACATCGAACGCCTCCAATGTAATTGCAAAGTATTTGAACATTTAGCTGTATTGATCGATGTGTAACCGAACTAGCCATTCTTGCAACATTTGCCTTTTTATAAGTTTGCTTTCCCTTTTCTTGCACGACCTTGACTGCAACGCTGAACGACCCATTCAGTAACCAGTAGTCAAGCAGTGCCATACCCGAACGACACCTCAACTGTAACTTAGCCGAGTCAGTCAACCGAATGCGACTCAGCCTTGAACTCCAAACGACCCGACGGAGGATTGGTCAAGGAAACCTCTCCACCTTCCATGTTTCTTGGGATACGGGTCACGATCTAAGGACACGACCTGAGGCCACGATCTCTTTCACCAGGCCTATAAATAAAAACCGTAGGTGCCCCCAGCTATTTACCAAGCCTTTAGTCTTCAAATCTTCGCCAACCTCAAGCTTTTCTTCCCAATCGCCAACTTAGCCCCAAAAACCAATGGCGGGGAGCAACAACAGGCGTCGCGCCGCCGACGAAGCAGAAGGGAGCCACGCCAGTTCGCGTCGGAGGCAATGATCGCCATCTTTTTCTTTACGATCCGTCTTTGATTCCCTTTCGTTTCTGACGATCACCTCTGTTTCAGGCTTATTCAATGGAATCCATCTCCCGCGCCGGCCAATCGCCTCGCCGGGACGACTCGTCGGAGTCGACCGCTACTCCCCCGTGCCCTACGGGGGAACTTGACGCTCTCCGCTTCAAGGCGGAACTCGAGGTGGCCCGGCCGCGAGCTGGAAGACGTCTCCAAGAAGGCTGGTATAGCCGAACTGGAGTGGGAGGACCAGCGCAAGCAGCTGCTGGCGACCATCGATGGTACGGCCTTGAAACTGCTCCCGAATCGAATCTGGCTTCTGATATTAATTGCCATCACCTTGTACTTTGCAGCCCGCAACGCTGAGCTCAACCAGCTAAAAATGCTGGTGGAGCAATTGGCTGACAAGGTGAACGCCCGCGGAGACACGCCGGCGGAGCGCCTCGCCGCGGTGGAAAACCGTGTGGACGAGGTGGCCACTCACGGCATCCGCCTGGGCACCACCTTGGGCCTGGCCGCCATGGCGACGCACACCGGCGTCGACTACTCCACCAGGCCGCGCGGCTTCCAGGGCGGCGCACCAGAAGACATCGACGAGATCGAGGTCATCTTGGAGCGCCTCGACGGCCACGGCGACGCCATTGCCGAACTCACTCATCCCCAGTCTGTGCTAAACAGGCTCTTTGATTAGATTGTACTAGGGATGTTTGATTACCAGCAATAAATAAAGAACTTTTAATTCTCGTGCTTGTATTGCGATGATTCTTCCGTGTTTGCATCTGTGAATCTTGTTTCTCCTTAAACGCATTCGGGAACTCGCTTGATCCGAACACGCAAAAACAGATGTCCCTTGGCATAATACCCGCAGAAAATCCTTGATTCGGCAATCCATAAGCACTGTTCAAATGAAAACCCTTCGCATTCGGGAGGAAACCCTGCCGCTTGGTATTCCAATAACGCACGCCAGTTAGTCATCACTCCCGATGCACTCTCTCAGTCAATAAAATAGCCTGCTGAGATGCCCTGCAAATCCACTCGCACACTCATCCATCACTTCTCATCTTCTTCCCTGCTCTCAGAAGAAAAAACCCCAAGGCCATGGACAAAGGCAAGCAGCCCCAAAAGGACAGCATCCCAAAGAAACGCACGATTCGAGAGTGAGTTTTCCTGTAACTTGCTTCGTGCTTCCTTATGTGATCTCGTGTTTTACCTCCTCTCTGTTTTTTTTCTTTTAGCCTTGATCTGCTTCCTGAGGAAATCATTGGGACCGAAGACATGCCTGAGTACATCTCCTCTGATTCTTCTCTTGAAGCAGAGGATGCTACGCCCGAGCAGAGAATCAGCCGTCAACTGCGCCGCCGCGTTCGGCACCTGGAGCATGACCTCTGGGACATCACCGCTCGTTGCCAGGCCGAACGCGAGCGTCGCATGGCTTTGGAGGCACTAGTAGGAGGTGAATATCTTCAACTTCTTCTTGACTCCGTGCTCACATCTGGATCTCTGCCTCTAACGACTACTCCTCTGTCCCAGATGTCTCTGATAAGTACAATAACCTGAAAGCGGCTTGGGACAGCTTGGTGGAGGCAGCAAACCATGGTCATCCCCACGGCTTCCAAGTTGCCGTCACGGTGGTCCTGGAACAACTGAAGAGGGAGCAACTGAAGAAGCAAAGAAAAGATTTGAATCACACTTTCGCTTCTTACGCCAGGCCTTCTGCTTTCCACCTCCTCGTAGTCCTGATCGCCAGGGTTGTTAGATGCAAACCTGCAAGAAGCATTTGTAATGTAGTTTCATGCTAAGGGCAATACATCTAAGTATTGGCCATTTCCCTCTGTTTGGGGATTTTTTTTTGTTCTAAAGGCGGCCTCATTCTTGAGCGCCGGCTATCTCTGTATCAGATGCATGTAATCCCAATGCTTGTGGTCAGCGATCGATTTCAATACTAGGATAATACTTCTTCAAATATCTTCCATTTATTGCGGTGGAAAATTCTTCTCCTAGTAAAATCTTCAACATGTAGGCATTACCGGGCACGCATCTGACTACCCGAAAGGGTCCTTCCCAGTTAGGAGACCATTTGCCGAATTCACTGTATTTGGTTCCAATCGGCAGTAAAGCTTTCCAAACCAAATCCCCTTCTGCAAATTGCTTGGCTTTTACTTTCTTGTTGTAATATTTTGCAACTCGCAGCTTGTTCTTTTCGATGTTTTCCAGGGCCCTAAGACGGATCATGTGCAAGTCTTCTAACTCATCCATCATTAAGCCATTGTAATCTTTGGAGCTTAAATCTTTCTGCAAAACCACTCTCCTAGAGTCTGATTGTATTTCCCAAGGCAAAACTGCATGGTGCCCATAAACCAGTTCATAAGGAGATGTCTTCGTGGCTCCATGAGGGTCCATTCGGTAAGCCCATAAAGCTTCACTGAGTACCGAATGCCACCTCCTTGGCTTCTGGTCGATCTTCTTTTGTATAAGCTTGATCATGATCTTATTAGAAGCCTCTGCCTGACCATTAGCATGGGCATAATAGGGAGAAGAATTAAATAACTTGATCCCCATGCTTTCGGCAAACTCCCTGAACTCCAAGGACACGAACTGGACTCCTTGATCAGTTGTGATTGTTTGAGGGATTCCAAACCGATAGATGATGTGTTCCTTAACAAACTCAACCATATTTTCTGACGTTACCTTCTTCAGTGGAATTGCCTCAACCCATTTGGTAAAGTAATCTGTTGCCAAAAGCACAAACTTATGCCCCTTGCTAGATGGTGGATTAATCTGGCCAATCAAGTCTATACCTCGGCCCCCGAATGGCCATGGCTTGATAATGGGGTTTAATGCCGATGCGAGAACTCTTTGAATATTTCCAAACCTCTGGCATTCTTGACATCCCTTGTAATACTCAAAGCAGTCCTCCAATATCGTCGGCCAAAAGCACCCAGCTTGCCTGATAACCCATTTCATACGGTAGGCCGATTGGTGTGCTCCACATATCCAATCATGTACTTCACTCATCATCCTTTTAGCTTCTTCTGGACCCAGGCATCGTAGCAACACCCCATCTAATGATTTGTAAAACAAATTATCATCCAGAAGAACAAATTTTATGGCCTTGTACCTAAGCTTCCTAGAGACTTTTCGGGATGGATCCTTCAAATAGTCAACGATCTCTTTTCTCCAATCATCTTCCGCAAGATCCATTCCCAGCGCACATATCTCTGTGGCAAATTCTTCTTGATTTTCCTTATAACCGGAAGCGCTTTGAGCCAACCTGTTTTCTTATTCATTGTGTTCCCTAGGAACATGCTGTAGAATTACCAACGGAAAACTCTTCAAGATTTCCCTGCATTCTTCGTAGTAACTCCTCAGCGCATCACTTTTACATTCGTACTGGCCGTTCAATTGCTTTATAACCAACTCTGAATCTCCATCAACCTCAACTGAAACGGCCCCGGCTTATCTCAAATATTGAAGCCCCCGAAGCAATGCCTCGTACTCGGCCTGATTGTTTGTAACAGTGGGCTGGATAGGGATAGCAAACTCAAACATCTCACCCCTGGGTGAAATTAATAAAATCCCTACTCCTCCACCTTTACCACATGATGATCCATCAAAAAACAAAGCCCAAGGAGTAATTTCGAGCAAATCAATTGATGGATCACGATGCTCAGTTATAAAATCGGCAATGATCTGACCTTTTATAGCTTTTGCCGACTCGAACTTTAATTCAAACTCCGATAAGGCCAAGATCCATTTTCTAATCCTGCCATTCAAAATTGGCATAGATAACATATGTTTTATTACATCAAATTTGGAGTATACAATGCATTCGGCATTTAACAAGTAGTGCCGAAATTTTGTACACGAGTAGTACACGCACAGGCACAGTTTCTCTGCAGCCGAATACCTGGTCTCAGGATCAAGTAATTTTCGGCTAAGATACGCCACTACCCGCTCCTTTCCTTCGAACTCTTGAATAAGGGCCGATCCAATGGTTTGGGTATCGGCCGCCACGTACAACTTGAAAGGCTTATCCAACTGCGTGAGGGACCAGATCGGTGGTTCCTTCATATATTGCTTGATCTCGTCAAAAGCCTTTTGTTGTTCGTCGCCCCACGTGAACTTCTGATCTTTCTTAAGCTTCAGCAATGGAGAAAATGGCAAAACCTTTTGCGACAGATTTGAGATGAATCTCCTTTTTTTGAACGAAAACCGTGGGGCAACACCCCCCGGCAACAGGAGAAATATATTAAAAGAGGTGGCAAAGTTACAAGAAAAAGGGACTTACAACCGGCCCAACCAGAGATTAGGCAACGAGAGGGGACTAAGCAAAGAGAGAAACAACAGATAAGACTACAGGGGCTAGGCAGAGAAAGGAGGGGGCAACACAGCAACACAGCAACAAACTACAGAGCACTAAGCCATAGTTTGATCGGAGGGTGAAGGTCTGGCTTGATTCTACAGAGATGATCTAGAACCAGAGCCTTGAAATTGGCCTTCCAGACTGCGAGGTGCGGAGGCTTACTGTCAAAAATGACTTCATTTCTCTGCTTCCAAATACACCAGGCACCAATCATAAAGATCTCCATGAAGAAAGGGAGTCCAAAATCAGATTTGGCTTGCAGGATCTTCTGGTGAACACTTAGATTTTCCCCCCAAACAACACCCAAAGCGAACCATCTGTCAACAGCAGCAGGGCAACTGAAGAAGAGATGGGCAGCAGTTTCTTCCTCACTGTTGCGACACATTACACAATTGTATCCATCTTCCAACACTTTCCTTCTTCTCAAAATATTCCTAGTATTCAGCCTATCATTGAGAAGCAGCCAAGCAAAAAACTTGATCCTCGGGATGCAATTGGTTTTCCAGATGTCAAGAATTGCCTTACTGGGCCTGAGTTCCCTAAACTGATACTGATAGAAGTTGCTACTCAGAAATCTTCGCTGCCCCCAAATCAAATGCCAAGAATCCTTGGAACCAGGGCTGATGGGAGGGAGGTAATTGAGAAAGGACTGTAACTCCAGAAACTCATTGTAAGCAGCTCTGGTCATGGGGATCCTAAAGCAATTCAACAAGTTATCAGTCGACCTCAGAGCAAACAGAGAAATGGCAGGATCTCGAGCAAAAGGCAGAAGATGAGGGAATTTCTCAGAATGGATGACCCCATCGATGATATCCTCCCAAAAACTGACAGTGTCCCCCCCGGATTGGGTTACAAATGGCAACACCTCTGAATTGAGTGTGAAGCCGAAAGATGTCCTTCCACCAGAAGGAACCCCTCTCTCTTGTTAGATGGGGAACAGTGTTGTTGTAGTATTTCTGCCAGATGAGAGCCACCCACTGAATGTCTGCCTTACTGTAAAATTTATGCAGCTGCTTGAGGAGAAGAGCATCATTCTGAATGCTTAAATTGACAACTCCAAGCCTGTCGGTGTTTTGGACCGGCAACCTACTACGGGGAGTACCCGAAGTAGATGAATGTGACTCGCCGAGATCGGTAACTCGAAGGAAGAGGCACGCGACACACGATTTAGACAGGTTCGGGCCGCGAGGTGCGTAATACCCTACGTCCTGTATGCTGCGTAGCTCTGGATTGATAGGGCACGATTACAAGATGGTGCAATAGTGCGCCGTGGGTTGTAGAGGATTGAGATGCGATGCTAGAGATCGGTCCCTGCCTCGCCTTATATAGTCCGGGAGGCAGGGTTACAAGTCGGAGTAGGGCAGAGTACTAGCCGAGTACGTCTAGGAGACCTCTACACAGCGCGGAACGTGTACAGAGTCCTAACCGAGTACTACTCCTTTGTCGTCCTTGTGCTCCACGCCTTCGCATGCCGTGTAGCGCAAGCCGGTAGTCCCGTGGGCCCACCGAGTAGTCGGTCCCGGTACCCACCGAGGTAGTGGGCCCGGGGAGGTCCATACGACAAGCCCCCGAGTACTTTGTAGTCGAGAAGGATAGCTTCAAGTAGTCTTGACGGCCTCAACAAGTAGCCCTCAAGCGTCCCTGAGTGCTACAAGTCAAAAGTCCTCAAGAGTAGTCGAAGCATCCCGAGGCTGGAATGTACTCCAGCTGATGTTTGAGCAATCTTGAAGTCTTCTCGAGTAATCCCAAGCGTCCTTGAAATCTGCCTTCGAAGGTCTTCAAAAAATGCCTGCCTTGTCTTGAAGCCGGAGCCGTCAAGAGGATGCGATTTGCAGATCCGCAATCCACGTGGAGTAGCCCCCGAGCCTCGAGCCGCGGGCTCTGGCTGAGGTCCTGTCCGAAGTCTTGGCGAGAAAATCCCAAAAAATCAGAGAGAACAAACCGAAGGACACGTGGCACGGAGCCCCCGAGCCTTGAGTCGAGTACTTCCTCTCGAATTGAAGGGTCTTCTTTGGAGAATGTGTCCTGAGATGCTCTTGAGACTAGCTGCGTCCCAGGTAGTCGAGTAGAAGTAGCCGAGCCCCCGAGATGAGGCGCGTCGACTAGTGGAATGCGAAGAGTCACGCGCAGCCGCTGAGTCAGCCACGCGTGGACTTATTCAGCCGCCCGTTATGGAAGCGTTTTGGCTTATAAATACAAGCCGAAACCCTTAGGGGTTTTCACCCAAGTGAGCCGCAGTCATTCGCCACTTGAATCTTGAAGTAGATCCACCCCAGCGAGCGTCGCCGCCGTAGTAGATCCGAGCACATTGCCACCCGAAAGCTGTAGGGTAGCCCCCGAGCGGATGCGAGTGAAGACTCCCTGTTCTTGGAGGATGAAGCCGTCCCCGTCGAAGACGTCGAAGGCCGGCGGGAAGAAGAGGAGCCATGCGAGAGGCCGCCGCGGCCGGCACCGGAGCGGCGCCGCCCACATCTCCATCGCGCGCCGACCCGAGCCGCGAGTGGAAAAAGTCGAAGGTGAAGACCGAAGACTTGTCGACCCCCGTTGAACACGGGTTCATCGGGGAGAAGGAGATCGATATGTGGAGATCCGCCGCAGAGATCCCTATCCAATGGAGAAAGCGCAAGACGAGATCCCGATGTTCTCGCGCTTCGTGGAGCGCGGGCTTGCGCTCCCGGCCGAGCGATTTCTTCGGGGGGCTTCTCGTGTACTATGGCATCGAGTACCTCAACTTGAACCCCAACGGAATATTCCACACTTCGTCTTCGTCCATTTCTCGCGAAGCATTCTTGGGAATCAAGCCACACCGGGTTCTCTTCCGAAATTCTTCCGCGTGAAGCCGCAGCCCGCCGCCTCCAACCCCGCAGTAGCTCGGGAGGGGCCGGGATCCGCTTGAGGGAAGATGCCGCCGAGCGCACTCGGCGTACAAGCTCGTGGACTCCAACACGGACCGGAAGACGAGGTGGTTCTACACCACGAACCACCATCCCGAGCCGCCGAAGCCGAGCGGACGGCGGCCCAAGCATCAAGAGGGGTGGAACACGGAACCCACCATGCAAGAGGGGATCCGGCTCCCGGAGTTGCCGGCACGCATCAAGACCCCGCGGATGCGGACCGAGGGCCGAACATGTGGCCTTCGCCATGAAGCGCCGGATCCGGCCCGCCGCCGCCGCGGGATACGATGGGCTTCGAGTACACCGGCGACGACGACACGTCCCGGATGCCGGGGGGCGAGATTGAAGACAACGACATCATCGAGAGGTTGTCGAGGATCTTCAAGGACATGCCGGAGTATACGGCGTGCCCTGTCGAGGAGTACTCCGCCGCGCGCCCACCCAACGAGGTAAGTAGCCGTACCCCCCTCGTCGAGTAGTAGGCGCTTGTAGCAGAGTTGCTGACGCCTTTGTGTCTTTTTGCGCAGGATGATGTGAAGCGGTTTGTCTCCGAGCCGCAGCCACCACCGAGCGGAATTGAGATTCCAACGGTGGAGAAGGTGAAGGAGCGCCGAGTAGTCGGAGACGACGACGATCCCGTCATCGTGGAAGATACCTCCGATGACGAGGAAGACGAGGAGACGCTGCAGGACCGCTTCCAGCTGCGGTCGAGGTTTAGCCGTCCAGGCTTGCCTCACGTACCTCTCATCCAAGACCCTCCGGCTAGCCTGGAGGCTAGCCTTGCCACGCCGCCGAGGAAGCCGCGCAACCCCGCCAAGAAGCGGGTAGCCAAGAAGATGAAGATCTCGGAGACCACGCCTCCGGAGGTAAGTCATTTTGAGCAAAGTAATCGAGTACCCAGTTGATCGAGTACGGTGCTGACGAGTAGTCGTCCTTGTGTGCGTGAGAGGCCGCCACCGCAGCCCGTGGAGGAGGGCGATGAGGGCACGTGGCCCACAAGTGTGGGGGAACCGGCCGGAAGCCGAAGTCCGCCCCCCCACCGTCGAGGAACTTCGGCGCGGGCCGGGGCGCCGCCCCCGCCCCGGAAGGGAGCAGAGTACCCGCGGCCGCCGCCGTTGAAGAGGTGGAAGCCGCCGGAGCGCAGTAAAAGCTTCTGCGCCGGCCGCCGCCGCCGTGGGAGGAGGCGGTAGTTGGAGAGGCGGAGGAAGAAACGCCCGCCGAGGGTGGACTGGTCGATATCGCCAGCATCCTCGGCGCTCCGGCCGTGACTATCGTCCGGTCGAGCTTGTAAGTACCACGCTTTCTTCAGTAGTACTCATTAGAGTAGTCGATCTTGTCTAACGATCCTCTGTGGATACTCGTGCAGAAAATCCACGGACTTGAGCTGGGACGGGGAGGAGCCCGCGCGGCCGGGAGGCAGAGAAAGCCGCGCCGCCCGTCGAGGAGCCCGCTCCAGAGGCCCAAGCCGCGACCGAGCCCCCAGCCGCCGAAGCGCCGCTGCCAGAGGCGGTCGTAGTCGAAGGTGAGTACTCCTCCTGAAGCTATAGAGCCCCGAAAAGAGTAGTCGTAGATGTTGACGCGCGCGCTCCTTGCTGACAGGCGCTGAAGGGGGTGACATCCCTGCAGGGGTGCCCATGCAGGAGTTGACACCGGAAGCCCCGCAGGCCGCGTAGAAGCCCCCGAGCCCATGGGGGAAACCGTCGAGAAGTCCGCCGAGGGGGGGAAGCGCCTACCACGTCGCCGGGGGTTGCCCCGGAGGTGGCGATCCGATCCCCCGAGATCCAAGACGCGGAGCCTATCCGCTCGGCGCCGATGACGGAGGCTACAACGAGTAGCCGTGGCGGGATCGAGCTGCTTGCCGACGATCTCGTCGAACCGGCGGTGTTGGCGCAGCACTTGGAAGCGATGCGGCGAGCCGAACAGTGGATGAAGGTACGTAGCCGTTGCCTCCCGAGTAGTCAATCCTTTGCGTTGAGCACTCTGTTTGACTTGGACTTGTCTTGTGTAGGACGTCGCGGAGCGATCCCGCGAGAAGTCGAATCTACTGCAAGGCTACGGCGACACAGTACTGCGAGCTGAAGCCCTGGAGGAGCAGCTCATGAAGTCGAGGAAGCATGCGGCCGCCATGCAGTCGAAGCTTGACGCCGCCTTCGCCAAGTACCACAACGATGTGATGGACTTGCAGGCGAAGAGCGACGAGCTGGTGCGGAAGAACAAAGGCCTCCGCAACAAGAATAAAGGTATGGCTCTTGACTTGTCGGGTACTTATTGGGAGTCATCAAGCTCTGACCCGTTGTTGTGTTCCGGTGTTGCAGAACTCGAAAACCAGGTGGAGCAGCTGAAAGGCTCGGAGATCAGCATGAAGAATCTCTTCTACCGGGAACAAGAGGCCCGACAGGTACTTGAACTCGACTACAAGGAGCTGGCCGTCGAGTGTGAGAAACACATGGAGTTGCGAATTGCGTCTGACCGGGATCTCGTCAACTGCTACAAATCTTTGCGAAGTTGAACGAGGATCGCGAGGCGCTCCGGCCCGACCGAAGGACCTTGAAGAGGTCGCCCTCCCGATCGCGAGGCTCCCGGTGCCGCACCCGGGCGGCCCCAAGATTGCTCCGTTGGCGGATCGACTTCGTGAGGCGCCAAGCCGGCCGGCCGCCTACGTGAAGCACATGGCCAAGTCAATCCCGAGCAGTGGCCGGCCTTCATGAAGTCGTACTTCCCGAAGGCCCCGGTGGAGGTAGTCGCCGGCGGGGTAGCCGCCAACTGCTCGTATGAGCAAGACGCAGTTGCTGGAGCAGATGGCTCCCATCGCGGAGCAGGTAGCCGACAAGTTGAACCTCCAGTAGCCCTGCATAGATAGCTAGTAGCCGTAGTTGTACAGGAACAATTGTAATGAACTTTTTCATATATCAATGAAATGTGATGTTCCATCAATGAGTACTCGTAGCCGCGATCTCAGAGTGCGGAGCGCCCATCGTGGAGTAGGTGCGAGTAGTAGTACTCGGCTTAGTAGTCCCGTCGCAGGGAGTAGACAGTAAAGAAGTTGATGAACGATCAAACTTTATTACTGAAGAAGTACACCTGGATGGCCAGGGCCGTAATTACAAGTAGTCGCCTGGACCCGAAAGCCGCTTACAGCTGAGTAGTACTGGAGCGGGTGGCCGCTTACAGTGGGTGATCCGTAGGTAGCCGTGTAGGCTGGACCGCAGATCCGTAGGTAGCCGTGGGGCTGGATCTTGGAGTGTGGTCTCTTGATAGACCGCTGCTAGAGTCCTTGATGCTCGTCGCAGCCCAGGGTCCGTAAGTAGCCGCGCGGGCTGGACCTGGAGGAGAGTAGTCCGGAGACTTGGAGCCAGGACCCGTGTGGTCGCTTGCGGCAAGGGGTGTTGAAGTAGTCGTGTAGACTTGAACCCCGGGGTAGTCGAACAGACTAGGCGTAGAATCGACAGAGTTGGTCGACGTTCCACGAGTTGTTGACTTCTTCGCCTTCGAGTGTTTGGAGGCGGTAGGAGCCTGGCCCGGTCACCTTAGCCACGGTGAAGGGGCCTTCCCAGGGGGAGCTGAGCTTGTGAAGTCCTTCCGTGTTCTGGATACGACGGAGGACAAGATCCCCAACGTTGAAGGAGCGTTCCTTGACGTTGCGATCGTGGTAGCGCTCGGATACCCTCCGGTACCTTGCCGATTGGACGAGGGCGGCGCAGCCGAGCTTCTTCGAGGCCGTCGATATCAACTCGTCTCATTGTCTTCCGAGACGCCTTCGTCGTAGTGCTCCACTGCTGGCGAGTTCCATATGACATCGGCAGGGAGGATGGCTTCAGAGCCGTAGACCAGGAAGTAAGGGGATTGCCCCGTTGGCTTGGATGGTTGAGTCCGCAGCCCCCATAGTGCGTTGGGTAGTTCCTTGATCCACTTGCCCCCTTTTGAGTTAGCAGCGTCGTGTAGCCGCTTCTTGAGGGCGTCGAGCACCATCCCATTGGCACGCTCGACTTGTCCGTTGGCCCGTGGGTGGGCGACGGAGACGTATCTGACGTCGATCCCGCTGTTCTCGCAGTACTCCCAGAACTGGTGGTTGTTGAAGTTGGACCCCAGGTCTGTGATGATGCGGTGGGGTAGCCCATAGCGGTGTACGAGTTCATCCAGGAAGTCGAGTACTCGTCGGCTTTGGGGCATGTGACCGGCTTGACCTCGATCCACTTGGTGAACTTGTCGATAGCCACCGCACCCCGTTGAATCCTCCCGGCGCAGCTTGGTAGTGGCCCAATCATGTCGAGCCCCCGGCAGGCAAAGGGCCGGGGTTGGTGGTATGGTGACTAGCTTGTAGGCGGGGACGTGTTGTCGCTTGGCGAAGAACCGACATCCTTGGCACCTCCCCGACGAGTTCTTCGGCGTCGCCCGTAGCCGTGGGCCGCAGAAGGCTCGCCGGAAGGCCTTGCCGACTCGCCGTACGTGAGGACGCGTGGTTGCCGCACGCCCTTGTGGATCTCCTCCAAGATGTCCTTGCCTTCTTCACGAGGTACGCACTTCATGAGTACTCCGTAAGATGCGCCCGCTTATACGCCTTGTCGCCGACGAGGACGTAAGACTTGGCGCGGCGGACGAGTTGCTCGGCTGCGTTCTTGTCGGAGGGGACCTTCGCTCGCCGAGGTAGTCGATGAAGGGTTGCCTCCGGTCCACGTCGATCATCATGACCTCCCTGCCCGGCTGGTTGATGAGCCGGGGCAGTGGTCGGTGGCGCCGGCTCCGGGATGGATGGCGCGTGAAGCTCATGGACGAAGACGCCCGCGGGTACTTGGGCGCGGGTGGATCCAAGCTTCGAGAGGACGTCCGCTGCAACGTTGTTGTCGCGGACGATGTGATGGAACTCGAGACCGTAGAACTTGTTCTCGAGCTTGCGGACTTCTAAGCAGTAGGCGTCCATGTTCTCCTTGTTGCGGTCCCAGGACTTGTTGACTTGGTTGATTACCACTGCGGAATCGCCGTAGACTAGTAGCCGCTTGATGCCAAGTGAAGCCGCGAGGCGGAGCCCGTGCAGGAGGGCTTCGTACTCGGCTTCGTTATTTGAGACCTTCCAGAAGATCTGCAGGACGTACTTGAGTTGTTCGCCCGTTGGAGAGATCAGGAGTACCCCTGCGCCTGCGCCCTCGAGGTTGAGTGAGCCGTCAAAGTACATCACCCAATGTTCTGGTCGCACGGTGGGAGTGGGTAGTTGATTCTCCCGCCACTCGCCATGAAGTCGACTAGAGCTTGCGACTTGATGGCCGTGCGTGGCTTGAAGTCGATGGTGAGGGCGCCGAGCTCGACGGCCCATTTGGAGATCCTTCCGTGGCGTCCGGGTTCCTCGAGATGTCGCCGAGCGGGTAGTCGGTGACGACGGAAACCGAGTACTCCCTGGAAGTAGTGTCGTAGCTTCCGCGAGGTGATGAGTAGAGCGTACAGGAGCTTCTGTACGGGCTGGTAGCGAGCCTTGGACTCTGATAGAACCTCGCTGACGAAGTAGACCGGCCGCTGGACCGGGTAGGCGTGGCCGTCTTCCTGCCGCTCGACGACGATGGCAGTACTGACCACGTGAGTAGTCGCAGCAAGGTAAAGCAGCAGCTGCTCGCCCTTGTGGGGAGCCGTGAGGACCGGTGGCTTCGACAGGAAGTCCTTGAGCTGGGCAAGGGCTTGGTCCGCCTCCGCAGTCCACACGAACTTCTCGTGGTGCTTGAGAAGTCTGAAGAAGGGGAGACCCCGTTCTCCGAGCCTCGAGATGAATCTGTTCAGCGCCGCCATGCACCCCGTCGCCTTCACGGGACGTCCTTGATGCTCGTGGGAGCTTTCATGCTGGTGATGGCGGAGATCTTCTCGGGGTTGGCTTCAATGCCGCGCTGGCTGATGATGAAGCCGAGTAGTTTACCCGAAGGTACGCCGAAGACGCACTTGTTCGGGTTGAGCTTCCAGCGGTACTCGCGCAATGATGCGAAGGTATGTTCGAGGTCGTCGATGAGGGTGCTGGAGTCCCTGGTTTTGACAACCACGTCATCCACGTAGGCCTCGACGTTCTTGTTGAGTTGCCGCTTGAAGCAGGCCTGGATGGCCCGTTGGTAGGTAGCGCCGGCGTTCTTCAACCCGAATGACATGGTCGTGTAGCAGTACGCGCCAAACGGGGTGATGAACGCAGTCTTCTCTTGGTCCTCTTCCTTGATTGCGATCTGGTGGTACCCGGAGTAGCAGTCGAGGAAGCAGAGTAGGTCGCAGCCCGCCGTGGAGTCGATGACTTGATCAATCCGCGGCAACCCGAAGGGGTCCTTGGGGCGTGCTTGTTGAGGTCGGTGTAGTCGACACACATCCTCCACTCGTTCGAGTTCTTCTTGCGGACGAGGACGGGGTTGGCGAGCCACTCAGGATGGAAGACTTCTCTGATGAAGCCGGCAGCGAGTAGCTTGGCGAGCTCCTTCTTGATGGCGTCCCGTCTGTCGTCGGCGAAGCGTCGGAGGTGTTGTCGCTTAGGGGTGGCCTTTGGGTCGACGTTGAGGCAGTGCTCGATCAGCTCCCTGGGCACTCCTGGCATGTCCGCTGGCTTCCACGCGAAGATGTCGCGGTTAGCCCGAAGGAAGCTGATGAGCGCGTCTTCCTATTTGGGGTCGAGGCCGGCCCCGATGGTGGTGGTCTTGGTGGGGTCGCCTGTTCCGAGGTCGACCGGCTTGGTGAGCACCTCCTCGGGTGGCCGAGGCTTGTTGGCGCTGTCAGACTTCTCTGGGATGTCGAGTTCGCTTGTGGCAAGCTTCTTCGACGCGGCGTAGACTTCCATCATCGGGGTGGGTGCTTGATTTGTTGAAGCGATCACCACGGCCTCTGTATCGCAGTCGTGAGAGATCTTCAAGTCACCTTGGAGGGAGAGTACGCCACCGGGACTTGGCATCTTGAGTACCAAGTACGTGTAGTGGGGCACCGCCATGAACTTGGCGATGGCCGGTCTGCCGAGGATGGCATGGTAGGAAGTCTCGATATCCGCGACCTCGAACTTGATGTACTCGGTGCGGTAGTTGTCGCGAGACGCCCCGAAGGTAACTGGCAGTACCACTGAGCCCAGTGGGATAGCCGCGTTGCCTGGGACGATGCCGTAGAAAGGCATGCTGCTCTTGTCGAGCATGGGGGTGACGTCAAGGTTCATCTTCTTCAGAGTTTTGGTGAAGAGGACGTTGAGCCCGCTTCCGCCGTCGATGAGCACCTTGTTGAGCTTAGAGCCCGCCATCGTTGGTTTCGGGACGAGAGGGAAACGTCCCGGTTCGGAGAAGCCGGTCCATTGGTCCGCGCGGGAGAAGGTGATGGGTGTCTCCGACCACCCGAGAGGGGTCATAACCGCCGGTTCAATGGACATTACTTCACGGCGAGTAGCCTCTCGCTCCCCCGCCCGCCGGGTAGTCCGCCGAAGAGGACGTTGACGGCCTTCTCGGGTTCCCCGGAAGTCGTCGCCGTCCTTCTTCTTGTTCTTCTGATCGTGAGGGTGCGGTGGCTCCGGCGTATCCTTAAGTGCATGCCTGAGCTGGTAGCACTGCTCGGTGGTATGATTGCTGTTTGGATGCCACGGGCACTTCTCCTTCAGCAGGTCTTTGAACCCGCCGGAGTTCTTCTTCGAGTTCCCTTTCGGAGGACGCTGGATAGCCGTGACGGTATTGTCTGGCTTGCGCTTGCGATTAGAACCCGAGAAGTTGTTGTTGTTGTTGTTGCGGCCGCCTTGGTTTGGATTGCTGCTGCTGCCGCCACCTTGGTTCTGCTTGGACTTGCCGCGGATGGCGTCGTACTTGGCGTTGGCCTTGTCCTCTTCATCCGCCCAGGACGTGATCATGTCCTTGAGGTGGGGGATGGACCGAGGGCGGCGACGACCGAAGTCCTCGAAGGTACGGCGATGGTAGA
This sequence comes from Cenchrus americanus, assembly GCA_947561735.1. Classification (NCBI taxonomy): domain Eukaryota; kingdom Viridiplantae; phylum Streptophyta; class Magnoliopsida; order Poales; family Poaceae; genus Cenchrus; species Cenchrus americanus. The sequence goes on along the minus strand of OX387239.1, from coordinate 181,100,250 downwards.
GCCCGTCCTGGAAGAGGTCGATGACCTCCTTGTCGGTGACGTCCACGACGGTAGCGCGCTTGTCGAAAAAGCGGCGCATGTACTTGCGGAGGGTCTCGCCTTGTTCCTGCTTGATCATGGCGAGGTCCATGCGAGTACCCGAACGGCCCATGGCGCCTGCGAAGTTGCTTGTGAATTGCTCCTTCACCGGTCCCACTTGTCGATTGAGTGCTTGTCCGGGGCCGACTCGAGCCACGTGAGTGGGGCTTGGTCCGGAGCGTAAGGGGAAGTAGAGGCACTTGGTGTCGCTGTTGCCGCCAGTGTTCTCGATGGAGAGAGCGTAGCATCGGAGCCACTGGATAGGATCTTGCTTCGCGTCATACTTGGTGATCCCCAAAGGCTTGAACTTGTCGGGGAGGAGCAGGTTGCGAAGCCGGGGTGAGAAGGCAGGGAAGCCGTCGCCTTCAGTGGCGGTCGTCGACTTCTTTTGCCGTAGTTCATCAATTCTCTGACGAGCATCGTACCCGCCGTGGGAGGCACCGGAGGCGTGGCTGTGCACGTGGCCGCGGCCGCCGCGGGCCGCCGCCGCCTCCGCCTTTCTTGTTGGCTCCGTGGTTGGAGCCGCCGTCGTCGCCGCCGCCTCCGTCGGGGTCGTTGCCGCCGCCACCGGCCGGGGCACCGGTGGGGGACGACTTCTCGGTTGACGTTGTCCCGCCGTGAGGGTCCGCCGGCGGTGGAGCGTTGGCGATTTGGATCGACCGGGATGTCGCCCGAGTACGGTTGGGACCGGGGTCGGCACTCGCGACTAGTAGCTTCGTTGTCGCGAGGCTTGGCCGGGGGAGGTTGGCCGACTCTCTTGTCGACCCGCATGAAGTAGGCTTCTTCGGCCGAGCTTGGCGATGACCTCCCCGGCTCGTATGCCCCGAGCTCCGGCGTGCGATCCTTGTGATCGACATGAGGCATTGCTCGAGAGTGGTGTGGACTCGCTCTCAACGCGCGCCGAGAGCTTCCGCAAGGTTGCGGATGGGAAGGTTGTCTCCGAGCCGCCGGCGTCGTTCGTTGCGCTTCCCGTTGCGTTCGCGCCGGTGTCCCCGTTGGCGTCGGTCTCGTCCGCGTTAGGGGCATCGGCGGACGCGCTCGTCGCGGAGATGTCCTCCAAGTACTTGTTCCGCGGCCGTGCTCGAGGTTCCCGGGTGTCGCCGGCAGCCATGAAGACTTGACGATCGTGCGTACCCAAGCTTGGCTCGAAGGCGCCACCTCGCTGGTGTGTTTGAGTCGCCTTGGGCTAGTGGCGTTCCCTCCGGAACGGTAGCGAGTCGATGTAGGCGACGTAGCGTGAGTCCTCCTTTGTCGCCTCGGCGGGCTTGCGGTCCGGCCGCAGACGTATCTTCCGCCGGCGTCGATCTTATAACCGGCCCCGCAGGCCGGCCCCGACAAGGGAAGCTCGAGGAGTCATCTTCGGACTCGGCTCCTCGTGTCCGACCCGAAGTCGAACTCGTAGTCCGGGTTCGAGTAGAACTCGGAGAGAGGGTTGAAGTCCGAGACGTGGTTGGGGACGGCGTCGGAGTCCGAGTTGTACTCGGTTGCGGGCTCCTTGCCGGCCCGCGTGGTGCGATGCCTCCGTGCGGGCCCGCCGAGAACGCGAGGGCCACGCGCAGAGCGCTGGCGTGGAGAGGGGACCGCCTGCGATGGCTGAGGAGCCGGCTCGCATGCGATGGCCCATGGCGACATCGAGTTCGAGTTGGAGACGGACTCGAGCTCGAAGTCAGCGTGGAGGTTGGAAAGCGAAATCTCGCCGAACTCGTCGGCGAGCTCACCCGTGACAACTTCGGGAAGCGTCACAAGGCCTGTCCTCGAGTCGGGTTGCATGATCAGGCGGCGCTGGAAGGAGCCCGCGCCATCGCCAGCGGCACCCGTGCGCCGAAGACGAAGGTGTCGCCGCGGTTGAAGGCGACGGCTGGCTTGACGTGAACGGAAGCCGTCGAGTTCGCCATGTGATCTCGAGCGAGAGCCCCTACCCGGCGCGCCACCGTGTCGGTGTTTTGGACCGGCAACCTACTACGGGGAGTACCCGAAGTAGATGAATGTGACTCGCCGAGATCGGGTAACTCGAAGGAAGAGGCACGCGACACACGATTTAGACAAAGTTCGGCCGCGAGGTGCGTAATACCCTACGTCCTGTATGCTGCGTAGCTCTGGATTGATAGGGCACGATTACAAGATGGTGCAATAGTGCACCGTGGGTTGTAGAGGATTGAGATGCGATGCTAGAGATCGGTCCCTGCCTCGCCTTATATAGTCCGGGAGGCGGTGGTTACAAGTCGGAGTAGGGCGAGAGTACTAGTCGAGTACGTCTAGGAGACCTCTACACAGTGCGGAACGTGTACAGAGTCCTAACCGAGTACTACTCCTTTGCTGTCCTTGTGCTCCACGCCTTCAGATGCCGTGTAGCGCAAGCCGGGTAGTCCCAGGGGCCCACCGAGTAGTCGGTCCTGGTACCCACCGAGGTAGTGGGCCCAGGGAGGTCCATACGACAAAGCCCACCTTTGCTTTTAGGTTTCCTGACCAGATCCCATGCAGCAAGATTGTACCTTTTACTATTGAAGTCCTTGCCTCTCCATAGACAGTTTTTCCTGTGTTTATCAATAATCTCAATGACAGTAAGGGGGAGCTTCAGGGAACACATGTAATAGGTGGGGAGAGATGAAATGACCGAGTTGACTAACTGTAACCTTCCAGCATAGGAGAAGAACTGGGAAGAAGCCGACAACCTTCTCTCAATTCTGCAGATTAAGGGGGCATAATCTTTCACTAGGGGCTTAGACAAGCCCATGGGGAGACCAAGATATGTAAAGGGGAAGGAGCCCATAGAACAACCAAAAGATTGAGCTAGAGAGGAAGCTTTTACAGGGGAAACATTAATTGGGACGAGACAAGATTTGTGGTAGTTGACCACAAGACCACTAGAGAGGGAGATGCTGTGAAGAAGTCTTTTTAGGAGGACCAACTGATCCTCATTAGCTTGCATCACCAGGATAGTGTCATTGGCATACTGGACAATAGGGAAGGGTGCATCAGATCTTTGAGGGAAAGGGGGCAGGAGTTTGCCAAGGTGAAACTCTCTGTTGATGACATATTGAAGTAGGTCAGCAGCGATGGCAAAGAGAAGAGGGGAGAGGGGATCCCCCTGCCTGACGCCTCTGGAACATTTAAAATCCTTTCCAGCAGTGCCATTAAGAAGAACTGAGGAAGTGGCAGTGGACAGCAGCTCCTCAATCCACTTCAACCACTTCGGGGGGAAGCCTTTAGCATGAAGCATCTCCAGAATAGTGGAATGCTCAACCAGATCAAAAGCTTTTTCAAAGTCCAACTTTAAGATAATAATCTCCCTACGAGAGTGATGACACTGGTGAAGGAATTCAAAAGCCCAGCCAAGGCAGTCTTGAATAGTTCTCCCTTTGATGAAACCATACTGGTTTTCATTAACAATCTTTAAAGCAATAGACTGAAGTCTATTAGCAAGCAGCTTTGAGATGAGCTTAATGGAAGAGTTTAGAAGAGAAATTGGCCTAAAATCATTCACAGATTCAGGATTATCCTTCTTGGGGACCAAGGTGATAAAGGAGTGATTGATACTCTTCCTTACAAAATTGATCTTGCTGAGTAGTGATTGCAACTCTTTGAGATTGGTTGGAGGGACAACTTTATCAATAGCCTTCATGCTTTTCTTGCCAACTTCAATCCCCCTTCGTGTACCAAGAATCCCAAGAATTCTCTAGCTGATACCCCAAAAACACATTTATTTGGATTCATCTTTAGACCATGCTTTCGGGTGCACTCAAAGGTTCTCTTCACGTCCTCCAAATGTGTGTCATAACTAAGGGACTTGATCACGACATCATCAATGTAAATTTCAACCACTTTGCCGATCAACTCGTGAAAGATGTAATTCATGGCTCGCTGATAAGTTGCACCGGCATTCTTCAACCCAAATGTCATGACTATCCATTCAAACAGGCCTATATGACCAGGGCATCTGAAGGCTGTCTTTGATATATCTTCTATTGCCATAAAGATCTGGTTGTATCCCGCATTACCATCCATGAAACTGATAACTTTGTGTCCAAGAAGCCGGCATCAACCAACAAATCGGCAACGTGCATGGGGTAACCATCCATAGGAGTAGCTCGTTCAAATCCCCGAAATCTATGCGCACCCTCATCTTTCCATTCTTCTTGTAGACAGGGACAATATTAGAGATCCACTCCGCATATCTGCATGGCCGAACGAAGTTTGCATCAAGTAATCTTTCAATTTCTTTCTTCACATCGGCCAATACTTCATCTTTGTAGATTTTCCAGGGAGGTTGCTTGTATGGTTTAAAACCAGATTTGATTGGCAACCGATGCTCAACAATGGAACGGTCCAATCCAGGCATCTCCGAATAATCCCAAGCGAAGCAATCTTTATATTCCTTAAGCAACTTGATCAATTCCTCCCTGAAGTCTGATTGCAAGTTTGCACTGATAAATGTCAGCCTTGGTTTGTCACCGTTTCCAATGTCAACTTCTTCCAATTTGTCGGCCGACATGAATCCTCACCCCAACTTGCCATCAGTTCCATCCACGGGGTTATCCATTAAAAATTGCTATAAGAGCCGACTGCTTGAATCGGCTGTTGATCGCTGCTGACAGGCTCAACATGACCTTCTCCCCAGTCTTTTCTTGAGAAACAATCAATACCCTGATATTCCCAGAACGCTGGTTCCACATTTGCGACGCTCACTGAGTCATCTGCTTGGACCACCTCAATATCGTCATCCACCCATTGAATGAGCTGCTAATGCATGGTGGATGGGATGCAGCAATTGGCGTGAATCCAGTCCCGCCCAAGCAGTAGGCTGTAGGCTCCTTTGCCCTCGATGACGAAGAAGGTTGTGAGCAATGTCTTGGACCCAATCATCAGATCCACGTGGACACACCCCTTGGTATCCGAAGGATTCCCAGCGAAATCGTTCAGAATTATGCTCGTGGGTGTCAAGTCGCCAGGGCCCATGCCAAGTTTCCTGAAAGTGGCGTATGGCATCACGTTGACTGCCGCTCCACCGTCGACAAACATCTTGGTCAATGGCTTGCCATTGACGTATCCTTTCAAGTACAACGGCCTCATGTGTCGATTTTTGGCCGGTTTGTCGAAGGTGGCTTGCTTGGCTAGCACCAGTTGCGCCATCAGCCCCCAAGTTGTTCATCGTCCAGGGACGTTTCTTCCTGCACAACCTGATTAGCAGGAGCCATAAACTCACTCGGCAGAAAATATACCATACATGCCGGAGCCGAACGATTTGATCCTTCAGGTTTGTCCTTTGGACGCCACACCTGTCTCTTCTGGATCCCCGCCTGCTTCAGTTCGCGGTTCCTCAAGCGCTGAACCCTCCTTTTCTGACTCTTTCTCAAACCAGGCGGGCACCATTGCCCCTTTTGCCAAACGTAATCATCCTCGTCTTCTTCCTGATCAGCCCATCTCAGATCAGCTTGCCTCTTCCTGGGGTGATCGATGATTTCAATTTTTTGACGCCGATCCTCACTGGGGTGTATCCTTCCAATTCTTTCATGGACGGATCGGCGATTGGCAGTTTCCTACCTATACTCAAAGTATCTGTCGCTGCACTCAGGGTAGTTTCTCAGCGTAGGAAGCTTCAATCCTTCGTTCCAGCAGTGCCTGAAAAATGCGCACCCCCAATGTGCGCGCTCCTGCTCGCGCGTGTACTGCTCCAAATCTCTCCTGCGCGCTTCCTCTTTGGCCCTGCGTCTCTCCTCCTCATGCTTTTGTTTCTGGTAGCGCTTTTTCTCTAGCTGGCACTGCCACTTGTTGAGGAGGATGCGCGTAGTGACCCGGGGTTTGGCCCTGGATGACTCCCCGATCTCGACATGGCTCTTGAGAACACGAGGGGCTTCTCCGTGAACCTGCTCCAAGGTCACTTGGCGCTCCGGGTCTACTGCTCTGTCTTGCCTCGCCCTAGCTGAAGTCAAGACCTTAACCTTGCCCTTTTCCTCGGCAGTCACCATGTTGACAGAAAAGCTTATCATGTTCTGCGGAAAAGGGTGGCCGTCCAGTTTCATCTTGTTGTCAAACTTGAGATGACCCTCCTGGATAGCCTTCTGGATCCTCATCCTGAAGACCCTGCAGTCGTTGATGGAGTGAGAATTCCTGTCATGGAAGCCGCAGTAATGTTTATCTTTTACTCCATCAGGCCGAAGCATGGAATGCCCCTCAGGTAATTTGATTCAGCCCTCCTTTACCAGGAATTCAAACAGCTTATTAGCTTTAATGACGTCAAAGTCGTATGTGCCTTTGGTCTGCTTGATCCAGCGCTGATTCATGGTCAACGGCTCCTTCCCCCACATGATCTCAGCAGCGGCCACTTCCTGATCATTGTCAGAATCTTCCATTTGATCGGCCTTCTCCAGGAACTGATTGTAGATATCAGCTATATCATGTTGCTTGCTAAACCTGGTGTCTTTCTTAAACCCGTAGGCCTGGTTGCTCATCAATGACAACTTTTGGGACAGCTGACCCAGGTTATCAAACTCCATACCAAATAGCTTTTCCCATACGGCCGGCAGCATCCCTGCAACGGCCATGTCGGCCAACTGATCATCTGGCAGATTCAACGAGAAACACATGCCTTTGACTTCCCTAAACCTCCTGAGGAACTCCAAGGGCGTCTCATTGTGTCTCTGCTTCAGAGTGGTGAGATCGATGAGCTTCTTCTCCATGCTACCACTGAAGTAATGAGCATGGAATTTTCGCTCCAGCTCCCTCCATGTGCTAACTGATTGGGGAGGCAAAGATGAGAACCATTGGAACGCTAGGCCCGTCAGTGACATGGGGAAGTACCTGACCCTGAACGCCTCTTCAGATGAGGCCTCTCCGAGCTACATCAGATAGCGAGCAATGTGCTCCACCGTGCTCGTGTCATCCTGCCCGGAGAACTTTGTAAATTCCGTCGGAGGTTTTACCCTTGGCGGCAGGATCACTTTGTAATACCACTCCGAGAACGGAGGCGTGTAGGTAGGTCCCTGCATTTTAGGTTTGAGGCCGAATTGATTCTGCATCATGGCGGCCATCTTCTGAACCAGGATATCGTCCTCCTGTACGCCTGTAGCTGGGTCGTAGCCCGGATTCGGGAGAGCATCAATGGCACCATAGTTCATCACTTCGTGGTAGCCTCCACCATACAAATTCTTCTGCAATCTATTGCTAGCTGGGGCAATCTTGTAGGTGGAAGCAAGTGGAACTCCAGACGAGCCAAATGCCAGCTCCCCATACGTGGGCTGATATGGGTTCGGCTGTTGCATCGCTGACCCGTACCGCCCCGTGGAGGTGGATGGACCGGGTCGCCCTCCCGCGGCCTCGCGAGGAGGGGTTGAACCGGATGACCTCCGGCCGCCTTGTGGAGGAGGTCGGACGGCTTGGCTTCCAACACTCGCGGAGGAGGCCGGGCCGGGCCGGCTTCGCAATGGCGGTTGAGAACCGGACTCTCCAATCTCCACGCCGCTCCCTGAAGGGGTGCTCGATTGAATACTTGCTCCATGCCCGGGCCGAAGACAGCCACCATCATCTGCTTGAACGCACCCAGGAAAGCTCTATGATGCCTGCTTAGCACGTCGTCCACGGCGTCTCGAAACGCTTGCATGCATTCCTCCCTCTCCTGCAGAGTTGTAGCGTCACTCTCTCCTGGCAATAAAACCCTGTGCATCTCATTTTTGAGGTATGGGACGCCACTCCTGTTCTTTTTAAATGACAACAAGCACTTTTGTTGGAACTGATCCGTAGCATCCTTCAGCTGTTGCAACTGTTCCGGAGAGAGATCCTCGATGTTGACATCCATAATGTCACTGATGTCAGGCATCTTGATTTTCGGCTGTTGGTCCCACTGGGCGTGCCAAAAAGTGTGTTGACGTAAAATCTGCACCTTACGCCAAGCACACAGCAAGCCGAACAAGCTAGCTTCACACGCGCAAAGACTCCAAGACGTGCCAGTCAATTTTTCCTGAAAATTAACAAAAGACAAAGTAGTTAAATTCCAAAGCTTGGAACTTGCCGGGTGGTACCAGACAGTTCCATATTTGCGGCTAGAGAGCCAAGTGAGATGACATATAGCTATAGAGAGCTATCTGCTAGCAAACTAGAAATCATTCGGGAACTTCAAAGCGCGAAAAGTAACATAGCCGAATGGATGATGTAAGCATGACGATAGATCGGTCTTTATTTGGATAAAAATGCACGTGCAAAGCCATGACCGATCCTCGCGTAACATTAAACAATAAATGAAGTAAAAGCATGATCATAAATATGCGATAAACAAGCATGCATAGGCCCAAAGCACTAGTCTACCGCATGTCTAGATACTTTAAGACCCGTCAGGCATGATATCAAACAAATCTATCCACCGCATGATACAACTTGTTTGAAATCAAACCACCGTCCACAAATAGATCTATCCACCGCATGATACAATCTAAATATGGAAAGCTAAAAGCATACAATATTTAAAGCATAACTTATGAACACATTTCACTTGTGAAAGCATAACCGAATGCGGCTGAACAGCCGAATCGGGGTCCATGAAGAAGGAACGAGCATTACCAAACAAGATAAATCTATCAGATTGGATTGGAATCTAATCCACCGGATGACTAGCTCCAAAACAACCCAAAAACCTGCATCTACCACGTGATACCCAATTCTTTCAAGGTTTATACAAGATTTGGTAAGCCTGAACCCGCAACACGTGACAACCTAGATCGATTCGGTTTCGGCTATCAGGGAGCATGTGATCCACGTGCTATTTAAGCCAAGGGTACGAACTCGATTTGCATAAGGATCATCAGAAGAGATAAAGCCAATCCAAACCAATCTAGATTGGGCAAAGAAGTGTTACATGAATTTAAACATAAAGTAAAAACTCAAAACAACACGGGGTAACTTAATGAATCTATTGAATCTTGCCAAAATGCAATAGAGCCGATAACTAGCTTCAAGCTAGATCTTAGCCTACCGCATGGCTCATGATCTAACAAGAAACCCTCTTGAACCAAGCTTGAATCTACCGCATGACACTAAGCATGGTAACAAGACTACTTGCATCAGATCTAAATCCACCGCATGATACTAGACATGATACAAGGTTGCTGGTACTCACGGAGGTCGACAGATCGATGAACCCTCTCGAAGAACTCGACGACACGACAAAGGACTCAAGGGTTTGGCGTAAAGTCGGTTTGTATTGAGAATGTTTCTAATGAAAATACATACATTCAGGGTCTATATTTATACCCTGTCACAACATGACTTCGAATGGATTTGATACCTAATTTATCTCTAAATGTGATCGCTTATCCATCCATTCGTCCCTTCCGCTCGGGCCACGTCACCATGCAATCCCGCAAAATCGCCGCAACGGCTTTTCTTGCCGAACGGAAGCAAATTGCCGACCGCGGACTCTTTTGCCGAATTCTTCTGAAGAAACCTTCCTTCTTCCGGACGGACTCCTCACCGCGTTGGACCCACAGGTCAGACTCCTTACCTTACCAAATTTTGGCGTTAACAACGACAATCACATCCGTGTGGACTGGTCAGCTGTTGCTCACCCGAAGACGAACGGGCAAGTCGAGACGGCGAACGGTATGATCCTGCAAAGCTTGAAGCCGAGAATCTTCAAGCGGCTCGATAAGTTTCGAGCAAGATGGGTGGCCGAACTGCCGTCTGTGTGTGGAGTCTGCGTACTACGCCGAGCAGGGCCACGGGGTTCACGCCTTTCTTCATGGTACATGGCTTCGAGGCGGTCTTGCCAACCGACATCGAATATGGCAGCCCACGGGTGCGGGCATACACCAAAAAAGGGAACCAAGTCACGCTCGAAGATGCAATCGACCAGCTTGACGAGGCGCGCGACGTAGCATTGCTGAGGAACGCCAAGTACCAGCAGGCGTTACAACGCTACCACGAGCGCAACATGCGCCAGATTGAGTTCTATGTCGGCGACCTCGTTCTCCGACGGGTTCAAGCCAGCAAGGACCGACACAAGCTGTCGCCACCTTGGGAGGGGCCCTTCATCATCCACGAGGTGCTCTGACCAGGGACTTACAAGATCAAGTACGAGGATGGGAGGGTCGTCACCAACGCATGGAACATCGAACACCTGCACCCATTTTACCTTTAAGTGAATGTTTAGAACTCGTACGTCAATAAATGCATGTTGTTTACCTCTGTGCACATGTCTCCGAGTTCAAGTTTATATTCAGTTGTGCGCTTTTTTCTTTATGGCAATGCTTATGCTTGAGCAGGCAGCGTCTTTGCACCAAGGCAAAGACGCTTCCAGCTTGGGGGCTACCAAGGGCACAATGCCCTCGTGTCCTCAACGTTTTTTCGAAATTTTTCACAAAATTCTGACAACTTTGTCGAGACCGATCGTATGAGCGAGAAGTTTTTTTATAGAAACTCGAACTCAAGAAAAGCGAAGATGACTGTTTGCGTGAGATGGCGAGTCGCCTATTCGTTCAAAGATCCTATTGCTAACGCCCCCGCGGCTACAGCACGAAGACTTGCGAGTACTTCTCTAGTCTCCGGCTTTCATCCGATCCCTTTCCGAGAACATTCGAGTGACCACCTGGACTCCGGTCCAAAAGAGGAGTTTGCGCAACCAAAACCTCAGCTAAAGTTATCTCCCGAACCTCTCGAGGTCCCGGGGGCTGGAACAAATGGTTGAGCTTAGCGGTTCGAAGAGGCCAAGCCTTACGACTCTTACGCTCCCGCGGATCCGGGGCACGGCTTGACTATTTCGCTTCTCTAAGTTCGATTGCGCGTTGCTGCAGTCGTCCTCGGGCGCTCGGAAGCAGTCGAAAGATAACGCCAGATAAAAAGCCTAGCTACGCGATAACCTGGCAACGTGTTCAAATTATTACAAATAGTTTGTGGCATGTTTAACTCGAGGGCCCGGGAACCCCTGGGGCCTCCGACTCGTTTTGTGGCAGCACTTCCAGATCCTTCAATGCATCATCGGCCATCTTGCGGCGAAGGCGGCGCAGTCCACCTCCAGCTCATCGCACTGATCGTCGGAGATGCCAGGGGCCCAGCCGCCGCTCAGCGCCATGCGGTCCAACCCTTGGTAGTGTGACTGGATCATGATGAGGACCCAGTGCACCACACAACGAGCCGTCGACAGCTCAAGTTCTCGTACCACGCTGGGAAGGCGGCCAACCTCCTCGATCAGCATCTCGGGCGTCCGTGGACCAAGCGACACATCGAGCGCGGCCATGGCCGAACTCATCGCCCTGTCGAACTTGGCGATGTCCCTGATAGCCTTCTCGGCAATGGCTTCCGATTTGCGCCGGGCCTCGCGGGCTTCGTTCGGGGCGGCCGTGTCCTGCTCTCGAGATGGCCGGGAATGCTCCAGCTCGGCCTGGACCTCTAAGGAACAAGCAAGAACAAGGAGTCATGGAGGGCTTGAGAGGAAGAAGAAGAAGAACAGGAAGGCAAAGCTGAAGTTCAATACGTACTCTAGAGCTGCTCCGACAAGTGCTTGAGGACACCATCCTTCTCGATAACTATGAAGATTGCGGCGTTTCGCTCTTGCTTGACCGTTGCCAGCTGCACCACCATCCCCACACGGATCACGCGCGACCCTGCAACCAAGATCATCAAGTCAAACCCCGACAAGGAGCAAGCGCTGAACTAGACAAGAACCGGGGGATCGTCCGACTTACCCTCAAGATCCTGCAACAACATGGCGTTTGAGTCCTGAAGCCGCGATGCTTCCTCGGTTGCCACCTGGAGCTGGTTCGTGACCTGGGAAAACTGGCGGCTCGTCGTTGCCAAGTCTGTCATGGCCATCCTCAACTCACTCTCCAGCTCCAACACCTTTGCCTCGAGGGCTGCCTTCTCACGAGCGGCGGCCTGGGAGGCTTCTCGGGTGGTGGTCTCCGCCGTGTCCGCGGCGGTCTTGGCTCTCTCAGCCGCCTCCTCCGCAGATGCTGCAGCTGCTCGGAGCTTCTCGAGCTTAGCCTCGGTGAGCGCAAGACTCGACGCCAGTGAGTCCCGCTTGGTGGCAGCCGCGGCTGCGGTCTCGGCGAAGATGGCTCAATCTTCCGCGTACTGGCGGGCAGCCTCAAGGGACGCCCGCGCGGATGTCTTGCTCGTCACGGCACCGGTCGCCGCTACCCAGGCCACGACAAGCCGCATCTCCAGCTGGGTCCGCTCCGCACGGAGTTGGCGCACCTCGCGGGTGCGTCTCCGACCTAAAGACTCGAGGGTCTGCAGCCAACAGAATCGGAATAATTGGCGTACCTCGAGAAGATTGCAGAATCGAAAAGAATCCTTGACAAAGAGAACTTACCGAGGTCGCGGGGAGGATGAGCTCGTCAAAGGCACAGCATGCCCAGGTCATCCCATGCTCCAAGGTGTGGCGCGCCGCGGCCTCCTCGTCGCCCTCGAAGTCGGCGTCAAGCCCGGGGGTAGCCTCCCACGAAGTGCTCGCGAGCTCAAGGGTCTGGGCCTCGCCGCCCACTGCGCCTTGTGACAGGGTCGCCCCTGTCTCCTTGGCCTTTTGGATCTCCGGGGTGGTGGCCCTGGTCATCGTCTTGGGGACAGCCGACTCCTGCACAACGGTGGCCAGCTCGTCCAGCACGCGAGCCTCGACGCCCCGCCCGCGGCAAGAATCGGACGGGGCGGCGAAGTCCCCTCTCCTCCGACGACAGTCTCCGCCACGCCAGGCTCCGCGACAGGGGCTGGAGCTTCGGCGGCTTCCACCGACTAGGGAGGCGATGCCTCCCGGCCTTCATTAACCTGCGGCGGCACGGACACATTTGCTGTCAGCTCCACGCGAGCCGCGAGCGCCGCTAGGACCGCATCCTCCACGTCTGTTGCAGTGGCTGAGGCAAAGCTCATACTCATGTAGCGCCTTTGAGACCGACGCGATTGTCTCCATGATCGTCAGCTCATTGAACCTTCGCTCCGCTACCACCTCGTACTCCTTCTCCGGAAGTTAGGGCCCTTCGAGGTCGATTACCCCGACACCGTGGAAGTTGATGTACCGGCACGTTGCCAGATCCATCATCTCCTTGCCCATGAGGGAAACCCGGACCGAAGAGGACTCCGCCACCTCCGCAGTCGGGGGAGGACCCTGAAATTCCACTGCCAGTGAGGGCACCGGCACCTCCACAGCAGGGAGAAGGCTCACCGCCGCCGGTACCTAGGCTGGCTCCGACGTCGGGGCCATCGCGGCATCGCGACTCTCCGACGGTGGGGGAGGCACCGAGTCTTCCTCCAAGACCACCACCACTCCCTCGACGCTCGGGCCAGCCTCGGACAGTGCTTCCAGGGCCACCTGAGTGACAGCCTCCTCCGTCGCCACCTCACCCTCCTCGATGATGATGGCGGGGGCTGGTGGAGGTGGCGTAATTGGTGCTCTCGTCTCAGCGACCACCGATGACTCCTCTTCAGCCCGAGGCAGTGCCGGCTCGACGCTCGGGGGCTGGGGGCGAGGCTCAGAAGAAACCACCCGTGCTCTTAACGCCAGGCGCTTGAGAGGCCCCAAGCTAAGCACGTCGATGTCAGCATGTCTACGAGAAGACAAGTGCCAACATAAACAAGCAAGTCGGAAGAGTCATGACAGACAAAAGCTAAAGTCGGAAACTTACATCTTGGAGCGCACTCGGGTTTTCTTCACCGAGCGACCCGACATCCCCTGCTTGGGGGCTGTGCGCTTCGAGCCCACCGACTCGGGGGCTGCGCGCTCGGAGCTCGACGTCTCGGGAGCTGCTCCGCTTCAACCCGCCGCCTCCACGGCGCCAACACTCTCCCCCATCAGCTCAGGGGTTGTTCCTCCGGCTTGCGCAACGGCCGGAGTTGGACCGTGGCCCCCGCCTGCGACAAGGGACACGTGAACATCCGGGGCTCCGCCACCCGGGATAAGAAACGATTGCAAGCGTCATGGGGCAACACTCGGTTCCACTGCCGGCGGCGCACTCGGCGTCGACACCGAATCCGACGACCTCCCCCGCGACCAGCGCTTCTGCAGGGAGTCGGAGTTGGGGCGGTCCGAGCCGTCATAGAGCTGGCGGATGGACACCGATCGCTCCTCCGACCTTCTCGGAGGATCGGCTTGACGGGGCGCAGGTCTTTCCGGCTCGGAAGCGCCCGTCCCGCTGGGCGCCGCACGGGAGCGGACCGACCGCCGGCCCACTCGGGCAGGGGGAGCCGCCGAACGTGAGCTCGAGCCCACAGTCTTGTCGTGCCCCGCCTCTCGCGGCCGGCGCGATGACGACACTTCAGCGCCACGGGGCGGCGACGATGAGGACGACCCTGACATGTTGCTCCAGTCGACCGCGGCGCTGGCGACATCGCCGCTCCACGACGGCTCAGACGACGGATCCTCATCGGAGGAGATGCCCTACTCCCCCGCCTTCCGCTTCTTGTTGCGATTGTCATTGCAATCACACTTGGCGATCTACGTTTCTTATGTTGCGCCTTACGTGCAACACGCCTCTTCTCCGACGCGGCCTGGTTCTGGTTGAAGATCGCCTCCTCCGGGAGAGGCGCCCTGGCCGGGACGAGGTGGGCGCATTTCAACTGCCGCAACAAGAACGCACCAAGGTCAAATCCGAGAAGATCTTTCCACAACAAAGGGCGAATAAAACTTGCCGAGAAGACGGACAACTTACAATTTTCTCTGTCCCTGCGTTGGGAGCATCAGAAGCATCCGCGACGGCGGCCACGAGTAGGTCGATCTCCCGATCTCCTGCGCCATGCGGTGTCAAACCTCGAGTGGCGACGGAAGCTCTGGCGCAGTCACCGTCCCCACCCATGGGGCCCTGTCGGCGGTCATGTCGCAGAGCCAGAGCGGCCGCCTCCGGAGCGGCACGACTCCTCGGGCGTGGTACTGCCCGACCACCTCCGCCAAGGTGATCCCGGCGTTCCGCAGATGCCCAAGCAAGGCCCAGTGAGACTTGAGCATCTTCTCCTTCTCTTTCTTGGCCGGGCCATCAGCCCAGTTCCTCTGCGACTTCGCAATGGAGCACCCGGTGTACGACGGGAGCGCGTGCTCGGGGTCGTTCCGCAAGTAGAACCATCCCCTGTGCCAGCCTCTGTTCGAGCTGGTCGGCATCATCGGGATGTAGTCATCGCCGCGGCCTTGCTTCGTCCGGAGGTTGGCGCAGACGATCATCGCCGTGCGGGAGCCGTCCCTCAGGCAGATGAACCTGAAAAAGTACTGGAACAAGTGCTAGTGCGCGCTGATGCCAAGGAACCCCTCGCACATCACTTCAAAAGCTGCCATTTGCTGGATGTTGTTCGGGTTGAGGTGCTGAAGCTGCAGCTCGTACGCAAACAGCACCCTGCGGATAAACCTCTCGGTGGGGACGGAGAAGCCGCGCTCGTTGAAGACCACGAACAATACCACGTACCTGCTGGGAGGATGTGGCATGGACTCATCGGCGGGGACGATCCACTCGACAGCCTCGGTGAGGGGAGGCAACTGGCCCGCCTCAATAAGACGAAGGAGCTGGCTCGGGGGCTACTGAGGAGGGCTCGGATTAGGGCCCCCTTCGACGACAAGATTATCCTCCTTAACGACGGCAAAACCGCAACCCCCGAGGTGGAGTCAACTGTTTGCTGGCAAGCGGCTCGAGGACGGTCGTACCCTTGCTAACCACAACATCTAGAAGGAGTCCACCCTTCATCTGGTGCTGCATCTCAGGGAAGGCATGCAGATCTTCGTCAAGACCCTCACTAGCAGGACGTCCAGCCCTTGGCCAGACGGCTGCATCTCCGACTAGTTTCCCACTAGAGGAACCCTCGCACGACAAGTCCTCGCCTCGCATGACAAATCTCCTCCTCGCACGACAAGTCCGGCTCTGACTAGTGCGTGGGCCCGGAGGCACGACTCGAGCGACGCTACCGATGCATGAGGAGGAGCGAATCTCCACGTCACGCGGAAACAACAGCTGGCGGCCATGCAGGTGACCTACCCCGGCAAGAGCCTTAATGCAGGTCTGACAAGCCGCGCAGCCATCACATCGCCATCATCTCCTACTCTGCCGCACGCAAGACTCAACCTGAGGCACTAAAGCACCCTCTACGACGCGCACGAGCTTATACTTAGGCTCGGGCGTGGCAAGCTAGGCAAGCACTCGGGCAGACTAAGACAAGCCCAAACTACTCGGGGAGAAGGCCAAGTGTCCTGGAGGGAACAGTCCAACCCGGCCACGCGGCGGCTTCCCCGACAAGGCATCGCGACTCGGCTTCAATGCACCCCGACGGACAGTGACGTACGACGGGACGTGCCAGCTACCAAGCACTGTAACTCCTTTTTATTTCCCCTTGTACCCTTCCCTTGAGACTATAAAAGGGAGAGGAGGGCAACGGTCACAAGGGTTAGACTTTCATGCGATCAAACACAACCACCCGGGACTTGGGAACGAACTCCCTCTCCCAACCAGCTTGTAACCCCTACTACGAGCACAACTGGCTCAGGAACATGGCTGCAACACACTAGACGTAGGGTATTACTCCTCCGAGGACCGAACCAGTATAAATCTCATTGTCTCCTGCGCTAACCATCCGATCCCGACACGCGATCGATAGAAATTTACTGTCAGCGGTAGAGAACCCCGACAATCCTGATTTATGCTTAGGTATATATTTAAATGCATAGTTCAAATTCAAATTTGTTTGTGGTGAACATATGGGTATTCTGATCTTGATTAGGGTCAGAGTAGCTTTAGACTTGTGGTTGGATGCAGGAGCTTTACCTTTATTTAATTATGCTTATCCTTTAAATTGCATGGCTACGAAATGTAATATTTGCTTTTATAAGTTTTATAGTTCTTTTAATGACCAAGTTGGATCCAATGGTATGTTTAGTGACTTTAGGCCAGCAAGGACCCCTGTCCTTGTTTGTGTAATTTATTTGTGCTTTTACAAGTTTAGATGCATAAGCTTGTTAGTAGGAGTTATTTCAATAATGTGTCCTTTAACCTTGTGACCTTGCAATTGGTTGCCTAGTTTAATTTTAAGGTCTTGTATAGCACCCTTGCTGTTTAAGAAATCAAATTGAAATTATTTACATAGATGTGTACACAATCACTATTAAAAGAATGAATATTGAATCCTCACATGAAATCAACAAAATGAAAGTAAACGATGATTAAATGTTTATTAAGAGAATAAACCTTTGTCTGCAATAACCTTAATGAAAAAGAATTAATAATTAATTGTTTGTTAAGGTGAATATGGCCAACAAGAGTTGGGTGAAATAATTAATCTATCACACCACCTGAACCCTGCATTTCAATCCGTGTAGAACTCCCTGACGGTAACTACGCGCTCGTGCCGGAAGCCGAAGAGGGAGGAGCTGAAGCGGAGTTGCAGTACGTGGAGGTGATCGAAGAAACCGAGGGCACTCAGGCTAACCCAGCTGACGAAGGAAAGCCCCGGTGCATTAACCCAGTGTGTTAAACTCTTATGAAACTATCTATGGATGATTTTGCGTTTACGTTCAGGAGTTAATATGAAACCCTAGATGCATGATCCCTAGGTACCCTTGTCCTGTACTAGTATGATAGGTCGATAGCTGCTATGCTATAGGACCGTTACAAGTCGAGTGATGCTTATCACTCGTGAGAATAGGTTCTTATGTTGGAATCATAAGATCTTCTTAAATGGATTGCTCATGTGGTAAGAGCACGGGATGTGGGCTCCGGTCCAATGGCTTTCGTGGGTTAAGTGTTTGAACGTACTAAGCACTTGTCGGGAATGGGACCAGTAAGCCTAGTACCTTAATGAGGCGGTAAGGGATTTTACCGTCACTAATCTTGGGATGCGTCTCACGGCTAGCTATTGGTGGTACACGTGTGAGTCTGGGTGCCTCGCGGGGTATACCAGATAACCGGTACCAAAGACTGTGGCCTTTTATCCCGAACTAAGGATTTTTGGGAACCGCTTGGTGGTTGTCCTCGCGGGGGCATCCCACCGTGTGTTTAGGTCTACTTTGTAAGGTTTAAATCAACTGGTTGTCGACCTCTCACTGTTATCTGAGACTACTTACTCCACTGGCCATGAGATCACTAATGATGGAAGTTGATGAATATTATGCTTGATTAATGGAATAATTGGATGCATACCATTAAAAGATCCAAAGTTTAGATATATACCATTGACCCCACATGTCATTGACTCATGTGAACCCCACATGTCATTGACTTGTAATGGTATATATCTAAACCTTGGGATCTTTTAATGGTATGATCCAAATTTCCCTTGATTAATTGTACTGCACAACTTATGCTTGCAACAGATTGCTAACATAGAAAAGAATAACCAACTAGAACTTGTGCTAAAATCTTGAAAGTAAGGACATATTCTTTGTTGCTTTTTAGCAAAAGAAACCCCAGTGGCCATAAAGCCTATCATGTCTAGAGTTGGTGAAGTAGTTATCACCGACGGGTAAGTCTTGCTGAGTATTAGTATACTCAGCCTTGCTATAATTTGTGGTTCCAGGTAATGCCTTTGTTCATGTGTGGCCCAGAGAGATCTCGCCCGGCTGGGAGCTAGAGTGAGTGGAGGACGATGAATGAAGGCATCATGGCTGGCCTCCCGTGGTGTTTCCTCGCTCCGTTTAGTTCATTTCCGCTGTTTTAAAAACTTTGAACTGTGTTGTCATGTCAAAGACTTCGGTTTGTAATAATTAAACCATTCGGGGGTAAATTTCGGATGTTAATCATGTATTATCTCTAGTCTCGCCTTCGCGTGAGTTTTAATGCATATATGTCGATCCTTGTTGCTATGTAAGTGATCTACCGGGCGTTAACCCGACAACTAACGACAGGATGATACTTTATTATTGCTTAATGACCAAAGTGGATTGGTTTAGGCGATAGTATGGTATTTTCCTAGGCGGGTTGTCACAGCTGGCATCGGAGCAATTATATGCACCGGAGATTAATTAATAACCTTAATCACTGATTTTTGAATAAAATTTGCCAAGATTGTTTGGATTTGCAAAACACGTTGGTCCGTTAAGGATAAACTAGACCGAGAGGCCCTAGAGAGAATTTTTGGGTTCTTTCAAGTGGCTTATTAATCTATGGTTTATTTTACTAACTTCCAGCACATTTACTTTCTGCAGAACTTACTTTTTGTACAACCCTACTAGTTCATCACGTTTTGCTATAAGTGGTGGTACCACAGGAAAGTCCTGTGAGGGATGGATGGGACCTATTCAAATGGGCACCCATGTCGCGTCTACGTCTTATCACGTTTTGCTATACGTGGTGGTACCGCATGGAAGTCATGTGAGAGATGGATGGGACCTATTCCAAACGGAACCCACCGTCGCGTCTGTCTCGCCACGGAGGTTGGACGCTGTCCATGCAGCGGCTTAACGCATGGATACCGTTTCTATAGTGAACGGTAATGTATGTGGACGCTTCCGTGACGTGCTGGCACGGAATATTCTTTTCTGCAGGTACATAACAACGCTGCGTTAGATGCTAAGTGAGTACCGAGTAGCTCTCGACTAGATATTATAGGGAGAGACGAATAAAAGCCTTACCACCGGCACTTACTTCGAGTTTTGGCTTGATTGTCATGTGAGGACGAATAGAACGTCTTGCATGCATACTAGAAATCGAAACAAATTAAAAATGGACCCCAAAACAGAACTTATATGCTCTCTAAGGAAGAATTTGCTAGTGTGTGCATTCTATAAACTAGACTACCTCTCATGCATAAGTGTTGTGCTGTCCAAATTCTTGTAAGGTTTGTTCGCTCTATTTTTGCACCATATTCTATGACTAATTAGAATAGTTGATCTAAACCAAAGTTGTTCCATATCTAATCTAGTTTTTTAACCGGTCGTACTGATCGTATTGTGTACCGTAAAAAACCTTTATGTTTGATGCAACATTTACAGTGAAACATGCGAAAATAATAACCGCAAACATCGAAAATCAACTATTAAAACATAGGTTGGAGACTGAATGTTTTGTTCTTAGCATTACCGATCAAACAAATAATAATATTTCACGAGTAGGCAAGGCCGCAAGGGGGTACGTTTGGTATCCTGCACAAGGCCGAGCTAAGCTCTCAAGATACAACATTTTCGTATATTCGCATGATTGGTTGCTCAACTTGGGTCGTGTGGTGTGTATACTCCGCTTTGTATCTAGTTTAATCTCAGATTTGCAAAGATACCCAACATACGAGGGTTCACCATTTCGCGGTATACCGGCCGGTATACCATGATTTTGGGGGTTACCCGGCCAGTCCAATAGCTAGACCGGCTGGTATACCACTCGCTTCTCAAACCTGATAAAAGCCTCATATCGGTATACCGATCGGTTTGACTGATATACCGGTCCGGTTTTTCCGATTCAAGAAACCGGCCGGTTCACGGTTTGGTGAACCCTGGATACTAGATCCATGTACGCTTCTCGGGCTCAAGCAATGCTGGTCCAACGCAGTCAAGATGAGACGATGCGAGGATGCTTTGTCCTTGTCTCGGAAAACCAATCGCGCCTCAATAATTTATTATAGTTTATTCGGCCGGTACGAAGAATAATGTTATGTGAGAGAAAATAAATTGAAATACGTCAAAAAAAACTCCAGCAGGTTCTTTGTACACTACCAGTCATCAAAATGAGGGAAAAATTGTTACTGTTGTGGTTCCAACGGATTGCGCAACCGCATCTGCAGTTTGCGGATGCTGCCCTCCGCGATCTCATACCTGCGTATTCTCTTTCTTCACCCAACTATCCCACTGGCCATCCTGCTCTCGCGCCATCCTAGGGAAGGGAGATAGGAGGACGCGGAGCGCCGGTGAGGAGCTCGGGGAGGAAGACCTGCCGCGACGCGACCGCCCGCCACAACCTCGACCTCGCCGTTGGGACCCCACGGCCATCGGCCTCGACCTCGTTGCCAGAGAGGAGGCTGAGGTCGAATCTCGTGCTCGGGGCGGCGGGCCGAGAGGAGGAGGTCGCGCCCGTCGCCCACGCCGTCGTACTCCGCCGCCTGGGGAGCAGGCAGGAGGCCACGGAGCGCCCGCCAGCCACGCCGTCCTCCTCGATTCGTCCCAGTGCATCCGGCGCCGGCGGATCTAGAGCCACGACCAGCCATCGGGAAGTAGGGAGAAGTAGTTGGGATGAGGGATTGTTGCTGGAGTCGGTCTAAGCCGAGTCGAAATAAGGAACAGGTTGCAAGTTGCGCCGGCACGAGGTTCTCACAAGGTTCACGTTGTTCTGCGCCGTCGCCGCGTGGGAACCTGAATACTAGTACGACTGATCTGCACAGCGACCTCCGGCGGGGCCGGTCCGTCCTCGGCGTCTCCACCACCCGCAACGGAATCATCCCGCTGCCCAGCCTGTCGATCCAGCACCAGCAGCTGCGACGCCCGCCCGCTGTCCCCGTCGTGCGTGGAGCCCACAGCCAGAGCCGGTGGTGCGTGCGTTCGCCCCCCTCATGTGCATGCAAAGCCAAATTTGCGACGGCGCGCGAAGCGGCACGCGCACCAAGCAAGCCACGAACAGATCGCATCGCCAAGACGCTCTCGATCCCGTCGAGATCCATAATTATAATTACTGTACAAATCTTATAGTACACACCCGAGTTTTGTATGAAAAACTGAAAAACTTTAAAATATATGGTCCGGTAGGATGAAATTCTTCCGATTCGTTAGATTTTAACTTTGTATTGATCGTGATTCATTAGAAAGATCTCCAGCTAGTTTAGCGATTTTCAACAAGCGCAAATCTTGTGATTTTCACAAGATTCGCTAAACTATTTGCCAAGTAAGAAAAGAAGTGGTCTCCAATAGTTTGGCAAAATTAACTCTCAAAATCTCAAATAGGTGGGCCCCAACTTAATTTCCTGGTGTTTGTTACACATATTTTTTTTGTCGACTTGAGTAGATTTAATCGTAGATGTAGCCGGAGCAATGCATTCATTGAACAATAGCAGGATCTCATTAGTCAAATCGACATTCAGCTACTGTCAGCATCCCATGGACAACACTTTGCATGATCACTGTTTGAGTGCCAAATGCTGTGTCATTGCATCCGTCAGTCATTTTGATAAGAACGCAGTTGCAGGCTTGCAGCTAGCGAACACGTAGCGTTATTCGCTAATTCCTAGCTGACACAAGAATCTGTCGGTCACATTCAGCGCCCTCGGCAAAACACAACTGATGGCAAGTCAACCAACGCGCGAATATATGCGCGTGGAAGGGCCATGAATGCCAAGTTGATAGATTTGCCAAGCCCTTTTGACAAACTATTGGAGTCCATTTTTTCTCCTTTTGCCAAATTTTTATGGATGCCAAGTCAATTTAGCAACCGCTCGTAGATGCTCTTAGATTTTAACTTTGTATTAATCATTCGAGCACGAAAATGATTCCAAAAGAACATGTATCAATTATAAAATTGTATATCTCATCCAAATCTATAATTTTCTTATAAATCTTACCTTTGAGTTCATCTGAAGAAGTTATATTACTTTTGAAAATGCGTTATCCATTAAAGTGAAATCTCTCAAACTTATTAGATCTAAACATTATATTGGTTACTTGAGCACGAATATGATTTGAATGAAAAAAAAATGTTTGAACTATGAAGTTGCAGATCCCGTCTCATCAAGATCCACAATTTTATTTAAACTTTGTCTCCAGCCGAATGATTTAAATATGATAGGGGAGTTACCACAGTACTGCAGTAAACCACCGGTTCATCCCATGATTTTCCGCTACCGTACCAAAATCAATACCTTCGTTTCATCCGGTGATTGAACGCTAGTTTTGCAAAATTTTGTTAGACATAATTATTTTTACATACAAAATTAATAAAAAAAACAATAGCTCAACAGTTCTTCAGCAGCTTCGGCGGAGTCAAAAGCCCCATTTCACCCGCCCCGCCCGGCGCGGCGTGGCGGCTGGCTGGCGTCGCTATCCCGCTGCCTCCCTCCCTCCCTCCCTCTCTCTCCCGGTCTCCCCTCCCAGCTGTCGTGACGTCTCCCTCTTCTCCATCCACTCCCCGTCCTATTTTACTCGCGCAGCCCCCCCCGCCCCGCGCCGCACCTCCTCGCGCGGGTACGCACTCCTCGCAACTTGTTGGACTCGAGGAGCGGAGGAGGGGTGGTAGGCGCCACGGGCAGATTCCCTCGGGGATCTCGGCGGCCGGGAGAGGGAGAGGAGCGGGGATGGCGGGGGACGGCGGCAGCGGGGTGGACTGGGAGAGCCTCGCGGAGGCCACGTCGGGGGCGATCGGCTCGCTCGTCAGCACCACCGTGCTCTACCCGCTCGACACCTGCAAGAGCAAGTTCCAGGCCGAGCTCCAGACGCACAACGGCGCGCACAAGTACAGGTACCGATCCCTTCCTCGTCACCCCCTCTGTCACCGGACCGTGTGCGTGGTCCGCTCGTCGGGAGCTGCGGGGTGTGATCGCGTGGTTCAGGAGCGGAGCAAGGCTCTCCGTCCAGAGGCCGGGCCGCGAGAATTTGGTCCCTTTGGATCTGATTTTGCAGAGGAAGCTCCTCGCGACGATCGGGATTTCCCTGAGCCTGTGCTGTGTGCGGTGAGGTTGATTGCGACGGCCTGAACAGTCCCGCGTCAGTCAGGATGAGGACGCGTTGGTTTTTTTTTTACATTAGTTAGCCCCTAATTCTCTGCGATTGAACTGTCTGCACTTGAAGTTTCGATTTATGCGAGTTTCACCAGCCTTATCTTCTTTGCGTCAAGTTCTGTTGAAAGAGGTAAAGGGTAGACGATTTTTGCTTATAATCTCAGAGCCAGACAGCCGGTAGTATACTAAATTTTGTTAGGTTCACAAATCATTTGGCAAACCTGCCAAATGTTTAAGTGCCATGGTTTTGCGTCGCTACACTAGGATGGTCAAGCAGGGAAAGAGTCTACGCGACAAAAGAAAAGGGGGATAATTATGCATCTGATGTTGTCGTGGACAATCAACACCTATCCTGGGGAAAAACTGCATCAGAATCATTACATTTTTGTGCAACAGACATCCTTTGATATTAACAAGTTGCATTGTTGGGTGAGTGGCAGTTGTTCTAACAATGATGCTGGGAATTCAATTGACTGCAATTTTACTTGCGATTCATGTACACATGGCCTCTTGCTGTGGATGATATTGCTACATCTTGTTTTATCTCTACATCTTGTACTGTTCTAGTTACTCCATTATAGGTACTAAGTGAGTTCAAATGCTCTTTCAGGAACCTATCAGATGTCTTTTGGGAAGCAATTCGTAAAAAGCAAATTTTGTCCCTATATCAGGGTCTCAACACGAAGAACATTCAGTCTTTTATCTCGTCGTTCCTTTATTTTTATGGGTATAGCTACTTTAAAAGACTTTACTTGGAGAAGAGTGGAGCAAAGTCTATTGGAACAACAGCCAACTTGGTAGTTGCAGCTGCTGCTGGTGCTTGCACAGTTATCGTGACACAGGTAACAAATGCTATAGGTTTGCTGAAAATCAATCTTGGCTGCATGATCTTAATTGCGCTTCTCTTCTATTAGCCACTAGATACAGCAGCTTCTAGGATGCAGACAAGTACCTTTGGAAAGTCAAAAGGGCTGAGGGAAACTCTTACAGAGGGTACTTGGATGGAAGCATTTGATGGATTGGACATTTCCATTATATTGACTTGCAATCCTTCTATTCAGGTATTAAACTTGACAAGGTTATTTTACAATGAACATTTTAGAACTTCATATTGCCCATTTGCGCTAGGGTGTCCAACTATATCATTTTTTATATAAGAGCATCTCCAGAGTGCCTAAAAATTAAAAGCCCAAAAGATTGTGTTCGGGACCTAGCCAAAAACTATTGGTAGCAAAAAAATAATAAAAAAAATCCTCCAACAGTTCTCAAAAATATTTTGCCAAACAATTTTAATGGTGTCACATCATCAAGTTGTGGGCCCTCAGGAGGACAACAACAAACGCTGCTTTTTCCTTTGCTGTTTTTTTCTTCTTGCCGTGTTGATTCACGTTTTTATCTCGATCTCCTGCGTGCTTGATCGATCATGGCTTCCTGGTGGGCATCTTCGATTTAGGGGAGAGCATGTGGGCCGAGGGGAGCTTCCGACCTGGATGGAGCGAAATAGGGGCGCAACAACGCTGGGCTGAGGGGTGGCGTTGCTGGTAGCCTCGATTGGCAGAGGCGAAGCACTCATCTAGAAACATTCTGCCACCGCGAGCGCAAATGTACGGAAAGCGAGAAATCACGGGCAACAACAGCAAATTTCGGGATTGACAGCGAACGAGCGCCAGCCAATATCTGGCTCGAGAGCGCTTGTTTGGGTGTGTGGAAAATTTGGGCAGGGGATTGGGCCACTGTTGGAGATGTTTTTTCATCTTTGTACCCAAAATTAATTATTGGCAGAGTTTTTTGGGCACTCTTGGAGATGCTCTAAAGTCCTAACATAGACACTGAAGATTGTGTTGAAAGGATATCATTTAGTTCCCCATCTCCGTGCTACAAAATGTTCTAAGTTTTTATTATCTGACTGAAACCAGACATGTCTTCATCACAAACAAACACAGGGCAAAATGTTTGGGACTATTGATCCGGCCCTGTATATTGCTTCTACAATATTACCATAAATTATCCCGACATTATAATAGGAATGTAGCTATCCTTATTTCCACAAAAACACAGAACCATTTGAACCACAAAAGGAAGACCTCAGATTTATGTGGTTCAATATTTGGTGTGGCTTCTGCAATATTCTGTGTCTAAAGGTTGTTCGAAAATGCATGCAGAATTGCAGACTGACATAAAAAAACTGGCCACAGCACTGGTATATGCTAATTTTTTTGAGATTTTCCGTGCAGAAAACAATACTAGTAGAAGTATTATGAAAAGTTTTTTCAGATGTTATATTTAGTGTTTTTTACTGACATATTTATTTGTAGAAAGTAGTTGTCAAATTCGTTCATGGGAGACACTAATGATATCCAACAGGTATAGAAAAGAAGAAATCAAGTAACTGTCTGATGATTGTTGGTATCTGTATTCTACAGTATACTGTATTTGATCAGCTCAAGCAAAGGATAATTCAGAGGCAGCAACGTAAAAACGGAGGATCAACAGAAGATAATTCCCGAGTTGCTCTTTCTGCTTTCTCAGCGTTTCTCCTTGGCGCTGTCTCCAAAAGTATAGCTACAGTATTGACTTATCCATTAATCAGGTTTGTAAACTTTTCCTTGGCAATTAGAAGTATATTTGGGTCTTAACACCTGCTTTTGCTTGTTAATGCTGTCCGACTATTTATTATCTTACTACAAATCACTATCAAACAGGTGCAAGGTGATGATTCAGGCTGCAGACCCTGATGAAGATGATGAGAACGAGTCAGAAAGGCCAAGGAAATCAAGATCGCCCAAAACGATGCTAGGTGCCTTGCATGCTATCTGGAGCAAGGAAGGCATTCCCGGTTTCTTCAAAGGTCTACATGCTCAGATCCTGAAAACAGTTCTGAGCTCTGCCTTGCTGCTGATGATAAAGGAGAAGATCTCAAAGTTCACTTGGGTCTCACTACTTGCCCTGCGTCGGTATCTTTTCGTTTCTCAGAAGAGGATCAAGACCGTGTAACTGTGTAAATATGTTTAGCTTCAAAACAACTACCTCCCTGGGATGACATGGTACATCTGGGGCTCTTGTACCAAGGAATAAATCTTAGTAGCGAGCAGCACTTCAGAAGGAAAATGGTTTGTTTGTTTTTCCATGTTGATAGCGTCAGGGATTGTTCTTCAATAAGTTTGTTCATTGCTCCGTTTTAGCTATGAATCTCAGCTTCTGAAATGAGTTAAAAGTGTTGCCGGACCCAGAACTGGGCTGTACTTTTACGTTGTATGTTGCCCATAATGTGTAAAATACTTATTTTAATTTTCCCTTTTGAATGGAATCAAATGGATCGATTGCCATTGTAAAATTTTGTCGATCATTCCCTTTGCACTTGAATTGTTTTTTTCCTTTTTGGAACAATATTCAAATGGAATGTCTGCTGCTGTGCTTGTGATCCTGACATTGAATCTCTCACGTGTTGCTGGTGAGTTGATTTTTTTTTGTCGGGGTGCTTAATGACAGCATATTATCATTCTTCACTTTTTTCACATCTGTATTCTCTTCGTTTTGAATTATAATTTGTTTTTACCTTTTTAATTTCAAATTTGGCTGCTTGTCTTATTCAAAAAAAATGTGTAAATATAGTCAAATTTAAGTCTTTTTGAAGAACTTTTATTAATGAAGCAAGTTTCAACCAAAAATGTGATGTTTTGCATAATTTTCTGAATAAGATGAAAGGTCAAATTTGAGTTCATAAAAGTTAAAAGAACATTTTATAGCTTAGGAGGATGCGTGGATTCGTGGAAGGAGTTAAGGAGATATTTTCCAGTTTTTTTTCTTATTTGACATTCATTCATACCTTGGCGAGGACTTGTGGGACCATGGGAGGGGATATTTTCCGTAGTGAAGTGATCCTCCTACGGACATTAGCCAAAGCTCCTTATTTCTAATCATCTCTGTTTCCATATCATGCACAATAACACTAACGACGACTTGGTTACTCAATCATATTGATGTATAGAGAAATTGATTTTTTTTACCATCACCAACATTGACTTTTTTAAAGATTGGTTTAATAAATTTGTTATTTGAATCGTTAAAAAGTTGATATCCTTGCCATTTTCTATTTTACTATTTTAGTTTTCCTTTCCATTTCCAGACACCTGAAAGGACCAAAATCACTGCCCCGGTAGGTCATTCCACGAATTTTTTTATATTTATTTTGTCGTGGTTTTCGAAAAATAAATGGTCGAATCAAAATTTTCGACAAATGTACATCTGGCGTCGTGGCCCACGGTGGCAAGCTCCTGCCGCCGTAGCCCAAGGCGTTAAGTCCCTGGCGCCGTGGGGCATGGCGGCAGGAGTCCGGTTCTTGCGCCAGGGCGGGGCAGCGCGACGCGAGGACCCTGCCGCCGAGCCGCTTGACGGCAGGTCCGTACCGTCGTGCCACACAGCGGCAGGGTCTTTTTTATTTTTTTTAGTTTTTGGTTTTTAAACACTAAAACGACGAATTAATAAGTGCAAGCATAATCACAAAGGAATATGCTAATCAACGACGAAGGAATAGTCACAAGGGAATATACATAATCACAAAGGGAAAAGTTTATACAAAATCATAGTACTACATCTAAATGCGCCGGCCCCTCTTCCCCCTAACAGCTTTAGCGCCAGCCCAGGTGTGGTCCCGGTCGTACGTCCATGGGTCAGGTGCCCTGACGACCCGCGGTCCTAGGTGGTCGGGAGACGGTGTCACCATGGCCGCCTGCGACGAGCCTGCAGCATCCGGTGTCGCTCTGTCGTCCGGTGTCGCTCCGCCGCCCACCGGTGTCGCTCCGCCGGCCGCCAACTGTGACGGCTGAGTCAAAATCGGTGGTGGTTGTGTCAACTGTGACGGGACAAGCTCGTCGGCCTGTTGCGGGGCGCCCTTCATGGTCGCGAGAATGTCGCCGTACCGAATCTCATCCCAGACCAGTTGGTCCTCGGCGGCCGTGTCGAAAGTACTAGGCTGAGCCTGGAACATAGGCGGAGTGGACGACGAAGGAATATCTGTCGCCGGAAGTTGAAACGTCGGCTGTCTGGAACCTCCTAGCGTATACATCGGCGGCGGCGGCGACGGCTGCTGTCGAGGCCTGGCTGTCGGAAAAGGCGGCGGTCGCCCTGTACGATTAGAATATAGTATAATCACAAACCCACAATAATTGCATGCATTAGTTGAAAATAATGTCTACTGAAAGTACCTGCGCCGGGTGGAGCAAACGGCCGTTGCACGTAGGCGTGCGGGCCCTGCGCCTGTGGGTGTTGCTGTACCCTCGGAGCCGACAACCCATCGGCAAAGGTAGCAGGCGTCGGCTGCGAAGCCGCTATCGAGGCGGAGCTCGAGGACGACGTTGGGTGGCGCGGAAGGAGAGGAATCTCTATGGTCCTGACGTAGTTCACGACGGCGGAGTACCTCATGGCTGCAGCGAGGATCCTCTCGTACGTGCGGGAACGAGATCCTCTACCATCAGGCTTTGTGATGGCTCTTCGCAGTCGGGGAATCCCACCGGTCCGCTGAGAATCTGACGGTGAAGAGAGGAGCTGCCAGCTTCGCAGGCCACACAGCAGGCCGATAGCCCATCTAGGCCCATCGTGCGAACCTCCTCGCTGCTGCCGCCGCCGGAGACACCATCGTCTTCCTCGCATGTCTCGGTGCTCAACGGCTTTCGACGGCCTGGCAGTCCTCGCATTCACCGTCGCTTTCGCCGTTCAGTCCTCAACGCTAGTGGCGCCTATGAGGCTGAGTTGCAACAACGAGCGTCGGCCGCCGGCCGGCCTTGATTTCGGGCGCCGCTCACAGCAGCAGTGAGCTCCTCCAGGGTCTGCTGGCATCTATGGGCCTGGAAAAGTCCGAGGTGGAGGCATGCGACACGCTGGCGTGCGCTGATGCCGACCGCGACGGGCGGCTCAGCGTCGAGGAGCTCCTGAGGGTGATATATTCCGGCGCGGATCGACTACCTCGACGGCGCCATCACCATCGTGGAGGATCATGGCCAACCTGCTGTAGGTCGACCCTAAGCGTTGTGTGCACGTCGTGTTCGTCTGTGTATCGAGATCGAAATTAATCAATCAGGAGTTATCTATGCGAGTTTTTGGTGATGTATCTTTGTCAAGTAATTGTTCTGCTGTTCATGTTCATCCATGCCCGTGGCCTGTGCAACTTGTGAATCCTCGACGTTTCGTTTATAGACCACGCCATGGCCAGGTCCACCACGACGCGCGCCGCTACTGGTTGCTCATCCTCGTTCAGATCCTCACCGACTTTCGATCGGCGCGCTGCGCTTGACACGATGGACGCTGGGAGTGGAGCTCGGGGCGAGCTCACTGCTGCTGTGAGCCGCGCCCGAAATCGAGGCCAGACGACGGACGACACTCGTTGTTGCAATTCGGTCTCATAGGCACCGCCAGCATTGAGGAGACGAAAGCGACGGCAAATGAAGGATTGTCCGGCCGCGAAAGCCGTTGAGCACCGAGACAAGCGAGGAAGACGATGGTGCAGTGCCTCCGGCGGCGGCGACAGCAGCTAGGAGGTTTGCACGATGGGCCGAGATGGGCTGTTGGCCAGCAAAGCTAGCAGCTCCTCTGGGCACCGTCAGATTCAGCGGATGGGTGGGATCCCCGAGTGCGGAGAGCCATCACGGAGCCTGATGGTAGAGGATCTCGTTCTGTACGTGCTCCGGATCCCCGAGTGCGGAGAGCCATCACGGAGCCGGATGGTAGAGGATCTCGTTCCGTAAGTGCTCCGGTGCTCCAGAGGCTCCCAAGAGAAGCACCGCCCGATCGCGGTCAATGCGAGCTGCACGACCTCAGCCAGCGTGTCGTGCTGCGCACAAAATTAGAAGCATATGTTTTAATGAAAAGTCATATGAATGTAATATATTTGCAGTATCGTAGTTTACCGCTGTGTCGGCGGTCTGGTCTTGGCGCACCGGGTAGGTCGCGTCCTGTCGTGGTACGAGACATGTGGCGATGGCGGGGTAGCAGACACCTACGTTACCCGCGTCCACGTCCTCGATAGGTACCATTGAAGGTACACTACCTAGGTGGTGGCGTCGTGAAGACGGTGCTCGGTGACGACGTTTTGCTCGTGCGCCGCAGACGCCCACTCTGCCACGTACGGCAGCAGCCTGTTGACGAACGACGTCGCTGCAGGCACGCCCTTACGCGTCCACCTAGCATAGAACATGAAGCATAAAATTATTGACAACTGAATATTTGTAACGGAAAATACTTAAGTGTCAAATGATAGCTCACCATGGCAGGAGCGTACGGCATCCACCGGACCTGGGCATCGACCATCCGGTCGATCTAACCAATGAAGTCTTTGTAGGCCTTCTTCGGCTGCTCCCCAGCCCAAACGTGCTACAGAGAACGAGAAAAGTTAAGTGAATGGAACTACAAAAGTCATAACGCGAAGAATCACGTAAAGGGAGGTCATTACCTTCTGGAGACACCACAGAGAACCCATGGTGGGGAGGTCCGCTGGGTCAGTGCCGTCGGCCGCCGGCTCGTACTCCGAGAGGTCCGTCCTGGGCCGACCGATGTCGAACCGCTCGTGGATCCACATCTAGAGCAGGAGAGGGCACCCCAGGAGGATTGCCTCCCTACTCGTCGGCCTCGTCACTACCGAACACAGCCCCCTGTACGTAGCTGCCAGAACAACGCTGCCCCAGCTGATCTGGGGCATCTGCTCGAGGAGTGCGTCGGTGATCCTCTGAGCCCAGGGGATCAAGCACCGCGACACAGAGTCTCCCGCTGACTCGCAGAACAGCACCCACCCAAACAACCAGAGTAGGTAGACCTCCAAAAACCTGTCTGACGTCTGGTCGTTTGCATCGTCCGCCATGTAGTCAGCCTGCACACACACAAAGGTCCATCGTCACATTCATTTAAAATGCATACAAACATTGAAAATAAGAGTTAGAATCACGTACGCTGAACCGCTGGATCAAAGTCCAGGTGGG
Organism: Cenchrus americanus; assembly: GCA_947561735.1. Classification (NCBI taxonomy): domain Eukaryota; kingdom Viridiplantae; phylum Streptophyta; class Magnoliopsida; order Poales; family Poaceae; genus Cenchrus; species Cenchrus americanus. The sequence continues at coordinate 181,068,634 of OX387239.1, read as the reverse complement.
GCCGTGGGTGTCGACGAAGGGCAAATACGTCGCTAGCGCGCGATCGTTCCGAGGAACGTTCGCGAACCGAGTAAGAAAGTCAGCCTGCCACGTCGCGTGGATGTTGATCGGCCCCATCGCCTGCACAGCACACGGCAATCCTCCCAACATTGCGGCGTCCTCCAGACTTAGAGTCATCTCGCCGACGGGGAAGTGGAACGTGTGCGTCTCTGGTTGCCACCGGTTCATGAACGTGGTGATCAGCGGGGCGTCGTAGTTGAACCGCGTCAACCGCTCCGCCCGGGGAACCTCAGCTCGTAGCTTGTCCCCCTCGACCAACCACACAACAGGGAGAAGTCCTGCAGCGTGTAGCCTAAAATAATATTAATTTACTTAACGCAATTACTATTGTAAAGAAACAGGAATAAATAATAAATATGAATTACGTACTTCGGAATCCACCGCGGGTGTATCGGCAGCAACATGCGGGTCGTCCGACAACGTATCGCACCGAGCGGACCGCGGAGAATAGCCGACACGTACAAGCGGTGGTGCCGGTCTACCGCCTCATCGAACAACTCCGGCCATACGTAGTCCAGCGGTGCAGCTATAACTGCAAAAAAACATAATGTGATCAATTTCCAATTATACTAATTTTCCTAGAAGTTTAAAACAAATTTAAACGAATTATGTGAATTTAAATAATTTTCTACGGATTTTATAGCAATTTAATCAAATTATGTCAATTATAACCATTTCCTAGAAGTTTAAAACAAATTTAAACGAATTAAGTGAATTTAAATAATTTCCTACGAATTTTATAGCTATTTAATCAAATTATGTCAATTATAACCATATCCTACAAATTTAAAAGAAATTTAAACCAACTATACGAATTTAAATAATTTTTTACAAATTTTATGCAATTTAATCAAATTATGTCAATTATAATCATTTCCTAGAAGTGTAAAACAAATTTAAACGAAACAAATTATGTGAATTTAAATAATTTTCTACGAATTTTATAGCAATTTAATAAATTATGTCAATTATAACCATTTCCTACAAATTTAAGATGAATTTAAACGAATTATGTGAATTTAAATATTTTTTCTACTAATTTTATTGCAATTTATTTCAAATTATGTCAATTATTTCTTAGAAGTGTAAAACAAATTTAAATGAATTATATGAATTGAAATAATTTCCTACGGATTTTATAGCGATTTAATCAAAATTTTCAATTATAACCATTTACTCCAAATTTAAAATGAATTAAAACAATTTTTTGTGAATTTTAATAATTTTCTACGAATTTTATAGCAATTTAATCAAATTATGTCAATTATAACTATTTTCCACAAACTTAAAATAAATTAAAACAAATTATGTGAAATTAAACATACCTAAGTTAGCTAAACTAAATTTCTAAACTAAATTTAACTAAACTAGGCTAATTAAAATAAATTTCTAAACTAAACTAATTTGACTAAACTAACTAACTAATCTAAGTTAACTAAACTAACTAACTAAACTGCACTAAATTTAGAAACATACCTCATAAGCACTCCGAAGAGGTTGAAAGCTGAAGGTTTGGAGGGAGAAGTGAGGGGCCGGCGGCAGGAGCTCGGCCCTTATATAGGCCGACTCCTGCCGCCGTGGGCCACGATTGCAGGAGCCTGACCCCACCGGTCAGTACTGTCGATCGTTGGCGGCTCCCTAACGCCGTGGCTCACAGCGGCTGAAACTCCAAGCGCCGTGAGCCATGATACCAGATGTACATTTGTCAAAAATTTAATTCGACCATTTATTTTTCGAAAATCATGACAAATCAAATATAAAAAAAATTCTCATTCCGCGGTGAGGCAATCACGATCCGCTAGTTAGTTACGCACGTCCCGTTCCGATAGCAAGGGCCGCAGGTCCACGGCGCGGTCATGCTCGACGGGGTCAGGTGCGCAACCGGCGATCACGTCCTTTTATTTGCTTTTGCTTGCAAATTTGATTGCTACTACCTTATTGACTGTAACGCATGGGCTCGGCGTCGGAAAGACCACACGTCCACACCCGTGGCTGCCCTGCACAGATGCACTCCTCTGCAGGGGCTGAGTAGATACGTGGCCATTTTAATCCTTTCGCACTACATGAGACAGCTACTTCCCCGAGTGCCCTAAAACACTCGGGGAAGCCTTCCCCGAGTGCAACACTCGGGGAAGAGCCTCCGGGGATGCCTATCACGGGAAAGAGGCCTTCCCCGAGTGCCAAAAATCGTACACTCGGGGAAGCCTTCCCCGAGTGCCATCCTCCCCCTCGGGGACGATTTAACACCGTTGGCGCCGTCTCCCTTTTTTTACTCTTCCCCGAGTGCAACACTCGGGGAAGAAATTTTCTTTTTTTTTTAATTTTGAAACCTCTTCCCCGAGTGCAACACTCGGGGAAGAAATTCATTTTTTTTTCAAAACCTCTTCCCCGAGTGCCCATGCCCAGGCACTCGGGAAAGCCCCCTTTGTTTTTTTAAAAAAATAGCCTTCCCCGAGTGCCAAATGCACAGGCACTCGGGGAAGCCCCCTGCCCTTTTTTTAATATAGCCTTCCCCGAGTGCCAAGTGCCCAGGCACTCGGGGAAGCCACTTTTTTTGTTTTTTTGTTTTTCGTGTGAACAACAAATCATATATATATATAGACACATACACACATCACAAATCAACACCAATATATCAAGAACCACATTTATATATCACAAATGACCAAATTTGTCTGGAGTCCACAATATATTGTTACAAGTAAAAGAACAACCAGATGAACGTGACTTACACAACACAATGGATTTTTGACACCATGACATGATTGAGAACGGAGGCAGAGAAATCAACAACAATAAATATATCACAAAGCACATTTATGAATCACAAACGAACAAATATGTTTGGAATCCACACTATATTACAAACCATCCAAAAGTACACACTATTAAGTTCACAAGTAAATGTTAACTGCCCAGCTTGTCTGATAATTCTATTTACATGTTACATACAGATCAAATTGACATTCATCAGGCTGTTGGAATAAAATAAATAAATCAATAATTCACTAAATATACATTCTATTAGATCTAATAATGTCTTATGAAAGATTGCATGACAACTCCATCAAGTATACATTTTTCAGATCTAAAGTCATCATGTGACAGGCACACACATTTTTTAGAATCATAGATAAAAACTTAGCACTGATAAAAGAGATGTAGGAAATGTAAAGAGGAAAACTACAACAAATGTCAGGCTAGAAAGGGCAACAAATCGAAAGAGGACCTAACATCCATCATTTTTGTGCTTTAATAAGTTCTACAATGTTATAAGGAAGTCATATAAATCAGCAGGATGATCAAGTGATTTCGATGAATGAGTGCATGCCTTTAGTATGGATAACTCATGCCGAATTTGGAAACAGCTCAAGTGACTAATGAGCATGCGATTTTCTGGAATCCTCTGATGGCATGGAAGCTATGGTGATTAAACTACCAGATTACAGAGAAATGGTCCAAGTTTTCTTCCAAGAATTTAGTACCAATTAATATATCACGCTTAAGATAGTTCAGTGACGGCTTATCTGTACCTTTATAAGGGAAAACTAGTATTATATTGGCATTTGATGAGAGTAGAGGGATCAGACCACATCTGTCTTTTTATCTGTATCGCTATTTGGGTAGACTAGAGGACCCATGTGTCTTTATAAGAAGTCAGTATATATTGCACTTAGAAAAAGTCCACTGCATTCCACAAGCTACATTTTTTTAGAAAAAGATTAAAACCGGCCTCTACATTCTCTGGAGAATGTATACGGCCAACAAATCATCCATTACAACCGCAGTACTCAGACTGCAAACCCAATTCAGACACTAACAAGTTCATCAACCGCAACAACGCACTTTGAAATAAAATGAGCCAACAGCGCCCCCGCATCATGCACACCATAAATAGGACAGCCTACTAGTAAGCAATCCTTTTAAGCGCATTCCAACCTCTAATGCCGTCGTCTCCAACCTTCGACTTCCAATCAACAAGCATGCATGATGAGCAGTGGCGGAGCTGGTGGACTTTCACGCCTAGGGCCGCTATCAAACCAAGCTAGGTTGTTAACCTACTACCCACTGGGCTGCCGGTTGGCCCATGCTGCAAACCCGCATAGAACCCATATATATTTCACTGAATCAATGACGGTGTTAATGACCTCATTAGAAATCTACGTTTAATTCCGCATGTATCATATATGAGCCATTTCAATTTTTAAGCATGGACAATCTCTTCAATGTAAGAAATTAGCTATATATGGGCAGTGTCTAACTGTCTAAGGAACAAGGATTGTTTGAAATTCAGTAATCAGGATTCACGAAACATAGAAGGAAGGCTGCTAGCTTCTCGCTCGTTTCAATCCCGCACTTAGGCCGTACAAAGGAGAAGCTTCACATAATTGATTCGTACGTGTGACTCAAAAACATTGATTTGTATGTATTCGGCTTAGAATGCTTACATATGTTAGATTTCTAATTTAGTACTAAGTAGAGCAATGTGTGAACTCATTACCCAACTGCACAGCAGTACTACGAAAACGATTGAAGGGCAAAAAAAATTGTAGGTGCACACATTGCTGTGCTTCTGACGCTACAGCTGAAGTGCTCCACTCTTGCTACTCGCCTAGCCGATGCTTGCAGCTCACCTTAGCCGCATGCGCAGGAGCACCTGACAGCCGCGCCGCCGTCGCTCGTCGCAATTTGCAGGAGCACCTGACAGCCGCGAGCTGCCCTGAATGTTGTAGGCGCATCAGAGCAGATGCAGTAGGAAAGGAGAAGCAGCTCACCGGAGCAGATGCCGTCGCCGTCCATGCGCTGAGGGGAAGGAGCTCGAGGCCGCCGTTGTCCATGCGACGAGGGGGAGGAGGTCGAGGCCCCCACCGTCCATGCGCCGAGGGGGGAGGAGCTCGAGGCCCCCGCCGTCCATGCGCCGAGGGGGAGGAGCTCGAGGCCGCCGCCGTCCATGCGCCGAGGGGGAGGAGCTCGAGGCCCCCGCCGTCCATGCGCCGAGGGGGAGGAGCTCGAGGCCCCCGCCGTCCATGTGCCGAGGGGGAGGAGCTCGAGGCCGCCCGACCGGGGAGGAAGCTCGCCGCCGGCGAGGCGGGGGTGGAACGGGAGCGGGATGCGCGGGCGGCGGCGGTGGCGGGATGCGGCGGCGGCGGAGGTGGCGGGATGCGGCGGCGCGCGGCGGTGGCGGGGATGCGGCGGCGCGCGCGCGGGGGCGGATCCGAGGGAGAGGAGGGAGAGCGTGGGTGCGGGGGCGGCGGCGTCCGAGTGGTGGTGGGTGGGTGGGTGGGGGGGTTAGGATGGGTTAGGTATAGTAAATGGGCCGGCGGGTAAGCGGGCTGCGGCAGCTTCCTCGAGAGCCGTTCAACTAGCACTCGGGGAAGAGGTCCTTCCCCTAGTGCCAGGTCCCTGGCACTCGGGGAAGGACCTCTTCCCCGAGTGTCAACAAAGGCACTCGGGGAAGAATTTTTTATTTTTTTTGTTTTTTGCCCCAATTTTTTTGTGAGGCCTTCAAACATTATTTAAAACTCCTTGCCCAAATTTGGCTTACTTTTGAATTTTTTTGTTATATTTCATTAGTTTTTTTCTTTTTCTCGAATTTTTAGGCACACTTCGAATTTGAACTACAGGTACATGAAATCATATAATTTGGCGATTCAAAAAATGATATTCATGATATTTGGTGTATATTGAGGCCTTATCCACCAACTCACATGAAATATCGAGCATCTTGTTGTCCTAACATGACTAACAACATACGGAAAACGTGTTTCTAAAGTACAAAAAATCCGGACGAAGTCAGAAAATCACGAAACTTGTCGGGGAGTTGTGTTATCACATGTATAGGTTGTGTGCAAGACTAGAGAAGATTTTGAGCAAGTCTGCGACGTTTGATGCCTACAACTCACACATCTCCCGGTGTGTTATCACATGGATCACATGCGGAGATGTACGGGTTTCAGGCATCACACATCGCAACTTGCTTGAAATCTTCTCAACTGTTGCACACAACCTCTACATGTGATAACACGATGTCCCGACAAGATTCGTGTTTTTCGGACTTCGTCCGGATTTTCTATAATTCAGAAACACTTTTCCCGTATGTTGTTAGTCATGTCATGACAATAAGATGCTCGATATTTCATGTGAGTTGTTGGATAAGGCCTCAATATACACCAAATATCATGAATATCATTTTTTGAATCACCAAATTATATGATTTGATGTACCTGTAGTTCAAATTTGAAGTGTGCCTAAAAATTCAAGAAAAAGGAAAAACTAACGAAATATAACAAAAAAATTCAAAAGTAAGCCAAATTTGGCCAATGAGTTTTAAATAATGTTTGAAGGCCTCACAAAAAAATTGGGGCAAAAAAAACAAAAAAAACAAAAATATTTCCCCGAGTGTCGGTGACTAGGCACTCGGGGAAGAGGTCCTTCCCCGAGTGCCAGGGACAAGGCACTCGGGGAAGAGGTCACCTTCCCCGAGTGCTAGGTCTAGGCACTCGGGGAAATATTTATTTATTTTTTGTTTTTTTTGCCCCAATTTTTTTTGTGAGACCTTCAAACATTATTTAAAACTCCTTGCCCAAATTTGGCTTACTTTTACATTTTTTTTGTTATATTTCATTAGTTTTTCCATTTTCTTGAATTTTTAGGAAAAGTTCAAATTTGAACTACTGGTACGTGAAATCATATAATTTAGCGATTCAAAAAATGATATCCATAATATTTGGTGTATATTGAGGCCTTATCCACCAACTCATATGAAATATCGAGCATCTTGTTGTCCTAACATGACTAACAACATACGGAAAAAGTGTTTCTAAATTACAAAAAATCCGGACGAAGTCCGAAAATCACGAAACTTGTCGGGGAGTTGTGTTATCACATGTATAGGTTGTGTGCAAGACTAAAGAAGATTTTGAGCAAGTCTGCGACGTCTGATGCCTACAACTCACACATCTCCCGGTGTGTTATCACATGGATCACGTGTGGAGATGTCTGGGTTTCAAGCATCACACATCGCAACTTGCTCGAAATCTTCTCAACTGTTACACACAACCTCTACATGTGATAACACGATGTCCCGACAAGTTTCGTGTTTTTCGGACTTCGTCCGGATTTTCTGTAATTCAGAAACACTTTTCCCGTGTGTTGTTAGTCATGTCACGACAACAAGATGCTCGATATTTCATGTGAGTTGTTGGATAAGGCCTCAATATACACCAAATATCATGAATATCATTTTTTGAATCACCAAATTATATGATTTGATGTACCTGTAGTTCAAATTTGAAGTGTGCCTAAAAATTCAAGAAAAAGGAAAAACTAACGAAATATAACAAAAAAATTCAAAAGTAATCCAAGTTTGGCCAAGGAGTTTTAAATAATGTTTGAAGGCCTCACAAAAAAATTGGGGCAAAAAAAAACAAAAATGTTTCCCCGAGTGCCAGTGACAAGGCACTCGGGGAAGAGTTTTTTCAATTTTTTTAAACGGCTCTGTCTAGTGCCGCCGTCAAATGCACCTTTTCTTTTTCGTGTGCCGACTTCCCCGAGTGTTGCTCTCGGGGAAGATGGCCTTCCCCGAGTGCCGGTCTTCCCCGAGTGCCATGCCCTTTTAGGCACTCGGGGAAGGCCATCTTCCCCGAGTGCAATTCTTCCCCGAGTGCAACACTCGGGGAAGATTGCCTTCCCCGAGTGCCCGATTTTTGGCTCTCGGGGAAGTTCCAGGCACTCGGGGAATTACAGTTCTCCCGTAGTGTCGATGGTTGGAACGAAAAATATTTAATAAAAACAGTAAAATAGGTAAACAACATAAAATGAAGCTACTATTAATTCAAGTAGCAAATATGCATAGGACGTGGCTCCACGGAGAGGGAAAGAAACAGGCTCCACGTGCTCCCTGGTTTCCCATGCAATATACTGTTGAAATGCTGCTAAGTTTGACATTACCAACATGTAGCATGTTCGTCTGGCTGATCACCCACTAGTTAGCAGTAATTTTGTCTCAGAACAAATCAGTCATTAACAACTAACCAGTAGTACTTTTCTCTCGAAAGAAATCTAACAGCAGCAACCAGCCAAACGAACGTGCCGGTGATTGTGTCTTCTGTGTTTCACGCGTCTATATGATTTGGCTGAGTTCGCCGGCGACGTCGCCGACGTGATTTGCGTCGTCTCTCCTGCGCGTTCTTGACAGCAACATCATAGGTCGACTCGATTTGAAACTTCCTGCAGCAGCATCAGATGCCTCTCGTAGCAAAAGTATATGTAAACAATTTCCACCACAACATCCGTCTTTAAGATTGTAGCATCTTTTCTGCTGCAACATCATCGCAGGCCTACCAACAAAAGTACACTCCAGAAATTCCCACCGCAACATGGTTACTAGAATTCGGGGCGTCCTATTTTTGTAGGAGCATCGAGGCCCTAACCCCATGCCAAGCATTTTTCTGTTTAAAGTCTCAACACCGGTCGCTCCATAAATAATCATTTGAAGTTTGATATTCCTTACTTAAGTTAGTGCTTGCATTAGACTTCATCGACATGTTGCATTGAATTATTTACAAACAAAACTCAATTCGATAGCATTGAAGCTCTCATCACCAATTTTATTTGTGGAATCTCTATATTAGTATCGAGAATATAATTTGTCTAGAGATTGATGGATTTGCCGGATCGACTAGGAGTAGATCAAGCGGGATAAAATGTGAATGACATACCTTGGACTCGCTATTCGTCCCTAGTTCTGTCGATGGAGGTCTGCACTAGGCAACGACACGTAGTGCAGGTCATTCGTCGCTTCAGCGCGTCCCTGTAGATCGGACTAGGGTTTTGGAGTGGGGAGCGACAGTGGCAGCGAAACTCGTGTCTGGAGCCCGTGCCCCCCACTCCCTCTTATAGCGCTGCGCGATAGGGGCCCACCAGCCTTCTAACAGGTTGGACGTCCTCGATCAGGACACGAGTCAAGGGCCTAATGGTCCGTTGGGCCCATTGGTTGAGAGATCGATCTAACATTCTCCCCCTTGATCTCACCATATACTTTCAACTTCTTTTCTCATTCCATTACAGATCAGTGTATAGAGCATGTTTTATCATCATGGTCAGTCCCAATTTTGTCAATCTCCGATAGATTCAACAGCTACAGCACACATCTCTGTACTGAAACAAATTATTTAGCCTTGGGCCATTTTATTTTCTGAAATTGTAAACTATGCCATAAACCCATGTCGCATATGTGTCCTCTAAGCACACTGGGTGATATACTTTTTGTAAGAGGATCCTTAAGCATTTGCTTGTCTCTTATATGCGCAATATCTTTAATATGATTTCAGACTTACTCCTTTACAACATATAACTTTGTGTCAATGTGTTTGGCAGCACACTTAACTCGTTGTCATAGGAGTGAACTACTTTAATGGTTATTGCTGTTGTCAACCATTATCAACTCACCTTCCCCTCAACCTCGTATCATGCTATACCACATCTTTGCATCACATTGATGAACATTGTTTTACCCTTTGGAGCTTTTCCACACAAAAACTCCAAGTGAAAGTTAGCGACAATTGTGGATTTTGCTACACATTTCACAAAATATCTTTGTACTCATAACCTTTTGAGAGCACTATATCTTTCCAACTTAGCGTGAGGCTAATACACTTAACTCCATTCCAGTGATCTATAGCTGGATTGGATATTGCCAAAACAACCCGGATATAAGAATTGTGTCAGGGTAAGTTCTATCTTTTCCATCCAATAAGCTTCCAATAGTTGAAACATATGGTACCATATTCCTTTAATCAATTTCATATTCACTCTTGGAATATAAAAGTTCTCAAAACCATTACCCTTGATGATGGAAACAGGCGTAGGTTTACTTGCATGCATACTATATTTCATTGCAACTTTTCTAAGTATGCCTATTGCGATAGTCCTAATACCCCTTTTCTTTTATCTCGGTGAATCTCGATCCTTATAATTGAGAGTCATTCCTTGAGAATTTACTTTTGAACTTTGAGGACAAGAACCTCTTCTTCTTTTACAATAGATTGACATTATTGCTACCATGCAAGATGTCAATCACATATGCACGATTATGAAATGAATTTCCCATTCTATAATGTTGTTCAAATGTTGTCCTCTTATTCTCTTTTAAACCCAAAAATTAACAATCAAGTCCTTTATCTTTGAATGTTATCATTCGTAAATGATTTTTTAGTCACAATTCCTTTTCTTCTTTTACTTACATGACAAAACCCTTAGGTTGTGCGATGCAATACTTTCATCTGATGTAACTCAGATCATGATGTCCCACAAGATTCATTATAGTCCTTTCATTCTCTTTGCACAAAAACTTTTGATTTAAGATGCGCTTTGTGTGTTCACATATTCCCTTCGGAGTCACGTCACGACTTGTAAACCCATTACAACATACTGTTTTGGCTCAATTGAGAATTACTTTTGAGTCCCAAGCTTCCTCGGGATTCATAAGTTCCATTTTCAACGAACAAGCGCTTCTTATGGTTTCTACACATGAGATGGAATAAACCTCAATGTGAACTTTTCTATATTACAAACTTTGCAATCATTAGACTTTTGGCACATTCTGTGTCTCAACTTTTGGTACATCTACCATATGGGGCTGCAACAGCTCTCCCCATGTACAACAATGAGTTTCAATGGCTCCTGAAGGACATGTTCCATATCATCTACCATATTGTTGCCACGAGTATCGAGAGAAATAGCTACTGAATCATCAGAGTGGGCATATATACCCACTTCTCCTCCAAGTCAATTTCTCGAGCCACCATGCTCCCCTTGATTGCTCTCATATTCCAATAAGACAATGTGTCTCATTAGAAATAAAAGAACCTTTTCTTTTTTCTGAATTGCCAATAAAAAGGCTCCTCAGATCAACCTTTTGTTTCATCTGGATGGCCAACTAAATGGCTCCCCCAGATCTTACCATCTATTATGAATAATAGAGTATCTTTAAACTTTCTTATTTTGGGTTTGTTTTTTCACCATTTTGGTCACATCGCTATCATCCTATAGACTTATATAAGTTCAGGATTTCAACTATTTCTTTTCTTTAGGGGTATCGTTATTATGGATGTCGTACTCCCCCAGACAATCACATTTAGTTTCTATAGATCACACTCTAAATGCATAAAATGCATTACTTTCCTGAAGTATAGGGGATTTTCACCTTTCTCACCTTTCTCCCCCTCGAAATGTGGCATGAACTTTCTTGCCACAATTTCGAAAAACATTCAAGTCTATTGTTAGTGAGGAAACTTTGAAGAAACTTTCATTACTTGCTTTATGTGCATGATTATATCACACAAAACATGGTTGTTACTTAACTCATATATGGGAGTACACTTTTCCTCATTTTACTTCAAGAACTCAACAGAGTCCTTTATATCAGCGCTTTTGAAAACTCAAGCAACTCAAGCTTGTATATCATTCCTTATCTTAGGTTCGCATATTACTTTCTATTCTCTTTAAACTCATAGAGTGCTTAGTGACTATAACACAGTGGAAATTCTAAATCAATACCAAGGTAGTAAAGAGCTACTCCAAAAAAACTATTTCCCAGTGTAGGATACACAATAAGCACATGAGTCATTATATCTTTCTCCCACCATGCACGATGAGTCATTTGACAAAACTTTTCCTGCCACATAGGATTGTCTAACATAAGCATTATGCCAACCTTAGCCAATCATCCGGGTATTTTCTCAAAGCTTTTCCCACCATGCAGGTATACAATCACAAACTTTTCTCGTCGTGTGAGAGTATCACAAACTTTCTCCTCCATTCAGATAATTCCCTGAAAGGGACATGCATGCCAGGATTGGCTCACTTTCAATCACCAGATTCAGAAATAAATCTGAATAAACTGTAACACACACATGCTTAATCCAACATTAGTAAAATTAAACATGCACATGATTTATTGCAACTTTTATCATGATGACTGAACTGGAAATAAATTCCTCTTCATAGAGAGTAAATGGAAAACATTTCTCAAGACTCTCAATGATCTATCTCTTTTCTAGCATTAATATCCGAGATTCTTTACTTTTGAAGCTATTCTTTAAAGAGAACATAGTCCCTCACATTATGACATTCTTTCTTTGTCATCTCCCGAGTCACAAGTGCTCAGCTCACTTTTCTTAATGCTTTCATGAATAAAAGCAGAAAGATCTTTTCTGTGAGAAAATATTCAATAGTAATCTAAACTTTAAGCTTATGAAACTTTGAAAACTTTATGTTCTTATCTGACCGTTGGGCAGAAAATAGAGTAAAGCATCATTCATTTATTAATTTCAAGTCATCATCGACTGAATTAGAATATAATATTACCATCATCAATGTTGGTCAGAAAATGACAACATCATGAAACTTTATATTTAGAATTAATACTTATCAAAAGTATTTCTAAATTATCCTCTTTATTCATATTTGAATAGACATATTACTTTGTACAAAAAATTGGCAACCAAAACTAATGTAACTTTATCTTGTATTTGATACAACAGAAGCTGACTTTAACTTTAACGTGGATATAACCCACAGGGAAAACTTTTTAAAACTGTTCTTTCAATTAAATCTTCTCGTTGGTTCCAATTTAATTGAAAGATGAACATTACTACAACAGCAAAACCAAGAAAAACAACATTTCGTGATCTTTAAATTCTCTGAAAATTGATCACTTTGATGCAAATATCAGAGACTTTAACTTTAAACCTAAGACTCATAAAATTATAATATTGTTACCATCAATGTTGGTCAGAAAATAACAATACCATAATTAACTTTAAATAAATATGTTTCTACTCCACTAATTAAATTTTCTCGGTGGGTCCAATTTAATTAGAGGGTGAAACTTTTACTTTGCAGTGGAAAACTTTTTTCTTTTCAGAAGCAATGACACTTCTAAAACATTTCTTTATTAACTGTCTAAACAATTTATCCCGTTGGTTCAAAATTGAGTAGAGGTTAAAACGTTAACAAACTTGCCAAAACTCTGCCTTGAATTAATATACCATCAGAATAATTTTCCTTTTTACATTTCTTTGCTCTACTCAACTTTTCCCTTTAATTCAATCTTCAAATTAAATTAAAAGGAACAACAATTTAAACTTTTGCAGCAAAATACATGTGTGAAATTCATGAAAAACATACTATTCAGAAGCAATATGTCACTTTTCTAATCTCTAAGCAAATATCTCGTTGCTTCAATTTGAGTAGAGATCAAAACTATACAAAATTCATTCAGAATTCCATATAAAAGTGCTTCTGAAATTCGTTAAAACAATTCACAAATCATATTGTGCTACACTGTTCTTTTGGCCCATGCAGCGAATGTGGTTCGCAGTCATTGTCCTTGCCTTTTCCTCCATCGCCCACTTGTGCTCTTGGCCCAGCAGCCAACGGCTGGGCCGCCATTTCAGCCTGTGACCGACTCCCGCTTGGGCCAAAACTAGCCCAGCTGCCGCCGGTCGCCTTTGGCCGTCGATCGCGATGAACGGCTGAGCGTGCTTCTCGGTCGGTCAAAATGTCGCAGCCGGACAGCCCCTGCCTTGCAAACCCTAGACCATTTTCCCTTTCCCCCCTGGTTTATTGCTCGCACAACGTCAGAGGTCCGGCGGGGTTGAGCGCCACCGGCCCGAGGCCGCCGGTCATCTCCCCCTCTCCTTTATTTGCTTTCCCTCCCCCACTTCTCCAGCACCTCAACAATGCGAGATCGAGAGAGTGAGACGGTGGATGGTTGTGGCCGGTGCCGCCGTTGGCCCCCTCGCCGACACATGCGTTCACCCGAGGGTGAGCGCGGCTCCGTCGAGCAGCTCAGTGGTGGTGCATGCGGCCCTGTCCCTCGCGTCGTCGATGTGGCGGAGGTCCAGCAAGCAAGCGGCTCACTCTGTCTGTCCGCTTGGCGCGCGTCGAGGCCACGCCGACGACTGTGGTGGTGGCAAGGTAGGTCCCTGGTAGGTACCATTTCCCTGCGCCGGCCTTTGCAACTTCAGATCTAGGGTTAGGGTTTCAGAATAAAACTTTTGCGTTTTCTGTTTCGATTCGATTCGAGATTGATTTCTTGTTCCTTTCTTTTCCCAAGCAAGATCTACAACCTAGCATGGCTCTGGTACCATTGATGGATTTGCCGAATTGACTAGGAGTAGATCAAGCAAGATAAACTGTGAATAGCATACCTTGGACTCGCTATTCGTCCCTGGTTCTGTCGATGGAGGTCTGCACTAAGCAGCCACGTAGTGCAGGTTAGGGACTGTCGGTGTTTAAACCTTTCGACCTCCATGAGAGGTACCCGCAGCAAGGTAGAAGGTGGGGATCGCCATGATCTGGAACCCGAAGGTATGTGCGAGGACACAAGACACAAGATTTATACAGGTTCGGGTAGCCGAAGTAGCTACCCTACGTCCTGTTTGGGGTAGTATTGCGCCCTGCGCTTGGTGTAGTTCCCCGGAGGGATTGTGGATGTCCTCCTAGGTACCCGACCCTCCTTTATATATTCCAGGGGGCGGGTTCCTAGTCGGTTACAAGGCAGGAGTCCTAGTAGGATTACACAGAGCGGGTCCTAGTAGGAGTACAGGGGAATTCTAGTAGGAGTCCGTCTTCTACTCTTCCTCCTTCCTTGCATGAGTACCCGGGGAGTATGCCCGACAAGCCCCCGAGCACGTTGGAGTCGAGAGTAGTAGTTCGAGTAGTCTTGAAGCCTCTTCGAGTAGTTCTTGAGCGTCCTCGAGTACTGCTTGGAGAAGCCTTCAATAGTACTTGAACTGCCGCGAGGCTGGAAGGTGGTCCAGCTCATTAGTCTTGAAGTCGAGATTATATGCAAGTGCGGTTGCAAAATCGCACTCCATATGGAGTAGCCCCAAGCCTTAGGTTGAGTTGTAGACTCTGGCTGAGGGTCAATCTTGATTCTGCTTCCGTCTTGAAAAAAAATCAACTGATGGGTGTAGCCTAGTAGCCCCCGAGCCTTGGAACGATTGAAGAATCAATCCAAGGGTCTTCAATGTTCGCGGAAGCCATCATCTGAGTAATCTTGAGCTCATCGCCAGGTGAGCCGTAGGAGCCACGTCGAGTAGTTGTTGTGCTGAGCCCCCGAGCTAGAGAGCTAGCGGAGACTACTCGAGTTGTCTTCGAGTAGTGATTTGGTGTGTAGCCCCCGAGTTTGGGAACTAGCCGCGCCAGTGGAGGTACGCGGAGCGTACTGGAAGTCGTCACCGAAGCTTGACCTGAAAGTAGAGATGTGTACATTATGTAGCATTTTTGTAGAAATTGAATCTACAAATGACAAATACAAATATGAATATAGATGTAAATGTCATGTGTCATGCTCTTGTTTCGGTCATTAGGCGTCGAGTAGTTAGCCTGATGCGGTTTAGCGCCCAGTCTCTGTGATCGTTGTTTAGCCATAGCCGCTGGGGGCGTGAAGGCATGACAGGAAAGCTGGTTTAAGCGCCCGGTCTCTGAGGAGCCTGTTTATCCATAGCCGCTGGGGGCATGGAGGCATGACAGGAGAGCCGAGGCTTTGCGCGGATCAAGGCGTGTGCTACTGTAGCGAGACCATTAAGAGGTAGACGAAGGTAGTCGACATGGCGACAAGAGAGAGCGCGATTGCTTGTTGTTCCGCAGGGCGGAGAGCAGGATTGCGCAATGCCTCCTCAGGGTGTATCCGTTGTGCGCCTCCAGCACTCAGTACACGAAACGTCGTGGCAAGAGCCTCCTAATTTGGTGTACCAAGCCTGTGACAGTCAGTCAACGGTCCCCAAGGAATAGGCCGGCACGGTGTAGCTCGCCGGCGGGGTAGCCGTTGAGAGGCGTACACGAAGTAGTCTTCAGCGTTGGTTCCTGTATGTGGAAAACAAGCCAACGAAAAAATAATTATTGAAATAAGTGACTTAGCTTGATTCGTGGACGAGTGTCGACGAAGCCGTGGCAGTCGGTGATGGAGCCGCGACGGTTGGGCCAAAAGACGATGTCGCGGCAGCGTACGACGTGGTCGATGTAGAGCTGCTGCGGCCGGGAGACGAGTACTCGCGGCGCACGGCAAGGTTGACGTAGAGCCTGTGCGGCCGGGTGACGAGTAGTCGGGATGCACGGCGAAGTTGATGTAGAGCCGTTGTGGTCGGGAGACGAGTACTCGCGGCGCACGGCGAGGCTGACGTAGAGCCTCTGCGGCCGGGTGACGAGTAGTCGCAGCGCACAACAAGGTTGATGTAGAGCCGGTACGACATAGTTGACGTAGTCGTAGCTGCGTACGTCTTCCAGGTGCATGGAGCAAAGAACTCGGAGAATCCTTGGCAGCTTGGAATCTTGGCCTGGATGCGTGACGCCCGCCGGATCGCTCCACTTTGATTCGAATTTGGACAGTGATGTGTCCATCTTGATCTCCAACCCGACGACTTGGGAACCGAGGCGGAAAAAAGGAATTGGCGCTGTTTCCGCTTGGTTCATGTGCTCCTCTCGGATACGGCGAGTTGACGTGGAGAACTTCAAACTCGGCGAATTGGAATCCGTTTGCGCCGAGTTGATTGATCTGGATTTGGTCCTTCGAATTCGCCTGATGATCGTGACGATGGCCCCACGGTGGGCGCCAGCTGTCGGTGTTTCAACCTTTCGACCTCCATGAGAGGTACCCGCAGCAAGGTAGAAGGTGGGGATCGCCATGATCTGGAACCCGAAGGTATGCGCGAGGACACAAGACAAAAGATTTATACAGGTTCGGGTAGCCGGAGTAGCTACCCTACGTCCTGTTTGGGGTATTATTGTGCCCTGCGCTTGGTGTAGTTCCCCGGAGGGATTGTGGATGTCCTCCTAGGTACCCGGCCCTCCTTTATATAGTCCAGGGGGCGAGTTCCTAGTCGGTTACAAGGCAGGAGTCCTAGTAGGATTACACAGAGCGGGTCCTAGTAGGAGTACAGGGGAATTCTAGTAGGAGTCCATCTTCTACTCTTCCTCCTTCCTTGCATGAGTACCCGGGGAGTATGCCCGACAGGGACAACGACGACGAGGTCCTGTGGTGGCATCGGTGGGCATCCCGTCACTTCAGCGCGTCCCTGTAGATCGGACTAGGGGTTTGGAGTGGGGAACGGCAGTGGCGGCGAACCTCGTGTCTGGAACCCGTGGCCCCCACTCCCTCTTATAGTATTGTGCGACAGGGGCCCACCAACCTTCTAACGGGCTAGAAGTGCCCGATCAGGAAACGAGTTAAGGGCCCATTGGTGGAGAGATCAATCTAACAGAGATGACATTGACAGATCAGGATGTACGATGGCTTGTTCAATAAGCATTTGCACACTCGAGAGGTTTCCACGGTAAAACTAGGAGACTTGCACATGTAACGAAATCATATGCGCGGTGCTTGTCAAACCTGAAATGACGTGGTGCTGTTTCAGTTGTTGTCGTATGGACCTCCCTGGGTCCACTACCTCGGTGGGTACCAGGACCGACTACTCGGTGGGCCCCTGGGACTACCTGGCTTGCGCTACACGACACCTGAAGGCGTGGAGCACAAGGACTACACAGGAGTAGTACTCGGTTAGGGAGCTGTACATGTTCCGCACTGTATGGAGGACTCCTAGACGTACTCGACTAGTACTCTCTCCCTACTCCGACTTGTAACCCTGCCTCTCGGACTATATAAGGCGAGGCAGGGACCGATCTCTAGCATCCAATCTGATCTCATACAACTCACGGCGCACTATTGCACCATCTTGTAATCGTGCCCGATCAACCCATAGCTACGCAAAGCATACGAGACGTAGGGTATTACGCACCTCGCGGCCCGAACCTTGTCTAAATTGTGTGCCACGTGTCTCTTCCTTCGAGTTACCGATCTCGGCGAGTCACATTCATCTACTTCGGGTACTCCCCTTAGTAGGTTGCCGGTCTAAAACACCGACACCGGCGCGCTAGGTAGGGGGCTCTCGCCCGAGATCACATGGCGAACTCGACGGCTCCCCGTCCGCTTCAAGCCAACCGTCGCCTTCAACCGCGGCGACACCTTCGTGTTCGGTGCTTGGGTCTGCACCGCTGACGGCGCGGGCTCCTTCCAGCGCCGCCTCACCGTGTCGCCCAACCCGAAGACTGGCCTCGTGACGCTTCCGGAAGTCATCACAGGCGAACTCGCCAGCAAATTCGGCGAAATTTCGCTCTTCAACCACCACGCTGACTTCGAGCTCGAGTCCGCTTCCAACTCGAACTCGACGTCGCCATGGGCCATCGCATGCGAGCCGGGCCGCTCGGCCCATCGCGGGCGATCCCCTCACCCCCGTAAGCGCTTCGTGCGTGGCCCCCGCATCCTCGCCCGGCCCGCACGGGGGCTCCCACTTCGCGCCGGCCGGCAAGGAGCCCGCACCCGAGTACGGCTCGGACTCCGACGCCACCCCCGATCGCGCTCCGGACTCCAAACCCCTCTCCGAGTTCTACTCGAACCCGGACTACGAGTTCGACTTCGGGTCGGACCCTGAGGAGCCCGAGTCCGAGGACAACTCCACCGAGCTTCCCCTGTCAGGGCCAGCCTCGGGGCTGGTTATAGCATCCACACCGGCCGGAAGATACGTCTACTGGCCAGACCGCAAGCACGCTGACCTGATAAAGGGAGACTCACGCTATGTCGCCTACATCGACTCCCTACCGTTCCAGGAGGGAACACCCCTAGCTCGGGCTGACTCAAGCACACCAACTGAGGTGGCACCCTCTGAGTCCAGCCTTAGCACCCCCGATCGCCAAGTCTTCATGGCTGCCGGCGACACCCCAGGGCCTTCAGGCACAGCTCAGGACAAGTACCTGGAGGACATCTCCTCCGACGAGCTCTCTGCTGACGCTCCACCGAATGAGACTCCGGCGGACAGAGACGCTCAACGTGAACATAACCAGAAGCGCAACGAACGTCGTCGACGCCTCCGCGACAACTTCCCCGTCCGCAACCTTGCGGAAGCTCTCGAGGCGGTCGAGAGCAGAGTACACACTACCCTCGAGCAGTGCCTCATGTCGATCACAGCGATCGCACGCCAGGCTCAGGGCATACGCGCTGGAGAGGTCATCGCCAAGCTTGCTGAAGAAGCCTACTTCATGCGGGTCGACAACGTAGTCAACCAACCTCCTCCGGCCCGGACCCCGCGACAACGAAGCTACTAGTCGCAGCGCCAACAACGGTCCCAACCGTACTCGAGCCGAGCTCCCGGCCGATCCAAACCGCCGTCGCTCCAACGCCGGCGGACCTTCACCGCACGACCACGACAGAACCGAGAAGTCGTCCCTCACCGCGCTCGGCCGGCGGGGGGCGCAACGATCCCCGACGGCGGCGGCAGCCGACGGCGGCGGCGGCCGACGACGGCAGCTCCAATCATGGGGCCAACGAGAGGGCCGGAGGCGGCGGCGCCGCGGCGGCCGAGGCCACGCGACGGCCACGCCCTCGGCGCCTCGCAGGGCGGCTACGACGTCCGCCAGAAGATCGAAGAGCTACGGCGGAAGAAGTCAACCACCGCGGTTGAGGGCGACGGCTTCCCCGCCTTCTCACCTCGACTTCGCAACTTGCTCCTCCCCGACAAATTTGTCGGTGCGGAATATGGTCCCGACACTAACCAGTAGATAGCGCCGTGGTCTACCCTCAATGGTCGATGCTAAGTAACAAGTGACACAGAGATTTTATCCTGGTTTCGGCCGAGGGGGCCGTACGTCCAGCAGAGGCGTGCTCGGGGCACTATATTACTTAGCACCGGGGGTGCTTGTAGTGGGGCTGATACAAGCAAGGCGGGAGAGGAAGTGTGACTTCCAAGTCCCTGGGGGAGTGGCTGAAGATATTGTGGGAGAATGAGTACGTGGTGTTTTGTGTCTCGTGTGTTGTGTCTTTGTTCGTCCGTCTGTCCCCGCGGCTGGGGGTTCGCCCCCCCTTTTATAGATCAAGGGGGCGGCGGGTTACATGCACGCCGCGCTACCTAGCTATGTGGGGGTGCACGTCGTGCTACGCTGTAGAGTGGGCGGCCGTCCGGACGACCTTCACGGCCGATCGGGCCATGAGGGCTCCCTCGTACCCGAACAGTGGCGGTTCGAGGGTAGGAGGGCGGCAGATGGTGGTGGCGTCCTCTGATAGGCTTCGAGGGAGGTGCTGACGCTGGCTTGTACGGGGCACATGAGTAGGTAGAACGGCGTCCCTTCCCAACGCGCTTCACAGTGTTGGAGTGGTCGCTACAGCGCCCGGCGTGCGCCTGCACGCGCGGGAGCGGTGACCATGCTGTTACAGTGGCCGGGATGGCGATCCACCGGCCTAGCATCTCCACCTAACCCTGTAGGGTCACAAGAAAGTAAATCGAGGGTGCGCCCGGCCCCCCTTCGAGGGTCTGGCGCGTTAGCCGTACTGGAGTGGGCGCGCGGTGTCACGGGGCTGACACCGGCCGTACCGCATCGTCCCTCCCCACAAGGGGTGGGGATGGGCTCCTCCCCGGGGAGTTGGTGCGGCGGCACCGGGCGCGAGCCCCGGCGCATGATGGCGCCGCCCCGCCCGTGTCGGGCGTTAAATGCCCGTGTACGGGGGCCGCACACGCGTGAGGGGCGCCCTCGAGCGTGGCGGGCCCCGGCCGAGGGCGGGACGTACCTTCGAGCGAGGCGAGACCCGCTCGAGGGGAGTGAGCCCTCGAGCGGGGGCGGGGCCCGCTCGAGGGAAGTGTCGCCCCTCGAACGGGGCGGAGCCCGCCCCGAGGGGGGGTGCGTGTCCTCGAGCGAGGCGGAGCCTGCTCGAGGGGACTTCTAGGAGGGCCGCCTCGATGGGCTGTCAGAGTCCCTGCGGCGTGGGCCGTGCCCTGCATGGTTAGGCACCTGCATGGTTAGGCTTAGCGTATTTTGGTTTCGTTGCGGGTTTTAAGTGAGGATTTCCCCGTTGTTTAAGGGGACCTCTAGGGCTGTCCCCGACAGTAGCCCCCGAGCATCTGTGGGTTTGCCATTGAGGCTCCCGCAGATGCTGGAACCTGCTGATAGGACGTTCTTCCCTCCTTGTTTGCGAACGCTTTCCGTGGGGTCGCGTCGGCGGACCCGCGGGTCTAGCCCTCGGAGCCCCTGCGCAGAGCGTGGATGCTCCCCGCAGGGGTTAACCGTAAGAATTGGTCGAGGGCGTGGCACATATTCCAACCGGCATCGGCGGTGTTTCGGCGGCCGGGGGTGCACGCGCTGCTGGCACTGTCTCCGGCGGGTGCAATTTCAAGGAGGTGTAGCCGTGCGCCAAGCCCCCGAGCCTTGGCCCGTTCGAGGCGATCGGGTCGAGCTTTACGACTTGTTTTCTTATGCGCCCTCACCGTCCCTCCGCGGGACGGAGGGTGAGGTTTCCACAACCCCCATCGAGCGGGTCGCGGATTGCGGATTCCTCGTCGAGCTGCTAGCGGGTGGTTCAAGTGGACGCCCATGCCCCGTTCGATAAGGGTAGGCTACGCGGTCCGGAGACACGTCTATGGAAGCGCTTGCGTGGGTTTGCTAGGTGGGGCTCGGTCCCGTTCAATGGGGACCGAGGGCGTGGAAGCTCTCCCTCGGTGGGATCCCCCTGCTAGCTGCCCTCGCTGGCTCTCGAACACGACATGTGGGGCACCCTCGAGCCGACGGGCTCGAGGAACGGCTCGAATGCGCGTGCCCTCGTCGTCCCTAACTCGCGATCCGTGGCGCCCGTTCGAACCCGTCGAGGGTCGGGCTTCGAACCCTCGATCGGCAGGGCCGTGCGGGGGGTGGCGCCCGGGGCGGCCCCGTCTTTTCGCGTCTGCGGCCGTCGAGGGGTCTGGGCGAGCCAGCTCTCGAGGCGCTGGTTGGCAGCACAGCGCGGCATGGGTGCTTGTGGTGCCCGCTTTACCTCAAGCAGGCCCTGGGCTACCCTCTCACGCGTGTGCCTTCTTTAGAGGGTTGATATTGTCTTGAGCCGGGGGCTCGCGCCGCTCGAGGGTTTTACGTGGCATGGGTGCTGCGCGTGCTCGCTCTACATCGAGCGAGTCCGGGCGGCCTTCTCACGTCGATATCCCATCGAGGGTTGACATCACCCTGGGCCAAGGGCCCGTGCCGCTCGAGGGTTTTACGTGGCATGGGTGCCCGCGGTGCCTGCTCTACATCGAGCAGGTCCCGGGCGGCCTTCTCATGTCGATATCCCATCGAGGGTTGACATCATTTCGAGCCGGGAGCTCGTGCCGCTCGAGGGTTTTACGTGGCATGGGTGCCCGCGGTGTCTGCTCTACATCGAGCAGGTCCCGGGCGGCCTTCTCACGTCGATATCCCATCAAGGGCTGTTATTGCCTGGAGCCAGGGGCTCGTGCCGCTCGAGGGTTTTACGCGGCATGGGCGCCCGTGGCGCCTGCTCTACATCGAGCAGGCCCCAGGAGACCTTCTCGCGTCGATATCCCAGCGAGGGTTGTTTTTGTTTCGAGCTAGGGGTTCGCCCCGCTCGAGGGTTCTCCTTGCTTGGCAAGGGACCCGGGCATTAAATGCCCCGCAGTCGAAACCGCGGTTTTGCAGCGCGAGCGCGCCTTTTTAGGCGTCGCGGCCGCGTGCGCGCGTAGTGGGCGGCGTGGCAGGCGGACGTGACTGCTTCGCCTCGGTCCTTGCGGGTCTTCGCCGTGATGATGGCCCGCCCGCAAAGTGATGTGGCCGCCGAGCCGTGGTGGGGCCCGCCCGTCGACGCGAAGGAAAGATTCCCCTGCGGTTCATGTCGGCGGGCGTCCGCTCCGGAGAGCTCGCCCGTTGGCCTATAAATCTGCGGGGAGGAGGAGACGGCGGTTTTTTACCTTAACATCTCACCATTTTCAGTCCCCCGCCCCTTCGTCTTCCTCTCGCCTTTGCCACCGTGCGGCGTCGCCATTAGCGCCTTTCTTCCGTTCCTTGTCCTCCGCTCTCGCTTTCCTTTGCCTTCTTCATGGCGCCGCCTCAGCCTCCCCTCACGATCTTGGAGCCGTACGCTTGGGAGAGGTCGACGGTGACCCAGCTGGCCCTTGGCGAGCTGGTCGCCGCCGGCCAGCTGGCGGCCAACGAAGATGGACGTCCGGCAGAGTGGATAGTGCCGCCGGCGGACCGCGAGCCCAACCCGCCGAGGGAGGGTTACGTGGTGAGCTTCGTCCGCTACCATGAGCGGGGCTTCAACGCGCCGGTGAGCACCTTCATGCGGGCGATGTGCCACCACTACGGGGTGGAGCCGCACAACTTCGCCCCCCAACGCGATTTCGCGGCGGCCACGTTCGTGGGCGTACGCGAAGGGTACCTCGGGGATCCCGGTCAGCGGGAGCTGCGGGTCCACCTCTTCCGCGCGGAGCTCTTCACGCAGCCCCCACGACGGAGCGGGGGACCCGCCGCGCGGTGCGCGCGGCGGGATGTCGGCGGGCCTCGCGGGGGCAATTCAAGAACATCTACATCCCCTGCACCATGACGACGAACAACGCCGGCTGGGAGAGGGGATGGTTCTACTTGCGCAATGTCGAGCCCGGCCTCCCCCCTACACCGGTCGGGTGTTCAAGGAGAGGCCCGACTCCCCGGGGCTACGGGGTGTCCACGCCCACAGCATCGGAGGCGGCGAGAGTCGGTCCCGGACGCCTGCGCCGGCGGCGGCGCACGGGGCTGAACGCGATGGGCGTCCTCGCCTTCCTCCATCACCGCGGGTCGTGCCCTTGATGGAGAGGCCGCCTGCGTCTTCGAGATGACGGAGGCGGCCAACCCCGTCGACCACGGCGAGGTCGCGGATGCTCCCGACACCCCTCGAGCGGCCATATGCGCTTACCCGGGCGCGGAGCGCCGTCGACACCCGGGCGCCGATGCCTGCGGGCCGGACCCCGTGGGACCTTGAAATGCTCCCCACGGGCTCGCTGGTGAGTTCGGTTCTCGATTTTGTTCTGGTTCTTGGTCTTGCTTTCGTTTCCTGACGCGTCTTTGATGCTCCTGTATGTAGCTGGTGAACTTCACCATCGCCAAGTCCGTTCCGCCCACCCCCGACTCCCGTGCGCTCGGCCGGGCGGCGCAGCAGCGGGAGCAGGAACAGGCGGCGTGCGGGGAGGGAGCACGCGAGGCGACGTCAAGCGCGCCGCGACCGGCGGGCCGCGGAGTACCGGCGGCGCGAGGAGCTGGGGCTCTCCTCCCCGGAGATCGAGGAGTTCTCATCCTCGGAGGAGGACGAGGAGGAAGAGGCTGAGGGGGAGGGCCCCTCTGACAGGTGGCAACCTGCGCCCCCGTCGCCGGAGCCAGCGCCGGCGGAGAGGGCGGCATCGCCCGGGGCGGGCGCACGCGCGCCCGCCGCCGGCAATCGACATCGGGGGCGGCGCACGCCGGGGCGAGGCGCGCCCGCGCGCCACGGAGCGCGCGCGCGGCGGGCGCGCGTCTATGCGCGCGCGTCCAAGCGTGCCGCGCGCGGGGGGCGCGCGCGCGTGCGCGGGGCGCGTCGTCACGAGGCGTGGCCGGCGGGCGTGCCCGCACACGGGGCGGCGTGCCGCGCGCGCGCGGCGACTCGGGGGAGGCGCGGTGCGGGCGTGGACCGCGCGCGGGCGGGGCGCGCCGCGCGCGCGCGCGCGCGCCGTCAGGAGGCGCCACAGCAGGCGCGGCAACCGCACCGGCCTCGTCTGCTGAGGCCTCGAGGAAAAGGAAACGGGCCTTTTCCTCTTCGAGGTAAGGAGCTCGTCCTTTTTCGCTTGGTTTGGTTCATTGATGATCAGGTGTTCTAGTCCTCCGTTCGTGCCTGCGCAGGGTGGTGCCAACCGTTCCTCCCCTTGCACCAGCCAAGGTGCTGAGGACGGACGCATCGATCCCCACCCGGCGGCGCTCGTCGAGGGCGTCGCGCCGGGGACAAGCACGGCGGCGGGCGCGAGCTCGCAAAGCCCGGCCCCGGGGCCTCGAGGCCCCGGCCGGCGGATCGGCCCACCGCGGCGCGGCCGGGGAGGTCGCGGGGGCGGCCGGCGCCGGTCGTCGCGGAGACGCGGGGCCGCGGCGGCGGCCGTGGTGGAGGTACGGCTCGCGGAGGGCGCCGCCGTGGAGGCGCGACCCACGGCGCCGGCCGCGAGAGGAGGTGGAGCGGGCGCAACCCGTGGCGGCGCCCGTGGATGCGGCGGCGCAGCCGCAGGTGGTGGCCACGGTGCCACGACGGGCGCCCGCGGCCACGGAGGCGCGGGGTGGAGGTGCCGGCGGAGGCGGCGCAAGCGGGCCGCGCCGCCGGCAATGCGGGCGGAGGTGGTGGAGGTCTCGCACGACTCCCCGCCGCCGGGTGGGATCGGTGGGCCGCCCGGCCCACGAATTCCCCCGAGCCCCGGGGAGGGGGCCCTCGTGAGGCGGCACGAGGGTCACATGGTGGTGGG
Source organism: Cenchrus americanus (assembly GCA_947561735.1). NCBI lineage: Eukaryota > Viridiplantae > Streptophyta > Magnoliopsida > Poales > Poaceae > Cenchrus > Cenchrus americanus. Next base: position 181,043,249 of record OX387239.1, on the reverse strand, counting down.
GGGCCGAGGACACGGGGCCGAGGCCTCGTCCTCCCGCGCCGGCCGCCCCCCACCCGGGTGGAGGGGGCCGTCGAGGATCCCCCCTGCGTTCGCCGACGCCAGGGGGGAACAGGAGCTCTGGGGCGAGCTCCGGAGCCACGGCGCCACCCTCAACCGCGTGCTGAACGAGGCGCTGCGGGTCCATGGCGGCCCGGCCTGGCTCGTCTTCCAGGTAAGCCGTGGTTGCTCGTTCTCTTCCTTTTTTCGTTTGTGTACGCTGCATTCATGTCTTGGCGCTTATGGGTTTTGATTCTGCGGTTGCCAGGAGCTCGAGCGTCGCGCCCACGACAAGTACGACGCCTTGGACCGGGTGAACGCCGAGGTTCACCAGCTCCGGGAGCGGTGCAGCGCTTTCGACGCGCTCGCTGACGCCCTCGGGACGCCGGACGACCGGGCCGGCGACCGGCCATGGCGTGGTGTGACGAGCTCCCGGAGAACTTGGGGCGGAGACGCGCCGCGCCGCTCGAGCCTCGAGCGGGTCCACGCAGCCCTCGTCGATCGCGATGAGGCGGCCGTGCGGTGCGCGCTCGGACTTGGAGAAGACGCGGACGGCGGCCGCCAACCGGGAGGCGGAGGTGGCCAACGTCCGCCGCGAGGCCCGGGAGCTCCGCACGTCGCTCGAGGGGGCGCAAGCGCGGCGCCGCGAGCCGAGGAGCGGGCACGCGGGCGGAGCCGACGGGTCAAGGAGGGCGACGACTTGAAGGCCGCCCACGACGCCAAGGCCGCGGCGCTCGCTATCGCCGAAGAGCGGCTTCGGCGAGGAGCGCGCCGCCCGCCAAGGAGCCGAGGGGCGGCTCCAAGAGAGAGCGAGCCGCCCTCGTCGACACCGGACGGCGCCGGAGCGGGAGCGCGTCGCTCGCGAGGCGGCGGAGAAGTCGCTGGAGGAGCAGAACACCGCGTTCTCCAAGGTCGAGGACGAGACGCTCATGCTCGCATCGGCCAACGCCAACCGGGGAGGGCGGCCCTCCGGGAGCAAGGCGAAACCGTCCGGCGCCTCGAGCTGGCGATCGAGTCCGTGCGCCGCGACTTCGAGTCGGAGAGGAAGCATGTCGAGGGTGAGCTGCTGCCTAACTTCTTGTCCGGTTGGTTTTTGTTAGAGGGCTCGCTTCCCCCTTTCTGATTTCCTTTTTGTCTTGTCGATTCCAGGCTTGCGCACCGCTCTGGGGCACGCAGCTGAGCGGGCCGAGGCGCTGCAGGCTTCGTACAACTCCTCCGAGCGGGAGCTGCAGGAGCTGCATGAGGCGGCCCTCGAGACCCCGCCGTGCTGTGTGGAGGAGGGCGAGGCTCGGGCGGCGGCTCGCCGGCCGGCCGCCCGCGCGCCCTTGGCGGCCACGTCACGGAGCGGATGCGTCGGGCGCCGCACACTCGGGCATCCGAGAGGCCCTCGGAGTGGTGCGATCCCACTACGAGGTCAACTTCGAGGCGCTGGCGGAAGGCTACGTTGTTCCCGAGGGTGTCGAGGACGAGGTGGCCATGGAGCGTGTGGATGCGCTTGCCGCCGACGGCGCCGGGTCGCTCGCCGAGGCCTTCGAGGAGTTCCTCTTCCCCGACGTCGCTGACGCTGCCGCTCCTCCGGCCTGAAACAGCTGGGCGCTGTGCCCGTTTTTTGTTCTTGAATTAGTATTCTGGCCTCGTGGCCTTTGTAAATAAGTACATTATCTTCTATTGTAAACATTTGATGATACGAAAAGGAGTTCTTTTGCTTATTGCGCCTTTTTGTTTCTCCTTCTTCCTGAGTAGATTTTACTTAGGGAAGTTCGATTTTCGCTGGGGGTCCGCTGGGTTGGAGGCGAGAGAGAAGGGCCATATCCACGCGGCGTAGGCTATCTCTGGCTCGCACGCTCCTCCCGCTGGGCTGCCCGCGCCCTGTTCAAATCGTTGCTCGTAGTTGAAGTAGAAAACAAGCTTAGCGCGTGTGAGTTGTTTTTATTTTTGCGCAAAAATGGGACCATTTTTGGGGGGGGTGCCCCCCGCAGTAGCCCCCGAGGGTAACTTGGGTTTCAGGGGAAAGCCGAGTTGCCCTTTTACTAGACTTGGAGCGTTTACATAGTTGTCACCAACTGGGGCGTTGGCCATGCGATTTTTCAACAGAAAGTACTTGGAAAATCCTAGCTAAGGGTAGAAGCGACGTAGCTGTTGGATGTTCCAAGCGTTGGTGAGCTCTTCACCGTCCTCGTTGGCCAGCTTGTATGTGCCCGGCTTGAGTACCTTCACCACGACGTAGGGTCCCTCCCATGGGGGCGATAGCTTGTGGCGCCCTCGGTTGTCTTGGCGCAGCCTTAGGACCAAATCCCCTTCGCTGAAATCCCGCCGACGTATCTTGCATGCTTGGTAGCGTCTTAGGGACTGTTGATACCTCGCGGAATGCATTAAGGCTACGAGGCGTGCCTCGTCCAGCTGGTCCAGCGAGTCCTCGCGGGCTCGCTGGTTAGCGTCCTCGTCGTAGCCTCGAACCCTGGGCGATCCGTATTCTAAATCCGTGGGGAGGACGGCCTCCGCGCCATGGACTAGGAAAAACGGGGTGAACCCGGTGGCTCTGCTCGGGGTGGTCCTTATGCTCCACACAACCGCTGGTAGTTCTTGGAGCCATTTTCGCCCAGATTTGTTGAGTTGGTCGAAAATTCTGGGTTTGAGGCCCTGTAGGATCGTGCCGTTGGCACGCTCCACCTGGCCGTTGGTCTGTGGGTGTGCCACAGCTGCCCAATCCACGCGGATGTGGAACTTGTCGCAGAACTCCAAGAACTTCCGGCCCGTGAACTGGGACCCATTGTCTGTGATGATGGAATTTGGCACTCCGAAGCGGTAGACGATGTCAGTGAAGAATGTTACCGCCTGCTCTGCCCTTAGATTCGTGATGGGGCGGACCTCCACCCACTTGGAGAACTTGTCAATCGCGACCAGCAGGTGGGTGAAGCCCCCGGGCGCCTTCCGCGGGGGCCGACGATGTCCGGCCCCCCACACGGCGAATGGCCATGTTACGGGGATGGTTTGCAGGGCATGGGCGGGCAAGTTGGACTTGCGGGCGTAGAACTGGCACCCTTCGCAGGTGCGCACGATCTCGGCGGGCGTCGGTGACCGCGGTAGGCCAATAAAAGCCCTGGCGGAACGCGTTGCCGACGAGGGCGCGGGGCGCGGCGTGGTGGCCACAGATCCCCGCGTGGATGTCCCGTAGGAGCTCGCGCCCCTCGGGAATGGGTACGCACCGCTGTAGGATGCCGGAGGCGGCGCGCTTGTACAGCTCGCCGTCGACGAGGGTGAAAGATTTGGCCATCCTGGCGATGCGCCTGGCCGCGGCCCGGTCCGCGGGGAGTTCCCCTCGAGTGATCCAGGCGATGTATTTTTCGCGCCAGTCCTCTGGGACGGGGGCCGGCTCGATGTCCATTGCGTCGGCCTCGTGGGAGCCGTACCCTTCGAGGAGGGAGAGCACGTACGCCTCGTTCGAGGGGTCCTCATCCATGGGTTCCGCACCCACTGGATTCGAGGGAGCCCCCGAGGGTCCGTCGTGACTCGAGGGGTAGGGCTCGAAAACGACCGAGGGTTGCGCGATGTCACGCGCGAAAACGTTCGGGGGAACAGTGGTCCGCCCGGACGCAATCTTGGCCAGTTCGTCTGCCTCCTCGTTGTACCGGCGGGGTACATGGTTAAGCTCGATGCCGTAGAACTTGTCTTCGAGAGCCCGCACGGCTTTGCAGTAGGCCTCCATCTTGTCGTCATGGCAGCTCGCGTTCTTCATGACCTGATCGATCACGAGCTGCGAGTCCCCCCGCGCGTCGAGGCGCTTGACGCCCAACTCAATGGCGATTTTGAGGCCGCAGAGAAGGGCCTCGTATTCTGCCATGTTGTTGGACGCGGGGAAGTGGAGACGCACTGCATAGCGCATGTGTTCCCCGAGGGGCGACACGAAGAGCAGGCCCGCGCCCTCGCTCCCGTTTTCATCACCGAGCCGTCGAAGAACGAGTCCGAAGCCTCGCTTGGATTTGCGGGGGCGGCGCCGCGTGTCCGTCCACTCGCCGACGAAATCAGCCGGGATTTGTGATTTGATGGCCTTGCGCGGGGCATAGGCGAGCGTCTCGCCCATCGGCTCCACGGACCACTTGGCAATCCGCCGCTCGCGACGTCGGGGTTGCGGATGATTTCTCCTAGCGGAAAGGAGGAGACCCTTTGTGACCGGGTGGGCCTCGAAGTAGTGGCGGAGCTTGCGACGCACAAGGACTACCGCGTACAGCAACTTCTGGACCTGGGGGTAGCGCGTCTTCGTGTCTGACAGGACCTCGCTGATGTAATAGACCGGCCTCTGTACAGGCAAGGCATGCCCTTCCTCCGTGCGCTCCACGACAATCACGGCGCTGACCACCTGGGTGGGTGCGGCCACGTAGAGCTGCAGGGGCTCGTCGTCTTGTGGCGGCGTGAGGATCGGGGCATGCGTTAGAGACGCCTTCAGCTTGTCGAGCGCGTCCTGGGCCTCGGTGGTCCAAGAGAAGCGCTCGTGCTTCTTAAGCAGGCGGTAGAGGGGCCGGCCCTTCTCACCGAGCCGCGAGATGAAGCGGCTTAGGGCGGCGAGGCACCCCAACACCTTCTACACCCCTTTGAGGTCCCGGATCGGACCCATTCGCTCGAGGGCCGCGACCTTTTCAGGGTTGGCATCGATTCCCCGCTGGGAGACAATGTATCCTAGGAGCATGCCTCGCGGCACTCCAAAGACGCATTTTTCGGGGTTTAGCTTGACCCCGTTGGCCCGTAGGCAGTTGAACGCGACGCCAAGGTCGCCAACCAGGTCGTCCGCCTTCCTGGTCTTTACGACGATGTCGTCCACGTAGGCTTCGACCGTCCGTCCAATGTGGTCCCCAAAAACGTGTTGCATGCAACGCAGATATGTTGCACCCGCGTTTCTGAGGCCAAATGGCATCGTGACGTAACAGAACGTCCCGAACGGCGTGATGAACGAAGTCGCGAGCTGGTCGGACTCCTTCATTTTTATTTGGTGGTACCCGGAGTAAGCATCAAGGAAGCAAAGCAATTCACACCCAGCGGTTGAGTCGATGATCTGATCAATGCGTGGCAAAGGAAAAGGAACTTTAGGACATGCTTTATTAAGACTAGTGTAGTCTACACACATCCGCCACTTCCCATTCTTTTTCTTTACAAGCACGGGGTTTGCCAGCCACGTAGGGTGGAACACCGCCTTGATGAATCCGGCCTCGAGAAGCTTCCGCAGCTCCGCTCCGATCGCCCGTCGCCGCTCCTCGTCGAAGCGGCGCGGCCGTTGCTGCACGGTGCGGGCGTTTGGCAGGATGTCAAGGGAGTGCTCGGCGACTTCCCTCGGGATGCCTGGCATATCCGAGGGGCTCCACGCGAAGATGTCGGCGTTGGCGCGGAGGAAGTCGACGAGCACCACTTCCTATTTGGGGTCGAGGGTGGAGCTGACCCTCAACGCCTTGCCCTCGGGGGCAGACGGGTCGAGGGGGACCCCCTTGGTCTGCTCCGCAGCCTCGAAGGTGCCGGCGTGCTTGGCGGCGGGGTCGAGGTCCTCGTTGACCATCTTCTCCAGCGTGTTCACCAGCGCTTCATCCAGCGCCAGCGCCTCTGCGTGCTCCACGCACTCGACGTCGCAGTCGAACGCGTGCTCGATGGATGACCCGACGGTGATGACGCCGTTCGGTCCCGGCATCTTCATCTTCAGGTAAGTGTAGTTGGGGACTGCCATGAATTTGGCGTAACAGGGTCGCCCAAGTATAGCGTGGTAGGCCCCCTTGAACCCCACCACCTCGAAGGTGAGGGTCTCCTTGCGGAAATTCTTGGGGGTGCCAAACCAAACTGGCAGATCGATCTGCCCAAGGGGGCTGGACTTGATTGCCGGGCGCGATGCCATGGAACGGCTTCGTGCTGGGCCGCAGCTGGTCCAACCCGATCCCCATGAGGCGCAACGTATGCGCGTAGAGGATGTTGAGGCTGCTGCCTCCGTCCATGAGGACCTTCGAGAACCGGGCGTTCCCGATGATGGGATCAACCACCGGCGGGTGCGGCCGGGTTGGGGACGCGGTTCGGGTGGTCCTCCCGGCTGAAGGTGATGGCATCCTCCGACCAATTGAGGAAGGACGGAGGAGCCCTCTCCGCGGTGAGGACTTCGTGCCGCTCCTTTTTGCGCTGGCGCGTCGACATATCGACGGTTGGCCCCCCAAAAATGAGGAACACATTTTCGACAGCGGGGAAGCCACCCGCGTCGCCGTCGCCCCCGTCTTTCTTGGCCTCTGCCTCCTTCGCGGCGGCACGGCCATAAAACTTCTTGAGCATATCACACTACTCAAGGGTGTGGTTCACCGGAGTCTTGTGGTAGGGACATGGCTTTTTCAGCATGTCGTCGAACACCCCCGGACCTCGAGGGGCCGGTCGAGGGCCCCGTCGAGCCGGGTCAACAGCAAGGGCCTCGGCATTGCCGCCGTCGCGCCCCTGCTCGCGCGCCTCGCGGCGCGGCTTCTTCCCCTTCTTGCCTCGCTTGTCGTTGCGGTGCGGCTCCTTGGACTTGCTGCCCTCCGTGGGTGCATCCTCCGAGCGTTTGCCCTTCTTGCCGTCGAAGATCGCCCCCACGGCCTCCTCACCGGAGGCGAAGCTGGTGGCGATGTCGAACAGCTCGTTGGAGTCCGCAGGCGGGCTGCGTCCCAGTTCCCGCACGAGGTCCCGGCACGTGGTGCCCTCGAGGAAGGCGTGCACGATCTCGGACTGCGCCACGCTGGGGAGCTCTGTGCAGCGCTTGGAGAAGCGCCGTATGAAGTCCCGTAGCGACTCGCCGGGCTTCTGTGTGCAGGAGCGTAGGTCCCAGGAGTTCCCAGGGCGCACGTACGTGCCCTGGAAATTACCCACAAACGTGTGGACCAGGTCGTCCCAGTTGTGGATTTGGCTAGCGGGTAAGTGCTCGAGCCATGTCCGGGCCGCGTCGCCGAGGTGCAGGGGCAAGTTGCGGATGATGACCTCATCGCTGGTGGCCCCGCCCAGCTGACAAGCCAAGCGGTAGTCGTTAAGCCACACGCGGGGGTCCGTCTCCCCGTTGTACTTGACAATGGTCGAGGGTTGGCGGAAGCGTTGGGGGAACGCTGCCGCGCGGATCTCCCGGCTGAACACGCGGGTGCCCGGGGGCTCCGGCGTCGGGGAGCGGTCCTCACCGCTGTCGTAGCGTCCACCCCTTCGAGGGTGGTAGCCCCTCGCTGCTCGGGCATCCGCCCTGCTCGTACGCCTGGTGTTAATAACGTTGCGGGCGTCGCCATCCAGCGCCCTGCGTGCGTCAAGGAGCCGCTCCTTGGCTGGCGTGCGTCCTTGGTCGGCGGGTTGCCCCGCCGGTCCCCCTGCGTGCACGGAGGGTTCGCCCCCCGGCGCGGCTTCGTCGCCCCGCGCGTCTCCCTGTTGGGGGATGCGCGAGGCCGAGCTCTCAGCCTGCTGGACGGCCGCTTGCTCGATGAGGGTTTGCACCTCGCGGTGCAGGTCTCGAGCCTCGGGGGTCGAGGGTGCCGGCATGGCGCGCAGCAACGTCGCGGCGGTGATGAGCTTCTGGCTTGCTCGCGGGGGCGCGTCCGCGTTGTCGACGTTGGGGACGGTGTTGATGCGGTCGCGGACCGTCGGCCCCGGCTCCCGCGCGCGTTCGCCGCGCGCGGGGAGGGCTTCCCCCGCCATTGAGGCGCGGAGCGGCCGCCCGTCCGTATTCCTCCGCCGGCTTTGCCTCGAGCTCGCGGGCTTGGGCCACCGCGCGTCGGCGTCGGCCCCCGGGGCGGGAGCGCTTGGCCCCGCGGCCATGGCGCGCGGCGATCACGGGGCGAGGGGTGATCTCCCCATCTCCGGCGCCCGCTGCGCCAGCGGCATTGACCGGGTCGTTGGTGATGACGGCGTAACACTCCCGCGCGGGGTCGTAGCTCCCGGTCTTTGGAGTCGTCGGAGCGGCCAAACCGGTGGTCCGTGGCGTCGAGAAAACGCCTGAACGCGACGGGTCCGGCACGCCGGAGAAGTCCCACTCCGCGTACCCGTGGCGGTTGGCGGGTGGCAACGCGTCGATGGAGCCTAGGGACGACTCGTCAGCCATTGAGGCACCGGAATCCACGGCGACGAAGACGTGGCGGCGGGGCGGGACCGGCGCATCGTGGTGTTAACGTTGTTGTTGTAGGCCGAAGTGGCGCCACGCAACCCGATGGGGATGCGCGGTCCGGAGACCGCGCGCGGTCCCGCCGGGGGGCGGTGGTGGTCGTCGTGATGGTGGGCGCGCGCGCCGAGTGGCGGCACGCTCGGCTTGCCGCCGCTCGGACCGGGCCCGGCGTGAACGCGGCCCGGAGGCGGCGACGGTGTCGCGGCGTCGATGGACCCGCGGCATCCGTGCCCGCGGGCGCTTGTGCGTAGCGGTGCGCGCGGCGGAGACCGGGAGCGGACCGGGGCCCCGCGCCGCGCGCGCGGAGCTCCTCACGGTTGGTAAGGCGCATGAGATAGCCGTTCCCTGTGGCCTGAAAGTTCAGGTCCCCGAAGCGGATTTCGAATCCGGCCGGGAAGGGGTCTGAGCTACCCATGCAATAACGGGTACCACGGTACTCAGTGCGGATCACCATGGAGGGAGTTGGCGGAATGACCTCAGGCGCTCGCATGCCCCACGGTGGGCGCCAACTGTCGGTACGGAATATGGTCCCGACACTAACCAGTAGATAGCGCCGTGGTCTATCCCTCAATGGTCGATGCTAAGTAACAAGTGACACAGAGATTTTATCCTGGTTCCGGCCGAGGGGGCCGTACGTCCCGACAGAGGCGTGCTCGGGGCACTATATTACTTAGCACCGGGGGTGCTTGTAGTGGGGCTGATACAAGCAAGGCGGGAGAGGAAGTGTGACTTCCAAGTCCCTGGGGGAGTGGCTGAAGATATTGTGGGAGAATGAGTACGTGGTGTTTTGTGTCTCGTGTGTTGTGTCTTTGTTCGTCCGTCTGTCCCCGCGGCTGGGGGTTCGCCCCCCCTTTTATAGATCAAGGGGGCGGTGGGTTACATGCGCGCCGCGCTACCTAGCTATGTGGGGGTGCACGTCGTGCTACGCTGTAGAGTGGGCGGCCGTCCGGACGACCTTCGCAGCGATCAGGCCATGATGGCCTGCCTCGTACCCGAACAGTGGCGGTTCGAGGGTAGGAGGGCGGCAGATGGTGGTGGCGTCCTCTGATAGGCTTCGAGGGAGGTGCTGACGCCGGCTTGTACGGGGCACAGGAGTAGGTAGAACGGCGTCCCTTCCCAACGCGCTTCACAGTGTTGGAGTGGTCGCTACGGCGCCCGGCGTGCGCACGCACGCGCGGGGGCGGTGACCATCTTTGTTACAGTGGCCGGGATGGCGATCCACCGGCCTAGCGTCTCCACCTAACCCTGTAGGGTCACAAGAAAGTAAATCGAGGGTGCGCCCGGCCCCCCTTCGAGGGTCTGGCGCGTTAGCCGTCTTTGGAGTGGGCGCGCGGTGTCACGGGGCTGACACCGGCCGTACTGCACAGTCCCTCCCCACAGTGGTGGGGATGGGCTCCTCCCACGGGGAGTTGGTGCGGCGGCACGGGGCGCGAGCCCGGGGCGCATGATGGCGCCGCCCCGCCCGTGTCGGGGCATTAAATGCCCGTGTACGGGGGCCGGCGCACGCGTGAGGGGCGCCCTCGAGCGTGGCGGGCCCCGGCCGAGGGGCGGGACGTACCTTCGAGCGAGGCGAGACCCGCTCGAGGGGGAGTGAGCCCTCGAGCGGGGCGGGGCCCGCTCGAGGGAAGTGTCGCCCCTCGAACGGGGCGGAGCCCGCCTGAGGGGGTGCGTGTCCTCGAGCGAGGCGGAGCCTGCTCGAGGGGACTTCTAGGAGGGCCGCCTCGATGGGCTGTCAGAGTCCCTGCGGCGTGGGCCGTGCCCTGCATGGTTAGGCACCTGCATGGTTAGGCTTAGCGTGTTTTGGTTTCGTTGCGGGTTTTAAGTGAGGATTTCCCCGTTGTTTAAGGGGACCTCTAGGGCTGTCCCCGACAAAATTCAAACCTTTGGGGATCACCAAGTATGATGCGAAGCAGGATCCCATCCAGTGGCTCAGGTGCTACACCCTCTCCATCGAGAACGCTGGCGGCAACAGCGACACCAAGTGCATCTACTTCCCCTTCTGCTTGGACCAAGAACCACTCACTTGGCTCGAGTCGCTGGATAAGCACTCGATCGACAATTGGGACCAGCTGAAGGAGCAGTTCACAAGCAACTTCGCGGGCGCCATGGGCCGATCGGGTACTCGCATGGACCTGTCCATGATCAAGCAGGAGAAAGGCGAGACCCTTCGCAAGTACATGCGCCGCTTTTTCGACAAGCGCGCTACCGTCGTCGACATCACTGACAAGGAGGTCATCGACCTCTTCCAAGACGGCCTCTTCCACCGCCGCACCTTCGAAGACTTCGGTCGTCGCCGCCCCAGGTCCATCCCCCACCTCAAGGACATGATCACGTCCTGGGCGGATGAAGAAGACAAGGCCAATGCCAAGTACGACACCATCCGTGGCAAGACCAAGCAGAACCAGGGCGGCGGCAGCGGCAGCAACGCGAACCAGGGCGGTCGCAACAACAACAACAACAACAACAACAACAACAACAACAACAACAACAACAACAACAACAACAACAACAACAACAACAGCTACTCGGGTCCCAACCGCAAGCGCAAGCCAGACAACACTGTCACGGCTATCCAGCGCCCTGCGAAAGGGAACTTGAAGAAGAACTCCGGCGGTTTCAAGGACCTACTGAAGGAGAAGTGCCCGTGGCATCCAAACGGCAACCACACCACCGAGCAGTGCTACCAGCTCAGGAACGCACTCAAGGAGACGCCGGAGCCACCGCACCCTCACGACCAAAAGGGCAAGAAGAAGGACGGCGACAACAACGACTTCCAGGAGCCTGAGAAGACCGTCAACGTCCTCTTCGGTGGATTGCCCAGCAGGCGGGAGCAGAAGGCTACCCGTCGCGAAGTGATGTCCATTGAGCCAGCGGTCCCGACTCCTCTCAGGTGGTCGGAGGTACCCATCACCTTCTCCCGCGCGGATCAATGGACCAGCTTCTCTGAACCAGGACGGTTCCCCCTCGTCCTGAAGCCAACGGTGGCGGGCTCCAAACTCAACAAGGTGCTCATCGACGACGGAAGTGGGCTCAACGTCCTCTTCACCAAGACCTTGAAGAAAATAAAGCTCGACATCACTCATATGCTCACCAAGAGCAACGTGCCCTTCTACGGCATCATCTCCGGCAACGCGGCTATTCCACTGGGCTCAGTGGTCCTGCCAGTTACTTTCGGGGCAACACGGGACAACTATCGTACCGAGTACATCAAGTTCGAGGTCGCGGATTTCGAGACCTCCTACCACGCCATCCTCGGCAGACCGGCTATCGCCAAGTTCATGGCGGTGCCCCACTACACCTACTTGGTACTCAAGATGCCAAGCCCAGCCGGTGTACTCTCCCTCCAAGGGGACCTGAAGATCTCCCACGACTGCGACACAGAAGCCGTGGAGATCGCCTCCACAAATCAAGTGCCCAACGCGATAATGGAGGTCTACGCTGCGTCGAAGAAGCTTGCTACAAGTGAACTCGACATCCCAGAGAAGTCTGACAGCACCAACAAACCTCAGCCACCTGAGGAGGTACTCGTCAAGACGATCGACCTTGGAACAGGCGATCCCAGCAAGACCACCACCATCGGGGCAGGCCTCGACCCCAAATAGGAAGACGCGCTCATCAGCTTCCTTCGGGCTAACCGCGACATCTTCGCGTGGAAGCCGACGGACATGCCGGGAGTGCCCGGGGAGGCCGATTGAGCACGCGCCTCAACGTCGATCCTAAGGCCACCCCCAAGCGACAACACCTCCGACGCTTTGCCGACGACAGACGGGACGCCATCAAGAAGGAACTCGCCAAACTACTCGCGGTTGGCTTCATCAGAGAAGTCTTCCATCCTGAGTGGCTCGCTAACCATGTCCTCGTCCGCAAGAAGAACTCGAACGAGTGGAGGATGTGCGTCGACTACACCGACCTCAACAAGCACTGCCCCAAGGACCCCTTCGGGTTGCCGCGGATTGATCAAGTCATCGACTCCACGGCGGGGCTGCGACCTGCTCGCTTCCTCGATCGCTACTCCGGTACCATCGGATCGCGATCAAGGAAGAAGACCGGGAGAAGACCGCGTTCATCACCCCGTTTGGCGCGTCTTGCTACACGACCATGTCCTTCGGGTTGAAGAACGCCGGCGCTACCTACCAACGAGCTATCCAGGCCTGCTTCAAGAGGCAGCTCAACAAGAACATCGAGGCCTACGTGGATGACGTGGTCGTCAAGACCAGAAACTCCAGTACCCCCATCGACGACCTTGAAGAGACCTTCGCATCACTGCGCGAGTACCGCTGGAAGCTCAACCCGAACAAGTGCGTCTTCGGTGTACCTTCGGGCAAACTACTCGGCTTCATCATCAGCCAGCGCGGCATCGAAGCCAACCCCGAGAAGATCTCCGCCATCACCAGCATGAAAGCTCCCACGAGCATCAAAGATGTCCGAAGCCGACGGGGGTGCATGGCGGCGGCGACCGCATTCATCTCGAGGCTAGGAGAACGGGGACTCCCCTTCTTCAAACTACTCAAGCATCAAGAGAAGTTCGTGTGGACTCCGAGAGGCGGATCAAGCCCTTGCCCGGCTCAAGGACTTCCTATCGAAGCCACCGATCCTCACGGCTCCTCACAAGGGCGAGCGCCCTCTTGCTCTACCTCGCCGCGACTACTCACGTGGTCGATGCGCCATCGTTGTCGAGCGGCATGAAGACGGCCACGCCTACCCGGTCCGGGGCGCCCGGTCTACTTCGTCGGCGAGGTTCTATCGAGTCCAAGGCCCGCTATCGGCCGTGCGGGAAGGTATTGTACGCAGTACTCATCACCTCGCGGAAGCTACGACACTACTTCCAGCAGTACTCGATCTCCGTCGTCACCGACTACCCGCTCGGCGACATCCTGCGGAACCAAGATGCTACTAGAAGAATCTCCAAATGGGCGGTCGAGCTCGGCGCCCTCACCATCGACTTCAAGCCACGCACAGCCATCAAATCGCAAGCTCTAGTCGACTTCATGGCAGAGTGGCGGGAGAATCAGCTACCTACTCCCACCGTGCGACCAGAGCATTGGGTGATGTACTTTGACGGCTCACTCAACCTCGAGGGCGCAGGTGCAGGGGCACTCCTGATCTCTCCAACGGGCGAACAACTCAAGTACGTCCTGCAGATCTTCTGGAAGGTCTCAAACAATGAAGCCGAGTAGGAAGCTCTCCTACACGGGCTCCGCCTCGCGGCTTCATTGGGCATCAAGCGGCTACTAGTCTACGGCGACTCCGCAGTGGTCATCAACCAAGTCAACAAGTCCTGGGACTGCAACAAGGAGAACATGGACGCCTACTGTCTAGAAGTCCGCAAGCTCGAGAACAAGTTCTATGGTCTCGAGTTCCACCACATCGTTCGCGACAACAACATTGCAGCGGACGTCCTCTCGAAGCTTGGATCCACCCGCGCTCAAGTACCAGCGGGCGTCTTCGTCCACGAGCTTCACGCGCCATCCATTCCGGAGCCGGCGCCACCGACCACTGTCCCAGCCCATCAACCGAGTGGGCGAGGAGGTCATGATGATCGACGTGGACTGGAGGCAACCCTTCATCGACTACCTCGGCGAGCAGAAGGTCCCCTCCGACAAGAACTCGGCTGAGCAGCTCATCCGCCGCGCCAAGTCCTACGTCCTCGTCGGAGACAAGCTTTACAAGCGAGGCGCATCTTCCGGAGTACTCATGAAGTGCGTTCCTCGTGAAGAAGGCAAGGACATCTTGGAGGAGATCCACAAGGGCGTCTGTGGCAACCACGCGTCCTCACGAACGTTGGTCAGCAAAGCCTTCCGGCGAGCTTTCTACTGGCCCACAGCTCTGGGCGACGCCGAAGAACTCGTCAGGAGGTTCCAAGGATGTCAATACTTCGCCAAGCAGCAACACGTCCCAGCCTACAAGCTAGTCACCATACCGCCAACCTGGCCCTTCGCTTGCTGGGGGCTCGACATGATTGCGCCACTGCCAACCGCGCCGGGGAGGATTCAACGAGTACCGGTGGCTATCGACAAGTTCACCAAGTGGATCGAGGTCAAGCCGGTCACATGCCCCAAGGCTAACAGAGTACTCGACTTCCTGGATGAACTCGTACACCGCTACGGACTACCCCACCGCATCATCACAGACCTAGGCTCCAACTTCAACAACCACCAGTTCTGGGAGTACTGCGAGAACAGCGGGATCGACGTCCGATACATCTCAGTCGCCCATCCACGGGCCAACGGACAAGTCGAGCGCGCCAATGGGATGGTGCTCGACGCTCTCAAGAAGCGGCTACACGACGCTGCTAACTCCAAAGGGGGCAAGTGGATCAAGGAACTACCCAACGCACTCTGGGGGCTACGGACTCAGCCATCCAAGACAACGGGGCAATCCCCCTACTTCTCGGTCTACGCCTCCGAAGCAATCCTCCCTGCCGACGTCATATGGAACTCGCCAGCAGTGGAGCACTACGACGAAGGCGTCTCAGAAGACAGCAGACGAGTTGACATCGACAGCCTCGAAGAAGCTCGCTGCGCTGCCCTCGTCCAGTCAGCAAGGTACCTAGAAGGTATACGATGCTACCATGATCGCAACGTCAAGGAACGCTCCTTCAACGTTGGTGATCTCGTCCTCCGCCGCATCCAGAACACGAAAGGACTACACAAGCTCAGTTCCCCCTGGGAAGGTCCCTTCACCGTTGCAAACGTGACCGGGCTGGGCTCCTACTGCCTCCAAACACTTGAAGGCGAAGACATCAACAACTCGTGGAACGTCGACCAGCTCTGTCGATTCTACGCCTAGTCTACACGACTACTCCGGGGTTCAAGTCTACACGACTATACCAACACCCCACCGCCGTAAGCGGCCTCCGGGTCCTGGCTCCAGTCTCCGGACTTCTCCTCTCCAGGCTCCAGCCTACACGGCTACCTACGGACCCTGGGCTGCGACGAGCGTCAAGGACTCTAGCAGCGGTCTACTGAGAGACCACCCTCCAAGATCCAGCCTCCACGGCTACCTACGGATCTACGATCCAGCCTACACGGTTACCTACAGATCCACTGCTGCAAGCGGCTACCCGCTCCAGCTCTGCTTAGCTGTAAGCGGCCTCCGGGTCCAAGCGACTACTCTGTAACTATTGCCCTGGCCATCCAGGTGTACTTCTTCAGTAATAAAGTTTGATCATTCATCAACTTCTTTACTGCCAACTCCCTACAATGGGACCACTACCGCCGAGTACGACTACTCGCATCCACTCCACGATGGGGCTCCGCACTCTGAGATCGCGGCCACGAGTACTCATTGCTGGAAATTTTCTTTCATTGATACTCAAGCAATTCATTACAATTGTTTTTGTACAACCCTGGCTACTAGCTATCTATTACAGGGCTACTGGAGATTAAGCTTCTCGGCTACTTGCTCCGCGATGGGAGCCATCTGCTCCAGCAGCTCTGCATACTGCTCATCAGTGCAGTTGGCGGCTACCCCGCCGGTGACTACTTCCACTGGGGCCTTCGGGAAGTACGACTTCATGAAGGCCAAGACCTGCCTTGGGATCGACCTCGCCATGTGCTTCACGTAGGCCGCCAGCCGGCTTGGATCTTCCTTGAGGCGATCCACCAGGAGCCTTGCGATCGGCAGCGCGGCTTCCTCGAGCTCCTTCAGCTGGGCTCGCAGTGCCTCGCAGTCTTCATTCAACATCTGCAAGGATTTGTAGCAGTTGACGAGATCGCGGTCAGAGGCAATCTGGAGCTCCATGTGCTTCTCGCACTCGAAGGCAAGCTCTTTGTAGTCGAGCTCGAGTACCTGGCGGGCTTCTTGCTCCCGGTAGAAGAGGTTTTTCATGCTCGTCTCCGAGGACTTCAGCTGCTCCACCTGGCCCTCAAGCTCTGCAACACAGCAACGCAACAGCGGGTCAGAGACTTCTCGACCTCCAACAAGTACCCGACAAGTTCAGCGGTATACCTTTGTTCTTGTTGCGGAGGCACTTATTTTTTCGCACCAAGTCGTCGCCCTTCGCCTGCAACTCTTGGACGTTGTTGTGGTATTTGGCGAAGGCGGCGTCGAGCTTCGACTGCATGGCAGCCGCGTGCTTCGGCGACTTCATAAGTTGCTCTTCTAGCGCTTTAGCCCGGAGCACCGCGTCACCATAGCCCTGCAGCATATTGGACTTGTAGCGGGACCTCTCCGCAACGTCCTGCACAGACAACTCAAGTCAAACGAGTACTCAACAAACAGAGGATTGACTACTCAGAAGCTACGGCTACTTACCTTCATCCACTGCTCAGCCTGGCGGATCGCCTCCAGGTGCTTCGCCACCGTCGCAGGCTTGATAAGATCATCTGCGAGCAGCTCTATCCCGCCGCGACTACTCGTGGTGGCCTCCGTCATCGGCGCAGAGCGGATGGGCTCTGCGTCCTGGATCTCCGGGGAGCGGATAGCCACCTCCAGAGCAACCTCTGGCGACGTGGTGACCCCCTCTCCCCCGGCCATCACGGCGGCCTCCTCGACGACTTCTTCCATAGGCACGGGGGCTCCTCCCGCAGCCTCCGGGGCCTCTGGTGTCGACTTCTGCATCGGCACCCCTGCAGGGATGTCACTGCCGTAAGCCTCAGCGCCTGTCAAAAAGAAGACAAAGTGCATCAGCGGCTACGACTACTTCTCGAGGAACTCCATAGCTTCAGAAGAGTACTCACCTTCGACTACGCTGGCCTCCGGCAGCGGCGTTTCGGCAGCCGGCGGCTTGGGCACCGCCTGGGCAGCGGGAGCGGACTCCTCGGCGGGCGGCGCGACTTCTTTCGCCACCACTGAAGAGGGTTCATCCCCCTCCCAGGACAGATCCGTGGATTTCATGCAGAAGTACACGCAATTGGTCGTCAATCAACCTCGACTACTACAACAAGTACTACTCGCGAAGATGCAGTACTTACAAGTTCGACCGGACTATTGTCACGGCCGGGGCGCCAAGGATGCTGGCGATATCGACCAGTCCACCCTCGGCGGGCGCCTCCCCCTGCGTACCTGCGGCCACCGCCTCTTCTGCAGCAATGGCGGCCAGCGCAGTGCCCTCTTGCGCTCCTGAAGCCACCACCTCTTCAACGGCGGCGGCTACGGGCTCCGTGCTCCCCTGTGGAGCAGGGGGCTGGCGCTCCAGCTGCGCCAAGAGCTCCTCCACAGTGGGGGCCGGACTACGACTTCCAGCTGGCTCCCCCACTGTGTCCCACACGCCTTCGTCGCCCTCTTCGACGGGCTCCGTTGGCGGCACCTCCTGCAAACATGAAAGACTACTCATCAGCAATGGTACTCACACGATGGGGTACTCGACTACTCTAGTCAAGACATCTTACCTCCTGAGGCGTGGTCTCTGAGACCTTAAGCTTCTTCGCCACCCGCTTCCTGGCGGGGTTGCGCGGCCTCCGTGGCGGCGCAGCCAGGCTAGCCTCCAGGCTAGTTGGGGGGTCTTGCACCAGAGGTACATGAGGTAAGCCTGGGCGGCTAAACCTCGACCGCAATTGAAAACGGTCCTGCAACGTCTCGTCGTCGTCGTCGTCATCGTCGTCGGAGGTGTCCTCCACGACGACGGTGTCATCGCCTGCACCGACTTCTCACCGCTCTTTCTCCTTGGCCTTCCCCTCCTTCGGGATCTCGATCCCACTTGGGGGCGGCTGCGGCTCGGAGATGAATTTCTTCAAGTCATCCCGCAAGACACGAAGACGTCAGTGAGTCTACACCAAGCAACGACTACTTGACCAGGGGAGTACGACTACTCAGCTCCTTGGGCGGGCGGGCGGCGGAATACTCTTGGACAGGGCACGCCGTGTACGGCGGCATATCTTTGAAGATCCGCGACAACCTCTCGATGATGTCGCTGTCGTCCAGCTCGCCTCCGGGCATCCGCAACGTGTCATCGTCGCCGGTGTACTCGAAGCCCAAGGTGTCTCGAGCCATCAACAGCTGCACCCTCCGCTTCATGAAACTGAAGGCCACGTGCTCGGCCCTCAGTCCCGCTTCCCTGAGCACCTTGATGCGTGCCGGCGGCTCGGGAAGCCGGATCCCCTCTTGCATGGTGGGCTCCGAGTTCCACCACTCGCGGTGCACGGGCCGTCGTCCGCTCGGCTTCGGCAGGCCAGGGTGGTGGTTCGTGATGTAGAACCACCTTGTCTTCCAGTCAGTGTTGGAATCGACAAGCTTATATGCCAGATACTGCTCCGCGGCGTCTTCTCTCAGCTGGATGCCGGCTCCTCCGACTACCCTTGGGTTGGTGGCACTTGGCTGCGGCTTGACCCGAAAGAACTTCCGGAAAAGGATCCAGTGCGGCTTGATCCCAAGGAAGGCTTCGCAGAAGTGCACGAAGACCGCGGTGTGGAAGATGCCGTTAGGGTTCAGATTCAAGTACTCGACTCCGTAGTACCCGAGAAGACCCTTCAAGAAATCACTGGCCGGGAGCGCAAGCCCGCGCTCGACGAATCGTGCGAACATTGAAATCTCATCTTCGGCCTTCTCCATTGGGTATGGATCTCCAGCAGCGGCCCTCCACATGTCGACCTCCTTCTCCCGAATGAACCCACTGTTCAGGAGGGCCAGCAGATCTTCGGTCTTCACCTTTGACTTCTTCCACTCACGGCTTGGATCTGCTCGTGGTGGAGACATCGGCGGCGCTGCTCCAGTGGCAGCCGCGGCGGCCTCTTCGCGGCGCCTCCTCTTCCCGGTGGCTTTCGCAGACTTGGACGGTGAAGGCTTCATTCTCCAAGTACAGGGCGTCTTCACGCGCATCCGCTCGGGGGCTACCCTAAAAGCTTTGGGTGGCGGCGCACTTGGATCTACTAAGGCGGCAGCGCGCGCTGGAAGTAGATCTACCTCAGATGGAAACGGAGTGACTGCAGCTCGGATGGGTGAAAAACCCTAAGGGTTTTGGCTTCTATTTATAAGTCAAACTGGCTCCGCAACGGCCGGCTGGATAAGTCCACGCGCGGCTGACTCAGCGGCTACGCGTGACCCTTCGTATTCTACTAGTCGACGCGCCTCACCTCGGGGGCTTGGCTACCTCTACTCGACTACCTGGGAAGCGACAAGACTCAGGAGCATCTCAGGACACATTCTTCAAGATGACCCTTCGATTCGAGAGGAAGTACTCGACTAAAGGCTCGGGGGCTCCGTGCCACGTGTCCTTCGGTTTTTTCTCTCCGGATTTTTCGGGATTTTCTTGCCAAGACTTCAGATGGACCCTCAGCCAGAGCCTGCGGCTCATCCTAAGGCTCGGGGGCTACTCCATATGGAGTGCAATTTTGCAATCGCACCTCCATATCAGCTTCGGCTTCAAGACAAGACGGGCATTTTTTGAAGACCTTCGAAGGCAGTGCTCGAGGACGCTTGGGACTACTCGAGAAGACTTCAAGATTGCTCAAACATCAGCTGGAGTACATTCCAGCCACGGGATGCTTCGACTACTCTTGAGGACTTTTGACTTGTAGTACTCGGGGATGCCTGAGGACTACTCGTTGAGGCCGTCAAGACTACTTGAAGCTATCCTTCTCTACTACAAAGTACTCGGGGGCTTGTCGTATGGACCTCCCTGGGCCCACTACCTCGGTGGGTACCAGGACCGACTACTCGGTGGGCCCCTAGGACTACCCGGCTTGCGCTACACAGCACCTGAAGGCGTGGAGCACAAGGACTACACAGGAGTAGTACTCGGTTAGGGAGCTGTACATGTTCCGCACTGTATGGAGGACTCCTAGACGTACTCGACTAGTACTCTATCCCTACTCCGACTTGTAACCCTGCCTCCCGGACTATATAAGGCGAGGCAGGGACCGATCTCTAGCATCCAATCTGATCTCATACAACTCACGACGCACTATTGCACCATCTTGTAATCGTGCCCAATCAATCCAGAGCTACGCAGCATACAGGAGGTAGGGTATTACGCACCTCGCGGCCCGAACCTGTCTAAATTGTGTGCCACGTGTCTCTTCCTTCGAGTTACCGATCTCGGCGAGTCACATTCATCTACTTCGGGTACTCCCCTTAGTAGGTTGCCGGTCTAAAACACCGACAGTTGTACCGGTTCAACTAATGTACCTATTTGAAATTGTTGCAAATGCACTTTATTAACCTCATCAAGGAAGCATATGAAGAGGCAACACACCATAGTTTAAGATCAAGAAACTGCTCCACTAGAAGGAGAAGTGAAAGACATGATTCTTATTGCTACTAATTCATTGTCTACACTAATGTATAGACTTATCATCTTCCATGTAAATCTCCCTATAAATAGGGACACTAAGATCAATGAGAATTACCAATTTTCACCTATTCGCTTGTCTCCATATTTTACTTTACAATTTGTTATTAGCAGCTCTTCTACTGAGAAAGAGGGGGGAGCACCAGCGATCTTACGAATTGTTATGGGAGGCAATCCAATGGAAGAAGAAATATGCCTAGTGGATAGTTGTACCACTAACACTATACTTAGGGAAGACAATTTTTTCCAAACTCTCACAAAAAGAGAAGGACAAGTTTTTACCATCGCGGGACGCGATGCTACGATAGTTGGTTTTGGTAGAGCCACTATCGTACTTTCAATGGGTACACAAATTGATATCGAGGAGGCTTTATTGTACCACGATTCCACTCGCAACCTACTAAGTTATAGAGATATCCGAAAAATAAGATTCATGTGGAAACACATGAGGAAAACAATGACGAGTTCCTCCTCTTGACCAAAGATACCGGATATGGCAAACAAATCGTACTTCCAATGGGTACACAAATTGATATCAAGGAGGCTTTATTGTACCCCGATTCAACTCGCACCCTACTAAGTTATAGAGATATCCGAAAAATAAGATTCATGTGGAAACACATAAGGAAAACAATGAGGAGTTCCTCCTCTTGACCAAAGATACCGGATATGGCAAACAAACACTTGAAAAAGTGCCCTCTCTCCCGTCAGGATTGTACTACACATACATTAAACTCGTACTACATGTTGCATACAAAGTGATTTTTCAGAATGTGGATGCATTCAAAACTTGGCATGAATGCCTTAGCCATCCTGGCATCGAGATGATGAGAAAAATCATGAGCAATTCAAGTGGACATGGTATGAGTGACAGAAAATTTCCAGAATCCTCAGATTTTATGTGCACCTCATGTGCAACTAGGAAATTAATTTTGAGACCACATCTCAAAATACACGCTGAACCATTAAAGTTTCTTGAACGTATTCAAGGTGACATTTGTGGTCCCATTCAACCTTTGTCTGGACCGTTTAGATACTTCATGCTTCTAATAGATGCATCCACAAGAGGTCTCATGTGTGTCTTTTATCGACACGGAACCATGCTTTTGCAAAATTGATCGCACAAGTCAATAGACTTATAGTGAGTCATCCTGAACACCAGATAAATCAATTAGATTGGACAATGCAACAAAATTTTCCTCCAAATCCTTCAATGATTATCGTATGACATTAGGAATTGAAGTACAACATTATGTACCATATGTTCACACACATAATGGTTTAGCTGAATCTCTCATCAAGAGAATAAAGCTCATTTCTAGACCACTATTGCACACCTCATGTTGGGGTCACACAATCTTGCACACTGGTGACTTAATACAATTGCGTCTAACTGCATACCATACAACTTCCCTACTGCAATTGGTTCGTGGTGATCCTCCTAGTATTTCCCATCTGCGGATATTCGGTTGCACTTTATACGTACCGATCTCACCACCAAAGCGTACATCAATGGGCCCCCATAGAAAAATGGGGATCTACGTGGGGTATTTATCTCCGTCGATCATTAAATACCTAGAGCCCCTTACAGGGCACTTGCTCACAGCCCGATACGCTGATTGTATCTTCAATGAAGAACATTTCCCGGCATTAGGGGGAATTCAAGTAGGGATGGATCCGGATACCAATTCGGATATCATTTTTTAGCTGTTCTTTTTTGACTTTAGCTAAATTAGGCATAATATTTTGTATCAAAAATATATATTCTTGTTCTTGGTATTGTGCTTGTTAAGATTCGTACAAAATAAACCCCAAATGTGTGCTATATTTTAATCAAATGATGAAAAGAAATTTGGATATCTATTCGGATTCAAATACAGATGTTTTTCACCTTTTTCTCTATCGAAAGCAAATAATCCATAAAAAAATTGTAGCTAATTTTTTTAATTTTTTCCAGTAATTAGCTGGTTATAATACATAAAAAATTAGCATCAAAATTATTTTATTGTGATCTAAAAGTATCAATCTATTACACAATTCGGATGTTGTGGATCCATCCCTAAATTCAAGTGTCACACTGAATATTCGAAAATAAATTGGGATGCCATATACACCCAAAAGGAGGATCTTCGTACTAAAGAATCTGAACTTCAAGTTCAAAGGATTATAAATTTGCAAAATGCTGCAAATAATTTGCCAGACTCATTTACTGTGAGAAAAAGTGTCACAAAACCATTGTTGACAGTGTATATTCATATCAAACTTCAATTGGACTTGCAAGCGGACAAGTCCTTCGTCATAGTCAAGGGATCCTTCTTCCCTCAAGTGTGAATCCAAGGTATCGAATCTGTGGAACAAATGTGTGGTGCAAGGATCAATCTAATAAAGCCGAGAACTTTGATCTTCAAAGGGGAATCTTATGCATCTAATCTAAAGAACACCATGAAAATGAATCTAATCTATGAAATCCGGAGATAGCAAGAGGTAGAGAGGGATAGATAAACCAATCTAGAGAGATTGGATCAAGCCTCGTTGAAGTTTCGAGCAAAGAGGAAATAAACAAGTTCAATCTCATAAAAAGCATCTTTAAATCACGGTTTCCCGTCCGACTCCGAAAACGCCCGCCTTTTGGAGCTACTGTTCTGTCATAACGCACCCCTATTCATGCGGGTTAGTCTAGGGCGAGTCTAAGGACAAGTTGAAATCTCACGGAAGGTCAGGCATGCACCTCTAGCCACAACGGCTACAAGAACACCCTCAATGATCTATCTCGAGAATAGATCTTAAGATATGAAAAGCTGATTGAAATCAAAATCGTAGGAGAAACACTCGATCGCTAGAAATCGGATTGCAACTTGATAATTCAACATAATACATGATACATGAATCAAGATCACCACCGGGGTCCTACCTTGATCTTGCTTCTAGCTCCGGGAACTCCGACGTGGTCTTCCTTGCAAGGTTCCCACGCCGGCTAGGGAGATCCTAGTCGACTAGATCGACCCTCTCCTCTCCGAGATGGTGTCCCTATCTTCTCTGCTCCTCGGCGGCGGATGGCGAATGAGTTGATGTGTGGCGCCTGGTCTCGGGGCTATAGATACCCTGAATGGCGGGTAGGTCAAAGGGGGCTGACTGGGCCTCGAAGTGGGCTGGGTCGGCCGGCCTGAGCCTACTTCGGCCCAACCCGCGGCCTCCTTTGCCTGGTGTTGCTTCCCGAGTCTTCTAGAGTATTCCCCCAACTGCATGTGGGCCCTTGACGTCAGTTTCTCCGCGGTTTAGATGAAGCTCCTTGTCCCGCAAGGTTCGACATTTTCTGTCTGGGTCCTTGGGTTTTCCATCTTCACGGGTTTGGTCCTTGTTGACGGTTAATAATTGTATCAAAGTTCGTTCGTGACTCGCAAGCGTACAAGTCTCCCGTCGTAGTCAAGGGACCCTTCTTCCCTCGAGTGGTGAACCCAAGGTATCGAATCCGTGGAACAAATGTGTGACGCAAAACTTAATCTAATAAAGCCAAGTAACTTCAATCTTCGATAAAACCCTAATGCATCTATGTAAAAGACACAAAACGAATCTAATCTACTAAAGACCGGAGAAAACAAAGTAAGATTGGGTAGATAAACCGATCTGGAAGGATCGGGATAAGCCTTTTGTTGAAGTTCCAAGCAAGAGAAGAAGTAGCAAATCGAATCTTAATAGAAGCCTCTTTAAATCGTGGTTTCCCGTCCAAATCCGAAAACATCCGCCTTTCGAGACCCCCGTTCTGTCACAACGTATCCCTATTCATGCGGGGAGCTTAGGGCGAGTCAAAAGACAAGTCGAGATTCTTTCGGAAGATCCGGCGTGTACCTCTAGCCACCGCGGCTACAAGAACACCCTATGTAATCTATCTCGAGAATAGAATTGGAATAAGCAAAGCCGATCGAAAAACGAAATCTTCAACGAAACACTTGATCGCTAGGAAAAGATTCAACTTGATAATTCAACTATAACAATGATACATACACAAGATCACCACCGGGATCCTTCCTTGATCTTGCTTCTAGCTCCGGGAACTCCGACGTGGTCTTCCGTGCAAGGTTCCCACGTCGGCTAGGGAAACCCTAGTCAACTAGCTCGACCCTCTCCTCTCCGAGATGGTGTCCCTCTCTTCTCTGCTTCTCGGCGGCCGAAGACGAAATCTTCTCTGCGTGGCTCTCGGTCAGGGGGCTATAAATAGCCCGATTGGCGGCTAGGGCAAAGGAGAGGGTGTTTGGGCCCTAAATGGGCCTGGGCCGACCGGACTGGGCCGGCCGGCCTGGGCCCATTTAGGCCCAGCCCGAGGGCTCCTTCGCTCCACGTCGGTTCCCTTGCTTCCTGGATGCTTCCCCCTTCTGCATGTAGGTCCATGTCATCGGTTTCTCTCCGAATTGGACTCAACTCCTTGTCTTGCAAGATTCAGCACTTTTCTGGTCAGGTCCCTGGAGTCTGTCGTCTTCTCTGATCAAGTCCCCAGATTCTTGGAGTTAAGTTTGCTTCATTGCATGACTTGTACGGGGCTTCAAGGTCTTGTCATGAGGTGCTTGATGAACTTATCCCGAAAGTCTTGCATTCAACACTAAAACCCTGCATAAACATTAAACTCCAAAACCGACATGCACACGTGAACTTGTTATACCACGGGGGTTAGTACCAATGGATAAGGTATAAAACTCATGCCAACACCGAAGGTAAACTCATGGCTAGGTTGACGGATTTTCACCGTCAACATCTCCCCCATGCTTAAACCTTGCTCGTCCTCAAGTAAGCCTTCGATGGATATCATCATTGCTAAACAATGTTCAAACTTTGCATTTGATCACACATGAGAAAACATAATGCTCTCAAAATTTTAATTCATTAAAGTTCCATAATGTACTAACCTTCATTTCTACGGAGGGTAGATTCTTATTAAGCTTATCCCACAAGTATTAACATGCTCACAAAGTTTTAAATAGATCTCAGAATTTTTGAAATAAAGAACGAGATAAAGAAAAGCTAAACCAAATTCACAAATTTTAAATCATCTCGTGTATTTCTCATGAACGTTCATCTCACTTGTCTCTCAAGCCTATATATCCTACTCCTTTCCCTCTCATATATATGCGGTAGGCTTTATATGGAGCTTTGGGAAAGTTTAGTCCTAACAAGATTTTATAAATGAGGTGTTGTCAAAACAAGACAAGCTTCTCATGGTCTTACCGAGACTCGTCAAAAAGGTCATTGGAAAAATAATGTTAAATCAAGGAGGGGAAAGAAAAAAATACACACACTTTTAGATGAGTGGACATGTGCAAATGGCAAAGAATGATCCCGAGGCATAAAGGAAGTCCTCGTTATCGGATTGCACATGGTTGGAAAATGAGAATGGATCTTTTTAACTTGAAGCCTTGAATGCACTCTTAGAGAATCGGGGAGTTCACTTTACGCACATATATTTTTTTCTTTCTCATATTTCTCATTCTTTTCTTTCTTTCTTTCTTTCTTTCATTCATTATATATATATTTTTTTTCTTTCTTGGAAGTCACGTATATCGCCGAATTTTTTCATCATCATTTTTTTTAAAAATATTCCCCTTTTAACTCTAAAACTGCACCGTACCTACCTCCTCCCCCATGCTTAGACGATGCTCGTCCTCGAGCAAAGAGGCGAAAAATAAGGTAGGTACCGGAAATATTTTTCCTTGGAGAGATACTTGAAATCTTCAATGTCGGCACCGTCTTGCGATCTTCCTTGAATTGATGATCCATTCTCAACAATAGGTTGTGGTCAAGGAGGTAATCACAAAAAAAGATATTTGGTTTAAGGGTGGATATCCGGCGAAGTTTGTGAGATCTCCGATGCGGGGATACACAATGCACGGATAAAAGGCTAGCAAAAAGATAGATACGCAAAAATGGAATGACCAGCTTCTTAGTCTCGGGCCAGAGAAATCATGGCCTGCAATAACTCACTCAAAAATAAATCTTGTACACTAAGGTTTATGCACTCAAATATATATAAGGCTTTGGATAGGTTGAGCAACACACAAGTGATATTTGTGACAAGGTTAGCAATATTTTTGAACATAAAAGACATCTTTAATCTATTCATAACTTGAGAGCATATAAAACACTATGGGTCTTTATTTTAATCATAACCTCCGCTGAAAATTAAGCTAGCATTTAAATAAATTCAGATTTGTATTTTTAAGAGAGCACTAGCTTAAACATGCATAAATCAATTACAAAGATAAACAAAGCTGCAATTTTAATCATGTATCATCATGGCACGAATTTTGTAACTTTTCCAATGATATAATCAAGGTGGTGTCTTTATTAATGATGACATCAAGTTGAAATACAAACTGAAAATAAACAAACATGCTTGCTGAAATTTAAATAAAAACAGAAAATACTACGCAAACACACATAAGCAAAAGCTGAAAATTACAGAGAAAAAGAAAAGAAAAGAAAACTAAAGTTCCTAAATCTTCTAGTCCTCCGCCAGTGGTTGATGTTGATGATCTTGATAATAATACCCTTGCTCATAATACGATTGGACATTCCCTCCGACGAATTGATTTGGCTCCGCAAGGTGAAGACGTCCAAGTTCAAAGGCAATATTTGCGTTGCCTTCACCAAGTTGAGCTGCGTTAGCTTGGATGGCTGCGATGTTTTGAGCGTTTCTTGCAGCATACCCTCCAATAATGACCATGCTTTGTTGTGGTTGGGGATGATGAGCGTAGGACTCCGCGAAGTTAGCGTTGGGCACAACAAAATTTTGTGGGGGTACCGGTGCACCACCCCCCATGCTTGCTCTTGTGGCCCTCCGTAATAACTTGGCGGAGGAGAGACCCCGCCGAATGGTTGCACATTGGGTTGTGCTCCACTCGCTTGTGCGGAGGATGTTCCCTCCTCTACGATTCTTCCTCTCTTGTTCTTCCTTGCGGGGACAAGTAGTCCCTCTTCCAACCAATCTTCTCTCCCCTCATTGAAAAGTCTAAGCCTCTCGTTGGGAAGGGGTAGGTTCATTATGGCCAACCGATAACCTCCTCTCTCATCTCCACTAATGTATTTGCCTTGCCGCAAATATTCAAAGCCGAGAGAGGTACCACGCAAAAGGTGAGCGGGGTTTCTTGAGATCCCCGTCCGCAAGGAAAAGGCCAACATGGAGAGGTAACACCCCGAACCAATATTACCCGCCCCCGATGTTGCTTCACAACACCAACGGTTGATCATGAGGTAAGAGGGGTCTATTGGCTGCCTGGCAATTAAAGCCGAGTATAGCCAATTCAACTCCGTGTCGGTCACCTTTGTTTCCTTCATCCTCCCCAATATCCTCTTGCACATCCAAGAGTGAAATATCCGGATAATGGGGTTGCGGATGCAATTGCGTTGTTGATGGGCTTCTCCGGAGATCATGTTCCAAAATCCCGCCAACATGCCGGGTGGCACGTCAACTTTCTCCGGAGCTCCCTTGTGGAATCCAAGCAGCTCCCTAACGTGCTCGTAGGGAACCTCTTGTTGGATTCCCTCCAAACGGAATGACAAGCTTTGCACCCCATCATCATCAACGATGGGTGCAATAGTCATCAAAATTTCCAAGGCGTACCCCAAATGGGTGTCCACCGATACTCCGTTGGAGAACTGCACCCATCCTAGGTGCCCCAACATATAGTATATGTCGGTGCCAAAACCCAAGGTGTAGAGTGCTTGGTCGTCGAACTCGACGTTCGGCACAAGCCTCTTCTCAAGATTGGCGAGCCTCTCCTCCTCCTCCGCCGACAAGATGATGAAGCCGTACGAAGAGTGTGTCGGGGTGTAAGGAGGTGGTGCGGTTGAGCGAGTCGATCGTCGTGGTGGCGCGGGCTGCTCCTCCGTGTGCCCACGAGGTTCGGTGAACCTCATGGAAGTGCTTCTTGCAGCCCTCATTCCACCAAGAAGGAGAGCATCGTTCCTCCTCGGTGGTGCCGTATCCGTCTCCATGCTCCGGGGAGACTCGGAAACCGAGTGCCTCCTCGAAGACGTGGTTGATGACGGCTTGGACGACGACGAACTCTTCTTCTTGGAGAAGAGACTTGTGGTCTTCTTCCACATGGTTGCTGCACTCTTTCTTCAACTAAAATTCCGGGTTGCAACCGGTAAACTAGGCACTTAAACTCTTTGCTTCGGATGTGGACTTTGAGTGGATTAAGGATGTGGATTTTTTCTTGAGCTATCAAGCTTGGGATGGTTGGCTATGTCTACGGAGGTTCTGAGCACACAAACTTGAACACACAAACAAGGGAAGGAGAGGGAAGCTTGCCTGCAGAAAACGGGAGCCGGGGGGCTCCTTATGTAGGGGAGGCCGGCCGGCTCGGGGCCGGCCGGCCCGGGGGCCTCCCCGGCTCCTCCCCGCCGCGTCTTTCTTCCAAGCACGATCATTTCGCCTCCGCAACCTTTCCTGCCCGCGTGCTCCACGAGTTGCACCGCCCAAACGCTCTCGTCCACTCCTTTTCTTGCATTATTGGTCCTCCCACTTGATGCTCCATGCTTTGGGTCATGTCCATGCTCCCTAGCTCCACTTGCTTCACATGCCACCATGAAAATCCTGCAAAGTTGATGCTTGCTGCCCACCATGCTTGTCCTTTGCATGTGGAATTGGTGAAAGTTGATAAAAGGGAATCCAATGGTGCATGCATGATTAATTCAAACTAGATTGCCTCCATTTAGGTGTGTTTAAGGTTAAGCACTCCTCTAATTCGAAATTTAAAATATTTTCAGAGCCATGCAAGAGCTCAAACATAATTTTAGAGAAGTTTTTAAACCATTAAAAACAAATGTAAGTCGAAAATATTTTTCGACTACGTCGATTTCGGTCTCACCGGTATAGTTTGCCTTCATCGGTTGAGAGCAAACATTTTCCCGGCTTGATCATGGGGGCATAGGTTTAGGTTCTAATTTTGGATAAATAAGAAATATTTTGAATAAAACAAAATTAGAATAGGCTTAGAAAAATTCTAATCCTAGAGAAACCAAGGATAAAGATTTTTAAAACCAACCAAAAGTTTTGATTTCTAGGTTCACGCGAGTCCTACCACGTGCTGAATTTTATTAACACTTAAATATAAATCGTGGCTCTACTCGTGTGGTTTTAGCATGAAAAATAAGTCAACCTCAGCACCATAATGAGGGTGAAAGGTTGAGTTAGGTTCTGAAATTATTTGGTTGAGGTTTCTCGAAAAGAAAAGAACAAACAAGCACATAGGAGGGTTCATGCAAAGGGTTTATGATAAAGCAAACATTCAATCAAGAATTATGTCTCTAATATTGTTCAACCACTTCTAAGTCTAATGTCTTTGCGTAATAAAACTCAAAAACTAAATTATTAAAAACACTCGAAAAACCGGAATCGGGTTGTCCTCCCGTAGCTTATTCTTGACTCGACGAAACGGGTTGCCTCCCGCCTAGCGCTTCGTTTATAGTCTATAGCTAGACTTCTTCACTTGATTACTCCGGATCAACGCTCTTTGCGGGCGTTGCAATCTTGGGTACCCACTTCCGCACCATCTTGGGCGCGGGCTTGTCTTCCGGCTTAGCTGGCTTAGTCATTTTTTTGGTCTTCACAGGCGGCTTCTCTTCCTTTGTCTTGACGGATGCAACACCTTCTTTGATTTTCTTTACGTTCATTTTTTTCGGCTCCTTCTTTTTCAGCCCCTCCGTTTGTTTTGGTTCTCCCTTCACTCCAATCATGTTGCATGCCTCAATCCTTGGACGGAACTTGAAGGAACTCCTTTCTCCGTTGATATCGAACATGATCTCCCCTTTGCCAACATCAATAGTAGCTCCCACGGTCTTGAGGAACGGCCTCCCTAGGATGAGCGGCGGCTTCTCCCTCTGTCCCATCTCGAGCACAACGAAGTCGACGGGGATGAAGTGGTGTCCAATCTTCACGGGTACATCTTCAGCAATGCCCAAGGGATAGCGAATGGAGTTGTCTCCCAACTCCAAACATATTCCCGTAGGCTCCATCGGTAGGCGTAGCTTCTCGAACACATCCCTCGGCATGACGCTCACACTAGCTCCAAGGTCGCATAACGCCTTCTCGAAGTTGAAAGAACCAACTGAACATGGAATTGTAGGGCACCGGGGTCTTTTTGCTTCTCTAGCCCATTAGCAATAGCTGCACTACACTCCTCGGACATCTTGACATGATCTACCCCGAGTGTTGCTATCTCATATTTATTTGCAAGTATGTCTTTAAAATAACGAGAATATGTAGGTACTTGTAGGGCATCTAGTAATGGCATGTTGATGCTAAGTCTACGCACAACTTCCACAAACTTCTCAAAGTGGTTGTCAAGTTTACCTCGGAAGTAGTGTGGCTTGAGTTGCAGTATCCTCGTGTCTTCCTCCGGCATCTCGAATTCGGGTTCCTCGGTGACGATCCCCGTAACCTTCTCTTTAGCAGCTCCTTCCACCTCGGTGGATGGTTTAAGCTTCCTTGCTCCCGCGGAACGTTCCGGATCTTCGGTCTCCTTCCCCGAACGTGTTTGAATGGCCTTCGCCGATTCGGGACATTTGGGTTGTCCCGGAAGCTTCCCTTCATCATTAGTGAGGCGCCCCGCAAGTTGTCCAACTTGCGTCTCGAGCATCTTCATCATGTTGAGCACTTGATGATTGGAACTTCCGACCTCCATCACTTTGCTATCGATGTTCTCCAACACCTTGTCTATGGTCTTGAACTTGGTGACGGTGTCCTTGTTGATCTTAGCTTGCTCATCCATGAACTCCTTCAATTGTATACGAAGCGGAACCGCGTTAGGAATAGATGAGCTTGCATTAAATTGAGGCCTACCTTGCCCGTAGCGGAAGTTCGGCAATTCTCCCTTCCTCATGTAGTCGAGCATTTTGGCTTCCTCTGGACAATCTTTGCGGACATGGCCATACTCTCCACATTCTTCGCATGTGGACCTTGCTTCGGCGGCCTTCAAGTCTTGAGCCTATTTCTTTTCCATCTCCATCTTCTCCAACCTCCTCATGAGCGAGTCGATCTTGCCCTCAAGTATGTCCTCCTTCTCCACTTGTAAGACTCCTTTGACGTTCCCCGTGGGTTGAACCGGATGTAGGCGCCCGGACGACGCCCACGTGTCATTATCCGCGACCTTCTTGAATAGCGTGAAAGCTTCCGTCGGTGTAAGCTCGATGATAGATCCTCCCGTCGATGCATCGATGATCGTCCTTGACGCCATGGTGAGTCCTTGATAGAACTTTTGCACGAGGTCTTCTTTCGGGAACTTGTGATGTGGAACCGCCCGGGTGTACTCGTTGAAGCGCTCGAATGCCTCCGAGATAGTTTCGTAGGATATTGAACAAAGGTGGCAATCTTATTACGCAAGCTTTGAGTTTTACCCGGTGAGTAGTATTCCTTCATGAAAGCCTTCATCAACGTGTTCCAATTTTGCACCGTCTCCGCCGGTTGAGAGTGGAACCATTGCAATGCCTTCCCGAGTAGTGAAAACGGAAAAAGCCTTGCCCTCATTTGATCTTGAGTCACCCCATCCATGTTGAAAGTCTGACATAGTTGAATGAATGCTTGGAGGTGAAGGTTCGGATCCTCTTTGCCGGTGAAGGGTGAATGTTGCACCATGCGGATTGTTGAGGTCTTGATCTCGAACGGTCTTCCGATCTCCTCGAGGTTCAAGATTGGTAGGTCGATGATGTCTGGGGTGCATAGCTCCCCAATCTTGCGTTCTTGCGGTGGTTGGTCACCCATTGGTGGAAGTCGATTCTCCCGCGGACTTTGAGGTGGTGAATTCTTCGGAGATTCCTGCGATCCTTTGTCTTCCAACTCCGAATCTACAAAATCCAGCTTTTTAGCTTGATGTGCTTCGCGTCTCCTTAGCCTGTAAAGTTTTTCTGGATCATCCACAAAATTATTGGGTTTGTTGGAGAGGTAGCCGTCCATCTCCTGTTAGGGTTAGCAATAAACAAAGTATGCAAAAAACTAGAAAGTAAAAACAAATCTATAAAAAACTAGAGTTAGACAAACTAGATTAGATGTATTTTGAGGATGACCAAAGTTTAGTAGATGCAAAAATAAAAACAAAAAG
Source organism: Cenchrus americanus (assembly GCA_947561735.1). Taxonomy (NCBI): domain Eukaryota; kingdom Viridiplantae; phylum Streptophyta; class Magnoliopsida; order Poales; family Poaceae; genus Cenchrus; species Cenchrus americanus. The sequence continues at coordinate 181,010,767 of OX387239.1, read as the reverse complement.
AAAACTGAAAATTACAAAAAGGCAATAAAAAAATCAAATCTTGATCACTTGTTCCCCGGCAACGGCGCCAGAAAAAGGGGCTTGTTGACGGTTAATAATTGTATCAAAGTTCGTTCGTGACTCGCAAGCGTACAAGTCTCCCGTCGTAGTCAAGGGACCCTTCTTCCCTCGAGTGGTGAACCCAAGGTATCGAATCCGTGGAACAAATGTGTGACGCAAAACTTAATCTAATAAAGCCAAGTAACTTCAATCTTCGATAAAACCCTAATGCATCTAAGTAAAAGACACAAAACGAATCTAATCTACTAAAGACCGGAGAAAACAAAGTAAGATTGGGTAGATAAACCGATCTGGAAGGATCGGGATAAGCCTTTTGTTGAAGTTCCAAGCAAGAGAAGAAGTAGCAAATCGAATCTTAATAGAAGCCTCTTTAAATCGTGGTTTCCCGTCCAAATCCGAAAACATCCGCCTTTCGAGACCCCCGTTCGTCACAACGTATCCCTATTCATGCGGGGAGCTTAGGGCGAGTCAAAAGACAAGTCGAGATTCTTTCGGAAGATCCGGCGTGTACCTCTAGCCACCGCGGCTACAAGAACACCCTATGTAATCTATCTCGAGAATAGAATTGGAATAAGCAAAGCCGATCGAAAAACGAAATCTTCAACGAAACACTTGATCGCTAGGAAAAGATTCAACTTGATAATTCAACTATAACAATGATACATACACAAGATCACCACCGGGATCCTTCCTTGATCTTGCTTCTAGCTCGGGAACTCCGACGTGGTCTTCCGTGCAAGGTTCCCACGTCGGCTAGGGAAACCCTAGTCAACTAGCTCGACCCTCTCCTCTCCGAGATGGTGTCCCTCTCTTCTCTCGCTTCTCGGCGGCCGAAGACGAAATCTTCTCGCGTGGCTCTCGGTCGGGGGGCTATAAATAGCCCGATTGGCGGCTAGGGCAAAGGAGAGGGTGTTTGGGCCCTAAATGGGCTCGGGCCGACCGGACCGGGCCGGCCGGCCCGGGCCCATTTAGGCCCGGCCCCGAGGGCTCCTTCGCTCCACGTCGGTTCCCTTGCTTCCGGATGCTTCCCCCTTCGCATGTAGGTCCATGTCATCGGTTTCTCTCCGAATTGGACTCAACTCCTTGTCTTGCAAGATTCGAAGACTTTTCCGGTCGGGTCCCCGGAGTCCGTCGTCTTCTCCGATCAAGTCCCCGCCTTCTTGGAGTTAAGTTTGCTTCATTGCATGACTTGTACGGGGCTTCAAGGTCTTGTCATGAGGTGCTTGATGAACTTATCCCGAAAGTCTTGCATTCAACACTAAAACCCTGCATAAACATTAAACTCCAAAACCGACATGCACACGTGAACTTGTTATACCACGGGGGTTAGTACCAATGGATAAGGTATAAAACTCATGCCAACACCGAAGGTAAACTCATGGCTAGGTTGACGGATTTTCACCGTCAACAGTCCTTGGGCTTCTTGGAGTCATGTTCACTTCATTGCTTGACTTGTACTGGGCTTCGAGGTCTTGTCACGAGGTGCTTAATGAACTTTACCCAGAAGTCTTGCTTTCAACGCTAAAATCCTGCATAAAAGCTAAACTCCAAAACCGACATGCACAAACGAACTTGTTATACCAAGGGGGTTAGTACCAATGGATAAGATATAAAATTCATGTCAACACCGATGGTAAACTCATGGCTAGGTTGACGGAATTTCACCGTCAACAACCATACATTCCCGCTTGGAATGTGCCGGAAAGAATTGAGGTACCAGATAAAACTATTCAACTCACTTCCTCGAAAGAGAGTGGGAGAAGTACAACAAATCCTTGCAAGCACACGAGGAAACAAAGAGATGAATCTTCAGGCACAGTAAATGAAACTCAACCTCAAGTTGAGAGACACCGGGTGGATTTACATAATCCACCTCCCACATCAACAGTGCACTCAATTTTTGATGATGGGACATTGGAACGCCCCGACGCTATTGTATTGGGAAATACTGAGCCGTCATTTGGGTAAATGAAATTTCCATAAACTATGTTGATTCTGGAGAATCATTCGATCATAAGACTACAATTGTCGACATATACTTTGCCTCATCGGTTGTCGAAACCATCCAAAACGACCCAAATCCAAAATCCATGGTAGAGTGCAAGAAGCGCTCTGACTGGAACAAGTGAAATGAAGCAATTGAAGCAGAGTTAGACTCCCTCAAGAAAAGAGATGTATTCTCATCAATAATACCTACACCTCCAAGAACCTTCCCTGTAGGTTTCAAATGGGTTTTCATCCGGAAGCGAAATGAGAACAATGAGGTGGTGAGATATAAGGCGAGGCTTGTAGAACAAAGGTTCACGCAGAGACACTGCATTGATTTAAATGAAACATATTCTCCAGTAATGAGTGAAATTACGTTCTAATTTTTTATATCTCTGGCAATTCAAAATCATCTATCTATGCAGTTGATGGATCTCATGACAACATACTTATATGGGTCACTAGATTCGGAAATATATATGAAGTTCCCCGATGGAATTCATATACCGAATAAAGGAGCAAATCGCAACTTGTATTGTGTAAAACTCAAAAGATCACTCTATGGTCTTAAACAGTCGGGTATAATGTGGTACAGCCGACTGAGTGAGTACCTTCTGCAGAAGGGTTACTCAAATAATGATGATTGCCCATGTGTCTTCATCAAAAGATCCTCTACAGGATTTTGTATTATATCGGTGTATGTAGATGATTTGAATATCATTGGTCATGTACAAGACATCGATGAAGCTTGTGATCATCTTAAGACGGAATTTGAGGTGAAGTATTTGGGTAAAACCAGATTTTCCTTAGGTTTGCAAATCGAGCATGTTCACTCAAGAATTTTAGTGCACCAATCTGCCTATGTCTAGAAAGTATTGGAGAAATTCAATATGGACAAAGCACATCCAATCAAAACTCCCATGGTTGTTCGATCTCTTGATCTAGAAAAGGATGTTTTCCGACCACGAGAGGAAGGAGAGGAGATATTGGGATCAGAATGCCCCTATCTTAGTCTCATCAGAGCACTTATGTACCTTGCAAACAGTACTAGGCCTGACATTGCATTTGCAGTGAATCTATTGGCAAGACATAGTGCTACTCCAACAAGGCGCCATTGGACCAGAGGAAAACAAATCCTTAGGTACTTAAATGGCACTAAGGATCTTGGATTATTTTTCCAAAAAACTAATGATCCTAACTTGGTTGGATATGTTGATGTTGGTTATATGTCTGATCCCCATAATGCCAGATCACAAACAGATTTTGTATTCCTTCATGGAGGAACAACTATATCATGGAAGTCATCTGAATAGACTTTAGTGGCTACCTCTACAAATCATTTTGAAATTATAACATTATATGAAGCATGACGTGAATGTGTATGGCTTCGCAGAATGATGTCACATTGAGCAATCATGTGGTGTTGGTTCCTCAGAATAACCTACCATTATCTATGAAGATAATGCTGCTTGTATTTCATAGATGCAAACATGCTACATCAAGAGCAATATCACGAAACATATTGCCCCTAAGTTGATTTATCCACATGAGCTTCAACTAATTGGAGAGATAAACATCTTATCAACAAAGTCTTGTGATAATATGGCAGATCTCTTTACCAAGTCCCTACCTGCTTCCTCATTCGAGAAATGCGTTAAAGGGATTGGTATGAGACGGCTCAGAGACTTGCAAGTTTTTAGGGGGAGACCCCCCGAATGATGGGCCTAGTTAAACGCTTCACATTATACTCTTTTCTTTTATGAGTTTTTACCATCAGGTTTTCTCATACAAAGTTTTTAATGAGACAATGATACAAGCAGATGCCTTATCTCATGTTTTCCCCACTGGGGTTTTTGTAGAGATAAATTAAGGCATGGGATACTCCTTAACCATATAGGTTTCTTGATAGAGTAACCGCCAAGCAAATCATTCCTATTTTTTCCCACGGGGTTTTTAAGGGAATTCAAGAACAATTTGATCTCAAGATTGACTTGGTCAAAGGGGGAGTGTTGCAAATGCACTTTATTAACCTCATCAAGGAAGCATATGAAGAGGCAGCACAACATGGTTTAAGATCAAGAAACTGCTCCACTAGAAGGAGAAGTGAAAGCCATGGTTAAGGCTATGAATTAGTCTTATTGCTACCATTTCATTGTCTACACTAATGTATAGACTTATCATCTTCCATGTAAATCTCCCTATAAATAGGGACACTAAGATTAATGAGAATTACCAATTTTCACCTATTCACTTGTCTCCATATTTTACTTTACAATAGAGATTAGAGACCATCACTAGAGTGCAACTTTTGCCACTAACATCTATTCTAATATAACAAGTATATGAAACTGCTAGTCGCAGTAAATCGACCATGCTTGCTATGAAATGTTTAGGCTCTATAAAGCCACCACAATTTTCCATACCAAAATGGAATGATCCATGCCTCCATCTACGCTCAGATGCATACCCTTTTTTCTTGAACGAAAATTGAACAGATGGCAAAATGGCAAATCCGACACCTCCCTATCTAACGAATATAGCAGCATCTATCGTCAGACACCCAGATTAGGATCGTTTTCTCAATCTTGACAAAAACATAACTAGTCCATCCACAAACAGAACACCATCCAATTCATACTTTCAGAAGCTCCACGGATGAATATACCTTGCAGTTACTATCTAATTGCATGGTGGAATGACAGCTGATACCAGTAGACGGCGAGAAGAGATACTATTTTGTTGGAAATGGAAATCTTACACCTTCAGGTCCACGTTTTACTCATAATGCCCCCTTTATGGCCACATTCATGCAGATATTAACGAACTTCAAACAAACTCAAAGCCACTTCCAGTCAACCAAATATAGGCAGCCTACTCTTCACGCACAGCAACAAAAATCAAACCTGAATGACGCCTTTAAGCATGAGTTTACTATCCTCTCAGAAAAGAAGTACGAGTCCATGCATGAAGCATGGTTACACCATCCTTTCAGAATCTAAACAGCCTGAAATGTTGAAGCAAATAATGGCTATTCAGTTAGCAAAAAGGCATGTGGCTGCTTGGTTCTGAAGTCAGGCGCACGACGGGCCCAATGATGTCATGTACTTGTAGGTATACATGTATTTTTAGGTGAGTGACGTGTGTGACAATGACAATATTAATAAAAATTTCAGTGAAAAATTTTGTATGCTGAATTGAATTACATCTTTCACAATATGTCTGCAGTGTACTGATCTGAAATGTTTTACATCTTTATTTAGACACAAACAAAATATATTCTCACATGCCAGCATTGAAAAGAGATATCAGCATAAAAGCTAACTGTGTTTTCCATGAATGAAGATCACATATTTCAGTAGTTTAGTAGAACAGTATGACTTAAGTTAGAACTGACAATCTGATCCCAGCCCAGGAGATGAGGATGAGTAGATGTTAACAGCATAGCATTAAAGGCCCTGCAAATGGAATGAATAACCAAGCTCATCAATATGTGTGTGCAGGTTTCACATCTGTCTCCATCTCACTATAAATTTTTGACTTATGCTTTGTGGTCAATTTCTCCAGATCTGATTGACCTGTATTCCTGTACATGTGATGGTCTACTTTGTATGAATTGTCTTCGCCCGATGGAAAACTGACAAAAACAGTTCCTTCCTGGGACTGTTGGTAAAAAGGCAGGGTGCCATTTCTCAGTATTCTTAAAATCTTGACAGAACATATACTCAATCAATAGCATATCTGTAGTGAAAAATCTGCGAAAAAAACTAAAACGGCACATATATACCCTAAGTCCGTAGTACACCACAGAACAAAGGGACACGAGGAAGATTATACACATGTAAGAACGGTTGGCGGTTAGGCAGGGTAATGGCAAAAAATGAACTGGACCGCCCAAATTGCCAATTGGCGGCAGTCTGTTTATTTAAATTGAGGTAGTCTTTTATTTGAATTAAATTGGACCACCTAACAAGATGCAACCGTATTATCATACATCACATTTGGATAGAGGATTGGTAAGCCCGCAACCTTGTGCGCACACCCAAATACATTGAGGCTCTGCCACCAATTATTAAGATCTGCATTTAGCCCTCTCCAAGCTGTATGATAGGCAATGGCAGATCCATCGTGGAATGGACAATAAAGACAATGGTATTCTTCAGTGCATGTCTACCCTGCAGAAAATATTTTGGAAAGATGAAAATCAATCACAGACAATGCATGTATTTATTTGGACAGTAACAAGGCACAAACCAGATAGTGTGTACAGGTAAAGATGACAACATCAAGTTCGCTCAGATGAAAATACTGAGGAGCCCTTAGTTTTACAACAAGAACGAGTACTCACACAGCAGAGAATGACTGCTAAAATTAAAATTAACCATTTTAGTAGGAGAAAAATATTATTGCTTCATGCAACGCAAAATCAATTAAAATAGAAAATAGGAGACAAATCAAGATGACAACCAAATTTTAATGACAGCACTACATCAATCGCTCGTAGACAACTGGGTCTGGGTAGATAAACACCGATATACATACTCCTACTAAAATTTTATAAGGTGTGATGTGTATTGGAGAATGCGAGGTTGCTAAAAACCAGTTTTGCCGCGAGTCGCCATCCCGTGGGAGTTGATAACCGGCGGGATGGGGACAGCGCCCGTCGGGAGAGAGGGGCCTTGCTTGATGTAGCAAGGCGGGGACGGAATGAAGTTGGAGCGACGAGGAGGATCGGCAGGCTTGGGGGCATGTCTGGAGTAGACGTGAACCACCGGCGGCTTGGGGAAGGGTGCGGCCGCGGACACCGGGGCGGTAGGCGCCGAAATTGCAGGTGTCGGGGTCGGAGGCGCGGGGCCGCGGGCAATGGGGCTGCGGATACCGAGACCTCGGGCGGCGAAGTCACAGGCGCCAAGGCGGCGGGTGGCGAAGCCGGGGTTGTCGAGGCCGCGAGTGGTGGTGGCGACGAAGGAGATGGGGGCGCCAGGCAAGGTGGCGGGGAACCGATGCAGAGGAAACTGGGTGGTGGAGAGGCGCTTGTGCCGGATGGGTCATGACGCTTGGGCCAGTAGTGGACCACGGTGCGGGGAAACTAGGCGGGGGAGCCCGGCTGGCGGGAGAATGCAGCACAGGAGCGCCAAGATGACCTATGGAGGGAAGAAAAACTTGTATAGGATCATCATTAGTGAGAAAGTCGAGTTCCTGGGAGAACGGGGAAGGCCGTTGGCGAGCAAAGTGGAGCGTGGTCTCGTTGAACACAACGTGCCGAGAGATGGTGACATGATTTGTGGTAAAGTCGGGACACGATTTGTGGCAAAGGGGAGCGTGGTCTGGTCAAACACAACATGTCGAGACATGATCGGGCGAATAGCCAAGGAACACGCAAAGGGAGGAGCAAGGGGCTAATTTGTGAGGTGTCGTAGCGGTGAGGTTAGGATAGCATGTGCACCCGAAAGCACGAAGGTCGTGGTAGGAGGGGAGAGTGCCGTAGAGAGCGAAGAAAGGGGTGCTCATGTGCAAGGTTTTGGTAGGGAGGCGGTTGATGATGTGGGTGGCAGTGGCAAGGGCATCGGCCCAATATTTAAGAGGCATAGAGACTTGAAAAAGTAAGGTGCGAGTGGCATTGTTGGTGGAGTGAAGCATGCGCTCGACCTTGCCGTTTTGCGGCGATGTAAGGGCAAGACATGCGAAGAGAGACACCATTTGTGAGGAAGAAAGCGCGGGATGCAGAGTTATCAAACTTACGACCATTGTCACACAACACAACTTTGATGGTACGACCAAACTGGGTGCGCACATAGGCAAAGAAATTCGAGAGTGGGAAAAGTATCATATTTCAATCGGAGAGGAAAAGTCCATAGAAAATGAGAGCAATCATCGATGATGACCAAATGGTATTTAAAATCGGATACATTAATGATAGGTGAGGTCCATAAATCACAATGAACTAAATCAAAGTTCTGAGATGCCATAGACATAGAACTAGAGAAAGGTAGGCGAACGTGATGCCCAAGTTGACAAGCATGGCAAAGGGAATCGTCGTCGTGCTTGGAGCAGGGGATGGAAGACGAGTTGACAAGGGACTGCAGGGTGGCGATGCTGGGATGGCCGAGGCGACGGTGCTAGGTAGTCGAGGAAGGAGTGGCCACAAGGATGCACAGCATCAGGGGCACTTGCAAGGTGTAGAGAGGCCCCGAGCTGTTACTGCGAAGAAGAGTAGCCTTGGTATGGAGATCCTTCACAGAAATACCGAAAGGGTCAAACTCAACAAAAACACTATTGTCAGTAGTAAATTGTCGAATAGAAAGGAGGTTTTTGATGATGTCAGGGGCTAGAAGAACATTGTGGAGGTGGAAAGGACCAGGGAGGGAGGAGTAACCAGTGCCAATAACAGGAAGAGTGGCGCCATTTCCCACTATGATGGAGGAAGGAAAGGAGGGAGAAGAGGTCATGGTGACCATATCGGGGTTGGCGGGGACATCGGTGGTGGGGTGAGGTTGACGGTGCTGAAGGCAGCGGCGAGGGATTGGGCGTCCCAAGAAGCGGGAGCCTATGGCGGTAACGTGTAGAAGGAGCCAGGGCCGTAGAGAGTTGGAGGGGTGCCGATCAGCATCGCTTGGTGTGGCGGCCGGTCGGGGCGAGGTGGAGGACCGCATGGGCCACCAGTCGACGGTCCGGGCCACATTTGGATGGACCCGGTCCATGGATTGAAGACAGTGGGCCACGGTGAGGCCCCGGCTGGGCCGCCAGACGTGTCGCTCTAGCCATGATTACCGCGGCGGCGCCGACCGTGGGTGTTGCCCGACGAGTGGCCACCAGGGGCCAGCGGAGGGTGGGATGAAGAAGAGCTGGCAGGCGATGGTGGTGGAGGAAACTTGCCGGGCGCGGTGGTGACGAGAGTCGAGGCAGGAGACGAAGGAGTTGGCATGTTGAGCTCGGCAAGGCGCAGGTCGGTGCGGACTTCGGTGAAGGTCGGGAGGGGGCGCTGTCGAGTGATGAAATGTGTCATGAACTGGAATCGCTTGTTGAGGCCGCGAGGCGGGTTCAGGATGAAAGCGCGGTGCGGGATGGGCTCGTCGAGGTCAGCGAGGGCGTCAGTCATGCCCTTCATCTTGCGGTAGTAGTCATCGATGGAGAGGGCGCCTTGGGAGAGAGCGCGGAACTCAGCGTCGAGGAGCATGGCACGAGACTCGCGGTTGTTGAGGAATTGCTGCTCGAGGCCAAGCCAGGCGGTGCGGGCGAGGATGTCGTTGCGGTCATAGATGACGTCCAGGAGCTCGGGGGAGATGGTGTTGAAGATACAGGACACCACCACACAGTCCATACGGGACCATGTGGTGGTCGGTGGGGCGGGCGACAACGCTGAGGACGTGCTCCTGCAGGGAGAAACAGTCGAGTATGAGGAGGACGTAGCCGCGCCATTTGGAGTAGTTGGAGGGTTCGAGATTCACAACAATCGCAATCAAGTTCCTGATGTTTTGGATGGCGGCGGCTTGGCTGTGGAGGCGGGCGAAAACCGTGGCGTGCGGAGGTGAAGGAGCCGTCGGTGTCATCGTCGGCCGTCTCAGTGTCCGCGTCACGGGGGTTGTCCGCGCAGCAATTCGTGGGACCGAGACGAGCCCGGAGAGCGGCGGCCTGCTGCTCTAGGATGGCATCCTGCGCGCGGTCCTGCTCAAGAGCGTCGTCAGCGGACTGAGGAGAATGGCGTCCTCCTTGATCTGTTGGCTGCGCGCGGGTCGATGGAGGCCAAGGAGGCGGCTTCCTCTTCGAGCGTCTGGGCGGCGGCCAGGGCTTCGTCACGGAGGCGGGTCGCGACGGCGACGGCCGAGGTGACGGAGCTTGAGGGGGACCCCATGGGCGCGGCCCGAGAGAGAAGGCGCGGCGCACGAATCAGTGGCGAAGCTATGTGTACTCATCAATGTCAGCTGACATCGATGGTTTTCTTGCAAACTAGTGGCAAATCACTTTATTTATTGCTAATCCATGAATCTGACATCAATCTTTAGAGGAGCTGGCATCAGTGACTTGATTTGCTGGCTCCGCCCCTGGCCCGAGTGGGCGGACGCGGGCGCCGAGAGGAGCGGAAGGAGGGGAGGGGAGGGGAGAAGGCCAGAACTTAATTAGTCTACTGATACCAAATTGGAGAATGCCAAGAGGCCTAAATTACTTAGTAATAACCAGAGTGGGATTACATATATAGGAGAAGAGAGGGAGCCTAAAGGGCCAGGATAGCCTGGATTACAGGTGAGCGGTAGTAGGATTACAGGTGAGCAGTAATAGAGAGCAGTAAAGGAACTAAGAGAGTAAATATAAGTCTAACAATGTGATATGACACGGTCACCTAAATTAGACTTTGACCACAAAACTAAGGAAATCATGGATAAATTATTGGTCAAAAACTGTAAAGTTTGAATCTTGGTATGTGTATGCACATTATAAACAGGAACGGGGTAATAAAGTCAGGTGGAAAATAAAATGCTAGGAACTAAAGTAATAATACTTTTAAGTCAGAAATATATGAGCATACCTTACAATAGATCAATCTGCTGACGATGAATGCCATCAACTTTACGAAGGAGCAATCTGATTGTAAGTAAAGACCATGTTTGACTCGGTTGGTGGATAATGGACCTTCAGAAACATTCCTTTAAGTTGGTCATGAGAAGTCATCTCCTCCAAAACCTTATCTTCTGAAATCAACTTAGAACAGTGCTCCATCTCAGCTTTAGATAGCATGTTCCTGACATTATTGAACTCATCTTCTGTAGAGAATACCAACTTGGACAAGTGATCCTTTTCTGCTTGCCTATCATATTTGTCACCTTCACCTGTTCCATAAGTTATCAAATTGTATGTATATACAAATTTCTTCTGACCTATCCTAAATGCTCTGCTGATGGCTTGCCTTCCAACAGCTGGATTCCAGACAACATCTAGAAGCACAACTCTTGAAGCACCTGTCAAGCTAATCCCCTCACAGCAAGCTCTTGTAGATGCAAGTAACACCCTGGAGTCATTATTTGGATTATTAAAGGCTTCAATTGAAGCCTGGCGATATCTCGGAAGGATCTTTCCATCCATTTGAAGAATTTCCTTCCCTTCTCTCCATTTGAAGAACTTGCGAAGGTGCTCTTTTATCAGTTCTAGTGGCTGAATAAATTGGCTAAAAATCAATACCTTCTCTCTTAGCGCTTCGCACAAACGAACAACTTCGATTACAAATCTTGTTTTTACCCCTTCATAGGGATTTGACCTCAATTTTTGAAGCATAGGTTTATCAACAAGTGATGCTTCCTCCTCAGTCATGTTAATGGCTGTCACAAGGGCAGGGTGTGTAGAAGCTAAAGAAATGACATACTCATGTTCAAAGTTGTTGCCAGAACCAATGTTTTCCACCTTCCTAATAATACTCTTTTGAAGGGGAGGCGGTTTCAGGATAATCACACTCTCTCTGAGCCCTGGAAGAGTTCGAAGAATGTTACCATTATGGATATGAACAAATGGTTTCAATATTGATCTTACTTTCTCTGCATTATCATCAGTAACATTGCTAGTTAGTGAAGCCCAAACTCCTTTTTCATATTTATCAGAAAACTTATCTTTTTTCTTCTTTGAGACATAGTGCCTTCGACCCACTCTTGCTTTAGTCAGAAACATTTCACCAAACCTAGGCCTTACCAAACAAAGAATGTTGTAAAGCTCAAGAAAATTGTTCTGAAAAGGAGTTCCTGATAGAATTATACGTTTCTCAGTTTTAACATTTCCTAGTGTCTTCCACATGACACTACGCTCATTCCTAGGTGTGTGTCCTTCATCAAGAACAAGCAAGCCAGGGTTATCAAGAAGAATGCTTCTTACTTTGTTTTCTTCTGTGCAACCTGGCTTTTCAGATGTTAGCTTCGTATAAAGGCCATAACTTATTCCGAGAATTCCATGGCCCTTGTTCCATGAAAGCAGTTTCACAAGTCTTGTCAACTTTTCTGTTCGGTGTTCTTTCTTTATTAACTTACATATGTCTCGGTCCTCTTTTCCAGTGTAATCAGTTGTATTCATTATATGAAAAGGAACATTAATATTCCATTTCTTAAATTCCTCATCCCAAGCAAAAAGCATCCCACGAGGTGCAATAATCACTGGCCGGCAGTCTGGAAACACTTTCATATATGTCTGGATAAATACAATTGCTAATCGTGTTTTCCCTGTCCCTGGAGCATGACAGATCACACATCCTCCAACAACATCAGGCTTTGCTCCATGCTTGAGCTCATCAAGCCTAATATCACCAACTAGATTTGTCCACATAAATTCAAATGCTTCACGTTGATGCTCGTACATAGTACTAATGACCCCTGGAATCAGATCCCACACCGTTCCGTATAGATGGAAATCTTGAGAGTGCTCAGTGGCACTGTCTGCTTCTTCATAAAGATCATGAAACATGAATGCATTCTTCACACCTTTCGCATTTGGCCACGCAGATTTATCAGCAAAACCTGAGACCTGAATGAAAAGATTAGTTAAATGACCAGACTTACAAGCTTGTTATGTGGAAAGCAAGCTAAATGCATTACAGCCATAAAAAACTTACCAACGATGGGAACATGAATTTGATTTCCAGATTTACTAAGGAACAGTATTTGCATCTGATTCCTATTCGATCATCAATGATAAATTCATGCTTCCCTCGAGAACAAGGTGGGGCAAGAGCAAATTCTAGCTGATTGGCCCCTTCTTGACCCTACAAAACAGGATGAGCAAATAAGTATGGCCACTTCCACTGGACATGAGTAGCAAATCAAAGTGTCTGACATGGTACAAACTCTTCAACTACAAGAAAATAAACATTAAATCAAGTATTATATCCACGATACATGACTTTGAAATGTTATCCCACTTTTACACAAAAATGGTAGGTTAGTTTCTAAAAAATTGAAAAAAAAATGTACGTTCAATAAAGATGTATGTAGAAATGGTATGCATGTTTTGAGTCATATGAATGATGCCACGTTAGTAAAGTGCATTCCAAGAAGAGTCATAACGTTTGATAACCAGGCAAATAGGCAATTCAGTAAATGACAGCATTGATACCTTTAACAAAGATCAAACATCTCTGCTCCTTTTTTTTGTCTAGGAACATTAACAATAGTGTCATTCACAAAGACCGTAATAAAATTCTCTTTACCCTTAAGGCTATCAACCAAAAAGTCACAGTTAAGAATTTCTATAGAATACCTTTTAAGTACACTAGATTCCTAAACTGAAGAAACACTTTTGATCTTTACTTACTTTGTTCTGGGAAATGAAGTTGATTTCCTGAATATTAGCTGTAAATTATTATGGCATAGCAATACTGTGGAATATTAAAGAAGGCAACACAACTGAACAAGACAATGCATAGAGAACAATTTTTAATGCTTTATTAGGTTTTTTATGTACATTTTTCAGCTTAATCAGTGTTGCTGCAGAAGGTTTGCTAATTCCTGTGCTTCATTTGTGGACATTAATTCTTGTGTTTTATTTGTGCAGCATGCTCAACAAGCACGCTACAATTATACATTCAAAGATAATGAAGGTATGAGTATAGGTTAAATGTCACGTGCAAAGTTTTTTTCAGAGAGTGGTGTATTTATCACACGGTGATCAAATGGATATTTCTTTTTGTGTTGCTATGTTCATGATGAATGTGGACAATTCACATACAACAGATAGTTTATGCTTAATTAAGTTAGCTATTGCAGTTTCTTATAAGTAGCCATATCAATTTATATAAGATAGTTTAATTAAGTTAACTATTGCAGTTTATTATAGGCAGCCATTTCAATCCATATAAGGTACAAACTTGTATAAGATTGGTTTTTCTTTTTCGTCTTCTTACAGGGTGGTTCTTTTTCACCTTCTTATAGGGCTAAAAGTGAACTGGAGTAAAAATGCATAACAAGCTAGAAGTTACTGATAAAGAGCTCGTTGCGTGGAATTGCCATGAATTCCTAGAAAGTGTGCCTCAAGTTGAACATTATTAATTTTATCATAGTTCTAGTGAGAGTTGATGTAAATAAAATGGCCACCGCATATTTATTTTGCAGGTGTCTAAATCAGTAAAAAGGAAATGAAAACCAGTACCACACATCTGCAAAAAACAAAATGTACCTCATCATCATAATAAGTCCCAATATTTTCTGACTCTAAAGCAAAGTCAAAATCAGCCCACAACATATCAATTGCACCATCTTGCTCTGGTTTGTCAGCTGGTACTAAATCTTCATCTCCAAATGAGAAAACCAACGGATGCATTTCTTTGAAAACAAATTGGAGCTGAGGATTCAGATCAAATGGCAAAGATTCTCCCTTTTTATCACCACTCATTTTATCTATCAAAAGCTTCATAAGAGACTGTCTCTTCAGCAAGGTTGCGTGGCTAGATTTCTTGCCTGATTTAGACGATAGATGCTTCTTTTTGCTCTCAACTTTTTGGTCACCTTTGAATCCATTCCTTTTGATCTGTTCAGAACCCGATGAGCTGGAATCTGAGTCCAAATTCTTCTCATACAAAGGGTGTGTCTTCATCATCCCAAGTTTAAGTTTTTTCCTCCTCTCAAGCTCCCAAGTAAATCTTGATTGCTTTTGTTGCTCAGTAAATGTGTCATTGTCCACAACCACAGGGTGCCACCTGGTAGCTTTCTTAAAGGAGATTGGCTGAAAAATATCGACTTTGGCATCTTCAACCTCCTCCCACTCAATATCATATCTTGAGGTAGGAATGGTATGATCCTCATATCTTGTGCTACGAACAGTATTATCCTCACATCTTGAGGCAATAACAGTACTATCGATCATGTCATCATCGGATGTGTAAATCCTGTTCTTCAACTTTCTCCTTTCAGCCTCTTCTTCCTCTTCCTCTTCCTCCTCATCTTCTTCATCTTTATCATAAGTATCACTACTGTCATCATCATTATTGTCCTCCTCTTCATCAAGTTCAATTTCTGTATCATCATCATCCTCTTTTGGCTCATCAGACAATTCCTCGAAATATGTATTATATGATAGCCTATCTTGATTTATACCCCATGAAGATCGAGTTCTCCATGCAACACAAGATGGAATTGTTGGTAACTTGGGTTGCGCTGATGCCTTCCTGGTGGGGGCAGTACTCACATTTTCGAGCACCTTGACTTCCTCATCAGAGTCCAGAACTACTACACGCAGTCCTGGTTGACTAGAACCTGGAGCTACTTCACCATTTTGTTCCACCCCACCCTTGATATCTGCTCCTTCCTCCTCCTCTCCCCCCTCCTCCTCTGCCTCCTCTTCTTGACACCTCCATCCTCCCAAAACATCACGATGGTTGACCAAGTTTAGCATTTCCATCCTATCATGGTCTTGCACTGGTGTCATGCCACCTTCATCAGCACCATGTATAAAATCACCAATATCAGCAGCATCCTCTCTCTCCTCTTCCTCCTCCTCTGCCTCCTCTTCTTGACACCTCCATCCATCCAAAACAACATGACGGTTCACCAAGTCTTGCTTTTCCATCTTACCATGGTCTCGCAATGGTGTCATTCCACCTCCATCAGAACCATCCACAAATTCGCCATCATCAGCATCATCCACAAATCCCCCATCATCAGCAGCATCATCATCAAACTCCATCTCATCCTCTGCCTCCCAATCCACTTCTCCACCGTTGCTGTAAGCACGGATTACATCTCCAACAAGCTGCTCCTCCAACATCTCATTGTCATAGTCATCTTCAAAGGGTGCCATCTCATTAGCCACCTCATTCACAATCGGTGCCAACTCCCTGTTCCCAGAATCCTGTGTGTCCAAGTCAACATTAAAGCCACCATCTCGCCCACCACCATCGTCACCACCACATTCCACTTCCTCTGCATCACCCGAGGCCACCTCGTCCGTGAGGTGATCCAAATCCAAAGCAGTGACCTCCCGGGCTACACAGTGCTCCTGAATCTGGTCCCCACCGGTGGCTCTGGGACGATCCCTGTTGCCCTGTTTAGCATTGGCGCCTGCAGTGCGAGCCTTCCCATTCCCGTCATAAGAAGCATCGCCTCGCCCGCCGTCGCCATCACTTTCATTGCCACGTGACACCTTCACCCGTTCTCCACGACAAGCTCGCGCCTCCACCTTTGTTTCCGCCTCCAACTCCTTGCCCCTGCGCTTCCGCGCGCGACTCGTGCTCGACGGCTCCGATGCTCGCCGTGAGCGGCCCGTGCTCGATGGCCCCGAGGCTCTCCGAGAGCGGTCGCGGTCGCGCCCACACCGCTTATCTCTCGGCGTCGACCTCGAGGCCCCTGCAGCCTTGCTGGCCCGGCCACCGGACGCCTCTGCGACATCCGAGGTCGTTCCTTTCCTCCTCCTCTTCGCCCTGGGCTCCTCCGGCGCGACCGCCGCCTGCATCGCTCGCCTCCGCGATCGCGTCCGCATCGCCACCGCCCCTGCCGGCACCATCATCGGCGGCGGGGGAGACGGAGGAGGAGGCGACGGCGAAGGCGAAGACGAAGGCGAAGGCGATGGAGCCGCCCTCGAGCCTCTGCGCCTTTCTACAGCGCCACCCGCCGCCCCCCTGCCCCTGTCCCTGCTACCGGCGCAGCCCTCATCGTCGTCGTCGTCAACGAGGTCGATGACAACGACCGGCCCCTTATCGCGGCGGCGGCGGTGGCGGCGCACGCGGGACGAGGACGGCGCCTCCGCCCGCACCGCCGCCAGGGACTCGCTGCGGCGGCCGCGGGCGCGGCGGCCGGCGCGATCCATGCGCGGGGGTGTGGGGGCGGCGGACTCTGCTGCAGCAGCTGCGGCAACGGCGCGGTACTGGGGGGGGGGGAATTGAAGGGGGGTAGTTGACACTACGGTGGGGGGAGGGGAGGGGGAGGGAGAGGTTTATGGCCCCGGAGGGAGTATGACGGGTGGGCCTGGGAGGGGTTTGGGGAGGGACGCTCCGTCAGGTGTGGGGGCGGGGCGCAGGACAAGGAGAGAGAAAAGCCCGGGAAACGGCGGCCGGGGCCGGGGGGCGGGGGCGAACCCCGAGGTGGCGGCAGGATCGGGTGCGGTCAGGATATCCACTGGGCCGCCCTGTGGCCGCGTGCTGCCCGAGACGGGATCCTGGATGCCAGGATGCGTCCCATCCCGCCATCCCGGTCGTCCTTTCCGCCGGACGGAGCGAGAGCCCGTGCAGGTGCAGTGGCAGTGGTCAGTGGATTCTGATGAATTCGATGGCCACACACGCACGCACGCACGCTTTATTCGATTCTGTTTTGGGAAACGGTCAATGAGCGCATGAATGGCCGCTAGTAGTGCCCTGCTTATTCTGGCTGCGTGATTAGAGCGAGAGAAATTTGCGGTGCAGTATTCAGGTTAAGGGAATAGTAGGCCTGACCCCGTTTAGTTGGGAGAAAATTTCGAAATGAACTTTTTTTCTTGCCTTCCAAGGCTCTTAAATATAGTCTAATTGGAAAAATTATTTACATAAATTGACGAAAAATTGCGAGACGGACTCATTAAATCTAGTTAATTCATCATTAAAAATTGTTTATCGTATCATGATGTTATCTTACCATAGCATAATTAAATTCGTTAGATTCCTCACGGGAATTGAGGTGGAGATTAGTTTTGTCATTAATTCATATTTAATATATTTCTAATTAGTGTATAAAAGATTAATATGACCAATGGTTGGAGAATATTTTGGAAGGGTTTTAACGTATACACGTGTCATTTTGGTTGATCTTCTAAAGCAAATAAAATTGTATAACGGTGTGAAAGAAGTATCGCTGCACCATGCTACGTAAATTTGTTCAAACCTTTTTTGTTTTGCGAAGTACACAGTACATAAATTTGTTCAAACTTCTCCAAGGCTCGTAGCATAATGTTTTCTTGTCCGGATTATGGCTCTGTGATTAGTGGGAGATAACATGCGGTGAAAAAGGTTCAAGGTAGCTGACAGAAAAAAAAGCAGCAAGCTTTTGCAGTACGCTGCAGGCTTACTGCAGACGTGTATAGACGTATAGTATATTTGGTTGATCTGCAGAAGCAAAATGAAATTGTAGATTAGAGTGAAATATAAGAGTTTCCTTAGCCTAAACTCTAAAGCTCATTGTATGGCATCCTTTCCGTTTTTTAAATGTCGTCTCGAACTCTTGATGATCTAATAATGATAAACATTTTGGTTTCATTTGCACCAAAAATCATTTTGTTTTCCACCAAAAATCATTTTGTTTTCCATATTCAGTTTATGATATCCAACTTTAAAGCTAGCTAATACAAGTAGCTTTTGTGAACAAGCGCAACCATATGGTAAGAACCATAACCAAATATTCTTGTTAGAATATTGTAATGGTCGAAACTCAAGAAGATCACCAATATAAAAATGTATATGGCATCTATTAATAAACCACGTATATAAACATCAAATACATCTCTAAGGATATTTGTAACACCTTTCCCACCGAGAATAAGTAGTATTTTTTAAGTGAATTGATTTCTTTTATAGAGAGTGCATGCATCAAAGCAATCGTGTATTTCACAATATAACCGGAGTAGTTTCTTTTAAAAAGAAAATTATGTTGTCACTAGTGATTGGTGAAGCATAGGATACACTCAGACATGTATAAGTTTGATATTAGATTTACATTATAATACATCATGTTTATGATAAATACGGTAATACATAACTAGTACATATCATTTTAAATTTTATGAAAAATATAAAAATCACCTTTAAAGTTTACAAAAGTACGATATCAATATATAAATATCGGTACATATTTTCTTTGTAACATGTAAGGCACATGGGAACACGTGAAAGAACCATACAGCTTCACGCGCCCGCCCGCACTCGCACTATGTGCTACTTAAATTCAGTCCATCTATCGTCATAGGATCACATGCATGAACTGTATACATCTCCTTTAAAGTTAGCAAAAGTATCTTTGTCAGACTTAGCTTGTTTTGTAGTGCCTGCTTTTTCCTGTAACATGCCTAGGAATCTATTCACTTTTTGAGCTGTTTAGACGCACAAATTTACATCGCAAATATATTATTCACTCCATCGTATCGAGTCATAAATTCTCTCAGTACACGCACCTCAATCAGGGTCCCCCAACCGAGGGACCACCGGTTCCCACGAATAAAAAAACCGGCCGGTAAACCGGTGAAACCGGCCGGTTCAGTGGGGTTAGAAAAACTTAGGCACGGTTTGGAGGTGGGAACCGGACCGGTTCATGTACCGGGCCGGCCCGGTTCCACCGGGAACCGGTCGAACCGACCCGGTTCCCAACGGTTCGGGAACCCTGGCCTCAATACACACTTTATAACACTTCTACACTACAAATGCATTATTCATCTGCGCAAATCGCGCATAACAGCCAACCCTATAGGCCCCTCTTAGAATATTATTAGTCCTAGGCGCAAAAGTCGAGCTTAAGTTTGTGTCTTACCATTAGATTAAGATTCATTTGGTTCGCGGGGCAGGAGGATGCTGAAAAATGAATTGTTATATAGAGATTAGTTAATGAGACCAATCTATTAAATTCAAATTAGTTTATGTTTTGACAATGTGATGTAAATCACCCTCTTCGTCTGGCCAGGCACCAGTCAGCGGTACTTTTCTCTCAGAACAAACCAGTCACCAGCAACCAAGCACCAGTATTTTTCTCTCGGAACAAATCAGCACCAGCTACCAAACAAATGAACGGATTGAATTGTGTTATAATAGATTAATAGGCTTATTACATTTGTCTCGCATATTAGTCTCAAGTCTGTAGAATGTTTTATAATTAGCTAATGTTTTAGCATTTTGATGTGACACCTTCTATAATTAGGTTCGTTTATATATTTTAGTCCAACGACTAAACTTTAGTGCAGGAGTAACCTGTTTGGTTTTAGATTAAAAGGTTATTAAAAGAGTTGAAAAAAGACCAAAATACCCTTTTGTCACTTGTTCCCTGCTACAATAATTGAGGGGCAACGAAATGGCAAAGGTGCCAGCCTGTTGGTATCGTCTGCCTTATCAACCACCAGCCAGCAGTACTTTATTTCTTTCAGAATAAACCAATCACTAGCCACCAACAGTACTTTTCTTTCAGAACAAATTAACACCAGCAACTAGCCACCACCTAAACGAACATGCCTAGGCGGGTAAAGGGATGCAACTGGTTTAGTCACTTTTTAGTCCATATCTTTAGTAATTTAGGGACTAAATGAGAAAAAAAACGGGTGGCTATCACCGCAAACTAAACAGGGCTTAACAATTCTTTAAACCGAACTTAAGTGACGATAGCCCAGCAGGACACCCTTGATGTTTGAAATTATGGAGGCAGTTGGAGGGTGTTAGGGTTTGGGGGTTCACGTTGATGCTCGTTCTTAAAACCCTAAGCAGGACACCCTTCGCTACGGTTCTTAACAATGCTTTTAGTATTTTGGAAGACAAATCTATTAATTTGTATTCCTGATGTTTGACTCAAATTTTATCCAAAATGATTTCATTTACCAAACCAGAGGGAGTAGGTAACATTCTCAGATAATCTCAAATCAGTTTGGGGGCCTATGATATGTTTTACTTTAATTTTATTGTATTGGATGACACTTGACACGTGCACCCTGCAATTCAAGCACGGCTCTTATTTGTCACAAATCATTTTATACTCGGTACAAGCATTGGGTAGTGATTTTTACTAGAAGACAGTATGAAAGACAAGGTGCTGTAGAACACAACCGCAAACGGTATTAAATGGCATTGGGACTGGAAAAAAAGTAAGCAAATTGCGGACGGACTGAACCAAACGAGATGTAACTTAGTCAGATACATATTGCCAGAATGAGATCATGTTGAAATAACGTGAACCAAACAGCGGATATACTGCCTTAACAAGTTCACCTTACAAAACGCAAACCAAACGGCGGTAGTTCTTTCGGTGGGATGCACAACCGCGCTGCAACAGCAGCACAACCGCAGAAAAGCAGTAAGCCAACCTCCGCATTGGTGCACAATTTAGAGAATAAATCCAAAAACAAACCAAAAACAAACCAATAATTTGGACGACTAGGAACACCAACTCCACGGCCTGAAAATAAACCGACGGTTCAATTAGCTCAGCCCCACACCATGCGTCTTTCCCAACAGAATTTCCATAAATACACTCAATAGGGACAATTCGGCGTAAAAAGAATAGTCATTTAACAGCAGAAGAAATCAAAACATGTTTTTTCCCTTTTCATCATGCATTGTTTTATCATCTCGCAAGAAATGTCAGATAATATAAGGTGCTCTTGGTTACAAAAAGGAAAATCACTGTACCTAAGGGTCCGACTGTAAAATGCCCAAAGCTCAATGTCCATACAAGAATTGAAGGAAAATTGACACCACAGATAACTGAGGACCAGATGCTTCAGCACAATCTGAGCAAACACGTGCAAACACCATATATGTTCTAACTGGAGTGCACACATGTAGCCCATAAATTACTCTCCACTCTTGCATCCCATAAATCATACAGTTTTAGGAGCCTTCCTTGAGGAATTGGTTAGCTATAATGCCTTGTGGCCTATGCAAGACCGAGGGTAAATTAGAATCATCTCCTTTTCAGTATCCTCCTTTGCCGGTGATGGTAACAGCTGCAGTTTTATGACTTCAGCACAATCCTCTTTTTTTTGGATAAATAGTGGAATCATCTCCAAAAGAATATTTAAAAAATCAGCATTCCGGTAAGAAAAGAATGGTGCATGTTAACTTGTGTTTTTTACTCTCCATATCCAAATTCTGGATCCATATCAAGCTTACGTTTTAAATGAGACTTGTCAGCACTGCAAAACAGGAGATTGACAGGTTCAATTATGAAGACAGGTACAAAAATCTTACACACAATAAGAACAGCTTTGCTGCTCATATATACTCAGCAAGGCTAGTGCTGTTTACCTGTTCAATGTTGGCCTAGGAGCAGGTCGTGTGCCAAACACAGCTCCAACATCAACTGACATTGGAATTCTAGAACTCTGACTGGACATGTCATCAGTGTGCCTCGTCCCAGAAGGATGTTCATCCACTTTATCTGCCCTGTACATATTACCTTCCATCCCTTCATGCGCTGTCACCCTCCGTAACTTTCTGGGTGGGGAGAGAACCACAGGGCCATCCTGCAGGTTCAGGTCAGGTATCTTGTTATTCCCTGAATCTCCCTTCCGTCGTGGTCTTGGAAGCTGTGATGGTTTTGTTGGAGCAGGTAGAGATGAAAAGTACCTTGAGGAGACATAAACATGGTTTGTCATTCATACAAGCGGGAATGGAACTTAGAGTTTCCAATCAGTCACATTGTTGTACCTGTGTTCTAGAGCCTGCTGGGCTGTGATTCTTGCTTTTGGGTCATATGTAAGCATTTTCGACAAAAGATCCAAAGCATCATCACTGGCCAAAGGAAATAGTGTACGTAGTGGAGGTGCAGCAACATATTGGTATTCAACATAATCTGGAAGATAAGCCATGTCAGGCCACTGAGAAGACTTTGGGGTCCCCAATGCTGCAAAAATCTTCCCAAGTTGATCAATGTCGCTAGAACCCTACAAAAGTAACTTTTTTGTGTCAGTAACATAACTGAATTGATACCTGGCGACATTAATCAGTCTCAACATCTATGTACACTGTACAACAAGAAAAAACAAAAAGCATCATTCTCGCTGGTGCTAACTCTATGGTTTGGTAAAAATTAACTGCTGAGCATCAGTAAACCCCCATCCTATGATTTTGTTTTTCATCCAAATTGTTTAAATAATTTTTCATTTTAAATTTCTTGACGCAAGAATAAATAGAAACAGAACGCTATACTAAATTAAGAAATGCAACTTGCTTGGTGGGTGGGAGGTATGCCTCGTGCCCATACTTGACTTCGCTGCTTCTCCTCACAAGCAGAGGAAAAAAGAAATCCTTTCCAAATGTCAGAACCATATGTCAATGAAACAAATTTGAGAAAAACAACACCTAAAGCAGGATGAAACATGGACAAGGTAAGAACTAGCTGTAATGTTGTGTTGTTTTAAAATTCTAAAATATCATTAAATTCAAACAAGAGTCAAAATTTTTGGCCAATTTAAACTCTGGCAGGACCACCCGCTAAGGGCCATAACTGCCAAAATTTTGAAGAACTGAATAGTCAATACTATTTCTGTCACACCAAAATACCCTCCCTATTGCTCCCTCACTTTTTGCAAATCAATTGGTATCTAGTGGCACAATGCAAAGAGTTTACCCCTACAGTAAAAGATCTGATGCACTAATGAATTCTAAGAAATAAAGCCATTAGGAACTTTAGAAAGCACCATTCGCAGGAATTAAGTCAAGTGGTAACTGAACTCAAAAGATTTAGTGGACTTCTATATATTCAATAAAAAGAAGTTCTAGAATCTATGTTCCAGTACCATTGAAAAGGTTATATTAAAAAAACAGCTACTATATGGAAACAAACAATTCTAAGAAACAATCTCAAACAGCTGAAATTATACACCAAAAACACAGCAGAAAGTAACAAGCTCACATGAAAGTGCAACAAGATTGCTTTACAAATAAATGCATCTTTTTCTGTATATGCACAAATAAATATTTGTTCACAACCAATTGCAGATACATATTTTAACATGATGTGCATGAATGAACTACTTGAGAATTCTTGGAACCATACAAGTGAAAT
Organism: Cenchrus americanus; assembly: GCA_947561735.1. Classification (NCBI taxonomy): domain Eukaryota; kingdom Viridiplantae; phylum Streptophyta; class Magnoliopsida; order Poales; family Poaceae; genus Cenchrus; species Cenchrus americanus. The sequence goes on along the minus strand of OX387239.1, from coordinate 180,987,035 downwards.
TTCAAAAATGGGTACATCTAAATATAAATTGAGATGTCAATGAGGCGGCATGCTCCGGGTCTCCTGCTCGGCGTCCACGCCTCCCTCCAAGAGCAGCGGCCCCAAGCAACAACAACTGCAGCATGTGTCGCGGCCGTCGCCGCCGAACGCGGTGGCGGCGGGGGGGGGGGGGGGGGGTGAGTACAGGATCCTCGAGGGCCGGAGCTTCGCACTGCTGCTCCCGCTCGTCATGGGCGGGATCTTCACCTACACATTTTGGGCGGGATACCTCAGCTAGCAGTGGCACCATGTCCGCACCATCCAGGATGAAATTTTGATCAGCCGGCGCGTGACGATGGCACTCGTGAATTGATGAATTGATGCAGGAGCGGAAGAAGCTGCTAAACGGTTTGTTTCGGCGAGCTGGCCAAGGAAGCATGCCCGCGCGCGACTCGCCGGCCGTCCTAGCCATGGGCCTCCGCCCCGTGTCTGGGGAGCAGGCAGGTCGGCCAACCCGCACTGCTCTGCGCCGGGGACTTATCCGAGGCCGAGGTGTCGCACTGCTGGCCGTTCGAGATCTCATCCGACCGTCTATTTATCACTGATTGGGAGATTGGATTGGAATCCGAGGAGAACAGATTGGATGTCATGGAACGAATGGGGCACTACGTTGGTTACCCACTGCTAGCCTAGCGGAGATTTCTCTATTTGTTGAAAGTGGAAAGGAGTCATATTTGAATCGGCCTAAAGCACGGCTCCACGCCCGTCGGCTGCAACTTCGCCAGCTATTCGTGAACGAAGCAGAGCGAGCAGTATCCTAGGAGATGTGGCGTCACTCCGACAGCAAGGCGAGGTGCGGAACGGAGCTCACAGACAGAGTCCCTCACTCCTTGGCGCCCGTCGCGCGCGGCGACGAGCGACAGGGCCAGCTCGCAAACGCGCCTCGCAAGCCCTGCGTGCCCGCACCCGACGACCAAGTGTAGCGTTGTGCTCCTGCCGCTGCTCCAGTCGTCGCGCGCGCGGCCTGCGGCGCAGCCGTCAGAGCGTTCTCCCCGACGGCGTCCTCCAGACCTCCACCTCCCGTTGCGCCTCCTCCACTCACCGCAGCGCGAGACGGCTGGTCCGGCTCGGCTTCCTCCTCACAGCGCGGGCCGGCGCGTCTCGACGTCATCCTCCACGACTCCAGCTCCTCGGGGCACGGGCAGGCGGCGACGCATCCCCCCTCGGCAGCCCAACGGCTTCGTCCTCCACGCTACGCAGCGCGACACGACCGAGCAAGGCAACGACACACCCGTGAAGGCCGGAAGGTGGGACTACGCGCGGAATCGGGGAAGATTGCGAGCCGGACTGCCTCGCCACACATGGTGAGCGGAGGGGGCCGAATAGCGAGGGGGATTGCGAGTTTGCTTTTTAGCGAGGCTGTTGGAATTTGGATGATGAGTTTGGTGTTTTTCTATTTTTTACAGATGAAAAAGGTTTTAAAGGAGCTGTTGGAGTTGCTCTAAACACTTCATTTTTCCAATGGTGCAAGCATGAACAAATTTCCACTGCCTAAAAACACATCCACTCTCCGCTATGTTGCTGTCCAAAGGAACTTTGTGAGCACACAGAACAGGAAAACCAAAATGTAATAAAAAAAACTTTTGTCCGAATCAAGATAGGGTAGACTACAGCTGACTAACGAAAAACACGATGCAATAGTTCTCCATAAATATGTTGTTAGTTCTTGCAGATCCAATACATGGCAATGACATTAACAGCTTGTTTAGTCAGGGGTAATTAGTAGGGAATGGGAGTTAAGAGGTGACAGCTAAAATTTCTCTCATTTGGTTAGTGGGAATTGGAGTTTTAGTGGGATGGGGGATGGGAGTTTCGAGGACCAACTCCCACCGCGGACTTACCAAGTTACCATGGGGTAGGGGTGGTAATGGATAGGAATTGTGCTGTAAGTGGAAGATCAATGCATCACACCCATTCACCTTGACTTATGATATAATTTCCCACTCCCAAACCCACGAACAAAACAGTGGGTAAGACTCATCTCGAACTCCTCATCTTAATTTTCATCACAAGGGACTGGGATTAAAGTAACTCCAATGTAAATTCCCTGTGCCTTTTCTCCTCATTTGCCAAATACACCGTAAGGCCTCAGTTCACATGCTGCGATAATTCAGCTTCCAGACATGGAAAATGCGAATACAATGAAGAAACAGCACCCAAGTGATCAATGCCTGAGCAGTTAATGGGGATGTACTGTAAATTCATTGGCCGATGCTAGTTCAAATATTTGGCTTCATGAATATGAATCAAATCATTATTTTGTATGGAATAGAACTTGGATAAGTGTTGCAATAGTCCTAAGTATGCACTTCCAAATCACATATTTGGTTCAAAAGATGGCAAAGAAAGAAACAATAAAGTAGCAATGCAGTATTTCAAGAAAACAAGCATAATCCACATAGAGTATGTCGATATTGCTTAGAACTCTTTTTTCCTTTTTTTCTTCTTCCTTTTTTTCTCTTTTACCTTTGTTTATAATGGATTGTAATGCTGTTCCTAACATTTTATGGCAGAAGAGAAGAAAAAATGATATCAAGTATAGTGTCAGCCTTATGCTGAACCCACTTACAAAATCATCCCAGTCAATGACTAGCTGACACTACAACAACCATTTCACTGGTCCTGGTGGTGCTCAAAATGTCAAACTAAAGTATTACCATGAAGGTTTATATTTGAAGAAATTGTACCACTTCACTGGTCCTGGTGGTGCTCAAAATGGCAAACTAAATTATTACTATGAAGGTTTATATTCAAAGGAATTGTACCCCAAACGTGTATGTAGATAATAATTAGACTAAAAGTAGAGCCAGGTTAACACCTAATGCTACCTATATGGGTTGCTTAGTACTAGGATTTCGTGACTGGGTGCAATTAAATTCCCCATTTAGGGTCCGTTTGGCACAGCTCCGTGAGCTACACACGGAGCAGTTTGCAGGAAGATGTGCCAAAGGGATATCCAAAACAGCTCCGGCAGAGTAGCTAGCGGATTCCACACTCTAGAGCGTATCTGTGCAGGTGAAGTGGAAATTTGTCACTCCCCGCAGCTTCGTCCCCATGTGTACCAAACACGTTCCGAAACTACCCCTGAGCTTCACATTTATTTACAGTCAAATTGCCACCAACCCTACCGTCCTCATCCCCGCACCCTGGAACACGCATGGACTAGACTCCATCCGCTTCTCTACCTCTCTCGTTCTCTGGCAGCGGTGGAGACATGGATGAGGGGGGTGCTCCGGAGGCGGTCAGAATAGGGGCTCCAGTGGCTGAAACAGGTGGATCCGGTGGTGGGCTCCACCATGCCACCTTTGCCCTCGGGTTGGGAGGGCTCACGGGCGGATGCAGCGACGACCGGTATCTAGGCGGAGAGGGAGACGGCCAGCGGCGGGGGAGAGAAGACCGGTGGCTGGAGAAGGCGACGGGGACAGTCGATGGCAGAGGAGACGCGGACGGCAGCTAGAGGCGCGAGCAAGGCCGGCCGAATGCGTCGGGGGCCTCCAGGCTGATCGGCAGAGGCACCGTTGTGAGAAAGATGGAGGCGGGCGGCACAGCTACAGGGAACTAGAGGTCGAGGGGAGATGGAGGTCGGGGCGCCGGGCACTAGTGAATGGATAAGGACGCTAGAGGAGGAAGAGGAAGCGGACAGAATGGATTAGGAGGAAATAAATAAAGAGAGAGTAAAATAATATGAAGGAAAAAAGAAAAAGAGAAAAATAATAGAAGAAAATAGAAAATAAAAGGGCATTATGGACATTTCATCTTTTATCAATGTTAAACAGCTAGAAGAAGCTGTTTTGCCAAACGATTCTTTAAAACAGTTTCAGCTTTAAAGAACCGTTTGGCAAAACATCATTCAAAAAAAAAAACAGTTTCAGCTTCACCACACAAGCACAGCCATAGTCGGAGTTTGTTTCAACCACAGCCAGAGCTCTGCCAAACACACCCTTGCTCGCCCTACGGTCCCTGTGAGGCAACAACAGTGGTTTTCCTAATCTAATTATCTAGCAGTTCAAAACAGGCTGATTGTAGCATCAGTCCTATGGCCTAACGAACAGACAGTTTTCCAATCAAAGTAATAGTCTTGTCCTGCTACGAAAATGACAGTTTATGTACAAATCGAGTTGACGTGTGTAGTTAGTGCACGTCCACGAACAAATTAACTTAGCCATGGGCATTAAATTCTGAGCACACAAACATTTCTTAGCCTTGAATAGAATTGAATAAGCAGCACATTTATTCCATTACAAAAATTAAGAGGTTATCGTTAACCTGAGCAAAAGGTCGACGAGTAAGCAGTTCAGCAAAAATACATCCAGCAGCCCAAATATCGACTGCAGATCCATACTGCTTCGAGCCAAATAATAGTTCTGGTGCTCGGTACCATCGTGCAAATACCTACATGTAAAGATAGTTAACATTTAAGTGTCTGACAGAACCAGGGTAAATATAGATAAAGGAATGAAATGCAAGGGAAATGCATTGAGGTGAATCACACTGCGGCAACTGCTCAGTGTAGAGAATTAGAGCTGGGCCCTGACTGCATAATGCATAATGCTACTAAATATGAACTATGATTAGCAGAACTCCAGGTGAGATGTCAGATGAAAACCGAAAACCAGCTATGGTGCTTATCGACTTGCCAGAAGCACTTTCTTTTTCCGAATTGTGTCATGCAACATTAACAGCAATCTAAAAGCTCATATGAGAAGATTAATGTCGACTAGTATCTCTTGAAAATAAAATAAGATCTTCCTTAAATGTATGTATTTTTCTCTGTACAACAGTGCACTATATTAGGCATTTTTCACTACTTAAGGCTGTCAGCAAGCAAGGATGTTTTGCTGCTTAAGATATTGGATCATTTGTATTAACAGACAATTTCTACTGAAAGGGCTCAAGTAAAGCTCCAAAATAGGTTACAGTAAGCAAAGTACAAAAAGGAACCAACATCAATTTTTACCTACCTGGAATTATTCTGATACTACTGTTCTTGCAGGAATTACATAGGTCAACAAACATCGGCATACATGTGTCATGGTTTTTCTTCAGTAAAACGAAAATTAAACCCATTTATTATAATACCCAGATGAGTCAAAGGGACACGCTGCATAAGAAACTACAATGATACAAGAAGGCGCTCAAGTGAACTGTGCTATGTAACAAAGGAAACAATTGGCCATGCATATACACGACTTCTCTGTTCAGGGAACAATTCACTTGATGCACACCATAAGTCTATAAAAAATAACCTGATGTGTGAAGTTCCTTCCTGGACTCCCAAACATTCGTGCCAGGCCAAAGTCACCAAGCTTGAGTTGCCCATCAGCACTGATGAGTAAATTATTTGGTTTCATGTCCCTGCAACACAGCTTATCAGATGATGTTTTTTTTTGGTCAAAAGAGAATTACCAATGTAGTAGGTACCTATGCAACACCCATTTCTTGTGACAGAAAGCTAGACCTTTCAACATCATCTGGGCATATGATTTTGTGTCAGCTGGAGATAGTACGATGCGTTTATCTTTTATGACAGCTTCCAGATCGGTGTCCATAAACTCAAATACAAGGTGCAAGTTTTTCTTGTAAGGGAAACAATCAATCAGCTCAATAATATTAGGATCTTTTAGCTCCTTGAGAAGTTTAATTTCCCTCAATGCTGTGAAGTTTACACCTTCCTTCTTTTCCCCTATCCTGATTCGCTTTATCGCGACTGTATTTCCAGTCTGAAAAGGAACAGCATCCAGCAACTCGTAAAGACAACAGGTCAAACAGAAAGGGGGAATACTGGAGTAATAAGCATCAATAACAACTGGAAGATTAAACTTAAACTTTCTCAGCGCTAAATTATTATATGCTTATACTTCCCTAGAGATAGATAAAAATAAAATAAAATAAAATAAAATAAAATAAAATGTGACAACGCTAAATATATAAGTGCTGATACTTAAGACCAGTGGCAACACACTCCACATTTGTTAACCTTAGAAACCTGAAATACACAAATGAACGTGAATCCACAAAAAAGCAACCCTGGCATCTAAAAAACAGACCAATACACCATCTTGGTTATCCCTTTCCCGTCAAATGAAATAACACCTGCAGCTTCACTGCAACCGAGACACCAAACCCACAGCTCAAATAACGCACAGCTGAACGCTACATCGAATCACCAATTGTATTCTCATCAGACCGAAATCGCAATTCGCAGTAGAACCACCCGAGCCAATCAAGCTTGAAGCTCCAACCCTTAAGCCGCAACTCACGAGCTCCGCCGTCCAAATACCAATTACCCCCGCACTCGATCCCAAGCCAGATGCATCTAATTCTCGAGAGGCGGCCGCCCGTAGATCAGCGTGGTAAGGGTTTAGGAAAAAGGGATGTAGGAAGGGGACCTTGGTGTCGATGGCCTTGTTGACGACTCCGTACGTTCCCTCGCCGAGTTGCTCGCCCTTCAGGTAGCGGTCCACCAAGAGCTTCCCGCCCGAGTCGTCGTCCCCGCCGCCGCTGTTGCCGGCGCTCGCCATGGGAGTGGGCCCCCACCTGCCTCCGCCTCCCCACGGGAGGGGTGGGCGGCGGCGCGTCCGAGTGGGGGCGGCGTGCGCGGGGCCCCGGGGGGTTGGCCCGCGCGGAGGCGACGGCGCGGGAGAAAGGGAGCGCGCGCCTGGGCGAGGCGAGGAGGGTGGTGCGGCGCGAGCTGGTCCGGGCTTTCGGCTGCGCTTGCCGTTCGGCGTTCGGCACCCCGGGGAAGAATTGGTTTCGGTTTCCGTTCACTTTATTGATTCCGGCTCTTTAGGTCTGATTTTTTTTCTCTCCTAATCGTTTCGACCGTTCGACGGACTTCTGGGCCGCGGAGGTGGCCGCGTTCCGCTGGGGCCGGTTCTTCGCGGAACCCAGCTGCCCCTGCAGCGAGGTTTGGTGCCTTCCATCCAAACCGGTGCTCCGATTCGTGCTCTACGAAACAAAGACACATGCCAGAAAAAAAACACAAAGTTTATTTGCAACAAAGATTTCTTTAACGTGTCCAAGCAGTTCCATTTCTCCGAACTTCAGTGGTGTTGGTGTTCGGCAACAAAGGCAAATGGGTCGCAGTCTACCTCATAACCTTTCAAGGTTTCCTACCTCAAGAAAATTTGATGCATTTAGGCTAGTCTCAGTGCAGAGTTTCATTGCACAGTTATCTAAATCTTCCGAATTTTGAGAGCAACCACTAATTATGAATCTGGTAGTCCATTCGTGTGGAAGGGGTGTAATGGATTTTCTCATACCAAGGGCAAACACATCACACAAACCAATGAGGGCTGGCTATGCCAATACAACAATGAACTCCACCAGCAACAAACAAAGATAAAAATTCAAGGAAGGAAAGAAATTAATTTGCATTTGCTGTTTCCTCTGGATGAGTGTCTCTGCAATTAGCCTCTTTCACTGCCAACTTGTGACAAACGTAAATGAAATGCGACTCTGGATCTTTGAGAACATATTCAGGTGGCAACTGACCATCCTCTGTGAGTGCAACTTTCTCCATGGTAGGCTGTGGAGCACATTTGCTCATTTTCAATTGGTATCCAGGTGTAGCTGTGAACGAAAAGACTGGTGTCAGGTCTGTATAAACACAAGATCACGACATCCATTTGCCTTTGCCATACTTTCATTGAATATTGCTTGTTGCAACCAGGAGCTATCATTATTCAGAGGTATCTTTTGAAATTTTCAAATGCTTCTTTTTTTGAGAATTTTTTAAATGCTTCTTTAGTTTTAAGAAGAATGAAAGCGAATGAAAACAAATAAACAATGTTCGCTTAAGTGTTTTTCATCTAGTGAAGTGAATCAGGATCCCATGTTATTAGTCATAACTCATAAGAGGCTAGTAAAGAAGAGAAGACTTGGGTAGAGTGCTCTGTTGGTGGCAGAAGGGAGTGTTTCAAACTTACGCATAATGTAAAGTGCAATACTCCAGCTGCACCCAGCCTGATTCAGAACTGGGACTCGTTCCTTAGGAGCACCATATGTTACCTGCCAGAAGACAAACTCTCTTCATATAATCATCTTATTAGCATTCAGGAATAAACTTTGATCTCAGAGGATGTACCAATAAGTAGACCCCACAAGGCCTAAGAATCCTGCATAAGTAAAAAGCATCCTTAAAATTCAGAACAGCTAACGAATCAGCCGAGATTGGTTGATATGAAAAAGAATGAAGAAAACTTTTGTCTTAAACCTTGCCACTTCTGCTAGCATTTTGGAAGCACCATCAGGAGCATCATCAGCACACTGGAACATTATAGCAATACCGCTCTCAACAAATGCTTAATCAGAAAGCTGTTATGTAGTTCACTTGGTAGAAAGTGCTTACCATCATAGCATCCAGGGTTCCTAAATAGAAAGGTTCAGCAGACTAGCCCATAAATCAAGTAGAAAAAACAAATGGATCGAATTATATGAGGTTAATAAAAAAGATTTCAAGAGCACTAAACTATGAATCAACTTTGGTTTGATGTTGTTTGATGTCATAAAGTGTGATGCGTATAATTTACCTTTATCAAGGACACAATCAAACGATTCGTCACCAAAGAAACTCATGTCCCTGACATCCATCTGCATATCTTAAAGCACCAGAAGACCAAGTAAATATACTGCATATAGAGGACTTAAATTCAGGAAGATGAAACAATCAGTGAACACTACATGTTAGCTGTGGAATCTCCTTGTGTTTCTCTCTCATCTGCTCGATGACCACAGACGAAATGTCCATGTTTACAATGTCCTCATAACCATCCTTCGCCATATCCTCTGACAGAACTGCCCAAATCAAGACTCAAAACAATATCAGATAGCAACATGAAGTTGATTATCAGCATACAGAATAGCAAAAAAACAATAACTTTAGAAAGCCAAACTATATAATAGCTTCAGCATCCTCAAGATGTTGACACCACACTGCTTAACATAGCTACCTCACAGGAATGCAGGATAGAGCCAGCCTCATGGATGAAGGTGCGTCAAGGGAGCACTGGGCGTAGCCATACAAGATTGGAATGCTCTAACGGATGAATGGTACAGGTAGGGTGATGCTAACAAACGCTCTGAGCCATTAAAATCATTTGATTAATTGGTGAATCGAAAAGGGCCCACATTGTCACTGTCAGTTTGATACGCATGTGGGAGTATCGCAGCTATAGTTCGATCTCAGAGCAGCTGGCTATTTCGGAGCCCGGATAGGACAATGCAAGTGCAAGTCCGCAACACGCCAAGATGCCAGGCTCTAGCTCGGCCGTGAAGCATGGCAAAAGCAGCAGTATTTACAGTACGCAAATCGCAGCAACCGCGCGACTGAAGAGAGACAGAGACGTACGGGAGTTGCCGCAGCCGAGCATGAGGATGCGGGAGGAAGCAGGGAAGCAGGCGCGCAGGAGCGGGCGCAGCGCCGGGTACGTCTGGTACCAGTCGAAGAACTCGCCGCCGCCAGGAGCGGGGGAACCTGTGGAGGAGGAGGAGGAGGAGTAGCGGGCGTCCCAGTAGGCGGCGGCGCCGTAGTCGTTGCTCTTGCACGTGCACTCGCCGCCAGCCATCCCGACCTCGCCGCGCTCTCTTCCTGAGGGCAGAAGATTTGTGATCTGAGCTCGCCGGTGGAGCGCTACCGGAGACCGCGCGGCGCGGTTTCGGGGGGTGGCGGCTGGGTTGTTTGCCCGCCGTTTGCAACCTTGAAGGGCCGTATTGTGCGTGTGCTCGTCTCTTGGCAGACAGCGGGGCCGACCCGGATATTATCACTAGGAGGCGGCGGCTTTCAGAATTCGGAGCATGTTTTGCGTTGTTGGATCTTTTCTGTCCACTCGATGTGCTATACTGCTATATCACCGCCGAGAGATCCTCACCGCCGAGAGATCGAAGCCGCCGGCCGGCGACGGCGTCGCCGGCCGCGAGGGGCCAGCGCCACGAAGGACCACTGCGCATGAGGCGTCACCACAGTATTCTCGCTCTTATGGCATTCAGCGAGAGAATCTCCTCGAACAAGGGTGGTGGCTCCTTCAGCTTCATAGAGGAGGACGAGGTTGGGCAACAGAAATTGTCTGCTACAATCGACGATATGTCTCCCTCGCAAGAAGGCAGCAACAAATCTTCCACGAGAAGGTGCAGTGGGAGGGTGCCACAGGCAAGTTTTGGTGCGAATCAGACTCCAATATCGATGAAGATCTTGGCGATGTGGAGAACGTCACTCAGGTATGTAACCCTGTGATTGCAGGCTTTACGGGCGTGTTTGGAAAGGTGGTCATGCCCAGCCGGCCCAGCACCTAGGCCGTGGTCAGCCAGAGGCCGGTTATAACGGGCCGCCCCCTCTTGTTTGGGTGCTTAGCCAACCGAGCGTGACCGGACCTAGGTGGTGTTTGGGCAGCAACTGGCAGCCCGACTGGCAGCCCAACTACCACAACCGTTCGCACGTGGTGGTGTTTGGCGCCAGGCCAGGCCGCCCAACCGGGACATGTGAAGCAAAGCACAAAGACATGATGTAAACAGCAGATAGTTCATACATAAATGAGTTAACAAACACTTGATTACATATCATCATGAAGAGATGATCATAATAAGCAGCCCTAGAATGATAAGAAACTGCAGTACAACAATGATTTGAAGGGAAAATGTGAAGCAGAGCACAAAGTCATGATGGAAACAGCAGATAGTTCATACATAAATGAGTTAACAAACACTTGATTACATATCATCATGAAGAGATGATCATAATAAGCAACCCTAGAATGATAAGAAACTGCAGTACTACAATGCTTTGAAGGGAAAATGTGTTGTTAATCAACTGCAGACCATGTCCCACAACATGAACTTTAGCTTCACCAGTGAACTCAAGATAAGATGCAATTGCCTCATCTTTGCAAGTGAAACTCTTGTAGTAATTGTTGTGAAACCCAATGACCTGTTGATGACATTGAACCCATTGTTCATACACCCCAGGATTCCTACCTCGGTACACAACATACCAAGGCATTTTGCCTTCAAATGATAAGGAGAAATGGATGAATAATATGACAAGATCAAAATACTTATTGAAAGCTTGGCACAAGATGAAGAAATAGTACATACAATCTTTGCCTCAGATATAAGAGCTGAATGGGTTCCATGGAAACATCAAACTCACCAGGTCCAGGCTTAAACTTGGACCATGGATGAGTTTAAAGTTTTGATGGAACACATGACAAGCATTAATCATGGCAACCATGGAAGCATGTGAGACATCCAGCCCAATATTGGAAAAACATGGGCATGGATGTCTCGCATGTTTTGATGGGTGGCATGAGGCATACACGATCATCATAGGCATGACATCAGGGACAAAATAACACAAGTAAACCTCAGAACAATTTGTAATATCCTGAAGTTTGATGTGTAAGAAAAACAAGTTCATGTCAGCTATGGAATCGTGGGAGACATCCATCCCATGTTTGAAAGTATGGAAATGGATGTCTCCCACAGTTTGATGAGTAACATGACAAACATGTTCATGAGGTTGTTCATCATAGGCCAAAGGACAACATAGACAGAAACAAATGAGGCAAAATATACAAAATAGTATAGTATAGTATAGTATAGTATAGAATGAGGCCTCAGCTTTATGTTATTTGGTGGACTCACTGCATGGTTCCTGGTGGATGCTAGGAAAAGCATAAAGAAGGTACATCAAAACACACAAGAACAAGCAATTCAGGAAAATGGCCAAATGGACAACATCATTCAGTGCCATCATCTGAAGCAACATCTTAGTGTTGCAACTGAGTGAAGGGTCACACAAGTCATAAGCAACAGCCAAGTTTGAAGACAGTAACAAGAAACAGTTCAAATATGAAAATAGCAGCCACCTCAAGTTTATGTTGCATCATAGGCCCTATTAATCCCTCATGATCCACCCAGTAAATTGACCAACAGCATAACAGATCAAGTAAATAGACAACTTTGACATAAGTTGTTTATGCAGCCAACAGAGGCTGCAAATAGTCTTACAACACATCAAATGTATATGAAATAGTTATCCACCCTCTCAGCAAAATAAAACCCCAAAAGACAGCAGAAAGTTAGCCTAACTACCTGCAAATGCTCTACAGCCTAGTGTGTCAACTGTAGTCAAAAGAAGAGAGTGTCAACTCTACAGCCTAGGATGGCAGCCCTAGTGATCATCTATCAATAATAGTTCTTGGAGAGGAAGGTCCTCAGCCAAAGGCCCCTATGGGTGTCATACCTACAAAGCCTCTACCCTGGGCCTTGTTGTCCAGCAGAAAGGTGTAGGCAACAATGAGTGCCTCCTCAGCAAAACCAGGGGTCTCCATCACAGCTAGGTATAGATTTGCATCAATATGGGCAGGGCCAGTCTCTCTAAGGGCATTGGCAACATTGTTGACAGCATCTGACATGTTAGTCAGCAACAACTTCTCATCCTCAGTGAAGGCTCCCCTCTTCCTTTTCCCGCCCACTGTAGAGTTGGTTAAGATCTCAGTTGGCTTGGTGTTTGGCAAAGTCTTGCTAGTGCTGTGTATCTCAATGGTCTCCCCAACCCCTTCTGTCTTAATAGGTGCACCTAGAGCTTCACCAGACCCTACAGCAAACTTATCAGTGGCCATAAAATGGCTAAAGTTGGCTTCCATCTCAGTGTAGAACCTAAAGGGACAGTTAAGGAACTCAGCATCCTTACGGTGGTCCTGCACAAGGGTGGTAGAATATGAATTCTAAGTAGCAGGATATGAAACCTAAGTGAAGATTGCTAGGATATGAATTATACCTTGATGTGGTCGGAGTAGTGCTACACATCTAACATTATGGCATTAAGCTCACTATCCCAAAGAGCCCCACTCAAATCTTTGAGCTTAGCTACCTTGGCCCACTTCTGCCTCCACTTCCTTAGGTGGTTGTACACCTGAGTGGGGCTGACAACCTCACCACTGAACTCAAAGAGTTGCTTGGCAACCAAGTTGACATCTTTGTCCTTGAAAACTTTGTCAGGCCTACTACCATCACTCACAAGTTGTGCCATCCTCCTAAGCACAAACCCTGAAGTTGCATTGTTTCACCTCATTGGGCCGGCACAGCCGCGGCCCGTCTTCTTCTTTGGAGCAAGAGGACCAAAGAACAACAACGGCAAAGACAACGCCTCAACACCACCCAACACCTCCTTAACACTAGCAGCTGCCATCCTAGTATATTTACAAGCAACAAACAATGCATTGAGGATGTAATGTAAAAAAGCACATAATTATTACATAGATGACAAATTTGGTCTCAGCTTTGTCCAACAATTATTACACAAGCACAACAAATCCAAGAGTTCTACATCAGGGCTACCAAACTGTGGCTTACAATGAATCACTACTCATGCATCAAGTCCTATGAACACCCTTCCCATCCCACATTGTATTGCAAATGTTGTCCCTCTTGGCTGCCATGGCCTAAGATTCTCGGGAGAACAACTCATCATGAAGTGAAGTGGCCTGGTCCACTGGTGGGATCTAGTTTTCATCAGGCACAACTTCATCTAACCCAAAACCTATGATCCAGTTGTGCAAGATGCAGCATGCAAGGACAAGTTTCACTTGTGATTTGAAAGTGTGGAATGGCTTGTTGTCTAGGATCTTGAACCTGTTCTTCAGTGCACCAAAGGCCCTTTCAATTGTCACCCTAAGTGAAGAGTGTCTCAGGTTGAACAACTCCCTTGCAGTGGTTGGTCTGTTCTTTGGGCCATACTCTGACAAATGGTACCTTACCCCCCTGTAGGGAGGAAGGAAACCATTGCAGCACCCACACCCAGCATCTACAAGGTAGAATTTACCTACAGGGACATCAAATGAATCCTAAGGCCTCTAAATTTTAATAGGATAGTAAACAACTACATTTGAAATTAAGATAGTACAGTGAATAACTACCTTCAGGAACAACAAACACATCATTCCTCTTAAGTGCATCAGCTAGTATGAGGGCATCATGTGTTGAGCCCTCCCAACCTGCTAGGACATAGGTGAACTTCATGTCAAAGTCCACAGCTGCCATGACATTTTGTGTGGGGTCTTTGTGCCTACCCCTGAATGGTTGTTATTTGCTTCTAGGAACCCTGGCCAACACATGAGTTCCATCTATTGCACCAACACAATCCTAAAAATAAATGTGTATGTCTAATTAGAACAAGTCTGGACAACCACACTATCAACTACTTTTGGTAATGTGTGGTTACCTGCAGGTATGGGTTCCATCTGTGGCTCCCAAGAATTTTAGGATGGGTTGTGGAGGAAGGAGGCTTGATCATTTCACTCCTAAGCTCACCAACAGCAAAAAGCACCTCGTGGAAGTGTCTGTGTATTGTTTCTATGGATCTCCTAAATGATTGGTGCACCACCCTAAACCTCTGATTGCGCCCAACTACATGAAGGAACATTGCAACCTGTTCCTCAACACTAACACCAGCATTGTCATGCAGAAGCCCCCTGGACCTAAATGTCTCACACAAACAAAAAAAGGTTTCCTCCTCATTCTTAACATAGAGACACATTCTACATTTGTGGAATTATAGATGGCCTGCAGGGTTCTCTGTCTGTGCTCCTCAGCATCAGCTCTAAGGCTATACAGAAGAGGGTTTGGCTCTGTATCAAGCTCAGGTTCATCCCTCAATCTCTTTAGAGTAGAGACAACAACAGACACCATGGACACTACCATGCCAGTAGCTTGCCTCACCATCATTTCACGGCTCTCACCAACATCCATCTACATGCATAGTAATCCAAAGAACATCTAAGTAAGGTAGCCCTGACTAGCATCAATAAGGAAATGAAAGCTTAAATGACACGACTGCTTGATTGAACAAGCCTCCCAGTGCATTGGACATCATCATTGACCCAAGTTAAATGAGTACAAGCAGAAAAACTGCACAGAATGAAAGAATAGCAACTGCACAGAATCGAACAAGAACAACTGCACAAAATCGAAACAAGAACATCTGCATCCCAATGAAACAGCAACATCCGCACCAGATCTGAACAAGAACATCCGCACCGCATCGAAACAATAATAAACCGCATTGCATCGATACAAGAATGAGCACACAACAAACATCCATAGCAAGGATGGGGATTCGGGGGTCGGTTTCACCTTGGGGAGGTCGGAGGAGGCACAGAAAGTAGAGCAGAAGAGCAGGCGGAAGAGGAAGCAGATCCGGTCCACAGCGAACCCTAGGTCAACGCCGGCACCAAGGAAGAAGAACTGCACCGCCCGGAGTCCCAGCAAGGAAGTGAGGCGCGTCGGCGAGTCGGAGCAGATCCGGAGCGGGAGAACGGAGAGGAAGCCCGACGGCCGCCAACTGGAGCTCGCTGCACACCACAACCAAACCCTAGCTGGTATCTCACGGGAGCGAGGGGGGAAGAAGAGAGGAGACGCCGGCACTGGCCTTTATAGGCCATGGTTTTCCCGACGGGGAAGGGCGGGAGGAACTTTCCCTTCTCCCGAGCGAGCCCGCCAAGGCCACCCGTCGCCGGCGCAAAGCGCCCGAAAATCGCCCGCCCAGTGCCGCGCTAAGCCGAGCCCTAGCGCTATGGTGAAAAATGGTGTACCACGGGAGCCAGGCGGAGAGGGGCAATTTGGCCCTCGCAGGCCAGGCCGAGGGAGGGGGAGAGGAAGCCAAACACAAAAATGGGCTCCCGGGAGCGCACCCGAGCCCACGGGCCACCCCTTCAAGCACGCCCTACATCTAAGACACCGGAGGTACCTGTTTATCTTCCACGCCAAACTCATGAGCAAGGGAAGCCCAGACTGCAACAATTCAAAGGCTGTTGGCCTTGGGATAAAAAGAAAGGGTGGAAAGGACCTCTTCCCTAGCACAGAAGATCGCTTACAAGACGGGGGCGAGGGGAGTTGCGGGGCCAAATATCTAGAACTGTCCCATCCCCCGCGTCGCCGCCGAGGCGACACGGGGGAACGCCCCGCGGCCGCCGGGCTCGCCGCCGCCGCCAGGTTTCTGGCCCCCGTTCCTCCTCACCGCCGGCCTTCCAGCCGGTGGCAGGGGGGCGGGGGTCCATCCTTCAGTAGTTTGAGTCCTCAATCGTCGAGTTCTTCTAGGTCTAGGGTTTGCTCGTCGCCGATGCTCGGCGGTGGAGTTAGGTTTTGCCGGTGGAGCGTGACTCCTCTGCGGCTTTGTTTTCCTGGCGGCGTCGGGGATGCGGAAGCGACGGCATTGCAAAGGAATAATTTCTCCCGGCTTCTTCCATTCTCCGATGGCGATCTACTCTGACGTCAACAAAGAGGCTAGGGAGACATGTTCAAGAGTCGAGGGCCGGCACATCATCGTCTTTTCCAGGTGATGATGTTGTTGACCCTGTTAATCTCAAGGAGGATGATCTTTGGAGGAAATCTGAGCATTGCTCGGGTTGCCGGTGGTGGAATCGAAGGATGCGTTGTGGGTACTGGAGTTGGCCGATGCACCTGGGAGGCAGCGTACTCGGCTGATTTGCCTAGCAGTAAGCCCTCCTCTGCAGCCTCCACTTTGTGGAGTTTGGCTTTGGTGCCCGACGACGATTGAGAAGCAGTTTTGACGGCGGCGACGAACGGATCGTTGAAGGCTTCGAGGAAGATGAACAGGAGTTTTGAACTTCTTTGTAATTTTCCTTTACTTTCGGGTCCTATTTGTGAACAAACCGGTGTAATGCGCTAAGATCAATACATGTTCCTCTCAAAAAAAAGCACAGGAGATCGCCATTAACTTTGGAAGATTTCTTGCCGATCGTTGGTGAGGAGCACCATTCCAGTTCTCCTCGGCTGACCTGTCAGCAGCGTGTTCGTCGTTCTGATCCGGAATTGCAGCTGATGCAAAATTTGAATCAAGACAGGGGGCATCCAGGTGGGCCGATCGACATAACAGGCCCAAAATTAACTTGGGTTCAATGCAACCCTAGCCTTGCTTTGCTGTCCAGGCGTCTAACCCATCAACCGGAAACTACACAACACCAAACCTACGCGGAAGTGCTCATGGCTAGTGGCGTGGTGATGGTGGCCGGTGCTGGTGACGACCAACATCGTGGACACAATTATGGAGGTCAGTTTCGAACTCCCCATGGCAATACCCAGCCTCCCATGCCATATGGTCATGGTCGCGGTCGCGACCGCGGCCGTGACTTCGTAGGACGTGGTTAGGATAGTGGAGGTCATGGTGAAAGATCAGATGGCTACAAGAGGGGATGCTGAGGGAATTCTACAGGATAATATGGTCATTCAGTCTCTAGATATTAGAGAAATAGAAATGTCAGGCCGCCAATATACTTGGGCAGGTAGTGGGGATGATCCGACTTTTGAAAAACTAGACAGAGTTTTGGTAAGTACAGAATGGGAGCAAAAGTTCCCTCTCACAACTGTACATGCCAAATATAGAAGTGATTCGGGTCATACACCGTTATTATTAAACACGAGTGCCTCTTCACACAACAAACAACCACCACCTTTTAAATTTGAACGAGGATGGTTAATTAAAGATGGTTTCCGTGAACTAGTTGCTAACAAATGGCAATCAAAAGGTGAGGGGACCACTGCTATGGAAAAATGGTAGAATAGAATTAAGTCCCTTTGGCAATTCCTTAGAGGATGGGCTAAAAATACAACCAGCCAAAATAAAAAGGAAAAAGATATTAGTTTCAATGATTGACGATCCAGATAAAAAGACAAAAACTAATGCACTCTCTAATCAGGAATTAGATCTCAAGTCAATGAACAATTAGTTCATCTCTTGAGGGAAGAAGAAATTAAATGGTACCAACGAGCTAAAACTAAGGACCTTTTGGAAGGTGATGACAACACCCAATATTTCCATTTGGTTGCTAATGGTAAATACAGAAAACAACACATCTTCAAATTAGAATAAGAAGATGGTGTTATAGTGGGTGATGTTGATTTAAAAACTTATATCACAAACTATTACAAAGGACCTTTTGGACTACCAGAGGAAAATAATTTCACCATGGTGGAAGACCAAAATCAAGATATACCTCAGGTGATAGTGGAGGAGAATAATATTCTCACATCTCCCTTTACAGAGGAGGAGGTAAAAGAGGCAGTGTTCCAGATGGAACATAATAAAGCCCCTGGTCCAGATGGTTTCCCAGCAGAATTCTATCAAGTGTTTTGGGACATCATAAAAAAGGATCCTTTAGATCTATTCACAGAGTTTTTTGAAGGGCGCCTTCCTTTGTATAGCCTCAATTTTGGGATAATTACTCTCCTCCCAAAAATAAAGGAGGCAACGAAAATACAACAATATAGGCCCATTTGCTTGCTTAATATAAGCTTTAAGATTTTTACTAAGGTTGCTACTAATAGACTAATGAGGGTAGCCAACAAGGTAGTTCAACCTTCTCAAACGGCATTCATGCCAATATCATGGAAGGAGTACTAATATTGCACGAAACTCTCCATGAATTACATACTAAGAAGCGTAATGGGGTAGTTCTTGAAATCGACTTTGAAAAAGCCTATGATAAGGTAAAATGGTCTTTCCTCTAGCAAACTCTTCGAATGAAGGGATTTAGTCAACAGTGGTGTGCATGGGTTGAAAGATTTGTCTCGGGAGGAAGTGTGGGCATCAAAATTAATGATGATATTGGTCACTACTTCCAAACAAAAAAAGGGGCTCAGACAAGGAGATCCAATGTCACCTATCCTTTTTAATATAGTGGCAGATATGCTTTCCATTTTGATAAAGAGGGCAAAAGATGATGGTCAAATCAAAGGGGTTATTCCTCATCTAGTAGATGATGGGTTGTCAATTTTGCAATATGCAGATGATACAATTCTGTTCATGGATCATGATTTGGAGTAGTCTAAAAATATGAAATTGCTGCTCTATTGTCGGTGTTTTAGACCGGCAACCTACCAAGGGGAGTATCTGAGGTAGATGAATGTGGCCTCACCGAGATCGGTAACTCGAAGGAAGAGACACATGGCACACAATTTAGACAGGTTCAGGCCGCGAGGTGCGTAATACCCTATGTCCTGTATGTTGCGTAGCTCTGAATTGATTGGATGTGTTTACAAGATATGAGAGAGATAGGGGTCCCTGCCTCGCCTTATATAGCCCGGGAGGCAGGGTTACAAGTCGGTTTGAGGTGAGAGTACTAGTCGGGTACGGCTAGGAGTTTCTACATAGTACAGTACATGTATAGCTTCCTATCCGAGTACTTCTCCACCGTAGTTCTTGCGCCCACGCCATCAGGTGCCGTGTGGCACAAGCCGAGTAGTCCCAGGGGCCCACCGAGTAGTCGGTCCTGGTACCCACCGAGGCAGTGGGCCCAGGAAGGTCCATATGACAAGGCCCCGATTACTTTGTAGTCGAGTAGGATAGTTTCGAGTAGTTTTGACGGCCTTGACGAGTAGTCCTCAAGCGTCCTCGAGTACTACAAGCCAAAAGTCCTCAAGACTACTTGAAGCATCCCGAGGCTGGAAGGTACTCCAGCTGATCTCCGAGTAGTCTTGAAGTCTTCTTGAGTAGTTCCCAAGCGTCCTCGAGTTCTTCTCATGAAGGTCTTCAAGAATACTCGCTTTGTCTTGAAGAAGAAACCATATGGAAAATGCGATTCAAAGAATCGCATTCCATATGGAATGTAGCCCCTGAGCCTTAGGTCGAATCGTAGATTCAAGCTAAGGGTCAATCTGAAATTCTGCCAAGATTATCCTGCAAAATCCGGAGAAAAAACCGAAGGACACGTGGCACGGAGCCCCCGAGCCATGAGTCGAGTACTTCCTCTCGAATTGAAGGGTCATCTTGATTGTAGAATGTGTCCTGAGTTGCTCTGGAGTCTTAATATCACCCCAGGAATTAAATAGTCGTAGTCGAGCCCCCAAGATGAAGCGCGTCGACTACTGGAAGTTGAAGAGTCAGGCGGCTGCCGCTGAGTCAGCTGCCGATACTTATCCATCTGGCCGTTACAGCGCCACCGGTTGGCTTATAAATAGAAGCCGAAACCCTTAGGGTTTTCCATCCTCCACCCTCGCAGCCATTTGAAATAGATCTAGCCCAGAGTCAACCACCCAAGCACACTGCCACCACGCCTTAGGCTGCAGATCCACGCGCGCCGCCACTGCTTGCCTCCAGAGAAGCCCCCGAGCGAATGTGAGTGAAAACCCGGTGCACTTGGAGGATGAAGTCTTCTCCATCGAAGAGCATGAAGACCAGCGTCGGGAAGAAGAGATCCCGTGACGAGGCAGCTGGATCCGCTCAGGGGTCAACACCACCGACCTCTCCCCCTCGCCCGAATCCGAACAAGGAGTGGAAGAAATCCAAGGCGAAGACCGAAGACCTGCTGGGGCTGGAGAACAACGGTTTCCTCTAGGAGAAGGAGATGGACATGTGGCGTGCCGCCGCGGGAGATCCATACCCAATGGAGAAGAACCCTGACGAGATCCCAATGTTCGCGCGGTTCGTGGAGCACGGGCTGGCTCTCCCGGCGAGCGACTTCTTCAAGGGTCTCCTCAAGTACTATGGTGTCGAGTACTTGAACCTGAACCCTAACGGAATCTTTCACGTCTTTGTCTTCGTCCACTTCTGTGAGGCCTTCGTGGGGATCAAGCCCCACTGGGTGCTGTTTTGAAAATTCTTCCGCTTGAAGCCGCAGCCGAGCGCCAACGACCCAAGAGTAGTCAGTGGAGCCGACATCCAAATGCGTGAAGACGCCACTGAGCAGTACCTGTCGTACAAGCTCATCGACTCCAACCAGGATTGGAAATCGAAATGGTTCTACATCACCAACCACCACCCGGAGCTGCCGAAGCCGAGTGGGAAGCAGTCAAAGCATTAGCCCTGGTGGAACACGGAGCCAACGATGCAGGAGGGTATTCAACTACCTGAGCTGCTGCAGAAGATCAAGGCTTTGAGAGAAGCAGGGCTGAGGGCCGAACACGTGGCCTTCAGCTTCATGAAGAGGAGGGTACAACCGCTGATGGCGTGTGACACCCTCGGGTACCAGTATACGGGCGACGACGACACATCGAGGATGCCCAGCACTGAAGTCAATGATGACGACATCGTCGAGAGACTGGGGAGGATCTTCAAAGATATGCCACCATACACACCCTGCCCAGTCCCGGAGTACTCCGCGGCTCGTCCGCCAAACAAGGTTGGTAATTGAACTTGTGTCTTTGAGTACTCATTGCATTGTAGTAGTCGAGCTCACCCAAACTGTTTGGTGTAGGATGATCTGGCAAAGTTTGTCTCTGATCCAGCTTCCCCTCCTCGACTTGTGGATATTCCAGAGGAGGGCAAGGGCAAGGAGCGCCATGAAGTCGGTGAGGGTGACGACACCGTCACTATAGAAGACACGTCCGACGAGGAGGACGGGGAGACACTTCAGGAGCGGTTCCAGCTGCGGTCCAGGTTCAGCCGACCTGGGTTGCCCCACATCCCCCTTGTCGAAGATCCACCGACTATCCTAGAGGCTAGTCTCCCTGCACTGCCACGGAGGCCGCGCAATGTGGCGCGCAAACGAGTTGCCAAGAAGCTGAAGGTGACCGAGACTACGTCTCAAGAGGTGAGCTCCTCGAGTAGTGTAGTCGAGTACTTGACTTGAAGTATTCTGTATTCTGACAATTGATTTCTGAGTTGTCGCAGGAGATTCCCTCATCTGACCCTATTGAACAAGGGGAGGGAGAGGACTGGGACATGGTGGGCGGGCCAGCTGAAAGGAGCCGCAGTCCAGCCCCCACCGTCGAAGAACTTGTGTCGCGGATGACACAGCGGTCGACTAGAGTTGTCGAGCCGCAGGCGCCGGCTGTGGAGAACAGGCCGGAACCGAGCGCGGCTGCTGGTGCTGAAGAACCGGCAGCAGCTCAAGCTGAAGAGGAGGCGCCCGCCGAAGCCGGGCTTGTAGATATCGCCAGCATACTTGGCGCTCCGACCGTGACTGTCGTCCGGTCTAGCTTGTAAGTGAAGACCTTTCCCGAGTAGTACTTCCAGCCAAGTATGTTGTTTGGTGCCCATCTGGACGGTCCATACGACATCTGTGTCTTTGAACAATTATCTGGACTTAAAATTAATTTCCACAAAAGTGAGATCTTCTGTTATGGTGAAGCCAAACATTATGAACAAGAGTATACAACATTGTTTGGTTGTGGGATAGGATCCTTTCCTTGCAAATACTTGGGTATTCCAATGAATCATCATAAACTCCACAATGCAGATTGGAGTATAATTGAGGAGATTCAAACGCAAATTAAGCACTTGGAAAGCCAAACACTTATCTTATGGTGGAAGGCTAGTCTTGTTGAATTCAGTGCTAAGCAGCCTCCCTATGTTCATGATGTCTTTCTTTGAAATTCCTAAGGATGTCCTTAAGAAATTGGATTACTATAGGTCTAGATTCTTTTGGAAAGGCGATAATGAACGAAAATATCGTCTTGCCAAGTGGAACATCCTATGTCGTCCTAAAGCTCAAGGAGGTCTAGGAATAACAGATCTCTACATTAAAATCAAATGCCTTCTTAGTAAATGGATTTTTAAATTACTTAATGAAGAAGGTATTTGGCAGACCTTACTTAGAAATCTCTAAATACCGAAACCTGGGTCCAAGCTCGAGCTCTTCATTGGGCCAACGTCATTGCGTTTTCTCAGCCATTCAATCGTGCATCTACGGTCCAATAGGGGCGGGCCGTCCCTCGGCCCACCTACTCGATGTTCAGTTCGCACAGCTTCGTCCCACCTCGGGACTTCTCTCGCGGTCGCGGCTGGTGACGGGACTGCGCTCGTCCCCCATCCCTGGAGCTAGCTGCTCAGCCCTACGCCTCTGCTGCCGTGGGCCTCTTGCGTCTGCTGCGCAGCGCCGCCACCGTCCTATGTCGCTGCGCACGACCCCTCACACCCGGTCGCCGTCGGCGAGCCGACGTCCAGCCGCTTTGTCCATTTTGATCGATGAGATCCGCACGTGATGCATAGCTTGAGCGCGGTCACGGCTGCACGCAGAGCCAGTGCCGAGCAGGGCAGGTGCGCTGAGGTGCCCCCATCCTGAATGCCAACGCCGCGCACAATTCAATTCATGTAGCTCCTGTCAGTGCTAACCGCTTGCAGATTCACAACATCAAAGGTACTTATTTCATCCCAATTTGTTTTGCTTGTTTAATCATTTGGTCGTGCCATTATCTCCATAGCTGCATTAGTGTTTAGTCATGATTCGTGCTAGATATCCAGCTGCTTAACTGTAGGTGGTGTCTCTTTGTTTTGTATCAGCATACATGTGCTAATATTTGTGACAACCCGCCCAGGAAAATACCGTACTATCGCCTAAGACCGATCCACTTTGGTCGTTAAGCAATAGTAAAGTATCATCCTGTCGTTAGTCGCCGGGTTAACGCCCGGTAAATCACTTGGAATTCAAACAGAGGATCGACATATGCATTAAAACTCGTGTGAAGAAGAGTCCAGAGTACAACACGAGTTAAAAACATTTTATTACAAACCATTGTTCCTGACATGGTGTAAGGGTTCAGAGTTCGAAAACAGCAGAAAATAAATTAATCTAGCGCAACGGTAAACATCACAGGAGGTCATCCGTGATGTCATCACTTGTCGTCGCCCTTCCAGTCAACAACACCTGCAACAACAGTTTTAAAGCAAGGCTGAGTATACTAATACTCAGCAAGACTTAACCGTCGGGTGATAACTACATCACCAAACTCTAGACATGAAAGGCTTTTGGCCGGTGGAGTTTCTTTTGCTGAACCGCTGCTAAGGGTAGATCCTTACTGTCAATATTTTAGCACAAGTTCTAGTTGATTATCATTTCTAAATGTGCCATCTAATTCAATCAAGAGTTGGACAAAACAATTAATTCATACAACAATATTCTCCGAGTTCCATCATTGCGGGATATCATGGCCAGTTGATTAAGCAGTCTCGGATAACGGTGAGAGGCTGGCAATCGATTGATTTAAACCTTGCAAGGTAAACCTAAACATACGGTAGGCTGCCTCCGCAAGGAAAACTTCCCAGGCAGTTCCCAAAAGTCCTCAGGTTGGGAACATAGCCTAGAGTCATGGGTACAAGGTTATCTGGCATACCCCCGCAAGGTACCCAGTGTCACACATGCACCCCCCTTCCCGGTAGCTAGCCGGTTAGGTGAATACTCAAGAGTAGTAGGGAAAAGTTCCCGCGCCGTCTCATTAAGGTACTAGGCTTACCGGTCCCATTCCCGGCAAGTGCTTAGTACATTCAAAAGCTTAGCCCACGAAAGCCACTGGACCGGAGCCCAAATCCCATGCTCTTACCACATGAGCAATCCATTTATAAAGATCTTATGATTCCAACATAAGAACCTATTCTCGCGAGTGACGAACATCACTCGACTTGTACCGGTCCTATAGCAAAGCAACTATCGGCCTAACATACTAGTGATAGAGCATAGGTACCTAGGGATCATGCATCTAGAGTTTCAATTCAACTCCTGAAACGTAAATGCACAATCGTAGCAAACATGCTTGCATAATTTTCAAAGACGGGGTTAATAATCCGGGGCTTGCCTTCGCTGGCAAGGTTGGCCTTGGGCCCTTCTGGACTTGGGTCTAGGTCTTGAGCTACGTCCACGTACTGCAGCTCTTCGTCGGCACCTCCGTCTCCTCCTTCCGGCACGAGCGTTCGTCTACCGTCGGAAAGATCTACACGAAGATGCAAATGCAAGATTTATTCGATGATTTTTAATTTAATTAACCACAAATAATAATGACAACCATAGGGTGCATTAGTTGGACACATTCACCTAGATAAGAAATACATTCAGCATACTCTTCCATAAAGGAACAGTATGCAGTTCTTTATTAAAAATTCTTTTTGATAGTGAATGTGTACATATATATGTAAGTAATTTAATTTAACATCACAACCAGTAGTGGGTGGGTATATTTAGCCTTTTTAAAATGATTTATAACCACACACAAGATATTAGGGATGGTTGGGGATTTTTCCCATTTAAAAGATTATTAAGCCCTTAATTTCTTCCATAGCTTTTATTCATGAAATTAGTTAATGAAATTTAGTGGAAGGGTGTGTTTCACACTAGACATCTATAACAAGCCACTGGACAAACATGCATGCTTTGGATAGCTAGAAATTAATTATTTTTGAAAAAGACAAAAGCTAGCTAGAAGGACAAGGTAAATGCACACAAAAATAAATACTCAACAAAATGATCCAAACTTTCTCACACATGTTATATGGTCCAAAACCAGCCTAGGGATGCAGCACATACACCTAGAACTATTATGAAACTTGAGTTATGCAATTACCAAGAAAAACAAGCATAATTCAAGAATAAATATTTCTGTTAATTATAAAATTGTTATTAATTCCCCAGAGGTGTGCTTTGGAATCTAAAGACAGCATGCAGAAGTTGGTTGCAAAAATCTAATTATTTTTAGCTACAAAAATCATTTATGCAGATTTTGCAGAAATGGAAAACAATTTTTATAAAACGATTTACAACATAACTTTGTGCAATTGTTGGTACAGGATCTAGTAATGACATAAAACACAACATATCCAAAAATTGGACACAGAGAATTTATAGATTTTGAGATATTGCAGATCTAGGTCTTTCACATTTCTATTTTTCATGCAAAAACTATCAGGAACTAGCTCAGGTAAGAATAACAAAAGTTGTAGGATTTTTCACAGCGAATCCAACAAAATTGGGCTTGCATTTTTATGATTTTTCTACGATTTTCAACGCATTTTACAAGAATCAGCAAAATGGCTTTACTATTTGAGATGCGGTTTTGCAGCGGGGTCCCAGGGTTTTTTTTCAGAAATTCACAGATATACCCTCGGTTTACGCTTAGGACCCTGGAAAGATTACAGACCTCGTAATGCGGCCCTTGGGGGTCGGCCGGCGTGTCGGTGCGGAATGTAGTCCCGACACTAACCAGTAATGAGCGCCAAGGTCTATCACTCAATGGTCGATGCTAAGCAATCAAAGACTCAAGGTTTATCCTGGTTCCGGCCGGGGGCCGTACGTCCAGCAGTGGTGTGCTCGGGGCACTATATTGCTCAGCACCGGGGTGCCTGTAGTGGGGCGGCTACAAGCAAGGCGGGAGAGGAGGCGTGGCCTCCAAGTCCCTGGTGAAGTGGCTGAAGATGTTGTGGGAGAATTGGGGAATGCACGTGTGGTGCGTTGGATGTTGTCTGTTGTCTTCTGTCCGTCTGTTCCCTGCGGCGGGGGAGTTCGCCTTCCTTTTATAGGCCAAGGAGAGGGCGAATTACATGCATGCCGCACTATTCAGCTACATGGGGAAGTATGGTGCGCCGCGTGGTAGAGTAGGCGGCCGCCTTGACGGTCCTTGCCGCGATCTGGCCATCATGGCGTATCTTGTACCCGAACAGTGGTGGCTTCGAGGGTAGGAGCGCAGTGGTTGGCCGCGATGTCCTCAGGCGGGCTTGAGGGGGTTGCTGACGACGATCCGTACGGAATGCAGTGGCAGGCGTGGTGGCGTCCCGTTCCCGCACGCCTTACAGCGCCGGAGCTGTTACGACAGTGCCCGGCGTGGTGTTGTACGCGCGGGGGCGGCCGCTTGTAGTTAATAGTGGCAGGGATGGCGCCCCGCCGGCCTAGCGTCTTGACCTGGCCCTGCGAGGTCACGGGAAAGCATATCGAGGGTGCGGCCGGCCCCCTTCGAGGGCTCGGCACGTCAGCCGTACTGGAGTAGGCGGCGCGGCGTCACGGGGCTGACACCGGCCATGTCGCACAGTCCACCACAGTGGCGGGGATTGGTTCCCCCTAGGGAGTTGGCGCAACAGGACCGGGGCGCGAGTCCCAGGCGTATGATGGCGCCGCCCTGCCGTTGTCAGAGCATTAAATGCCCGTACCCTCGTGCGGGGGCGGGCGTGCATGTGCGGAGCGCCCTCGAGCGAGGCGGAGCCCGCTCGAGGTAAGCGTGCACCCTTGAACGGGGCGGAGCCCGCTCGAGGGAGGCGTGTGCCCTCGAGCGAGACGGAGTCTGCTCGAGGAGATCTTTGAGTGGGCCGCCTCGGTGGGCCGCCGGGGCCACCGCGGCGTGGGCCGTGCCCTGTGTGCGCACTTAAGCAAGATGTGTTTAGCTTTGGTTTTTTGCAAGTTTTAAGTGGGATTTCCCCATTTGTTTAAGGGGACCCCCAGGGCTGTCCCCGACAGTAGCCCCCGAGCATCTGCGGGTTCACCGGCCAGGCTCCCGCAGATGCTGGAGGCTACTGATAGGACGTCCTTCCCTCCTGGTTTGCAAAAGCTTTCCGTGGGGCCGCGCTAGCGGACCCGCGGGTCTAGCCCCCGAAGCCCTGCAGGAGTGTGAGCGCTCCTACAGGGGTTTTACCGCGGGATTTGGCCGGAGGGCGTGGTACATATCCCAACCGGCGTCGGCGATGTTTCAGCCGGCTTCGGTGACGCACGCGCAGCTGGCACTATCCGCGGCCGGTGTAATTCAGGAGGTGTAGCCGTGCGTTGAGCCCCCGAGCCTGGGCCCATTCGAGGCGATCGGGTAGAGCCCTACGACTTGTTTTTAACGCGCCCTCGCCGTCCCTCCGCAGGACGGAGGGTGAGGTTTCCGCAACCCCCATCGATCGGGTCGCGGATTGCGGATTCCTCGTTGAGCTGTTAGTGGGTGGTTCGAGTGGACGCCCATGCCCCGTTCGATAAGGGTAGGCTGCGCGGTCCAGAGACACGTCCATTAAAGCGCTTGAGTGGGTTTGCTAGGTGGGGCTCGGTCCTGTTCGCTAGGGACCGAGGGCGCGGAAGCTCTCCCTCGGTGGGATCCCCCCGGCTAGCTGCCCTCGCTGGCTCTCGAACACGACACGTGGGGCACCCTCGAGCCGGCGGGCTCGAGGAACGGCTCGAATGCGCGTGCCCTCGTTGTCCCTGACTCCGGTGATCTGGGGCACCTGTTCGAACCCGTCGAGGGTCAGGCTTCGAACCTCTGATCAGTAGGGCCGTGCGGGGCGGCGGCCAGGCGCTCCCGTCTTTGCATCTGCGAGTCCTCGAGGGTCCCTGACCGTGTCAGCCTTCGAGACGCTGATCAGTAAAATAGTGCGGGGTGGCGGCTAGGCGCTCCCGTCTTTGCATCTGCGAGTTCTCGAGGGTCCCTGACCGTGTCAGCCCTCGAGACGCTGATCAGTAAAATAGTGCGGGGTGGCGGCTAGGCGCTCCCGTCTTTGCATCTGCGAGTTCTCGAGGGTCCCTGACCGTGTCAGCTGTAACAACCCAGGAATTTAGGTGTGTAAAATTTTGCGAAAAATTAAAACTTTTTGCTTGAATTTGAGTGCTATCAATTTTTGAACCAAATTGCTAGCCCTTCTCTAAATTCTCCACCAATTTATCCCATTTATAAAACCTATATTTAAATTATGGTAAAATGTGTGAGTTGGATTCTTCCGGTTTTAAATGGATTTCATTTGTGAGGTTTGAATTTGGAATGTAACCAAATTCAAACTTAATTTCAAACTTTTAATCTAAAGTAATTTCAAAACCTTTAGCCACTCTCCTGGGCCGGCAGCACTAAAAGCCAGCTCGCGACCCAGCCGGCCCAGCAAACAATCTACCCGCGGTGGCCCATCTATCCTACCCCTTCTTTTCTTAGCTTCTCTTGCTGACGACCGGGGTCCAGCAGTCAGCCTTCTTCCCTCTTCCCTCTCTAACACTGTCATGTGGGTCCCGGGTGTCAGCACCCTTATCTCCTCACCAACCCGCCGCGTCACCGAGCCGCACCCGCGCGCCGCCGGTCTCGCCACACCCGCTCGCGGGGGCGGAGCACCGGCCGGGCCGCCCGGCCGGCGCGCACGCCGAGGGCCGGGCGCACACGCGCGAATCGAGCTGGGCCGGGGGAGGAAAAGTCCCCTTTACCCCCGCACCGCGACCTTGTGACCGTGGAGGCGTAGAGAGGGAGCGGGCGGCGCCGCCACGGACGCCCGGGCAGACCCAGCAGGGGCAGCGCTGACATTTCGCCATGCCTTGCGGTGTTCAAAAGCTAGAGGAGGAGGGCAAGGGGCAGTTGTCCACCGCCACCAACCCACATTGGGGTTTTGCCCCCTTCCAGAGCCACGCCTCCGAAGGGGAAGAGGAAGGGAGGGAGGTAGAAGAAGAGGAGGAGGGGCGGTGAAGGCCGGTGCGCCGCGCCGCCGCCGGCGCGTCGCCGCCGCGGAGTGACGAGGACGCGAGGAGCCGGACGTGGGAGGCGCGCGTACGTGACCGAGGAGGAGCCGGGACCGAGCGGGGCGCCACCGTGGACATCGCCACCGACGCCGCGCCGCCGCCCAAGCCAAGCCTGCGACGACTACACCGCCGAACCGCTGTAAGCGCCGTGGCCATCCCTCCCCCTTGCGCCGTCTCCTTGCCTTGTCCCTGTGTGTGGGCGTGCCTTCGAGCCGCCAGATGCCGAGCGCACCGCGCCGCCGTCTCCCCATGGACGACGCCGCGTCGTGCCTTGTCGGCGGGAATCTGGGGCCGTGGCTACCCCAAGCCGCGTCGACCGAGCATTCTCGCTAAGGTTGGTGTTTGGGCAAGTTTGCTTGGAAGGGCTGAGGGCCACCCCGCGCCGCGCCGTCGAGCTCTACGCCGAACGCGCGTCGCGCCGCCAGTCCGTCGTGCAGGGACGTTATTTCCGCCGCGTCGCGTCTGCGGGCGAGCCGCCGCGGTGGCGTGTGTTGCCTTGCCGAGAACCGGCCTTCGTGCCGTGAGCTTTCGATGCGGGGCGGGTGAGCGCGAGAGCCGGCCGGCCGCACCCACGCGCGCCATGGCCTCGGCCTCGCCACCAGCGGAGCTCAGCGCGCAGGCGTTCCACGCCGCGTCTCGCGCGTGATGACATTCCCAGACCGTGCAGGCCTTCGAGCCTTGGCTTGTCAGTGCAGGAGCGGGCTCGCCTGGGCAGACCAGAGCACACTCCCGAGCTGCGGGACCGAGGGCGAGGGGAACCCGTCGCGCCGTCGCGTGTGCGAACGCCGGGTGGTGCTCACCGCGCCGTGCTAGCGAACCGTGAGCCGGCATCGGACGCGAGGCGGCGGCCGACGCTAGCGCACCCCGCCGCAAGCCCGGATCGCCGCCGCCACCGTGGCCGGGGGGGGAGGGGAGGCTGCGCCGCCGTCAGGCGCGGCGTGCGCCTTGGGGAGGGGCAGGACCCCCCTTCCCTGGTAGCGGCTGGATGAGAGGCCGCTGGGCCTCATATGGCACCCGGCTCTTCGGGCTGCCGTGGAGGCCCACCGCGTGAACGGGGCCTTGACCAGGAGTCCAGGGAGGATTAGAGGACTTCCCTCCTCTGGGCCAGTTGGGCCGAGCCCAATGGGCCGTTTTCGGCCCAATAAACCTTTCAGCCCATCATCGGCCCACGAACCCTGGAATGCTGACGTCATGCTGACGTCAGCGGCTTATTTTCCCAAAATCCCCTTTTCTTTTCTGTTTTAAAATTCCAGAAAATGTTTTTAACCTTTAAAAATTCATAACTTTTGATAGGAAGCTCAAAAAAATATAAAATTAATTTCTATAAATCCGTATCTGCGAAACCTTGCTGATTGTAGGTAGTTTGGGTTCTTTTGAATCTTCTAAATTGATTCTTATTTGGAGTTATTGCTTAGTTGTGCACCGTAATCTTATTTTCGCGTCGAATCTCGTGCCGCAGACCCGAGCTTCGACCAGGAGGACGTGGAGGACCCCGAGTACACTGCTCCGGACAGCGACTGCTTCAACGGCAACGAAGGTGTCATGTCACTCCCAACCATGTAGATCCCATGTTGATATATAGCTGCTAGAGCTTTACTTTAATGCATTGATCTGATGAATTGCATAACCCGTTTAATAGCCATGCCTTGATGTTTTGTTATCCTGTTTCCTTGTTCTGCTACCTCCGGGACTAGCTACAGACCCCTAGCTAGTCCCTTACCACAACTATCCATACTTTTGTTGCTTGATTATGGATGGTACTCTGGGCTTGGGCTGAGATGTGGGTATCTCGGGGTGATTCTAGCGTGCGTTCGGGTGCGTATCTCCTTGCTTGTGTTTTGGCGGGAGCGAGCCGCTTGGTTACTTGTGAACGGCCGCCGAGGGAAGATGTGATTTGGCCTCTTACCCGAGGGTCGTGTCGTGTGGGATGGAGTTGATGAGTGCTCGCTCTCGGCCCCTTAAGAACCGATCGTCAGTTGACCTTGTTTCGGATGACTATTTTCGTACGACCGCCCGCCTTGTATTGGGCGGGGGTGCGGGGTGAGACTTGTAGTGGATAGCACCCCTCTGCGCAGGAGGATCGGTGTGATCGTGTCGGGAGTGGTCTTTCCCTCCTTAGTAGACTTTGCCCTGGCGAGGCCGGGGGAAGGGTTCCACAGGCTTCGAGGGACCTCTCGCGGGTAGTATGAGCTCGCCGCGGAGGCCGGGGCCGGGCTCGGAGATGCGAAGGGTACAATCCACTTACTTGGGCTTCGCCCGTATGGTAGGGTCGGACACGGTGACGGCCGGTTCGGTCCTATTCGGGCGGGTACGGTTGTACAACCTGCGCAGTGTTAAACCTATAGCTATAGTCCGTGTCCACTGGTTATGGACAGTCTTTCGATCTCTCACCTGACTAGCTACACTTCTCTTGTGCTTCCTCTCTCCCCCGAGTGTGTGTGAGCCCGGCTTCGGCCGTTGAGATGTGGGGATAGGAGCCGGTGGGCCCCACATCGCAGATGAGAGTTGGGTTCTAGATCGTGGTTGAGATCCGGTGTTTTGGTGTGGTATTCCTTGAGCAGGGTGTGGACCCCTGAGGTGTGGACCTCGGAAGCGGAAGCTACCCTGAGGTGCGTACCTCCTAGCTATATTCTGCTTACCTTGTACGTTGCAATGCTGCTTTGCTTAAGCTTTCTACAGCCAGAATAGGGATATCCCATGCATAGTAGATCATACACCGCATTTGCCTCTTTGTTGGGAAGCTGACATGACCTACCCGCTTATCGGGTAGACCCTGGTGACTCTGACGCAGAGCCGGACTACGACTTCGACAACGACGGTTGGGTGGACTAGAGCTCTTCCTACACTTGAGCTGCCTGCGGATATGGAGTTTCCCGCGCTTTCATGGAGCCGCTGTTAGACGTTTTATTTATGTTTGATTCAGTCCCGATGGACTTGTACCCTGCATGTGCCGAAGAGATGTACTCTGATTAATGTAATAAAATAAATGTTGTACTCTACTTTACTGTTTTTATCTTTCTGTATGGATTTTTGGCATCGCTGAGACAGGGATTGCACGTGGTAGCCCTCCTGGGACTACCACCGAGGTGCTAAGATTCGGGATTCCGTTCGCGGAAATCCGGGTCGTTTCAGTTGGTACCAGAGCCATGCTTGACTGTAGGACGAGCCCCAGGAATGGTCAATAGCATAGGAAGCCGTTTTTCAACCTTGAAACTTTATATAAACCCCTTGGCTTCCGTATGTATATAACTATACTTATATATATGCATTACCTTGATTAACTTTTATTAACTACCTTACTAACTACGCTCTAACAACGTTGTGCAGATGGCGGAGGAAGCGTGGATCCCTTTGGAGTCGGACGGCAGGAAGGTCGGAGGCTTCTGCCACTTGCTGAGGGAGTGCCTGGAGGCAGCTGGAGTAGGGACCGACCGAGTCAGCTACAAGGGGAGGACCATGGGGCACAGGGAGCAGACACCCACTTTCCTGACCGTTACGGTGCCGGCAGACCCACGGGTGCCAGAGTTCAAGGAGGTTAAGGTGCACTGTTTTGAGAGTTCGACCACGGAGGCACACCAGACTGGCGCACGCAGAGCTCTCAAGATGGTTTGTGTCTAGCTCAGGGAGAAGCTTAAGGACACCCCGTTCAGCGTGCTTCCGACAGGGATCTACGACCTGGGTCGCTGGGACACGAGCGACCGAGCGCAGTACCTTGAGGTGACTTCTTTGGAGGAGGACAAGAAGATGCACGCAGCCAGACGGTGCATCCT
Source organism: Cenchrus americanus (assembly GCA_947561735.1). Taxonomy (NCBI): domain Eukaryota; kingdom Viridiplantae; phylum Streptophyta; class Magnoliopsida; order Poales; family Poaceae; genus Cenchrus; species Cenchrus americanus. Next base: position 180,954,055 of record OX387239.1, on the reverse strand, counting down.
GGCTCAGGACCAGGCGCTTTTCTGGGCAGACAGTGAGATCGCGTACCTGAGATGGAAGTGGGATTATAGTCTACGGCGGGTTCAGGACCTGGAGGGGGAGAGAGAGGATTTGCTCGACCAGTTGGAGGAGTCGCACGAGAGGAACATAGAGCTGGTACAGCTTGGACTGGCAGTAGCCACAACCAGCACCGAGAGGGACGCCAGGAGGATCGCTACACCGGAGGCACCGGGGGCGAGGACAGGGAGCGGGAGTTGCACCGGCTACGGTGGAGGCCACGCGTGAGGACGAGTGAGGCTTGCGAGAGGCCGGGGACCGTTGGAGTCGGTTGGAGCTGCAGCGGTACGACTATCAAGTAAAGATGTGGGATCTTCGGGAGGCGAGTCGACACAACTACCACCACTTGTGTTACCTCGGTGGACTGGTCTACGAGGAGAGAGACCGAGCAGCCAGGACCCGCACGGCCTGGGAGCGTTCTGACCAGCAGAGGCTGAGAGAGTTGGAGGAGCTCTCCGCGCAGCTACCCCCCAAGATGAGGCCACGACTGAGGACAGAGACCTTCGAGCTACCGCCGACACTCCTACCACGTGTACGCCCGTACCCGAGTGGTTCTCAGGACACAGCAGAGATGGACCATGCTCTTCAGGATACCCGAGACTGCTACGGAGGACCGGCGATCAGGGTGCCGGGTTACCCAGGGACTCACTCACTGCCGTTCTACTCGGTTCCACCAGACTCCAGCCCAGAGGCACCGCAGTGTACCCCGTGATGGGAGTAGAGATCTAGCAGTAGATTCTGAGTCGTTGTAATGAGTTAGATGTCATGCTGCCGCTTATGTTGTCATGCCTGTAGTAGCTACCCCATGATGTACCATGCGTTAGCGTGATGTGTTGCCGTGCACCCTCGAAGGTCGTTGGAGTAAACCTCGAGGTGCACCCCATTTGTACGGTGGCATTGATTGAGTGACATGGATCTTCATGGTTTCTTTCGGATTTCATGCTTCTTTATGTCTGTATGAATTCTTTGATTGTTACCAGGATTACTCCTTTATAGTTAATAACCTTGATAAATATATTCTCCCTACCACTACTGACTCTTGCAACTGGAACAGATGTCGAGAGCAAGGAGGTCCGGGCGACTGCTGGCCCGTTTCGAGGAGGTCGCTGGGGACGACGGAGGGGAGGATGCTCCTAACCCAGCGGGAGCGAGAGGCCGCGGACGCCGTGGAGGTCACGCGCCACGAGGCGGGCTCCGCGGAGGCCTGGCAGGCCGCGTAGGCCGAGGAGGCCGAGTTGGCGGTCGAGGAGCCGCGCACGACGACGAGGGAGCTCAGGAGCAGGAGCTCGAGCACGAGCAGGTACCCCAGCCCGAGGGAGGAGCAGGCCAGGCTCAGGGACACGAGGTGCCACCACCACCACCTCCCCCGAACTTGGCCGACGTGATGGCAGTGCAGACTCAGCTGATGCAGACGATCACCCAGATGCTAGCTCAGAACAACAACAACAACCACAGGGGTCAGAACCGCAACGCGCCAGAGGGTTTCCAGAAGAAGGTTGAGAACTTCAACAAGCTGCGACCGCCTACCTTCGACCACTCAGCTGACCCGATGGACGCAGACAACTGGCTACGTGAGATTGAGAAGAAGCTGGAGCTGACTGAGCTTACAGAGGAGGAGTGTGTGACCGTGGCAGCGCACCAGCTGATCGGCACAGCCAGTGCGTGGTGGGACAGCTACTGTGACTCGCACCGGGACCCGTTGCACATCGGGTGGGACGAGTTTGTGGAGGCCTTCAGAGCCACCACATCCCGGATGCGGTGATGGACGGGGAAGGCCGACGAGTTCGGGCACCTCAAGATGGGAAACATGTCGGTGCGGGGAGTACGCCAACCACTACCAGGGAGTCGATGAGGTACGTGCCAGACGACACCGACACAGAGAAGAAGAAGGTCTACTGGTTCAGAAAGGGGCTACACAAGGGGATGGCACACCACTTGTCCGCACACGACTGCCCGACACTTCGCTCCATTATCGACAAGGCACTGATCGTGGAGAGGTCAAGGCTTGAGTACATGGAGGTTCGTGGAAGCAAGTCCAAGCGCACAGATCAGGCAGGCCGCTCAGGACCACCTCAGAGGCAGAGGACAGGTTACGCTCAGGGCCACCAGTCACAGCAGAGGCACCACGCCTCTCAGTCTCAGCCGCAGAGCAGAGCCAACCCAGGAGGGAGTGGAGGACAGAACAGCTGGAAACCAAGGCCACCACCGCAGTCAGTAGACAGATCCAAGGTGACTTGCTTCAACTGCCGTCAGGTTGGGCACAAGTCGTTTGAGTGTCCACAGCAGGCGCCACCAGGGAGTCAGAACCGCAGCTCTCAGTACAGACCCCAGCCAAGCCACCAGCACTAGGAGGTCAGCCACCCCGTACACAGCAGAGGACTGCTCAGCCGCCAGCTACACGAGGTCGTCTGAACCACCTCACCGCCGAGGATGCAGCAGCCGCACCCGACATCACACTTGGTGAGTTCCTTGTTGACTCAGTTTTGGCAACTGTTTTGTTCGATACTGGAGCTCAGTTTTCGTATATTTCTACCAAGTTTGTTAAAGAAAGGTCTTTACCAACTAAGCCTCGACCAAGGCCTATCTTGACTAGCTCTCCGCTAGGAGAGAAGAGGAGTACGTTAGAGTGCAGGGGAGTGAAGATGGTGTTTGAAGGGAACCTTGATTCACGGCAGACTTGACAGTTTTGGAGTCTACCGGGATAGACGTGATCTTAGGGATGGATTGGTTGGCAAAGCACAACGGGATAGTCTCTTGCAACCCCAGAGTGATACAGCTAGAACACCCCAGTGGGACTATAGTGCGGATCGAGCCACAGAGTCCGAAGGCTGCTACGATGATGTGCAACATGAGTGGGAAAGAGATTGAAGAAATCCCAGTGGTCCGTGAGTTTCCGGACGTGTTCCCAGAGGAGCTTACGGAGTTACCCCCAGACCGGGACGTGGAGTTCGTGATTGAGCGATGCGGGGGCGGGGCCCGTTGCAAAGAGTCCTTACCGGATGTCGTCCGACGAGCTTGACGAGTTGAAGAAACAGCTCAAGAAGCTGCTCGAGCAAGGGTTTGTTCGGCCGAGTGCCTCATCGTGGGGTTCACCAGTGCTCTTCGTGGAGAAGAAAGACGGCACAAAGAGGATGTGCATTGACTACCGCACGCTCAACTCAATGACAATCAAGAACAAGTACCCGCTACCCAGAATCGAGGACCTGCTGGATAGGCTCAAAAAGGCAAGGTTCTTCTCCAAGATCGACTTGAGGTCAGGTTACCACCAGATGAAGATCCGAGAACAGGATATTCCCAAGACAGCCTTCACCACACGTTACGGCTTGTACGAGTTCGTGGTGGTTTCTTTCGGGCTGACCAACGCCCCTGCTTACTTCATGAACTTGATGAACAAGGTCTTCATGGAAGAGTTGGACAGGTTTGTAGTGGTGTTTATCGACGATATCTTGATCTACTCTGAGACCACGGAGGAGCACGAGGAGCACCTGAGGGTCGTGCTAGAGAGGCTGAGGCAGCAGAAACTGTACGCCAAGTTCAGCAAGTGCGAATTCTGGATGGAGAAGGTCGCGTTCTTGGGACACGTGTTGTCAGCAGAGGGGATAGCCGTGGATCCGTCCAAAGTAGAGTCAGTGACCAAGTGGGGGCAGCCGTTAAACGTGACAGATGTCAGGAGCTTCCTTGGGTTGGCAGGATACTACCGAAGGTTCATTGAGAACTTCTCCAAGATCGCAAAGCCAATGACAGAGTTACTCAAGAACAACACAAAGTTCGAGTGGTCAGAAGCGTGTGAGAAGAGCTTCCAGGAGTTGAAAAAGAGACTCACCACAGCCCCAGTGCTTACCTTGCCAGATATCAAGAAAGACTTCATGGTCTACTGTGACGCTTCAAGGCAAGGACTCGGATGTGTGCTGATGCAGGAAGGCAAAGTTGTGGCTTATGCTTCCAGACAGCTGAAGAAACACAAGGAAAACTACCCGACACACGACTTGGAGTTGGTAGCTGTTGTGCATGCACTCAAGATCTGGAGACACTACCTGATAGGGAACAAGTGTGAACTGTTTTCCGACCACAAGAGCCTGAAGTACTTCTTTACACAGACAGAGTTGAACATGAGGCAGAGGCGATGGCTAGAGCTGATCAAGGACTACGACATCGAGATAAACTACCACCCAGGCAAAGCCAATGTCGTGGCAGATGCACTGAGCCGGAAAACATATTGCAACAACCTCATGGTAAGAGAAGAGCAACCTGCTCTACACGAAGAGCTAGAAAAGCTGAGAATCGAAATTGTAGACCAAGGCCAAGTCAACGTGATGCAAGTGACCTATGACCCGGAGGAACGAATCCGTACGGCCCCGAAGTCGTGTGCGGAAATCAAAGCCCCGCGAGAACCGATGAAACGGGGGGTAAAGCGGGGAGGACTACGGGTTGATGAACAAGGTCTTGTGTGGTTGAAAGAACGGATCTGTGTACCACAAGACAAGGCACTCCGGGAGCAGACATCATGAGAGAAGCTCACGACTCGAGGTACTCGATCCACCCGGCAAGCACCAAGATGTACGAGAGATCCGAAGATCGAGTGCGGGTGGAAGGACATGAAGAAGGATATAGCACACTACGTGGCCCGCTGCGACACCTTGTAGCGGAAGTAAAGATTGAACATCGAAACCGCCGGTTTGTTGAAGCCGTTGGCTATTCCAGTTTGGAAGTGGGAGGACATTTCCATGGACTTTGTGGTGGGACTTCCTCGAACACCAAAAGGGAATGACTCAGTTTGGGTCATAGTGGACCGACTGACCAAAGTGGCTCACTTTGTGCCGGTGAAGACCCGGTATGCAACCGAGAAGTTGGCAGAACTGTACGTAGAGCACATACTCAGGCTGCACGGGGCACCCAGAAGTATTGTATCTGATCGAGGACCACAGTTTGTCTCCAAGTTTTGGCAGAGCTTCCACAAGCTTATGGGCACCACTCTCAGCTACAGCACAGCTTTTCACCCACAGACAGATGGTCAGACAGAGAGGGTCAACCAGGTGTTGGAGGATATGCTACGAGCGTGTGCACTCACCTATGGCACCGATTGGGAGAGCAAGTTGCCGTTTGCGAGTTCTCGTACAACAACGGCTTTCAAGCAAGTCTCCGGATGGCACCCTTTGAGGCCCTTTACGGGGCGAAAGTGCGAACCCCGCTAGCTTGGTCAGAGGTGGGAGAGCGGACACTGTTTGGGCCAGCAATCATTGAGGAAGCAGAGGAGAAAGTTGAGAAAGTTCGTGAGAACCTGAAGATCGCTCAAAGCCGTCAGAAGAGCTATGCCGACAAAAGAAGAAGAGAGTTGACTTTTGCAGTTGACGACCGAGTGTACTTGAAGGTCTCACCGCTTCGAGGAATTAAGAGGTTCTTGGTGAAGGGAAAACTCGCACCAAGGTACGTGGGGCCGTACCCAATTACCCGAAGGATTGGAAGTTTGGCCTACCAGCTTGCGCTACCCGAGGCAATGGCAGGAGTTCACCCAGTGTTTCACGTCTCACAGCTGAAGAAGAGCGAGAAGGCAGTGGAGGCAAAGCAAGTGCCCATGGAGTTGCTTGATTTGCAAGATAACCTTGAGTATGCAGAGTATCCTGAGAAAATCTTGGACCGAGCTGTCAAGGAGACAAGGAGAACAACTATTCCTTTCTGTAGAGTGTTGTGGAGCAACCATACAGAGCGAGAAGCAACATGGGAGAAGGAAGCTGATCTCAGGAAAGAGTACCCGCACTTGTTCACGGGGGAGGTCGAGGACTAAATCTCGCGGACGAGATTCTCGGTGGTGGGGGAGAATGTAACAACCCAGGAATTTAGGTGTGTAAAATTTTGCGAAAAATTAAAACTTTTTGCTTGAATTTGAGTGCTATCAATTTTTGAACCAAATTGCTAGCCCTTCTCTAAATTCTCCACCAATTTATCCCATTTATAAAACCTATATTTAAATTATGGTAAAACGTGTGAGTTGGATTCTTCCGGTTTTAAATGGATTTCATTTGTGAGGTTTGAATTTGGAATGTAACCAAATTCAAACTTAATTTCAAACTTTTAATCTAAAGTAATTTCAAAACCTTTAGCCACTCTCCTGGGCCGGCAGCACTAAAAGCCAGCTCGCGACCCAGCCGGCCCAGCAAACAATCTACCCGCGGCGGCCCATCTATCCTACCCCTTCTTTTCTTAGCTCTCTCGCTGACGACCGGGGTCCAGCAGTCAGCCTTCTTCCCTCTTCCCTCTCTAACACTGTCATGTGGGTCCCGGGTGTCAGCACCCTTATCTCCTCACCAACCCGCCGCGTCACCGAGCCGCATCCGCGCGCCGCCGGTCTCGCCACACCCGCTCGCGGGCGGAGCACGGCCGGGCCGCCGCCGCGGCGCGCACGCCGAGGGCCGGGCGCGCGCGCGCGAATCGAGCGGGGCGGGGGGAGGAAAAGTCCCCTTTACCCCCGCACCGCGACCGCGCGACCGTGGAGGCGTAGAGAGGGGAGGGGGCGGCGCCGCCACGGACGCCCGGGCAGACCCAGCAGGGGCAGCGCTGGCTTTTCGCCATGCCTCGCGGCGCCGGGGGTTCAAAAGCTAGTGGGGGAGGACAAGGGGCAGTTGTCCACCGCCACCAACCCACATTGGGGTTTTGCCCCCTTCCAGAGCCACGCCGCCGAAGGGGAAGATGAAGGGAGGGAGGTAGAAGAAGAGAAGGAGGGGCAGTGAAGGCCGGTGCGCCGCTGTCGGTGTTTTGGACCGGCAACCTACTACGGGGAGTACCCGAAGTAGATGAATGTGACTCGCCGAGATCGGTAACTCGAAGGAAGAGACACGTGGCACACAATTTAGACAGGTTCGGGCCGCGAGGTGCGTAATAATACCCTACGTCCCTGTATGCGGCGTAGCTCTGGATTGATGCTGTGAGCGCCGTGGCCTTCTCTCTCTTCTCCTTGCGCCGGTCACGTTTTTTGTTCTGCCTGCGAGCGTGCCTTCGAGCCGCCAGTGACAGGGCGCGCCGCGCCGCCGTCTCCCCATGGACGACGCCGTGTCGTGCCCTGCCGGTGAGGTCCAGGGGCGTGGCTACCCTAAGCCGCGCACACCGGGCGAACCTGTAAGAGCGGGAGCTTGGGCTGCCTTGCTGGGGAAAAGAGGACGTCCCCGCGCCGCGCCGTCGAGCCCTGTGTCGAGCGCGCGTCGCGTCTTAGGTTTCATGTTTTGGCCGTGGTGCCGTTCTGGTGCGTGTCTCAGGGAGAGCACGGTGGCGGAGCCGGCGCACCCCAGCGCCAAGCCCGGGCCGTGTCCAACCGCCGTTGCCACGTGCTTGCGAGGGAGCCGGCCTGGCCGGTGTGCGGTGGGATCCCATCGACGCCACGCCTCCCTCCGGACGAGCCGTCGCAGAGGTTCGCGTCGAGTGCTGCAGGAACCGGCCTTTGTGCCGTGGATTGTTGTAGCAGGTGCTGGTGAATGCAAGGGCTGGCCGGCCGCACCCAGCGCGCGCCATGGCCACGCCTTCGCCACCAGTGGAGGCCAACGCAGCGCCGCCGCGGCCGGGCCGCGCGCGTGGCGCCTTCCCGGGGCAGCAGGCCTTCGGCCATGAGTTTTCCTTGCAGGGGAGAGGAAGGGGCTTGCTCCGGGCCGAAGCGCACCCCGGGTCACAAGTGTTGCTGGGCGCTGCCGCCGCCGATGCCGGCGTGCCGGCTGCGCCGCCGCCCGGCGCGGCGAGCGCCTAAGGGAGGGGCAGGGGACCTCCCCTGGTTGCGGTAGAGAAGAAGGGGCCGCCGGGCCACCAGTGTTAGCTGGGCCTTAGGAGCCGTCCGGCCCGTCGGGCCGCTCTAGAAGCCCAACGTGTTGAGAGTGGCTCCAACCAGAGAGCTCAGGGAGGTTTTGAGGACTTCCCCTACCTGGGCCAGATGGGCCGAGCCCAGTGGGCCGTTTTCGGCCCAGTAAACCTTTTAGCCCATCATCGGCCCACGAACCCTGGAGCGCTGACGTCATGCTGACGTCAGCAGCGTATTTTCTGAAAATCCCTTTTCTCTTCTGTTTAAAAATTTCAGAAAATGTTTTTAACCTTTAAAAATTCATAACTAAATCTAGGGAGCTCAGAAAAATACAAAACTAATTTCTATAAATCTGTATTTGCGAAACCTTGCTGATTGTAGGTAGTTTGGGTTCATTTGGATCTTCTAAATTGATTCTTATTTGGAGTTATTGCTTAGATGTGCACCGTTATCTTATTTTCGCGTCGAATCTCGTGCCGCAGACCCGAGCTTCGACCAGGAGGACGTGGAGGACCCCGAGTACACTGCTCCAGACAGCGACTGCTTCAACGGCAACGAAGGTGTCATGTCACTCCCAACCATATAGATCCTATGTTGCTATTTAGCTGCTAGTGCTTTACTTTAATGCATTGATCTGATGAATTGCATAACCCGTTTAATAGCCATGCCTTGATACTTTGTTATATCCTGTTTCCTTGTTCTTCTACTGCGGGACTAGCTACAGACCCCTAGCTAGTCCCTTACTTCAACTATCCATACTTTTGTTGTTTGATTATGGATGGTGCTCTGGGCTTGGGCTGAGATGTGGGTATCTCGGTATGATTCTAGCGTGCGTTCTGGGTGCGTATCTCCTTGCTGTGTTTTGGTGGGAGCGAGCCGCTTGGTTACTTGTGAACGGCTGCCGAGGGAAGATGCGATCTGGCTCTTACCCGAGGGTCGTGTTCTGTGGGATGAAGATGTTGAGTGCTCGCTCTCGGCCCCTTAAGGACCGATCGCCGCTGACCTTGTTTCGGATGACTATTTTCGTACAGACCGCCTTGTTTTGGGCGGGGGTGCGGGGTGAGACTTGTAGTGGATAGCACCCTCCTGTAGGAGGATCGGTGTGATCGTGTCGGGAGTGGTCTTTCCCTCCTTAGTAGACTTTGCTCGGCGAGGCCGGGGAGCACCCCGCGCCCGAGGGACCTCTCGCGGGTAGTATGAGCTCTGCCGCGGAGGCTGGGCCAGGCTCGGAGATGCAGAAGGGTACTATCCACTTACTTGGGCTTCAGTCATATGGTAGGGTCGGACACCGGTGACGGCCGGTTCCGGACCTATTCGGGCGGGTACAGTTGTACAACCTCTGCGCAGTGTTAAACCTATAGTTATAGTCCGTGTCCACTGGTTATGGACAGTCTTCGATCTCTCACCTGACTAGATACACTTCCTTGTGCTTCTTTCTCTCCCCCGAGTGTGCGAGCCCGTTCGGCCGTGTTGAGATGTGGGGATAGGAGTCAGGGCCCCACATCGCAGATGAGAGTTGGGTTCTGGATCGTGGTTGAGATCCGGTGTTTTGGTGTGGTATTCCTTGAGCGGGGTGTGGACCCCTGAGGTGGACCTCGGAAGCGAAAGCTTCCCCGAGGTGTGGACCTCCTAGCTGCATTCTGCTTACCTTGTACGTTGCAATGCTGCTTTGCTTAAGCTTTCTACAGCCAGAATAGGGATATCCCATGCATAGTAGATCATACACCGCATTTGCATCTTTGTTGGGAAGCTGACATGACCTACCCGCTTATCGGGTAGACCCTGGTGACTCTGACGCAGAGCCGGACTACGACTTCGACAACGACGGTTGGGTGGACTAGAGCTCTTCCTACACTTGAGCTGCCTGCGGATATGGAGTTTCCCGCGCTTTCATGGAGCCACTGTTAGACGTTTTATTTATGTTTGATTCAGTCCCGATGGACTTGTACCGCATGTGCCGAAGAGATGTACTCGATTAATGTAATAAAATAAATGTTGTACTCTACTTTACCGTTATCTTTTCGTATGGATTTTTGGCATTGCCGAGACAAGGGGATTGCACGTGGTAGCCCTCCCGGGACTACCACCGAGGTGCTAAGATTCGGGATTCCGTTCGCGGAAATCCGGGTCGTTTCAGTTGGTACCAGAGCCATGCTTGACTGTAGGACGAGCCCCAGGAATGGTCGATAGCATAGGAAGCCGTTTTTGAACCTTGAAACTTTATATAAACCCCTTGGCTTCCGTATGTATATAACTATACTTATATATATGCATTACCTTGATTAACTTTTATTAACTACCTTACTAACTACGCTCTAACAACGTTGTGCAGATGGCGGAGGAAGCGTGGATCCCTTTGGAGTCGGATGGCAGGAAGGTCGGAGGCTTCTGCCACTTGCTGAGGGAGTGCCCGGAGGCGGGCCGGAGTAGGGACCGACCGAGTCGCCTACAAGGGGAGGACCATGGGGCACGAGGGAGCGGACTCCCACTTTCCTGACCGTTACGGTGCCGGCGGACCCACGGGTGCCAGAGTTCAAGGAGGTTAAGGTGCACCGTTTTTGAGAGTTCGACCACGGAGGCACACCAGACTGGCGCACGCAGAGCTCTCAAGATGGTTTGTGTCCAGCTCAGGGAGAAGCTTAAGGACACCCCGTTCAGCGTGCTTCCGACAGGGATCTACGACCCGGGTCGCTGGGACACGAGCGACCGAGCGCAGTACCTTGAGGTGACTTCTGTGGAGGAGGACAAGAAGATGCACGCAGCCAGACGGTGCATCCTGGCTCAGGACCAGGCGCTTTTCTCGGGCGTACAAGTGAGATCGCGTACCTGAGATGGAAGTGGGATTATAGTCTACGGCGGGTTCAGGACCTGGAGGGGGAGAGAGAGGATTTGCTCGACCAGTTGGAGTCGCACGAGAGGAACGGAGAGCTGGTACAGCTTGGACTGGCAGCAGCCACAGCCAGCACCGAGAGGGACGCCAGGAGGATCGCTACACTGGAGGCACGGCTGAGGACAGAGCAGGAGTTGCACCGGGCTACAGTGGAGGCCACGCGTGAGGACAGAGTGAGGCTTGCAGAGGCCAGGGACCAGTTGGAGTCGGTTGGAGCTGCAGCAGCTGACTATCAAGTAAAGATGTGGGATCTTCAGGAGGCGAGTCGACACAACTACCACCACTTGTGTTACCTCGGTGGACTGGTCTACGAGGAGAGAGACCGAGCAGCCAGGACCCGCACGGCCTGGGAGCGTTCTGACCAGCAGAGGCTGAGAGAGTTGGAGGAGCTCTCCGCGCAGCTACCCCCCAAGAAGAGGCCACGACTGAGGACAGAGACCTTCGAGCTACCGCCGACACTCCTACCACGTGTACGCCCGTACCCGAGTGGTTCTCAGGACACAGCAGAGATGGACCGTGCTCTTCAGGATACCCGAGACTACTACGGAGGACCGGCGATCAGGGTGCCGGGTTACCCAGGGACTCACCGCCGTTCTACTCGGTTCCACCAGACTCCAGCCCAGAGGCACCGCAGTGTACCCCGTGATGGGAGTAGAGATCTAGCAGTAGATTCTGAGTCGTTGTAATGAGTTAGATGTCATGCTGCCGCTTATGTTGTCATGCCTGTAGTAGCTACCCCATGATGTACCATGTGTTAGCGTGATGTGTTGCCGTGCACCCTCGAAGGTCGTTGGAGTAAACCTCGAGGTGCACCCCATTTGTACGGTGGCATTGATTGAGTGACATGGATCTTCATGGTTTCTTTCGGATTTCATGCTTCTTTATGTCTGTATGAATTCTTTGATTGTTACCAGGATTACTCCTTTATAGTTAATAACCTTGATAAATATATTCTCCCTACCACTACTGACTCTTGCAACTGGAACAGATGTCGGGAGCAAGGAGGTCCGGGCGACTCCTGGCCCGTTTCGAGGAGGTCGTTGGGGACGACGGAGGGGAGGATGCTCCTAACCCGGGGCGGGGAGCGAGAGGCCGCGGACGCCGTGGAGGTCACGCGCCACGAGGCGGGCTCCGCCGAGGCTCGCGGAGCCGCGTAGGCCGAGGAGGCCGAGTTGGCGGTCGAGGAGCCGCGCACGACGACGAGGGAGCTCGGGAGCGAGGAGCTCGAGCACGAGCGAGGTACCCCGGCCCCGAGGGAGGAGCGAGGGCCGGGCTCAGGGACACGAGGTGCCACCACCACCACCTCCCCCGAACTTGGCCGACGTGATGGCAGTGCAGACTCAGCTGATGCAGACAATCACCCAGATGCTAGCTCAGAACTACAACAACAACCACAGGGGTCCGAACCGCAACGCGCCAGAGGGTTTCCAGAAGAAGGTTGAGAACTTCAACAAGCTGCGACCGCCTACTTTCGACCACTCAGCAGACCCGATGTACGCAGACAACTAGCTACGTGAGATTGAGAAGAAGCTGGAGCTGACTGAGCTTACAGAGGAGGAGTGTGTGACCGTGGCAGCGCACCAGTTGATCGGCACAGCCAGTGTGTGGTGGGACAGCTACTGTGACTCGCACCGGGACCCGTTGCACATCGGGTGGGACGAGTTTGTGGAGGCCTTCAGGAGCCACCACATCCCAGATGCGGTGATGGACGGAGAAGGCTGACGAGTTCAGGCACCTCAAGATGGGAAACATGTCAGTGCAGGAGTACGCCAACCACTACCAGGAGCTGATGAGGTACGTGCCAACGGAAACGACACCAGAGAAGAAGAAGGTCTACCGGTTCAGAAAGGGGCTACACAAGGGGATGGCACACCACTTGTCCGCACACGACTGCCCGACACTTCGCTCCATTATCGACAAGGCACTGATCGTGGAGAGGTCAAGGCTTGAGTACATGGAGGTTCGTGGAAGCAAGTCCAAGCGCACGGATCGTGCGGCCGCTCAGGGCCACCTCAGAGGCAGAGGACAGGTTACGCTCAGGGCCACCAGTCACAGCAGAGGCACCACGCCTCTCAGTCTCAGCCGCAGAGCAGAGCCAACCCAGGAGGGAGTGGAGGACAGAACAGCTGGAAACCAAGGCCACCACCGCAGTCAGTAGACAGATCCAAGGTGACTTGCTTCAACTGCCGTCAGGTTGGGCACAAGTCGTTTGAGTGTCCACAAGCGAGCGCCACCGGGGAGTCGAACCGCGGCTCTCGGTGCGGACCCCGCCCAAGCCACCAGCACCAGGAGGTCAGCCACCCCGTACACGGCAGAGGACCGCCGGCCGCCGCCTACACGAGGTCGTTCGAACCACCTCACCGCCGAGGATGCAGGCGGCCGCACCCGACGTCACACTTGGTGAGTTCCTTGTTGACTCAGTTTTGGCAACTGTTTTGTTCGATACTGGAGCTCAGTTTTCGTATATTTCTACCAAGTTTGTTAAAGAAAGGTCTTTACCAACTAAGCCTCGACCAAGGCCTATCTTGACTAGCTCTCCGCTAGGAGAGAAGAGGAGTACGTTAGAGTGCAGGGGAGTGAGGATGGTGTTTGAAGGGCAACAGTTCACGGCAGACTTGACAGTTTTGGAGTCTACCGGGATAGACGTGATCTTAGGGATGGATTGGTTGGCAAAGCACAACGGGATAGTCTCTTGCAACCCCAGAGTGATACAGCTAGAACACCCCAGTGGGACTATAGTGCGGATCGAGCCACAGAGTCCGAAGGCTGCTACGATGATGTGCAACATGAGTGGGAAAGAGATTGAAGAAATCCCAGTGGTCCGTGAGTTTCCGGACGTGTTCCCAGAGGAGCTTACGGAGTTACCCCCAGACCGGGACGTGGAGTTCGTGATTGAGCTGATGCCGGGGGCGGGGCCCGTTGCAAAGAGTCCTTACCGGATGTCGTCCGACGAGCTGGACGAGTTGAAGAAACAGCTCAAGAAGCTGCTCGAGCAAGGGTTTGTTCGGCCGAGTGCCTCATCGTGGGGTTCACCAGTGCTCTTCGTGGAGAAGAAAGACGGCACAAAGAGGATGTGCATTGACTACCGCACGGTCAACTCAATGACAATCAAGAACAAGTACCCGCTACCCAGAATCGAGGACCTGCTGGATAGGCTCAAAAAGGCAAGGTTCTTCTCCAAGATCGACTTGAGGTCAAGTTACCACCAGATGAAGATCCGAGAACAGGATATTCCCAAGACAGCCTTCACCACACGTTACGGCTTGTACGAGTTCGTGGTGGTTTCTTTCGGCCGACCAACGCCTCGCTTACTTCATGAACTTGATGAACAAGGTTTTCATGGAAGAGTTGGACAGGTTTGTAGTGGTGTTTATCGACGATATCTTGATCTACTCTGAGACCACGGAGGAGCACGAGGAGCACCTGAGGGTCGTGCTAGAGAGGCTGAGGCAGCAGAAACTGTACGCCAAGTTCAGCAAGTGCGAATTCTGGATGGAGAAGGTCGCGTTCTTGGGACACGTGTTGTCAGCAGAGGGGATAGGCGTCAGCAGTGCTCCGGGAGAGGCCCGACTCCTGGCACCACGGGGTGTCCCCGCCCCAGCATCGGAATCGGTTGGACTCGCTTCTGGATGCGCTGAAGAATCTGGCGGACCGGGGGCTGACTGCGGGGGCCGTCCTCGCCTTCCTTCACCACCGGCGGGTCGTCCCCCTGATGGAGTGGCCGCTCCGCATCTTCGAGATGACCGAGACGGCGGACCCTATCGCGTTGGCGAGGTCGCGGATGCTGCAGGCTCCCCTCTTGCGGGAGTACGAGGCTACCCGGGCGCGGAGCGCCGTCGACTCCAAGTCCGTGCGCAACGACCGGTCGCTGTGGGATCTTGAGATGCTCCCCAGCGGCGAGCTGGTGAGTGGAATTCTTGGTTTTGTTTTGATTTTGCCGATACCTCGGGTTGTTGACGTGCTTCGATGCTTCGCTCGCAGCTGGTGCAGTTGAGCGCCGCGAAATCTGACCCGCCCACTCCCCGCTCTCGCGCGCTTGGTCGCGCGGCGCAGCAGCAAGAGCGGGAGCGGGCGGCACGCAAGAAGGAGCGCGCGAAGCGACATCGCGAGCGTCGCGAGCGGAGGAGCGAGGAGTACCGGTTGCGCGAGCAGCAGGGGCTCTCCTCCCCGGGGACCGAGGAGTACTCGTCCTCGGATGAGGAGGGGGAAGAGGAAGAGGTTGGGGGACAGGTTCTCCCCGATAGGTGGGAGCCTGCGCCCCCGTCGCCGGAGCCAGCTCCGGCGGCAGGAGCAGCATCGCCTGGGGCGGGTGCGGAGGCGCCCGCCGCCGGGCAATCGACAACGAGGGCGGCGCGGGCCGTGGAGGCACCGGCGCGCGCCCCGGAGGTGCGCGCGATGGATGCGCCCGCGCGCGGTGCGGGGCCCGCGCGCACGGTGGAGATGGCCGGAGGCACGGCGGCGACCGCGCCGGCCGCGCGCGGCGTCGGCGGCCGGGACCTCGAGGAAGAGGAAGCGTGCCTTTTCCTCCTCGAGGTGAGAGAATTGTCCCTTCGAGAGGTTGCGTGTCTTATAGGTAGGGACCTGACGATTTGCTCACGCTTGCGCAGGGTGGTGCCAACCGTGCCTCCGTTCGCACCGGCCAAGGTGTTGAGGGCAGACGCATCCGTCCCCACCCGGTGGCGTTCGTTGAGGGCGCCGCGGGCGAAGGCGAGCGTGGCGGCCGCGGCGGGCGAGAGCGCGCGGGGGTGCACCGAGGCCTTGAGGTCGCGGCCGGTGGTTCCGCCCGCCGTGCGCGCCGGCGGCCGTCGAGGAGCGGCGGGCGCCGATCGTGGTGGAGGCGCGCCCGGCGGCGCCGGTCGCGGTGGCGCCGCCGGCGAGCATCCGCCGTGGAGGGCCACCCGGCGCCCGCGGTTGCAGAGACGCGGCGTGAGGTGGAGGCGTAGCAGGGGACTACACCCGCCGGCGGCTCCCGGGCGGTGGTGGTGGAGATTCCGGACGACGACTCCCCGCCGCCCGGGTGGGACCAGTGGGTGAGCTTCCCCACGCCGTCCTCCGAGTCCCAGGAGGGGGCTCTTGTGAGGCGGCGGGATGGCCACATGGTGGCGGGAGGTCGAGGGCACGGTGCCGAGGCCTCTTCTTCCCGCGCCGGCCGCTCCGCCCCGGAAGAGGGGCGTGTTAGCGATCCGCCCGCCTTCGCCAACGCCCAGGAGGAGCAGGAGATGTGGGGGGAGCTCCGCGACCACGGCGCCGCGCTCAACCGAGTGTTGAACGAGGCGCTGCGGATTCATGGCGGCCCCGCGTGGCGCGTCTTCCAGGTGAGGCGCCGTCGTCTACTTTCTTTGATTTTTTCGTCTTCGCGCACGATCCTTGCGGCACGACGCTCATAGGTTTCGGCTTGTTGGTGGAAGGAGCTCGAGCACCGCACCCGCGACAAATACGGCGCCTTCGATCAGATGAGCGCCGAGCTCCGCCAGCTCCGGGAGCGGTGCGACGCCTTCGATGCGCTCGCTGACGCCTTGAGGACCCCGAGCAGCTGGCTGTCATACCGGGCTGAGGCCCTACATGACCAGCTCCAAGAGAGCGAGAGGCAGGCCGCGGCGCGCCCCTCCACCCTCGAGCGGGTTTGCACGGCCCTCATCGATCGGGATGAGGCGCTGCGGCAGGCGCGGGGAGACCTGGAGAGGATGTGCACCCTGGCGACCAACTGGGAGGCGGAGGTGGCCGCAGTCCGCAGCGACAACCTGGAGCTCCATTCGTTGCTCTGGGGGGCGCAGGCCCAGTAGAGCCAGGCTGAGGAGCGAGCACGCGCGGCCGAGCAGAGGGCCAAGGAGGCCGACGAGCTGAAGGCCACCCTCGATGCCAAGGTTGCGGCGCTCGCCATCGCGGAGGACCGGCTCCTGCAAGAGCGTACCGCCCGCCAGGGGGCTGAGGGGCAGCTTCAGCAGGAGCAGGCTGCTCTTGTCGACGCCCGATCGACGCTCGAGCGGGAGCGCATCGCTCGCGAGGCGGCGCAGAAGTCGCTGGAGGAGCGGAACGCGGAGTTCTCGAAGCTCGAGGGCGAACTGGTGGTCCTCAGCATCACGAGCGCGAGCCAGGAGCAGGCCCTCAAGGAGCAGAGCGACACCGTCAACGGCCTTCAGCAGGCGGTCGAGGCCGAGCGCCGCGCGCTCGAGGTGGAGAAGAAGCAGGTCGAGGGTAAGTCGGTGTTTGTCTTTTGTTTTGCTGATTTTCCCTTAGAGGGCTCGTCCCTTTTTCTGATTTCTTTTTTACTGGCAACGTTCAGGCCTGCGCACTGCGCTGGGGCACGCGACCGACCGTGCCGAGGCGCTGCAGACCTCCTACAACTCCTCCGAGCAGGAGCTGTTGGAGCTGCGCTCCGCGGCCCTCGAGACCTGCCAGGCCGTGGAGGAGGGAGAGGCACAGGCCGGGAGCTCGGCGGCCGCCCGCCCGCGCTCCCTTGGCGGGCACGTCACCGGGCGCATGCGCCGGGCTGTAACGCCCGCGTTTTTAGCCATAAATAAATCACTCAGTAAAGCATGCGTAATTTCAAACCGATCCGCCGAGCTCAAAATCAATCAAACCCTAGCCACCGTTTTCCTCTCTCTCTCTCTCTCTCTCTCTTTCCCCGACGCGCGTGCCACGATTCCCGCCGCACCGCACCTCGGCCCGCACCCCCGCGCGCCTTCCCAACGCCGCGGTCGGCCACCGGCCGGGAATCCCGCGCCCGCCGCGGTCCCGCCCGGCCGGTCCGCCTCGCCGTCACCGCCGGCCCGAAAATCCCGGCCCCGACGCCGGAAATTGGAAAAACCCCACAGAACCCTTCCCTAATTTCCCTAGCAATTTTCCTAATTTTTCCAACCTCTTCCCTATTTTTTTTCTATTTTCCTTTTCTTTTCTTCCCTTTTCTTTCTTTCTTTTCTCCCCTTTTCCTTTTTTTTCCTCTTTTCTTTTTCTTTTTCCTCCTTTTCTCTTTCCTTTCTCCTTCCTTCTTCCCTTCCCTTCCCCTTCCACCCGCGCGGCCGGCATGCGCCCGACCGGCGCCCGACGGGGGGGGTTGACCCCGGGGCCCCGCGCCACCGCCCCCCCCTCCTCCTCAACACGCCGGCAGGGTCACCACTCCCTCACGCCACGCAGGCCCACGACTGGCCGACGCCGGAGCAAGTCAACACGGCCGGCGCCAGAGCCATCACCGGCCGACCACAGCTCGCCCCACGCCTGCACGACGAGTCCAATCCCCTACCTAACCTCTGCACACGCTGACCCAATCGAATCGTCGCATCGCCGGCCGGAGCTCGCGAAGCTCCCCGAGCTCACCGGCGGCCTCGCCGGAGAAATATCTCCACTCCCGAACTCTCCTCCGCCGCCTATAAAAGAGGGCCGGCGGCCTCCCCGGCTCGTCGCACCACACCAACACAAAGAACACCGCACCTCCTCCCCTCCTCTCCAAACCCCACAGCGCCGCCGCCCCTAAACACCGCCGCCGCGCCTCTGTCTCCCCGCCGATCCGCCTCCACACCGCGTCCTAGCCCAAGGTGAGTAGGGGAGGTGAACTCCCTCGTCGCCCTCTCGCTTTTCCCCCCTCTCGTTGGCCGCGGCCGTGGCCGGAGGCCGGCGGGCCGCCGCCGCCGAGCCGCCCCCGCCTCCGGCCGCCGCGAGCCAAGGAGGAAGAAGGGGCACTTTTGCCCAAAGACCCCCCCCCCGCCTTTTTCCTTATTACGTCAAACCGAGCCCTCCTTCCTTATTCCCCTATTCTTTTCAATTAAGTCCCTAAGGTTAATAGTTAATTAAGGATTAGGCACTGTTATACCCTAGCATAAATTACAAAATGACCCTAACTTAGTTTAGAATAGCATAAGCACCCTTCTTACCATTTGTAGGAATTGCTAATAGGTCCCTGACCCTTCCCTTAACCAAGCCCCCTTTATATTACTTCCTTTTAGCCCCAAGATTAGTAAGTAATTACTGATTTGAACCCTAGATAAATTACAAACAGACCCAACCAACTTATGTAGTCATCAACACACCCCCTTCCGTTATTAGAAAATTACCAATGGGACCTTAATATCTATACCCCCCCTAACCTAACCCCTTCTCGTAACCGCCCTTCCTTCTCGATTAATACCAAACTCTACCACATCTATATATACCCCTCCTCCGCTCCCTTCCCACTCCCCGAGCTCGGCCGGAGACATGTGTGCTAATACTGCTTGTGTGCTTGTGTGTGCGTGTATGCCTTAGCCGACGGGAGTAGACGGAGTGAGGTACCCCGAGCCAGAGGTCGGAGCCGACTACCGCGAGCGGGGAGCCCGAGATCCCGGACGCCGAGCCGCACTCCCCGAAGACTTCGAAGACGGCAAGTTCAACCTCCCCCTTTGATGCATGCTTCTGTCCTAGTTTTATAAATATACCCTATACCCGTTTCATAAATTGCATATTGTTTTACTGCAAAACATGGTAGGATAGCCACCCTTGATTGCTATGATTGAACTTTGTTTTGGCCGAAATGAGTGCTTTAAAGTGTGTGAGTGCTTTCAAAATGTGTGAGTGCTTTAAAAATGGGAATGGGATATTTTTGGAAAATGAGTACAGAACTGGGTAGACGGGATGGACGTGTGTGTCAGGAGTATGGGTGAGCTCGTACCTGTGTGGTTGAGCGTGTTGGGAGTTGTCCATCTTGTCGATTAAGGACCGGGTTGCGTGACATCTCACCTGACCCAAATCATCGTACAACCACTCGACCGTTGTATGTGGCAACGGCTCAGCATAAACCCCACTAGTTAATCTACTTGCCATCTGGTGTGCGGGTGAGCAGCGGGAGACCAAGGAGTCGGGGTACGCTCCGTGTGAGGTACGCCCCGGTTATGTGGGATAACCCCTTGGGTGCTTCCGTGGTGGCTCGTAGTGTTAGCTAAGGTGGGTAATGGCTTTGATAGGATCCGTACCGCACCGAGGTGTCCGTGTGACGGTACCCTACTTGTGGGTAAAGATGTACAACCTCTCCGCAGTGTCAAACCTATTCGAATAGCCGTGTCCACGGTATTGGACGAGTCACGGTGTGGTCACAAAAACTAGTGTTTGGGATGTGATGTTTTCTGGCGTGAGTTGTTTTCTGGGTGAAGTGTGTGGCTGTGTGCCTGGGCTACGACGGACGGGAAGTCCGGTAGGTCCACAGTGGTTTTGCTTAAAACAAGTGAGATACTTGGGTTATGAAAATGATTTGCGAAAACCTTTTCGAAATGAACCCCTGCATGTGTAAGTTTGCTAAATGAACCTTAACCTGATCCTTGTTATACCTTATGCATGATTCTGCTTATAAGCCCCTCCGCGGGTGGGGTTGGATTTGCTGAGTACGTATGTGCTCACCCTTGTTTTACTAACTATTTTACGAGAGGAGGATCCCGATTACATTCCGGAAGACGTTGAGTAGGTCATTGCCCTACACCCGACCGTGCTCGTGTACCGGGGCCCTACCTAAAGCTTCCATGGTGTGGTACTGCGAGGAGGCTATGGAAGCCTTTGCTATCGTAGTGTGGTCGTTAGTGTTTGTGTTGTTCATTGTAGCGTTGGCATTACCGTGCCCTTTACGTAACCGTAATATAAAAGATCGATTCCATTTGTTGTAATAAATGTGCTACCAGCCCTCCCGGGACCGGTATTTGTGTCACATTTGGTCACCTCCGATGAGGGGACGCTTCGGAGTGGTATCGTAGCCGTAGGTTGGCCGTAGGACACGACCCCTAGGATACGAGACCTCCTCTGGCCCTCTCTAACCTTTCCTTTGCTAAACTCACCTTTTCACAAATTCTTACCTTGATTATTGCTTGCTTCCAGATGCCTAATCCCGAGTGGAACGGTGGAATTTGCCCCGTCCGGCTCGGCCTCCCTAACTCCGTTGCTACTCAGCCTAGAACGCGTCGGAGTAAGGGATCCGCCAGAGTTCGTCTACCGGGAGTACGAACGCTTCGGCACCCTTCGGTGTAAGCTGCTGATCTTTGTGGGGAGAAGCACGCTTTACCCCGACATTGAGCCATGGTTCGTCAACGCCACTGGTTTTCGCTTTGCCGACACCTACCCCAAGGCCGCTCGGAAGGCCTGCGTCAGCTACGAGTGGTCTACAGACAGCACCTCCGAAGGACTCCAATGGGATTCTTTCCACCCTCCGGAGGAAGAGGACGCTCGTGGATTGCCCGCATGAGAGGCTTGGGACGAGAGGAAGAAGACTTAGAAGAAGTAGTCTCCCACCTATCCATATACCTCAGAGGCCTAGACCACCTTTATCAGGAGCAAGCCCAGCAGCTGAAGCAGCAGATCGACAGGGCGGAAAGAGCAGAACAGAGAGTGGAACTGGAAAGGGTGAATACAGCCATAGCAGAGGTTGAACGACACAACATGGCGCAAGACTACCTCAGGGAAAAAGAACGTTCGGGGAAGTTTTGGGATGAGCTCCAAAAGGAACGTAGAAGGCGAAGAAGAGAAGCCAACTTGGATGAAGAAGAACCCGAAGAAACCCACTGGGACAAAGGGACCCAGACTGAAGATGAGATACTGGAGCAAGATCTTCCACTAAAGAAGCGCCGTATCCAGCTAGAGGAAGAGTCACCATGAGGATAAGACTAGAATGTTAGGCTAGAAGTTGAGTCCTAATAATAAGTGTACCCCGAAGGATGTACCCCAACCTTCCTACTAAATAAAGTTATCCATCTCTTGTACCCCACCACAACCTGTTCAACCCTATCTTGTTTTCAGATGGCGGAAGATGGATGGACCCAAGGTGTGTGCCAGGAGGAGCCTGGTTTTGCTCGCCTGCTCATCCACTCCCTGGAGCGCCTCGGTATCACTGAGCGCCCTAGGTACTACAGCAGAGAGTACGAGCAACTCGGCACTCTTCGCTGTAGAGTGGTCTTTTCGTCGCTAGAAGCAACCGCCACACCAACATCGAGCCGTGGCGCGTGACCGCCACGGGGTTCCGACACGGGACACCTACCCTTTGGCCCTCGGAAAAGCCCTCCGCTACCTCGTGCCGAATCTACGAAGAGCACCTCGTCCCCACACCGATGAGGTACTTCCCTCCCGCCATCGGGACCCCGGTTTGGCGAGGCCCGCATGAGGAACTTGGAGCGACGCCGCCACCAAGAAGACTCCGCTATACCACGTAGTCGCCTACCTTGTCTCCCCGGACAAGCTCTTTGATGACCGGGCCGGACACTTGAGGGAACGGATCGGCCGGCCGAGCAAGCTGAAGTCACAGTACGGATGCACCAAGTCCGAGTAGCTCAAGCTGAAGCGAGGACCGCAGCAGCCATAAGCAGTGAAGCCGTTGCCCAGGAAAGCCTCAGAAGAATCCAGGACCAACGCATGCAAGAATGGACCCATGGTGGAACGCCCGTTCCAGCCATCGGGGAACCTCAAGTCCTGCTGGGAACACCCCTGGTAGGATGGGGAGGGGCCATAGAAGTCCCACCAGCACCACCAACAGTCACTGAACCCCCAACAGCTACCACCGAAGCCGCAGCACAGCCTCAGGAAAACGGAGACCCCGAAGGAGGAAACGATGACGAGTTGCTCATTCCGCTGGAAGAACACTCGACCCCAGAAGACAGCTCTCCTCGCGAGTAGTGTGCCCCAAGACCCAGGGAATGAAGCCGTACCGGTCCAAGTCGCGCCTTAGCCTTTAGTCGTGTAGTGTGTCCGCGTAGTCGGGATGTATCCTCCTCACTGGTTTGTAATAAAAACTTGTTTGTGCTTGCTTGTTTGCTATATGCTTGTTGTGTGCTTACCGGCAGAATAAACCCTGCCTTTTCAAAAGAAATCCGTTATAACCCACCTAAACATCACATAAAACTAGATCTCTTAGAAACCCGCTTCTTTACAGATGGTTTCCAGGCGCCCTGTCAGGACCCACCGGTCGGATGCTGAGGGATCGCAAGCCGATCGGAGGGAGCGCCTTCCCGAACAAGAGGTTAACCAGAATGAAGAAGGAGGAGAGAACGTGGTCCTGCCACCACCACCCCCTCCTATTGACTTGGCTCAAGTCTTGGCCAACCAGACTGTCTTGATGGAGGCTATCTTCAATGCCATCAACCGCCCAAGACCCCGTGCCATGAGCATGAACGAGAAGCTGATCGAGTTCCTCAGGACTAAGCCGCCCACCTTCAGCGGGTCGGTGAATCCTCTGGATGCTGACGATTGGCTGAGAGCCATCCCGAGGGAACCGGAGCCCCTCCACTTGCGAGGACCATGACAAGGTTCTCCCTGGCAGCTCACCAACTCACGGGACAGCCCTAGCTTGGTGGGAAAATTACCGCGGCGCGCCCAAGGATCCCTCCGCCATCACATGGGATGAGTTCGTGGAGGAGTTCCGCCGCTACCACATCCGGAGGCCACACCGAAGCGGAAGGCAGACGAGTTCCGCGAACTCCGCCAAGGCAACATGTCTGTGGAGGAATACACGTACCAGTTCATAGAGCTGGCACGCTATGCCCCCGAGGAGGTGGATAAAGACTCCAAAAAGCAAGAGATGTTCAAGAAAGGGCTGACTCCGGAACTGAGGACACTGCTGACTCCTCAGATTTACCCGGACTTTAATACCCTCATGAACATGGTGATCCTCACGGAGAGAGCAAGGGCCGAAGAAAAGAAGGAAAACAAGCGCAAGTTCATGGAACACAAGGCCAAGCAGCAAGAGCGGTCCCAGAGGCCGAGAAACTTTGGACATCCCATGTCCAGGTTCCAAGCTCCTATGCAGTACAGAACCCAAACCCAAGCCACAAGCTCACAAGCCCCCAGAGCCCAGTTCAAGCCCTCCTACAACCAGAATGCCATGAAGCCCTCACAGAACAACACCAGCCAGATCACTACCAACAACAACAACAACAGCTCCCGAGTGTGTTTCAACTGCCGGGAAACCGGGCACTTCATCGCCAACTGCCCCTATGCTAAAAAGCCAGCCACCACCACCTACTCCAACTCGGTGAACGGACCGAGGCCACTTGCGTCAGGAGCCAACCGCATGCCAGTGCGCAGCAACAACAACTTCGGCAACAACACCAACAACCAGCAGATGAGGCAGCCCCAGCAGTCGTATGGACGCGCTCGGGTGAATCACATCAATGCGCAGGAGGCACAAGAAGCACAAGGAGTGGTACTCGGTGAGTTCCTGGTCAGCTCAGTTTTGGCTACCATACTGTTCGATTCAGGAGCATCACACTCATTTATATCCTCAAGCTTTGTGGAAAAGCATAGCATACCCACAGTACTACTCAAAGCACCCCTAATAACTCGAACACCCGGAGGTGACATTAATTGTCAACTGGGATGCCCCCGGGTAAGAATTATTTTAAGTGGGGTAGAGTTTCTAGCAGACCGGTAGTACCGAAATCCAAGGGGATAGATGTGATCCTTGGTATGGACCGGTTAAGCCAACACCATGGCCTCATAAGCTGCGCCGATAAAGTAGTGCACCTGACCAACCCAGACGGGATACAAGTGACCTGCCACACCCGGGGACACAGGCCGGACATAATGGTTTTCAACATAGAAGCCAAGTCCATAGAAGATGTCCCAGTAGTACGAGAATACCCAGATGTGTTCCCCGAAGAGCTTCCTGGAATGCCACCAGACAGGGACATAGAGTTCGTGATCGACCTTATCCCTGGAACCTCGCCCATAGCCAAGAGGCCCTATAGGATGGCAGCCCCTGAGTTGGCAGAATTGAAGAAGCAGCTAGCAGAACTCCAGCGAAGTGGGTTCATCAGACCAAGCTCATCACCATGGGGAGCACCAGTGCTTTTCGTGGAAAAGAAGGATAAGAGCATGAGGATGTGTGTGGACTATCGCTCGCTGAATGAGGTCACTATTAAGAACAAGTACCCTCTTCCCAGAATAGATGACCTGTTTGACCAACTGAAGGGAGCCAAGTACTTCTCGAAGGTGGATCTAAGGTCGGTGGTATCACCAACTCAAGATCGGGGAAAGTGACATTCCCAAGGCTCGCCTTTGTCACTCGCTACGGGCAATATGAGTTCACGGTGATGTCCTTCGGACTAACCAATGCCCCGGCGTACTTCATGAACCTCATGAATAAGGTGTTCATGGAGGAATTGGACAAGTTTGTCGTGGTCTTCATTGACGACATACTTGTTTACTCCAAGAGTGTGGAGGAGCATGAACAACATCTTCGAGTGGGTGCGGGAAAATTGAGGGCACACAAGCTATACGCCAAGTTCAGCAAGTGTGAATTTTGGCTAGAGAAAATATCCTTCCTTGGGCACATATTGACTGCAGAAGGAGTAGGCGTAGACCCGGGAAGGTTGAGACGAGTCTCCAAGGCGGCGGCAACCAACCAACGTGAGCGAGATCAGGAGTTTCCTAGGTTTAGCAGGGTACTACCGGAGATTTATCGAGGGATTCTCCAAGATCGCCCGGCCCATGACAGAGCTGCTTAAGAAAGAGAAGAAGTTTAACTGGACCGAGGCCTGTGAGAGAAGTTTCCAAGAGTTGAAGAAGAGGTTGACCACAGCCCCAGTGCTGACCCTCCCAGACATTCAACGGGACTTTGTCGTATATTGCGACGCCTCCCGACAAGGGTTGGGATGTGTGCTCATGCAAGACGGGAAGGTAGTGGCATACGCCTCCCGCCAGCTCAAACCCCATGAGCAGAACTATCCCACCCATGATCTGGAGTTTGCAGCCGTAGTGCATGCCCTGAAGATCTGGAGACACTATCTGATCGGGAACAAGTGTGAAATCTTCACCGACCACAAGAGTCTAAAGTACATCTTCACCCAGCCCGACCTGAACCTAAGGCAGAGAAGATGGCTAGAGCTAGTCAAGGACTATAATCTGGAAATTCACTACCACCCGGGGAAGGCCAATGTGGTAGCAGATGCTCTAAGCTGGAAAACCTACGAGAAGGCGGCACCCAAGAGTGCCCGGTTGCAAGAGGAGATGGCCCGACTCAACGTACACATCGTCCCCCAAGGCTACGTCCGCCAGCTGAGTGTTCAGCCTACCCTAGAAGAGAAGATCCGGAAGGCTCAAGAAGCCGACGAGGATCTGATGAGGATCCGCAAGCACACCGGAGAAAACAAGGCCCCTGACTTCAGGGTAGATGACCAAGGCACCCTGTGGTACAAGAACAGGATATGCGTGCCCGAAGGTGGAGATTTTCGACAAACCATCATGGATGAGGCACACAACTCAGCGTACTCCATACACCCGGGATCCACCAAGATGTACATGGACTTAAAGCAGAAGTATTGGTGGAACGGAATGAAGGCAGACATTGCACGGTTCGTCGCCCACTGCGACACTTGTCAGAGGATCAAAGCCGAACATCAGAAGCCCGCAGGACTGTTGCAACCTTTGCCAATCCCAGTATGGAAGTGGGACGAGATAGGTATGGACTTCATAGTAGGGTTGCCAAGGACTCAGAAGGGACATGACTCCATATGGGTGATCGTGGACCGACTCACTAAAGTCGCTCACTTTCTACCCGTACGGACCACCTATGGAGGAGAAAAGTTGGCGAAACTCTACATAGAAAATATAGTGAAGCTGCATGGAGTGCCCGGAGAATAGTCTCGGACGAGAGGGACCCGAGTTCACCTCTAGGTTCGGGAAAAGCTCGCACAAAGCCGTGGGCACCAAGCTAGACTTCGGCTCGGCGTACCACCCCCCGGACAGACGGACAGACCGAAAGGGTGAATCAAATTTTGGAAGATATGTTGAGAGCCTGCGTCCTCACCTATGGCAAAGATTAGGAGCAGAGCCTGCCATACGCAGAATTTTCCTACAACAACGGCTACCAAGCAAGTCTGGGAATGTCGCCATTCGAAGCGCTATACGGGAGAAAATGTAGAACACCCCTGATGTGGTCAGAAGTAGGAGAGCGTGCCCTGGTTGGGCCCGCACTCATAAAGGAAGCCGAGGAGCGAGTAGCTGATATTCGAGAAAAGTTGAAAGCCGCTCAGTCTCGACAGAAGAGCTACGCGGACAAGAAAAGGCGTGAAGCGAGCTTCAACCCAGGAGACTTCGTCTACCTCAAGGTCTCACCTATCCGAGGGACTCGAAGATTTCAAGTGCACGGGAAGTTGGCCCCTCGGTACATCGGCCCGTATAAAGTGCTCAAGAGAGTTGGAGCAGTGGCATATCGACTAGAGCTACCCGAAGAAATGGCAGATATACACCCGGTATTCCACATCTCGCAGCTACGCCGATGTTTGAAGGTTCTGGAAGAAAAGCGAGTACCAGTGGAGACCATCGATCTACAGCCAGACCTTAGGTACCAGGAGGTGCCCGTCAAGATCTTAGATACTGTGGTCAAGCGGACAAGAACGACCGAAGTACGGGTGTGCAGAGTCCAATGGAGTAGACACGGGGTGGAAGAAGCTACGTGGGAGCGAGAAGATGCACTGAGAAAAGAATTCCCCCACCTATTCGAGACTTAGCCGAATCTCGAGGACGAGATTCATTTTAAGTGGGGTAGGTTTGTAACGCCCGCGTTTTTAGCCATAAATAAATCACTCAGTAAAGCATGCGTAATTTCAAAACTGATCCGCCGAGCTCAAAATCAATCAAACCCTAGCCACTGTTTTCCTCTCTCCCTCTCTCTCTTTCCCCGACGCGCGTGCCGCGATTCCCGCCGGCACCGCACCTCGGCCAGCACCCCCGCGCGCCTTCCCAACGCCGCGGTCGGCCACCGGCCGGGAATCCCGCGCCGCCGCGGTCCCGCCGGCCGGTCCGCCTCGCCGTCACCGCCGGCCCGAAAATCCCGCCGACGCCGGGAAATTGGAAAAACCCCACGAACCCTTCCCTAATTTCCTAGCAATTTTCCTAATTTTTCCAACCTCTTCCCTATTTTTTTTCTATTTTCCTTTTCTTTTCTTCCCTTTTCTTTCTTTCTTTTCTCCCCTTTTCCTTTTTTTTCCTCTTTTCTTTTTCTTTTTCCTCCTTTTCTCTTTCCTTTCTCCTTCCTTCTTCCCTTCCCTTCCCCTTCCACCCGCGCGGCCGGGCATGCGCCCGACCGGCGCCTGACGGGGGGGTTGACCCCGGGCCCCGCGCCCACGCCGCCCCCCCTCCTCCTCAACACGCCGGCGGGGGTCACCACTCCCTCACGCCACGCAGCCCACGACCGGCCGACGCCGGGAGCAAGTCAGCACGGCCGGCGCCGAGCCATCACCGGCCGACCACGGCTCGCCCCACGCCCGCACGACGAGTCCAATCCCCTACCTAACCTCGCGCACGCGCACGCCGACCCAATCGAATCGTCGCATCGCCGCCCGGAGCTCGCGAAGCTCCCCGAGCTCACCGGCGGCCTCGCGGAGAAATATCTCCACTCTCGAACTCTCCTCCGCCGCCTATAAAAGAGGGCCGACGGCCTCCCCGGCTCGTCGCACCACACCAACGCAGCAGCACCGCACCTCCTCCCCTCCTCTCCAAACCCTACAGCGCCGCCGCCCCTAAACGCCGCCGCCGCGCCTCTGTCTCCCCGCCGATCCGCCTCCACACCGTGTCCTAGCCCAAGGTGAGTAGTGGAGGTGAACCCCCTCGTCGCCCTCTCGCTTTCCCCCCTCTCGTTGGCCGCGGCCGTGGCCGGGGGAGGCGGCGGCGGGCCGCCGCCGCCGAGCCGCCCCTGCCTCTGGCCGGCTGCGAGCCAAGGAGGAAGAAGGGGCACTTTTGCCCAAAGACCCCCCTGCCTTTTTCCTTATTACGTCAAACCGAGCCCTCCTTCCTTATTCCCCTATTCTTTTCAATTAAGTCCCTAAGGTTAATAGTTAATTAAGGATTAGGCACTGTTATACCCTAGCATAAATTACAAAATGACCCTAACTTAGTTTAGAGTAGCATAAGCACCCTTCTTACCATTTGTAGGAATTGCTAATAGGTCCCCGACCTTTCCCTTAACCAAGCCCCCTTTATATTATTTCCTTTTAGCCCCAAGATTAGTAAGTAATTACTGATTTGAACCCTAGATAAATTACAAACAGACCCAACCAACTTATGTAGTCATCAACACACCCCCTTCCGTTATTAGAAAATTACCAATGGGACCTTAATATCTATACCCCCCCTAACCTAACCCCTTCTCGTAACCGCCCTTCCTTCTCGATTAATACCAAACTCTACCACATCTATATATACCCCTCCTCCGCTCCCTTCCCACTCCCCGAGCTCGGCCGGAGACATGTGTGCTAATACTGCTTGTGTGCTTGTGTGTGCGTGTATGCCTTAGCCGACGGAGTAGACGGAGTGAGGTACCCCGAGCCAGAGGTCGGAGCCGACTACTGCGAGCAGGAGCCCGAGATCCCGGACGCCGAGCCAGCACTCCCCGAAGACTTCGAAGACGGCAAGTTCAACCTCCCCCTTTGATGCATGCTTCTGTCCTAGTTTTATAAATATACCCTATACCCGTTTCATAAATTGCATATTGTTTTACTGCAAAACATGGTAGGATAGCCACCCTTGATTGCTATGATTGAACTTTGTTTTGGCCGAAATGAGTGCTTTAAAGTGTGTGAGTGCTTTCAAAATGTGTGAGTGCTTTAAAAATGGGAATGGGATATTTTTGGAAAATGAGTACGGAGCGGGTAGACGGGATGGACGTGTGTGTCGGGAGTATGGGTGAGCTCGTACTGTGTGGTTGAGCGTGTTGGGAGTTGTCCATCTTGTCGATTAAGGACCGGGTTGCGTGACATCTCACACGACCCAAATCATCGTACAACCACTCGACCGTTGTATGTGGCAACGGCTCGGCATAAACCCCACTAGTTAATCTACTTGCCATGCGGGTGTGCGGGTGAGCGAGCGGGGAGACCAAGGAGTCGGGGTACGCTCGTGTGAGGTACGCCCTGGTTATGTGGGATAACCCCTTGGGTGCTTCCGTGGTGGCTCGTAGTGTTAGCTAAGGTGGGTAATGGCTTTGATAGGATCCGTACCGCACCGAGGTGTCCGTGTGACGGTACCCTACTTGTGGGTAAAGATGTACAACCTCTGCGAGTGTCAAACCTATTCGAATAGCCGTGTCCACGGTATTGGACGAGTCACGGTGTGGTCACAAAAACTAGTGTTTGGGATGTGATGTTTTACGGCGTGAGTTGTTTTACGGGTGAAGTGTGTGGGTGTGTGCACGGGCTACGACGGACGGGAAGTCCGGTAGGTCCACGGTGGTTTTGCTTAAAACAAGTGAGATACTTGGGTTATGAAAATGATTTGCGAAAACCTTTTCGAAATGAACCCCTGCATGTGTAAGTTTGCTAAATGAACCTTAACTCGATCCTTGTTATACCTTATGCATGATTACGCTTATAAGCCCCCTCCGCGGGTGGGGTTGGATTTGCCGAGTACGTATGTGCTCACCCTTGTTTTACTAACTATTTTACGGAGGAGGATCCCGATTACATTCCGAGAAGACGTTGAGTAGGTCATTGCCCTACACCCGACCGGTGCTGTGTACCGGGGCCCTACCTAAAGCTTCCATGGTGTGGTACTCTGAGGAGGCTATGGAAGCCTTTGCTATCGTAGTGTGGTCGTTAGCGTTTGTGTTGTTCATTGTAGCGTTGGCATTACCGTGCCCTTTCTGTAACCGTAATATAAAAGACTGATTCCACCTGTTGTAATAATGTGCTACCAGCCTCCTGGGACTGGTATTTGTGTCACATTTGGTCACCTCTGATGAGGGGACGCTTCACGGGCGCTGCACCTCGGCATGCAGAAGGCCCTCGGAGTGGTGCGATCTCATTACGAGATCAACTTCGAGGCTGTGGCGGAGGGCTACATCGTCCCCGAGGGCATCGAGGATAAGGTGGCGATGGAGCGCGTGGACGCGTTAGCCGCTGACGCCACCGAGGCGCTTGCCGAAGCCTTCAAGGAGTTTCTGTTCCCGGACGCCACCGACGCCGATGCTCCGCCAGCCTGAAGATTGCCAGGCGCCAAGCCCTTTTTGTTTGTGTGTTAGCATATGGGCCGCATGGCCATGTAAATAAACAGATCATTTTGTTTCGAACGTTTGTGAAAGCGAAATGGTGTCTTTTACTTTGTTGCACTGTTTTGTTTCTCCTTCTTCCTGAGTAAATTCGAGTTAGGGGAGTTCGATTTTCGCGAGCCGCCTGCTGGGCCGGAGGCAAGAGAGAAGGGCCATATCCTCGCGGAGGCGTAGGCTATCTCTGACTCGCGCGTCCTTTCCGCTAAGCTGCCTGCGCCCTGTTCGAATTTTGCTCGAGGCCAAAGTCGAACCGTACTTAGCGCGCGTGGATTTTTGCGAAAAAATGGGACCATTTTTTTTGGGGGGGATGCCCCCCGTAGTAGCCTCCGAGGGTAACTTGGGTTTCAGGGGAAAGCCAAGTTGCCCTTTTTATTGAACTGGTGATGTTTACATGGTTGTCGCCAACTGGGGTGTTGGGCACGTGATTTACAACAAAAGACTTGGAAATCCTAGCTAGGGATAGAAGCGATGTAGCTGTTGGATGTTCCAAGCATTGGTGAGTTCCTCGCCGTCCTCGTTGGCTAGCTTGTACGTGCCGGGCTTGAGCACCTTCACCACGACGTAGGGTCCCTCCCACGGAGGTGATAGCTTGTGGCGTCCTCGGTTGTCTTGGCGTAGCCTTAGGACCAAATCCACCTCGCTGAAGTCCCGCCGGCGTATCTTCCGTGCCTGGTAGCGCCTGAGGGACTGCTGGTATCTTGCGGAGTGCATCAAGGCCGCGCGCTTCGCCCAGCTGGTCCAGTGAGTCCTCGCGGGCTCGCTGGTTGGCGTCCTTGTCATAGCCTCGTACCCTGGGTGACCCATATTCTAAGTCCGTGGGGAGGACGGCCTCCGCGCCATGGACTAGAAAGAACGAGGTGAACCCAGTGGCTCTGCTTGGGGTGGTCCTTAGGCTCCATATGACCGCAGGTAATTCCTGGAGCCATTTTCGACCAGACTTGTTCAGCTAGTCAAAAATTCTGGGCTTAAGGCCTTGTAGGATCATGCCATTGGCAAGTTCTACTTGGCCGTTGGTCTGTGGGTGTGCCACAGCTGCCCAATCCACACGGATGTGGAATTTATCGCAGAACTCCAGGAATTTCCTGCCCGTGAACTGGGACCCGTTGTCGGTGATGATGGCGTTTGGCACTCCAAAACGATGGACGATGTCAGTGAAGAACGTCACTGCCTGTTCCGCCCTGAGATTCGTAATGGGGCGTACTTCTACCCACTTGGAAAATTTGTCGATTGCGACCAGCAAGTGGGTGAAGCCCCCGGGCGCCTTTCGCAAGGGCCCGACGATGTCCAGCCCCCATACGGCAAAAGGCCATGTGATGGGGATGGTCTGCAGGACGTGAGCAGGGAGGTTGGATTTGCGGGCGTAGAATTGGCACCCCTCGCAGGTGCGCACGATCTCGCTGGCATCCGCGACCGCCGTGGGCCAGTAAAAGCCCTGGCGGAACGCGTTGCCTACGAGGGTGCGGGGCGCGGCGTGGTGGCCGCAGACGCCCGCGTGAATGTCCCGGAGGAGCTCGCGCCCCTCGGGGATGGGTACGCATCGCTGCAGGATGCCGAAAGCGGCGCGCTTGTACAGCTCGCCGTCAACAAGGGCAAAGGACTTTGCCATCCTAGCGATGCGCCTGGCCTCGGACCGGTCCGAGGAGAGTTCCCCTCGGGCCATCCAGGCAATGTATTTGTCGCGCCAATCTGCCCTGACAGGGGCTGACTCGACATCCATCGCTTCGTCCTCGTCGGCGCCGTACCCCTCGAGGAGGGAGAGCACGTACGCCTCGTTCGAGGGGTCCTCATCCATGGGCTCTGCGCCTGCTGGATTCGAGGGAGCTCCCGAGGGTTCCGTGCGGTTCGAGGGGTGCGGCTCGAGGGTGACGGAGGGCTGGGCGATATCTCGGGCAAAAACGTTCAGGGGGACAGTGATCCGCCCGGACGCGATCTTTGTCAGCTCGTCCGCCTCCTCGTTGTACCGGCAGGGTACGTGGTTCAGCTCGATGCCGTAGAACTTGTCCTCGAGGGCTCGCACGGCCTTGCAGTATGCTTCCATCTTATCGTCGTGACAGCTCGCATTTTTCATGACTTGGTCGATCACGAGCTGCGAATCCCCTCGTACGTCGAGGCGTTTGACGCCTATCTCGATGGCGATCTTGAGGCCGCAGAGAAGGGCCTCGTACTCAGCCATGTTGTTCGACGCGGGGAAGTGGAGACGTACTGCATACCGCATGTGCTCCCCGAGGGGTGACACGAAGAGCAGGCCCGCGCCTGCCCAGTCTTCATCACCGAGCCGTCGAAATAGAGAGTCCAGCACTCTGCCTGGATCTGCGGCGGCGGCAATTGCGTGTCCGTCCACTCAGCGACGAAATCCGCCAGGATCTGGGACTTGATGGCCTTGCGCGGGGCGTAGGCGAGTGTTTCACCCATGAGCTCCACCGACCACTTGACGATCCTGCCCGCCGCGTCCGGATTGCGGATGATCTCCCCCAGCGGGAAGGAGGAGACCACCATGACGGGGTGGGCCTCGAAGTAGTGGTGAAGTTTGCGCCACGCGAGGACCACCGTGTACAACAGCTTCTGGACTTGAGGGTAGCGTGTCTTGGTGTCGGACAAGACTTCGCTGATGTAGTACACCGGCTGCTGGACCGGCAGGGCGTGCCCTTCCTCCGTGCGCTCTACCACGATCACGGCGCTGACCACCTGGGTGGTCGCGGCCACGTAGAGTTGCAGAGGTTCGCCATCCCGTGGTGGTGTGAGGATCGGGGCGTGAGTCAAGGACGCCTTCAGCTTGTCGAGCGCATCCTGGGCCTCGGCGGTCCAGGAAAAGCGCTCGTGCTTCTTGAGGAGGCGGTAGAGGGGCAAGCCCTTTTCGCCGAGCCGCGAGATAAAGCGGCTCAAGGCGGCAAGGCACCCCAGCACTTTTTGTACCCCTTTGAGATCCCGAATTGGACCCATTTTCTCAAGGGCTGCAACCTTTTCGGGGTTGGCCTCGATGCCTCGCTGGGAGACTATGTATCCTAGGAGCATGCCCCCGCGCACACCAAAGACACATTTTTCGGGGTTCAATTTTACCCCGTTGGCCGCAGCGGTACCGAACGCGATGTTGAGGTCGCCAACCAGGTCGTCCGCCTTCCTGGTTTTCACGACGATGTCGTCTACGTACGCCTCGACAGTCTGCCCGATGTGGTCTCCGAAAACGTGCTGCATGCAGCGTTGGTACGTTGTGCCCGCATTCCGGAGGCCGAACGACATCGTGATGTAGCAAAACATCCCGAACGGCATGATGAATGAAGTCGCGAGCTGGTCAGACTCCTTCATCTTGATTTGGTGGTACCCGGAGTAAGCATCAAGGAAGCAAAGTAGCTCACACCCAGCGGTCGAATCAACAATTTGATCGATACGCGGCAATGGAAAAGGAACTTTAGGACATGCTTTATTAAGACTGGCGTAGTCTATACACATCCGCCACTTCCCGTTCTTTTTCTTTACTAGTACAGGATTGGCTAGCCACGTAGGGTGGAACACTTCCTTGATGAACCCAGCCTCAAGGAGCTTCCGCAGCTCCGCTCCGATCGCCCGCCGCCGCTCCTCGTCGAAGCGGCGGAGCCGTTGTTGCACGGCGCGGGAGTGAGGCAGGATGTCAAGGGAGTGCTCGGCGACCTCCCTCGGGATGCCCGGCATGTCCGAGGGGCTCCACGCGAAGATGTCGGCGTTGGCGCGGAGGAAGTCGACGAGCACCACTTCCTATTTCGGGTCGAGGGTGGAACTGACCCTCAACACCTTGCCCTCGGGGGCAGCAGGGTCGAGGGGCACCTCCTTGGTCTGCTCCGCGGCCTCGAAGTTGCCTGCTTGCTTGGCGGTGGAGTCGAGGTCCTCGTTGACCATCTTCTCCAAGGTGGTCACCAGCGCTTCATCCAGCGCCAGTGCTTCCGCGTGCTCGACGCATTCGACGTCGCAGTCGAACGCGTGCTCGATGGACGAGCCCACGGTGATGACGCCGTTCGGTCCTGGCATCTTCATTTTGAGGTAGGTGTAGTTCGGGACGGCCATGAACTTGGCGTAGCAACGCCGCCCAAGTATGGCATGATAGGCGCCCCGGAACCCCACCACCTCGAAGGTGAGCATCTCCTTGCGGAAATTGCACGGGGTGCCGAACCAAATAGGCAGATCGATCTGCCCGAGGGGCTGGACGCGCTTGCCCGGCGCGACGCCATGGAACGGCGTCGTGCTGGGCCGCAGCTGGTCCAACCCGATCCCCAGCAGGTGCAGCGTGTGTGCGTATAGGATGTTGAGGCTGCTGCCCCTGTCCATCAGGACCTTTGAGAACCGCGCGTTCCCAATGACCGGGTCGACCACCAGTGGGTACTGGCCCGGGTTAGGGATGCGGTTCGGGTGATCTTCACGGCTGAAGGTGATGGCATCCTCCGACCAGTCGAGGAAGGAGGGTGGCGCCTTCTCCGCGGAGAGGACCTCGTGCCACTCTCGCTTGCGCTGGCGGCTCGACATGTCGACGGTCGGCCCCCCGAAGATGAGGAACACGTTCTCCACGGCTGGGAAACCGCCGGCGTCGCCGTCACCTCCGTCCTTCTTGGCCTCTGCGTCCTTCGCAGCGGCGCGACCGTAGAACTTCTTGAGCATGTCGCACTGCTCGAGGGCGTGGTTCACCATGTCCTTCTTGGTTCACCATGCTTGAGTCTTGTGATACGGACATGGCTTCTTCAGCATGTCGTCGAACACCCCCGGACCTCGAGAGGCCGGTCGAGGGCCCCGTCGAGCCGGGTCAACAGCAAGGGCCTCGGCGTCGTCGCCGTCGCGTCCCTGCTCGCGCGCCTCGCGGCGCGGCTTCTTCCCTTTCTTGCCCCGCTTGTCCTTCCGGTGGGGCTCCCTGGACTTGCTGCCCTCCGCGGGTGCGTCGTCCGAGCGCTTGCCCTTCTTGCCGTCGAAGATCGCCCCCACGGCCTCTTCACCTGAGGCGAAGCTGGTGGCGATGTCGAACAGCTCGTTGGAATCCGCCGGCGGGCTGCGCCCCAACTCGCGCACGAGGTTCCGGCACGTGGTGCCCTCGAGGAAGGCATGCACAATCTCGGATTGCGCCACGCTTGGGAGCTCCGTGCAGCGTTTGGAGAAGCGTCGTATGAAGTCCCGGAGCGACTCGCCGGGCTTCTGGGTGCAGGAGCACAGGTCCCAGGAGTTCCCAGGGCGCACATACGTGCCCTGGAAGTTGCCCACGAACGTGCGGACCAAGTCATCCCAGTTATGGATCTGACTGGCCGGCAGATGCTCGAGCCACGTCCGGGCTGAATCGCCGAGGTGCAGGGGGAGGTTGCGGATGATGACCTCGTCGCTGGTGGCCCCGCCCAGCTGGCATGCTAGGCGGTAGTCGTTAAGCCACACGCGGGGATCCGTTTCCCCGTTGTACTTGACGATGGTCGTAGGCTGGCGGAAGCGCTGGGGGAAGGCCGCCGCACGGATCTCCCGGCTGAACACACGGGTTCCCGGGGGTTCCGGTGTCGGCGAGCGGTCTTCATCGCTGTCGTAGCGTCCACCTCGTCGAGGGTAGTAGCCTGCCGCCGCTAGCGCATCCGCTTTGCTCCTCCGCCGAGCGTTGATGACGTTGCGGGCGTCGCCGTCCCGCGCTTGCCCGCGCGTGTCGAGGAGCCATTCCTTAACCGGCGTGCGTCCGGGTTGGCGGGTCGCTCCGCCGCTCCTCCTGCGTGGACCGAGGGTTCGCCCCCCTGCGCGACCCCGTCGCCTCGTGAGTCCCCCTGCTGGCGGATGCGGGACGCCGAGCTCTCCGCCTGTTGGACGGCCGCCTGCTCGATGAGTGCTTGCACCTCACGGTGCAGGTTTCACGCCTCGGGCGTCGAGGGGGCAATAAGCTTCTGGCTCGCGGAGGCGTGTCCGGGTTGTTGACGTTGAAGTCGGCGTTGATGCGGTCGCGGGCCTGCATGCCTAGCTCCCGCGCGCGTTCGCCGCGCGCGGAGGCTTCCCCCGCCATAGAGGCGCGGAGCAACCGCACCGTCCGATACTCCTCCGCCAGCTTGGCTTCGAGTTCGCGGGCTTGGGCTAGCTGCGCGTCGATGTCAGGCCCAGCAGGGGTGCTCGGTCCCGCTGCCAGGCGCGGAGCGATCGCTGGAGCGGGCATAACTTCCCCGTCGCCGGCGCCCGCTGCGCCGGTGGCGTTTGCTGGGTCATTGGCGATGACGACGCAGCATTCCCGCGCGGGGTCGTAGCTCCCGGTGCTGGAGTCGTCGGAGCAACCGAACCAGTAGTCCGTGGCGTCAAGAAAACGCCTGAACATTACTGGGTCCGGTACGTCGGAAAAGTCCCACTCCGCGTACCCGTGCAGGTTGGCGGGTGGCAGCGCGTCGAGAGAGCCTAGTGACGATTCATCGCCGGCGGAGGCGCCAGGGTCCCTGGAGACGAAGACGTGGCAGCCAGGGGGAACCCTACGCATCGTGGTGTTGACGTTGGCGTTGTAGGTTGTTGTAGCGCCGCGCAGACCGACGGGGAAGCGCGGCCCGAGACCACGCGTTTCCCCGCCGGGCGGCGGCCGTTGTGCCGACGGGCGCGCCGCGTTGGGAGGCGGCGCGTTCGGCTTGCCACCGCTCCGACCGCGCCCGGTGTGAGCGCCGACCGCAGCGGCGGCGACGCCGTGACGCCGACGGACCCGCGGCGTCCGTGCCGGCGGGCGTTTGCGTCGTGGCGACGCGCGCGGCCGGCGACCGGGGACGGACCCGGCTTGGCGCCGCGCACGGAGCTCCTCACGGTTGGTGAGGCGCATCAGGTAGCCGTTCCCCGTGGCCTGAAAGTTCAGGCTCCCGAACCGGATTTCAAACCCGGCGGGGAGGGGGTCCGAGCTGCCCATGGAGTAGTGCGTACCGCGGTACTCGGTGCGAATCACCATGGAGGGAGTTGACGGTGGATTGACCTTAGGCGCTCGCTTGCCCCACGGTGGGCGCCAACTGTCGGTGCGGAATGTGGTCCCGACACTAACCAGTAATGAGCGCCAAGGTCTATCCTTCAATGGTCGATGCTAAGCAATCAAAGGCTCAAGGTTTATCCTGGTTCCAGCCGGGGGCCGTACGTCCAACAGTGGTGTGCTTGGGGCACTATATTGCTCAGCACCAGGGTGCCTGTAGTGGGGCGGCTACAAGCAAGGCGGGAGAGGAGGCGTGGCCTCCAAGTCCCTGGTGAAGTGGCTGAAGATGTTGTGCGAGAATTGGGGAATGCACGTGTGGTGCGTTGGATGTTGTCTGTTGTCTTCTGTCCGTCTGTCCCCTGCGGCGGGGGAGTTCGCCTTCCTTTTATAGGCCAAGGAGAGGGCGAATTACATGCATGTCGCACTATTCAGCTACATGGGGAAGTATGGTGCGCCGCGTGGTAGAGTAGGCGGCCGCCTTGACGGTCCTTGCCGCGATCTGGCCATCAGGGCGTATCTTGTACCCGAACAGTGGTGGCTTCGAGGGTAGGAGCGCAGTGGTTGGCCGTGATGTCCTCAGGCGGGCTCGAGGGGGTTGCTGACGACGATCCGTACGGAATACAGTGGTAGGCGTGGTGGCGTCCCGTTCCCGCACGCCTTACAGCGTCGGAGCTGTTACCACAGTGCCCGGCGTGGTGTTGTAAGCGCGGGGGAGGCCGCCTGTAGTTAATAGTGGCAGGGATGGCGCCCTGCCAGCCTAGCGTCTTGACCTGGCCCTGCGAGGTCACGAGAAAGCATATCGAGGGTGCGGTCGGCCCCCCTTCGAGGGCTCGACACGTCAGCCGTACTGGAGTAGGCGGCGCGGCGTCACGGGGCTGACACCGGCCATGTCGCACAGTCCCCCACAGTGGCGGGGATGGGTTCCCCCTAGGGAGTTGGCGCAACAGGACCGGGGCGCGAGTCCCAGGTGTATGATGGCGCCCCCCGCCGTTGTCAGAGCATTAAATGCCCGTACCCGCGTGCGGGGGCGGGCGTGAGTGTGCGGAGCGCCCTCGAGCGAGGCGGAGCCTGCTCGAGGTGGCGTGCACCCTCGAACGGGCGGAGCCCGCTCGACGGAGGCGTGTGCCCTCGAGCGAGACGAGTACGCTCGAGGAGATCTTTGAGTGGGCCGCCTCGGTGGGCCGCCGGGGCCACCGCGGCGTGGGCCGTGCCCGTGTGCGCGCTTAAGCAAGATGTGTTTAGCTTTGGTTTTGCGGGTTTTAAGTGGGATTTCCCCATTTGTTTAAGGGGACCCCGGGGCGGTCCCCCGACACGGCGCGACTCTGCGGGGTCCGGCCGGCGGCGGCCGGGGTCGGCCGGCGAGGGCGAGGGCGGGAGGCGGTCTAGGTGAGTGCCTAGGCTCGATTTCCACTCTCACTCGGGCTGAGGCAGCGCCGGTAGGGTCCGCGCGGCGGAGCCATGCGGTGTCGGCCGCCTAGAGCTCGACTACGGTGACACGACGGCCCGGTTGGACGGCGAGGGGGTCGGCGGGCTACCGTAGGTGCGAGAGGTGGTGGAGGGCACGATGGTTTGGAAAGGCGGGCCGAGGGAAGCCGGGCTCGCCGCGGCGGCCCCCGCCTAGCGCCGGCGGACGGCGCACCGGCCGATGGCCGGGGTGTCCCGCGCGCCGAGGCAAGGAGCTACGGCCGCTTTATAGGCGACGCGCGAGCCTCCTAGTGATCGGCGGACGGACGGAGCGCCTCGGGGGGACCTCGCGGCCGGGACGACACCGGTCGGACCGCGGGTCGGCCGCGCGCGGCGTGACGGCGACGCGAAGCGCGAGGCGTCCTCGGCATGCGCACGGTCATGGTGAAGGAGCGGCCTAGGAGGGTGCGTCCTCGGGCGGCGCGCGCGCGGCACCGAGGCGCGGCGCGGACGCGCGCGGGCGCGGCGCGGCGCAAACGTGTCGGACTGGCAACGTTTGACCGAGTTTTGCTCAAAAATTTCGTAGAGAAGTGCACAAAGTGGTAAATATGAAAGTTGTAGATCTCACTACCCTCTACAACTTTTACAAAGGCCGTATGGTGTTTTTCTCAATGGATTTTGCACAAATTACTGCCAAACTCTGAATGTCGCCATGTTTCGGTGAACAGGAGGTACTGGCGGTTGACCAAGTTTTTCACCGATTTCCTCTCAAAATTTGAAATGCCAATCTACATGAAAGTTGTGTCCCTCGACAAACTGGACAACTTTCATAAAGGTAGATTTTGAAGTGTTTAGGTGAAATTTGGAGAACGCGGCAAAAGTTTCGGACGACATTCACCGACATCAATGGTTGAGCCGGGTTTGACCGTGTCTTTGACCAAGCATTGGCCACGGGTGTGTGTAGACCTGGTCAAGGGGTTCAATAGGGTTCATTGGTGGGGTTTTCGAGGTAATGACCCAGGTTGACCTAGGTTTGACCAGTGTCGGCCGATTTGACTCGGCTGATCCGGTCATTAGTGTTAATGATGTTAATCAAAAACCTAGGGCGTCACAATATTGATTCTCCTTACAGGAGAAAATGCAATGATATGACTTTCACGTGTGGTTCCTCGAGCGTCAAGATTCAAGAAGATCATCAGCATTCAACTGTTGCTGAAATATATGCAGTCTGCATATGGCAAGTCCTGATGTGTTTCCCCATCAACAACACTAAACTCAACACTAAACTCCAAGTATATTCATTTTCTTAACTGATTGCAAGTTTCATCCAGCAAAAAATTATTTAGCTGCACCTACACCCAAGAAGCAAACTGGTGAGTGTTGATCTGTAGTCACATGGCACATGAATTCAATGCAAGTGGCCAGCATGAAAAAAAAGCAACCTATCTCCAATATGGGTACAAGAAAATACGCATGGATTTGTATCATCAAATTATTATTGCGTATATCACTATTTATTATTGGCATTTGCATCCACCTTGCTCTATAAAACCAAGGACACAAACTTTTCTATAAAACCATTGACAGCCTACTGCAGATGGAGAACTTATCACTATTAGAAAATTTCAACACATAAATGATGTAGAGTATTTGAACTTTACCGAAGATGCAATTTATCTCAGCTGGCCATCTCAAAAGTGGCGCGGTAATGCCGCGCCAACGTTTTCTAGTAAGTATCTAAGTGCAAAATGTTTCACTCACGCTCAAACTAAACCTTGGAGATTCACATTTTTGGAAAGATCTATTAAAAGTCAGGGAAGACTTTCTGGGATGTGGGACATTTAAGATAAAAGATCGTTCACAGACCGGATTTTGGGAGGATACTTGGGGAGGCTCTAAACCTCTTAAAGAGCAGTTCCCTAGTCTTTTTAATATAGTTCATTATCCTCATGATACAGTGGTAAATGTTATGAACCAAAATCCACTGAATCTCTCTTTTCGAAGAGCTCTAACAGGGGATAAATTAACTTCTTGGCACAACCTAGTAGCAAAAGTATCCTTACAACATCTTTCACAAGGGAGAGATGGTTTTACCTGGGACTTACATCGACATGGATGTTCTACAGTCCAGTCTATGTATCAATATTTGATGAACCAGGGTACTCCCTTCACCAATAAATTTATTTGGAATCTAAGAATTCCTCTAAAAATAAAGATTTTCCTATGGTATATCCAGCGGGGTGTAATTTTAACAAAGGATAATTTAGCTAAGAGGAATTGGGTTGGAAGTCAAAAGTGTTGTTTCTGTGATTGCAATGAAACAATTAAACATCTTTTCTTCGATTGCCAACATGCTAAGACTATATGGAGAACTGTTCATGTAGCCACTGGCCTAACCCCACCTAGATCGGTAACACACATGCTTAAACATTGGTTAACAGGCATACAAAATAAGGATAAAAAATGATCTTTGTTGGGGTTGCAGCCGTTATGTGGGCTATTTGGTGTACACGTAATGACTTGATTTTTCAGAACAAACAATTTCATTCTTTTATACAGGCTATTTTCAGAGGAGCATATTGGTTGCGTTTTGGTCCCTACTGTAGCGTGAGGACACAAGGAAGATCATTCATTCGGCGAGCAAAGCACTAGAGGTTGTTGCTTTGGATATTTTTGCCAAAAATGGATGGAGAAGCAATAATAGACTCTGCTTTTGATTTTTCCTATTATGTGTGTGCTCCTTTTCCTGTTTATTTATCAGCTTTAATGCTGAGAATTATGTAAAAACTTTGTTGTGTGCCATTGCAGAGGCAGGAATAAATTTCCCTTTTAAAAAAATGTTTTGCGTTGTTTCTCCTGAATTTCTCCTCACCCGCCCCAGGACGCACCGAGCGAGCGAGCCACGCGGCGACGCTACCGTGACAGGCAGCGAACACCAGCCGGTTTCGATGTCCGAGTGCCCGACACACCCCTACTAGTAATCACAACAAAAACAACTTTGGTCTAAAATCACAACAAAATAGGGGCAACTTTGGTCTTGAAAGCTATGCGTTATTACCAATATCAATTGCAACTTTTAAGTTTCAAAAGATATTTCTTCCGTGTCAAAATATTTATCATTATTGATTTTTTTCTGCAACTTTGGTCATTTCTCTTATTAAAAAAATATAATTATCATTTACTTTGTTTGTGATATGTAGGCATTTCAAGCACGACTTATCTTTTTTATATGTTTGAAATAAATTTTTGAATAAAATGAATGATCAAAGCGGTAAGAAAAGTTAATGACGACAAATATTTCACATAATAAGAAGGAACAGAAACAAAGTATTCCACCTAAGTAGAAATATGTGATACAAACTCGGACACCTGTGCATACACAGCTAGCACTGACAAGACTGTTATATGTGATGATAAAATCAAAATTTGGAGTAAAACCAGTTTAACTTTCAACAATTACAGCATCAACAAACTTCATTTCTTTTAAAGAGGAAGCAGAAGGATCACCAATGCGGCAATATACCTATGTGGAAAGTGTAATGAAGCTGACTATTTATTTTCTGCTACTTCAATTTGACTAGTAAAACCAATTTTTCTATCAACAATTACAGCTTCAACAGACTTCCTCTTTAAATAAGGAAGCAGAAACATCCCAATGCCTACGTCAAAAGTGTAATCAAGCTTGCTATTTGCTTTCTGCTGCTTCAAATTATCATAGCCAGCAGCACTTAAGGCAAGTTTACAGAATCACAATGACAATACCTAATCACTCTGCCAAATATGCAGCATTCTGCAGTACAAGATAGATTGATCAATGAACAAAGGACTTAATTTATGTAAGTTTAAAGATGGCTTGACCAAAGCTGAACAGAATGTGGTAAGACAATGTTTCCCTCATGTCTATAAAAATTTGATGTGTCTTTGTTTTTAAAAAAGATTGATGTATCAATACTAGCAAAAGAACTCATTGAGAACACATGATTTGTTAAGCAAATTATACCATTTATACAAATATAAAATGAGAACAGATCGTTAGCTCTGTCTCAA
The DNA here is from genome assembly GCA_947561735.1 of Cenchrus americanus. Classification (NCBI taxonomy): domain Eukaryota; kingdom Viridiplantae; phylum Streptophyta; class Magnoliopsida; order Poales; family Poaceae; genus Cenchrus; species Cenchrus americanus. The sequence continues at coordinate 180,910,994 of OX387239.1, read as the reverse complement.
AAAAAAGTTGATTATTCTTCAGGATATTAAAAGGTTAACTATTTGATGAACCTTTCCCGACCACATAATCATAATAGATATAAGAAGTCAGATATAAAGTTTGGCTCTATGGGATCGTATGAAAATAAGCTAAACTTTGAGTGGAAGTATCACATCAATAAAGAAAAATCATTATCCACCCCAATTGCTAGAAAGTCCATTGGGTCTTTAAAGGATAATACTCACTTACTTTTGGATAAAGAAAAGGGCAAGTCAAAAGGTTATTTATCAATTTGGACTTTTTTACAAGCCATGCATGTATTTATAATTTTTCCCACTTTTGGTAGAAAACAACATCAACAAATTATCTCAATATTGCTACAAAAAAACTCACATTTCAAAATACTACTGTTAAGGCAATCCCCAGTGGGATAATCAAACCTACTCCCTCCATCCATCCATCTAAGGCCCATTTGCACTTGACTCAAAGACCAAGGAAAAGAAATAAAGTCTCTCCCATCATTAATCTCCGGAGAAGCATGTGAGAGGAATTTATTGCTCGCACAGATGCCAAAGCGACGATTTAGTGTTTTCCAATGAAAAAACACAAATAGGCCTTGCATAAATGGAATTTTCATATTTCAAAATAGGCCTTGGATAAATGGACGGAGGGAGTAGTTCATAACATCACCATCATGGCTAAGGCAGGTCTTACTCCCAAATGAAACATACCATGATTAAGTCTTACTTGAATTAATATCAGTGAAGCAACCTGCAGATGAGAAGATTCAAATGCATTACAAAAATGCATATTGTTTATTTCTTCATAGAATAATTAATATCATACTGAACGTCCATGATGGGCACAACATAATCATATCTTAAAATGCAGTTAGGTTATTTTGGTTATTTTGAACTCTAAAATTCCAGTCTATTTGACTGTTGGAACTTAAGAACACAAACTAAATGAGGTGTTGGGCCTTGGGAGACAAACAATTTAGTGTCAATTTGACGTGTTAGGGTTTATAATACGTACGTTCTTGAGGAAGATTGTAATGTTATGTCTCTTACTTAGTAGATATGCAGATGAGCAGATCCAATATAACCCTAAAAAGATAAAATCAATAACAATACTGTAGCTTACTGTTTAACATATACGGAGTATTAGTGAAACTTAGCAGCTTACCTACCTCTGATTCAGCAGAGTATTCTGACATGTGATAATACACTATCAACAGAGAAACCACCATCTCTGCCAACTGATCATAATTATTATAGTTATACAGAATAATTTTATCCTTTGCAAAATCGAATGAATATATTTCAAGCCCTGCATTGTGAGATTCTGTGACAATTGATGTGGATGAGCTTGTCATCCTTTTGTCAAAAGAAAATGCAGCTGTTAGGAAGATGGCGTCTATGAGTGCGCTACTCTTAGACTCTTAGTCATAGCTATGGCAAAGAAGTACAAATCAGTTTCTTTTTAGCCAAAGCAGCTCTGCCTTTGAGGAAGCCAAAGCTGAGCCATGAACCACACATGTTCAGTAGCTCTGAATTCTAGCCTGTAGTTCAAATCATCAAAGCTGAGCCATGGAAGATTCTCAAATGATTTCAGTAAATGTAAAGATAAATAGATAATTACTTCGAATATGCGGAATAGAGTGTGAAAATGATAATCTATCATCACAGGATATAATAAAGTTTATAACTTATATTTATCCCAAAAATACTAGATGTGGTACAAAAGATTGCAGCAAGGCAGCATACAATCAGTACGACTTGAATCCATGTAAGTTGAAATAAAGGCATTGAGCTGACCTCCGGAAAGCCGCTCCTAATCACATTATACTACTGAAATTAAGCTAACCAATCGTGACAGAAAGGAACCTCTAAGCTGACAAAGCTATGGACCTGATGAGGCTTCAATAGACTCTTGCCTTCTCTGCTCAGCGCCTTCGCTCTGTTCTCCAGAAACATCGACGGTGTCACTATTGGATTCAACAACCTCCGCCTCCTCAACATTCAGTCCATCAGATGATTCCTCGTTTTCTGCTTCCCTCTTACGACCTAGCACTGCCTCAATAGCCGCTCGGCTAGCCCTAGCAGCAGCTTCTTCCTTAGCCTTTGCCTCGGCCTTTTTCCTCTCCTCTTCTTCTTTAGCAAGAGCCTCTGCTCTGGCTTTCTCTTCGGCTGCACGTTCAGCTGCCTCCGCTTTCTCCCTCTCCACATCTTCATATAGCTTTGTCATATCCCCGTCTCTCCCCTCCTTCTCAAGTGCCCCCTCCAGAAGTGCTTTCGTTTCATCAGTAAACACAACATTCTCATCTAAGAGAGTACCCTTGGCTATCTTTATTGCATCATCCAACCTTGCAGCATCAACATATGCCTTCAACAGCAGCTCATAGCTGGCAATGTTTGGCTTAACCTCCTTTTCAGGCATCATATCAAAGAATCCCTGTGCCTCATCAAGCCTATCAACCTTCACCAAGCCACCCATGATTTTGTTAAATGCATTGGCATTGGGCCTCAAACCAGCATCAAACATCTTGTTGAAATAACCAACAGCATCATCCACCCTATCCACCTTAAAGCAGGACTCAATGAGCAAGACATAGGTGTACTCATCAGGTTTTACACCCCGCTCAGCCATCTCCGCATACAATCCCTCTGCGTCTCCAATAAGTTCATTCTTCCCCAGCCAGTCAATCAGATTATTGTAGGAGAGTGCATCTGGAGCACACCTCTTCTCAGCCATCTTCCCAAACACCTCAATCGCATCCTGAAACCTTGCAGCACGGCAATATGCATCAACCATAACATTAAAACTCCCCAGGTTCACAGCAATCGTCTTGGGTGGGTCATGCTCCGTGCACATTCTATTGAACAGCTTGAGTGCATCATCCAACCTCCCATTCCTCCCAAGCGCATCAAGCACCATGTTGTAACCCACTGCGCCAAACCTCACATTGGAACCCTCTCCAAGCACCTCTTCATAGCAATCCATGGCTTCCTTCTCCATGCCCTTGAGGAAATACCCTTTCATTAGGTTTCCGTACACCACACCATCGAGAATAGGCCCGCCACCGAGGTTCTCCTTCAGCTCCTCATACAATGAAATGACCCTGTCACCATCCCCCGCATTGACAAACCCACCCATGATGAAGGCATAGACCTGTGTATCAGGGGCAACGAGGCCGCGCTCGAGCATGTCATCCTTGAGCTCGATCGCCTGGTCCAGCTTGCCATTCTCGGCCAGGGACCGCGCCAGGATGCGATACGTGGTTGGGGATGGGAGCACGGGCGAGTCGTCCTTGAGGAGGAGGCGGAAGTGCTCGAGCGCGGCGTCAGGGCGGCGGCAGTCGCAGTACGCCTGGAGGAGGAGGTTGTAGGTGGCGACGGTGGGCGCGACGGAAGCCTGGGTGACGAAGCGGTGGAGCGAGAGGAGGTCGGCGTAGCGCGCCTGGCGGAGGAGCGCGGCGAGGACGGCGTTGCAGGTGAAGACGGTGGGGCGGCAGTTGGAGTAGATGGAGTGGCGCGTGAGGAGCGCCGCCTCGTCGAGGTCGTTCTCGCGGATGAGCGCGAGAATGCGGCGGTGGAGGTCGAGGCGCTTACCCGATAGCACCGAGGCCGACTCGGGGATCTTGGGCGCGTTGGGGTTGGACGCGGTGCGGGGCGCCCCCGGGGCGCGCTGCGGCGCCGGGCCCCGGGAGAGCGGGGGCTCCACGCGGAGGCGGCGCTTGCGGCGGCGGCGCTCGGCGGCGACATCCGCGGGGGCCTGAGCGTCGTCGGTTGGGGTTGGCGTTGGAGTGGCGAAGCAGAGGAGCCGGAGCTGGGAGCGGATGCGGAGGGGAAGGGGGAGGATGCGAGAGAGGAGCGGCTTGGCGAGCGCCATGGCGGCGATGGAGCAACGGGGAGGAGGGTTTAGCTAGGGATTTGGGATTTTTTTTTCTTTCCGTTCCGCGAGGTGGGGAAATGGGGGAGGATGAACAGAACAAACGAGGAAAGAGGACAGTAAAGAGCAGACCGAGCAGGAAGGATTTGTAGGGCGGGCTTTACCTGGGCCGATGTGGAGAATTTTTTAATATATTTTTTCTATCTAAAAATATATGTTCCGCACGAAATTTGCAAAACTATACATCTGGCCCACGACGCCAGGGACAACGCCATGGCCCACAGCGGTAGGAGCCACCAGTAGTGGGCCCTTAACGTGGGACAGGTATAGTGTTGTAACCACACGGCGTTAGGAAGAATTTTTTTATATTTAATTTTTCATGATTTTCGAAAAATAAATGACCGATTCAAAGTTTTCGACAAATGTACATCTGGCGCCGTGACCCACGGCGCTTGGAGTTCCTGCCGCTGTGGCCACGGCGTTAGGGAAGTCGCCAACGGTCGGCAGTAGTGGCCGGTGGGGCCAGGTCCTGACGCCGCAGCCCACGGCGTTAGGAAATCCTAGCGCTGTGGGCCGCGGCGGCAACACCGGCCTGTATAAGGAGCCGAGCCCCTGGCGTCGGCCCTCACTCCCTCCAAACCTTCGGCTTTCAACCCTTCGAAGCACTTGTGAGTTATGTTTCTAAATTTAGTCCAGTTTAGTTAGTATCGTTAGTTTAGTTAACTTAGATTAATTAGTTAGTTTAGTTAAATTAGTTTAATTCAGAAATTTAATTTAGTTAACCTAGTTTATTTAAATTTAGTTCGTTAACTTAGTTATGTTTAAATTCACATAGTTTGTTTTAATTCATTTTAATTTTGTGAAAAATGATTATAATCGACCTAATTTGATTAAATTGCTATAAAATTCGTAGAAAATTATTTAAATTCACATAATTCTTTTAATTTGTTTAAACTTCTAGGAAATGGTTATAGTTGACATAATTTGATTAAATTGCTATAAAATTCGTAGAAAATTATTTAAATTCACATAATTCGTTTAAATTCGTTTTAAACTTATAGAAAATAGTTATAGTTGACATAATTTGATTAAATTGCTATAAAATTCGTAGAAAATTATTTAAATTCACATAATTCGTTTAAATTCGTTTTAAACTTCTAGGAAATGGTTATAGTTGACATAATTTGATTAAATTTGCTATAAATTCGTAGAAAATTATTTAAATTCACATAATTCGTTTAAATTCGTTTTAAACTTATATGAAAATTAGTATAATTGGAAAACTGATTAAATTTTGTTTTTTTGCAGTTATGGCTGCACTGTTGGACTACGTACGGCCGGAGTTGTTCGATGAGGCGGTGGACCGGCACCACCGCTCGTACGTGTCGGCTGTTCTCGGTCATCCGCTCGGCGCGATACGTTGTCGGACGACCCGCACGTTGCTGCCGATACACCCGCGGTGGATTCTGAAGTACGTAAATCATATTTATTATTTATTCCCTTTTCTTTACAATAGTAATTGCGTTAAGTAAATTAATATTTTTTCAGGCTACGCGCTGCATGACTTCTCCCTATTGCGTTGTTGGTCGAGGGGGACATGCTACGAGCTGAGATTCCCCGAGCGGAGCGGTTTGACGCGGTTCAACTTCGATGCCCTGCTGATCGCCGCGTTCATGGACCGGTGGCGACCAGAGACGCACACGTTCCACTTCCCCGTCAGCGAGATGACTCTCAGTCTGGAGGACGCCGCGATGTTGGGAGGATTGCCGTGTGCTGGCGAAGCGATGGGGTCGATCGATATCCCTGCGACGTGGCAGGCTGACTTCCTTGCTCGGTTCGCGAACGCTCCTCGGAATGATCGCGCACCGGCGCCATACCTGCGTCGACACACGGGCCCACCTGGACTTGGATCCAGCAGTTCAGCGTATGTGATTCTAACTCTTATTTTCAACGTTTGTATGCATTTAAACGAATGTGATGACAGACCTTTGTGTGTGTGCGGGCTGACTACATGGCGGACGATGCCGACGACCAGACGTCAGACATGTTTTTGGAGGTCTACCTACTCTGGCTGTTTGGGTGGGTGCTGTTCTGCGAGTCAGCGGGAGACTCTGTGTCGCGGTGCATGATCCCCTGGGCTTAGAGGATCGCCGACGCACCCCTCGAGCGGATGCCCCGCATCGGTCGGGGGCGGCGGCGTTCGGGCAAAGCACGTACAGGGGGGCTGTGTTCGGCAGTGACGAGGCCGACGAGTAGGGAGGTGTTCCTCCTGGGGTGCCCTCTCCTGCTCCAGATGTGGATCCACGAGCGGTTCGACATCGGTCGGCCCAGGACGGACCTCTCGGAGTACGAGGCGGCGGCCGACGGCACCGACCCAGCGGACCTCCCCACCATGGGTTCCCTGTGGTGTCTCCGAAAGGTAATGACCTCCCTTTATGTGATTCTTCGCGTTATGACTTCTGTAGTTCAATTCACTTAACTTTTCTCGTTTTTTGCAGCATGTTTGGGCTGGGGAGCAGCCAAAGAAGGCCTACAAGGACTTCGTTGGTCAGATCGACCGGATGGTCGATGCCTAGGTCCGATGGACGTCGTACGCTCCTGTCATGGTCGCTGCCCGCGCACCACAGGGGCTCTCGTCCCTGTGCTCCCGAGACCAGGCCTACTGGATGACGCGGCGACGACTGGTCTTCGACGTCTACGTCGAGCAGTTCGGCCTCTTCCAGGCTATGCCAGTACCCGTTGCGCCACGTTTGCCGCCTACTGCGCACAGGTGAGCTACCATTTGACAGTTCTAAGTATTTTCCGTTACAAATATTCAGTTGCTAATGTTTTCATGTTCTATGCTAGGTGGACGCGTAAGGGCGTGCTTGCGGTGACGTCGTTCGCCGACAGGCAGCAGCCGTACGTGGCAGAGTGGGCGTCCGCGGCGCACGAGCAGAACGTCGTCACCGAGCACCGCCTTCACGACACCGCCGCCTGGGTAGCGTACCTTCAGTGGTACCTACCGAGGACGCGAACGCGGGTGACGTACGTGCCTGCTACCTCGCCACCGCCACCTGTCCCGGGCCACGACAGGGTCCTGCCAGATGCGACCTACCCGGTGCGCCGAGACCAGACCGCCGACACAGAGGTAAGCTACGATACTGCAAACATATTAAATTCATATGACTTTTCATTAAAATATGTGTTTCTAATTTTGTGTGCAGCACGACGCGCTGGCTGAGGTCGTGCGGCTCGCATCTGCAGCAATTGGGGGCCTCAGGAGCACCGGGGCACGTACGAGAGGATCCTCGCTGCGGCCATGAGGTACTCCGCCGTCGTGAACTACGCCAGGGCCGTAGAGATTCCACTCCTTCCGCGCCACCCAACGTCGTCCTTGAGCTCCGCCTCGACAATGTCTTCGCAGCAGACACCTGCTACCTTTGCCGACGGGTTCTCGGCTCCAAGGGTACAACAGCACCCGCAAGCGCAGGGCCCGCATGCCTACGTGCAGCGAGCATTTGCTCCACCCGACGCAGGTACTTTCAATAGACCTTATTTTCAACTAATGGACGTAATTATTGTGGGTTTGTGATTATACTATATTCTAACCGTACAGGGCAATCGCCGCCTTTTTCGACAACCAGGCCTCGACAGCAGTTGCCGCCACCGCCGCTGATGTATACGCTAGGAGGTTCCAAACAGCCGACGTTTCAGCTTCCAGCGACAGATATTCCTTCGTCGTCCATTCCGCCTATGTTACAGTTCCAGGCTCAGCCTAGTACTTTCGATACGGGCACCGAGGACCAGCTGGCCTGGGATGAGATTTGGTACGACGACATTCTCACGACCATGGAGGGCGCCCCGCAGCAGGCGGACGAGCTTGCCGCATCACAGTTGACACAGCCACCACAGGTGACGGTTTTGACTCAGCCGTCACAGTTGGCGGCCGGTGGAGCGACACTGGTCGGCGGAGCGACCACGGCCGGCGGAGCGACCATGGGCCGCAGAGCGACGCCGGCGGGCGGCGAGCGTCACCGGCGGCGGCGAGAGCGACACCGGATGCGCGCAGCTCGTCGCAGGCGGCCATGGCGACACCGTCTCCCGACCAGCTAGGACCACGGGTCGTCAGGGCACCTGACCCGTGGACGTACGACCGGGACCACACCTGGGCTGTCGCTAGAGCTATTAGGGGGGAGGGGCCGACACATTTAGATGTGGTACTATGATTTTGTATAAACTTTTCCCTTTGTGATTATGTATATTCCCTTGTGACTATTCCTTCGTCGTTGATTAGGATGTTCCCTTGTGATTATGCTTGCACTTATTAATTTGTCGTTTTCAAAAAGTTAAAAGTGTTTTAAAAACCCAAAAAAAGACCCTGCCGCCGTGTGGCATGGCGGTTCGGACCTGCCGCTGTGCCGCTCGGCGGCAGGTCCGGCGCCGCGCCGCCCGCCCGGCGCAAGAACCAGACTCCTGCCGCCGCGCCCCACGGCAGCAGGGACTTAACGCCGTGGGATACGGTGGCAGGAGCCTGCCGTCGCGGGATACGACGCCAGATGTACATTTGTCGAAAATTTTGATTCGACCATTTATTTTTCGAAAATCATGACAAATTAAATAAAAAAATTCCGTTAGGAACATAGCGTCGTGGGGTACGGCGTTATGTCCTAGCGCCGTGGGTCACGACGGCAGCAGGCCTGCTAGCGCCGTGGGCCAGGGGGATAGGATCTGGCTGCCTATATAACACCGAAATTCAGCCGAAAATGTCATAATAATTCGAAAAAAAGAAAGAGAGGGGGAAGAGGAGAAGCGAGTGAAGGGGAGGTGGTGAAGGAGCAAAGCTCTGCCGGTTTTTCATCTCGTTAAAGGTAATACTCTGATACTTAATGGTTTGAACTGTCGTAATAGTAAATATATAGTTTTAGTGCAGATCTGCTTAGGAAATATATAGTTTTAGTGTAGATCTGCTTAGTAAATATATAGTTTTAGTGTAGATCTGCTTAGTAAAATTATAGTTTTAGTGTAGATCTGCTTAGTAAAATCATAGTTTTAGTGTAGCTCTGAGTAGATATATTTTGTAATTGCAGATCCACCGGTTAATAGCGTTTTATTTTTTCATACTGTCAGACATGTCGGATGATCTTAATGTCAAGTTGTATTTCGGTAATGGGCAGTTAGATATGGTAAACATGGAGTTGACTTATTAGAATTTGATTCGGTTGACCATGTGATTAGAAGAGCAGCCTCAAGAACTTGGGGGTCCATTACCAACTTTTTTTAGGCATTCCATGTAGATGCAGAGCAACATGACTTGTCCATTATGGCTTTAATCAACAATAGTGAGTCATTATATTGGGAGCTTATGCCACTTCAAGGCACTGAACATTGGAGGAGTTATATCAAAACAACATGTGAAATGGATTTGCCTGTGATGTTATTTATCCAAGTTGTTCATAAGGCTGGGTCCAGTAGTCAAGTGTCTGAGGAGGGTGAGGCTGAACTACAAGCAGGAGATGGTCCTGCAACTGGGCCACAAGAAGGAGATGGTTGTTCCGGTGAGGAAAAAGAAGGAGATGGTGACACACCCTTTGAGACCCGTGGTGAAATTGGCGAGGGGGAAGTTAATGAAGAAGTACTCAGGCGGTACGAAATGGAGGCCGGTGAGGATGAATGTGGGTTGGAAGAGGACTCCTCAGATGATGAGGATGACCCGCTAGTTCCAAGGGACTGGGACAGTTATAATTTCTCACAGCTATCTGTCAATCCTGGTGAGAATGTGTCCTGGGAGTATAGAGACAATACGGTTTCTATTGGCGCCATGTATAAGAGTGCAGTAGAGGTGAAGGATGCAGTGAAGAGGTGGGCCACGCTTACTCTACAAAGAGAGTTCAAGGTAGTGAAGAGTTCTCCACATATATATGATGTACAATGTCTGAAGCCCAATTGTCCTTTTCGAGTGTATGCTTCCAAGGGCAAGTGGAAAAAATATTGGGAGATCAAATCTGTTGTGGATCACACTTGTGTACTTGAGCAGCTGGATGCAAGCCATCATAATTTGTCATCCGGTTTTGTGGCCAGCCAGATGTTTGCTAAGATTGTGGAAAATCCTGCTTATGAGCCTAAGTCCATTATCTTGGCAATTGAGGAGAAATTTAGGTACCAGATAAGTTATGTTAAGGCATACATGGCAAAGAAGAAGTTAATAAAGATGAGGTGGGGAACTTACGAAGCATCCTATGACAATCTGCCTCGATTACTGAACACAATTGCCACGCTAAATCATGGTAGTTATTATGATATCAAGACTATAATCTTGTATCAAGGCCAGGGAAGCAAGTCTTGTAGCGGGCATTCTTAGCATTGGGTCCCACTATTTCTGCATTATAACAGTGTCGACCAGTTATTTGCATAGATGGCACATTCCTAACAGGAAAATACAAGGGCACAATCCTTACAGTTGTGGCTGCAGATGGCAATAATCAGTTGTTATCATTGGCAATTGCTTTTGCAGAGGGAGAGAATGGTGGCAGTTGGTATTAGTTTATGGAGAGATTGAAGCAGATGGTGGTGGGAGATGTGTCGGACGTGTGTGTGATACACGATAGACACAAAGGTATTTTGCAGACCATTAATGACATCAAAGAAGGTAGTGAAGAGCGTAACAGAGCAATACAATGGCCAGATGTGCATAGCAGGTGGTGCATGAGGCATATGGGAGCAAACTTTCATAGTCAGTTCAAAAACAAAGAACTTACACAATTGTTCAAGCGCTTATGTTCGACCAATATGAAGAAAAATTCTACGACCTATGGCAAAAATTAGATGATCTGACGAAGAAAGCATCAGAAGAGATAGCTAAGAAGCTAGTAAGTACTGAACCGAGGGAAGAGCTGGTTTCTCTAGAGGACGTGGGGCTAGATGCTCCAAATGTCAGAAGGAGAGGGGACGTGTTGTGAAGACCTTCAACCAGTGGATTCAGAATGAGCCTAAGGAGAAATTGTGAGACATGGGTACCCCTGGGCCCCCACCGACCAGGCTCACGGCCATCCCCGACAAGTGGGTCTGGCCTACTAGAAGACCCGCCGACCTGTCAGTGGGCCCAACCGACCTAGTTGGTGACCCACACGACCTCCTGAAGACCTTCCAGAAGATTCCCCAGATGACCTCATTCGCCACGACCTCAAGACTTGACGCACAAGATAAGATCTCGGTGGATTCTGACCAAAGCAGATCGACAGGATATGGCAAGATGTGTAACGTAGATTTAGGTCTCCTGGTCGTAACCGACCAGGAGTCTGGGAACCGACCTCATCCGCTGGCCAATATAAGGCAGACGAGGCGATTCCCTTTGTATCATCATCATCTCGACCAACCCTCAAGCAATCTACACCGACAAATGGACGTAGGGTATTACTCTCCGGAGGCCCGAACCAGTATAAACTCGCCGTGTTCTCTGTGTTCCGCGCACTCGTGTGTGACCTTCGAGTTCTTAGCCTTAGACTCCTCCCCGCCGAACAACTAAACCACAGGGATTAGCACCCCCGTGGGCTGTCCAGATCTCACCATCTGACAGTTGGCGCGCCAGGTAGGGGCTGAGTCAAGGTTCCCCGTGCAACTCGATGGCTTCGATCAACGGCGTCACCTTCCCGGAGAGCATGGCGGACTTCCTCGCCAACCCTGTCGACATCTGCTTCGGCTTGATGCCGGCGACATCCACCGCTCCGGCTGCCTGCCTTGTCATCGAAGGCAACATGGTCTCCACCAACCAACAGATCGAAACAGATCTGTCAAAGAAACCCCACCCACCCACTCCTAGCGACATGATCGCTGGGATCGATCGTGTCGGGGATATGATCTCTGATACAATCAAAATCTGCGAGCACGCCAAGCGTCCTTGCCCGACTCCTTCAACCTCCAGCATGCCTCATGGCCTGCGCAATGCCGCCCACGTAGCATCACGCTGCATGAAGCGCAAGATCTAGATCGAATCTGGACTCTGCCATCAAGATCGTGGAAGCTGCAGAAATCACCTCAATGAACCCTGCCCTATCCATGAAAACCCTAAGCACACCGCACGCCAGTGCCGTGTTCTCAAGAAGTTTCGACGACCTCTTACAGCGGCTCATCGCCGCCGATTGAACCAAGAATCGTCTCCGGACCGCCTCGCGTTTCAGGTCGCTCACACAACGATCTCCCCGAATTATCCGGGAGAAGAATTCGAGACCCCAGATCGCCAGATCTTGGTCGTCTCTGCAGATGTACCACCGCAAGACGGAGAGACAAATGCGCAGCATCAAGAGCGAGAAAACGCCAACGCTGCCCGAGCTGTGCGACGACAACAAGAGATCGCGATCGCTGCCCCAGCTGCAGGCCTTCCACCGACCAACGCCGGACAGGTCAACACCAACCCCGAGCAACAAGCACTCGTGGTACCAGCAGCTCCACAGCAGCGACGCCATGACGACCCACCTCGAGCCAACGGACTATGTGCGCGAGATCTCCTCAGGGACTTCGAGCGCGACGGACATGAAGTCTACAACTCACCGCAGACCAACTTGGGAGCTGCCCTTGCTGTCCTAAACCACCTCAAAGATTCTCCAGCAATCCGGCGCCTCCAGGCCAATGTCCGTGTTGCAGCCGCTCAGATTGAAGAAAGAGGTCCCGGATACAGCAGATCCGCGGCAAGTTCCTATTCCAGAAGCAGATCGGAGCGTCCTCGACAGTGACGTCGAAGCCAAGGTCCTCTTGACCCGGTGGCCGAAGAAGAGAGAGGTGAAAAAGAAGTGATGCAGCCGGCCAATCCTGCTGCTAACGCTGCAGCCAATGCTCCAGCCAACCCAGCGGCTAATGCTCCAGCAAATGCCCCGGCTAATGCTGGCAACGCCGCCAACAATGCAGCCAACGCTGCCAACATCCAAGGGAACCCCGCCCCAAATTCAAGACGCAATGCAGGAGCTCAACCTCCTCCGGTCCAGCCTGATCGAGCAGAAGGAAGCCGGCGACACCGCATAAGAGATGAAGTCGAGATAGCTCGACGTGCAAACTACGACCGCGAGCATGGGGTACCTGACCCCCTCGACGCCAACCACCCCATCCAAGCTACAGATCTCCGGATCATGCACGATCAGGAACTCCTGCAATGTGCCTAGTACGACCAAGACAATGGCCCTCCCGACGACCTCTACGTCATCCCTGCTGATCATGCTTCATCAGCGAGTCCGGGAGCGGTCAACAATTTCCCAGCTTTCTCACGACGTCTCCGGACGATCAGAAATCCCAAAGACTTCAAGCCTTCAATTGAGAAGTACGATGGTCGCTCCGACCCGAGTATATGGCTCAAGACGTACAGTATAGCCGCGCGTGCCTCTGGAGGCAACGAAGACCACATGGTTGGGTACTTCCCTCTTGTGATGGGCAAGGCGCCACTCCTATGGCTCGACAATCTCCCAGCAGAGTGCATCACCTCCTGGGAAACTTTGTCCCGCCTATACAAGACCAATTACCAGGCGACCTACAATCGCCCTGGCTATACTCACCACCTCGCCAGAGTTCGGATGAGAAGAGACGAAACTCTCTGTGAGTACACCAACCGCTACTTCGAGAACCGCAACACCCTTGCAGGTGTCAAAGACGACGACGTCATAGCATACTACAAGAAGGGGATCACCAATATCAAGTTGTTCGAGAAGATCCACGAAGCCGACGCCAAAACCATTGGCGACCTCATGGCCTACATCGACAAATTGGTCGACACTCAAGACATAGTAATGCATGACTTCAATGGAGAGGACCACGACGACGGAGGCACCAGGTCGCCAAACGATCAGGTGAAGCCTATGTAACAGATCCACCAAGACCGTACACCTTCCTCGAAGGTGACTTCAACATGGTCATGGACGACCAGTGCCAGTTCCACCGCGATGCCAAGCATACCATGAGGGAGTGCGAATAGCTAAAGCGCGCCCTCGGGGTACCATCTACCTCTAGGAAGACCAGGAGTAACAGCAACGATGACCGCAATGGTGGCCAACACTTCGAGAATCGTAACCATCAACCTGATCGACAAGATTACCGTGATCGCAGACCCTATCCTCGCAACGACGATAGGGATCGACATGATTACCGCCGCGACTACCGCCGCGATGACAGATGCGACGACTACCGTCGTGACGACCGCGCTGATAAGCATGATAGAAGTGATCATCGTGATGATCGCCACGATGACCGTCCCGACCGGCGCGACGATAGACGTCGTCAGGATGACCATAACCGCCAAGACAACAACCGCAAGGAGCGGACACCTCCGCCACCGCCCAAGGGAGGCAACCCCAGTGGTGCATTCCAGAAGGCAACCCGCGAGATCAACTTCATTGTTGGTGGTCGCCAAGCGATCAAAAGCAACCGGCAGACTCGATCAAACGCCAGGGAGATCGGGCACGTCAACACCGAAAATCCACGACCTCTACGGTGGTCTGAATTCCCAATCACTTTCTACAGGAAAGATCATTGGGTCCACGTTCCCGACCCCGGAACCTATCCGCTGGTCGTTAACCCCATAGTTAACGGGGCCTGGTTGCCTAAGACCCTCATCGACGGAGGCAGCAACCTCAATATCATCTTCACGGAGACACTACGCAAGATGGAGTTCGACTTCTCCAAGATGTCCGCTTGCGACGAACCCTTCTATGGGGTCGTGCCCGGTAAGGCTGCATACCCCATAGGTCGTGTATGCCTGCAGGTCACCTTTGGCACGGAGGAGAACTTCATAACAGAGTACCTGACATTCGAAGTCACGGACTTCCGCTCTTCATACCACGCCATCTTCGGACGACCTATGTTGGCCAAGTTCATGGCCATACCACACCACACCTACCTCATCATGAAGATGCTGTCACCAAACAGAATCCTTTCCATCCTTGGGGACATCATGGTCTCCTACAACTACGAGAGCGCTACCGTCGAGCTCTCCAAAGATTCCGCAATCAAAGCTGATGCAACGGTCATGGTTGCTCAAGCAGCCAAGATCGATCAAACTACTCTTCAAGTACCGGAGCAGAAGCATACGAGCACAGCTTTGGACCCAAGTCCAGCTGTCAAGAAGGTTTGCCTCGGCCTGCTCGACGCATCCAAGGAAGTCGTCATCGGGGCTAACCTCGACCCCAAATAGGAACTCGCGCTCACCAGCTTCCTCAGGGACAACGCCGACATCTTTGCATAGAGACCATCCGACATGCCCGGAGTCCCTAGGGAGTTGGCTGAGCACAAACTCGAAGTCAACAAGACTGCTCGACCTATCAAGCAAAAGCTCCGGCGATTTGCAAAAGATAGAAAACAAGCTATAGAAGTTGAAGTCTGTAAGCTCTTAGCTGCAGGATTTCTTAGATAGTGCCAACACCCGGTTTGGCTCGCAAACCCGGTCCTTGTACCAAAGAAAACTGGTGGATTAAGAATGTGTATTGATTACACCGATCTTAACAAGCACTGCCCAAAGGATCCGTTCCCTCTACCTCGTATCGACCAGGTCGTGGACTCCACGGCCGACAGCGTCCTATTCTGCTTCCTCGACTGCTACTCAGGGTATCATCAGATAGCCCTACATCCCGACGACGAAGACAAGACAACGTTCATAACACCCGACGGCATCTACTGCTATAAGGTCATGACCTTTGGCCTGAAAAACGCCGGAGCAACCTACCAAAAAGCAATTCAGAAGTGCTTGAAGACCCAAATTGGGAAGAACGTCGAGGCCTACGTAGATGATGTGGTCGTCAAGACTACAGAAGAAGACAAGCTCATCGCCGACCTGACAGAAACCTTCGCCAATCTACGCGAGTTCCAATGGAAGCTCAATCCAACGAAGTGTGTCTTCGGTGTTCCTTCCGGGTTGCTCCTGGGCTTCATGGTCGGACACCGAGGCATCGAGGCCAACCCAGCAAAGATCGACGCCATACACAAGATGGCCAAGCCATCCAACAAGAAAGACATCATGAAGCTCACCGGCATGATGGCGGCTCTACGTCGTTTCATCAGCAAGCTCAACGAAAAGGGACTTCCTTTTTTCAAACTACTAAAGAAGGCTGACAAGTTCGTATGGGATGACGAAGCGCGGCAAGCGTTCGAGGCTCTCAAAGAGTCCTTGACAACACCACCAGTAATGACGCCTCCAATACCGAAGGAAACACTCTTGCTCTACATCTCTGCCACCACCAATGTGGTTAGCACGGTTCTCGTCGCTGAACGAGAAGAAGAAGGGCAGGTCTATCCTGTTCAACGACCTGTATATTACGTGAGCGAGGTCCTGGCCGATGCTAAAACACGTTACACACAACCTCAGAAGCTGCTCTATGTGCTCCTGGTCACCTCGAGAAAGCTTCGACACTACTTCCAAGCTCACAAGATCGTGGTCCCGTCTTCGTTCCCCTTGGGAGAGATCATCCGCAACCGCGACGCCAATGACCGCATCGTCAAGTGGTCGGTCGAGCTTGGAGAGTTGGAGATCGAATTTTTCCCAGACAAGCGATCAAGTCGCAGATCCTCGCAGACTTTGTGTCTGAATGGACAGAAATCCAGATGCCCCCTCCCAAGGAGCGGCCTGAACACTGGATTATGTACTTCGACGGCGCCCTCAACCTCGAAGGGTCAGGCGCAGGCATATTACTCATTTCTCCCCAGGGAGAACAGCTCAAGTACGTCCTGCAGATTCATTACAAGGCCTCCAACAATGGAGCAGAATACGAAGCCCTAATTCACAGCCTCCAAATAGCAGTGTCCCTTGGCATCATGCGACTACTAGCTTTCGGTGATTCCAAGGACGTCATCGAGCAAGTCAACAAAGAGTGGGACTGCGTCAAGGACACGATGGATGCTTACTGCACTGAGATTCGAAAGCTCGAAGGCCACTTCGAGGGAATCGAATTTCAGCACGTCCCACGCAACAACAACATCGCCGCCGACGTACTCTCCAAACTTGGCTCACGACGAGCCCTAGTTCCGGCAGGCGTATTCGTCCAAGACCTACGCAAGCCTTCAATCAAGCTCCTGGATCTTGATAATCCAGAGCAATCTTCAAACGACCAAAATCCAGCACCTCCCCGTGACGTGCTCATGACCAATAAAGAGGACGACTGGCGCAAGCCTTTCATAGACTTCATACTCAACCAACTTGTCCCAAACGACAAAACGGAGCGAGAGCGCATCACACGGCGAAGTGCTAACTATGTCGTGATTGGTTCCGACCTATACAGGAAAGCTGCCTCTACGGGCATCCTGATGAAGTGCATCCTACGATCGGAGGGTCTACAACTCTTGGCCGAAATACATAGTGGTGAGTGTGGCTGCCATGCTGCATCCACAAACTTAGTCGGTAAAGCATACCGATCTGGATTCTACTGGCCCACGGCCGTAACTGATGCAAAAGACCTCGTCAAGAGGTGCAAAGGATGCCAGTTCTTTGCCAAACAGCAGAACCTACCAGCTCAGGCTTTGCGCACTATACCCCCATCCTGGCCCTTCGCTATATGGGGTCTCGACGCAGTAGGACCATTTCGTACCGCTCCAGGCGGCTACAAACATATCCTAGTTGCTGTAGACAAATTCACTAAGTGGATTGAGGTCCGACCTGTTGCGAAAGTAACGTCGGAAGAAGCAGTCAAATTCATCGGAGACATCAAACACCGCTTCGGTGTGCCCAATAGGATCATCATAGACCTAGGCGCAGCTTTCACTGGCTCCGTCTTCTGGGACTTCTGCCAGGACAACCTCATCGACATCTACTATTCCTCGGTCGCCCACCCAAGGTGCAACGGCCAGGTCGAAAGAGCCAATGGCATGGTGCTCCAAGCACTCAAGGATCGTATCTACGACGACGCTTCCAACTACGCCACCAGATGTCTAGCCGAGCTGCCTCATGTAATCTGGGGCCTCAGGACTCAAGTCAGCTCCGCGACAGGCTTCTCCACCTTCTTTCTGGTCTACGGATCAGAATCTATACTTCCGACCGATGTCACCTTCGGAGCTCCATGAATTCAGTTCTACGAGGAAGGAGAGGCCGAGCAAACACGTCGCATCGACCTCGACAGTCTTGAAGAACAAAGACTCACTACTATCATGAGGTAAGCTCGTCACAACCAACAGCTACGTCGCTACCACGATCGCAATGTTAAGGAGACCTCCTTCAACGTTGCCGACCTCAGCCTGTGACAACCTGCCCAGGAAAATACCGTACTACCGCCTAAACCAATCCACTTTGGTCATTAAGTAGTAATAAAGTATCATCCTGTCGTTAATCGCCGGGTTAACGCCCGGTAAATCACTTATATAGCAACAAGGATCGATATATATGCATTAAAACTCACACGAAGGTGAGTCCAAGGATACAACATAAATAAACATCCGAATTTATTACAAACCATTGCTCGAGACAATAAATAAAGGTTCAGAGTTTGAAAACAGCGGAAATAAAATAAACTAGCACAACGGTAAACATCATAGGAGGCCATCTGTGATGTCATCACTTGTCGTCATCCACCCGGTCAGCAACACCTGCACAACAGTTTTAAAGCAAGGCTGAGTATACTAATACTCAGCAAGACTTAACTATTGGGTGCTAACTACATCACCAAACTCTAGACATGAAAGGCTTTTGGCCGGTGGGGTTTCTTTTGCTGAACAGCCACGAAGAGTAGGTCCTTACCTTCAATATTTTAGCACCAGTTCTAGTTGATTACCACTTCTAAGTGTGCCAACTAATTCCATCAAGAATTGTACAAGCAATTAATTCATGCAACAATGTTCACCAAGTTCCATCATTACGGGATATCGTGGCCAGTTGATTAAGCAGTCTCAGATAATGGTGAGAGGCCGACAATCGATTGATTTAAACCTTGCAAGGTAAACCTAAGCACACGGTGGGATGCCCCCGCGAGGACAACCACGAAACGGTTCCCAAAAATCCTCGGGTCGGGATAAAAGGCCACAGTCTTTGGTGCAGTCTATCCGGCATACCCCGCGAGGCACCCGGACTCACCATACACCACAGGTAGCTAGCCGTGAGACGCATCCCAAGAATAGTGACAGTTAAATACCTAGCCGTCTCATTGAGGTACTAGGCTTACCGGTCCCATTTCCGACAAGTGCTTAGTATGTTCAAAAGCTTAGCCCATGAAAGCCACTGGACCGGAGCCCAAATCCCAAGCTCTTACCACATGAGCAATCCATTTATGGAGATCTTATGATTCCAATATAAGAACCTATTCTCGCGAGTGACGAACACCACTCGACTTGTACCGGTCCTATAGCATAGCAGCTATCGGCCTAGCATACTAGTGATAGAGCATAGGTACCTAGGGATCATGCATCTAGGGTTTCAAACAACTCCTAAAACGTAAATGCACACGCATAGCACGGAACAATTGCATAATTTTTAAAAGACTGGGTGAATGATCCGGGGCTTGCCTTCACTGGCAAGGTTGGCCTTGGGCCCTTCTGGACTTGGGTCCAGGTCTTGAGCTACGTCCACGTACTGCAGCTCCTCGCCAGCTCCTTCATCTCCTTCTTCCGGCACGAGCGTATATCTACCGTTAGGGAGATCTACACGAAGATGCAAATGCAAGATTTATTCAACGATTTTTAATCTAATTAACTACGAACAATAAATGACAATCATGGGGCGCATTGGTTGGACACATTCACCTAGATAAGAAATACATTCAACATACTCTTCCAAAAAGGAACAATATGCAGCTCTTTATTAATTATTCTTTTCGATAGTGACTGTGTACATATATATGGAAATAAATTAATTTAACTTCACAAACAACAGTGGGTTGGTACATTTAGCCTTTTAAAATGATTAACATCCACCCTGGGGTGATTAGGGGTGTGGTTGGGGATTTTTTTCCCATTAAATGCCTATTAAGCCTTAATTGCTCCTATAGCTTTTATTCATAATTTAATTAATTAAAATTCAGTGGAAGTGTGCATCAGGCACTAATCACCTATAACAGGCCACTAAACACACATATACACTTAGGATAGCTAGGAAATTAATTATTTTGAAAATAACAAAAGCTAGCAAGTAAAACAAGGTAAATGCATACAAAAATACAAACTCATCAAAATGATCCTAACTTTCTCCCACATGTTATATGGTCCAAAACTAATCTAGGGATGCAGCATATACACCTAGAACTACTATGAATCTTGAGTTATGTATTTTCAAAGAAAATCAAGCATATTTCCAGAATAAATATTTATGATAATCATAAAATTGTGATTAATTCACCAGAGGTATATTTTGGTATAACAAGGCAACATGCAGAAGTTGGGCACAAAAACATAACTATTTTTGGCTACAAAAATCATTTGGACAGATTCTGCATAAATAAAAAACAATTTATATAAAAAGATTTACAAAATAACTTTGTGAAATTTTTGGCACAGGAACTAGTCATAACATCACACACAACATATCCAAAAATTGGATGCAGGGGACTTTTGGATTTTGAGATATTGCAGATCTAGTTTTTTCACATTCCTATGTTTCATGCTAAAAATATCAAGAACCAAGCTATGCGAGTATAACCAAAGTTGTAGTACTCTTCACCACGAGTCCAACAAAATTTAGTTAGCAATTTTCTAAATTTTCTACAAATTTCTACGCATTTTACAAGATTCAGCCAAAGGTCAAACACTATTTAAGAACCATCTTTCACAGGGGTCCCTGGAAGTTTGTGCAGATTCACAACCATACCCTTACTTCACACAAAACACCCCAAAAAAATCACAGACCTTGCAATGTCGTCCTCGGGCACCGGCCGGCGGCGGTCCGGCCAAATTCCGGCGAACCGGCGGCCGGGACCGCCGAGCGCGGGCGGAGGACCGGAGGGGTTTGGTGGCTCGATTTCGGTCGGAGTTCGAAGTGGTGGGGGCGCGGTGGGGTTGCACGGCGGCGGCGACCGGTGCTAGCCGCGGTGCCCCCCTGTTCCGGCGAGGTCGCGGCCGGGGCAAGGAATGGGCGGCTCGGGAAGCTATTGTGGATACAAGGGGAGGTGGAGGAGGGCTCGGTTGGGCTTGCGGCCGGTCGGAACTTGGAGCTCGCCGCAGCAGCCTTTAATGGCGCCGACGGGTGGCTCGGGCCGTGGACAGCAGGTGCGCGAGGAGCTCGCCTTGTGGCGCCTCCTTTATAGTGGCTCGATGCCCACCTTGCTGCGTTGAGTGGAGAATAGGAGGGTCGGCCACGGGCAGGACCCGGACGGCGCGCGGGCGGCAAAGACGGACGGACGGAGCGCCCGCGCGTGCGAGCGCGACACGCGGAAGCGCGGACCTCCCGCGGCCCTCGGCGTGCGTGCCCGTCTCGGGAAGGCGCGTTGCCTAGGGGAAAGGGCGGCCTCGGGCGCGCGCGGCGCGCACGGGGGCGCGGGCCGGCGAGACGGCGCGCGCGCGGGTGCGCCTGGCTGGCTCGACGTCGCGGCGAGGCTGGAGCTCGGCCGAAAATATTCCGACTAGGCAACTTTGAGCGTCGTTTTCTCCCAAAATTTGAACAGAAGTGCACAAGGTGATGAATAGGAAAGTTGTAGATCTCACTGCCCTCTACATCTTTTACAAAGGTTGTACGGTGTTTTTCTCAACGGATTTTGCATAAACTGCAGCCAAACTTTGAATGTCGCTCTGTTTCGGTACACAAGAGCTGCTGGCGGTTGACCACGTTTTTCGCCAATTTCCACTCAAAATTTGAAATGCCAATCTACATGAAAGTTGTGTTCCTCGACAAACTGGACAACTTTCATATTGGTAGATTTTGAAGTGCTTAGGTGAATTTTGGAGAACGCGGCAAAAGTTCCGGAGGACGTTCGTCGACA
The DNA here is from genome assembly GCA_947561735.1 of Cenchrus americanus. NCBI lineage: Eukaryota > Viridiplantae > Streptophyta > Magnoliopsida > Poales > Poaceae > Cenchrus > Cenchrus americanus. Next base: position 180,889,283 of record OX387239.1, on the reverse strand, counting down.
TTAGGGTTCCAGTAGGGTTTGACCGTGTCTTTGACCAAGGGTTGACCACCAAGGTGTGTTGACTTGGTCAAGGGGTCAATAGAGGTTGTCGGCTCGATTTTCGAGGTGATGGCCCAGGTTGACCTAGGTTTGACCAATGTCAGCCGGTTAGACTCGGCTGATTCGGTCATTAGCGTTAATGTCGCTAATTAAAAACCTGGGGCGTCACAACCTACCCCCCTTAAGAAGAATCTCGTCCCGAGATTCAAAATTCCAAGGACAAGATAGGGAAACAGTGAAGCGGTCCTCTCAGATTTTTCTGAAATTACTCTGAGGGAGCAAACACGATGGGATTATTGGGCAAAGAGTATAACCACCATCGGATCAAGATTAGACCGTAAGAGTAGTTGAAGGCGACAAGTAATGGAAAGCTTTTGCACGGCGTTTACTTGCGGATGCAAGCGGAAAGTATGGAGAGATAAATTGGTGTAGGATCTTCCGAATGATCTTGCTCACATATTATTTAGATTGCAACCTTAGGTGGCATTGTTTCGTGCCACTATGGTGCAATGCTTTTCAACATTGGTGTGATACACATGTTTATGGAGACACGATGCATATTCTCATGTAGTATGGTGCTTATGATGCATATTAGCATGTCTCGGTTACCCACAAAATGAGTTAGTGATTGGGAGGACAATCACAGGTTGAGAAGGAGTATTTGTGGCGAGTCGCATTCTCACAACCATGATACCTAGCGCGCACCTAGTGACAGTCATGTGGCTGCAGCGCACGTGATGCCCTAGGTTCCGTCGCAGCACCTTTGGTTATGGGACAACAACATCACCAAACATAAGAGAGATAAGCATGAGTAGGGAAGTTTCCATGCGAATGCACGTTAGTTCACCCAAGGTTCCCAAACACACATGCTATGCAAAGGCATGCTCAAGAAGGGGCATAAGTATTCATTTATTTATTTTTCAAAAGGTTGTGAGCAAGACCATGAGGAATAAGCTCATGATTGAAAGTTCAAAGTAACCATGACAAGGATATTAATACCAAGAATAACTTAGTGCTTCAACATGTTTAAGGACAAAAGGGTTGGAGGTAAATACAAGTCGATGGAGATAACATGTTGATAGGAGAATCACCATTGAAGATTGAATTCTAAGATCAAGACATTCCCACTGACATGGTAGCATAGCAAAAGTTCTTTTCTCATGTTGGGCAATGCTGGGTAGTCATGTGTACAAAGGCATAGTTGTATGTTAGAACTCGAAGCGAGTACACATACATGATGACGTAAAGTTCTGGTAGTTTGCGAACAAAAATTCATAACTTAAACCCAGAGCTCCAAAAATTTCCAATTCCGCGGCAACTTAGCAAGATTAGGAGGCACCTTTTTGGTACTCAAGGTTGAGCTAGATCAAAAGGAAACAAGGTGGAAGGATGCAATGGCTAGATTCGCTTAGAAAGGTGTAAGCCAAGCCGAAAGAAGCTGTGATCGAAATTTACGAACGAAAGCTAGACTAGCAAGGAGCAACTTGTCTTTAGCACACCGGTTTAATTAATTCCTAGCACGCGGTACAACCCAAAACGAACAAGCTTTTCCAAAATTTTGGCAGCATAACACCTCTGCACAACAGATACCGATTTTCACAAAAAGCACACACTAGCAACATCTTCCTTAGAGAGCATACGGAAATTCTATTTTTGGGTCCAGATTAGTTGTTTCGATTTTTAATATGCATGCAGGACGTCCTATTCGACCTCACGTGGCATTCAAGCCAAAATCGAAGTTAGTGCCGGTGGCAAGGCTTTTACTCGTCTCTCCCTATAATATCTAGTCGAGAGCTATACGGTACTCGCCTAGCGATTAACGAAGTGTTGTTATGTACCTGCAGAAACGAACCTTTCGTTCCAGCACGTCACGAAAGCGTCCCCATACATTACCGTTCACTATAGAAACGGTATCCATGCGTTAAGCCGCTGCATGGACAGTGTCCCACCTCGGACACCCTCCGTTTGAATGGAGTGTATCCTTGCCTCGCATACTCGACATGCGGAACGCTCACATATGAAACACGTGGCGACACACAACTTACAACCAGACCCGAAGATGGGATCCGTGGAATGGATCACTCCATCGACCCTCGCAATTCCCGTGATGCGGCACAACACACATATAAAACACGTGGCTCATCTAGTTTGGTTGTGCAAGAAAGTAAGTCTGACATAAAGTAATGTGCTGGGAGTTAGCAAAATAAACCATAGGTTAGTAAGCCACCTGGAAGAACCCAAAATTCCCTCTAGGGCCTCTCGGTCTAGTGCATCCTTAACGAACCAACGTATTTTGGAAAACCAAACAATCTTGGCCAATTTTATTCAAAAACCAGTGATTAGGGTTATTAATTAATCTCTGGTGCATATAATTGCTCTGATGCTAACTGTGACAACCCGCCCAGGAAAATACCGTACTACCGCCTAAACCAATCCACTTTGGTCATTAAGCAGTAATAAAGTATCATCCTGTCGTTAGTCGCCGGGTTAACGCCTAGTAAATCACTTATATAGCAACAAGGATAGATATATATGCATTAAAACTCACACGAAGGTGAGTCCAGATATACAACATAAATAAACATCCGAATTTATTACAAACCATTGCTCGAGACAATAAATAAAGGTTCAGAGTTTGAAAACAGCGGAAATAAAATAAACTAGCGCAATAGTAAACATCACAGGAGGCCATCCGTGATGTCATCACTTGTCATCATCCACCCGGTCAGCAACACCTGCACAACAGTTTTAAAGCAAGGCTGAGTATACTAATACTCAGCAAGACTTAACCGTCAGGTGCTAACTACGTCACCAAACTCTAAACATGAAAGGCTTTTGGCCGGTGGGGTTTCTTTTGCTGAACAACCACGAAGAGTAGGTCCTTACCTTCAATATTTTAGCACCAGTTCTAGTTGATTACCACTTCTAAGTGTGCCAACTAATTCCATCAAGAATTAGACAAGCAATTAATTCATGCAACAATGTTCACCAAGTTCCATCATTACAGGATATCGTGGCCAGTTGATTATGCAGTCTCAGATAATGGTGAGAGGCCGACAATCGATTGATTTAAACCTTGCAAGGTAAACCTAAGCACACGGTGGGATGCCCCCGCGAGGACAACCACCAAACAGTTCCCAAAAATCCTCGGGTCGGGATAAAAGGCCACAGTCTTTGGTGCAGGCTATCCGACATACCCTGCGAGGCATCCGGACTCACCATACACCACCGGTAGCTAGCCGTGAGACGCATCCCAAGAGTAGTGATAGTTAAATCCCTAGCCGTCTCATTAAGGTACTAGGCTTACTGGTCCCATTCCCGACAAGTGCTTAGTACGTTCAAAAACTTAGCCCACGAAAGCCACTGGACCGGAGCCCAAATCTCATGCTCTTACCACATGAGCAATCCATCTATGGAGATCTTATTATTCCAATATAAGAACTTATTCTCGCGAGTGACGAACACCACTCGACTTGTACCGGTCCTATAGCATAGCAGCTATCGACCTAGCATACTAGTGATAGAGCATAGGTACCTAGGGATCATGCATCTAGGGTTTCAAACAACTCATGAAACGTAAATGCACAGGCATAGCACGGAACAATTGCATAATTTTTAAAAGACTGGGTGAATGATCTGGGGCTTGCCTTCACTGGCAAGGTTGGCCTTGGGCCCTTCTGGACTTGGGTCCAGGTCTTGAGCTACGTCCACGTCACGCATGCTCTCCTCGCCAGCCTCCTTCATCTCCTTCTTCCGGCACGAGCGTATATCTACCGTTAGGGAGATCTACACGAAGATGCAAATGCAAGATTTATTCAACGATTTTTAATCTAATTAACTACGAACAATAAATGACAATCATGGGGCGCATTGGTTGGACACATTCACCTAGATAAGAAATACATTCAACATACTATTCCAAAAAGGAACAATATGCAGCTCTTTATTAATTATTCTTTTCGATAGTGACTGTGTACATATATATGGAAATAAATTAATTTAACTTCACAAACAACAGTGGGTTGGTACATTTAGCCTTTTAAAATGATTAACATCCACCCTGGGGTGATTAGGGGTGTGGTTGGGGATTTTTCCCATTAAATGACTATTAAGCCTTAATTGCTCCCATAGCTTTTATTCATAATTTAATTAATTAAAATTCAGTGGAAGTTTGCATCATGCACTAATCACCTATAACAAGCCACTGAACACACATATACGCTTAGGATAGCTAGGAAATTAATTATTTTGAAAATAACAAAAGCTAGCAAGTAAAACAAGTAAATGCACACAAAAATAAAAACTCGTCAAAATGATCCTAACTTTCTCCCACATATTATATGGTCCAAAACTAATATAGGGATGCAGCATATACACCTAGAACTATTATGAATCTTGAGTTATGTATTTTCAAAGAAAATCAAGCATATTTCCAGAATAAATATTTCTGATAACCATAAGATTGCTATTAATTCACCAGAGGTATATTTTGGTATAACAAGGCAACTTGCAGAAGTTGGGCACAAAAACATAATTATTTTTGGCTACAAAAATCATTTGGACAGATTCAGCATAAATAGAAAACAATTTATATAAAAAGATTTACAACATAACTTTGTGCAATTTTTGGCACAGGAACTAGTCATAACATGACACACAACATATCCAAAAATTGGATACAGGGGAATTATGGATTTTGAGATATTGCAGATCTAGGTTTTTCACATTCCTATTTTTCATGCTAAAAATATCAAGAATCAGGCTATGCGAGTATTTAGTTTGCAATTTTCTGAATTTTCTACAAATTTCTACGCATTTTACAAGATTCAGCCAAAGGTCAAACACTATTTAAGAACCATCTTTCACAGGGGTCCCTGGAAGTTTCTGCAGATTCACAATCATACCCTTACTTCACACAAAACACCCCAGAAAAATCACAGACCTTGCAATGTCGTCCCCGGGCACCGGCCGCCGGCGGTCCGGCCAAATTCCGGCGAACGGGCGGCCGGGACCGGCCGGCGCGGGCGGAGGAGGACCAAAGGGGTCCGGTGGCTCGATTTCGGCCGGAGTTCGAAGTGGTGGGGGCGCGGGCGGGGTTGCACGGCGGCGGTGACCGGTGCTAGCCACGGTGCCCCCCTGTTCCGGTGAGGTCGCGGCCGGGACAAGGAATGGGCGGATCGGGAAGCTATTGCAGATGCAAGGGGAGGTGGAGGAGGGCTCGGTTGGGCTTGCGGCCGGCCGGAACCCGGAGCTCTCCGCGGCAGCCTCTAATGGCGCCGGCGGGCGGCTCGGCCGTGGACGGCGGTGCGCGCGAGGAGCTCGCCTTGTGACGCCTCCTTTATAGAGGCTCGGTGCCCACCTTGCTGCGCCGAGTGGAGAATAGTAGGGCCGGCCACGGGCACGACTCGGGCGGCGCGCGGGCAAAGACGGACGGACAGAGCGCGCCGCGCGTACGAGCGCGACACGTGGCGGCGCGAACTCCCGCGGCCCTCGGCGTGCGTGCCCGTCTCGGGAAGGCGCGTTTCCTAGAAGAAAGGGAGGCCTCGGGCGGTGCGGCGCGCACGGGGGGCGCGGCCGGCGGACGGCGCGGCGCGGGTGCTCCTGGCTGGCGCAACGTCGCGGCGAGGCTGGAGCTCGGCCGAAAATATTCCGACTAGGCAACTTTGAGCGTCGTTTTCTCCCAAAATTTGAACAGAAGTGCACAAGGTGATGAATAGGAAAGTTGTAGATCTCACTACCCTCTACAACTTTTACAAAGGTCATACGGTGTTTTTCTCAACGGATTTTGCATAAACTGTAGCCAAACTTTGAATGTCGCTCTATTTCAGTAAACAGGAGCTGCTGACGGTTGACCACGTTTTTCGCCAATTTCCACTTTGAAATGTCAATCTACATGAAAGTTATGTTCCTCGACAAACTGGACAACTTTCATATTGGTAGATTTTGAAGTGTTTAGGTGAATTTTGGAGAATGCGGCAAAAGTTCCGGAGGACGTTCGTCGACATTAGGGTTCTAGTAGGGTTTGACCGTGTCTTTGACCAAGGGTTGACCACCATGGTGTGTTGACTTGGTCAAGGGGTCAATAGGGGTCGTCGGCTCGGTTTTCGAGGTGATGGCCCAGGTTAACCTAGGTTTGACCAATGTGAGCCGGTTTGACTCGGCTGATTCGATCATTAGCGTTAATGTCGCTAATTAAAAACCTGTGGCGTCACACGTCCTCAGACGCATTCAAAAGACTGACGACATTTTCAAGCTCGCTGCCCCATGGGAGGGACCCTTCATTGTCACGGAAGTAATCAGCCCGTCGACCTATCGGCTACAGTGGGGTGACGGGCAAGGGGTGCCCAACCCCTGGAACGTGGAGCATCTACGACGATTCTATCCGTAGATTAGTTTCTTTTCAAAAGCTATGTATTTTCCCTTTTGTATTCCTCTTTTTCAGATTAAATAAAACGTATTTCAAGCAGTCCTCTGCTATAAGTCGAGCACTACCTCCTCCTTCCTCACACCATAACCCCCCCTCGACATGCTCGGGGGCTTGGCTAAAGCCAACACCTGGTCGCACGACCTGGGGGCGGGGTCCTAACTTTTTTCTGTCCTTTCCCCTCGACATGCTCGGGGGCTTGGCTAAAGCCAACCTAAAGGCCGCACGACCTAAGGGCACCAGCCTTAACAAGTATGAAGCCTACTGACGCCTCGAGTAATGCTTGACAAGAAAGGTCGCCAGACCTGAGCTCTAGGCTCCTCCCTCGTGCACCGACCCCTCGTAAGCCTCCACACTGATCTGAAGAGGTCGGTAAGCCAGCCTCTCCGTGAGTAGTGGTTAGCGAGTCAAGAAATCAGAGTATCGTCACCTACAACATCAACCAGAACTCGTGCAGGCAAAAGGCAAGTACTTCGTCACAGGCCTATTCACAATTTTTTTAGACAAGAGAGGAGGGGGAGGTACAACTCCTAGCTACTACCGGCCGCTGCCATCGCCACCTTCGCCACCGGCTTCGTCGTCACCCTCAAAGTCGATGCTCTCAGCCACCTCGGTGGCGGCTTCACCAACTTCAAGCTCCAGGGCGTGAAGGTCCTTCGTGGTGTCAGCACCGCCCTTGATCTTGGTCATGTCGACCTCCGGATTGTGGGACTTGACTCTCATCAACGCATCGGTCGCAGCCGCCAAGCCGGTTGCCCTCAACAAGGTCAACAGCCTGTTAGGAACATCTACCAGGCGATCAACGATGGACTGCTGCTGGCCTCCTTCCTCAGGAACTGGTATGCAAGACATTGCATAATTGGCAGCACCCTTGAGGTCGCTCAGCTCCACCTCATACCCTGCAATGGTGATTTGGTCACTCTCCAATGACTTCAAAACAACCTCAAACTCGACTTCAAGGGCCCGGCGAGCTGCGGCCTCATAAGCCAGCTTTTGAGATACGACGTACTCACTCTCGGTGGCCTCTTTCATCGCCCGTTTGAGTTCCAGGCCCCCAGCCTTGATCTCCCGGACCTTGCCCTCCGGGCCATGAATCTTGCTCCTGGAGGTCGCTAGAGAATTCTTCAGCTCTTCCTCGCAGTTACAGAAATCTGCACACACAACAGTTAGCTCATGGCTAGTGATCTCGCGTTCAAAAAGGACGAAGACTAAAAAACTTACTAGTAGCCGCTGTGTTGAACTGCACGGTGGCCTCCACGGCCTTGCGCCTTTCCTCAGCAAGCTTGTCCTCGAGCCTCTTTTTGTCGGCGGTCGCGGCCTCACGTACTTCCTTGAGCTCTCGCTCAAGGTTGATGACACGTTGTTCTTTCTCCTCTGCATGCCGCAGCTGGTCGGCCCGGCCCTTGGCCCTCTCCGCTAGTGACTATTTCAAAATCACAAGGTCGTCAGCGATACTTCACGAGCAAAATAATCAAACAATAATAGTACATCACAAGCAACTCACAATGAGCGCATTGTTGATGGCGACGATGCTGGTCTGCAAAGCCCGCATGTCCTCATTGTCCTCGAACCAATCATCCTGCAAAGGGGTGTGATCCCAATTAATTGATCGACGAGGCAACCGCAGGCTTGAAGTTGAAGATGGAGGTACCTGTGCGCTGGATACTCCTGGACCTCCCGGCGCCAGGTCGATCTGAGGCTGGTCCTCGGCCACGTCCCTCGCACCATCAGGTACAGCCTTGATAGGGTCAACATCTACGACTGTTGGGGAGGTCGTCGCCCTGACCCCCCCAGCTGAGGTCTCAGCACCCTCAGCAGCGTGCAAGGAAGAACTCGCCCTTGTGTCAGCCACGGGCGGTGAAGTCGTCGCCCCCTCCGCCACCCCCTGTGTCGGGGTAGCGGTCCGGGCATCATCCACAAGAGCCTCGCCCATGACCTGTGGCTCGGACGACCTCGTGCGGGAGGGCGACGATGGCGCAACCGACACCTCTTGTGGCCCTGCCGCCGACCTGCATAGAACAAGTTATACTTTAAAATCCTGTTCAAAAGTGTAAAGATCGCATCAGCTCCTAAGTCCATACCTCGACGCCACCGGAAGCCAAGCTTTTGGCCAAAACACCCGGGGCTTAATAGCCACAGGTATCTTCGCCCGTGTTGCCGCAGCACTGCGCTGCGCCTCCAAGCCACATCGGAGGGCCTCCTCCGACGTCTTCTGTACCAGCTCCCGCTGCCTCTTGGCAACAGGACTCTCAGGCCTCTCCGTTGCCTGGTCTTCAGGGACCGACAGCTCTTAGATGGCCTCATCCTTCTCCTTCTCCTTCTCCTGCTCCTTCTCCCCCTCCTCATCCTCTAACCCGACCTCACGAGAGCGAGGCGTCGGGATCGTTGGTGTCGCGATGGCCGGAGGGGAGGCTTCCCTCCACTTCCTCTTCTTCTTCTTCTGCTCTGCGGCCTTCACCACAGAGATAGCAGTAGCGACGACCGAAGCAAACTTCTTCGCCACCGTCGACCTGGTCTTGCACCGGGACTTCGCGGCGCCGATGACTGGATCCGCCCCAGCCTCCGCATCAGCGACGAGTCCGACTCATAATTCTCCAGTAGACGACCTGCTGGAGGCTTATATTTGTCCGACCTCAGCTTCCGGCGCTGTATCTCCCCCTCCGGGAGAGGCACTGGGCGCCACATCTGGAGCTCGCACACCTGCAAAATAGATAACGTAAATGTTGTACGACCTAAAAGAATCAAGAAGGCTAAGCGCAACGACCTAAAGATAGATCTCAGGATCTTACCGGGTCAGCCGACCTCTTCAATGAGTGTGCCCTCGGGCACTTCTTCACCTTGACCTTCCCAGAGTATATCTGGGAAACTCTAGCCACCATCTCCTCCTTGGAGACCTTGCGGTTCACCTCACGTGTGGGATCCGACTGCCCACAGTACTCATACGCCGGGTGGACCCGATCCTTGATCGGTTGGATCATCCGCCGGCAGAACGACCTGGCCACCGCCGCTCCTGTCACCCCTCGGCTCTTCATGTCGCTGACCAACTCCAGCACCCCTTGTAGGTCCTCGAGTTTGCGGGTGGACAATCCCAGATCCCACTCGCTAATCTTCACTGGCTTATGGCCAGTCCGCAGCGGCAGCCCCGGGATCTGATCCGCAATATAAAACCACTTCGACCTCCACCCGACGGTGTTGTCAGGGAGGTCGGTGTCTATCCACTCAGCCTTGAGGCCTGACCTCAAGTTGAACATCACAGTCCCCACTGGCCCCGACCTCTTGCCAGTGCTCTTAACAGAGAAGAAATGCCTCCACAACCCGAAGTGAGGCGGTATCCCCAGATACGCCTCACATAAATGAATAAAAGTCGACACTACAGTAATGGAGTTAGGAATGAGGTGTACCAACTCCAATCTGTAGTAGTACAGAAGGCAGTGGAAGAAATCCCCCGCGGGGAGGTTGAAGTCGCGCTCGAAGAAGGAACTGAAGACGACTTGCTCCTTGACGTCCTCGCTCGAGAAATCTTCCCCAGCGGCGGCCCTCCACTCCACCTCCGTCTTTGGCCGGAGCAGCCCCCGGTCCACCAGTGCCTGGATCTTAGCCTCGGTCATCGTCGACCGGACCCACGCCGCCTGGGGGTCCGGGATGCAAGCCGCCTCCGTCACCATCTCACTGCTAGGGTTCGCGGTGGATCTAATGTGGCAGAGTGTCTTAATGCGCATGTGCTGGAGGAGCACGGCGGGGAGCGACGGCGCTAGCACACGAGCCTAGCCGGAGGAGGAGGATGGGCGCGTGGGCGCGGGAGAAAGGCGGCCGCAAGGTCGCTGTAGCACAAAGGAAGGCGAGAGCGACGGGAGCGAGGGCGACGGGAGCAAGAAGATGAAGAGAATGGGGTCAAACCCGCCACGGCTCACTCTATTTATAGCGGGGTCCACTCAATCTATCCGTTGCGGCTTCTTGCTCCGTACAAAACGCCCCCAACGACTTTATTCCGAGAAGTCAGCGAGAAGATCAAGGCAGATTTTTCGCCAACAGACCAAGCGCCACGACCTAAACCCGAATTTAGGTCGTCGGCCAAACAAGAAGACTACATCAGGTCGTCCTGACGGCAAACACGATTTGCAAGCCCCCACATCATATAAAATTAGGTCTTTGGCGAATCATTTTGCCAAATGACCAAATACATGATAGAAGAGAGCGAACATTACATAGACCACCTAAAGTTACAAGCCATCTACGACCTCACTGGATCTAGAATCCAAGGGGGCGTATGGGCCTACAGCCTTATCAGATCCAGAACCTCAAGTAAAAGCCACCAACGACCTTACTGGATTCTAAAATCCGAAGGTACACAAGTCGCCTGCGACCTCATTAGGTCCAGAACCCGGCACAAAAGATAAACATACCACAAGGTCTGAAGCACCCGGAGAGGTCACCACGACCTACTCCGCCGAAGCAGAGCACGTCGCGAGACTTCTCCTAGCATCAGGACCTTGATGACGGACGAGTGGGAGACAACTTCAGGACAGCACGCAATCTAAGGCATGCTCGGCTCCAACTATTGGAATGGAGACACGAGCTTGCTCTTCGGTGCGGAGCGCCAAGCTCCGGTGAAATCCCGGTGCTCACCAGAGACGTCCCGATATAGCCCCAGCTCGAATGGCAGCGCCTCCAAACTCTGCCTGGTACCACGCAGAGGCTAGCTCCACCAGATAGAGATGTGGCCTGCACTTCGCGAGAATTCTCCTGGCTTCAAGCATCTACAAGAATACACATGCACACTCTGGTGGACGGCCGCATGCCCATGGCATGGCCAAAGAACTACCCTGCGGCTTCATAGCTCAACAATGCTCCGTGCTTGCCTCCATCAGCTTCACGATGCTATTTATAGCCGACGCCACGCCTTGGGCAGCTGGCGACTTAATGACACTGTCTCCACGTGACGGAGGGACCTGCAGCCTGCACATCATTAAAGGCGACGACGTTAATTTCCCTGACTCACGACGCCTTTGTCGTTTGCGCATCAATGATGCCTGAGCCCTACCGCAGAGGTCACATGGCTACAGTAACTTCTCGATCAGTGGGCAGTTTGTCATTTTCTGGGTGGCAAGAGCATCTCCGACCACTGTTGACCCGTGACCCTGCAGTCTACGCTACAAGACAAAACCTGACCTCGTGTCAGAGGGCTCCGCGCCTACATTAACCCGCGTTTTGACGACAACTTCACGACCTTCCTCTATGACCTGATGAATGTTATTTGCACCCGCTAGGCTTTGCGTCCTGGTGCACCCGCTATGGCTCTGCATGTAAACAGACCTATTTCAATCAGCCTATATTTCTGTCTCCTGAGCAGAATGGTCGTAGGTTCGATTGAAGACCTTCCGAGGTAGGCGTGCCTTGCTGCTCTGCCAGATCCTTCTGGGCGTCTGGAGATGAATAGTGCCACGAAGACCAGAAGCGTTCAAGGAGATCTACAATTTTCGTCGGACCTCCGTGGTCGGTGTGCCTATTGCTAAGGTCGCCGACACCTTAGTATCACGGCCCCGCTGGGTGGCCAGCAGCTATGTTGGTCATCTGGACACCAAAATGACCTCCTCGAGGTCGGCGTGCCTTAATACTTAGGTCGTGCAATACCTTGGTATGTATATGGCTTCGCCAACCTAGTTGGGCGCCCCGAACGTGTGACCTTCTGAGGTTGGTGTGCTCTAGCAGCCCTGCCAGCCTGCTTTGGACACCAATGATTTTACGTCGGGAATGAAGGCCTCTCTATGGGGTGCGCGCCTGATGGCCCTGCCAAGAACTTCTAGGTGCCTGGGCGCTTATGCTTTTGAGACCTCCCTGAGGTCGGCATGCCTCGAGTGGTTCTGCCAGACTCTTTGCAGCTATGCAAAGATATCTGGGTGTCTCTACACTCCATACGCTCAAGATCAATGGATTTTTGGCTTCAGCGTCAATTAAACCAAGACATCACAACTTCAACTACAACATCACCAATGATTTCTTCATCCGACGTACCTTTCAAGACCTTGCCGGGTATCCTCGGATACTGGGTATTGTTGGTTTGAGGCCTCTTTGAGGTCGGCACGCCTACAATGCCTCCCTGAGGTTGGCCCTGCCAAACTCCTTGCAGCTATGCTAGGAGATCTCGGTGTCTCTTTACTTCGTTCGATCAAGATCATGACTCAGTTTTCTTCTCTTTTTGGAGCATCAAACCAGCCACGCTGTCTGCTTCAATGCTCGGGGACTACTCTACGAGTGCGTCTTCGACGCCCTCTCGTTTTCCTCGTCGTACCGACCTGTTGGGAAACCTTTTTCTCATCACATCGTTACTCGATCTGCTTTTTCTCTTCTTCTTTTTTGGACCATCATACCGGCCATCCTGCCCGTCATGATGTTCGGATACTACTCATGAGTGCATCTTCGATGCCCTCTGAATTTCTTCATCGTCGTTTCAATCTATTGGAAGTCTGCTTCCTATAGGTTGTCACTTGACCTCTCTTCGTTCGGCAAGACATAAACAGTTCGGCTGCTATGCTGATTTGTTTCTTTTCTTTCTGGACCGACGTGCATGCTATTTGACCTGTCGATAGCTCTACGACTTCGTCATGACCTTTCTAAGGTCGCTGCGCATACACCTCGCTCGGGGGCTTGTGAGACATGGGTACCCCTGGGTCCCCACCGACCAGGCTCACGGCCGTCCCCGACAAGTGGGTCCGGCCTACTAGAAGACCCGCCGACCTGTCAGTGGGCCCAACTGACCTAGTTGGTGACCCACACAACCTCCTGAAGACCTTCCATAAGATTCCCCAGACGACCTCATTCGCCACGACCTCAAGGCTTGATGCACAAGATAAGATCTCGGTGGATTATGACCAAAGCAGATCGACAGGATATGGCAAGATGTGTAACGTAGATTTAGGTCTCCTGGTTGTAACCGACCAGGAGTCTGGGAACCGACCTCATCCGCTGGCCAATATAAGGCGGACGAGGCGATCCCCTTTGTATCATCATCATCTCGACCAACCCTCAAGCAATCAACACTGACAACGACAACTGGACGTAGGGTATTACTCTCCGGAGGCCTGAACCAGTATAAACTCGCCATGTTCTCTGTGTTCCGCGTACTTGTGTGCGACCTTCGAGTTCTTAGCCTTAGACTCCTCCCCGCCGAACAACTAAACCACAGGGATTAACACCCCTGTGGGCTGTCCAGATCTCACCATCTGACAGAAATGATGTCTCCTGTTTGATAAGGGATGTGTGAGGCATGAGATAATGACAACGAATTTTGCTGACGTCTACAACGTTATTTCGCGTGGTGCCAGAGCTCAACCTCTTGTTGGTATCATTGAGTTCTTCTTGTACCGCACAATGAAGTACTTTCTTGACCGTGCTAATGCAGCACATGCAACAAATGCAGGATTGTCAGAAGGTGTATTCAACATGGATGATTGAGTACTTGAACAAAAAACATAAGGCTGCTCTTGCTCACAGAGCTTACCCACAACCTCTACGTCGTGATCCGGGCGAGGAAGTGCAGTGGAAATATAAGGTAAGTTGCCAGTCCAAATCACAAAAAGCAAATGGTGAAATAACAATAAAAAACAGTTACTGCGAATCAGACATGCTCATGCTCTTGCCAGAAGCCACTGCTGCTACACTACCCCTGCTCACATGTGATCGATGCATGCCTTGCAACAAAGAATAAGCATTGGGGTCGCTACGTGCCTAAATACTTTCTGAAGCGAACCATTCTAGACACTTGGAACCACACTATTGAGGGTTACCTGCATCTTGGAACTTTCACTCAAGACCCCAAAGACAGTGTGTTATACATACCAAATCCAGATCCAACCATGTGTCAAGGTGTCAGTCGACGCAGGAAGAAGATGATTAGGAACAACATGGATGAGGATATGCTCTAAGCGCAACAATCCAGGACACTCCTACAAGAAATACACTGAAGCATCTTACTTTTCCACTGCCACTTCTACACCACCTTCAGTTAGTGCACGTGGACGTCGTTCAAGTCGCTACAACGAAGGAATGCAGTGACCGTACTTGTTTGTGCTACCATGTTGTAATATTTAAAATACTTATGCATGTTATCATCTTGTAATATTTGAACAATTTTATCTGGCAAGGTCTTGTAATATTTGAACTTATGCATGTTATCGTGTTGTAATAATTGAACTACCTTTTCATTTGCTTATTGTTTTATTCTTGCCGTCAAATTTCTTATCATATCCTGTTATGTTTTGTTCTCTAATTTCAAATGAAACATGTAATGAATTATCATATTTCTCATATTTTTTAGGCTTTCAATGGCTTCTCCAGATCCGACATCTACCAACGACGAGGACGGGCCGGTGACCGGACCAATGGTGGTGAAGACGAACACCGTCTGTGAGGACGAGTACTGCTGTTGTCCGTGCCACGAAAAGGAGGATAACACTCCACTAGCAACTCCACACCCGTCGGGGTACTGCATGCTCTCCCAGCACTTCGGCGGGTCTATGATGTCCGGGTTCTCCGGGTGCTATTCGTACAACTAGACTACAATTGTTGTAACATTTATCTAAATTCCCTAAGCCACGTTAGGACTAGCAGCAACGACACAAAGTTAGGGTAATTGTGTCGCACGTGCCATTGCAAATGTTGTAATCGTCTATCTAAATTCGTCCTTAAGTATTAATGGTTCGTCGTTTTATCAATGCTTCAAAAATTGAAATTTACATTAAAAAATCCTACCGCCGCAGCGCACGGCGGTAGGTCCATACATACCGCCGTGGCCTGCAGCGTTATCTGGGGGCCACGTTGCCGCCTGGCGGTAGGCTCCTACCGCCGTGGCCCATGGCAGGGACCTAACGTCGTGGCCCGCGGCGGTAAGACCTACGGGCCCACTGCTGGCGGCTCCTACCGCCGTGGGCCACGACGTATGTCCCTGATGCCGTGGGCCACGACGGCAGATGTATAGTTTTGCAAAATTTCGGGCGGACCATATATTTTTGCAAAATCGAGATAGAAAAATATAAAAAAATTCCAGAATTCGGATTATGCACATGTTTTGATGGCCTAGTAGATTGTAGTTTTATTTATTTATTTTTGTGAGAACCAGTAGATTGTAATTTGATGAGTCTAGATAAGCCGAATCCAAGACAATTGCAAAGTCATGTTTTGATCGCCTAGTAGATTGTAATTTGATTGATTTATTTATTTTTGTGTGAGCCAGTGGATTGTAACTTGACGAGCCTAGATAAGCCGGATCCCATGACAATTGCAAAGTCAATTCCCCACTGGGATATAATGATATGAAATGAGCACTCATAGAACACTTGGGGTTTGCTGCATGCCTGCATACATATACCTCCTAATGCAACAAAATGTCATTTTGAATGTAAAAAATGCCTCCAACATACAACTTTGACAGCTAATTTTCACTGTAATGTGTTTACAAAATCCAATGATATTATAATATTATAGAAGTACTTTTCGAAGTAAATCAACACATGGTTTTTACATGTTTTGAAATCTAAATGTGTGCATGATTGTTGCATTTTGTTCTTTTTTTACCCTGATTCTACTAGTGGACTTACAAATGCAGGTATGAGCATTTGGCAAAGAGTGCGGCAATACTATCTCTGTTTTTAAATATGTACGACATTTAGGAGAACTAAGTTAGTTCAAATATGAACTAATTTGTTTGTCCTAAACGTCACAGTCCTTCCGGATTGGTAAAAGTCGTTTAGGACAGTCTCCAAAACACAACTTTGACTTCTCTTTTTTATAAAAATATTGATGAGAGTTATATATATATATATGTATATGTATATTAATGATTTTCAAAACAAATATATTGATATGATTTTCACATTTATAAACTCAATGACTTAAAAGGTATTCGTCATTTATATTCCTAATGTTTAACTCAAATATTGTCCAAAATAACTTCTTTTACCAAACCAGAGTGAATATATTTAGGAATGGAGAGAGATTAACAATGGACAGAAAACGATCTTCCAACCTCATTGTTGTAGCAGGTTCACGTTTGCAATTCAGCGTGGTGTGTTTAGCATAAACATCCGCAGCCATAGGTGGCAGCCACGCGTGAGGCTGCCAATGGTTTGAGAACCGCTCCGAAACCAAATCAAACCATACATAAAAGAAAAAATAATTGAAACCACATCATCCAACCCATTTTCCTTGTTTATCCAAACCAAACTAACTAAATGGTGTAGAAGACCACAAACCAAACCAAACCTATATCTCAAACCAGTTCCATGTCACATAAAATCCATTTTCCATATATATCATAAGTGCGGATCTAGCTGTACCAAACTGCACAAAATAGTAGACTGTCATTCTAAGACATTTCCAACAAATTTCAGACAAATTTGTTGAAATTTTAAGGTGTGAACACGAGCTTTTAGTTTCAGGGTCCGGCTCTTGACGTGGGGCCCACGTGTGAGATCTAGTTACGATAATTTGCACAAAGTAGCGCGCTGCCATTTTAAGATATTTTCAACAAATTTCAGTCAAATTCGTTGAAATTTTAGGGTGTGAACGCGAGCTTTTAGTTTGAAGGTCCGACTCTCGATGTGGGGCCCACGTGTGGATCTAGGTGTGATAATTTACACAAAGTAGTGAATTGTCATTTTAAGATATCTCCAACAAATTTCAGTCACATTCGTTGAAATTTTAAGGTGTGAACGCGAGCTTTTAGTTTTAGGGTCCGGCTCTCGACGTGGGACCCACATGTGAATCTAGGTATGGTAATTTGCACAAAGTAGTGGACTGTCATTTTAAGATATCTCCAACAAATTTCAGTCGGATTTGTTAAAATTTTAAGGTGTGAACGCGAACTTTTAGTTTTAGGGTCCGGCTCTCGACGTGGGGCCCACATGTGGATCTAGGTATGATATTATGTACAAAGTAGCAGACTGTCACTTGAAGACATCTCGAACAAATTCTAGTCAAATTCACTGAAATTTTAAGACGTGAATGCTAGTTTTTAGTTTTAGAGTTCAACTTTTGATCTAGGTGACACATACAGTCAATTCAAACCATTTCAAACCGATCCAAACTATTAAGATTGCTAAACCGAACCAAACCAAACCATTATATATATCATCACATTATTCACCAAACCAACTAACACCAATTAGGAAAACCAAACCATTGAAACCGGTTTAAAACCAAACTATTCCCAGGCTTAACCACGCGCACCATTCCAACCGTCTAATGAACTTTTTTTTATTCAAGTTAGTGTACAGAAAATTTTGTTTACATATAACTTCTAGAAACTACGAAAATTTGAGTGTTAAACATCACCTCATCAATGATACAGTATACATGATTGATCGCACGAACTAGTAGCGTAGCTCTTCACCTGTCTAGTTTTATAACATGATGTTACAATCAAAATACAATCTTTGATGGGTTCAAAATCTCTTTGGCCACTCAGTGAGTGAACCATGGATGTAGCTGCTCCTGGTGATCGATGCCATTAGGTCTTGATGCATCAGCTCATCTCGCTTGGTGATTGGGTTAGACTTTAGATTAAGTTGTCAGCTCAACAATTCTAGCCCATTTGATAGAATTGGAGCTCATGAAACTTTCTCCAAGGCAGTTGTTACCGCCAAAGTCATGTCTATAACGGAATCTAGTCTGCTGCACCTGAGAGCTGCTGCACATGCAACGTTATGGCTTCAGGGCAGGGAGACTGGGCGCGTAGAAGTTCCAAGCGATTAAATGGATGTACAAATTGAAGAATGTAGTCTTCATCTGCAAGCCATGGGATAAACAAAAACATTGCCGATTAAGATGTCAACACAAGAACAATATTAAAAAAGTTGCCAGGTGAAAGTGCAACTTCTTAAAAGGTAAAGAGATCCTTACTCTCTCTGACAGTCCCATACAACCAGCACAAGACCTCATCGGCAAAGGCCAGGCAAACACCGCCCTAAGAACATGGAGATTAGTACAACTATTCAAACACATGCCAAAATTTGAATGCAAGTATGTAGCAGCAAATCCACTTTTGGTTTGAAACAATCATCTGGAGGATGCCATTTGGATTCTGAACTTTCCACAAAAGTTTTTCACCCTCAATTTCAAAAAAAGTGTTTAAAAATAGGGCATTGTGCCAGAAAACCGTGTACATTACTTTACCTTTTATACATTAGACGATTCGTGAATTGATTGAACATTGCTAGATTCCTCCACTGCTGATAAATTATAGAAACATTATTCAACATACCTGCCAGTAGTTCTTTGCCTTCACCTTTTGTGTAATATCTTTAGTTCTTAGTCTTTCTGTTCGCACAAGTATGCCAGCATCATTCCTACAGGACAAAAGAAGGGCAGAAAGCTTACAATTTAAATCATTACATATCACTAAAGGCAACGTAAACATGCCATTAGGAGCATTAGGCCTGCATAATAGCATTAGAGTTTGGGTGTTCGGGAACTTATGGTAAGCAAGACAGTTTGTCTTAAGGTCTTGTGACAACAATATGTTAGATACAGAACAAAAAACCTAGCTTGGCATCCAATTGAAAATTAAAAAAAATGATAGTTGCGATTACTTGTACTACGCTACTAGCAGCTGGATACTGTCATGGGTGGCCGGAGGGCCAGCCCATCCACCCTCCACGTCTAGGGATATGGTTAGTTGGATAAGATCAATTAGAGATAAGATTAGAGTTAGTTTGGATCTTTACTTAAGGGTCAAGCCATCCCCTCTATATAAAGGGAGGCAGTGTATTCATATAATCAATCAACGAAGAAGTAAATCCAATCACTCCCCCAACTCCCAACAAGTGATGAGCAGCCGAGGCAAATAGACCTCGACCCTCCTCTGCCTACCCGTCGGGATCCCCGGCTATTGTCTATGAATCTATGCCGTTGTCATCTCTGCAAGCAGCATTGAAGGCTCGGCTCCTACGTGATTATCCAGACCTCAGGCTGGTAGAGGCTGACAACAAGGCGAAGGCTGCAGCTGTGGCGCCCGCCGCGGCGGCGGCGACCTCGTCCTCATCCGCTTCCGTCTCCGAGCCGGCAGTGGAGGCGCAAGCAAAGCAGATCGAGGAACTCGGCCTTGCCCCACCGAAGGAAGACGCTGCTGACGCGGAGGTCCTGCCTCTGTTTTCGGTGGCTTCACTCGACGTTGAGGTCGGGCTGGTGCAGCAGCCAGTTGCGGCGGCACGCAGCACCCTGAAGAGGATGATGGCGGGGCCACTACGCGAATTGTGGGGCATCTTCCATCTTCCTCTGCTAGCAACGCACGGCGCAGCGCAATCTCCGGCGGCGGCCGCGACGCAAGATTTGCTTGCAGCGGACAGCTCCTCTGTTCTGCGGAAGGGGCTTGGTCTGTGGGCTGCGTTGGTTTCGAGGGCAAAAACAGGTGGACTGCCGGGCTTCTACAGCCGTTTGTGTTTAGCCCACGTGCATCCACTTGCAGGGCTATTTCCTTGGGACCCAGGCCGTGAGAAGGTGCTTCTGTCTTCATGTGCATCAGACTGGCGTCCTCCTACAGTTGATGTTGGGCCACCATATCTGTTTCACCGTTGAGTCAATGCTAATAAACTTAAGCCGTAATGTAAAAGGTTTAAGGGTTTGTCATGTCCTCCTCCTCGAGGTTGGCTGCAGCTCGAGGACGAGCTGCTCATAAGGGGGGAGAAATGTTATGGGTGGCCGGAGGGCCAGCCCATCCACCCTCCACGTCTAGGGATATGGTTAGTTGGATAAGATCAATTAGAGATAAGATTAGAGTTAGTTTGGATCTTTACTTAAGGGTCAAGCCATCCCCTCTATATAAAGGGAGGCAGTGTATTCATATAATCAATCAACGTTCTCTATAATACAAAGAAGCGCAGTTCTCCTGCGTTTTCCAAAAAAAAATATATAATCAATCAACGAAGAAGTAAATCCAATCACTCCCCCAACTCCCAACAAGCGATGAGCAGCCGAGGCAAATAGACCTCGACCCTCCTCTGCCTACCCGTCGGGATCCCCGGCTATTACAGATACATGCGGCACAAACGTGCGAAACCTTGACGTTGTACACAGGGAACACCAATAGGAATGCTAAAATATATTAGGCCAATCAGAATCAGTGGGTGGCTATAATTTGCTACTGTGTTTTTTAGAAGAAGAGAAAAATCCCTCAGGTGGTTAGTTATAAAAACACTTGGTTGACCATCAATCATTTGAGACCAGTGTCCAGCGACCATCCGACTAGTTTGTCGATGGGCGAGATCAAAAGTATCCTGCCACCCCAAAACCCCACATCCGTGCCTTCGTAGTGTAGATATGACAGTCATACAGATAAGTGAGAAATGTCACACTGATAACCAGTTTCTATAAGCAGAGAGGTATCAAGGCCCCATCCAATCGTTAGCAACATACTTTGCGTTTAATGATCACATCAACAAGATTTAACTTTAGCAGTCAGATTTAATTGCACAATGGCAAGTGACAAAACTAAGTATACCCGACTGGCTGGATCCCGTGATAATATAGAGGAGAAGATGACAGAAGTGGATACCTGAATCCCACAACAACATAAGGAACACCAGCCAGGAATGATTGAATCTGTGATATTTAAAGAAGTAAAGAAAGTCAATGCTTAAAGATATTAGGCACTTCTGAAAATAAAATGTCAAGTTGCTGAAAAGTATTAGTTAAGGATTGCTATATTATCATCTATATTCTATACTTTATGTAATCACATAAGAAAGTGAGAAAGATACTGAGTACCAAAATATAATACAGAAACACTTTTTCAAGAAAATGAAACAATATCCAAAATAAAACTCCACACAGCAAAACATAATAGAAAGAAAATGAATAGATAGTTATGAAACAACTCAAATTACCTAACACAACAACAAAAAAAAAGAACAGGCAGTAGACCCTGGAAACCTGAGTAGCTTAAATAGGAAAGAACGAGATGAGTAAAATACCCAAAACCTCAGTAGCTTTTCTTTCTCATATGCCTCCACTGTATGGTACTCCAGCTGTCACATCAAGCTCAAAGATAAAATCTTGATTACAAAAAATGCGGTAGCAGGACTTGACAATTCACGCAAAAACAAACCTCTCTGCTTGTTTTCAATTCCACATAGAACCGCCTGCCATCATCAGTTGCATCACAGCAATCCATCTCAGCACCCATAACAATGCGATGGGCACCCAATTTTGTCTTTATTACAGAACAAAACTCTACATTTGCATCAATACTTCCTCCATCCTCCTCACTGAAGGTGGCAAGGTTTTCAAAAGAATAGCCCCAATAACATCTGAGAATCAAATATAGGGGCGAAAGTACAGGTTCATCAGTATTGATGTGGTTTCGATTCCTTCCATGTTATCAAGGAATTAGAAACACATCATCAGAAAAATCAATATGCTACTATCAAACTAGCCAGCTGTACATAAAAAAAAGACACCAATGAATGTGTGTAAATCATCATCATAGAAAACTATACTTGGTTCCTTAAAAACTTCCGCTCTACCAAACTAATGCACATGCACCGCTTTTGCAGCCCGTGGCAGATTTTTTTTTTAAAAAAATCCCACCTTGGCACAATCTCCATTCCTCGGATTATTAGAAATCACACTATCTAAAATTGTACAATCTGAGCAACAAGGTCAAACCATCTAAATTGGCCAAGCATTCACATAATATTGTACTTATTATTAGTATGTATCGTGTGAAGTTTTAAATTGAATGGTCAAAGATTTGAAGTTACACCTTCCCAGATTTCCAAACGAACACCTAGTATTAACACTCTGGCCAATTATATCTTATTGCAACGCATGCGCAAATATGGCAACAAACTAATTCAGCAGCATGAAATTAATATTGGACAGGACAAAACATTGCATTATAGA
The DNA here is from genome assembly GCA_947561735.1 of Cenchrus americanus. NCBI lineage: Eukaryota > Viridiplantae > Streptophyta > Magnoliopsida > Poales > Poaceae > Cenchrus > Cenchrus americanus. Next base: position 180,866,926 of record OX387239.1, on the reverse strand, counting down.
AAGTAAACAGAATTTGTGGGTCAACATTGGATGCCGATTTACTTCAATCTGCAAGTACGATAGAATAACCACAAGACAATTTATGTGCTAAACTCAACCCATTAGCAAACTTTGATTAACTTCTTTGTTACTGAACATTCTATCATCAGCAATTACATTAAATACCATACCATTATCATCTACTTATACATCCAAATTTGTGTACACGAAAGTGGACAAAATAGGAGGGAAAGGATAAGAGAAATCACCTCCTACGCTCCATCTCACTTTTTGGTCTTTCAGGGAGCTTATGAACATCAAGGTATACAACACCATTTCTTTTGTGAACGCCCATCTTCCATGGTTCTCTTAGGTAAGCAGTGGCCAATATCTGATGACAAAGTAATTTATTATATTTTCTTTCAGGATAAAAGTATATAAAAGGTTACTGAAAAGTGTTGTGTTGGAGCACAACTAGAAACTAAAATGCAAAATAGCCACTTTGGTCCCTAAACTTTTCATGAAGGGTCAACTTCGTCCCTCAACTTTCAAAGTGACCATTTTAGTCCCTCAACTTCCATTTTTGGGTCAAATTCGTCCTTGTGTTGATGACCCATTTTAGCATTAGACAAATGCAAAAAGTCCATTTTACCCTTGGCTCATCTATGTCAAATGTGTATGTGCTCATACACTCTTAATTAACACATACATGTAACAATATAGTTTTTAAAACTAACACAAAATATTATTTCTAAAAAATGTACCGACCCATACTAAGTAAGGCATGCATATGTGGATACAAATTTGCTATGCAAAATATATGTACTCAAACAATTATATTTACTCATAATGTTCTGGTATACTACAACTCAATGTGTGTGTTCTATTGCTATGTTATACATGCTCCACATATGTATTCATAATTCGTAGGCAAACATATGTATCCTCATATTCATTTTCGAGCGTACATTATTGAAATTCTAGAGGTGAAATTGAAGAGAGAAGAGAGCCAAGGGCAAAATGGACCTTTTGTATTAGTTTTATACCCATATGGAGCCACATATTAGTATAAGGACGAGTTTGACCCAAAACAAAAGTTGAGGGACTAAATTGGCCATTTTGAAAGTTGAGGGACGAAGTTGACCCTTTGTGCAAAGTTCAGTGACCAAGATGCCTATTTTGCCAAACTAAAAATACCAGGTTACAAAAAAAAAGGTGCTCCACATAATTTGTACTGGAAGCACACCAGCAACATTTTAGTGAAAAGTCACTAGAAATGTAAGTGACAAAAAAGGGGAAATAAGTTTTAGATAGTTTGCACTTTGCAGGATGATACCTTGTTAAGATTGTTGCGATATGTCTGCAAGAAGAGCATAAATTATCAGCAGGTCTAAGAAATTGTAGTAAAGGTAACATATAAAGATTAGCATCAATTTAGTGTTACCACAAAATGTATATTATTCTGAAGAACTATCGGCGAATTTCTTATGGCTGCGAGAAGATCGCCAAATCCTTCAGAACCCAAATCTGACATTGAACCATGTTCATCATGAAGCAGTGGCACCCTCATATGCAAATAATTATTAAAAGAAAGACTAACTTCCAGTGGAATGACTGCTTTTCAGGATCCATATGTAGAATAAAAGGAAAAAAATGAAACCGAGTTTTTTTCTCCCTTTATCTACTATATTTGAAACAACTTCTACTCATATTCTCTATGTGTAAGTGGTCCATCCAAGTTATATATCATAATGATAGGAAAAGAATCTTGTGAGCCACTGACAGCAACAGATTCATACACCATATACTATTGAACATCAAAGCGTTTCAGCCCCAGGCAAGATGGGGTAGGCTAACAGTATATACTAATAAGAGTTGCAAATATCAACAGGGATCAGAGGCGGAGCTCCCTATACAGCAGGGTGGGGCAGTTGCTCCTCCAGCTATTGGCTGAACAGGAAGCCCCACCTCACTGCTCTCCGTGGCGATCTGGGAAATGTTCGAGAGTTCATATCTAGGAGCGAAAGATGCATGGCGCGCTCTATGCCGTGATTCCCATCCTAATACCTCCTGCTAATCCCCAGTCACCCCCATCTGGTGTCCGCCGTGGCTGGCGAACAGCATGCGAGAAAGAACTCGATTCGCTCAAGGAAGAAGATGCTACTGTTGGGCTAAGCAAACCATTCCTTATTTTATTTGGGCCATGCACTTCACTTCTGGAGCCCATCTGTGCATCCCTGTGAGGCCGTAGTAGCAAATTGAAGCCAATAATTAACGGGCTTTGGCCGGTAGACCGTAGGTAGGTACCTATTGCTTAATTGCTTTTTGTTCATTATTTAATTTGTTCTGTTGTTTAATTCGGTTAGTTATAAGTTAGGAAGCACGACTGAAAATTAAAGAACGATAAAGTCGATGCAAAAAATGAGCGGTGTTCAGTGCAATTTGCAATTCATTTTCATGGCAAATATTACAGAAATTTGTTTGTCATTCGTGGGTGGTGATGGATCTTAAAACTGGAGGACCTTTAGGTTTCGTGGGAGTAGCTCAAACATTTGGGATGTTGCAGCAGAGGTTGAAGAACAAGTTCTATTTCAATGTATCTTTCAATATTATTAATGTTTGTTGTGCGAGTGCGCCCCACCTAAAATTTCAAGTCAGCTCCGCCACTGACAGGGATGTAGCGAAGAAAAAACATGATCTCAAGAGAGAATGTACCTTTCTTCTCTACAAATGACTCAAATCCTCTATTGAGGTCTGCACCGACATAGTCACAAATTTCACGTTTGAAGAGCCTCTAGAAAACAGGAGGATGTTAGTATAACATCCAACACCACAAAACATAGACAAAAATTTTAGCATAGATTTACTGAAAAGGAAGAGAAATTGATGCCAGTTAGCAGCAGCAAGATCTTACCAAGCTGCGATCATCAAAATATACAGCTCCATCCTCAGTTCGGCTGAAGGATGAAATCTCACAAGGCTGCATGAGCAGCAAACATGACTCCACAAAAATGAATAACAATCAGAACAGAAGATAAAATGAACATGGTAATACTATACACACCTCCTGAAAAGCAACAGCTTTTCTAGACAATGTTTCTTCGCTCTTATTAAGCTTCAGGTCTGAAACAAAACCTTCAACATTACGCCCATTCCCGAATCTTCCATAACCAAAGTTGTGTCGCCCTGGATGACCTCCTGGTCTCGGAAGAAGTGGCGGACCTCTGCCACCTCGTCCTCCAAAGCCTCCTCGGGAATGATTATTAGTGTTACGTATTGCAGGAAGCACTACAAGAAATTACCCATGATGAAAGAAAGTATTAATACTCACATCTTTTAACCTAAATCCATTCAAGCTTTTAAAAGCACTAGTTGCAACAAGCCCCCAAAATGTCAATTATCTTAGCCATGAAAAGAATCCAGTCCTTCATCACATTCTTTATTACAAAGCAAGGGCATTCTTTCTTATATAATGAAATATTGGTAGGTTGAATGGACGCTGACACAGTAGATTTTGAGTTGTTACAAAGGAAGCTTTTATATGCAAAACATACATTTGTCAGCATGATAGCACAGATGAAATGCTTAGAAACTTTTCAGGAGGCTTTCAGCACAAAGATGCGTAAAGCTGTAAGTGTTCGTTAACTTGTGTCATTGTGCTTATCCTAAAGGTAATCCTCAAGTAAAATCTGGTATTATTCAGCAAAAATACTAAGACAATTTATTTGACAGCCACATTAAGTGATGTGGTTTCTTCAGAACTATATTTTATCGTTTTACGAATGGAAATGAAAACAGCTAGATGTATCCTTCCTGACTAACTGTTATCCAATTTTGAGGCAAACCCTTTTTGCACTAAATGGTGAAATTCAAACTGTGTCCAATCAAGTATCCTCTCCAACAAATTTACTTTCATGCTGCTGTCTTAAGAAGTCCTAAGGAGTAAGAACCAACTACCGAAGCGATGGTCAACCTATAGCTGAAACCTCCTCTATGCTCTGACTGAAGATATTGTAAGCCGAAAAAAGTGAGAGAGAAAACAAGTAAATAATCATGTGCAATGAAGATTCACCATTATTGTGTCAGTCTACAATATTAGTCCACTCCATTCTCACAAAACCCTTCGAACAACCAACTCAAAACAAAACGATTCAAGAAACTCGGTCCGGTTCTGTAGAAGTCATGTAGATTCTTTGTTGAAACGAACCAGGCAGGAGAGCTGCCGATTATATTAAGGGCTCGTTTGGTACAGCTTCATGAGCAGCTTCACGAGCAGCTTCACAACTTCAATAGCCAAACAGCAAACTCTCTGCCCAACTCTCTGGTCAGCTTCTCTGAAAACTCACTCTCACAGAGTTAAGCACGTGGTGAAGCTGCCAAAACATGGCTCTCTCCCTCGCTCATGAAGTTGCTCATGGAGTTGTTTTCTAAAAAACAGCTCTACAGGTGAAGCTGAGCTGTGCCAAACGGGCGCTAAAAAGATAAGCCCATACTTGACGAAACGAAAAGAAGAAAAATAACAGAAACACAACAGGTTGGATTGGGTCATCAGTCATCACACATGTCACCTCAAGCCAAAGCACTCCACTCAACTCAACAGACGTAGCTAATTCTGAACCACAAACGGAAGCTACTTCTGTTCAATCTAGAAACTGGTCCTAGGGCATTGGCACCCAACTTAGAACTGACGAGAGACGGACCTGGGACTAGGTAGTTGCTGCGCGCGGGGGTTCTGACATAATCCTCGTTGTCGGAGCCGAACAAATCCCTCTCCTCCTCTACCTCCTCGCCCTCATCCTCCCCCCTCTCGTCGTCCTGGTAGCTACCGGCACCGGCGCCCTTCGTCGCCGCAAGGTTGGACGAATCGTACTCCTCGCCGTCCCCCTCGTCGGCGCCATCCTCGCCCTCGCCGCCAGCACCGCCGCTGCTGCTGCGGCTTGAGCCGCCACTGGAGGATGAGGAGGACGCGGCGGCGGAGGACGATGAGGATGAGGACGGGGAAGAGGAGCCCGACGAGTCGGCGCCGCCGTCGGCCTCAGCGTCGGCGCCGCCGTCGGGGACGTCGTAGTCCTCGCCGAAGTCGACGTCCTGTTCAGAGAAGTCCATGGCGAGTGCGGCGGGGGTGGGGCGGCCGGGAACGGGAAGGCTTTCCTTTCGGGTCTGGTCGGGGCCGTGGAACGGAGAAGGGTTGTAGTGCGATCCGACACGGCAGGGAGGGGAGAGCAAAAGAAACCCTTGGAGCGACTGGCAAATGTGTCCGTCGGCTGAATCAAAAAGAAAATCTAATGCCCTGTCAATGGTCCATTTAACATGGGAAATATTCTTTGGTACTAAATACATAAGGTTTAGAATAAGCAAATTAGTTCATTTTTAACTGATTAGCTTGCCCTAAATGACGTATATATATTGAGAATGAAGTGAGTAATTTTTATGAAGAATTTGCACTGCTAATGGTGTTGTGATTCTCACATGTTTTCCTAAATTAACTTCGGACAAATAAATTAGTTTCTTTTCGAATACGAGTAGTAATCGATGCGGGATGAGCTCACACGAGGCGTCATCACAATTCACAAACACGCGGCACCCCCATTCCGAGCACACGAAAAAGTGGGCAGACCGGCGGAGCGGGGGAGAGGAGCAGGAAGCAGGCGACGCGCCGCGCTTGCTTGTCGTCCCTCCCAGCTCCCACCGCATCACCACCAACCCCCTCTACCATTCCTCTCAGAAAATCCCACGCTCCTCACCCGTCTCCCTCCCCAAACCCCCCACCCCGGCGCCCAGATCTACCCCTCCGCCTTGCAGCTTCCTCCCCCACCCCGCGCCCTAGGGCACCGCGCCGCGCCGCCCGGAACCCATCGGCGCCGGGCGCGATGCGGGTGCCGTGCTGCTCGCTGTGCAACGTCCGGTACGACGAGGATGAGCGGACGCCTCTCCTCCTCCACTGCGGCCACGGCTTCTGCCGCGCGTGCCTCTCCCGCATGCTCGCGGCCGCCCCCGGCGCCACGCTGCCGTGCCCGCGGTGCCGCCACCTGACGGCCGTCGGCAACTCCGTCTCCGCGCTGCGGAAGAACTTCCCCATCCTCTCGCTACTCTCCGCGTCCCCATCATCCCCATCCTTCCTCCACTCCGACTCGGGATCATCCTCCGACGGCTCTGAGGACGAGGACGACTTCTTCGCGCGCCCCAGCCGCCGCCCCGCGTCCGCGCCCGCTGCACCGCCGCCCGGATGCAGCTCGTTCGACCTCGCCTCGCACCCGGACCTCAAGCTCGCCCGCCGCATCGGAAGCGGCCCGCCTGGGCCTGCCGGGCAGGAGGTGTGGGCCGGCACGCTGTCCCGTGGTGGTCGTGGCGGTGAGGCCAAGCGGTGCAAGCACCAGGTGGCAGTGAAGAGGGTACCCGTGGCCGCAGGGGACGGGCTCGAGGGGGTTCAAGAGGAGGTGGAACGGCTGAGACGCGCCTCCACATGGTGTCGGAACGTGTGCGTTTTCCATGGTTCAGTAAGGGTCGGTGGGCACCTCTGCTTTGTGATGGATCGCTATGCGGGGTCTGTGCAGGCAGAGATGCGGCAAAATGGTGGACGGCTCACACTGGAGCAGATTCTCAGGTGTGGCATTGCATCTAAACATGGATACTTAGTAGTATTGAGAAGTTTATTTTTGCGCTGTCTTACCATTGATTGTTGAAAGCGGACAATACTGCAAAAATAGAATGCATTGCAACATGATGTGCACATTTATGTGTATCAATACACGTGTTCATGGTCATGAGTTTTTGAGCACGCTACTCAATAAGAAGCATGTATAGCTAGAATTTCCACTAAAAAGTGACAAATAGCGGTAGTATGGTAGCTTGATTCATTACATGCAAAGTGGCGTATTGAATAATGGTGTTTCACATCGGTTCTTTGATATGGTTACGCTAAGGTAGCTGGCTTCCTTATTTGCTTTTGTCTTCTATTTCATGTTATAGTGTAAGAATTTGGATGGTAAACTTGATCACAATTAATGCTTGTTGTATTGACTGACATGCTTCGTGAGTAACATGACATGCTTCGTGAGTAGCATAACTTCGGCTTGCAATTTGTTTGCTGGGTCAATTACCATCAAGTTACCAAGCCGTGCAGCATCAGTTTTGTCTCTTATCAGTTCACAGAGCAACTACAATGCTTGTATATGCTGAGGACATTGAAGTCCCTCATGCATTCTTGTGAGTACATTTCTATAATAATGCACAATTCATGAAGTGCTGTGATTTTTTTCTTAGCAACATTAGGCACTGGCACAATTTAAGAAGGCTGATGTAGAATGGAAGCATCGCGTAAAAAGTTTTCACCAACTTGATAGTCTGTTGGTGTCTTCTAATGAGACCATAATTTTCTTATATTTCTGACAAAGGAGAACATTTCTGTATTTTGATTGTCGTTTGATTTCCACCTATGACCTATGGGTGCGTTTGGCAGAGCACCCAGACGGAGCTCTACCAAACAGACCCATATATGTTAGCAAGGGCAATTCAGCCAATAGCTTAAGTAGATTGCCTGTTTGGTTGCAACCATTGATAACAGTTCATGTTTCAAGGTTTTGCATACAGCCAACTGCTTATCAGGTGATAACTACATTATATTTTAGTTTGAACAATACTTAATTGCATGTACTTTTCTCCAACATGGAGCCTGTCCTATTTCACTTTCTTATATATATATGGGATTTCCTTATGGCACTTTGAGCATTTTTCAATTCAAGTACATTTCAACCGTCAACTTTACTGAAGCTCAGGATCATCATAACAGTGTGGCAGTGATAGTCTAGTACTTGAAATCAGCACGCCTTATATCCCACTTACCGAAGTTGCAGAACATTATTGAATGTCCTCAGCTAGTTGAGTTTGCATTGCAGCCAATTTGTCTCAAAAACCTACGGTGGCAGGATATAATACAGCAACAATAAGGAGGCCTTTTAAAGAGCAAATTGGCGTAGGGTAAATAGAACCCTATGGTGGTCTATGGTTCTACCAAGACCATCTTGGGTTCAATTTCATTCTTATACTGTCAATCTAATCGTGTAAACTTGTTCTGAATATGCAGTATTGCTGTGGTACATTTGATGAAAGCTTTTGTAATCTGTCGACAGCCGATGGGCAAAATCATATAAATACAATACGCTGAGACTTGTAGCATTTTAATACCCAGTGTTTCAGCTGTGTATCTAAGTAAGCAACAGATTCCTCTAATTATAAACTGAAGCTACCTGTGGAATGATTTTTTTCATGCTGAGTGCATGGAACATTAGTAGCATTAATTATACTGCAATGTCATTCACATTCATTTTTTTCTTTTGCCTTTTGATTGAGAGTTCCAGCATTACCAATAAGTCTATTTTCGTTGTCACTATCCAGTGCATATTAGCAATTTGTGGCATTCATAAATTGTAACCAGTGTCGCTGTATTTGAGAACCCTTTTCTTTTTCAACTATGTGGAATCCCTATGATTTAATTTCATGTACCTGACTTTGCAGGTATGGAGCGGATATTGCCCGTGGAGTAGCAGAACTCCATGCAGCGGGTATTGTTTGTATGAGCATAAAGCCATCGAATATTCTTTTGGATGCAAGTGGACATGCTGTTGTTTCAGATTACGGTCTTTCAGCAATTTTGAAGAACCTTACTAGTAGGAGAGTACCAGATGACTCCAGTACTGGCATTGATGCTACACTGCTTAGTCCTAATTATACAGCTCCGGAGGCATGGGGACCATTGAAGAAGTCATTGAATATGTTTTGGGATAGTGCAAATGGCATATCACCAGAGTCAGATGCATGGAGTTTTGGTTGCACACTTGTGGAGATGTGTACTGGTGCTGTTCCGTAAGTAGCATGATTATTCATTGGCTATCCTTATTTTTATTGTGAATGGTGTGGTTAGATACTCTTGAAATGCAGATGGGCTGGGCTAAGTGCAGAGGAAATCTGTAAGTCTGTTGTAAAAGAAAAGAAGCCACCACCTCAATATTCAAGAGTAGTAGGTGTAGGACTTCCTGGGGAGTTGTGGAAGATGATTGGTGATTGTTTGCAGTTCCGAGCTTCTAGAAGACCATCCTTCCAGGACATGCTAAAAACTTTTCTCCGACATCTTCTGGACATACCACGGAGCCCACCTGCTAGTCCTGAGAAGTAATTTCTTCGTCTGACTATGTATTACTTTATTTATTGTGAAAAGCATAATACTTAAGCTAGAAGCTTTGGAGCACCTTAACCTAAAGTGTAGCAGCAAATTGTGAAATATCTTCAAGCTAATTATTCCTAAAACGATTCATTCATCTTCAACTAGCAATGCATATTGTTTTCCAAACTTAAGTTTTGACCTAACCCTTCTGCAGTGATTTCCCAAATGAAAGCTTGCCCAATGGCATAGAGCCTCCAACAACCTCCATCCTGGAGATGGTTCATGATAATCCAAATGCCTTACATCATCTTGTATGTGAAGGAGATACTGCTGGTGTTAGGTTTGTCCTTGGCAAATATTGTATAGTTGCATGTACATCATATACTGTTTCACACTAAACCTTTTGTAAATACCAGGGATCTACTTGCAAAGGCTGCATCAGAGAGAAATGATAGTTTAATTCGTTCTCTCTTAGAAGCACAAAATACAGATGGGCACACTGCCTTACATTTAGCATGCCGCCGAGGCTCAGCAGAGCTTGTGGAAGCTATCGTGGCGTACCAAGAGAATGTAGACATATTAGATAAGGATGACGACCCTCCTATAGTTTTTGCTTTGGCTGCTGGCTCTCCTCGATGTGTTCGCGCACTTGTAGGCAGGTCTTCTTGTATCAATTCTAGGCTTAGAGAAGGCCTAGGTCCTACTCTTGCCCATGTCTGTGCCCATCATGGTCAACCGGAGTGTATGCAAGTATGTCATCATGCTCACATCATACTGTTTGAGTTTTCTGGTTCCTATTTTTAGATTTTGTGTGTGTATGCAGGAGCTCCTAATTGCAGGAGCTGATCCTAATGCAGTAGATGGAAAAGGTGAATCTGTCCTGCATATTGCTGTGGCCAGGAGATATACTGATTGTGCTATTGTCATACTGGAAAATGGAGGCTGCAGATCGATGGGCATACCAAATTCTGATAATAAAACGTAAGAAATTGCCTAGTGTCAGGGCCAACCTAGGGAATGAGCTTCTATTATTGTGTTTTTTAATGCTCAGCTTCCACTTTAAGTACTTTCTTTAAGAAATGATTTAAGCTATGTCTGCATTAAATCTTCTCCATTTGCATCTTTTATCTGTCTAGTTATTTCCTTTAAGTGACATTTCACTTCATGGTGAATAGGCCACTGCATCTGTGTATTGAAACATGGAACACTGCTGTGGTGAGAAGATGGGTTGAAGTTGCATCCTTAGAGGAGATAGCAGAAGCGATTGATGTACCCAGCCCTGTTGGGACAGCTTTGTGCATGGCAGCAGCTCTTAAAAAGGAGCACGAAAAAGGTAATTTATGGTTTTACTTCTATTACATTTAGCAGATACAAATACATACTTCTATAGGGTGTTTTTACAGTATGGGCAAATCCGTTGTTACAGTTCCATAAGGTCTAGGATGTTTGGGCAATCTTATTCTTTTATCTATTGCAGATCTTGTTTGGTTCTTATAGTACTATTGATTTACATTTGCCAGAGGGTCGAGAATTAGTAAGGACATTGCTCGCTGTTGGTGCTGATCCTACAGCACAAGATGATCCACACTGTAGAACTGCATTGCATACTGCAGCAATGATTGATGACGTGGAGCTTGTTAAGGTAAAGGCCGTCTGGTGGCTTGTTTTTCCCTACACTTATTTGCTGTTTCTGCTTACTATTGATAATATGACTTGTTTGTGTTATCTTTTTAATCAGATCATACTGGAAGCAGGAGTTGATGTAAATATAAGAAATGCTCAAAATACAACCCCACTCCATGTTGCACTCAACAGAGGAGCAAACTCTTGTGTTGGCTTGCTTTTGGCAGCTGGAGCAAACTGCAACATACAGGTTTGCTGTCTTGCTGACTTGTTTTCATTTAATTTTGTAGATAGCACTGGGGTGTGTGTGGGGTGTGTTTGTAAGGCTCTTTGGGACTCTTCCTCCTATCTTGCAGTGATATGCAGTTCTCCTGCGTATTTGAGAAAAAAAAAAGATAGCACTGGGCAACTTTGGAAGTCAAGTCCAATAAAATACTATTGTGCAAGTCAATGTTAGGAAATATACAGCAGTGCTAGTACTGGGAGCTGTGCTGAACCTCTTTGTAATATGTTGTTCATTCTGATTCACTTATTTGGTTATTTATGTTCTTTGCATCATTTGTTCCTCGCACCTTTTTTTAAAAATCTCGTGTGGAGTTTCAGTAGGAACTTAAAATATACCAGTTTATGTCACATTTATTTATTGATATCCTTCCATCCTTTGTCATAATGTTTTCCATGATTATAATATACTCATCCTATGGTTTTCATGGTCAGTTTGCACTGTGTCCTATTTTTGCAAGGGCACATGCAATGGAACTTGAACATTCAGCCAATCACATGTATTGTGTATGTTTCAATTTTCGGCCAGCATCAGTTATGGAGGAACTAGATGATATATCAAATGGAAATCAATTGTACAAAGACTGTTTATTGAATAAGAAAAGATAAAAGGAAAGAAAAAGAATATAAGGGGCAAAGTCATCCCTGTAAAAGTAGGAAGTGACTTGAAGTAGTTTTGCAGCCTCTAACCAGTGTTTCTCAAATAAAAACTGGGTACATCAGCTATTAGGAGATGCTTTGTCTCAAATGTATTGATTTGCTTGAAGCTAAACGTGCCAACTTCTCACTGTTACGTACCAACTTCTCTGTTATGTGCCGACAAAGATTGGGCTTTGTTGTATTTCCTACTACTGCAGCTGGAGGCAAAGATGTAGTGCATTATCCATGTCATCCAGATGTATGTATATGTTAACAAGATGTATTTAATGTTGTGCTATTTGGTTATCAGGATGATGATGGTGACAATGCTTTTCATATAGCTGCTGATGCAGCAAAAATGATACGCGAAAACCTGACTTGGATTGCTCAAATGCTACAACAGCCGTCACCTGCTGTTGATGTCAGAAACCACCGGTAAGCAACTATGAAAGAAATCAATTATCCAAAGAAAGTTATGCTGAAGGAAACAAGAAAATACAGTTATTGCATAATATTTCCTTTTATTTGAAACCACATTTTACGATGCTGTTGGCAATTTGGTTATGCAAAACTGCGAATGAAGAAGTTTCACGGTTTATATGTTAACAAGTCGAACAATATCCTTATAAATTACAGAGGCTGGACACTAAGAGATTTTCTTGAGAGGCTTCCACGAGAATGGATTTATGAAGAATTGATGGAAACACTTGAAGATAAAGGAGTTCATCTTTCCCCAACCATGTAAGGACCTCATGCTTTGTTGCTTTTTGAGTAAATTTGCGAGGTTTTCGCAAAAGTACACTCTTGAGCATAGGTTTAGGTAAAGCCATACGTTTAACAAGTTTTCATTCTAGACACATACTCCGACCAACTGGCAGGCCCGCCTGTGTACGTTATAGGGCTATACAGTATGTGTTGCCATGATGTTAACTGTTAGGAACTTAGGATGGAGCTATGGGTCTTTTGTGAATTTCTGTAGGAGTGTAGGTTTGTGACAGTTTGATCATCATAGTTTTATGAACACTCTTCTTTTATTTACTTTTTTTTGCAATATACGTTTAAGTGCAAAGTTCTAGCTGAGCATCTTCAATACTAGCTCTGTTTATTTTACGCGCTATTTTGACAAAGTCTCCAATATACAATGTCAACCATTGCGTTGCTTAATTATATGTTGCAAATAAATATTAAGAAAACTATGGTATTCACATACTTTTGAATTTTGATGGAAATTCTAGAAGTGTAATTTGGAAAAGTTGACTCAGCACATTCTAGGATGACAAGTAAATAGGAACTTGTTCATGCTATTTGCAAATTTGCTCATGAATCCATTTATTTATGCTGTAATCAGATACGAAGTTGCAGATTGGGTGAAATTTAGAAGAACTGTCACTTCACCGGCTTTTGGCTGGCAAGGTGCAGGACCGAGAAGCATTGGTTTTGTCCAGTCTATTGTAGACAACGACCACCTTGTTGTGTCATTTTGTACTGGAGAAGCACGTGTTTTAACAAGTGAAGTTATCAAAGTCATTCCATTAAATAGGGGCCAACATGTGCAGCTCAAGCCAGATGTTTCAGAACCTAGGTAAATTAACTTCAATTCTTCATACTTTTGATGCTACACCCTGTTTTGTGGCTAACACTTCACTGTGAAGTGAACAAAGCAATGCTTACTATGTTAACTTTGAGTTCTTTCTTGCTTGCTGGACGCTTCATAATTTCTCTGGACAATGAGATTATTTGATAAATTTAAACAAAGGTCGCACCCTGACACACACACACACACACACACACACACACACACACACACACACACACACACACACACACACACACACACACACACACAGATATGTTCATGCATCTTCCGTCAGTAACTATAAATAAAAGGCCTGTATGATTGTTCCAGCAGATAGATTCCCTAATGCTTTGTATGCTAATTCAATCTGGTGTTCTAGGTTTTACAGGGATGCTGATCAATGATCATGCTAGTAACTTGTAGTCCTGTTTCAAACAAACTTGCATGACACATGTCAGTCTCTGTTCTGATTATATTCAACGGTTGAAAAGTTTAAATTGATTCATTAGGCTCTTCATTGATTCCATGTTGTTCAAGTGATTAGCCCACAAATGGTGTCGTTCAAGTGATGATAGCCCACAAATGGTACCGTTCAAGTGATGATAGCCCACAAATGGTGCTTTGCTCATATCTGTTACAAAAACTGAACTCGCAGTTTAGAAACAGTGAAGTTCAAAACATTATGGTGGTGTAGTTGCCATTTGCATGCCAATGGTATTGGTGTGTTATCTTTCAGCTGAGATTGATTTCTATGGCATGTTCACTGTCATCTTGGTAACCTTGTAATTGTGTGAAATGTCTGGGGAAAAACTGCAATGTACTTGTCGATCAGCTGTTTGGCATGTGAAATTGTCATTTTTTAATCACTGTCTGATATCCTCTTGTTAGATTTGGATGGCGCGGTCAGTCGCGGGATAGCATTGGGACGGTTCTCTGTGTTGATGATGATGGAATCTTGAGGGTTGGTTTTCCAGGAGCTTCTAGGGGATGGAGAGCTGATCCTGCTGAGATTGAAAGGGTTGAAGAATATAAGGTTGGTAACTGGGTTCGGATTCGTCCCTCACTAACAGTTGCCGTACATGGCATGGAGTCTATTACTCCTGGAAGTGTTGGTATTGTATACTCCATCAGACCAGATAGCAGTCTTCTATTGGGCCTTTGCTATTTGTCCAATCCATGGCTATGTGAACCAGAGGAAGTGGAGCATGTTGATCCATTCAAGGTAAGTTTTTGAATTATCTACCACTTAATATATGGTCAATTTGTAAGTTGCTTCCTGCATGTTTTCTTAACTATCTACTAGTGAATATATGATCCATTTGTTCGTGTGTGTTTGCAATCCTTTACAACTAAGGGTCTCTTTGGTACTGCTATGGCTTTATCTGCACTTTTGTTTACTCCCTTTAGGTTATATATTTGTATTTTCAAGAGTCGTATCATCAATGTTTCATTATGTATCTGTTAATTCTAAATAGATTCAGTATGGCTGCACAAAAAATTAGGAACTAATTTTTCGTGTATTTGTGCTTTTGAAACATTTTTTTATTTGCGCTTGTGACATTTTGGTGGCCTGTTTGGTTTTGCTTGGTTTGATGCTCTTGATTTTGCAAATACAAATTCCAGATTGGTGACCAAGTATGCGTAAAGAGGTCTGTCGCAGAGCCCAGATATGCATGGGGTGGTGAGACCCATCACAGTGTGGGGAAAATAATTGACATCGAGAGTGATGGTCTGCTCAACATAGATATTCCTAATCGGGCTGTACAATGGCAAGCAGATCCATCAGACATGGAGAAGATTGAGAACTTTAGGGTATAAGCTGTTTAATAGTCCCATCGCTGCTATTATCAGTTTTATTTGGATCCTCATCTTCTATTTCTGTTTGCAGGTTGGTGATTGGGTTAGAGTCAAAGCAACAGTACCTTCACCCAAATATGGATGGGAGGATGTGACCCGTAATAGTATTGGAATAGTGCATAGTCTACAAGATGATGGGGATGTTGGTATTGCTTTCTGCTTCAGAAGCAAGCTTTTTCTCTGTTCTGTTGCAGATGTGGAGAAGGCACAACCATTTGAGGTAGGGGAAAAAGTTCATGTGTCACCTTCCATATCTCAGCCACGCCTTGGATGGTTGAATGAAACTGCAGCAACTATTGGAGCCATAGCGAGGATTGATATGGATGGGACTTTAAATATCAAGGTTTCTGGCAGAAAAAACTTGTGGAAGGTTGCTCCTGGTGACGCTGAGAGGCTTTCAGCTTTTGAGGTTGGAGACTGGGTCCGCCAAAAAACAAGTATTGGGAGCAGACCTACCTATGACTGGAATAGTATTGGTAGAATAAGCATTGCAGTAGTCCACAGCATTCAGGACTCTGGTTACTTGGAGTTAGCTGGTTGCTTCAGGAATGGGAAATGGTTAACTCATAACACAGATATTGAGAAGGTAGAGCCCTTTAAGATAGGTCAGCATGTTCGGTTCCGTGCCGGAATTTCAGAGCCTAGATGGGGATGGAGAGATGCGAGACCTGATTCTAGAGGCATAATTGCTGGTGTACATGCTGACGGAGAACTTAGGGTTGCCTTCTTCGGTGTGCCTGGATTGTGGAGAGGTGATCCTGCAGATCTTGAAATTGAGAGAATCTTTGAGGTTGGAGAGTGGGTTAGGCTGCGGAACGATGCAGATCAATGGAGATCACTCAGACCCGGTAGCATTGGTGTGGTGCATGGGGTGGGATATCAAGGTGATGTTTGGGATGGAACCATTCATGTGGCTTTTTGTGGTGAGCAGGAAAGGTGGATAGGACTTTCTAGCCAGCTTGAAGGAGTTTGCAAGTTTGTTGTTGGGCAGCGTGTTCGAATCAGAGGTTGTATTCGCCAGCCAAGATTCGGTTGGTCTAATCATAATCATTTGAGTATAGGCACAATCTCATCTATTGACGCTGATGGGAAGCTAAGGATTCACACCCCAGCTGGTGCCAGGGCTTGGTTGATAGACCCGGCAGAGGTGGAGAAAGTGGAGGAAGAGGAGGAAATATGTGTCGGGGACTGGGTGAAGGTTAAGGACTCCGTTGCAACCCCAACATATCAATGGGGTGATGTGAACCACAACAGCATAGGGGTAGTCCATCGGGCTGATGATGGGGAGCTCTGGATTGCTTTCTGCTTCTGTGAGAGACTATGGTTGTGCAAAGCGTGGGAAGTGGAAAAGGTGAGACCCTTCCGACAAGGCGATAAAGTACGGATACGACCTGGTCTTGTATCCCCCAGGTGGGGTTGGGGGATGGAGACCTATGCAAGCAAAGGCGAGGTTATTGGTGTCGATGCAAATGGAAAGTTGAGGATCAAATTTCGGTGGAGGGATAGACTTTGGATCGGGGACCCTGCTGATATCATTCTTGATGACGCCGCCTCACTGACAGAGGCTCCTAATGGCTTTTTTTCATAGGCTTGCAGTATTCTTTTGACCCCATACCTGATTTCTTGCACCCATCCATTTTGCAGCATTTCAAATTTAGTAAGATATTCAACCTGCAGTGGAGTTGCAAGTTGCACATAGTTATCGTCGCTAGCATGGAGGGGTATTTCATGTTGATAACCCGGGAATGGAAAGAGACAGCAATAGCGAAATAGAGTTGATAACCACCTAGTTTTTTTTTTCTTTGGTTTACATGTATAATTATGCGCCTGATGCCTTTTTGGTTTCAGTGTATCATATACCAGTGTACAGGTTGGGACCTGAACATTAATTTAATTGATAGTGGCCTTGTATCTTTACTTGATTGACGGTTGTGCTGATAGATTCTATAAGCTCAGATGTGGATTATGGCGTCGTGCCTTTCCAAAGCTGTTTGCATATCTCTGTGCTATTTTGGTTGGTACGAGCTAATCCCTCCATCCCAAATTGTAGGTCATTTTGGTTTTTTTAGGTGTACAATTTTTGTTTGGTGTATAAAGTTTGTTAAATGCATAATAGTATCTATGTACCTAGAAAAGATATAAAACGACCTATCTATCTACTACAAAACTGTAGTGGTGTTTAGACATGGCTTGCTCCAAGAAATTGAGTTTTAAAGTTGCAAAAGAGAAGAAATGGTCAGTATACTTATATCTGTTTTCCTTTTAGTTTCTTGCACTGCTATACAAGTGTATATTTCATTTTTGTTAGGATCGTAGTTACAAGATGGAGTTACGCATTTCTGGTATCCCCACCAATTTCACTAACGGATACAAGTTGCGTCTGTGCGTGCTGATGCGTACATTTGTGGTCGCCAGCGGAATGTCGTAAACTAGCAATGCAGATGGGTGTTTTCAAGAATCTGGACGCATACTGCCTGCTGCAGGACCTCTAAAAACTGAAACGGGGAACATTCAATATCAGAAGTTGGTGTGAAAGAAGAGGAAATGTTGAGGTTTTCATGAAACAAAATTGAAAGTGTTTTTTTTTTTTACTACTACCTCCGTTTTCAATTACTTTTTTTTTTTTGAAAGGAGTCTCCGCGACTCGACCTTCTTTGGAGCCCTGCGGGTGCCAGGGATCGAGCCCTGATCGGCAGCACCACCCTTGGTGCATATTTCCAACCGAGCTATGCTTTGGTTCCCTTTTCCAATTACTTATCATTCTGATTTTTTTTCAATGCATTTTTTTTATGCATCTGGATATATATTATGTCTGAATGGGTAACAAAATGATGTATCATAGTACTTTGAAACGGAGGGAGTAAGTATTAACTGATGAAACCAAATTGACAAGAGCTCCATCAAGTTGCTGAAATCAAATTGACAAATTTCAACCACATTTTGTCTACTTAGCGTTGAATGCTCCACCTGATCTCGATACCGCGAGCAACAGAAATGTACAGTAATGACACCCAATATCTTGTCAGTAGCCAATGACACCCAGACTAGCAAACATAGCCGTCGGCCCTGCTCCGCAGCCTTGAAGACCGAACCCGTCAGATCACCGCTGATTCTGTGTGCCCGTACCCCCCAATCTCACCGGTCATTTGCCTCTCTCCCGGGCCTTCGCCCTCGACTTTGACCGAACTACACCGGCGTCCCTTTGTGCACCAGCAACACCGACGAAGTGCTCACCGACGGAACCAGGAATTTTGAGTAGGGGGCGGCCAAACACAATCGACATCTCATACATGTGATTTTTTTTTGAAAAATCATACTACATGTGATAAAAATACTAAATTCTATTATATTCTTACCACTATTTTTTTCGTTGATCATATTTTGGAGAGGGGGAAATGCCTCGTGTATGACCCATTTGTTTGCATTGTAGGAGACTTTGTAGTGTACAAGCCATCTACTGATGTATTGCAAATTTGTAACCTTTTCTTCTTGCAAAGTAATATCAAATGCCCTTTTTTGTTTAGACATATTTTTCTTACAAAATTATATAACATAAATACACTGCATGGCATTACTAGCTATTAATATTGGATGTCTGTTAATGAGCTAATGGTCTGTGTATGCGTGAAGTGTACGCGCCTTGCCTGGTTGCCAAATGACTGCATGGTATGCTGCCGAGAGTGCTGAGTAGCTCCCTGCATTCCCCGCTGCAACGTACGCAAGTGCGCATGGCTATGTTTGGTTGGGAGGAGAAAAAATTTTCTCCTCCCTTTGACCACTAATTAAGGGTATTAAACAAAGTCAGTTTTTAAAACTACCTCCACAGCCTTGTGTAAAATCGCGAGACGAATCTAATGAGGTATTTGACCGCATGATTAGAGGATGATTACTGTAACATTACTGTAGCAAATCATCGATTAATTATGCTCATTAGATTCGTCACATAAAGTTACACTCATACGTGAAAAGGTTTTGCAAATAGACTTCATTTAGTACTCCATGCAAACAAGATTCCCTAGACGTAAAAAAGTACGCCCTCCAACCAAAATGGGATGGCCCCTACTACCCCGTGGTTCTCCACCCTCGTGATGGCGAGTATGGATTTCGTAATATAATTATGGTGTCGGAAATATATACATTGCAGAGCAACTCCAACAGTTTGGCAAACCAATTTGGCATCCATCTAATTTTGGCAAAACAAGAAAAATTGGTCTACAACAGTTATGCAAATCAACTTGGAAAAAATAGAAACTTGGCAAAACTCACCTCCTCGTGCGGATCGTGGTTGCCATTGGTGTTTCCCTCTAGGTGGGAGGGTGAAAAAAGAAATAAGAATAGAGAAGGTTTCCGATGTAAGTTTTCAAGAGGTGTAAGGGCACAAACAAAATTTTGTTTCTCGGGTGTAAATTAGATCTGGATTTGGCAAGTGAATTATGTCAAACTGTTGGAGATGAACTCTTTTTTAGAGCATCTCCAAGAGTTTGCCAAAATTTACTTGGCAAATCATGTGTTTTGACAACTTCTAAAAAGTTGTGCAAAGTAAAAAAAGAATTCATCTCCAACAGTTTGGCATAATTCACTTGCCAAATCCAGATCTAACTTACATCAGGAATCCTGAGAGAAACAAAATTATGTATGTGCCCTTCCACCTCTTGAAAAACTTACATCAGGAATCCTTCTCTATTCTTTATTTCTTTTTCACCCTCCCACCTAGAGGGAAACAACGATGGCAACCGCGATCCGCGCGCGCATATATGCGCGTGGGGAGGTGAGTTTTGCCAAGTTTCTATTTTTGCCAAGTTGATTTGCCAAACTGTTGGAGGCCAATTTTTCTTGTTTTGCCAAAATTATATGGATGACAAGTTGGTTTGCCAAACTGTTGGAGTTGCTCTTACCTGGCATATCTTTTTAAAGGTTGGCAAAACACAAGATTTGCCAAATAAAATTTGGCAAATTCTTGGTGATGCTAGAACTATATATGTATGTAGTTCTTGTTGCAATGAACAATACATGTGATCTTTTTACTATATAGTTCAACCAAGGATACTTCATACACGTTTTTGAAAACTATTTAATCTTTTGTATATATAGATCTAAACTAATTAAAGCTCGGTACTAAGAAACATGATAAATGCAACGGAATGTTATGTCAGCATGGCATGATGCTGTAGCAAGGAAAAAAATTAAGAATGTCGAAGAAAATATAACAATAAACATTAACCAAGGGCAAAATAGACTATTCCCAGCAAATCCTACATTTTCTAGAGCTACATACAGGTTGAGCATATTCTTTTCCTTTTTCTACAGTTAGTGGAGTAGAGGTATCGAATCACCAGTCAACAATCATGCTGAGTGCATTCCAATTACGTCGAACCATTGCAACACAAGCATGACTACATCAAAAATTGATTGACAAATGATCGCGTTCATTATCGCTACATGATGCTCCGTCTCTTGAGGTTGCTATGGCACAACCTTAAATTATTTTTGACAACTCGACGTTGTAGCAAAGTCTACATTTTATTGGTCTGACAGATTACAGTTTCCTTCATTCATATGAAAAAAGGAATTTTTGTGCGAGGTGAAATTAGTTAAAGGGAAAGCGGACGGCTACGCTAGCGTAAAATAAAAATATTTCTACCTAATAACTCAAAAACTGCTATTGGGATTACCACTAGACGCGTTGTTGCAGCGGAACCGTCTCGGTGTAGACGAACGCGTCGAGGGTAGCAGGCAGTGCAGTTGCTCACACCACGTCCTTCACAATCTTCACGTGTGACTCGTCTCAACGCTCCAGATGTAGCACCTCTAAGGTATCCACACGTATATGGAGGAAGCGTCGTGCACCGAACTGATAGGTCCGTGAGCGCAATGAGGAGAGGGTGTGGGCGGCACAGCTGCTGCAAGTAGGGATGAAAGTGGTACGGATACTATCCGTCCGTCCGTCCGACCGACCGAAAGGGTCACACTCAAATGGTAGAACCGTATCCGAATCCGAGCATTCAATATCCATAATTATTGGTACCATATTAGTATCAAGATTTTTTAAGTTGGATTTTTAAGATCCAAATATGATAAATATCACAATTCGACACATCATCTACTATTCGTATCTGAATCCGATCCGTGACAGAAAAACTATCTGTATTTGTATTTGTATCCGCAGTATTCGTTCGTATCCGACCCGTCTTCATCCCTATCTGCGAGGCGAATAGGATTGACCCTAAACCACACCCCCACCCTTCAATATATAGAGGCCCCAACGGGGCTCTGAGTCTGGGCCCCATTAGTTCCCCTAAACCTGGCCCAAATCTCTGAGTCTGGGCCCCATTAGTTCCCCTAAACCTGGCCCAAATCGATCCTATCCAAATTGAGCTTCCAACCCCTTAGTGCGACCCTATAAGTTTATGTGCACATAGACCTAGCTCGGGTACTCTTATAAAGATCGTATCAGATGAACCATCACAACCCTATCTATGTACAAGCTATTCACTTTGTCTCACGATATTCGGTCTAGCTCCAAGCTAACCTCTCTTCCCTTGTAATTTGGAATCCTTTACCAGGTTAACCCTTAATCTTATGTAGCACGATCATGCATTTGTAGATCTGATCACTCAAGGGGCTAGAGATATCTCTCAACCAGAGAGGGGCAAATCCCATCTTGACTGACCATGTCTCACAACATGCTTCCTGACAAACTCGAAAGCTACCATTATGACTAACTAGTTACGGAGTAGCGTCTAATATCCCCTAAGCAAGTCGATTTGCATCTTGAGTACATGCGACAATCTCATGTCTAAGTACAAAGCGTACACGTTGCGTAAAGAGAGAACTATGTACCTATGTCTCGTGGCAAGTAAAAAAGAGTCACAAACAATTCACAAAATTGTCAATCAATATATAATAGATATTCAATGAACACAGTACAAAGCAGTCGGCACATATGAGAACCACGCGGCCCGAGTGCATATGTTGAGAAAAGGCACTCGACAGATTGATTTTAAAGCATATCTCCAACATTAATTATTTTCAATTAGAACTGTAATTTGTCATTAAAGTGTTCCTCTTCTACTCTATTGGTTCCAAAGTAAGGGACGTTTTGTTTTTTCTAGATGTATAGTTTTCGTTACTCACTTAAAGGAGTATTATCTAATATGAAAAAAAAATCATGTTATAATACTCTACCCTAACGTTCCCCTAACGATTGACAAATTATGTTAGTTTTTTACATCATTGATATTATAGATATAAATAGCAATAATTTTATTTGTTTATCACACGCGTATTATATATCATAAAGAATAAGAGAATATTGTATCATCATCATATCTATATGTTGCCCTAAACCCTTATGTTGCCCATCAGCACCGTGTGAAAGGATCGAGGCAATGAGGCCTAGAGGGGGGGTGAATAGGCCTGCACACAGAATTTAAACTTTTTCTGCGAAAACAGTGTCGGACCTCGGAACCTCCGAGATTATTCTCGGAACCTCCGAACGAGGCAGCCTCCGAGAATAAACTCAGAACTTCCGACAGCTGTTAGAACAGAGCACAAATAACAAGAACTGCGAGAAACTTGATGGAAACCAGATCTACTAAATTCTAAGAGGTACTTAGGACCTAGCAAGAGGATTTCTAAGCAAAGTACAAGCTAGCAAGGCACCACAAAGTAGATCGGGAGCAAACCCTAATAGATCTAGTCAAGCACAAGCATGAACAAGTAAGTAAATGAGAACACGCATGAGACAAAGATTTATCCCGTGGTTCACTCGCCACAAAGGCTTGCTTACGTCCACGTTGTTGAGGAGGCCACCAAAGGCTCGGACCACAAAGGTCAACTCCTCTCTCACACCTATCACTTTGTGTAATAGGTGGAGGCTTTCCACTAGAATCACAAGGGGTAATACAAACACCTTGGAGCTTCCACAAATCGGTTTGGAGAGCTTCCAAGGACCTCTATCCGTCTAGGAGCAAAGCTCCAAGAGTAATAGATCCACCAAGCTTGCTAGGGTTCTTCCAAGTGCTCAAGTACCAAGAGAGAAGGGATTGGCTCACTAACTCACTTCAAGAATCCACTCTCAATCAATGCTAGGCAAGGATTTGGATGAGAGTAGGTTAGGAGTGAATGCAAGGTGAGAGAAACAGTGAGGAACGGCGTTCTGCGCAAGGGGAGGAAGAAGATAACCGTTGGGGGACTGTGGGGTATAAATACCCCCAGATCCAGAACAGTAACGGCTATATTCCAGAGTTCGGAACCTCCGAGAAAAAACTCGGAACTTCCGACTTTTGAAAACTCTGCAGACTGTAGCCCGTACGGTCGGAACCTCCGAGAAAATCTTCGGAACCTCCGAACAAAGAATCGCCAGAAGCAAAGCAAATACCGCAGGGTTACTTCCCTTGGGGTGAGGATTAAGGTTTAGGAGAGATGGATTATGAGCACTTGAAACCACCCTAACTCACCATTAGTATCCCTCTTGATAGTACGGATTGTCCTATACTCAAATTCAAAAGATAAAATAAATAAACTCCTCTAAGTAGCATAGGCAACCTTCTTTGTAACAAGTTGAGGGGTCTCCAATTAATCTTTTGCACCTGTGATAATAACTTTATGCTGCACAACAAACTCAAAGGCTCATTAGCTCTTTAATTGTGTGGTCAACATCACCAAAACCCTCATAGGGCTTGATTGCACTTACAATCTCCCCCTTTTTGGTAAATGTTGACAACCCAATTAAAGTTTACAATTTAATTTGAAAGATTGAGCTTTTGATGATTTGAGTACAAGTCTCCCCCTCAATGTATGCATGTACCTTTTGAATAGGGAAAAATGTCATAACCGACAATTAAGTTGCATACATTGTGAGTAAAAGTGTCAAGAAGGTTGTACTCAAGCCATCGAGGGGTGCAAAAGAAGTGTAGCAGATAATACGTGATGCATATGCCATGTGAGAACACACAGAGAGTTATCTGTTAGCAGAGTTCGGAACCTCCGAGAAAGTTTCCGGAACCTCCAGGGGTTGGAGCCTCGGAAAAATTCTCAGAACCTCCGAGGTCTGCAACAGATACTCCAACAGACAACAATAACACACAGGCAAAACAACAGATAAGACCAGAAAATAGCAGCTAGATAAGGATAACAGCATTCAACACATCTAGTCCTATTACATCCATCACAAGGTTTTAAAGTTTTGCAAATCCCATACAACCATGACCAGAACCTGCTTGCCAACAGAGGCAAGCTAAAAGTTTTACAGCAGTTCACCAATTTACCAACAGGAGTTTATGAGAGAAGTTAGCACTCTCATCTCACCAAAAGAACAAAAGAATTTCTGTGGTTAGCAGGCCACCAGAAGGAGCTCCAGGTCTTCAGATGCTTCTCAATCTTCATCTCTCCCCCTTTGTCAACAATTTAACAAAAAGGAAAGAAAAGAAGAGAGGAAGTGAGAACAGAACCTAGGGAAGTCACTCCTCATCACTGAAGTCAGAGTCCTCCTCTTCTGCTTCAGGAACAGTACTGTCGGAGCCAAGGTCAGAACCAGATGAGGACAGATCTATGGGTCTTCTGACAGGCCTCCCAGCAGTGGCCTTTCTCCTGAGTCTTGCACCAGATGAGGACCCCATTGCCTTCTTGCCAGCAGCCTCTTTCCTTAGCCTGGCCATTTTAGCACCAAGTGGTTCTTCATCTTCTTCATCCCAGCGACAAAGTGGGCGGCAGGAGTATCCTCGGCCATGGGAGTAGCAGGCTCTCGCTCACCCTCATCCTCACCGGTAGTGTACTGCGGAAAGTCAGGGAAGAGAGGAGGGGGATGGTGCATGGCATCGAAGGACAGCCCCTGGTGCTTCAGCAATCTGTTCATGTCTTCCCTGAGCTCAAAAAGCTGATGGGAAGTCCATCTGCAGTACCTCCAGGTGTCCCTAACCATCCCTCTCAGCTTGTGCAGACCGGCAGGCATGGGAGCCCCGCCGGGTCCTTCTTCTCCTACCGCCGGGACCGGATCGGGATGGCTTGGTGCCGGCCTTCTTAAGGATGTGCTCCTCCACAATGTGTCGCTTCTTCGATGCCGCCATCGCTTTACTTGGTAGGATGCATGCTCAACATCTTTCTTATAGCCGACTCCGAAACCATTTCTATCATGTACATAAGGTAAGGAGCATAAGGCGAGTTGCACTTCCCACTCTCTCGTCACTTCTACCAAGGTTGTACCAAATAAATCGCTCACAGAGAATGGCCTAGCTCCGGGCGGCGGCGGCCTGCCACAAGTTTGGTGCAAACCTCCTAAGACTTGTTGAGTCACCGCCCCCTTTTGGGTATATGGTTTCCCCGAACATATTATTGAGCACATAAAACACCGATTTCGGGAGCGTGGTGGAGCCATCACCCTTCCTCCTCATACTCATAAGCTATGCAACAATTTTATTGGGGTTCATGTGGGCCTCAAAATGAATAATATCGCCTCCCCGTCCTCCTTGCCGAACCCAAACAACCTAGCAAAAGTGAGGAAATCTATTTTGTAATGCACTCCTTCTGTCATCCAGTGGATGGTCTCCTTGTTGTCTTCATGGAAGAATGTAGCATGAAACTGAGCTAAAACCTCTATGTTCCAATCATATTTGAAACTCATGATGTCCCTCATCTTATACTTGTCAACCAAATCCAGCACCTCCTCCTTGACAGGTTCCTCTGCTGCCTCCAAATGGGTGAAATCTATCCACTTCATCTTGATTAGCTTCATCTTGGTGTTAAGGACAGTCTCATAGAACTTAAAGTGGAAGACAGACCAAAATCTGTAATCAATAGCTGCCATCTTGGGGTTCACATAGGGATTTTCCTCTCTGGCTTTCTTAACTAAAAATCCTGCTCCATCATAGTTGGTGTGCTCAATATACACAGAGTTGTCATATTTGGTTGGAGGATGCCTTTTGAGCAGCCCCTTGTGGTACTTGAGATAGGTTGAGTCTATCTCTCCTAGGGGCATGTCATCTTCTAGCTCTATAGTAATGGTCTTGCCTTCAGTCCCTCCATTGTCATCCACATGGGCAAGAGACCCGAGCCCTCCGCCTCCCGACAACCGCCACCTCTCGCCCCTCCTAGGAGTGGCCTTTCCTCTCGCCGCCACCGCTCCCCGCCGTTGCTCTTGCCGCTAATTTGAAAGCCCTCTCACCAGCAGGTGTCTCAAATGGTGGCCTCTCGCCTCTTGGTGTAAGTCTTGTCCACAGGAGTGCCAGACATCTGTCAGAGAGACATGTGAGCAGCAGATAAGAGTGGGATCAGGGCTGATAAGGATAGAGGAACAAGATTAGCATGATGTTCAATTGATTACTCTTCAGTGGAATTTTGAATCACAGACTGTCACTTGTTAGTACAGACATCGGAACCTCCGAGAAAGTTTCCGGAACCTCTAGGAGTTGGAGCCTCCGGAAAAATTCTCAGAACCTCCGAGGTCAGTGTACTGACAGAGGACAGTTCTGTTGATTCAACTTTCAACTGAATTTTAACCAAGAAAGCAAACATGATTGAGTTTAACTAGAGCAAGAGAGAAAAGATGTTACAAGTGAAGTGAAATTTAGTGGAACTTTGAATCAAGGTCAGCTTACAGTGGGTTACAGGGTTCGGAACCTCCGAGAATTTTCTCGAAACCTCCGAGCCTCTGTCAACCTTACTGCATTCTCACATTTGATTCAACTTTCAACTAAATCCTAGCTTTACTTGCAACACAGGTATTCAGGAACAGGATGGATAGGCAACATTCTACAAATTCCAAGATTTAGAACCCTAACAGCATGTAGATCTAGGAACTAGGGTTAGGGTTAGAGTGAGGCCTCTGATTACCTTGACTGGGATCAAGGAGAAGAAAGATGAAGATCTTCAAAGCTTGTACACGCCAGGGAATCAACAGGAGATGGTGCGGATTGAAGCCTTCTTCTTCTTCTCCGTACGGGATCCGAGGCGACCTCTTTCTTGACTCTCCTCAGCGGCGGCCCACGAACGTGAAGGGTGGCACGGCTTCGCGCGGGTAGCCCGCAAGAGGTGCGGTCACCGGCGGCGAGGGAGGCGGCGGCGGTGAGGCGGTGTGAGAGATGGAGTGTTGCGGTTTCGCGACGGGTGAGAGAAGAGGGAGCGGTGAAAGTAGATCTGAGCGTGTTGACCGCGGTGAAAGGGAAGATTGGTTTACCCTAGGTAAAGGAATATCCTTCGAAGATTCTTTATTCCCTTTAACTCCCCTTCGGTTGAGACTGAGCGCTAAGTCTGTAAAGATTGGAGCTTCCGAAGATTTTCTCAGAACTTCTGAGGCCCGGAGCCTCCAAAGATTTTCTCGGAGCTTCCGAAGTTCAAATTCCAGAGACAGCTATCTTCTACTCCTTTTGAGATTTTGAACTTTCTATCAACTGAGATTCTTAGGTCATGGTACCCTTGACTCAAGTGGCTAGAAAACAAGCAATTACACACACAACTATAGCCACTTAAGACAAGTTAGGGATAAGGAAAATAGATTTTTGAAAAACCTTTAAGATAGAGTTTTCACACACATTTTTCATACAAAATTTTCAGAGGAAATTAACAGATTGAAGCAAACAATTATGGCATGCTAGAGATCAAACCACGCAACGAGAATCAAGAATATTTAGTTCATTACTTAAACTACAAAACCTTGACTCATCGAGAGGTTTAGTGAAGATATCGGCTAGTTGCTTGTCGGTGCTCACATGACTTAAAACGATATCTCCTTTGGCTTCGTGGTCTCTCAAGAAGTGATGACGGATGTCTATATGTTTTGTGCGAGAATGGCTTACGGGGTTGTTTGCAAGCTTTATGGCACTTTCATTGTCACACAAAAGTGGGATATGGGAAAAGTGACATCCGTAATCTTTTAAGGTTTGCTTCATCCAAAGTAGTTGAGCACAACATGCGCCACCGCAACATACTCGGCCTCGGCGGTGGAAAGGGCTACTGAGTTTTGCTTTTTAGAACTCCAAGACACTAGAGACCTACCAAGGAATTGGCAAGTCCCCGATGTGCTCTTTCTATCTACTTTACAACCGGCATAATCGGAATCCGAATAGCCAAGTAGATCGAAAGTGGAGCCCTTAGGATACCACAAGCCAAGGTTAGGGGTATGCACTAGATATCTCAAGATTCTCTTTACGGCCATGAGATGGCACTCTTTCGGGTTAGCTTGAAATCTAGCACACATGCACACACTAAGCATAATATCCGGCCTAGATGCACATAAGTAAAGAAGAGAGCCGATCATGGAGCGATATACCTTTTGATCCACGGATTTCCCTTCTTCATTGAGGTCCATGTGTCCATTGGTAGGCATTGGAGTCTTGATGGGTTTTGCCTTGTCCATGTCAAATTTCTTTAACATATCCCTTGTATACTTGGTTTGACATATGAACGTCCCTTCTTTAGCTTGTTTGATTTGAAATCCAAGAAAGAACTTGAGCTCACCCATCATGGACATTTCAAACCTCTTTGTCATCACCCTACTAAACTCTTCACAAAAAGTTTCATTAGTACTACCAAATATTATGTCATCGACATATATTTGGCACACAAAAATATGACCATCAACTTTTCTAGTAAAGAGAGTAGCATCGGCTTTGCCTATCTCAAAGCCTTGCTTAAGCAAGAAATCCTTAAGGCATTCATACCATGCTCTTGGTGCTTGCTTTAGCCCATAGAGCGCCTTATGGAGTTTGTAGACATGATTAGGACGCTTGGGATCTTCAAAACCCGGTGGTTGCTTAACATATACTTCTTCGGAGAGTGGTCCATTGAGAAATGCACTCTTGACATCCATTTGATAGAGCTTGAAGTCATGATGGGCAGCGAAAGCTAGTAGAAACCGAATTGCTTCAAGTCTTGCTACCGGTGCATAAGTTTCTCCAAAGTCTAGCCCTTCAACTTGGGTGTATCCTTGAGCAACCAATCTTGCTTTGTTCATAGTCACAATGCCAAACTCATCTTGCTTGTTCCGAAAGACCCATTTGGTGCCAATGATGTTTGTATTTGGTCTCTCTACCAACTCCCACACTTGGTTTCTTTCGAAGTTGTTCAACTCCTCTTGCATGGCCATCACCCAATCCGGATCTTCGAGAGCTTGCTCCACCTTGGTTGGTTCAAGAGAGGAAACAAACGAGTAAAATGCACAAAATTTCTTAAGACGAGATCGTGTTGTTACCCCTCTCCTTATGCTCCCAAGAATATTGTCAACGGGATGATCCCGTTGAATGACTTGATGTACACGAGGATGTGATGGTCCAAGAGGTTGGTGTAGAGGTTGATCTTCATCATGTTCATCAGCTTGAGGCTCAGATGTACTTGCTTGGGCATCCCCTTGCTGATCAGTCTGCTGGTTCAGGGTGTCTTGTTGTGTTGAACTTCCAGACCCCGGAACCTCCGGAGAATTTCTCGGAGGTTGGATTCCAATGTCGGTTCCGAACCTCCGAGGAAATTCTCGGAACCTCCGAAGTCCGCATCGCTCCCCGAACCGGTGGCTTCGGCCCTTCGAGTGGTGTTGAGGCTTGTGCTAGGTTTTCATCTTCCTCTTGTGCCTCAACCGGTCTAACATCACCTATGGCCATTTGCTTGATTGCTTCACAAGATGGCTTCTCTTTACCTACAACATTCAAATCAACTTGCTCCACTTGAGAGCCATTAGATTCATCAAAGGTCAAATCTACCGTGACTTCAATCCTCCCGGTGGTTAGATTGAAGACTCGATAAGCATGCTCATTTGGACCATAACCAAGAAGAAATCCTTCGTCAACCTTTGGTGCAAACTTAGAGGTTCGGGGCCTCTTGTTTAGAATGAAACATTTGCACCCAAACACTCTAAAGTAAGACACCTTGGGCTTTTTACCGGTAATGAGCTCATAGGAGGTCTTCTTGTGAAACTTGTGAAGATAGAGGCGGTTGATTGCATGGCAAGCCGTGTTGATAGCTTCGGCCCAAAAGATGTCTTGTGTCTTGTACTCATCCAACATGGTTCTTGCCATCTCGATAAGAGTTCTATTCTTCCTCTCAACCACCCCATTTTGTTGAGGGGTATAAGGTGCTGAAAATTCATGCTTGATGCCCTCTTCATCAAGAAATTCTTCAACATAGGTGTTCGGAACTCGAGCCATTATCACTTCTCACTTTCTTGATTGGTAGCCCGAATTCCCTTTGTGCTCTTCTAATGAAGGTCTTCACCTTTCCTTGCACTTCACTCTTGTCAAACACAAAGAACACCCACGTGAAGCGAGAATAATCATCAACAATAACCAAGCCATATTTGTTACCGCCAATACTTATGTAGGCCACCGGTCCAAATAGATCCATGTGGATGAGCTCCAATGGGCTTGAAGTAGTGAGGATGCTATTTGGTGGGTGAGGTGCTCCTACTTGCTTTCCGGCTTGGCATGCTTTGCAAATCTTATCTTTCTCAAAATGTACATTTGTTAGTCCAAGGATGTGTTCATCTTTCAAAAGTTTGGCCAAGTTCCTCATGCCAACATGGGCTAGACGGCGATGCCAAAGCCAACCCATGCTAGATTTTGCCACTAGACAAGTCTTGGGAGAAACTTTACTTTTGTTGAGATCAACTAGGTAAAGCCTCCCCCTCAAGCGACCCGTGAGGACAATAGAGGAATCCTCCCTTTTTATGATGGACACATCCTTATCCGTGAAGTGGCAATCAAAACCAATCTCACTAAGTTGTGAAACCGATAATAGATTGTAACCCAACGGATCAACATGAAGAACATTTGTGATTGAGTAATTTTGAGATATAGGAATATCACCTACACCGATGACTTCTCCTTTAGTATCCCCTCCATATGCAATGGTTTCCCTTGGTCCTTCCAAATGGAGATAGGATGAGAACATACTCTTTTCTCCGGTCATATGATGTGTACATCCGCTGTCAAGCACCCAACTTGAACCACCGGAGGAGTATGCCTACAAAACAATTTAGTTCCTTCTTTTAGGTCCCCAATTTGACTTGGGGCCTTCCACGTTAGCAACCAAAACTTTTGGAACCCATAGTGATCTTTTCACATATATGTTGGACTCATTTCCAACATACGTGGCAACAACTTTACCAACATTGTTGCGTCTCAACACATAGCTAGGAGGTATGTCTCTAGATGCATGGGCTTTGCTTTTGTTGGGACTCAAGTTTCTTCTAGGCACCATTGGATGATTTTCAACCCGCATACAAGTGTTAGAGGCCCCGGAAACATCTTCGCTTTTGAGTTTTGCTCCTTTTCTTTGTCCTCGTCTTTGCGGTCCCGGAACTTCCGAGAATTTTCTCGGAACCTCCGAGTTGGACCGTCCGAGTCGCTGCTCGGGGCTTCCGGACTCCGAACCCTCCGGCTTGGAGGTCGGAACCTCCGGGTCCGGGAGAACGAAATCCGGAACTCTTGAATTCAAGGCATTCTTTTTCTTTGATGATTTTTCTTTCATTTGTCTTGCCACCTTCAATATATCCAAAGCCTGGATTCTTGCTCTTTTCTAACACTTTCCTTTTGGTAAATCTTGGTCTTTTGTTTTCTTCACCCATGCACCCTCTAGCTATGATTGAGTTCAACCTAGCAATTTCTTTCTTTAAAGCTTCCATGTTAGCAAGGTTAGTGGCATAAGATTCAACATCAATATGATAACATCTATCACAGCCCTTGCTAGTAGAAGTACTAGAGTTGCCTTTTACCTTCGAGGGATGTGAGGTGCTACTCCAAAGGAGGCTATATTGCTCCTCAAGCTCTTCATTCCTCAACTTGAGAGAATTACATTGAGCTTGAGTGACAAGAAGGTCCTCCTTGAGAGTAGCTATGACACTCTTTGCTTGGTTGATTTCCAAACGCAAAGTCTCAATCTCACTTCTATCGGAGATAATGGTGTCTTGGCTTTTCTCTAGCTCAACTATTAACTTAGCCATAAAATCCCTAGATTGCTCATCCATTTTACGAACAAGTTGGTTAGCTTCTTCATCACTAGTATCATCACTAGAGTCCATTTCCGACTCATCACTAGGTTGAGGAAAGGGTTTTGGGGCAGTTTTTACCTTCTCACCCTTGGCCATGAGACAATGAATGGAAGTGCTCTCTTCATCATCGGTCAAATTGTTGAACAATCTTGAGGTGGAGGGAAGCTTCTTGATAGCCACGGTTGCAACTTTCTTCCCTTCCTCTTCACTAGAGCTTTCATCCCCGGAGTTCCATTCATGACCAATGTGGGCTTCACCACCATAGTGTCTTCTCTTGTAATGTGGCTTTTGATCTTTCTTGTAGCTCCCTTTACCCTTGTCATTTCTGTTTTCTTTCTTGTCATTAGGACAGTCAGCAATAAAGTGCTCGGTACTTCCACAATTGTAACAAGTTCTCTTTTTCTTTTTAGGAAACTTCCTCTTGGCAAACTTGTACCCTTACTTCTTCAACCCTCTCTTGTAGGTCTTCATGAACAAGGCCATGTCCCCAATCTCAACATGAGAACCTTCATCTTCATCTTCGCTTGAATCACTTGTGGAGCTCTCTACTTCCACCCTTTTGGACTTTGACTTGAGAGGCTTGGAAGAAGTGGTGTGCTTGGATGAGGAGGAGGGTTTGCTTGACTTGTGAGAGTGGAGAGCCACCTCTTTAACCTTCAAGTTGTTTAACTTAGCCTCCAACTCCCCAATCTTCTTTCTATGTTGAATTTCCTTATCCATGAGCTCATGTGTGAGAATTCTACCAAGAACATCATTTGGAGAGAGTTCCTCAAATCTTTTCTTCTCTCTAATCAAGGTGACTAGAGTAGGATTCCTTGGTGCAAAAGCTTCCAACATCACCTTCACAACAAAGTGGTCATCTAGCTCATCACCACCTAGACCTCTTATCTTTCCAACAATGACCATCAACCTATCAAACATCTCTTGTGGCCCCTCTCCATCAAAGATAGTAAATCTATTAAGCTCGGCCATCAATATGTTGATCTTGGATTTCTTGACCTTGTCAACACCCTCATGTGCAATGTGGAGAATGTCCCAAATCTCCTTGGCAATCTCAAGTCCACTAACACGGTTATACTCTTGGGCATTCAAGGCACTAAGGAGTATGCTTGTAGCTTGACCATTCCTTCTAATGTTGCGTCGGTCAATTGGAGTGAGGTTCCTAAAATCTTTGGGATCTTCAAAACCTACACACACAACATTCCACAATTCCAAGCTTAAGCCAATTAAGTAAGCTTTCATCATATGCTTCCATTTAGCAAAATTAGTCCCATCGAATTGGGGTAATTTGCCAACGGGAATAGTCACTTCATCCTTGGATTTGACATCCAAAGAATCATAGTTAAATGATACGCTTTTGTAGTCGTTCTTTGCTTTAGACTTTGACTTTGGTTTGATTGTTCGCTTGGGAATTCTTGTGCCGTAGTACTCATCATCATCATCTCCATTCTCACTAGATGAGGACGACGATGAGGATGATGAGGATGGTGATGGAGATGGTGAAGGTGTTCTTTTTCTTCTCTTCTTCTCTTCTTTCTTTCTCCTCTTCTTCTTTTCTTGCTTGCTTGTCTTCTTTCTTCTTTTCTTCCTCTTCTTCCTTTTTCTTGTTCTCTTTCTTGCTTTTCTTGCTTCCATCTTTTGAGCTTTCCTTCACCCTTTTTAAGCTTTTCAAACTTCTCTTGAGTTGATGTATCGCCCACTTCCGAGGCATCACTTTCAGCCTCGCTAGGTATGTCTTCGAACTGTTCTTCTTCGTGCTTGTCATCATCACTTGCCATATCCTCACACGGTTAGGTGTTTACGAGGATGACCCGCTCTGATACCAAGTGAAAGGATCGAGGCAATGAGGCCTAGAGGGGGGTGAATAGGCCTGCACACAGAATTTAAACTTTTTCTGCGAAAACAGTGTCAGACCTCGGAACCTCCGAGATTATTCTCGGAACCTCCGAACGAGGCGACCTCCGAGAATAAACTCGGAACTTCCGACAAACTCGTTAGAACGAGCACAAATAACAAGAACTGCGAGAAACTTGATGGAAACCAGATCTACTAAATTCTAAGAGGTACTTAGGACCTAGCAAGAGGATTTCTAAGCAAAGTACAAACTAGCAAGGCACCACAAAGTAGATCGGGAGCAAACCCTAATAGATCTAGTCAAGCACAAGCATGAACAAGTAAGTAAATGAGAACACGCATGAGACAAAGATTTATCCCGTGGTTCAGCTCGCCACAAAGGCTTGCTTACGTCCACGTTGTTGAGGAGGCCACCAAAGGCTCGGACCACAAAGGTCAACTCCTCTCTCACACCTATCACTTTGTGTAATAGGTGGAGGCTTTCCACTAGAATCACAAGGGGTAATACAAACACCTTGGAGCTTCCACAAATCGGTTTGGAGAGCTTCCAAGTACCTCTATCCGTCTAGGAGCAAAGCTCCAAGAGTAATAGATCCACCAAGCTTGCTAGGGTTCTTCCAAGTGCTCAAGTACCAAGAGAGAAGGGATTGGCTCACTAACTCACTTCAAGAATCCACTCTCAATCAATGCTAGGCAAGGATTTGGATGAGAGTAGGTTAGGAGTGAATGCAAGGTGAGAGAAACAGTGAGGAACGGCGTTCTGCGCAAGGGGAGGAAGAAGATAACCGTTGGGGACTGTGGGGTATAAATACCCCCGGATCCGAACGATAACGGCTATATTCCGAGTTCGGAACCTCCGAGAAAAAACTCGGAACTTCCGACTTTTGAAAACTCTGCATCGTAGCCCGTACGGTCGGAACCTCCGAGAAAATCTTCGGAACCTCCGAACAAAGAATCGGCCGAAGCAAAGCAAATCTGCAGGTTACTTCCCTTGGGGTGAGGATTAAGGTTTAGGAGAGATGGATTATGAGCACTTGAAACCACCCTAACTCACCATTAGTATCCCTCTTGATAGTACGGATTGTCCTATACTCAAATTCAAAAGATAAAATAAATAAACTCCTCTAAGTAGCATAGGCAACCTTCTTTGTAACAAGTTGAGGGGTCTCCAATTAATCTTTTGCACCTGTGATAATAACTTTATGCTGCACAACAAACTCAAAGGCTCATTAGCTCTTTAATTGTGTGGTCAACATCACCAAAACCCTCATAGGGCTTGATTGCACTTACACCGTGCCCCTCGGTGCTGGCGGGCGTCAAATGGTCCAATCTGTGTTGGCGAGTGGCTTATGTCGTCCGCCATCATTGTGTGTTCACTGCTGGCGGGCGCAATCCCAGTGCTCCACACACCACTGTGCTGTCGAGCGCCAATTGTGTCCGCCAGCATGCTAATTTATGTGTTATCACAAATTGTTTCTGGCCTAGTGTAACACTAGGTGATTCCCCGCGCGTTGCTGCGGGATTTGAGAAAAAATTTCAATGAATTATGAACCATTGTGCTACCACAACCAGTTTATGCAATAACCCTTAGTTGTGGAAGATGGCGTGGGTAGTTTGCATGAAGAAAGAATTGGTGTAATATATAATTGGTACCCACTACAAATCATGGTTGGATTTTTCTCAACATGCAAGCATTCCACATCATTATCCACTATGCGGCGTATCATCATCCACTATGTGTCATGTCACCATTCACTAGCATGTCACAAAATTACAGGAATAGAAGTACATATAGATCATTTAAGAATGATTCTTTCTCAACAAAATGAGTATTATGCTTCCATGTACAATGTTGTTTACAAAAGAATGTTGTCCTGCAATCACTTTGGTGTTTATATTTGCACATTTCACTTTAAAATTTTGTTTAATGAATTCCCGCAGCAACGCGTGGGTATCACCTAGTACAACTATATAGATGAAATCCACTACAAGTCATGGATAGATTTCTCTCAACATGCAAGCTTTCCACATCACATCCACTATATATCATGTCATCATCCACTACATCATATGTTTATGTCAACCGATTTTCTATGGTTAATATAAAGTTTTTGTGAGTAGTATGTCACAAAATTCTCGTAGTAGAAAAAAATGTATGATCAATCATTTATAATGGTTCCCTCTCAACTAAATTACCATGCTTCTATGTATAATGTTATTAAAAAAGAATGTTGTCATGTCATCACTTTGGTGTTGCTACTTTTACATTGCACTTTAAAATTTTGTTTAAAAACTTCTCGCAACAACACGCGGGGTATCACCTAGTTTATTATACTTTTCAGACACCACGAGTATCTCTACTAGCAATTCGAATACTCCCTCCATATTGAAATATTTGTCGTCATTGACTTTTTTTACAACTTTGATCATTCGTCTTAGTCAAAAAAAATATTACAAATACGCAAAATAGTAAGTGAAGCTTAAAATACTTGCAATAAGATGAAGGGAACATATCTAGTGGAAACCGACCTCTTCATGCAAACTATAGAAACTTCAATCTAAGTCACACAATCTTGATCCAAGGGAGAGCTCATGGGAGGTGGAAGGGGTGATTTGCAAAATTCATGGGAGGTGTGAGTCATGATTTGCAAAGGTGTTTTTGCAAATCACTCCTCCCACCTCCTCTGAGCGTCCCGTTGGATCAGTATCGTGTGACTCCGATTGAAGTTTCCATAGTTTGCATGGAAATGTTGGTTTTCACCAGATATGTTGCCTAAGATGAATGGTCAAAGTTGTACGAAAACATCAACGACGACAAATATTTCGATAGGGATGGACAACTCCACGAAGTATGTTAAAATCGGACTATAATAAATAAAAATTATGATGCGACTTGCGAAAGAAAATTGAGAATTACAAACTAGATTAAAAAAATACCTACATGGTTGAATTGGAAAGGGGGGAAAGGAAATTAAAGAAAGGAAGACAGATATAAATTTCGCTCAAATTTTGCCGAAATTCTTAAACATGGGGGATTTGTAGTCTCACTCCCAGACTTTTCCCCGTTACCGTCGTGCCAACCCTAATCACAAGGAGGCTGCGGCGGCGCGCAGATCGGGCGCTAGGCCACGGCCGGCAACGTGCGTATCGACCACAGCCTGCATTCTAGGTTACGACGACGGCGAACGGCGACTCAACCGGCGCTCGCGCCGCTACAATGAGCGCCGGAGATTTGTTTCTCTAAATTTTCAAAAAAAAAGATTTGTTTCTCCATGTTCAGTAA
Source organism: Cenchrus americanus (assembly GCA_947561735.1). Taxonomy (NCBI): domain Eukaryota; kingdom Viridiplantae; phylum Streptophyta; class Magnoliopsida; order Poales; family Poaceae; genus Cenchrus; species Cenchrus americanus. The sequence goes on along the minus strand of OX387239.1, from coordinate 180,829,701 downwards.
GTGACTTCGTGTCCTGCTCCATTTCAACCACCGAGTGCTAATCTCCGCTATCAATCAGTGTTTTTTTCTACGAGTAACTAGTGTCGATTTGGTAGCCAACATGTTAGCCTCAAGTCACTGAGCGCTAATCACGTATAAAAGATATATCATATATGTGGTACAGATGGAGGTATGGCACATATATAATTTTTTCGGAAGACCGGTATGGCATATAATTAATTTCAGTTAATATACTGTTTCTTCGGTAGATTTTGTTGGATCAGATAATAATATTCGGTAGTTGTTAATCATAGGAGGCTATGAAAAGATTGTGGTTTGGATTGGCTATAAAGGATGAAACAAATTCTTTACTTCTAGAGTCGTTTTGTGAGATGAGCAAGGATTTACCTGGTAGGGTTGAAGTATACAATTTGCTTCATGATTAAGTATTATGCTATCTGTAATCTGAATTTTTTAATGGGGGCGAAAATATACTTGTCTGCAATGTCAAGTTTGCATGTTTACTGCCTAAACACTAATTTTGTGAAATTGCAACGGCCAGCAGGAAGTGTGTTTCTTTTAGAAGCTTCTTCTGCCAAGGCAGGGAGAATATGCTGTTTCTTTTGGTATCAGTAACCTGGGACAGCTGTAAATATACATCATATTGTATTTTGACTTTTTGAGAAACCCACTCAAATCCCCCATGGAGATAATCCGCATTCGACCACTCCTGCACCTTTATCAAATTTTGGGTAACTCTACGACCTGAATCTATAAAGGAGATTATGACCAGCAAGGGCGAGGAGCTCCAAGCAGTGGCCCTTTTGGCTTATTCAAGAGATGGGGAAGCAAATTACTTGGATTATACCACTGGTGGATGGAGTGAAGTCAAACCAGAGATGGAGCTGGTTGGCGTTGTCTTTTATGCTCCATATGCGGCCTTCTGTTTTGAAGTTGTGGTGGACTGGTGGTGTTAGAAAGTATTGTCACTGTAATCTTGTTGATTTGCTATTACCTATTTGTCTCTATCGTTTCTGCAGATGATGTTGCCATCTTGGTTCTTTTCTGCCTCCCTATTCTGCCACAGGTTGATAGTTTGGGGCACTTCAGTTAGCACTTACCAGCATAATAGAAGTTGTGATGCTTTCAGACCTTTTCCCCCTTCTTTAATTGTAATACAATCTGTGATATTCCCTGAGACACCCTGCATTTCGAACTACTGATTGCTTTGTGGTTTTGACATATACTAACCATCATATTCACTTATCAAGAATTGCTTGACTGGAATTAACCGGCTAAAGCTTGCAAAGTCCACTAATATGTTTGTTGTTGGTTTTATATGCAGGGATATTGTTCACCACACCCTAGAGTAGATGTCCCTTGGACTGAAATTTTTCAGTGACGAGGATGTCCAACAAGCACGTGAGACCAAAAGCTCATGAGGCCAGCACCTGTGATGTGATCAGCAGCCTCCCTGATGAGTTGCTCCACCATATACTGTCTTTCACGACAGCACGGGAGGCTGTACAGACGTGCGTGCTGTCCATGAGATGGCTCCACGTTTGGAAACCATTGCGGCGCCTTAACATTGAAGGACACAAATTCACTAGCAAGATAGGATTCATGAAATTCATAGACAATTTACTACTGCACCGTGGCTGCATTCCTCTGGACAACTTTTAATGGACCTCAAGTGGTAGTGTTTCCCTCGACGATGACAGCTAACCAATGTGTTTGTTATGCTCTGCGTTGCAATGTTCGTGAGCTTGGGATCATTGAGCATCATCAGCTATTGAATCTAGATCACTCTTACTTCACTTCAGCCCATCTGAGAACACTCAATCTCTCTGGTGTTTCAATCACTGACATCTTAATTGAGAGGCTGTTTTCTGGATGTCCGGCACTAGAAGATCTAGCGATGACAGACTGTCAATTTCATGCCACCAAATTTTCCTCTGCCACTCTGAAGAATCTAATCATTACATCTCGTAGCATTGGGGCATATGATTTCGACGACGATTTTGAAGACCTTGTGATAGATGCTCCAAACCTTATGTCACTGCACCTGGAGGACCTTCCATTTTTGTCTCCTTGCCTTGTGAATGTATCATCCTTGGTAACAGCCTCAATTTCCCTTGAAGAAGAGTCCTTCTCGAGTTTTGGTGCAAAATACAGTATATTTGGTGCTCTCTCAAATGCAGAAATGCTACAAACTTGAAGTTGCTTTCCCCAGTTGACAATGTATCATCTCTGATCTTAACTTTGCTATGGTTGTCTACCCTTATTTCTTTTATGTAGCTGACTGATATTTCGTTTTTGTATGCAATTGCAGTATTTTAATTACCCATCATTGTTAAACAAGGTGCTGAAAAGTGACCTCCTGAGGTGCCAGACATTCAAAAACCTGAAAAAAATTATCTGTTGGTGATTGGTGCGTGGATGGTGACCTTCTTGCATTGTTCCACTTGCTTCAATTGTCACCAATCATACAGAAACTTACCCTGCATCTTGGATCGGCAAGTGTATATTCCTTCTTATCACGTTTTTTTTCCTTCAGAACCAATGTGTTGACAAGGTTTACATTTTTCTTACCAGATTGGAGCTTGGGTTAGTCACTGTAAAACTGATGAATCAAAAGTGGAGGTCAATTGTGAACATCTTAAGAAGGTTAAAATCACTTGTGTCCATGGAGATAAAAGGGTCTCCAATATTGTGAAAATTATACTTACCAATGCCAAATCTCTGCCGGAAATTGTTATCAAGCCATACGAGCCTTGGCCTTAATATTAGGTTTTTCATTATGTTTTTTGTCTCTCTACTGTTCTTATACAAATATCTTTTTTATGCTTTCGGGCTCGTTACGAATACCAATTATAATTTGTTGCAGTTAGGTCATGCAGATGTTGAGGACTTTTGTCTTTTGACTGAATTAAATACTCTCATGGTTGGCAAGCCTTAGTTTCAGTTATCGTTACCATACTTTGCATCGTTGTTAGATGGAATGCTGCGGTGCTGTGTGACCCTCTAAAGAAAAGAAGAAAAAAAGCCCGGAACTGAAGCTTCTGGCGTGGCATAATTTCTTGGTTTCCTCAAAAATGGAGGATACCTCCCACCCCCAACCTCCACTGGAAGTGGTAGCTTTGTTGCCTCGGTGGTTGTTGGTATTGTGTCATATGCAACTCTCCTCTCCTAGTCTCCTGTGCCCTCTCCTAGGCTCCTGTGCCATCTCCTAGTCTCCTGCGCCAGGCCCTTTGGGCTCATGCTGTTTAGGTCTATTTATATGTAATCCCTGTTGTAATCCCTCAATCAATCAAGTCTATTTGGCCTATTGGCCTTAATCCAATATGGTATCAGCCTAATCCCTCATCCTCTCCCCTGCTTCCGCTCTCCCCGGCGCCCGCCTCGTGCCGCGCCCCTCCTACTTTTCCCCTGGCTGCGCGCAGGCCGCGCGCGCCTCTCCCTCGCCGGCGCTCCCCCCCTGTCGCACCCGCCGCGCCCCTCCCGATTTGGCCGCGCCGATGCGCCTTCTTCCCCCATGGCTTCCGCCTCCCGGGGACTCCGCCACGGCCGCCGCCACCAAGCTCCGCGATGAAGCCCGCGCCGCCGCCCGGAGGCCGGCGGACGAAGCCGCATCCCTCCACTCCACCAACACCGAGCGCGAGCAAGCCGCTCCCGGCGGACGCCGAGCTCCTCACGTCCGCCGCCGACGCGCCGGAACGCGTCCGCGCCGCCGCCGACGCCCTCAAGCGGGGAGCGCGCGACGCCCTCAGCGGCGAGTCGCCGAACTTCGGGACCGCCTCCGCGACCATCCCCGCGACGATGCCGCCGCCTCCCAGGATGACGACGCGCTCTCCCCCACTGCCAATGTTGCGGCCGTGGCTCATCTGCACAGCCAGGCCGCCACCATCCAGAACATCAAGAACTTGATCCCTGTTGTTCTGGACCTCCAGTCCTCCAACTACTCCAAGTGGCGCGGCCACGTCCTCCTCACCCTCGGCCGGTTAGCCCTGCAAGACCACGTCCTCAGCGACGTCGCTCGCCCCACTGATCCTGCGTGGTCTCGCATGGACTGTGTGGTTGTTTCGTGGATCTTCAACACCATCTCCCCCGACTTGCTGGATGTCATTCACGAGTCAAAGGGTGTCACTGCTCGGTTCGCTTGGCTCGGCCTGGAACAACAGTTCCTGAACAACCGGGAGTCTCGCGCCATGCTCCTCAACGCCGAGTTCCGCACCCTTGTCCAGGGCGCCCTCTCCATCGACGAATACTGCCGCAAGATGAAAAGCATGGCCGACGCTCTCGCGGATCTTGGCGAACCTGTCCAGGACCGCACTCTCGTGCTGAATCTCCTGCGGGGCCTCAACAAGCGTTTCCAGTTCATGTCCCAGTTCATCGCTCGCTAGCGGCCGCTCCCTTCGTTCGTGGATGTCCGCGCCGACCTGCGGCTGGCTGAACTCAACATGACGACCTCTCCAGCACCCCCCTCCGCTCTCATCGCCACTTCGTCCAGCAAGTTACCAGCTGCCTCGCCACCTCCTGCCTCCCCGCGCCCTGCCTCGCCGCACACCGGGGGGATGCCCTCTGGCACCAATCGCGGCCGGCGTCGTCGTGGTGGACGCGGCCAGGGCGGCTCCCACGGCACCATGACCGGCAGCTCGCCCGGAGGACCACAGTGGCCCTCCTTCCTCAACCCGTGGACCGGGTCCATCCACATGTGGCCCGTATCCACACCCGGCGACTCGCGTGGCCCTCCACCTCGTCTTGGTGCGCCCTCGCCCCCTCAGCAGGCCCTGCTGGCCGGACTGCCACCCGCCTACTACGCGCCCCCTCCGATCCCAGGACCGGCGCTGTATCAGGCGCCTCAACAGACGCCCCCTCCGACCTAGTCGCCCTGGACGCCGACCTCGCTCGCCAGCGCGTTCAGCACCGTTGCTCTCACCCCACCACCGAGCACATCAGACTGGGTGTTTGACTCCGGTGCTTCTTCCCACATTGCCTCCAACCCTGGTATGGTCACCTCTTCTCCATCCCCTTTTCCCTCCATTGTTGTCGGCAATGGCGCCACTCTCCCTGTTATTGGCACCGGCTACTCCATTCTCCCTGATCCTTTCCGTCTTAACAATGTTCTTATAGCACCTGACATCATTAAAAACCTGTTGTCTATCCGTCAGTTTACTATTGATAATTCTGTTTCAGTTGAGTTTGATCCTCTTGGTGTTTCTGTGAAGGACCTTCGTACCAGGAGCACCCTCCTTCGCTGTGACAGCTCGGGCCCCCTCTACACCTTGCAGCTTCCACCGTCACCTACTGCCCCTTGCGCTCTCGTAGCTACCCCCTCTCTGACCATCTGGCACCGGCGTCTCGGTCACCCCGGCAAGGCTGTCCTGCAAAGTCTTGCCCAGTCGTCCTCCATTCTCTGCAGCAAGTCTGATGACGACCATCTATGCCATGCGTGTCAACTTGGACAGCATGTTCGATTACCTTTTGCTAGTTCTTTATCGCGAGCATCTAAGAATTTTGATCTCATACATTGTGATATGTGGACCTCTCCCATTGTCAGTGTTTCTGGTTTCAAATATTACTTAGTTATTCTCGATGATTGCTCTCACTTTCTCTGGACTTTCCCTCTTCGGCTTAAGTCTGATGCGTTCTCAGCCATCATTACTTTCTTCGCCTATGTCTCCACTCAGTTCGATTGCACCATAAAATCAATACAATGTGACAACGGCTGTGAGTTTGACAACTCCACCTCTCATGCTTTCTTTCTTGCCAATGGTGTCTCCCTCCGCATGCCCTGTCCATACACCTCACAGCAAAATGGGAAAGTCGAGCGCATCATCCGCACCATCAACAATGTCACACGCACCCTTCTCTTCCAGGCATCTATGCCCCCCTCCTACTGGGCCGACGCCCTAGCCACTGCCACATACCTCATCAATCGTCTTCCTACTAAGACATTGCATATGCAAACCCCTTTCTTCGCTCTCCATGGTAGTCATCCTTCCTACCATGACCTCCGCACCTTTGGTGCACCTGTTACCCCAATCTCACAGCCACCACCCCTCACAAACTCGCCCCTCGCTCCACTCTCTGTGCTTTCCTTGGCTACTCACTCGATCACAAGGGCTATAAGTGCCTCGACTTAACTAGCAACCGTGTCATCATCTCTCGCCACGTTGCCTTCGACGAAACAACGTTCTCTTTCTCCCATCATCGACCCACACCACCCCCTCAAGAACTCGATTTTCTAACTAATGACGACACACTTCCAGTGTCCTCTTTTTCTGCAGGCACTTCCAGACTTGTTGGCCCCCTGCCAACTTCCAGGCCCCCTCCTCCCGGAGTCCCGGTCCCTGGCTCCGGCACTCCAACGCCGTCCCGGCCTCCTCCTGGGTTTGCACCGCGGGCGCCCCTTCAGGCACCTTCCCCGGCACCTGCGGCGTCCGCGGCGCCGCGACATCTCCGACGCCGGCCGCGCCTCCGCCGCCCCCATGGCGCCCCGGTGCCTCCTCCACCGCCCCCTTCGACGCCCCAAGCGCCGTGGTTGGCCCCCAGGTGCCCCCGGCGCGCTTGGTGCCTGCCCCCGCCTCAGGCACCCGCGGCTCTCGGCTTCGTCAAGCCACCCATCGTCCATGTCTACTCCAGGCGTGCTCCCACTCCTACATCGACGTCTGCGCCCCCTTGTAAGTGCAATCAAGCCTTAAGTGGGTTTTGGTGAATTAAGTGACAACTTGATTAAATCCCTAACACTCTTGTGGAGCATGTGAGCAGGTTAATGATTATTGATAAATGATACTTATGAGTAAATTCATGCTTTTGGCTCACATTGCAATAAAGACAAGAATGGATCATGACAATGTATATGTAATAATTATAAGCATACTAAGAGTGAATGTCATGATAAAGAAAGGATGTTCTTCCCATTGATCTTTACATAAAGCATACAACAAGCGATCCTAAGCTAAAGAAAAGCGAATACAAAGGCATGATGATACATGATAATCGATTGGCTTTTCTATGTTGGGCAAAGCACATTTTGAAGAAAGGAGAAGCTTGTGGTTTTGTAATGGGAGAATTAAATTAAAAATGAATATGGCATCAAGGGATTTCACCATTGACACATGATAGAGATTGATGACCAATATTGTGAGCTTTGTTAAGAAAAACATCAAGTGATTTCACTATTGCTACAAGATGGAACTTGATGATCTAGACAATAAGTTTACCAAGTTCAATATCAAATGGTTTTCACTCTTATACTTCATGAAGATTATTGACTTGTTCAAAGAAGAGATTTGCAAGACTTCGAGTTAGATTTTAGCTAAGGTCATTTGGCTATCTATATTACTTTGGACCTACATTTGAAAGATTGCAAAAGCAAGGATAATTGATATCAATCAAAGGACAAACAAATTGAGTGGCATCTCGTTTGATTTTATCTCTATGGTGCAAGGCTTGACTCAATTATGGCAAGGATAAGTGATGAAGAGATCAAGATGGCTAAAACGAGGAACTAAGCTAAGGCTATGGATAGCGACCATAAGCAAAGTGGCTAGGGTGAAGTTAAGAGCATCAAGGATTTCGAAGTATCATATCCAAACCTACCGAGGGAAGTGATAAATTGCATCTAACGTCATGATTGATAAATTCAAGTGGCTTAAGAATTCAAAGTGATTGATCTCTACTCTATGGAAGAATTCTAGGTCGCTAGCTCAAGGTGGACATGCTCAAGCACATACATATGTTTGCTCATCTACAACATGTGCTTAGTTGGTACACGTCATTTGAAGCCCTCGAATCATTGAAGATCATTTATCGGCGTACCTTGGAGGTTCAAGCTCAAGTGGATTTATTAGGATTTATCTTTTCTTGAGTTTAGGTATGCCGTACTATCAAGAGGGATGAATCACTGGTTGGACAACAAACATCAAAAAGTGCTCAAGTGAAACCTAGAGAGACTAACCCGTGAGATCAAAACCTTAGTTGAGCTCTCTGGCCAAAACCGGCCTGACCGGTTTTGGAAACCGTCCGACCGGTTTGGGCACTGACATCGTCCAACGGCTAGTTGGTTTGTAAACCGGTCTGACCGGTTTGGCAAACCGGTCTGACCGGTTTTGTCTGACAGACTAACGGCTAGTTTTGAGTGAGGTGGGTATTTATACCCATGAGCTCCTCCTTGAGGGGCGGCTGGTTCTCTTCACTCCTAACACATTCCAGAACCATAGCAAAGCTCTTCCCAACCTCTCTAAGTGAGATTTAAGCCTCTAGTGCCATATCCTTGAGTTGGGTTAAGAGAGTGACTAGCGTGAGAGCTTTAGAGAGCTTTGAGAAGCCTAGTGAGCATCCCACACTTGAGCACCTGCTGATTTCGTTGAAGATCATTGAAGCATCCTTTACTCTTGGAGCATTTGCTCCTAGACGGCTAGAGGTCGCTTGGAAGCTCCAATCCGAGATTGTGGAAGCTCCAAGAAGTTTGTATTACCCCCGTGAATCTAGTGGAAAACCTCTCATCTCAAGAGATTGTTCTCTTGACTTGAGATCGAGGGAAAGGGCAAGCCTTGTGTGGCGAGTCTATCCTTGTGTGGATACCTCAACAACGTGGACGTAAGCAAGCCTTTGTGGCGAGCTGAACCACGGGATAAATCCTTGTGTCAATTGCGCTTTTACTTCATATATATCTTGCTTGTTGGTTTATCTCTCTTTCTAGCATATATCTTGTGCTTCCGCTTCGATCTACTTTGGTGTGCTTGTACTGTGTGCAGGGAGCTTGTTGGTACTCTTGGAAGCCCCTGTGGAAGTCCACACCAAGTTTGGTTTGTGCTAGAACTCGAAGAGGGGTTTTACTTATTGTTGGTTCTGTCTGTGTAAAACCGGTCTGACCGGTTTTGGAAACCGGTCTGACCGGTTTCCGTACTGACAGTGGGTTGAATTATTTTAAGCGTGCAGATTCGCCTATTCACCCCCCCTCTAGGCGACATCAAGATCCTTTCAATTGGTATCAGAGCAAGGTTCTCCGAAATCGAGCTTAACCGCTTGGAGAAAAGATGTCGATAACGTCGAGGTATCTCTTGAACCATTGACACTAGGTGGTTCAAACTTTGATTCTTGGTCTGCTCATGTACTCAATAAAATTAGGACTTTTGGTCCATATGCCGAGCCAGGTTGTAGTCGCTAGCATTCTTCCTCCTTGCACTAGAATAGACAACTTTGACTTGTCAAATTTATCTAGAGAGGAGTTAGAATGTTGGCAACTCAACGCTCAAGTTACTGATTACATTCGTAGTACCTTGAGTTGTGATGTGCAGGAATTGATTTATGACGACATAGTTGATGCACATGACATTTGGGAAATTATTCAAGAGGTCTACGGTATGCCCAAATGTAAATATCAAAATCAAAGAGTAAGCATGCAAAGTAAAGCCACAGCGTCAAACCAATCATCTTCATGCACTCATGATGACATCTCGGCCAAGTGTGATGAGAAAAGAGAAGTCATAGGCCAAAATGAAGATTTGGGGTTTGAGCATGATAAGCCGTCAACTAGTGAGGATCAAGGTGTAAATGTATCTTCGAAGGGTGCTCTACCTCCGGAGTACACACCGATGCTACGGTTATCACACCCGAGGATCGACAAGACAAGAAAGGCAAGTCGGGTGACCCCGTGGGGAAATCGGTCCAACCGGTTTTCAAAACCGGTCGACCGGTTTTCACGGGATGAGGGTAACTAGAAGTAGCAAGTGTTCAAGAAGGCGATCAAGAAAAACACCGACAGTTTCTAGATCCTCAACTCTCAGTGTTGATGATCACAAGTGCTTGATGGCCAAGAAGAGCAAGGAAACCAAGGACAATCAAATGTCAAAGAGAGTTGAAGATCAAGTTGGCATCATAAAGACTTTGACTCAAAAACTTGAAGCCTTCAAACTCTCTTACTCTACCTTGGATAATAAATATGATATATTGCTTAACAAAGTTGCTTGTGCTACTAACACGTCTACATGTGTAGCGTCCTTGGAGCAAGAAAGGAAGGTGCTCAATGAAAGGCTTGAAAAACTCACTAGCGAGCATATGGCGTTGCAAGCACATCACAAAGAGCTTGAATGCTCTCATGAAATGCTTGTAGAATCATATTCTTGTTTAGAAGTGGCTCATGAGGTTGTCCTCTCGTCGGTAAAATCCACTCAACCTCTCTCACACACATGCACATGCTCACGTGTCAATATTGAATTGCCTTGTACTAAACCTTGTTGCTCTCAAGCAAGCCAATCTAGTATTGAGCATGTATCTGTAGAGACTTGTGATGACCTCATTGCGAAAGAAAATGATCAACTCATGCAAGAGGTCGAAAGGCTTAAAGTTGACTTGAGTAAGTTGAAGGGAAAGGGTCAAGTGCAACCTTGTCAAGATAACCGTGACAACATGGTGAAGAAGCTTGAGAAGGGTTCAAACCGCACTAGCTCAACCTTTCGACCGAAGAAGCGAGGCAAAAATCACAAGGATCAAGAAATGAAGAAAAAGGAGCTTGATGACATACAATCATTCAAGCACTCAAATGAGGGGCACTATGCATCGATGTGCTCTCCTCGGCTCAAAAACAACAAGAAAAGGCAAGGGAAGCTAAGGAGAAGGATATGCTACAAATGCAAGCAACATGGACACTTCATTGATGATTGTCCACAAGTAACCGGGAGTCTTTGTCGTACCAAACCGGTCGACCGGTTTGGGAAACCGGTTAGACCGGTTTTGGGAACAAGTGGCACCTCGAGTGCATATCAAGCACAATCAAGCCTCTACGGCAAGCCTTCGGATCAAGAAGGGGCAAGTGAGCAATAACAAGTGCAAGGCCTCATCAAGAAAGATCAAGGGTCGTCTTTGCTACACTTGTCGGTCAAAGGGACATGAAAGTAATGAGTGTCCAAATGGTAACATTCCTAAGTCAAAACATGACAATTATGCATTATCAAGACTTAGGGATAACAAGAATGATACTTATGCGACCGAGTGATTAGTTCACCTCAAACTAGCATAAGAACCATTTGGGTCCCAAAATCCATTGTGACTAACCTTAAAGGACCCAACATGGTTTGGGTACCAAAAAGAGCTTGCTAGAATTGCGGGAGCATGGAGATGCATTGGAGGCTTGGCAAATGTCAAGAGAAGGTCATTGAACAAGAATAATGCCAAGCATAAAGTATAAACTCTCTTTTTCTACTCCAATGACATCTTGGTAACATAAGCTTCATCTTTATCTTAGTCAATTGATCCTAAGTGGTTTCTTGTGCTCAAGGCCTTGGTTTTGTGCACTTGGCTTGTCTAAGTACTTTGTTATACAAATATGCTCCTCTTTCCATATGATGCTTGTAATCGCTCTCTAGTAGAGCATTTCAATTTAATTTGTGCGAGGTTCAAATGAGAAGAAAATTGTAAGTCAATCAAGTGTTTGGCCGTATGAGATGTTAGAACAAGTTGAAGCATATGAGAAGATGAAGAGAAATCACAAGCTTTAACACAAACTCCAAAGGCCACACACTTGCTCGTGTTTACGGTGGTACGGACCTCGGAGGTTCCGAGTATTTCCTCGGAGGTTCCGAAGTTTGCTTTGCGGGAACTCAACCTCGGGGAAAACCTTCGGAGGTTCCGAGTTTTTGGAAGTTCGGATCTATAAAGTCTCCGGAATCAAGGTGATTATCAAGAATGATACACACATGAGGATGTGCCCGCATTAGGAGCCGATGGAGTCTTGAAGAAATGGTGGTTGAACCGACCGGTAAAACCGGTCGCCGGTTTGCCAAACCGGTCGACCGGTTTTGGCCCGATCCGATTCAACTTGGAATTGAACTTCTAGATTAGCCCAAGAATTTCAAACATATATCCTCGGCCTCTGATTAAGCATCATACACACACTATCTTGGTGATAGTAAGTACTCTTGGCACAATTTCAATTTTCATAAATTATTTTTCTTTTGTGCTTAGAGCAAATTGTAAAGTGACCTCTCCTAGTTCATTAATTTGACCGAGTGCTCGTCTCATGCAACTCAAATTCATGATGCACCTATCTAGGGGTAGATCACTCTACAATTTGTGGTTTTGGAACTAATGCCTTCATCTAGTGATCTCTTGTAGTCTCAAATTGAGAGCTCATTTCTCTCTCCATGGAGTATGCTATGATTCTTGAATCCAAAAGGGTATTTTTGAGCAAATCTTTTTCTTTGGATTATGGAACTAACCTTAAAGCGTAGCTACTCACCACAATATAGTTTAAATTCCTCAAGTTGGACATAATTGTCAATATGGTGCTTGTGACCCTAGTCATTTACCTTAATTCATGAGCTCCATAAACAAAGGGAATTTGATCTATATTGTGAGGTTTCAATTTTTGGTGAATTCCTTGTCTCTCTAACCCAAAAGGTCACCAAGGATTGAGACTAGTACTTGTGCTACTTAAGTATCTCTCTCTCCCACGTTGTGTATAAAGGTTTATCAAAATGAGAGCTAGAACTTGGACCTAACTTGATAGTGCACAAGTCAAGGGAAATCACAATTCACCAATGTGAAGATGTGATAAGCTAGAGGCAAAGGTATGATTCACACTCATTTCTTTTTCTACCTTTATCATCTAGGTTTCATTCATGCTAGGGTGTGCATTTTCTTAGCATGTGGTTATTCGCGGTCTCTTGTGGATTTCAATTGGATATTTAATTGATGCCTACCTTTATATTGACTTTATGTCAAATGCTTCTTGTATTGTGAGAGGCATGAGTTAAATATACTAATGAGGTCCTAAATCTTGTTTAGCCACAGGTTTGAGTGACATAGGGTTAGTTCTTTAAAAAAAACTAACTAGCATGATAGGACATGTGTGAACTTTGAAAATATTTGGAGTTTGGTCCTCATGACCCGATCGACCCACATGTGACTATGGTTAAACGTGCTTGATTGATGGCTAGTCACAAGTGGTGAGATTTTCTTAAGTCCAACATAGTCTTCTTATCCTTTTCTCTCTAAAGTTTCTTGGAAGTATCAAGGAGCTTTTGAGCCTAAATGGAAACATTTATCTAAGGGGTTTATCTAGTGACCAAAGTTTGTTGCTTAATCTTCTCAGCTCACTAGATTCCTCTTAAAAGAAAAAGAGAACAAAATTCTTCCAATATCTTATCTTTTTCTAAATCACCTCTCTCGGAGAAAAAGGGGGTCTTTGGATAAAGTTTTGAAGCTTCAGGTGTTACTTCAAACAGAACTAGTAACTGGACTCATCTTGAACATATCACTCTTATTGGTTCTCAATTCAAGCTTCAACAACTCAAATTCTACCACCTTTTGGTTTCCTGAGGGAAACCGGTCTGACCGGTTTCTGAAACCGGTCTGACCGGTTTTTCCCCGGGGCCACCCCTTTAAGGGGTATCTCGGTTGGAATATTCTCTATCCATCCCCACTTCATCCTCACCAGACCAAGCTCGAGCCTCACTCCCCTCTCCCGTGCTACTTCTCCTCTCTCACTCTCCCACCATGAAATCTTGAGAATGGGCCAAGGAAAAGCTTTTCTCTTTGGGGATTAAGGGCTAGAGGTGCTAATCTTCGGCCTAACCGGATTGAAGACCGTTTTTGGAAGTTGAATCATCTTCTCCAATCCTCTCAAGGTATTCAAAAGTTCTCTTTGCCCGATCTCTTAGCTCCTTGAATATCTCTTGGATTTCTTTGAGCAATCATCAACTAGTATGCCCAGGAAGCTATCTTTAAGTTTTGAATCAGTTTGGATGGCTACATTTCAAATTCCTTAATCTAGGGTTTCGGTAAGACGAAAGCCGTCCGACCGGTTTCTGAAACCGGTCTGACCGGTTTTGCCTGGACAGAAACCTTGATTTTCTTTAGTCTCTTCAAATTCGATTCTCGTCAAGTCCCAAATCAATTCCTATGTTCCTTATACACTCTTTGCAACATTTTCTTGGTCAGGAACAACATGTCGGACTTCTCTAAGACCTACACTCGGTCGAAGAAGCAAAAGAGGGTTGATGAGCCCGAAGGCGTTTCCGGTCCGATCGAGGCATCTGGTGCCTCCAGTGGGCCTGTCTTGAGACCCAGGACTTCCAGGGCATCACAACCCGCTGTGGACGAGATCGTTGAAGAAGAAGAAGAAGAGGGGCATGAAACGTCTAGTGATGATAATGAGAGTGATGAGAACTACAGAATGCAGTTTAGACATGGAAAAGGACCCGCAGATGATGACGACGACGATGATGATGAGGAAGAAGATTTAGGAGGAAGAGAAAGAGGTGTTGAAGAAGAAGAAGAGGAGGAGGTGTTGCTTGAGATCCGTAGGCCTGTCAATCCCAGCTCTCATCGGATTGTGAACTATCTTGGTATGGGAAAGACAGAGGCAGCTAGGAGGAAGAGAAGAGAATGGCCCTATGGTGAGCCTAAGGACATGGCCGGTGGGATAGATTATCGGTTTCACACTTTCTTTCGGCGGGACTTCTATTCCACCGCCATTATTGCTAAGAAGAAGGGCATTATTGCAGAGGCTCGGTGGATAGATTGGGCATACATGGAGAGGGCGGGACAATGCTTTGTTTTCGAGAGATATCATAAGTGTTTGCACTACTGCGAGGATCAAGCCTCGATGGGTTTTAGGCACAGTTGGAACACAGAGGTAATTGCTCAGTTCTATGCCACTGTTGCTTTTGAAGAACATGAGAGTGCTAGGAAAATGCATTGGATGACCGAGGGGACTAGATACAGTGTCACCTTCACTAACTTTGCTAGGTTCCTTGGACTCAGTCCAGCAGATTTGTCACTTCCTTGTATTCACCGAGGCATTCGTCCTATGGAGCCGTCTGCAATGAAGTTCATGTATCCTAGGGACAAGCAAGCAAATGCGGGTTTTGCGACGGGGCTTTACTCCTATTACGGTGTCTTTGAACCGTATGTTTCGCTTGACCCTCACACCTAGGGGAGGAAACCCGGCAGATATTTCTAACTATGCTAAGGACTTGCTCGTTCACATGAGGCCTCCTGGACTTCCATTCTCTGTGAGTGACTTCATTTGGGAGGAAATCAAGTCTATTAGCGAGAGCCCCCCAGAGGTTGTGTGGATATGCACCATATATCATGCTTATCATCGAGAAAGCGTCTAATAGAAAATATCTAAAGGATTCAAAGCATGAGCCTTTCAAGGTCCCCGTACCCAAGAGGATGAGGTTACCTTCACCTGGAAGGTACGACGAGTTGATGGAGGAAGGAGAAGGTCGGCGGCGGGATCGGCCGGGCCCGCCGCCTCGGTCGGGGCCAAACCGGTCGACCGGTTTGGGAAACCGGCCTGACCGGTTTGGGGGCAGCAGCGGCCGACCAAGGGACAAGCCACCCTCTCCCATTCGTAAGCTCTTGAACTTTTTCACTTCTATGTGTAAGAGCCGGAGGGATGTGTTAGTTGAGCGACAAAGATCTAGGAGAGAAAGGAAGCAAATGAAGGACACTCTCAAGCTTTTGCACAATCACCACGGATTTGAGCCTCCTAGATCTCCACCCTCTCCCGAGACGGAGGAGCCCGAGATTCCTTCGGTAGACGGCATGGTGGCACAGCTAGGCTCCGAGGGTTATTTTCAACAATATGCTCATCACTTTGGTTATCAAGTCCCTAATCCTCCACCTCCTCCTATGGGACCTCCTACTAGCGGAGAAAGTATTGTATCTCAAGCTTATCAATCTCTCTTCGGCAACATTGATGGTAAGATGTGGTTCATTTTCTCTTTCATTAGCATCTACCATTCTTTCTCAAGTTCTAAAATTCAAATTCTCTCTTAGACTATCCTCCTCCACATGGTGGTGTTCCTCCGGCGTATGGCGGTGCTCCTCGGAGTATGGTGGTCAGTGATGCTCAGCGGCACCTCTTCTCCAAGTTTTTAGTGATGGATGACAAAGGGGGAGAAGAATAGACGATTAAAGCTTATCCGTCTTGTCTTGTAGGGGTGAAACCGGTCGACCGGTTTCACAAACCGGTCCGACCGGTTTTGTCTTTGACGATCCCAAGCTCCTATGTATCCGGTTATCTTTTATCTTAGAGACTTGTTGAGAGATTTGGATCCGTAATATTTAAGCTGTTGAACCTTATCTATGTGTTGGACTTGAGAACTCTTGTATTGTGTGCTACAATGTGTGTAATGTACTTTAAATGTTTCTAAGCGACTTAATGGTAGTCGTGATGCATGATTGTATGGTGAATGAGCTTTGTTTCCTTGTTTTCCCCTGTGTTGTGCGGCGGCGGGAGAAACCGGTCCGACCGGTTTCGAAACCGTACGATCGGTTTGCCCAGACGACACACACTTCTGTGTGTTTTGCCTCTCGGCTGTGCTTACTCTTGTCATATGCATCACACACTTATTTTATCTTGTCACACACACTTGTTGCACCCCACTTTCCTGAGATTTAGGGGGAGCTCCTTGTCTTTCTTGAAATACGTGCAAATTGGCATTTTTAGGCCAGAATCTTGGAATTCCACTCTTTGCACGAATTGAGGGGGAGCTTTACCTAAATCTTGGTTCTTATGAGCTTTATTTTTTATATCTTTTGTAAGCTTTAATCAAGGTTGTCATCAATCACCAAAAAGGGGGAGATTGTAAGTGCAATCAAGCCTTAAGTGGGTTTTGGTGAATTAAGTGACAACTTGATTAAATCCCTAACACTCTTGTGGAGCATGTGAGCGAGGTTAATGATTATTGATAAATGATACTTATGAGTAAATTCATGCTTTTGGCTCACATTGCAATAAAGACAAGAATGGATCATGACAATGTATATGTAATAATTATAAGCATACTAAGAGTGAATGTCATGATAAAGAAAGGATGTTCTTCCCATTGATCTTTACATAAAGCATACAACAAGCGATCCTAAGCTAAAGAAAAGCAAATACAAAGGCATGATGATACATGATAATCGATTGGCTTTTCTATGTTGGGCAAAGCACATTTTGAAGAAAGGAGAAGCTTGTGGTTTTGTAATGGGAGAATTAAATTAAAAATGAATATGGCATCAAGGGATTTCACCATTGACACATGATAGAGATTGATGACCAATATTGTGAGCTTTGTTAAGAAAAACATCAAGTGATTTCACTATTGCTACAAGATGGAACTTGATGATCTAGACAATAAGTTTACCAAGTTCAATATCAAATGGTTTTCACTCTTATACTTCATGAAGATTATTGACTTGTTCAAAGAAGAGATTTGCAAGACTTCGAGTTAGATTTTAGCTAAGGTCATTTGGCTATCTATATTACTTTGGACCTACATTTGAAAGATTGCAAAAGCAAGGATAATTGATATCAATCAAAGGACAAACAAATTGAGTGGCATCTCGTTTGATTTTATCTCTATGGTGCAAGGCTTGACTCAATTATGGCAAGGATAAGTGATGAAGAGATCAAGATGGCTAAAACGAGGAACTAAGCTAAGGCTATGGATAGCGACCATAAGCAAAGTGGCTAGGGTGAAGTTAAGAGCATCAAGGATTTCGAAGTATCATATCCAAACCTACCGAGGGAAGTGATAAATTGCATCTAACGTCATGATTGATAAATTCAAGTGGCTTAAGAATTCAAAGTGATTGATCTCTACTCTATGGAAGAATTCTAGGTCGCTAGCTCAAGGTGGACATGCTCAAGCACATACATATGTTTGCTCATCTACAACATGTGCTTAGTTGGTACACGTCATTTGAAGCCCTCGAATCATTGAAGATCATTTATCGGCGTACCTTGGAGGTTCAAGCTCAAGTGGATTTATTAGGATTTATCTTTTCTTGAGTTTAGGTATGCGAGTACTATCAAGAGGGATGAATCACCGGTTGGACAACAAACATCAAAAAGTGCTCAAGTGAAACCTAGAGAGACTAACCGTGAGATCAAAACCTTAGTTGAGCTCTGCGGCCAAAACCGGCTTGACCGGTTTGGAAACCGGTCCGACCGGTTTGGGCACGCGACATCGTCCAACGGCTAGTTGGTTTGTAAACCGGTCCGACCGGTTTGGCAAACCGGTACGGACCGGTTTTGTCGACGGACTAACGGCTAGTTTTGAGTGAGGTGGGTATTTATACCCATGAGCTCCTCCTTGAGGGGCGTAAGTTGGTTCTCTTCACTCCTAACACATTCCGAGAACCATAGCAAAGCTCTTCCCAACCTCTCTAAGTGAGATTTAAGCCTCTAGTGCCATATCCTTGAGTTGGGTTAAGAGAGTGACTAGCGTGAGAGCTTTAGAGAGCTTTGAGAAGCCTAGTGAGCATCCCACACTTGAGCACTGCGCTGATTTCGTTGAAGATCATTGAAGCATCCTTTACTCTTGGAGCATTTGCTCCTAGACGGCTAGAGGTCGCTTGGAAGCTCCAATCCGAGATTGTGGAAGCTCCAAGAAGTTTGTATTACCCCTGTGAATCTAGTGGAAAACCTCTCATCTCAAGAGATTGTTCTCTTGACTTGAGATCGAGGGAAAGGGCAAGCCTTGTGTGGCGAGTCTATCCTTGTGTGGATACCTCAACAACGTGGACGTAAGCAAGCCTTTGTGGCGAGTGAACCACGGGATAAATCCTTGTGTCAATTGCGCTTTTACTTCATATATATCTTGCTTGTTGGTTTATCTCTGTTTCTAGCATATATCTTGTGCTTCCGCTTCGATCTACTTTGGTGTGCTTGTCTTGTGTGCAGGGAGCTTGTTGGTACTCTTGGAAGCCCCTGTGGAAGTCCACACCAAGTTTGGTTTGTGCTAGAACTCGAAGAGGGGTTTTACTTATTGTTGGTTACGTACGTGTAAAACCGGTCTGACCGGTTTTGGAAACCGGTCTGACCGGTTTCAGTACTGACAGTGGGTTGAATTATTTTAAGTGTGCAGATTCGCCTATTCACCCCCCCTCTAGGCGACATCAAGATCCTTTCACCCCTGCGGGCGCCCCTCCTCGACGCTCGAGCATTGTACCGTCTCCACCTCGTTATGTGAAGACTGACCCTCCGGTCCCGGCAGGCGCTGTTCCCATCCCGCCGGTCGATAACTCCCACAACATGGCGACTCGTGGGAAATCCGGCTACCGGCAGCCTCGCCTCACCCTGCATGCTGAGGCTCTGTCCCCTCTGCCACGGTCCGTCCGGGACGCCCTTGCGATCCCCAGCGGCGTCGGGCCATGGAAGACGAACACACTGCTCTCCTGGAAAATCACACTTGGGACCTCGTTCCCCGTCCTGCTCGTGCCAACATTGTCACTTTGGTAAATGGATTTTCAAGTACAAGTTTCATGCTGACGGTTCCACGGACGGATACAAGGCTCGGTTGGGTACTTCGCGGTTTTACTCAACGCCCGGTGTCGATTACGACGAAACTTTCGGCCCCGTCGTCAAGCCAACCACTTGTTCGCCTTGTCCTCACTTTGGCACACTCCGGGATTGGCCAATTCACCGGCTTGACGTGAAGAACGCCTTTCTCCACGGCACCTTGTCAGAAACTGTGTACTGCTCTCAGCCTGTTGGTTTCACTGATTCAGCCCTTCCAGACCATGTTTGCAGACTCAACAAGTCCCTCTACGGGTTGAAGCAGGCCCCCATGCATGGTACAGCCGGTTTGCCTCCTATTTGCTCTCTTTGGGGTTCACTGAAGCTAAGACAGATACCTCTCTGTTCATATTTCACCGCGGCACTGAGATGGTTTACCTGCTCCTGTATGTGGATGACGTCGTCCTCCTTTGCCTCGTCCCGGCCGCTCTGCACCGTGTGATTGCGGCCACGACGAAAGAATTTGCTATGAAGGACCTTGGCCCTCTGCATCATTTTTCGGGAGTGGGCGTTGAACGCCACATGGACATTCTCTTCCTCTCACAACGTCGGTATACTGCGGACATCTTGGAGCGCCACGGCATGAGCACACGCAATCCGTGCTCCACCCCGGTCGACACTTGTGCCAAAATCCTGGCGATGCTGGTCCCGCTGACTTTGCCGATCCCACGGCCCTACCGCGGCCTTGTGGGCGCCCTCCAATACACGACTTTCACACGGCACGACATCACCTACGCCGTGCAACAAGTCCTGCCTTCACATACATGATCCTCGGGAAGTTCACCTTGCTGGCCGCCAAGAGGATTCTTCGCTACCTTCGGGGCACCATGGGCCATGGTCTTGTTATTCCCAAAACCGCCCCAACTCGGCTCACCGTGTATACCGACGCGGTTGGGCGGGCCGCACGACACTCGTCGCTCCACCTGCGGCTACGGTTGTCTTCCTCGGTGGCGGCCTTGTTTCTGGTCATCGAAGCGCCAACACACGCGTCTCTCGGTCCGGTGCGAAGGCGAATACCGCGGCTGTTGCCGGTGGCGTCGTTGAAGCTTCTGGGCTGCGGCGGCTCCTACGGGAACTCCACCACCCCTCTGCGAGTCTCCCACCCTTGTGTGCGCGTGACGGTGTCGGCGCCGTCTACCTCTCCACCAACCCCCGTCCAACACCGGCGCACCAAGCACGTGGAAATCGACCTCCATTTCGTCCGGGAACGTGTTGCCATTAGTGCTGTCCGAGTTCTTCATGTGCCCGCAACACTGCAGTTCGCCGACATTTTCACCAAGGGGCTTCCATCTTCTGTCTTCTCTGATTTTTGCTTCAGTTTGAACGTTCGCCCTAGCGACGTTCCAACTGCGGGGGGTGTTAGAATTAACTCCTCTCCATCTATAACTCTCCTCTCCTAGTCTCCTGTGCCCTCTCCTAGGCTCCTCTGCCATCTCCTAGTCTCCTGCGCCACGCCCTTTGGGCTCCTGCTGTTTAGGTCTATTTATATGTAATGCCTGCTATAATCCCTCAATCAATCAAGTCTATTTGGCCTATTGGCCTTAATCCAATACTTATGATAAAAGAATTGGTTGCAGGAGGTTCACTGCAAACTGCAAGCGATTGTCTCTAGTTTGCAGCCTGTTCATTTGGTCGTTCTTAGTCTTTAGTCTTGATTTGTTACGAGAGAAATGTCTTTCTTTGGTCGGTTCTTGATGGGCTGATTTGTTACGAGAGAAAAACAACTTCTTGGCCGCTTTGGCTGATAAGCCAAACGAACAGGGCGTTGATCTGGTGATGTTTCATGTTTGGTCTGCATGCCTGCACTTATTGATCGATTTTGTTAGCCTTACTGATGCACTGCCTGCTCTTATTGATCAGCGGGATTTTTCCGCCGGCGACGCATCGGTCCGATTCTTGCTTCACATTGTAAATTTCTTGGTCCGAGAATCGCTTCCTCTAGAATCGATCGAGAACCCTAGCTTTTGATGCAATTTGCTCGATTATTTCGGCGAAATCCCTCGGGATCCTTAGGGTTGCGGTATTCAAATGCATATTTTACTACTATATTTTACTTTTAAAAAGGGGGCATTCTTGCCGGTCGATAAGCCAAACGAACGGGCGTTGATCTGGTGATGTTTCATGTTTGGTCTGCATGCCTGCACTTATTGATCGATTTTGTTAGCCTTACTGATGCACTGCCTGCTCTTATTGATCAGCGGGATTTTTCCGCCGGCGACGCATCGGTCCGATTCTTGCTTCACATTGTAAGGCTGCTGGTCTGAGAATCGCTTCCTCTAGAATCGATCGAGAACCCTAGCTTTTGATGCAATTTGCTCGATTATTTCGGCAGAAATCCCTCAGGATCCTTAGGGTTGCAGTATTCAAATGCATATTTTACTACTATATTTTACTTTTGGGCTGAAATTGGGTATGTTTTACTTTTACTAACTGTTTGTGTTAAAGGAATATTGTAATCAAATTTCTAAATTCCCTAAGGTATGTTAGGATTAGCAAAGGCGTATGCGCATTGTTAGGTTACTAGTTGTGCCATACGTGTCATTGCAAATTCGCGTCTTATTTTAATTGAAATGTTGTCATTTAGATTCGACAGTTGCACCTCGATTTCGTAAAAAAAGAAAAAAATGAAATTCGTGTCTTATTGTAATATTAATGTTGTCATTTAGATTCGACAGTTGTACCTCCATTTTGTGAAAAAGAACCCCCCCCCCACCACCACACACAGCCGCTGGCGGACGGAGACCCAACCGCATGTGGGCGGGCTAGACTAGTTTTCACAATCTGAGAATCAGACATTTATTTTAAAAATCGCAAAAAAAATACAAAAAATATTCTCCACTTCAGAAACAGTGTTCAATCAAAGCTTAACCGGCCCAATCGGGCTGATCGGGCGGCCCATATTTATGGCAGTCCCGGAAGACTTGCCCATGAGAGGTACATGATATTGGGTCATGATTCGATTTCAAGCCTGCTGCCCTACTACTACAGACCTTACCTTTTTTTGTTAATCTTTGACTAATCTAAAATTCTGCATCACTGGAAATAATTTAATCTGATGTCAAGTTCATAGTTATTACATTAAAATATATGAGATATTATTAGAGATCACGCAAAGTCTTAAAAAACAAAAGGAATATAATATATGCACTCTTCTTAATTCTTTCATGACCCAACAGGCGCTTTCATAAATCGTTACCAACAGAAAAGGAGAGATATGTCTGTGTGAAAATTAAAGCGACAATTGTACATATATATAATCAGCTGTCACACCGCATCAGGGTCGCTATTGTTTCAAGTTGACGCCAGAATGATTCGTGCACGGCAGCTTCTCCAATTAACTAACTAACAAGGGTCCGGACGATGCTTATATTTGTGTCATATCAATCATCAGTAGGCAGCAGTAGCCATGCTAAGTGCACTTCAATTTTCAAAAATAGACACCGTTGGTTGGACCCTTAGTTCCACGTATCGATCTAATCTTACAATCTTATCGCAATTTATTATTTATCATAAAAAATACATCTAATGAATCCAGCTTTCGAACAATTCATGCAACCACCGGTCTACAAAACCCTGCCGGTGCTCAGCGAAGTGATCTTGAAAAGAGATGAGGATAAGATCATAGGATTTGATTGGGTTTTGGGGCTTGGGACCCAGGTGAGACTAACGGCTATAGTGTTGCTACGTTTTGTCACAGGTGTTTGGTTGTAGGCTGCTCTCAGTGCCAATATCAGCTTATTAGAGTTCACAAAGAATCTTTGAAAATTTTGAACTCGAATGCAGACAGATAGTACACGAAAGTTTGCACTCCTTTAGCTGTTTCCCACCCAGTCCAACTTTCACCTTTAAACAATACATTTTGTGCAGGGAAAAGTTTGCACCCATGCACCACTAATTATTTTACAATACGAATGATGGTAGCGCATTCGGTTGGTGGTGGGCGATGGTAAATCTTTAGTTTGTTACGAGGAAAAATCTTGCCATTGAATTCTGGCTAATTCTGCAGTGCGTGATTCGTTCCGAGAGAAAATCTTCTTGGTTGGTGGTGATAAGCGAAAGCGAACAGGCTGGTGTAATTTTCGACCAGTTGTTACTAGTTAATTAGAAGGTAGGTGCCGCTGCCTGGGGAGAGACAAACTACAGGCTGCCCCCGCTGCATTTTCCATGGACACGGGAGGCTACAAGGACGAGTCAGCTAGCTACATGGAACACACAACTTACTGGTCTCTCACACAGTTTGAAGGCTCTGCAAGTTTTCATGTAGTGACCAAATATTGTTGGGAAATTGGTCTTGCAAGTCTGAAAATTTTAAAGACCACTTGACAGCGAGACACCAATGGCACAACGTGCACGTTTCGTGCCGTGCATCCAGTTTCCTCCCACCACTATATCGGTGGTCTTGCTCACCGCTTGGCTTCATGCCACGGTTCGTATGGCATATTGGCTGTTAAGTTGGGGGCAACACAGCAGCATGAACCTGCAGACAATTCGAGGCCCAATTTGCTAGCAAGACTCAACAGAAAAAAGTGTAAACATGTGACTTTCCAGTTCGTTGCCTACAGAATGCTAGCATTAAGCAGCTGGCTGTGGCATTCTCTGTTGTTTATTATGGCTGTGCCTACAAACATGCAGCAAGAACGTAACATGCTGGCAGATGGATATACACAGGGTGTGTGTTGTGTTGATACACAACTAACCACAGGAATGATTACAAGATTAGCCATTCCTAACAACCTGGGCAGGCCATTCCTTTATCCTTTGGCCTCCTCCCTTTATCCTTTTCGGTATTCTTTACCCTTTCTGTGTGTTCCTCCAATTAAAGACGGCCGGAGGCACATGCATGAGCAAGTGAATGATAGAGCTCCTAGCTTGTACAGCAATCAAATGCTCTGGAGTCTGGAGCATCTAGTGACTATGATTTTTAGGTTTGACGCCTGGGATTGCAACAGACTGTTATGTGCAGAACTTTCCATGTTTCTTCTGTCAACCACTTTCGGAGGGACTGCATCATCCCTGTTGCATGTAGACATCTAATTTTTGTTTTGTTTAGCTCTCTTTTTTGACTTTCTGAGAGTGGATGCAGCTGTAATGCACCACTTTTAAGGTTTAGATCAAGGGAAAATAACCCTTATCATGTCAAGGACGCTAATTTTTTTGGAGCAGCAGGGACACAGCAAAAGAACTTGGTTAGGCCTGGCTCTATGATTCTTTGTTAAAGTTTCCTGCCATGGCTCCGAATTGAAGAAGCCCAAAACGAACTAAATAAAAAGGGGGAATTAAACCATTTGAGATTTTGTGGCTCCTGTGCCTCGTAAATCTGACAATGCAATGGAAGCTAGCTGCGATTAGGCTGAACGTAGCACACCCTAATTTCTGGCTTTCAGCTCCTCAATTGTTTGGAACCTGGCCTGAAACTAGTTGAAACAGCTAATATCAATATAAAATGTTAAACAACTAATATCAATACAAAATGTTAAGAACCTGACCTGAAACTAATTGAAACAGCTAATATAGCACACCCTAATATCAATACAAAATGTTAAACAATTAGACGCGTTGCTCATTTCTAATAGAAACATGTCCCCGGTTATTCATACTTCTGTCGATTGATTTTTGATCCCTTACATGTGTAAGGTTTCC
The DNA here is from genome assembly GCA_947561735.1 of Cenchrus americanus. Classification (NCBI taxonomy): domain Eukaryota; kingdom Viridiplantae; phylum Streptophyta; class Magnoliopsida; order Poales; family Poaceae; genus Cenchrus; species Cenchrus americanus. The sequence goes on along the minus strand of OX387239.1, from coordinate 180,804,776 downwards.
ATTGTCCAGCTCATTTTCTGATAACAAGGGTTTAAATAACCACCAACTACTCCTACACACGACGCCACCAACTGCACAAACAGTTTCGAATCTCGTAGTCGATAAGCGTACAGAAGCTAGCTTCGCCCGTGAAATTATTGCTCCTAATTGTGTGATCGATGGACAACCCATGCCCGGCTTGACTTGTGTTAGCTTACCAAACATTTCTAATTCAAGCTGTGCTTGTTGTAGCTAAGCTAGGTAGAGTTAGTTATATCCATGTTGCAGAAGAACATGGCAAAAAGGAAATGCAGCGAAGAACATTCCCGGCCGGTAGGTGCTTTTGATCAACGGTGTACCCTACTCGCGTTCCTTGCGACAAGTTCTCAGAATATTTTGATTCTTCGCTTTTTTATTTCTCACCCGTTTGTTTTGTCCATGTTTCAATTGATATTTAATTCAGTGGGCATCCTTCCAGTGGAGTGGGTGTGTTGAACAGTGCGTGCATGCACCTGCTGACCTGCATCATCTATGCTGCTGCAGTGCTTTGCACCTACATGTATAACCTGAACATAAATCACTCTTTTTCCCTGAAAAATAAAACAAATAACCTGAACGTTGTAGTTGCAACAACCAGGCCGAGTATATATGCACTCCTCACCAGTTCACCAACCAAATGTTTTTGTCGGGAAGGGCACATATTTGTGTGGACTATATCATGGTAGTTGCTAAATGACCATATCAGGTGTTGTGACGTTTATAAATGCAGCACGCACAAATGGGAGATGCATAGCTCTCTTGATTCTTGATGTAGGAATTCTCACTTGTTAACCAAAAATACTAAATAATTGCTGTGCCGGGCCGGGGCCCCCTCGATCAATGTATGGATGGATCTGCCTGCACCTGCACCCACAAGAGACAAGACAACAGGTCACGTAGACGTGTGAATACGTGAGTGTAGTAGACAGTTGACAGACTCGCTCGTGTCTCCAACCGGAATGAGCGTGTGATGCGTGCAGCACAACCTCCGGAACAACTGAATAGTACCAATTCATGTGATTGATCAATATACCCGTGCATGGCCGCGATCAGAAGTGAAACCTAAAGCCTAAACCTTAAACCTAAACCCTAAATACTATATATTTTTTCGGAAGTTTTTTCTACACCACCTTCCAATGTTTAAGATTCGTGCAACCAACCACAGACCCTAACATCACCTCTCTTTTCTTTCTCTCCTGCTTCTCTCCGCCGCCGTGACCAACTCCGCCGCCGTTGCGACCCGCTCCCGCGCCACCCTGTTGCTGCCGTGACCCGCCGCGCGTGAGCTCGTCGTGGCCGCGCGCGCGCGCCGTGGGTCGCGCCCACGGCGGCCGACCCCGTGCGCCGTCGCCACTGGCGGTCCCGAGGTGGAAGAAAGTCAAAAAAAATGTTGATTTTTTTTTTGAAAATGTTGGTCAACATTTTAATGAAAATTGATGCAAAATGTTGATGAAACGTTTCGGAAAAATGTTGAATCTAATGTTTGCTCTCGAAAAATGTTGATATAACTCTCCTCGGAAAAATGTTGGTTGAAAAATGTTGGTTCAACATTTTCTAAAAAATGTCGAAACATTTTCTAATGCACAGTCATGACATGGGTTGGTGAAAAAATAAAAAGAAAGCAGTTAGATGGGTTTTGAAGGGCTGGAAGTTCGCATCGTTATCCACCTTCCGGTGCCTCATTGACATTATTTAGTTTGTGAAATTACCATCATTCATCCGTCACATTAAAGCGTATCGTTCTCTCTACCTATACGGCTCAATGCGGAGTAGCCAGCATGTTGTCATTATTCATCAATCACATCGAAAACAGACCACCTTCGTACTACGCAGCTGTTGCCTTGACTGATCAGCCGTCAGCGGCAGTGACCTGAGTAAGCTGGCCGGTGATCACGGGTCGTGTTGTTGCAGTGCATTTTTGGTATCGTAGCTGGAACCGGATGGATCCACGGAGCAGAGCATATGGCTTGCATTGGAGATTTGGAGAAGGGAAATTTGTGGGATCCTTCTGGATGGCATTTACTCTCTCTCTCTCTCAAAAAAAATATCTAAAAATAAAAGAAATGGAATGATTGCGTATTCGTTCTCACATGTCAACGGTCTTCGTTATCCATCCATGTGCTGGTGTACAATACACCCTCCGTCCCAAAATAATTGCACTTCTTGACTTCTACAATTCACGTTTGACCATTCGTCTTATTTGAAAAAATTGTACAAATATTATTTATTTTGCTATTACATATTTTATCATCATATATATTTTAAGTATATCATAATTGTTCTTACATTTGCACAAACTTTTTCAATAAGACGGATGGTCAAACGTGCTCTGTAAAAGTCAAAAGGTGCAAATATTTTGGGACGGAGGGTGTACCTATCAAACAATGCGACCAGAGTACTGTAGCGGCACTGGTCGATCGAGCACATGCATGGTGCCTAATTTTTATCTCCACGGCTCCACCGGAATATATATCAAGTGTGTTTCCAGCTCTCCCATCCCTGCAAAATATAATGAGAGTCGTATGCATGTTTGACTAATAATTTAACCCCTCGAATTGGTATCTTGCTGTCTTGTATTTTTTCTAAAAAAAAAGAAGTTGGATTCCTACGCTACGCTTGACCAAAGGCCCCCAATCCCCCGCTAGCACCGTGGCATGTGTCCAGGCCTGAGCTGTGATTCCCTCGCGGTCAATTACAGTGCTCAATTGCAAAAACAAAGCTAGCTGTCGATTACTATGACGGTGTTTGGATCCAGCAAAGTAGAGGTGACTAGACTAATTTTAGTCACCTAGAGTGACTAATTCTCCAAACACCCCTGACTAAAGGGTGACTAATTTTAGTCAAGCCTCTAGTCACCCATGACCCTACTAAAAGGGACTAAAACCCATCTCTCTCTCTAATAATTGCGCTGGCCCACGCGCCTCATCCTCTCCCTCCCCCCCTCCCGCGGGCGCCTCATCCTCTCCCTCCCTCCATCCCGCCGCGCGCGCGCCGGCTCCCCTCCCCGCCGCTCCCCCGCCACCCCCTCTCTCTCCACCTCGCTCGCGCTACACCGCCATCGCTCGGCGCCGCTCGCCCCTCCCCTCCGCCACTCGTCGCCCGCGAGAGCACCCGCCGCCTCGCCACGATCTCCCGCACGCACTTGCTCCCCTCGCGGCCCACCTCTCCGTCCCCGCCACCGCGCGCGCGCCGGCCGGCCGGCCGGCCCGCTCTGTCCGTCGGCGACCGACGAGACGGGCGTGCTCGCGACGGCCGACGTTCTGGCCGGCGGCCGGCGCCGGAATCCGGCGCCGCCCGGTGGCCGCAGGAGGGCGGCGACTCCGCCGCGGCAGCTCTGCTCCGCTCTCGCCCTCGCCGTCGACGCGGGGAGACACGGATTTATTAGGCGCTGGGAATCCTAGATCCGCCAAAAAACAAGAGAGAGAAAGGGGAGGGAGAGAACAATTAATGCATCCAACAATTAATGCTTACTAATTTTAGTCACCCTCCAAACAGGGTAGAGACTAAAAAGTTTTAGTCTGACTAAATTTTAGTCAGGGGACTAAACGGATCCAAACACCCTCTATACTCCACTGCTCAGCAATTAACCCGACGCAACCACAAGTCGTTGGGTAATGCTAACCAAATCGCCCCAATCATCAGCAGATAATACTGATCATAAATTCATAATGCAGGGTTCGAAGAACAAGCAGGTGTAGCAGTACAGCATCGACCTGTGTACATGTCGAAGAACTTGTCGGCTTGCAAACTGCATGCAATTGCGGAATTGCCCATGGAGTGGCACACACTTCACGGCGCATGCTGCTGGCATGCATGGCGGGCGGCTGCTGCTGCTGCTCGCACGCTGCAGATCCCCATGCCTTGCCGGTGCCGCAGCATATCCCAGAGCCGGCGACGATCGACGACGACGGCCTAGAAACGTAGCCGCAAACTGCTCGGCCTCGTGCCGGTCGGTGCCGCTGCCGCCTTTGTCGCGTACGTTCTCCTCGGCTCTGTGCTGCGTGCATGGGTTTGGTGCCATGCGCCGTGGTATGTGGTAGGTGGCGGGAGAATATTTTACCGTTAGGGCGCAGCGGCGGCCGGCCTGACACGGCCGGAGGCGGCGTGTATGCGCGCATGTGTTGAGCCCATTCCCTGGAGGAGGATCAGAAGGTGTCGCCGTGGATCCAGCAGCAGGGCTTGAAAAATGCTTGGTTGGTCCCGCGCGCTTCATTCGGTCATCTCCATGGACCATGGATCTCTCTCTCTCTCTAGGCCTGGAGAGATCTGACAGCATGCAGTTAATGGCAGCTTGTAGTAGTATACTACGGAGTATGCGGGACGGGAGAGTGGAGACAACGGGCAATGGCGACGTGCTGGCCATCACCAGTGCCCTCAGATCGTCTCAGGTGGTCACTGACAACTGAACGACACCGGGTCTGATCCTTGTTTTTTTTTTATATAGAGATCGAGACGGGGCCATTCAATCACAAGGTGGCCAATTACTAAACCAGGAGTAGGAGTACTCCAGTAGAAAAGGCGTCAGTGGATTGGAGAGCGATGATGGCAAACCGACTGAGAATGTGTGTGTGCCGGCGAACCGGCCAGGCACGACGTCGCCGGCCGGCCGACCGACCGGCTCACCCGCGCCAAGCGCGCCAAGCCGACCAGGCCAGGCGCGCGTGGCGTGGCGCCCACGAACCCACCTGTGGAATCGGCCGTGTATAGCCGATGGTGTGCACTCGAAGCTAAAATCATGCGCCCTACCCGTCCGCACACACAACCACCGGACACAACCCAACCATGGACATGCACGCGCTTGACGCTTCCGCCCTGGTCTCCGTCCAGCTCCCCGCCAGTGCGGCAGGCCCGCCCGGGGACCCCATACCAAAAAGGTCCGTACGGTCACACGCCGGGAGACTGACCGGCCGGGCGCGGCTGCCTGCCGCCGCCGGCGTTCGCCGTCTCGCCGGCCGGGACGGCACCGCGCGCGGCGAACCACCGTGTACGCCATGATTGGACCCCGGAGATAGATGATACTACTACTGGTCCGCAGCCAGCGCTTGGAGTTGGCATTGGCATTACTGCGACGGGTCCCAATGCTGCACGCAGTGCAGGCGTGCTGCACAGTTGGCCGGAGAGGCATCAGGCCGGGCCGGTAGTGCAGTTCACTTCACTTCACTCCACTGCGGTGAAACATGAATTGGGGCGCAGGCGGCAGCTACCAACCGCTCGGCTCGACCCGACCCCCACTTCGATGTTGTGCCGCGTACGGCGGCGGTCGCCCGACGGTGTCGGTTAATTGCTTGCGGTCGACGACGAGCCTTCCTTTCCATTCCTTCCGTAGTAGCTAGCCTGCTTGCGTTGGGGGGCCACCGGCAGCCGGCAATAATTTCAGCGCCTGCTCGGCGGCAGAATTGCACGGCCCCGGGCCGGACGGCGGCGGCCGGGCCTCGCGCGCGGAGGAAACGAGGAATTCCATCCCACCACACAGCACCACCACCCGTCCTTTTGGACTCGCCGATGCGGCCGCGGCTCGTGACGACGCACTGTAGCTGTAGGGTTGCCAGGACGCAGAGCCGCGACGGTGCCGGTGCCGGTGCCGGTGCCGGTGCAGTGCGAGCGAGAGTGCAAAGTACCCGCTGCACTGCTCGCGCAGGTGGTTCGTCGGCTGGTGGTCAAGCCACATCACTGGACACTGGTGACGGTACATCCACCATACCATGCATGCTACTGTGTACTGTTGGTCGGTTCAATACGATTTCCCCGTAACATGTGCCCGATCGACCACGAGCAGGGAGGGACACACACTACAGAGGGGTTGTAAGTGCGTTGCAGGGGAATTTCGTGCTCTGATGGAAACTTCATCTCACAGTCCATGCATCCTTGTTGGCACCGGACAGTGACGACTCCAGCTGCTGTGTGTTTGTACTCCCGTGTCCTGGAGCGACCATTGGCCATCGTTTTCCCCGAACCGAAGAACCACGACTTCCCCTGGAACGTACCAGTACAAAATACACCTCCACACGCCATGTCGATGTCCCCCGAAGAAAATCAAACATATATAGAGACTCACACGACACACACGCGCACACGTACTAGTACACAACGAACGCATGCAAGAAATAAAACAAAAGCAGCCTCGCAAGGCAACAATATTTTATCAGAAAAGAAATTCCCCCCGTGACAGATAAAGAAAAGAAAGGGCCATCAGCAACAACCAGCATGCATGGGTGCGTCACTAACTCGCCACTGATCGAGCGTTAACATTATTCTAAGCCTGGGGGCGGCATCATCCCACTAACTCCATACTCCGGCCGAGCCCGAGAATCTAATCCCCGCTCCAATTCGCCCAACCACCACTTGTTTACTACTAACCTGTGCGTGCCCTGGACGTACGCACCCACACCCACCGCTGCTGCTGCTAATCCCCCATCAATTTTTTTATTTGCCTTTCATTTCAACAGAGAGATCGGAGAGCGCGCGGTGCTAATCCGTGTCCGACCCCACGACGGAGCACGCTTTCCCGTCCCGACCCTTTTCGTCCCCCAACGATCCGTTGCAGTAGGTCATGCAGTGGAGCGCACGACAGCAGGCACGGCAACCACACGTAGCTAAGTAGCTAACCCTCTCGCGGTCGCGCACGGCAGGCACCTGGGGCTCGACCCGTGCGTGCGTGCTTCTTGCTGGACGTTGCACCGGCGGGCAAGGAAAGGAGCCCCGGCCGGCCGGGGGACCGGAAAGGATTGGCGTCCGTTGCCGGCGAGCGCCGCGCTGTGCCGACGATTCTCCCGGTCCCGTCACCCCGTGTGTCAGTGCGTGGCAGGCAGCGCATCCGCGCTCTTCCTTCTGCCGGAGTAGAACGCCAGCCGAAATCCAAGAATTTCGCACGGCAGCAGGCGGGAGGGGGTACGGCGTGGAAAGCCGCTTTTTGTGTGTGTGACATTCCTTTCTTGGGCGTGCGGCGCGCGTAATGGGGTGGCGTGGGCGCGTGGTGGTGTGTCATGTGTGTGCAGCTTGCAATTGGGGCATGCAGGGGCACTCACGCACCGGCCGCTGGCATCGTCATCGTTCGCGTGCCGCGGGCTGGATGCGACTGATCGAGACGTTTCCGCGGCGGCCGCACGGAGGAAACGGCCGATCTCGGCCGGGGGGGGCTACGGGCTAGTGCTCCCTCCGTCCCAAAATATAAGTACTTGTTGACTTTTACTTGTCACGTTTGACCGGTCGTCTTATTCAAAAAATTTATGAAAATGTGAAAATAATTATGATATACTTAAAATATATATGATGAAAAAACATGTCGTAACAAAATAAATAATATTTTCACAAATTTTTTAATAAGACGAGCAGTCAAACGTGAGCGACAGAAGTTAACAAATCCTTATATTTTGGGACAGGGGGAGTACACGGCCCAGCGGAAGCGTCCGTGCCTCTCTCTGCTGGTTTATGTATTACTTATTTACTTGCAGGTCCTGGCCTCATGGGGCAGGAGACCTCTTCGATACTCGTTTTCGCCATATTCACAACAGTGTGTGGTCGGTCACTGTCGCCCGGTTTTGGTTTTGCGCTTGCTGGACTGGTAGTAGCGGAAAGAATCCAGTGGGAGTAAAATCATTGTGCCCGGTAAATTTGGAGTGGTCGGTTTAATCAAGGTACTCCTCAAGTTTGGTAAATGAAGTCATTTTAGACAAGATTTGAGTCAAATATTAGAATATAAAGCATGAATAATTTTTAAGACATTGAGTTTGGAAATGTGGAATAAATAGATTTTTCTTGCAAAATACTTTCATAAAGTATACATATGTTAGTTTTTAATAAATATTTTTATAAAATAAGAAGTTAAAGTTGTACTTTGTAGACCGTGTCGTTGTTCTAAACGACTTCATTTACCAAACCGGAGGGAATATACCGTCACTCCCGCCCAGCGGCAGAGCTAGCTTTTTGCTCACAATTAGGGCCAAAATTCAGTGGCGTGGTCGGCAGCTGGGTAGGCGGAGAGACAGGGGCCACACGGTGGCTGGCAGTGGGCGAACAGGGCGGGGACGCGGTGTCTGGGAGGCCCCCCGGGGCCGGGGTGGATTGGAGGCGTGGTGGAGCATCAACTTCCAGTCGGGTAGGCCGCAAGCAGGGGGAGACTTAGGCAGGAGCAGCAAGTGGAGTTCTACTTGCTACAGTGCTACCTCGCCTCTTTGCCCTGGTTTGCTCGTGCTAGGCCTCCAAGGCATGGTTTTGAGGCCAAACACTAATGGGTGATGTGAGCTTCCATGGGCCGCGACTAGGGCCTTGGCCTATGCGGCCCTAGCTGCAGCTCTGCCTTTGCTACCACCCGATTGCACATGGTTTTTATTAAGCTTCCTTTTGATTTGATGGATCTGTATTGTACTTATTCATTGTTGAAGGGTTCGGGGTACTTGGGAAAATGTGTGTTCTAAGGTTACATTTATTTTTGTTTCACATGGAGCATGTGTCGGTGTTTTAGACCAGCAAACTTACTAAGGGGTACCCGAGGTAGTTTATTATGCAGTGGAAGATCGTGATTAGGAGACCGAGAACACGAAGTATGCGCAAGGACACTGGATGCTTGTTTTTGTTGTTTTCATTCTATTTCTTATTCCTTTGGTGAAATGATGAATGTATCGAGAAGGTTTATCTCTACCGTGACATCATAGTTCTCAAGATCTTTCTAATTTGTGGAATCCTTGTGCATAATAATGCTTCTAATTTGGGTTGTCTTGATGAAAGAAGAAATTTCCAATTTAAAGTAACTTCCAACATAAAAATATCATAATCCTAATGGTTTCACCAATGAGTTTTTCTAATTGTAAAAATATTTTTCAACATGAAGCCAATCACAATAAAACCATTAGTTATTGTGTAGCTCAACATGAATAGAGGAAAGATCTTGCAATTGATATTCAATCACATGGGACTTTACCACAGCATTAAAAACTAGGTGCTTCCTCGCGTGTGCGGTTTGAGAAAAAAATTGATCAACGATGAACCAATGTGCTTGTTTAATTGTTTATATAAACAATATTATACAAGAAAACGCGGTCATTTTTTGAGAGAACATCTGTTAAATGATTGATTATCTATGTATTTAGTCACAAAAAATCAATGAAAGACATAAATATGCGACCTTAGTGGATAATGATGTGGATATATAGCTTGCATGTTAAGAGATATACAATTAATGATTGTTAGTGGTGTGCATTGATATATGTTATATAGATATATAACAAACTGATAAAGGAAAAAATATCTCACAAAGGAAAGTAATATATATGTAAAGAATGTCAACCAAACATTATACACAAAACAATATTAGTTGATAACTTACCCTTTTCCAAACACTCTCAACATATAAGCTTGCTAAACTAGTGAAACCAAATGGAACAATGTACATAATTATATCATATCATCATCAATGAATTTTCCCTTGAAAAATTGCAATATATGTGGTAGACAAACTTTGGTTGTTGTGACAAAGTTGTGGCTTGAACAATTTTGAACAAATTCTTCTAAACAAGAAGAAAATATCTTAAACATATGAAAGTGAAGAAAAGTATTGTGCAAAAATAATGATGCACACATCTTACCTAAAATACATTTTACAAACAAAAACTTATGCATAGTAAAATCATCATGTTCAGAGATAATAAACAACTATAGTTAGATATATGTGTGTTTTGGACTATCTAGATCAACCCAATTAGACTCAAGCACATTAAATATTATTTTCATGGTTTATGCATATATTCATAAAAAAGCGTAAAAGATATTATAATTAAAATGAATAATAGAATTATCAAAAGTTTCTAAGCAATGTATCTTTATTCTTGTCGTGATTACTAACATTTATTAGACACGAAAATTTTAATAAGAATCGAATTCCAATTTGCTAATAAGGCGGTACACATCCAATTCAAAATAAAAGAAAACATAAGAAAGAAAAAGAACATCCAATAAGTAGTTCTAAGCAACATGTAAATAACATTATAATCAACATACGGCTTATATATATATATATATATATATATATATATATATATATATATATATATATATATATATATATATATATATATATATATATGAACATACATTTCACATATATACATATAGAAATAGTTGTCATTGTTCCTTCTATTTTTCTGTAGCGTGAAATTCCTAAAACTTAATTGGCCTCCTACACAACAAGATGATGAATATTGTATTTAAATTATCTCACATTTTTTAAAGAATAAAGATTTGGTTCTCTGCTAATCGATAAATAACATGTGATTGGATCCTATCCTTTATAATGATTGTTGCAAATTAATGACCTAATGACCAATATTTTCTTAAGTAGTATTTGAAATTTTTATTTGAGTTTATTTCCTCCAAAAATTCTATAAAATTGGAGCAACATTTCTCCTCTCAAATCATGAAAGCAATAGTATGTTAGAACAAGATATGCGTTGTTGCAAAGTGATGCCTTCAAGAAAAGACACACACCATTATTGCAAAGACAAGTTTTTAATCACGAGAACTCAAAACACACGTGGTTACCCGAGCACATCCTAATATATCTCAACAAATTGCCATCAAACAAAGTGTATCGATATTCGATGGATTTGCGAAGCCAATCTGTGCAGACCTCGAACACGGTGCGACAAGAACAAACTAAGAACAAACACATTTGCATGTAGGTAGTGACATCTATCACCTCCTGAAAAGGCCAATCATATAAGTACGACATCAATTTGACTACCCCGGTCTTGGTTGGATACACGTCAATCATAAATTGTAAAGATTTAATAACCACCTATAGAAAGAAAATATACCTTAGATGAAGACCGTTACAATAACATATTTATATGTGAAGCGAAAAATAATGTAAAAAATAATTAAAGAAACACATAGTCACTTCATCCAAATTACTATTCATTTTAACTTTTTTTAGATACATAACTTTTGATATGCATCTAGATAATAGGTCTAAAATACGTAGTAAAAAGTTATGTATATAGAAATGTCAAAATGAGTTGTAGTTTGAACCAGAAGGAGTATTTACTAAAAATACGTATGATTAGAGACCAAATCTTAGAGACATTTTCAGATTATAATTGGAAAAACTCCATGAAAATATGTAAATATGTTTTGGTCATGCCAAAGAAGTCTAGTAGTAAATAATCTTTTGGTACATAAAAATGTTATATAATTATTAAATTGAACAATAAAAGCTTAAGTTTATTTTAAACGTATACTTTATGAGGCTTGGTTGGCTCGGCCCTGGTGATAGGGTCCTTTCAGGCCCAGCCCGAAGGCCCACTTGGGCCGGAGTAGTCTGTGGATAAACCCGTTTCACGAACCATATATGGTTTTGACCGGTTGGAATTGCACAGATTAGCTGCAGACAGCGGGGGAGGAAGAAGCTGTAGGGGAGAATTCCAATTAGCTAGCACCCGAGGGCGCACATAATCAAAACACCCTGTTTCCCTTGTCCTCCATGTGAATCCGGTGGTGCTCTGTATTCTTCTTCTTCATTTCCTCCACCGCCCAGCTCTTCCCCTCCCACCTCTCCAACTCCAACCCCCATGAATATGATCGTGAGAAGCTGCTAGCATCATCTCCCGCCTCTACTCCGTCACCTCTCCGCCATTCTATCGCGCCAGCTGTATATAGCCCGCCCCCCGCCCAATTCGACCCGTGGGGGGTTGTGAGGTCAGCTATTTTAGCTCACAGCACGCGTCGTGGCAGCGAGGAAAAACAAGCAAAGAGACCAGCGGCGGCGGCGGCGGCGTAGCATGCGGCGGTGAGAGGGAGAGAGGGAGGAGGAGCGAAGGGAGCCGAGAGAGCGAGTGTCAGCCGGAGGATGATGCAGCTGCCGCAGCATCACAAGCCCAGCAAGCCATCCGCCCCCTCCTCCTGCTCGTCGTGGATCCGGAGGTCCCCGCCGTCGTCCCCGCCGCACAAGAAGCCCGGCGGCGGCGGGAGGAGCCGGTATGCTTGCCGCCTCGTGCCCCTGCTCGTGCTCACCGTCTACAGCATCTTCACCGTGCTCCGCATCCCCAGCTCCTCCCTCGTCGTCACCACCGCCGATTCAGGTAACCCCCGGTGCTCCAGACCCAAATCCTTCCTGCTCTCGCCGCCATGGTGGATTGCTCGCTTCTCCACTTCATTTTGTTCGCGGCGCGCTGAAATGGCGACTCGGTCCTCCGCAGAGCGCGTGGAGCGGCGGGAGGATTTGGAGGCGCTCAAGACCCACCTGCCGTCCAACCAGAACAGCCTCGAGGCCCGCGAGGAGACGCGGTCCGTCGCCTCCCTCCCCTGCTCCGCCTTCATCAACGGTGAGCCCCTTGGTTGCAATCTGTGCTCCGTGCTCTCTCGCTTCTGCTGCTCCGATTGGAATCGAAACCGAATCGAATCGAATTGCTGCGCGCGCGCAGGTGAGGCCGGGTATGGCGAGGAGGGCGTGCTGTGCTGCGACCGGAGCCACTACCGCAGCGACGTGTGCTACCTCCGCGGCGACGTGCGCACGGACCCGTCCACCTCGTCGGTGCTCCTGTACAACGCGCCCCGCGGGAGCGCCCCCGAGAAGGTCCGGCCGTACACGCGCAAGTTCGAGGACAGCATCATGAGCAGCATCGACGAGGTGACCATCCAGCCCGTGGCCGGCGCCTACAACGCGAGCGCCAGCGCGGGCGACGGCGGCACCCTGCGGCGCCGGTGCGACGTGCGCCACCCGCGCGGCGTGCCCGCGGTGGTGTTCTCGACGGGCGGGTACACCGGGAACGTGTACCACGAGTTCAGCGACGGGCTGATCCCGCTCTTCATCACGGCGCAGCGGTTCGCCGGCGAGGTGGTGTTCGTGGTGCTCGAGTACCACTACTGGTGGGTGGGCCGCTACGGCGCCGTCCTGGAGCGGCTCACCAACTACAAGATCGTGGACTTCCGCTACGACCGCCGCGTCCACTGCTTCGACGAGATGATCGTCGGCCTCCGCATCCACGGCGAGCTCGTCGTCGACCCCAAGCTCATGCCCAACGGTACGCCCAATTGCCCCCAAAATTCCTCTTGCAATTCGCAATTCTACCTGCCAATTTCACATCACATCAAGACGCTGGTTGCATTGCATTCCTTCGCGTTGGGACGTCAATTTGTTAGTTAAAATCTCGTTAGGATTTGGGATCGAACCCACCGGCTAATTACCGGTCAGGAGCTTAGCTCAGCGTGGCTCTAGCTTGCTGGTGAAGAAGGGGAGTGGCAAAAAGGCGTGTGAAAATCCGTGCGCCTCGGTTGAGATCCGTGCCGGCTACACCTCGGTCGGGGAGGAGAAATCATTTGCCCCCTACACCTCGAGGCGTCGTGCTTAGCCACTAGTCGTCCCCAATTAGCGCCATGTCCTAATCATTCTTGCCTCTCAGTCCTTGCTCTCCTCTCATGGGTCTCCTTCGTCAGTGGAGTAGTGGTTGGAGGCTTGCAGCCTTGGTACTGCCAGTTCGTTAGAGGGTGGTTAGAGGAGAAGGAGCGGTAGATTGCTGCTGACGCTTCCGACGCTTCTGTCCTGGCCAAACTCCAGTTGCAATGGTCATCCCACCGGCCACCTCTCCTTCCATGATCCGTCGTCACCTTACCTTCTCGCCCTCTGTTTTCCTTCAATCCTTCGCAAGCGATGGCGACAGGCCCGAACCACTGTTCCGTCATCGCGACACCGCCGCACACGGGCACGCCTCGTACGGCACCGGTCGGGCTGCCCCCTTGCCGCTCCGCGCCGTGCCCGGCGCACGTTGCTGACCCCGCGCGTTCGGCACCATCCCTTAACCAAAACGGCATGGGGCCACGCCCAAGAGCACAAACAGAGGAGGAGCATTCGCGGCACGGGGAAAAGGGCATCGTCGGGTGATGAGGGAAAAAGGATAGGGAACGGGAAGGAGAGGCGAACGAAGCACGACGTGGGGTGGGTGCGCGTCGCCTCGCCTCGCCTCGCCTCGCGCGGGAATCTTTTGCGGCTGCCGATCATGAGCGGGCGGGGATAATGGCGGAGATCATTGCGAAAGGGCGGCTTTCGCGAAAGCGTTTTAGTGCGAAAAGCGGGATGGGGAAACGAGGGTCCATGCCGATGCCGATGCCCGCGACGCCGACGCCTCGTCGTGGCCGTGGGATCCGGCAGGCGAAACCACCACTTCCGGCGTGCTCCTGCTTGCCCCTGCCGTTATTCGCGCGTGGACTCGGCGGCACCATCGGCGGCTAGTGGCCGCCGTAAGGCCAAGGGCAACGGGAACGGCTGCGCGCGTTCGTGCGCCACCACTCGGGGGGCAGTAGCATTAACAGTAACAGACGCTCCTTCATTCCCCTAGTGGGCTAATCCTTATCAGGAAATGAATATCCTTGTCATTAATTGAAATAGGCTACCTTCCGGATTCTTGAAATCGGCCGCACTAATTCGGTGGAATCCCAGGGATTTAGTAACGGATCCACGAAAGCTTAGGTCAAGTCAGGTTTGCACATCGACTTGGTTAAGGAAGCGTACCCCCCATCAGTCGGTTGCGCAATCCAATTTGCTCCGGCCGACCTGAGTTATTACAAGGGCGTTCACATCCATTTATGGCCCCATTAAGCCTCCCATTGTCCTGGCGGTAGCAGTAAACGAGGGACAGACACACGCCGCCGCTACACGGCGCCGGATCTCGGAGAATGATGAGGAGCAGTAGAAAAGAAAGAAATGCTACCGATCCGACACAGCGGAGCACGCAGAGCTCTCTCTCTCTCTCTCGTAGTATAATAGCCGGGCAGCGCGAGCGAGCAGGAGATGCGGCATGTGCGCGGAATCTGTTTCGGAATGGCCGGCGGCCCTGTCTGTCTACTGTCTTTGTGCAAAAGAACCCGTCTCGCGACCGTACTATTTGCGCGCATTGCTGAAAATAACAACTGGCGCTAGGTGTTGTTTGGGCGTCTAAACTAAAACTGGGTGTGTTGTGTTGTTGCTCTTGGTAATAAACTACAGCAACATGTGTTGCTTTTATAGTTTTTACGGCCGCGTGCACATGCCCTCTTTAGGTAGCTGTCCAGTTTCAGGGCCCAGCACCAGCAGTGTGTTTATGCTTATGCCTGTCCTTGTGGTGAGCTAGCTGCACGCGCCGCCGGTACAGCGATGGCCTATGTGTCCTTTTTTTATCACCCTCAATTCGTCATCACCATCTGGAGCTCCCCGGCTGTTTGTGAGCAGGACTGTTCTCCTCTAATCCTTCTTCGGCTTCTCTCAGGCTTTGCTGTAGGCGTGGTGGTGCTACAGCATCATGAGTACTAGTACTGGGCTACCGGACTAGTAGTACGTAGTACACACATTAATCTGGAACATACATTGCCGGAATAGCTAGCGAGGGCATGAATGGCTAGCTGATGTGGCGCTAGCTCCGTCTTTTCTTCCAAAGTGCAGTGGTTCTTAGTCGTAGTTGTTGCTCTTTGCGTCTGAATTGATGGATTCGAGCACCATTAGAGGCATGGGGACACCAGTAGCGAGACACCAAGCTTTGTCCGCCTCCGCCACCGGCATTGTTTGTAGCTGTGGAAGATTCTGTAGGAGATTTGTGTCGAGATGCTGATGGGGTCCTCCCTCTCCTGAGAACCAAAGTATAAGCCTTCGGTGAGGTGATAAGAGGGATATATCTGTTCGTGCGCGGAGCTCGAATAGGACATGTAAGGACCTCATCGCCGGCCGGAACTATATCCTAGTGTGACCTCTTCTTGCCAAAACAGCTAAGGCTCGCGTCCTAATCGTGCCAGTGCCAATGGATTTTGCTGCTGCCTGTTGATGAGATGAGTGGAGGTGCTCGGATGGGCATGGCACGGCGGCGCCAAGGCAGCAGCATCAGGTTGGTGCCACATTACTGTCAAGCTTAGCGATCGGGGGCAGCGAAGAGATCTTTGAGTCTTGACAGGCGCCTGTGATGGCGCGATGCGTGCCGGAGCGTGGGCGCCCGCGCCCAGGGTGGGTGACCAAACTTTTCCCGGGACCATGCCACTTGGATTCAGGCTGCAAGAAAAAAAACAACAAATATGGAGAGAGAGACCGTTAGTTATCAATTCATGCACACAACGGCTTTTGTGAGCCGCCGTCTCCATCTTTCCTCACCTTCTCTACCGGGGGGATGGGTGACGCCCGGTGTCTTTTGGCTGACGCTACAATACGCTTCTTGTGTAGTCACGCAGGCGTGATCTGCGGATCTGCCTTTTGCAAAGAGTCACTGCGCAGCTGTGAGGGGTGACACCCTGATCCCTGAGTACAGCTACCAGTACAAGCGCCAGGTAAAACCTGCATGTCCGGAAGTAGAACCAGGTAAAACCCTGTTTCTGGATGTGTACTGCTGCAGTGAGGACTGAGTGGGTGGGTGCTCAGCTGGGTCTAGTACTCTGCTGGCTGCTCTCGGCGTGAAAAGCTTTATTAGTGTTTGCAATGAATGAACGCACGCACTTGCTTAATCACGTTTTAAGTAACAGAAGCGTGCTTATGTTGTGCAACTAATGTGAAAGTGGAGTTGTTGAATTGAGGGATCGGAGTTAGTCCATACATCCGTGGTTTAAGAGGAGTTATCCGATTTTTGTCCGTGGATTAACTGTGAGCCCCAATGGCCCAAAGTGAGGTCTCCAGATTGACCTAGACCTAGATCTCTTTTAGCAATGAAAGTGGCTGTGAACTTGTGATTATACTACAGAAAAAAGCCACCAAACTACCAGATTGGCTGATAGAGTAGTAATAATTGCCTGAAAACTCTCAAAAGCACACTGCAGTTACGGTCAGTGTGTCGGTGGCCTTGAGTCGTCGGCAGCCAATCTGGTGGGCGCTGCAACACTCATAGATCCTTTCTCTTGCATCTTCTTAACCATCGTGGCTAAGAAGGCCACCCCTGCTGTGCATTGACAATATCTAGGATTGTTGCTCTAGAAAATGGCGTAGAACTCATAGAAAGTACGGGGTGCACTCTTACTGCTAATCTGCAAAATGAGTACGGACAGGTGAGCATCATTTGGGATTTGGTCTCATCGCTGACTTAGCTCGGGGTGAAAATTAGCGTTGACTCTTGGTAATCGTGCTTGTTCACCGGAAACCTTGGACCATCGATGCTTGCCGACGGAGTCATCACCCCACTTGAGAAACGTTGCCCCCTGCATTTCTTCGATTCAGGCCATCTGTTTCTCGTCAGATGACCCCCCTCCTGTCCTCCTTGTCAAATCATCACGTTCCGACCAATCAGGATCAAATCTCTAGTCTTGGCATTGGTTCCTCGTTCCAGTGGTTGGTGTCGACAGTGGCATGTAAGTAGTGATGTACTAGCAGAGGTGGATCCAGCCAGCCATCGTCCCAGGGACTCTGTGGGCACACCCGGTTTCGGAGCCGCGCGTGCGCCAAACCCGCAGGGGAGACTCCCGTTCGTCGCGGCATAGCTCACGGCGCCACGGGCTCACGGGACCGTGTGGCCTCTGGCCTGGGCTCTCGTCGTGCCGGAGCCTAACAGGGCACGCAAAGGCGGAGGGAAGCCTCGGCAACGCGGAGTCTACCTAGCTGTCCGTTGTTGGCATCAATCAGAGATCAATAATATGAAGCGGGTCAATTGGGGGAGGCACAGCGCAGCGCGCACGGACGACGCGGGTGCCGGTGGGCGGAGGACCACGGCGCGCGCTGCCGGATCGCGGTGTCGTAGTTGCTCGCTCATCCGACTATGCTGCGTCGTGGACGGGGGAGAGGAGAGGTGACGGGCGGCGGCGGCTGCTGGTGGTGGCAATAAGTGCCGGCCGATCTGGGTGGCTCCTGGCTTGGGCTTCGGCTCGTGCATTTGCTGGTTGCTGCTGCTGGTTGTTGTGAGGTGTGACTTGTGAGCCCGGTGTTGTCCGTGATCGTGAGGTGGCTGGGAGGGCGCGCGCGCTGTCGGTGGACACGCTGGCGATCCGGCGCGTTGCTTTTGCGTCGTGTTGAAGCAAACCTGCAGGCCTTTTCGAGAAGTCCAGGCCCCAAACTCGGAGTAGGATGATCTAGACATGGATTGGATGGCAGCAGTAGTAGGGTCTCTGGATGAGTGCCATGCATGGCGTCGCAGAGCATGGCTCTTCCCAAAACGGCAATTGCGGGTGATGGTTCGTGTTAGATCGCGTCGCTGTTTCTATGGGGATTGGAAAGTCTGGAACACGACCTGTGGTGCATGCGTGACATGGCATTTCGGGTCCCAACGGTCGGGGCTCCGAACTGGGAATGTCCTTTTGCCGTTTCTGGCCACGTCGATATGTGAAACTAACATTTTCTTTAAATTAAATTGTGTGCAAGCACGGTCGACTGCGTGTGTGGACGTGCTGAACGGGAAATGTTTGCTGAAATTGTGCTGTTACACTAAACACGAAATGCTGATGACGCGCAGGCAAGAGCATCAAGGATTTCCAGGCGCTTCTGCACCAGGGCTACAGCCGGGCGGCGTCCTCGGCGACGCCGCCGGTGCCTCTGCCTCTGCCTCTGCCTCTGGCGCCGCCGTCCCGGCCGTGCCCGCGCCCGGCCAAGCCGAAGCTGCTCATCTTCATCCGCAAGCAGAACCGCGTGCTGCTCAACCTCCCGCACGTCGTGACGGCGTGCCGCCGGGCCGGGTTCGCGCCGCACGTGATGAACCTGCGGCGCCAGACCCCGCTGCCCGTCATCCACGCGGCGCTGGCCTCGGCCGACGCCATGGTCGCCGTACACGGCGCGGCGGTCACCCACTTCCTCTTCATGCGCCCGGGGTCGGTGCTCCTCCAGATCGTACCCGTGGGGCTCGACTGGGCCGCCGACTCTTTCTACGGCAAGCCCGCGCAGCAGCTCGGGCTCGAGTACCTCGAGTACAAGGTGGCGCCCGAGGAGAGCTCGCTGGCCGCCGATTACGGGGTCAACAGCACCGTGGTGCGGGACCCGTCCGTGATCAGCAGCCGCGGGTGGTGGGAGATGAAGAAGGTGTACATGGACCGGCAGAACGTCACCGTCAACATCAAGCGGTTCGGCGAGCTGCTCAAGGCGGCGCGGACGCACCTCAAGAACACCACGGCGTGCGCCAAGGGTGGCGCCGGCGCCGCCACGGCACTGAGGTAGAAGAAGATGCTAATTGGCATTTTTCCTTAGGTGTTAATTACGTAGTCACAGTTGTCAATTTCTTTTGTTTTTATTTTCTTTTCGGTTGGGAGGAGAGAGGGGATGAGCGATAAAAAAAAGGAGATGAGATCCTGTAAATATGATTGGGTTGGTTCTTGGTTGACAGAGGTTGGTAGGGGATCAGTCGATCCGTCCGTGCACAGTGCATTCGTTGAGTTCGTCGTGGTGTTTAGAGAAGAAGAGGAAATAATTTATGGTAGGGGGCGGCAGGCTCTCCTGAAGCAGCTTCTTCTTCTTCACAGTAGTTCATAGGAGTATCAGCTCTTTTTATTTTGTTCTTTTTCCCTTTCTTTTTCATTTTTTTCTCATTCTTTGGGTGTCCAGATGATGTATAAGGAGCTACATTCTGTAACAAAGAGCAATAGAAATCCAGACTCTCTTTTACAGATCGTCGAGTGCCATCTCACGCTCACCTCCACCATGGAGACAACATATTGTGAATGTTATTGTCCACGTGGAGAAGATGCTTAAACAATCAAAAGCCAGCACGAAACTACTCGTACAGTGCAGTTCAGCTCTCTTGGGCCCTTTTGATGTAAAAGAGAAAGGGAAAGTAGAGAGGTCCACATGGGGAACATGGCCTAAATCTGATTTGTCCGCTTGTGGTTTTTCACCGTCGTGAACACCGAGGCACTCACGGGCAGCACGTGGTGGCTCCCTGAGCTACTCATTCTTCTCATCAGCCGTTGATCAGGGTATTCACGTTTGCTTCCCTCTCCACCCAGTTGGGCGGGCGGCCACCTCGGGAGTCGGCACCTCACTTCATCACTTGCACTTGTTGCTCCGCTCTCCCTCTCTGGTCTCTTCTCCGCGCAGCTGTCCTTCCAAGTGCACACGCGGCAGCCATGCCGTCGATGGGAAACGGGGAAAGGCATGGCGCTGGCGCCACGTGGTCCCCGCGCGGCCCCGCCTCCGTGTCCAAGAGGACGGGTGGAAGGGAAAGAGAGAGCAGTGCAGTGGGGAGATTTGACAGCTCCCGCTCGGGCCTTGCCGCTCCTCGCCGACAAAAGCTTGCGATTTGAGCTGGGACACGTCATCATCGTCGCATCGTGCATGTATTGTTACGATGGAACACGTGAACAATGTTGGTATACAGGTCAGTCTATACCCGTGAGGCAGATGATGCTCGTCATCACGATCAGTTCGTCAGGACACGACAGCACGGTTGTCCATCCGTGGCAGGGGCGAAGCCAGACTCCCGCGTCGATCTCAGCCTCTATTTTACTGATATCATTACCATTATGAACATTGAAATTTCTAAAATCCAACGATGTCAGCTGACATCTACAACTACATGCTAACTCCGCCTCTAATCCGTGGAATTCGCCATTGCCAGATCTATGGTTCCATTCTCATTTCTCCAAGCTGCTTAACCATAGAGATCAAGGATTTTGCGACTACAATACAATCATTGGCGCTTTGGCACCAAGCTATATTATAAAACCCCAACCAAGTCCACCGCGTTTATCACGACGCGTTCCTCAAGTACTAGTAACTACTTTTCGATGTGTCGATCCCGGCCTTTGTTAGGTCATCAATTTCGATGACTTTACTCTAGCTCCTGAACCACACTCCACACAAGTACTAGCAACATAGTACCCCTGTCCACAAGACCTCAAGTACAAAGACTATATATGAGTTGTTATGTCCTCATATTTCATTTTTTTATTATTAGTACTCTTTCCAACAATTATTTCCCTATAAATTTAGAATGGTTTGACTTGTGATAAACTCAGCTGAGGGGGGCAGTCCTTCCTCTACGGCTCTACCCCCAATCAAGTTCACAGGCCAGGCTGCCGACCACGGGAATCATTCAACGCCACCGGCACCATCCAATCCAACACATAGGAACCTCAAATTATCATGTGCTACCACAGCAGTTCGCAGGCACGATCTCGTGCCTGCGCTTTATTCGGCAGGCAATTATTTTACACGGATCTTTGCTCATGATCACACCTCAACAGACGAAATCCGTCTCAGATCATCACGGCATGGTCCAGATGATGGTTCCAGCCTCGGAGAACGATCCTGGGACTGGACCCCGGGGGAGCCTCGAACGAGATGTCAATGGCCGTCTTCTCCCCCGGCGTCAGCGAAAAGTAGTTGTCTGAGTAGTGGACGGGCAGGATCCTTGTGTCGTTGTATTTCTCCTTAGCCGTGGACGATCCAGAAGTGTGCACAGAGAAATGGAGGAAGAACGCGACGCCAGAGTCGGCCCCGTTCACCTCAAGCGTTCTTAGGTTGTCACTTGATTTTCGGATACTGAGGCTGCTGGGTATTTTCCTCCACAAGCCGCCGCTCTCATTTCCCTCCCGAGTAGTTTCTTTGCCAGTGTTGTGGGAACCACTTATATCACCTAGATCAATTGTTGATACTGAGGATGTGCTTTCTGCTACTGACTTCTTTGACTTGTTTTCCACAGTCATTCTTACTTTATGCATGGAGCCAGAGACTGAAGCCACGGAATAAATTTTTAGTGGAATGTTTTTCTGCTGGTACTGCTCCAACAACTTGTAGTCTTTCCCAGGAAGATGTAGCCAGTAGAAGTTCCTCGAGAGTATTCCATTGTCTGACGGCCTGAAAAGTTTGAGCAGCAGAAAATACACAGGCTTGGCATCCTTCATCTTCGGGTATTCCATCTCCACGATCTGCTTCACCTTCTTTGGTGGTGCAACAAATTTTTCAGAAACTTTGTAATAGGGGGATGCACCGTCCAGATCCCATACTGAAACTTCGACAGCTACATCTGCGAGTTCATCAGCTGTAGTGTTTACCACCTACAGAGTCACTTTCATGGATTAATTTCTAGCAAGTTCAACTTGTAGAAACCTTTTAAGTAGTAGAATACCTCTATAAAGTAGCTGGCCAAATTCAGTTGGACATGAATAGGTTCAGCAGCACAGCGGCAACCATAAAATCCAGCAGTTTGGTCTTGGAGATGATCATAGAACTGCCCTCTTAGTCCAGTCCATGGATTCTGTGTCTTCCAAATTAGAACACCTGTAAACTTTGTCCACATGAAGGAAGTCCATCCTTCCAGAAGCGCTCTGTACTGAAAGTAGTTAACTAGTTGTGCCTGGAAGGTGTAGGCACCATTAGAGACAACTACAATGCTACAGATGCTGAAGCATAAAACTCATAGAGAAGAAAGGTTATGGTAATAAACTACCTTTTCACAGAAATCGCCCAGGTCTTTTGGGTGTCCATAAAGTTCAATCTGATCATGGACCTTCCCTGGTTTTGAGTAGGGAATGAACTTATGGTAGTCCCATATTGGATTTGGTACTTCTTCTATGTACCCGTCAATTCTTTTCTTGAAAATCGGAATACTCCATCCCTCTGGAGGCATCGTGGCCCTAATTGTCGCAGCGACTGGAACTCCCACAGACCCAACTTCAGGGTTGAACCCATATTTGTAGAAACTGTCCTTGAAAAAGCTCTCTGGATATTGAATCTCATATGGGCCATCAGTGAAATTGCCCTTTCCATTGGCAAAACCATCCCACATTGATCCTTGGACATACACACGCGTACCATCAAGGTATTTACTGGGGTCAGTTGATTCTTCCGATAAATATTTTTCTTGACTGTTTGATGTCTGGCTACTTGCAAACATAGGATGTAGCTTCAAATCATTCTTCAGTGCTCTGTTGATGTCAACTGGTGGGACTTGCTCATTACCACCAACCCATAAAGCTAGACTAGCATGATTTCTGAGTAATTTGACAGTATCTCTAGCACATAGAAGAAAGAGATCATGGTCCAAAGGGCCATTTGGGTTTGATACAGGAATTCCTCGGCCATCAACATCTCCAGTTATCCAAAATTCCTGCCAAACCTGTACAAAATGGTTCCATCCTGTAAGCAATATTGCAGACATGGACACATGGTAGCCAACTATAGTGAATCAAGAATTCAACTGGAGGATGTGGATCCAGCACTGAACTCATCAGGTTAAGCTAATCCTTTAGGCCTCGTTCGTTTCCACGGGATCAATTCCGATCGGAATGGATAAATACAAGAAAATCATGATAGTTACTATAAGAGATCCGGATTTATTCTGGGTCGAAAATTAATTTGCTCATGATAGGTACACCAAAAGGCTCGGAATCAATCCACTAGTCAAGAGGTGTGGAACTAATCCGGCTCTACGGTCTCTTATTCTACCTATCATGATTGGTAAATTAATTTTTGATCCGGAATAAATCCGAGTCCATATCATACTTTTCTTCATACATTTATTATTCCGGCCGGATTGAATCCCACGGAAGCGAACAAGCCCTTACATGGCAAGAAAATCCCTGGAACCAGCTGATTACCGACATTTTACAGAATACTAAAGAAGTTTGGTTGACACTATCTAAAATTTTCCTTTTTTTTTTGCATTTTTCATCATTACCGGATCTTCATAATTCGAATAAGAAAATGTGATAACCAATTGACAGAGTGATAAACTCAAGCTTACCATCAGACCATAGACATCGCAAAAATGATAAAAATCAGGCCTCTCTGCTAATCCGCCACCCCAACAGCGAAGCATATTGAAGTTCATGTCAGCGTGGAACTTGATGTCAGTCATATATCGCTTCTTTGTTAATCGAAGAAGGCCATCTGACAATATCCAGTTCCCTCCTCGGATAAAAATAGGTTCACCATTTACCTTGAAGATCCTGGAGGTGGAGGTGATCTACATTTGCATCAGCAAATTTCCAAAGGGCCAAATGCTCAATAGACATCTTTTGGCCGTTCATTTAAAAGTAGTTACCTCCCTCCAGTAGAATTATCAATTGTACTCTCGATCTTACGGAATCCAAAATGATGGCTCCAGGAATCAGACTCTCCGAATCCTTTGACATCTACACTAATCTCGACGTTGTATAGGGATTGCTTTCCCATGCCATTTGGCCACCACAGGTTTGGCTTATAGAAGAATAACTGCAAATGTTCATATTCATACATAGCAATGTCAACCAGCTTGAATATTTGAGCCCCTGAAAAAAATCTTAATGACTAAAACGTTTATGTAGTAAAGTGAACAACTTGTATATTTGAGACTTTTTCAAAAGGGTGTCCTAATAGGAAGTACAAGCACTGAAAGAATAATTGAAGGCAAAATTATTTTTACACCTAAGATCTTTTGTCTTCTTATGGATGATTAGATGAGAATTGTGAAACCATGATTTAAGTATCATTGGGTATTTTAGGATTAAGAGGTAGAACATGAAGAGGGGAGTTTCTTAGTTAGCACAAGTACAAATAATATGGGAAATCCGGTGTCGTAGTGCTGAAAATGTGCATCACTGATGGGCAACTGGCATAAATGATATAGCTGCATTTGCACATTGCAGTTTCTGGTGTTTTTACTGTGGATCAAGCGGTGGAAACAATCTCATTGGCAACAGAGAACAAACAAATTCATCAACTGGTTGAGTATATGGAAAACTAAAAAAAGTAAGAAAAATAGCTAAATACTGCCCCAGTACACGAGTAGTTTAAAAAAGTAAGAAAACTAACTTACAGGAAGAATGGTGTACTCTAGATTTGACTGAGGAGGGATTGTTATGGCATAACTTTGAAGGTGTTCCACCAAGCAAATGTTCCCTTCAAGTTCAGTTGAAACCTGTATTTTCAAGGTACAATCTGCAATCCACGAACTTTTGTTCTCTAGCTGAAGTGTACAATGTAGGTATGACCTCTTAAAATCATCATGAAAAGTTGAAACCAGATGGGGGTCCGTTATATTCACAGGCTGCAGTGAAAACAAAACCAAATTAAATCCTTGTATCATTTTAAAGCATTTTCCCAGAGGAAAAAAAGAAAAAAAAGGAGTGATTAAAAGATTAAAGTTAAGCAGATTCTTCTTTTGCATATCCTCTTCATATATCTATGGTGTCATGGTGATATTGATACCCTAATGACAAAATACGAATAAAATATGATTAAAAGGGTCCTTGTCTCACCCCAGTTATCGAAATTGATACCTCATCCCAGATACCTGTGTTTCGATCCCTAGGATGCAAAAAATAGAGATAGAGAGAAATGTAGAAACCTGTTAATGTTGCCAATACAAGAACCAGATAAAAAAACAGTTAAGGAACAACTTGCAGCTGCAAAATCAGTAAAAAAACTATTGTGACTGGTTAGCAGGAGAAACTAAAAGATAGCAGCGATTTTTTTATATTACTTGTAGGAAGTACAATCACTGAAAGATAAAAAACAGTTAAGGAACAACTTGTGCAGGAGAAACTAAAAGGTAGCAGCGATTTTTTTTTTATATTACTTGTCAAAAGTGAACTGAAGGCATAGAAGAAACCCAATATTAGCATGAGCCTTCAGTAGTATATGGTTTCTGATCTTCATTGAAGCCAGTAAGAGTAATTTTAAAAACTCAAACCATGGATGGTACATGACACAGATCAACTATATGCATGTAGCGTTACCATACAGAAATAGACAACAACCTTATTGGGCACATCCAATCCCATCCTTCAACATATTGTGTAGCAACATCTTTCCCGATCTGAAATGAACACATTGAAATATGTAGTCATGCATTAGTAGTCCCCTTCCTTAACCAACAATATTCCTTTTTTTTTAAAAAGAGTAGTTGCGATACAAGTAAATTTTGCTGTAAAGCATGATAGTCTCTACTCTCTAGTGCAAGAGGAACATAATGAAAATTCATCAGAATACCCAACAACGGAACATGGCGGCTGAAAAGAGATATGTGCAAGCCATTGTGGTGCTTTCAGCACTTTTTATGAAGCTAGTGTGTTGCACCCATGCTTTCAGCACTTTTCATGAAGCTAGCATCTCAGATAACAAGTATTTCAATTCAAGAAAGGTGAATTAGTTATGTGCAAGCCATTATGCGCTGCACATATGCTTCCAGCACTTTGACAAACTTACTTATGCGTATAATTACAAAGCTCTTGAACTGTAACACCATGTGGAAAAAGACACAGGCAAATAAGCAATGCAAATCTTACTCAAGCTTTGCTAAGAAAAGGAGCAAAAGGCAACCCAAATCTAGCATATTACAATAGCATAAGATATTCCATTTTCTAGAATATTACAAATCATGAGCAGAAGATAAAGCTACATAATTAACCTGAAGGACGTGAGACTAACCTGATGGTCACCACCCTGGCCTCCCTGAGGAGGAATTCTGCCAGGGTGATCAGGAGGATGAACAAGGACAGCGAGCATATTGTTACCATCAGGATGGAGAACATCAGTAATATCAATCGTGTGCCTTCGGAACATTCCTTTTGGAAGCACCTCCTTGTGCCCATTTAGGTATATTTCTGCTGAGTAATTTATTCCCCGGAAGTTCAAAGTAACATGCTGTTTTCCTGACTAAAGAAAGAGGTAACAAGAAGATGTTGATATGTCAACTGGTTTAGCAGCAAAATTCATTAAGCTGATAACGAGGCAGTGAACAAGAGTACATTTGCTGAAGTGTACAAAATTACGTGCCGTAAAAGGCAAGTCTCAGTATTTAGGATTCATTAAGCTGATAATTTGAACAAGGGAAAAGGCAAACTACCACGGCTGTGGTATCACTTTCCAAAAAAAGGGCTTCTGTACAAGCAGAAGTGAGTTAAAAGTTTATCAAATGAACTGGCAGCCTTAGGTTACATGTGTTTGGTTTGCATTAGAGTAAGCTAAGAACATATTTTATCAAGTAATGCCAGGTTACTAGAGTGCTTTACTCTACATACATGCATAATGCGATAGTCTTCCCTACTCCGAGGAATGTTACTCTGCCAAAATGAGAAACAGATTATAAGGAAATGCAACATGTGAAGTCTAATGATACACACAGTTCAACTCAGTTCAGCAGGAGACAGATTAAACTGCTCGCCAAGGGAGCAGCCACTTAGCCACAGTCTACACTACAGTAGAACTGTGCTGAACCAAGAAACTGCCTACAGTGAAAGTGTGGACCAAATCCTTTTCCAAAAAGGGGGGGGGGGGGGGGGGTGGCAGACAGTCGGATTCAGGCAACATTCGTCTTCACAGGACAAGAGGATCAGCAAATGTTCGGAGAACTGGTGCGTTTCTGCGTACCGGGGAACACTGGAAGGTTGTGAAGAACCAGAAGGTGTAGTACTCCCTCCCCGCGTCTGCGATGTCGACGATGGCCTGGTTGTTCAGCCCGTAGAAGGGGTCAGGGATCAGCTGGTTCTTCAGCAGCGTCCCCAGCACACTGGCATCACGAATCATCCAACAATACGTTATTACCAGCAGCTAAGTACGGAGTAGTATGCAGGTAAGGACCACCGCGCGCGCGTGCGCAGTATTCTAAGGACAAGCAACTAACTACTCCGTGGAAGCACGGAACCCCGCGAAATCAAAGCCGGCAAGCTACTGCAGGACCCTCTCGAGTGAGGAGGAGAAACGTCAGAGGGAAGAGGACGAGCACGTACGTGCCGGGGACGGCGGCGTGGATCCATGGCGCGGCGGGGTCCGGGTCGGCGGCCGGCGGTTGGGTGGTGGTGAGCTGGACGCCGGTGAGCGCGACCTCGGTGGAGCGCGCGGCGAGCCAGCCCGTGTCGAGCACCCGCTTCCCCACGGCCGCCGCGGCCATCCCCGCGGCCTCTCGCGTGCGCGCGCAGCGAGGTTGCGAGGAACCCCGACCGCTTTCCGGGTGGGTTCCGCGCGCACGGCGAGACTGCAGAGAGTTGAGGGAGCGAGCTGCGAGCTCAGATAATAAGAAGGGAGGACCGCCCCGCCGATTGCGTGCCGCCCCCTCGCCGATTCTGGGAGGGTCCGAGGTTGCGGAGAACGGGGGACAGGTGGGGCCTCGGCGTCATGGGGGAGGAGGAGGAGGGTGCGTGGCGCGGCCGCGCGGCCCCGTGGTGGTGGCGACTGGCGAGTGGCGACGGGATCGGCGGAGTGCGTGTTGCGTGACCACCGTGTTCGAACTGAATAGGATGAGATACCCGATCCAACAACAAAAAGTCCATTCACTCATCCAGACTCTTATTTCTTGTGCTTTTCCCCAGCCTGCATTTGATGTTTCCAAGAGGAAGATTGTTGAAGTTAGGGCACCAGCAATGGATGTCTACAGGCTCTCTATAAGGTTTCATGTAGGAAAGAGAAGGCAGGATAGAGAAGACCGTGTCGCTACGGCTGGCGAGAGCCGCTACGTGACTTTCCATGCGCGAGCCGGCCCCACCATGAGCGTCTCGTCCCGCTCCTTTCTTTCCCGAGCGCTCACCCAATCTCCCGTCGCACGCTTGCAACAAAGCTCCTCTGCCCGCCGACGTGGAGCAAGGTCGTCGGAGCAGAGCGCAAGCTGCCGTAGACGAGGAGCGCGGCCGTTAGGTAGGAACGTGGGCCATGCTCGCCGGCGAGAGGCATGAAGGGCGAGCCGCAGCTGCCGCACGTGGGGCGACGCCGACGGGGGTGATAGCCGCGGATCCGCAGGTACATGCCCACTGATGAAGAAGATGCCAGAGCGGTCGAGCACGTGAAGGACTTCTGCCGTCGATGAACTGCACGCATACGAAATCGAATCAGCAATGTTGCAATGCAAAATGGTCATATCACAAGCGGATTGAGAAACCTTGAAGCTTGAAGAAGAATCAATCGAATGTCAAGGCACTTGCAAAGCTAATTCCCTATCTAGAAGGGGGGGTCCGAGGTTGAGGAGAACGGGGGACAGGTGGGGCCTCGGCGTCATGGGGGAGGAGGAGGGGGTGCGTGGCGCGGCCGCGCGGCCCCGTGGTGGTGGCGACTGGCGAGTGGCGACGGAGTGCGTGTTGCGTGACCACCGTGTTCGAACTGAAAGGGATAGGATGAGATACCCGATCCAAC
Source organism: Cenchrus americanus (assembly GCA_947561735.1). Lineage (NCBI taxonomy): Eukaryota > Viridiplantae > Streptophyta > Magnoliopsida > Poales > Poaceae > Cenchrus > Cenchrus americanus. Next base: position 180,775,804 of record OX387239.1, on the reverse strand, counting down.
AAAAAGTCCATTCACTCATTCAGGCTCTGATTTCTTGTGCTTTTCCCCAGCCTGCATTTGATGTTTTCAAGAGGAAGATTGTTTAGGGCACCAACAATGGATGTCTACGGGCTCTCTATAAGGTTTCATGTAGGAAAGAGAAGGCAGGAGAGAGAAGACCGTGTCGCTGCGGCTAGCGAGAGCCGCTACGCGACTTTCCATGCGCGAGCCGGCCCCACCATGAGTGTCTCGTCCCCCTTCTCTCTTTCCCGAGCGCTCACCCAATCTCCTGTCGCACGCCTGCAACAAAGCTCCTCTGCCCGCCGACGTGGAGCAAGGCCGTCGGAGTAGAGCGCAAGCTGCCGTAGACGAGGAGCGCGGCCGTTAGGTAGGAACGTGGGCCATGCTCACCGGCGAGAGGCATGAAGGGCGAGCCGCAGCTGCCGCACGTGGGTCGACGCCGGCGGGGGCGATAGCTGCGGATCCGCAGGTACATGCCCACTGATGAAGAAGATGCCAGAGCGGTCGAGCACGTGAAGGACTTCTGCCGTCGATGAACTGCACGCATACGAAATCGAATCAGCAATGTTGCAATGCAAAATGGTCACATCACAAGCTGATTGATAAACCTTGAAGCTTGAATAAGAATCAATCGAATGTCAAGGCACTTGCAAAGCTAATTCCCGATCTGGAAGCTGGTTTTTCTTCGTGACTCTACCTCGGTGTTCAAGGACTCGGTGCTGGCATCCTGTGCCGCTGTGCGGTGCGGGCGAGCACGAAAGCAGGGGTCAGAGGAGGTGCAAGATGAGGCGGGGCATGCACCGCTGCTACCGAAGGCGGCAAGGCCTCTAAGATTACATTCGTAGATGTCGTACAAGAGGGCCGAAATTGTTCCTGGAATTTTGAATCCGTAGAGATGTATTAGCAGCTTCTCCAAACTAAGGAGGTTTCAGTCAGGGAAATTAAAAGCTTTGGTGGCTAAACACGGATCCAAATTACATGTTTTAGTGACTCAACTTATGCTTGCCGATGAATGTCTGGTTTCATCTCCAGTACCCCATGGTTTGCTCTTTGGCAGATACAGTAGAAGTATTAATTCTTTTTCTTAACCAGAGTAGCTATTGCTTTTATATCAGATTGTGATGCGGGGAGATGTGATCCAGTGCCGTGACTGCGGCTACCGCATCCTCTACAAGAAGTGGACCTGCCGAAGTATGGCCACTTTTACTCCTCTCTTGAATTCTCATGTGGCTGCGACTGTGGCTGTGGCTGAACTCTGAAGTGAACTGATAATTTTTTGATTTTTGAGCTATTCAAGATCATGTAAATCAATGCATCTAGCAGCCTGCAGTTTTTCAAGATCATGTAATATTTTCATGGTTAGTTTATTTTTCTGGGAATATTTTCATGGTCCTCTCTAGCCTAATCATATTCAGTGGCACTGGATCTCGTTCAAGCGGCGGCCATGGCGGCGGCTCTGGCATGGAGCGCGCGAGGGGGAGGGGACGCGGCCTTTTTAAATAGGGGCGGCTCGGCCGGCGGTGACGAAGGGGTGACGGCTCCGGCCGTGGTACGACACACGAGGGAGGGATACCGCGGACGGACCGCTGGGCCGAGCGGCGCACGTCCAACCGTGGTACGGCGCGGTGCCGCGCCGGCGCGTGGCGCGGCGCGCGCATCAAGCGTCGCGGGGCGCGGGGGCGGCCCGGGAAAGGCGCGTGGCTCGGGGCGGCGTGCGGCCTCGGGAGGCGGCGCCGACGCGGACGCCGAGGCGACCGACGCACGGGCGCGCGCGCGCGCGCGCGCGGCGTCGCAGCGCGGGCGGCGCCCTGCCTGAACTGTTTTAGACTAGGCGACTTTGAGCACGATTTTCTCCACAAAATTATACTGCAGTGCACAGAGTGATGAATAGGAAAGTTGTAGATCTAACCATCCCCTACAACTTTCACAAAGGCTCTATGGTATTTTCCCAATAGTTTTTAATAAATTGCAGCCAAAGTTTGAATGCCAACCTGTGTCAATGAATAGGAGTTGCTGGCAGTTGCAAGATTTCCATCCTTTTCCACTCAAAATTGGAAATGCCATCCTACATGAAAGTTGTGTCCCTTGACAAACTAGATAACTTTCATATTGGTAGATTTTGAAGTGTTTAGGTGAAATTTGGAGAACGCGGCAAACGTTCCGAAAGACATTCAAAGACATTAGGGTTTAGGTAGGGTTTGACCGTGTATTTGACCAAGGTTAGACCACACATGTGTGTTGACTTGATCAAGAGGGTCATTAATGTTGGTTGGTGAGGTTTTCGAGGTCAGGACCCATGTTGACCGTGATTTGACCACTGTCAGCAGAGTTGACCGACTATTAGGGTTAAATAAAAACCTGGGGCGTCACAACCAAGTATCTCAAAATGTCCAATTTCGGACTAAAGCCGGTTCAAGCAGTCGACTCTGATGACAAGATTTAATGGATCGATTCATTAAAGATGAAGGGAAACTTGGGCATGGGTTTACGTCGGCCGACAAACAAGAAAAGATAGATTTTGGAGATGAAAGTAAACCAAGGCTGACATACATGTTGGTATTTGTTAAGCCTACAAAAATATTATGATGGATAATCCGCAAGCGCACGGATACCAGCGAGCATTCCACCCGGGAGAGGGTTTTAATATCGAATCCACAGGGAGAAAGGTAGAGAGAAAGGTCTGAGTAAAAAGACTAATCCCTAAGAAGCTATCAAGGACTTGACAGAAAGAAGAGATAAGGAGCAATTAAGGATGTTTGGTTCTTATTCTCACAAGCTATGTCTATATTGTTCTTATGGGGTGATTGTCTGAAGGCATACTTAGGAAAGGGAACCTCGCGAGAATCTATGGGGGGAGTCCTATGGTTTCTATAGACGGGAGGTGGACTACGAAGGACTCAATGGTGTTGTCACCACCACAATCTACCACACGAACCGGAATAGAGAAGGCATTCATAAGCTAGCTAATCTAAGCACCACGCTTACACTAAACATGCAACTTTAATTCAAGAGCTAAAATAATTAAAGTACTCTAAGAGTTATGAACCGTAAGAACAATAAAGACAATGTTGCTCACTTGAATAAGAAGTCGATCTTTCCCGCAAGGTCTCAGGATCAGACTCCAATGGAGATGATCCCAGAGGTAGAAGATGAAGAGGAGACACCGACATGCCCGGGTCTTCCTTCAGCTCCACCTCTACCGCTCTCTAATCCTCTTGAACAAGATTGGCTAGATCTAATTAGACCATGCCTCAAATCTCTCAACTTGATACAACTCTCTCCAACTCTAATTCTAATCTAGAGCTTCTATCTCAGGTAGGCATTGGTGATCAGAATGAATTGGATGTCTGCCCTGGGGTCAGGGGGCTTCTTATATAGTCCTGAGGGGGTGCCTTGCCACCATATGATCCAAGCGACCTTGATCTACGGCCAAGATGTGGTTTTCTAGGTCGGTTGGGGAACCTTCTGGAACATACCCGAAGCGGAGCGAAAACAACGGCAGGGGGAGGCCGCTCGGCCCTGTGAGGAGGCCGATTGGTCCCTGGTGGGCCCCACTTGGGCTCATCTTTGACGGGTGCATGCATGTCGTCGTGTCATTTCCAAAACGTATTAATTCACGTCAAACGGAGTCCGTATGAGAGAGTTATGCCCGTTTTACCGAACCCCACTCTGCGATTGATATCTTCTAATTCTGAACTCCGAATATGGCAAATGGTATATCCGTTTCGATCATGTCGACGAGGCCTTCGCAATGTTGCACTTCAATTCTTCATTTAAGATACTTCAGGTTGCTCTTTTGTAAGAGTTGGATCGGAGTACGATTTGGACACGTCTTGGAGTCGTATGACTTGATAATTCTCGCTGTTTTCCTGTTTAGTCCCTGCAAATCATAACTTCACCAAAACTCATGGAATTCATTAGTAGCAAACCCCTAAGTATATATTGATATTCATTTTATGTCCTTTTCTTTATTTAGTTGACAAGTAAAAGTATACGTTAAGATGTGTCAACAATACATCAGTGCCAAGCTAGAAGAAGAATACAAGAAAGAGTTGATCACATTATTGAAAGAATTCAAGGATTGCTTTGGGAATATTATGAGATGCTTGGTTTAAACCGATCCATTGTTGAGCATCAATTACCTATTAAACTAGGATATCGACCATTTCAGCAACATCCAAGGCAGTGTAATCCAAAGATTTATCATGACATAAAAGCCGAGATAACAAAGTTACTCGAAGCTAGTTTTATTCGGCAATGTCGGTATGCCGAATGGACCTCTAATATAGTCCTTGTCTACAAGAAAAATGGCAAGCTACGTGTGTGCATTGATTTCTGGGATTTAAACAAAGCTACCCCGATGGGTGGATATCCAATGCCAGTGGCCGATTCATTGGTCAACGCTGCTACAGAGCACAAAGTCATCAGCTTCATGGATGGTAATGCTAGATACAATCAAATATTCATGGCCATAGAAGACATTGCAAACACTGCTTTCAGGTGCCCTGGCCACGTTGGATTGTATGAGTGGATTCTCATGACCTTTGGGCTAAAGAATGCTGGTGCCACATATCAAAGAGCCATGATGAATTACATATTCCATGAACTCATCAGCAAGATAGTAGAAATCTACATTGATGATGTAGTTGTCAAGTCAAAGAGTTACGAGGAACACTTGACAGACCTACGAAGAACGCTGGAATGCACAATGAAGCATGGTTTAAAGATGAATCCCAATAAGAGTTTTAGCTAGTCAGTTCTTGGGTTTCCTAATACATGAAAGGGGATCAAAGTAGGCCAAAAGTCAATCAGTGCGATTGACAATATAAAAGCGCCAACAAACAAGAAAGAGCTCCAGTTATTGATTGGCAAGATCAATTTCATCAGAAGGTCTATATCTAACCTATCAGAAAGGATTCAGCCATTTACACCTTTACTGAAGCTCAAGGCCGATCGGAAATTCATATGGGGAGAAGAACAACAACAGGCTTTAGATAATGTCAAGCATTACCTAAAATCTCCTCCTGTTTTAATGCCTCCTCAAGACAAGAAGCCATTCAAGTTATACTTATCGGCTAATGAGCAGGCTATTGGATTGGCCCTCGTGCAAGAGTTTGAAGGAAAAGAACGAGTTATGTATTTCGTGAGCAGAAGACTCTTGGACGCAGAAACAAGATATTCAGCGGTGTAAAGACTATGCTTGTGCTTATATTTCTCATGCACAAAGTTGGGACCTTATCTACTAACTGCTGAATGCACCGTGGTGTGCAAAGATGACGTGGTCAAATATATGCTATCATTACCAATCTTGAAGGGTAGGATTGGAAAATGGATCTTAGCTTTGTCAGAATTTGACTTGACCTATCAATCGGCCAAAGCGATCAAAGGACAATAATGGTCGATCTGGTAACTCAGCATTATGGATCTGAAGTTGCAGTCATAGAACCTATTCCATGAACTTGTTCTTTGATGGGTCATCATGTGGAGTAGGAGCTGGGATCGGAATTGTCCTTATCTCACCTCAAGGAACAAGTTACGAGTTTTCCACCCCGATTGAAAAAACTTCAACAAACAATCAGGCTGAGTACCAAGCAGTACTAAAGGGGATAAAGCTACTACGAGAAGTCAACGCTGAAGTCACTGAGATATTTGGAGATTCTCAACTAGTGATAAATCAATTGGCAGGAGAATATGAATGCAAATACGATATATTAATGGTTTATCATGAAGAATGCCTTCAGTTACTCCGAGAGTTCAAAATAGTGAGACTTGAACATATCCCTACAATTCACAACAGTGAAGCTAATTGGCTGGCCCAAGGGGCATCAGGATATCGGCCGATTCTAACTGTGGAGTTATCAGCCGAAGATTGGAGGAAAGAAATAATAGATTATCTGAAAAATCCATCCAAGAAGGTTGATAAACAACTGAGGTACACGGCCATTAAGTATGTTCTGCTGGAAGATGAGCTGTATTATCGTATCATTGATGGAGTTCTGCTCGAATGTCTCAGTGAAGAAGAAGCTAAAATTTTGATGGGAGAGATTCATGGAGTCTGTGGAGCTCATCAGTCAACATTCAAAATGAAATGGATGATCAGGAACAATAGTTATTATTGGCCAACAATATTGGAAGATTTCTTCAAATATTACAAAGGATGCCAAGAGAGTCAGAAGTTTGGAAGCATTCAAAGAGTTTCGACATCAGCAATGAACCTGATAATCAAACCATGACCGTTCAGAGGTTGGGCAATTGATTTGATCGGACATATATACCCACCATCAAGCAAAGGTCATAAATTCGTGCTGGTGGCTACAAATTATTTCACAAAGTGGGTTGAAGCCATCCCAATCAAGACTGTGACAATAGGCAATATGATTGATTTTGTCAATGAGCATATTGTCTATAGGTTTGGTATACCTCAAACCATCACAACCGATCAAGGAAGTCAATTCACATCAAGGGAGTTTGAAGAGTATGTGAATTCTTTAGAAATCAAGCTATTAAATTCATCTCCTTACTATGCTCAAGCGAATAGATAGGCAGAACTAGCAAACAAAGGCATCATCAAATTGATTAAACACAAGATTGATGAAAGTCCTAAATGATGGTATATGGTCCTTAATGAAGCACTATGGGCATACAAGATGGCATGCCATGGAGCAACCAAGGTATCACCATATCAACTAGTGTATAGTCATGATGTCGTACTACCTTGGGAGTTGAGAACCGGATCCAGAAGGACTTCTTTACAAGATCAACTATCGGCCGATGATTATTCAGCTATGATGAAGGAAGAATTAGAAGCTGGTACTCGGCTGAGAGCTTTAGAGAATATCGAAAAGAATAAAAGAAGGGTAGCCAGATGGTATGACAAGAAGGTCAAAGGTAAAGAATTTGTAAAAGGAGATCTGGTTTGGAAACTCATTTCACCGATTGGCTCTAGGGATCTGTCGTATGGACCTCCCTGGGCCCACTGCCTCGGTGGGTACCAGGACCGACTACTCGGTGGGCCCCTGGGACTACCCGGCTTGCGCTGCACGGCACCTGAAGGCGTGGAGCACAAGGACTACACAGGAGTAGTACTCGGTTAGGGATCTGTACATGTTCCGCACTGTATAGAGGTCTCCTAGACGTACTCGACTAGTACTCTTTCCCTACTCCGACTTGTAACCCTGCCTCCCGGACTATATAAGGCGAGGCAGGGACCGATCTCTGGCATCCAATCTCCTCTCATACAACCCACGGCGCACTATTGCACCATCTTGTAATCGTGACCTATCAATCCAGAGCTACGCAGCATACAGGACGTAGGGTATTACGCACCTTGCGGCCCGAACCTGTCTAAATTGTGTGCCACGTGTCTCTTCCTCCGAGTTACCGATCTCGGAGAGTCACAATCATCTACTTCGGGTACTCCCCGTAGTAGGTTGCCGGTCTAAAACACCGACAGCTGGCGCGCCAGGTAGGGGCTCTCGCTCGAGATCACATGGCGAACTCGACGGCTTCCGTCCACATCGAGCCAACTGTCGCCTTCAACCGCGGCGACACCTTCGTCTTCGGTGCCCGGGTCCGCACGCGCCGACGGCGCGGGCTCCTTCCGGCGCCGCGACCATGCGGCCCAACCCGAGGACAGGCCTCGTGACGCTTCCCGAAGTCGTCACAGGCGAACTCGCCGGCAAGTTCGGCGAAATCTCGCTCTTCAACCACCACGCTGACTTCGAGCTCGAGTCCGTCTCCAACTCGAACCCGACGTCGCCATGGGCCATCGCATGCGAGCCGGCTGCTCAGCCATCGCAGACGGCCCCTTCACCACGTCAGCGCTCCGCGCGTGGCCCCCCGCGTCCTCGGCCGAGCCCGCACGGGGGCTCCTACTCCACGACGGGCCGGCAGAGCCCGTAACCGAGTACAACTCGGACTCCGACGCCGTCCCCGATCACGTCTCGGACTCCAACCCTCTCTCCGAGTTCTACTCGAACCCGACTACGAGTTCGACTTCGGGTCGGACCCCGAGGAGCCCGAGTCCGAAGACGACTCCACCGAGTTTCCCTTGTCGGGGCCGGCCCTGCGGGGGCCGGTTATAAAATCAACACCGACCGGCGGATACGTCTGCGGCCGGACCGCAAGCCCGCCGACCCGGCAAAGGGAGACTCACGCTACGTCTCCTACATCGACTCACTACCGTTCCGGAGGAGGGAACGCCACCGGCCCGGGGCCGACTCCAACACACCAAGCGAGGTGGCACCCTGCGAGTCCGGCCTTGGCACCCCCGATCGCCAAGTCTTCATGGCCGCCGGCGACACCCCGGGACCCTCGGGCACGGCCGAAGACAAGTACACGGAGGACATCTCCGCGACGAGCGTCGCCGATGCACCTACGGGTGAGACCGTCGCCAACGGGGACGCTCGACGCGAACGCAACGAGAAGCGCAGCGAACGACGCCGGCGGCTCAGAGACAACCTCCCCATCCGCAACCTTGCGGAAGCTCTCGAGGTGGTCGAGAGCAGAGTACACACCACTCCTGAGCAATGCCTCATGTCGATCACGACGATCGCACGCCAGGCTCAGGGCATACGCGCTGGAGAGGTCATCGCCAAGCTCGCTGAAGAAGCCTACTTCATGCGGGTTGACAACAGAGTCAGCCAACCTCCTCCAGCTAAGCCGCGCGACAACGAAGCTACTAGTCGCAGCGCCAACGCTGGCCCCAACCGTACTCGAGGCGACATACCAGCTGAGCCAAATCGTCGCCGCTCCCACGCCGGCGGACCTTCCCCGACGGGGACCAAGGCAACCGAGAGGTTTTCCCCCACCGCGCTCCGGCCGGTGGTGGCGGCAACGACCCCCGACGGTGGCGGCGGCGGCGGCGGCGGCTCCAACCACGGGGCCAACGGAGAGGGCGGGAGGCGGCGGCGGTCGCGGCGGCCGAGGCCACGCGAACAGCCACGCCTCCGGCGCCTCGCACGGCGGGTACGACGCTCGCCAGAAGATCGAGGAGCTGCGGCAGAAGAAGTCGACCACTGCTGCTGAGGGCGACGGCTTCCCCGCCTTCTCACCACGACTTCGCAACCTACTCCTCCCCCGACAAGTTCAAGCCTTTGGGGATCACCAAGTACGATGCGAAGCGGATCCTATCCGGTGGCTCCGATGCTACGCTCTCTCCATCGAGAACGGCGGCGGCAACGGCGACACCAAATGCCTCTACTTCCCCTTCGCCGGACCGGGCACCACTCACATGGCTCGAGTCGCTCGACAAGCACTCGATCGACAAGTGGGACCGACCGAAGGAGCGGTTCACAAGCAACTTCGCGGGCGCCATGCGCCGTTCGGGTACTCGCATGGACCTTGCCATGATCAAGCGGGAACAAGGCGAGACCCTCCGCAAGTACATGCGCCGCTTTTTCGACAAGCGCGCTACCGTCGTCGACGTCACCGACAAGGAGGTCATCGACCTCTTCCGGGGACGGCCTCTATCATCGCCGCACCTTCGAGGACTTCGGTCGTCGCCGCCCCAAGTCCATTCCCCACCTCAAGGACATGATCACGTCCTGGGCGGATGAAGAGGACAAGGCCAACGCCAAGTACGACGCCATCCGCGGCAAGTCCAAGCAGAACCAGGGCGGCGGCAGCGGCAGCAATGCAAATCAAGGCGGCCACAACAACAACAACAACAACAACAACAACTACTACTACTCGGGTCCCAACCGCAAGCGCAAGCCAGACAACACTGTCGCGGCTATCCAGCGCCCTGCGAAAGGGAACTCGAAGAAGAACTCAGGCGGGTTCAAAGACCTGCTGAAGGAGAAGTGCCCGTGGCATCCGAACGGCAATCACACTACCGAGCGGTGCTACCGGCTCGAGCACGCACTCAAGGAAACGCCGGAGCCACCGCACCCTCACGACCCGAAGGGCAAGAAGAAGGACGGCGACAACGACGACTTCCGAGAACCCGAGAAGACCGTCAACGTCCTCTTCGGCGGAGCGCCAAGGCGGGCGGGGAGCGAGAGGCTACCCGTCGTGAAGTGATGTCCATCGAGCCAGCGGTTCTGACCCCTCTCAGGTGGTCAGAGGTACCCATCACCTTCTCCCGCGCGGACCAGTGGACTAGCTTCTCTGAACCAGGACGGTTCCCTCTCGTCCTGAAGCCAACGGTGGCGGGCTCCAAGCTCAACAAGGTGCTCATCGACGGTGGAAGCGGGCTCAACGTCCTCTTCACCAAAACCTTGAAGAAGATGAAGCTCGACGTCACCCCCATGCTCACCAAGAGCAGCACGCCTTTCTACGGCATCGTCCCAGGCAACGCGGCTATCCCACTGGGCTCAGTGGTACTGCCAGTTACCTTCGGGGCATCTCGGGATAACTACCGCACCGAGTACATCAAGTTCGAGGTCGCGGATTTCGAGACTTCTTACCACGCCATCCTCGGCAGACCGGCCATCGCCAAGTTCATGGCGGTGCCCCACTACACCTACTTGGTACTCAAGATGCCAAGTCCGCCCGGTGTACTCTCCCTCCGGGGGGACTTGAAGATCTCCCACGGCCGCGATACAGAGGCCGTGGTGATCGCTTCAACAAACCAAGTACCCAACGCGATGATGGAGGTCTACGCCGCGTCGAAGAAGCTCGCCACGAGCGAACTCGACATCCCAGAGAAGTCTGACAGCGCCAACAAGCCTCAGCCACCTGAGGAGGTACTCGTCAAGACGGTCGACCTCGGAACAGGCGACCCCAGCAAGACCACCACCATCGGGGCCGGCCTCGACCCCAAATAGGAAGACGCGCTCATCAGCTTCCTTTGGGCTAACCGCGACATCTTCGCGTGGAAGCCGACGGACATGCCGGGAGTGCCCGGGGAGCCGATTGAGCACGCGCCTCAACGTCGATCCAAAGGCCACCCCCAAGCGACAACACCTCCGACGTTTTGCCGACGACGGACGGGACGCCATCAAGAAGGAGCTCGCCAAGCTACTCGCGCGAGGCTTCATCAGAGAAGTCTTCCATCCTGAGTGGCTCGCCAACCCCGTCCTCGTCCGCAAGAAGAACTCGAACGAGTGGAGGATGTGCGTCGACTACACCGACCTCAACAAGCACTGCCCCAAGGACACCTTCGGGTTGCCGCGGATTGATCAAGTCATCGACTCCACGGCGGGCTGCGACCTGCTCTGCTTCCTCGACTGCTACTCCGGGTACCACCAGATCGCAATCAAGGAGGAAGACCAGGAGAAGACCGCGTTCATCACCCCGTTTGGCGCGTACTGCTACACGACCATGTCATTCGGGTTGAAGAACGCCGGCGCTACCTACCAACGGGCCATCCAGGCCTGCTTCAAGCGGCAACTCAACAAGAACGTCGAGGCCTACGTGGATGACGTGGTTGTCAAAACCAGGGACTCCAGTACCCTCATCCACGACATTGAAGAGACCTTCGCATCGCTGCGCGAGTACCGCTGGAAGCTCAACCCGAACAAGTGCGTCTTCGGCGTCCCTTCGGGCAAACTACTCGGCTTCATCATCAGCCAGCGCGGCATTGAAGCCAACCCCGAGAAGATCTCCGCCATCACCAGTATGAAAGCTCCCACGAGCATCAAGGACGTCCAGAAGCTGACGGGGTGCATGGCGGCGCTGAACAGATTCATCTCGAGGCTAGGAGAACGGGGTCTCCCCTTCTTCAAACTACTCAAGCATCACGAGAAGTTCGTGTGGACTCCAGAGGCGGATCAAGCCCTTGCCCAGCTCAAGGACTTCCTGTCAAAGCCGCCAATCCTCACGGCTCCTCACAAAGGCGAGCGCCTCTTGCTCTACCTAGGCGCGACTACTCACGTGGTCGATGCTTGCCATCGTTGTCGAGCGGCGGGGAAGACGGCCACGCCTATCCGGTCCAGCGCCCGGTCTACTTCGTCAGCGAGGTCCTATCAGAGTCCAAGGCTCGCTACCAGCCCGTGCAGAAGCTCCTGTACGCTCTACTCATCACCTCGCGGAAGCTACGACACTACTTCCAGGAGTACTCGGTTTCCGTTGTCACCGACTACCCGCTCGGCGACATCCTAAGAAACCAAGACGCCACCGGAAGAATCTCCAAGTGGGCTGTCGAGCTCGGCGCCCTCACCATCGACTTCAAGCCACGCACGGCCATCAAGTCGCAAGCACTAGTCGACTTCATGGCAGAGTGGCGGGAGAACCAGCTACCTACTCCCACCGTGCGACCGAGCATTGGGTGATGTACTTTGATGGCTCACTCAACCTCGAGGGCGCGGGCGCAGGGGTACTCCTGATCTCTCCAACGGGCGAACAACTCAAGTACGTCCTGCAGATCTTCTGGAAGGTCTCAAACAATGAAGCCGAGTACGAAGCTCTCCTACACGGGCTCCGCCTCGCGGCTTCACTTGGCATCAAGTGGCTACTAGTCTACGGCGACTCCGCAGTGGTCATCAACCAAGTCAACAAGTCCTGGGACCGCAACAAGGAGAACATGGACGCCTACTGCCTAGAAGTCCGCAAGCTCGAGAACAAATTCTATGGTCTCGAGTTCCATCACATCGTCCGTGACAACAACGTTGCGGCGGACGTCCTCTCGAAGCTTGGATCCACCCGCGCCCAAGTACCCGCGGGCGTCTTCGTCCATGAGCTTCACGCGCCATCCATCCCGGATCTGGCGCCACCGACCACTGCACCAGCCCATCCACCAGCTGGGCAGGAGGTCATGATGATCGACGTGGACTGGAGGCAACCCTTCATCGACTACCTCAGCGAGCAGAAGGTCCCCTCCGACAAGAACGCGGCCGAACAACTCGTCCGCCGCGCCAAGTCCTACGTCCTCGTCGGAGACAAGCTTTACAAGCGGGGCGCATCTTCTGGAGTACTCATGAAGTGCGTCCCTCGTGAAGAAGGCAAGGACATCTTGGAGGAGATCGATAAGGGCGTCTGCGGCAACCACGCGTCTTCACGCACGCTGGTCAGCAAGGCCTTCCGACGAGCTTTCTGCGGCCCACGGCCACGGGCGATGCCGAAGAACTCGTCGAGGAAGGTGCCAAGGATGTCGGTTCTTCGCCAAGCGGCAACACGTCCCGGCCTACAAGCTAGTCACCATACCGCCGACCGGCCCTTTGCCTCGCCGGGGGCTCGACATGATTGGGCCACCGCCAAGCTGCGCGCCGGGAGGATTCAACGAGGGTGCGGTGGCTATCGACAAGTTCACCAAGTGGATCGAGGTCAAGCCGGTCACATGCCCTAAGGGCGACAGAGTACTCGACTTCTGGATGAACTTGTACACCGCTACGGGCTACCCCACCGCATCATCACAGACCTGGGGTCCAACTTCAACAACCACCAGTTCTGGGAATATTGCGAAAACAGCGGGATCGACGTCAGATACGTCTCAGTCGCCCATCCACGGGCCAACGGACAAGTCGAGCGCGCCAATGGGATGGTGCTCGACGCCCTCAAGAAGCGGCTACACGACGCGCTAACTCCAAAGGGGGCAAGTGGATCAAGGAACTACCCAACGCACTGCGGGGGCTGCGGACTCAACCATCCAAGCCAACGGGGGCAATCCCCCCTACTTCTTGGTCTACGGCTGCGAAGCCATCCTCCCTGCCGACGTCATATGGAACTCGCCGGCGGTGGAGCACTACGACGAAGGCGTCTCGGAAGACGACAGACGAGTTGATATCGACGGCCTCGAAGAAGCTCGGCCGCGCCGCCCTCGTCCAAACAAGCAAGGTACCCGGAGGGTATCCGACGCTACCATGATCGCAACGTCAAGGAACGCTCCTTCAACGTTGGAGATCTTGTCCTCCGCCGTATCCAGAACACGGAAGGACTCCACAAGCTCAGCTCCCCATGGGAAGGCCCCTTCACCGTGGCTAAGGTGACCGGGCCGGGCTCCTACCGCCTCCAAACACTTGAAGGCGAAGACGTCAACAACTCGTGGAACGTTGACCAACTCTGTCGATTCTACGCTTAGTCTACACGACTACTCCGGGGTTCAAGTCTACACGACTGCATCAACACCCCTCGCCGCAAGCGACCCCCCGGGTCCTGGCTCCAAGTCTCCGGACTACTCTCCTCCAGGTCCAGCCCGCGCGGCTACATACAGACCCTGGGCTGCGACGAGCGTCAAGGACTCTAGCAGCGGCCTACCAAGAGACCAAACTCCAAGATCCAGCCCCACACGGCTACCTACGGATCTGCGATCCAGCCTACACGGCTACCTACGGATCACCAACTGCAAGCGGCTACCCGCTCTAGCGCCACTTAGCCGTAAGCGGCCCCCGGGTCCAGGCGACTACCTTGTAACTACGGCCCTGGCCACCCAGGTGTACTTCTTCAATAATAAAGCTTGATTGATCATCAACTTGTTTACTGTCTACTCCCTATGACGGGACTACCAAAGCCGAGTACTACTACTCGCACCTACTCCACGATGGGCGCTCCGCACTCTGAGATCGCGGTTACGAGTACTCATTGCTGGAAAATCTCATTTCATTGATACATGAATAGTTCATTACAAGTGTTTCCTGTACAACTATGGCTACTAGCTACCTATGCAGGGCTACTGGAGGTTCAGCTTTTCGGCTACCTGCTCCGCGATGGGAGCCATCTGCTCCGGCGGCTGCGCGTCTTGCTCATCCGAGCGGTTGGCGGCTACCCCGCCGGCGACCACCTCCACCGGAGCCTTCGGGAAGTACGACTTCATGAAGGCCGGGACTTGCTTCGGGATCGACTTGGCCATGTGCTTGACGTAGGCGGCCGGCCGGCTTGGTGCTTCACGCGGACGATCCGCCGAGAGGAGCGATCTTGGGGCCACCGGGTGCGGCACCGGGAGCCTCGCGATCGGGAGAGCGGCTTCTTCAAGATCCTTCGAGTGGGCTCGGAGCGCCTCGCAATCTTCATTCAACTTCGCAAAGATTTGTAGCGATTGACGAGATCTCTGTCGGGAGGCAATCCGTAGCTCCATGTGCTTCTCGCATTCGAAGGCGAGCTCCTTGTAGTCGAGCTCAAGTACCTGGCGGGCTTCTTGCTCCCGGTAGAAGAGGTTCTTCATGCTGACCTTCGAGGCCTTCAGCTGCTCCACCTGGCCTTCGAGTTCTGCAACACGGAAACACAACAACGGGTCAGAGGCTTGACGACTTCCAACAAGTACCCGACAAGTCAAAGGACATACCTTTATTCTTGTTGCGGAGGCCTTTGTTCTTCCGCACCAACTCGTCGCCCTTCGCCTGCAACTCCATCACATCGTTGTGGTACTTGGCGAAGGCGGCGTCGAGTTTTGACTGCATGGCGGCCGCGTGCTTCCGCGACTTCACGAGCTGCTCCTCCAGGGCCTCGGCTCGGAGCACGGTGTCGCCGTAACCTTGCAGCAGGTTCGACTTCTCGCGGGATCGCTCCGCGACGTCCTGCACAAGACAAGCTCAAGTCAAGAAGAGTACTCAACGGCAAAGGATTGACTACTCGTGAGGCTACAGCTATGTACCTTCATCCACTGTTCGGCTCGCCGGATCGCCTCCAGGTGCTGGGCCACCGTTGCCGGCTCGACGAGATCGTCGGCCAGAAGTTCAATCCCGTCGCGGCTACTCGACGTAGCCTCCGTCATCGGTGCTGAGCGGATAGGCTCCGCGTCTTGGATCTCAGGGGAGCGGACAGCCACCTCCAGAGCAATCTCCGGCGACGTGGTGACCCCTTCTCCCCCGGCGGTCTTCTCGATGACTTCCCCCACGGGCTCGGGGGCTCCTTCCGCAGCCTCCGGGGCCTCTGGTGTCAACTCCTGCATGGGCACCCCTGCAGGGATGTCACCTCCTTCAGCGCCTGCCAACAAACGACATGCGCATCAGTACCTACGACTACTCGTCCTGAAGTTCTACAGCTTCAAGAAGGGTACTCATCGTCGACTACGACCGCCTCTGGCAGCGGCGCTTCGGTAGCCGGGGGCTCGGTCACGGCTTGGGCCTCGGGAGCGGGCTCCTCGACGGGCGGCGCGACTTCTCCTGCCTCCGCTGTCAAGGGCTCTTCCCCGTCCCAGCTCAGATCTGTGGATTTTCACGCGAGAAGTATTCACAGAGGGTCGTCAGACAAATCGACTACTGCAGCAAGTACTACTCGTGAGGACGTGGTACTTACAAGTTCGACCGGACGATGGTCACGGCCGGAGCACCGAGGATGCTGGCAATATCAACCAGTCCACCCTCGGCGGGCGTCTCCTCCTCCGCCCCTGCGGCTTCTGCCTCTTCCACGATGGCGGCGGTCGGCGCAGATGTCTCCTCGCGCCCCGCGGCCTCCATCTCTCCAACGGCGGCGGCCGTGGGTACTCGCTCTCCTGCGGAGCGGGGGGCGGCGCTCCAGCTGCGCCAGGAGTTCTTCAACAGTAGGGGCTGGACTTCGGCTTCCAGCCGGTTCCCCCACCGGGTCCCACACGCCTTCGTCGCCCTCTTCGACGGGCTCCGCTGGCGGCACCTCCTGTACACAAAGGGAGACTACTCGTTAGCAATGTACTCGAACACCAGGTACTCGACTACTCTGCTCAAGATAACCTACCTCCGGAGGCGTGGTCTCTGGGACATTCAACTTCTTCGCCACCCGCTTCTTGGTGGGGTTGCGCGGCTTCCGCGGCGGCGCAGCAAGGCTAGCCTCCCGAGGCTAGCGGAGGGTCTTGAACAAGTGGAACATGAGGCAAGCCGGACGGCTAAACCTCGACCGCGGTGGAAGCGGTCTTGAAGCGTCTCCTCATCTTCTTCGTCGTCATCGGAGGAATCCTCCACAATGACGGGATCGTCGTCTTCGCCGACTTCGCGGCGCCCCTTCGACTTCCCCTCCGCCGGGATCTCGATCCCGCTCGGTGGCGGCTGCGGCTCGGAGACAAACCGCTTCACATCATCCTGCGCAAAGACACAAGGCGTCAGCAACCCTATTACAAGTACTCACTACTCGACGAGGGGGGTACGGCTCTCACCTCGTTGGGCGGGCGCGCGGCGGAGTACTCCTCGACAGGGCATGCCGTGTACGGCGGCATGTCCTTGAAGATGCGCGACAACCTCTCGATGATGTCGTTGTCGTCCAACTCGCCCCCCAGCATCCGCGACGAGTCGTCGTCGCCGGTGTACTCGAAGCCCAGTGTATCCCGCGCCATCGGCGGGCCGGATCCTACGCTTCATGAAGCGAAGGCCACGTGCTCGGCCCTCAGTCCAGCTTCTCTGAGCACTCGAATGCGTGCTAGCAGCTCGGGGAGCTGAATCCCCTCTTGCATGGTGGGCTCTGTGTTCCACCACTCACGATGCCTGGGCTGCCGTCCGCTTGGCTTCGGCAGGCCAGGGTGGTGGTTGGTGATGTAGAACCACCTCGTCTTCCAGTCCGTGTTGGAGTCCACGAGCTTGTACGCCAGGTACTGATCCGCGGCGTCTTCCCTCAGCTGGATCCCGGCTCCTCCGACTACTCTGGGGTTGGAGGCACTGGGTTGCGGCTTGACACAGAAGAACTTCCGGAAGAGCACCCAGTGCGGCTTGATTCCGAGGAAGGCCTCGCAGAAGTGGACAAAGACCGACGTGTGGAAGACACCGTTGGGGTTCAGGTTGAGGTACTCGATGCCGTAGTACCCGAGCAGCCCCTTGAAGAAGTCGCTTGCTGGGAGCGCAAGACCGCGCTCCACGAAGCGCGAGAACATCGGGATCTCGTCGTCAGCTTTCTCCATCAGATAAGGATCTCTGCGGCGGATCTCCACATGTCGACTTCCTTCTCCCCGATGAACCCCTTGTTCGGCGGGGGTCGGCGAGTCCTCCGTCTTGACCTTCGAATTTTTCCACTCGCGGCTTGGATCGGCGCGCGGTGGAGACGGGGCGGCGCCGCACCCGGTGGCGGCCGCGGCGGCCTCTCGCACGTCTCCTCTTCTTCCCCGCCGGCCTTGGACGTCTTCGACGGCGATGGCTTCATTCTCCAAGTGCAAGGAGTTTTCACTCGCATCCGCTCGGGGGCTACCCTAAAGGCTTCGGGTGGTGATGCGCTCAGATCTACTACGGTGGCAGTAGGTGGATTTGCTTCTAGATTCAAATGGAAATGACTGCGGCTCACTTGGGTGAAAAACCCTAAGGGTTTTGGCTTCTATTTATAAGCCAAATCGCCTCCGCAACGGGCGGCTGGATAAGTCCACGCGCGGCTGACTCAGCGGCTGCGCGTGTCCCTTCGAATTCTACTAGTCGACGCGCCTCACCTCGGGGGCTCGGCTTCTTCTACTCGACTACCTGGGAAGCGGCTAGTATCAAGAGCATCTCAGGACACATTCTCCAAGAAGACCCTTCAATTCGAGAGGAAGTACTCGACTCAAGGCTCGGGGGCTCCGTGCCACGTGTCCTTCGGTTTTTTCTCTCGGATTTTTCGGGATTTTCTTGCCAAGATTTCGGATGAACCCTCGGCCCGAGCCCGCGGCTCGAGGCTCGGGGGCTACTCCATGTGGAGTGCGGTTACGCAAATCGCATCTCCATAACGGCTCGGCTTCAAGACAAGACGGGCATTTCTTGAAGACCTTCGAAGGCGGATTTCAAGGACGCTTGGGACTACTCGAGAAGACTTCAAGATTGCTCAAACATCGGTGGAGTACATTCCGGCCTCGGGATGCTTCGACTACTCTTGAGGACTTTTGACTTGTAGCACTCGGGGACGCTTGAGGACTACTCGTTAAGGCCGTCAAGACTACTTGAAGCTATCCTTCTCGACTACAAAGTACTCGGGGGCTTGTCGTATGGACCTCCCTGGGCCCACTTGCCTCGGTGGGTACCGGGACCGACTACTCGGTGGGCCCACAGGACTACCGGCTTGCGGCGCACGATACACCGAAGGCGTGGAGCACAAGGACTACACGGGGAGTAGTACTCGGTTAGGGATACGTACATGTTCCGCCTTTGTATAGAGGTCTCCCTAGACGTACTCGACTAGTACTCTTTCCCTACTCGACTTGTAACCACCTGCCCCGGACTATATAAGGCGAGGCAGGGACCGATCTCTGGCATCCAATCTCCTCTCATACAACCCACGGCGCACTATTGCACCATCTTGTAATCGTGCCCTATCAATCCAGAGCTACGCAGCATACAGGACGTAGGGTATTACGCACCTCGCGGCCCGAACCTGTCTAAATTGTGTGCCATGTGTCTCTTCCTTCGAGTTACCGATCTCGGCGAGTCACAATCATCTACTTCGGGTACTCCCCGTAGTAGGTTGCCGGTCTAAAACACCGACAGGATCCTAAATACGGGAAGTGGTCACCTAATTGGGAAGGACCATATCAGATTAGTCAATGCGTACCAGGCAACGCATATATATCAGAGACATTGGAAGGAGAAAAGTTTGCTAGAGCATTAAATGGAAAATATTTAAAGAAATACTATCCTAGCATATGGGTAGATGCTTAGTCCGATCTGAGCCAAGTCAGCCGGTTTGAGACTCAAGTTACAACCGATTTTGAAAGAAATTGTCTTTAGTGACAGGAAGCCGAATCATCAAAACATGTTCGGTTATGGCCAATATATCAATCACCGTTGTGTGTGTGTGTGTGTGTGTGTGTGTATCTTTGGTTACAATGATGTTGCCACAAGTACAGATCTGAAGAATACATTTGAAGATATCTTGATGATCCATTACAAGACCTATTACATCTGTTATCAACGAAACAAGCGATGGGGATGAAGAAAGAGAAAAACAAAAAGAAAATGCAAATTTGACGAAGATGAATCACCAGATGGGGTAATTCCTCTCGTCGAGGTTGTTGGGAAAGAAGACATAGGATTGTTCTTCTTTCCACAACGTCCAAGGACAACCCCTGCCCTCCTCCATCAATTGATCTGATGCACCTAAGTTGCATCACAAGGCTTCTTCTAGCTATTGGACCTCCTGGGTTCACAAAAGGAGGCTAGAGAGAGGAGTATGTTCGGGACTATTTCACAAGAATTCTTCTAGCCATCTTGAATCAGGGAAAGAGAGAAGAATCAAAGAGCAAGAGTCTAAAGCTCCCTGGATAGTTATTTATAGCCAGAGCACCGGAAGAGATAGAGATGAAGGAGCCAGAAAAGATGGAAACTGAAAACGCTAGATCCAGTAAAAAGGGGAAACAGATAACCCGTGAATGACTCGGTTTCCAAAGGATGACCGATTCAGAGGAATCACCCCGAAATATAGGATGACCCATATACACTTAGACGATTGGAAGTTTCTCTATCGCGTCGACAAACTGCAGAGCATAGTTCACAGACATCATCTGCCCAATATCACAGACGGAGTCTACTAGCTCACTAGTTGTACTCAAGAGGAATGCTATTTTGAGTTAAAGTCTATCAATGGCTAGTGATGATCATCCGCGCTCGCGGAGTTTTCCAGGGGAAGATACCTCTCATACCCATAAAACTGAAAGAGCTAACACCTACATCAGGAAAAAACCCAAAGGCGAGGAGAGATATAAGGAACCCCTGGGTAAACAGATGATTCTTATAGGGAAGGGGAACAAAAGAGCCAAAGAGTCACATGATGAACAACCCCAAGGAAAGTTAAATAGAAAAGACAAAGCATTATCAATGCAGATTGATCAGGTCGATCACGTGAAAGGAACGATTATTTAGAAGATATCAAGCAAATTTCGGAGCAAAAAGATCATTTACTCCAAAACTGAGGGGCATGTGTTGACACCGTTTTTTTGGAAAACAGGGTCAAAAGGGGTAAGGAGAAGCAGCCGATGAAAAGTAGAGTACAATCAGCCGGTTGAAGGGAGAGAAGAACGATCAACAAAATTCAAGAGGGCTCAACCCTGATAGTGGGCCAGTTGGTCAAGACGATCAGCCGATGGTCAACTAGGAAATAGGCCGATGAGGGGAAAGAGAAGGCGGCTATCAAAGAAGTACGCAGAAAGGAAAAGCATGGAGGAGGTGGGTCAATCTACGATTGATGATGGGTCAAAGAGTCAGTTTTAGAAGGTCTTAGACCCCTGCGAGAGCCCTTTTCTATTTTTAGTAGTTTTGTCTTTAGATGGAAGTAAATAGTGTCGTAATCAGCTAGGAGTCGGGTTTGTCCCCAGGACATAAATAACGACCCTGCGTGGTCGGAAAAACGTGTACACACCAATATAAAACTGTCGGTGTTTTAGACCGGCAACCTACTAAGGGGAGTACCCGAAGTAGATGAATGTGGCCTCGCCGAGATCGGTAACTCGAAGGAAGAGACACGTGGCACACAATTTAGACAGGTTCGGGCTGCGAGGTGCGTAATACCCTACGTCCTGTATGCTGCGTAGCTCTGGATTGATTGGGTACGATTACAAGATGATGCAATCTTACGTCGTGAGATGAGATGATCAAGAGAGGGGTCCCTGCCTCGCCTTATATAGTCCGGGAGGCAGGGTTACAAGTCGGTTTAGGGAGAGAGTACTAGTCGAGTACGTCTAGGAGTCTTCCATACAGTGCGGGACATGTACAGCTTCCTAACCGAGTACTTCTCCTCTGTAGTCCTTGTGCTTCACGCCATTAGGTACCGTGCAGCGCAAGTCGGGTAGTCCCAGGGGCCCACCGAGTAGTCGGTCCTGGTACCCACCGAGGTAGTGAGCCCAGGGAGGTCCATACGACAAGCCCCCGAGTACTTTGTAGTCGAGAAGGACAGCTTCAAATGGTCTTGACGGCCTTAACGAGTAGTCCTCAAGCGTCCCCGAGTACTACAAGTCAAAAGTCCTCAAGAGTAGTCGAAGCATCCCGAGGCTGGAATGTACTCCAGCTGATGTTTGAGCAATCCTGAAGTCTTCTCGAGTAGTCCCAAGCGTCCTCGAGTGCAGCCCTCGAAGGTCTTCAACAATGCCCGTGTTGTCTTGAAGCCGAAACTGATATGGAAGTGCGATTGCAAAATCGCACTCCATATGGAGTAGCCCCCGAGCCTTAGATTGAGTTGTAAACTCCAGCTGAGGGTCCATCTGAAGTTTTGGCAAGAATATCCCGAAAAACCCGGAGAAAAAACCGAAGGACACGTGGCACGGAGCCCCCGAGCCTTGAGTCGAGTACTTCCTCTCGAATTGAAGGGTCATCTTGTAGAATGTGTCCTGAGATGCTCTTGAGTCTTGCCACTTCCCAGGAAGTCGAGTTGGAGTAGATGAGCCCCCGAGGTAAGGCGCGTCGACTAGTTGAAGTTGAAAGTGTCGTATGGACCTCCCTGGGCCCACTACATCGGTGGGTACCAGGACCGACTACTTGGTGGGCCCCTGGGACTACCCGGCTTGCGCTACACGGCACCTGAAGGCGTGGAGCACGAGGACTACACAGGAGTAGTACTCGGTTAGGACTCTGTACATGTTCCGCACTGTATAGAAGTCTCCTAGACGTACTCGACTAGTACTCTTTCCCTACTCCAACTTGTAACCACCGCCTCCGGACTATATAAGGCGAGGCAGGGACCGATCTCAGGATCATCTCATCTCATACAATCCCCTACAACCCACGGCGCACTATTGCACCATCTTGTAATCGTGCCCTATCAATCCAGAGCTACGCAGCATACAGGACGTACGGTATTACGCACCTCGCGGCCCGAACCTGTCTAAATTGTGTGCCACGTGTCTCTTCCTTCGAAGTACCGATCTCGGCGAGTCACAATCATCTACTTCGGGTACTCCCCGTAGTAGGTTGCCGGTCTAAAACACCGACAGCTGGCGCGCCAGGTTGGGGCTCTCGCTCGAGATCACATGGCGAACTCGACGGCTTCCGTCCACATCAAGCCAACTGTCGCCTTCAACCGAGGCGACACCTTCGTCTTTGGCGCACGGGTGCACGCTGCCGACGGCGCGGGCTCCTTCCGGCGCCGCCCGACCATGCGGCCTAACCCGAGGGACGGACGCCTCGTGGACGCTTCCCGAAGTTGTCACAGGCGAACTCGCCGGCAAGTTCGGCGAAATCTCGCTCTTCGACCACCACGCTGACTTCGAGCTCGAGTCCGTCTCCAACTCGAACTCGACGTCGCCATGGGCCATCGCATGCGAGCCGGCTGCTCAGCCATCGCAGACGGCCCCTTCACCACGCCAGCGCTCCGCGCGTGGCCCCCGCGTCCTCGGCGGGCCCGCACGGGGGGCTCCTACTCCACGACGGGCCGGCAAGGAGCCCGTAACCGAGTACAACTCGGACTCCGACGCCGTCCCCGATCACGTCTCGGGCTCCAACCCTCTCTCCGAGTTCTACTCGAACCCGGACTACGAGTTCGACTTCGGGTCGGACCACGAGGAGCCCGAGTCCGAAGACGACTCCACCGAGCTTCCCTTGTCGGGGGCCGGCCTGCGGGGCGGTTATAAAATCAACACCGACCGGCGGATACGTCTGCGGCCGGACCGCAGCAGCCCGGGCCGGCACACCAAGGAGACTCACGCTACGTCGCCTACATCGACTCACTACGGTTCCGGGGAGGGAACACCCGCGGCCCAAGGCGGCTCCAACACACCCAGCGAGGGTGGCACCTTCGAGTCCGGCCTTGGCACCTCCGATCGCCAAGTCTTCATGGCTGCCGGCGACACCCCCCGGGAACCTCGGGCACGGCCGCGGACAAGTACACGGAGGACATCTCTGCGAGGGGGAGCGCGGGGCGATGCGCCTGCGGGGCGAGACCGACGCCAACGGGGATGCTCGACGCGAACGTAACGGGGAAGCGCGGCGAACGGCGCCGGCGGCTCGGAGACAACCTTCCCATCCGCAACCTTGCGGAGGCTCTCGAGGCGGTCGAGAGCGAGTCCACACCACTCCCGAGCAATGCCTCATGTCGATCACAACGATCGCACGCCGGGCTCGGGGCATACGCGGCCCCGGAGAGGTCATCGCCAAGCTCGCTGAAGAAGCTTACTTCATGCGGGTCGACAAAAGAGTCAGCCAGCCTCCCCCAGCTAAGCCGCGCGACAACGAAGCTACTAGTCGCAGCGGCAACGCTGGCCCCAACCGTACTCGAGGTGACATCCCAGCTGACCCAAACCGTCGCCGCTCCCACGCCGGCGGACCTTCTCAGGACCAAGGCAACCGAGAGGTTGTCCCCCACCGCGCCCCGGCCGGTGGTGGCGGCAACGACCCTGACGGTGGCGGCAGCGACGACGGCAGCTCCAACCACGGAGCCAACGGGGAGAGGGCGGAGGCGGCGGCGGTCGCGGCGGCCGAGGCCACGCGAACAGCCATGCCTCCGGCGCCTCGCACGGCGGGTACGACGCTCGCCAGAAGATCGAGGAGCTGCGGCAGAAGAAGTCGACCACTGCCGCTGAGGGTGACGGCTTCCCCGCCTTCTCACCACGGCTTCGCAACCTAGTCCTCCCCGACAAGTTCAAGCCTTTGGGGATCACCAAGTACGACGCGAAGCAGGATCCCATCCAGGGGCTCCGATGCTACGCCCTCTCCATCGAGAACGCTGGCGGCAACAGCGACACCAAATGCCTCTACTTCCCCTTCGCACGGACCGGGCACCACTCACATGGCTCGAGTCGCTCGACAAGCACTCGATCGACAAGTGGGACCCGGGCGAAGGAGCAGTTCACAAGCAACTTCGCGGGCGCCATGGGCCGTTCGGGTACTCGCATGGACCTTGCCATGATCAAGCAGGAACAAGGCGAGACCCTCCGCAAGTACATGCGCCGCTTTTTTGACAAACGCGCTACCGTCGTCGACGTCACCGACAAGGAGGTCATCGACCTCTTCCAGGACGGCCTCTACCATCACCGCACCTTCGAAGACTTCGGTCGTCGCCGCCCCAAGTCCATTCCTCACCTCAAGGACATGATCACGTCCTGGGCGGATGAAGAGGACAAGGCCAACGCCAAGTACGACGCCATCCGCGGCAAGTCCAAGCAGAACCAGGGCGGCGGCAGCGGCAGCAATGCAAACCAAGGCGGCCGCAGCAACAACAACAACAACAACAACTACTCGGGTCCCAACCGCAAGCGCAAGCCAGACAACACTGTCGCGGCTATCCAGCGCCCTGCGAAAGGGAACTCGAAGAAGAACTCTGGCGGGTTCAAGGACCTGCTGAAGGAGAAGTGCCCGTGGCATCCGAACGGCAATCGCACTACCGAGCAGTGCTACCATCTCAGGCACGCACTCAAGGACACGCCGGAGCCACCGCACCCTCACGATCAGAAGGGCAAGAAGAAGGACGGCGACAACGACGACTTCCAGGAACCCGAGAAGACCGTCAACGTCCTCTTCGGCGGAGCGCCGGCGGGCGGGAGCGAAGGCTACCCGTCGCGAAGTGATGTCCATCGAGCCAGCGGTTATGACCCCTCTCAGGTGGTCAGAGGTACCCATCACCTTCTCCCGCGCGGACCGGTGGACTAGCTTCTTCGAGCCAGGACGGTTCCCTCTCGTCCTGAAACCAACAGTGGCGGGTTCCAAGCTCAACAAGGTGCTCATCGACGGTGGAAGCGGGCTCAACGTCCTCTTCACCAAGACCTTGAAGAAGATGAACCTCGACGTCACCCCCATGCTCAACAAGAGCGGCATGCCCTTCTACGGCATCGTCCCGGCAACGCGGCTATCCCCTGGGCTCGGTGGTGCGCCGATTACCTTCGGGGCGTCTCGGGATAACTACCGCACCGAGTACATCAAGTTCGAGGTTGCGGATTTCGAGACTTCCTACCACGCCATCCTCGGCGGACCGGCCATCGCCAAGTTCATGGCGGTGCCCCACTACACCTACTTGGTACTCAAGATGCCAAGTCCGGCCGGTGTACTCTCCCTCCGGGGGGGACTTGAAGATCTCCCACGGCCGCGATACGAGAGGCCGTGGTGATCGCTTCAACAAACCAAGTACCCAACCCAATGATGGAGGTCTACGGTCTGCGTCAAAGAAGCTTGCCACAAGCGAACTCGACATCCCGAGAGAAGTGCGACGGCGCCAACAAGCCTCGGCCACCGAGGAGGTACTCGTCAAGTCGGTCGACCTCGGAACGGGCGACCCCGGCAAGACCACCACCATCGGGGCCGGCCTCGACCCCAAATAGGAAGACGCGCTCATCGGCTTCCTTCGGGCTAACCGCGACATCTTCGCGTGGAAGCCGACGGACATGCCGGGAGTGCCCGGGGAGCCGATTGAGCACGCGTCTCAACGTCGATCCAAAGGCCACCCCTAAGCGACAACACCTCCGACGCTTTGCCGACGACGGACGGGACGCCATCAAGAAGGAGCTTGCCAAGCTACTCGGCTGCAGGCTTCATCGGAGAAGTCTTCCATCCCGAGTGGCTCGCCAACCCCGTCCTCGTCCGCAAGAAGAACTCGAACGAGTGGAGGATGTGCGTCGACTACACCGACCTCAACAAGCACGCCCCCGAGGACCCCTTCGGGTTGCCGCGGATTGATCAAGTCATCGACTCCACGGCGGGTGCGACACCGCTCTGCTTCCTCGGCGCTACTCCGGGTACCACCGGATCGCAATCAAGGAGGAAGACCGAGGAGAAGACCGCGTTCATCACCCCGTTTGGCGCGTCTTGCTACACGACCATGTCATTCGGGTTGAAGAACGCCGGCGCCACCTACCAACGGGCCATCCGGGCACTGCTTCAAGCGGTAACTCAACAAGAACGTCGAGGCCTACGTGGATGACGTGGTTGTCAAAACCCGGGGACTCCGGTACCCTCATCGACGACCTTGAAGAGACCTTCGCATCACTACGCGAGTACCGCCGGAAGCTCAACCCGAACAAGTGCGTCTTCGGCGTCCCTTCGGGCAAACTACTCGGCTTCATCATCGGCCCGGCGCGGCATTGAAGCCAACCCCGAGAAGATCTCCGCCATCACCAGCATGAAAGCTCCCACGAGCATCAAGGACGTCCAGAAGCTGACGGGGTGCATGGCGGCGTTGAACAGATTCATCTTGAGGCTAGGAGAACGGGGTCTCCCCTTCTTCAAACTACTCAAGCATCACGAGAAGTTCGTGTGGACCCCAGAGGCGGATCAAGCCCTTGCTCAGCTCAAGGACTTCCTGTCGAAGCCGCCAATCCTCACGGCTCCTCACAAGGGCGAGCAGCTACTGCTCTACCTAGCTGCGACTACTCACGTGGTCAGTACTGCCATCGTTGTCGAGCGGCAGGAAGACGGCCACGCCTATCCGGTCCAGCGCCCGGTCTACTTCGTCAGCGAGGTTCTATCAGAGTCCAAGGCTCGCTACCAGCCCGTGCAGAAGCTCCTGTACGCTCTACTCATCACCTCGCGAAAGCTACGACACTACTTCCATGAGTACTCGGTTTCCGTCGTCACCGACTACCCGCTCGGCGACATCCTGAGGAACCAAGACGCCACTGGAAGAATCTCTAAGTGGGCTGTCGAGCTCGGCGCCCTCACCATCGACTTCAAGCCACGCACGGCCATCAAGTCGCAAGCACTAGTCGACTTCATGGCAGAGTGGCAGGAGAACCAGCTACCTACTCCCACAGTGCGACCAGAGCATTGGGTGATGTACTTTGATGGCTCACTCAACCTCGAGGGCGCAGGCGCGGGGGTACTCCTGATCTCTCCAACAGGCGAACAACTCAAGTACGTCCTGCAGATCTTCTGGAAGGTCTCAAACAATGAAGCCGAGTACGAAGCTCTCCTACACGGGCTCCGCCTCGCGGCTTCACTTGGCATCCAGCGGCTACTAGTCTACGGCGACTCCGCTGTGGTCATCAACCAAGTCAACAAGTCTTGGGACCGCAACAAGGAGAACATGGACGCCTACTGCCTAGAAGTCCGCAAGCTCGAGAACAAATTCTATGGTCTCGAGTTCCATCACATCGTCCGTGACAACAACGTTGCAGCGGACGTCCTCTCGAAGCTTGGATCCACCCGCGCCCAAGTACCCGCGGGCGTCTTCGTCCATGAGCTTCACGCGCCATCCATCCGGAGCCGGCGCCACCGACCACCGCCCCGGCCCATCCACCGGTGGGCGGGAGGTCATGATGATCGACGTGGATCGGAGGCAACCCTTCATCGACTACCTCGGCGAGCGAGAAGGTCCCCTCCCGAGCAAAACGCTGCCGAACAACTCGTCCGCCGCGCCAAGTCTTATGTCCTCGTCGGAGACAAGCTTTACAAGCGGGGCGCATCTTCTGGAGTACTCATGAAGTGCGTCCCTCGTGAAGAAGGCAAGGACATCTTGGAGGAGATCCACAAGGGCGTCTGCGGCAACCACGCGTCTTCACGTACGGCGGTCGGCAAAGCCTTCGGCGAGCTTTCTGCGGCCCACGGCCACGGGCGATGCCGAAGAACTCGTCGAGAAGGTGCCAAGGATGTCGGTTCTTCGCCAAGCGACAACACGTCCCGGCCTACAAGCTAGTCACCATACCGCCGACCGGCCCTTTGCCTCGCCGGGGGCTCGACATGATTGGGCCCCCGCCAACCGCGCCGGGGAGGATTCAACGGGGTGCGGTGGCTATCGACAAGTTCACCAAGTGGATCGAGGTCAAGCCGGTCACATGCCCCAAGGGCGACGAGTACTCGACTTCCGGATGAACTCGTACACCGCTACGGGCTACCCCACCGCATCATCACGGACACGGGGTCCAACTTCAACAACCACCGAGTTACGGGGAATATTGCGAAAACGGCGGGATCGAGGTCGGATACGTCTCGGTCGCCCATCCACGGGCCAACGGACAAGTCGAGCGCGCCAATGGGATGGTGCTCGACGCCCTCAAGAAGCGGCTACACGACGGCGCAACTCCAAAGGGGGCAAGTGGATCAAGGAACTACCCAATGCACTGCGGGGGCGTGGACTCAACCATCCAAGCCAACGGGGCAATCCCCCTTACTTCTTGGTCTACGGCTGCGAAGCCATCCTCCCCGCCGACGTCATATGGAACTCGCCGGCGGTGGAGCACTACGACGAAGGCGTCTCGGAAGACGACGAGACGAGTTGATATCGACGGCCTCGAAGAAGCTCGGTGTGCCGCCCTCGTCCAATCAGCAAGGTACCTAGAGGGTATCCGACGCTACCATGATCGCAACGTCAAGGAACGCTCCTTCAACGTTGGAGATCTTGTCCTCCGCCGTATCCAGAACACAGAAGGACTCCACAAGCTCAGCTCCCCATGGGAAGGCCCCTTCACCGTGGCCAAGGTGACCGGGCCGGGCTCCTACCGCCTCCAAACACTTGAAGGCGAAGAGGTCAACAACTCGTGGAACGTCGACCAACTCTGTCGATTATACGCCTAGTCTACACGACTACTCCGGGGGTTCAAGTCTACACGACTACATCAACACCCCTCGCCGCAAGCGACCCCCCCGGGTCCTGGCTCCAAGTCTCCGGACTACTCTCCTCCGAGGTCCAGCCCGCGCGGCTACCTACGGACCCTGGGCTGCGACGAGCGTCAAGGACTCTAGCGGCGGTCTACCAAGAGACCACACTCCAAGATCCGGCCCCGCGCGGCTACCTACGGATGCGCGATCCGGCCTACACGGCTACCTACGGATCACCCACCGCAAGCGGCTACCCGCTCCAGCTCCACTTAGCTGTAAGCGGCCTCCGGGTCCAGGCGACTACTTTGTAACTACGGCCCTGGCCACCCAGGTGTACTTCTTCAGTAATAAAGTTTGATTGTTCATCAACTTGTTTACTGTCTACTCCCCACGACGGGACTACTAAAGCCGAGTACTACTACTCGCACCTACTCCACGATGGGCGCTCCGCACTCTGTGATCGCGGTTACAAGTACTCATTGCTGGAAATTTCATTTCATTTATACATGAATAAGTACATTACAAGTGTTTTTTGTACAACCATGGCTACTAGCTACCTATGCAGGGCTACTGGAGGTTCAGCTTCTCGGCTACCTGCTCCGCGATGGGAGCCATGCGCTCTCCGGCGGCTACGCGTCTTGCTCATCCGGCCGGTTGGCGGCTACCCCGCCGGCGACCACCTCCACTGGAGCCTTCGGGAAGTACGACTTCATGAAGGCCGGACTTGCTTCGGGATCGACTTGGCCATGTGCTTGACGTAGGCGGCCGGCCGGCTTGGCGCTTCACGAAGTCGATCCGCCGGAGGAGCGATCTTGGGGCCGCCGGGCGCGGCACCGGGAGCCTCGCGATCGGGAGAGCGGCCTCTTCAAGGTCCTTCGGTGGGCCGGAGCGCCTCGCAATCTTCGTTCAACTTCACGCAAAGATTTGTAGCGATTGACGAGATCTCTGTCGAGAGGCAATCCGCGGCTCCATATGCTTCTCGCACTCGAAGGCGAGCTCCTTGTAGTCGAGCTCAAGTACCGGCGGGCTTCTTGCTCCGGTAGAAAAGGTTCTTCATGCCGACCTCCGAGGCTTTCGAGTGCTCCACCGGCCTTCGAGTTCTGCAACACGGAAACACAACAACGGGTCAGAGGCTTGACGACTTCCAACAAGTACCTGAGAAGTCAAAGGACATACCTTTGTTCTTGTTGCGGAGGCCTTTGTTCTTCCGCACCAGCTCGTCGCCCTTCGCCTGCAAGTCCATGACGTCATTGTGGTACTTGGCGAAGGCGGCGTCGAGCTTCGACTGCATGGCGGCCACGTGCTTCCTCGACTTCACGAGCTGCTCCTCCAGGGCCTCGGCTCGGAGCACGGTGTCGCCGTAGCCTTGCAGCATGTTCGACTTCTCGCGGGATCGCTCTGCGACGTCCTACACAAGACAAGCTCAACTCAAGCAGAGTACTCAACGCGAAGGATTGACTACTCGGGAGGCTCCGGCTACGTACCTTCATCCACTACTCGGCTCGCCGGATCGCCTCCGGAGTCTTGCCGGGCCACCGTTGCCGGCTCGACGAGATCGTCGGCCAGCAGCTCAATCCCGCCACGGCTACTCGACGTAGCCTCCGTCATCGGCGCTGAGCGGATAGGCTCCGCGTCTTGGATCTCGGGGGATCAGATTGCCACCTCCAGGGCAACCCCTGGCGACGTGGTAGCCGCCTCTCCCTCGGCGGACTTCTCGACGACTTCCCCCACGGGCTCAGGGGCTCCTTCCGCAGCCTCCGGGGCTTCTGGTGTCAACTCCTGCATGGGCACCCCTGCAGGGATGTCACCTCCTTCAGCGCCTGTCAACAAGGACACGCGCATCAGTGCCTTCGACTACTCCTTCTGGAGTTCTACAGCTTCAAGAAGGGTATTCACCTTCGACTACGACCGCCTCTGGCAGCGGCGCTTCGGTAGCCGCGGGCTCGGTCGCGGCTTGGGCCTCAGGAGTGGGCTCCTCGACGGGCGGCGCGGCCTCTCCCCTGCCTCCGGCCGTCGTGGGCTCTTCCCCGTCCCGGCTCGGATCCGTGGATTTTTACGCGAGAAGTATCCACGAGAGGGTCGTCAGACAAATCGACTACTGCAACGAGTACTACTCATGAAGACGTGGTACTTACAAGTTCGACCGGATGATAGTCACGGCCGGAGCACCGAGGATGCTGGCGATATCAACCAGTCCACCCTCGGCGGGCGTCTCTTCCTCCGCCTCTTCGACTACCGCCTCCTCCACGGTGGCGGCGGTCGGCGCAGACGTCTCCTGCGTCCCCGCGGCTTCCATCTCTCCAACGATGGCGGCTGCGGGTACTCTGCTCTCCTCTGGAGCAGGGGGCTGGCGCTCCAGCTGCGCCAGGAGTTCTTCGACAGTGGGGGCTGGACTTCGGCTTCCAGCCGGTTCCCCCACCGGATCCCATACGCCTTCGTCGCCCTCTTCGACGGGCTCGGGTTGGCGGCACCTCCCTGCACACAAAAGACGACTACTCGTCGGCGACGTACTCGACTACGGGTACTCGACCACTCGCTCAAGATAGTCTACCTCCGGAGGCGTGGTCTCCGAGACCTTCATCTTCTTCGCCACCCGCTTCTTGGTGGGGTTGCGCGGCCTCCGCGGCGGCGCAGCAAGGCTAGCCTCCAGGCTAGCCGGAGGGTCTTGGACAAGTGGCACGTGAGGCAAGCCCGGACGGCTAAACCTCGACCGCAGCTGGAAGCGGTCCTGCAGCGTCTCTTGGTCTTCTTCCTCGTCATCGGAGGTATCCTCCACGATGACGGTGTCGTCGCCTTCACCGACTTCGCGGCGCTCCTTCACCTTCCCCTCCACCGGGATCTCGATCCCGCTCGGTGGCGGTTGCGGCTCGGAGACAAACCGCCTCACATCATCCTGCGCAAAAGACACAAGGCGTCAGCAACTCTGCTACAAGTGCTCACTACTCGACGAGGGGGGTACGGCTACTCACCTCGTGGGGCGGGCGCGCGGCGGAGTACTCCTCGACCGGGCACGCCGTGTACGGTGGCATGTCCTTGAAGATGCGCGACAACCGCTCGATGATGTCGTTGTCGTCCAACTCGCCCCCCGGCATCCGCGACGTGTCGTCGTCGCCGGTGTACTCGAAGCCCAACGTATCCCGCGCCATCAGCGGCTGGATCCTGCGCTTCATGAAACTGAAGGCCACATGTTCGGCCCTCAGTCCAGCTTCTCTGAGCACTCAAATGCGTGCTAGCAGCTCGGGGAGCTGGATCCCCTCCTCTGCATGGTGGGCTCGTGTTCCACCACTCGCGATGCACCGGGCTGCCGTCCGCTTGGCTTCGGCGGGCACGGGTGGTGGTTGGTGATGTAGAACCACCGCGTCTTCCGATCCGTGTTGGAGTCCACGAGCTTGTACGCCGAGTGCGACCGCGGCGTCCTCCCTCAGCTGGATCCCGGCCCCTCCGACTACTGCGGGGTTGGAGGCACTGGGCTGCGGCTTGACGCGGAAGAACTTCCGGAAGAGCACCCAGTGCGGCTTGATCCCGAGGAAGGCCTCGCAGAAGTGGACGAAGACCGACGTGTGGAAGATGCCGTTGGGGTTCAAGTTGAGGTACTCAACGCCGTAGTACCCGAGCAACCCCTTGAAGAAGTCGCTTGCTGGGAGCGCAAGACCGCGCTCCACGAAGCGCGAGAACATCGGGATCTCGTCCTCCGCCTTCTCCATCGGATAAGGATCTCCTGCGGCGGATCTCCACATGTCGACTTCCTTCTCCCTGATGAACCCACTGTTCAGCAGGGTGAGCAGGTCCTCCGTCTTGACCTTCGACTTTTTCCACTCGCGGCTTGGATCAGCGCGCGGTGGAGACAGGGGCGGCGCCGCATCAGTGGCGGCTGCGGCGGCCTCTGCACGGCTCCTCTTCTTCCCGCCGGCCTTGGACGTCTTCGACGGCGACGGCTTCATCCTCCAAGTGCAAGGAGTTTTCAGTCGCATCCGCTCGGGGGCTACCCTAACGGCTTCGGGTGGCGATGCGCTCTGATCTACTACGGCGGCAGCAGGCGCTGGAGTGGATCTACTTCTAGATTCAAACGGAAATGACTGCGGCTCACTTGGGTGAGAAACCCTAAGGGTTTCGGCTTCTATTTATAAGCCAAATCGCCTCCGCAACGGGCGGCCAGATAAGTCCACGCGCGGCTGACTCAGCGGCTGCGCGTGTCTCTTCATATTCTACTAGTCGACGCGCCTCACCTCGGGGGCTCGGCTACTTCTACTCGACTACCTGGGAAGCGACTAGTCTCAAGAGCATCTCAGGACACATTCTCCAAGAAGACCCTTCAATTCAAGAGGAAGTACTCGACTCAAGGCTCGGGGGCTCCGTGCCACGTGTCCTTCGGTTTTTTCTCTCTCGGATTTTTCGGGATTTTCTTGCCAAGACTTCGAGATGGATCCTCGGCCCGAGCCCGCGGCTCGAGGCTCGGGGGCTACTCCATGTGGATTGCGGTTACGCAAATCGCATCTCCATGACGGCTTCGGCTTCAAGACAAGACGGGCATTTCTTGAAGACCTTCGAAGGCGGATTTCAAGGACGCTTGGGACTACTCGAGAAGACTTCAAGATTGCTCAAACATCGAGTGGAGTACATTCCCGGCCTCGGGAAGCTTCGACTACTCTTGAGGACCTTTGACTTGTAGCACTCAGGGACGCTTGAGGACTACTCGTTAAGGCCGTCAAGACTACTTGAAGCTATCCTTCTCGACTACAAAGTACTCGGGGGCTTGTCGTATGGACCTCCCTGGGCCCACTACATCGGTGGGTACCAGGACCGACTACTTGGTGGGCCCCTGGGACTACCCGGCTTGCGCTACACGGCACCTGAAGGCGTGGAGCACGAGGACTACACAGGAGTAGTACTCGGTTAGGACTCTGTACATGTTCCGCACTGTATAGAAGTCTCCTAGACGTACTCGACTAGTACTCTTTCCCTACTCCAACTTGTAACCCTGCCTCCTGGACTATATAAGGCGAGGTAGGGACCGATCTCAGGATCATCTCATCTCATACAATCCCCTACAACCTACGGCGCACTATTGCACCATCTTGTAATCGTGCCGTATCAATCCAGAGCTACGCAGCATATAGGACGTAGGGTATTACGCACCTCGCGGCCCGAACCTGTCTAAATTGTGTGCCACGTGTCTCTTCCTTCGAGTTACCGATCTCGGCGAGTCACAATCATCTACTTCGGGTACTCCCCGTAGTAGGTTGCCGGTCTAAAACACCGACAGAAAGGTCACGCGCGGCCACTGAGTCAGCCAAGCGCTGACTTATCCATCCGACTGTTGAGGGGCCGCGTTGACTTATAAATAGAAGCCAAAACCCTTAGGGGTTTTCACCCTACGCAGCAGCAGTCATTCCCAGCAGATCTAGCCAAGAATCGCCACTGGTGCGCACCACCGCCGCAGAGTAGAGCTTAGATCCAAGCGCGCCGCCGTAGGAAGCCACCACTGCAGCTCCCGAGCGAATGCGCGTGAAGACACTGTGCACCTGGAGGATGAAGCCGTCTCCGTCGAAGACCACGAAGGCCGCCAGTGGAAAGAAGAGGGGTCGTGAAGAGGCCGCCGGATCTGCCGCAGGGACATCACCGCCGGTGTCCCCGCCGCGGCCAGATCCAAACCGTGAATGGAAGAAGTCCAAGGCGAAGACTAAAGACTTGCTGGCCCTTCTCAACAGTGGATTCCCGCGGGAGAAGGAGGTGGATATGTGGAGGGCCGCCGCCGGGGATCCGTACCCCATGGAGAAGAATCCAGACGAGATTCCGATGTTCGCGCGGTTCGCGGAGCGCGGACTGTCTCTCCCGGCGAGCGACTTCTTCAGGGGGCTCATGGGGTACTACGGCGTCGAGTATCTCAACCTCAACCCCAACGGTATCTTCCACACCACCGTCTTCGTACATTTTTGCGAAGCCTTTCTGGGGATCAAGCCCTATTGGATCTTGTTCCGGAAGTTCTTCCGGGTGAAGCCGCAACCCAGCGCCAGCAACCTGCGAGTGGTCGGAGGAGCGGGGATCCAGATGAGGGAGGATGCTGCCGAGCAGTACCTCTCCTACAAGTTAATAGATTCCAACCAGGATTGGAAGGCCAAGTGATTCTGCGTCACGAACCACCACCCAGAGCTGCCGAAGCCGAGCACGAAGCAGCCCAAGCACCATCTGCGGTGGAACTCGGAGCCAACGATGCAAGAAGGGCTCCAGCTGCCCGAGTTGTTGGCGCGGATCAAGGCGCTGAGGGAAGCCGGGCTGAGGGTCGAGCACGTGGCCTTCAGCTTCATGAAGCGCAGGGTGCAGCCGCTGATGGCTCGCGACACCCTAGGGTACGAGTACACTGGCGACGACGACACGTCGTGGATGCCTGGAGACGAAGTCGACGACGATGACATTGTTGATAGGCTGGCCCGGATCTTCAAAGATATGCCGGCGTACACGCCGTGCCCCGTGCCAGAGTTCTCCGCCGCGCGCCCACGAAAAGAGGTTAGAAGCCGCATCCGAAGTCAAGTACCCATTATATGAGAGTAGTCGCACTGATGAGTTGTTCTTGCAGGATGACTTGAAGAAGTTCATCTCTGAGCCGCCGTCGCCTCCTCAGCTAGTCAAGGTCCCAGAGGAGGGGAAAGCCAAGGCCAAGGAGCAGCGTGAAGTCGGTGAAGGAGACGACACAGTTGTCGTCGAAGACACGTCCGAAGAGGATGACGACGAGGAGACGTTGCAGGACCGTTTCCAGCTGCGGTCGAGGTTCAGCCGTCCTGGCTTACCTCATATACCTCTCGTTCAGGATCAACCGACTAGCCTGGAGGCTAGTCTGCCCGCGCCGCCGAGGAGGCCGCGCAATGCGGCCCGCAAACGCGTGGCCAAGAAGTTGAAGGTCACGGAGATCACGTCTCAAGAGGTAAGTCGTCTTGAGTAGTGTAGTCAAGTTCCGATGTCTCGAGTTCATGTGTTGAAAATGAAGTTTCCTTGCTTGCAGGAGATGCCGCCGCCCGAGCCCGTTGAGCAGGGCGACGAAGACGAGTGGGACACGGTGGGGGAGGCAGCTGGTAGTCGCAGCCCAGCCCCTACCGTCGAAGAACTTTTGGCGCAGATGGAGCGCCAGCCCCCTGTTGCTCAGGGGAGCACAAAACTCGCCGCTGCTGCTGCGGAAGAGGCAGCGTCCGCAGAGGCGCAGGAGGAGGCGCCTGCCGAGGCGGGACTGGTCGACATCGCCAGTATCCTCGGCGCCCCAACCTTGACGGTAGTCCGATCGAGCTTGTAAGTGTTGATTCTTCCCAAGTAGTACTTGATGTGGTAGTCGTACTTGATTGACAACCGGCTTGTGTACTCTGCAGGAAATCGACGGACTTGTCCTGGGAGGGGAATGAACCCACCTCAGCGGTGGCGGAAGAAGAAGCCGCGCCGCTGTTGACGGTGTATTTTGGTGCACCTAGCATGTTCATTACACTTTGGTTTGGATTTGATTATGGAACTAACCCGCCACTAGGCACACTAATCATATAACAAGTTCATCTTTGTGCATGCATTTGGAAGTGTTGTGTTTATGTAGGAAAACATGGACATAAAGGACGGATTCGCAACAAGTTCAAAGGAGCATTCACGGAGTCTTGTTCGTGTTCATGAGCTTGATGAAATCACTTCCAATGGTGGCGAGGACCGAAGTGCTACGAGGAACACCCCGGGGATTGAAGCGTAAAAGATCAAACTTCATGCAAAGAGAGCCTCCATCTTGGACGCGAGGATAACAGCATCAAAATCATGCAAGTGGAGGGGGCAAAGTACATAAGTGCACGAGGACCCACGGAGCAAAAGGGGCGACCGAACCGGGCCGGGTGGGCCGGGCCGGCCATCCCGGGCCGGCGGCCCAGCCCAGTTCCGGCACCGGTTCGGTCCCGTTTTCCTTGCCCTCGAAGGATCTTCAACCCTAAAAGCCCCGAGGCGCCGCCAACACCCGAAGAGGAGTCATTCGCACCAGAAGGCCATCCACAAGCTAGAGAGAGAGGAGGAGGATCTCCGGCGGGAGATCAACCACCTCGAAGGAAGCACCCTCTCGTGGAGAAGAAGGAAGACACTGACGGAAGGGAAACCATGATCAACGGTGCCATGATCAGCACCTTGATGGGGTAATCTTCTCATTCGTCCATGGGTTGTAATCGATATTGAGATGTAATCGCACTTTGTCGGATTATCTATCTATCATCTTGTGTTGAATATACTTTCATGCTTAAGGTTAGCTACCATGTCGTAAAGGGAGTAAGGCCTCAATGCTTCCTTGGATCCATTCAATACGCCGTGTCCATCAAAGGTCTAGTCATGAATACCTTTGCGTAGTGACAGTACGAGAGGAGGGAAAGGGCGAAACCGTGGTCACAACCCCGATAGATTAGATTGGTTTTCATGTCTTTAAGCGATTGCATGCTCTAGTATCGTAGACCCGTGGGCGAGTGTCTTCTACCTTGATATCTTAATCATTCTCTCTAGTGTAGTTTAGTTGTTTTCTAGTATAATAGTAGTTAGGGTTTTAGTAGCTAGTGTGTGGTTGTTGATCGAACGCTTGTAATCCCCTTGCTCCGCGGATTGACAAGAACCTTGGGAATCCCGTGGTGAAAAAGGTGTGGGGTCCGTACGCTTGCGGATCGTAGAGGATACGTCTTTTATCCGTCAACAAGCCCCTTTTTCTGGCGCCGTTGCCGGGGAGCAAGTTAGTTTACATCGTTTGATTTGCATCTAACTTAGTTTTATATTTAGTTTATCTTTTATTTGCTATATCTAACATATATTATCTAGAAAAACACTTGTTTCGTTTTTGTTTTTGTTTTTATCTTATTGTCTAGATGGAGTTCGTTAATCAACCCGTGGAAGAACCGGAGAAATCATTAAGGGATTACGCTAGCCCTCGATGTGAAGACATAAAAGTACAAGAGTCGGATTCGAAGCTCGAAGCGACCAAGTATGAAATTAAATCCAAGATCATCAAGATGGTGGCGGAAAACCCATTTGAAGGGATGGTTACGGAGAACCCATATAGACACATAAGGGATTTCACGACAATATGCAACACGGTGCGTCAAGAAGGAGTTCCCGATGAATGGTTCAAATGGAATCTCTTTCCCTACTCACTTGTCGGCAAAGCAAAGACATGGTATTCGGTTGCGTCCTTTGAAGTTGAAGGCAATTGGAACAAGTTGACAAAGAAATTTTGCGAGAAGTTCTTTCCAATTAGCAAGGTTCAACATCTAAGGAGGCAAGTGATCACTTTCATGCAAGGAGAAGAGGAAGGGATAGACCAAGCCTGGGATAGGTTTAATGGATTAATCGAACAAGGACCAAAACTCGGCTTCACCGGTGATGTACTCTTGCATACATTTTTCTTTTCCCTAACCCCTAGTTGCATGCGACACGTCGAAATGTGTGCAGGTGGAGATCTCATGGAGAAGACACTCACGGAAGCCGCCCAACTTCTACAAAAAGTTAGTAAAGCGGCTGCCATGCGAAGAGATTGGGAAACAAGACTTGCGGAAGAGCCGGAATACAATTCAAGGAAGAAGAAGCTTGCTGATTTTTCTAAAGAGGCAACCCCGGAAGTCACAAAAGAGGAACCAATCATGGAAAAGCTTGAACAAGAACACATCAAGTCAAGAACTACACCAAGGTCAACTTCGCCACACCAAATGAGACGAACAAGAGAAGCATGTCAAGCGCGGAGCCACTAAGGGAGTTCGAACCAATGGATTGGGTTCCTATTGATTACGGAGAAGTATTCGACAAGAGAAGACCGTTCCCTAATCAAAAGGGAATGGCAAGAGCATTGGAAGTGGATTTCCCACCGGAGAAGAAAGCTGAAAATTCATACGACCTTGAAACCACCGGTGAGATTTTTGAAAAGCTCTTTGGAGATGACGTGGTGGATCCGGAACATGTTGCCGAGGTGAAGAGAATCATGGGGATCAAGCCCGAAGCATCACCATACGCTCGCCTCGCTGAAATCTACTCGATAGGATCCGAAGAAGAAGAGAAGATGACGCCGCACTTGAGTTGCGAGATCAACGAAATTCAATGCAAAGCTTTATGCGACATCAGAGCCCAAGTAAGTGTTCTATCTTCTAAAATTTACGATAAAGTTCAATACCACAACCTAGACTTAGCTCCAACATCAACGAAATTAATAATGGGAGATGGTAGAACTATCAAACCTCTAGGTATTGCTTGCAAACATGAAAGTAAAAATCTCTAGAAACTATATACCAACTGATTTCTTTGTTATTGATGCTCACCATAGTAATCATGATCATATAATCTTAGGTAGGCCTTTTCTTAAGTTGGTTGATGCCGTGTTAGATGCCGGAGAAGGCAAAGTAACAATGAACCTTAATGGAACAAAGTACACATATAACTTTCTTCGTGCTTCTAAACACCTTACACCTTTTCCTCCCGAAGATGAAGAAGTAGAAGAGATAGATAGTCTTTGTTTTGTTGAAACCCTTAGAGACCCGCTGCAAAGAGCGATGGAAAATCAAATTAGTAATCAACAAGATGAAGAACTAGAGGAAGCAACAAAAGGTTTAGAGCCGCATGATGGTAGCGTGGAGGAAGAGAAATTCGAAGACATAGGAGAAATCGAACCCGAGGAGCCACAAGTGCCCGAGGTAGACCTTAAACCTTTGCCCAAGGGATTAAAATATGAATTTTTAGGCCCAGACAAAACTTATCCAGTCATTGTGAGCGACGAGTTGAGTCCCGAAGAAAATGAAGCGTTGCTGATTTTATTAAAAAAACATAGGAAGGTGATTGGGTATTCAATTAATGATCTCAAAGGTATTAGCCCAGCCTTTTGCACTCATCGTATACCAATGGAAGACCAATGTAAGCTTTCGTAGTGGACCACCAAAGGAGGCTAACCCATGCCATGCGAGAGGTAGTAAAGAAAGAGGTTATCAAGTTACTTGATGCCGGAATCATCTACCCGGTTCCGCATAGCGAGTGGGTGAGCCCGGTACATTGTGTACCGAACAAAGGAGGTTTGACCGTGGTGAAGAATGAGAAGAACGAGTTGATACCGCAAAGAACCGTGACCGGGTGGCGGATGTGTATCGATTATCGTAAGCTTAACAAAGCGACGAAGAAAGATCACTTCCCCCTACCGTTCATAGACGAGATGCTCGAGAGGTTAGCAAACCATGCTTATTTTTGCTTTCTCGATGGATACTCGGGGTTCATGCAAATTCCTATTCACCCGGAAGATCAACATAAGACAACGTTTACGTGCCCTTACGGAACGTTTGCATATAGGAGGATGCCCTTCGGCCTATGCAACGCTCCGGCCTCTTTTCAACGTTGCATGATGGCCGTGTTTTCGGAATTCATCGAAGAAATTGTTGAAGTGTTTATGGATGATTTTTTTGTTTACGGGAAGACGTTCATGGATTGCTTAGCAAACTTAGAAAAGGTCCTTACAAGGTGTGCGGAGGTAGATTTGGTTTTAAATTGGGAAAAGTGCCACTTCATGGTTAAGCAAGGCATAGTGCTCGGACATGTTATATCCGAGAGAGGAATTGAAGTGGACAAGGCTAAAGTAGAGACAGTTGAGCAACTCCCACCTCCTACGGATGTTAAGTCCTTAAGGAGCTTTCTAGGACATGCCGGATTCTATAGAAGATTTATAAAGGACTTCTCAAAGATCACTAAGCCTTTAACGCACCTTCTTCAAAAGGATGTGGCTTTCGACTTTGATGAGAAGTGTCTAGCGGCATTCCGGACCTTGAAAAATGCGTTGGTGAGCGCTCCCATCATCCAACCTCCGGATTGGAGCCAACCTTTCGAGATCATGTGTGACGCAAGTGACTACGCCGTAGGCGCGGTCTTGGGTCAAAGAAAGGAAGGCCGAGTTCACGCCGTTTACTACGCTAGCAAAACTCTTAGTGGGGCACAGTTAAATTATGCCACTACGGAAAAGGAGTTGCTAGCGGTGGTATTCGCTTTCGAAAAATTCAGATCTTACATCGTGAACTCGAAGGTCATTGTTTACACCGATCACGCAGCCATCAAGTATCTCTTGGCTAAGAAGGAAGCTAAACCACGTTTGATTCGTTGGATCCTTCTTCTCCAAGAGTTTGATGTTGAAATTCGTGATAAAAAGGGGGTGGAAAATGTTGTGGCCGATCATTTGTCTAGGATGAATCGTGGACAAGATGATAAAGAGCCCATAGAAGATAAGATGAGAGATGACCACCTCTATAGAGTGCTTGATAAAGATACTTGGATGATCGACATCATTCGAGCAATTCGAAAGATGCCCCTCGATCATTTAGATAAAAACACTCAAAGGAAGATAATCTCCGAAAGTAAGAAATATTTTTGGGATGCACCATACCTCTTCAAACTTGGCAATGATGGAGTAATGAGAAGATGTGTGCCAAGAGAAGAAAGGGGAGAGATTTTGAGAAAGTGCCACTCGGCGGAGTACGGTGGACACTATAGCCATTTTTGAACCGAAGCAAAAGTATGGTCGAGCAGATTCTATTGGCCGGAGATGCATGAAGATACTAAAAGATATGTTGCGTCATGCCCCGAATGCCAAAGAACCGAAAACATCTCTCAAAGAAATTCTATGCCTTTGAAATACAACTTACAAATCGACATATTCAATGTATGGGGCATAGACTTCATGGGGCCTTTTAAAAACTCATTTGGATTCGAGTATATCCTTGTTATGGTTGATTATGTATCCAAGTGGGTAGAGGCAATACCATGTTGTAAAGCTTCCACGGAGGAGTCCATCACTATGATCAAGAACGTGATTTTTCCCCGTTTCGGTACACCGAGAATCTTGATAAGTGATGGAGGAACTCATTTCACCGGGAAGAATTTCAAAAAGTGCTTGTCCAAGTTGGGAATTGAGCATAGGGTCTCCACGGCCTATCACCCACAAACCAACGGACAAGCGGAGACGTCAAATAGGAAATTAAAAAGCATACTCAACAAGACCATAGAGAAGGGAGGCAAGGATTGGTCAAAGAAATTAGACGGAGCTTTATGGGCTTATCGAACGACGTTTAAAACACCGATAGGTATGACCCCCTATCAATTCGTCTATGGAAAAGCTTGCCACCTTCCGGTTGAGTTGGAACATAAAGCCTATTGGGCAATTAAAGAGATGAACCTTGATCTCGATGCCGCGGTCGTGAAACGAAGAATTCAAATAAGCGAGCTAGAGGAGTTGAGGTTGAAAGCATATGAAAACGCAAGCATATACAAGGAGAGAATCAAAAGGTGGTATGATAAAAGATTAAAGAAAAAAGAATTTAAAGAAGGAGATAAGGTCCTCCTCTACAATTCGAGGTTTAAAACCTTCGGAAAGGGGAAATTGCAAAGCAAGTGGGACGGACCTTATGTTGTGCATTCGGTGTTCTCCAACGGAGCGGTAACCATTATGGATATAAACGGCGATCAGATTGTGGTGAATGGACAGCGGCTTAAGGTTTACTACGAACCCGATGTCATGCCCCTTCACCATGTTGACGTCTTCACCATGAAGGAAGAGCCCGAACGTCCCGTCTAGGACGAAAAACAAGGCATCAACTTCTGTAAATAATTTTTCTTTTAGTTTTCTGGAGTTTTTCGCAAAGATTTACTGGGCCAACCTTTTCCCATGGGCTAAGGAAGAAAAAAAATAGGGCGGTGTGCAAAAACCCGGACCGGCCCGGCCCCCGAGGGGTGGGCCGGCCCGGCCCAGGCGGACCGGCCCAGAGGGGCCCGACGTCCGATGACGCCGAATTTCGCCCGAATTGCTCCTTTTTGACTTCCTTGTTTGGTCAGAAAACTTTAACGGAAGTGTAAAAAAGGAAAATAAGGTTCCCAGGGCTTTTCTCTCAGGACTATTTATTTGGCCGAATTGGGAGGTCGAGGATCAAACCTTTCAAGCAATATTTTGCACCCTTGTAGCAGCCATTGTGCCCCCAAGAAGCTTAGAGTTGAAGCTAGAAGCCAAGAAGCCATCGATGGAGGAGGCGATGCGATGCGAGCTCAAGCTACCCGTCAAGAGGACCGCACGCATCCGTTGCGGAGGGCGTGTCCCGACCGGAGCTCTTGCATCTCGCAACCCCGTCGAAGGAGAGAAGGTCCCTACACCCGTCCGAAGGTCGGCACGCATCCAAGGCATCAAGCGCAAAGACTACAAGGAGGTGTCACCAGAGCCTAAGGATTATGGGGATAGCGACTACTCCGACGATCGTAGCCCGAGCTCGTGGGCGGCCGCCGGTAGAGATGATGATGATTGGGATGAGCAGCCCAAGGAAAGGACTCCCGAAGGCCCCAACGGCGACGGCAACGACGGCAACGAAGGCAACGACAATGGAGGTGGCAACGACGGTGGTGACAACGGTGGAGATTATGGCGACGACGACCCCTTCGGATTGCATCCGATGTGTTGTCGAGCTTGCCGTCAATCCATCGCGGATCTCTACACGTCGGCCGACGAATGTCTCCAAGCCATGGAAGCGATGAAGCAGCGTATGGAGGACTTGGAGCGCGTAGTTGAAGATGACTACAAGTTCCTAAAC
This sequence comes from Cenchrus americanus, assembly GCA_947561735.1. Classification (NCBI taxonomy): domain Eukaryota; kingdom Viridiplantae; phylum Streptophyta; class Magnoliopsida; order Poales; family Poaceae; genus Cenchrus; species Cenchrus americanus. Next base: position 180,732,045 of record OX387239.1, on the reverse strand, counting down.
CGCAACGTGCGCAAACTTTTCGGCATGGTTGGAAACATGAGAGGCAAGTGGTGCAAAACTTGCTTGAAGTACCACTAGATCTAGTTTTCCCCTTAGGATTTTTGTAAGATACGACGAGGACGTCGTATGTTTTAAGTGTGGGGGAGGGCTAGCTCGCTAGCCTTAGCTTTTGAACTTCAAGTTTAGGTTCGGTTTAATCTTCGTGTGAGAGTCTTAGTGTTTTTAATGAGTCTTTAGTTTTTGAGTCTGTTTTAAAATTTTTGCAAGTGTCTTAAATTAGTGTTGAGTCAAGAAACCAAATAAAGAGAGTCTTTATATATATCTTTGTGTTTTATGTATTGTTTATCTTTATTTACTTGTTTGTTTAATCTCCGATTCTTGATATATGAACACATGTATGTGGTTTGAAAAACGTTTACCGTGGTGCTTAGTGGAATCGCTATTACTTAAAGTACCCATACCGCACTTCGATCTTGAGCTTCACATGTTAGTTGTGCTATGTTCGATGCTAAAAATTGGAGGATTTCAGTTCTGAAAATTATCTTAAAACCCTTGTAATAAAGGTTAGCAAAACCTCTTTTTCCAAGTTGAGAGTAAGAAAAAAAAATTCCTATCCAAAGCCAAGTTTATTTTTTTTCGCTCCACCATAAGTGTGATTAGCACGATGAGTTAGGCTAGGACCCTTCTCTCTTGGTGAGTTTTAATTTCGAGCAATGATCATGTCCTTGTGCTTATCTTTTGTTGCTAGCCTCGTCATATATTTGGTAACGTGACTTTCACAATGGAAGTCACGTATATCGCCGAATTCCATACCCAACCCTATACATCTCTTTTGTACATCGTATTCCTTGAACACAACCTACTTTCAAAGTTTCATCTCTTCTCTAGCATGATTTATTTATAATTTCAGATTGTATGCATGCGAGGAAAGAGAGAATTGAAAGCTTCGAAAAGTTGTCAAGAGAGAGAAAAATAAAGAGAAAAAGTATGTGTATGGAAAAGAAAGAAAGAAAGAAAGAAAGGAAAATCATATGTGAATGAAAGAAGAAAAAGAAAAAAAAGATGAGGTAGCAATGAAGATATGAGAGGGATGGATCAAGTGAAAGAAAAGAAAAAAAATAAAGTGTAAGGAAGGGTGTCACGTTGATTGTGAGACGAAACTTTTACTCTATTTCCAACCATGTGCAATCCAACAACGAGGACATCATCGGTGCCTTGTAGTCACAATTTTCTTTCGCCCTTGCACATGTCCACCATTCTAAATCTTCTCATCCTTGATATCCCTACATATGGTTAATTCTCATGATCATTGGCTTTGAAAGGTAGACAACCATTAGAGGAAGTTCTTAGTTTGACAATACTTGTGTTGATTGCGCTAGCCCTGCCTATAGCTCCACTTTACATGATATATGAGAGATTAATGGGAGGTGAGAGTTTTATAAAATTTGGTTAGGATAGCCACTTCATATGAGTGACTTGAGAGAGCTTGGAGAAAGGTTTTTGTCTAATACTTGTTGCAGGAATTTTTGTTTTGAAAATCATAAAAACCCTCCGATGGAAGCAAAGGAGTAAGCATGGCTGAAATTGAAGACTTCGAGTGAAGAGTTTGAGTTGTGGGGTAAAACTTGACGTGGTAAAAGTTCTAAACGCCCATGTTTATGTTTGATTATCATTACTTTGTGTTTATGTATTAAAGATGAAATGATTGACTAACTTGTGAAGGAGGATTAATGATACACGATTACACACCTTGGACGAAATTCTTTTACGAGTACTTGCTCGAGGACGAGCAAGAGCTAAGTGTGGGGGAGATGTTGACGGTGTATTTTGGTGCACCTAGCATGTTCATTACACTTTGGTTTGGATTTGATTATGGAACTAACCCGCCACTAGGCACACTAATCATATAACAAGTTCATCTTTGTGCATGCATTTGGATGTGTTGTGTTTATGTAGGAAAACATGGACATAAAGGACGGATTCGCAACAAGTTCAAAGGAGCATTCACGGAGTCTTGTTCGTGTTCATGAGCTTGATGAAATCACTTCCAATGGTGGCGAGGACCGAAGTGCTACGAGGAACACCCCCGGGGATTGAAGCGTAAAAGATCAAACTTCATGCAAAGAGAGCCTCCATCTTGGACGCGAGGATAACAAAGCATCAAAACCATGCAAGTGGAGGGGGCAAAGTACATAAGTGCACGAGGACCCACGGAGCAAAAGGGGCGACCGAACCGGGCCGGGTGGGCCTGGGCCGGCCATCCCAGGCCGGCCGGCCCAGCCCAGTTCCGGCACCGGTTCGGTCCCGTTTTCCTTGCCCTCGAAGGATCTTCAACCCTAAAAGCCCCGAGGCGCCGCCAACACCCGAAGAGGAGTCATTCGCACCAGAAGGCCATCCACAAGCTAGAGAGAGAGGAGGAGGATCTCCGGCGGGAGATCAACCACCTCGAAGGAAGCACCCTCTCGTGGAGAAGAAGGAAGACACCGACGGAAGGGAAACCATGATCAACGGTGCCATGATCAGCACCTTGATGGGGTAATCTTCTCATTCGTCCATGGGTTGTAATCGATATTGAGATGTAATCGCACTTTGTCGGATTATCTATCTATCATCTTGTGTTGAATATACTTTCATGCTTAAGGTTAGCTACCATGTCGTAAAGGGAGTAAGGCCTCAATGCTTCCTTGGATCCATTCAATACGCCGTGTCCATCAAAGGTCTAGTCATGAATACCTTTGCGTAGTGACAGTACGAGAGGAGGGAAAGGGCGAAACCGTGGTCACAACCCCGATAGATTAGATTGGTTTTCATGTCTTTAAGCGATTGCATGCTCTAGTATCGTAGACCCGTGGGCGAGTGTCTTCTACCTTGATATCTTAATCATTCTCTCTAGTGTAGTTTAGTTGTTTTCTAGTATAATAGTAGTTAGGGTTTTAGTAGCTAGTGTGTCGTTGTTGATCGAACGCTTGTAATCCCCTTGCTCCGCGGATTGACAAGAACCTTGGGAATCCCGTGGTGAAAAAGGTGTGGGGTCCGTACGCTTGCGGATCGTAGAGGGATACGTCTTTTATCCGTCAACAGCCGCCAGCTGAGGAGTCCGCTCCCGCTCCTCAGGCGGAGCCCAAGGCGCCGGCCGCTGAGGCTACGTTGCCCGAGGCCAGCGTCATTGAAGGTGAGTACTCTGCTGAGGTCGAAGTGCCCTCGTAGAGTAGTCGTAGTCGCCATGTTGACCGATACACTTGTCTTCTTGTCGACAGGTGCTGAGGCCGAAGGAAGCGATATCCCGTCGGCGGTGCCCGTAGAGGACGTGGCACCGGGAACTCAGGAGGCTGCCGTGGAAGCCCCCGAGCCGATGGAGGTGGCCGCCGGAGAGGCCGTCGCGACGACTGGAGGAGGAGGGGACGACGCATTGCCAGAACCCGCTCTGGAGGTGGTCGTCCGCTCGCCGGAGATCCAGGACGCAGAGCCAATCCGCTCGGCGCCGATGACCGAGGCCGCTACGAGTAGTCGTGGCGGGATCGAGTTGTTGGCGGACGATCTGGTCGACCCGGCAACGGTGGCTCGGCACCTGGAAGCGGTGCGCCAAGCCGAGCAGTGGATGAAGGTGAGTAGTCATAACCCTTGAGTAGTCAATCCTTTAGCGTTGAGTACCCATCTGATGTGTGTTGTCTGCACAAGACGTTGCTGAGAGGTCCCGCCTGAAGTCAGAGATGCTTCAAGGGTACGGCGACGCGGTGCTTCGGGCCGAGACATTGGACGCCGCCGCCATGCAGTCAAAGCTAGACGCCGCCTTCGCCAAGTACCATAATGACGTCCAAGAGATGCAGGTGAAGAGCGACGACTTGGTGCGGAAGAGCAAGTCTCTCCGCAACAAGAACAAAGGTACACCATTTGTCTTGTTGAGTACTTGTTGGAGGTCGAGAGATAGTCTAACCCGTTGTGCCTTGTTGGTTGCAGAGCTTGAGACTCGGGTAGATCAGCTGAAGACTTCAGAGACTGATCTAAAGAACCTCTTCTACCGGGAGCAGGAGGCCTGCCAGGTACTGGAGTTCGATTATAAGGAGCTTGCTTACGAGTGCAACAAGCACATGGAGCTCCGTATTACATCAGACCGTGACCTCGTCAACTGCTACAAATTATTGCAGAAGCTGAACGAGGATTGCGAGAAGCTGCGGGCCCAGCTCAAGGAACTTGAAGAAGCCGCGCTCTCCATCGCGAGGCTGCTGGTGCCTCATCCTGGCGGTCCCAAGATAGCGCCGCTGGTGGACCGGTTGAAGGAAGCCCCCAGCCGGCTGGCGACCTACGTGAAGCATTTGGCGAAGTCGATCCCAAACCAAGTGCTGGCCTTCATGAAGTCGTACTTCCCGAAGGATCCCGTAGATGTAGTCGCTGGCGGGCTAGCCACCAACTGCACCGACGAGCAGTACGCGGAGCTGCTGGAGCAGATGGCGCCTATTGCAGATCAAGTCGCCGAGAAACTTAATCTCCAGTAGTCCTGTAATAGTTAGCTCGTAGCAGTAGTTGTACAAAAACAATTGTAATGAAATTGTTTAAGTATGAATGAAGAAAAGTTTCCATCAATGAGTACTCGTTGCCGCGATCTCTGAGTGTGGAGTCCCATCGTGGAGTTGTCGCGAGTAGTCGTACTCGGCAGTAGTCCCGTTGAGGGAAGAAGACAGTAAAGCAGTTGATGAACAATCAAACTTTATTACTAAAGAAGTACACCTGGATGGCCAGGGCCGTAGTTACAGGGTAGTTGCCAGGACCCGGAGGCCGCCTACGGCTAAGTAGTGCTAGGGCGTGTAGCCGCTTACAGCAGTAGATCCGTAAGTAGCCATATAGGCTGGATCTGGAAGTACATGGTCTCTCAGTAGACCACTGCTAGAGTCCTTTGTCGCTCGTCGCAGCCCAGGATCCGCAGGTAGCCGCATGGGCTGGATTCTGGAGAGGAGTAGTCCGGAGACTGGTGCCTGGACCCGGAGGCCGCTTACAGCGAAGAGGTAGTCCGGAGACTAGTGCCTGGACCCGAAGGCCGCTTACGGCGGAGGGGTCTTGATGTAGTCGTGTAGACTTGAGCCCCGGGGTAGTCGTGTAGACTAGGCGTAGAACCGACAGAGTTGGTCGACGTTCCACGAGTTGTTGACGTCTTCGCCTTCAAGTGTCTGGAGGCGGTAGGAGCCCGGTCCGTTCACCTTTGCAACTGTGAAGGGACCTTCCCAGGGCGAGCTGAGCTTGTGTAGTTTTTCCGTGTTCTGGATGCGACGGAGAACGAGATCACCGACGTTGAAGGAGCGTTCCTTGACGTTGCGATCGTGGTAGCGTCGGATACCCTCCAGGTACCTTGCTGATTGGAAGAGGGCGACACAACGAGCTTCTTCGAGCCCGTCGATGTCAACTCGTCTGCTGTCTTCAGAGACGCCTTCGTCGTAGTGCTCCACTGCTGGTGAATCCCATATGACATCAGCAGGGAGGATTGCTTCGGAGCCGTAGACCAGGAAGTATAGAGATTGCCCCGTTGGCTTGGAGGGCTGAGTTCGTAGCCCCCAGAGTGCATTGGGTAGTTCCTTGATCCACTTGCCTCCTTTAGAGTTAGCAGCGTCATGTAGCCACTTCTTGAGAGCGTCGAGCACCATCCCGTTGGCGCGCTCGACTTGTCCGTTGGCCCGAGGATGGGCAACTGAGACATATCGGACGTCGATCCTGCTGTTCTCGCAGTACTCCCAAAACTGGTGATTGTTGAAGTTGGAGCCCAGGTCTGTGATGATGTGATGGGGTAGTCCGTAGCGATGCACGAGTTCATCCAGGAAGTCGAGTACTTTGTCAGCCTTGGGGCATGTGACCGGCTTGACCTCGATCCACTTGGTGAACTTGTCGAAGGCCACCAATACTCTGTTGAATCCACCTGGCGCAGTTGGTAGTGGCCCAATCATGTCGAGCCCCCAGCAGGCGAAAGGCCATGTTGGCGGTATGGTGACTAGCTTGTAGGCTGGGACGTGTTGCTGCTTGGCGAAGTACTGGCACCCTTGGCACCTTCTGACGAGTTCTTCGGCGTCGCCCAGAGCTGTGGGCCAGTAGAAAGCTCGTCGGAAGGCCTTGCTGACCAGCGTACGAGAGGACGCGTGGTTGCCGCAGACGCCCTTGTGAATCTCCTCCAAGATGTCCTTGCCTTCTTGTCTGGGGATGCACTTCATGAGTACTCTAGAAGATGCACCCCGCCTGTAGAGCTTGTCCCCGACGAGGACGTAGGACTTGGCGCGGCGGATGAGCTGCTCCGCCAAGTTCTTGTCTGAGGGAACCTTCTGCTCGCTGAGGTAGTCGATGAAGGGTTGCCTCCAGTCCACACCGATCATCATGACCTCCTGGCCATCCGGGGGATGCGCTGGGACAGTGGTCGGTGGCGCCGGCTCCGGGATGGATGGCGCGTGAAGCTCGTGGACGAAGACACCCACTGGTACTTGAGCGCGAGTAGAGCCAAGCTTCGACAGGACGTCCGCTGCAACGTTGTTGTCGCGGACGATGTGGTGGAACTCGAGACCATAGAACTTGTTCTCGAGCTTGCGGACTTCTAGGCAGTAGGCGTCCATGTTCTTCTTGTTGCGGTCCCAGGACTTGTTGACTTGGTTGATGACCACTGCGGAGTCGCCGTAGACTAGTAGCCACTTGATGCCCAGTGAAGTCGCGAGGCGGAGCCCGTGTAGGAGAGCTTCGTACTCGGCTTCGTTGTTTGAGACCTTCCAGAAGATCTGCAGGACGTACTTGAGTTGTTCGCCCATTGGAGAGATCAAGAGTACTCCGGCACCTGCGCCCTCGAGGTTGAGTGAGCCATCGAAGTACATCACCCAGTGCTCTGGTCGCTCGGTTGGAGTAGGTAGCGATTCTCCCGCCACTCCGCCATGAAGTTGACTAGTGCCTATGACTTGATGGCTGTGCGTGCCTTGAAGTCGATGTTGAGGGCGCCGAGTTCGACTGCCCACTTGGAGATTCTTCCAGTAGCATCTTGGTTCCGCAGGATGTTGCCGAGCGGGTAGTCGGTGACGACGGAGATCGAGTACTCCTGGAAGTAGTGTCGTAGCTTCCGCGAGGTGATGAGCACTGCGTACTGGAGCTTCTGTACGGGCTGGTAGCGTGTCTTAGATTCTGACAGGACCTCGCTGACGAAGTAGACCGGTCGCCGGATCGGGTAGGCGTGGTCGTCTTCCGCCGCTCGATGATGATGGCAAGATGCGACCACGTGAGTAGTCGCGAAGCAAGGTAGAGCGATGAGGCCGCTCGCCTTTGCGAGGAGCCGTGGGGACTGGTGGCTTTGATAGGAAGTCCTTGAGCTGGGCAAGGGCTTGGTCCGCCTCTGGAGTCCACATGAACTTCTCTTGGTGCTTGAGTAGTTTGAAGAAGGGGAGCCCCGTTCTCCAAGCTTCGAGATAAATACAGCTCGGTGGCCGCCATGCATCCGGTCAGCTTCTGGACGTCTTTGATGGACCTGGGAGCTTTCATGCTGGTGATGGCGGAGATCTTCTCGGGGTTGGCTTCGATGCCGTGGTGGCTGATGATGAAGCCGAGTAGTTTTTCCGAAGGTACGCCAAAGACGCACTTGTTCGGGTTGAGCTTCCAGCGGTACTCGCGCAGGGATGCGAAAGTCTCTTCAAGATCGTCGATGAGGGTACTGGAGTTTCTGGTCTTGACGACCACGTCATCCACGTAGGCTTCGACGTTCTTGTTGAGTTGCCTCTTGAAGTAGGCCTGGATAGCTCGTTGATATGTGGCGCCGACGTTCTTCAACCCGAAGGACATGGTCGTGTAGCAGTATGCGCCAAAAGGGGTGATGAACGTGGTCTTCTCCTGGTCTTCTTCCTTGATCGCGATCTGGTGGTACCCGGAGTAGCAGTCGAGGAAGCAGAGCAGGTCGCAGCCCGCCGTGGAGTCGATGACTTGGTCAATCCGCGGCAACCCGAAGGGGTCCTTGGGGCAGTGCTTGTTGAGGTCGGTGTAGTCGACGCACATCCTCCACTCATTCGAGTTCTTCTTGCGGACGAGGACGAGGTTGGCGAGCCACTCAGGATGGAAGACTTCTTTGATGAAGCCAGCCGCGAGTAGTTTGGCGAGTTCCTTTTTGATGGTGTCCCGTCTGTCGTCGGCGAAGCGGCGGAGGTGTTGTCGCTTCGGGGTAGGTTTAGGATCGATGTTGAGGGAATGCTCGATCAACTCCCTGGGCACCCTTGGCATGTCCGCTGGCTTCCACGCGAAGATGTCGCGGTTAGCCCGGAGGAAGTTGATGAGCGCGTCTTCCTATTTGGGGTCGAGACCCGCCCCGATGGTAGTGGTTTCTTCTCGTCGCTCGTCCCGAGGTCAATTGTTTTGACCAGAACCTCCTCAGCTGGCTGAGGCTTTTTAGCTTTGTCTGACTTCTCTGGGATGTCGAGTTCACTTGGGGCAAGCTTCTTCGACGCAACGTAGACCTCCATCATTGCATTGGGTACTTGATTTGTGGAGGCGATCTCCACAGCTTCCGTGTCGCAGTCGTGCGAGATCTTCAAGTCCCCTTGCAGTGAGAGTACACCTGCTGGGCTTGGCATCTTGAGTACCAAGTAGGTGTAGTGGGGTACCACCATGAACTTGGCGATGGTTGGTCTGCCGAGGATGGCATGGTAGGACGCCTCGAAGTCCGCGACTTCGAACTTGACGTACTCGGTACGGTAGTTGTCCCGAGTTTCCCCGAAGGTAACTGGCAGGACCACTGAGCCCAGTGGGATAGCCGCGTTCCCGGGGACGATGCCGTACAAGGGCGAAGAGCCCTTGGTGAGCATGTGCGTGATGTCGAGCCCCATCTTCTTCAAGGTCTTGGTGAAAAGGACGTTGAGCCCGCTCCCACCGTCGATGAGGACCTTGTTGAGCCTGGAGCCCGCGACCACCGGCTTCAGGACGAGAGGGAAACGCCCTGATTCGGAGAAGCTGGTCCATTGATCCGCGCGGGAGAAGGTAATAGGTACCTCCGACCACCTGAGAGGCGTCGGAACCGCTGGTTCAATGCTCATGACTTCTCGACGGGTAGCCTTTTGTTCCCGTCTGCTGGGTAGTCCGCCGAAGAGGACGTTGACAGTCTTGTTCGGGTTCCTGGAAGTCGTCGTTGCCTCCGTCGTTCTTCCTCTTGCCTTTCTTGTCATGAGGGTGCGGTGGCTCTGGAGTACTCTTGAGTGCTCGCCTGAGTTGGTAGCACTGCTCGGTGGTGTGGTTGCCGTCCAGATGCCACGGGCACTTCTCTTTCAGCAAGTCTTTGAAGCCGCCAGAGGTCTTCTTCGAGTTCTCCTTCACAGGGCGCTAGATAGCCGCGACAGTGTTGTCTGGCTTGCGCTTGCGATTGGGACCCGAGTAGTAGTTGTTGTTGCGACCGCCTTGGTTCCCGTTGTTGCCGTTGTCGCCGCCCGTGTTCTGCTTGCTCTTGCCACGGATGGCGTCGTACTTCTCATTAGCTTTGTCTTCTTCATTCGCCCAGGACGTGATCATGTCCTTGAGGTGGGGGATGGACTTGGGGCGGCGGCGACCGAAGTCTTCGAAGGTACGACGGTGGTAGAGGCCATCTTGGAAGAGGTCAATGACCTCTTTGTCGGTGACGTCGACTACGGTGGCGCGCTTGACGAAGAAGCGACGCATGTACTTGCGGAGGGTCTCGCCTTGTTCCTGCTTCACCATGGCCAGGTCCACGCGAGTACCCGATCGGCCCATGGCGCCCGCGAAGTTGCTGGTGAACTGCTCCTTCAGCTGGCCCCACTTGTCGATCGAGTGCTTGTCCAATGACTCGAGCCATGTGAGTGGGGCTTGGTCCAGGCAGAAGGGGAAGTAGAGGCACTTGGTGTCGTTGTTGCCGCCAGCGTTCTCGATGGAGAGGGCGTAGCACCTGAGCCACTGGATGGGATCCTGCTTCGCGTCGTACTTAGTGATCCCCAGAGGTTTGAACTTGTCCGAGAGGAGCAAGTTGCGAAGCCGAGGAGAGAAGGCGGGGAAGCCGTCGTTGTCACCTGCGGTGGCGGACTTCTTCCGCCGCAGTTCTTCAATCTTCTAGCGGGCGTCGTAGCCGCCCTGTGAGGCTCTCGACGCGCGGCTGTTCACGTGGTCTCGACCACCGCGACTGCCCCCGCCGCCGGCCCTCCTGTTGGCCCTGTGGTTGGAGCTTCCGCCGTCGCCTGCCGCCGCCGCCGGGGGTCACGGCCGCCGCTGCCTAGGCCGCGGTGAGGGATGATCGCACGATTGTTGTTGCCACCGTGTGAGGGTCCGCCGGCGTTGGCGCGAGTACGGTTGGGCTGAGCCGGCAGCTCGGCTCGAGTACGGTTGCGGCCGAGGTCTGCGCTACGACATGTAGCTTCGTTGTCGCGGTTCCTGGCGGGAGGAGGCTGGTTGACTCTGTTGTCGACCCGCATGAAGTACGCGTCTTTTGCGAGCTTGGCGATGACTTCTCCAGCGCGTATCCCCTGAGCTTGGCGTGCGATCGCTGTGATCGACATGAGGCATTGCTCAGGGGTGGTGTGTACCCTGCTCTCGACTTGTTCGAGGGCCTCCGCGAGGTTGCGGATGGGTAAGCTGTCTCGGAGACGCCGGCGCCGTTCGTTCCGTCTTCTGTTGCGCTCACGTCGAGCGTCCCTGTTGGCGTTGGTCTCATCCGCGGGTGCTTCAGTAGACAGCTCGTCTGCGGAGATGTCTTCAATGTACCGGTCCTCTGCCGTCCCTGAAGGTCCTGGCGTGTCGCCGGCAGCCATGAAGCTTGGCGATCGGGGTTGCCAAGACTGGAGTCGGAGCTCGCCACCTCAGTTGGAGTGTACTCCTCAGCTCGAGCGAGTGGTGTTCCCTCCTGGAACGGGAGCGAGTCGAGGTAGGCGACGTAGCGTGAGTCCCCGCTTATCAAGTCGGCGGGCTTGCGGTCTGGCCAGTAGACGAATCTCCCGGCCGGCGTGGACGTTATAACCAGCCCGGAAGCCAGCCCTGATAAGGGTTGCTCAGTAGTGTTGTCTTCGGACTCGGGATCATCAGGGTCCGACCCGAAGTCGAACTCGTACGCGGAGTCCGAGTAGAAACCGGAGAGGGGGTTGGAGTCCGAAGCGCGGCCGGGGGCAGTGTCAGAGTCCGAGTTGTACTCGGGTACGGGCACCTTGCCGGCCCGACATGCAGAGGGAGCCTCCGTGCGGGCCCTGCAAAGGTTGCGGGGACCACGCGTGGAGTGCTCACGGGGTGGGGGGACCACATGCGATGGATGAGCAGCCGGCTCGCACACGGTAGCCCACGGGAACGTCGAGTTCGAGTTGGAAGCGGATCCGAGCTCGAAGTCGGCGTGTTGGTCGAAAAGCGAAATTTCGCCGAACTTGCCGGCGAGTTCGCCCGTGACTACTTCGGGAAGCGTCACGAAGCTGGTTTCCGGGTTGGGCGGCATGGTGAGGCGGCGTTGGAAGGATCCAGCGCCGTCAGCAGTGCAGACCCAGGCGCCGAAGACGAAGGTGTCGCCGCGGTTGAAGGCGACGGTTGGCTTGATGTAGACAGGAGCCGTCGAGTTCGCCATGTGATCTCGGGCGAGATCCCCTACCTGGCACGCCAGCTGTCGGTGTTTTAGACCGGCAACCTACTAAGGGGAGTACCCAAAGTAGATGAATGTGGCCTCGCCGAGATCGGTAACACGAAGGAAGGGACACGTGGCACACAATTTAGACAGGTTCGGGCCGCGAGGTGCGTAATACCCTACGTCCTGTATGCTGCGTAGCTCTGGATTGATTGGGTACGATTACAAGATGATGCAATCTTACGCCGTGAGATGAGATGATCAAGAGAGGGGTTCCTGCCTCGCCTTATATAGTCCGGGAGGCAGGGTTACAAGTCGGTTTAGGGAGAGAGTACTAGTCGAGTACGTCTAGAAGTCTTCCATACAGTGCGGGACATGTATAGCTTCCTAACCGAGTACTTCTCCTCTGTAGTCCTTGTGCTTCACGCCATCAGGTACCATACAGCGCAAGTCGGGTAGTCCCAGGGGCCCACCAAGTAGTCGGTCCTGGTACCTGTTAACACCAAAATTTGATAAGGAGTCTGACTTGTGGGTCCGGTTCGATAAAGAGTCCGTCTGGTGGAAGGAAGGATATTTTCAGAGATATTCGGCAAAGAGATCTGCGGTCGGCTATCTCGCTCGGTTCGGCAAAGGAACAAGAGAGCTGATTTTGCGGGATTGGACGGTGACGTGGCTCAATCAGGGAAGACGAATGGATAGATAGGCGATCGAGCTTAGAGATAAGTTAGGCAACGAATCCATTCGCAGTTGTACTCAACAGGGTATAAATATGACCCCTGAATGTATGTAACAATCAATCATTCTTCAATACACACCGGCCTTACGCCAAACCCTAGAGTCCTTTGTCGTGTCGTCGAGTTCTTCGAGAGGGTTCATCGATCCATCGACTTCCGTGAGTACCGGCAACCTTGTATCATGTCTAGTATCATGCGGTGGATTTAGATCTGATGCAAGTAGTCTTGTTACCATGCTTCGTGTCATGCGGTAGATTCAAGCTTGGTTCAAGAGGGTTTCTTGTTAGATCATGAGTCATGCGGTAGGCTAAGGTCTAGCTTGAAGCTAGTTATCGGCTCTATTGGATTTTGGCAAGATCCGATAGATTCATTAAGTTACCCGTGTTATCTTGAGTTTTACTTGATGTTTTAATTCATATAACACACCTTTGCCCAATCTAGATGGGTTTGGATCGGCTCTACCTCTTTTATGATCCCTGTTCGAGTAGATTTCATGTTTTAACACGTGGATCTTGTGCTTTCCGATAGCCGAAACCGAATCGATCTAGGTTGTCACGTGTTGCGGGTTCAAGCTTGCTAATGTTTGTATAAATCTTGAAAGAGCCGGGTATCATGCGGTAGATGCGGGTTTTGGGTTGCTTTGGAGCTAGTCATCGGTGGATTAGATTCCCAAACCAATCTGATAGATTTATTCACGTGGTAATGTTTGTTCCTTCTTCATGGACCCCGAATCGGTTTGTTCGACCGTATTCGGTTATGTTTCTTCACGAATAGAACACGTGCGTCATTCATGTTTTAAATGATGTATGCTTTTAGCTTTCCATGTTTAGATTGTATCATGCGGTGGATAGATCTATTTGTGGAAAGTGGTACGGTTTTTCGTGCAAGTTGTATCATGCGGTGGATAGATTTGTTTGATATCGTACCCGACGGGTTTTAAAGTAACTAGACATGCGGTAGACTAGTGCTTTGGATCTATGCATACTTGTTTAATACATAATCATGTCCGTGCTTTACTTTATTTACTTATTTAATGTTAATCTTCATGGGGATCGGTCATGACCTCGTGTACGTGCATCCTTGTTCAAACAAAGACCGATCGCTGTCATGCTCACGTCATCCATTCGGCAGTGTTACTTTTTCCCCTTTGCGAGTTCCCGAATGGTTGTAGTTCGTTGGCAGATAGCTTTCTATAGCTATGTGTCATCTCATTTGGCTTCTTAGCCGTAAATATGGAACATGCCTCGGTACCACCGCAAGTTCCACGCTTTGGTATCTAACTGCTTTGTCTTTTGTTAATTTTCAGGAAAAATTGACTGGCACGTCTTTCGCTCTCTGCGCGTGTGAAGCCAGCTTTGTTCGGCTTGCTGTGTGTTTGGCGTTGAGTGTACTTTTCGCGTCAACACACTTTTTGGCACGCCCAGTGGGACCACAGCCGAATGGATTCAAGATGCCTGAAATCACAGACCTCATGGATGTCAACCTTGAAGATCTCTCTCCCGAGCAGCGGCAGCAACTCCAAGACGTCGTGGACCAGTTTCAGCAGAAGTGTCTGCTGTCGTTCAAGAAGAATAGAAGCGGCGTCCCGTATCTGAAGAACGAGATGCCCAGGGTGTTGCTACCAGGGGAGAGCGATACCACATCTCAGCGGGAAAAAGAGGAGTGCATGCGAGTATTCCAAGAATCTGCAGATTACATGCTTAGCAAGCACAACAAGGCTTTCCTCGGATCACTCCAGCAGATGATGGTGGCCGTCTTTGGCCCGGGCATGGAGCAAGCGTTCAGCAAGGCACCCATCCAGGGGGGCACCGTGGAGCGGGGCGAATCGAGCTCCCAACCACCGTTACGGAGGCCGGCCACGGCGGCCCCCCCCCTCGAGCTGCGGAAGTCAAGCGTTCCGGCCTCCTCCTCCACGGGGGCGGGGGGGCGGCCCGATTCGGCCCCGTTACAAGCTTCAGGAGGTCAGCCAGTTTTGCCGCCACCACAGACCAGCACGGGTCAGCCTGTGCAACAGCCGAATCCGTACCAGCCTACGTACGGAGACCTAGCGTTCGGCTCGTCTGGGGCCCCACTTGATCCCGGCCGGAGGATTGCTCCGTCGACCAACTGGCTGCAGAGGAACTTGTACGGCGGGGGTTATCATGAGGTGGGAAACTACGGAGCGTTTGACGCCTTCCCGCACCCAGGATACGCGCCGGCTGCAGGCGCACAAGAGGATGACGCCCTGGCGCGGAAGATGGCCGAATTGATGCAAAATCAGTTCGGCTTCAAGCCAAAAATGCAAGGACCCGCCTATAAGCCGTCGTTCCCAGAATGGTACTACAATGTGCTCTTGCCGCCAAGGGTAAAGCCACCAACGGAGTTCACAAAGTTTTCGGGGCAAGACGACATGAGCACAGTCGAGCACATCGCTCGTTACCTCATGCAGCTCGGGGAGTGCTCAGCCGAGGAGACATTCAGGGTCCGCTACTTCCCCGCATCACTGACAGGTCCAGCGTTCCAGTGGTTCTCGTCCCTGCCTCCTGAATCAGTTGCTAGATGGAAGGACTTGGAGCGGAAATTCCACGCTCATTATTTCAGTGGCAGCTCAGAGAAGAAGTTGATCGACCTCGCCACCCTGAAGCAAAGGCACAGCGAAACGCCGCTGGAATTTCTTAGAAGATTCAGGGAAGTCAAAGGCATGTGTTTCTCACTTAACTTGCCGGACGACCAGCTGGCTGATATGGCCGTCGCCGGGATGCTGCCGGCCGTGCGCGAGAAGTTGTTTGGGATGGAGTTTGAGAATCTGGGCCAGCTATCGCAGAAGCTATCACTGATGAGCAATCAGGCCTATGGCTTTAAGAAGGACGCCAAATTTGGCAAGCAGCACGACGTCGCTGACGTCTACAACCAGTTCTTGGACAAGGCTGATCTGTTCGAGGATTCGATGACGAAGTGGATGTAGCCGCAGCAGAGATCATGTGGGGGAAGGAGCCTTTGACAATGAATCAGCGCTGGGTCAAGCAGACCAAGGGTACTTATGATTTTGACATCACGAAGGCTGATAAATTGTTCGAGCTCCTAGTGAAAGAAGGCCGAATCAAACTGCCTGAGGGGCATTCGATGCTTCGGCCCGATGGAGTTAAAGCAAAACGTTACTGTGGCTTCCATGACAGGGATTCACACTCCATCAATGATTGCAGGGTCTTCAGGATGAGGATCCAGAAGGCCATCCAGGAGGTTCACCTCAAGTTCGATAACAAAATGAAGCTGGATGGCCACCCCTTTCCTCAGAACATGGTGGGCTTTTCTGTTAATGTGATAACAGCCGAGGAGAAGGGAAAAGTCAAGGTCTTGACCTCAGCCAGGTCTAGACAAGGTGGAGCAGTGGACCCAGAGCGCCAAGTGACTCTGGAACAGGTGCAAGGTGACGCCCCCCGCATTCTTAAGAGTCACATCGAAATTGGGGAATCATCCAGAGCTAAGCCCAGGGTGACATCGCGCATCCTCCTCAACAAATGGCAGCGCCAGATAGAGAAAGAGTGCTACCAGAAGCGGCGCTACGAGGAGGAGCAACGCAGAGCCGAAGAAGAGGCGCGCAGAAGGGACCAGGAGCAGTACACGCGTGAGCAGGAGCACGCACACTAGGGATGCGCCTTCTTCAGGCATTGCTGGAATGAGGGTTTAAAGCTGCCCACGTTGAAGAACTGTCCTGAATGCAGTGACAGGTATGTTGAGTACGGGCGGGGAAGCGCAATCGCCGATCCGTCCACGAGAGAATTGGAAGGATCCACCCTAACGGGGATCGGCGCCAAAAAATTGAAGTCATCGATCATCCCGGGAAGCGCCAAGGCGATCTCGGGTGGGGCGATGAAGAAGAGGACGAGGATGACTACATCCGGCGAAGGGGCGGTGGTGCCGCCGGGCCTACGCAAGAGTCGGAAGAGACGGGTCCGGCGCTTGAGGAACCGTGAGCGAAGCGGGCGGGATCCGGACGAAGCGGGTGTGGCGCCCCAAAGACCAACCGGAGGGATCGAAGCGTTCGGCTCCGGCATGCATGGTATACTTTCGCCGAACGAGTTCATGGCTCCTGCTAACCGGGTTATGCGGGGAGGAAGCTTCCTTCGATGATGAGCGAGACCGAGGGGATGATGGCACAAGCGAGTGGCCGGCCAAGCGAGGCCATCTTCGACAAGCCGGCCAAGAATCGTCATATGAGGCCGCCGTACTTGAGAGGATACGTCAATGGCAAGCCATTGACCAAGATGTTCGTCGACGGTGGAGCGGCGGTCAACGTAATGCCGTACACCACCTTCGGGAAGCTTGGCATCGGCCGAGCGATTTGACGCCTACAAGCATCATCTTGAATGATTTCGCGGGAACCCCTCGGACACCAAGGGATGCGCTCACGTGGACTTGATGATCGGGTCCAAGACGCTGCTCACCACCTTCTTTGTCATCGAAGGCAAAGGAGCCTACGGCTCTTTGCTTGGGCGGGGCCCGGATTCATGCTAAGCGTTGCGCCCCATCCACCATGCATCAACGACTTATCCGGTGGGTGGACGATGAGATCGAAGTCGTCCAAGCGGATGACTCCGTGAGCGTGGCCAACATGGAACCGACCTTACGGGAATACCAAGGCATCGATTGTTTCTCGGGGAAAGGGCGGGGAGAAGGTCCTGTTGAACCTGTCGGCGGTGATCAACGGTACCGATTCAAGCGATCGGCTCTTATAGCAATTTTTAATGGAGAACCCCGTAGATGGCACCGATGGCAAGTTAGGGCGAGGATTCATGTCGGGCGATAAACCGGAAGAAGTTGACATTGGAAGCGGTGATAAGCCAAGGCCGACGTTCATCGGTGCAAATTTGCGGCCCGGACTTCGGGGGGGAATTTAATTGAGCTTCTCAAAGAATACAAGGATTGCTTCGCCTGGGATTATTCGGAGATGCCTGGATTGGATCGTTCCATTGTCGAGCATCGGTTGCCAATCAAGCCTGGTTTCAAACCATATAAGCAACCACCCCGGAAAATCTACAAGGATGAGGTATTGGCCGATGTGAAGAAGGAAGTTGAAAGATTACTTGATGCAAACTTCGTTCGGCCGTGCAGATATGCGGAGTGGATTTCTAACATCGTTCCTGTGTACAAGAAGAATGGAAAAATGAGGGTTTGCATAGATTTCAGGGACCTGAACAGAGCTACTCCGATGGATGGATACCCGATGCCTATTGCCGATTTGTTGATTGACGCCGCCGCTGGACACAAGGTGATTAGTTTCATGGATGGCAATGCGGGATACAATCAGATCTTCATGGCAATAGAAGACATATCAAAAACGGCCTTTAGATGTCCTGGTCATATAGGCCTGTTCGAGTGGATAGTCATGACATTTGGGTTGAAAAATGCCGGTGCAACCTATCAACGGGCCATGAATTACATTTTTCATGAGTTGATCGGCAAGATTCTGGAGATCTACATTGATGACGTGGTGATCAAATCCCTAAGTCATGACACCCATTTGGAAGACGTAAAGAAGACCTTAGAGTGCACCCGGAAGCACGGTTTGAAGATGAATCCAAACAAGTGCGCTTTTGGGGTATCAGCTGGAGAATTCTTGGGGTTTTTGGTCCACGAAGGAGGAATTGAAGTTGGCAAGAAGAGCATGAAGGCCATTGATGAAGTTGTCCCTCCAACTAACCTCAAGGAGCTGCAATCGCTGCTCGGCAAAATCAACTTCGTGAGAAGATTCATTTCAAATTTATCACAGAAGGTGTTGCCATTCTCTCCATTACTGAAGCTGAAGAAAGATCAGAAGTTCACATGGGGTGACGAACAACAAAAGGCTTTTGATGAGATCAAGCAGTACATGAAGGAGCCGCCGGTGTTGGTTCCTCCTCAGCTAAACAAGCCTTTCAAGTTGTACGTGGCGGCCGATACCCAAACCATTGGATCGGCCCTTATTCAAGAATTTGAAGGAAAGGAGCGGGTAGTAGCTTATCTTAGCCGAAAACTACTTGATCCTGAAACCAGGTATTCGGCTGTAGAGAAACTGTGCCTTTGCGTGTACTACTCGTGTACAAAGTTTCGGCACTACCTGTTGAATGCCGAATGCACTGTATATTCCAAGTTTGACGTGATAAAACATATGTTATCTATGCCAATTTTGAACGACAGGATTGGCAAGTGGATTTTAGCTTTATCAGAGTTTGAGTTGAAGTTCGAATCGGCAAAAGCCATCAAAGGTCAGGTCATTGCCGATTTCATAACTGAACATCGCGATCCGTCAATTGATTTGCTTGAGATTACCCCTTGGGCTTTGTTTTTTGATGGATCATCGTGTGGTAAAGGTGGGGGAGTAGGGATCCTACTGATTTCGCCCAGAGGTGAGATGTTTGAATTTGCCATCCCTATACAACCCACTGTCACAAATAACCAGGCTGAGTACGAGGCATTACTTCGAGGGCTTCAATATTTGAGAGAAGCTGGGGCCGTTTCAGTAGAAGTCTATGGAGATTCAGAGTTGGTAATCAAGCAATTGAACGGCCAATACGAGTGCAAAAGTGAAGCGCTGAGGAGCTACTACGAAGAATGCAGGGAAATCTTGAAGAGCTTCCCGTTGGTGACTCTACAGCACATTCCTAGGGAACATAACGAAGAAGCAAGCGGTGGCTCGGCAGCGCCTCTGGTTACAAAGAGAGTCAAGAAGCATTTGCTGCAGAGGTGTGTGCACTAGGGGCGGATCTTGCAGAAGATGATTGGAGGAAAGAGATCGTTGATTATTTGAAGGATCCATCCCGAAAGGTCTCTAGGAAGCTAAGGTACAAGGCCATAAAGTTCGTTCTTCTGGATGATAATTTATTCTATAAGTCGTTAGATGGGGTATTACTAAGATGCCTGGATCCAGAAGAAGCCAAGAACATGATGAGCGAAGTGCACTATGGGATATGTGGAGCACACCAATCGGCCTACCGTATGAAGTGGGTTATTAGACAAGCTGGATGCTTTTGGCCGACGATATTAGAGGACTGCTTTGAGTATTACAAGGGATGTCAGGATTGCCAAAGGTTTGGGAATATTCAAAGGGTCCCTGCATCAGCATTGAACCCCATCATCAAGCCATGGCCATTCAGGGGCTGGGGTATAGACTTGATTGGCCAAATTAATCCACCTTCTAGCAAGGGGCATAAGTTCGTGCTTTTGGCTACAGATTATTTCACTAAATGGGTTGAGGCGATCCCACTGAAGAAGGTGACGTCGGAAAACATGATTGAATTCGTCAAGGAGCACATCATCTATCGATTTGGAATCCCTCGGACAATTACCAGCGATCAAGGGGCACAATTCGTGTCACGGAGTTCGGAAGAATTTGCCGAAAGCATGGGGATCAAATTGTTTAATTCTTCTCCCTATTATGCCCAGGCTAATGGTCAAGCAGAGGCTTCTAATAAGATCATGATCAAGTTGATACAGAAGAAGATCGACCAGAAGCCAAGAAGGTGGCATTCGGTACTCAGTGAAGCACTGTGGGCTTACCGGATGGCCCCCCATGGAGCTACAAAGACTTCTCCTTACGAGTTGGTTTACGGGCATCACGCAATTCTGCCTTGGGAGATGCAATCAGATTCAAGGAGAGTGGTGCTACAAAAGGAATTGAGCTCCAAGGATTACAGTGGCCTAATGATGGATGAGCTAGAAGATTTACATATGATCCATCTTAGGGCCCTGGAAAACATCGAGAAAACAAACTGCGGGTTGCCAAGTACTACAATAAGAAGGTAAAAGTAAGGCAATTTGCAGAAGGCGATCTAGTGTGGAAAGCGTTATTGCCGATTGGAACTAAATACAGTGAACTCGGCAAATGGTCCCCTAACTGGGAAGGACCTTTTCGTGTGGTCAGATGCGTCCCTGGTAATGCATATATATTGAAAACTTTGCTAGGAGAAGAATTTTCCGCTGCAATAAATGGAAGATATCTGAAGAAATATTATCCTAGCATTGAGATCGATCGGTGATTACACACATCTGGCACAGAGATAGCCGGCGCTCAAGAATGAGGCCGCCTTCAGAACAAAAAATCCATGAACAGGAGAAATGGCCAGTGCCTAGATGCATTGCCCTTAGCACAAAAACTACATTACAACTGCTTCTTGCAGGATTACATCTAACAACCCTGGTGGTCAGATCTCCAAGGAGGTGGGAAGCAGAAGGCGTGGAGAAAGAAGCGAAAGTATGATTCGATCTTTTCTTTACTTCTTCGGCTGCTCCCTCTTCAGTTGTTCCAGGACCACCGTGACGGCAACTTGGAACGCATGGGGGTGACCATGGTTGGCGGCCTCTACCAAGCTATCCCAGGCCGTCTTCAGGTTGTTGTACCTGTCAGAGACATCTGAAGCGAAGGAATCAAGGTTAGGGGCAAGAAATCCAAGTGCAAGCACGAGGTCAAGAAGGAATCAGAAAAGTTTACCCCCTACTAGTGCTTCCAGAGCCAAGCGACGCTCGCGCTCGGCTTGGCAACGGGCGGTGATGTCCCTGAGGCCGTGCTCCAGATGCCGAATGCGGCGGCGCAGCTGATGGTTGGTCCTCTGTTCAGGCGTGGCATCCTCTGCTTCGAGGGAGGAATCGGAGGAGATGTACTCAGGCACATCTTCGGTCCCGATGATTTCTTCGGGAAGCAAATCAAGGCTGGAAGAGGACAAGAAGAAAACATGAAGCGCGAGATCATGCGGAAGAACGAGGAGCGGATCAAGGAAGAACTCACTTCCGAATCGTACGCTTCTTTGATGAGCCGCTCTCCCGGGGTTGCTTACCCTTGTCCATGGCTTTGGGGTTTTTTCCTCTAGAGACGGTGGAAGAGATGAGAAATGATGGATGAGTGTGCGAGTGGATTTGCGAGCATCCCCGCGAGGCTATTTTATTGACCGAAAGGGCGCATTGGGAGTGATGGCGGCCGGTACACCTTTGTTGGAATACCAAACGGCGGGGGTTTTCTCCCAAGTGCGAAGGGTTTTTTCTTGAACAGTGTTTATGGATTGCCGAATCGGGATTCTCTGCGGATTTTTGTGCCAAGGGGCAGTTGTTCTCGCGCGATCGGCTCAAGATAGCTCCCGAATGCATTCAAAGAAAACAAAATTCGCAGATGCAAAATGCAAAGGGAGTCGTCACAAAACAAGCACAGAATTCAAAAGTCCTTCATTTATTGCCGATATTTAGACATCCCTAGTACAATCTAGTCGAAGAGCCTATTCAACACAGATTGGGGATGAGTAATTTCGGCAATGGCGTCGCCATGGCCATCAAGGCGCTCCAGGATGAGCTCGATCTCCTCAATGTCCTGCGGCGCGCCGCCCGGAAGCCGCGCGGCCCGGTGGAGTAGTCGATGTCCGTGTGCGTCGCCATGGCGGCCGGGGCCCAAGGTGGTGCCCGGACGGACGCCATGGGTGGCCACCTCATCGACGCGGTGCTCCACCGCGGCAAGGCGCTCCCCGGCGTGTCGCCGCGGGCGTTCACCTTCTCGGCCGGGAGTTTGCTCTACCGGCGCCTTCGGTGGTTGAGCTCAGCATCGCGGGCTGCAAGAAGCAAGAAGACAAAGATTAGCATCAAAAGCCGGGTTGGATCAAGAGTTAATCTCAGAGCCGTACCATCGATGGCTTCCAGCAGCTGTTTGCGCTGGTCCTCCCATTCCAGCTCGGCTATGCCCGCCTTCTTAGAGACGTCCTCTAGCTCACGCCGGGACGCCTCCAGCTCCTCCCTAAAGTGGAGAGCGTCTTCTTCCCCGTACGGCACGGGGGAGTGGCCGTCGGACTCGAGGAGTCGTGCTGGGAGGGGTTGATTGGCCGGCGCAGGAGGCGGATTCCACTGAATCAATCTGAAAAAAGGGGATGATCGTCAAGGCAAGAAGAAGATCAAAAATCGAATCAAGGAGGAGGAATCGACGATCATTGCCTCCGGCGCGCGTTGGCGCTGCTCCCCTCTGCCTCGTCGGAGGCGCGGCGGCGGTTGAGGCGGCGCACCATAATGGTTTGGGATGTGCACTGTTTGCAGAAAGGCTAAGATTGGCAAAGATTCGAGAGCTAGAAGGCCTGGTGGAGAGCTAGGGGCACCTATGGTTGCATTTATAGGCCTAGCAGGATGAATCGTGGCTTCGAGTCGTGGCTTTGGATCGTGGCGCATATCCCAAGAAAATCGGAAGGTGGAAAGGTTTCCTCGGCCAGCCCGCCGACGGGTCGCTTGGAGTTCTAGGCTGAGCCGCGTTCAGTTGATTGGTTCGGCTAAAGAGAATCAAGGTGCCATTCGGGAGTTGGCGTTTCTTTGCCGAATGGGTCGTTCAGCATTATATTTGAAGGTGCACAGAAGAAAGGAAACAAATTGCAAGAAAATATTACAAGAACAACCAATTCGGTTATACATCAAATGGGGGCATTTAAATGTTCAGATGTTTCGCAATCACACCACGAGCATTGGACGTTGTTAGACGGAAATTGTCCAGCAGCTCCTGGCAATCTTTTTGAGTGCCAGACAAGTCGGTGAGTTCTGCATCGCATTGCTCTATCTTGGTGATAGCCGATTTTGCTTCCGCTTGGGTCTTTTCTATCAATCCGGGAGCTCGGCTATTTTCTCCTTGTCAGCCTCTATCTCCGCTGACAGGCTTCTCAGTTCTGCTTCTAGAGCAGCTTTCCTGGCAATTTTCAGATCATAGGAAGCCTGCAGGTTAGCCAATGTATCCTTGTGGCTCTCTGCTTGGGATTGTGCCCCGTTCATGGCGTGTTCAGCATCGGCTTTCCTCTTTTCAATAGCCGGGCGGGAGCGCAATTTCCTCAAAGCATGCTTTATAGGTGCATAAAGGGTATCTAAGCCATAGACAGATGATAGAGAAGCTCTGATGTCTTCAGGAAGTTCTTGGCTGATGGACTCAAGCATCTCCTCGAAGTGATCAAGATCTTTGAATTGATCTTGTGCATCCCTTTCTAGCCAGGCAACAATTTCTCTAAGCTTTGATAACACTTCATCTGACAGGGGCTGGTGTACTCTTTCCATCGCCTCGGCAGCTGGATTGCTCTCTGATGGCAGGCTTGATGATGATAGAGCCTGATCCTGAGAAGCAGTATTGCCGAGTTAAGAGTGCTAAACATGGAGGTAGCAGAGTTGAGCGCAGACGAATACCTCATGGCTGGTTTCTTGAGCAGAGGCAATCACAGGTGAAGGAGGTGCTCCAGGTAGAGCTGAAGCTTCCAAGCTGGGAGGTGTTGATGCAGCTGCTGGTAGCTCGTGGGCTTCTGGATGATGAGGAGTCGGGTCCACCTCTGTTGGGATTGTTGTCCCTGCGTGACCAACAGGTGATTGTGCCCTTGGAGGACTTGATGGCTCCGGCTGGATTGGGAGATTCATCTCTGGGGAATTTATTGCTTACGAGAAGGTGATGAAGATGAGATCTCCTTTGGGATAGGTAATTCAACCCCGGGTGGACTTGCTTGTTGAACCACTGGGACATCTACAAGCTGTTCTTCCATTGTTTCTTCTGCAAATGTCAAGTTGAAAGGGTAAATGCCAGTGTTCATCCTTAAGAAAGGACAGTAGAGGTCGTACCAGTGGATGGGGCATTAGCGAGTGCGGTTCCGAAGGCTTTCTTGGGCTGCGGTACGAAAATGCACAACGATATGATTCATCAAGAACAGAGTAATCTTGTAATCAAGAAGGTAAAGGATTTTACCTCAACAAGCACTTTCTTGACAGTTCTTCTCCTCTTAGCATTTGGAGGGGCAATCAAATGCAGACCTTGCCTCCTGTCAGCAGCAAGGCTAGAAAGGCTGGGATCTGTTGTAGCATACCTGGCCATCAGTTGAGCCAGAGTTGTGGATTTGAATCCCGATCTTTGAGATTGGGCCTTCGACATTGTAAGCGATATCCCGGCTCGAGGGGCGAGGCACCGTGTTCGTGGACAAGAAGATGAAGGTCGGAATCATGAATAAAGAGGACATGTCGATCCAAAGGTTCATTGTATTACCTCCGAAGTTGGCGGGAAATCGAGGCATCAACTCGCACGGAACACGTGGACGAGCTCACCGAAGATGTGATCATGGAATTCTTGCCACCGGGAGTTAAAGGTGGGATGAGCTATGGTTGTGGGCATGAAAGGACGGGTGTAGATAGTAGGACTACACACATATTGGAAGACCCTCTTTGCTTGTGCATACTCTCTTTGATTTCCTCCCTAGGCTTAAGGAATTCATGCGAGAAATAGCCTTGGGGGCATCTGTCCACATCCAATTTGCCGGCCATTACATTGGGTGATAATATTCATAAGTGCTAGCATTCGGCCTTCCTCCATTGAACTCGGTCGGCGGTATGCATGGGCGGATTATGATGTTGAGGATCTCTAAGAATCTCCCATCTTGACGGCGGGCTCAAAGGAAAATTCAACGGGGAAAGTCAAGGTGTCATTGTCCGGATAAGGAAGCCGGAGAGGATTGGGGAAACCTTTGAAGAATAGCTCAAAAAAGGCGGGGCGATGTCTGTTGAACCGAACGGTTGAAGCCGCTTCTCCGTAATTCGGCATCCTGCGGTAGCTTGAGGCTCTCCTTCGGGGTGATTGGACAAGGGGAAGAACTACGGAGTTCAAATCGACACCAATGATCGATGCATGTGGAGCTGCGACCACATTTGAACAAACCACCAAGGGCCGTTGACACATGCTATCCTTTGGCCGGTATACATGCGGGTGACAATCCGGTGAAGCATATGGTATACGTCGCCCAAGAAGAATTTTCCCGGGGGGGAGGCGGTTGCCACTGGCCAGATGAGACGCCATTGCGATGTGGTTCAGGGTAGGCTCGTTGGCTTTACCACAGAAGACAAATCTGCACAGCCACATATTCAGAAATGCCCTGTATTCAACAGCACCAAGGGGATTGTCTTTCATGTGTTTCAAGATGTAATTCTTGTATCCGTTCCCTGGCTTCACCCCTGTTTGCCGTGAGGAATTTTTGAAGTTCCAAGGCTGAACAGACCCTGTGATGTCAAGGCCGGTGATCATATATACATCGGCCAAAGTTGGAGACATTGGGCCATGGCCAAAAAGGAAGGTGTTGACGCCATTTGACCAGAAGTGGCAGGCTGCTATCAGGAGGTCTTCGTTCTTGGGGGTCTCAGCCACGGATAACTCCAAGCACTGGGCGATACGGAGGGTGTCCAGGTTGGTCAATCCACTCTTGTCTACAAGAATCCTCCGATACCAAGTTTTCCAGCCTGCAATTGGAGGTAAAGGCCAGTTCTTGAAAGCATCTTGCCACTGAGGCGGTGGAGACAAAGCTGCTTTGAAGGGGATTCTCTGAGATTCAGCTGCGATGAAATCTCGGGGGTCGGAGTTCCCCACAGGACCAAGATAATAAGACCTCGAATTGGCTTCGGTATGAATCAAAAGCTCAGTAGAGGGCTCCTGGAAGAAAAGCGGAAAAGGAAATCTCAGGTAAAATTGAAAACCTAAATGCCGAACGAGGCTTACGGGGGGATGAATTTACACGAGCATCTTGGTTACGAGCGCCATTGGAGGTTTGAGCTCGGAACGAGAGGATCTAGGGTTGGATCTGGATGAAGATTCCGGCGGATTGCGAAGAACAGGTGTTGACAGATTTGATTTGAAGTATTCGTGGCTGGAGTCAATTGTGGAACACCAAAATTTGGTAAGGAGTCTGACTTGTGGGTCCGGTTCGATAAAGAGTCCGTCTGGTGGAAGGAAGGATATTTTCAGAGATATTCGGCAAAGAGATCTGCGGTCGGCTATCTGCTCCGGTTCGGCAAAGGAACAGTAGAGCTGATTTTGCGGGATTGGACGGTGACGTGGCTCAATCAGGGAAGACGAATGGATAGATAGGCGATCGAGCTTAGAGATAAGTTAGGCAACAAATCCATTCGCAGTTGTACTCAACAGGGTATAAATATGACCCCTGAATGTATGTAACAATCAATCATTCTTCAATACACACCGGCCTTACGCCAAACCCTAGAGTCCTTTGTCGTGTCGTTGAGTTCTTCGAGAGGGTTCATCGATCCGTCGACCTCCGTGAGTACCGGCAACCTTGTATCATGTCTAGTATCATGCGGTGGATTTAGATCTGATACAAGTAGTCTTGTTACCATGCTTCGTGTCATGCGGTAGATTCAAGCTTGGTTCAAGAGGGTTTCTTGTTAGATCATGAGTCATGCGGTAGGCTAAGGTCTAGCTTGAAGCTAGTTATCGGCTCTATTGGATTTTGGCAAGATCCGATAGATTCATTAAGTTACCCCGTGTTATCTTGAGTTTTACTTGATGTTTTAATTCATATAACACACCTTTGCCCAATCTAGATGGGTTTGGATCGGCTCTACCTCTTTTATGATCCCTGTTCGAGTAGATTTCATGTTTTAACACGTGGATCTTGTGCTTTCTGATAGCCGAAACCGAATCGATCTAGGTTGTCACGTGTTGCGGGTTCAAGCTTGCTAATGTTTGTATAAATCTTGAAAGAGCCGGGTATCATGCGGTAGATGCAGGTTTTTGGGTTGCTTTGGAGCTAGTCATCCGGTGGATTAGATTCCCAAACCAATCTGATAGATTTATTCACGTGGTAATGTTTGTTCCTTCTTCATGGACCCCGAATCGGCTGTTCAGCCGTATTCGGTTATGTTTCTTCACGAATAGAACACGTGCGTCATTCATGTTTTAAATGATGTATGCTTTTAGCTTTCCATGTTTAGATTGTATCATGCGGTGGATAGATCTATTTGTGGAAAGTGGTACGGTTTTTCGTGCAAGTTGTATCATGCGGTGGATAGATTTGTTTGATATCGTACCCGACGGGTTTTAAAGTAACTAGACATGCGGTAGACTAGTGCTTTGGATCTATGCATACTTGTTTAATACATAATCATGTCCGTGCTTTACTTTATTTACTTATTTAATGTTAATCTTCATGGGGATCGGTCATGACCTCGTGTACGTGCATCCTTGTTCAAACAAAGACCAATCGCTGTCATGCTCACGTCATCCATTCGGCAGTGTTACTTTTTCCCCTTTGCGAGTTCCCGAATGGTTGTAGTTCGTTGGCAGATAGCTTTCTATAGCTATGTGTCATCTCATTTGGCTTCTTAGCCGTAAATATGGAAGCGTATGCGGTACCACCGGCAAGTTCCACGCTTTGGTATCTAACTGCTTTGTCTTTTGTTAATTTTCAGGAAAAATTGACTGGCACGTCTTTCGCTCTCTGCGCGTGTGAAGCCAGCTTTGTTCGGCTTGCTGTGTGTTTGGCGTTGAGTGTACTTTTCGCGTCAACAGTACCCACCAAGGTAGTGGGCCCAGGGAGGTCCATACGACAAAAACAAACCCTTTACTTTTACTGCATCTACTTTACAGCATCTACCTTTACAACATCTACTTTTACCGAATAATCCTAGGCTTTAACCTTCGGGCGCATCGCTGAGGTTTCATCTAGTTCTTTATTCACCCCTTACCGATATTAGCTAGATCTACAAGTTTTCGTACCAAATTCCTGTAGTTTTAGCTATTATCATTATCATCCATTCGATCTAGATCCTATCGGCTTCTAACTCCGCAGCCGATTCCGGTCTACCCGAATGCTGACGTCACGATCGGCCGATCCTACCGATCATATCCGTGCTTCGGTCGCTTTCGAGCCGACCGATCTCGCTTCACCCGTATCGGTCGATTGGCTGATACACGTGTCGCTAAAAGGCCATCGGTTCTCTAGCCGATCCCTAATATTTTCCATTGTCAATCAACAGGTCAGATTGGCTGGCACGCCTCGCTATAGACCAGGGAGTCACGTTTGTTGCGCGCAAGGGTGACGTCCTATTTTTGTGTCAACACGCGGTACGTCGAGCGGATTGCGGCGGGCGCGAGGCTCAGACTTGAGGTCGCCAGATGACGTTCGCCGCCCATATTGGATTTGGGAGGACTTGGCCGTCTGGCGAACGTAAGCATCGCTGGGTTGTCGCAGACCGAAGGGGAAGGTCTTGCGATGCGATGCAGCCTGCGTTGAGCGTTGGGCTCTCTCGCAGATCTGGAGGGTCTCCTCCATCATGTCGATGACACGCTCCATTCCCTAAACGATATCATAGGGTTTGGGCGGGTGGGTCTTCAACTTCAGATTGGAACTGGGGGCGGCGACGGGTGTCGCCGTGATCTTCACAACGACTGTCGAGGAGGTCGCCGCTGCCAGTGTGGTCGAGGTCGCTGTGAAGGAGCCGAAGCAGATATCCACATGGTTGGTGAGGATGTCAGCCATGCTCGCCGGAAAAACGACACCAGACCGGGCAACCATGCTGCACAGTGAGTTCTCGATCGCCCCTTCTTGGCGCGCCAACTGTCAGGGGGTGAGACCTGGACAGATCTGCTAGGGGACGACCCAAGCGGTTGTAGGTTAGTTGGAGGGGATCGGGACCTAAGAGCGTAGTTGGTAGTCCAAGAGACACAAGGGTTTAGACTGGTTCAGGCATCCGGAGAGTAAAACCCTACGTCCAGTATGCGATGGAATTATGCGTGAATAGGGAAGTCCCCTCGAATGGAGCTCTAGACCTCCTTATATGGTCAACGGGCTAGGGCTTCCATTCGAGGTCGGTGGACCCTCATCGGGGCCGGTTACAAGTTAGGAAGATCATCTTCCGTAATCATAGGGTGAATCCCGCGATGTGCAGACCTACTGGCGGCGTCGTGCCGCGACCTAGGGGAGAAGCTTGCGCCACAATCCCGGCAGGTCTTCCGGGACTTGGATAAGGTCGCCCGAGGTCTTCCAAGGTCGCCGGGGTTATGGATAAGATCTTCGGGTCCACTTGCAGGTCGGTGGGACTTCTGACAGGTCGGGTCCACTTGACAGGGACCTCCAGGACCCTGGTCAGTGGGGACCCATGGGTACTCATGTCTCTCAGTGGGGCAGCCGGTCCGACCAGCCGTGGTGCTCCAACCTCATGCTTCTATGGCTTGCGCATCAATCTTTCATGATCTGTAATAGCATATGGGAAAAAACGAATAAAACATTAGGACGCTGCATGATTGAATCGAGAGGAGCAGAAAGATCCATGAGCAGGTAAATTGCTTCCTTCGACTTGATTTGTGGAGGTGAAATTAGGAGAGTATAACGCCATTTGCCGCGGCGGAGCTCCAGCTTGGGCAAAGATGGGGACTCCTCCAGCGCCCTGTGGAGACGAGGGAGGAGTGTGACGCCCCAGGTTTTTAATTAACCCTAACAGCCGGTCAACAGTGGTCGAATCACGGTCAACCTAGGCCCTCACCTCGAAAAACTCACTAACCTACCCTAGCGAACCATCTTGACTAGTAGACACACTTGTGGGGCCAACCCATGGTCAAAGACTTGGTCAAACCCCCTTGCCACCCTAGTGTCCATGGATGTCTGCCGGAACTTTTGCCGCGTTCTCCAAAATTCACCTAAACACTTAAAATTCTACCTTTATGAAAGTTGTCCATCTTGTTGAGGGACACAACTTTCATGTAGATTGGCATTTCAAATTTTGAGTGGAAAAGCTTGAAAAAACTGGTTGCAAGGCAGGATTCACTGTTCAAAAGGACAGGCTGACATTCAAAGTTGGCATTCGTGTATTTCAAATTATGTGAAGAAAAACCCCATATGGCCTTTTTAAAAGTTGCAGAGGGTAACTAGATCTCCAACTTTCCTGTTTACCGCTTGTGCAAGTTCTATTCAAAAATTTGGAGTAAATTCGATTCAAACCGAGCGCCAGCAAATTTGAATCGGGGCAGAGCACCCTGCGCCGCGACGTCGCGCCGGCCGCGCGCCGCGCCACGCGGTGCGCCGGCCGCCCTCGGCGTCCGTGCCCGCGCGCCTCCCGAAGATGCCCTCCGCCCGAGGCACGCGCCGCCCGAGCCGCGCGCGCCCCGACGCGCCCCCGCCCTAGGCGCCTCGAGTCGGCCGCCGGCCACGCCGCCATACGCGTGAGCGCGCCACGGACCGCCGGTCCGACGGCGTGTCACCGCCGTACGCGCGCGCCGCCCGAGCCGTCGTAGCACGGCGGGGAGCATCTCGCGTCGTCACCGGTCGTCACCAAGGGCGAGTGCGCCTATAAAAGCCGCTCCTTTCTCCCCCTCCACGCGCCACCCCGAGCTCCACCGCGCCATTGCCGCCACCGCCGTGAGCTCGCATCCCCGCTCGCGCTCGCCGCCGGCCGACCACTCCCCTAGATTCCCTAGCCCCCAGTGCACCTCACATGGTCGCGTGTTGCCCAGCTAAACGCCTTCCTCGCCGTTTTCCCCGAGCCGCCGCAGCAATCGCCGCCGGCCGCCGTCGATCCCCCTCGCCGGCCGTCTCTTCCGCCCTAACTCCGACCCCCACCGACCTTAGGTGAGCCCCTGGTCGAGCCCCGGCCCGCTTCCCCGGGGGAGCGCCGCCGCCGCTCGCGGGATTGGCCGGAGCCACGCCGCCCTCCCCGGCCAGGGACCCAATTGCTCAGCCAGATATCTTTTCAGGGTGTTCTGTATAAATTTTAGGACCTGTTCGTGATGAATCCTATCTAAGTTTTCTTGCTAGTTAGTCCAGAGCAGTAGAAAATTCCTAGAAAATTATAGAAAATTTAGAAAAATGGCAAACTAAATTTTTTGGATTCATAGAGAGAAATCCCACAACTTTTGTTATTCTCGCAAAGTCTGATTCTAAATATTTTTAACATGAAAAATAGGATTGTAAAATACCTAGATCTTCCATAACTCAAAATCTACAACTCCTCTGTATCTAAATTTTGGATATGTTGTATGTCTTGTCATGACTAGCTCCTGTGCCAAAAATTGCACAAAGTTATGAAGTAAATCTTGCTATATAAA
Organism: Cenchrus americanus; assembly: GCA_947561735.1. Taxonomy (NCBI): domain Eukaryota; kingdom Viridiplantae; phylum Streptophyta; class Magnoliopsida; order Poales; family Poaceae; genus Cenchrus; species Cenchrus americanus. The sequence goes on along the minus strand of OX387239.1, from coordinate 180,700,955 downwards.
TTGTTGTCCATTTCTGCAGAAACTGCCTAGATGATTTTTCTAGCTAAATATATTTATGGTTTTGTGCCCAACTTGTGCACACTGCCTTGTTATGTCAAAACACACCTCTTGTGAATTAACCATGATTTTAGGTTTAACAGAAATGTTTATTCTTAAATTGTGCATGTTTTCCTTTATAAATTAATGGAGCAAGATCAGTAGAGTTTTTAGGTGTACATGCTGGTTCTTTAGACTTGTTTAGGATCAGAGAGAATGCATGAGAAAGTTTGGATCATTTTGGTGCTTAATTATTTTTGTATGCATTTAATTTGAATCACTGGGTAGTCTTTGTCATTTTCTATAACATTTAATTTCCTAGCTTCCAAGCCTTACATGTGGGTCCAGTGGGCCAGTATAGGTGCTGATATGCTTAAGAAACACTTCTTTAAATTTTTGGTAATTTATTGCCTAATAAAAATCCTAAAAGCCCTTTTAAATATTAAAGAACAATTAAATAAGGAAAACCCCTTTGTAATTCTTTTTCCTTTTTGGGAAAGTATTACCTAACTTAATTAAGATTTATAAAACACCCTTGCTGTTAAGGAATTGAGTCATGAATAAAAATATTGTTCATACCCTAGCTAGTGAGAGGAAAAGGATGAAGCCTTCACATAGAATGACAAGTCCAAGGAGACATTTATTCAAATGTGCAATAAAAGAATGACTCATATACAACTAATAACCTTCCTAAAAGAGATGTACTATCTAGATACTTGTTAAGGTGAATATGACCAACAAGAGTTGGACAAGATAACAAATGTCACATCACCTGAACCTTGCATTGCATTTCGTGTAGATCTTCCGGATGGTGACTACTCCCTCGTCCCGGAATCCGAGGAAGGAGGAGCAGAAGCTTCGCTGTAGTATGTGGAAGTGCTCAACGACACCGAGGGTGCCCAGGCTAACCTAGTTGATGAAGGCAAGCTCCGGTGCATCTAACCCAATTTTCAAATTCTTTATTCAATTATCTATGGATGCTTGTGCATTTAAGTTCAAGAGTTGAATGGAACCCTAGATGCATGATCCCTAGGTACCTTTTGTCCTTACTAGAATGATAGGTCGATAGCTGCTAAGCTATAGGACCGTTACAAGTCGGGTGATGACCTCACTCGCGAGAATAGGTTCCTAGATAGGAATCACAATATATCCTTAATTGGATTGCTCATGTAGTAAGAGCATGGGATTTGGGCTCCGGTCCAATGGCTATTGTGGGTTAAGTGTTTGAACGTACTAAGCACTTGTCGGGAATGGGACCGGCAAGCGTAGTACCTTAATGAGACGGCTAGGGATGGAACTGTCACTACTCTTGGGGTTTGTCTCACGGCTAGCCACCGGTGGTGTATGGTGATTCCGGGTACTTCGCGGGGTATTCCGGATAGCCTGCACCAAAGACGGTGGCCTGTCATCCCGACCTGAGGATTTTTGGGAACTGCCTGGGAAAGTTGTCCTTGCGGGGCAGCCTACCGTGTGTTTAGATCTACCTTGCAAGGTTTGAATCAATCGATTGCCGCCCTCTCACCGTTATCTGAGATTACTTACTCCACTAGCCATGAGATCCCTAATGATGGAAGTTGATGAATACTATGCTTGATTAATTGTATTGTACCACTTTGTCTGTACTAGTTGGTTAATGTAGTAAAGATTAAACCCATTAGAACTTGTGCTAAAATCTTGAAAGTAAGGACATACTCTTTGTTACTTTTCAGCAAAAAGAAACTCAGTGGCCAAAAAGCCTTTCATGTCTAGATTTGGTGAAGTAGTTATCACCGACGGGTAAGTCTTGCTGAGTATTAGTATACTCAGCCTTGCTTAAATATGTTGATCCAGGTAATGCTTTCGGTGATGTGTGGCCCGGAGAGATCCCGCCCGGCTGGGAGCTGGAGTGGGTGGAGGATGACGACTGAAGGCATCATGGCTGGCCTCCCGTGGTGTTTCCGCTTCCGTTAGTTTATTTCCGCTGTTTCAAAAACTCTGAACTATTTCATTATGGCAAAAACTTCGGTTTGTAATAATTGAACCCTTCGGGGTACGAATTTGGATATTAATGTTGTTGTATCTCTAGACTCGCCTTCGAGTGAGTTTTAATGCATATATTTCGATCCTTGTTGCTATTCAAGTGATTTACCGGGCGTTAACCCGGCGACTAACGACATGATGATACTTTATTATCACTTAATGACCAAAGTGGATTGGTTTAGGCGATAGTACGGTATTTTCCTGGGCGGGTTGTCACAAGGAGCATATGTACAGCAGATCACATGGTTTATACGCCACACCTGATCACTTGTTTTTTGTTGGATAATAAATGTCTTAATTCATAGAATCTACTATTCTGCATTGGAGATTATAGTTTCTTATGTTAGAGTCTTCAACTTATGAACTCTAGAGGTAGAGTCTGGGTTGGGAGTGCCCTTAGGTACAAAGACTTGACGTGAATTTGTGAACATAACTTAACAAGCACTCCATACTTATTAGGCTGTTGTCGGTGGTGTAATATATTGCAGTTTCACTTAACCCCACTCCTAAAATCTATTTATGTTTGTTCTAAGCCAAACATTTTAAAAAATAACCATTTAGCCATACAGAATGCAAATAAGTTTTGCTGGGTTGTCAGCTTTAATTAATAAAACACAGCTTGCTGATTTCATGATCAAGATTACGATCTGGGCTAATCTAGATACACGATAGATATGCTCTAGTTGACCACAAAGGTTTCCAAAAGAGTCACAACAGACCATCTGGGGGTGCAGGATGGGGGACTGCACAAGAGCCATCAAATGCAGCATCAACATGTTTGGTTGCCTGAAAAATGATATAAGCATGTCCCCACATATGCAAAAGGTGTCTCAGAGCAACTGCAGCGATATCTCCTATTTAGGAGTTTCCCCTAACGTTTTAGAGCTCTAATTTTGTGCTCAACTCTAACAACAGCTCCAACTCTGAAGCCCTTACTAGCGCTTGACATGTGGGACCTACTTGTTAGTGGGTCATATTCTTTTCTTCTTTCCTACCTCTCCTCTCTCCCGCATCTATCTGATCCTCCCATCGGCCATCGCTACTCTCTCTCTCTCTCTCTCTCTCTCTCTCTCTCTCTCTCTCTCTCTCTCTCTCTCTCTCTCTTTCTCTCTGCACGTGCTTCCTGTGTAGAAGTAGGGAAGCTCAACCTGCGGCCGGGCGAGGCGGCGCGGGGGGAGCTCGACCTCCGACCGTGCGTGAACGCAACAACGTGGAGGGAGCTCGACCTCCGGCCACACGAGGAGGCAACAATGCTTGCTGATGGCGCGAGAGGGAGCTCAACCTCTGCCAGGCGAGGAGGGCACAACGCTCCTCCCCTGCAGATGAATCAGGCCAAAATTGGAGGAAATCGAGCACGTCATGGGAGGTAGGGCAACACTTGGGAGCAGGGGTGGTGGAATCTACAACGGAGCCAAGCTACTCATGGTGTTTTTGCGCAGGTATTTGCCAGAGTTGATCTTCCTGTAGTGATCTGCAACGCCACCGGCTCGATTTGTTGTCCGTTGCTTGACATCCAGGGATGGGAGAGGCGCGGCGGCAAGGAGCCCGAGCTCTAGTGGCAGCGGCGACGAAGCTTGAGAGGCATCGGGCTGCCAAGCAAGCAAGGTTGACGGTAGCGGGGAAGAGTCGACGTGCGCAGGGACTTCATGCACACATGGGTGGAAGAAACGACGACGACAACAACAACAACCAAGTAGAGGCTCTCTACAGACCCGCAAGAGAAGGGGGTGAAGGGTGGAAGTAGGGGTTGTGAACAGTGGTAGGGATTATAGTTGGGATTGTTAGAGTTTTTTTCTCAACCGCTACTTTTTTAGTTGGGGTTCACTGCTAGAGTTGACCTCAGATCTTGGTTCCGTGGAAACGGAATTTCATTTCAGTTCTCATGGGCTTGGCTCACTCCATGTGAGGGCGCGCAGCCAAAGGATCTCCACTTGGCACACTATATAATTCAATGCCAACAAAAAATCTCTACAACACCTGACGACCCAATATAACTAACAAACCAATCACGAGTAGGGTGCACGCGTCAAGATCGGGCTCCGGCTGACCTGGCTCGGATGTAACGATATTGCAACATTGTTAAAAACAAAATCTTTTCTAATGAACCGGAGACTTTAGGTTACTTCAGGTTGTATCAAAAGTTTTCATCGCCTCTAGTAGTTTGAAGATTCTTTTGACAAGCACGCATTCATTCATCTACTACGTGATACCCCGCGCACCCCCCCCCAAAACCAAGCCTATGACGGAGGGACCCAACTATGGCGCCATTTACTCACCGGTTATGGACCCTCGCGTCCTCGCACGGTTGGCCAGTGAATCGTCGTCGTCTGGATTGGGATGTCGCTCTCCTCCAGCCATGGTGACCACCATCAACCTTGCCGCCTCTCTGCTCCTTGCTGTCGCACCCTCCACCTCAATACGACACGCCTGGATGTGGGGTCGGGAAACGACGAGACGAGGCGTCTAGGGTGTGGTGGCTCGCTGCAGTTCGAGCGATCCATAGCGGGGCAGCGTCGAAGTTAGGCGGCGGTGGCATCGAATCGCTTAACCCCGCGCAAGGACGTGAGGGTTGTGACTCGCTAGTAATGACTTTGCTACCTACAGCTCAACAGTCGGATCCCTCCATCCTATGCTTGGTTTGGGGGGGGGGGTTGAAAATTTGTGATTAGCAAAGCTGGCGGTGGGAGAGTTTAAGTGCTAAATTCATCTCTTCATCTCGCCCTCGGATGAGGATCCGGCGTATGAAGCTGGTTTCCGTAGGATATGTTGCCGGTTGAAAATGGGAGTTCGTTTAGTTTGTATGGTGAGCAACTTATATGAATCTTGACTTTAATATATTGAACAGCATACACAAAGGAGCATAGAATGCTTGTTAAAAAGAGACTTCAACTTTCAGCTTAAACGAAGCCTTGACCATCATACTGGACGAGTACCCCGATGAATCCAAAGGCTCGAAAAAAACGCTGGTAAGACCAACTCATCTTGCCTCAGACGATGGATTGATCAGTGATCACGATTGACCATGGCACTTAACTGTCGAGCCAAGGTACCCCAGACTTAACATTTCCCAGGCATCTAGATCTGCACTGATCTGGAAACTATCCCTCTCCCCATAATCACCATGTGCAAGGAAGCAAATGGCAGCATAACCATTCTCTAATCATAGGCAACCGGAAAGCCACACGCCAAAGAGCTCGTCGGCCGGCTCGTTGAGCCGCCAATCCGCAGCCTCCTTCTACCAACCGCTCCACCTCCACCCACTGAACTCCTTCCTCCTCGCTGGAGTAACCCACACTCCACTCCCCGTCCCCGACCGACACCCGCCCGCGCGCCGGCGCCTCAAATCCCCCCCTCCGCGCGGGCCGATCGCGACGCCCCACCCCACCGCGACACCGATCCCCCGCCCGCCCGCCCTCCGCCTCCGCGCTGTCTGTCGGCGCCCGCCGCACCCACCACCGCCCCCCGCCCCCCTTCAGCCCAACCACCCCAAATCTCGCGCCTTCCCACCCCGAATTCCCCGCACAGCCGATACGACACCGCGCCGCGCACGCACGCACGCGCTCCCCAGATCCACTCCACTCCGCGCCCAGGCAGGCCCGAGATGCTCGTCCAGGACCGCGTGTCGCCGCATGCGGCGGCTGCCGGCGCCGGAGGCAAGCCGTCGTCCCCGCGCGGTGGGCCGGGGGCGGACCGGCGGCACCCGCGGCCCTTCGCCAAGAACCTCGACTTCGCCACCTGGGCGTCCGAGCACTCCTCCAAGCTGCTCCTCCTCCTCTTCGCGCTCGCCTCCGCCGCTGCCGTCTTCCTCCTCCGCGGCGCGGCGCCCGACGCCGCCGCGCTGCTCTGCCTCGACCGCTCCCGCTCGTCCTCCAGCGCCCCCGCCAAGCTCCCCTACCCGGACGTCGCCTGGTCCAAGGTGCCCCCGCTCGCGATCGCGTCGGGGACGCCCTTCGCGTCGTTCCGCGCCGAGCGATGGATCGTGGTCGCCGTCTCGACCCCGCCCACCGCGGCGCTGGCCGCGCTCGCGCGCGTCAAGGGGTGGCAGCTCCTCGCCGTCGGCGACTCCCACACGCCCGCCGGCTGGGAGCTCAAGGGCGCCATCTTCCTCTCCCTCGAGCTGCAGGCGCAGTTCGGGTACCGCTCCGTCGACTTCCTGCCCTACGGCTCCCACGTCCGCAAGACGGCGGGCTACCTCTTTGCCATCCAGCACGGGGCCAAGGTGATCTTCGACGCCGACGACCGCGCCGAGGTTCCGGGCAACGATCTGGGGAAGCATTTCGATGTGGATTTGGGATCTGGACTCACCAACCACCCTGTGCTGCTCCAGTACAGCCACGCGGATCCCAATCGCACGGTGGTGAACCCCTACGTGCACTTTGGCCAGCGATCCGTCTGGCCGCGGGGGCTGCCACTTGATAAGGTTGGAGAGGTGGGGCATGAGGTGTTCTACACCGAGGTGTTCAGTGGCCGCCAATTCATTCAGCAGGGGCTGTCAGATGGGTTGCCGGACGTGGATGCTGTGTTCTACTTCACTCGGAAGCCACCAACTTCGGCATTTGATCTGAGGTTTGATTCAGAGGCCCCAAAGGTCGCCCTACCACAGGGCATGATGGCACCAGTAAACTCGTTCAATACATTGTTCCAGTCACCAGCTTTCTGGGGGCTCATGATGCCGGTATCTGTAAGCTCTATGGCGGCAGATGTGATCCGTGGGTACTGGGCGCAACGGATCTTGTGGGAGATTGGTGGATATGTGGCTTTCTATCCACCAACTATTTACAGGAAGGATCATATTCAGGCTTACCCATTCGCAGAGGAGAAGGATCTGCACGTGAATGTCGGTCGGCTGATCAAGTTCCTGAATGAGTGGAGATCGAACAAGAGGTCGCTGTTTGAGAAGATTCTTGATTTGAGCTATGCCATGGCTGAGGAAGGGTTCTGGACAGAGCAGGATGTGAGATTAACAGCTGCTTGGCTTCAGGACCTGCTTGCTGTGGGCTATCGGCAGCCTAGACTCATGTCATTGGAGATTGACAGGCAGCGGGCAACCATTGGAGAGGGTGACATGAAGGAGTTTGTGCCCAAGAAGCTGCCATCTGTGCACCTTGGGGTCGATGAGATTGGTACAGTTAACTATGAGATTGGAAATCTTATTAAGTGGAGAAAGAACTTCGGAAATGTTGTGATGATCATGCATGTTAGTGGGCCTGTGGATCGCACGGCACTTGAGTGGAGGCTGCTTTATGGAAGGATTTTCAAGACGGTCATCATCCTTGCTGAGCAGAGCAATGCAGAGCTTGCTGTTGAACGCTCCACACTGTCACACGCTTATAAGTGAGTGTTTACTACCCCCAATAACTCTGTTTTTACTTCTTTATAACTCTTCTTCAAGCATGATTTACGCTTGATAGAAAATTCAACTGCGTAGATGTTAATAGAATATTTCAGAGCAATGCTGTTTAATTTCTTAATTAATTTGTCAGAAATAGGCTCCTATTGATCACTTAGGGTGGCACATTTTGTGAACCATAACAAATGATTCTTGAGACCCTGACCTGTATTTATATGGTTCCATTTCATAAACATGTATCCACATTCATAAGATCGAACGTGGACATACTTGATGACGGTGTCAGCCCCATTGCTAACAAATGTAGAATTCAATCTTAGACTGAGTATGCCATCGATCTTATGAATGTGTAACTTGCTAAACTGATTTGATCTCCGATCCATTTGAACCAATAGACATAGTACTATATTTCATTGTATCCAAGCATAGCAACATTTTTTTGTCACATTGGAGCTTTCTGCACTATTTATGGTAATTATTGCTGTGATCTTGTGTGTGACATTGTGATGTTTAGGCAATGATAATCCATTGTTTTTTCCATTTGAGTTATAGATGCCCACAATTCATAGAATCTTGCCTCCATTTCCTTCATCACCCACATGTGTCTTACATCAAGACTTTGCATTTGATTGTGTGGTGACCTGATTAGACTAATTGTGGCATGGATGTACCTTTCTTCTGTAAGAGCTGAATATAAATTCAGGTTAACTTAGTGTTTGTACTTCTTAGAGTAATTTTCAATAAGGATAAACCAAGGGGTTCACCATGAATTGTCATGAAATGGCATTTGTTTGAAGAGCTGTCCTACCCTCACCATGAGAATTTAAGAATTAGACACCACCTTATGTCACACTGGAGATGAAAACATGCTTTAAGCCATGTGCAGCTTCTGAACCCTTGGATTAAGCATACACGACTTTTTTTTTTCTGTAACATAAATTGCATTGGGTCCTCAAATCTAACCTGTGTTCGAATGTACATCAGCTCTTTTTTTGCCTAAAAAAATACGTTGTTTACTACTTTTAGTAAAATTTCTGGGTTTAATGTGTGGGAGATAACCTATGCCAGACTAATTGTTTATAACATTGAAGTGGACTAGTGTAAGTTGTGCCATCCATGAGTTATTTTTTGGTGCAATTCGGGCAATTTTTTTTTACTTATATATGCTTTTGGGGTGAATCTAATGTACGTCGTTTTTCCTTAAATTGAGTGTAAATCACTTCTATGTTCTTTAGAACTCTGTTCGCTAGATAGTATGATACTGCCATTTTTGCTAATCATACTTGAACTCTTATGTTTCATCAGGTATTTGCCCAAGGTCTTCGAAAGATATAGTGGTGCTGATGGATTTATCTTCCTTCAAGACCACATGATTCTAAACTACTGGAACCTGCTGCAAGCCGACAAGGACAAACTTTGGATCACAAATAAGGTTTGTGTACTGTACCTTTGCATTCCTTCCCACCTCTCTCTTATTGATGGCACATAATACGTATTCATGTTATAATTTATGATGTTCTGCAGATTGCACATTCTTGGGTTACTGTCCCACTGGAGAGCAACAAGGAGGAATGGTTTGTAAAGCAGGGTGCACTGGTGAAACAAATCATTGGCAATTCCCCAGTTCATTTCCAGACGAACTACAAGGAAAGCATGGGTGAAGACAAGATCGCATTTTGTGGCAGTGAACTTTTCTATGTGCCCCGGCGGTTTGTTGAGGACTTTGGTGATCTTGTGGGTCTTGTTGGTGGTTTGGATTTGCATCACAAGATTGCAGTCCCAATGTTCTTTTTGGCGATGGACTCGCCTCAAAATTTTGACTCTGATGCTCTGGCTGGAACAGTGTTCAAGACTCAGTTGCCAGCCAATGCGACATTCTCAACTATTTATACAGCTCAAGCACCTGCTGTTTTCCCTGTGAAAGTTATGAATGAGATTGATTTCATAAAGGTAATTCGGCTGATGTCCAAAGGAGACCCTCTACTTATGGAGTTGGTATAAGGATCCGTAGTAGAAGTGCACATTTATCCTTGAGGCCACGAGAACAGACTAGACAAAGCATAGTTTTGTGTTTTCAGGGGGTTTCTCCATTACTGTTGTAATTTCATTTATTCTGTTCATTCTGTAGCTGTTCATTTCTCTGCTGCTGTATATTGGTGTATCATTCATTAGTGACAAGGTTACTGGGGATCAGCTCGGTCCAGCTGTCCTGCTGAAAGAAAGGACAGCCCCAGCTATGAGTTCACGCAGAAGAGCTTCAACCTGGCCAGCTGCTATTTTGCAAGATTTTTGGGGTTGCCAATAGTAAAGATCCACACTTGAGCAATTTGTTGTACCATTCAAATTTGACAAATGAAACTGATACAAACTCTTAAGAGGGGGGGGGGGGGGGGCATCTTGTGTTCATTACAGGTAGCATGATATAACGGAAGTTGGCTATTGTTTGCAAGTTGGAAGAGAAGGTTTTTTTTTTGTCGAGTTGATGAGAATTTCTCCTTTGCTTCATAAAAGTTGGTGTTGCTAAAAGTGAGCATACCGCCCACTGTGCCAGCACGCTCCTCGTGTGCCTGGCCTGGTGTTGACGCAAAATCTGCACCTTACGCCAAAGCACACAGCAAGCCGAACAAGCTAGCTTCACACGCGAAAAGATTCCAAGACGTGCCAGTCAATTTTCCCTGAAAATTGACAAAAGACAAAGTAGTTAAATTCCAAAGCTTGGAACTTGTCGGGTGGTACCAGACAGTTCCATATTTACGGCTAGAGAAGCCATGTGAGATGACATATAGCTATAGGGAGTTATCTGCCAGCAAACTAGAAACCATTCGGGAGCTTCAAAGTGCAAAAAAGAACATAGCCGAACGAATGACGTAAGCATGACGGAAATCGGTCTTTATTTGGATAAAATTGCGCTTGCACAAAGCCATGACCGATCCTCAATAATAAATAACAATAAACAATAAATGAAGTAAAGCATGATCATAAATATGTAATAAACAAGCATGCATAAGTTCAAAGCACTAGTCTACCGCATGTCTAGGTACTTTAAAACCCGTCAAGCATGATGCCAAACAAATCTATCCACCGCATGATACAACTTGTTTGAAAACCACACCACTAACCACAAATAGATCTATCCACCGCATGATACAACCTAAATATGGAGAGCTAAAAGCATACGTTATTTAAAGCATAACTTATAAGCACACTTCACTCGTGAAAGCATAACCGATTACGGCTGAACAACCGAATCGGGGTCCATGAAGAAGGAACAAACGTCGCCAAAGATGATAAATCTATCAGATTGAATTAAAGATCTAATCCACCGGATGACTAGCTTTAAAACAACTCTAAAACCTGCATCTACCGCGTGATACCCGGTTCTTTCAAGATTTACGCAAAATCAACGAGATTGAACCTGCAACGCGTAACAACCTAGATCGGTTCGGTTTCGGCTATTTGATAAACACGTGATCCACGTGCCTTTTGAAGCAAGATATGAACGTGCAATGTAAAGACCACGAAACAAGATAAAGCCGATCCAAATCAATCTAAATTGGGCAAAAGAGTGTTACATGAATTTAAACATAAAGTAAAAACTCAAAACAACACAGGGTAACTTAATGAATCTATTGGATCTTGCCAAAATCCAATAGAGCCGATAACTAGCTCCAAGCTAGACCTTAGCCCACCGCATGGCTCATGATCTAACGAGAAACCCTCTTGAACCAAGCTTAAATCTACCGCATGATACTAAGCATGGTAACAAGACTACTTGCATCACGATCTAAATCCACCGCATGATACTAGACATGATACAAGGTTGCCGGTACTTACGGAGGTCGACGGATCGATGAACCCTCTCGCAAAACTCGACGACACGACAAGGACTCAAGGGTTTGGCGTAAAGCCGGTTTGTTATGAGAACGTTTCGAATACAATTACATACATCCAGGGTCTGTATTTATACCGTGTCATGGCATGACTCCGAATGGACTACGAGCACAATATTTGATACCTAATCTATCTCTAAATGCGATCGCTTATCCATCCATTCATTCCTTCCGCTCGAGCCACGTCATCACGCAATCCCGCAAAATCAGCGCAAATAGTTTCCTTGCCGAACGGAAGCCAACTGCCGACCGCGAGCTCCTTTGCCGAATCAATCTGGAGAGACCTTCCTTCTTCCAGACAGATTTTTTCACCAAGTTAGGCCCACAAATCAGACTCCTTCCTGTACCAAATTTCGGTGTTAACATATGCCCCTTCAATTACGGGATAAAAGTGATTTTATTCCGAAATTGACTCCAGCTGCCAACATCTTCAAATTGAGCCTGTTCAACACCTATTCTCTCTCCTTGCAATCCATCGGAGCCTCTGTCCAGATCCAAACCCTAGGTCATCTTATCCCCAAGCTCAAATCCCCAATGGCAGGTCAAAATCAAGCCGCTCAGGTAAATTCCATCCCCGTAAGCTTCATTCGGCACTAACATTTCGATTTCTACCTGAGATTTCTTCTCCGCCTTCTCTCAACAGGAGCTGTCCACCGAGCTTTTAATCCGCACTGAGGCCAATTCGACGTCTTACTTCCTTGGTTCTGTGGGAATTTCCAATCCTCGCGAGTTTATCGCAGCCGAATCCCAAAGAATCCCCTTCAAAGCAGCTTTATCTAAGCCTTCCCTGTGGCAGGACGCCTTGAAGAACTGGCCTTTGCCTCCAATTGCGGGCTGGAGAAACTGGTACAAAAGGGTGCTTGCGGATAACAGTGCCACGACCCAAACTTGGGATAGCCTCCGCATTGCTCAATGCTTAGAGCTTTCTTTAGCTGAGACTCCGAAGAACGAAGACCTTTTGATAGCAGCTTGCCATTTTTGGTCAAATGGTGTCAATGCCTTCCTCTTTGGTCACGGCCCAATGTCCCCAACTCTGGCCGACATTTACATGATTACCGGCCTTGATGTTTCAGGATCTGTGTACCCCTGGGACTACAAAGGCTCCACAAGACAAACAGGGGTGAAACCAGAAAGTGGATATAAATTATATATCCAAAATCACATGAAGGACGGACCCCTGGGTGAAGTTGAGTACCGAGCATTCCTGAACATGTGGTTGTGTAGATTTATTTTCTGTGGTAAAGCCAATGAACCTACTCTGAATCACATTGTAATGGCTACTCATTTGGCTGGTGGTAAACGCATTCCTCTTGGAAAATACCTCCTGGGTAGTGTGTACCATATGCTTCATCAGACTGTCACCCAAATGCATACCGGCCAGAAGATATTATGTGTCAACGGTCCTTGGTGGTTTGTACAGATGTGGCTGCAACTGCATATGCACTAGATTGTCGGCATTGACCTCAACAACCGGCTTTTCCCTTCATCCAGCTATCATGAAGGGGAAACTCAGATCACCAGAGGATGCCAAACCTATGGAGAGGCTGCTTCAACTGTTTCCATCAATCAGAATGTCAGCCAGCTTTTCGAGCTCTTTTTCAAAGGCTTCCCTAACCCTCTTTGGCTTCCTTATCTTGATAATGACAATTTAACTCTCCCCTGTGAATTCTCCTTCGAGACTGGATGCCAAGATAGAAGGTTTATAGAGATCTTTAACATCTTGATCCATCCATGTCCTTTGCCAGCTGAATTTTGTGGAGGGATGTTAAATCACAGCACTTATCAATACTATCAGCCAAATATGGTGGCTCGACAGCTTGGATGTGGCCAGATGCCTCCAAGACTATTTCTTCATGAATTCCTCAAACCCAGAGAAGAAATCAAGGAAAATGCGCAATCCAGAAGGGTTTTTCAGTATGAATGTAGTCCAACTATTTACACCTGGCCTTTCACACCCACAACAATAGCTCATCCCACCTTCAACTCTTGGTGGCAAGAATTTCATGACCATATTTTCAGTGTGCCAGTACACTCATTCTGTTTAGAGCTGATGTCTGATTTTCAGCCAACTTCAGAGGTAACATCATGGCCTTTCTCATCAGACCAAACATTTCTCTTACTAACCATGATCTTGACGATTCCCTGCAGAATACAGTGCCTGCCCCTCAAGCCAGGACAATCATTTACAATGCAGTGTACCCAATTTCTGCTCTGGGATTTAAATCCCCAACTTTGGCTCAACTGATGGCCAGGTATGCCACAATGGATCCAATTCTCTTCAGTGCCACTGCTGACAAGAGAAAAAGCCTGTCTCTGATTGCACCTCCAGCTGCCAAGAGGAAAAGAACAACCAAGAAAGTTCCTTTTGAGGTAAGATTTCCTCTTTCTTGATCACAAGATTACTCTTACTCTGACAAATTTCATCTTGTGCAATTTCAGACTAGAATCCAGCAACCTTCAGCTTCAGAACCTGCCAATGCTTCATCTACTGATATGATCTTTTATCACCTTTTCCTTAAAGATCAACACTGGCATTTACCCTTAATCTGGTATTCGCAGAAGAAACACTGGTGAATCATCCTGTGGATACCTCTGATCCTCAACGTGTAAGTCCAACAAGAGCTGAGCCATCTGCTCAAGTGGAGATCTCATCCTCATCAGGGACCCAGTCATCCCCTGCTCGAACAGGGATACCAGCTTCACTAGAGATGAACCCCTCAATCCAACTAGAGGCTTCAAGCCCTTTAAGGGTCCAATCCCCTATTGACCAGGCAGAAACCCCAACAATAACAGAGGCAAATCCACCTCCTCTTCAGCCAGAAGCTTCAGATATGCCAGAAGCTGCACCAGTACCTTCTCAAACAGAAGCCTCAGCTTTGCCAAGGGTTCCTCAGACCCCCTTTTCACCAGTGGCACAAGAAATCCCTCCTGAAACTGAACAAAACCTTGCCTCAGCTCAGGAAGTCAGGCATGAGGTAAGCACATGCACTTAACTCTGTCATCTTCTTTCCTTTCAATGAACCACTCCTGATTCGGCAATGTCACCCTTTCAGGATCAAACTCCATCATCATCAAGCCCATTAGTGGAGAATAATCCAGCTGCCGAAACAAGAGAAAGAGGAACTCAAGTCCTATCAGAGGAAATCCAAACAAGTCTCAAAGAAATTTTTGCCTGGCTGCAGAAGGATGCTCGAGACCAAATCAGAGATGTCGATTATTTCGAAGGAATGTTGTGTCCCATCAGCCAAAAACTCTCTGAGGACATCAAGACTTCATTGGAACCCATCTCCGGTCTAGATATTCACTATGTGGCCATAAGGCAAGCCTTGAAAAGTATGTCTACCCGACCAGCTGTTGAGCAAAAGAAAGCCAAAGCTGAACAAGCTGTACGGGGAGCACAATCCCAAACCGAGAGCCACAAGGGAATGTTAGCCAATCTGCAAGTTGCTCGTGAATTGAAAATCACCTGAAAGGCTGCATTGGAGGCAGAGCTGAAAGATTTGTGTGCCGAAATAGAAGCTGATGACAAGAAAATAGCCGAACTTCCCGGTCTGATAGAGAAGACCCAAGAGGAAGCATCATCGGCTATAACTGAAGTGAATCATTGCGAAGCAGAACTCACCGTCCTGTCCGATGCCCAGAAAGATTACCAGGAACGGATGGAGAATATCCGCCATACAATATCAAATGCCTCCAATGTAATGGCAAAATATTTAAACATTTAGCTGTACTGAGCGATGTGTGACCGAATTGACCGTTCTCGCAACGTTTGCCTTTCATAAGTTCGCTTTCCTTTTCCTCGCATGACTCTGACTGCAACTCTGAACGATCCATTCGGTAATCAGTAGTCAAATAGTTCCATACCCGAACGGCACCTCAACTGCAACTTAGCCGAGCCAGTCAACCGAATACGACTCAGCTTTGAATCCCAAACGACCCGACGACGAGTTGGTCAAGGAAACCTCTCCACCTTCCAATTTTTTCGGGATACGCGCCACGATCTGAGGCCACGATCTTTTTCACCAGGCCTATAAATAAAACCGCAGGTGCCCCCATCTCTTTACCAAGCCTTTAGCCTTAAAATCTTCGCCAACCTCAAGCTTTTCTTCCCAATCACCAGCGCATCCCCAAGAACCAATGGCGGGGAGCAACAACAGGCGCCGCGCCGCCGACGAGGTGGAAGGGAGCCACGCCAGTTCGCGTCGGAGGCAATGATCGCCATCTTCTCTTCATTACTTGTCTGAGACTTCCCTTTGTTTCTGACGATCCTGTTTGTTTCAGGCTTGTTCAATGGAACCCGTCTCCCGCGCCGGCCAATCAACCTCTGCCAGACGACTCCTCGGAGTCGGACCACTACTCCCCCGTGCCCTACGGGGAACTTGACGCTCTCTGCTTCAAGGCGGAACTTGAGGTGGCCCAGCGTGAGCTGGAAGACGTCTCCAAGAAGGCTGGCATAGCCGAACTGGAGTGGGAGGACCAACGCAAGCAGCTGCTGGCAACCATCGACGGTACGGCTCTGGAACTGCTCCCGAGTCCAATCTGGCTTTTGATACTAATCACCATCACCTTGTACTTTGCAGCCCGCGATGCCGAGCTCAACCAGCTGAAAATCCTGGTGGAGCAATTGGCTGACAAGGTGAACGCCCGTGGAGACACGTCGGCGGAGCGCCTTGCCACGGTGGAAAACCGCGTGGACGAGGTGGCCACCCACGGCATCCGCCTGGGCACCACTTTGGGCTTAGCCGCCATGGCGACGCACACCGGCGTCGACTACTCCACCCGGCCGTGCGGCTTCTAGGGCGGCGCGCCGGAAGACATCGACGAGATCGAGGTCATCTTGGAGCGCCTCGACGGCCACGGCGACGCTATTGCCGAACTCACTCATCCCCAGTCTGTGCTAAACAGGCTCTTTGATTAGATTGTACTAGGGATGTTTGATTATCGGCAATAAATAAAGAACTTTCGATCCCATGCTTGTATTGTGATGATTCCTCTGTGTTTGCAACTGCGAGCCTTATTTTCCTTGAACGTATTCGGGAACTTGCTTGAGCCGAACACGCGAAAACAGATGCCCCTTGGCGCAAAACCCGCAGAAAATCTTCGATTCGGTAATCCATAAGCACTGTTCAATGAAAACCCTTCGCATTCGGGAGGAAAACCCTGCCGCTTGGTATTCCAATAACGCACGCCAGCCAGTCATCACTCCCAATGCACTCTCTCAGTCAATAAAATAGCCTGCTGAGATGCCCTGCAAATCCACTCGCACACTCATCCATCACTTCTCATCTTCTCCCCTGCTCCAGAAGAGAAAACCCCAAGGCCATGGACAAAGGCAAGCAACCCAAGGAGGACAGCGCCCCAAAGAAACGCACCATTCGAGAGTGAGTTTTCCTTTAACTTGCTCCTCGCTTTCTTGTGTGATCTCGTGCTTTACCTCCTCTTCGTTTTCTTTTAGCCTTGATCTGCTTCCTGAGAAATCATTGGGACCGAAGAAACGCCTGAATACATCTCCTCTGACTCCTCCCTCGAAGCAGAGGATGCCATGCCAGAGCAGAAGATCAACCACCAGTTACGCCGCCACGTCCGGCATCTGGAGCATGACCTCCGGGATGTCATCGCTCGCTGCCAAGCCGAACGCGAGCGTCGCATGGCTTTGGAGGCACTTGTAGGAGGTAAACATCTCCACCTTCATCCTGGTTCCATGCTTGCTCTCGGATCTCTGTCTCTAACAACTATTCCTCTGTTCCAGATGTCTCTAGCAGGTACAGTAACCTGAAAGCGGCTTCGGACAGCTTGGTGGAGGCAGCAAACCATGGTCATCCCCACAGCTTCCAAGTTGCCGTCACGGTGGTCCTGGAACAGCTGAAGAGGGAGCAGCTGAAGAAGCAAAGAAAAAAGGATTGAAGCATACTTTCGCTTCTTACGCCAGGCCTTCTGCTTTGCACCCTTCGTAGTCCTGATCAACTGAGTTGTTAGATATAAACCTGCAAGAAGCATTTTCAACGTAGTTTTATGCTAAGGGCAATACATCTAAGTATTGGCCATTCCCCCTGTTTAGGAATTTTTGTTCTAAAGGCGGCTTCGTTCTTGAACGCCGGCTATTTCTGTATCAAATGCATGTAATCCCAATGCTTGTGATCAACGATCGATTTCAATACTAGGATAATATTTCTTCAAATATCTTCCATTTATTGCAGCAGAAAATTCCTCTCCTAGTAAAGTTTTCAGCATGTAGGCATTACCGGGCACGCATCTGACCACCCGAAAGGGTCCTTCCCAGTTAGGGGACCATTTGCCGAATTCACTGTATTTGGTTCCAATCGGCAGTAGAGCTTTCCAAACCAAATCCCCTTCTGCAAATTGCCTGACTTTTACTTTCTTGTTGTAATATTTGGCAACTCGCAGCTTGTTCTTTTCGATATTTTCCAGGGCCCTAAGACGGATCATGTGCAAGTCCTCTAATTCATCCATCATTAAGCAACTGTAATCTTTGGAGCTTAAATCCTTTTGCAAAACCACTCTCCTAGAATCTGATTGTATTTCCCAAGGTAAAACTGCATGGTGCCCGTAAACCAATTCATAAGGAGATGTCTTTGTAGCTCCATGAGGGGCCATTCGGTAAGCCCATAAAGCTTCATTGAGTACCGAATGCCACCTTCTTGGCTTCTGGTCGATCTTCTTTTGTATAAGCTTGATCATGATCTTATTAGAAGCCTCTGCCTGACCATTAGCCTGGGCATAATAGGGAGAAGAATTGAACAATTTGATCCCCATGCTTTCGGAAAACTCCCTAAAGTCCAAGGACACAAACTGAGCTCCCTGATCAGTTGTGATTGTTTGAGGAATTCCAAACCGATAGATAATGTGTTCCTTGACAAATTCAACCATGTTCTCTGATGTTACCTTCTTCAGTGGAATTGCCTCAACCCATTTGGTAAAGTAATATGTCGCCAAAAGCACAAACTTATGCCCCTTGCTAGATGGTGGGTTAATCTGGCCAATCAAGTCTATACCCCAGCCCCTGAATGGCCATGGCTTGATAATGGGATTTAGTGCTAATGCAGGAACCCTTTGAATATTTCCAAACCTCTGGCAGTCTTGACATCCCTTGTAATACTCAAAGCAATCCTCCAACATCGTCGGCCAAAAGCACCCAGCTTGCCTGATAACCCATTTCATACGGTAGGCCGATTGGTGTGCTCCACATATCCCATCATGCACCTCACTCATCATCTTTTTTGCTTCTTCTGGACCCAGGCATCGCAGCAATACCCCATCTAATGATTTGTAGAACAGACTTCCATCCAGAAGAACAAACTTTATGGCTTTGTACCTGAGTTTCCTAGAGACCTTTCGGGATGGATCTTCCAAATAATCAACGATCTCCTTTCTCCAATCATCCTCTGCAAGATCCATTCCCAGCACACATACCTCCATGGCAAACGCTTCTTGAGTTTCTCTATAGCCTGAAGCGCTTTGAGCCAGCTTGTTTGCCTCTTCATTGTGTTCTCTAGGAATATGCTGTAGAATTACTAACTGAAAGCTCTTTAAAATATCTCTGCATTCCTCGTAGTAACTCCTCAGGGCATCACTTTTACACTCATATTGGCCGTTCAATTGCTTGATAACCAACTCTGAATCTCCATAAACCTCAACTGAAACAGCCCCGGCCTCTCTTAAATATTGAAGCCCCCGAAGCAATGCCTCATACTCAGCCTGATTGTTTGTAACAGTGGGCTGGATAGGGATGGCAAACTCAAACATCTCAGCTGGGTGAAATTAATAGAATCCCTACTCCCCACCTTTACCACATGATGATCCATCAAAGAACAAAGCCCAAGGAGTAATTTCAAGCAAATCAATCGATGGATCACGATGTTCAGTTATAAAATCGGCAATGATCTGACCTTTTATAGCTTTTGCCGATTCGAACTTCAACTCAAACTCAGATAAAGCCAAGATCCATTTGCCAATCCTGCCATTCAAAATTGACATAGATAACATATGTTTTATTACATCAAACTTGGAGTATACAACGCATTCGGCATTCAACAAGTAGTGCCGAAATTTTGTACATGAGTAGTACACACATAGGCACAGCTTCTCTGCAGCCGAATACCTGGTCTCAGGATCAAGTAATTTTCGGCTAAGGTACGCTACTACCCGCTCCTTTCCTTCAAATTCTTGGATAAGGGCCGATCCAATGGTTTGGGTATCGGCCGCCACGTACAACTTGAAAGGCTTATTAAACTGTGGAGGGACCAGTACCGGTGGTTCCTTCATATATTGCTTGATATCATCAAAAGCCTTTTGTTGTTCGTCACCCCATATGAACTTCTGATCCTTCTTAAGCTTCAACAATGGAGAAAAGGACAAAACCTTTTGCGACAGATTTGAAATGAACCTTCTCACAAAATTGATCTTGCCGAGTAGTGATTGCAACTCCTTGAGATTGGTTGGAGGGACAACTTCATCAATAGCTTTCATGCTTTTCTTACCAACTTCGATACCCCCTTCGTGTACCAGGAACCCCAAGAATTCACCAGCTGATACCCCAAAAGCACATTTGTTTGGATTCATCTTCAAGCCATGCTTCCGGGTGCATTCCAACGTTCTCTTCACATCCCCCAAGTGTGTGTCATGATTCAAGGACTTGATCACGACATCATCAATGTAAATTTCGACAATTTTGCCGATCAACTCGTGAAAGATGTAATTCATGGCTCGCTGATAGGTTGCACCGGCATTTTTCAACCCAAATGCCATGACTATCCATTCAAACAGGCCTATATGACCAGGACATCTGAAGGCTGTCTTCGATATATCCTCTATTGCCATGAAAATCTGGTTGTACCCTGCATTACCATCCATGAAACTGATAACTTTATGTCCAGCAGCGGCATCAACCAGCAAATCGGCAATAGGCATTGGGTACCTATCCATAGGAGTAGCTCTGTTCAAGTCCCTGAAATCTATGCAAATCCGCATCTTTCCATTCTTCTTGTAGACATGGACAATGTTAGAAATCCACTCCGCGTATCTGCATGGCCGAACGAAGTTTGCATCAAGTAGTCTTTCAACTTCTTTCTTCACATCGGCCAATACTTCGTCTTTGTAGATTTTCCGGGGAGGTTGCTTGTATGGTTTAAAACCAGATTTGATTGGCAACCGATGCTCGACAATAGAACGATCCAAACCAGGCATCTCCGAATAATCTCAAGCGAAGCAATCTTTATATTCCTTGAGCAGCTTGATCAATTCCCCTCTGAAATCTGATTCCAAGTTTGCGCTGATAAATGTCGGCCTCGGCTTGTCACCGTTTCCAATGTCAACTTCCTCCAATTTGTCGGCCGACATGAATCCTCGCCCTAACTTACCATCAGTTCCGTCAACGGGATTGTCCATTAAAAATTGCTATAAGAGCCGACTGCTTGAATCGGCTGTTGATCACTGCTGACAGGCTCAACAGGACCTTCTCCCCAGTCTCTCCCTAAGAAGTAATCAATGCCTTGGTATTACCAGAAAGCTGGTTCCACGTTCGTGACGCTCACTGAGTCATCTGCTTGGACCACCTCAATATCGTCATCTACCCATTGAATGAGCTGCTGATGCATGGTAGATGGGATGCAGCAATTGGCGTGAATCCGGACCCCGCCCAAGCAGATGGGGGTCGTAGGCTCCTTTGCCTTCGATGACAAAGAAGGTTGTGAGCAATGTCTTGGACCCAATCATCAGATCCACGTGGACGCACCCCTTGGTATCTGAAGGATTCCCAGCGAAATCATTTAGAATTATGCTCGTAGGCGTTAAGTCTCCAGGGCCCATGACAAGCTTCCTAAAAGTGGTGTATGGCATCACGTTGACTGCAGCCCCACCATAGACAAACATCTTGGTCAATGGCTTGCCATTGACGTATCCCTTCAAGTACAACGGCCTCATGTGTCGATTCTTGGTCGATTTGTCGAAGGTGGCTTGCTTGGCTAACACCAGTTGCGCCATCAGTCCCCCAAGGTGTTCATCATCATTGGCATCCAGGGACATTTCTTCCTGCACAACTTGATTAGCAGGAGCCATAAACTCATTCGGCAGAAAATATACCATACATGCCGGAGCCGAACGACTTGATCCCTCAGGTTTGTCCTTTGGACACCACACCTGTTTCTTCTGAATCCCCGCCTGCCTCAATTCACGGTTCCTCAAGCACTGAACCCTTCTTTTCTAGCTCTTCCTCAAGCCAGGCGGGCACCACTGTCCTTCTTGCCAGATATATTCATCTTCTTCTTGATCAGCCCACCTTTGATCTGCCTGCCTCTTTCTGGGGTGATCAATGACCTCAATTATTTTTTGACGCCGATCGTCACTAGGATGTATCCTTCCAATTCTTTCATGGACGGATCGGCGATTGGCAGTTTCCTGTCTATACTCAAAGTACCTGTCACTGCACTCAGGGCAGTTCCTCAACATAGGAAGCTTCAAGCCTTCATTCCAGCAGTGCCTGAAGAATGCGCACCCCCAATGTGCGCGCTCCTGCTCTCGCGTGTACTGCTCCAAATCTCTCCTGCGCGCTTCTTCCTCGGCCCTGCGTTTCTCCTCCTCGTGTCTCTGCTTCTGGTAGCGTTCTTTCTCTAACTGACGCTGCCACTTGTTGAGGAGGATGCGCGTGGTGACCCTGGGTTTGGCCCTGGACGACTCCCCAACCTCGATATGGCTTTTGAGAACACGAGGGGCTCCTCCATGAACCTACTCCAACGTCACTTGCCGCGCTGGATCTACTGCTCCATCTTGCCTTGCCCTAGCTGAAGTCAAGACCTTAACCTTTCCCTTTTCCTCGGCAGTCACCATGTTGACAGAAAAGCTTATCATGTTCTGGGGAAAAGGGTGGCCGTCCAGTTTCATCTTGTTGTCAAACTTGAGATGACCCTCCTGGATAGCCTTCTGGATCCTCATCCTGAAGACCATGCAGTCGTTGATGGAGTGAGAATTCCTGTCATAAAAGCCGCAGTAACGTTTCTCTTTTACTCCATCGGGCCGAAGCATAGAATGCCCCTCAGGCAACTTGATTCGGCCTTCCTTCACCAGGAAGTCAAACAGCTTATCAGCCTTGGTGACGTGGAAGTCGTATGTGCCCTTGGTCTGCTTGATCCAGCGTTGATTCGTGGTCAACGGCTCCTTGCCCCACATGATCTCAGCAGCAGCCACTTCCTGATCATCGTCAGAATCTTCCATTTGATCAGCCTTCTCCAGGAACTGGTTATAGATGTTCGCTATGTCATGTTGCTTGTTGAACCTGGTGTCCTTCTTAAACCCATAGGCCTGGTTGCTCATCAACGACAGCTTTTGAGACAATTGGCCCAGATTATCGAACTCCATACCGAACAACTTTTCTCGTACGGCCGGCAGCATCCCTGCAACAGCCATGTCGGCCAACTGATCATCTGGCAGATTTAACGAGAAACACATGCCTTTGACCTCCCTGAACCTCCTGAGGAACTCCAAGGGCGTCTCATTGTGCCTCTGCTTCAAAGTGGTTAGATCGATGAGCTTCTTTTCTGTGCTACCACTGAAGTAGTGAGCGTGGAACTTTCGCTCCAGCTCCCTCCATGTGCCAACTGATTGGGGAGGCAAAGATGTAAACCACTGGAACACTGGGCCCGTCAGTGACATGGGAAAATACCTGACCCTAAACGCCTCCTCAGATGAGGCCTCTCCAAGCTGCATCAAATAGCGAGCAATGTGCTCAACCGTGCTCGTGTCATCCTGCCCAGAAAACTTTGTAAATTCCGTCGAAGGTTTTACCCTTGGCGGCAGGATCACTTTGTAGTACCATTCTGGGAAAGGAGGTGTGTAGGCTGGTCCTTGCATTTTAGGCTTGAGGCTGAATTGATTCTGCATCATATCAGCCATCTTCTGAACCAAGATGTCGTCCTCTTGCACGCCTGCAGCTGCACCGTACCCCGGATTCGGGAAAGCATCAATAGCACCATAGTCCATCACTTCATGGTAGCCTCCACCGTACAAGTTCTTCTGTAATCTGTTGCTAGCTGGGGCAATCTTGTAAGTGGAAGTAAGTGGAACTCCAGACGAGCCAAACGCGCTGATATGGGTTCGGCTGTTGAATCGGTTGACCTGTACTGCCTTGCGGAGGTGGCTGGATCGGCTGTCCCCCTGCAGCCCGCAGAGGAGGTTGAATTGGCTGACTTCCAGCGCCTTGTGGAGGTAGCTGGATGGGCTGGCTCCCAACGCTCTGCGGGGGAGGCTGAATTGGCTGGCTTCACAATGGTGGCTGCGTTCCTGGTTGGGCAGAGCTGGACTCTCCAACCTCCATGGAATATCCCTGAGGGGATGCTTGACTGAATACTTGCTCCATGCCCGGGCCAAAGATACTCACCATCATCTGTTTGAATACGCCCAGTAAAGCCCTGTGATGCTTACTCAGCACGTCTTCCGCAGCATTCCGAAACGCTTGCATTGCCTCTTCTTTCTCTTGCAGAGTTGTGGCGCCGGTCTCTCTTGACAATAGAACCCTGGACATTTCGTTTTTGAGATACGGAACGCCACTTCTGTTCTTTTTGAATGACATTAAACACTTCTGCTGAAACTGATCCGTAGCATCTTTTAGCTGTTGTAGCTGCTCTGGAGAGAGATCCTCAATGGCGACGTCCAGAATGTCACTGATGTCGGGCATCTTGATTTCGGCTGTTGGTCCCACTGGGCGTGCCAAAAAGTGTGTTGACGCAAAATCTGCACCTTACGCCAAAGCACACAGCAAGCCGAACAAGCTAGCTTCACACGCGAAAAGATTCTAAGACGTGCCAGTCAATTTTCCCTGAAAATTGACAAAAGACAAAGTAGTTAAATTCCAAAGCTTGGAACTTGTCGGGTGGTACCAGATAGTTCCATATTTACGGCTAGAGAAGCCATGTGAGATGACATATAGCTATAGGGAGTTATCTGCCAGCAAACTAGAAACCATTCGGGAGCTTCAAAGTGCAAAAAAGAACATAGCCGAACGGATGACGTAAGCATGACGAAAATCGGTCTTTATTTGGATAAAATTGCGCTTGCACAAAGCCATGACCGATCCTCAATAATAAATAACAATAAACAATAAATGAAGTAAAGCATGATCATAAATATGTAATAAACAAGCATGCATAACTTCAAAGCACTAGTCTACCGCATGTCTAGGTACTTTAAAACCCGTCAAGCATGATGCCAAACAAATCTATCCACCGCATGATACAACTTGTTTGAAAACCACACCACTAACCACAAATAGATCTATCCACCGCATGATACAACCTAAATATGGAGAGCTAAAAGCATACGTTATTTAAAGCATAACTTAAAAGCACACTTCACTCGTGAAAGCATAACCGATTACGGCTAAACAGCCGAATCGGGGTCCATGAAGAAGGAACAAACGTCGCCAAAGATGATAAATCTATCAGATTAAATTAAAGATCTAATCCACCGGATGACTAGCTTTAAAACAACCCTAAAACCTGCATCTACCGCGTGATACCCGGTTCTTTCAAGATTTACGCAAAATCAACAAGATTGAACCCGCAACACGTAACAACCTAGATCGGTTCGGTTTCGGCTATTTGATAAATACGTGATCCACGTGCCTTTTGAAGCAAGATATGAACGTGCAATGTAAATACCACGAAACAAGATAAAGCCGATCCAAATCAATCTAAATTGGGCAAAAGAGTGTTACATGAATTTAAACATAAAGTAAAAACTCAAAACAACACAGGGTAACTTAATGAATCTATTGGATCTTGCCAAAATCCAATAGAGCCGATAACTAGCTCCAAGCTAGACCTTAGCCCACCGCATGGCTCATGATCTAACGAGAAACCCTCTTGAACCAAGCTTAAATCTACCACATGATATTAAGCATGGTAACAAGACTACTTGCATCACGATCTAAATCCACCGCATGATACTAGACATGATACAAGGTTGCCGGTACTTATGGAGGTCGACGGATCGATGAACCCTCTCGCGAAACTCGACGACACAACAAGGACTCCAGGGTTTGGCGTAAAGCCGGTTTGTTATGAGAATGTTTCGAATACAGTTACATACATCCAGGGTCTGTATTTATACCCTGTCATGGCATGACTCCGTATGGACTATGAGCACAATATTTGATACCTAATTTATCTCTAAATGCGATCGCTTATCCATCCATTCATTCCTTCCGCTCGAGCCACGTCATCACGCAATCCCGCAAAATCAGCGCAAACAGTTTCCTTGCCGAACGGAAACCAACTGCCGACCGCGAGCTCCTTTGCCGAATCTTTCTGGAGAGAACTTCCTTCTTCCAGACGGATTTTTTCACCAAGTTAGGCCCACAAATCAGACTCCTTCCTGTACCAAATTTCGGTGTTAACACCTGGTACTCTGAGTTTCTCTTTCTGTAACGCTGGTTGTTGCTTAGCAAATCAACTCGTGTGTTAAAGGGTTAGTAACTTTTTTTTTGGCAAAAATTTTGTTGTATTTCTTGTTAACATATTCAGCCTGTTCGTTTGGCTGATGGCCGGTGCTGATTTGTTCGGAGAGAAAAGTGTCGTTGGCTGGTTGCTGGTGGTTGGTTTGTTGCGAGAGAAAAGTGATAAGTCAAACGAACAGGTGATTATCTGCTCTACGGACTACGGGCGGGCTTTCTGCTGTAAAGTGTGTATGCTGTTGTTCCCCCATCCAGCAGCAGGTTAAGAGCCCAATAACATGTGCGACTTCAATGGAGGAAAATCGTGGCCCAACATTGATGTCTTCCTTTCTGTATATATCCTAGTTAATTGCTCGTCAATTTTTGCTCCAGAACACTCTCATCAGTCCGCACTCCGCAACACCGATGATCTGACGTGTCAAAAGGAAAAACTAAACACGGATCGTCTGAAGTTTTGGTACATGCAGAAGGGCAACAAGGGGTCATGATTAGACAACATGTTACATTAAACAAATGTTAATCACGAATTAATTAGTCGCATCTCGCGAAAAAGTTTAGTACTTATGCAATTAGTTATGCAATTTAATCATATTTAGTTCTTCTAAATAGTTGTCTTATTTATGTGATGAAGAGACTTGTTATAAGTCTCTGCTAGCCAAACAAACATCCACAAGTGCCAACGACTGCAAAACATGATAGGAAGAATGAACCGCCAAGAACCCCTCGTGTTTCCCAAGTTTAGGAACCAACGGCTGCTCCCCAGGAAGCTTCCTGCAGGCTTTTGCCGCTAGCTGTTACCGGCAAGAAACGGCATTTCCCCATGCATTTCCCCCGTCCTGATCCTGAGCAATCCAGCCGCGTACGCGTACCACCATCACGACGATCTCCCGGGATATCCCGGTGCCGGATGGTGCCCAGCAGGCCGCAGCGATCCAGCACCAAAATCCCTGCGTGCAGTGCACCACACATGCGAAAACAACCTCTAGTGCTGCTGTGCTGGTACCAGTCGGAGTGCCCTACCACAGGTCTGAAGCTACTGCGAATCCTTGAAGAAGAACTGCTCGATCCCCGGTCACCGGACTCACCACGCGCCGCGGTCTCCCCGTGCAGCGCAGGTCAGCTGTCCCCGTCCCTGCCGTGCCGGGGAACAAGCCCGCCAGCGACGGGAGGCTCGCCGGCCGGGCGCCCACGTCACCACGTGTCGCCGCGCCGCGCGGCGCACCGACATGCGGAGGCAGTCAAAGGGCGCGTCGGCCCGGATCGATCTACTCCGCAGCGCAGCACATCACCGTCACGTAGTAAGTAGCATGTGTGGCAACGTGCACTGTGCAGGTTTTGGCGTTTTCCCCCGTAGAGAGGTGCGTGCGTTCGCTGTTCGCTCGGCTTGGGACCACACGGCCTGGCAAGCTCCATCATTTGATAGATCGGGGGGGTTACATTGTGCTGGTTTATACTAATTTAAGGTAAACTCCCTTCTTACGAACGGCGAAAAGCTTACGTCTGCTGAATTTTTATTAAAAGAAAAAATGATTCAGTTTATAAAAAAAAATCCATTAGCCTAATTATGTAATCAACATACTCATTAGTATGTAATTAGGGAAAAGGCACCTACACACTGTACGGGTGTGTCTCTCCCGTACATGTGCCTATTCCACCCCAAAAGGGTGCCTGTGTGCCCCTTCCTTGTACTTAAATAGTGGGGTCCACCCCTCACTCCATCAATCAATTCATTCACTTTACAA
Organism: Cenchrus americanus; assembly: GCA_947561735.1. NCBI lineage: Eukaryota > Viridiplantae > Streptophyta > Magnoliopsida > Poales > Poaceae > Cenchrus > Cenchrus americanus. The sequence goes on along the minus strand of OX387239.1, from coordinate 180,673,457 downwards.
CACGTTATCACGCACGTATGCTCTCCTGAGCAACTCACGCACGCACACCAGAGGCCAGAAGCCTCACCGACGTTCTCGCCGGAATCCATCCCAAGGTTAGCAAAAATGGATCCCGAATCCCCATTTAGACTAGTAGAAACTGCATTTGCTACCTATCTAGTCATCCCCATCAAAACAAATCAAGGCCGCTGCTTCTTCTGTACCCGTGGTGCACGCCATGGCCGTCGCCGTGGTCGACGTGGAGGTCGAAGCCGCCGCTTCCGTGGCCGCCGTGGACATCGTTCCCCTCCACCGCGCCGTGCTTCGCCGGCTGCTAGCAGCAACCGCTCCTCCACGCCGCCGTACACCGCTGGACTTGCCTCCTGCAACCCATCACCGGCGGCACTGAAAGGATCTTGATGTCGCCTAGAGGGGGGTGAATAGGCGAGTCCTGAAAATCACCACTTAAAACAAATTTATCAGTGAAACCCGGATACTCCGGACTTTTCTCCGGAGTCTCTGGAAAGTCCGGAATCTCTGGAAAAATCTCCGGAGTCTCTGGATTGGCGCCTTCGCAACGGAATGAACACACTGCCCAAAACCGGTGCCACCGGTTTTGCAAATCCGGTGCCACCGGGTTTGCCTGGCAGTGACTCCCCTCTTCTTCTCCTTCTTGTTTGCTTGTTTGGCTTGAACTTAAACTTGTTGAATAGCTTAAGGATCAGTTTTGGATGAATATGGAGTGCCTGCACTTCACAAACACTAACAACCAAGTAGCTCCACCAATATGACAAAGACAAGCAAGGATAGATATAACAAGGTAAATGCGAGGTAACCAACAGGAGACACAAGGATTTGTTTTACCGAAGTTCGGATTCACCACCGTGTGAATCCTAGTCTCCGTTCGGTGCTTCTCCTACCGAAGCCGGGTTGCATTCAACCCTTTTCCCGATCCACTAGATAGCTTCTTCCCTTTCAGAGGCGAAACAAGACCTTCACAAACTGTCCCACAGCTCACCACACCTTGGGAGCTTGAGGGCGACGCCTAGCCGTCTAGGAGGCAATCCTCCAAGAGTAACAAATGCTTCACACAAGCTTGACGACGTCCAACAGTGCTCAAGGGATACAAGTGCTCTTGAAATGCTCACAAAGGTTTCTCTCTACCACCCAACTCACTAGATCTAGCAAAGATCAAACAACCTCACAAAGAGGGGTTGGGGAGAGCTAGAATGGCTTTGGCTTAGCAAGGAATAGCAAGGAAGCACTCTAGCAACCTCGGGAACAACAAGCCTTGCAACAGTAGAGGTTGAAGGGTATAAATACCCGACTCCCCAAAAACTAGCCGTTGGAGTTAAAACCCGGAGTCTCCGGGAAAAACCCCGGATACTCCGGACTTCCCAAAACTAGACGTTGCAAACTCCAGTGAAAACCGGTGCCACCGAGTTCCCAAACCCGGTGCCACCGAGTTTTCAAAAAACTAGCCGTTGGGCCGGCTGACACAAAACCGGTGCCACCGGTTTCCCAAAACCGGTGCCACCGGGTTTGACACAGGGTCAAACCCGAAGACGTGTACGTGTGGTTTTTGTGTCTCTCTCAACTCACATGGGTTACTTGAGCACTGAGACATTGTCAAAACTCCTTGTGATGCATCCCTCTTGATAGTACGGTGCACCTATACTCAAGATCAAATATAAATGCAATAAAAGAACTCTTGAGCTTCTTCTTCAAGAATAGCCATACTTGATCAATATATCCTCGTGAGAGATCCATCCATCAATGTCTCATTGATTTGAGCACTTCTACCTTGAGCTAGTGACTTTGATCTTTGTATAAGAATGAAACCCAAATCTCGATTAAGTCACCCTTCACATGACTCAATGAATGTGTAATGCTTCTTCATTGCTTCACTCGGTTAGGCTCGACTTGATACCTCGAAACTTTCCAAGCTATAGCCACTTCACCCTAGCCGAGCACATGGTCCAAGTCACTACTCGGCCAACCTTAGTTTAGTACCTCGTTGCTAATCCCTTGCTTGATTTCTTCATCCATTCGTTGCCAATTTGAGTTAAGCTTTGATTCAACATCAAGAGTGGAATTCTATTGAGATCATGCTTTCTTTTAACTTAAATATCCCCTTTCATTATAGCAAGCTTCTTCCTTCAATAAGAGATCATCTAATGTTCCAAAATCAATATGCCTCTTTCTTAACCTTCATTAGCTTGTCATATACCATCTATATGCTTCATGGGATCATATATATCAAATATCATGACATTCACCATTGAGTCAAGCCATTTCACAATATGAGGCTAAAACCATGCCTCAACTTATCTTGTATACACATAGCTTGTTTTCATCATGTAGATAACCAATGTCATATATTATGCCTTGTCGTTTATATGTTACAACCTGCTCACATGCTTAACAAGGACATTAGATCTTTAATCTAGTTGTCAATCAATACACCAAAACCCACTAAGGGCCTAGATGTCTTTCAGGCATATCGTCTTCCGACGCCAACACCTCCAGAGGAGCAACCTCGCCGCCGCCTCGTCGTCCGCATTCGCCGCCCTGCAACACAAGAGGAAGGTGTTGGGGTCTTCCCCGACCTAAACATACCTGCGCAGACGACGACGATGGCGACCGGCAACGCCGGATTTGGTCCTCACGCCGGACCGGCGGCCATCTCCTCCTTCACGGCCGCCACCTCAACTCCCCGGCCCTCGCCGGCCTACGACGGCGACACACCCGAGCTTCACCGGCCGGGACCATGGCGGTTCGCCGTGGTTCCCCGCCGTTCTTCTCCGATGACGGCGGCCCGCCATCATCTTCTTCGACGCCGGCGACCGAGGAGGTGGCCGCACCGCACCAAGCCCCGTCGGCCGCCGCGTGGGGGCCGTTGACCGCCGCCCGGCATCCGCACGGCACATGGAGCCCGACCGTGCCGGGGCTCCCCGCCTTCAACCTCGACGGCCGGCCGGGGCCGGCCGCGACCGGCGCACGCCGGCGGAAGGGGGCGGCGGAACCACACCGAGCAAGGGGGGAGGGAGAGAAGACGGGGGCGCACACCAAGATCCGCCGGCGGGGACCACCGCCGGCCGGCCGGCCCGCCGCCGCCGGCGCCGGCGACGCCGACATCGCCACCGGGGGCCCCGCAAGGCATGTAAGGGGCGGCTGTGGGTTAGGGGAAACCCTAACCGCACCCCCCTCCTCCCTTTTATTCGTTGTTGTCCGGGCCGGGCTGGGCCAACCTGGCCACGCGGGCCGTTAACAGGCCGGCCGGCCCACCAGCGGTAGACAACGGCCCACAGGCCGCACTGTCTTCCTCCGCTTCCGAAGTCCGTCGGACCCCCCCTGAACTTTCGAAAAGTCCAGAAAAACCCCCTAAACTTAACTTTAGCCCTCAGGCTTTTATCCTTTCTATATTCAGACTTATTAGTGCTGTATATTTATGTTTTAGACCTCGAATTGTTCTGTAATTTTATGTTGTGACGAACAATATTATTTGTACCATCCGGTATATGTACCTATGTAATTTAAATGTTATAATTACCGCAGTAATTATTCATGTTTATGATCCGCAGATCATTTCTAGGTATTAGAACAATTCTTATGCAATAATTTTTGCATGGTTTAAAAATCAATTCTCTACATCATGTAGAATATCAAGCAAAATTAAAATTAAGGTTTATACATATAATTTGGAATAACACAAGGTGATGTGACCTAGGCGCTGGCTGCGATAAGTTCTTCCTAAGAGCTTATTTGTTCTGAGATCCGCGCTTTTAGGCAGCTTTTGCTCATCATTGTGAGGTCTACATCTTTATGATGATTACCTTCAAAGTGTATATCCAAAATTTCATATAAATGACTATCAAGTCAAATTTATTCCTTCAGGAATTTAAAAAAGCAAGCATATACCTTAATTTTGTAAGAATCATCTTACACATATATTTTGCCTCCTTTTACAACACAAATTTACATCAGTAAATTAATACTATACATGGTTCTTTCATGTAGGGAAATGGCTAAATTAATCAATAAATACTTCACTGAACTTGTTGCCGATGGTAGTAATTACCTAACCTGGGCTATGGATGTCAAGATTGTGCTAACAGCCAAAGGATTCATTAATACAATTAATGAACCTAATCCACAAAATCCTATCCCATAGGCACAAAAGCTTGCAACCTTGCATTTTCTACGACACCATCTCCAACAAGACCTCAAAGCAGAATACATGATGGAAGATGATCCTAAGAAACTTTAGGACTCTCTCAAAGAACGCTATAATCAACAACAAGGCGTAATTCTGCCCGAAGCAAGACGGGAGTGGTCACTACTCCGTCTCGTGGATTTCAAATCGGTTGCAGAATACAATTCTGCTGTCCACAAGATTTGTACCAAGCTTCGATTTTGCAATCAACCTTTGGATGATGCAGAAATGATAGAAAAGACTCTATCTACATTTCTCCTCGCTAACGAGATATTGCAACAAAGAATACCGTCGCCACAAGTATACTAAATATTCGACTTAATATATGATTTACTCCAAGCGTAAAAGCATGATGAGCTCTTAACAAAGAATCATCAAATGCGCCCTGTGGGTGCAGCACCTCTGCCGGAAGTACATTTCAATGCTCAGAATAATAATAATAAAAAGTTCAGTGGCAAGAAATTCAAAAGGAATTTCAAGGGGAAATGGAATAAACATAATTTTACGAAAGGCAAGGGTTCTAGCAACAACAAAGACACTTTCAAGAAAAACAATGCCCATGACAACTCTCAAGCTTGTCAGAGGTGTGGTTGTCACAATCACACAACTAGAAAGTGCCACACTGCTAAGCATTTGGTTGATCTCTACCAAAAGCACACTGGAAAGCAAGTTCATGGGGACAAGTTTGAAGCACACTTCACTACTCACACTCCGGATGCTGGTTGCTCCAAGGATGTTCCCGCGGAACACAACAAGGAAAAAGATCCAATGCAGTTGGACGAATTCTTCGGCACGGACGACATGATGATCGATAGCATCGACGATACCGACAACATGCTTGTGGATGGACCATCCAATGACGTGTTCGGAGACATGTCTTAGTTTTATGCTCCCTGACAAGAACTTCGTTCTATAGCCATATTTATGTAATAATTGTATTGTAATAATTGTTGTCACATAATATTGTAAGACATATGCTACTTATAATATTATTGAATAAAGTATGTATAGTATAATGTATGAGTTCAAAACTTATAATTTATTTTACTCATTCTAGATTATCCTACGGGAACAATCCAAATGGAGGAAGAACTTTGTTTGGTGGATAGTTGCACAACTAACACCATATTCAGAGAATTTAAATATTTCCAAACTCTCAAAAAGAGTAAAGGAAATGTCACAACCATCGCGGGACGCGATGCTATAATTGTTGGTTCAGGGCGAGCCACAATAGTTCTCCCTATGGGTACTCAAATAGTAATTGAGGATGCACTCTTGTATCCTGATTCAACTCGTACCTTATTGAGTTACAAAGACATCCGTCGCAATGGTTTCCATGTAGAAACAAATAGTGACAACAAAGATGAATATCTATTCATCACTAAACATGACGGATATAACAAGCGACTGCTTGAGAAAATTTCTTCACTATCATCAGGATTGTATTACACATACATCAAACACATACAACATGTTGCATACAAGGTAATTTTTCAAAATCTTGATGTCTTCAAGATTTGGCATGATCGCCTTGGTCATCCCGGCATAGGGATGATGAGAAAAATTACCGGCAATTCAATTGGTCACAAATTAAACACTTCATAATTTCCCAAGCCATCAGACTTTGTGTGCACCGCATGTGCCACGGGAAAATTAATTTTAAGACCCTCTTGTCTTAAAATAAAGGCTGAACCACTGCAATTTCTTGAACGCATTCAAGGAGATATTTGTGGTCCTATACATCCATCAACTGGACCATTTAGGTACTTCATGGTACTTATTGATGCATCTACTAGATGGTCCCATGTATGTTTATTATCTACAAGAAACCATACTTTTGCAAGGTTTATTGCTCAAATTATCAAATTAAGAGCACATCATCCTGAATATGCTATCAAAATCATCAGGATGGACAATGCCGCTGAATTTACTTCGCATGCCTTCAATGACTATTGTATGGCTCTAGGCATAAATGTGGAACATTCTGTTCCATATGTACATACACAAAATGGATTAGCCGAATCTCTTATCAAGAGAATAAAGTTAATTGCTAGACCATTACTACAGAATTGCAAACTACCAACATCTTGTTGGGGTCATGCGGTATTACACGCCGCTGATTTGATTCAAATTAGACCTACTGCATACAACACGGTTTCCCCGTTGCAGTTAGTACGTGGAAATCAACCAAGTATTTCCCATCTGTGAAAATTCGGTTGCGCTGTATACGTACCTATATCACCACCGCAGCGTACATCAATGGGCCCCCATAGAAAATTGGGAATATATGTAGGGTACAAATCACCGTAAATCATTAAGTACCTCGAACCCCTTACAGGGGATTTATTTACTGTCTGGTATGCTGATTGCATCTTCGATGAGGACAATTTCCCGGCATTAGGGGGAGACAAGTACCAAACAGAATGCCAGGAAATAAATTGGAATACCACAGGTATCCAGTCCTATGATCCACGTACTATAGAATCTGAACGTGAAGTTCAGAAAATTATCAATTTGCAAAACATTGCGAATAATCTGCAAGAAGCATTTACTAATTATAAGGGTGTCAAAAAATCACATAATCCTGCTGCAAATGTACCAGAAAGAGTAGAGATTCCTACTCAAGAACTCCCAAATCAAAATAAGAGGGGGAGAGGTACTGCAACGAAGGATAAGGCTATACAAAAGCCTCCGCAGAAAACTAGGAAGGTCATTTCTACAACAGTAAATGCAGATCAACATCAAGTTGACAGACACCAATTGGATATTATAAATCCAAATAATATGGATGTTCAACAGATACATCACATGCCTAGCACAAGTGCACAAAATAATATAAGTGCTAGGACATCGGAAGACCCAGGCTCTATCGTTGTGGGAAATCATGATGAGTCACAAGGGGTACAAGAAATTTCCATTAATTATATTGATTCTGGAGAATCATACAATAGAAAGACTACAAATGTCGACATTTACTTTGCCACTAAGATTGCAAGTGAACTTCGCATTGATCCAGAACCTAAGTCCATGGCAGAGTGCATCAAGCGCTCCGACTGGGTCAAATGGAAGGAAGCAATCAAGGCAGAATTAGACTCGCTCAAGAAACGAGAGGTATTCTCCGCAGTGATTGCCTACTCCTCGTCATATTTTTCCTGTGGGATCAAAATGGATTTTCGTCCGTAAAAGGAATGAAAACAATGAGGTGGTGAGATACAAAGCGAGGCTTGTAGCACAAGGGTTCATGCAGAAACCTGGCATCGATTTCGATGAAACATATTCTCCAGTTATGAGTGGTATAACATTCTGATATCTAATATCATTGGCAGCACAAAAAAGTCTATCCATGCATCTCATGGATGTAGTGACAGCATATCTATATGGGTCACTAGATTCGGATACATACATGAAAGTTCCGGAAGGAATTGATATCCCGAACAAGAATCATTCACGCAACATGTATTGTGTAAAACTTCAAAAGTCATTATACGGCTTAAAACAATCGGGAAGAATGTGGTACAACCGACTAAAGGAATTCCTTCTTCAGAAGGGTTTTTCCAACAATGATGGTTGCCCATGTGTATTCATCAAGAAATCCTCAACTGGATTTTGTATTATATCTGTATATGTTGACGATCTTAATATCATTGGAACTCAACGAGATATAGATGAAACATGCAACCATCTTAAGACGGAATTTGAAATGAAAGATTTGGGTAAAACCAAATTTTGCTTGGGTTTACAACTTGAGCATCTCCCAACAGGGATTTTAGTACACAAGTCTGCTTATATCCAAAAGATTCTACAGAAATTCAACATGGATAAATCATATCCATCTAAAACACCTATGGTCGTCCGCTCTCTTGAAATTGATAAAGATCAATCCAGACCTAAAGGTGAAAACGAAGAGGTATTGGGACCAGAAGTTCCATATCTCAGTGCCATTGTGGCGTTGATGTATATCGCAAATTGTACCAAGCCTGATATTGTATTTGCGGTAAACTTGCTAGCTAGATACAGCGCTGCTCCAAAACAACGCCATTGGGCGGGAGTTAAGAATATCTTCAGATATCTCATTGGCACAATAGATCTTGGATTATTTTACAAAATTAACCAAGATAAAACATTAATTGGATACACAGATGCTGACTATTTATCTGATCCCCATGAAGCTAGATCTCAGACAGGTTTTGTGTTCTTACATGGTGGAACGACTATTTCATGGAAGTCATCAAAACATACTCTAGTAGCCACATCCACAAACCATTCTGAAATAATTGCATTATTTGAAGCATCACGTGAATGTGTGAGGCTTCGCAGAATGATAAAGCACATACAACGATCATGTGGCATAAGTTCAATCATGAACCCTACCATAATGTATGAAGATAATGCTGCTTGTATTGCACAAATGAGAGCAGGTTATATAAAGAGTAATCTTACAAAACATATGGCTCCTAAATTATTCTATCCTCATCAACTACAAAAGGTAGGAGAGATAGAAATCTTACAAACTAAATCTTGTGATAATCTTGCAGATTTATTCACAAAATCATTACCAACATCATTATTCCAGAAATATGTTTTTGGAATTGGTATGAGACAACTCAAAGATTTGCAAGAATCAGGGGGAGACTCTCTTTGATATAACCTATATAAATAATCATCTGATTAGTGTACTCTTTTTCCTGTATGAGTTTTTCCTCACAAGGTTTCTCATAAAAAGTTTTAATGAGGCAACAACAATACAAGACCATATCTTATATCACCTAATTTTTCATTAAGGTTTTAAGGGTGATATACAAGACATATTCTATGTCATATCTTCTGTTTTCTCTATAAGAGTTTTTAAGAAGATATAAATCCTTTCTCATATTTTCCTATTAGGTTTTAGAGAAGGATGTTCATACATGATCCTCAGATCATTATTCTAATATATGAGTTTTTCCTTACCAAAGCTTTTCTCATACAAATATCTAACAAAGACAATAATGCCATATCATTTTCTCCTAATATTTTCCCACTGGGTTTAAAGGAGTTTTAGCGGCATATACACACAGATTGGTTTCTCCTCAAGATTTCCCATAGGGTTTTTGGAGGAGTTTTATAAGATGATATCCAAGGAAGATTGAAGTCAAATTACATCAAAATCTAATGAAGCTATTGATCAAGGGGGAGTGTTAAGAAATAATTAATGGTGATCATTAGCCTAATTATGTGATTAACATATTCATTAGTATGTAATTATGGAAAAGGCACCTACACATTGTACGGGTATGTCTCTCCCGTACAGGTGCCTATTCCACCCCAAAAGGGTGCCTGTGTGCCCCTTTCTTATACTTAAATAGTGGGGTCCACCCCCCACTCCATCAATCAATTCATTCACTTTACAACACACACAACAGGTATATCCCTCATAAATTGGGTTAATGGACCGCACAACTGAAGGGTTAGAATTGCCAAACCACTTTGGTGCATAGACCCCATAACTAAAAGAATTCAATGGGTCTCTGTGAAACTTGGTTCGGTCATAAAACAACTAAAAACAACTTCAATTGCTCTGGTCTTTTCTACTCTTTTCTTTTTTGCTTTTTACAAAGAAAAAGAAAGCGGAGAAAAACGAAAAAGGAAGAAAGGGCTCTCAAATACATGCACTAGTACTGCGTTGATGAAGTTCTCACCGTCCACGCGCACCTACCTTGTTTTACCTCCAAAAGCGTGGCATCGTTAATTTCTTGACTAAGTTAAAAAGGTTTGCAAGCACTCATATATAGTCGAGGACTCGAGCCCACGTAATAAGCAAATTTCACTAAAAGATCTAACCAACTACGGAGTAAGCTACACTCGATTCACTTCTTAAGCTAGAATTTGTTGATATCAGTTTCATGGACGCGTGCATGAGCATGACAAATATTTTAAATCAAGAAGCTGGACATCGCATTCGCAGCCCCATTTCCGAAAGACGACCACGCAACAACGAACACCCTCAAGACAAATTAAATTATAGCACCATTATTTTAGGACAAATCTCTCGAGTTTATTGGACCTTGCTTCAATCACTTGCCAATCATCATGGAGAATGAAATCATTGCTATTTGATTCCAGTTTTGTTGGTACCTAGCCCTCGAAAGGAACTGGCAATACTTTAACAATAATATAACATTGGCCTCTCATGCATCTGCAGTGCACAGCACGAGATCGATTACGAGTGACCTCCCAACAGGCCAACACCACATCAACGAGCACTTAATTTCAGAAAAACAAAACAGAGAATTTGAGTTAGCCAATCAGACAAACTAGGAACTCACCGTACAGTTCGTGTAGCAACTCAACACATAAGTCATGCAAGTATGACAGGAGTGATATACTCACTCCATCCCATAATATAAGGGGCACATGAGAAACTTTAAAATTCTACACGTTTAATGAAAATGTTGTCTTCTCAAATTCTACACAAAATTTCATTTGTAAGAAATTTCATTCTCGAGCCGCCGTCCGCTGATCTCTAGCTCCGCCCGTCGTCCGTCCTACAATGCCGCCATGCCAGAGGCTCCTCCTCGACATCCCTCGCGGGCCACACCCAAAGGCAACAAGGTCCACTGTTGCAAGGAGCTGCGGTGAGCCACATTTTTTGGCTCCCTCCCCACGAAACCGCTCCGGTCACTGGGATTTAGGATGCTTCGTTTCTTAAGCTGTTCTCCACGCAGGCGTTTGGTACATAATCGGTTCATGGAGCTGAAGTTGTGCCAAACGGACGACATTTTTTTTTTGTCTCTCTAGCTGGTACTCACTTGGGTGTCAATGTCCTCTCGCAACCTTCACTTGGGTCCATTTATTTCAATTATTGAAGTAATTTATTAGTCGTCGTACCTTACTTTCGAAATAATCTCATGTAATACTACTCCCTCCAGTTTGGTAAATAAAGTCATTTTGAATAAGGTTTGAGTAAAACATAAATCATGAATAACTTTTAAGTCGTTGAGTATGGAAATCTGAAAAGTACATGAATAGATTTGTCTTGCAAGATACTTTGTAAAAGTATACCTATGTTAGTAAAAATAAGAAGCCAAAGTTGTACTTTGGAGACCATGTCACCATCCTAAATTATTTTATTTATCAAACCGGAGGAAGTATCATATACTGCCATGTTCATTTGACTTATCGACCACCAGCCAGCAGTATTTTTCTGTCAGAACAAATCAGCAACCAGTCAACAGTAATTTTATCTTAGAACAAACCAGCACCAGCCAAACGGACAGATCGACATGGGTATGCCACACGTCGCCTGCGTCATCAAACGTAATACCAATGAGACGATTACTCGTCATCAGATGCAACACAAGTTCTCATGAAAAAGATGCATTGCCGAATACAGTAGGCAGGTAGGCCGTATAGGCAGGAGATATACGTACTACAGCAAACGCGATTATTTGCTCGTCCTGAAGCCACCACATTATGCGCCGTGCATGGATGCCTATGCATGCATCTGTACGGAGGCCTCATCTGTACGCCGGCCGCTTGCGTGTCACGGATGGGATGGCACGTAGTACGTAGTCATGCAATCCACAGAACCCCTGCGTGGAGGAGAGGACGTCGTACGCTGGTACGCCGCCGGGATAGCAACATGTCACTTGCACAGGTCGGCGCTCGGTCCAGCATCCTCACGAGAGGGGGGTGGTGTGGCTGACCGTCACAGTACTCCATCACCTCAATCACTCGGTGGTCTTGCAGTGGTCGTCACGTACAGCCCAAATCACTTTGGCGTACGTACACGTACTACCTCAAGTCTTTGCCTCAAGATCTCTGCGAAGGCCCCGCCCAAATCTCAACGTGTGCTCTAGCTACGTGAAGTAAACAAAAAAAAAAGGCATCGTCAAATTCGTGACACATAGAAAGCCATGCGATTTCTGGAGCACTAGAAGAAATGCGATCGGAAGCGGAAGCAGCCTCGCCAGAAAGACCCCCAAAAAAAAAACAGAGAGAGAGAACAACAATGACGACCACAGAGCAGGCCGCGGATCCCTGCATGGAGGATCCGAAGCGAGGTCGTGGCCACAGCGCGCGAGTCAAGGAGACAAGCAACATGGACGGCGACCCCCTCCACATGTTGGCTGTTGCTGCCCCTGCGGCAGCGCTCGAGATGGAAATGGGAAACTAGTAGATTCATTCACTGCAAGATTAAATGGGCACAAAATGCAAAGAGTTTATCGAGAGATGTACTATACCCCTAAATATAAGCATTCTTCGGTTTCCGTGCTGCACGTTTGTCCCTAAATATTGATGATAAAACATGTCATAACAAAATAAATAATATTCTCATAATTTTTTAATAAGACGAATGGTATCAGTAAAAGTCAACAATTACTTACATTTAGGGACAGAGGGAGTACAACCGTAAATGTAAATAAAAGGAGAACAATATAATATTATCATGTACGTACAGTTAAATTCCCATTGACATAATCAGATGCCAAAATCATTCCAAGAAGGAAAAAAAGTTTGATCGATGATATATACAGTACCTCTCAAAGAAATGAAAAGGAAGAATAAATGCAATACTGTTAAAAAAGAATCTAAAGAAGAAAAATGCACATAAACTCCTATCCACGTCACATGCACAGTGAGATCCAGTTAACTGCCTGTTTATTGACCGAGGGAAAAACAACTGTTTCTGGAACATTGAGCGCCCGCCAAGCCACCCGATCGTGATCCCCGACGCGATCCGACGGCCGCGGATGCCGGCCTCACATGCGATCGCGGCGTCATGGGCACCGTCCCCGCCGGCATCTCCTCGTCCTCGGGCGCAGCTGCGACTGCGAGCCTGCGACTGCGATGCGCGCTCGGCAGCTCGCGAGTCGCGACCCGGCCCGGCCGCCCTCTCCTCATAATAAAGGCGTCGGGCTCGTCACCCCCGAAAAGTTTTCACCTTTCCTCTCCCTTCGCTATGCTGCTCGCCCCCACCGCGCCTCTCCATCACTCCCCCGACGCCATGAGCCTGTAGCTCAGCAAACGGTACGGTCGCCAGCCAAAGGACGCCGCCATGGGCAGGTCCAGAGGCGGCAAGGCCGCCGGCGACGCGGGCGGCGCCAAGTCATTCCCGTCGCCGGCGTCGTCCTCGGCTTCGTCGTCGGAGTTCGAGTTCACGGTCACGCTGTCGCCGGCGTCCAAGCAGCGGTCGGCGGCGCAGCTCTGCCCCGCCGACGAGCTCTTCTACAAGGGCCAGCTCCTGCCGCTGCACCTGTCGCCGCGCATCTCCATGGTGCGCACGCTGCTGCTGTCCTCGGCGTCCACGTCCTCCGCCTCAGCCTCCGACTCCACCTCCACGTCCAACTCCTCCCGCGACTCCAACGGCAGCACCTCCTCGTCCTTCTCCGCCGACTGCGCCGCGCTTCTGCTCCCAGACTCCGCCGCATCCTCGTCCCGCCCCAGCTCCGCCACCGAGGACGACCGCCACCTGCACCCGCTCTCCGCCGCCGCCTCGTTCGCCGGCCTGCCGCCGGCCAAGCGCACCGGGAAGCAGTATCTCTCGTCCTTCGCCACCCGCTTCTCCTCCGTCTTCCACCGCGGCGGCGCTCCGGCAGCCAAGAAGCAGCCGTCCAAGTCGCTCGCCAAGGAGGTGATCAAGAAGTACGCCAAGAAGGTGAAGCCGCTGTACGAGAAGCTCTCCCAGATCCCCAAGAACCAGAACAACGTCAACGTCAACGCCGCCGGCGCCAACAACCAGCCGCAGCAGGGGTTCAAGAAGCCGTTCACATTCTCCATCCGCAAGAAGCGGGCCGACGACGACCACGCCGTCGTCGCAGCCGCGGCAGCGGTGGACGCCGACGCCGTCGGCGGCAAGTATGCGCACTCAAACTCCTTCTCCGGGAACCTCCGGTTCCCGCGACAGAAGCGGTGCGCGGCGAGCTGCCCGTCGTCGATGCGGTCGTCGCCGAGCCACTCAGGCCTGCTCACCTTCGGCGGGGCCGGCGGCGCGGGCTTCCCCGACGTGCCGGCCGCCGCGGCCGCGGCCATGGCGGGCAGCATTGGCGTCGGGCCGGTGTCGCTGTCCACGGCGTCGTCGATGGAGGAGCTCCAGAGCGCCATCGAGGGCGCCATCGCGCACTGCAAGAACACGATGGGTGGCGCCGTTTCGGTGTGCCCGCGCAAGGCGGCGGCCGGCGACGAGATCTGCGCGTTCTGAGCGCGGGCGCGCTAGGATTCGGGCAGGGAAGCTAAGTAATGCCGTTTAATCGTTAGCAGTACTTATCTGTTAATTTTCATTTTTGTTCGTCTCCTTTTGGTAAGACTCTATGATAATGGTGGTAAATAAGGGTAGTTCGAAGGGTTAAAATGATAATCAGAGCCTTTGAATCTCTCCTGTTTCTGGGTTCGGAATTTGCATTGGTGCCCTCCAAATTTAATCTTTAATTGCATCCACCCACCAAACACTAGAGAAGTTATTTAATGTCTAGGGTAAACCTTAATTACTACTCGCAATGTAAATTCGCAAAAAGACCCTCAAACTTGGAGGGTCGATATGCACGAAAACTTCTGCTATGGAATGAGGACATTTAAAAGGTAATGGATGGGGTTGCAGCCTGCAATCTCCGAGTTTCATTTTGGCTCTTTAGAAGGCACAAAAGCAGTTTGCGTGAGTATATTTCACTCTAAAATATTTTTTTAAAAAAAACAGAGTACAAAGTTCCCAACTTGATGATGGAGGGTGTTGATGCAAATTTCTGTTCCTGGAGAAGGATTGCCAAATAAGCTCCTTAGTTCATTAGGTTGAGATTTTTGGACTCTGATGTGGCCGTACGTCTGAAGCTAGCGGTGTCAATTTTTTGTTGAGATTTCAAATGTTTAATATTAAGCTAATCCTAATATAGTTTGGCCTTTTAATCTGTACCTGCACGATTGCTTCAAAAAGTTCTTGTTGTCTGCTTCCCCCGGGCCTCTCAATGCATTTGTTTTGTTTGATTCTCATTTGTCAACAGCATCTTTATTCTTACTGTGACATGATCAAAGACTTGGTTCCGGTAGCTGATGTAGAAAATAGAATGTTGTGTCAGGTTTCTTGGAGCTCATCATCATAGCTTCAAATTTTGCAAAAGGGCCAGCAAAGGTATTGAACAAGGAAGAAATTCATATGTTTTCCATCAACTTAATTTAGTCTCATTTCAGAACAAACAAATAAGTTTTAGGGCATGCACGTCTAGAAAACAATATATAGGATTCTCTATCGAAATGTGGTGAATGAGAATTGCAATAGGAATCAGGAAGAGAGAAGAACAACTGATGTCACGTTCGGAATGCGGCCTTGTGAACTGTCAACTGTGATCCCTCCTCAAAAGTGGTTCAACCCCACTGCATGCAGACACGCACAAGGAGCTAAAAGTGGTTGCAACGGCTGGAACTTCGCTAGATCTGGCTCACGCAAGCATAGATAGATGCTGCATGTATACATCCGTTCCTTCATTCACATGCCCGATCATTTTGCTCTTTGTTTTCTCTCTCAGCTCCCTAAGATTAGCAGACACGCCTGTTGACGACGACTGGCTGTTTAACCGGAGGCAAAATGGCCGTCGAGTAGGTGGCATCTCTAGGTCTCATTCAACCGCCGCATAAGTTCCTCACCTACGTCGCCACCGGCCCATGAATCCATGGAGCAACCGAGATGTGATCCACACGACATCAAGGACAATGCAGCAGCGGCTACTACTGCCGTGCAATGGATTCACATTCATGTTCACTGATCGATGGTTGCGCACACGCAGAGGTCATGTGCAAACTGCAGGTGCACCTGGTGCAGTGCAGGGCCGCCGGCCGGGCAATGTCGTCGTCTGCAATCCAATGCAATCGTCGGACAAGCAATCCCCTGTGCTGCGCGGCGAGCCTGTGACCGTGACGAGACGTTGGACCTGTAGCTGTAGGTTAGCTGGAGAGCGGTCGTCGCTCGATCTTCTCTCGTCGATCAGTGCCCGTTAGGCGTCTGTTAACGGGGGATTAAACTAAGAGTAGGGGATTACTGGTAAACAAGGAGCCCAGCCACGTTGCCGAGCGGCGCGCTCGCGGGCGGAGGCGCGCGGAGAGAGAGAGAGAGAGATTCCCGCGGACGGAGACGACGGGGGCGCGCGCGCCGTGCGCGGATGCCGAGGCAAGAGGCCTCCCGGCCACATGCTGATGCTGCCCGAGTGGCCGTTTCCAGGCAGCGGCGTGGAGGAGGGGGTTAACGAGACTGTTCTCGTGGGTGCTGACGCTGCAATAATAGTTTATGGAGCCAACAGCCGGTTGAGAACGACCGCTCGGCATTGAAGAATCGCCATGGAGACGGAGCAGCGGAAGCATCCTCTGGGCTCTCTGGACTTGCCGGGTAGAAGATGCTGGGAGATTGACGGCAAGTTGAAGCCGCCGGCGTCGACAGCTGCAATTCGTGGCAGGACGCATGCCCATGAGCCAGCCTATGGCGGTAGTGAGCACTGGGCAGCACCAGCATGCACGCATTGCATGCATGAACGTGCTGCAAGCCTGCAAGTGTTGGATTGCAGGGTTGAAGTGGAGTGCAGGCAACCTGGGAGAATCGGGAACTGTTCGGTGGCAGTGCGTGCCAGCTTCGTAAAGCGCAGCTGCTTTGCTTGCTACTACGCTGAGAGAGCGCCCTGGGACGTTCTTGAAACCAGGTTCCTTTCGCGAAAGGTGTGTGGCGGCAGCCCCGTTTTCTACTCGATCCATCTCAACAAAAGCTTGCGAGTGAAAGGCACACACTTTATTTCTTTTTGTCTTTTTAGGAGTATATATACACACTCCTACTCTGAAAGCGAAGCTCCTCGTGGGTAACAACATTGCGTGATCTCGCATTTGACTAATAACGTGCTGTCATCGAATGAAATCGCTGCCCATGCATGATCATTCCATTGCCTTGCCACTGGCTAGCTTTATTAGGGCAAAAGTTCGGTGGTTACTGCAGCATTTTTCCGAGCGTGACCGAGATCAAGGGGAGGAGGTGTGGTATGCGAGATCTCTGTTCCTTTGTCTCGTTGCTGTCAGAAAGACACGATTCTTCTGAGCCCGATGGGGAGGTTCACGATTCACGAACGAATCAGCCGGCCGCCCAGAAACAACTCGGAAAGCTGGCAAGACCTGTCCAGATCTCTGCGTGCGTCGCCACTGGCTCGATCACTGCACTCGCAGCAGCAACTTGGGCACCACCACCTTGCTTCTGCACTGCACGCATTTCGCACTGCCCCCCTCTGTTCTGTTCTGCTACAGTATCATATAAACACATGGCGCCTGCGACAGCAGAACAGTGACAGTATCGGGAGCCTGCCTTCCTGGCTGGCGCCTACCGGGCCCCTGGCAATATAATGCAACCAGGGCAGTGCCTCGTAATCCTGACACGATTATTTTTTTTACTAGTGCTAATCACGGAATGCTCCACTAACCTCTCTGGTCACCCTCTCCTAGTGACCTAGTCTGAGGGCATTTTGCTTTTTGTTAGCTTCTCTCTACACCCGGCGCGTCGTCGTCGTTACCAAGGAAATGCTGCCTCCTGGCTCCGCTAAACAAATCGTTTATACTACTAGTACTGTACTAACTAGGCTTTGACGCTGACGGTGACGGTGGTGAGCGCGAGGCTGTTGGTTGGACCGACACCGAGTTGCGGCGGGCACGGCCGGGGATCGTTGGGGCCGCTGCCCCGTCCGTCGGCGGGCTTGTTTGTGAGGGGAGTTCGTTCGTTGCCGTGGGTTGGATTGGAAGGTGGTGGGGGAGAGGATAACCTCGTAGTAGCGCATTGTTTGTAAGTTTGTTTGCTCGATCGACCGAACGTGTTTTGGGACTTGCATGGGCACTCGATGGTGCTTGTCCTAGACTCCTAGTTTGTTAATTGGATGGCCATTATTCCTATCTTTTTCTCGTACCGTGGTGTACTGATGTATAGGAGTTTGAGCGCGCTTAGTATTCTCTATTCCGAGTACTGAACACTAGCGAGTAGGAGTAAGCATGCATACTCCTATGTTTCGTGTTGTTTTCGCAGGCGCAAGTATGTATACGTGCATATTAATTCCTCGTCTAGTGCAAGTCTTGGCACAAATATGCATACGTGCATATTAGGGCGCGATTGGTTCACGTTTTATGGGCCAACCAGGCCCGTGGGCTGCAGGCACGCGCCGTTTGGTCGCCTGCACGCCCCGGCAGCCGATGTGCCCCGCAGATGCTTTTCCTTCCCCGCTGGCTGCATCCGGAGAAACGCTCGAAGCTTCCGTTTCCTGGGAGCCAGGCTCTGGAGCTCCAAGGTCGCGTGATGGCGGGGCGAAAATTTTTCTCGGCGCGTGCAGGCGGGAGATGAGGCGGTGTGCGCGGGAAAGTTAGGGTTACCGCACTCCATTTCGCGCCATCCTCCCTCCTTATATCCTCACCTCCTCGCGCTCTTCGTCCCCATCGCCTCCTCGGTTTCTTGCTGCCTGGTCGCCGAGATCTGCTCGTTGCGGTAAGTGGTGTGTCGGTTCGTCCTCGTTCGTCCTCCTTCCTCTCATCCGTCTCGATTTGTAGTCGGATTCATCGATTGCCGACACTAGGGTTCTTCCTCTCTTACTCACCCACCGCGGGGTTCCTCCTCTCGGATCCAGTTTCTTCCCTCTCGTTCTTTGTAAGGTGAAGTGAAATCCACCTCAGATCTGTTGCTTTCCTCCCTCTTCTGTACCATATGATTGTGTGCTTATGTACCGTATGATTTTCAGGGCTGGATCTGTGCTGGTTGATCCTGTTGGTGTTGAAAAGGCAAGTATTCCCCCTCTAGGTTTTCGATCTATGCATCCATGTCCTCGATCCGGCTAAATCTCTTGTTTTTGATGCTATGATTTCATACTAATAAGTGTGCATCTGTAGGTTCTTGCTGGTTTGGTTTGGTCTGACCGGTTGCTTGAGGATTCGCGTTGACGGTGTGTGCTAGGCTCGCACGGTAACATCTCGTGTAACCCACCCCTTTTTGTTTGCATGGCCGATGATGCTCTACCTACGGTTTACTGTGTTTTGATGGACATGATTATATCAGGAAATGATAGCTTGGTTCATGCTTAATGTTATCTTAAACTGAGCACAACTAGTTGGCCGATGATAGTTGGTACTACACAATTAATTCTGAGCACATGTCCTTAGTCGATGATGTATGCTTACATGCAATGAAATGTTCTTTTGAATGTGCACAAGTTCTTGGCCTGTGATAGCACTTCATATTTCTGAGCACATGTTCTTAGTTGTTGATGTATGCTTGCCTGCAATGAAATGTTCTTCTGAATGTGAGCCCAAGTATTTTGCCTATGACATCACTTGATATTTGTGAGCACATATCTTGGTCTGTGATAGCACTTGAATTTCTGAGTTTGTTTTGTTCCTACTCTGAGACATGTGCTTTGAACTTGTCATGTTTTAGATGAATCCTGCTGAGCAGAGGAGGTTGCTTGTGATCCAAGCTGCTGCTTTTGTGTCTGCTGTTTATGCATGTCTGATGACTAGGTTGAGGATGGCACGTAGTTCACGGCCTAGGATTAGTTATGCCCCAATGAGTGCAATGGACTTGGAAAGGCAAGCCAACCTTAACAAAATCTATAATTGCAATGACACTGAGTGCATTAACATGCTTCGTATGCGTAGAGCTCCCTTTTTCAATCTGTGTAACCTATTTAGGGAGAGAAACTTGTTGAGGGACACTATACATAGCTCTGTGGAGGAACAAGTTGCAATGTTTCTCCATGTAGTGGGGCATAATCAAAGATTTAGGGTGATCCATCAAAACTTTAGGAGGTCCATGGAAACAGTTAGTAGGTACTTTAGAGAGGTTTTGTATCTTCGTTGGAGAGCTCGGGGGGGAGATGATAAGGTCGCCATCAACTCGGACATCCCTTAAAATCGGTAATAGTCCAAGATGGTACCCATATTTGAAGGTAATTACATGAACATAATGTTCACCTCTTTTTTGCTATAGTTCCGGCCCAAATTGAAACCATAAGTCTTGCTGACCTGTAGGATTGTATTGGTGCAATAGATGGCACCCATGTTCATGCTAGGGTGCCAGCAAAGATCTCAGCAGCATTTCGGGGTAGGAAAAATTATCCTACTCAGAATGTGCTTGCAGCAGTTGACTTTGATTTGAGGTTTACCTATGTGCTAGCTGGATGGGAAGGGTCTGCACATGATGCCCTTATTTTGGCTGATGCTCTAGAGCGGGATGATGGATTGAGGGTTGCACCAGGTACCTATAAGCCAACTATATAGTTGAGATTAAACATAATCACTACAACTAATTGTTACCTACCTAATTAATTATATAGGTAAATACTACCTAGTGGATGCTGGGTATGCTTGTCGGCCTGGGTTGCAAAGTACCTGGCTGAGTTTAGTGGGTTGGAGGTAACTGGAACTCAGGTCTATAATCACTTGAGGAAGTGGAGACAGCGGTGGCTGAAAGTGTCAAAACTGAGGGAGCTCAGTGGTGCCCAGTGGGTTGAAGATGTGTCCATGATTAGCCTAGATGATGAGCACTACCTAGGTCACATCAAGGTGTGTTGTGTGCTCACTACTTCCTTTCTCATTTATTTGTTGCCCACTACTTCCTAACTAATTTTGCAAAAATAAACCTAGGCTCACCCTAAGGATGCAGAATTCCTCAATGTTCCTATTGTCAACTACAAGGAGATGGAAACCATATTTGGGAATGGTTTGGCAACTGGCAAGTATGCAATGGGTTCTAATGAAGCTTTAGGCAGCCCTTCTCTCTTTTATGATAGTGATGTGAAGAGTGAGCCATATGATGAGGAGAAGGCAGCAAAGGGGATGGAGGAGCATGCCAAGATGTTTGCTAATGTGCCCAAGGAGGTGACCATTGAGCCAAAAGAGACCGGGGAAGAGGAAGAGGTCTGTCCTCTCCGAGGAGGATCATGCTATCTTCTCTAGTATGACCGATGCCGTGAAGGATGTTGCCGCCGCTATTCGTGAGACCAAGGTTGAGGTGCTCAATCCGAACTCTATGGGGCGGTGATGTACATGCTCGGGTTTAGTGATGAGTCTTTGATTGTTGCTTTCTCCCATCCGGCGGACAACAAGGCCCAAGGTGATGCTTTTGTGAAGATGATCGATGCACATCGTGTCCTCTCGGCTTAGGACATGGCTTGCCAAACACTACTACCGAGATTCTTCGCAGTTAACCGACTAGTCCCTCTTTTGAGGAGTGAAGCCTCTTTTGTGGTTTCGCTTCCTCCAACTTTTGTGCGACCTCTTTTGTGCGAGGTTACGGCTAACTCGGAGCATGCAACACTTTGCTCCTATGATTTTGGACAGTTGGGTCATGGTTGGCCATGTGATTTAGGTCTAGGTGGTGATGGTTGTTGAGACTAGTCACATTATTTGCCAATGATGTAAGACTTTTAAAGTGCCTGTGCAGAGATATTGCACTCATGATCTGTGAACCACCTCTTATTTTTATCTTGTTATGTTCTATTTCCAAAATCTGATTGTGAGTTTGTTTGCCTACTGTTTGCCTCATATGATGAAATGTTGAGTGTCTGAGCACAACTCATAGGCCTGTTATGATTCAATTGAGATATTGCATGCATATCTGAGCATATCTGTGTTCCATGTTACATTCTATTTGCCTCAAATGATCTGAGCACAACTCATTGCCATTGTTGATGTATTTGTTAACATATATGCATGATCGAGCACTATTTTGTCCATACTTCCCTTGTTGTACATATATGATCCGAGCACAACTCATGAGCCTATTTGATTAACCTGATATATTGCATGCATGATCTGGGGACCACCCAAATATTTGTGTCTTTTGGTTCTTATGCAATCTGTTTTGAGATTTGGCCAGATCTGAGCACAACTCATTAACTTGAGAGATCTACACATTGGTTCTTATGCAACCTGTTGTTTTATTTCTCACAAGTGCTTGTTACTTCTAACTGTTTGTGCATGCTAAAGATCTAACAGCAGCCATAGCTCTGCTGGTAAAACCAAGGATGCATCTGTGTTTGATGAAGACCTGATCATCCTCTTCCTAGTGATCAATTGATGAAGACCTAGTAAAACCAAGGATGCGACCATCTCTCGAAGCTGGGAGGGCTAAACAAGCTCTTGTGTAACCTGAATTGTTTTTGAACTGATCTGTTCTAGTGTAAACTGAATGTTATTCCAACATATTGTAATAAGCTTGATTAATTGCTATTTCAACTGTTAATTAGGACATGTGTTATTTGACAAAGCTCATAATTTGTTTGTAAGGAGAATAACTTGAGAGTCTCGTCGTTTGCGGCAAGATGTATGTGGTAACCTCACCATTCTATGCAAGTGGTGATCGTACTTCTTTTTATTCGGGCAACCAAACAAGATTTGTTGCATGATTTCCTTGCATCCGCATGTACATCCGGGCAACCAATCACCGGCTCCCTACAACCTCGGCTCGCAAGTGCCGGAGACCAAACTACGCCTCATTGCATGCTCCTGGCCTGGCCAGCCGGAACCTGCACATGCAGATGCAGGCCACAGAAACGGAGATGAGAACCAAACACATCCTTAATTCCTCGGTTAGATAGCTTTGTACGGACGGGGCCCACACTGCCTTTGTTCTCTATTGAAATATCGGAGCCCCCGGCCCATACGCCCGCCTGCCTACCGGAGCTCGGATCGGAGGTCGTTCGTTCCGTCTCAATCTCTCACAAACATGCGGTCGTTCGTTCCGTCTCAATCGGAGGGAAGTGGTGTGGATAATTCCCGCATTTGATCCGATCCGATCCGAATTCGAATTATGCGGATGTGGAGACGAGTTTTTGATATCCATGCGGATGTGGATGATCCGAATCCGATTGTGTGCGGATGCGGATTATGATATGGTGTTAGTGCTATCCGACGGATATAGATTATCCGATAATCGAATGCGGATAATCCGAGGCCTATAATAGTATATCCGACTACTATGACAACCCAATACGGCTCATACACTGATCTTTTACATATACATAATTTTTTAGCCCCAAAAATTTTAGCTATATATATTAGTGTGTGCACGTGCATCAAAAACCTTAACCACAGTCATGCGTAGAGTATCATTTGTCACCATTTGAAACTACATATAAGCATGTATTATCCGACTATATTAATCTGCATCCGCTCCGCAATCCATCCGACTCCGCACCATATCCGACATCCGAAAAAATCTGCATTCGTAACCACATCTGTGTAATATCCGCTCCGCTCCACATTCGACAAAAAAATATGGATGCGGATGTGGTAAAGGTATCGTCCAATCCGATCCGATCCACTTTCATCCCTACTCAGAAGTAGGGGTGGTAATAACTAATAAGCCATAATCTTAATACATTCTTCACAATCTAACAAATCCCTACCACTCTTGAACTCAAAATTGTATATTAAAATGGCGCCTCTTCTTTAACCCCATCACTGAGGGGTCCTTTGGCAGGGCTTTTCCAAGTGCTTCTCCACCGGCTTCTACAGAAGCCCTGCCAAACCCCTAACAAAAAAACCCCTAACAAAAAAACGACTTCAAAGCTGAAGCAATGGAGAAGCCATTTTGCAAGTTGTACTACACAGGTGAAGCCAAAAATAGTGGCTTCCCGCGGCTTCTTCCCCACATGTGACATAAAAGCCACAACCACAACCATTTTGCCAAACACTTTACAAAATGGCTTCAGCTTCACTAAAGAAGCCATTTTGCTAGAGTAGCCACAGCCACAACTGTTTTAGCCACAGCCGAAGCCCTGCCAAAGGGGCCCTAAATTTGCTACGATAAATTGAAGAGCCCTTTTAAGTCACTTGGTCAATCATCGGGTCGCCAAACACACAGCGCCGACGTCTCGGGCGGTCTTGCCCAGTACAACGTGCATGAATGCATGATGATGATGATGATGTGGAACCCCTCCCTATACGACGCGTTCCATCTTCGCTTCTTTCTTTCTTGCTAACGCCCTACTACATGCATGAGGCCATGAGGGTGACTTAGAACTCTACGAACGCAGGGGATTCGCACGCGCCGCTCGACAGCCCGTCTTCTTCTGAGCGCCTGTTTGGTACAGGTTCATGAGCAGCTTCACGAGCAGCTTCACAACTTCAATAGCCAAACAAACAACTCTCTGCCCAACTCTCTGGTCAGTTTCTCTGAAAACTCACTCTCACATAGTTAAGCACATGGTGGTTCGCCAAAACACGCGCTCTCTCCCCCGCTCATGAAGTTGCTCATGGAGGTGTTTTATAAAAAACAGTTCTACAGGTGAAGCTGAGTTGTGCCAAACCGGCCCTGAGCCTATCGCGATTGACAATTGGTTTACCCTTCTTTACGAAGTGTAGTTCTAGATTCGAATTCGACCTCTGCCCCGACCTCCAGCTGCGATCTAAGGCAACGCGCGCCGACCACCATCGTGCACGTACGGACCTAGCACCTCCCCGGAGATCGATCACTCTCCCACTCCACATCATCTCGCACCACATACATCCATCCATCCCGCCGCGGCATGGTCACACCCCCCCGATCCCAGCTCTCGATCGAGGAGGATTGGAGGGGGAACAAAAAGGAAGAGACCCCGGGTAACGTGGACGCCAACCGAAATCCGCCTCGGATCCCCTGCGCTCCATCCGACTAGGTTCGCCGCCCGCCCAAACGGCCACGAGGCTCTCTCTACGGTCTACGCCAACCCGCACGCGGCAGCCACGCGAAGGCTTCTCCGGCCGTCAAGCTCAAGCACCCCCCAGGCCCCAACGAACGCGGGGCGCGGCCGCCAAGATGCGCGGCAGAGGGAGGGGGGGCAGCACGCAGCACGGCAGCAGCCGCATGTGCCGGCCGGGCCGGGCGGGCACATGACATCTGCGGCATGTGTGCTGCTGCTGCCTTGTGTGCGGGTGCCAACGAGCTGCGCACGCGGCGGGAGGGGGCGTCGTCGTCCGGACTCCGGAGCCCGCACCGCAGCCGCAGCTGTGCCTGGATGCCGATCAGCCGAAGGGTGGATACGGCCACGAGTAGGGGACTGGAGATCCATGGCATGTGCAATCATTTTGACCTTTCCTGTCCAAGAAAGGCCGTCGCGGAGGACGACGACTCGGGGTTTTGGGCGGAGACGGACGGACTGCTCACTGCTGCCGTTGTGCATGTGGCTTCTGTGACTCTTTGCTTCCCTGGCTGCACGGACCCGGGGCAACTGCCGTCTGTCTCTGTCCATCGGGTACTACCAGTACCAGGAGGGGTTGTGTCAACTGTCTTGTTGCGGGTTCGTGCAATTGTGCTACTGTGACACACACGGGACTTTGATATATCATGATAATAATGACTCCATGAGCGATGGCTTTAAGCTTATGAGAACATCTCTGTTTCGTACGCAAGTGAAGTCACCATTATTCACACGCAAAAAAAAAAGTGAATCACCATTCAAGTGCTCAGACGCTTTCTAGCCCCTGCGTAGGACGACAAATTTTGTGCTATAATTTTGGACCTTTGACCACAGGAGCAATTTCGTAGGTACTATCTTGAGGCTTTAGAATAAGATAGTGAACGCCTGACGCCAGCATCACACAAAAATCACGGGAAAGCAGAAGAGAGATTCTTTCTCTCGCACTCGCACTCGCAACTTTGACGACGACAAGACCAAGTGCCTGAATTTCTCATCATCGCTACAGAGCCTATATAATGAAAGGACCCACCGGTCTCTCTATCGGATAGCGTTTCACATCATATATGCTGTAGCAATCTGCACCTGTGCCCTTTCCAGTTCAGAAATCAGAATAATCATTCGTTTGGAGCATCTCAACCTTGAAATCACGGTAAAGCTACAATAGATTGCATACACAATCACATAACTTAATCCTAGAATTGTGCCATAAGCACATCAAGTTGCTTAAAACTCCTGTAATATTATCGTAACATATTTTATAGTTTTAGATGGAACTCCCGATCAATATCTCAGGTCAGCAGCAAAATTTCACGCGGACCAGATCCAACATCCTGGCCCCTGCACGAACGGGTAACAAAAGCTTTCCGTCCCCCAATCCTGCACGCCTACACTACATGTCAGACACAATTCGAGCCCTATAGCTTATGAGCCAGCAGGGCCAGTAGCAGTAGTGGCCACAGCGTTTTCTTTGGCGTCATCCTTCTCCTCCTGGCCGGCTACATCATTGTCCTCTTGATCGTTGCCCGTTTCCTTCTGACCAGCTACAACATTTTCTTCCTTTTCACCGTTGCTCGTTTCCTTCTGGCCTGCCTCAGCATTTTCTTCTTTTTCTTTGCTCGTTTCCTTATCTCTGCTCTTTTCATTCGGGGCATTTTCTTCTTTATCTTTGCTCGTTTCCTTATCTCTGCTCTTTTCCTTCGGGGGTATGACAGGAAAATCTTCCTCCGGTTGCCTGTGCCACCGGAAATTGGCGGCTTCGATCCAGCGTGGGTGGACCAAAAACTTCTTGTTCTTTACAGCCCAGCGGGCCTTCTCTGTTCCAAGATCCACAGCCACAACATGGGTCACTGTGGGATCAACATCTGTGGAGCAAACAGCACCCAGATGCTCAGCCATCTTCCACATCATCTGCTCATGTGGGCGAGAGGTGTTTGGGAACACCCGACTGAAGACAAGTTTGCAACCTTCCAGGACTTCCTTTCGTACTGTCTTGATCACCTGCGTAGGGAACACATAAACATGAGAAGCAGCCCACGGCCAATGAAATCTGTAAGGTATACAATGGTAAACAAGTCGGCTCACGGCCAATGAAATCTGTAATTGTGTCGCAGTTTAGTCATTTTAAAACTGATAAACACAACTGTATTTGCTACAAATACTAGTTCTAATTATTTTCAATACAAATAAACACTATCCATCACAAATAGTTTTGCAGGTGATAGTTAAATATGTCCACATTTGACAAAATGGTAACAATTAGTGCAAGCTAAAAAATAATGTTTTGTATGCAAATATCATATTAACTCTTAAAGCATAATAGACAGTATGAAGGATAAACCTAGTGGCCTACCTGTCTTACATCCCGTGAAGAAAGAGCAGTTTCAACAGCCTACAGACGGGAAGTACAAGAAAAGATGGTCACATATGAAAAACTTTTGTGCTCACAAGATTCAGGTCTACTGTGAGGAATAGACTGTAGAAAGAAAGAGCCATAAGATGTAATGAACTATATGAATCAACTAACCGTGTCAAAGAAAATTGTGTGTATGCGCTTCAAGACATCTAAAACGGTGGCCAAAGCACCATCACTCTCTCTTTCATCCTTCCTCGACTCTGACAAAGATTTAACACTAAAACCAAACTGGCGGCAGCTTGAAGCAAAGTAATGATATCTCTCCATCAGAATCAGGTTTTCTTTATGCTTCTGCCAGACCTGAAAAAAAATCATTTCAGGCTCGCCAAACATGAATTACAACAAAAGAAAAAATATCACTCTGATCAAGAAATAAAAAGCTCCAATCAGCTTCAATGCTTTGATAAATGTGTGTGGTTGTCTCAAGTACAGTAGAGCCACCTAAGAAAACTAAACTGCCAGAGTATTCTACGACAAGACATTAAGACGTAGCTTAACCAATGTACTCGTGACAAATAATGTGACTTCTGTTTACAGGAATTAAAATTATTTCAAATTGGGTTACCATGTTGGATAAAAAATGACACATTTGCTGAAAACAATCAAGCACTTACATACTCAGTGTCATCAAGAATCACTGCAACACTTTCAGCCCCAAGAATCACATCAAGACCTTTCTGGTGCCGCTGGGTGCAATCTGAGTTCGAAATCACTTTTGAAGGAAAGTAGACATTACTAGGGTCAAGAAGCTTCGCTATTTCAATTGCATAAGCTTTGTCACCCATGGTGTATATATACATCTCAAACATATTGCTTGCTTCTTTCAAAAAAGAACGAACAAATGGTCTCAACTTTGTGAGCATCTGCATTGAATCTAGTGAGAAGATGCTTCTGTCCGGATCATCTGCAATTAGTACATGAGGGGTTCACTAACTATATTATATACATGGATAAGCACAGCAGTTTCAGCAAGGATCAAAGGACATGAAAAAAGGACAACAGGGAAGATGATAATGTCTACCATAAAAAAAATTGAGCAATCACAAGAATTTAGTGATCATATAAAAGTTGTTGAACATGCTGCTAAACGGGATAAAACTTAAAAGAGACTTGTAAAATTCATTTATGGGTAATAAAAATGATGCTAACCGCACCAGGCAATAAAATAGGTATGTCTAAGAACGAAAGGTTGAGGTACTACTAGAGGGTAAAGTCCATATAGTATCAATCTAAAACCAAACAACATTATTATGTAGGAAATAGAAAAACCATACAGACAGGCCATGAATGAGTAGTAACATTTTAACCACTATTTTCTATACTAATATGCTAACCCCATAGGGTCTGTACTTGAAAAACTGTATGCATTCCAGTCAAAATTCAGACATACATGCCATCTTTTCCTTTTCATTGTCCGTTAGAGGAATGACCCGACATTGACCAGCATTTTCAAACATAATTTTGTAAATAATACAGAATTCCAAATTATGAGATCCATATATTTCAAAATTAAAATGTATATTTAACTCAAGCCATTTCCCTGTGCCTTCTAATACTTTCAAATAAATTAGTGTAAAAATGAAGTTGATTAAGTATGTCATAACAGTATACTGGCATCTCTATAATTGGGATCAGAGGTGGTACCTTATGGCAATAGAATATAATTTTGTCAAAAAAGAAGTTCTCAAAGCTTAATACAACTAGATATTGTTACCTTTTGAAGCAGCAGTCCGAATACCCAACTCATTCTCAGCAGAAGAAATATCTTGGAGTCTGGTCGAGTTGATCAGTGTATGATCCAGGTCTAAAATAAGCACTAGTTTTCTATCACGCAGCAGATTCTTCAAATTAGAGCCACGTAATCTGTCAATTTCTGAAGTACCTAGCCTCAAGCCCTGCATTTTAATATTTCTGCTAAATTTGTAAAACTGTTTAGAGAGAAGGCACTATGCAAGTACAACTGGAACTGAAAAAAATGGAAATTCAGTGCCAACAATAGTCCAAGAATCAGCATTATGTAAGCCAGGTGGAATAACCGAATAAGAAAACACCGAACACCTGAAATCTATGTTAAGATACTCCTAAATTATTTTTTGATTTGGTTTGACAATACCTTGTGGATGTAACCAAAAGCAACTCCTGAAGCATCTTCCTCATCTTGTGGCTTGCCACATCTAAAGCAAAGCCCCCCAAAGTATCCAGGATGTGGACATACCTCAACTTGAACAGTTTTAGATGCGCCTGAAAAAATACGCAATTCAAGAATTCAACACGCCACTCTATCACACATGGACAATTGGACATTTGGTGCTCAATACATGATGAACTTAGCCAAAGGCAATTGTAACGGAAGAAAGAAAGAAGATACCCAAAATTTAGGAGATATCATGAAAACCATAATAGCCCCGCAGCCGTACAATTTTTTGTAAGTAAAAACAAAAATATAAATGACCGACAGTGGGTTCTACTCTACAAATCTGAATAAAATGTGTGCGTTAAATAAAAAAAGGAAAACAATGCATCCTAAAGTGAAAATTGTACCCAGAAACACCACATTTTAAGTGCGTGAATATGTCCTCTTAGCTGCTAAACTTACAAAAAGATTTGCAAAGCGGGGCTAGTAAACATACCAGTGGCAATTTTGTCAGGCCTAGTTGATGTTCCTTGATCTTGGCTTTGTTCCTCCACTCTACGCCTTTTAGCACTGGATTTTGCATGCAGTTGACAGCAGTCAGATTCACATTACAAAATCTACAAAACAAGTCATAATTAGTTCATTGTCAACACAATTTCATCCCATAATTTTTTCTCATCCTTTCCCCCAGATCCTAGGATGCTCTCATCATCACTATCCTTAATGATAACTGAAGACTCTTACTACCCAGCATCATCTGATACAAGTTGTACTGCGGTTAATCATCTGATGCAGCATTTTTGCAGAAACATGATATTATGATACTTTATACCATCAATACCTCCATGGTATTTTAACTGCTCACTTACAGTCCGTTTCATATCAGATTTGTCTTTAACATCAGAAATTCAAATTGTAGTAAAACCCCAGAGGGAGATAAAAAAACTTTCAGAATCACAATAGCTGCCTTCACGAAAAAAAAGAATCACAATAGCTGATCTACCCAGTCTAACAGACCATAACGCGAGTAACAGGAAGCAAAAAAACCCTCGAGCATATGATTTGCCCAATCAAGCACGGAACCCTAACAAGCTCAAACCGAGGCAAATCTGTTCCTCCCTACTCCAACAGCGAAGCCGATCATCAAGCTCTAAATGCGCGTGGAATCGAAGGTTATGGAACCCGGAGCTGCCAAACCCATGGGGTGTCTAGTGTTGAAGTGAGAAGAGAGGAGTCGTAGGCGGAGTGTACCAGTTTTGCTCTAGGACTTCAATTTCCACCTCCTCCGAATCCCCATCCTCGCCCTCGTCGTCAGTATCGGGCGAGGCGGAGGAGGGGTCGCCGGGGAAGGCGGAATCGGCGCCGGAGACGAGCTCGAGCTCCGAGTCGAGGAGGGCGGCGAAGTCGTCGCTTCCGCTCGACGACGACGGGGACGGCGACGGCGCCTCCGCGAGGCTCATGGGGCGCGGCGACGAGGGCACAGCCTGCCCGCAAAAGGGCAAGGAGCTCGCAGGGTGGGTGGGGAACGAAGCGACGGAGCCAGAAGAGGGGAAGCAAAAATGGAAACGAACGCGTAATAAGAAGCGAGCTGGGCTTTCTTGCTCTGACCAACCAAATGGTTCACTGGGCCGGCCCGGTTCGGGTGAGACAAAACCCGATGTTTGTTTTCTTTTCTAGATTTTTTTTATATTTTTCTATCAGGATTTTGCAAAAATATATGATCCGTCGGAAACTTTGCAAAACTATACATCTGTCGCCGTGGCCCATGGCGTCAGGGACTTAACACCGTGGCCCACGACGGTAGGAGCCGCCAGTAGTGGGCCCTTAGTGTTGGACAGACGTAGCGTCGTAGCCCACGATGTTAGGAGCATAGCGCCGTGGGCTATGGCGTTATGTTCTAGCGCCGTGGGCCACGACGTCAGCATGCCTGCTGGCGCCGTGGCCCACAACGCTAGGGTCTGATTGCATATATAACACTGAAATTCAGCCGGAAATGTCATAATAATTCGAAAAAAAAGAAAGAGATGGGGAAGAGGAGAAGGGAGTGAGGAGGAGGTGGTGAAGGTGCGAAGCTCTGACGGTTTTTCGTCTCGTTAGAAGTAATACTATGATACTTAATAGTTTTAGAGTAGATTTGCTTAGTAAATATATAGTTTTAGTGTAGATCTGTTTATTAAATACATAGTTTTAGTGTAGTTCCGTTTAGTAAAAAATATAGTTTTAGTGTAGATCTATTTAGTAAAATTATAGTTTTAGTATAGATCTGCTTAAAAAATCATAGTTTTAGTGTAGCTCTGAGTAGATATATTTTTTAGTTGCAGATCCACTTGTTAATAGCATTTTTTCATGATGTCAGATGTGTCAGATGATCTCATTGTCAAGTTGTATTTCGGTAATGGGCAGATTAGATATGGTGACCATGGAGCTGATTTGTCAGAATTCGATTCGGTTGACCATGTGATTGGAAGAGCAGCCTCAAGAACTTGGGGGTCCATTACCGAGTTTTTAGGGCATTCCATGTAGATGCAGAGCAACATGACTTGTTAATTATGGCTCTAATAAACATGAGTGAGTCATTATATTGGGAGCTTATGCCACTTCAAGGCACCGAACATTGGAGGAGTTATATCAAAACAACATGTGAAATTGGTTTGCCTGTGATGTTGTTTATCCACGTTGTTCATAAGGCTGGGTCTAGTTGCCTGAGAGTGATGCTCACCAGGGTGAGGCTGAACTACAAGAAGGAGATGGTCCTGCAACTGAGCCACAAGAAGGAGATGGTGGTTCCAGTGAGGAAGAAGAAGGAGATGGTGACACACCCTTTGAGGGTGCAATTGACGGGGGTAAGTTAATGAAGAAGCACTCATTCGGTACGAAATGGAGGCTGATGTGGATGAACATGGGTTGGAAGAGGACTCCTCAGACGATGAGGATGACCCGCTAGTTCCAAGGGACTGAGACAGTTACAATTTCTCACAGCTATCTGTCAATCCTGGTGAGAATGTGGCTTGGGAGTATAAAGACAATGCAGCTTCTGTTCGCGCCATGTATATGAGTGCAGTAGAGGTGAAGGATGCAGTGAAGAGGTGGTCCACCCTTACTCTGCAGAGAGAGTTCAGGGTAGTGAAGAGTTCTCCACATATATATGATGTACAATGTCTAAAGCCCAACTGTCCTTTTCGAGTGTATGCTTCCAAGGGCAAGTGGAAAAATTATTGGGAGATCAAATCTGTTGTGGATCACACTTGTGTACTTGAGCAACTGGATGCAAGCCATCGTAATTTGTCATCCGGTTTTGTGGCTAGCCAGATGTTTGCTAAGATTGTGGAAAATCATGCTTATGAGTCTAAGTCCATTATCTTGGCAATTGAGGAGAAATTCAGGTACCAGATAAGTTATGGTAATGCATACATGGCAAAGAAGAAGGTAATGGAGATGAGTGGGGAACTTATGAAGCATCCTATGACAATCTGCCTCGATTGCTGAACACAATGATCACGCTAAATCATGTAGTTATTATGATACAAGACTTATAATCTTGTATCAAGGCCAGGGAAGCAAGTCTTGCAGCGAGCATTCTTAGCATTGGGTCTCGCTATTGCTGCATTCAAAAAGTGTCGACCAGTTATTTGCATAGATGACACATTCCTAATAGGAAAATACAAGGGCACAATCCTTACAGCCATGGTTGCAGATGCCAACAATCAGTTGTTGCCATTGGCAATTTCTTTTGCAGAGGGAGAGAATGGTGACAGTTGGTATTGGTTTCTGGAGAGATTGAAGCAGATGGTGGTGGGAGATGTGTCATACGTGTGTGTGATACACGATAGACACAAAAGGTATTTTGCAGGCCATTAATGACATCAAAGAAGGTAGTGAAGAGCATAACAGAGCAGCACAATGGCCAGATGTGCATAGCATGTGGTGCATGAGGCATATGGGAGCAAACTTTTATAGCCAATTCAAGAACAAATAACTTACAAAATTGTTCAAGCGCTTATGTTCGATCAATCAGGAGGGAAAAATTTACGACCTATGGCAAAAATTAGATGATCTGACGAAGAAAGCATCAGAAGAGATAGCTAAGAAGCCTGTAAGTACTGAACCCAGGGAAGAGCCAATTTCTCTGGAGGACGTGGGGCTAGATGCTCCAAATGTCAGAAGGAGAAGGGGATGTGCTGTGAAGACCTTCAGCCAGTGGATTCAGAATGAGCCTAAGGAGAAATGTTCTCTCCTATTTGATAAGGGAGGTGTGTGGCATGGGATAATGACAACAAATTTTGCTGAGGTCTACAACGTTGTTTTGCGTGGTGCCAGAGCTCAACCTCTTGTTGGTATCGTTGAGTTCTTCTTGTACCGCATAATGAAGTACTTTCTTGACCGTGCTAATGCAGCACATGCAGCAATGCAGGACCCTTAGAAGGTGTATTCAACATGGATGACTGAGTACTTGAAAAAAAAACAGAAGGCTGCTCTTGCTCACAGAGCTTACCCACAACCTCTACGTCATGATCCTGGCGAGGAAGTGCAGCGGAAATATCAGATAAATTGCTAGTCCAAATCACAAAAAGCAAATGGTGAAATAACAATACAAAAAATAGTTATTGGGAATCATACATGCTCATGCTCTTGCCAGAAGCCATTGCTGCTACACTACCCCTACTCACATGTGATTGCTGCATGACTTGCAACAAAGAATAAGCATTGGGGTCGCTACGTGCCTATATACTTTCTGAAGCAAATCGTTCTAGACACTTGGAACCATACTATTGAGGTTACCTGCATCTTGGAACTTTCACTCAAGACCCCAAAGACAGTGCGTTGTACATACCAAATCCAGATCCAACCATGTGTCAAGGTGTCGGTCGACGCAAGAAGAAGAGGATTAGGAACAACATGGATGAGGCTGAAGCTGGACCTCGGGTGCAGATATGCTCTGAGTGCAACAATCCAGGACACTCCTACAAGAAATGCACCGAAGCATCTTACTTTTCCACTACCACTTCTACACCACCTTCAGCTAGTGCACGTGGACGTTGTTCCAGTCGCTACAATGAAGGAATGCAGTGATCGTACATGTTTGTGCTACCGTGTTGTAATAATTGAAATACTTATGCATGTTATCGTCTTGTAATATTTGAACAATTTTATCTGGCAAGGTCTTGTAATATTTGAACTTATGCATGTTATCGTGTTGTAATAATTAAGCTACCTTTTCATTTGATTGTTATTTTATTCTTGCCGTCAAATTTCTTATCATATCCTATTGTGTTTTGTTCTCTAATTTCAAATGAAACATGTAATGAATTACCATATTTCTCATCTGTTTTGTAGGCTTTCAATGGCTTCAACGGGTCCTGAGTTGGATTTGGAGTTGCTCACTAGTAGGAAGGACAAGATTTCAGTGCCAAAATGGATCCACACTCCTATGTGCTACTGCAGTGACAACTGTAAGCTTGTCAAGTGCAACGTTCTCGAGTGCTACGGGATGAGGTTCTTCATGTGCGAGAACTATGAGCATGACCCACTTCCACCATGTCGAAATGTTGGACCAAAAGTAAGAACGAACTGCATTACTAAATAAATATTATGTCATTGCTATTTTATTATGTGTCAGATGCTATGAGGAAGGGGAAATACCCCCGTTGTACCTAGTAGACGTAGAGTACTCGACGTCGAGTGCTACTGTATCCATAAAAATTCTCATTTCATTTCATCATTCTCTAGAGTCGAGTTGTATCTTTAAGAACTTGATTTCAGATGCATTTCAGATGCAAACAGTAAAACTTGTACTAGGGTGTGTTTTCTGTGAACTGCACCAAACAGTGAGCACATAGGGTGTGTTTTCTATGAGTCACTACACCAAACAGTGTACCTAGTGCTAGGGTGTGTTTCCTCTGAGTCACTGCCCGTTTTCTTGCCCCAGATCGAATGGCCCACCATCCAGTATGCGCCTACATATATGTGAGCATTCTTCTCCAGTATCACTTCACAACACAACAAGCAACACTGAGTTCCTAGACTAGGGATGATGATGACGACTCCCTCGGTCCAGCACTGTGGAGCTAACAAGATCCAGAGTTCAACAACAATTTTCCAGTCTTAGACAAGAGAGATTTCAAATCCATGCATGATGTTAGAAAGTACACACCAAATCAATGGTGAACTGGCCAAGGTGTGCACACGGTGAGTTCTGTGTGATGCAGATTTATCAGGGATGGGACAACTCTGGTCGACACTTCTGGCATTGCTCACGAGCATGGGTAAGCAAAACTCCTTGCCCTTTGTCCTTCACCATTTTCTGATTTACTAATGTAATCACGGTTTTGGCAGTACTCTGAACAACCAGATAACCGCGGTTTCGTGCAATGGGTGGATCCCCCAGCTATTCACCCGTATCAAGAGTACATCAACTATCTCGAGGATGTTGTCATCTTCAACCTGAGGCAAGAACTTGCGTCGGCATTGTCTTCTCCAGATCCGACATCCACCAACGACGACGACGGACCGATGACCAGACCAATGGTTGTGAAGACGAACACCGGCTGTGAGGACGAGTACTTCTGTTGTCCGTGCCACGAAAAGAAGGACAACACTCCATAAGCAACTCCACCCCCGCCACCATCTGATCCAACTCCACCCCCGTCGGGGTACTACATGCCCTCCCAGCACTCCGGCGAGTCTATGATGTCCGGGTTCTCCGGGTAATATTCATACAACTAGACTCAATTGTTGTAATCGTTTATCTAAATTCCCTAAGGCACGTTAGGACTAGCAACAGTGGCGCAAAGTTAGGGTAATTGTGTCGCACGTGCCATTGCAAATGTTGTAATTGTTTATCTAAATTTGTCGTTAAGTATTAATGGTTCGTCGTTTTATCAATGCTTCAAAAATTAAAATTTACAAAAAAAAAATCCTACCGCTGCAGCCCACGGCGGTAAGTCCATACATACCGCAGTGGACTGCGGTGTTACTTGGGGGCTACGCTGCCGCCTGGTGGTAGGCACCTAACACCGTGGCCCACGGCGTCAGGGACTTAACGTCGTGGCCCGTGGCGGTAAAACTATGGGCCCACTTCTGGCGGATCCTACCGCCGTGGGCCACAACGTTAAGTCCCTGACGCCGTGACCCACAACGGCAGATGTATAGTTTTGCAAAATTTATGGCAGACCATATACTTTTGCAAAATTGTGATAGAAAAAATATAAAGAAATTTCTCTTTTCTAGCACAACAAGGGTGAGTGCGATACACACGTGTTTATCATGAAAAATTAATAACTTTATGTGTTGCACCTTAAAAACCTTATGACATTGGCCCTGTTTTGATACTCCAGCAGGGTTAGAGTTAGAGCTAGTTTCTAACTCTAACCCTAAACTAACTCTAGCTCTAGAGATGTTTGGATGGAAGGGTTAGAATGACATTAAATGTACCTTTTCAATCATTAGGTGTGGGTGGAGGGAGAGAGAAAAGTCACTTTTCGGTGGACCCAACATGAACTAGCCCCAATAAGCACCTTTTGGGTGGGATAGTTTTTGGGGTGAGTTAGCTCTCTAGCCCTCATGTTTGGATACTTTGTGCCTAGTTGAGCTCCAACTAGCCAAAACTAACTCTAGCCCATGGATCCAAACAGGGACATTGCCTTTCATCTCCTTAACAAACTTGATTCCCATGACCATATAAAAACATTGTTAAACCTTAGCAAATCCTATCGAGAATTAAATGGTTGATATTACATGTGATCAACAAATGATTTGTTGTCGATTGATGGTAACACGTGCTCATAATTTTCTACCGACATGGTTGGTCACTGTGTATCCTTTCATCGTGATGTTCGCCGTCATCTTCGACCTCGATGGTGCCACCTAAGTTGATAACCGAGTCAACGAAGCCCTCAATATTGATCTCCTCACCACTGTCAGCAACGTTGTGTACTTTGTCATAAATGTTCATGTGGTGGAGGAGCATGACGATTGGCCTTTAGTATTTCGTTTTTGTTTCATATGAAAGGCCTTTAGTGTTGATATCTCTTATTAAGGGAGGGCGACTCCGCGGCGAACGGGGGTGATCGCCGGCGATCTCCTGCGTCCTCCGTCAGATTCCGACTCTCGGTAACGGATTCGAGAGAGCGCTCATTGGGGATCATTCTCCCCTGCTTTTTTTCGAGTGCGGCGTCCGGATCCTGTGGGATTGTGGCGCGGGTAACAAAAACCTGAGGGGTGATTGAGCAATCTCTGGCGATTGCTGCTCTGCAATAGGGGGCTCTGCTCCCTCGGATTTGATTGCTGATTCGTCGAAGAGGTGGTTCAAATTGCTGAGGAATTTCGATCGGGGGAAAAGTGCGTGCACGATTCAGAGAGTTGCGTGCAGAAAAAAGGGGATTAGGGTGAGATTAGCAAACGAAGTTGGAGACGAAAATCAAATTGAGTGCGGGGATGACACCTGCAACGAAGATCCGCTCTGGAGGAGATCCATATTCGACTCCAGGGGGATCAGGAGCGATCTCAGACATTGGCGACTTCAGAGAGCCTGAAGAGACGCCAATCAAGTTTGGTTCGTTCTCCTTGGGTGATGTCTTTGAGAGAGAGATATCCAAGTTGGGACGCTTTGTGTTTCGGAACAGGAATTCGTCGGGAGAAGCAGCGGCGAAATTCGTGGAGGATTTTGTCAGACTTCAACGAGACACGAGTGAGAGGCTGAACCAAGCAGAGGGAGCCATTGGAGTTCAGTTGGAGAAGGAGACAAACATTGGGGTGCAAAATGAAAATGTTCATCTTAAGCAGGCCGAAACCGCCGACCCATCTGAGCCCAAATACCCATATGACACATGTATAAGTCAATTGTTCTCGCACTCTTGGTCAGACCCTGTTGGCTACTGGGTGTGGGTAAAGAAAGGGACGGTGTTGGAGGCGGCGGATTTAGGGTTAGGTTTCCCAGCTAGAAGTGAAGAAATCCAAAGATTCGGTCACAGGAGTAGAAGAGTGGTGAGGGTTAGAGCAAGTAACATTGATGAGAGATCTTTCGCAGAGGTGGTGGCGATGAATCCAGGGCGCGGGCGTGGCCAGATGCAAAGGGGAGGAGCAGCTCCGCGCCCCAGTGGTAGAGGGGGTCCAGGTAGATCTGGTGATGACAGAGGCTACAATGATTTCGAGAGAGAGTCCTGGAACAAAGATTGGAGCTCGCAAGAGGGTGATAGAGAGAGGCCCTACAACTACAACGCCAACAGCTCAGGATTTCAGGGGGGATACAGAGAAGAGAGGCCAAGGTATGAGCAGCAGCGAATCAACCCTAACAAGAGGCAATTTGACGACAGAGAGCGGGTTGACTGGGAGGAGCAGGAACTGAGAGCCAAATTAAAGAGGGGGCAAGATGAGCGACGGGCTAATGAGCATAATCAATGGAACAAGCACAGAGAAGAGGCATGGGAGGCAAGAAAAGGCAAGGTAAATCTAAATCAAGCAGAGTTATGCCATAACTGCAATCTGACTAGTCATCTGAGGAAGGATTGTAGGAATCCACCTTTCTGCTATTGCTGTAAGAAGTCTGGTCACAGGTCATCAGCCTGCCTAGAAAAAAGAGGCTTAAAGATGTGTGGATTTGGGATTCCTGGACAAGGTTTTTACAGTATTCACTTGCCTGTTGAGAGAGAGGCAAAATCCAAAGAGGTGCTGGGATTAATGCATATTATGAGTGGACAAGCATCTCTGGGTATTGTAGAGAGGGAACTTAAACACCTGTTCACGGAAGTCAACAAGTGGATTATCAAACAGCTCAAAGGAGAAAACAAATATATGATCACTTTCCCTAATGAAGACATGAGATATCAAGTGGCTAAATTCAGGAGTTTTGAATTTGAAACTGCTAATGTGAAGGCTAAAGTGGTTCCTACTGACCTATCTATGGGTGCTGATGATAAACTTGAAACTGTATGGGTGAAGGCATACAATTTCCCCCCAATTGCTAGGAAAGAGGAGGTGGTTAGAGAGATTGCTTATTTGGTTGGGGAACCTGAAGAGGTTGACATTAAAACCCTTGAGGGATTCGGTCCAATTAGAATCAAAATTTCTTGTAGGGATGCTAAACAGGTGAGGGGGGAGACTCAGGTATATTTTAACAAAGAGAGTAGAGGGATAAGGTGGGAAGTGATTGAAGAGGATAGAGACAAGAGTGGTAATACTTCAAAGTTTGATAGGGTGAGGGAGGAGGAAGATGATGATGAGGAAAATGAAGAAGGGGAATTCCAGGATGAATCTGACAGAGAAGTCAACAACAACAAAGAGGGAACTGCAACTAGTGTCAACAAGCAAGGAAACAAAGAGGGGACAAGCTCTCAAAAACACAAGGGGCAGCAGGCTGGGAGAGAGGGGGGTCATGCTCCAACAAAAGGAGTGATAATTGAAGAGGGTGGAACGAAGGCTTATAAGAAAATGAGGACTGAACCAGACTCAAACCAGAGCAAAAACAATAAGTCGGTTGGTAACAAAAATGAAGAAGCTCTTAAATCTGCTCAAGAAGAGGAGGACCCCTTGCAAACTCAACAGAGTAATACTGAAGCTGCTGAAAGGGAGGGTGAGGGAGAGGAACTGTGTGAAGAAGAACTCGTGGACTACGATGAAGATCCTGCTATTGCCGAAAAAATAGAGATGGATGAGTTGGAAAAGAAAGTGGAAAGTAGAGCGCAAATGCTGTTAAACAAGGCTGCTGTTAAAATCCCAGTTGAGATGGCAATGACGGAGGGAAGAGAGGAAGTGGAAAAGGTCAGCTCAACTCCAAGCACAGATGAGGAGATAGATTGGGAGAATGTGTGGTCCAATCTAGGCAAGCCCGCCATCCCCACAATTCTCAAAGAGAAGCAGAGTGGATCAGTGGGTGTACGTAGGAGTGAGAGGAACAAACACGACACAGAGAAAATTCAAGACAAAGCGGAGGCCCTCAAGAACAAAAATAATGACATAACGGGTAACACTCCGGCCTCTGCTGTTTTAAATTCGGTTGATTCTAATCTTCTTGAAAAGATTGCTTTGTCCAGTAATATTAAGTTAGGTGATGCTCCTGAAAAAATCAATGCCTCTATCTCAACAATTCAAGCTAAAGAATTAGCGAAGGTAGCTTTTATGGAACTAAAAAGAGGTTGGAAGAACAGGCTAAACAAAAGGATTTAGAGGGGGGCTCAGGGGCTGGTGAGTTGGCCAATGTAGAATGGCAGGTAGGCCCTGAGGAGGTTCCATCACACCGTCCACCAAAGAAACCACCGAAAAAGAGGGGGAAGTCTAAAGTTAGAGAGGATGAGGCTGCAGACTGCAGCCGCGTTTGAATAAAAGATCAATGAAGATCCTTTTCTGGAATATTAGAGGTTTTGGGGCGGAGGGCAGAAGGAGACAGCTAAGTGAAATCAGACAAACTCATAGAGTGGAGGTGATGTGCTTGCGGGAGACTTTTAAGAGCGAGTTTAGTGTAGGAGAGCTGGCTGCGCTGAGTGAAGGTTTCAGGTATGAGTGGGTTTGGACTGCGGCTCAAGGGCACTCAGGGGGACCCTGATTGGAGTTAAGATAGATGAAATTTCGGTGATTGATAAAGACAGTGGCGAGTTTTATTCAAGCATAAAAATAAGGTCAATGATGGATGATTTTAAGTGGGAAATTGTCAATGTGTATGGGCCAGTACAGATAGAGAGGAAAAACCAATTCCTTGAAGAGCTAAGCCATAAAATAGCTGAGATGGAGGACCCTTTTATCATGGGAGGAGATTTCAACTTAATCAGGTTTCCGTGGGAGAAGTCTTCGGGGAATATCAACCAATTCTGGATGAATGCGTTTAATGAGTTCATAAGGGACAATGGAATTAAAGAGATGGATAGAAAGGGATGTAGGTTTACATGGTCAAACAAACAATCACCTCCCATAATGAGTGTGTTAGATAGAGTACTAACTTGCACCAGGTGGGATCAATTTTATAAAAAAGCTTCTTGTGAAACCCTGACTAGAGTGGGATCAGACCACTGCCCGATCATTGTCAACACTGACGATCATAGGTTTAAACAGCAGCATGGCTTCCGCTTTGAGATGGCTTGGC
Organism: Cenchrus americanus; assembly: GCA_947561735.1. Lineage (NCBI taxonomy): Eukaryota > Viridiplantae > Streptophyta > Magnoliopsida > Poales > Poaceae > Cenchrus > Cenchrus americanus. The sequence continues at coordinate 180,631,994 of OX387239.1, read as the reverse complement.
TATCTCAAAGGAGTTTTAGAGAGCAGGTGGTAGCAAGTTGGCCAGAGAGAGGGGACAGTACAATCCAGGACTTTTGGAAAGAGATGAAAGTTTATACAAGGAGGTTTTGTAGAGGATGGGGTGCTAATTTAAACAGTCAAATTAAAAAAGATAAAAAAGATCTGTTGAATAAAATTAAGAACCTAGATTTGGAAATGGAGAATAATGGGCTGAGTGCTTTACAATGGCAACAGAGATATGAGTGGGAGAATGATCTAGAGAGAATTTACCAATTTGAGAAGATTCAATGGCAAAGAAGAGGCAGAGTGAACTGGATCTTGGAAGGAGACTAATAGCAGATATTTACATGGTAAAGCCAATGGGAGGAAAAAAAGTGTACCATCTTTGCCTTGGAAGATGGAGATAGAACTATTAAAGATCCCAAAGAAATAAGGGAGCATGTTGAGCTATATTACAAATCCTTGTTTGGAAAAGAGCAGGAAGGGAGCATTACCTTGGGGGAAAACTTCTGGAATGATAGAGGAAGGCTTTCCAATGAAGAAGCCTAGGAGTTAATAAGGCCTTTCACCTTGAAAGAAATAGAAGGGGCGCTTAGGGACATGGAAGTAAATTCAGCACCTGGGCCAGATGGGTTCCCGGTAGGATTCTATAGAGAGTTTTGGCCTGAATTGAAGCCTTTTGTGCTGGAGATGTTCAACGATTTCTTTAGAGGAGAGTTGAATATTAGCAGACTGAATTACGACATGATCTCGCTAATACCCAAGATTAAAGAAGCAAGCTGTATCAAACAATACAGACCCATTTGCCTTTTGAATGTTGACTATAAATGATTTACAAAAACTCTGACCTTAAGACTGACTCCATTAGCAGCAAAACTGATTAGTGAGACTCAAATGGCTTTTGTTCCGGGCAGATACATAATGGAGGGTGTGGTGATTTTAATAGAGGTGTTACATGAGTTGAGAGTGAAAAATCATAAAGGTGTGATCCTGAAGCTGGACTTTGAGAAAGCATATGATAAGGTACAGTGGGGTTTTATGATGGAAGTGCTCAAAAGAAAGAATTTCCCTCCTAAGTGGTTAGAGTGGATGAAGCAAATTATAGAGGGAGGTAAAGTTGGCATAAATATTAATGGAAATGAGGGTAATTTCTTTAATACCTATAAAGGCCTAAGACAAGGTGACCCCCTCTCACCTCTGCTATTTAATCTAGTGAGTGATACATTAGCCACCATGTTTGAGAATGCCAAATTGACTGGGCAGATTAGAGGGCTTGTGCCCAGTTTAATAGAGGGAGGATTAACCCACCTCCAATATGCAGATGGCACCATTATTTTCCTGAATTTTGATGACCAATCCATTTACAGTACTAAATTTCTTCTCTACTTATTTGAAGACATATTTGGTCTTAAAATAAACTATGAAAAAAGTGAGGTTTTCGTCATAGGTGGCTCCAATGAGGAACAAAAACGAGTGGCAGAAATGTTTAACTGCAATAGTGGGCACCTCCCAATGAAATATTTGGGGGTAATGGTGAACAATAAGCATATGACAGCTTCTGATTTGAGTTATGTCCATCTCAAGGTTGAGAAAAGAATTCGAACATGGCAGAGTGTGGGTTTGCCAACAGGAGGTAAGATGATATTGACTGAATCCTGCCTTAGCAGTATCCCAACTTATACAATGGGTGTTTACCAACTACAAGAGGAGATACACCACAAGATGGACACTGCCAGAGCCAATTTTTTCTAGCATGGACCACATCAAAAAAGAAAATACCACATGGCAAGATGGGGGGTGATGGCATCCCCAAAAAATGCTGGAGGTGCTGGATTTACTGATACTAGAGTAAAAAACACTTGCTTGCTGGCTAAATGGCTGATTAAACTAGAAAGAGGGGACAACACTTTGTGCTGTGATCTGCTTAGGAAAAAGTATCTAGGGGATAAAAGCATCTACAGCTACAAAAAGAAGAGTGGGTCACAATTCTGGAAAGGTGTTCTCTCTACAAGAGATGAGGCAGCTAGAGGTTTGATTTACATTGTTGGAGATGGCAAAAAAGCTAGGTTTTGGCTAGATGTATGGTTAGGTAATTGTGCTCTCAGTATCTCCTTCCCTAACTTGTTTGATATCCGCAATCAAAAAGAGTGGTCAGTTTTCAAAGCCTTGCATAATGGAAATGTAAATTTAACCTTCAGACGAAGTTTCGATGCAGTACATTCTCAAGAGTGGCTGGATCTGTCTAATATGCTGCAAGGAACGGCTTTATCTACCGTACCTGACTCAATTAGACGGTGTCTAGATAAGAAGGGGGTTTACACCTTTAAATCCCTCTATAATGAGATCTTTTTCCCAGGTTTCGAGAATAAGTGGATGATGTGTATCTAGACAGCTAGGATACCACTGAAAATTAAGATATTTTTGTGGCAGGTGTGTAATGACAAGATTCAGTCAGCAGAACAGCTTAAGAGGAGGAATTGGGAAGGCCCTATTGAATGTAAAATGTGTGGACAGGTAGAGAGTGCAGAACATATTTTTGTAGGTTGTGTTTTGGACAAATATGGTTGGAGTTTTTAGAGATATATTTGAGTGGACAAACACACCTAATAGCTTGGAGGACCTGAGCTGCAAACTGGTAGAAGGAAATAAGAGGGAGAATGCAAACTTTGCCTATATTTTTGGATGCCTGGCTTGGGCACTTTGGCTTTTGAGAAATGATTTGATCTTTAACAACTATGTAGCTCCCTCTCCTGATGTATGTATTCTTTGTACTATCTCTTTCATGCAGAGGTGGAGAATTCTGAGCAAGGAGCAGGAGCAACTCTGGATCGGTTCGGTGATACACAAGCTCAGACGTCGACTCTCTTTGTTAGGATCTGATGCTGGAGATGTGGTGGTACCGGGGTAGCGTTTGGGGTTCTGGCTTTTGTGTTGCTGTGCTCTTGGCCTGTTCAGTTTAAACTTGTAATTTTGCTAAGTTGTTTAACAATGCGGTTAAGTAGAGGGGTTTAGAGAGCGCGGAGGTAGCAAGCTTTGGCTTCGGGGCTTTGTTTCCCTTGTTGGTGTTTTGCCCTCCTTCTTGTGCATGCATGTAAACTGGCAGCCCCAGTATTAAAATACTCTAGCTTTTTCAATAAAGCTGGGTCTTATGGCCTTCTTTCTTAAAAAATGTTCATGTGGCGGCGGTCGTCTATCTTTTTGGCCTTCAGCGTTGTGCCGCTTTGCAACTCTATATGCAACTAGTCACCACTGATGGCCATCTTGTCGGCTCCTTCTCAATCTGGTTCGTGGCGCTCCCTCTCTTGTCCATATCACGACTTTTATTTTTTTGTTGGTTCAATATTTTGACAATGTTTGTCGTGTGTGTGTATATATGGGAGAAAGTTTTGATGCCTTTGTCGAGTCAATGTTTCTAGACTCGTTTACATATTTCCTAATTCAATATTTCCTAATTCAATAGATCCTCACAGCCTTGTATCGAACTTTATTTGGACTCCTTTTTTTTAGTTTTCTAAAGTAGTAAATCACCATGGGCAGCTTTCAGCCTTCCAAGAAAAAGTTGTACATTATTGTGGTGAGAAAAAATGTACAGTGAGAAGGAAAAAGTAGGATTGTAAGATGTAAGATTTTGCCGACCATCGTGTATGTAACAACTTGCAATGTTCGTCGGCTGAGTAGAGCGCTGCCAACCATTGCCACTTTCTCGTGCATGAGCACTGTCGAACGAAGACATTTACGTCAGGAAGCAAACAAAGCGGAGTCGTTTGTCCGTCATGCCCTCTGTCGCCGTCACAGACTCACAATTTAGATAAGGCAGTTTTGCCTTTAAGCCCCCTAAGGAATCCCAAACCGTAAGTTCTATTCTTGTTTCTTGAATCTTTTGTCGATAACCCCTCCAAAGATCCCACCTTTGCACATAAGTCACATCCCTACTCGCAAGCTATATTCTTATCTCTTGAAATTTTTATCGGTAACCTCCTGCAAATATCACATCTTTGCATATAAATCACACTTTCGCTCGTAAGATAAGATGTAAGATCAATTCTTTGTTCTTCATGTTTTCCCTCAATTCATTAACCAGGAGTTGATTAACATGTCTAGCCAAAATCTATGGAGAGAAAAGAAAAGGCAACATTGGAGGAGTATCAACGTGATTTATTAACCAAGAGTTGATTAATATGTCAACTGTGGGAATTAAAAAGTCAACACTGGAGGAGTATTAACGTGTCAAGTGAAAATCTATGAGGAGGAAAAATGAAAAGGCAACCTCAGCCAGTCCGTCCAGAAGTCACGTGTGAGGAGTATTAGTCCTACCAGGCAAAAAAAGGGGGGAGAGAAATGAGATGCAGATTTTGTTGACGCAGGTGGGTGGGCCCGACAGGGGTACAAAGTGAGGGGCTAAGGAGAGGTCAGGTAACAAAAACATTACGATTTCTTTGGATCTTCCTCTTGCACCCTATTCACTTCCTAAATATAAAACATGTGGGTCTCGCGTGAGGGGTAATGTGTATTCGAATTCAATATAGAAACGAGCTCTCTCGGCTCGGCTCGTTTTAATGGCCATATGGATACTCTAACTTAGAGTTACTAAGAGCATCTTCAAGGGTAGTCAAATCTCACTCTCTATATTATCATTTAGCTAGTTGTTTAACCATTATTTTCTCTATATTTCAGTACACTCCAATAGACTAACCAAATCAGACCTGACATGTGGGTCCTCTCATTTGGATCCATTTCTTCACCAAGCTGTATGCTAACCCCTTCCTTTCCGTCTCTGCACGTGGGGCTGGGCCAATGCAACAAGGCTAATTGGCAATCGCCGTCCACCGCTAGCGGGTAAGGTGTGGGCTAGTGGCTGCCGGTGAGGTCAGCACCACCGCGAAGAGGAGGAGAGAGGGAAACCTATCGGGTTCTCGACGGGTGCAGGTGAGTGGCAGAGGATGGGATCCAGTGTGGTGAATGACGGTAGTGGCCATGGCCGCTGGTGAGGAGCTACGACAACGCGCTGTGACTGACTGGCACCAGGCATCACCACGAGTCGCTCGGAGACTAGCCTCCGCCAACGCTGCCCGGAGCTTGACCTCCCACTTGTCGACACCCCAACCTGTAGCTCTTGTTCCTAGCTGACATGTCGGGCTACAGTACTAGAGTGTGATTCCCCAGGTTTTTAATTAGCGTCATTAATGCTAATGACCGAATCAACTGGGTCAAACCTGCTGACGTTGGTCAAACCATGGTCAACTTGGGTCATCACTTCGAAAACCTCGTCAACAATCACTAATGACCCCCTTAATAAAGTCAACACACACTAGTGGTCAAAGCTTGGTCAGAACCCCGGTAGAACCCTTTGCCCTTGAGCATCCTTCGGGACTTTTGCCACGTTCTCCAAATTTCACCTAAACACTCCAAAATCTCACAATATAAACGTTGTCCAGTTTTTCGAGGGACACAACTTTTCTTTTGGGTGGCATTGCAAATTTGGAGTGAAAATGGTGAAAAACTTGGTGAACTGCAGATCTTACTATTCATCGACGCACTGAAAAACCAGAACTTTGCATGACATTTCTGCTCAAACCAGTGAGAAAAACATAGGACAACCTTTGTAAAAGTTGTAGAGGAACACTTGATCTACAACTTTGCCTTTTAGACTGCAGTGCACATCTATTCAAATTTTTGGAGAATGGGACGATCAAATGCGTGTTGACCGGATGGTTGTGCCCAGCCCGCGCTCTGGAGCGCGTCTCCGCGCGTGGCCACACGCCGGCCGACCGGCCCTCGGCGTTCGGGTCCCCCCTGAAGGACCTATAAGGCGACCAGAGAGGGGGGAGTGAATGGGAGCCAATAAAAATTCTTCTCGAGGGAGATTGAAACTCCGACAAGACGAACTAGCTCGGTGGGACCCCCGAAATCACACGCTCCGCACTTCTACCTTCCGTTTGCCAAAACCACGTAGCCACTGGAGTGCTACTGGTCCTAGGAACAAACTCTACCAGCAACCACAACACACACGCACCACCGACAGCGGAAACAACTCGAAAGCCGGCTAACCAGAGGGGGGCGGTTAGACCGGGTATAGGGGGCGGTTAGACCGCCTCCACCTGATAACCAAGAAATCCTCCGAAACACATCTTCCGAGCACCAAAACGCACCACGGTTTCACCAACAAAGATCTCTGGTCAAGGCCATGCTAGCTACCAGAAAATCTTGGCGAAAACCAAAACTCCACCCAGGGTCCTAGGGGCGGTTAGGCGGCTACCGGGGGCGGTCTAACCTCCTGTACCCAGCAACGAACTCCAACCAAGAACACCTAGCAAACAGCACGAGAACGACCCGAAATTTCACCCAGACGTTGCTCTGATCAAGGCGAACAAACTCACAGAGGAAAATCCGGCGAAACAAAACTTTGACCTGGAAACCCTAGGGCGGTTAGACCGCCCCCTCCAGACGGTTAGACCGCCTCCTCCAGAAAACGAACCCGCGGGTCAAACCCTAACTTCCTCGCGCCCGATCTCCCGAATCACTCCACGGATTGTAGCGAAACTTCGGGATTAGCTGGGTTACCTCCTGGGCAACCTCTACCTCAAAGGAATCGACCCGAAACGCTCACAATCAAGAGGAATCGAAGAAATCGCTTCTCTAGGTCAAGAACTCGCCCAACTCGAAAAACCACCAAATTGAGTCCGATTCAAGAGAGATTTGGGGGCAAAGTCACCAGCCAAAGAGGCACAAGAACCTCATACGTGACACCCACCAAAAACCCCAAGAAATCGTTCTCAAAACACCGCCAACAAAGAGCTCCGAAAATCACCACAAAAGAGACGGGAAAACCACCTTGAGGAACAACGCCGAACCATCTATACATACCATGAAAGGTTCGTACAAGGTCTAACTTGCCACCCAAACATCCATCCCTCTCTCTAGATCTCACCTGAAGCTCTCAAGCTAGTCCTAGGAAAAACTAGGGAAAAATGGAGAACGAAAATGGAAAATCAAATGAGCTAGGGTTCCAAGAGTTGGCTGCCATCCACCCACTCAATGAGTATATATGGAGGCACCCAAAAGACTAAACTACCCTTCACTAATAACTAGGGATACATGCCCCTCAAGGGCGGATTTGGAAATCTTCGGAATATCTTCATCGGACAGATGCCCGGTGACCGCAACCTGCTCAGCCTCGACGCAAGCCTTGCGATCCCGACACGTGTCCTCCGCTTCGAAGCTTCTCAGCGCCGGTGGCCAGGGCGGTCAGACTGCCCCCTAGGCGGTTAGACCGGCCCGGGAGATCTGACCAGCCACAGGCGGTCTGACCGCCCCTCCTGGGCGGTTGAACCGGCCTGGGTGGCCGCATCCCCTCGTCGAGTCTTCGGCCTCGGTTTTGTGGCTCAACCGAGTAACCCAGTGGTTTTCTGGTGAACCACTGCAAACGCCGCGAACTCGGTGTAGCCTTCGCCAATCTCCACTCATGACTCGGCTCCCACGTAGTCCCGGCTCGACCTTGGTTTTGAGGCTCTACCAAGAAACCGTCCACGACTTCATCTTGCTGTTCATGCCACCATGCGGCCCGCACTTGACCCCACTGGCCACCGGGTCCCTCGAACGAAGCCTACTTGTCTTCTCCACACCGGAGGCCTCACCGGCAACGACCTTTCGCGCTTGTTCTTCACCTGCACCAACACGAGTCAAGCCGCAACCTGCACCTGCAATACTTAGCCAAGAATCAGTCCACACAACGTTGTCAATCACTCATCACACAAGGGAGCGACCATCCACCGGTCCTCGAACCACACTGGTCCTCAATCTCCCCCTTGATGAGTGCATTGACAACACCCACATGAAGTAACACAAGAAAAAAGGAAAAAGAAAAGAAACAAATAAAAAGAAATCTCAACAAGCGATCGAAAGCCAAAGAAAGGCAAAGAGCAAGATCACTTGAAGAAGACAAGTCTCGGACCCCTTAGACAAGGGCAACGACTCGACACATCCGAGACAAAACCATCAAAGAGCGCAAACCACCGAACCAAAGCTTGAACACCACAAAGAGCTCCCCCTGCACATATGCAAGCTCCCCCTGAGCCAAAGCACACTCTCCCTGAACAAATGCAGCAATGCAACACGGGAATGCAACAAAGAGCAAAGAACTGCTCACTCTGCCCAGGGCGGTTAGACCGCCTGTACAGGGCGGTTAGACCGCCTGCACTTCATCTGACCGCCTGGGGGCGGTTAGACCGCCCCATGTGACCGGCCCTGCACCAAACTGCTCAAAATTTTCCCGAACCAATTGGAACACCTTCCAAACACTCCCAGGTGCCCAAAGCATGCACAAACTTCCCCCCTTGTTGACAATGCATGAATCAAGGCTAAATGCGAAACTTTACAACATGTAGCTTCTCAAGTATACAAAATTCATCACAAGGAGCTACACAAGTCCAAATGAGCAAGTTAGATACTCTACAGGTTCGTAATGACCTTAACTACATGATCACCAAGTTTCACAACCATTGGACAAGGCTAAAAAGGATTTGAGTAATTTTGCGAAAAGTTACTCTCTCATAAGCAAATACCTAAACATGAGCAAAACATATCAAAATGGCAAAGCCACTCAAACTTCATGCTAGGACAGCCATTCTAATCATAAGACCATCATAAACACCCACAAGCACCTCATGTCATGTCAAAGCCACCGAGCCATGTGCCTACTTCTATGTATGAGACTTCTCATTGGTAGGCATCATGCAACAGTTTAGCACCCAAAGCAAATTAATTTCAGCACATATGACATGGGAGCATATTTTTCAAGCATTTTCCATTTCATTTTCAGATTTATGAATGGTACATGAAATGTCTTTGTGACAAAAAGGAACTTATGCCCCTCCACAAGATGAAGCAAGAGGGATAAACATTCATGATGGCAAATGAGCCTTTGGCCCCATATGATCAATAAACTAGCTATCCAACCACAAATTAAGCATAGCAAGGCCACTAAAACATGTCAAGATCATATAAAGGCATTTACACATGAGAGAGCATAGATGTGACATTTTTCAAAAATATAGCCGTCAACCATGGATCATTCATCAAGATCATCAAGAGCTAAGCCAAACTAACCATAGCATACCAAACAAGCTCACAAAAACATATATAGCATCCCATGACGAACAATGTATATAGGAGACGCTTTTCCTATCCAATGCATATGATACAAAATGCATGCAATCTAAGATACAAGGATGCCTATACATCATGTTACATATGCAATGCCAAATGCAAGAAATGCATAAAGGAAACTATACATATGCTACAAAGGAGCTCCCACACACCCAACTCAAGAAATCAAACACACACCAAGTCCCCCCCGCAAACGAGTGAAAGTTGCTTGATCTAGGGGTTTGGTGAAAATATCGGCTAGTTGGTCATGTGTGGGTATATGGATCAAAGCTATCTTCCCTTTCTCTACGTTGTCTCTCAGAAAATGATACCTCACTTCTATGTGCTTGGTTTTGGAATGGAGCACTGGGTTCTTTGCAACGCTTATGGCACTGGTGCTATCACATTGAAGTGGGACATGGGTATACTCCTCACCAAAGTCACTCATGGTGTATGAAATCCAAAGGAGCTGAGAGCAACAACTAGCAGCGGCAACATACTCGGCCTCGGTAGTGGATTGAGCAACACTCGACTGTTTGCGGGAAGACCAAGACACCAAAGAAGAACCCAAAAACTAGCAAGTCCCAGAAGTGGACTTCCTATCCAACCGACACCCGGCAAAATCCGCGTCTGAAAAACCATGAAGTGCCAAAGAAGAGGACGCAGAGTACCAAAGGCCGAAGTCGGAAGTGTGACGCAAGTACCTGAAAATTCGCTTCACCGCTTGCCGATGCGAAGTCTTCGGAGACGCTTGAAAACGAGCACACAAACACACTGAGAACTGTATGTCTGGCCTCGTCGCCGTCAAGTAGAGGAGTGACCCGATCATGCTCCGGTACTCCTTCTGGTCCACGTGTTCACCTTCCTCGTCCGCATCAAGAGCCATAGTCGTACTCATCGGCGTCGTCATAGCCTTGGAGTCCTCCATCTTGAACTTCCGCACAATGTCCTTGGTGTACTTAGCCTGGTGCACAAATGTTCCTTCCTTTGATTGTTTGATTTGTAGCCCGAGGAAGAACTGCAACTCGCCCATCATGCTCATCTCAAATTCCCCGCTCATATCCTCTCGCAAACCTTGCAACAAGAGAGTTAGACGAGCCACCAAAGACAATATCATCCACGTACACCGCACAATCGGGATATCTCTCGCCCTGCCTCAGCAAAAACAAGGTCTGATCGACCTTCCCCATCTCAAAACCTCACTCAAACAAGAACCCCCTCAACCTGCCATACCAAGCTCTAGGCGCCTGCTTCAACCCATACAGCGCCTTCCTCAACTTGTACACCCGGTGGGGGTACTTTTCACTCTCAAACCCCGGAGGTTGCCTCACAAACACTTCTTCCTCCAACACACCATTCAGAAAAGCACTCTTCCCATCCATTTGGTGCAACTTGAACCCTTTAGCCACGGAAAAGGCTAGAAGGATCCTAATCGCCTCCAAACGGGCTACGGGAGCAAAGGTCTCCTCGTAGTCAATCCCCTCCTTCTGACTGAACCCTTGAGCAACAAGCCTCGACTTGTTTCTCACAACCTCACCTTTCTCTCCCTCTTTGTTCTTCCATACCCACTTTGTACCGATCGGCTTACACCCTGGGGGAGGGTCAACCAACTCCCAAACCTGATTCCTCTCAAAGTTCTCCAACTCCTCATGCATCGAATTAACCCAATTATGATCAGATAGTGCGTGTCCAATGTCTTTGGGCTCAAAAGTAGCAACAAATGCAGCATGAGCGAAATGGGAGTTGTTTCGAACCCTTGACCGTGTAGTGCGTTCATTCACATCGCCGATGATCCTCGAAGCTGGATGATCCACCTGTACTCGCCGGGGAGGTTCTCACCTTGATGCTACCTCCCCCTCAACATCAGCTTCTCCTCGTTCTTGATTTGTCGTCGTAGGTGTAGTAGAGTGTCCGTCCATCACCGTAGTGGAAGTAGTGGGTACATGTTCAGCCGGGGGCACCGCACCGCCATCTTCATCATCTCCATGTTCATGCTCCTCCTCATGAAAGATCTCACCAAGCTCATCATCACCTGCACACTCAAAGACAAGCTGATTACATGGCTCTGTCTCGTCGAAGGTTACCTCGCAAGTCTCCACGATTTGGTTAGTTTCAAGATTGAGCACACGATATGCTCTAGAATGAGATGCATAACCAAAGAAAATACCATCGACAGACCTAGCCTCAAACTTATCCAACTTCCTGCCTTTCTTCAGAATGAAACACTTGCAACAAAAGACATGGAAGTGACTCACCTTGGGTGTGCGACCATGCATCAACTCATAGCATGTCTTCTTCTTGTGCACTCTGAGGTAGATCCTGTTTGACACATAGCACGCGGTATTCACCGCCTCAGCCCAATACCTCCTCGGAGTCCTATGCTCATCAAGCATCGTCCGAGCCATCTCGCACAAGGTCCTGTTCTTCCGTTCCACAACACCATTCTGGGGAGGCGTATACGGACTCGAAAACTGGTGCTCAAGACCCAAGTCATGGCAAAAGGTTTCAAAACGAGAGTTTCTGAATTCCGAGCCATTATCACTACGGATAGCTCGTATGGCATCTCCGTGCCTCTCGTTCCTCAACCTCAAGACTAGATCTTGAACAAAACCAAACGTCTCCCCCTTATCCTCGAGAAGAACACCCACACATACCGAAAATAGTCGTCCACCACAACAAGGACATACCACTTCCCACCCGCAGATTGCACACGAGCTGGGCCAACAAGGTCCATATGGAGCAGCTCGCATGGACGCTCAGTCATCACATCGGTGAGAGGCGGGTGAGAAGAGGCTACCATCTTGGCATGCCTACACAGTGCACAAACCAACTCTTTCTCAAGCCTCAACCGTGGCAATCCTCGGACCAAATTGAGTTTACTAAAGCGCGACAAAAGGTCAAAGCTCAAGTGACCCAACTTCCTATGCCACTTACACAACTCACTCGAAGAACCAACCAAGAAACAACGCTCCACACCCGAAGACTGAGAAAAATCAGCACGAAACACCTGACCCTCGGGAACGACCATACAGACAAGGTCCCCTCGAGAGTCCAAAATCCGAGAACCACCTGGCCGAAACAACACCTCAAAGCCCTCATCCAACAACTGGGACACAGAAAGCAAATTGTACCCCAGCGATTGAACAAGAGCAACACGCCTAAGAGTGATCTTGTCACTCACTTTGATCTCACCTTCTGAAAGCACACGCCCACGCCCATTGTCCCCAAATGTGATGTACCTCCTTGTCACCACCGAGACGAGACTTGAGAACCACCCCCTGTCTCTGGTCATATGCCTCGAGCAACCGGAGTCAATCAACCAAATGTTCTTCAAGTCTCCCACCTGAAATTCAAAAATGAGCACGTGAGCGAACAAATGACTCAACACTGGGGTTAGTACCAAAAGAGTAAAACCAGTGCCGAGCCATTTGCTTGAAAGTGGAGTTAGCACACATCAAACCATCTTTCCTACCATAACTACCACCACGAACACCACCTCGGTAACCACTCTAAGGAAACCACCCCTTGCTGCCTGGAGGAGGACCAAAACCACGGAAGACAACCCGTGGACCGTCCCTCCTCTCCTTCTCAAAGCTACGACTCCTCCCATCCCCGTAGTGAACTCGAGGGGGAGAATGCCTAGCAAGCCGACCACTGCTGTCTCTCCGGACCAACCACCAAGCAACACCACCTCCAGAACTGAAACCTCTCGACTCACCATCTCAAAAACCACTCCCCCCCGGGGGGGGGGGGGGGGGGGGGGTTAAACCGCCTAGCCGGGCCGGTCTAACCGCCCCCCTCTGGGCTAGGCCGGTCTGACCGCCTAGCCAGGCTGGTCTGACCGCCCCCTCCAGAACTGCTCCTCGGCTGCGGAAACTTGCATCTCCCCATGCCGGAACACTTCTCACCACAGCTTTACCCTTGGGCAGTGGCATACGAGGCTTAGGTACACCATGGGGAGGGTTGTACCTATCCTTGTTCGCCCACTCCTTTGCCATCCTCTCTTCCCGCTTCCTCTTGAAGCAAAACTCATCCTTGTGACCTCTTTCCCACAATGGCCACAACGAAACCTCACAAGCTTAGGCTTAGGCTTGGATTGGGGCTTCTCACTTGGTTTCTCTCCACTCAACTCCTCCACCGATTTCCCCTCACTAGCCTTCTCACTCACTTTCCCAAAGAACACTTTCCCGGAAGTGCTCAGAAACTTGATAGGCTTTTGGAGATCATTTGTGGGTGTAGGAAATATGGGTGGAGCTGGGGTTGTGTCTAGTCGGTTCCTAAGATGGTTGGGTTTTGGAGGGAAATCATTTTTGTGGTGGGTTTTTGGTGGCTCTGGGATATTCTCTCCACTTCCCTTACCAACCTTGTTTGCCCCAAGTCCCTCACCATCCTGCCTCTTAAATGCCTCGATCATCATCCTCAACTGAGGCTCATGACCAAACAACCAACCCATCAACTTTCTGAAGTCATCATTCTCATCCTGCAAACGATCAACATAATGTACAAATTCCAAATTTTTCAAAGCATGCATTTCACTGGTAGAGCATGATGTAGGCATGGGTTCCTTCAATTTAGCCTCAAGAGAACTAGTGTAAGCATGCATCTCATCAATCTTAGCATGCAAAACAGGGCAAGAAGTGCAAGCACCTAGCAAAGCAGATCTAGACTTAAGCTCAGCCACTTCAACCCTAAGCACATCTAGTTCCTCACACTTGGAGGCATGCTTCTCCTTAAACAAAGCAAGATCGGCAAGAAATATGGAGCAATCAAGACAATCAACCTCATCCGAAACAACGAGGGCTAGCCTTAAGGGAATCAATCTCAAGCTTGCTATCAAGCACCTGTGTCTCTAGCTCAGCCACTCTAGTCCTAGCATCCTCGAGTGAAGCCCTAAGCTCTTTTCTCATTTTCTTGGCCTCTCTAAGCATGTCATCACGGTTATCAAGCAAAGAGCCAAGCCTCTCATTTTCCTGGCGCAAGAAGGGAAGTTCATCACGCACCTCGTCGTCGGACTCAGAGTCCGAGTCGCTCTTTGTGCTCTTCTTGCTGCCGGAACTCAGTGCCTTGGTGCAGAAGCCATCTCTCGCGAAACAGCTCAGCCCGCTCAGGTTCTTAGACGACTTCTTGTTCTTGCGACGATCACCCTCATCTTCACTGCTGCTCGAGCTCGAGGTGGAGTACGCGGAACTGGAGTCGACATCGCTCGCTCCAACCATCGCTCGGGCCTTGCCTCAGCTCTCCTTCTTCCTCGATCGTCGCTCGTCCTTGTACTTGTTCTTGTGCTTGCTCTTGTGGTCGCGCCACGACCGGTACTTGCCATCGTTCCTCGGCTTGTGCTTGTAGCCGTCCTTGTTCTCGACCTTCTCCGGGCAGTCGGCGACTAAGTGTCCTGGCTTGCCGCACTGGAAGCATGTCCTCGTGTTCCTCCTCATGTTCACTCGGTTCTCGTGCAGCCTCTCGAACCGTCTCGTCAGGAGCGCCAGCTCATCCTCTCCAAGCACATCGAACTCCTCATCTGGCATAGACATCAAAGAGGAAAAAGAGAATGTCACACCCTGAAATTTCAAATTTCAAGATGTGAATAGTGAGAATAATTAAATAACGATTTTCTCATAATTTTAAAATTTTTCCTACGTTTATTTTCTTTACAGGGAATATAGTATAGGAAAAATCCTTTGTTTGATTTTCTAAATTAAATAAAAGTTATGTGTGTTGCATTCATGCTGATGCATCTAGTGGTTCTTGAGTGCAAAAGGTTTAAAAAAATGCGTTTAGGAGCTGTCCAAAACCTTCCGAGAATTTTCCGGATTTTTCTGGAATTTATTCTCATTTTCCATGAGCTATTTCTATTTATTAGAAGGCTTTAAAATCTTTGTCATGAGCTCCCAATGTTTTATTTGGATTGTTCATGTCTTAATATAGCTCTAGGAATTTTCCTGGAATTTTTGGGATTTTCTGACTATTTTTCGTGCTTTAAAGTATTTTCTGGAATTACTTTTGCACTGGAAAATATTTTGGAAAAAAAGGAAAAAAAAGAAAACCTATCCTATTCCTAACGGGCCGAGCCCAGAGGCCCGACCCGGTCCGCCCGCCCCGCCCCGACCTCGGGCCCGCCAAGGCCCATCGCGAGGCCCGCCAATGTTAATATGATTAATGCCAATACCATAATGTTTTTAGTAATAATGTGATCTACTCGAATTACAAAGTTTCGCTTAGATTGTTCATATAGTTTAGTTTTTCTAAATTAAATGTTTAACCGGTTAATTCATATATGAATCTTTATTAATAAAACTTGACTAGTTCTTTACATCGTTTCATAAATAAAGTTTAATATTGCATTAATGTCAACATAGGGTATTTTATTTCTAAAATATCCTTTACATTTGTTTTGTTAATTAAAATGAACCTAGCTCATAGCCTTGCTCTCTCATATATGTAAAAGGTTCATTAGACGTTCTTTTCTCACCTCAATCTAAGTGTGATCTTTCCGGTCCTTGCTCAATCTTCCGCGACCATCTCTTTAAAGTTAACCAAGACTTTCTTCCTCTAAGCACAATTTGTGTGCTTTAGTGATCCATCTAATCAAGCCTATCCTTTAGTGCGTTCTTTTAAAGCTTTCTTTTGATTGGTGCTTTGTTCTTAGTATATGTTTGTTTGTTTGTTTTGTATGCTTGTGCCCGATGATTGGTGCGTTTAGAGTGAACGCCGTTTGAGAAGCTTTGAAGAGCAAGAGGTTGAAGATATTCTAAGCAACGGCATTACTTTGGTTAAAGGCAAGTGTGTCCTTGATATTTGTCCCAATAACTATGATTAATCACTTTGCACTGCTTTGCATTAATATTGATGGGTCCTATTAAGGTTTAACCTAGTCTTTGATTGTCATACCTTGTTAGCCTGGGTTTACATTTATGTTGGGTAGCTATGCTTAGTTGCTATACCTGGGTTATGGTGGTTTTAATGAACAATAATGATGAATCATGCTATACCTTTATGTTATATCTTTGTTTGCTTAATACAAGACCATATGCTTAATCGGAACATGGAGAACCACCCAGGAAAACCGTACAACCACAAGGCACATGGCTCTGCCTTGGCTGAATAACTAAAGACTTTAGTGTTGTAGAAACCTTACCTGAAAGGGACAAATGGGGAGGCGTTGACGGAGTATAGACTCGCTCTAGTAGGGAGTTGGGCTTTGCTAAGACACGGTACCTACTAGGGGACTTTATGCCCCGCTTCGTCCTGGAACCTAGTGGGTTGTTGCGCATTGGAGGATCTTCGTAAAGGCCTCGTAGCGTCCCTATGCAATCACACCTCGGTAGTGTGGTATGATGCTTGGCCAGCATCGCATGGTTGGGTTTAAAGTTCCTAGAACTTTTACGCGACTTGGGGTAAAGATGTACAACCTCTGCAGAGTGTAAAACTAATCGATTAGCAGTGCTCACGGTCAAGAGCAGCCTGGACCATCACATGATAAGTGAACTTAAAGATGAACTTAAATCGTGCTCTCTGGTTATGCTTGCCATATGCTTATGGCGTATCTCTTATGCTTTACGTGGGTTGGTATATACTTATACTTTATTAGTAATCAGGTGCTAATAAAACTTGACCAACTAAAATTGCCTAAATGCTTATAGCCCAGTCCACTATAAAGCCTTTGCATTCATGTCTTCCCCCACACTTGTTGAGTACGACAAGTGCTCACCCTTGCTATATATATGTTGCTCAGAAGGAGGATGCTACTCGGAAGTCTTGTGAAGATGTTGCTGGTGCTAGGCGTACGCAACCCCCAGTCGATTGCCTATGATGTTTGGAGCCTTCGTTTCCAGGATTAAGCATAAATCTCTGATAATCTTTCTTTTTCTTGCGTGATACTGTTTCTGTATTCACTTATATGTCTCTATATGCATGAAACTTGATCCTGGCATGCATATAGTTATGCACTTGGTTTTCTTTTGGAAAACCGGGTGTGACAGAGAACATCCTGGTGGATGGGTTAGTGTTAGCCTTTCCTTTCGAACCACCAACGAGGGCAAGACTATGGGAATCAGTCGGTCCCTCGAGCTTGGCAGTCATGCCCCTATCCACCTCAGCCGACTTGAGCTTAGAACAGCTCGGTCACCGTCAAAGTGTCATACTTCTCCGACTCCACAATGGCCTCGAACTTTTCGCCCCAAATCGTACGATCCAAAGAGTGTAAGAGCTTGACCGCTCTATCATGATCATCGTACGGGAGCACGTCCACATTGGCCCTCATGTTGTTCACAACCACCGTGAACCTCTGAAACAAGGCATCGATGGACTCACCGGGGAGATGAGTGAAGTTCTCGTACTCTCTCCGTAGGTCGCATACATCCGTGCTCGAACCCGGGCATTCCCAACATGAGCCTCCTTCAAAGACCGTCCAAATTCTACAAGCCAAGTGCTCGGTGTGCACCCGATCGAACTCAGGCTGACACAAAGCACGAAACAAGTAGTCGACCGCCTTATTGTTGGCGTCGAATCTGTCCCTCGATCCTGGAGCGAGGAAATCCATCGACTGGACATAGCCTGTGTCCACCGTGACATCCCAAAGAATCTGACCCTTTCCGCGGAGGAACGCACCCATCCGCTTGCTCCACATCTGGTAGTTCTTGCCATCGAAGTGTGGAGGACCCGAACCTCGTTCCAGGTACGCCATCCTTGGATCTTAGACTGGTTAGGGTCAACAAAGACCCAAACTGGCTCTGATACCACTTGAAGGACCGATAAGGCGACCAGAGAGGAGGGGGGGAGAGTGAATGGGAGCCAATAAAAATTCTTCTCGAGGGAGATTGAAACTCCGACAAGACGAACTAGCTCGGTGGGACCCCCGAAATCACACGCTCCGCATTTCTACCTTCCGTTTGCCAAAACCACATAGCCACTGGAGTGCTACTAGTCCTAGGAACAAACTTTACCAGCAACCACAACACACACGCACCACCGACAGCGGAAACAACTCGAAAGCCGGCTAACCAGAGGGGGACGGTTAGACCGGGTATAGGGGGCGGTTAGACCGCCTCCACCTGGTAACCAATAAATCCTCCGAAACACCTCTTCCGAGCACCAAAACGCACCACGGTTTCACCAACATAGATCTCTGGTCAAGGCCATGCTAGCTACCAGAAAATCTTGGCGAAAACCAAAACTCCACCCAGGGGCCTAGGGGCGGTTAGACCGGCTACCAGGGGCGGTCTAACCTCCTGTACCCATCAACGAACTCCAACCAAGAACACCTAACAAACAACACGAGAACGACCCGAAATTTCACCTAGACGCTCCTCTGATCAAGACAAACAAACTCACAGAGGAAAATCCGGCGAAACAAAACTTTGACCTGGAAACCCCAGGGCGGTTAGACCGCCCCCTCCAGGCGGTTAGACCGCCTCCTCCAGAAAACGAACCCGCGGGTCAAACCCTAATTTCCTCGCGCCCGATCTCCCGAATCACTCCACGGATTGTAGCGAAACTTCGGGATTAGCTGGGTTACCTCCTGGGCAACCTCTACCTCAAAGGAATCGACCCGAAATGCTCACAATCAAGAGGAATCGAAGAAATTGCTTCTTTAGGTCAAGAACTCACCCAACTCGAAAAACCACCAAATCGAGTCCGATTCAAGAGAGATTTGGGGGCAAAGTCACCAGCCAAAGAGGCACAAGAACCTCATACGTGACACCCACCAAAAACCCCAAGAAATCGTTCTCAAAACACCACCAACAAAGAGCTCTGAAAATCACCACAAAAGAGACAGGAAAACCACCTTGAGGAACAACGTCGAACCATCTATACATACCATGAAAGGTTCATACAAGGTCTAGCTTGCCACCCAAACATCCATCCCTCTCTCTAGATCTCACATGAAGCTATCAAGCTAGTCCTAGGAAAAACTAGGGAAAAATGGAGAACGAAAATGGAAAAACAAATGAGCTAGGGTTCCAAGAGTTGGCTGCCATCCACCCACTCAATGAGTATATATGGAGGCACCCAAAAGACTAAACTACTCTTCACTAATAACTAGGGATACATGCCCCTCAAGGGTGGATTTGGAAATCTTCGGAATATCTTCATCGAACGGATGCCCGGTGACCGCAACCTGCTTAGCCTCGACGCAAGCCTTGCGATCCCGACGCGTGTCCTCCGCTTCGAAGCTTCTCGGCGCGGTGGCCGGGCGGTCGAGCCGCCCCCCGGGCGGTTAGGACCGGCCCGGAGATCCGACCGGCCACGGGCGGTCCGACCGCCCCTCCCGGGCGGTTGAACCGGCACGGGTGGCCGCACCCCCTCGTCGAGTCTTCGACCTCGGTTTTGTGGCTCAACCGAGTAACCGGTGGTTTTACGGTGAACCACTGCAAACCCCGCGAACTCGGTGTAGCCTCCGCCAATCTCCACTCATGACTCGGCTCCCACGTAGTCCTGGCTCGACCTTGGTTTTGAGGCTCTACCAAGAAACCGTCCACGACTTCATCTTGCTGTTCATGCCACCATGCGGCCCGCACTTGACCCCACTGGCCACCGGGTCCCTCGAATGAAGCCTACTTGTCTTCGCCACACTTGGAGGCCTCACCGGCGACGACCTTTCGGTGAGGCCTCCAGGTGTGGAGAAGACAAGTAGGCTTCGTTCGAGGGACCCGGTGGCCAGCGGGATCAAGTGCGGGCTGCATGGTGGCATGAACAGCAAGATGAAGTCATGGACGGTTTGGTGGTTGAGCGTCGAAACCAAGGTCGAGCCGGGACTACGTGGGAGCCGAGTCATGAGTGGTGATTGGCGGAGGCTACACCGAGTTCGCGGGGTTTCCAGTGGTTCACCAGAAAACCACTGGGTTCCTTGGTTGATCCACACAGCCAAGACCGAAGAACCGAAGACGGTGCAGCAGCAGCTCCAGGTCGGTCTGACCGGTGGGTCTGACCGGTGGGTACCGGTCTGACCAGTGAGGAGCACCGGTCTGACTGGTGTGTGACGACGCAGTCTGGAGACTTCGAAGCGGACGACACATGTCAGGATTGCATGGCTTGCGTCGAGGCTAAGCAGGGTGCGGTCGCCGGGCATCCGTCCAATGGAGAAAATCTGAAAACTTCCAAAACCACCCTTGAGGGGCTTGTATCCCTAGTTCTTAAGTAAGGGCATTTTAGACTTTCGGCTTGCCTCCATATAACCCATGATGTGAGAGGATGACAGCCATCTCTTGGAACCCTAGTTCATTTGCTTTCCTATTTTCCCTTCCTATTTTTCTTAGGATTTCCGTAGGACTAGCTTGAGAGCTTCATGGTGAGATTTTGTGAGAGGGTTGGATGATCGAGCGGCAAGCTAGACCTTGTATGAACCTCCTTGGTATGTATAGATGATTCGGCGTGGTTCCTCAAGGCTTTGTTGTGTTGTTCCCGGTTCTTCTTGGTGGTGATTTTTGGAGCCCTCTCTTGTTGGTTTTCTTGGTGTGCTTTCGGGACCTTGCTCTTGGGGATTTGATGGGGGAAATTTTTGGGAACCCTTCGTGGTTCTTTTGCCTTTGATTCCCCTCCCAAATCCGTGAGTTAAGGGGCTCGATTTTGGGGTTTTTGGTGTTCTAGGGTTAGAGGAGTTCTTGGCGGGATTTCTTCGATTCCTCTTGATTTGACAAGTTTTGGTGGGATTAAACTTGGCTATGGACTCCTCATGAGGTGTTCCTACTATCCCCAAAGTCTTGTTCAAGTCCGTGGAGCGATTCGGAAGATCGAAGTTTGGATTTGGGGGAGTTGACCCGCGGGTGTTGTTCATCCCGAGCTGCCTAGGTTACACCGGTCTGACCGATGCTCTTGACCGGTCTGACCGGTGCAAGCCACTGGTGGGATTTGCCTTGAGTGAACTGCTTGACTCGTGTGTCTTTGGGTCTTGGTGCTGCTGGTCAGTTCTTGGTCTGTTTGGAGTTGTTTTGCTAGGTTTTGTGTAGGGTTTTCCTTCCGTGCAGGTTGTGATTTAGGGGTGTTTTTGTTCCAGGGCCTAGAGAAGTCGCTGAGGCTCTCTGGAACACTTGTTGTGCGGTGCTGTAGCCACCGACCTGACCGGCCCTGTCCACCGGTCTGACCGGTGTCACCAGTCTGACTGGCGCAGGCCATCGGTGTGACCGGTGCAGCACAAGCAGCAAGCCGTGCAAGTTTCCGCTGTATGTGTTGGTGTGTTTTGGCTCGGAAGGTTGTTTGTTGGTTTCTAGGTCCAGTGGCACTCCAATGGCTACATGGGCTTGGCCAACTTGGGTAGTGAGTCGGAGACGTGTGTTGGAAGCCGTGTTCGTCTTGTTGGAGTCTCCATCTCCTTCGAGAAGAATTTTTATCGGCTCCCATTCACTCCCCCCCTCTCTGGTTCGCCGTATCGGTCCTTCACCGGTCCAGTGGCTTTCGTGGGCTAAGCTTTTGAATGTACTAAGCACTTGTTGGGAATAGGACCGGTAAGCCTAATACCTTAATGAGACGGTGCGGGAACTTACCCTTACTAATCTTGAGTAGTCACCTACCCGACTAGCTACTGGGAAGGGGGTACATGTGTGAAGCTGGGTGCCTTGCGGGGTATGCCAGATAGCCTTGTACCCAGAACTGTAAGCTTTGATACCAAACCGAAGATTTTCGGGAACCGCCTGGTGGTTGTCCTCACGGGGGCACCCTACCGTGTGTTTAGGTTTACCTTGCAAGGTTTAAATCTATTAATTGTCGGCCTCTCACCGTTATCTGAGACTGCTTAGTCAACTGGCCATGATATCCCATAATGATGGAATTTGGTGAATATTGTTGCCTGAATTTAATTGTATTGTACAATTCTTGATTGAATCAGTTGACACACTTAGAATTGGTAATCAACTAGAACTTATGCTAAAAAATTGAAAGTAAGGACATACTCTTTGTTGCTTTTCAGCAAAAGAACTCCACAAGCCAAAAAGCTCTCATGTCTAGAGTTCAGTGAAGTAGTTACACTCGATGGTTAAGTCTTGTTGAGTATTAGTATACTCAGCCTTGCTTTAAAAATGTTGTTGCAGGTGTTGCTTAACATGGTGAGATTCCACCCGGCTGGGAGCAGGGATGGGTGGATGACGACAAGTGATGACATCATGGATGACCTCTTGTGATGTTTACCGTTGCGCTAGATTATTTTATTTCCGCTATTTTCGAACTCCGAACCTTTAGTTATCATGTCATGAACAATGGTTTGTAATAATTTAGATCCTTAGGGGTAATTTTGGATTTAATTTGTGTTGCTACTCTGGACTCGCCTTCGCGTGAGTTTTAATGCATATGTTCGATCCCCTGTGTGAATTCCAAGTGATTTACCGGGCTTTAACCCAGCAACTAACGACGGGATAATACTTTACTGTCGCTTAATGGCCAAAGTGGATTGGTTTAGGCGATAGTACGATATTTTCCTAGGCGGGTTGTCACACAGAGGGTCCGCCATAGGGAGATGCCCTCTTGTTGCCTTGAAGCTCGATTTTGAGACTATGATGTTGGAGATCAATTTGAGGTCAAGCTTCTTCTAGTGAACTTGATTTTGTTGATCGAGTAGCTTGATTTGTATGCACGCAGGGGATTTGGGATCGAGATTTGGAAACGGATGGACGAATAAGATGCGGAGGCTGTGGATCATGCCGCCCTCCGTCGGGAGCTCGCGCCGCACTCTGCCGCGGGGGCACGGGAGGAGATGGTGAGGCGATGAGGTTCGGTAAAAATGGCTAGTGGGACACTGCAGATGGCTAGCGAAGATGGAAAATAGATTGGCTATTGGATTTAGTTGTTATCTCAATTTAGTTATTTTATCTACCCAACTTGGTTTACGGAGTCTATTGGAGCTGCTCTAAACTAACTCTAGCTAAAAAGGTGTTTGGATGGTATAGTTAGAATAACATTAAATGTACTTTCTCAATCATTAGCTGTAGATAGAGGGAGAGAGAAAAGTCACTTTTTTAGGCCCAACATGAACTAACTCTAATTAGCATCTCTTAGGTAGGATAGTTTTTTTGGTAGGTTAGACACAAACTAGTCCAACCTAACCCTTCTGTTTGGATACTTTAAGGCTAGTCGAGCCCCAATTAACTCAAACTTCATAACTTGTTGGCTCAGTGCTTTAGAGGCACTCGTAGGGGTAGTTGATCGGCCAACACCTAACTTCATCCGGCCACCTACCAGCCTCTCCATACACAGCTCCCCCTCCGCCCAACTCCGTCATCGTTAATCCAAGAACGAGCTAAGCCGATCTGGTGTTGAATCGAGCGAGCTAATGAGTCAAGAGTTTTTTGTCCAACCCTAACTAGGGGGGTATAAATGTCTTTCAATTTTTTCACCAAATTTTTTATCCCTTTTCTTCCTTATCTACTCTTATTCAGACTATTTCCTCACGTCGTAGCCTCATAGGCTCATGCGGTCGACACCCTGGTTTTGCTCCTACCTCGGTACCTAGCTCCTCCATCGGTCGCTGCCTAGCTTCACCCTGTATAGATCGACCAACACCTAACTTCATTCGGCAACCTACCGGTCTCTCCATTCATAGCTCCCCCTCTGCCCAACTTCTTCATCGCTAATCTAGCCCTAGTCCGTCGTCCTTCTCTGTTGGCACCGGTCGCCGACATCCTCATCCCGCTACCATGTGCTCACTGTTGGCCACCTCAACATTCGTGTTGTGCCACCAATGCCCTAGCTGTCATCGACTGGCGTCGTCACGGGCTGACGGGCCCCACCAAATAAGGGCAAGGGTGGCTAATTGTTCAGAGGACACTACGTGAAAACCTCAAATAGGTCACGCAGCAGTTGTAACGGGCCCTTAACGCCCGTTACATCCACCCACATCTGTAACGGTTATTGTTTGGCGCCTGTTACCTATAAGCGCGTCAGGACGACCCCGGGGTTGGCCTCCACAACGCCCGTTACCAATGTGGACTTCTGGTAACGGGCTTCTTAAACGCCCATTACATAAATTCTTTGTAACAGATGTTAAAAGAGCCCGTTACAAATGTTAAACCTATCGGTAACGGGCTTGTAAAGTCCGTTACCGATCAATGCCCTATCAGTAACGGGCTGCTTAAGTCCGTTACTCATCGCTACCGTATTGGTAACGGGCTATAAAGTTCGTTACCGATAAGTTCGTACTGGAGACGCATGCTTGTAGGATGCGTCTCCTTTGATTGGCACCCAGGGTCGCCTTTTTTCTCACATTGGAGATGCATTTTGTTATCTCGTCTGTGTGTCTGTGTCTTATCCTTTCGACACCACTCGCTCTCTCTCCGTAGAAGCTAGGCCACTCCTGTTCCGACAACAACACTCGCTCTCTCTCTCTCTCTCTCTCTCTCTCTCTCTCTCTCTCTTCAGAAGGTCACTCGCCCGACCTGTGTGCTCAGATGTCCCCGCCGGCCTATCCCGTTCGCCGCCGCCAGCTGCGCGCGCTCTGAGGATTGCGCGACGGCGAAAGGGGCCAGAGCGGACGTTGACCGCGCCTCCGATCCTCCTCTTCGGCCGCGCTCGGCTCATAGAAAGTCCTCGTCAAGGTGGAAATTAATTGGCCCATTTTATTGAAATTCTTCAGTTGTCTTTTTGTGTGATGAATTATGCTCATTTGGTGTATGGAATGCAGATGACATTTGCTGCTCGGGCTTGGATGTACAGACTGCCCCAAGAAGATTGGGAGAATTTCTTAAGCGGGGTCAATGGTTTTCTAATCAAGCAGAGGTGGATATGAGAAACCGTGGTGTTCTGGCAATGCTTTGCCAATGTATTGATTGTCTCAACCAAAAGAAATTCGCACAACAGGAAATCATTTTTCATCATTTGGTCACAGGTGGTTTCACAAAACATTACACGTGTCGGAATAAACATGGTGAGAAAGACCTTAATGAACTCGAAGCAGGCTGCCTAAATGAAGGTGATGTGACCATGCTAACCATGATGAAGACCTTGATGATAGTGGACTTTTTGAGGGAAATGAACCATTAATCCCACCAAATGTGTTGAGACCTAGGGATATCACTGATCAAGAAGTTAGGGGCTTCGATGATGGTGAGGTGTTGCAACGTGTGCACAATGTTGATCAAATGTTGTGGGATATTGAGTTTCAATGAGTGTACACACCTTCTGAATTAGCGAGGCCGAAGCAGTTCATTGAAGATTCAAAGAAACCCATCTATCCTGATTGCTAGAAGTACTCTCGCTTTTCTGGTCATCTAAAACTTCTACAGCTTAAGGCAGATCATGGTTGGAGCAACAAAAGTTTCAAACATCTATTGGATGTGCTTAGAGACATGCTACCTGAAGGAAACCAAATAGCAGAGTCTATCTATGAGGCGAAGAAGATAATCTGTCCTCTGGGAATAGAGGTTGAAAAAAATCCATGCATGCAAGAACAGTTGTGTATTGTTCCGTGGAGATTATGCAGACCTTGACAAGTGCCCCAAGTGTGGCTATGATCGGTACAAGAGGAAAAAGGATGGTGGATATGATAATAATGCTGATGACGAGAACGAGCCTGGTGAGATCAGAGGCAAGAAGAAGAAGGCTAACAGAGGGGCTCCTGTGATGGTGGCATGGTATTTTTGCATCATTCCTCGGCTGAGAAGATGGTTCGCAACACGAATGGAGGCCAAACTCTTGCATTGGCATGACGAAGGCCGAAAGGAGCTTAATTATAAGAAAGATGGCAAGTTTAGGCACCCCATAGATGCAGCGCAATGGGGTAACATTAATACCCACTTCCCATGGTTTGACGATGCAAGGAGCATACGGTTTGCTATGAGCACAGATGGCGTGAACCCATTCGGTAACCAGAGCTCAACACATAGCACCTGGCCTGTCGTGCTGTCGTTGTACAACCTTCCACCCTGGCTACGCAAGAAACAGAAATATATGATGCTGACAGTATTGGTCTCCGGGCCAAAGCAACCTGGCGACCGTATTGATGTCTACTTAAGGCCACTATTTGATGACTTGAAGATATTGTGGAAGCCTGGTGTGCCGGAGGTTTGGGATGAGTACATGCATGAGGAGTTCACAATGCATGGCATGTTGTTTACCACCATCAACGACAACCCAGCTCAGCGCAACCTCTCTAGCCAGAGTAAAAGGAAAGGTGCAGCTTGCCCACACTACTTGGAAGATACTTGTGCAATATGGCTAAGACATTCAAAGAAATATGTATTTATGGGGCACCATTGTTTCCTCTGCAAGAAACATCCATACCGGGCCATGGATTGTCAGTTTAATGGGGAAAAGGAGAATCGAGAGGTGCCTTGCATGTGACTGGAGATCTGGTCCACTTGAAAGTCAAGGACATCAAAACTATAGAGGAGTTACCCAAACTGACTGAAAAAACCCTTGGAAAAAGAAAGAAATGAGATGGTGAAGAAGAAGAAGGAGGAATGTGGAACAAGAAATCAATTCTATGGGAGCTAGAGTATTGGCCGATGTTGGATGTGTGTCATTCGATTGACAACATGCACGTCAAGAAGAATGTGTGTGAAGCTACTTGTGGAACATTGCTACAACAGAAGTCCGAAGGAAAAGATCATAAAAATGCAAGGGAGGATCTTAAACAGCTTGGCATTAGGCCAGAGCTCTATGCAGAGGAAACAAAGACGGGGACGAACCTTCCCGTTGCTGCAACCACCTTGTCAAAGGCAGAGAGAAAAGAATTCTGTCAGTTTTTGCATGATTTGAAAGTACCTTCAGGCTACTCATCAAACTTCATTAGGCTGGTGTTAGTGAAGGACATGAAAATGAATTTCAACTTGATGAAAGCTCATGATTGCCATGTGTTGATGACAACTCTTCTTCCTGTTGCACTTAGAGGTATCAAGACAGAACTGGTTTCAATGCAATAGAACAGAAGATGATTGATGAGGAAAAACTATTGGACTTGGAGAGAAGGCATTTGGAGACCCTATGCCTGCTTGAAGCTACCTT
This sequence comes from Cenchrus americanus, assembly GCA_947561735.1. Lineage (NCBI taxonomy): Eukaryota > Viridiplantae > Streptophyta > Magnoliopsida > Poales > Poaceae > Cenchrus > Cenchrus americanus. The sequence goes on along the minus strand of OX387239.1, from coordinate 180,604,929 downwards.
TCCACCGTCATTCTTTGATCTCATGCTGCATCTAACAGCACACCTCGTGAGGGAAATCTGGTTCCTTGGCCCATCTTACCTTCATCAGATGTTTCCATATGAGAGGTTCTATGGATTCCTGAAATCATTGGCACATAACAGGTTATTTCCGGAGGGAGCCATTGTTCGTGGCTACGAGACCATCGAAGCAGTGGAGTGGGCCATGAGTTATATGGACCCACAAAACCCCATTGGTGTGCCTCGCTCACCGCATGAAGGTAGGTTTTCAGGTGTTGGGACCATGGGGAAAAGGTCAGTCACTCCGGATGGAGATGCCTTCAAAAAGGCTCATTTCACCGTGATACAACAACTGCACCTAATTACACCGTTTGCCAATGAGCACAAACGACAACTACGTGAAGACAACCCTAACTGTGGTAGGTCTTGGCTTGCAAAGATGCACATGCAAGGTTTCAGCAGGTGGCTCCGAGATTATGTCGAGACATGCAACAATAATGCTGTAATTACCGACGAGATAAGGAATCTAGCAGTGAGGCCATTGTTCATTGTTACAAGATACGAAGGAATGGATATCAATGGATACACGTTCTACACCATGACCCAGGATAAAAAGAGCGTCTATCAAAATAGTGGTGTGCGTGTACGGGCCGTCGTTGACGACAATCATGACGATGATGATGACACAGAAACAGACACATATTATGGTCAAATAGAGGAGATATGGGAGCTTGATTATGTAGGATTGAAGGTAGCCTTGTTTCGGTGTAGATGGGCCACCAATGGGAAGAGAGCTGTGAGCAAGGACAAATATGGTTATGTTAGTGTTGATCTCCGGGTCTTTGGTTACAAAAACGAACCGTTTGTCTTCGCCAACGATGTTGAGCAAGTGTTCTATGTACCTGACCTTGCAAAGAAGAATTGGTCTGTGGTTATACCCAAAAAAAGGATTGTGGGGATTGAAAATGTTGTTGAGGAGGAGGAATACAACCAGTTTGACGAAATTCCATCCTTTGACACTTCATACAAGCCCCAACTCTTCGGAACTAACAAAACATCGTACTTGCGAAGCGATCATAGTGAAAAAATCCATATACAGAAATCAATGAAGAAAAAGCAAGCCTGATTTCTGCTGAATCCTTTTGTAATATAAAGGATGCGATGTATTGGTGGAATTTCAACCTTTTGTAATATATGGGATGTGGTGGAATTTGAATCCTGCTTGTAATATATTCTACCAAAGATACTATATATACTCTGTTTATATTCTGCTTCAGTTCAGTAACGGGCAAGAGACGAGGACTAACGAACCAGCGTCGTCTTGTTATAGGCAAGAGACGAGGACTAACGAACCAGCGTCGCCTTTGTTACGGGCAAGAGACGAGGACTAACGAACCAGCGTCGCCTTTGTTACGGGCAAGAGACGAGGACTAACGAACCAGTGTCGCTTTTGTTATGGGCAAGAAGATATGCGAAATCACGAACATATTACATCAAAAGAGACACGGATTAGAGCATCTCCAAGAGTTTGCCAAATTTTACTTGGCAAATCTTGTGCTTTGCCAACTTCTAAAAAGATGTGCCAAGTAAAAAAAGAGTTCATATCCAACAATCTGGCATAATTTCACAAAAGCATGTCTCTTGAGATGCAAAATCACACTCACAGATTACAGTCATCATTGATACATCAGAACAAGGTTACAATGCGGCCATATCTTCATGACGAGATATGCAAAATCACACACACACATCGATCTTGCTCACAGGTCGTCGATCTTGCTGCACGTGGTCATCGAACAAGCTCCATTTCTGCTAACGGCTTAGAGACTTGATTCCTTGCATGACTAATTAAGGACATCTTCTGTCTAGCAACCCTAATTTTGGTTTACAAGACAGAAGCTTTCCATAATTATGCTCATCTTACAAGGAAAAATAATGACATATGCTCCATCGAGATTCTGGCTGCTTCCTCATCTTACAAGTGAACACAAGAGGAAGATACAGAGAGTGTGGAAACATATCCCTTAAAAAATCCCTCCTCCTGGAGGAGAAGGGGAAAGCAAAAGGAAGCCCAAGTGTGACAGAAAAGCTGCAGAAAGCTTTCCGTCGGCTTTCTGATGAAATTGTTCATCCTGATGCCAGGAGGTTCTGGGCTACCTTCCCGGACACGGCTACGAGCAAGGGGTATGTCACAAGGATTCTTCTGGCAGCTGTGTCTGAGGGATGAGCAACCCAATAACCCCCTATCACAAGAATTCTTCTAGCAACTGAGAGATTGAGGAGGAGGAAGAAGAGAGAAAAGCAAAAGCTTGCGCCCTATAAGATCTATTCTTTGCGCCATAACTAGATCTAGATCTAGAGAAGAAGGAAGCAAGTGACTCGCTTTATTGTATCAGAATAAGGAACCATATAGCTAGATCTAGATCTACTAGAGAAGAAGGAAACAACTTGAAGTGAGGAGGACCGATAGGCGTCGGTGCCTTTTTATAGAAAAAACAAGGAAGGGATAAGATCAAGAGCACAGGAACGGCCGGGAAGGTTCCCAAGACGGTCAAGACGGCCGGGAAACTGTTGCTAGTCAATGGCTGAGAGCAGAGCTGCAGAGTTAGTGATTCCAATGTAGAATTAAATGATACGCGGAGTAAGCAAACATCGTATCCAATGGCCGTGTTTGGATGGTAGATGTTAGTTTTACTGTTAGTGGTAGTATTTAACACCTCCAAATTAACACATGTGTTTGGCTCCAAAGTGTTAGTTTTGGTGTTAGTTTGCTACAAACTAACACTAACACCTCCATCCAAACATCCAATGTAGTCATCATCTCCAAAAAAATAGAGGAAGGGATAAGATCAAGAGCATAGGAAACAGGAAGAGGTTCCCAAGACGGTCAATAGCAAAACTGTTGCTAGTCAATGGCTGAGAGCAGAGCTACAGAGGTAGTGATTCTAATGTAGAATTAAATGATACGCGGGGTAACGAAACATCGTCTCTACGCGGATTAGACAAACCTCGTTTCTAATGGAGAATTAAATGATAACGCGGATTAGCCAAACGTCATCTCCATTGCATACTTAAACCGTGTTTGGAAACAAATCTCCTGTATCTTCTCCTTCCAAAACAATTAGATCCCCTAACCCTTCATATCTACCCGCGAAAAATAGCAACTGCCTACTCCTCATTGTCACCATTCCCAGCCGGAGATGAATAGCATGCCGGGAAGAAGCACGCGGCACCAGCCATCATTACTGCTGCTGGGCCTCCCTCAAGACCTCCGCATTGAGATTGCGGCGCGCGTCGGTGCCACCTCGGAGCAGCCCTTGGCTGACCTCCGCAGCCTACGCGGTACTTGCTCGACCATGCGCCGCGTGTGCGGTCACGACGACGTCATCCGGCGTTTGTCGATAGAGGGGATACGAGATGAGATTTCTTGGGTGTGGAACCCCACCTCTTACAAAACATTCCTTGCTATGCTGAGTAGTCTCGGGAATCCGGAGGCTTGTTTCCTCTCCAGAATCAAAGCCTTCTTCATCGAACACAGGGGATACAATGATCTCCGGCGCGCCGCCGAGGGTGGGCACGATGCGGCGGCCTATCTATACGCCATCTTGCTCTACACAGACAATGGCGGTGCCGCCACCGACGACACCACGAAGGGGTACATGAGGCGGTTCGCGTGCGGCGATAGTCATAGTTATTAGGACCGGACCGGCGGTTGAACTGGCAAAATACCGAACCAAAGCCTCTACCGGTCCGGTTCACTTAAAAGACCGTCCATGCAATCGAACCGGTAAAAACTGGGTGAACCGACCGGTTTTTAAGGGAACCAGCGAACCGGGCGGTTCCGTGTGAACCCGAGCGGTTTTGTTTTTCTACCAGACTTACCCCTACCGATTCAATGGAACCTTATCCACCCAGGGTCACAAACGGAAATGGCTTGCTTTCCACGCATTTGTGTCCAGACTGTACACAAGTTTTCCATCTGCTATAGCCGGCGGCGACGCATCTGCCTAGTGTGCGGCGGCAGACGGCGCGAGCTCGCACCGGTGAGAGTACGACGACCACGAGGGGCCGGCGAGCAGCAGCACTGCGGTCTGCGGCAGGCGCACGCGGTGGCGCTTTGACGACCACGGGGGCTCGAATTGCGGCGGCAGGTGCGAGTGTGCGGCAGCAATGAGGGGTCGGCAGGCAGGGCACTGCGGCAGGTGCTTGCCCATGGTACTGCGACGACCGCGAGGCCGGCGTGCTCCATGCAGGTGTGCAGCAACCAGCACGCACCACAGTAGTAGGCGCGCGTCAGCTCATTCTCGCGGGCGATTCGTGGCGTTACTGTACAAGTAGAGCACAAAATGTTGGTATGCTGATTTCAATGTTCCATACTCCAATCACTCGTTTGTACTTTGTATACTCTTGGTTAATGTTCAGACTTCAGCTTGCATAGATCTAGAAAAACGAAATTGCTTGCATTTTAATAAGCTTGTTTATAGATTTAGAGTTCAAAATTTATTCAACTGGAGAATCAAAAATTTGTTCTTTCTTCCTTGTGTACTGAATATTTATTGTATAACTTATTATTGAGCATATTTTTTAATGGACAGCTATATAATATGTTATGTATTAATTACCACATGTACAGTGGACCGGTTCAATTGTATGTGTGGCCGATTCGCTTCAACGGTTCACTATTATTGAATCGGCGGTTCAACCGGTTCGTAACGGTTGAACCATTGAACCATCGAACCAAAGGTCTCATCGGTTCGATTACCGGTCCGGTCCTAATAACTATGGCGGCAGTACGACATCGTCGAGATGGCTGAGCAATGAGGGGTGTCTGTGTTTACGCGAGAAGGCCGCGCGTGCGCTCCACTACTCGACTTAGCGCATTTGGGGTGAACCGCTGCCGCCTCCGGCACAGGTGCACGGCGATCAGCCGTGCGCAGGCACCGGCACCGGCTGCGGCGTGGAGAAAGGATGGCTTCGAATTTTTTTGTTTTGCAATGAAGACTGTAGGCTGTGCTGCGAAATGGTGAAGTTCGCACAGAGAATAGCAAATCAGTAGTATGTTAGCTTTTGTATGATACTCGAATTATCTGTGTAAAATTTTGGGAGAGCAGCAAATCAGTAACAAGTATTTCTTCGTCGTTATTAGGCTGTAACATCCCTGATGTTTGTTTGTGCTTATGACCTAACCTAGCTTTGTTAATCAAGGTTAATTAGCCTCTAATCATGTTTGACATTGTTGGTCACACTTTTGCTCAAGAGACCTTGGTCAAAATCCCAAACCATGGTCAAACCCCAAGTGCTCCTTAAAGGCTGGATTGGTTTTCTTGCGCGTTCTCAAAATTTCAATATAGAACTTCAAAATCGGCCAACACCAAAGTTGCTCAGTTTTTCCGGGAACACATTTCATTCCATTACTGGCATTTCAAATTCTGAGGTTTGAGTCCTCAAAAACTCAGTCAAAGCCCTGCTGAACAGTTTGACCAAGCCATACAAATCTGCAACTTCGAAGAAGTTTATCTCCAAATCTATTGAGAATTGGACCGGTCGGCCTTTACGAAAGTTGGAGAGGGTTATCTGGTCTACAACTTTCATATTTGGCGAATTTGAACTTTAGTTCAAAGTTTTTGAGTTTGAATCGGTCAAAGTAGGGTACAACAAATTGATTTCGGTTTGGGATGCCGGAGCGCGCTCCGCTCGCGACGTCGCGCCGGCCGGCGCGCCGCGGCGGTGCCGCGCCCGGCCCACACCGCCCGCCGTCCGTATGCCGTCATGGTGAGGACCACGCGTCGGTCTTCGTCGGACGGGCCCACCGCCTCGCTCCCGCCCGCCCGCACGCCCGCACGCGCGCGCGCGCGCGCCGCCGGCGGGGGCGCGCGCGCCGTACTCGCGCCATCGCCACGGCCACACGCCGCGCCCACACGCCGGGGCCCGCCCGCCCGAGCCACCCGGCACGCATGCGCGCCTTTAGGCCCCTCTCGATGCCCCACGCACCCCTCCTCCCTTGCATTTGCTCGGGCGCCGCACCGCGCCGCTCCTCCGCATCCGACGTCGCCACCGCACAGAGCTCGTCGCTGCGCCCCCACGGTCCACCGCCCTCGCTCGAGTCAAGCGCCGTAGAAGCCTCCACCCACACCCTTTGGACCCTCCTGTGCACGTGCATTGGCCGGTCGACTCGCCTGCTCGCCGGCATTGCGGTCGCCGCGGCCGACCGCCGCCTCCCCTCGCCGCCGACCGTCGCCGGAGCTGTTTCCCGCCGAACCGACCACACCAAGCGACCGAGGGTGAGTCCAAACCCCACCCTAGCCGCTCATTCACCGGAGTCCGGCCACCCCTCGCCGCCGGCCAGCCTTGCTACGCTGCCGGGGACCCGATTGTAATCTTAGTTTTTGATCGGGGGCCTTACTGCAAAATGACATCTTAGATCTAGGGTTAACAAGCTGAACCTTGTAAAATCGATATAAAATCACAAGAAAATCATAAAAATGCAAACTCAACTGTTCTGGAATCCTTGTTAAGAAAACTAACTTTTCTAGAAAGGAAGTTTTCAAATTTCAGTGTAGTTTTTAAATGAATGTGAATTGATCAGTTTGAGCAAATTTGAAATAACTTGAAATGTATAAATGATATGGATGTGAATTTTGGCTATGTTGTCAATATTATCATTCCTGGCATTGTGTGGAAAAATGGCACTTAAATCATCTGTATATCTTCAGTTATGAATTTATATTGATTTCAGCCTGTTCTCCATTTAAGAATTGTTTAAATTTATCTGTTGATCAAATGCCTTCCAAATTTCTGCTGTAGCTCTGAAATGCTTGTTAGTATGTGTCATAAATTAGAGATGAATTTTGGACATGTGTAGATTGCTCTGCTAATTTATGGTGGCTAGTTTGAGTTAGATTCAAATCCATATTTCTACTGCAGCAATTGATGTAATTTTTGGTGTGTGAGCTAAATATGTCTTTATCATGTTGTGTGCCAAGTTATAGCCTCAGATCCTATGTATAATTTGTTTTATGAGTTATTCATGCTCCTAGTAGCTTAAACTTGTTACATTTATCATAATTGTTTTGTAGCCTTGTTTTGCCTCATGTTTGGTCAGAATTTATGTGTTGCTGTTATTTGCATGCTGGTAAAATTTCGTGGTCAGTTTGTGTATATTTTTGCTAGAATTGAAATTCCTAGTAATCGAGCTTTAAAGGAACAAATAAAGGAAAAATAGACCTATCTCCATTTGCAGCTTAAATTCAAGCTTGAAATTTATAAAACCATCTCTGCACAGCCCCAAAACACTTTAGTGAAGTTTACTTAACTAATGAGCTTGTATGTGTACACAGTCACCATTAAGCAAGAATAAGGTTTCACACCCATCCACTTATCCTTGGTGAAGAAAAGTTTAATTAAAAACTTGTTAAGGTGAATATGACCAACAAAAACACCTATGTTTATCTCTGAATTCAGAACTGAGTTTAATTTCTTAAGTTTGTGTACTTGAATCATAATGCATCTGCATATCGTATAGAACTTTCTGACGGCAACTACGAGCTGGTGCCTGAGTCTGAAGGGGAACCAGCTGAGGGGGAAGTGAACATGGTGGAAGTGTAGCAAGACCCAAACCAAAGTTCGGAGGATCTCGCTTCTGACTTTGCCAGTGAAGGCAAGCCCCGGAGCATAACCTACTTTTGTGAACTCCTGCAACTTTTCCTTTTATGTGATGCTTGTGCATTTACGTTCAGGAGTTGAATTGAAACCTTAGATGCATGATCCTAGGTTCCTATGTTCAAATACTAGCATGTCAGGTCGCTAGTTGCCATGCTTAGGACCACGGTAGAAGTCGAGTGATGACCGTCACTCGCGAGCTATAGGTCTCTTATGTTGGAATCATAAGATTGTTGAACTTAACTGCTCATGTGGTAAGAGCATGGGACTGACTCCGGTCAGTAGATGTCAGTGGTTAAGCTTTTGAACGTACTAAGCATTTGTCGGGAATGGGACCGGTAAGCCTAGTACTTTTCTGATTCGGCAAGGGAACTCTCTACCACTACACCCGGGAGTCATCCCCAGATACTAGGCAGTGGTACATAGGCGGATCCGGATGGTCAGATACCGTGACCGGATAACCTTGTACCAGGGACTGTGGACTTGATCCCGAACTGAGGACGGTTGGAAACCGCCTGGTTGGTGTATACCCCACCCCTTTGGTTTTATTCGGCATCCTTGGGGTATGCATTTTCCCGTATGTTTAGGTCCACCTTGCAAGGTTACTAATCGATCGGTCGTCGGCCTCTCGCCGTTATCTGAGACTGCTTAACCATCCACTCTATGTCCCTTAATGATGGAATTAAGAAGGAACTTGTATATTTGTTTAAATTGTATTGCACAACCCTTGCTTGAATTAGTTGGCTAATCTAGTAATGGTTAAATGAATAGAAATTGGAACTAAAATATGAAAGTAAGGACATACTCTTTGTTAATTTTCAGCAAAACAACCCACTAGCCATAAAGCCTTGCATGTCTAGAGAGTTGGTGATTTTCCAATCACCCAACGGTTAAGTCTTGCTGAGTATTAGTATACTCAACCTTGCTTTTGTTGTTGTTTTTCAGGTGATGATGTGTGTGATGATGGCTTTCCGTGGCCTGGTTCTCTCCCACCCGGTTGGGAGTACGAGTGGGAGGATGATAGTGCTTAGTGGCACCACAGATGGCCTCGTGTGATGTTGCTTGTGTCGTGTAGTACTTTATTTCCGCTGTGTTTCGAACTCCGAACTATTTACCTTTATGCAAAAGACTTAGTTTGTAATAATGAACCTTTGAAGGATGTTATGTAATAATCTGTGACTTGTTTATCTCTGGACTCGCCTTCGTGTGAGTTTTGATGTACAAATGCTGATCCTGTGATGTAAGTGATTTACCGGGTCTGACCCGGCAGAGACAACAGGTTACTTCTATATTATTGCTTAAGTGCTAAGAGGAGTGGTTTAGGCAATAATATGGAATTATTGAGCGGTTCTGTCACAGCTGGCATCAGAGCTTCACTTGTACACCAGAGATTTTAACACACCCTTAATAACATGTCTTAGAATAAAACTTGCAAGATTAAGGTGTGTTTTCCAAAGTCCGAGAGGCCCTAGAGGTTTTTGGGTTTTTCTGGTGGCTAGTTAACTATGGTTTATCTAGACTAACTTCCAGCACATTACTTTTAGTCAAGATTTACTTTCTTGTACAATCATACTAGTTCATTACGTGTCTTATACGTGGTGGTACCACAGGAAAGTCCTGTGAGGGACTAGTGGGACCTATTCCAATGGGTGCCACGTCGCGTCTGAGTCTCGTCACGTGTCTTATACGTGATGGTACCACGGGAAGTCCGTGAGGGATGAGTGAGGCCTATTCCAAAGGGCACTCACGTCGCGTTAGAGTCTTAAATAGGATGCTGTCCATGCAGCAGCTTTATGCATGGATGCCGTTTCTATAGTGAACGGTAATTTATGTGGACGCTTTCATGAGTGCTGGCATGAAAGGTTCGAGATGTTCTGTGATCTTCTGCAGGTACACTAACCACGATTCGTTAGATCCGGTAACTATTTGGTTTAGCTTTCGACTAGCTACTATAGGGAGACATTTTATGCCGTGCCACCGGCACTAACTTTGTGTTGACAAGGAATTGTCTGTGAGGACTCATAGGTGCGCTTGCATCATGTTAAAAATCATAAGTGAACGGCAACCTTAAACTTTAAAGCTTGAAGTCAAAACTTGATCAAAATCTGTCAAAAGCATATAAGGTCCATCTAGTTATCATGTGAACAAGATGCTGGTCTGGAATTCTTTTTCCGATCAATATAACAAGTTTTCTTCAGAAATCAGCTAAGAAAAAGATTCCAAATCTTCTAAAGGGTATACTGTAAAAATTTCATAAAATTTGGATCAACCAAATTCAAGCTAGGATCTTTTCCTAAGGTTTGATCTAGCTGTCTTTTGGGAGCAGTTCAGTTCTGGAATTTTTTTCGGCCCCCAAGATCTAGTTCCAGAAAAAGTGCTAGGTACAAAAGTTACTCTAAATCTTGTTGTGGATCTGCTGTGAAAAATCCAAGAATTTTGAGTAAAGAAATATTTGAAGTTATGCTCTGTTTAGTGCAGTGCTGTTGGCTGGAATTTCTGGGTGACAGCAGTCTGAACTTTGAGCTTTTTGACCATTTTCCTTTAGTTTTTAGCTCAACTTTTGAATACCAAACTTGTGTCTTGGTATCTCAGCAAGAATCTGGTGAAATTTGGGAATTTTTGGCTCAACAGTTTTTGAGTTACATGCATTTTTGTGCACTGTACAGAATCTGTCATTTCTTAACTCACGCTAACCAGTGGGAGTTTTGTGATGCACATGGTTGGACGGCTTTTCTGGGAGGTTCGTCCGGACGGTTCAGTCCGTACCGACGGGCTGCACCTTGAGGGGTTTGCCCGCATTTTGTGGGACGCCCTTCTCTCGTCAGGATACCCCACGCCTCCGACTTACGAGGCGGTGGAGACCACGCAGCTGGGAGTGCCTCGCTGCCATGTTCAGGTGTCCGTGCCGCTCCACCCGGACCACCTGGAGTGGGCCGACCTGAGCACGGACGTCGTGAGCGTCCAGCTGTTGGAGACACTGGAGGTGGTCGCCCTAGGAGTGCTTAACTCCTTCTGCGAACAGCACCCTGACGAGGTTTCCACCTCACTTGTGGGACTGCTGCCGACTGTGGACCCCGAGGACCCCGCGTGGATGCACCGTATGGGGCACATGGCCGACCTTTTGGCCGGCATGCGCCCACTCGACGCGCTGCAGGAGATGGTTCGGCGCGAGGGTGCACTGTACCATCTGCAGGCCCTTCGCAGTGCTGCTTCCACCGCGGTGACTACTTCTGCTCTCGACTCCGCTGGAGAGCTGGGTGTGCGCACCCACCACCTGCGCTCTCTCTCGTTTGGCTACATGGGCCTTGAGCGGGACCTTGCCGAGGCACGACTACGGGTTGGACAGCTGGAGGCCCGTGAGGCCAACTGGGTGGCACGTGACGCTCAGTGGGTCAACGTGCTCACTGATCATCTCCAGGCCATTGTGGGGCTGCAGGAGCAGAGATAGCAGCAGCGAGAGGAGTTGGAGCTGCTGATGGACGAGAGGTTTGTTCACCTCCAGACACTGGTGGACATGGATGGACAGCTTGAGGCCATGGACCAGGACTTGGAGGCTGCCAACGAGTTGATTGAGATGCTGCAGCAGCCGGTTCCACCGCCAGCCCCGGGGGCTATGGAGGGTGACCAGGACGACGCTCAGTCCATGGTGGACGACACCGAGGCTCCGCCACTGGACCCGATGGATGAGGGGTCGCCCGCTGCTAGCGCCGCCTCGGGTGGTGGTGGTGCTCACTAGATGTTGATAGACTTGTGACCATACTCATACGGGTAGCCTGATTTTGGTCCGTGAATGGGATAGGCTAACGTAGGAAGAGTATTCTTTTGGGTAGCCTGATGCTACCATTGACCACTATGTATCTTAGGGTGAAGACTTGCTAAAGTTAGGCTCTTGTGTTGTAATTAAGTCTGCTAGCTGAATGCTGTGATCTGGGTGCAGCAGTATGTAATGGGAAGTTTGAACCTCTTTATGGTCAGAACTGGGCTGTGAAGTGAATACCAAAGTTGTTGGAAATTACCTTGTGTGCATGCCCGTAAAATTTCAGCCTCGTTGCTTCTACGGTTTGGAAAATATGAATTTTTCTGTAACTGCCTGTAGTCTGAAATTCAGGCTGGACAGACAGCTGGGATTTTAATTTTTCGGGCATGTTAACGTCAAAATTCGTGGTTCAGTTGAATACCAAAGATGCACGATGAAATTTTGCTACTACTGACCAAAATTTAGCATATTTCGATAATCGAGCAGGAAGATATGAATTTTATACGGCAGAGCGTATGGCTGTCTTCCCTGGAAATTGTGCATGGATGGAATGCTTTCCACATGTTCTTCTTGTTTATGCTTATATTGGCAAGATTATGGATATGTGGCTAACCTCCATTACAAATTTTTCAGATCGTGGGATCAACACGCGGTACTCCCCATGGGTTTGGTGGTGCTAGTGGTAGCGATCTGCCGCCACCACCTCGCCACCGAACATGACGCCTATGGAGACCTTCCTCCTTACTCAAGCTGATATGATGCGCCAGATACTGCAAAATCAACAGCAGATGAATCAGCGGCATAATGATCAGCAAGAGGAAGATCCTCGAGTGGCAACTTATGCTCAGTTCTCCGCACTGAAACCCCCGCTTTTCCACAAAGTGGAGGAACCATTGGAGGCTGATGCTTGGCTGCGTGCTATTGAAGCCAAGTTAGATGTTCTCACCTTGCCATGCTCCGAGGAGCGAAAGGTTAAGTTTGCAACAATGTATCTTCGTGGTCCGGCACTGCTTTGGTGGGATCACTTCAAGATGATGCAGCCTAATGGGCATGAGATCACGTGGGCTGAATTCAAGACTGCGTTCAAGAATCATCACATCCCTAAGGGGATGGTGGAGAGAAAGTTGAATGAACTATTGAACTTGAGGCAGGGTTCTGACTCTGTGTATCTGTATGCACAGAAATTCAACAATCTGTGTCAGTATGGTGACTACTATGTTGATACAGATGCCAAGAAAATGGATCGCTTTCGTAGGGGTCTTGATCCTGAGCTCTATGAAAAGCTGAACCCCATCAAGACGAACAGCTATCATGAGATAGTGGACCTGGCCATATCCCAGGAGGATGCAATGAAGAGGGTGCAGAATGCAAAGAAGAGGAAGGCTGCATTCAACTCTAACAACGCGCCTAAGCACAAGTTCCGCGTAGTTCAGAAGGCACCGCAAAATTCTCAGCGGAACCAGCGTTCTTGGCGATGGGTTGTGAGACCTCCCCAACATCAGCAGCAAGGGAATTCCCGTTCCCCAAATTTCCAGCAGCAGAATGCTAGGCCCAATGCACCCTCGCCTGCCCGCACCAACAATGAAGGACACTGCTACAATCGTGGGAAACCCGGGCATTTTATGAATGCCTGCCCTCAACCCAGGCAGCAAAATCAGGGACGGGGACAGCCTCAGAACAATAAGGACAAGGGAAAGAAGAAGACCGTGCAAGTCAAGCAGGGTCGTCTCAACTTCACCACAACGGTGGGAGTTCCTGAGGGAGCAACAGTTATGACGGGTACCTTCTGTTAACACCAAAAATTGGTACATGAAAAGGACTGACTTGTGGGTCGAGTTTGGTAACGAAATGCCATTCGGCAGGAAAAAAATCTCCTCAGAGGATTCGGTAAAGATGCTTGCGGTCGGCAATACGCCATCATTCGACAAAAGGACTGTTTGCGCTTTTAAAAGGATTCGGGAATATGTGATGACGTTGCCCGATGTAAGGAAGGGACGAATTGATGACGGGTACAAGATGGACATTGGCGCCGGAGCATTAATTTAGATATTAAATGTTGTACTCGTAGTCGACCAGGAGTCGTGTTAGGACAATGGTATAAATATAAACCCTTGATGTCTGTAATAGGGATCGAACATCTTCATAACAAAACCGGCCCCGTGCCAAACTTCGAGTCCTTTAGTCGAGTCGTCGAGTTCTTCGAGAGGAGCCATCGATCCGTCGACCTCCGTAAGTACCGGCAACCTTGTATCATGTCTAGTATCATGTGGTGGATTTAGACCGTGATGCAAGTAGTCTTGTTACCTTGCTTAGTATCATGCGGTGGATTTAAGCTTGGTTCAAGAGGGTTTCCTGTTAGATCATGAGCCATGCGGTAGGCTAAGATCTAGCTCGAAGCTAGTTATCGGCTCTATTAGATTTGGCAAGATCTAATAGATTCATTAAGTTACCACGTGTTGCTTTGGATTTTGCTTTATGTTTAAATTCATGTAACACCTTTTTGCCCAATCTAGATGGATTGGTTTCGGCTTTACCTCTTTGAGATCCATGTGATGTGCTTTCAAGTCTTTATTTATTATAAAGGATCAAGTGCCCTCAATAGCCGAATTTAGATCAATCTAGATTGTCACGTGTCGCGGGTTCAAGCTTTGACTTTTCAAATGTTTGTTCATTCTGCACGCAACCCGGATCGGCTGTACAGCTGTATTCGGCAATGCTATCACGAGTGAAACGTGTTCATAAGTTTGTTTTAAATAATTTATGCTTTTAGCCTTCTATATTTAGATCGTATCATGCGGTGGATTAATCTATTTGTGGTTGGTGGTGTGGTTTCAAACAAGTTGTATCATGCGGTGGATTAACTTGTTTCCTATCACGCTCGATGGGTTTGAAAGTACCTAGACATGCGGTAGACTAGTGCTTTTGGCCTATGCATGCTTGTTTACTTCATATTTGTAATCATGCTTTCGCCTTATTTACCTTTATTGTTATTTATCTTCGAAAATCGGTCGTGTCCACGTGCAAACAATGATGTTTAAACAAAGACCGATCTTTTGTCATGCTTACGTCATGCATTCGGCTATATCCTGGTTTCATGTTTTAAAGCTCCCGAATGGTATTTAAACTGCTGACAGATAGCTTGTTGTAGCTATATGTCATTTTAATTGGTTTTCTAGCCATAAATACGGAACTGTCTGGTACCACCCGGCAAGTTCCATGTTTTATCTAACTATTTTTCATCCTTTGTCAGTTTCAGGAAAATTGACTGGCACGCTTCGGATCCGGCACGCGTATTAAGTCAGCTTTGTTCAGCTTGCTGTGTGCTTGGCGCGAGGTCCTGATTTTGCGTCAACACACTTTTTGGAACGCCCGGTGGGACAAATCTAGCTGATTCAAGATGCTTGATATTCATGATGTCATGGATGTCACCATGGATGACCTGTCTCGGGAGCAGCGGATACAGTTGAAGGATGCCATTGACCAGTTTCAACAAAAGTGTTTAATGTCATTTGGCAAGAACAGAAGTGGTGTGCCGTATCTCAAATGTGACATGCCAAGGGTTCTACTACCAGGGGAACCTGACACCACGTCTGCTGAAGAGAAACATGAGGCTATGAATGCTTTTCGGCAAACTGTGGAAAGCATAATGGTCAAACATCATACTGCTTTCTTGACCATGTTCAAGCAGATGATGGTTAGGGTATTTGGCCCAGGTATGGAAAGGACGCTTGGTCGAGTAACACCTCAAGCATCTACTGTGGAGGTTGGAGAAACTAGTGCTGCTGTCAATGGTCAACCAGCTCGAGATGCAAGTGCACAGCCGCCTCCGCAAAGTGTGGGAAGTCAACCACTGCAGCCACCTCTACAAAGTACTGGGGGTCGTCCAGTCCAACAGCAAAACCCTTATCAGACAATGCCTAATAGGCCTACCTATGGAGATTTGGCATTCGGTTCTTCTGGAGTTCCACCCAACTCTACTTATAGAATAGCCCCAGCAAACAATAGGCTACAGAAGAATATGTATGGAGAGGGGTATTCAGAATTCATGGACTACGGCGCCATTGATGCTTTCCCAAACCCTGGATATGGTGCAGCTGCAGGAATGCCTAATGGACCTGTTGGAAGGCCAGGGGATCAAGATGCTAATGTTGATCTTATGGTGCAGAAAGTGGCCGATGTTTTGCAGAATCAATTCGGCCTGAAACCTAAGATGCAAGGGCAAGTTTATACACCTCCTTTCCCAGAATGGTACCACAGGGTGGCTTTGCCACACAGGGTGAAACCTCCGGCGGATTTCACGAAATTCTTTGGGCAAGATGATACTAGCACTGTGGAGCATATAGCTAGATATTTGATGCAGCTTGGGGAAGCTTCAGCTGATGAAGCATTCAGGATCAGATATTTTCCTTTGTCGTTGACAGGCCCGGCTTTCACTTGGTTTGCTTCTTTGCCTGCTCAATCAATCTGTTCCTGGAAGGATTTGGAACAGAAGTTCCATGCTCATTACTTCATTGGTAGTAATGAGAAAAAGCTAATTGATCTAGCCACCTTGACACAGAGGCACAATGAGACACCCATGGAGTTTCTCAGAAGGTTCAGAGAGACTAAAGGCATGTGCTACTCTTTGAATCTGCCAGATGATCAATTGGCTGACATGGCTGTTGTGGGTATGTTGTCAGCTATTCAAAAAAAGCTATTCGGTATGGAGTTTGACAATCTTGGCCAACTGTCACAGAGGTTGTCATTAATGAGCAATCAAGCGTATGGATTCAAGAAAGACTCCAGGTTTGCCAAACACAATGATATAGCTGACATCTACAACAAATTCCTCGAAAGAGCTGATCAAGGGGAAGAAGTTGAAGATGACGAGGAGATAACCGCAACTGAGATGGTGTGGGGCAAAAAGCCACTGACATTGAACCAGAGATGGATAAAGCAAGCTAAGGGCACATATGACTTTGACGTGACCAAGGCTGACAAGTTCTTTGAGTTCCTAGTAAAGGAAGGCCGAATCAAGTTGCCAGAAGGGCATTCTATGCTTCGTCCCGATGGAGTTAAAGAGAAAAGATACTGTGGATTTCACGACAGGAATTCTCACTCCATCAACGATTGCAGGGTTTTCAGGATGAGAATCCAAAAGGCTATCTAGGAAGGTCACTTGAAATTTGACAATAAAATGAAGTTGGATGGCAACCCTTTTCCTCAGAACATGGTTGGGTTTTCTGTTAACATGGTGACCGCTGAGGAGAAAGGGAAAGTAAAGGTCTTGACTTCAGAAAGAGCAAAGCAAGATGGATCAGTTGATCCTGCTCAGCAAGTGACGGTGGAACAAGTCCACAAAGAAGCGCCTCGCATCCTAAGAAGCCAACTTGAAGTGGTGGAATCTTCCAGATCCAAACCCAGGGTGACTACACGTATTCTCCTTAACAAGTGGCAGCGTCAGCAAGAGAAAGAACGCTACCAGAAACAGAAATACGAGGAGGAGAAGCGGAGGTTTGAAGAAGAAGCGTACAGAAGAGAACGGGAAGAACATGCACGAGAACAAGAGCATGCACATTGGGGATGTGCGTTCTTCAGGCACTGCTGGAATGAGGGTTTGAAACTCCCCAGATTGAACAATTGTCCTGAATGCAGTGACAAGTACACTAAGTATAGGCATGATACTGTCAATCACCGATCCGTCCATGAAAGAATTGGAAGGATACATCCCAGTGATGGTCGGCGTGTAAAAATAAATGAAGTTGATAATCACCCAAGGAAAGATATGCTGATAAAAAATGGGTTGATCATGAAGAGCAAGAGCGTGAGTATGTCTGGCAGGAAGGGCAATGGTGCCCACCCGGCTTGAGGAGAAGCCAAAAGAGAAGAGTTCAACGCTTGAGGAAGCAAGAGTTGAAACAAGCAGGAATCAAGAGGAAGCAGGTGTGGCGTGCAAAGGATAGGCCTGATGGATCTGGTCGTTCGGCTCCAACAGGCATGATATGCTTTTTTGCCGAATGAGTCCATGGCTCCAGCTAATCAGGTTGTGCAGGAAGAAGCGTTGCCAGACATCAATGAAGATGAGCAACTTGGGCTGATGGCGCAGTTGGTGTTGGCCAAGCAAACAACCTTCGACAAGCCGGCCAAAAATCGACATATGAGGCCGCTGTACTTGAGAGGATATGTCAATGGCAAGCCATTGACCAAGATGTTTGTTGATGGTGGAGTTGCGGTCAACGTGATGCCATACACCATGTTCAGGAAGCTTGGCATGGGCCCTGGAGATTTAACACCGACAAGTATAATTCTGAATGATTTTGCTGGGAATCCTTCAGACACCAAGGGCTGCATGCATGTGGACCTGATGATCGGCTCTAAAACTTTGCTCACGACCTTCTTTGTCATTGAGGGCAAAGGGGCATATAGCTTGCTGCTTGGACGGGACTGGATCCATGCAAACTGCTGCATCCCATCTACCATGCACCAACAGCTTGTTCAATGGGTA
Organism: Cenchrus americanus; assembly: GCA_947561735.1. Classification (NCBI taxonomy): domain Eukaryota; kingdom Viridiplantae; phylum Streptophyta; class Magnoliopsida; order Poales; family Poaceae; genus Cenchrus; species Cenchrus americanus. The sequence continues at coordinate 180,587,032 of OX387239.1, read as the reverse complement.
GATGATGATATAGAAGTGGTCCAAGCAGATGATTCAGTGAGCGTGGCTAACGTTGAACCAGCCTTCTGGGAGTATCAGGGCCTAGATTGCTTCTAGGGAAAGGACTGGGGTGAAGGTCCTGTTGAACCAGTCAGCAGTGATCAACAGCCGATTCAAGCAGTCGGCTCTTATAGCAATTTTTAATGGATAATCCAATTGATGGAACTGATGGGAAGTTAGGACATGGATTCATGTCGGCTGACAAATTGGAAGAAATTGACATTGGATATGGTGATAAGCCAAGGCCGACATTTATCAGTGCTAACTTAGATTCAAGTTTCAGAGAAGGATTGATCAAGTTACTAAAAGAATATAAAGATTACTTCGCTTGGGATTATTCGGAGATGCCTGGTTTGGATCGTTCCATTGTTGAGCATGGGTTGCCAATCAAGCCTAGTTTTAAACCTTACAAGCAACCTCCCCGAAAAATCTACAAGGATGAAGTATTGGCCGACGTGAAAAAAGAAGTTGAGAGATTGATCGATGCAAATTTCATTCGGCCATGCAGATATGCGGAGTGGATCTCTAACATCGTCCCTGTTTACAAGAAAAATGGGAAGATGAGGGTTTGCATAGACTTTAGAGATTTAAATAGAGCTACTCCCATGGATGGATATCCAATGCCTGTTGCTGATTTGTTGGTTGATGCCGCTGCTGGACATAAGGTTATTAGTTTCATGGATGCCAATGCAGGGTACAATCAAATTTTTATGGCAATAGAAGACATATCGAAAACAGCCTTCAGATGTCCTGGACATATAGGCCTTTTTGAGTGGATTGTCATGACATTTGAGTTAAAAAATGCTGGTGCAACTTATCAAAGAGCCATGAATTATATCTTTCATGAGTTGATCGGCAAAATTGTTGAGATATACATTGATGATGTCGTGATTAAATCTTTGAATCATGAGTCACACTTGGATGATGCGAGGAAAACTCTAGAGTGCACCCGAAAGCATCGGTTGAAGATGAATCCGAACAAGTGTGCCTTTGGGGTTTCGGCTGGAGAATTCTTGGGGTTTTTGGTGCTGAAGGAGGAATAGAAGTTGGCAAGAAAAGCATGAAAGCAATTGATGAAGTTGTTCCTCCAACCAATCTCAAGGAGTTGCAATCACTGCTTGGCAAGATCAATTTTGTGAGAAGATTCATTTCAAATTTATCACAAAAGGTGTTGCCTTTCTCTCCACTGTTGAGGATGAAAAAAGATCAGAAATTTGTATGGGGTGACGAACAACAAAAGGCTTTCGATGAGATCAAATAGTACATGAAGGAACCACCAGTGTTGGTGCCTCCACAGTTGAACAAGCCTTTCAAGTTGTACGTGGCGGCCGATACCCAAACTATTGGATCGGCCCTTATACAAGAATTTGAAGGAAAGGAATGGATAGTCGCTTATCTTAGCCGAAAATTGCTTGATCCTGAGACAAGGTATTTGGCTGCAGAGAAGCTTTGCCTGTGTGTTTATTACTCGTGTACAAAGTTTCAGCACTATTTGTTGAATGCCGAATGCGTTGTATATTCAAAGTTTGATGTAATTGAACACATGTTATCTATGCCAATTTTGAATGGAAGGATTGGCAAGTGGATTTTAGCTTTGTTCGAGTTTGAATTGAAGTTTGAATCGGCAAAAGCTGTTAAAGGTCAGATTATTGCTGATTTCATTACTGAGCATCGTGATCTATCAATTGATTTGCTTGAAATCACTCCTTGGGCTTTATTCTTTGATGGATCCTCATGTGGCAAAGGTGGTGGAGTAGGAATTTTATTGATTTCGCCCAAAGGTGAAATGTTTTAGTTTGCTATCCCTATTCAACCTACTATCACAAACAATCAAGCTGAGTATGAAGCGCTGCTTAGAGCGCTTCAATATTTGAAAGAAGCAAAGGCTGTTTCGGTTGAGATTTATGGAGATTCAGAGCTAGTTATAAAACAATTGAATGGCCAATATGAATGTAGAAGTGATATCCTAAGGAATTACTATGAGGAGTGTAAGGAAATCTTGAAAAGTTTTCAATTAGTAATTCTACAACATATTCCTAGGGAACACAATGAAGAGGCAAACAGGTTGGCTCAAAGTGCTTCAGGTTACAGAGAAAATCAAGAAGTGTTTGCCAGCGATGTGTGTGCTTTCGGGAGTGATCTGGCAGAAGATGATTGGAGGAAGGAAATTGTTGATTATCTGGAAGATCCATCCCGAAAGGTCTCTAGGAAACTCAGCTATAAAGCTATAAAATTTGTTCTTCTTGATGGGCGTTTATTTTATAAATCATTAGATGGGGTATTGCTGCAATGCCTGGGTCAAGAAGAAGCAAAGAAAATGATGAGTGAAGTGCACGATGGACTTTGTGGAGCACACCAATCGGCTTACCGTATGAAATGGGTTATCAGACACACTGGATGTTATTGGCCGACGATGCTGGAAGATTGCTTTGAGTATTACAAAGGTTGTCAAGATTGTCAGAAGTTTGGGAATATCCAAAGAGTCCCAGCATCAGCTCTGAATCCTATCATCAAGCCATGGCCATTCAGAGGATGGGGTATATATTTGATTGGCCAAATAAATCCTCCATCTAGCAAGGGGCATAAGTTTGTGCTTTTGGCAACAGATTATTACACCAAATGGGTTGAGGCAATTTCATTGAAGAAAGTAACATCAGAAAGCATGGTTGAGTTTGTTAAAGAACACATCATCTACAGATTTGGGATTCCTCAAACAATTACAACTGATCAAGGAGCTCAATTTGTATCATCAGAGTTCAGAGAATTTGCTGAAAGCATGTGAATCAAATTATTGAATTCTTCTCCTCATTATGCCCAAGCTAATGGTCAAGCAGAGACTTCTAACAAGATCATGATCAAGATTATACAAAAGAAGATTGATCAGAAGCCAAAGAGGTGGCATTCGGTACTCAATGAGGCTTTGTGGGCTTACCGAATGGCTCCTCATGGGGCTACAAATCTCCTATGAGTTGGTTTATGGGCATCATGCTGTTTTGCCCTGGGAAATACAATCAGATTTAAGGAGAGTGGTTTTACAAAAGGATTTAAGTTCCAAAGATTACAGTGGCTTAATGATGGACGAGTTAGAGGATTTGCATATGATTCGTCTTAAGGCCCTGGAGAATATTGAAAAGAACAAGATGCGAGTTGCTAAATATTACAACAAGAAAGTAAAGGTTAAGCAATTTGCAGAAGGAGATTTGGTTTGGAAAGCATTACTGCCGATCAGGACTAAGTACAGTGCGTTCGGCAAATGGTCCCCGAATTGGGAGGGTCCTTTTCAGGTAGTCAGATGTACACCTGGAAATGCTTACATCTTAAAAACTCTACTAGGAGAGGAGTGTACTGCTTCTATAAATGGAAGATATTTTAAGAAATATTATCCTAGTATTGAAGTTGATCGTTGATTACAAGCACCAGGATTACAAGCATCTGAAACACAGAAACAGCCGGCGTTCGGGAAAGAAGCCGCCTTTAGAACAAAAAATCCTAACAGAGGAGATGGCCAATACTGATGTGTACTGCCCTTAGCACAAAAACATTCTACATTACAAATATTTCTTGCAGGCTTTTATTTGACAACCCAGCTATCTAAGATTACAAGAGGGTGGGAAGCAAAAGGCCTCGAGGAAGAAGCGAAAGTATGCTTCATTCCTTTGATTCCGTGTTTTTCCTCTTCAGCTCTTCCCTCTTCAACTGTTCGAGGACCACTGTAACAGCAACCTGGAAGCTTCGGGGGTTGCCATGACTTGCAGCTTCCATTAGGCTGTCCCAGGAGGCTTTCAATTTGTTGTATCTGTCAGAGACATCTGAAGAAAGGAACAGTTGTTGAATGTGAGATCTATGCTTAAACGTGGGAATCAGATGAAGATGAAGATCTTACCCCCTACCAACGCCTCCAAGCTCAAGCGGCGTTCGCGTTCGGCACTGCAGCGGGTGGTGATGTCTCGCAGGTTGTGTTCTAAATGCTGACTACAGCAGCGCAGTTGGTGGTTTGTCCTCTGTTCCGGCGTGGCGTCTTCTTCTTCGGTGGAAGAATCGGAGAGGATGTACTCGGGAACCTCTTCAAATCCAAAGATTTCTTCAGGGAGCAAGTCAAGGCTGGAAATGAAGAGGAGTGAGCCATGAGATTGCAATCGAGAGCAAAAGAGAGGATTGACAGAAAACTTACTCTCGAATGGTGCGCTTCTTTGGTGGAGCGCTGCCTTCCTTGATGGGTTGCTTTTCCTTGTCCACCATGACCTTGGGGTTTTTTCCTATGAAGCAGGGAGACAAGATGTGAGGTGATGGAAGTGTATGCGAGTGGATTTGCAGGGCACCAAGGGGGCTATTTTATTAGCTGTGAGAGCGCATTGGGAGTGATGACTGGTTCGCGTGCATTATTGGAATACCAAGCGGCAGGGTTTTCTCTCCGAATGCGAGGGGTTTACATTGAACAGTGTTTATGGTTCCCGAATTGGGGATTTTCCGCGGATTCTGTGCTAGGGGGTAGGAGTTTATTGCGTGTTCGGCTAAGATAAAGTTCCCGAATTCGTTCAAAAACAGTAAGGTTCGCATCCACAAGCAAAAGGAGATCATCATAATACAAACACAGGAATTAAAATTTCATTATTCATTGCCGAAATTCCAAACATTCCTAGTACAAACTAGTCAAAAAGCCTGTTCAGCACAAACTGGGGATGGATGGAGTCGGCAATGGCGTCGCCGTGGCCGTCGAGGCACTCCAGGATGGCCTCGATTTCGTCAACGTCTTACAGTGTGCCACCTTGGAAGCCGCGCGGCTGCGTGGAGTAGTCGACGCCGGTGTGCTTCGCCATGGCGGCCAGGCCCAGGGTGGTGCCTAGGCGGACGCCGTGGAGGGCTACTTCATCGACGCGGTCATCCACCGCGGCAATGCGGGCTGCCGGCGTGTCCCTGGGGGCGTTCACCTTGTCCGACAGTTGCTTCACCAGCGTTTTCAGCCAGTTGAGCTCAGCGTCGCGGTCTGCAGCATTGCGAAGCAATGGCGGTTAGTTCAAAGTTGAGTTAAATTGAAATTAATCAAGAGATTTACCGTCAATGGTCTCCAGCAGCTGCTTGCGTTGGTGCTCCCATTCAAGCTCGGCAATTCCGGCCTTCTTGGTAACATCTTCCAGCTCGCTTCGGGTTTCGTCGTGCTCCGCTTTGAACCGGAGGGCATCGCGCTCGTCGTAGCGCGAGGGAGAATAGTTGTACGACTCTGAGGAGTCGTCTGGCAAGGCTGGATTCGCGGCTGGCGCAGGAGCCGGATTCCACTGGATAAGCCTGAAAATACAAAGAGGATCGTCAGAAACAGAAAGAAATCTAGAGAGAACCGTAAAAGGAGTTGATGATCACCGCCTCCGACGAGCGCCAGCGCGGCTTCCTTCAGCCTTGTCGCTGGCTCAGCGCCTGTTGTTGTTGCCCGCCATCAAGTTTTTGGGAGTACTAGTGCTGGAGAAGGAAAGTTTAGATTAGCAAAGGCTTGAATGCAAAAGACTTGGTGAAAGGCTGGGGGCACCCACGGTTTTATTTATGGGGATGGCAAAGAGATTGTGGCCGCAGATCGTGGTGCATATCCTGAGAAATTTGGAAGGTGGAGAGACTTCCTTAACCGAATCGTCGTCGGGTCGTTTAGAATTCAAGCTGGGTCATATTCGGTTGACTGGCTCGGTTGAGTTGCGGTCGGATCGCTGTTCGGGTCTAGTACTGTTTGACCAGAGTTGCCGAATGGATCGTCTAAAGTTGCAAATAAGGCAAGACAGAAAATGGAAAGTGAAATTTATGATAAACAAAATTACAAGACGATCAATCATTCAGCTACAAATTGTTTGGCACAATCAAATGTTCAAGTATTTTGAAATTACACTAGAAGCATCTGATATCATTTTGCTGATATTCTCCAGCAGCTTCTGATCAGCTTCCTGAGTGTTGGACAGGGCGGAAAGTTTTGTCTTGAGCTGGTTTGATTCCATCAGGGCTGCTGAAGCTTCCTTTTGGATTTTTTCTGTCAATCCAGGGAGTTCGGCTATCTTCTTCTTATCAGCCTCAATTTCAGCTGTCAGGTTCTTCAATTCTAGTGCAGCTTTCCTGGCAATTTTCAACTCAAATGTAGGCTGTAGTTCGGCCAGCAATTCCTTGTTGATCTGGATTTGAGCCTGTGATTCTTTCACGAATTGCTTGGCTTTAGCTCTCTTCTGTTCCAGGATTGGTCGAGAGGATTGATTCTTCAAGGCTCTCCTCACTGCTGCAAAATGGTTATCCAGGTGAGAGATAGGCTCCAGGGAGGCTTTGATATCATCAGGAAGTTCTTGAGTGATGGATCCAAGTACTTCTTCTAGAAGATCAACATCCCTAACTTGGTCCTGGATATCTCTTTGCAGCAGGGAGAAGATTGCTCCCAGTTTTGCTTGGTTTTCCTCTGATAGAGCTGGGCTTGAAGATGCCTCATCACCTTTTTCGGCAGCTAAATCATCCACAGTGAATGAAAAGCTTAATGGTGATGCAACCTGAACCTGAAAAAGGGAGGTTTGCCAAATTAAGGATAATTTATTGAAAAAGAATAACAGAATTGAATGCCCATACTTACTTCATTCCTGGTCTCTTGAATTGGAGGAGGAGTTCTTTCAGGCTCAAGGGGAAGTTTCTGGTGATCAGCTGAGGAGGAGCTTGAGAAGTTTCTGGTAAAGCTGAAGCTTCTAACTGAGGGGGAAGCTGGTGGAGTCCCTGGTAGATTTGAAGCTTCTGGCTGAGGTGAAGATGGATTGATCCCTGGTGAAACTGGAGCTTCTATTTGAGAGGGGGGGTAATTGAATCCTTGGTGAAGTTGGAGTTTCTGCTTGAGGGGAAGATGTTTGGACCCTTGGTGAATTTGGATTTGAAGCATGTTGAGGAGAAGAACTCCCCACAGGTTGATTCACCAATGTTTCTTCTGCAAGTAACAAGTAGAGAGTGAGTGCCAATGATAAGAATGGTCTTTGAAAGGAAGTAAAATAGTAAGGACCATACCAGCAGATGGGGCATTGGCAGGTTCTGTAGTAGTTGATGGTCGCTGAAGTCTGGTCTGAAATTACACAAGATAAATTTATCAGAATAAAGAATGTGTTTTGTATTCAAGAAGGAAGAGATGTTAACCTCAATAAGAACAAGATAAATTTATCAAAATAAAGAATGGTTTTGAATAAAGAATGGAGCTTTCCTCTTATCAGAAGTTGAACTGATAAGATTTGGGTCTGATGTAGCATATTTAGACATCAGCTGAGCCAAAGTTGTGGATTTAAATCCCAAGGCAGAAATTGGCCTGCAGCATTGTAAGAGATTGCCCTAGCTAGAGGGGCAGGCACTGTATTCTGCAAAAGGTGGTGAAAATCATGATTAGTAAGGAAGGACATGCTCGAGAAAAGAAATAAGATAAGTGTCGGTGCGGAAAGTAGTCCCGACACTAACTAGTAATGAGCGCTGAGATCTTCCTCTCGATGGTCGGTGCTAAGCAACTAAAGACACTTGGTTTATCCTGGTTCTGGCCGGGGCCGTACGTCTAGCAGTGGTGTGCTCGAGGCACTGTATTGCTTAGCACCGGGGTGCCTGTAGAGGGGCGGCTACAAGCAAGGCGGGAGAGGAGGCGTGGCCTCCAAGTCCCAAGGGTTGTGATTGAGGCGAGTGCCAATATCGTGGGGAAGGCGGAGAGCGTGTAAGCGATCGCTATCCGTCGTCTCAATGTCTCATGTCGTGTCCCCTGCGGCGAGGGGGGTCGCCTCCCTTTTATAGACCAAGGAGAGGGCGATTTACAGGCATGCCACACTATTTCGCTATGTGTGGTGGTATGGCGTACAATTCCGTGGAGTTGACGCCCGTCCTGGCGAATCTTGCTCCAGTCATGGCGTGGTGGCGCGTCCTATGCTTGAACAGGGGCAACTTCGAGGGTGGAGGCATGGTGGTTGACCGGGGCATCTTCAGGCGGGCTCGAGGGGGCCGTTGACGTCGATCCGTACGCGGTGCAGTAGCAGACGTGGCGGCGTCCCGTCCCCGCGTGCTCAACAGCGTCGGAGTGGTTGTAGCAGTGCACGGCGTGGCGCAGCAGGGGCGGGGATGGCCGCACGGGGCGGCGGCGACGGGGATGGCGCTCCCGCCGGCCTGAGTCACGGTTTGACCCTGCGAAGTAACGAGAGAAGGGCTCGAGGGTGCGGCCGGCCCCCCTCCGAGGGCGCGGTGCGTTAGCCGTACAAGAGTGGGCGGCACAGTGTCACGGAGCTGACACCGGCCTCGTCGCATAGTTCCCCACAGTGGTGGGGATGGGCTCCCCCTAGGGGGTAGGCGGAACAGTGCCGGGGCGTGATTCCCAGGCGCGTGATGGCGCGACTCTGCTGTGTCATAGCATTAAAGGCTCGTACACGCGTGCGGGAGCAGGTGTGCTCGTGAGGGAACCTCGAGCGAGGCAGAGCCCGCTCGAGGGAGGCGGGGACCCTCGAGCGAGGCGGAAGCCTGCTCGAGGGGGCATGAGCCCTCGAGCGAAGCGGACCTCGTTCGAGGGGGGCGTGAGCCCTCGAGCGAGGCGGACCTTGCTCGAGGGGGCGCCTTGCTGGGCCGCTCTGGTGGGCCGCGGGGGCCACCGCGGCGTGGGCCATGCTGTGTGTGCATGTTTTGTGTTAGGCTCGAGGTGTGTTTTGCGTTTCGCGTTTTTTGCAGGTTTTAAGCAGGATTCCCCCCGGATCTTTATGGGACCATCTTGGCTGTCCCCGACAGTAGCCCCCGAGCATCTGCGGGTGTTCCGGTCAGGTTCCCACAGATGCTGAAGCCTACTGATAGGACGTTCTCCCCCTCTGGTTGCGAATGCCATTCCGTGGGGCCACGTCAGCGGACCCGCGGGTCTAGCCCCGAAGCCCTGTAGGAGCATGGGTGCTCCTGCAGGGGTTTTTTCGCGGAAATTTACCAGCGGGCGGGGTACATGTCTCAACCGGCATCAGTGATGTTTCAGTCGGCTTCGGTGACGCATGCGCAACTGATATCTTTCGCGTTCGATGCATCCCAGGAGGTGTAGCCGTGCGTCGAGCCCCCGAGCCTGGGCCCATTTGAGGCGATCGGGGCGAGCTCTTCGTCTTGTTTAAAAAGCGCCCTCGCCGTCCCTCCGTGGGACGGAGGGTGAGGTCTCCACAACCCCCATCGATCGGGTCGCGGATTGCAGATTCCTCATCGAGCTTTTAGTGGGTGGTTCAAGTGGACGCCCATGCCCCGTTCGATAAGAGTAGGCTCGTGGTCCGGAGACTCGTCCATTAAAGAGCTTGCGCGGGTTTGCTAGGTGGCGCTCGGTCCCGTTAGGGACCGAGGGCGCGGAAGCTCTCCCTCGGTGGGATCCCCCCGGCTAGCTGCCCTCACTGGCTCTTGAACACGACATGTGCGGCGCCCTCGAGCCGGCGGGCTTGAGGAAAGGCTCGAATGTGTGCGCCCTCGTCGCCCCTGACTCTGGTGATCTGGGGCACCTGTTCGAACCCTTCGAGGGTCAGGTTTCGAACTCCTGATCAGTAGGGCCGTGTGGGGTAGCACTTGAGTGCTCCCATCCTTTCGCATCTGCGTATTTCGAGGGTTCTCAGCCGCGCCGGCCCTCGAACCGCTGATCAGTAAATTTCGTAGATCGAGGGCACCTGTGGCGCGTGTTTAGTTTGAATAGGCTTCGAGGCCACTGGTCGGTAATCGCACCCTTCAAGGGTCGGTTTTGTTTGAACCTGGGGCTCGGGCCGCTCGAGGGTCTCCCTTACTTGGTAAGGGACCGGGCCATTTAATGCCCGCAGTCGCGGCTACAGTCAGGCGCTGCGGGCGCGTCTTTTCAGGCGCCGAGGCCGCGCGCGTAGTGGGCGGAGTGGGCAGGCGGACGTGACCGCCTGCCGCGGCCCTCCGGTTACCGCGACGTGATGATGGCGCGCGTGCAGACGTGCGGCCGCCGCGGTCGTGGTGGGTCCCGCTCGTCAGCGAGAGAAATTTTCACCTGTAGTTAACGCGAGCGGGGCGTGCGCTCCGAAGAGCACGCCCCATGGATCTATAAATTAGTTAGGGGGGAGACGGTTTTTTACCTCCCACACTTAGCGTTCACCGTTCTTGCCTCCTGCGCTTCCGCCCCCGGGTTGTTCTTGCTTTCGTGCCTCTGCTTCAGAGCCGTTCTTGCTTCTTGTTCCTCACTCCTTCGCCCATTCGCATGGCTCCCCCGCAGTCAATCACCGTCATTGATCCGCCGGCATGGGAGCGCTCGACGGTGACAACGCTATCTCTGAATCTGTTGGTGGCCGGCGGCCACCTGGCGGCGAATATGGACGGGCAGCCCGCGGAGTGCATCGTGCCGTCGGAGAGGGACCTAGTGCCCAACCCACCGTTCGGCTATGTCGTCAGCTTCGTCCGCTTCCACGAGTGTGGTTTCGCGGCGCCGGCGAGCCGCTTCATGCGGGCCCTGTGCTACCACTACGGCGTGGAGCTGCACAACTTCATGCCGAACGCGATCTCGCAGGTGGCCACGTTCGTCGGTGTCTGCGAAGGCTTCCTGGGGATCCCGGTGAACTGGGATCTCTGGGTCCACCTCTTCCGCGCGGACTTGCACACACACTGGCTACGTCGGAGCCGAGGACTCGTCACGCGGCGCGCGCCGGTGGCTTATCGCTCGCGTTGAGGAGCTCGCGTAGGGAGCAGTACATCCCCTGTACGATGATCTCCAACAACGCGGACTGGGAGCGGGGGTGGTTCTACCTCTGCAACGCCGACCCTGGCCTCCCCCTACACCGGCAAGGTGTTGAGGGACAAGGCCATCTCCTGGCACCATGGGGTATCTCCGCCCTCGCACCAGGCGCGGCTAGACTCGCTCCGGGCCGCGTTGAAGCACCTGGCGGACCGCGGGGTGTGTCCTCGCGACCCTCCACCACCGGCGGATCGTCCCCCTGATAGAGGCGGCTCCACATCTTCGAGATGGACGTGGGCGCGGACCCCGTTGCGTTGGCGGAGTCGCGGCTGTTGTGGGACCTCTTCCCGCGGGAATACGCGGCCACCCGGGCGCGGCGTGCCATCGACCTCAGGGCGGGGCGTTGCGATAACGCGTCCCTGTGGGCGTTCGCCATGCTCCCAGTCGGCCAATTGGTGAGTGAATTTCTTGCTTTCCTTTCTTGTTCTGCTAGTTTTTGGGTGTTCAGCGTGTTTTAAGGCTTTGACTGATCCCCGCAGATGGTGCGCGTGAACGCCGTGCGGTCCGACCCGCCCACCCCCTGGTCTTGCGCGCACGCGCGCGCGGCGCAACGGCGAGAGCAGGAGCGGGTGGAGCGCAGAAGAGAGCGGAATGCGCGGCGACGGGAGCGCCGGGAGCGGAGGAGCAAGGAGTTCCGGCTGCGCGAGCAGCAGGGGCTTTCCTCGCCCGGGACAGAGGAGTACTCGTCGTCAGACGAGGAAGAGGAGGAAGAAGATAGGGGGCAGGTCCTCCCCGACAGGTGGGAGCCTGCACCTCCGTCACCGGAGCCGCCTCCGGTGGCGGGGGAACCATTGTTCGGGGCGGGCGCGGGGGCACCCACCGCCGGGCGGTCTACGGCGGAGGTGGCATGGGCCGCGGAGGTGCCGCGCGCGCACCACGGAGGCGCCCGTGCGCGTGGCGAGAGGTGCCGTGCGTGCGGCGGAGCCCGCACGCGCGGTGGAGGCGGGCGGGGGGCGCGTCGGCCGCGCCAGCCGCGCCCACGACGTCAGCGGGGACCTCGAGGAAGAGGAAACGAGCCTTCTCCTCCTTGAGGTAAGGAGTTGCCTTTCGAGGGGTCATGTGCCCGATAGGCGGGGGTTTGACAGTTTGTTCTTGTGTTCGCAGGGTGACGCCAACTGTGCCCCACCTCGCGCCGGCCAAGGTGTTGAGGGCAGACGCGTCCGTCCCCACCAGGCGGCGCTCGTCAAGGGCGACGCAGGCAGCCAAGGTGTTTGAGCTTGGGGCCGCGGCTGGCAACGTCAACCACTGAGCCGCAGCGGGCGGTCACCGAGGCACGGCGGGCGCTGCCGCGGTGGAGGCGCGGCGGGGGTGGCGGAGGCGTGGCGCGGAGGGCGCCAATCGGCGCGGCGCGGCCCGGCGGCGTCGGCCGTGGAGGCGCGTCCGATGCCCGCGTCCGCCGAGGTGCAACCGAGAGACGGTGGTCGCGGCCGCCGCGGCGGGAGCCCGCGGCCGCGGTGGCGCGGACGGAGGCGGCCACGGTGGTGCGGCATGGGCCCGCCCTCGCCGGCGGCTCCCAAGCGACGGCGGTGGAGATCCCCGACGACGACGTCCCGCCGCCGGGTGGGATCGGTGGGCGAGCTCGCCCACGCCGGCCCCCGAGCTCCGGGCGGGAGCGCTTGTGAGAAGGTGGGACGACCACATGGTGGCCGGGGGCCGAGGCACGGCGCCGAGGGCCTCTTCGTCCCGCGCCGCCACCCTTGCCCTGGGTGAGGAGTGCGTCGATGCGCCCCCCCCCACTTCGCCGACGCCCAAGAGGAGCAGCGGCTGTGGGAGGAGCTCTGCGATCACGGCGCCTCACTCAACCGGGCGCTGAACGAGGCGCTGCGGATTCATGGCGGCCCGGCGTGGCGTGTCTTCCAGGTGCGTCGGCATTCGTTAGCTTGTTGCTTTCTTTCTCGTTCCGTTGTCTTCGCGCTTGTCCTTGCGGCGCGACGCTAACTGGTTTTTGTCTACTGGTGGCAGGAGTTGGAGCTCCGCACCCGCGACAGGTACGGCGCCCTCGACCAGATGAGCGCTGAGCTCCGCCAGCTCCGGGAGCAGCGGGACGCTCTCGACACGCTCGCCGAGGCCCTGAGGACCCCCGACGCGCGCTTCTGCCATTGAGTGGGTCCGCTCGGCCCTCATTGACCGGGACGAGGCGCTGCAGCAGGCGAGGGAGGACCTGGAGAGGGAGCGCTATGTGGCGGCCGACTGGGAGAAGGAGGTGGTCTCCGTCCGGGCTGAACACCGGCAGGACCGCGCGGAGCTCGAGGAGGCGCGGTCCCAGCGAAGCCAGGCTGAGGAGAGGGCGAGGGAGGCCGAGGGGAGGGCCAAGGAGGCCGAGGAGTTGAAGGCCGCCCTTGCCGCCAAGGCCGCCGCGGTCGTCGCAGCGAAGGAGCAGCTTCGGCTGGAGCGTGCCGCCCGCCGGGGAGGGGCGAGGGTCGGCTCCGGCGGGGAGCGGGCCGCCCTTGTCGATGCCGGGGGCGGCGCTCGAGCGGGAGCATGCTGCGCTCGAGGGGGCGCAGACGTTGCTGAAGGAGCAAGAGGATGAGGTCTCGAAGCTCGACGGGGAGCTGATCGCCCTCTTCATCTGGAACGAGGATCAGCGCCGGACCCTCGAGGAGCAGAGCGCCACGGTCGTCAGCCTGCAGCAGGCGGTCGAGGGCGGGCGCCAAGCTCTCAAGGTGGAGAGGAAGCAGGTTGAAGGTGAGTTGACGTTTCGTTCCTTCGTTTTGTTGATCTTCCCTTCAGGGGTTCGTTCCCTTCTTGATTTTCTTTGCTCGTGGTATCCAGGCCTGCGCACCGCGCTGGGGCGTGCGACCGATCGGGTCGAGACATTGCAAGCTGCCTACAACTCCTTCGAGTAGGAGCTGGTAGAGCTGCGCGCTGCGGCCCTCGAGCCTGCCGGGCGGTCGAGGAGGGCAAGGCGCACGTCGGAAGCTCACTGGCGAGTCGTCTACACGCCCTTGGTGGGCATGTCTCGAGGCGCATGCGCCGCGCGCTTCACTTGGGCGTCCAGAAGGCCCTTGGCATGGTGCGGTCCCACTACGAGGTGAACTTCGAGGCAGTGGCGTCAGGCTACGTCGTCCCGGAGGGCGTCGAGGACGAGGTGGCGATGGAGCACGCGGACGCGCTCGCCGCTGATGCCGCCGAGACGCTCACCGAGGACTTCATGGAGTTCTTGTTCCCGAACGCTGCTGATGCCGACGTGCCCCAAGCCTGAAGACCGCTGGGCACTTGGCCCTTTTTTTGTTCAAATGTTAGTATCTGGGCCACGTGGCCGTGTAAATGAACAAGTATTTTGTTAAGGTGTTTAAACACTTGTGGATGTGAATGGTGTTTCTTGTTTTATTTATCGCGCTGTTCTGTTTCTTCTTTTGCTTGGGTGAATTCGGGTTGGGGGAGTTCGATTTTTGTGAGCAGTCCGCTGGGCCGGAGGCAAGAGAGAAGGGCCATATCCTCGCGGAGGCATAGGCTATCTCTGGCTTGCGCGTCCTTTCCGCTTGGCCACCCGCGCCCTGCTTGGATTCGCTCGAGGGCAAGGTCGAAACATACTTAGTGCGCTTGCGAGTTGAATTTTTTGCGAAAAATGGGACCATTTTGGGGGGGGTGCCCCCCGCAGTAGTCCCCGAGGGTGACTTGGTTTTCAGGGGAAAGCCGAGTCACCCTTTAACTTTATTAACTGACTGTTGTTTTCATTTGTGCTGCCAACTGGGGTGTTGGGCATGTAATTTACAACAAAAAACTTGGAAATCCTAGCTAGGGATAGAAGCGACGTAGCTGCTGGATGTTTCAAGCGTTGGTGAGCTCTTCGCCGTCCTCGTTAGCCAGCTTGTACGTGCCGGGCTTGAGCACCTTCACCACGACATAGGGTCCCTCCCATGGGGGCGACAACATGTGGCGGCCTCGGTTGTCTTGTCATAGTCTTAGGACCAAGTCCCCCTCGCTGAAGTCCCGTCGTCGCACCTTTCGGGCTTGATAGCGCCTTAGGGACTGCTGGTATCTCGCAGAATGCATCAGGGCCACGGTACGTGCCTCATTCAACTGGTCCAGCGAGTCCTCGCGGGCTCGCTGGTTGGCACCTTCGTCGTAGCCCTCAACTCTAGGCGACCCGTATTCTAAGTCCGTGGGGAGGATGGCCTCCGCGCCATGGACCAAGAAGAATGGGGTGAACCCGATGGCCCTGCTTGGGGTGGTCCTGAGGCTCCACACAACCGCCGGCAGCTCCTGGAGCCACTTCCGACCAGACTTATTCAGCCGGTGGAAAATTCTGGGCTTGAGGCCTTGTAGAATCATGCCGTTGGCACGCTCCACCTGACCGTTGGTCTGTGGGTGTGCCACGGCTGCCCAGTCCACACGGATGTGGAACTTGTTGCAGAACTCCAGGAACTTTCTGCTCGTGAATTGGGACCCGTTGTCGGTGATGGAGTTGGGCACTCCGAAGCGGTAGACGATGTCGGTGAAGAACGTCACCGCCTGCTCCGCCCTGAGGTTCGCGATGGGGCGTACCTCCACCCATTTGGAGAACTTGTCGATCACAGCCAACAGGTGGGTGTAGCCTCCGGGCGCCTTTCGTAAGGGCCCAACGATGTCCAGCCCCCACACGGCGAAAGGCCACGTGACGGGGATGGTCTACAGGACGTGCGCGGGGAGGTTGGACTTGCGGGCGTAGAACTGGCATCCTTCACAGGTGCGCACGATCTCGCTGGCGTCAGCGACCGCGGTGGGCCAATAGAAGCCCTGGCGGAACGCATTGCCCACAAGGGTGCGGGGTGCGGCGTGGTGGCCGCATACGCCCGCATGTATATCCCGGAGGAGCTCACGCCCCTGGGGGATGGGCACGCACTGCTGCAGGATGCCAGATGCAGCGCGCTTGTACAACTCGCCGTCGACGAGAGTGAACGACTTGGCCATCCTGGCGATGCGCCTGGCCTCGGATCGTTGCGAGGGGAGTTCCCCTCGAGCCATCCAGGCGATGTATTTGTCGCGCCAGTCCCTTTCGCAGGGAACCGGCTCAATGTCCATGGCTTCGGCCTCGTTGGTGCCATACCTCTCGAGCAGGGAGAGCACATATGCCTCGTTCGAGGGGTCCTCGTCCATGGGCTCCACGCCTGCTGGACTCGAGGGAGCCCCCATGGGTTCCTCGCAGCTCGAGGGGTGTGGCTCGAGGCTGACGAACGGCTGGGCGATGTCCCGCGCGAAAACATTCGGGGGGACGGTGATCCGCCCCGACGCAATTTTGGCGAGTTCGTCCGCCTCCTCGTTGTACCGTCGGGGCACGTGGTTGAGCTCGATGCCATAGAACTTGTCCTCGAGGGTTCGCACGGCCTTGCAGTACGCCTCCATCTTGTCGTCGTGGCAGCTCGCGTTTTTCATGCCCTGGTCAATCACGAGCTGTGAGTCCCCCCGCACGTCGAGGCGTTTGATGCCTATTTCGATGGCGATTTTGAGGCCGCAGAGTAGGGCCTCGTACTCAGCCATGTTGTTTGACGCGGGGATGTGGAGGTGTACGGCGTATCGCATGTGTTCCCCGAGGGGTGAGACGAACAACAGGCCCGCGCCCGCGCCTGTCTTCACCACTGAGCCGTCGAAGTACAGGGTCCAGCATTCAGCCTGGATTTGTGGCGGCGGCAACTGCGTGTCCGTCCACTCGGTAACGAAATCTGCCAAGATTTGAGATTTGATGGCTTTGCGTGGGGCGTAGGCGAGCGTTTCACCCATCAGCTCCACCGACCACTAGGCAATCTTGCCTGCGGCATCCGGGTTACGGATGATCTCCCCCAACGGAAAGGAGGAAACCACCGTGACCGGGTGAGCCTCGAAGTAGTGGCGGAGCTTGCGCCGCGCGAGGACCACCACGTAGAGTAGTTTCTGGACTTGTGGGTGGCGCGCCTTGGTCTCTGACAAGACTTCGCTGATGTAGTACACTGGCCGCTGGACCGGCAGAGCGTGCCCTTCCTCCGTTCGCTCCACCACGATAACGGCGCTGACCACCTGGGTGGTCGCAACCACGTAGAGGTATAGGGGCTCGCTGTCCTGAGGCAGTGTAAGGATTGGGGCGTGGGTAAGGGATGCCTTCAGCTTATCAAGCGCCTCCTGGGCCTAGACAGTCCAGGAAAAACGCTCATGCTTCTTGAGGAGCCGGTAGAGGGGCATGCCCTTCTCGTCGAGCCGCGAGATGAAGCGGCTCAAGGCGGCAAGGCACCCCAACACCCTTTGGACCCCCCTTAAGGTCCCGAATTGGACCCATTCGTTCGAGAACTGCAACCTTTTCGGGGTTGGCCTCGATGCCTCGCTGGGAGACGATGTATCCTAATAGCATGCCCCGCGGCACGCCAAAGACACATTTCTTGGGGTTTAACCTCACCCCGTTGGCCCATAGGCAGCCGAACGCGATGCGTAGGTCGCTAACCAGGTCGCCCGCCTTCCTGGTTTTTACGACTATATCGTCTACGTAAGCCTCAACGGTTCGCCCGATGTGGTCTCCGAAGACGTGCTGCATACATCACTGGTATGTTGCGCCCGCGTTTCGGAGGCCGAACGGCATCATTACGTAGCAGTACATCCCGAATGGCGTGATGAATGAAGTCGCGAGCTGGTCGGACTCCTTCATTTTTATTTGGTGGTACCCGGAATAGGCGTCAAGGAAACAGAGGAGTTCGCACCCGGTGGTCGAGTCAACAATTTGATCGATCTGTGGCAAAGGAAAAGGAACTTTAGGTCATGCTTTATTAAGACTAGTGTAGTCTACACACATCCGCCACTTCCCATTCTTTTTCTTTACTAATACAGGATTAGCTAGCCAAGTGGGGTGGAACACTTCCTTGATGAACCCAGCCTCGAGGAGCTTCCGCAGCTCTACTCCGATCGCCCGGCGGCGCTCCTCGTCGAAGCGGCGCAGCCGTTGCTGCACGGCGCGGGAGTGAGGTAGGATGTCAAGGGAGTGCTCGGCGACCTCCCTCGGGATTCCTGGCATGTCCGAGGGGCTCCACGCGAAGATATAGACGTTGGCGCGGAGGAAGTCGACGAGCACCACTTCCTATTTCGGGTCGAGGGTAGAACTGACCCTCAACGCCTTGCCCTCGGGGGCAGCAGGGTCGAGGGGCACCTCCTTGGCCTGCTCAACAGCCTCGAAGCTGCCGTCGTGCTTGGTGGTGGAGTCAAGGTCCTCGTTGACCATCTTCTCCAGGTTGGCCACCAGCGCTTTGTCCAGCGCTAGGGCCTCGGCGTGTTCCACGCACTCGACGTCGCAGTCGAATGTGTGCTCGATGGATGAGCCCACGGTGATGACACCGTTGGGCCCCGACATCTTCATCTTGAGGTAGGTGTAGTTGGGGACTGCCATGAACTTGGCGTATCAGGGCCGCCCAAGTATGGTGTGGTACGCGCCCCTAAACCCCACCACCTCGAAGGTGAGCGTCTCCTTGCGGTAGTTGCCTGGCGTGCCGAACCAGACTGGCAGGTCGATCTGCCCGAGGGCCTGGACGCGCTTGCCCGGCGCGACGCCATGGAACGGCGTCGTGCTGGGCCGCAGCTGGTCCAACCCGATCCCCAGCAGGCGCAGCGTGTGCGCGTAGAGGATGTTGAGGCTGCTGCCTCCGTCCATCAGGACCTTCGAGAACCGCGCGTTCCCGATGACTGGGTCGACCACCAGCGGGTACTGACCCGGGTTGGGGATGCGGTTCGGGTGATCCTCGCGGCTGAACGTGATGGCGTCCTCCGACCAGTCGAGGAAGGAGGGAGGCGCCTTCTCTGCAGCGAGGACCTCGTGCCGCTCCCGCTTGCGCTGGCGGCTGGACATGTCGACGGTCGCCCCCCCGAAAATGAGGAAGATGTTCTCCACGGCGGGGAAGCCGCCGGCGTCGCCGTCACCCCCGTCCTTCTTGGCCTCGCCGTCCTTCGCGGTGGCGCGGCCATAGAACCGCTTGAGCATGTCGCACTGTTCGAGGGTGTGGTTAACCGGCGTTTTGTGGTAGGGACATGGCTTCTTCAGCATGTCGTCAAAGACCCGCGGGCCTCGAGGGGCCGGTCGAGGGCCCCGTCGAGCCTGGTTAACAGCAAGAGCTTCGCCGTCGTCGTAGTCGCGCCCCTGCTCGCGCGCCTCGCGGCGCGGCTTCTTTCCCTTCTTGCCCCGCTTGTTCTTTTGGCGGAGCTCCTTGGACCTGCTGCCCTCCGCGGGCGTATCATCCAGGCGCTTGCCCTTCTTGCCGTCGAAGATCGCCCCCACCGCCTCTTCGCATGAGGCAAAACTGGTGGCGATGTCGAACAGCTCATTCGAGTCAACCGGCGGGCTGTGCCCGAGCTCGCGCACAAGATCCCGGCACGTGGTTCCTTCGAGGAAGGCGTGCACGATTTTGGACCGCGCCACGCTTGGGAGCTCTGTACAACGCTTGGAGAAGCGTCGTATGAAGTCCCGGAGTGACTCGCCGGGTTTCTGAGTGCAAGAGCGCAGATCCCAGGAGTTCCCAGGGCGCACGTATGTGCCCTGGAAGTTTCCCACGAACGTGCAGACTAGGTCGTCCCAGTTGTGGATCTGGCTGGTCGGCAGGTGCTCGAGCCACGTCCGCGCCGAGTCGGTGAGGTGTAGAGGGAGGTTACGGATGATGACCTCGTCGGTGGTGGCCCCGCCTAGTTGACACGCCAGGCGGTAGTCGTTGAGCCATACGTGGGGGTCCGTCTCCCCGTTGTATTTGACGATCGACGTGGGCTGACGGAAGCGCTGGGGGAAGCTCGCCGAGCGGATCTCCCGGCTGAACACGTGGGTTCCCGGGGGTTCCGGCGTCAGTGAGCGATCCTCCCCGCTGTCGTAGTGTCCACCCCGTCGAGGGTGGTAGCCCGCTGCCGCCCGCGCCTCTGTGTTCCTTTCTCGCCGGGTGTTGATGGCGTTGCGGGCGTCGCCGTCCTGGGCTTGCCCGCGTGTGTCGAGGAGCCGTTCCTTGGCCGGCGTGCACCCCGGGTTGGCGGGACGCTCAGCTGCGCCGCCCGCGTGCACCGAGGGCTCAAGGCCTTGCGCACCCCCATCGTCCCGCGCGCTCCCCTGTTGGCGGATGCGAGACGCCGAGCTTTCGGCCCGTTGGACGGCCGCTTGCTCGATGAGTTCCTGCGCCTCGCGGTGCAGGTTCCGCGCCTCAGGCATCGAGGGGGTGGGCATGGCCCATAGTAGTGTCGCGGCGGCAATGAGCTTCTGGATTGCTCGCGGGGGCGTGTCTGGATCGTCGACATTGAAGTCGGCGTTAATGCGATCACGGGCGCGTTCTCCACGAGCGGAGGCTTCTCCCGCGATAGAGGCGCGGAGCAACCGCACCGTGCAGTATTCTTCCGCCAGCTTGGCTTCAAGCTCGCGTGCTTGGGCCAGCTGTGCGTTGATGTCCGCCCCCCTCGGCGGTGAGGGGGGAGGGGCGCTTGGCCCCGCAGCCATGTGTTGTCCAGTTCCCAGGGCAGGAGGAACCTCTCCGTCGTCGGCACCCGCCGCGTCGGCGGAGTTTGCTGGGTCGTTAGCGATTACGACACAGCATTCCCGTGCAGGGTCGTAGCTCCCGGCACTGGAGGTCTCGGAGTAGCCGAACCAGTAGTCCGTGGCGTCGAGGAACCGACAGAACATCACTGGGTCCGGTACGCGGGAGAAGTCCCACTCCACGTATCCATGCGAAGTGGCGGGTGGCAGCTCGTCGGTTGAGCCTTGGGATGACTTGTCGCCGGCGGAGGCGCTAGGGTCCCTGGCGACCAGGATATGGCGGCCAGGGGGAACCCTGCGCATCGCTGCATTGGCGCTAGCAGAGGCGACGTACGCCGTCGTGGCGCCGCGCAGGCCGATGGGGATGCGTGGTCCCGAGACCGAGCGCTCCCCCGCCGGGGCGGCGTCGTCTCGGCGGTGAGTGCTTCGCGTTGTGAGGCGACACGAGCCGCATGCCGGCGCTCCGACCGCGCCTCGTCGCGAACGCCGGCCGGAGCGATGACGGCGCCGTGGCGCCGATGGACCCGCGCATCCGTGCTTCGGTGGGTGCCGGCGTCGCGGCGACGTGCGCGGCGGCGACCGGGACGGGCCCGGCTTGGCGCCGCGCGCGGAGCTCCTCACGGTTAGTGAGGCGCATCAGGTAGTCGTTCCCCATAGCCTGAAAGTTCAGGCCCCCGAACCGGATTTCGAATCCGGCTGGGAGGGGGTCCGAGCTGCCCATGGAGTAGCGCTGACCGCGGTACTCGGTGCGAATCACCATCGAGAGAGCTGGTGACGAGTCGATCTACAGCGCGAAGCCCCCTACCTGGCGCGCCAACTGTCGATGCGGAAAGTAGTCCCGACACTAACTAGTAATGAGTGCTGAGATCTGCCTCTCGATGGTCGGTGCTAAGCAACTAAAGACACTTGGTTTATCCTGGTTCTGGCCGGGGCCGTACGTCCAGCAGTCGTGTGCTCGAGGCACTGTATTGCTTCGCACCGGGGTTCCTGTAGAGGGGCGGCTATAAGCAAGGCGGGAGAGGAGGCGTGACCTCCAAGTCTCAAGGGTCATGATTGAGGCGAGTGCCAAAATCGTGTGGAAGGCGGAGAGCGTGTAAGCGATCACTATCCGTCGTCTCAATGTCTCATGTCGTGTCCCCTGCGGCGAGGGGGGTCACCTCCCTTTAATAGACCAAGGAGAGGGCGATTTACAGGCATGCCGCACTATTTCGCTACGTGTGGTGGTATGGCGTACAGTGCCATGGAGTTGACGCCCGTCCTGGCGAATCTTGCTCCAGTCACGGTGTGGTGGCGCGTCCTGTGCTTGAACAGGGACGACTTCGAGGGTGGAGGCGTGGTGGTTGACCGGGGCGTCTTCAGGAGGGCTCGAGGGGGCCGTTGACGATGATCCGTATGCGGTGCAATAGCAGACGTGGCGGCGTCCCGTCCCCGTGTCACACCCGATTTTCCGAAGAAAACCAAGTGCTTAGCTATATGTATGCCAGGATCAAGTTTCATACATATAGTGACATCATAGTGTATAACAGAAACAATATCACGTAAAGAAAGAGATTATCAGAGATTTACAGCAGAATCCTGGGGAAGCAAAGGCTCCAATCTTCATAGGCAATCGACTGGGGGTTGCATACGCCTAGCACCATCTTCTGGACTTCGTGCACCTTCTTCTTTTTCTGAGCAGCATTTAAGCAAGGTTGAGTACACTTATGGTTGGTACTCAGCAAGGCCACAGAAATAACCGGAAAGCAATATTAAATCCATCTTTAAGTTCATTAATCATGTGAGGGTCCAGGCCGCTCTTGACTGTGAGCACGGCTGTTATAACAAGTTTAACATTGCCAGAGGTTGTACACTTTCACCACAAGTCGCGTAAAAGTTCCGAAGAACTTTGAACCCAACCATGCTGTGCAAAAGTAGGCACAATACCACACTTCCGAGGTGTGATTGCATAGGGACGCTACGAGGCCTTTACAAAGAGTCCTCCCATGTGTATTAGGCAATAGTAGCACGTCCTAGAGGCTATCTTTTGTACCCTCCTTCTACCCTCGGACCAGGTTAGCCTAGAAGAGCACTTCCGTTCCAAAACCTGTCCAGAGTAGAAGAGTCATAAAAGCATTCCTCCATACCCCAAGCTACTAAGGCTAATAGCCACACAAGACTTCCCTAATTAATTGGCCAAGACAGAGCCATATGTCTTGTGGTTGTACTGTTCTCCTGGGTGGTTCTCCATGTTCCGATTAATTTACAGTGTTCTTGTATTAAAGCATAGGTAGAAGGATGGTTAGGGTCACTTGCCTTTCTCAACAAAAAGCTACTCTTGCTCTTCTGCTCTTGCTCTTTTGGTACTTTTGATCTTCAGGACTTTCGATCAGTAGCTCAATCTTCTACTCGAAGCAAACATCGAGCACAACATGCAGAGCAGACAAACAAGAACAACTAAGAACAATACACCAAGCATGAAAAGCTTTAAAAGAGGACAAGGTTTTGGTTCTAGGACCGCGAACGCAAAAGACTCGGAACTATCGTAAGATTTGGATTATATCACACAAGGCTATGTGCTTGGTAAATTTTAGTTCAAAAAGATGTGCATAGGTTATTTCAGAGAAATACCTTATTTAACAATTAAGCAAGTTATTTTTATATAAAAGGAACGATGTATAGCTTATTCTAATTTTATTTATAAATATTCAAGTATTATTTTATGCAAATTAAACATTTAAAAGAAGCATGTAAAGCATCTAAATGAATATTTTTACATTTCGAATTGTACTAAGTAAATTATAATTTACAATCATGTTTATGTTCATATTAATCAATTTGATATTTAATTATGAAAACTCGGGATAGACCTATGTTACTTTTATTTAGAAAGCAAATTGAATATATATTAATTAATTTAAGTTTGATTATGAAAACCGAGATATATCACTAATTAGATTTTAATTGGAAATATTATTTAAATAAGCATTAATCAAATTATCTTTCTTATAAAAACATGTGTTGATCTCTAATTAAATTTTAATTAGAAAAGCATGTATAAAAGTATTTAACCATATTTAAATATTAAATAAATTATAAAGCAAGGAACAGGTTCAACATTGTCTCTATTACGTTCTTTGAGTTATTACGAACCTAACGCAATTTGAAACGCTAAAAACGGAGCTAAAACGTGAAAACTACGCACTAAACAAGGTTGCAAGGGTCTAAACACTATTAACTATAGATCTGGAGGGTTAGATGATAACTTTTGCAAGACACTATAAATAGTGCTCGCAAAAGAGTAGAAGGCAGGGGCTGGCAGGTAAAAGAGTGATGGTGGGGTTTAAGTGCAAAAGGTGGGATCTTTCTAGGGGGTTATGGGTAAAACGTGCAAGACACAAGTTATAAAGTTTTGGTTTGGGGATTCTCTAGGGAGCTAATAGCAAAACTGCCACCTTATCTCTTCTTCTTAGTGGTGACGATCGTTTCCTGGACACCATGGCCAGCGGACAGAAGGTCCCTGGCCGGCCAAAAAATCCTAGCTATCCGGCGGCTTAGAAACTCGGGAGTAAGCAAAATGGAGAGAGGAGATCGAGGGGAGCGCTGATGTGTGCTCACCAAGGACGGGGACGAACCGGAGTGGCCGGATTTGGAGGTGGCTTCCGGCTCTGTTCCTGATGCAGACGGATGACGACACCTCGGGCACTCGCGTGGCCAGCGGTGCTCCGGCGTCGGGGACAGGCGGCGGTGTTGGCTTGTCCTCGCGGAGCTCGCGGTGGGAGCAGCTTGCTCCGGAAGGGCTCTTGGCTGGAGAATCGAGCGACGGCCGACTGGCACGCTCTGCTTCAGACGGTGAGGACGACGTACAGCTGCGCTGTGCACGAGGAGAGAGGAGGAAGATTGGTGCGAAGATGCAGGGGCTCGGGCTCGCCTTATATAGCGTGGAGAAGAGAGAGGAGGAGTCGGCAAGGCGGTGGAACGGTGGAGCTCGGTGGAGGCCGCCATGAATGAGGAAAAGTCAGTGGGGCGACGGTTGCGGGAGAGGAAGGGGGCGAGGCGGCGCGAGTGTGCACTACGCATTGAATGTCGCGCTCAGTGGAGGAGGGGGAAGAGCGACGGAGGCCGGGGAGGCAGCGGTGCGGCAGGCCATGGTGGAGAAAGCGGTAGTGGGAGGTAGGAGAAGGAGCTGACAAGTGGGCCCCGGCTGTCGGTGACTGGGAGAGGGAGGGAGGTTCTGCTGGGCTGGCGGTGGGTCGTATTGGGCCGCGGGAAGGGAGGATGGGCCGCAGGATAGGTTAGGTAGGTTTGTTTTTTTCTTTTTTTTCAAATCCCTTTTAACACATCTTTTCAACACCTTTTAAATTCAAATCTTCACACAAATTTTCCAACTTTTTCACAACTATTTTTAAGACTTTTCACAAGTATTTTAAGACTTTTAAAACCACACCACAACCAAAAACAAAAACAACCAAAATAAATGCAACACTCTCACATATTTATTTAATTTAATTTAGAAAAACAATCAATTGATTTTCCTATACTAAATTTCCTGTAAATAAAATAAACATTGGTCAAATTTTAAATTATGAGAAAATTGTTGCTTAATTATTCTTCCTAATAACATCCTTAAATTAGAAAAATTCAGGGTGTTACACCCCGCGTGCTCAACAGCGTCGGAGTGGTTGTAGCAGTGCACGGCGTGGCACAGCAGGGGCGGGGATGGCCGCACAGGACTGACAGCGGCGGGGATGGCGCTCCCGCCGGCCTGATGTCATGGTTTGACCCTGCGAAGTAACGAGAGAAGGGCTCGAGGGTGCGGCCGGCCCCCCTCCGAGGGCGCGGTGCGTTAGCCGTACAAGAGTGGGCGGCACAGTGTCACGGAGCTGACACCGGCCTCGTCGCACAGTTCCCCACAGTGGTGGGGATGGGCTCCCCCTAGGGGGTAGGCGGAACAGCGTCGGGGCGTGATTCCCAGGCGCGTGATGGCGCGACTCTGCTGTGTCAGAGCATTAAATGCTCGTACACGCGTGCGGGAGCAGGTGTGCTCGTGAGGGAACCTCGAGCGAGGCGGAGCCCGCTCGAGGGAGGCAGGGACCCTCGAGCGAGGTGGAAGCCTGCTCGAGGGGGCATGAGCCCTCGAGCGAAGCGGACCTCGTTCGAGGGGGGCGTGAGCCCTCGAGCGAGGCGGACCTTGCTCGAGGGGGCGCCTTGCTGGGTCACTCTTGTGGGCCGCGGGGGCCACCACGGCGTGAGTCGTGCTGTGTGTGTATGTTTTGTGTTAGGCTCGAGGTGTGTTTTGCGTTTCGTGTTTTTTGCAGGTTTTAAGCAGGATTCCCCCCGGTTCTTTAGGGGGCCCTCTTGGCTGTCCCCGACAATAAGTGCATTACCTCTGAAGTTGGCTGGAAGTCTGGCATTAGCTCAAGGCAAAAAGAATGTACTGGCTCACTGAAGATGTGATCATGGAATTCTTGCCACTAGGAAATAAAAGAGGGATGAGCTATTGATGTTGGTACAAAGGGCCAAGTGTAAATAGTTGGGCTGCATTGATATTCAAAGACCCTTCTGGCTTGCAGGTTTTCTTTGATTTCCTCTCTGGGCTTGAGGAATTCGTGAAGGAATAGCCTTGGAGGCACTTGGCCACATCCTAGCTGTCGGGCCATCATGTTTGGCTGATAATATTCAAAGGTGTTATGATTTAGCCTTCCTCCACAAAATTCTGCTGGCAGGATGCATGGATGGATGAAGATATTGAAAATTTCTATGGATCTTACATCATTGCATCCATTCTCAAAAGTGAATTCATAAGGGAGGGTCAAGTTATCATTGTTCAAATAAGGAAGCCAAAGGGGATTGGTGAAACCTCTGAAGAAAAGCTCAAAGAGTTGACTGATGTTTTGGTCAATGGATATGGTTGAGGCAGCTTCTCCATAAGTTTGACATCCTTTGGTAATCTGAACTTCTCCTTCTTTATAATTGGATGAAGGAAAACGCCGATTGTTGAGATCAATACCAACGATCTGGTGCATGTATAGCTGCAGCCACATTTGTACAAACCACCAGGGGCCATTGACACAAGAAATCTTTTGGCTGGTGTGCATTAAAAGGGTGGTCTGATGTAGCATATGGTATACACTCCCTAGGAGATACTTTCCAAGGGGAATGAGATGACCAGTAGCCAAATCTTCAGCCATTGCAATATGGTTCAGGGTTGGCTCATTGGCTTTACCACAGAAGATAAATCTGCATAGCCACATGTTCAGGAAGGCCCTGTACTCAACTTCAGTTAGAGGGCCATCAGACATATGATTCTGGATATATGTCTTATATCCAACTCCTGTTTTCACTCCTCTTTGCCTGGTGGAGCCTTTGTATTTGTAAGGATACATGGATCCTGTGATATCAAGGCCGGTCATCATATATACATCGGACAGAGTATAACTCCAAACACCTGTCATCATCATGTATCCTCTTATACTAGTTTCTCCAACCTGCAATTGGGGGCAGGGGCCAGGTTTTGAAGGCGTCTTGCCACTCATGGGGTCTTGACAGAGCTGCTTTAAAGGGGTCTCTTTTAGATTCGGCTTCAATGAACTCAAGGGGGTCAGAGATTCCCACAGGTCCGAGGAAATAGGATGATGATTTGTCCTCAATGGGAATCAAAAGCTCGGTGGATAGAGCCTATCAAGAAAAGATAGAAGAAGAAATCTAAGATGGGAATCGGAAAAAATAATATCGAATGGACCTTAAGGGGATGCGATTTACCTGGAGAGCTTGATCTTGATCCGCCATTGAAGATTTGAGCTTAGGGATTGATGACTTAGGGTTTGGATCTGAGCGGAGACTCCAACAGATTGCAAGAGGAGAGAATGGGTGTTGAACAGATTTAGCCCGGAGACGTTGAGCATTTATGGTCAATTCCGGAATAAAATCACTTTTATCCCGTAATTGAAGGGGCATATGTTAACACCAAAAATTGGTATAGGAAAAGGACTGACTTGTGGGCCGAGTTTGGTAACGAAATGCCATTCAGCAGGAAAAAATCTCCTCAGAGGATTCGGTAAAGATGCTTGCGGTCGGCAATACACCATCATTCGGCAAAAGGACTGTTTGCACTTTTAAAAGGAAGTTTTCGGGAATACGTGTTGACGTGGTTCGATATAAGGAAGGGACGAATTGATGACGGGTACAAGATGGACATTTGCGCCGGAGCATTAATTTAGATATTAAATGTTGTACTCGTAGTCGACCAGGAGTCGTGTTAGGACAAGGGTATAAATATAAACCCTTGATGTCTGTAATAGGGATCGAACATCTTCACAACAAAACCGCCCCCGTGCCAAACTTCGAGTCCTTTAGTCGAGTCATCGAGTTCTTCGAGAGGAGCCATCGATCCGTCGACCTCCGTAAGTACCGGCAACCTTGTATCATGTATAGTATCATGCGGTGGATTTAGACCGTGATGCAAGTAGTCTTGTTACCTTGCTTAGTATCATGCGGTGGATTTAAGCTTGGTTCAAGAGGGTTTCCTGTTAGATCATGAGCCATGCGGTAGGCTAATATCTAGCTCTAAGCTAGTTATCGACTCTATTATATTTGGCAAGATATAATAGATTCATTAATTTACCACGTGTTGCTTTGATTGTGCTTTGTGTTTAAATTCATGTAACACCTTTTTGCCCAATCTAGATCGATTGGTTTCGGCTTTACCTCTTTGAGATCCATGTGATGTGCTTTCAAGTCTTTATTTATTATAAAGGATCAAGTGCCCTCAATAGCCGAATTTAGATCAATCTAGATTGCCACGTGTCGCGGGTTCAAGCTTTGACTTTTCAAATGTTTGTTCCTTCTGCACGGAACCCGGATCGGTTGTACAGCTGTATTCGGCAATGCTATCACGAGTGAAACGTGTTCATAAGTTTGTTTTAAATAATGTATGCTTTTAGCCTTTTATATTTAGATCGTATCATGCGGTGGATTAATCTATTTGTGGTTGGTGGTGTGGTTTCAAACAAGTTGTATCATGCGGTGGATTAACTTGTTTGCTATCACGCTCGACGGGTTTGAAAGTACCTGACATGCGGTACACTAGTGCTTTTGGCCTATGCATGCTCGTTTACTTCATATTTGTAATCATGCTTTCGCCTTACTTACCTTTATTGTTATTTATCTTCGAAAATCGGTCGTGTCCACGTGCAAACAATGATGTTTAAACAAAGACCGATCTTTTGTCATGCTTATGTCATGCATTCGGATATATCCTGGTTTCATGTTTTAAAGCTCCCGAATGGTATTTAAACTGCTGACAGATAGCTTGTTGTAGCTATATGTCATTTTAATTGGCTTTCTAGCCGTAAATACAGAACTGTCTGGTACCACCCGGCAAGTTCCATGTTTTATCTAACTATTTTTTCATCCTTTGTCAGTTTCAGAAAGATTGACTGGCACGCGCCGGATCCGGCACGCGTATTAAGCCAGCTTTGTTCGGCTTGCTGTGTGCTTGGCGCGAGGTGCTGATTTTGCGTCAACACCTTCTCTATCCATGGCAAACCTATTAAGATTTTGTTTGATTCCGGTGCTACACATAGCTTTATGAACCAAAGTGCACAGGTCAACTTGGGTCTAAATGTGCTTCAAGTTAAGAGTGAGTTTAAGATCGCAACCCCCGGAGGGAAAATATCCTCCAACACACTAGTCAAGAGTGTACCTTTGCAGCTAGGTAGCAAGGTCTTCCAAACCAATCTCTTAACTTTGGGGCTAGATGGAATAGATGCCATTTTGGGCATGGATTGGATGACACATCATAAAGTAACTTTGGATATTGCTGAACGAAGAATAGAAATCACTTCACCTGCTATCGGTGTCTCGACTCGTTACTTACCTTTGAGGGAACCGATGGATCCTAGTGCCTATGTCTCAATAGCCACGAGCTTAGAGGAAATCCCAGTGGTCTGTGATTACCCGGATGTCTTTCCTGATGATTTGCCGGGCATTCCACCAGATCGGGACATTGAGTTCGTGATTGAACTACAACCTGGTACAACACCTATTTCGAAACGAGCTTACCATATGCCACCCAAGGAGCTGGCTGAGTTGAAGACCCAGCTTCAGGAATTATTGGACAAGGGTTTCATTCGCCCGAGTTCTTCTCCTTGGGGATGTCCTGCTCTCTTTGTTAAAAAGAAAGATGGTAGTTTGAAGCTATGCGTGGACTACCGCCCTCTCAATGCGGTTACAATAAAAAACAAATACCCCCTACCCCGCATTGATGTACTGTTTGATCAACTAGCCGGAGCCAAGGTCTTTTCCAAAATTGATCTTAGGTCGGGTTATCATCTGATAAAGATTCGGCCTAGAGATAATCCTAAGACTGCCTTCTCCACACGATATGGACTATATGAATATATGGTTATGTCATTTGGTCTTACTAATGCACCTGCCTACTTCATGTATCTCATGAACTCAGTATTCATGATTGAACTGGATAAATTCGTTGTGGTTTTCATCGACGACATCTTGGTTTATTCCAAAAACGAAGAAGAGCATGTTGAACATCTTCGCATTGTTCTTCAACGTTTGAGGGATCATAAACTCTATGCCAAGTTCTCCAAATGTGAATTCTGATTGGATAGTGTCAAGTTCTTAGGGCACACCATATCTAATGAAGGTATATCCATGGATCCAAGTAAAGTACAAGAAGTGATGGACTGGAAGCCACCAAAGTCCGTCCATCAAATTAGAAGCTTTCTTGGGTTGGCTGGATATTACCGTTGCTTCGTCCCGGATTTTTCCAGAATCGCCAAACCTATGACTGAATTGTTGAAGAAAGGGGTCAAATTCGCGTGGGATGAAAAATGTGAGAATGCTTTCCAAACTCTAAAGCAGTACTAACTTTCGCCCCAGTGTTAGCTCAACCCGATAACTCCAAGCCATATGAGGTTTATTGTGATGCCTCGGGCACAGGTCTGGGATATGTCCTCATGCAAGAAAACCGAGTCATTGCTTATGCTTCCAGACCATTCCGCCCACATGATAAGAATTATCCAACTCACGATCTTGAGCTAGCAGCGGTCGTTCATGCCTTGAAAATCTGGAGGCATTACTTAATGGGAACCCGTTGCAATATCTACACCGATCATAAAAGTCTCAAGTATATCTTTACCCAAGCTGATTTGAATATGCGTCAAAGGAGGTGGTTAGAACTTATTAAGGATTACGACCTTGAGGTGCACTACCACCCCGGCAAAGCCAATGTAGTTGCGGATGCTCTCAGCCACAAGAGTCATTGCTACTGCTTGTCCTCAGAATCATATAGGGATACCTTGTGCAGCGAGCTAAGAAAATTATGCCTAGAAATTGTTCCTCAAGGCATGTTGAATACCATTGTTGACGGTGTAAAACCGTGCTCAAGTTCACCACAAGCCTACGGGTGACTTGGTGCCTTTTTCACCAAGGAGGGTCCTCCCTAGATTTGTCAATCCAAGGATCGGAAGCAAACCACTAAGGTTCTCTATCTAACCTACCGGTCTAACCCTATGTTAAGCATTGATTGCATAAAGGTAACATACAAACACAAAGGGATGTATGGATCACATCCACCTATACATAAAGGTAAGCTAACCAAAGGTAAACCTAGCCTATTGTCTTCTTGTTGTCGTTCCGGCCAAGGTGATAAACCAATCTAAACCTATACTATGATAAGGATTACACTCGATATGGAGTAACCCGATATGGAGTGGTCCGATGCACGTTCACTCGCCGCTTTCTCCCCTCTCGTACTGTCACTACGCGAGGATAATCATCACCGAGCGATAAACCTCGGTCCGTGCACTGCTACGGTGTATCCGCAAGACAAGACTAATCACCATGATTCGATCTAGTCCTACTAAAGGCATATGGTAGCTACACATATGAATAAGTATAACTCGTAGTAGATCAAAGTATGACAAGATGTAGTTACATCACCTAATGTTGAAGGTACAAACGACTTGACGAATTCAAGTCGCGGCTCCAGAACTCCACCACGGCTTTACCACGCAGGGCCAACCATGGTGGCTAGGGCATGGCCTAAGCCATCTCCTAGGCAACTCGAGGACTTGCAGCGGTCGTCGGCTTCCTCCCGGTGCTTCTCCTTCGTCTCGACGGCTCTCTGATGAATGGATGGATGTGGCGGCCGGCGGAGGCAGAGACAATTTATAGAAAAGCACCTAGGGCAAAAGGGGGACGCGAACCGGGCCTGGAGTGGGCTGGGCCGGTCAGCCCAGGCCGGCCGGCCCAGGCCCAATTCGGCCCGGTTTCCTCCCCGGTTGCTTCTCGCGTGATCCCTTATTTGTGTGCACTTGCATGTGGGCCTTTGACGTCGTTTCCTTCGTGGTTAAGGCTTGAATCCTTGCTATGCAAGCTTCGCTGTTTTCTGGTTGAGTCCCTGAAGACTTGCATGTTGACGCTTCAGTCCTCGGGTCATTTGGAGTCATGTTCATCACGTGTCTTGACTCTTGTCGGGCTTCATGATCTTCTTCCAAAGTGCTTGGTGAACTTATCCCGAAAGTCTCCTTTTTAGCGTAGATTTCTTGCATAAACAATGAACTCCAAAATCGACATGCAAGTGTGAACTTGATACCTCCGGGGGGTTAGTACCATTGGTTAGAATATCAAATACGTGCAAAAGTTGACGGTAAACTTATAGCTAGGTGTACCAAAATCGACCGTCAACATACCCCCATGCTTAAACCTTGCTCGTCCTCGAGCAAGTCCAAGATCTTTGCTTAATTTGGAAATCAGTGTTGCCCTTCAGTGTCTTCCCTGCACTTAGTTATACACAACAAGACATATTGCTCTCTCAAGTATTTAGCATTTAAGGTTCAAGTTTTGACCGACTGCTTCATTATGGAAGATAGACTATCATTAAAGAACATGCCACAATAAAATAAAACAAATATAGTGCTCTCGAACTTAAGCAAACTTCAAACCTTTACCTTGTTGCATCGTGAAGAGTTTTCAAAAAGTTGCACATCTAACATAAGTGAGGTTCTCTTGCAAAAGCTCAAGGAAACACTCATCTCGTCAAGTCACTCAAGCCTACACTAGATTATTCTCAACCTATTCTACTCATATATGGAAGTGAAAAGCTTATGTGGAGCTTGGAAGGTAAAAACAATCCTAGAAAAACATTATACTTGAAATATTGTCAAACTAAGAGAGAGATCTATTGGAATTACCGAGACTAGTCAAAAAGGCCATGCAAAATAAATGTTGGAAAGGGAGAGAGATGGAACACACACATTTAGAAAGGTGGACATGTGCAAGTGGCAAATGGGTGATCCCGAGACACGAATGTAGTTCTCGTTATCGGATTGCACATGGTTAAAAAAAGTTTGAGTATGGACTTGTCTTCAAAGCTCTCTAAGATTTAAATGAAGCTAAAAAGAACCGAGGAGCATTTTTATTTTTCTCTTTTTTTGTTATTTTTCTTTTCTTATTTTTTTCTTTCTTCTTCGTTTATTTCTTCTTTCTTTCCTTCATTGTTTTTTTCTTCTTATTTTTTATTTTTTATTCATCATTTTTTATGCTCCTCTGATCTTTTAAGCAACATAGTACTTGCTATAGCAGTCCTCCCCCATGCTTAAATGATTGCTCGTCGTCGAGCATAGAAGTGAGGGGGGCCTATGGATGCCAAAGAAGTACAAAATCCTTGTATTCCTTTATAAATCAATGCATGGACAAGAATGGCTAGAATGAAAAAGATACGTAAAGGAATGACCAACTTCTTAGTCTTGTACCACAGAAATCAATCCTAATCCAACTCATCAAGATATAGGTTTGCAAACTAAAGGTTATAGCATTAAATTACTTATATGTGTATAGACTTTGGTAGGTAGAGCCTTGCAAGAGATTCACAAATGTAGATAGCATAATAATTTTAAATAAAACAAGTACAAGGCATAGGTCATCGGTAAACTTAAATCAAAGAGCAACATAAAGTATGTGGGTCTAAAGATTAATCATTTAACCTCCACAAATGAAAGAGCCGGTATTTAATCAATTTAAGTTCTATTTAATAGAGAGCAAATAGTCATGTTATATAAAACATCATGCAAGTAAAACAAGGCGGCAACTTTCATCATTTTTCCATAATCAAGATATACAAATAATATCATCGTGGTAAGCTCAAAAGAGATGGTGATTTATTTATTGAAAAGTAAAAACTAACTAACCTAGGTTGCCCTCCTAGTAGCCATGTTATTGATAGAGAGATAAATACAAAGGTTGTCTATGGTTGAAAGCATATATGTGTAAGCATTTAAAAGGCGATGAACAAAGATAAAGTTAAGGGTGAGTTACCATCCTTTTCGATGCTCGTAATGAATTGCAGTGATGCCTCCCCCATGCTTAAGTATTGTGCTTAGCATGGAAAAAGAATGATGAACATCTTGTGGTGAAGGTGATCCTTGTACTCCACGTGGCCTTTTCCTTTCATCCTTCAACCCCCCCCCATGCTTAGCGTGTTGCTAAGTGTGGAAGAACTTGAATTTCTTGTAATTTGCCATGTGTTTGAGAATCGTCTTCACTTCCTTTCCTTTGTTGCTCATTTTTCCCTCAACTTTTTCTTATCATCATCAAGCCATGGTTCCAACCCTTCGTCATATTGTCATCACCGACTTCAATGCCGTCCTTTGTCGCTGCCTCATCTTCCACGGTTTTTATTTTTCCTCCAGAACAGAAAATGTACTGAAACACCCCTCCACGTTGAATTTTATGAAATTATCTTTCCAACGAGCCATCATATGCATGAAACGGGTTCTGAACAAGAGAGTTATGCCAATTTTACTCTGGCGATGCAATCTGTCCAAGGCTGATTTCAGACTGCGCAGCGCTCAATGGTTTTGCCATATCTCATTGTACGGGTCTTCAAAATTGATGATTCTTGATGCGTTGGGAACAAGGTTTGAAGGATCTTCTGAAAAATAGATTTTCTTCCATTATACATCTCTGAACATGTGCTCAAATCTTGATGGAAACAGCAACTTCCCTCTCAAGCCTTGTAGATGACTAACGATCTTGATTGCAATTAGTCAAGAACTCATGGGAACACTTCTCCATGCCTGCAAAACAAATCTAATGCACATTCTAACCCCGGGTTTATGGTTGGGAGTAGAAACAATTGCCAACAAACCAAATGCATCCCTAAGATCTTAGCTTGTGGCATAGCTCACCTAGTAAAGAGAAAAGTAAGAACCTAATGAGTGTACGTGCGTGTAGGTGAAAATGCAAATGAAAGGAAGGGATATAAACAAAACAATGTTTACACCAAATTCTAAGCTCCATGCTTACAAAGTGGTTGCCAAACTTCTCCACCGGCATAAAGATTTATCAACCAAGGTCAAAACACCATGTTTATCCCAAGATTAACAATTCTTAATAGTGTAAGAGAGGTAGGGCGCATTGTGAAGTCTATAAACCAACCAATGCAATATAAATTAACAAGGCTAAAAAACTCAAATGATGATTGTCTGTAATCAAATCTAAACACCATGTTTACACAAGATTACAAAAGAAAATACCTTGCATGCGCGAAGCACCATTAAGGAAATAAAGCATTCATCAAAAAAGTTTTGTGAAGAAGCCAAGCTAACCTATGCATGATAGAGCAAAGGGGGGTTGATGCAAAATGCAAATGCGAAAAGGAATTAGTGAAAAGGGTCAGCAATGTTTGAAGAAGGCTTTCAAAGTTGTTCCTTATAATGACAAGCAAGTCACTTTAAAGTCTTGTCAACAAAGCATTTTATCAAAAGACCTTAAAACATGCTAACAAGGTTTTAAGGTAAGGCTTATGGGTATCCTATATTTTTGGCTTAAGACAAGAATTTTGAAAAGATAAGCCGGGTGAAGAAATTCTATCTAAGGTGGTTTTGAAAAAAGAAGAAAAGCGAGGGTTAGATTTTTGGATGAAAAACAAACCTATGGTTTTAGGATTACTAAAGGTATGAGGGGTTTTTTCTAAGGGTTTAGGATGAGGCTAGTCAAAACTTTAATTAGAAAGGGATAGAGATAGACTTTGTCGACTTGACATAAGTCGATGCCTCCCTTTGTTGGACTAGGTTCTAGGTGTGGTTTGATAGGAAGGTTTAGGTAAAGATGAGATTTTTTAAGGGTTATAAAAGATGAGATGCAACATGCAACATAATGCAAAGGTGGAGAACAAAGTGGAATGAAGTGCAACATGATTATGAATGAACAAAATGATATGACATGATATGGTGGTGATCTAAACCAAAAGCAAAAGTTAGCCTAAGTTAACTAGCCACAAGTTTAGAATCAAAATGGATCATGCTTCATATTTCTCTCTAAAGACACAAGTAAAAAGACTCTAAACACTAATAAGCACACAAAAAAGGGGTCTACAAGTTTCCCAAAATTCAAGTAGCAAAGTACTCACTCAATGTATATATATATATTAAAGCATACAACATGTGGTTGTGACATTTATTAGAGCAATAGTATGATGTTACTTGAAGTATTCAAATAAAAAACACAATGTAGACTTGTCATAGTTTATATAGATATATAAAAAGATCGGGTTGCCTCCCGCAAAACGCTTCATTTAAAGTCATAGAGCTCGACTTTCTCACGTACCTTTTTATTGTCGTGAAGCCATGGTTACTTGTGCGAGAATCCAAAGTAGCCATGCAGCTTGATGTTGCCTTTAGGAAATCCGTCGTGGTTCGCTTCCAACATCATCATGTGTTGAGTGGTGCCTCTTGTGTCTTCATTCATCCCTGCTCCGGAGGGTTTGTTTTAGTCCTTAGCTTCTGAATTTCATCATGTACGTGTTGTGGAACCGTTGCCCCATCTTCTATTTATTATCATTGTGTCCACCTCCTCTATCTTGTCGTCATCGCCTTGTTGCTGCCTCTTCTTCGTGGATTTACCCCTGCATCCAGAACAGAACATATACCAAAATATACTTCTATTGAAAAATTTATAAAATTACCTTTCCAACGGGTACTCATTCGCCTTAATCGGAGTCCGAATGAGGGAGCTATGGCTGTTTCACTTCAGCACTGCATGCTGACCAGAATTTCAGCATGTGCAACCATCGGTGATTCGGCCATATCTGCTTGTAGGAACCTCCGATTGCTTTACCGCTTGATTCGTTGGAGCGTAGACTTCATGCAGCTTCTGAAAATCCAAATATATCTAATTATTTTCTGCTGAGGCTCATGCAAACATCGCGATGACATCATTATCCTTTCGCCCATCGATCCGGAGATGTGCGTGTGGTCTTCATCTTGAAGTCTTTTAGGGCACCATGTCACGCATCCTTTGGCTTCAAAAATCATAACCATTGATGCATGAGCATGATGGTAATGGAATCCTTCTCCATCGTGCTTGACATAGTTGTTTCCGAAACCTATAGCTTGGACAAACATTCTCCAAAAGACATTAGTCTAAAAACTTAATCGACACATAGGCATACCTTGTTCATCTTCGTTTGCTTCGAATGTTACAAACTTTTCTCGACCGCTTTGTGTCTAGTTTTCTACCTACTTTCGAGGACACAAACAAGAAAGCAAGCGTATATGCAATGATAAAAATTTGGGTTAGTTAAAAGAAAGATAGATCGCCCTAGGGTTCGAGTTGCCGATCCCCGGCAACGGCACCAGAAAAAGGGGCTTGTTGACGGTGTAAAACCGTGCTCAAGTTCACCACAAGCCTACGGGTGACTTGGTGCCTTTTTCACCAAGGAGGGTCCTCCCTAGATTTTTCAATCCAAGGATCGGAAGCAAACCACTAAGGTTCTCTATCTAACCTACCGGTCTAACCCTATGTTAAGCATTGATTGCATAAAGGTAACATACAAACACGAAGGGATGTATGGATCACATCCACCTAGCCATAAAGGTAAGCTAACCAAAGGTAAACCTAGCCTATTGTCTTCTTGTTGCCGTTCTGGCCAAGGTGATAAACCAATCTAAACCTATATTATGATAAGGATTACACTCGATATGGAGTAACCTGATATGGAGTGGTCTGATGCACGTTCACTCGC
Source organism: Cenchrus americanus (assembly GCA_947561735.1). Lineage (NCBI taxonomy): Eukaryota > Viridiplantae > Streptophyta > Magnoliopsida > Poales > Poaceae > Cenchrus > Cenchrus americanus. The sequence continues at coordinate 180,549,823 of OX387239.1, read as the reverse complement.
CGCTTTCTCCCCTCTCGCACTGTCACTACGCAAGGATAATCATCACCGAGCGATAAACCTCGGTCCATGCACTACTACGGTGTATCCGCAAGACAAGACTAATCACCATGATTCGATCTAGTCCTACTAAAGGCATATGGTAGCTACACATATGAATAAGTATAACTCATAGTAGATCAAAGTATGACAAGATGTAGTTACATCACCGAATGTTGAAGGTACAAACGTCTTAACGAATTCAAGTCGTGGCTCCGGAACTCCACCATGGCTTTACCACGTAGGGCCAACCATGGCGGCTAGGGCATGGCCTAAGCCATCTCCTAGGCAACTCGAGGACTTGCGGTGGTCGTCGGCTTCCTCCTGGTGCTTCTCCTTCGTCTCGGCGACTCTCTGATGAATGGATGGATGTGGCGGCCAGCGGATGCAGAGACAATTTATAGACAAGCACCTAGGGCAAAAGGGGGACGCGAACCGGGTCCGGAGTGGGCTGGGACGGTCAGCCCAGGCCGGCCGGCCCAGGCCCAATTCGGCCCGGTTTCCTCCCCAGTTGCTTCTCGCGTGATCCCTTATTTGTGTGCACTTGCATGTGGGCCTTTGATGTCGTTTCCTTCACGGTTAAGGCTTGAATCCTTGCTATGCAAGCTTCGTTGTTTTCTGGTTGAGTCCCTGAAGACTTGCATGTTGACGCTTCGGTGCTCGGGTCATTTGGAGTCATGTTCATCACGTGTCTTGACTCTTGTCGAGCTTCATGATCTTCTTCCAAAGTGCTTGGTGAACTTATCCTGAAAGTCTCCTTTTTAGCGTAGATTTCCTGTGTAAACAATGAACTCCAAAATCGACATGCAATTGTGAACTTGATACCTCCGGGGGGTTAGGACCATTGGTTAGAATATCAAATACGTGCAAATATTGACGGTAAACTTATAGCTAGGTGTACCAAAATCGACCATCAACAACCATCACGATAGAGTTTGTCTTGTGGGATAAATTAGTGATGGCTCAAGCCAGTGATGAATGAATTAAAACCATCAAGCAGAGGTTGTCTCAAAATGATCCAAAATACACATGCTTCCGACAAGACCCAAATGGTACAATTTGGTTTGGGCAGCGTCTCGTTGTTCCAGAAGACCCTACCCTCAGGAAGGAAATTTTGGATGTGGCTCATCTCTCAAAGTTCTCAATTCACCCTGGGAGTAGTAAAATGTACCAAGATTTGAAAGGGAATTTTTGGTGGTCCAACATGAAGGTCGACATAGCAAAGTATGTTTCTGAGTGCGACAATGTTCCAGAATCAAGGCAAGTCATTTAAAAACAGCAGGTACTCTCCAACCTTTGCCCATACCTTCCTGGAAATGGGATGACATCAGCATGGATTTCATTGTGGGGTTGCCACTCACGTCCAAGAATCACGATTCTATCTGGTTCGTGGTGGATAGGTTAACCAAGACTACACATTTCATCACTGTTAACAGCACTTACTCAGCCAAGGACTATGCAGATCTATCTTGACCGCATAGTGTGATTGCACGGAATCCCTAAGACCATCATTTCTTATCGAGGTCCTCAGTTTATAGCTCGGTTTTTGGAACAGTTACACGAAAACTTGGGACCAAAGTTAATCCGCAGTTCCGCCTATCATCCTCAGACGGATGGACAGACGGAAAGAGTCAACCAAATTGTCGAAGACATGCTTCGATCATGTATTATATACTTTGAAAAGAGTTGGGACAAATGCTTGGCCCTGGCAGAATTTTCTTACAATAATAGCTATCACGCTAGCTTGAAGATGGCATCTTTTGAGGCTCTTTATGGGCGAAGATGTCGCACCCCTTTGAACTAGTCTCAAGTAGGAGAGCGGAAGTTCTTTGGCCCAAATTTAGTTAAAGAAGCCGAAGAGAGGGTCGAAGTGATAAAAGAAAACTTAAAAGCCACGCAGATGAGACAAAAGAGTTACCATGATAAGGGAAAAACCGTAAGGGAATACCAAGTTGGTGAAAAGGTGTATTTGAGAGTTTCACCCACAAAAGGGGTACAAAGATTTGGAGTAAAAGGGAAATTAGCTCCAAGATACATTAGCCCTTATGAAATTACGGAAATTTGTGGACCAGTTGCTTATCGCATTCGCCTACCCGAGCGGTTTGCTGCTATCCACAACGTGTTCCACGTGTCTCAATTAAGGAAGTGTGTCCATGAACCTAAAATGAGGGTTATCAATGAAGCCAACGCATGGATACAACCAGATCTTTCGCTGGTAGAACATCCGATACAGATTCTTGATGCGAAGGAGAGAAAGACCAGGAAGAAGTCAGTGACCATGTATAATATCTTATGGAGTCATCATACGGAAGAGGAAGCCACATGGGAAACTGAACACTACCTTAACACTCATTATCCGGGATTCTTACAAGTCCAGAATCGTAAGTGTCTTTCCCCCAACCTTTGTTTTTAAATTCCGATCTCGAGACGAGATCCTTGTTAAGGGGGGTAGGCTGTAACATCCCTGATGTTTGTTTGCGCTTATGACCTTACCTAGCTTTGTTAATCAAGGTTAATTAGCCTCTAATCATGTTTGACATTGTTGGTCACACTTTTGCACAAGAGACCTTGGTCAAAATCCCAAACCATGGTCAAACCCCAAGTGCTCCTTAAAGGCTGGATTGGTTTTCTTGCGCGTTCTCAAAATTTCAATATAGAACTTCAAAATCGGCCAACACCAAAGTTGCTCAGTTTTTCCGGGAACACATTTCATTCCATTACTGGCATTTCAAATTCTGAGGTTTGAGTCCTCAAAAACTCAGTCAAAGCCCTGCTGAACAGTTTGACCGAGCCATACAAATCTGCAACTTCGAAGAAGTTTATCTCCAAATTTGTTGAGAATTGGACCGGTCGGCCTTTACGAAAGTTGGACAGGGTTATCTGGTCTACAACTTTCATATTTGGCGAATTTGAACTTTAGTTCAAAGTTTTTGAGTTTGAATCGGTCAAAGTAGGGTACAACAAATTGATTTCGGTCTGGGACGCCGGAGCGCGCTCCGCGCGCGCCGACGCCACGCCGGCGCCGCGCACCGGCCCACACCGCCCGCCGTGCCATCACGGCGAGGACCACGCGTCGGTCTTCGTCGGCGGGCCCACGGCCTCGCGCCCGCCCCCGCCCGCACGCGCGCGCGCGCGCGACGGGCCGGGCCGCGCCGTGCGCGCGTCGTCGCCATGGCCACGCGCCGCGCCCCACACGCCCGGGCCCGGCCGGTCGAGCCACCCGGCACGTATGTGCGCCTTTAGGCCCTCCCGATGCCCCATGCACCCCTCCTCCCTCGCATTTGCTCGGGCGCCGCACCGCGCCGCTCCTCCGCGTCCGCCGTCGCCACCGTGCGAGCTCGCCGGTGCGCCCCCACGGTCCACCGCCCCCGCTCGAGTCAAGCGCCGTAGAAGCCTCCACCCGCACCCCTTGGACCCTCCCTGTGCACGTGCATTGGCCGGTCGACTCGCCCGCTCGCCGGCATTGCGGCCGCCGCGACCGACCGCCGCCTCCCTCGCCGCCGATCGTCGCCAGAGCTGTTTCCCGCCGAACTGACCACACCAAGCGACCGAGGGTGAGTCCAAACCCCACCCTAGCCGCTCACTCACCGGAGTCCGGCCACCCCTTGCCGCCGGCCAGCTTTGCTCCGCCACCGGGGACCCGATTGTAATCTTAGTTTTTGATCAGGGGGCCTTACTGCAAAACGACATCTTCAGATCTAGGGTTAGCAAGCTGAACCTTGTAAAATCGATATAAAATCACAGGAAAATCGTAAAAATGCAAACTCAACTGTTCTGGAATCCTAGTTAAGAAAACTAACTTTTCTAGAAAGGAAGTTTTCAAATTTCAGTGTAGTTTTTTTGGATTGATCAGTTTGAGAAAATTTGAATTGATCAGTTTGAGAAAATTTGAAATAACATGAAATATATAAATGCTATGGATGTGAATTTTGGATATATTGTCAATATTATCATTCCTGGCATTGTGTGGAAAAATGGAACTTAAATCATCTGTATATCTTTAGTTATGAATTTATATTGATTTTAGTCTGTTCTCCATTTAAGAATTGTTTAAATTTATCTGTTGATCAAATGCCTTCCAATTTTCTGTTGTAGCTCTGCAATGCTTGTTAGTAAGTGTCATAAATCAGAGATGAATTTTGGACATGTGTAGATTGCTCTGCTAATTTATGGTGGCTAGTTTGAGTTAAATTCAAATCCATATTTCTACTTTAGCAATGGATGTAATTTTTGGTGTGTGAGATAAACATGTCTTTATCATGTTGTGTGCCAAGTTATAGCCTCAGATCCTATGTATAATTTGTTTTATGAGTTATTCATGCTCCTAGTACCTTAAACTTGTTACATTTATCATAATTGTTTTGTAGCTTTGTTTTGCCTCATGTTTGGTCAGAATTTATGTGTTGCTGTTATTTGTGTGCTGGTAAAATTTCGTGGTCAGTTTGTGTATATTTTTGCCAGAATTGAAATTCCTAGTAATCGAGCTTTAAAGGAACAAATAAAGGAAAAACGGACCTATCTCCATTTGCAGCTTAAATTCAAGCTTGAAATTTATAAAACCATCTCTGGTCAGCCCCAAAACACTTTAGTGAAGTTTACTTAACTAATGAGCTTGTATGTGTACACAGTCACCATTAAGCAAGAATAAAGTTTCACACCCATCCACTTATCCTTGGTGAAGAAAAGTTTAATTAAAAACTTGTTAAGGTGAATATGACCAACAAAAACACCTATGTTTATCTCTGAATTCAGAACTGAATTTAATTTCTTAAGTTTGTGTACTTGAATCATAATGCATCTGCATATTGTATAGAACTTCCTGACAGCAACTACGAGCTGGTGCCTGAGTCTGAAGGGGAACCACCTGAGGGGGAAGTGAACGTGGTGGAAGTGCAGCAAGACCCGAACCAAAGTTTAGAGGATCTCACTTCTGACTTTGCCAGTGAAGGCAAGCCCCGGAGCATAACCTACTTTTGTTAACTCCTGTAACTTTTCCTTTTATGTGATGCTTGTGCATTTACGTTCAGGAGTTGAATTGAAACCTTAGATGCATGATCCTAGGTTCCTATGTTCAAATACTAGCATGTCAGGTCGCTAGTTGCCATGCTTAGGACCACGGTAGAAGTCGAGTGATGACCGTCACTCGCGAGCTATAGGTCTCTTATGTTGGAATCATAAGATTGTTGAACTTAACTGCTCATGTGGTAAGAGCATGGGACTGACTCCGGTCAGTAGATGTCAGTGGTTAAGCTTTTGAACGTACTACGCATTTGTCGGGAATGGGACCGGTAAGCCTAGTACTTTCCTGATCCGGCAAGGGAACTCTCTACCACTACACCTGGGAGTGATCCCCAGATACTAGGCAATGGTACATAGGCGGATCCGGACGGTCAGATACCGTGACCAGATAACCTTGTACCAGGGACTGTGGACTTGATCCCGAACTGAGGATGGTTGGGAAACGCCTGGTTGGTGTATACCTCACCCCTTTGGTTTTATTCGACATTCTTGGGGTATGCATTCTCCCGTATGTTTAGGTCCACCTTGCAAGGTTACTAATCGATCGATCGTCGGCCTCTCACCGTTATCTGAGACTGCTTAGCCATCCACTCTATGTCCCTTAATGATGGAATTGAGAAGGAATTTGTATACTTGTTTAAATTGTATTGCACAACCCTTGCTCGAATTAGTTGGCTAATCTAGTAATGGTTAAATGAATAGAAATTGGAACTAAAATCTGAAAGTAAGGACATACTCTTTGTTACTTTTCAGAAAAACAACCCACCAGCCATAAAGCCTTGCATGTCTAGAGAGTTGGTGATTTTCCAATCACCCGACGGTTAAGTCTTGCTGAGTATTAGTATACTCAAACTTGCTTTTGTTGTTGTTTTTCAGGTGATGATGTGTGTGATGATGGCTTTCCGTGGCCTGGTTCTCTCCCACCCGATTGGGACTACGAGTGGGAGGATGACAGTGCTTAGTGGCATCACAGATGGCCTCGTGTGATGTTGCTTGTGTCGTGTAGTACTTTATTTCCGCTGTGTTTCGAACTCCGAACTATTTACCTTTATGCAAAAGACTTGGTTTGCAATAATGAACCTTTGAAGGATGTTATGTAATAATTTGTGACTTGTTTATCTCTGGACTAGCCTTCGTGTGAGTTTTGATGTACAAATGTCGATCCTGTGATGTAAGTGATTTACCGGGTCTGACCCGGCAGAGATGACAGGTTACTTCTATATTATTGCTTAATGGCCAAGAAGAGTGGTTTAGGCAATAATATGGAATTAATTTGAGTGCTTCTGTCACACTCTCGTGACCGAAGATTTGTAGTGGTGAATCGCGAGGAGGAAGAAAAAGTGAAGAAAAAGATGATAAGCTTATGGAAGAAGTAGGGGAGAAAGCAGAGGAGGGCGACTGGGCGAGGGAGTATATTGACAAGACGTGGAACCGCCAGGCGCCTCTGCCCCCACCCACTACTCCATTACTGCCAGTACGTGCCACTCGATTGCGCATCGGGCTCCATCTCGGGCGTGAAGCCACGTGTCGCCTTTCACTTACGTGGAAGGAGAAGGGGTGAGGCAATGATGTCGGGCCCACTTGTCAACGGCAGCAGCCAAACTGCGGCGCCTTTTTAATTTCCATTTATTGTTTTATTACGACATGGCCGAGGCGCCATCTTCAACCTTCAACCCTCAAGCTCATCGCCTCGCTCGCTCCTTCAACTTCAATCCTCGTCGCCAACTTCATCCCTCTTCAACTTCAATCCTCCTTGCCAACTTCATCCCTCGTCACCACCAACTTCAACCCTCGTCACCATTCAAATTTTAAACCCCGTCACTGTGCTATTTCGTCCATTTTCCTTGATGGCCGCCGTGGTGTGCTTGATGCTACTGCTGCCAGATGAACTTCTCACCAAGATCATTATCCACTCCATCAAGGATGTGGCCGTTTTCCATTTTCTAAACCTTCGCAAAAAAATCTGTGGCACCTTCCGGCGCATCTGCAACTCCGATGAGGTACTACTGCACGTGTCGCTGCGTGATCTTCGTGAGGTGTGCAAGAATCGCTACGTCAGGTCGTGCTTCGAGCGGCGCTTCTGCGAGGCCAATCATCCGGAGGCATTGTGCTTCGAGGGGATGGTGAGGTTGATGAGGTGCTGGAACCCTGATAAGGGTCTGAAGCTCATCGGAGATGCCGCCGCCGCTGAAGACTCCGGTGCCAAGTACTTTTTAGCGATGCTGAAGTGCCATTGCAACCCAGTGGACCCCGAAGTCATGGCACTACTCCAGGAAATCAGCGGCGGCACGTCGCCCCCTGACGGCCGGTGGAAAAACCACAACCTGCGACGGTTGTGCTACCTCGTCAAGCACGATCTCGACAACATTGCGTGGTTGTACTTGCTTGATGACGGCGACGACGACGACTACATTCCATTGCTGCCCGTCCAGAATCCCCACATCTGCATTTGGGAAGCGGGATGTAGGCGCTACGGGCCGGATACCAAAGAGATCATCCACTACTGCAGCGCCGAGTGTCGCATCCGTCATGAGTTCGACCTCTGGACGCATAAATTCCGCCCCGCCGTGGAGTACGCCGTCAGCAGGATGAACATCAGGATGTAGGTGCAAGCATCAATATGAACATTATCTATCTTGAATGTAAATTATTAGATATTACTAAACGCGGATTTGATTTTATAGGGATGTCGGGATGTCGGCGGCGGCGGGCGGCGGTGCCCTCTGCTTCCTCCTTTGTTCTATTCAAATGACTGTGGGGGGCAGTTCTATTCAAATGAAGAAAAGTTCCCATTTCTCCTTTTAATCTGCAACCAAATGTTGTAACAAGTATTTCTTCGTCGCTTTTAGTCCAAATTTGATTTTTCTTCTATTTTTTTCTAAAATCACCATCTATTCATTAATTTCATTGTTTAGTGTACATTCTGTTTGTTGAGTGATGTTTATATGCCTTGTTTTGTTCTTTGTAAGTACAACATACAAATAATATTTGTTTTAAATGACCATTAGTGATGGAACTTTACATTTCATAAGCTTAAGGTGAACACAAGGTTTTGTTACATTTTCAAATGCATATGAGTTCGAACATGTTGCAAAGTGTGGAAAACTTCAATGTTCAAGCAAACATTCTACGAAACTATGTGAGAGATGTAGACATTTGTACACAAGTATATAATTCTTTCATCTAAACCATTTGAAATTTTGAAGACAAGTATAGGTACTCAAATTATGTTGGCATGTCAATTTGTATATTTTTTTAGAGCACACTAGATGTTAGTAGAATTATTACATCATTAACATGGGATGTAAAAACGGATTCTAAGAATCTTGGGCACACAAGTGTGACTGTTGATATTTTATTCAAATACTAAATGTCCAAACACGAATTGTTCGTATTTTTATGATTTTTAGGTGTTGTTTTATGGGCTCTAATAAATCAGGGAAGCAAGTTTCATTCCAAAAAAAATATGACAGGTCCACGCATCAGCGTCAGCAGCCAATATAAAAAAGATAACCGCTGACCCAACTCTCAACAAAGGCGATCCGGGTTCACTAACCATCGTCGCCCATGACACTGGCCCACTCGTCAGCATTAGCAGGCGAACCGTGAGCGGGCTGCTCAAAATTTCCCACCTATATTCACTATAGTGCCCATGAAATTCCAATTGCTCCACAGAGCCGTCAAGGGCACACCAGTAATTTCATTAAACACAGTTACGTGCGTCGTTCATATTCGGCTCCTTGCTAGACAGATCCACAACACCCGCATTCTCCCCACCGCCACCGCCAGTCGCCCCGCTCGCCTTCGCCGCTCTCTCCCCGCCGCAGCCCTACTCTTCTCCAGCCCCACCGCTCCCTGTGTGACAACAGTGACGAGGACGTGGTTACTGGTGTGCAGACGTACGTCCGGCCAACCTAAAAAAGGTTGACGTGGATCCGTCGACGTCGTCCCCGGCCATGACAACGAGCCGACCGGCCGCCTCAGGCCACGAGCCGCTGTGGATCTGGCCCCTCCGACCATAATGAGAACAACTACTTCATTCGCGACAGAGGTTAGTCCTGCTTGAACCCCCAACGCCCTCTCTCTCATCGGCCACTAAAATCGATCTGCTATATATTCATGTCAATGTGGATTAATTAGGGAGAAATGCCTAGATAGTTCATCTTTAATTGATTGACTGTGGTTTTGATTGATGCATTTTGTTGCCCCAAGTCTGTGTGAATAAATTGTTGCTAATAGATGTAGTTATATGAACTGTTGAAATTCATTTTCATGTTCCTGGTGCTACAATTTTTGCATTGTAAATTCATGAAAAGCATCGAGAATGTTAGCATACTTTAATTCTGCTATGCTTTGAATGTACCAGATCGACACTTATGCTTTGACCTGTTAGCATACTTTAATTCTGTTATGCTCTGAATGTACCAGATCGACAGTTATGCTTTGGACCTGTTAGCATATACTTTAATTCTGCTATGCTCAGATTGAGAGTTATGCTTTGGACCTGTTAGCATATTTTAATTCTGATGGCCACATAATGTCATTGGGAATTGCATCGCAGTTGTTTATAATGTAGTCCACCCAATCTGCTATATGTTCACGTCAAGGTGGATTAGGGAGACATGCCCTAATAGTTCATCTTCAATTGATTGACTGTGATTTGATGGATGGATTATGTTGCTCCAAGTCTGTTTTGAATAAATTGTTGCTAGCAGATGAAGTTATATGAAATGTTGAAATTCATTTTCATGTTCCTGGTGCTATAATTTTTGCACTGTAAATTCATGAAAAGCATGAAGGATGTTATCATACTTTAATTCTGCTATGCTCTGAATGTACCAAATCGACACTTATGTTTTGGACCTATTAGCATACTTTAATTATGCTATGCTCTGAATGTATCAGATCGACAGTTATTCTTTGGACCTGTTAGATATACTTTAATTCTGCTATGCTCAGATCGACAGTTATGCTTTGGATCTGTTAGCATATTTTAATTCTGATGGCCACATAATGTCATTGGGAATTGCATCACAGTTGTTTATAATGTAGTCCACCCAATCTGCTATATGTTCATGTCAAGGTGGATTAGGGAGACATGCCTTAATAGTTCATCTTCAATTGATTGATTGTGGATTTGATGGATGAATTTTGTTGCTCCAAGTTTGTTTTGAATAAATTGTTGCTAACAGATGAAGTTATATGAAATGTTGAAATTCATTTTCATGTTCCTGGTGCTATAATTTTTGCACTGTAAATTCATGAAAAGCATAAAAGATGTTAGCATACTTTAATTATGCTATGCTCTGAATGTACCAGATCGACACTTATGCTTTGGACCTGTTAGCATACTTTAATTATGATGGCCACATAATGTCAGTGGGAATTGCATCGCAGTGGTTTATAAGGTAGTCATAACTAGATTGTCTTATGCTTTGTTGTGAGTGTTAATTGTTTCACTACTGTCATATATATTGTTATTGTTGGTGGCATGATGTGTTGTGAGTGTTGTTTCACTACTGTCATATATAATGTCATGACCATTGTTTTATCCTCCTGTTGCATGTACATATGGGACGCACAATCCAACGCTGCTCAAGTTGGACAGGGAACCAGTCGAAGGAATTTATTCTCTGCTTTGATATATAAGCATATTGTTGTGTCCATGTCAAAATGGTTAGCACCTATCCCGGTATGCTAATTAAGTAAAATATGAACTGTGTATGTCTGTATGAAGTTCACAGAGGTTTGGTATCTAGATTCTGCTAAACAACATCCCCCACTAAAGTTCCCAAACCTCCAAAATGTTTTGAACTGGTCAGTTTCTTGTAGGTTTTGTTCACAAAAATTCAATCTCTTAGTGTTTCTAATTGTTATTGCTGACCATACAAGGCCGTTGGTACAGTATTTTTTTCCATAAGAAATCAATCTCTTAGTGTTTCTAATTGGTATTGCTGATCATGCAGGGCCTTTGGTGATGCACAGTACAGAGTGACGAAAGGAAAGAAAAAGCCAAAAGTCACACTCAAGCACAAAACAAATCTCGCTGTAAGACCGAGGTTTTTTTATGGTCCCTTCTTACTGTCGTATGGACCTCCCTGGGCCCACTACCTCGGTGGATACCAGGACCGACTACTCGGTGGGCCCCTGGGACTACCCGGCTTGCGCTACACGACACCTGATGGCGTGGAGCACAAGGACTACAGAGGAGAGGTACTCGGTTAGGAAGCTGTACATGTCCCGCACTGTATGGAAGACTCCTAGACGTACTCGACTAGTACTCTCTCCCTATTCCGACTTGTAACCCTACCTCATCAACCTCGACCATCACGCTGACTTCGAGCTCGAGTCCGCTTCCAACTCGAACTCGACGTCTCCATGGGCTATCGCATGCGAGCCAGCTACTCAGCCATCGCATGTGGTCCCACCACCCCGTGAGCGCTCCACGCGTGGTCCCCGCATCCTCAGCCGGGCCCGTACAGAGGCTCCCTCTTCGCGCCGGGCCGGCAAGGAGCCCGTACCCGAGTACAACTCGGACTCCGACACCACCCCCGGCCACGCTTTGGACTCCAACCCCCTCTTCGGGTTCTACTCGGATTCCGCATATGAGTTCGACTTCATGTCGGACCCAGAGGATCCCGAGTCCGAGGACAACTCTACTGAGCATCTCTTATCAGGGCCGGCCTCTGGGCTGGTTATAACGTCCACACCGGCCGGGAGATTCGTCTACTGGCCAGACTGCAAGCCCGCTGACCTGATAAGTGGAGACTCACGCTACGTCGCCTACATCGACTCGCTCCCGTTCCAGGAGGGAACACTGCTTGCCCGAGCTGACTCGAACACCCCAACTGAGGTGGTGGCCTCTGAGTCCAGCCTTGGCACCCCTGATCGCCAAGTCTTCATGGCTGCCGGCGACACGCCAGGACCTTCAGGGACGGCTCAAGATAAGTACCTTGAAGACATCTCCTCAGACGAGCTGTCTGCTGACGCACCTGTAGACGAGACGCCCGCCAACAGGGACGCTCGACGTGAGCGTAACAGGAAGCGCAGCGAACGGCGCCGGCGTCTCCGAGACAACCTCCCCATTCGCAACCTCGCGGAAGCTCTCGAGGCGGTCGAGAGCAGAGTACACACTACCCATGAGCAATGCCTCATGTCGATCACAGCGATCGCACGCCAGGCTCAAGGAATTCGCGCCAGAGAAGTCATCGCCAAGCTCGCTGAAGACGCCTACTTCATGCGGGTCGACAACAGGGTCAACCAGCCTCCTCCCGCCAGGAACCGCGACAACGAAGCTACAAGTAGCAGCGCCAACCCCGGTCCCAACCGTACTCGAGCCGAGCTCCCAGCTCAGCCCAACCGTACTCGCTCAAACGCCGGCGGACCCCCACAGGATGGCAACAGCAACCGCGAGGTTGTCCCTCACCGCGCCCACGATGGCGGCAACTGTGACCCTGACGGCGGCGGCAGCGATGACGGGAGCTCCAACCACGGAGCCAACAGGAGGGCCGGCGGCGGCGGCAACCGCGACGGTCGAGACCATGCGAACAGCCACGCCTCCGGTGCCTCACAGGGCGGCTACGCCAGCCAGAAGATCGAGGAGCTGCGGCGGAAGAAGTCAGCCACTACCGGCGACAACGACGGCTTCCCCGCCTTCTCACCTCGACTTCGCAACTTGGACCTCCCCGACAAGTTCAAGCCTTTGGGGATCACCAAGTACGACGCGAAGCAGGACCCCATCCAGTGGCTCAGGTGCTACGCCCTCTCCATCTAGAACGCTGGCGGCAACAACGACACCAAGTGCCTCTACTTCCCCTTCTGCCTGGACCAAGCTCCACTCACATGGCTCGCATCGCTGGACAAGCACTCGATCGACAAGTGGGAACAAGCTGAAGGAGCAGTTCACCAGCAACTTCGCGGGCGCCATGGGCCGATCGGGTACTCGCATGGACCTGGCCATGGTCAAGCAGGAACAAGGCGAGACCCTCCGCAAGTACATGCGCCGCTTCTTCGACAAGCGCGCTACCGTAGTCGATGTCACCGATAAGGTGGTCATCGGTCTCTTCCAAGACGGCCTCTACCACCGCCGCACCTTTGAAGACTTCTGTCGTCGCCGCCCCAAGTCCATCCCCCACCTCAAGGACATGATCACGTCCTAGGCGGATGAAGAAGACAAGGCCAACGCCAAGTACGACGCCATCTGTGGCAAGAACAAGCAGAACACGGGCGGTGGCAGCGGCAACAACGGGAACCAATGCGGTCACAACAACAACTACTCGGGTCCCAACTGCAAGCGCAAGCCAGACAACAATGTCGCGGCTATCCAGCGCCCTGCGAAGGAAAACTCGAAGAAGAACCCCGGCGGCTTCAAAGACTTGCTAAAGGAGAAGTGCCCGTGGCATCTGAACGGCAACCACACCACCGAGCAGTGCTACCAACTCAGGCATGCACTCAAGGGTACCCCAGAGCCACCGCACCCTCACGACAAGAAAGGAAAGAAGAAGAACGACGGAGACAACAACGACTTCCAGGAACCCGACAAAACTGTCAACGTCCTCTTCGGCGGACTACCCAGCAGGTGGGAGCAAAAGGCTACCCGTCGAAAAGTCATGAGCATTGAACCAGCGGTACCGACCCCTCTCAGGTGGTCGGAGGTACCCATTACCTTCTCCTGCGCGGATCAATGGACCAGCCTCTCCGAACCAGGGCGGTTCCCCCTCGTCCTGAAGCCGGTGGTCGCGGGCTCCAAGCTCAACAAGGTCCTCATCGACGGTGGAAGCGGGCTCAACGTCCTTTTCACCAAGACCTTGAAGAAGATGAAGCTCGACATCACCCACATGCTCACCAAGAGCAACACGCCCTTCTACGGCATCGTCCCCGGTAACGCGGCTATCCCACTGGGCTCAGTGGTCCTGCCAGTTACCTTCGGGGAATCTCGGGACAACTATCGTACCGAGTACATCAAGTTCGAGGTCGTGGACTTCGAAACTTCCTACCAAGCCATCCTCGGCAGACCGGTCATCACCAAATTCATGGCGGTGCCCCACTACACCTACTTGGTACTCAAGATGCCAAGCCCAGCGGGTGTACTCTCTCTCCAAGGGGACTTGAGGATCTCCCACGACTGCGATACAGAAGCCGTGGAGATCTCCTCTACAAACCAAGTACCCAACGCTATGATGGAGGTCTACGCTACGTCGAAGAAGCTTTCTACAAGTGAACTCGACATCCCGGAGAAGTCTGACAACGCCAACAAACCTCAGCCAGCTGAGGAGGTCCTAGTCAAGACGATCGACCTTGGAACAGGCGACTCCAGCAAGACCACCACCGTCGGGGCCCGCCTCGACCCCAAATAGGAAGACGCGCTCATCAACTTCCTCCGGGCTAACCGCGACATCTTCGCGTGGAAGCCAGCGGACATGCCAGGAGTGCCTAGGGAGTTGATTGAGCACTGCCTCAACATCGATCCTAAGGCCACCCCCAAGCGACAACACCTCCGACGTTTTGCCGATGACAGACGGGACGCCATCAAGAAGGAACTCGCCAAACTACTCACGGCTGGCTTCATCAGAGAAGTCTTCCATCCTGAGTGGCTCGCCAACCCTGTCCTCGTCCGCAAGAAGAACTCGAACGACTGGAGGATGTGCGTCGACTACACTGATCTCAACAAGCACTGCCCCAAGGACCCCTTCGGGTTGCCGCAGATTGATCAAGTCATCGACTCCACGGCGGGCTGCGACCTGCTCTGCTTCCTCGGCCCTGCTACTCCGGGTACCACCAGATCGCGATCAAGGAAGAAGACCAGGAGAAGACCGCGTTCATCACCCCATTTGGCGCGTACTGCTACACGACCATGTCCTTCGGGTTGAAGAACGCCGGCGCCACCTATCAACGAGCTATCCAGGCCTGCTTCAAGAGGCAACTCAACAAGAACGTCGAGGCTTACATGGATGACGTGGTCGTCAAGACCAGAAATTCCAGTATCCTCATCGACGACCTTGAAGAGACTTTCGCATCCCTGCGCGAGTACCGCTGGAAGCTCAACCCGAACAAATGCGTCTTCGGCGTACCTTCGGGCAAACTACTCGGCTTCATCATCAGCCAACGCGGCATCGAAGCCAACCCCGAGAAGATCTCCGCCATCACCAGCATGAAAGCTCCCACGTGCATCAAAGACGTCCAAAAGCTGACCGGGTGCATGGCGGCCTTGAACAGATTCATCTCAAAGCTTGGAGAACGGGGGCTCCCCTTTTTCAAACTACTCAAGCACCAAGAGAAGTTCGTGTGGACTCCAGAGGCGGATCAAGCCCTTGCCCGGCTCAAGGACTTCCTATCGAAGCCACCGGTCCTCACGGCTCCTCGCAAAGGCGAGCGCCTCTTGCTCTACCTCGCCGCGACTACTCATGTGGTCGATCTTGCCATCATCGTCGAGCGGCAGGAAGACGGCCACGCCTATCCAGTCCAGCGCCCAGTCTACTTCGTCAGCGAGGTCCAGTCAGAGTCCAAGGCACGCTATCAGCCTGTGCAGAAGCTCTTGTACGCAGTACTCATCACCTCGTGGAAGCTACGACACTACTTCCAAAAGCACTCGATCTCCGTCGTCACCGACTACCCGCTCGGCGACATCCTGCGGAACCAAGATGCTACTGGAAGAATCTCCAAATGGGCAGTCGAACTCGGCGCCCTCACCATCGACTTCAAGCCACGCACAGCCATCAAGTCGCAGGCGCTAGTCGACTTCATGGCGGAGTGGCGGGAGAATCAGCTACCTACTCCAACCGTGCGACCAGAGCATTGGGTGATTGCAGGGTTACTCCTGATCTCCCCAACGGGCGAACAACTCAAGTATGTCCTGCAGATCTTCTGGAAGGTCTCAAACAACGAAGCCGAGTACGAAGCTCTCCTACACGGGCTCCGCCTCGTGGCTTCACTGGGCATCAAGCGGCTACTAGTCTACGGTGACTCCGCAGTGGTCATCAACCAAGTCAACAAGTCCTGGGACCGCAACAAGGAGAACATGGACGCCTACTGCCTAGAAGTCCGCAAGCTCGAGAACAAGTTCTACGGTCTCGAGTTCCACCACATCGTCCACGACAACAACGTTGCAGCGGACGTCCTGTCGACGCTTGGATCTACCCGCGCTCAAGTACCAGCGGGTGTCTTTGTTCACGAGCTTCACGCGCCATCCATCCCGGAGCCGGCGCCACTGACCACTGTCCCAGCGCATCCATCGGCTGGACAGGAGGTCATGATGATCGACGTGGACTGGAGGCAACCCTTCATTGACTACCTCAGCGAGCAGAAGGTTCCCTCAGACAAGAACTTGGCCGAGCAACTCATCTGCCGCGCCAAGTCCTACGTCCTTGTCGGAGACAAGCTTTACAAGCGGTGCGCATCTTCTGGAGTACTCATGAAGTGCGTCCCCAGGCAAGAAGGCAAGGACATCTTGGAGGAGATCCACAAGGGCGTCTGCGGCAACCACGCGTCTTCCCGCACGCTGGTCAGCAAGGCCTTCCGGCGAGCTTTCTACTGGCCCACAGCTCTGGGCGATGCTGAAGAACTCGTCAGAAGGTGCCAAGGATGCCAATACTTCGCCAAGCAGCAACACGTCCCAGCCTACAAGCTAGTCACCATACCGCCAACCTGGCCCTTCGCTTGCTGGGGGCTCGACATGATTGGGCCACTGCCAACTGCGCCAGGTGGTTTCAACAGAGTATTGGTGGCCATCGACAAGTTCACCAAGTGGATCGAGGTCAAGCCGGTCACATGCCCCAAGGCTGACAGAGTACTCGACTTCCTGGATGAACTCGTGCATCGCTACGGACTACCCCACCGCATCATCACAGATCTGGGCTCCAACTTCAACAATCACCAGTTTTGGGAGTACTGCGAGAACAGTGGGATCGACGTCCGATATGTCTCAGTTGCCCATCCTTGGGCCAACGGACAAGTCGAGCACGCCAACGGGATGGTGCTCGACGCTCTCAAGAAGCGGCTACACAACGCTGCTAACTCTAAAGGAGGCAAGTGGATCAAGGAACTACCCAACGCACTCTGGGGGCTACGTACTCAGCCTTCCAAGCGAACGGGGCAATCCCCTTACTTCCTGGTCTACGGCTCCGAAGCAATCCTCCCTGCTGATGTCATATGGAACTCACCAGCAGTAGAGCACTATGACGAAGGCGTCTCTGAAGACAGCAGAAGAGTTGACATCGATGGACTCGAAGAAGCTCGCTGCGCTGCCCTCGTCCAGTCAGCAAGGTACCTGGAGGGTATCCGACGCTACCACGACCGCAACGTCAAGGAACGCTCCTTCAACGTTGGCGATCTCGTCCTCCGTCGTATCCAGAACACGGAAGGACTACACAAGCTCAGCTCCCCCAAGGAAGGTCCCTTCACAGTTGCAAAGGTGACCGGGCCGGGCTCCTACCGCCTCCAGACACTTGAAGGTGAAGACGTCAACAACTCGTGGAACGTCGACCAGCTCTGTCGGTTCTACGCCTAGTCTATACGACTACTCCGGGGCTCAAGTCTTCACGACTACATCAAGACCCCTCCACCGTAAGCGGCCTCCGGGTCCTGGCTCCAGTCTCCGGACTACTCCTTCGCTGTAAGCGGCCTCCGGATCCAGGCACTAGTCTCCAGACTACTCCTCTCCAGGATCCAGCCCGCGCGGCTACCTACGGATCCTGGGCTGCGATGAGCGACAAAGGACTCTAGCAGCGGTCTACTAAGAGACCATGTACTCCTTGATCCAGCCTACACGGCTACTTACGGATCTCTTTGCGTAGCGGCTACTCGCCCTAGCACCATTTAGCCGTAAGCGGCCTCCGGGTCCTGGCGACTACTCTGTAACTACGGCCCTGGCCATCCAGGTGTACTTATTCAGTAATAAAGTTTGATTGTTCATCAACTTCTTTACTGTCTACTTCCCTCAACGGGACTACCGCCGAGTACGACTACTCGCGACAACTCCACAATGGGACTCCGCACTCTGAGATCGCGACTACGAGTACTCATTGATGGAACTTTTCTTCATTAATACTTGCACAATTACATTACAAATGTTTTTGTACATCAACTACTATGAGCTAACTATTACAGGACTACTGGAGATTGAGCTTGTCGGCTACTTGCTCCGCAATGGGCGCCATCTGCTCCAGCAGCTTCGCATACTGCTCGTCTGTACAGTTGGCGGCTAGCCCGCCAGCGACTACATCCACGGGCGCCTTCGGGAAGTAGGACTTCATGAAGGCCAGCACCTGGTTCGGGATCGACTTCGCCAGATGCTTCACGTAGGCCGCTAGCCGGCCAGGGGCCTCCTTCAGTCGATCCACGAGCGGTGCTATCTTGGGGCCGCTAGGATGAGGCACCAAGAGTCTTGCGATGGGAAGCACGGTTTCTTCAAGCTCCTTCAGCTGGGCCCGCAACACCTCACAGTCCTCGTTCAGCTTCTGCAATGATTTGTAGCAGTTGACGAGGTCACGATCGGAAGCAATACGAAGCTCCATGTGCTTGTCGCACTCGAAGGCAAGCTCCTTATAGTCTAGCTCGAGTACCTGGCGGGCCTCCTGCTCCCGGTAGAAGAGGTTCTTCAGATTTGTCTTTGAAGTCTTCAACTGCTCAACCCGGGTCTCAAGCTCTGCAAAACAACAAGGCACAGCGGGTTAGACTACCTCTCGACCTCCAACAACTACTCAACAAGACAAGTAGTGTACCTTTGTTCTTGTTGCGAAGCGACTTGTTCTTCCGCACCAAGTCGTCGTTCTTCGCCTGCATCTCCTGGATGTCGTTGTGATACTTGGCGAAGGCGGTATCAAGCTTGAACTGCATGGCGGTCGCGTGCTTCCGCGACTTCAAGAGTTGATCCTCCAGCGCTTCAGCCCGAAGCATCGCGTCGCTGAAGCCTTGAAGCATGCTAGACTTCTCGCGGGACCTCTCCACGACGTCCTGCACAGACAACACATGTCAAATGAGTACTCAACGCTTACGGATTGACTACTCAGGAGTTACGACTACTCACCTTCATCCACTGCTCAGCTTGGCGGACCGCCTCCAGGTGCCTAGCCACCGTTGCCGGGTCGACCAAGTCGTCAGCCAGCAACTCCACCCCGCCATGACTACTCGTGGCAGCTTCATTCATCAGCGTCGAGCGGATGGGCTCTGTGTCTTGGATTTCTGGGGAGCGGACGACCACCTCCAGAGCGGGTTCTGGCGGCACGGCGGTCTCTTCTCCTCCGGTCGCCACGGCGGCCTCCTCGGCGGCTACTTCCATCAGCTCGGGGGCTCCTTCAGCAGCCTCCGGCACTTGTGGTATCAAATTCTGCATGGGCACCGCCGCTAGGATGTCGCTCCCTTCGGCATCAGCACCTGTCAAGAAGAAGACAAGTGCATCAGCGACTACAACTACTCTTTGGGGAGTACTATAGCCTTAGCAGAGTACTTACCTTCGACCACGCTGGCCTCGGGCAACGTAGCCTCAGCAGCCGGCGCTTCGGGCTCCACCTGAGGGGCGGGAGTGGACTCCTCGGCGGGCGGGGCGGCTTCTTCTTCAGCCACCACTGTAGAGGGTTCATCCCCCTCCCAGGACAGATCTGTTGATTTCCTGCAGAGTACACAGATTGCTTGTCAATCAAGCTCGACTACTACATCAAGTGCTACTTGGGGAGATCCAACACTTACAAGCTTGACCGGACTATCATCACGGTCGGAGCGCCGAGGATGCTGGCGATATCCACCAGTCCAGCCTCGGCAGGCGCCTCCTCTAGCGCCTCTGCGGCCGCTGCTCCTTCTGCAGCAACGGCAGCCGGTGCAGCACTCTCCTGCACTTCCGCGGCCACCACTTCTTCTGCAGCGGCGGCTGCGGGCTCTGTGCTCCTTTGAGGAGCAGGGGGCTGGCGCTCCATCTGCGCCAAGAGCTCTTCAACAGTGGGGGCTGGGCTGCGACTCCCAGCGGGTTCCCCCACCGTGTCCCACTCGCCTTCGTCGCCCTGATCAACGGGCTCCGTAGGCGGCACCTCCTGCAAGTAAGGAAGCTCGGTTGTCAACACACCAACTCGGGACACTAGTACTCGACTACACTACTCAAGACGGCTTACCTCTTGGGGCGTGGTCTCAGAGACCTTTAGCTTCTTCGACACCCGCTTGCAGGCGGGGTTGCGCGGCTTCCGCGGAGGCGCGGCCAGACTAGCCTCTAGGCTAGCCGGTGGATCCTGCACGAGGGGCACGTGAGGTAGGCCAGGACGGCTGAACCTCGACCGCAGCTGAAAGCGGTCCTGCAGCGTCTCCTCGTCGTCGTCCTCGTCGGACGTGTCCTCCACGACCACGGTGTCGTCTCCTTCGCCGACTTCCCGCCGCTCCTTAGCCTTGGTCTTCCCTTCCTCCGGGATCTCGACTACCTGAGGGGGCGGCGGCAGCTCGGAGACGAACTTCTTCAAGTCATCCTGCAAGACACAACTCGTCAGCGCAACTACTCACATGGAATGGGTACTCGACAGGGGGGTACGGCTACTTAGCTCCTTTGGCGGGCGCGCGGCAGAGTACTCCGGGACAGGGCACGCCGTGTACGGTGGCATGTCCTTGAAGATGCGTGTCAGCCTATCGACAATGTCGTCGTCGTCGACTTCGTCTCCTGGCATCCGCGACGTGTCGTTGTCGCCGGTGTACTCGAATCCTAGGGAGCCATCAGTGGCTGCACCCTACGCTTCATGAAGTTGAAGGCCACGTGCTCGGCCCTCAGCCCGGCTTCTCTCAGTGCCTTGATCCGCGCCAACAGCTCGGGGAGTTGGATCCCCTCCTGCATCGTCGGCTCTGTGTTCCACCACGGGCGATGCTTGGGCTGCTTCCCGCTCGGCTTCGGCAACCCCGGGTGGTGGTTCGTGATGTAGAACCACTTTGCCTTCCAGTCCTGGTTGGAGTCGATGAGCTTGTACGAGAGGTACTGCTCGGTGGCGTCCTCCCGCATCTGGATTCCTGCTCCACCGACTACTCGTGGGTTGCTGGCGCTCGGTTGCGGCTTCACCCGGAAGAACTTCCGGAACAAGATCCAATGGGGCATGATCCCCAGAAACGCTTCACAAAAGTGGACGAAGGCGGCGGTGTTGAAAATACCGTTGGGGTTGAGGTTGAGGTACTCGATGCCGTAGTACCCCATGAACCCCTTGAAGAATTCGCTCGCCGGGAGCGCGAGTCCATGCTCCGCGAAGCGCGCGAACATCGGGATCTCGTCTTCACTCTTCTCCATCGGGTACGGATACCCGGCGACGGCTCTCCACATGTCCACCTCCTTCTCGTGGATGAATCCACTGTTGAGGAGGGCCAGCAAGTCTTCGGTCTTTGCTTTCGACTTCTTCCACTCGCGGTTCGGATCTAGCCGCGGTGGAGACATCGGTGGTGCTGCCCCTGCGGCAGATCCGGCGGCTTCGTCACGGCTCCTTTTCTTCCCCCCGACGGTCTTCGCGGTCTTGGACGGCGACGGCTTCATCCTCCAGGTGCACGGCGTCTTCACGCGCATTCGCTCGGGGGCTACCGCGGTGGCTCTCTCTGGCGGCGCGCTCAGATCTACTGCGGCGGCGGCGTGCGCTGGCGGCGATTCTGGCCAAGATCTATTCGAAATGGCTACAGCTGCGATGGGTGAAAACCCCTAAGGGATTTGGCTTCTATTTATAAGTCACAACGGCCCTCCAACGGCCGGATGGATAAGTCTGCACTCGGCTGACTCAGCGGCCGCGCGTGACTCTTCGTATTCTACTAGTCGACGTGCCTCACCTCGGGGGCTCGGCTACTTCTAGTCGACTACCTGGGAAGCGGCAAGACTCAGTAGCATCTCAGGACACATTCTACAAGATGACCCTTCAATTCGAGAGGAAGTACTCGACTCAAGGCTCGGGGGCTCCGTGCCACGTGTCCTTCCGTTTTTTCTCTCCGGATTTTTCAGGATATTCTTGCCAAGGTGTCAGATGGACCCTCAGCCAGAGCCTACGGCTCAACCTAAGGCTCGGGGGCTACTCCATATGGAGTGCGATTTTGCAATCGCACTTCCATATCAGCTTCGGCTTCAAAGACAACACGGGCTTTGTTGAAGACCTTCGAGGGCAGCACTCGAGGACGCTTGGGACTACTCGAGAAGACTTCAAGATTTCTCAAACATCAGCTGGAGTACATTCCAGCCTCGGGATGCTTCGACTACTCATGAGGACTTTTGACTTGTAGTACTCGGGGACGCTTGAGGACTACTCGTTAAGGCCGTCAAGACTACTTGAAGCTATCCTTCTCGACTACAAAGTACTCGGGGGCTTGTCGTATGGACCTCCCTAGGCCCACTACCTCGGTGGGTACCAGGACCGACTACTCGGTGGGCCCCTGGGACTACCCGGCTTGCGCTACACGACACCTGATGGCGTGGAGCACAAGGACTACAGAGGAGAAGTACTCGGTTAGGAAGCTGTACATGTCCCGCACTGTATGGAAGACTCCTAGACGTACTCGACTAGTACTCTCTCCCTACTCCGACTTGTAACCCTGCCTCCCGGACTATATAAGGCGAGGAAGGGACCCCTCTCTAGATCATCTCATCTCATGGCGTACAATTACACCATCTTGTAATCGTACCCAATCAATCCAGAGCTACGCAGCATACAGGACGTAGGATATTACGCACCTCGCGGCCCGAACCTGTCTAAATTGTGTGCCATGTGTCTCTTCCTTCGAGTTACCGATCTCGGCGAGGCCACATTCATCTACTTTGGGTACTCCCCTTAGTAGGTTGCCGGTCTAAAACACTGACACTTACCTATTTGGTACTGCATTAACTTGTCATTTTGGTACCTCGATGCAGTGTGCTCAGCAGCCACGGGAGTCCTCTTTGTGTAGATTCCATGTGGCATTCCATATGTTAAGACTACTCAATGTTGTAAGTAGATAATAATGCTCAACCTTGTCTCTGCTCATATTATCCATCTGATTTTAGAAAATGATTTCTACTTGTATTCTCATAAATGATTGTATTTTGCAGGATTTCAAATCTCTTGTAGATGTTTCTATAAAAAATGTAAAGCGTGTCCGGGAGATGTTGTGCGAGTACATTCCTAAGGAGACCATCGACCGAAAGGGCAACTTGTACAGTGGTGCACCGTGAGTTTATTGTGACCAGAAACTTGAAACTCATTCAGTCTTCTTTAGTCAGGTGTTGTTGCCTGAGAAACCTGCTTGGCTTGCTTGGTTGGGGTCGAATCTTGCCCTGGTTCAGTCTGTTTTCTCATGACTCCATCCAAACAAGCCCTGATGAGAGTAAGTTGAAACTTGATGTGATCCTAGATAGCTTGTCTATAA
The DNA here is from genome assembly GCA_947561735.1 of Cenchrus americanus. Taxonomy (NCBI): domain Eukaryota; kingdom Viridiplantae; phylum Streptophyta; class Magnoliopsida; order Poales; family Poaceae; genus Cenchrus; species Cenchrus americanus. The sequence goes on along the minus strand of OX387239.1, from coordinate 180,526,438 downwards.
ATGTGATCTTGCTTTGCCAATATCTGTGATGTGAGAATGTGTTTGTGATGTCTCCTTGCTGTGGTGGCTGCCATATCCTGGCTGGTTCCAGGATGCCGCCGACAACCGAGCAGGTTACTGTAGGGGTGGCCGCCGTATCTGTAACGGGCGTTAATTAAAGCTCGTTACAAACACTAATCAGTAAGTAACGGGCTTCATTCGGAAAGCATGTTACAAAATGTAACGGGCAGTGTAAAAGCCCGTTACCAGTCTGCCCCAAGACCTGGTCGTTCATCGAGATATAGGAGACGCAGGTTGAAAACAAGCGTCTCCTTTAATAGAGAGAAAGTAGACGCGCGTAGAAACAGATGCGTCTCATTTCGTCAAGACAGTGGAGACGTCGGTTCACAGAATGCACCTCTGATGTTAATTTAACAATAACGGGCTCTGTTTCATGCCCGTTACCAAAGTTCCATGTGAGTCCAGAGAACAGCCGTTTCATGTGACCGGTGACTAGTTGTGGTAACGGTCGTTGTTTGATGCCCGTTACGAATACTAGTTGTGCTGAGACGCGCATGGAATAGACGCGTCTTATTTCCTCAAGATAGTGGAGACGCAGGTGCACATCAGGCGTCTCTGATATTGAGCTTCTGTAACGGGCTTTGCTTTGGTACCCATTACGAAAGTTCCCTGTGGGTCCAGAAAAAACAGCCATTTCATGTGACCGGTGGCTAGTTGTGGTAACGGTTGTTGTTTAATGACCGTTACGAATATGTCTTATCAGTAATGGGCATCTGCCCGTTACCTTTCTTGGCTTATTTGTAACACTTGATCTGTAACGGGCGCATTGCCCGTTACCAAAGGCGATCTACGCCCGTTACCAAAGCCAGTTTTTCACGTAGTGGGAGCCGCGGGGAGCCCATTTTTGGCTCTCCCTCCACTGAACAACTCCAATCAGCAAGGTTTTGAGGGGCTCCTTCGTCAAAACCATTCTCCTTCGATTCATTTGATAGGGCTCCAATAGAACTGCAGAATCTACTGAAGAAGTCAGACCTAGGGCCCTACCAAACGCATCCTAATTATTTGCATGTCTTTTCTGCCGCGAGAGGAGCTACGACGGAAGTCAGGATGGCGTCAACCGTTCATTAGACTAGAGGTGACTGTACGAACACACCATTGTTTGCAGACACTGAGACACAATATATCACGTTGTCTTGCACTTCCAAACATTTTTTGAGCACTCGCACGATCGAAAAAGAGATAAAAGAAACACATGTGTTAGGACTTGTTTGGACTGAGGGTGGTACAACTTAGCACTATCAGGGTGTTTGGATGAATGTGGTAAAGTTTGTCCTATGAATGTGCAAATATACGGTGCATGTACCCCTAATTAATGGCAATAACAGAGAGAAAGGGGCAAGAGGGGTCATGAAGCGTCCCCTCATCAGAGGTGACTAAATGTGACACAAATACCAATCCCAGGAGGCTGGTAACACATTTATTACAATAGGTGGATCAGTCTTTTACATCACGGCGACACAGAGGGCACGGAAGTGCCAACGCTACAAGGAACAACACAAACGCTAACGACCACACTAAGATAGCAAAGGGTTCCAAAGCCTCATCAGAGTACCACACCATGGAAGCTCTCTGTGGAGGCCCTGGGTACATAGGCACGGTTGGGTATAGGGCAGCGACCTACTCGACGTCTTTGGGAACGAAATCGGGATCCTCCTCTGAAAAACAGTTAGTTAAACAAGGGTGAGCACATACGTACTCAGCAAGTCCAACCCCACCCACGGAGGGGCTTATAAGCAGATCATGCACATGATATAAATAACAAGGAACAGGTTACGGTTTATTTGCAAACTCATTTACTCTTGCAGGGGTTCATTTTCAAAAAGGTTTTCGCAAACCAGTTTTATAACCAAAGTGACTCAGTTGTTTTAAGAAAACCACTGTGGAACTACCGGACTCCCCGTCCGCGGTAGCCCAGGCACACAGCCACACACTTCACCCGGAAAGAAACTCACACCAGAAAACATCCCAAACCCAAACACTAGTTTTTGTGACCACACCGTGACTCGTCCAATACCGTGAACACGACTATTCGAATAGGTTTTACACTCTGCAGAGGTTGTACATCTTTACCCACAAGTAGGGTACCGTCACACGGACACCTTAGTGTCGGTGTGGATCCTATCAAAGCCATTACCCACCTTAGCTAACCCTATGAGCCATCACGGAAGCAACCAAGGGGTTATCTCACATAACCAGGGCGTACCTCACACAGAGCGTACCCCTACTCCTTGGTCCCCCGCCGCTCACCCGCACACCAGATGGCAAGTAGATTAACTAGTGGGGTTTATGCTAAGCCGTTGCCACGTACAACGGTCGAGTGGTTGTACGATGATTTGGGTCAGGTGAGATGTCACGCAACCCGGTCCTTAATTGACAAGATGGACAACTCCCAACACGCTCAACCACACAGGTACGAGCTCACCCATACTCCTGACACACACGTCAATCCCGTCTACCCAGTTCTTTACTCATTTTCCAAACATATCCCATTTCCATTTTTAAAGCACTCACACATTTTGAAAGAACTCACACATTTTTAAAGCAAACATTTAGGCCAAAACAAGGTTCAATCATAGCAATCAAGGGTGGCTATCCTACCATGTTTTTGCAGAAAAACAATATGCAATTTATAAAATGGGTATAGGGTTATATTTATAAAACTAGGACCAAAGCATGCATCAAAGGATGAGATTGAACTTGCCGTCTTCGAAGTCTTCGGGGAGTTCCGGCTCGGTGTTCGGGATCTCGGGCTCCTGCTCGCAGTAGTCGGCTCCAAACTCCGGCTCGGGGTACCTTCCTTCGTTTACTTCTTCGGCTATAGCGCACACACAGGCAAGCATGCAATCAATATAAGCACACACAATTTATCCGGCTAAGCTCGAGGAAGGTAATTAGATAAAATAGGGGAATAAATATTATGCAGGGGGTTTTGGGTGAAGGATGGGTGGCGGTATACCCGGTACGGGTGTGAGGAAGTTTGGGCGCGATTTGGATTAAAAACGCGCATGAAACGATGGGTTAAAGGAGGTGTTTAGGGTTAATTAGGGGCCTGTTAGTATTATAAAAGAAAAGGACCTAATTGTAATATTTAAACCCAGCGGGGGTTTGATTATAATAGTCTAGGGGTTTAATTAAAAAGGACAGGGTTGTTTTTGTGGTTTAATTTAAAGCATAGGGTCTGTTTTGAAAGAAAAGAGTGAGAGAATAGAGGGGGGTCGGTTTTGGAGAAGTGGAAAAAGGGCAGGGGGGTATGGGCAAAACAACCATCTTCTTCCTCCCTCCCTCACGATACAGAGGCGCAGAAGACAGGGAGGCCAACCGGTGGAGGGAAGAGGGGCGCCGGCGACCCAGGCCACGGGGGCGGCCGGGAAGTGGGGAAAAACGAAGAGGAGGTCGAGGGCAACTCATTCCGCTCCTCACCTTGGTCGGGGACGGACTGTGGAGGGAGATCGACGGCGGCGGACGGTCTGCAACCCGGAACGGCACGGGCGGCGCTGGTGGTGGCGATAGAGAGCTCGAGGAGGAGGGGGAATTGGTCGTGGAGGTGCGGGACGAGGTGGGGAGCCGGTCCGGCCCTTTTATAGGCGCGGAAAGGCGGTTCGGTGGAGATTTTTGAGCTCCAGGAGCTTCGATGGCCGTCAATGGTGGTGGGGGAAAATATCATGGCATTGACCTCGGGCTGGCGAGTTCCCGTGCCGCGAGGCGCTGTGGGAAGTGACTCTTCGTGCAGGCGGGCGTTGTGGCCTCGGAGGGGGAAGGCAGCGACACCGCACTGTGGTGGAGGTGACCGGTCGGAGTAATGGCGGTCTTCGCTTGTCAGGGAAGAGGGGGGCGCTGCTGTTCCTGCTGCTGGCGCGGGCCAGTCCTTGGCGTGCTGTCCCGGTGGTCCAGGAGAGGGGAGGGGGCGCGGCCGCGCGCGGGGGGCGCGCGGGGGGGAGGTCGCGACCCCCGGGGTCACGCGCGGGGGGAGGGGGGGTCGCGCGAGGGGGGGCGGTCGCGGTCAGGCGCGGCTTGGCCGCGGGAGGAAGAAGGGGAGGAAAAAGAAAAGAAAGGAAGAAAAGAAAAGAAGAAAAGAAAAGAAAACGGAGAAAAAGGAAGAAAAGAAAAGAAAAGAAAAAGAGAAATAGGAACAGAAAAAGAAATAGAAAAACGGGAAAAGAAATAGGAAGAGTTTTAGAAAAATTGGGAGAATTTCTCGGGAAATTAGAGGAAGGGTTTTTGTGGGTTTTCCGGTTTTTCGGGCGTCCGCGGGATTTTCGGGACGGCGGTGATGGCGAGGCGGACCGGCCGGCGGGACCGCGGCGTGCGCGGGATTCCCGGCGTGGTGGCCGACCGCGGTCTCGGGGCGACACGCGACGGGCGACGGCCGCGAGCGGCGCCGCCGGCGGGATTCGCGGCACGCGCGCCGAGGGGAAAAGAATCGACCGCGGTTTCGAAATGGGGTAAATGAGCTCAGCTGGAAAGTTTTGAAAACACGCGTGATTTATTAGGTGGTTTATTAGGAGCTACTCCCTCCGGTTTGGTAAATGAAGTCGTTTTGGACATGATTTGAGTCAAACATTGGGAATATAAATCATGAATAACTTTTAAGTCATTGAGTTTGGAAATGTGAAAACTACGTGAATAGATTCATCTTGCAAAATACTTTCATAAAAGTATACATAGGTTAGTTTTTAACAAATATTTTTATAAAAAGAATAAGTCAAAGTTGTACTTTGGAGACCGTGTCGCTGTCCTAAATGGCTTCATTTACCAAACCGGAGGGAGTAAAAACGCGGGCGTTACAGGTCAATAGGTGAGTGTGGACCACTTTTACCACAAATTAATTATCACCTCTTGTGGTGGTAATAGTTTGCAATATGGTAAAGTTTACCAACTCCATTTTACCACCTTTTATCATCTATATGTTTGGATTTCAAGTTTACCAAAATGAAAGTGGTAAACTTTACCATAAGGGATCCAAACAAACCCTTAGAAGCAGGACAAACCACGAGAAGCAATAGGCTAGGCACTACTAGCCACAAAACGCATAACGATTAAATCCAAACAAACCCTTAGAAGCAGGACAAACCACGAGAAGCAATAGGCTAGGCACTGCTAGCCACAAAACGCATAACGATTCGCATGGATTTTCGGCTTGCCTTTTTTTTTTGTCTAAGATGGTGATCTCAAAAGTTACTTCTCTTGGCCTTGATTTGGGTTGCAGACTGTTCAATCTTTTCATGATCTTCATATTTTGTCCACATATTCACAGCTCCTGGAGGATAGCACCGAGCGAGATCATGTCCGTGGCCACCATGAAATATTCTCATTCCGGGCTCGCATAAACTTCTCTAATACTACATCCGTCTTGTCCTACACATTAAGTGCTGCTGCTAGCTGTTTCAAATGAAAAAAGGTACAAATTCTAACGCAAGTTGAGACGCCGGCCGGGTTCTAGTTTTGTTCAGGATGTAGCATCCTGGACGAACCTTCTACTAGTTGATTCTATAGGGGAAAAAATACAAATAATAGGACATCTGCTTGAGAAATTATAAGGCTACGCCGAATGCGTGGCTAGCTAAATTGCCACATTATAAAAATATAATTAAATTGATGTGTTGTGTGTAGAAACAGCCAGCCAGCAGTAATATTTTTTCTCTCACACCAAATCAACACCAGCCAACCAATGATATTTTCCTCATCAAACAAAAAATTAGCACTAGCCACGAGCCAATAGTCCAAGACGTGAATTATATCTATGCTCACATATTTAAATGTACCACATTAGAAAAAACCATTTGTTTAGCTAGTACTAACGTTATGTACAAACGTATTTAACTGGTACTAACGTTATGTACAAATCTATAGCAAATATGACTACATTTGCTATTTGTTCGAGTTGATTTTGGTGATTCATGCTAACACAAGTAATGGGACTAACCATATTGTCTAGCATTTCTTTTAGACATATCTATGTCCCATAGATGCAGCCACAACCAAAGAAGGTAAAGAAGGGACATAGATGCAGCCACAATCAAAGAAGGTAAAGAAAAAAGTAATAAGACGTAAGGAAATAACAAAAGTGCACCGTCGGGTGAACCGACGGCGCATATTTTAGTTGTGTTGGATGATTTAGTGAAGAGAGGCAATGGCTGGCCCTCAGAAATCAACAACACTGGATGAACCGACGGTTTGGTTGGTTCGACCGTTGGTCTATCCGATGATCAATTTGAACAAGACAGAGACGCGCCAAGAGAGGATCAGTAGCACCGGATGAACCGACGGCTTGGTTGGTTTGAGCGTCGGTCTATCCGATGGATTGAAGAAACGAAATAGAGAGCAGCGGGTTGCACAGGGTTAAGCACCAGATGAACCGACGGTAGTAGCAGCAGTTCATCTGACGATCGTGTGTTGCTAACAGTAAGATTTTGGCCGCGAAGCCTTCAGCACTGGATGAACCAACGGTTAAGTAAGGCACCCGTCGGTGCAAGCGCCAGAACAATTGTATCAGAGGATCTCAACGACTAAGTGACGTGGAGGGGCACCGTGAACCGACGGTGCTGAAATTGGGACCATCGGTTCATCCAACGGTGTATTTTTCAGCAGCTTTTAGCACACGGCTCTTTGGGCACCTTGGGCTATTTATACCCCCTCCACTCACCCATTTGAGGTAGCTGGATTATGTGGAAGTGTAGAGGAGTGCAAGACACTTAGAAGATCATATCTAAGTCATCCAAGTGCTAAATTGCTCATCCATAGACTTGCACATACTTTGTGTGTGTGCTTAGTGCTAGGCTTAGCTTAGAACTGAGTAAGTGCAAGGTGTGCCTACCTTGTGAAGTGATTCTTGAGTGGATCAAGTTGTACAAGGTGTGTCGGAAGCCTTGGGGGCTAAGTGGCTCATCAGCAAACGTTTTTGACCCTCCAGCTTGGTGTGGAGTGGCGAGACACTTTGTGGGGGGGGGTCGTGGAGACCCCCTTCCTTGGTGGAGAAGCTCCTTAGTGGAGGCGGCATCAAGGTGACCAAGGAAACTTGGCGAGTGCCTTCGTGACGAGCCTTTGTGGCTAATCAAGTGGTGCTCTTGGGAGAGACTGTTGGAAATATGCCCTAGAGCCAACTGGATTTGATCCACTAGTGGACTCAGATGGATTTGATCCATTATGGTGTTAAAGGCCTAATGGGCCACAAATGTTGTAAAGCCCATTAGCATTGGAAGGGGTACACCATCTATTAGTCCCATATTGCTAATGGGCGATGGTGTGGGGGTTTTCCTCCCAATAAATATGGACCACACCCCTCCTGAAAAGATACAACTTTCTCAAGTAGCGGCCCCGCGCCGCCAACGCTCCCTCCTCGTCGCACTCGCGGACCTAGCAGTCCGGCGTGCGTCGCTTCTTTCTCCGTACGTGTGGATACCTTGGAGGTGCTACATCTGGAGCACTTGGATCGGACGAGCCGCACGTGCAAGTCAAGAAGGACGTGAGCAACTGCACTACCTGCTACACTCGACGCGTTCGTCTACATCGAGACGGTTCCGCTGCATCTGCGCGTCTAGTGGTAATCTCGTGATCTCCGACGACGGCAGCTTCTGTTTTGCGGGGAAAATTTTGTTTTGCGCTAGCGTAGCCACCCCGTTTCCCTTCGGTGGTACCGCAGCCGTAGCGCTAAGTTTTAGATTCGGGATGTGTGCATATAGAGATATGCGAGATGTAGATCAAAGTTTTGATCGGCTTCGTGTTCTTGACGTGATGGTCGTGTAACGAATTACTCCTACCGGTCGGAATTCCGCCATCGGAGTTAAGTGATACACGTAAACCCAGTCACAACGAGAAGGAGATCAATTGGATTGGTCGAATCGAAGCTAGGTCAAGTGCCAGGCGCATGGGATGCGTGGCGGTGGCAGATTGGATCTCTACCGGCCCGGGAAAAACCAGAAAATATACTGTTCGGTAAAACAGTCATAACTTTTCGTGGTTAACTCGGATGAAGACGTTTTCTATACGAAAATTGATCTACAGAAAATTTTACACATGTGATAAACCAGCTTTGCTGGTCTCGGCGAAATTAGTTTTGTCAAATTCGGCTTGCAAGATGGGTTTTCGGGCGTTTTAAGTTTGGACGTCGGAATTGCGATAATCTGTTTTGCAGGTTTTGTAATCGGTATGGCCTATATGTGTATGTGATGCATGTGTGTAATTTATTCGTGACCTGCGTGTCACGTGTACGGCAATACGGCTGGAGCCATATGTATTGTAAAAATTAATGTAATGGTCTGCGTACCAAATTTGTGATGATCTAATACGTGATTGTGTAACTTTCATTACTAGCACGCGTTAGATAGTTCTTGGAGGACTCATCACATGGAGGATGGCACACACAGATCATGGAGATGGAGATCAACATGATGTACAGGTCAATGGAGATGGAGATCACCATGCGACAATAGGCCATACCGTGTTACAACTGTGTGAATGTCGTTCTTACCGTTCTACTTTTACATGCGACAATGTTATTTTCTTGCGTGTGATGTTACGAGTAGAACGATCCCTTTGGAATTTTAAGTTAACATGCCCTCCCAACACTTGCCACCGTCCCACGTCTCGTACAATTAGTGGTGGGTCTATGAAATTAGGGTGCCACTAGTTTTCCTTGACTAGACGGGTTTGTATCGGATACTTACACGCATAAGTGTTGGTTTACTTATCAAAGTCATCTTAACGGTTAAGGACTTTGGGGCATAAAGGTTGGGAGCCTAGACATAGAGATGTCACCCAACAACGGGAGTCATATGTGATATGATTAGCAAAGAGTTGCTTACCGATCTACCTTGTTTACTAGCGGTGACGCAAAAGCTCACTAGTAGACTTGTTAGTTGTGGATTCGAATCACTAAGTATCAATGTGGGGATATTGATTTTAGTGGGAGTAAATTCTTTTATTTTACTCGGTCATGGATATTTTGTCTTAGTATTTTGCATTTATTATTTTGTTGTAGATGGCACCTAGTAAGGAATTTTCTTTGCGTACGATCCTTGAGAAGGACAAGTTGAATGGAACGAACTATACGGATTGGATCCGTAACCTTAGAATTATTCTCAAGGCTGAGAAAAAGGAAGAGGTTCTAGACACCCCTTTACCCGATGAGCCTGATGAAAATGCAACACTCGCTGTAAAGAACGCTTACAAGAAGGCATGGGATGTCGATCTTGAAGTAGGTTGCCTTATGCTTGCGTGTATGGAACCTGACTTGCAAATGCAGTTTGAGTCAGTCCATGTGCACGATATGGTCGTGGCACTCAATGATATGTTCGCCACACAGGCTAGGACTGAAAGGTTAAATGTCTCTAAAGCCTTTGTGGAGTGCAAATTGGCGTAAGGCGCGCCGAAGGGACCACATGTAATCAAAATGGTTGGTTACGTTCAAAGGTTGGAGAAGCTAGGCTTCCCACCGGGCAAGGAGTTGTCCACCGATTTCATTCTCACATCTCTTCCGCCTAGCTATGGGAACTTCATCTCGAACTACCATATGCATGGGGCGGAGAAGGGCTTGAATGAGCGTGTGGTATGCTAAAGACAGAGAGTGACATCAAGAAAGGCACCGGCGATCACTGCGGGCATTCGGTTAACCGAAACCGATCGGTTCGGTTCTTCGGTTATTCGGTTAATTCGGTTACCGGCGAACCTAGAACCGATCGGTTCCTCGAGAACTCGGAACCGAGGCTTTTCGGTTTCGGGTAATTCGGTTCGGTTTCGGTTCTAACCGAAAGGAACCGAAATTTTCAAAACATAAAAAATAGCACATTCAAATGCAAATTTTGACAAGCATTTCATCTCTTTTTTATGCACCCAACATAGACAATTTAAGGAGCAATAAGCATAAAAGCGTACGACACATATATGTGTCAAATTCTAATGCAAACAAGCAATGTTCCACAAGCATCAAACATAACAATCACCTTTACTCGGTATTTTGGCCCGTGCTAATATATATTTCGGTTAGTTCGGTTATTTCGGGTACTGAGCCACAGGAACCGAATTAACCGGGTTATTTCGGTTCCGAGATCCGGGAACCGAATTAGGAACCGAAACCGATCGGTTCGGTTACTTCGGTTCGGTTCTCGGTTACTTCGGTTCGGTTCTCGGTTCTCGGTTTTTCGTGCCCGAGTGAGCGGCGGCGGTCATGTGATGGCGATCCAAAACAAGCCGACCTTTAAAAGGAAGGGCAAGTCTTGGAAGAAGAAAGGCAAGGCCAAGGATAAGATCCCCATGCCAAACCAGACGCCCAAGGCTAGTCCAGCTGCCAATGCTGAATGTTTTCATTGTAAGGAAATTGGTCATTGGAAAAGAAACTTCAAGTTGTACCTAGCTTCTTTGAAGAACAAGGGAAGCAAGGGTACTTCCACTTCAGGTACACTTCATGTTTATGTTACAGATCATGTTTTCCTCACTAATACTATCATTAATTCTTGGGTATTTGATGCCGGATCGGTTGCTCACATTTGCAATTCGACACAGGGAATGATAAGAAGTAGAAGCGTTGGAAAAGGAGAAGTTGATTTCCGCGTGGGCAATAATGCAAGAGTTGCTGCGTTGACCGTCGGGACGATGCAACTCCACCTCCCGTCAGGATTTATTATGGAGTTGAATAATTGTTATTTTGTTCCTAGTTTGAGTCGAAACATTTTATCCCCTTCATGTTTGATGAAGGATGGTTATTCATTTGCGAGTGAAAACAATGGTTGTGTGATCTCTAAGGATAATATGTTTGTGGCTTGTGCATCCATTGTGAATGGCTTATTTGTTTTAAATCTTGATGATTCACCTATCTGTAACATAAGTGCTAAAAGGTCTCGACCTAATGATTTAAGTCCTACCTACATATGGCATTGTCGTTTGGGTCACATCAGTGAAAAGCGCATGAAGAAGCTCCATAACGATGGACTTTTAACTTCGTTTGATTTTGAATCCTACGAGACATGTGAAGCTTGTTTGCTAGGCAAGATGACCAAGATGCCTTTCTCGGGTTTTCCCGAGAGAGCCTCGAACTTACTGGAACTCATACATACGGATGTGTGTGGACCAATGAGTACGACGACTAGAGGTGGATACCAATACTTCATAACGTTCACCGATGATTTAAGTAGATATGGTTATGTCTATTTAATGAAGCACAAGTCCGAAACTTTTGAAAAGTTCAAAGAATTTCGGAGTGAAGTAGAAAATCAACGTGGCAAGAAAATCAAGACCTTGCGTTCGATCGTGGAGGTGAGTATTTGAGCCATGAGTTTAGCAATCATCTAAAGAGTTGCGGAATTGTTCCACAACTTACGCCACCCGGAACACCTCAAAGAAACGGTGTATCCGAGCGACGTAATCGAACCTTGTTGGACATGGTCCGATCAATGATGAGCCGATCGGACCTACCATTGTCATTTTGGGGTTATGCTCTAGAAACCGCGACTTTCACTTTAAATAGGGTACCTTCTAAGTCCGTAGTTAAGACACCATATGAGATGTGGACCGGTAAGACTCCCGGTTGTCTTTTACGAAAATTTGGGGTTGTGAGGTTTATGTGAAGAAACTTCAATCGGATAAATTAACACCTAAATCGGACAAGTGCATATTCGTGGGATATCCAAAGGAAACCTTGGGATATTATTTCTACAACCGGTCGAAGGCAAAGTGTTTGTCGCTCGGAACGGCGTTTTCTTAGAGAAAGAGTTTCTTAAAAGAGAAAAATGTAGACGAGAAGGTGTATCTTGAAGAAGTTCAAGATGAGCCGGTTGGGCAAGATTTCATAATTGATGCTAATGTAGCTGAACGAGTTGAGATGCCCGTGGCAAGAGAAGCACCACCACAACCACGAAGGTCTGAAAGGGCACGTCGCGCAACCGATAAGCTCAATCTCATGATCGCGAGGAGAGTGCGACATATTGTTGTTAGACAATGATGAACCTATGACATATGCGGAAGCAATGATGGACCAGTATTCCGAGAAATGGCAAAGTGCCATGAGATCCGAAATAGATTCCATGGATAACAATCAAGTTTGGAACTTGGTTGACCCGCCAGATGGTGTTAAACCCATAGAGTGCAAATGGATCTATAAGAAGAAGAGGGACATGGATGGAAATGTTCACATCCATAAAGCTCGACTTGTTGCAAAAGGTTTTCGACAAGTTCAAGGAGTTGACTACGACGAGACATTCTCACCCGTAGCGATGCTTAAATCTATTCGGATCATTCTAGCTATAGCTGCATATTTCGATTATGAGATGTGGCGAGATGGATGTCAAAACGACTTTCCTAAATGGAAATCGACCGAGGATGTGTATATGACACAACTTTGAGGGATTTGTTGATCCAACCAATGCTGGGAAGGTGTGCAAACTTCAAAAATCCATTTATGGATTGAAGCAAGCATCTCGGAGTTGGAACCTTCGCTTTGATGAGGTGGTAAAAGGGTTTGGCTTCATTCAGAGTGAAGAAGAGCCTTGTGTTTACAAGAAGGCAAGTGGGAGCTTTGTAGTATTTCTAATCTTATATGTGGATGACATATTACTGATTGGAAATGACATTCCTATGCTTGAGACCGCTAAGACCTCATTAAAAAATAGTTTTTCAATGAAGGACTTAGGTGAGGCGGCATACATTTTGGGCATCAAAATCTATAGAGATAGATCAAAAAGGCTTATAGGATTAAGCCAAGACACTTACATTGATAAAGTGTTGAAAAGGTTCAACATGGAAGAGGCAAAGAAAGGGTTCTTGCCTATGTCACATGGCATACATCTTAGCAAGACTCAGTGTCCTTCGACAAGCGATGAGCGGGAACACATGAGTAGAATACCGTATGCTTCGGCCATCGGATCTATTATGTATGCAATGATATGTACACGTCCGGATGTTTCGTATGCACACGGTATTACAAGCGAGATACCAATCTAATCCGGTGAGGGTCATTGGACGGCGGTTAAAAATGTTTTTAAGTACTTAAGAAGGACTAAAGGCATGTTCCTAGTCTATGGAGGTGAGGAGGAGCTCGTTGTAACGGGTTACACCGATGCTAGTTTCCAAACTGACCAAGACGATTCAAAGTCGCAATCAGGATACGTATTACGATAAATGGTGGAGCTGTGAGCTGGAAGAGTTCTAAGCAGGAGACAGTGGCCGATTCTACAACAGAAGCCGAGTACATCGCGGCTTCGGAAGCTGCAAAGGAGGGTGTTTGGATAAGGAAGTTCCTTTCTGAACTTGGTGTGTTTCCGAGTGTCTTTAGCCCATTGGATCTTTATTGTGACAACAATGGGGCTATTGCGCAAGCAAAGGAGCCAAGGAACCACCAAAAGAATAAACATGTCTTGCGGAAATTTCATCGATACGAGAGATCGTTAGACGAGGTGATATCAAGATATGCAAAGTACACACGGATTTGAATGTTGCGGATCCTTTGACAAAACCCCTTCCACGGACCTAAGCATGAGGCGCACATGAGAGCTATGGGTATTAGATATATTCTATAGATTAGCTCAAGTGCAAGTGGAAGGATGTTAGAAATATGTCCTATAAGGAATCATAGAGATGATTATATTTCATTATATCCATGTCACTTGGTTCTTTTATTGAATATCCATGAAAGGCGACTTGTATTTGATTGGCAATTATGTGAATTGTTTGTGAAACTCTTTTACTTGTATGGTTATTCAAAAGTTGTCCCTAGTATGAGTTAATGACTAGCACATGAATTAGTTGATGACTATGTTTCACAAGTCATGAACATGGAGATGTATAACTAATAATGTGGGCACATGTATGACATGGGGCCGGACTGACCCAATTTGAGACCTTGTTCTCTGTTTACACAACGTATACGCTATGTCCTTAGACTTGAGATTGTCGCATGTACTCAAGATGTGAATTGACCTACTTAGGGGCCATCAACCGCTACTCCAGAATGCGGGTAGTCATAAAGATGACTTTCGGGTTTGTCAGGAAGCATGCTGTGAGGCATGGTCAATCAAGATAGAATTTGCCCCTCTACTTGAGAGAAATATCTCTGGGCCCCTCGAGTGATCGGATCAAGAAATGCATGGCCATGCTGGGTTAAGGGTTAACCCCCTTTTGATGATCTGAATCACAATGTCGAGAAAGAGATGTCAGCTTGGAGCTAGACCAAATATCGCGAGGCAAAGGGAATAGCATGTATGAATTGTTGTGATGGTTTGTCTGATAAGATCTTTACGTATGCATAGGAGTTGACACGTCTTGCTAGAGGCCGCTATTAACTATTGATCGAGTAGTGTACTCGGGTCAAGTCTATGTGTATGTGAACCTATAGGGTCACACACTTAAGGGGTTGGAAGCCGAATGAGGATGAATATACTTGCATAGTTGACTCTAGTGCAAGTGGGAGACTGTTGGAAATATGCCCTAGAGCCAACTGGATTTGATCCACTAGTGGACTCAGATGGATTTGATCCATTATGGTGTTAAAGGCCTAATGGGCCACAAATGTTGTAAAGCCCATTAGCATTGGAAGGGGTACACCATCTATTAGTCCCATATTGCTAATGGGCGATGGTGTGGGGGTTTTCCTCCCAATAAATATGGACCACACCCCTCCTGAAAAGATACAACTTTCTCAAGTAGCAGCCGCGCTGCCAACGCTCCCTCCTCGTCGCACTCGCGGACCTAGCAGTCCGGCGTGCGTCGCTTCTTTCTCCGTACGTGTGGATACCTTGGAGGTGCTACATCTGGAGCACTTGGATCGGACGAGCCGCACGTGCAAGTCAAGAAGGACGTAAGCAACTGCACTGCCTGCTACCCTCGACGCGTTCGTCTACATCGAGACGGTTCCGCTGCATCTGCGCGTCTAGTGGTAATCCCGTGATCTCTGACAGCAGCAGTTCCTGTTTTGCGGGGAAAATTTTGTTTTGCGCTAGCGTAACCACCCCGTTTCCCTTCAGAGACTTTGTGACCTGGAAGCAATACTCTTGTGTGGAGTGCTTCAACAACGTGGACTAGGGATGACTTAGTGCGTACCAATACCACGGGATAAATCATGTGTCAAGAATTTGCTTCCTCTCATCTCTTTATGTTTCCGCATTACTCTTGCAATCCTTACTTGCCTATAGTAGTATAATGCTAGTATTGGCTATAGGTTGCAGAACTTGTTTGAGATGGGGGTTTCACACTAAATCAACCTTAGATTTCACATCTAGATAGAATTGATCTAGTTTACTTCATGCAAAGTAGTGGAAGTCATAGATTAGGTTTTTAAGTTGTTTAATTTACCCCCTCCCCCTCTTAGGTTACGAGCATCTGATTCTTACAAAATCCTAATTTCTTTACTGGTGTTAGTCTTCACACTAAGGGCCTGAAGCTCCCGGAATTGATCATCACTTAGAGCAACTCCAACAGTTTAGCAAACCAACTTGGCATCCATCTAATTTTGGCAAAACAAAAAAATTTGACCTCCAACAGTTTGGCAAACCAACTTGGCAAAAATAGAAACTTGGCAAAACTCACCTCCCCACGCGCATATATGCACGCGCGGATCGTGGTTGCCATCGTTGTTTCCCTCTAGGTGGGAGGGTGGAAAAGAAATAAAGAATAGAGAAGGATTCCTTATGTAAGTTTTTCAAGAGGTGGAAGGACACGTACATAATTTTGTTTCTCTCAGGATTCCTGATGTAAGTTAGATCTGGATTTGGCAAGTGAATTATGCCAAACTGTTGGAGATGAATTCTTTTTTTTTTACTTTGCATAGCTTTTTAGAAGTTGGCAAAACATACGATTTGCCAAGTAGGGATGCTCTTCAACCTGCTAATGGTTTTAGTCGCAGTCATTGCCCGTGCGCAATGCCGGTACTTTTATTTGCGACCAAATGGATCACAATCTAATTGTCTGCATCGCGACTAAAGCCTGACCAGCTAATCTTTTAGCCCCGTGCGTCCAAAAATCGTGGCAAGGGAGGGTGAGAAGATCTCAAAACACAAAGGGCAGGAGCACTTCCTGACTCCCCCCTTTCCACCACCGTGGTGCCGCTCGGTTGCCCGACCACGAGTCAACCCAGCGAAACACATGCGCCGAAGCGAAAATCCACCAGGTTTGACGCGATGCAGCCGTGCCCGGGCCGTGCGGATCGGAGCGGAGCGCACCCGCTCGGTCCCCCGACACACGAGATCGCCGCCGCACGGGCACGGCCGCAGGATCCCGTCCCACCCGAGCAGAGAAACAGGCTGGGAAGTCGAGTTGGTTCACAGTGCTTGGCACGGGGGGACAGGTGAAGGGGGAGAGCCGCCCCACCGTCACCGAAAAAGGCTCGGGAGGAATTCCAACGACGTGACGCACAACCCGCACGTGCCTTTTGCCTTTTGTGCATGAGATCGTGACCGTGACTTCCCTCTCGTTGCCCTGCCTCCCTCCTGCAGTTCTGCGCAACGTCGGTCAGGTTGTCCCTGCACTGTACATATAGTGCAACATGTAATACAGCATGTGTGTGTGTATGGTGCCTTTTGTTTCTTAAGAGGAAGCCATTTTGTAATTTAAAACTCATCATATACATGATTCTTGCCATTTGCTTATCATGGCGCATGGGTAGTGCAAGTTATCATTGACAAATACTGACAAATTAGGTCATTTCCTACTTTTAGTAATTTATTTCTTCTTAATCAATATTAATCAATATGATGTATATAATCAACAGCTCTCCTGCTTTGTTCGGTTTTTAAAAAACTTTTACTAATTTATCATATAACATAGAAGTAGAGAGAACCAACCGAGCTTCCTCGAACAAAACTCAAAAACAAATGGTCTACAGCATGTCACCCGTAGCTTTTGTGACCCTGGCCTAAAGTCACATCTCTTGGCTCCCTTTGTTTCCTACGTTGTCCAAAATGATCGACATGAATTTGGATACACATCAGCTAGTTGGGCCACCTCATACTGGCATCGGACCATGGTTTTCATGGGTCACGCTCCGTTATGCCAGGATCTGGCACCTCTCGTTTTGTCCACACACACATGACACACCGACCCTCACCCACTCAATGCAAGGCCCCCATATATATGACCGCTGGGAGATCACATTCGTGGCCACCACGGGAGATTCTCATTCGGCCTTGCAACACGTCCCTATCATATTGCATTGCGTCCCTCTCGTCCCACAGATTCAATTACAGCTGATTTCAGATGTTAATGGGTGTGGTGCAATTTTTTAAAGCAAGCTTTTGCTTTTGATGAGAATAGCATCGGAGGACAATGAACAACCCTTTGTTAATTCTTGTAACAAAAAACAAAAGTCCAAATAGGAACCTAATTAAGCATTTGGGCGCAAACATATGCTTGGCCTGGCTTTTGGATGCTTTGCACCCGGATAAGTGGCAACCAGTTCTGTGTTGAAATGCTTAATTAGGTTACTATTTGGACACACCCCGGAGTAGCTCGGAGAGGAATGAGATCGATTACCATCTTGATTTGTTGGGAGATTTGAAAATTAAAGAGTGCAATGCTCGCATTTTTAATCATCTAGAGGCGTCATCCACCGCATCGAAAGATTAGAGATGAGGCCTCAAGTTGGACTTTGGCAGGAGCAAAATACTTAGTGAGGCTTTTTCTGTTGCGCTGTAATTCTGAGTTGTTTGGATCACCTTTCTTTTTAATATAATGAGTAGCTCTCCTGCAGGTTCGTTTTTTTAAAAAACCCAAGCTGTTCCAAAGAATTAAGTTTCAAGGACATGTACAAAGTAGGGTAGCTCATGACCTTTTTTTTTCTTTTTTTTTTAGTAAGAAGGTAGCTCATCTTAGATCGGGCGTGACACCTGTTGGCCTGTCTACTTGGTTGGCCAGAGAGCAAATTGTGTACTCCTAGAGCACTTGGCAAATTGAAGATTGCAGTACTGCTCTTGAGTGATCAATGGAATCTCTCGTTTTCGTTGGTGAAAATGAAGTACTCCCTCCACTACTAAATTATAGGTCATTTTTCAGATTTATTGATTTTTGTTATTCATCAATATATATTAGTATATGTCTATATGTATAGAAAAATTTATAAATCTAAAAAGGCTATTATTAGGAGGGAATAAGTTTTTTTTGTAGAGGTAGTAGTAGGGAATAAGTATTTTGAACGTGTATGATTGTGTTGTGACTGATAGTCATATGACCAATCAAGATCATTTACTCAATTACACTTCTATACAACGGCGTACGTACACCGCGCGACCATCGCAGCGTTTTCTTGGTTGATAAGGATGGCAAGAACCAAAGGATCAAATTAAAGCATAAATACTTAAATAGGAAATCAAAGACAAAACAGGAAGTATTCGATCACATGGACTGGATCGCCACCATCCCATCCTACGGGTAGAGATGGATGGTGATCGAGTGCTGATCCCTTAATTTACTCGCTAATTTTCAGAAAATTAATCTTCTGCCGATTGATTGGGCCGTTGATTCAGGAGGTGGCGACCCAGAACGCGGCGGCCTGCTCCGGCTCCCACTGCTTGGCGCCGCGCCTCGCCGCCGCCGCGCCATCCTCCGGCTCCACGCACCGGCCGCCGCGCACGTACTTGGCGACGCTGTACTCCTCCTCGGCAGCTTCTTTTACCTCTTCCTCTTTGGCCTCTGCTTCTGGCGATTCTTGTCCGTGGTACGCGGCGGCGGTGGCATTGCCTGCGCCGCAGGGGAGGAGTGGGAGCGGGAGCGGGAGGAGGCGCATGCGGAGGCGGCCGCCGCTGCGCTCGGCCTCCACCCCGGGCGTGCGCACCGCGTACACGGCCAGCCGGCCGTCGCGCCGCTCGTGGACCATCCGCACGCGGCTGGCGCCGTGCGCCAGCGTCGTCAGCGGCGGGGGCAGGGGCCGGCGCGCCCTCTCCTCCATCTCCTCCGCCGCCTCCTCCTCCCGGGCGCGCCGCTTCCTCGCCGCGCACTCCGCCGCCTCAGCCTCCGCCGCGTAGCCCTTGTCGGCGGCGCAGACGATCAGTGTGGCGTCGACGGCGCCGGTCTCGCACCCGAGCGCCTCGGTGCACGTCTCGAGGTTCTTCTTCCTGATGCCGCAGTACGCCGGCTTCTTGGCGACAGCCGCCGCGGGGGCGGCCATCACGTGGCGAGACTTCACGGGTTCCTGGACGGCGTACAGCGAGCCCCAGGCGCCGGCGGCCGGGATCTGCGGCGGCGAGTCGAGCAGCGAAGGCATAGTGGATGGCTGGATGCAAACGCACAGTCCACTCACGATCGAGACAGAGACACGGCAATGGGTGGAGGAGACGGCTGGCGTATATAAAGGTTTGGAGAGGGAGGCTGATCGAGGTCGGCAAGGGGATGTGATCGGGAGGGCAGAGGATATGGCGCCGACGGCGACGGGAAGGAGGCGCTCCGGCCACGAGCTGCACCGGCGTCGCGGTATGTAGGAGGCGCTGGCTGTCAGCTACTCAGCTGTGTTTTGTGGGGAAGAGCAGAGGCGGGTGCCACTCGTTTATATAGGGCCACGAGGCCGTCAGGAGCGGGATTGTAAATCAAATTCCAGCTGGTTATTTAGATTGTTTATTGCGATAATGCCTCTCTGACTGCGATTCCATTCCATCCGGGTAGAAGAAGACCAAAGGGCGGCCAAATGCACTTGCGGCTGCTCTGGCCTGAAAAGCTAAGCCGGCCATGCATTTGGACTCTGATGCAGTGGTAAAGTTTTTTTCCCGGTAACACGAGTGAGTGTATAATTACCTTGTTAATGCTAAGCTTTTTTATCACTTTAGAGCAACAAGAGTATCTACTTAGTGATGAAGCTAGAAATTGATAGGATACCGTCAAAGTTTCCAACCGGTGTATGCGTAAGCAATAAATCAATGTGGAAATGGGATAGTCACTACAAGCCTCATTTGCGTCATCAGCCATTACTTGATTTAGCACTTTCTCTGTTTATTTTTGCATGTATTGGCAACTTTCTCTTTGTTTAGGTATATTATTAAAACTCAACATGGAACCCAATATATTACTAAAACACAATATATGTGTCATCTCTAAGCTAATCATCATCCCTATCATTTGAGGTCATGCATGGTTACTTATTGAGGTACGTACTATAAGAACAAACCTAAGGCCGTTTGAAGTGTGAAATCTATTTAGAATATATTGGGAAATCTCCATTTATGATAAGTTAGGATACATGCCTCCTACTCTCCCCAGCAATGTGCTCTCCGCTACGATAAATAATCATCCATTTTAAACCGCTTGTGGTCTCCGTCGATAACTTTTTGTCATCCTGAAACTAAATTGTTTCATATGACATCTTTGTAATTCTAGACAAGTCCTTCAAGATTTTTTAAATAATGGATCAGTCCAAAATGATTGTTTATTGTGATAATGCACTTGCAGCTGCTCTGGACTGAAATGCTAGGCCGGCCATGCATGCATTTCGGACTCGTTGATGTAAAGTTTTTTCCGGTAATATGAGTGAGTAGAATTACCTTGTTAATGCCAAGATTTTTCACTTTAGAGCAACAAGAGTATCTACTTAGTGGTGGAGATGGAAATTACGCCAAAGTTTCCAACCGGCATATGCATAGTAGGCATTAAATGAATGTAGAATTGTGATAGTCACCAACCGCCTCATTTGCGTCATCAGCCATTACTTGAGTTAGCACTTTCTCTCTTTATTTTTGCATGGATTAGCAACTTTTTCTTTGTTTAGGTATATTATTAAAACCCCATATGGAGATAAATTAAGTAGAGAGAATGTGCGTCATCTCTAAGCTAAGAGATCACCATCCCTATCAGTTGAGGTCATGGTTACTTATTGATGTACTATAAGGAGAAACTTAAGGCCATTTGAAGTGTGAAATTTCTTAGAATATATTGGAAAATATCCATATATGGAAGATTAGAATTAATTATAGTTCTAGGATTCATGCCTTATCTCTAAGTTTAAGATATCCCTTACTCTCCCGAGCAATGTGCTCTCTGCTCATAAAACTCAACTACTCAAGCAATACGATAAATAATCAATCACTTTGAACCTTTTTAGTCTCCTTCAATAACTTGTTGTCATCCTAAAATAAACTGTTTTATGTGACATCCATGTATTCCAGACAAATCCTTCAAGTTTTTTTTAGTAATGGATAAAGTTCTATCATCAGCCTCCTTAGAAAGGAGGATCAATCCAAAATTATTACATGTAATGGTATACTAGCTGCTGCACCCATACATAGAGTTTTGATCAAAAGCAAACGACTAAAAACACCAATTCTCAGTCTAAAGGACCATCCATTTGAACTGAAGAAACGCAGCGCTGCCATCTCTAAGACCTACTCCCTCCGTCTTGAAATACAAGGCATTTTAGGATTTTTAGGACAAATTAAAAAGGTGTGAAAATGTCACATATACCCTTAGCTAATGATAATTAAAGGTAAGTTTTCTAGTTAACAAGTGCAATATTTGGCAAGTCTTTAATTGAGTTGATTGAGTACTTACCAAAAACTCCTACGATGCCTTATATTTAGAGACAAATTTTGAACCTTTGAATGCCTTTTATTCAAGACGGAGGGAGTACATGCCGAAACGTAGATTTCTTGGTCACTTGCATTTCATTGTAGCCTGACCCAAAGTTGATTGCGTCCCATGAATAGTACATGCAAAAAAGTTTTTGATCTACATTTGTCAAAAGAACACCTCATTTCCTAATCAACCATATCACCCAACATATAGCGACAAATCACAGGGAAAATCACCTCATACTTGTTGCTAGAGAAATACCAAATACTATTTAATTGATTTCCATGAACTACAGAAGATGCAGTATTTTAGTCTCAATTATTCCATTTTCTCCTAGCTACATTATCTTTTATTTGTTGAAAGAAGCCCTTCGAGGTTGGCTGTACAAAAAAACATGGTATAACTGTTGATAAACAGTGAAGAACAGAGAATGCTGAGAAAAAGGGCACGAGATGCAGCTGTCCTGGGTTCCCTCGGTGGTGGTCACTCCGATGACTTAACGCCACCTTATAGTCCTCAATATTTTGGTCTGCTCTCACCGTCATCCATGTCACCCCCAACTCATGTCACAAAACTGGGAGCAATGGGGTCGCATCACCGGCATTTGGCCACTTGCGTTGCCTCCAATCGGATGCTTTTTGAAGGGCAGCCTGTTCACACGTCCGGAGGATTTTGTTGGACGAGGAACGGCGATGCTATGCAAAACGTGGACAGAGTTGCTGCAAAGCTAGCTCATGCACTCTTAGTGGGCTGTCAACTAAGGAATACCTTGACTATCTGATTAAGCATTCTATCTAATACGCTTCATTGCAAAATTGCAAATACATGATCACTCTTCCAAAACAACATAATCACGTCAGCGGTGGGATTGTTGATCCTGATGAACCCACGTAACACTCCAACATCTCAAGGATTGTCTGACGACCTCTCGATTAGAGAGGAAAAAAATCCATTGTGCTTGTGCATCCTCTTGGCCTTTACCTAGGACTGGCCGGTCACACTTGAGAATTGACGGTTCAGAATTTACTAACTAAAAATCAACATTTTAGTTAGAATTCATAATAATTTCTAGCAAATTCTCTATGAAAAGAAGAATGCCGAGCCATTTCCCATCTTTGTTGATGGCGACACGAGGAAATCCATGCACCGATTGGTGCTCGGTGGCCTCTTTCTGAAAGCGGAATTTCCGATTTCGCAAGCGGGTTGCTTTTTTCTGATTTGGTGCTTCTGGTTGTGGATAAGAGTGAATCCTGGGTGAAATTTTGCGCGCCTCTTGATCTGTTACTGCTTAAGGTTGTGTACATACTACACAGTCTAATATTTTCTGTAATTTTACTCCGTGCATATTTGTTTGTTTGAATTTTCAGTTTCTTTATCTGGTTATCCGTAAGGAAGATGAAGAGAGCAACGCTTGAAAGTTGCAGCTCCATAGAGTTGATGTTTACCTGCAAAAAAAAAAAGTTGATGTTTACCTGCAAAAAAAAAAGTTGATGTTGAGTGTCTACTACATGCCAATTTTATTCCCAAACCGGATTGTATGGCAAAACGTCTAAATTTGGCATATGGGGAAATGATTAGTAAAGCAAGCAATTCTTGTTAATGCATCTGGAGGAGTTTGTTGAGAAGCAAAGTCAGGGATTATAGTTGAAACTGTTGAAGTAATGAAGAAAACAACACCGATAAACTTTTTTCATTTATTTAAATTACTGTGGACGATATAATTTTTTATAAAAACAAATCTGTTTTCTCCAAACGTAAATTTGCCACAATTCCAATGCAAAAGGTGTATTAATTAACTCAATTTATCGTTCCATATTTCTTTGAGGTATATGAACTCTCTCCTAAGTCCTATCCACCAACTTGAGTACACTTGTTTCATTTTGACAACTTTTATCGAACCATTCTTATATATAATTTTGACCCACACTTTGAATATTAAACCTACAAAATAGAAGACTTTCAACTTAGAAAAGTTAATGAATCCAACAAGGGTGTGGCTAGTTACCCATAGGCGACAAGATAAATTAATGTTGAGTGGTCCTTAGGTCAAACACTAAGCACATAATAAATCAATAAGTATATCGGTAATTTGGACGGTTGAGGCAGTTGCAAGTTTAATTTTCTTAACATAGGCCTATAACCTTGATTGACCTATAGGTTCCAACTTTTGCATGTTTTTTAGGTTGGGGTATCTAGTGTTGGTTATGTGGTACCGACCTATATGTCGGTCTCCACATTAGTACCTGCTGCCTTTTGCCTGCTTAAGAACAAAGCATGTCCGACATATAACTCTCTCAATATATTATCGCTTGCCTTTTTCCTTCTTAAGTGAAAAAACATTCTTGCAGCCCTGAAGAAATGGCTGGACAACGTCGCTCCAGGAGAGATGACATCAAGTGGCCTTTTGGTTTTAGTAACCCGGCCACTTTTGTGACCACTTCAGCACTTCTGGTGATCTTTCTGTGCTCCAAATGCATGCGTACCATCAATGAATCCTAGATTTTTCATTTTGAGTGTGACAATTCTAGTACGTTTTTTTGGCGTTGTGCGGATCAAAATCCGCAATCCGATCAATGATAGATCATGCCGCGGTCTCACTACATTTGGAACTGGAGAGAGGATGGTGGATGCCCGTCTCCATTTCGACACGCGTGCCCCCCTGGTATCTTTTTCGCTAGATGTAGTGTTGGGTTTCAGAAAATTTGGTAGGGCAAAGATAAAAGTTGCAGATACAATGTTGGGATTTGGTCACCCGGTGAATCAAAGAAAGTGATTGGATTGCCGACTAGGCTGTCAGTCTGTAACCTTTGGTTTCCATGATGGTTACTGTCAGCTTTGGTTACTCTACTGCAAAACAGGTTTGAACTGGAAAATGAAATCCAACACAAGGAAGGCTCAGTAGTGACAGAACGATGTCACGAACTGGATTTAAATGAGAGAGACAAAATAGTCATCTCATTGGAAGAGATTGGTTTTTCCTGACCGAGGCTACCACTGATGGATAATTTTTTAATATTAACCTTTTTTAAAAATTATTTTTATAAATAACCCCTGGGGAACTTTTTTTGCACTGGGTAACCCTTTTGGCCGCGCCACATGCGGTGGCGCGGCAGCCCCGCCACGCGGCCGGCCGCGCCGCGCGCGCCGGGCGTGGGCCCGGTCCGCCGCGCCACATGCGGCGGCGCGGCGGGCCGCCGCGCCACCGCGCCCGGCGCGGGGCAGGCCGGGTCAAGAGGGCCCGCGCGGCCCCCTTCTTCCTCCTCCTCTCCCTTCTTCCTCCTCCGGCCCGAGCCGCCCGCCGCGCCCCGCCGCCGCCGGCCGCCCCCCCCATTCCGGCCGGATTTGGGGTGGAAAAAGTGGGGGGATTTGTTCCCCGCGTCGTTGTGAAGGTATTGACCTACTTCTCTCCCTCTTTTACCGTTGCATTGTGTAGATCGGAGTAGATGTTTGTGACCTAGGGTTAGGTATAGAAATTTGAAATTTAGACGAAATGCAATTAGTTTTAATGGAAATGATGATTAGTTCATACGCAGTAGTTTCTCTGCCCGTGTTATTGACGTGTAGAACTTGTTGCATGAATCGATTTAATGATATTATTGATGTCAAATGTTTAGGGTAGTTGATAATGGGTGTAGCTATTATATGGATGCACGTTTGTTAGGGGTAATACCTAACAATTTTGTTGAATACCTAACAATTTTATTAGGGGTAATCTGCACGTGTATATATATAACAAATCGAGATGGATATAATTTTTGTTGAACACAATTCTAATTTTTCATGTATATTTATAATAAATATCTATTTTAGTACTATATAGTTCTTGAACAAGTTATAAATTTTGTAGATGGACTGTTTAGTTTGCATGTTTCATGGTGGCGTAGTTAAAGAAAATGGAGAGTTTGAGAATATGATAGAGTTGGTAGAAACATTTGATGGTCCGCCAAGCTTTAAGGATGTAGTTGATTGTGCAATGGTCAACTATGGAGTTGGAATGCATGAGTTGTCATTTAGAGGTCGTTTTGATTGTGGGAAGGCTAGAGCTCATTATGTGTTGATGAGCTTGTCAAGTGAAGAAAATTGGAATCGGTATAAGAAGGTAGTTGGTCAAGCTAATGTGTCATGTCTGGAGGATGTGGTAGATATTACTCGTGGGCCTAGTGGTAATGTTTACATGAATGAGGAAGTGTCGTTTGAGGTTCTAAAAGGTACACAAGAGTCTACAATTTTGGAGGAGGACTTTGGTTGTAGGGAACCTAGTCGGGATGTTGGGATGGTGAATGATGATTTTCCCAATGATTGTTTTGAGCGGGAGGAAGAAAACATGGACGATGATGATATATCTGACAGCTCTGAAAAAGGTGATTCTGAAGATGAGTCCGATGAGAAGCATGCGGAAGAGCAAAATGATGCCAATGCACATGCGGCTGAAGCACTCCTTGGTTTAAGTGAGGTTAACTTGGATGGTGTTCAACATGATTATGTTGCAGGACCCTCGGTGGACCATACAACCTTTGAAAGGGAAGTGCACATAAGTAGGCCGCCAGTGAACACTAGAAATGGTGAAAGTGAAGAACACGTGCCTAGGTTCCCGGACAACACTAGAATTGGTGACAGTGCTGAACACTACACCCAAGCTCAGTACCAATTTGGAATTCCTTCTGTTCGCAATGACAGAGACTTGAGTAGGATCGATAGAGCCATTTGTGATTCTACTAGGTTGTTCACAGAAGGAATAATTTTTACCACTGAGCCTGAGATACATGAGAAAATGATGTTTGACTCCCTGGATGAACTTAAGTTTTTCTTGGCTGACTATGCAGTGAAGCATTATAGGCCTTTCACTGTGGTCCATTCGGACAGGAATCTTAGGTATGAAGTAATGTGCAAACAAGGGTGCATGTGGCGTGTATGGGCACGGCTGCAAAGAGGGACAGGGAAATGGAAGATTACAAAGGTTGTGGGACCTCACACATGTCGGTCGAGTCAGGTGAAGGGAGTTCACGCACAATTGACCGCAAGTTACATTGGAAGGTGTATCTTAGGCGTTGTTCGTGAGAATAGTGAGGTGACGGCGTAGTTTGATAGAGCAGATATTGATGTTTGTCGGATATCGTGTGAAGTATTCTAAGGCATGGCGGGCTAAACAACATGCAATTGCCTTGCTATGGGGCGATTGGAAAGAGTCATATGCAAAAATTCCAAGGGTCTTGAGAGCCATGAACCACTTCAATCCCGGGGTTAAATGGTTCCCTTACATGACCGGTTCTCGTGTTCTCGACGGTTGTGTTTTGAAGCCCGTCCTTCTACGTGTTTTTTGGTGCTTTCCACAATGTAAAGTGGCTTTCCAACACTGTCGTCCGGTGATACTTGTAGACGGAACCTTCTTGATCGGCAAGTACAGAGGTACGCTCATGATGGCAGTTGCTGTAGATCCTGAACAGCAACTTGTGCCTTTAGGTTATGCCTTGGCGGAGAGTGAGAATGACGACAGTTGGTCATGGTTCATGAGGCTCCTTCGCATTAACGTACTTGGTCCAACGCGACAGGTATGTATGATCTCAGATCGGCACCATGGTCTCATCAAATGTGCGAGCGACCACCGGATGGGTATCCACCACTTGTTCATCGGTGGTGCATTAGGCACTTTGCCGCCAATTTGTGGCGTCGTCAAAAGAACAAGGAGGTAATAGGACAGTTGAAGTTGCTGGCATCAGTACATACAGAGGACAAATTTAAGGAACTGCACAAGGACTTAGTTAAGAACTTGAACGAGGAAGCTAAAGATTGGTTGGAGTATTAAATGGAGGATAAGGACAAATGGGCTCAAGCATATGATGCGGGGGGTATGCGTTGGGGTATCATGACAACAAACTATTCTGAAAGTTACAACAACATATTTAGAGGAATAAGAAGTAGACCCGTCGCGGGGATCATTGAATACTCATTTGATAAATGCAATGAATACTTTGTGAAAAGATGGCGGATTGCACGTGATTTGTTGGATAATGGGGGTAGAATTGGATCCTTTGCAGATGAGATAATGTATAAAGCTGCTTTAAGATCTGTGAACCAACATGCAGAAGCATATGGTCCAGACAGAATGATTTATTCTATTCGAGGTTCCTCTACTACTAATGTTGGAGGGGAGAGTCATGGCGGTCGACACTATAGGGTGGACCTCCGGCCGTACTTGCACCTGTAACGGTCCTCAATTGTTGCATCTTCCTTGTTCTCACTTGATGACAGCTTGCACTGCTAGAGGTCTAGACTATGAAAATGCCACGTACATGTCTCCTTTGTTCTATAGAGAACACACCATTAAGATTTGGGAATCCAGCTTTGAGCCGTACCTTGATCCGTCACAATGGCCTGAATATGATGGCCCAGAGTACGTGCCACTGCCGTCTTTGAAGAAATTGAAAAAGGGTAGGAGGCAAAAGAAGCGTTTGAAAGGGGACATGGACGCGTGTCAAGGAAGGTTTGCCGCTGATTATGATATGGGTGATTTTGAAGCTGATGCGGACAAGATGACGTATCTTTACTCAAAATGTCACAAAGAAATTAAAAACTGCACGTGTCGAAAAAGAAAATCGAAGGGCAAGAAAAAAGCAACGGGGACAAATAGAAGGATGGGTGGTTCCAACTCGAGGGTAGGTGTCATGGTAGTACGTTAGTAGGTGAAAAATTATGAAATTTTGTATGCAAGTTAAATAATTTTATATTTCTATATACTTACCTTCAATTTTTAATTATTGTTACTAACTACAAGTAAATTTTTTCGAGGATGGCGCACCCGGTGTACCCGCTCCTTGAGGCCGCATATGATGGCGGCCATCGTGCACACCTTCGGCCAACCTTCACGAGGTATTTACAAAAGCCTGAACTTAAGATCCAAATTTATTAGTTATTGTACCTCCTAGTTGTGTTTAATATGTGAGCTAAGCATATTTCTTGCATTTTGAGGACTAGACATTGCTAATGTTGTAATTATTGAATTTTATTGTTTTTCAGGACTTGAACCCGTTGAGGGTGCGAGAGCACTTTCCACTTCCTTGGGACGAGAGATACGCCCCGTACTTGGCTAGAGCGGGGTTCTTGGACATTGCTTTGGTCGTGGTTCGTGGGTTGCTCGTGATGGACGGGCCGTTGTTGTCGGCCTTGGTGGATCGATGGCGTCCGGAGACCCACTCTTTCCACCTACCGTGCGGAGAGATGACAGGTGACCTTGCAGGATACCGCCATGATCCTTGGTCTTCCACTTGAGGGGCCGGCAAGTGAGTGGGATCATTCGAGTCTTGGTTGGCGAGACATGGTTGAGTTGCACATTGGGGTG
Organism: Cenchrus americanus; assembly: GCA_947561735.1. Taxonomy (NCBI): domain Eukaryota; kingdom Viridiplantae; phylum Streptophyta; class Magnoliopsida; order Poales; family Poaceae; genus Cenchrus; species Cenchrus americanus. The sequence continues at coordinate 180,497,574 of OX387239.1, read as the reverse complement.
AGACCACCAGATGCTGATGAGGGGGATGCGTCGAAGAAGACCTCCGAAGTGAACACAGTTTGGTTGAGGCAGCACTTCACCGTTTGCCCCCAGGGAGCTCCTCAGGCTGTTGTAGAGAGGCACGCACGTGTGTGGCTTTGGCACTTTGTTGCCACGTTCCTGGGAAGGCATGTAGTAGTTCCCAAACGGGGGTGGAGGTGGCGGGGATGGACTTGACGGTGGACTGTTCTTCATGTGACATCTGCAGGTGCATAGCGCGTCGTCGCTAGATGGTGGATCTGGAGGAGTAAGTGCCTCCCCGAGCTCATGCTTCAGCTTCTCGATGCGTCCTTCTAGGTACGTGATGTACTCTTCATATGGATGAATAGCTGGCGGATCGACCCATTGCGAGAAACCATAGTTGTTAGGGTCATACGAGTACTGCAAGCAACAATAGTATGTTAGTTACCTAAATAAACTGATGGAAATACTCGTGTTAGTGTTCCTTACCCAGGCACATGGACAGTGCCAAAAGCGACGACCGGAGTAGTAAAGTCCAACTCCCTCATAAACTTGCATTACACACAACTCATTGTGCATGCATCTTGGCCACTTTACTGATTTCTTCGAATCGTACGGTCTAACATCCCGCAAAGATCGGAAATAACTCTTCTCTCTTTGTGGGAAGTACTCCTTACATTCGGGATCCTGTTCTGTCCACAAGTCGGGACCGAGAGAATTATCCTCACCTGACAAGTCATCCATTGCTGGTTATTGTGAACAACTTACCTGAAGGGTGACATATATAGGGAAAGAAAAGAAGTGGTGGGCCATTCAATCCGTGGGAGAAAACACACCCTACCCCCTACCCTACTACATGTGATGTGAGTACAAGAAAAAACACCCTACACCCCCGCCACGGCTATATAAAGAGGGACGGCAACCGCAAGACTACCTTCGCCACACCTTGCGGTGCTCCTCCCTCTCCTCACGGGCTCATCTTCTATCTTAGGTACGGTTCCTCTCTTTGTTAATTTAATGTAATCAGTTTAACTACTTCAAAATAATGTTCATTTTTTAACAATAACTAGAGATGTCTACGGCTGCTGCCGGAGGGGGTCAGGATGGTAATGGTGGTGGTGATCCGAAGGGCAAAAACACAAATACAAGACCTGATCCGAAGAAAATGACCACTTTTAAAAGAGTCATGCTTCGTTATATGCAAGGAAAAACTACAGATGCCATTGCAAGAGGAGAGGACCCCCCTTGGAATGGTCTTTATGCTCCGGGTGGTCTTTACGGTCGTGAAGCAAACCCGTCTGCTCCTAATCCACCAACTAAAAAAGGTACCAAGAAGGATAAACCTTCGTCATCACATCACAAGGATGACTAAATATTGGAACTTTGTATGAGGTCGTTGTCTTCGACCATGCGGTGTTGTAATATTTGAGCTACTATTTCGTTTACACCATGGTAGTGTTATATTGTTCCAAGAAAACTACATCCTGAATGTGTTGTAATAATGGAACTATTATTCCTAAATTTTTTATTTTTCTAATCTCCTGCTCCATTAATAAATCTGCATGCAACACAACCAAACACATTTTTTCATTGAAAAAATTGTTCAATACAACACATACAACCGATTCTTAAGGACCATTCATCATCAACTACATCACATAACAAAGTGTTCACTTAACACAAAACTACCAAACACACTAGTTCATTGAAAAAAATATTACAATGCAACACATGCAACTGACACTTGACCACCATTCATCATCCTCCCACAATCCTCTTACCTTTTCTGTCGGCCTCTGCCTTTCTAGCCGCTTCATCCCTCGACCTATCCCTGGACCTATTCATCAATGCCTTCCACTACTCTTCCTTTTTCCTCTTCTTCTCACTCTTCTCCTTTGCAGTCAACGGACGTATCCCCCGTTCTAAGAACTTCTCCCTGTTACAACGCCAATATGCCACAACTTTCTCGTAGTTGGCGTAACCAACTACAAATTCTAGCTCCACTCCAGTTTCACGAACCATCTCATCACAAATTGGACCACTTAGATCCTCCTCTTCCGGTAAGGGCACACCATATTTTGCTCTTATCTTGTTTTTAATAGATTCAGTTTTAAACCTCCTCCCGAGGTTCGAAGTTCGTCCCAACTCTAACATTAACTCACGACGACCAAGAAATTGCTCCCAATCACAAGTCCGCCCCTCCTGCAAAATATAAGACCGTATCATACAAAGTTAAATCAAAATGAGGACAACCACAACGGTAGTGCTACCTAAATCAAAGAAGTTCACATCATGCTCACCCAAAAGTCTCCATATGCATTGCCACAAAACATTCCAAAACCGAGCTCAGATGGCACAACACCTTCCGTGGCTACTATGCCACACTTGCACCGTGAAGGTGGATAGCTAAGGCAAGGCCAAGCCTTCGTCCGGACTCGAACTCTTTCACTTCAGATTCAGTTGGCCACTCCGATCTTGGTCCATGTATGTATTCATTGAAGTCACACCTAGGCCGCCCACTCGAAATGCGAACAACCATTAATAGCAATGAGTCATGGACATTTATAAAACTTAAATGATAACAAGGATATGCTTTTTACTTACAACGGTCTTTTAGGGAGCAACGAAAGAATGGTGTAAACTTATTTGGGGCCTCAATGTTTGGTCGTTGAAGATACGCACGCACTCCACAATCACACACTGGAGGGTTGTTAACTCGCTCAATGGCGGACAACTGCTTCTCCTCATAAGTCATCGGTGGAGGATTAGGTGGAGGAGGAACCCATCGTCGAAACTCATGATATGGCTTCAAGACATGACTCGCATACGGGAAGAGACGTATCCTAGGATCAAACTTGTCGGGCCCGTCTATCCACTGCAAAAAATAACAAGGAGCTGCCGGGGGTGGTGCTTCCCTAATCCAACAACAAGAGAATGCTCTACCCGCAGTCCGGCACACCTAGATCGTTTCACATAAGCCGGCACACCACATAAACAATTGGGTACAGGGAGAGCTCGAGGCACAGGACCGTTTTCATCCCACTCTTCGGGAAAACTTCCTTTACCCCTAATAATGGCACAGTAACGTGGGTTTTGGTGACTCATGTCTACTAATCCTGCAACCAATGATATCAAAATGAACAATCACTTTCAACATATTTGCAACATTGTATTAAGCATGTAGTAAAGAAACGTATTTTCAACATATCAATAGATGGCACATTGTCTAATGAAACTTCCTAAACCATAACTTTCAACACACCCAACATCTAACACATCACAATTTCAAATTATTGTCAAACCCTAGCTCACCTATACATGCAAAATATGGCAAAATTACGTGCTAAACCGAGATTAAATAAGGGCAATACCTTCCAAGGATACGGGGATCGATTTCCAACACAATCCACGCCACAAATCGTCGGATAGAAGGGGGGGCGGCGGCGGCGGCGGCCGGGGGCGCGGCGGGCGGCTCGGGCCGGAGGAGGAAGAAGGGGGCCGCGCGGGCCCTCTTGACCCGGCCCGCCGCGCCAAGCGCGGTGGCGCGGCGGCCCCGCCGCGCGCCGCCGCATGTGACGCGGCGGGGACCGGCCCACGCCGGCGCGCGCGCGCGCGGCTAGCCGGCGTGGCGGGGGCCCCGCGCGCGCGCATGTGGCGCGGCGGCGGCGGCCGCGCGCGCGCGCGCGCGCGCGGCCAAAAGGGTTACCCAGTGCAAAAAATGTTGCCCAGGGGTTATTTATAAAAAAATTTTTAAAAAAAGGTTAATATTAAAAAATTATCCACCACTGATACGCATAAATTCAGGTGGACCTGATCAAGTGGCCATCCAACGGTCCCAGATGCCCTTCAACATAGCCTATAATGTTACCGTTCTAGAGCCTAGAACTATTCAGAAAGTTAAATATATATTTAATCGGAAAAAAAGAAAGTTGGCGAGCCTATAGGGACAAGAATGATATTTGGCGAAGATATGAATCTGCGCCGACTGATTGGGCAACCTATTTTAAGTCCCAAGTGGTAGAAGCTAAATACCTTTATCAACATACATGGTGTGTGAATACTTAAACTGCACATAAAAGAAACTGAAACCTTATGCTAAAAAAAAAGAAACTGAAACCTCCCATATCTCTGTTTCCTTAGTTAAACACACACACACACATACACATCTCTGTATCGATTCTAGAGCAGGATCGATTAGATTAATCACTTCAGTTTGGAGACGCTAAGATTTTAGGGCAATAACGGTGAGCAAACAAACAACTTTACCAACATTCATGCATTCTGAAAAGCATGCAATCGACCACCGATTCAGAGCTCAAGCAGAGCTGAGAGACAAGCCGACAGCACTAGCAGAAAATGAACGGCTACACCACGCACGGTCATGCATGCATGCCACCACTATCATCTCCCTTAACGGCATGTTACTCTTTCACGAATTGCGAATCGTATGTCAATTAGCTAGGGAAGCCGCCTTTGTCGCTTCCCAGAACAAAGTGAAGCCTAGGCACGGCACTAGGCACCATCTATTCCCCTTGCACAAACGCCCACGGCAAGCGCAGTGCCCACAGAAACGATGGAAGAAACTAACAATGGCTGGGAGGTGGCACCACATACTGCATGCATGCAATCCTCATGGACTCACATGTCAGTGACTGTGCAATAACAATAATCATATATATATCATCTTTAGTATCTTGTGTAAACAAAGCCCCAACAAGTTAAGCTTTAACACATCTACGCGTGAATGATGTCAACCTAATCACTTTTTTACTTTTTCTGTGAGAGGACTAATCACTTTTCACCGAGGATCAGCAAAAAAAAGCAATCGCGCTAACCTTTCACTCCTATGCCTCTCATGTGTCCGATGAGTGTTTAGCTGAATCCAGCACCACAAAGGCAATGATCCGATGGTGAGCTGCTCGTCGGCTCATGGTTTGTACCCTAAAAAATGAAAAAAGTTTATGCTCTGCTGATGAAGGCAGTGCAGGCAAAAGGGGTCTGGAGAGACAAACTTTTGCAACATATTGGTAAACAAGGACAGACAGTGGAATAGAAGTAGGCAACTAGGCACCCACTAGGTACTAGTTTTGGTACCCTTGAAAAATCAAATGCTTGTTAATTAATTAGATCGTGATAGAAAATAAATTTTGATCACCAGTACATTGCTAACTGGAATGCATGTATGGACTTTATGGGAACCTTTGTTCTAATCCTAGATAGGGAATAAGTTCAGTTTGGCATATGTTTCTGTAGGTTCATGAGAAATTTTTTATATATCACTGGAAAAGTCCCGGATCCCTTGCAAATTTGTTTATATATGTAGTTTCTGTGTTTGGCTATGGATACAAGTTTTAATCTTTCATGATCACAGGGTGACCAAAACTCATCCAATTGAACTAGTTTGGATTTCAAAGCTAGAAAAATGGAACGGAAATGAACTAAAGTGAAGATAACTTGACTATCCATTGGGTGCCTACACGTAGTCCTAAATTTTAATGTGTTATGTGACCCACTAGGTTTTTTTTACAACTGCAAACTTTATATATTAAGCAGCTAAGTTACAGAAAGGTCCTCCAAAGAAGACCAAATTACAAGGTATTACGAGGGCCTTTGGTGGATGGTCTAAAAGTTATATAAACACTTTTTGTGAGACAAATTTGGAAGGCTAAACGAACATTCTTTGTTGTGGAGGGAGTATTAGAAGTCGCTGAAATGTCAATGTAACATAAATGTCCTTAGTGCTTGCGCAAATGGTGCTATTCATTTATTTATTGGTCTGACTTGAAAAGCTAGCATTAGCCAGTATGCGGAAATCATTTTTTCTATGATATTTCTTGGTTTAGGGAATCGTTAAATGGTATATATAAAAACTCAAGTTCATCCACTACCATACGTTCTAGTCTCAGATCAATACCTTGAAAAATCAACTGCTTGTTAATTAGGTTCTATAAAAAATTGGATAAAGAAAGTTCAGTCTACTTCTTACAAAAAAAAAAATTCATCGTCCACCATTCCTGCGATGGTATCTATCTGTAAATCTACCTGAGACTTTGGTAGTGAAAGGAAGCATAAACACATTGTCAAAAGGCCACTATTGTAATCAGCCCTCCAATGAGAGGGGAGTTGCAAGAGGATTTGATTATGCTATTCCTGAATTTTTTTTTTCGATTATGCTATTGAAGTTCATGGGATTTTTTTATGCCACTAAAATAGTCTCGGATACCTTACAAAACTAGTTCACCTTCAATGTGCTGGTGTACTAAGGTCCTACTAGCTATTTGGCAATTTCTGCTTAGTGCATGCTTTCATTAAAAAAAAGATTCCAGTCCCTGAAATGCCACTGCAAAAAATCGACGTCCTTTTATTGCCATTACTTCTGCAAATGGTAGTATTCAATTAGTACTTATCTGCAAGCAATGGCATTGTACATGAACATCAATTTCTGCAGTAAACATTTCTTCGTTCATCCACCATACGTTAGGTACTAATTCAATTTGGTACCTTGAAAAACCAACTGCTTGTGTCATTGACATTGTGCTAGGAGAAACTGGATAGAGAATAACTTCAGTTTGACATCTATATTTCCCATGAGGTCAGTCATCATCAACATTCCGACCAACAATGCCCAGGTATATATCTGTACATGTATAAGACTTGGTAGTGAAATGAAGAATAAACATAGTGTCAAAAGGCAGGGCATTAGTGTAATCAGGCCTCCAATGAGAGGGGAGTATTCCGAGAATTTGCATATGGATTTGACTATCTTACCTGCTCGTACTCTAACATTTCAGCAGCGACCCACTAACCGAAAGGCTAGATGCTCAGGTGCAGGAAACTGGTTAACTTAGAGAAGAAGCAGCTCTGAACAAATACCCTTAAGAATTTTGCAAAAAAAGCGCCATGCAGAATACTAACTGGACCTGAATGAATACATTTGGGGATATGCAACTGGAAAAGAACCTTTCCTCCAATGCCCTCTTGTACGAAGAATATGATCACTAGCAAGATCACGGTGATGCAGAATACCAACTGGACCTGAATGGATGCATTTGGGGGATATACAGCTGGAAGAGAACCTTCCTCCCGTACCCTCTTGGACGAAAACTATGATCGCTAGTGCGTGTACGTAAGCAATCGTATAAAGTTCATCAAATTGCATTTTACTATACAATGTATTGTTTAATAGGAAGAAATCAACCTGAAATCAGCGTATCATGGTACTTAAAACTCGAGACTTTGAGAGTCCGAAGAAAGAAAACTTGTTCGAGAATAACATTCCAACAATGAACAGGAAAAGCTTCAAGATGGAATTTGGGATGGTTATCCATAGAGCAAAAGGACAATACTCTTTCCTCTCGCACATTTGTTCTCTTCCTTTGTTTTCCTGTAAATCTATATTTGTAAACTCCTTTCATGTTCATATCACAAATATAAAACTGCAGTATCATTTTCACTGTTCAGGCTCCCAACTTTTTGAAATGGAATGCTTGTATGTTTTCTTTTTTTTACAACAATGGAGTGCTTGAATGTAAGTGAGGTACGAGACACAAGAGTGAATGAATGTTGTATTGATCTCATAAAATCTTAACATGATGAAAAGACATCACGATCAGGGTGACTGCCCATCACTTCAGATTATCACTTGTTCTGAATTTACAAAATATATGATAGATTCACATATACCGTAAAAGGCACTAGTCAGTAATCACTATGTCAACATCATCTCGATGCAGTATTAATCAACAAAAATTGATTAGTATATCCATCCAAAGAATTAATTGCAAATAAACAAGGTATAAGCAAAAGTGAAACCTCATGATCCATGAAGATTTTGGATTTCAACTTTCAAAGTTTGGAGCTTACGCTCAACAGCAGACAGTTCACCCTGAACACCCTGCAACCAATCTATTTTTTGCTGACACGCTTCCTGGTACGGTAGGCTGACAACCTCGACAAAACGGATTAGGTTATTAGCACTCTGTGTTATATCTTTTTGGATAGCTTCTTCAACTTTCCGAGACAATTCATCAGCAGCCTTGTTAACCTTCTGTATTGCAAGCTTCCGTCGACCAGGGAAAGTTGATAAAACAAAAAACCTGAAAAGGACAATGAGTCCCTATATCAATACGGATATGGTTTATGGTCACACATCACTCTTCCCATTTCATTGGCAAGGGACTTGCTAAAGAATAAATTCCAATTATCAATTAAGAATTACCCGCCAGCTGAGCAAAGTGCAAGAGCAAGAAGATCTTCAAGTGTAGTCGACAAAACAGATGTCAACAGAGAAGCTGACAATCCAGCAATGCCTAGCCCTCCAAATGTTCCAAAAGCCTTCAAGTGCAATAGCTAAGCTCAGAAATAAACATGACAAATGAAGAACAACAAACGGATAACAAAGTGAACTGCAGTTTGAATCTTGCCATGTACTCAGATAAAGACTTATGAGTGGGTGAAAATTCAGTAAAACTTAAAATGCTCTTAAAATGCTTTCAAGGAATGCTGCACATATTCTTACATTCCAATTCCTGATGTATGTATTTTTTTTCAGAATCAGTGCAGAAAATAAGCATGACTGCTGATGTTTTTAGAGTTCTTTACATCTGTTTGTGACAGATCACTCAGAAAACTTTCTTATTCAGTGGGAAATAAAGTACAAAGGGAAATTTAGCCATTTCTTCTTGATGATTCCTACATTTATGATCTCCTTATATATAAACATGTATAAAATACAACATAGTTTATAATGGGGTGAATAGTGAAGTAGCTTTTTGTCAAAGCATATATAAATCAAATAGTTTGGATTAATAAGGGAAACGTACATTATGCCCTCTAAACTATTACTTTAAATATTCTGGTAAGTGGTGGTAACACACTTATGATTGTTCTCCTTTTTCCATTTGCAGATAATCTTCAATTCTTCATTGTTAGAAAAGTTCCAAACATAAATTACCTTCATTGTCCAAAATGTACCAGCATGAAGCTTGTACACATGCCCTATCATTCTTTTATTAATATATGCATGTTACCATAACCTGCACTTTTCAACATTTCCTAGGGCTTTCCAGTGGTTTGGCCTACTATCCTAGTTAGCTTGTCCTAAACCTCATATATTTGAGAATCGAGGTAGTATAATTTAATATCTGTGCTGAAACTTCAGCATTGTTGCCCCCCCCCCACCCCCCATAAATCTAAGTGTGCTGTACTTCTTGTAATTGGAGCCACAGCAATATGGCATATCAATTAGCACAAGGAGAATCAGGTCCATAATAAGCATACCACTTCTCGGATTTCTTCTTCAAAAACCTTAGCAGTAGAGCTGGCGTCGAAGCCATCCAGTGCCTTCACAGTGAGTTTCTCTCCTTCATTAACAAGTCCATTTGGATCTGTCAGGACCCTTTCTTCCTGAGCAACCAGTGCAGCCCATCTTTCGTGGAAAGATTCCAAATACAAATTTGCTTCACGTGTATTGCTTGAACTTAACCATGTCGAATATTCTCCTAGTATATTCTAACAAAAAGAAAGGACTTTTAATGATACCATGAATACGTAGGCATGGCAACACAAATAATTAAAATATGAAGTAAAATTCAGATGACAAACAGTTGTGACTCGTGAGGTACAAATGCAAAATTACCCCCTTTTACCTTTTAAACCAATCTTGGAGAACTTCACATGTTCATATTATTACAAAATTACACCTTTAGCTAAACCTGTTAGTTTGGACATTGATTGACATCCTAGGCCCGCGTGCACCAGTTAGCTTTAATAATAAATGAGCTCTGCCAACCTATGTATGTCCAGGATATCAGCTGACACCCACACTAACACTGTTATTGAAAAAGTGTACTTTGTGATAATATAAACCAAAAAAACATAGTTCCATTAAATTTATTCTTAGAAAAAATAAAAATATATGAGAACAACAATAGCTGTTAACAAAAAGAGGGTACCATCATTTATTCTTAGCTCCGTCTACTTACACGAAGTTCAGGTTTGATGTGTCGCTATGTGACTGCTCATTCCATAAACATGCAAAATCCAGTTCATCTAAAAGATGGGTACTCCCCTCCGTTCCAAAATGTAGGCTGTTTTAAGTCAAACTTATCTAACTTTGATATAGAGAACAGTTTGTCAGCAATGGTCATGCTGCATTAGTTGCAGTTTATTTATGCATTCACGCATGAATCATATGTATACAAGTATATGTTGGTCAGAATATGACAAGATTAAGAGTCAGTATAGTATCAAACATACCACAGCATCATCAAAAGCTGGAGTCAGAATGTCGTTCTGAACAAATGATGTGGCTCTGGTCGAACTGCCTGTTTTTCCTTTAACCGTGTACGTAAAAATAAGGTCAATGTTTGACAATTGAAGGATAGATTCCATGAGTGTTACTGCTCGACCTTTTGCTCTCTCAATCTGCATGAAAAAAAAGAAAATACAACCATGGTATCAATGTCCAGGAACAATTAAGGACCACTCAAAAGGTCTCACCAAATACCATCACTGCCAACACTAGGCAAGTAGTAGATACATTTGACAAATTAAAGATTGTATATTTGAACACAATGAACAGGCAGACGAAACTTGATGGAAATGACTAAATTATACATAAATGCACCTGAAATGATACACGTGCTCATTATAAAAAGAAAAAAACGTAACAGTGGCCCTTAAAATTGTTCTGCCATTTCATCTACATCCCTATACATTTAAGATTAAGGTCTGGGCCCCTAAACTTAAAGTGGTTAAGCATGCCACTTGAGGACATCTTCCTAAGTAGCATCAGTTGACCCTTGTGGGTCAAGAACTGCCAAATCAGCATGAACGGACAAGTACATGATTAGAAAATGCTTGTGTCAGTGTGTATTTCTGTTCAGGTTGTCCTTGTGGCACTGTGTACAGGCCACCCAGCCTTTTCTTTGGTTATCTTAATACAATGACACATCTCTCCTGCATGTTCGAGCAAAAAGGAGCTATATTTGCATTACAAGAGTTCTGAAGGAAGGTATGACTGGGAAAATTAGTAGATTGATTATGGAGGTGTATAGCACACATACATATATAGGCAAGGGTCTAGGCCTCTAGGGTTGGTTTATAGAAACACCACCAATCAAGGAGACCCTTGCCCTCTACACAAGTAACCCAGGGGGAGGGCAGCGGCCATACAGGCCAAGCATGCCACTAAGCCCCAAGGCCCAACCAGGCCTATAGCCTTATAAACAAGCATTCTAACATGCCCCCGCAGTAACCGTTGGTGCCACGAACGTCTAGACTGGACCTAAACTCTGTGAAAACAGAAGCATTCTAACAAGTTCAATGACCTGACTGATATGATATCGTGGTACTAGTCAAGGAACCTAGTGCATTCTCTATTTAGAAATGATGTTGAGTGAAGGAAATATAAGTGCAAACTACATAGCAGGAAATCATCATTTGGTTTCATTTGGCAAAAATTTGCAGCGAAGGCAGGAGAAATACACGCCTTTTATTTCTGTAAATAAGGGAGTATATCAAAGTGAAACTTAACCAAGACACAAAACAACCAGTAATCTTTGAAACACTTACAAGAGATGAAAGCTGCTTCTGCCAAGAATTGCTATCAGCCTCAAGCTTGGAAGCATAATTGTTTGCACCAGAAACTAGATCCTTGATTGATGTTAAGTCATCAACAGCTTTTTCGTATTCTAGTTTCACAAGTCTTTGACATGATGTTAGCAAACGATCTGCAATGCCTATTGGTGTTTCAAGTTTCAGCCGGACCCTTTCCTTTCCATTTTCTGTTGAACTATCTAAGAAGCTCAGTAAGTAATCCTCGAGTTCAGAGAACTTGCTGCTTCTCCATCTAGGATCACTAAACATAGCTTCCATCAAATGCTTTCCACCACTGTTTTTGGAATATGAAAGCTTGGCTTGCAGCGCGGAGCGTGAAGATACAGGAAACAGTGTTACATCCTCTGTGTTAAGCAATTTCTTTGCATTTTCCTTGACAAATGCAGTAGCTTCTTCAAGCTGCAGACATCATTTTGAGAAGCAAAAACAATGAATCAGAAACAATCAAACAACCAATAGGAACAAAACCATCTTGCTGGGATTTTGAATGGTACAGAAATGATGACATATCATACCTCATAGCTGTTCCGATAGAGGTCCAATTTGTTTAGAACAAACACAACTTTCTTTTTCCACTGCTGGACATACTGAAGAAATCCAACCTAGAAGTTACAAGAAACAACGTTCAGCCCTATTAGAAAATAGCAAAACAATACATCCTCCAAATATAAATCAGAACTCAGTCTACAGGCTTGACATAAATATGTGATTCAGTAAGGAATCCATGAAAAGAGCCTTTCAATCATTAAATTTCATAGTTAGACCGAAATGCACTCCGGCATAATAAGGGTGTGTTTAGTTCCCAACTTTTTCCAAACTACCCATCACATCAATCTTCAGACACTAATTAGAAGTATTAAATGGGGATTAATGACAAAACCCTAATGAGCTTAATTATGCCATATTAGACAACGTCGTGCTACAATAAACAATCTCTAATGACGGATTAATTAGGCTTAATGGATTCGTCTCAAGATTATTACCCCTACTAATAGACCTTGAACGAGACCCCAAAATTTTCCCCGAACTAAACAGGCCGTAAGATTAAAGAAGTTACCTCACTTTCAGTTAATGGTCTATCCGATGATAGGATAAAGAGTATTAAATCAGCTCGCGGCACATATTCTTCAGTAAGTCGTTGCTGCCTCTGAAGAATAACATTGGTTCCAGGTGTATCAACTAGATTCATCTGTTAATTAGTAAATAACAAAATATGAAGCATCTTATGAGAAGCTAAATGAAGTAAAGCAAGAAAATGCACTGCTTGGCAATGTTATTGGGGCACTAATGCAACTACAGAATGTTATGTACCACGATTCGGATGAGCCTGAACCCTAGCAGCCCGACCTCGCCGATGGCGGCAGCCGGACTACACGGGCAGGGATAGAGGGGCTACCCCTAATAGATTGAATATTCTCCTTGCTTACCTCAACTGGTACAAGTCCCCCTCCTTATATAGAGAGGCTAACTTAATCCCTAAGAAAGGAGCTAATCCTATCCCTAATCTAACCCTAATGGGCTCGCCTATCCGGCCCACGAGACCCCTAACTGCCCATGACATTACCCCCTCCTTTTTGAGCAGCTCGTCCTCGAGCTGCAGCTTGGAGACGACTGGACTCGACACGAACTTAGCATCGAAATAAAGCCTTTTACACAGCTGTGTAATTATCTGCACATGGGCTGAAACCTTCGGAAGGCAGCAACAAAGCAGCCCACACAGCCCGCCCGGCACATGCAGTCTGACCAGCCACGATCTTATCCTTCTAATGGAGTTAGCCGGATCAGACGCCGCCGCAAATCTCGCCGTTCCCTGCGCTGCTGGCCGTCCTCTCGAACTGGGAAGGCATGAGGGAGGCCAGCGTAGGCGGGCCCTCGGCGGTCGGCGTCGGGATGCAGCAGCGCCATCCTGTCGGCGCACAGCTACGCGAGGCATCAGCGGGTTAGTCCGCTGCGTACCGTGGCACCGCAGCTGAAACTTGCGCTGCAGCTTGCAGAAGATGGATAGCAGCCCCGCCCGAATAGCTGTCGCACCCTTTCCTGCATCTGTATGTGCTGCTTGGCCACCGCACGAGATGGGATCTTGAAGGGAACTGAGGAAACAGACTGCTGCCGGGCTTGATTGCACCTGCACCGCCGAGCTGGATTGCGCCCACGCCGTCCACGCGTGCCGCCTCGCGAGGAAGCCACGCGCGGCCGCCTGGAGCCGCACCACTGCCTGCCGTTGTGCTGTCGCCCTCTCCTGCTGGCCCTGGCGTAGGGTACGCGCTTGTCGGGCGAGGATGCCGCGCACCGCGGCCTGCAGGCCAACCGCCGCTGCCGCCTCTCGCCGCCTCACCGAGGCGTTCAGGCGGTTATTGATGCGGTCCCGATCCCGCAACTGCTGGTGATACTCCTGCAGCCATCGTCGCGCCAGGAGACCACGGGCAGCAGCCTGCAGGCGCACCGCCGCTGCTACTCGCCGTTCCCCGGCGTCACGGAGGCAGTCCAGTCTGGCGGACCGCAGGGCCACCACCTTGGACGGGATGGCCGCCAGCTGGTCTGCCACGGGCGCGAGGGGGGCCCATTTGTCGAGCGACGCCTGCATGGTTTCCTGTGTCGCCCGCATCTTCTCCACCGCCGTGGTGAGCTTCTCGAGCGCCTCCTTGATCCCATCGACGCTCCCCATGGACACGGAACTAGGCACGACTGATACCAAGTTGTTATGTACCACGATTCGGATGAGCCTGAACCCTAGCAGCCCGACCTCGCCGATGGCGGCAGCCGGACTACACGGGCAGGGATAGAGGGGCTACCCCTAATAGATTGAATATTCTCCTTGCTTACCTCAACTGGTACAAGTCCCCCTCCTTATATAGAGAGGCTAACTTAATCCCTAAGAAAGGAGCTAATCCTATCCCTAATCTAACCCTAATGGGCTCGCCTATCCGGCCCACGAGACCCCTAACTGCCCATGACACAGAAAGTAAAAGAAAAAAGGTGGAACCAAAACTGGAAATAATTTCATGGCACCTTCCTTTACATATAATAAGTGCTGATCAATAGTCAAACAGCCGGGCAGCTAACAACTAACAGACAGGTGGTACATGCTATCAGCTACAGAAGAATGAAGGAGAAAGAAGTCTGACATAATAGCTTATCATATTTCTTTTGACTATTCAATCATAAAATGCTTTCATGGAATCAGTACATCTTTGAGTTCTATTAAAAAGCAGCCTTCAAATGGGTGAAAACAGAAATTATACCCAGCTAGCTAGCCTATTTAAACTAGCTAAGCTTATTTAATCTCAGAGATGCATGCATTCAGTATCATGTATCCTTAAGTTCTTTTAACTTAAACGCAATGAATAACATACTGAACGCAGACATCCCTGAGGCAAGGAAGGAACATCAACATGACAGTCACCAACAATTCAATACTCACTATTAGATATGCATAGCTTATTGGCTTGTATACTTGATTGCATTCCTTTACTTACTTCCTTCAAAATAGGAACAGATAAATAGCACATGAATTGACCATCTGGGTGCCTCTCACATCGTTCAAAGCTTTCAGATTCCATCTCGGAATATGATAGTAGTGTGATCTCATTAGTCGTAGGCACAACTCCTTCCTGAAGATACTGCCTTCCAAGTAGAGCATTTATAAAAGTTGATTTTCCTGAGTTAAATTCACCCTGAGACAAATTGAAGAAGGGTGCACTCAGAACGAGTGTTAAAAGGATTATTGAATGAACAAAATGAGTTGCAGAATGCGGAAAATGGATAAAGTGGAGAACAAGCAGTTAAATTATTTCATAGTGACTAAGGAAATCCTCTAACTTTCAGGTTCATACCAAATAATCATGTGAGGAAAATGAATAAGACCAACACATATGTTTGTACAACTGTAGAACCAGACCTGTGCTCCTACTACTGGTTAACTTAGAGTTTATCAGGGACCAAAGCCATAGTTTAGCTTGAAAATTAACTTGCAATATGTCTATGCGCATACAGAACCATTCAACATGTGGACACATATGAGACAATATTTGGACCAAATGACGGCGAGCAGAAGCATCTTTTCTCAGTAAAAGGTATGGATTGCAGCACAACAAAAAGTGCATATGGAAAGAAATAAGAACTAATTCAAACCATGTTTCATGATAAAATAAACCAGAATAAGCTTAAAAACAGAATGAAACACTAAATGCTACAAATTAATTGGTAGTTCATGACATGCACAGTACTGGAAACACATTTTTCAAACTATTAAGTTAACAGGTACAATATTGGACTAAATTTGAGAAAAATATATATTAAGGTTGCTGATTGCTTTCAAGAGAGATGCATAATATATTGATATGAATGTCCTATAGCACTGTACCATGATTATGTAAATACCACAATAATCATGTTTCATACATCCATTGGTCAGTGGCAGTATATATGAAGGTTATTGAATATAAAGTATGTATGGATGCTGTCAAAATCAATACTTGATTAAACCTGAAATTACCACAGTAACCAACAAAAATGGCTCACTCAGGCGAGAGGTGGCATCAACTAGAAGCTCAACTTCCTCCATCTGTGATCAAATATCAGCAATTACATTCAAGTCAAAGATATGCTTAAGAAGTTGATATGCAGTACAGTTGAATTCATTACAGAGAATCTTCAACTACCAAATGTGTAACATTAGATGATCACCATTGGTGCTGCCTTGCGGATAACAGCAACAGCTTCATTTAGAATAGGCTTTTCCTTCTCTATCAACTGCACCACTTTTTCATCCAATTTTGTAAATCCAGCAACTTTGGTCTTCTCGCGAGTTAGGACCACTATATTGTTTGCATCTTCCAATGTGCTAGCAGAAGAATAACTCACTTGTGGGATTTTCCCAGTCCCATCGACTTTTGAGAAATCCCTTTCTATAAGATCATCAGTAAGGTGTTGGATACCAGCCAAGGATGTAACAACTCCAGATGCACCAGATTGGAGCAACTTGGATGTGATGTCAGAATAAGTTGCCCCACTGTGCAATTCATTCAACGTGAAGAAAATTGGAATCTTCACCTGTTGACCAACACCACCATTCATAACATCTGCAATATTGTCACTGCCCGTAATTGCAATAAGAAAATCAGCCCCTTCAGAACTTGAAGCACTTATTGCGGAGTTTGCTGACCGTATCGTTCTAGCAACGATAGGGAGATATATGGAGTCAGCATTTGATTTCATCATCATACTCCTTGCAACAATAGCAGGAATACCTACATCAAAATAAATGAAGGAGCACCTTAAAATACATAAATCTATATTCCAAAAAAGTAAGACATTTTAATCTTATTTTAAGTCGAACTTCTCTAAGTGTAACCAAGGTTGTAGAAAAATATATTTACAACTACAATATCAAGATATATTTCCTAGTGGGTTTAATTAAACTAATTCGATGTTGTAGATGTGGCACATCTTTCTATAGACATAGTCAATTTTAGAAATGTTTGACTTAGGATTAAAACTAAAAACCTCTTACATTTTGGAACATGAAGTATAAGCTACAAGTTTACCATGATGATCCATTGAGATTATTAACGTTAAACTTCGGTTGGCAGGTCATCACAATGAAGCATAAACCCGTTTGTTGGAAAATGTAAGCTCAAGGACAGTGCCAACACAAACTGGAAGCTGTGGAGAAGTTCAGTCACCAACCGTCATCGGCGAGCACGACGCCGCTCGCCCCAACCGCGGAGGCGACGTCGACGCGCTCCTCGATCAGGAGGTACGCGCGGTCCCCGACCGCGGCCCTGAGCGCGACCGCTGCCTCGTACGCGCGCCCGCCGCCTTCCTCAGCGGCCTCGAGCACGACGATCCCCACGCCGCGCGCCACTGCGGCGGCCACCTCATCCCCGGACCGGAGCGCCTCCTCGGCGCCGACGCGGAGCACGAGCGCGGGCACCTGGATCTCCGGCCGCTTGAAGCCGCCGGGGAACAGCGTCCGCGGCGGCTCCTTCGCGGTGCCACCGCCGCTGCCATTGCCGCCGGTGATGCCTCCTCCTCCGCCTCCAGCGGCGACGGCGCTGGCGTGGACCGCGCGGCGGAGGCGGCCGCGGCCGCGGCGGGAGAGGAGGGAGCGGAAGGGGGCGGCCGGGCGCGGGAGGAGGAGGCGGGTGGCGGTGGAAGCGGCGGACATGGAGAGCGAGAGGGAGAGGGGAGGGAAGCCCGCTCGCGTGTGGGTCTGTGGACAGTGGAGTGTGGGGAGCGAGGCGAGCTGGTGGTTGGTGGTGGGGTGGGAAGCGGGAGGCGGTGGAGCCGTGGAGTAGTGGAGGGGAAGGAGTTCGTCGTGGATTACTGGATTTGGTTGGATAGGGCGGGAGCCGGGGAACCCGGCGCGGTGCACGGCCGCGACCCGCGATGGGGTTTGCCGTTTGATCCGAAACCGTTTCTGCTGCTAGAAATAATAATAATTAGTACTCCATCTCAATGAGAATAGGAGGGTAATAAGCATTAAATAAGATGTCATATATTAAAAAATTGACATGACATGATATTCCTTAGGAGAGAGATGAAACCAGACTCATCCTTATGACCCCGGGTCGGCGCGGAGTTCCAGGAATGACACTCACATGACCTCCCACTGAGACAAGTTGATACAATTTTTAAACGCAAATGACCAACCAACATACGACAATTAAATATGTACAGGAACCTATGAAACTGTGTTATGACCCTGTGCATTGAGAGAGAGAGTAAATCATCTCGCAAACCAATACAGTAAAGATGATGTGTTATTCTTGAAAACTTCCTCATAACCTCTTCCACTAAGACTGGCCTTAGGGCAGTCCCAACAGTAATAAATGACCAGTTTCTATCTTGTATTTAACAGGGGGAACGGTGACGTGTCACCAGATTTAATGGAGAGAGAGCATATTTACAAGAAATCATTTCTTGTCCAGGAAACGGCGTTTTCACTCGCAACGAGGCTTCAAGAAACGAGAAAAATACCAATGGGGAGAAACCACCGGTGTCCATGGTATTGATTGCGCAGCCCCTCGCCCGGATGCTGCACGCTCGATTGCGCTCGCCAGCTCCGGCCGCAGGTGAAGATGTCGTATGCGGCCATGGCTCTCGCTCGCCGCCCACCTCGCGGCTGCCGTGCCCACCGGAGGAGCTCGCCGCAGTGGATCTGCGCATGCGGAGGAAGGAGCTCACCGCCTGCCGAAGGGGGCCACCTTACTGAAAGGACCTTGATGTCGCCTAGAGGGGGGTGAATAGGCGCGCCGACCAAATTGAATTCTTTCTCCCCGAACACTTGAGCTGACAGTGGTCCATAGGTCAGACCGGTGGCGGAGACAGGTCAGACCGGTCAAGCACTGGACTTCACATGTGACACCGATCAGACCGGTGTAGCACAGAACACATGCAAAAACAACTTCAATCACCTCTTGACTTCTAGCACGAACCGAACTTGGTGAGTGTCCTTTGTAGATGATCACAAGCAAGGTAATGAGCCCTGCACACACAAGTAGCACACCCAAGTAGATCGAAGCGGAAGCAAATCAAATATGCTAAAAAAACAACTTAGAGAGTCAAACCACACGAAGAAGCAAGGATTTGTTTCCTGAAGTTCACCACCCACTAAGGAATGGCTACGTCTCCGTTGAGGAGCTTGTAAGGAACGATTCCCACAACAAGCCGGGTCTCTTTCAACCGCTTTCCTCCTTTCCACTAAGGGGATCTTTTCCACGAAGAGGCAAGATCGCAGCCCTTGCAAACTTCCCGCTGCTCACCACAACCTTGGGAGCTAGCCGGCGACGCCTTGCCATCTAGGAGGCAAACCTCCAAGAGTAACAAATGCTTCAAAGCTTGTAGACACGAAACCAAAGTGCTCAAGCTATGTAAATGCTCTTGTTAGCTCACTAGATCACTCTTGAGCTCACTCTCTCAACCCAACACAAAGATTATGGCTTGAATCCACAAATCTCACAAAGAGAGGGTTGGGGAGAGCCACTAAGGCTTGGAACTAGTTAAAAAAGGCTTGGGACCTCAGCAAACTCACTAGAAACAACAACCCTCACATGAAGAAGGCTTGGGGTATTTATACCCCTCAAAGGAGAAAACTAGCCGTTGGTCCTCGGGCGGCACTGGTCAGACCGGTGCCTCACACCGGTCAGACCGGTGTTTGAAAAACTAGCCGTTGGGGCTAGCGGCACCGGTCAGACTGGTGCCCCTGACCGGTCAGGACCGAGACACCCCCAAAAACTTTTTCTAAGAGACTAGCACTTTACCACCAAGATAAAATGACTCAAGTTGATTTAGGAGGGTTTATTAGCACACTCTAAGGCTAGATCTCACTTAGGTCAACTAATGAGCACTTTGACTTGGTCAACTCACTAAGTTGCATCCCTCTTGATAGTACGACATACTTGATCTCTTGAGCTTGAACAACTTAAATCTTGTCATACTTGATCAATATCCACTTTAGGGCTTTCAACATAGCCTTTGATTTGACCACGTCCATCCTTGAGCTAGTGACTTAGGATCTTTCCATATAGCATAGGAATGCACGCTTGGATCCTTTAGTCACTCCATATTGCCAATCTTAACAAGTTGATGACTTGCAAAGCTTCCCTTGGTTAAGGTTCGAATATGATACTTGAAGATCCCACGGATGCTAGAACTTCAACTTAGCAAAACACTAATGGCGGCTTAGCTACGGCCCCAAAGATTGCTTATTCCCTCACCCTAGACATCTCTGTTGATCTCTTCATCACTTATTCAATCCACTTTGAGTTCCACTTTGCCTCATACACAATTAACCTTCATTTGAAAATCCCGCTTCAAATGCTTGATCTTGATTGACAATGAGTGTGCAAGCTTCCAATTTAGAACCATGGTGTGTACACTCATTATTGTGTTCTCTTTCAATAAACACATGAAGCCTTGCACCATATACTTGTCTTTGTCAATGTGAGCCATATAATATTCATCATCAAATAAATACTTCAATAAATGCTCATGAATAAGTGAAACCTGCTCACAATCTTAGACAAATTCATTAGTCCTTTAATCGGGGCCTAGATGCACTTTCAATCTCACCCTTTTTGGTGATTGATGACAACTCGATTAAAGCTTACAAATAAAACATTAAAGCTCGTTTAGATTCTTAGATATAGCTAGAGCTCCCCCTTAATTTGTGCTTTGAGGTGAATTTCAAAAAGTTGACCTCAAATGCCAATAGCACAAATTTGGAAGAAAGCGCGTGTGAGCTCCCCCTATATCTTAGAATCAGTGGAGTGCAACATGTGTGAGCGACAAACAAAAACCATGATGCGTATGACAAGATATACACAAAGCAAAGAGAATTGCATTGACTGGGCCGCACCGGTCAGACCAGTGCCACTGATTGATCAGACCGGTCAGGTCCAGCCAGCACACTCAACTGGGAGGCACCGGTTAGACCGATGCCGCCGACCGGTCAGACCGGTCAGGTCCAGCCAGAGCACAAAGCAGAGAGTGTGCGTGCTATTTGGTCCAAAGTGATCAGGCCAGGGTTGCAAGCTGGTTTAGATCACTTTGCTCCATTTAGCCAACACAAACAAACACCAATTAATTCATGCATCACAATCTAGCAATAGAGTCGCTTAATTATTACAATAAGGTTCAAACACACAGTAGCACTCACACAAAAGTTCTTAAGTCCACTAAGATAAAGTTCTAACTTATTACATGGCTTCTCTAAACAGCCAACAGGCACCGGTCAGACCGGTGCAGGGCACCGGTCAGACCGGTGCAACACAAATAGCAGCACTAAGGTGAAGTCTTTAATCCGAATCTTCTCCCCCTTTGTCATCAAGCATCCAAGAAAGGCCTGGAGGAGAAGCAACTGCCGATCACTGTCCCTGCCATGAGCCCCACGCCGGGCCACCAGGGTGCGAGCTCCCTCCTATAAAAGTGTTAGGTAATGAGATAAAGTAGGAGAGATACGCTAGATATGATGAAAAGATAGATATGAATATGAAGAGTGTCATCCATACCCTGATAATGAGGTGGATAACCGGACCAACCAAAGATCTCAGTAGAAAAGCGACCCGCCCAGTCCGGAGGAGCCTCTGCCCCCTCTGCATCACCCGGAGGTGGAGGTGGGGCAACAGGGGCGCCGAAAGGATGAGGGTACGCTGCTGGTCCCTGAGGAGCATCGAAGGGCTGAGGGACCACCTCTGATCCAGACGGTGGAGGAGGTGCAGCTGAGGAGGAGCTACCCTCACCGGACTCGGAGAACATGGATCCATACTCGTTTATCAAGTTGGAGTTAATCATCATTCTTACCCGCTGATCAAATGATGGGATCTCAACCTCAGGAGGAGTGGGAGAGATGGGTGAACGAGGCGTCTAAAATCCAAAGTGATTATGTAGATGCTTCATCGTATCCCTCTCTTTCTTCCTCTCTATCCTCGTCCTTTGCTGCTCCACCTCAATGTCATACTGACTCTTGCACATGCCAAATATTAAATTCAGAAAGCGACGGAGCGGGGAGGTGGATTTCTTCCGCTGACTATACTATCCAGGCCCCCACCGGTCAGACCGATGAGAGGTACCAGTCAGACCAGTGTCGACCTGGGCAGTGGGTCGCTGCTGGTACTGCTGCCAATCGACTCCCGCCTCTGCTCCTTCATCGGTTGTGATTTCAGGCTCTCGCCCAGGGGGAAGAAACAATTGGATTCTTCACGGGGTTGGGTCTTAGTGGCTTCTGAATGACATCTTTAGGAAACTCAACCCTTGTCACCTTCTCGATCATAAACATGATATATGGGCTGTAGCTGCAGATCTTCTTCGGGTCTTCTGATAAAAGCTTGATCTCCTACCAAATATAATCCCCCCACTGAATGGGTCAGCCCCTGGACTCAAAGCAATCATTAGGTTCTTCTTGAACCTAGAAATATCAGAGGGATTTCCATCCCTAGGAGCAATGGTCGCTCGAAGAAGCCTGATGCGAACTGAGTAGTAGGTATAAAGCCCCCTCACATGACCAACATTCGCCCTATGATCTCTAGGGTACATGAAATACAAAGACTCATGCTCAAGTAAACCACCATTATGTAGCTTGGGATAGTCCCTATCCCCAGCCCCCAAAGCAAAGAGAGTCAAGAACTGAGAAAAGCGAATGGAATGCTTGTTCCCATTAGTCACTACTAGAAATGTTGCAATCTGTGACGATTTGCTCGTGACACCACTCACTTTCATCACAGAATGGTATGTCATCTGTGACGAAATCTCCATTTTTGTCATAGGTTCCAAGTGACGAAGATTTGGCCCGGAAATTTATGACGAAAATAAAAATAGCGTCACAAAATAGTAAAAGGAGATCGTCATAAAACTTGTTTTGGGTATACCTTATTGGAATGACGAAAGTTGATCGTCACAAATTAGTTTTGTTATCGTCAACATATATTGGCATTGTTTGACACACTTAATGATGAAACAAATTCGTCACAAATCAGTGGTGGAATTGACAGCGTGGGATTAATTGTCGAAATGGGACGCTCCTTTCCCTGGTATTTGGTACAGGGCCATTACTAATGGGCCCCTTCAGTCCCTGTTTGTTGGGAACTGGGCAACAAGTATTAGGCCAAAAAAATTGCTCCTGCGGAGCTTCGATCCCTAAACCATGGGGTATGCAAGTTAGAGCTTTACCACTACACTGCGTGAGCTTTCGTGTAGGTCTTAAGTATAGTTGTTATTTGAACCTTTAATACGTTGTTGTAATAAGTCGTGGGCCTTCTACTAGATCGATTGTGATGTTCTGAGACTAACGTGCTGAGGCTGATCATGCAATGTATCCAGGAGTAACGTGACGAGGCCTATCGAAGCGTTGGTCCTCGTGACGACGTAGATAGGTTTTGCACACGTTGTGGGGCGGCGCCGCCTGCAGGTGATCGAGGTCGAGGGCGTTGCGTGGCATCGAAGATGCTTGCTGCGGCGTCGTAGGAGGCAGAGCAGCGCCTGTAGTTGAGGAGGCGTCAGCCTGCAGTCGAGAAGAGCAGCGCCTCCAAGGTTTTTAGAAGTATTTGTTTAAAGTATTTGGTCAGATATGCATATGAGTTTAATTTGAAGGATTTGTTCATATATGGATCAATGGTTTAGATTTTATAGAGCCTATTAGCATCTGATTATCAATTAATTGTTCAAATATCCAAAAAATTTTATTGTTTCTAGCTTAATATATCTATTGTTTCCAGCTTAATATATCTCAGTTTGGGTGTTTTGAATTTTTTTTGTGTTTGTCAAAACAGATAGATAGAAGCTGGATATTTGGGAAACAATTCACACCTGCATATTTGAAAGGAGTTGAAGAGTTTATGGAATTTGTTAGAGCAAGATACGCACAAGACATCGAGATATGTTGTCCTTGCCGCAATTGTCTGAATCAAAGGGTGCGACCCCAACATGATGTTGAAAACCACATACACATCTTTGGAATGTCAGCTACATATACCAGGTGGATTCATCATGGGGAGACTGCAGATAGTGCTGAAGTTCAGAATACAGAGCACCAGGGTGTGGAAGGTGATCATGACTATGGGATACATGTGGATGTGGACGATGATGGTCATCTTGATGAGGATCTTGGAGTACCAGAGATGATTGGAGATCTGTATGCTCAAGCAGAGGCTGATAAAGAACAGCCAAGGTTTGCAAGAGTGCTTGAGGATGCGAATAAGGCACCTAGCCAAGGATCTATGTGACAACCCGCCCAGGAAAATACCGTACTATCGCCTAAGACCGATCCACTTTGGTCATTAAGCAATAATAAGGTATCATCCCGTCGTTAGTTGCCGGGTTAACGCCCGGTAAATCACTTGAAGAGCACAAGGATCGAATATATGCATTAAAACTCACTCGAAGGCGAGTCCAGAGATACAACAACATTAATATCCAAATTCATACCCCGAGGGGTTTATTTATTACAAACCATAGTTTTTGTCACGATGGAATAGTTCAGAGTTTTCGAAAAGCAGCGGAAATAACTAACGGAAGCGGAGACACCATGGGAGGCCATCCATGATGCTTTCAGTAGTCGTCCTCCACCCACTCCAGCTCCCAGCCGGGCGGGATCTCACCGGCCACACATCACCGAAGGCATTACCGGATCAACACATTATAGCAAGGGCTGAGTATACTAATACTCAGCAAGTCTTACCCGTCGGTGATAACTACTTCACCAAATCTAGACCATGAAAGGCTTTTTGGCTACTGGGTTGCTTTTGCTAAAAAGTAACAAAGAGTAGGTCCTTACTTTCAAGATTTTAGCACAAGTTCTAGTGGTTTAATCTTTACTACATTAGCCAACTAGTACAAACAAAGTTGTACAATACAATTAATCAAACATCATCTTCATCAACTTCCATCATTAGGGATCACATGACTAGTGGAGTAAGTAGTCTCGGATAACGGTGAGAGGTCGACAATCGATTGATTTAAACCTTGCAAGGTAGACCCAAACACACGGTAGGTTGTCCCCGCGAGGACAACTTCCCAGGTCGTCCCCAAAAATCCTCGGGTCGGGATCGAATCTTACAGTCTTTGGTGCAGGCTATCCGGCATACCCCGCGAGATACACGGAGTCACCATACACCACCGGTAGCTAGCCGTGAGAGCGAATCCCAAGAGTAGTAATAGTAGGATCCCTCGCCGCCTCATTAAGGTACTAGGCTTACCGGCCCCATAACCGCATGTGCTTAGTACGTTCAAAAACTTAACCCACATAACCACCGGACCGGAGCCCGCATCCCATGCTCTTACCACGTGAGCAATCCATTTAAGGATACAATATGATTCCTATCTAGGAACCTATTCTCGCGAGTGAGGTCATCACTCGACTTGTAACGGTCCTATAGCTTAGCAGCTACCGACCTATCATACTAGTAGGGACCAAAGGTACCTATGGATCATGCATCTAGGGTTTCATTCAAATCCTGTACGTAAATGCACAATCATTCATAGATAATTGAATAAAGAACTTTAAAACTAGGTTAGATGCACCGGAGCTTGCCTTCGTCAGCTAGGTTAGCTTGGGCACCCTCAGTGTCGAGTACGTCCACGTACTGCAGAGAACCTTCCGCTCCTCCTTCCTCGGTTTCCGGGACCAGGGAGTAATCTCAGTCCGGAAGATCTACAGGGAATGCAATGCACTTTAGGTGATGTGATAGTTTGTTGTCTTATCCAACTCTAGTTGGTCATATTCACCTTAACAAGCATCTATCTAAGGTTTCTCTTTTAGGAAGGGTATTGGTTGTACATGGGTTACTCTTTTATTCCACATTTGAATAATGGTTTTTACTAAGCTTATCATTTCATGTGAAAGCTTCAATTCTTTCCATCTTCACAAGCAAGGGCATAAATAGCACTCTTATTTATGAATTAATTTCTGATCAGTGATGACATTTAATTATCTTTTATTTATATTAAATAATACCTTCAAAAAGGAAAAAGATTTAATTAAGGGTTTTTCTTTATTTTAATTTCCCTTTCATATTAAAAGGGCATTTAAGCCTTTTATTAATAAATTAAATTACAAAAAATTAAATGAGTGTTTCTTAAGCCTACTAGCACCCATCCTGGTCCTTTGGACCCACATGTAAGTGTAGGATGCTAAGAAATTAAATATTGTGGAAAATAACAAAGGCTAGCTAGTGATTCAAAGTAAATGCATATAAAAATAAATAAGCATCAAAATGATCCAAACTTTCTTGTGCATGCTCTCTGGTCCTAAACAAGCCTAAAGGATCATCATGTTCACATGGAACCTCCACTGAACTTGGTTTATTAATTTCCAAAGGAAAACATGCATAAATCAAGAATAATTATTTTTGTTAATCCAAAATTCATGATTAATTCACAGGATGTGTATTTTGGCATTACAAGACAGTGTGCACAAGTTGGGCTCAAGAACATAAATATATTTAACAGGAAAAATCATCTAGGCAATTCTTGCAGGAATGGAAAAGAATTTGTCTAGCAATATCTACTGCATAACTTTGTGCAATTTTTGGCACAGCATCTAGTCATATCCTAACACACAACATATCCAAAATTTGGCTACAGAGGAGTTAATATTTCAAGTTATGACAGATCTATGTGTAACACATTTGTATTTTTCCTGCCAAAACTATTTTGAATCTAGCCATGAGTATACAACAAAAGAGGTGGGGTTTATCATCCTGAACCCTACAAAATTTGTTTGGGATTTTTCTGATTTTCCTGTGAATTTCTAGGGATTTTTCAAGTCGCTGGACTGATCTGCAAATAAACTTAGTTAGGTTTCCTTGCAACTAAGCCCTCGGAATTCACAACCATCCCCTCACGGCGGTGGGAGGGCTCGCCGGCGGCGATGTGGGGCCGGGCCATGACAACAAGCGGCACGGGGTTGCGATTGGCCTCACCACGGGTGGAATGGCGGTGATGGTGGGGTCGGGGCGAGCTCCGGTGAGGGCGCACGACGGTGGCCGGCGGCGGCGCTCACGGCGGCTTGGGGAACTACGGCGTGGAGGCAAAATGTTGGCAAACAAGCGAACCCTCGAGCTACCCTAGGAGCTAAGGAAGGCGGGCCGGGCGGTTGGACGGCGGCGAGCGCGGGCGGCGAGCTCCGGCGGCGTGCGGCGGCGGCAATGGCGCGGGGCGGCTCGGGGTGGCGCGCGCGGGGAAGAAGGCGGCTTTTATAGGCGTCCGGGGGGGTTCGGGGTGACGACGGCGTGACGGCGAGATCCTCCGCCGGTGCTACGGCAGCTCGGGGCCCGCACGTACGGCGGCGACGCCGCGAGACGGACCGTCGGTCGGCGCGCGCGCGCGCGCGTGCGGCGGCGCTCGGCGCGGACTCGACGCATCACGGGACGGGGGGACGCGTTGGGGCGCGCGCGACCTCGGGACGGAGCACCTAGGTGGGGGCGGCCTTGGGAGGCGTGGGCGCGGACGCCGGGGCGCGGCGGCGCTCGGGCGGCGACGGCGCGCGCGCGAGGCGCGCGCGACGTCGCGCGTGGCGGCGCGCTCCGGCGCGAGAGGTGTTCTTTGGTGCCTTGTGTTCCACACGATTTTTCTCAAAATTTTCAAACATAACTGGACCAAGTGATGAATACCAAAGTTGTAGATCTAGGTACCAGCAACATTTTTTACAAAGGCTGTATAGGGTTTTTCTTCATGGATTTGAACTTATTTAAATGCCAACTTTGAATGTCAGCCTGTTTTTGGCAACAGATTCCTGCCTTGCAAGGAGTTTTTCTCAATTTTCCTCTCCAAATTTGAAATGCCAATCTACATGAAAGTTGTGTCCCTCAACAAGACCTACAACTTTCCTAAAGGTAGAATTTTAAGTGTTTAGGTGAATTTTGGAGAACGTGGCAAAAGTTCCGGCAGACACCTGTGGACACTGGGGTGGCAAGGGGTTTGACCCACCCTTTGACCATGGGTTGGCCCCACAAGTGTGTTTACTATTCATTTAGGGTCACTAGGGGGTGTTAGTGAGTTTTCATGGGTGAGGGCCCAGGTTGACCTAGGTTTGACCTCGGTTGACCATTTGACCGGCTAATCTGGCCATTAGCGTTAATGACGGTAATTAAAAACCTGGGGCGTCACAATCTAGGCATTCCAAATTCTCTTTTATGGTGAGGATGTTGTATATCAAGTCTCGTTATCGAATCAGCAATGCAGGATTTTGAACGATGATGAACTTGATCTCATCAGGATACCCTAAGAGTGAGTTGCCAAATTCTTATGATGAGGCGAAGAAATACCTTCGAGAGTTGGGCCTTGAATACGAAAACATACATGTGTGCAAGAATAATCATGTGTTGTTTCGGGATTCAAAAACAACCAAGTATGCGAAGTTGAATGTGTGCCCAGTATGCAAGGAGTCTAGATGGAAAGATGAAGCGGGACCAAGCGAGTTCCACATAAGGTACCGAGGCATTTTCCACTGTTGCCAAGGTTGAAGAGAATATATGCTTCAAAGCGTACTTCGAGGAAACTCGATGGCACATGAAAGTAAGGACGCCGGTGGAGAATGTAATGAGCCATCCGGTCGATGGGGAAGCATGGAAGTACTTTGACAGTAAGGAAAAATCCTTTGCATCTGATCCAAGGAACTTGAGGCTTGCCTTAGCTACAGATGGGTTCAATCCATTTGGCAACATGAGTACCCAGTACAGTATGTGGCAAGTGCTTCTGACTCCACTGAATCTCCCACCCTGGGAATGTGTTAATCCTGCAAATTGCTTTATGTCTTTACTCATCCCAGGGCCAAAATCTCCAGGAAAGGATTTTGATGTGTTCCTTGAGCCCTTAATTGAAGAACTACTAGAGCTATGGAAGGGTATAAGTACCTATGATGCATGTAATGGTAGAAAGTTTGACCTTCGTGCTGCTGTGCTATGGTGTATACATGATTACCCTGCGTTGAGCACGCTGTCTGGCTGAACAACAAAAGGGTATTATGCATGTATTTACTGCGACAAGGATCCTCTGTCTCGGTCAATAAGGAATAAGATATGTTACATTGGACATCGTCGATACCTTCCAAAGTCACATGCATGGCGGAGAAGCTTGGCTTTCGATGGTAAGCGTGAAAACTGAGATGCACCACAAAAGTTCACTTTGGGTGAGGTCCTAGACGAGCTAGATAAGGTGAGAGATGTTTGGCCAGGGAAGCCAGTGAATGAAACTCAAAACACTGGAAGAAAAAGGAAGCGTGATGTGGGTCCAAAGATTTATAGCCGCAAATCTGTGTTGTGGAGGTTGCCTTATTGGATACATTTGAAGCTTCCACATAATCTTGATGTCATGCACACAGAGAAAAACATGTGTGAAAACATTCTATGCACATTACTCAATGTGCCTGGCAAGACCAAGGACACACATAATGCTAGGCTAGATTTGTATGATATGGGCATCAGACATCATTTGCACTTACAGGAGAAAGGGAACAACTCAGTCAGTGCTCCACCCGCTCCTTATGTGTTGGGGAAGCAGCAAAGTGTCGAGTTTTGCAAGTTTCTCAAAGGTATCAAGTTTCCTGATGGATATGCTGCTAACCTAGCAAGGTACATAAGTGAAGATGGTGCGAGGGTGGTTGGAAAGCTGAAGACACATTCTTGCCTCATACTCCTTCAAAGAATCATTCCTGCTGGA
This sequence comes from Cenchrus americanus, assembly GCA_947561735.1. Taxonomy (NCBI): domain Eukaryota; kingdom Viridiplantae; phylum Streptophyta; class Magnoliopsida; order Poales; family Poaceae; genus Cenchrus; species Cenchrus americanus. Next base: position 180,467,799 of record OX387239.1, on the reverse strand, counting down.
CTAAGAGGATTGGTGTCGAAGGATGTGTATGAAGCAATAGCTGAGCTCGAGACCTTTTTTAGGGAGCTATGCAGTAGAAATATAAGGATTGATGTTGTGAAATGGCTGAAAGAACAGATTCCATTGATCTTATGAAAGCTTGAGAAAATCTTTCCCCCTGCCTTCTTTGATGTCATGGTTCACTTGTGTGTCCATCTACCTGATGAGGCACTGCTAAGAGGTCCTGTTCAATATGACTGGATGTACCCAATAGAAAGACGCCTGGGCACTTTGAAGAATTTTGTAAGGAACAGGGCGAAGCCAGAAGGATCAATTGCTGAGGCATATGTGGCAAGTGACACCTTGACAATTTGTTCTAGGTACATGGAGGATATGGACACTAGACTCAACTCGGAGGATGATAGTGGTGGAGAGGTACCATTGCTTGATGACATCTCTGTTTTTCAGCATGGTGTTACTCTTGTTGGAGGCAATAGGGTCTAGTACATTGAAGATGATCTAATGGATAAGTTAGTTTGGTATGTGCTACATAATTGTGAAGAAGCTGATGAATATAAGGAGTAAGTATGATTTTTAAGACTTGCTAATTTGTTACTTAATTTTAAAAAATTTAATTTAAATAAACTTGTCTTTGCAGGTTGTATAGAGACGAGCTATTGCAGCAAGGTGCACAACAAAATAATGTTGATAAAATGGTTGAACAAGGATTTGCCAAGTGGTTCAGGCACCACGTTATACAACTATTTAGATATTAAGTGGATACGTATTTTTGCTAATGATTATTTTTGTTGCAACAGATTGAGCACCAACGCAAGGAGAATCCAGGGTCGGTTAGCGAAGGATTGTGGGCACTGTCTTGTGGACCATGTCTACGAGTTAAGTTTTCTGCAACTTGCAAGATTAATGGTATTCGGTATAGCACAGCGGATCGCGAAAAGCTCCTGCAGACACAAAATAGTGGTGTCATGACTCCAGGTGAACATAATAACTAGGGTTGAAAACGGAATGTTTCTACCCCGTTCCGTTCCGACCGTTTTTCTACATTATGCTTTTGTTCCCGTTTTTACCGAATTATAAAAAGTTGTTAGATTCAATTAATTTTAATTTCATTCTTCATTATTTTGTAGTAGCTTACTTTCATAAATGTAGAAAAATCCCGTTCCGTTCTGACCGTTTTTCTACATTTGTGATTCCGTGTTCGACCTTTTTCGACCGTTTTCATCCCTAATAATAACAACATTATAGATTTTTATGGAGAACTTCAAGAGGTGATTGAGTTGTTGTATAACTCGAATATTCAAGTTTGTCGAACTGTGGTTATATTTCGATGCAATTGGTACAACCAAGAAGGCAGGGGGAAAGGCCTTCAAGATGACGGACATTTCAAATCCATCAATGTGCAGTCATTATGGTACAAGATAGATCCTTTCATCCTATCTTCTCAAGCGAAAAAATATTTTACATTCAAGACACATCATTAGGTAAAGATTGGTGAGTTGTGCAGAAGTTTGAACATAGAAACATTTATGATGTGGCAGAAAAAGGTGAGGGCAGCCATGATGTGCATCAGGACGATTACCATTCTGATACTGAGCATGTGGTGCAAGAAGGTGGTGACGACGTGCCATTACCAAATATTCAAGGTGGGGACAGAGCTTGGATTGAATACCTTAGCTTCTGAAATTATTACATCCTTGCCTCAACCTGCACAAAAGAAGGGGAAAAAATCAGCAAACAAGGGAACTGATAACGAAGATTCATCATCATCAGAGTATCTCCTTGATGAGGATGATCAAGGAGATAATACTGATGATGAAGACATTGAATCTAATGAGCAGCCACAACTTAAGGTGCTTCTTCTATCTTCACAGTAGTGAATGGGGCATACTTGGAACATACAACTTGTTTACTACATTGTATTCATTATTAATATATAATCTAGGATTAAATGTTTCTACTCTGAAGTATGCTTTAGGACTTAGATTGCATTGGAATTAAATGTTTACTATATGGTACTTATTATTAATATAGTTGATTGCAATTTACTGTTTCCGATCTGCATTTTGATCTCCGATTTATATGCAAATTCTTTCAAACTAAGATGATGTTGAATATATGGTTTTCATTACACATGACTTACATGAGCTTTTTCCCCACAGCTTCTCCAACCGCATAGTCTCAAAATCATCTCTCCAAAGATCAAGAAATCTGTTGGCAGAATGGCTCCTGGAGTTAGGAACACTAAGAGAGTGAGGGCATCAACTTAGTCAGATGTCCAGCCTTCTAAATCTGAAACAAGAGCATCAAAAAGGCTTCTTGTACAGGATCCTACAGCCCCTTATGATGACAATCTAGCTGCAGAGGAATCCAATGGACCAGCTGTGACGCCCCCGGTTTTTAATTACCGTCATTAACGCTAATGGCTAGATTAGCCGGTCAAATAGTCAACCGAGGTCAAACCTAGGTCAACCTGGGCCCTCACCCATGAAAACTCACTAACACCCCCTAGTGACCCTAAATGAATAGTAAACACACTTGTGGGGCCAACCCATGGTCAAAGGGTGGGTCAAACCCCTGCCACCCCAGTGTCCACAGGTGTCTGCCGGAACTTTTGCCGCGTTCTCCAAAATTCACCTAAACACTTAAAATTCTACCTTTAGGAAAGTTGTAGGTCTTGTTGAGGGACACAACTTTCATGTAGATTGGCATTTCAAATTTGGAGAGGAAAATTGTGAAAAACCCTTGCAAGGCAGGAATCACTATTGCCAAAAGCAGGCTGACATTCAAAGTTGGCATTCAAATAAATTCAAATCCAGGAAGAAAAACCCTATATAGCCTTTGTAAGAAAATGTTGCTGGTACCTAGATCTACAACTTTGGTATTTATCACTTGGTCTAGTTATGTTTGAAAATTTTGAGAAAAATCGTGTGGAACACAGCACCAGCAACACCTCTGCGCCAGAGCGCGCCGCCACGCGCGACGTCGCGAGCACCCGCGCGACGCCGTCGCCGCCCGAGCGCCGCCGCGCCCGGCGTCCGCGCCCACGCCTCCCAAGGCCGCACCCCCACCTAGGTGTTCCGTCCCGAGGTCACGCGCGCCCAACGCGTCCCCCCGCCCCGTGATGCGCCGAGTCCGCGCCGGAGCGCGCCGCGCGTACGCGCGCGCGCGCGCACGGACCGACGGTCCGTCGGCGGCGTCGCCGCCGTACACGCGGGCCCCGAGCCGTCGTAGCACGGCGGAGGATTTCACCGTCACGCCGTCGTCACCCCGAACCCCCGGGGCCGCCTATAAAAGCCGCCTTCTTCCCCGCGCGCGCGCCACCCCGAGCCGCCCCGCGCCATTGCCGCCGCCGCACGCCGCCGGAGCTCGCCGCCCGCGCTCGCCGCCGTCCAACCGCCCGGCCCGGCTTCCTTATTTCCCGGGGGTAGCTCGAGCGTTCGCTTGTTTGCCAACATTTTGCCTCCACGCCGCGGTTCCCCGAGCCGCCGTGAGCGCCGCCGCCGGCCACCGCCGTGTGCCCTCGCCGGAGCTCGCCCCGACCCCGCCGTCACCGCCATTCGACCCGTGGTGAGGCCAATCGCAACCCCGTGCCGCTTGTTGCCGTGGCCCGGCCCCACATCGCCGCCGGCGAGCCCTCCCACCGCCGTGAGGGCATGGTTGTGAATTCCGAGGGCTTAGTTGCAAGGAAACCTAACTAAGTTTATTTGCAGATCAGTCCAGTGACTTGAAAAATCCCTAGAAATTCACAGGAAAATCAGAAAAATCCCAAACCAATTTTGTAGGGTTCAGGATGATAAACCCCACCTCTTTTGTTGTATACTCATGGCTAGATTAGATTCAAAATAGTTTTGGCAGGAAAATACAAATGTGTTACACATAGATCTGTCATAACTTGAAATATATAACTCCTCTGTAGCCAAATTTTGGATATGTTGTGTGTTAGGATATGGCTAGATGCTGTGCCAAAAATTGCACAAAGTTATGCAGTAGATATTGCTAGACAAATTCTTTTCCGTTCCTGCAATAATTGCCTAGATGATTTTTCCTGTTAAATATATTTATGTTCTTGAGCCCAACTTGTGCACACTGTCTTGTAATACCAAAATACACATCCTGTGAATTAATCATGAATTTTGGATTAACAGAAATAATTATTCTTGATTTATGCATGTTTTCCTTTGGAAATTAATAAACCAAGTTCAGTGGAGTTTCCATGTGAACATGATGATCCTTTAGGCTTGTTTAGGACCAGAGAGCATGCACAAGAAAGTTTGGATCATTTTGATGCTTATTTATTTTTATATGCATTTACTTTGAATCACTAGCTAGCCTTTGTTATTTTCCACAATATTTAATTTCTTAGCATCCAACACTTACATGTGGGTCCAAAGGACCAGGATGGGTGCTAGTAGGCTTAAGAAACACTCATTTAATTTTTTGTAATTTAATTGATTAATAAAAGGCTTAAATGCCCTTTTAATATTAAAGGGAAATTAAAATAAAGAAAAACCCTTAATTAAATCTTTTTCCTTTTTGAAGGTATTATTTAATATAAATAAAAGATAATTAAATGTCATCACTGATCAGAAATTAATTCATAAATAAGAGTGCTATTTATGCCCTTGCTTGTGAAGATGGAAAGAATTGAAGCTTTCACATGAAATGATAAGCTTAGTAAAAACCTTTATTCAAATGTGGAATAAAAGAATAATTAACCCATGTACAACCAATACCCTTCCTAAAAGAGAAACCTTAGATAGATGCTTGTTAAGGTGAATGTGACCAACTAGAGTTGGATAAGACAACAAACTATCACATCACCTAAAGTGCATTGCATTCCGTGTAGATCTTCCGGACGGAGATTACTCCCTGGTCCCGGAAACCGAGGAAGGAGGAGCGGAAGGTTCTCTGCAGTACGTGGACGTACTCGACACCGAGGGTGCCCAAGCTAACCTAGCAGACGAAGGCAAGCTCCTGTGCATCTAACCTAGTTTTAAAGTTCTTTATTCAATTATCTATGAATGATTGTGCATTTACGTACAGGAGTTGAATGAAACCCTAGATGCATGATCAATAGGTACCTTTGGTCCCTACTAGTATGATAGGTCGGTAGCTGCTAAGCTATAGGACCGTTACAAGTCGAGTGATGACCTCACTCGCGAGAATAGGTTCCTAGATAGGAATCATACTGTATCCTTAAATGGATTGCTCACGTGGTAAGAGCATGGGATCTAGGCTCCGGTCCAGTGGTTATGTGGGTTAAGTTTTTGAACGTACTAAGCACATGCCGGTTATGGGGCCGGTAAGCCTAGTACCTTAATGAGGCGGCGAGGGATCCTACTATTACTACTCTTAGGATTCGCTCTCACGGCTAGCTACTGGTGGTGTATGGTGACTCCGGGTATCTCGCGGGGTATGCCGGATAGCCTGCACCAAAGACTGTAAGATTCGATCCCGACCCGAGGATTTTTGGGGACGGCCTGGGAAGTTGTCCTCGCGGGGACAGCCTACCGTGTGTTTGGGTCTACCTTGCAAGGTTTAAATCAATCGATTGTCGGTCTCTCACCATTATCCGAGACTACTTACTCCACTAGTCATGTGATCCCTAATGATGGAAGTTGATGAAGATGATGTTTGATTAATTGTATTGTACAACTTTGTTTGTACTAGTTGGCTAATGTAGTAAAGATTAAACCACTAGAACTTGTGCTAAAATCTTGAAAGTAAGGACCTACTCTTTGTTACTTTTTAGCAAAAGCAACCCAGTAGCCAAAAAGCCTTTCATGGTCTAGATTTGGTGAAGTAGTTATCACCGATGGGTAAGACTTGCTGAGTATTAGTATACTCAGCCTTGCTATAATGTGTTGATCCAGGTAATGCCTTCAGTGATGTGTGGCCCGGTGAGATCCCGCCCGGCTGGGAGCTGGAGTGGGTGGAGGACGACTACTGAAAGCATCATGGATGGCCTCCCGTGGTGTCTCCGCTTCCGTTAGTTATTTCCGCTGCTTTTCGAAAACTCTGAACTATTCCATCGTGACAAAAACTATGGTTTGTAATAAATAAACCCCTCGGGGTATGAATTTGGATAATAATGTTGTTGTATCTCTGGACTCGCCTTCGAGTGAGTTTTAATGCATATATTCGATCCTTGTGCTCTTCAAGTGATTTACCGGGTGTTAACCCGGCAACTAACGACAGGATGATACCTTATTATTGCTTAATGACCAAAGTGGATCGGTCTTAGGCGATAGTACGGTATTTTCCTGGGCGGGTTGTCACAGTTGGCATCAGAGCTTATATGCACCAGAGATTAATTAATAGACTTAATCAAATGGTTTTTGAATAAAATATGCCAAGATTGTCTGATTTTCCAAAATACGTTGGTCCGCTAAGGATAAACTAGAGCGAGAGGCCCTAGAGGAAATTTTGGGTTCTTTTAGGTGGCTTAAATAACCTATGGTTTATTTTGCTAACTCTCAGCACATTACTTTATGTTAGACTTACTTTCTTGCACAACCATACTAGTTCATCACGTTTTGCCATACGTGGTGGTACCACAGGGAAGTCCTGTGAGGGACTAGTGGGACCTATTCCAATGGGTGCCACGTCGCGTTTGAGTCTCGTCACGTTTTGCCATACGTGATGGTACCACGGGAAAGTCCGTGAGGGATGAGTGAGGCCTATTCCAATGGGCACTCACGTCTCGTCAGAGTCTTAAATAGGACGCTGTCCATGCAGCGGCTTAACGCATGGATACCGTTTCTATAGTAAACGGTAATGAATGTGGACACTTTCGTGACGTGCTGGCACGAAAGGTTCGTTTTCTGCAGGTACATAACAGCGCTTCGTTAGTCGTTAAGCAAGTACCGTATTGCTCTCGACTAGATATTATAGGGAGAGACGAATAAAAGCCTTGCCACCGGCACTAACTTCGATTTTTGGCTTGATTGTCGTGTGAGGTCGGATAGGACGTCTTGCATGCATGTTAAAAATCGAAACAACCAAAATGGACCCAAAAATCGAATTTCTATATGTTCTCTAAGGAAGTTTATGCTAGTGTGTGCTTTTTATAAATTAGAGGTACCCTCATACCTAGCCGTCATGCTGCCGAAATTTTGTGAAAAATTGTTTACCGTGTGCTAGGTTTAATTAAAACCAAATTGTTAAAAATCATTGCTCCTCAACTAGCTGTCTTGTAATAGCAAATCTCAAACCCTAGTTTCGATGGGTTGGTTCACATTTCCCCTAGGCACGTTCAGGTTAAGGACCATTCATCTTGTTTCCTTGATCGATGCTCAACCTTAAAAAGCTGAATTAAAAGTATTAAGGTTTCATTTAAAACTTGGGAAATTTTTGAGGTTTCTGGATTTTTGGTTATGGATTTTTATTCACAGCTGCCAGAACTTCACCATTTGACATGCCGTTCTCTTTGAGATCTGACATGAGTTACATTTGTGTACAGATGGATTTCCCCGTGTTCCACCAGTTCGATGCTGACGGTACGATCCGTACCAACGGGTTGCACTGGGAGGGTTTTCCACGCTTGGCGTGGGAAGCACTCGGTGCGCGAGCTACCTTACCCCACCGACGTACGAGGTGAAGGAGTTTGAGCGCTTTGGCGTTCCCCGGCGGCGAGTGATCGTTTGCGTTTCGCCACACCCAGACCACGCCGACTGGTTTGACCTGAGCTTTATTTATTGGGGATTTATCACACACGAGTTCGTGGAGTCAGCCGCCCTCAGAGTGCTGACAGACTTTTGTGACCACAACCCTACCGTGGTAGCTCTTTCTCCGTTTGGACTGTTTCCTGCTGTGAGTCCTCACGACCTAGCTTGGTTGGACCGTATGGACCACCTACGGGAGCTACTGACCCTAGCAGAGCCGTTGGATGTTACCCAGACACTTGCCCGTTGTCTGAACGTTGTCTTCACACTCCAGGGGCTGCGTTATAACACCGCACCGATTATTGCACAGCGCTTGGAGGCATCTAGGCGCGATTGGGAGCAGCTTTCAGTAGCACACCAGCAGCTGAACTTCACGCTTACCCAGGTGCAACAGGAGAACGACAGGCTGCGTGCTAGGAGGTTCCAGCTGGAGCTTGAGAGAGGTGACCGCCTACAGAGGATCGTGGATCTGGAGGCGGAGAACCATGCACTAGAGGAGGATGCCGATGCTCACGAGATAGAGAGGCTGACACTGCTGAAGAACATTGCTGAGATGCAGGAGCACGTGCAGGAGGCCGAGGTACAGGTGGCAGCCTTACAGGCTATAGTGGCCTTACGCCCATCGCCCCCGATACGCAGGCACACCCGGAGGAGGAGCAGACTGTGTCCGGTCTGGATCAGACGAGCCAGGCAGGACCACCGCTACCGACTCCCCCAGCTTCGCCTTCGTACAGTGGTGCTTCAGTGGGCAACTAGGTTGCCGACAACAGGGAGTAGGAGGATGTCGATCTTACCGAGTTGTCTTTGAGATGTTAGAGTAGTTGGCTTGACAGCACGTCTTCGTGCCAAGCAACTATTGTATCGTGTCATGTCATGATGTTCCAAATTCGAATTGTAATGGTTTGAACCTTGTTCTGTCATGTTGTAATAAGAATGCTTAAGCTTGTATGCTTTAAGTGAATTTCATTGTCTTTCAATTTGAAATTTTCTTGCGTTGAATACCAGATCCTTGGATAAATCATTGCAAATGACCACACTTGTCAATGTTGCATTTTCTCCTAAAAACGTTGGTAAAACAAAGCATCTTTAGGAACATCACTCGTTGCCAGCAAATAAGTGCTCGTTCGTATACCACCTTCTTTGGTGTCTGGAATGACGATGATCGTTCGAAAGTAATTATGAGCCGTACAATTGAGTAATCGCCGTCCTAACCGTGTTGAGAAGAACGATTCTATGAATTTTGGTGGCTATAGAATGTTGTTGCTTGTTGCTGTCCTCATTGTTTAAGTACTAATGAGATGTGATTATGCATGATCGTGCTTGTCATCATTTGGAGTAAGCTTTTGGTTATCTCACTAATAAAGCTCACTTTTCAGATGGTGGGAACCACGCGCAGCTCTCCCAACGGTTTCGGAGCGAGTGGTAATGGTGACTTGCCACCACCCCCGCCCATGACACCGACGGAGGCTTTCATGGCCACCCAAACCGAGGTGCTGCACCAGATCCTGCAGACGCAACAGCAGATCGCCCAGCAGATGAACCGAGGGCCACCACATGGGGCAACCACGAGGGGCCTAACCAGGTCACCACGTACACCCAGTTCATCGCCATGATGCCGCCAACCTTCGCTAAAGCAGAAGACCCTTTGGAAGCTGAGGCTTGGGTCAAGGCCATAGAGGGGAAATTCTCTGCCTTTGTGCTGCCTTGCTCCGAGGAGAACAAAGCGAAGTTCGCAGCACTGCAACTGCGAGGGGAAGCTTTGATGTGGTGGGACCATTTCAAGTCCATGCAGCGAGGCCACGCTATGACTTGGGACGAGTTCAAGCAGGCTTTCAAGAGCCACCACATCCCCAAGGGTCTGATGGACAGAAAGATGAGGGAGCTGTTGGCCCTCCGTCAGGGATCTGACTCCGTGTACCGCTATGCTCAGAAGTTCAATAGCTTATGCCAGTACGGTGGGCATCATGTTGATACTGATGCCAAGAAGATGGAGAGGTTTCGTGACGGGCTTGATGGCAAGCCGTATGAGCGCTCGAATCGCTCGAGCCTCGCAAACTTCCATGAGCTAGTGAACAAGGCTATCTCGCAAGAGGATGCTATGAAGAAAGCCCATGGGGACAACAAGAGGATGTCCGGTTTCACCCCGAGCGACGGAACAAACAAGAAGTTTTGCTTTGTGAAGAAGGAAGCTCCGAGCCCATCCCGGCAATCATCAACTGGACGCTGGACGATGAAGCCATCTCAGGGCAAACCTGCCGGGAACTTCCAGTTCCGCCGTGCCCAGCAGCAGGCTCCAAAGCCTATTGCACCCCCTCGCGATGTTGGAGATCGTCGTTGCTACAACTGTGGCCAGCCAGGGCACTACATTAATGAGTGTCCCAAGCCCAGGCAGATCAACCCCAACCCACAGAATCAGGGTACGGGAAGCAAGCCTACCACTCCGGCCAAGAAGCCTATGGTGCAAGTGCGCCAAGGCAAGCTGAACTTCACTACCATGAGTGACATTCCAGCAGGAGCTCCAGTACTCACGGGTACATTCTCTATCAATAACACTCCTGTTAAGGTTTTATTTGATTCGGGAGCCACCCATAGTTTCATAAATGAGAGTCTACTAGACAAATTGGGTCTAAGAGGAGCACAAACCAAATCGCTTATAAAATTACCACACCGGTGGAAACATCACGTCTCAGTTAGTGACTTTTGGAGTTCCTCTCAGACTAGGAAGTCGGGTTATTCAATCTAATCTGATAGTTATCAAATTGGGGAGCATGGATGTTATTTTGGGTATGGAATGGATGAATCAACATAAGGTGGTTCTAGATATATCAGATAGGGTCGTTGAGATCAATTCTCCTACGGTCGGGCACACTACCTTGTACCTACCTTTCCGGGACGGTACTGACTCTTGTGCCTATGTGACCATTATCTCCTCTCTTGATGAAATTCCAGTAGTGTGTGAGTACCCGGATGTATTTCCTGACGAGTTGCCTGGTATGCCACCAGACAGAGATGTCGAGTTTGTAATCGAACTCCAGCCAAAGAATTAGCTGAATTAAAAACCCAACTCCAAGAATTGTTAGATAAGGGTTATATTCGCCCGAGCTCTTCTCCTTGGGGTTGCCCTGCCCTCTTTGTCAAAAAGAAAGATGGTAGCTTGAGAATGTGCGTAGATTATCGACTACTCAATGCAGTCACCATCAAAAACAAATACCCACTTCCTCGAATCGATGTTCTTTTCGATCAATTGGCTGGTGCCAAAGTCTTCTCTAAGATCGATCTTCGTTCTGGCTACCACCAAATCAAGATTCGACCATGCGACGTTCCTAAAACCGCTTTTTCCACTCGTTATGGTCTTTACGAGTTCTTGGTCATGTCCTTCGGACTCACTAATGCGCCTGCCTACTTCATGTATCTCATGAACTCCGTGTTCATGACGAAGCTCGATAAATTTGTCGTGGTCTTTATCGATGATATTCTCATCTATTCTAAGAGCGAGAAAGATCACGCCAATCATCTCCGAGTTGTCCTTCAGCGTTTGCGAGATCACAAGCTTTATGCTAAGTTCTCCAAATGCGAATTCTGGTTGAAAAGTGTCAAATTCTTAGGGCACACCATTTCCCACGATGGTATCTCCATAGATCCTAGCAAAGTTCAAGAGGTGATGGATTGGAAACCACCCAAATCCATACATCAGATCCGCAGTTTCCTAGGATTGGCGGGATACTACCGTCGATTCATTCCTGACTTTTCTAGAATCGCAAAACCCATGACCAAATTGCTCAAGAAGGGAGTAAAATTCGTGTGGAGTGAAGCATGTGAGAAAGCTTTTCACACCCTCAGACAACATCTAACTTCAGCCCCAGTGCTAGCTCAACCCGATAATTCTAAACCGTTTGAAGTCTTCTGTGACACATCAGGCACAGGTCTCGGCTGTGTCCTTATGCAAGAAGGTCGAGTCATTGCCTATGCTTCACGGGCACTTCGACCCCATGATCTCAATTATCCTACCCATGATCTTGAGTTGGCCGTTGTCGTTCATGCCCTCAAGATATGGAGACATTATCTAATGGGCAATCATTGCAATATCTTCACCGACCACAAGAGCCTCAAATACATCTTCACCGAGTCAGAATTGAATATGAGACAGAGAAGATGGCTTGAGTTTATCAAGGATTATGATCTAGAAGTGCACTATCATCCCGGCAAAGCAAATGTTGTTGCGGATGCTCTTAGCCGCAAGGATCATTGCAACCATCTAGAGTTGGAGCCAGTCAGTGAACCCTTGTGTGAAGAAATTAGAAGGCTCAACTTAGAAGTGGTACCGCAGGGAATTCTTTATGCCTTGACGGCAGAGTCAAACATTTATGACAGGATTGTCACTACCCAGCGCAATGATGCAGATGTTCAAACCATCAGGCAGAAACTAGTAGAAGGAGACCCAAAGTATACTTGTTTCCAGAAGGATCACCAAGATGTGGTCTGGTTTGGGAAACGCCTAGTGGTCCCCGTTGACCCAGAAATCAAGAAAATCATTCTAGATGAAGCTCACAAGTCCAAGTTCTCTATTCATCCCGGTAGTACCAAGATGTACCAAGATCTGAAGCAGAACTTTTGGTGGTCCAATATGAAGGTGGATGTAGCCAAGTATGTAGCCGAGTGCGATACTTGCCACCGGATGAAAGCAAGTCATTTGAAATCGGCAGGAGTACTCCAACCCCTGTCAATACATATGTGGAAATGGGACGATATCAGTATGGATTTCATTGTGGGTTTACCCCTGACCCCTAGAAAGAAGGATTCTATTTGGGTAATTGTGGATAGACTTACCAAGACCGCTCACTTCATTGCCGTGCACACCACTTACTCCGTGCAACAATATGCAGAGTTGTACGTGGACCACATAGTTCGTCTGCATGAAATCCCAAAGACTATAATCTCTGATAGAGGGACTCAGCTTGTAGCCCGTTTTTGGGAACAGTTGCACGAGTGTTTGGGAACTCAGCTACTCCGCAGTTCCAGTTATCATCCGCAGACCGATGGTCAGACGGAGAGGATAAATCAGATTCTAGAGGACATGTTGAGAGCAAGCATCTTGCACTTTGACAAGAGTTGGGCGAGTGTTTGTCTTTGGCAGAGTTCTCTTACAATAACAGCTATCAGGTCAGCTTGAAAATGGCACCGTTCGATGCTCTATACAGACGTAGATGCCGCACTCCACTGAATTGGTCAGAGGCTGGAGAGAGAACACTCTTTGGACCTGAGTTAGTTAAAGAGGCCGAAGAAAGGTTGCAAGTGATAAGAGAAAATTTGAAGATGGCACAGATGAGACAAAAGAGTTACCATGACAAGTGAACCGCACCTCGACACTTTGAAGTGGGAGATCATGTATATTTAAAAGTATCCCCCACCAAAGGTGTGCAAAGGTTCGGAGTCAAGGGAAAGTTAGCCCCGCGCCATTGACGCCGCCGCACGCTGCTGGAGCTCGCCGCCCGCGCTCACCGCCGTCCAACCGCCCGGCCCGGCTTCCTTAGCTCCCAAGGTAGCTCGTGTGTTCGCTTGTTTGCCAACATTTTGCCTCCACGCCGTAGTTCCCCGAGCCGCCGTGAGCGCCGCCGCGGCCCACCGCCGTGCGCCCTCGCCGGAGCTCGCCCCCGACCCCGCCGTCACCGCCATTCGACCCGTGGTGAGGCCAATCGCAACCCCGTGCCCCTTGTTGCCGTGGCCCAGCCCCACATCGCCGCCGGCGAGCCCTCCCGCCGCCGCGAGGGCATGGTTGTGAATTCCGAGGGCTTAGTTGCAAGGAAACCTAACTAAGTTTTATTACAGTTTAGTCCAGTGAATTGAAAAATTCCTAGAAATTCACAGAAAATTCAGAAAAATCCCAAACCAATTTTGTAGGGTTCAAGATGATAAACCCCACCTCTTTTGTTGTATACTTATGGCTAGATTCAAAATAGTTTTGGCAGGAAAAATACAAATGTGTTACACATAGATCTGTCATAACTTGAAATATATAACTCCTCTGTAGCCAAATTTTGGATATGTTGTCTGTTAGGATATGACTAGATGCTGTGCCAAAAATTGCACAAAGTTATGCAGTAGATATTGCTAGACAAATTCTTTTCCATTCCTGCAGTAATTGCCAAGATGATTTTTCCTGTTAAATATATCTATGTTCTTGAGCCCAACTTGTGCACACTGTCTTGTAATGCCAAAATACACATCCTGTGAATCAATCATGAATTTTGGATTAACAGAAATAATTATTCTTGATTTATGCATGTTTTCCTTTGGAAATTAATAAACCAAGTTCAGTGGAGGTTCCATGTGAACAGGATGGTCCTTTAGGCTTGTTTAGGACCAGAGAGCATGCATAAGAAAGTTTGGATCATTTTGATGCTTATTTATTTTTATATGCATTTACTTTGAATCACTAGCTAGCCTTTGTTATTTTCCACAATATTTAATTTCTTAGCATCAAACACTTACATGTGGGTCCAATGGACCAGGATGGGTGCTAGTAAGCTTAAGAAACACTCATTTATTTTTTGGTAATTTAATTGATTAATAAAAGGCTTAAATGCCCTTTTAATATTAAAGGGAAATTAAATAAAGAGAAACCCTTAATTAAATCTTTTTCCTTTTTGAAAGTATTATTTAATATAAATAAAAGAAATTTAATTATCAGCACTGATAAGGAATTAATTCATAAATATAAATATTAATTACACCTCGTGGTGAAGATAAAAGGAAATGAAGCTTTCACATGAAATGATAAGCTTATTAAAAACCTTTATTCAAATGTGGAATAAAAAGAGTGACCCATGTACATCCCATAACCTTCCTAAAAGAGAAACCTTAGATAGATGCTTGTTAAGGTGAATATGACCAACTAGAGTTGGATAAGACAACAAACTATCACATCACCTAAAGTGCATTGCATTCCATGTAGATCTTCCGGACGGAGATTACTCCCTGGTCCCGGAAACCGAGGAAGGAGGAGCGGAAGGTTCTCTGCAGTACGTGGACGTACTCGACACCGAGGGTGACCAAGCTAACCTAGCTGACGAAGGCAAGCTCCGGTGCATCTAACCTAGTTTTAAAGTTCTTTATTCAATTATCTATGAATGATTGTGCATTTACGTTCAGGAGTTGAATGAAACCCTAGATGCATGATCCATAGGTACCTTTGGTCCCTACTAGTATGATAGGTCGATAGCTGCTATGCTATAGGACCGTTACAAGTCGGGTGATGACCTCACTCGCGAGAATAGGGTCCTAGATAGGAATCATACTATATCCTTAAATGGATTGCTCACGTGGTAAGAGCATGGGATCTGGGCTCCGATCCAGTGGTTATGTGGGTTAAGTTTTTGAACGTACTAAGCACATGCCGGTTATGGGGCCAGTAAGCCTAGTACCTTAATGAGGCGACGAGGGATCCTACTATTACTACTCTTGGGATTCGCTCTCACGGCTAGCTACCGGTGGTGTATGGTGACTCCGGGTATCTCGTGGGGTATGCCGGATAGCATGCACCAAAGACTGTAAGATTCGATCCCGACCCGAGGATTTTTGGGGACGGCCTGGGAAGTTGTCCTCGCGGGGGCAGCCTACCGTGTGTTTGGGTCTACCTTGCAAGGTTTAAATCAATCGATTGTCGGCCTCTCACCGTTATCCGAGACTACTTACTCCACTAGTCATGTGATCCCTAATGATGGAAGTTGATGAATATTATGCTTGATTAATTGTATTGTACAACTTTGTTTGTACTAGTTGGCTAATGTAGTAAGGACCTACTCTTTGTTACTTTTTAGCAAAAGCAACCCAGTAGCCAAAAAGCCTTTCATGGTCTAGAAGTGGTGAAGTAGTTATCACCGACGGGTAAGTCTTGCTGAGTATTAGTATACTCAGCCTTGCTATAATGTGTTGATCCAGGTAATGCCTTCAGTGATGTGTGGCCCGGTGAGATCCCGCCCGGCTGGGAGCTGGAGTGGGTGGAGGACGACTACTGAAAGCATCATGGATGGCCTCCCGTGGTGTCTTCGCTTCCGCTAGTTTATTTCCGCTGCTTTTCAAAAACTCTGAACTGCTTCATCGTGACAAAAACTATGGTTTGTAATAATTAAACCCCTCGGGGTACGAATTTGGATATGAATGTTGTTGTATCTCTGGACTCGCCTTCGAGCGAGTTTTAATGCATATATTCGATCCTTGTGCTTTTCAAGTGATTTACCGGGCGTTAACCCGGCAACTAACGACAGGATGATACTTTATTATTGCTTAATGACCAAAGTGGATCGGTCTTAGGCGATAGTACGGTATTTTCCTGGGCGGGTTGTCACACCAGCTGTTGATGAGAACACACCATCAGAGGATGACAGTGTATTAGCTGGTCATGACAATGCAGCTTTTGAGGCACACATTGCAGCTGCTAACGATGACAACACACTAGCTGAAGGCAAACACTTTTTTTCATGCAGTTTTGACATCTATTTAGTTGATTTTGCATCAATAAATAATAAAACTGAATGTAAATTCTATGATGTAGGTCCTCCACAGCGAGCTCCTAGGAGGCCCAGACCACCTACTGTTGGAAAGCAGCTAGATAGGATGACCAAAGCTATGGGAAGGAGATTGCCCATAGTTGTTCATGAAGGAAAAAAAGAGCTCAAGATCCTGTTCAAGCTGCCAAATTAGCTTCAGAGGCTGACGTCATCATTCGGGAAAGTATTCCTGTCCTCCCACATTGGAAAGATTACAAGAAAGAAGACGTACACTACAAAGCCTTTGAGGGACAGCTAGCTGTAAGTGCATTACTGTAGCCATATGAAACTATTGTTCATTAAGCTTATTTGACTAACTAAATATCCAACTATCATATGCCTAGGGTCGCTTGGCCATTAACACAAATCATGCCCCAACAAGGGTAGCTATGACTGATCTGATGCGTGTTGCGATAAAGAATCAACGCTATCGACTCAAGAAGAGATACTTCAATGGTGTTCCTGCAAATCAGATTCGTACAACTTCTCCAGTTCGCTACATGACTGATGTCGAATGGAGGGCACTTGTTGCAAGGTGGTCAGATCCAAAGAACATGGTATGGGCATCAATTCATACATTTACTATTAGTTTACAAAGTCCCTTATTTTAAACCTGTGATATTGTCGGGGACCGCCCTAGGGGTCCCCTTAAACAATGGGGGAACCCTCACTTAAATCCCCGCATCGAAATAAGCTGAGCTTAACCATGCAGGAAAACTAACCATGCAGGACTTGGCCTATGCGGCGCAGACTCGGAGGCCCACCAAGACGGCCCGTGCGGAAGACCCCTCGAGCGAGGCTCCGCCTCGCCGAGGGCACGCTCCCTCCTCGAACGGGTTCCGCCCCGTTCGAGGGGCAACCCCCTCCTCGAACGAGCTCCGCTCCGTTCGAGGGGCGACCCCTTCCCTCGAGCGGTTCCGCCCCGCTCGAGGGCGCGCTCCCCCTCGAGCGAGTCCCGTCTCGCTCGAGGGTCCGCTCCGCCCTCGGCCGGGGCCCGCCACGCTCACGGGCGCCCCGCACGCGTGCGCCGGCCCCGTACTTGGGCATTTAACGCCCGACGCCGCGAGACGGCGCCATCATGCGCCGGGGCTCACGCCCCGGTGCCGCCGCACCAACTCCCCGGGGAGGAGCCCATCCCCGCCACCGTGGGATGGACCGTGCGCACGGCCGGTGTCGGTCCCGTGACACCGCGCGCACGCTACCGGACGGCTAACGCGCCCGACCCCTCGAAAGGGGGCCGGGCGCACCCTCGACTCCACTTTCCCGTGATCCTGCAGGTTAGGTGAGGGGCGCTTGGCCGGTGGGTAGCCATCCCGGCCACTGTAACGGCGCGGCCGCCGTACCCACGCGTGCGGGCACACGCCCGAACACTGCAGCAACCACTCCACCACCGCAGAGCTCATTGGGAAGGAACGCCGTTCTGCCCGCTCCTGTACCCCGTACCAGCCGTCATCAGCACCTCCCTCGAAGCCTATCAGGGGACGCCATCGCCATCTGCCGCCTCCTACCCTCGAACCGCCACTGTTCGGGTACGAGGTAGGCCATCATGGCCGGATCACAGCGAAGATCGACCGGACGGCCGCCCGCTCTACACCGTAGCACGACGTGCTCCCACACGTAGCTAGATAGCGCGGCGTGCATGTAACTCGCCGCCCCCTTGGCCTATAAAAGGGGAGGCGAGCCCCCAGCCGCGGGGGGACGAATTCAGAGGAACACAGCGCACCGTGCACTCACTCTCTTATTCTCCCACAACATCTCCAGCCACTCATCCAGGGACTTGGAAGCCACGATTCCTCTCCCGCCTTGCTTGTATTTGCCCCACTACAAGCACCCCTGGCCGAGCAATATAGTGCCACGAGCACGCCCCTGGCGGGACGTACGGCCCCCTCGGCGCGGAACCGGGATAAAATCTTGTGTCATTAGTTGCTTAGCATCGACCATTGAGGGATAGACCTAGGCGTTATCTACTGGTTAGTGTCGGGACCATATTCCGCACCGACAGTTGGCGCCCACCGTGGGGCAAACGAGCGCCTAAGGTCATTTCGCTAACTCCCTCTATGGTGATACGCACTGAGTACCGTAGCACCCGCTACAACATGGGTAGCTCGGACCCTCTTCCGCCGGGTTCGAGATCCGCTTCGGGGACTTGAACTTCCGGGCCACGGGGGAACGGCTATCTCATGCGCCTCACCAACCGTGAGGAGCTCGCGCGCGCGCGCGAGGCCGGTCCGCTCGGTCACCGCCGCACGCACGACACCGGCGCGGGCACCGCGAGCACGGATGCCGCGGGCCCGTCGACGCCGCGACGCCGTCGTCGCTGCGGGCTACGCTCACGTCGGGCGCGGTCCGAGCGGCGGCGGCCGAGCGCGCCGCCGCCCAACACGGTGCACCCACCGTCACGACGGCCGCCACCGCCCCGGCGGGACCGCGTGCGGTCTCGGACCACGCATCCCCATCGGGGCTGCGTGGCGCCACTACGGCCCACAACGCCAACGTCAACACGACAATGCGCGGGGTTCCGCCCGGTCGGCACGTCTTCGTCGCCAGGGATCCCGGCACTTCAGCAGCGGACGAGTCGTCCCTGGGCTCCGTCGACACGATGCCACCCACCAACCGTCACGGGTACGCGGAGTGGGACTTCTCCGGTGTGCCGGACCCGGCCGCGTTCGGGGCGCTTCCTCGACGCCGCGGACTGCGGCTTGGTCGCTCCGACGACTCCGGCACGGGAGCTACGACCCCACGCGGGAGTGCCGCGCCGTCATCACTAACGACCGGCCAACGCCGCCGGTGCGGCGGGCGCCGGAGACGGGGAAGTCACGCCCGCCCCGGGGATCGCCACGCGCCCGGCCGCGGGGCCGAGCGCTCCCGCCGGGGCCGACGTCGACGCGCGGCGGCCCAAGCTCGCGAGCTCGAGGCCAAGGCGGCGAGAGGAGTATCGGACAGGGCGACTACTCCGCGCCTCGATGGCGGGGGGAGGCCTCGCGCGCGGCGAACGCGCGCGCGGGAGCTGGGCCGACAGGTCCGTGACCGCCTCAACCCCGTCCCCAACGTCGACAACGCGGATACGCCACCAAGGGCGAGCCAAAAGCTCATCGCCGCCGCGACGTTGCTACGCGCCATGCCGGCACCATCAACCCCCGAGGCTCGAGACATGCACCGCGAGGTGCAGACTCTCCTTGAGCAAGCGGCCGTCCAGCAGGCCGAGAGCTCAGCCTCACGCATCCGCCAACAAGGGGGACGCACGAGGCGATGATCCGCACCGGAGGCGAACCCTCGGTGCACGTAGGTCAACCTGCGACCGGGGACGCACGCCGGCCAAGGAACGGCTCCTTGACACGCGCGGGCGCCGGATGGCGATGCCCGCAACGTCATCAACGCCGAGGCGCACCGGCAAGGCGGACGCGCGGGCGGCTAGGGGCTACCACCCTCGAAGGGGTGGGCGCTACGACGGCGGTGAGGATCGCTCCCCGACGCCGGGAGCCCCCGGCACCCGCGTGTTCGGCGGGAGATCCGCACGGCAGCGTTCCCCCAGCGCTTCCGTCAACCCTCGACGATCGTCAAATACAACGGGGAGACGGACCCTCGTGTCTGGCTCAACGATTATCGCCTGGCCTGTCAGCTGGGTGGGGCCACCAACGACGAAGTAATCATCCGCAACTTGCCCCTGCATCTGGGCGACGCGGCCCGGACATGGCTCGAGCACTTGCCCGCCAGCCAGATCCATAACTGGGACGACCTAGTCCACACCTTCGTGGGCAATTTCCAGGGCACGTACGTGCGCCACGGGAACTCCCGGGGATCTACGCTCCCGCACGCGAAGCGGGCGAGTCGCCGCGGGACTTCATACGGCGCTTCTCCAAGCGCCGCACGAGCTCCCCGCCGTGGCACAATCCGAGATCGTGCACGCGTTCCTCGAGGGCACCACGTGCGGGACCTTGTGCGCGAGCCGGGACGCAGCCCCCGCCCACGGACTCGAACGAGCCGTTCGACATTGCCACTAGCTTCGCCTCCGGAGAGGAGGCCGTGGGGGCAATCTTCGACGGCAAGAAGGGCAAGCGCTCCGAGGACACGCCCGCGGAGGGCGGCGGGTCCAAGGAGCCGCGCCGCAACGACAAGCGGGGCAAGAAGGGGGAAGAAGCCGCGCCACGAGGCGCGCGAGCGGGGGCGCAACGGCGGCAACGCCGAGGCCCTCGCCGTTGACCCGGCCCGACGGGGCCCTCGACCGGCTCCTCGAGGCCGGGGGTGTTCGACGACATGATGAAGAAGCCATGCCCCTACCACAAGACCCCCGTAAACCACACTCTTGAGCAAGGCGACATGCTCAAGAAGTTCTATGGCCGTGACGCCGCAAAGGAGGCGAGAGGCCAAGAAGGATGGGGGCGATGGCGACGCGGGTGGTTTTCCCGCCGTCGAAAATGTGTTCCTCATCTTTGGGGGACCTACGTCGACATGTCGACCCGGCGGCGCAAGAAGGAGCGGCACGAAGTCCTCGCCGCGAGAGAGGGCACCTCCGGCCTTTCTCAAGCGGTCGAAGGATGCCATCACCTTTAGCCGGGATGATCACCCAAATCGCATCCCGAACCGGGCCAAGTACCCACCGGTGGTCGATCCCATCATTGGCAACGCCGGTTTTCGAAGGTCCTTATGGACGGAGGCAGTAGCCTCAATATCCTCTTCGCGCATACATTGCGCCTAATGGGGATTGGGCTGGACCAGCTGCGGCCCAGCACGAAGCCGTTTCACGGCATCGCGCCCGGCAAGCAGGTTCAACCCCTCGGGCAGATCGACCTGCCCGTCTGGTTCGGGACCCCAAAGAATTTCCGCAAGGAAACCCTCACCTTCGAGGTGGTGGGATTCAAAGGGGCCTACCATGCCATCCTTGGGCGACCATGCTATGCCAAGTTCATGGCGGTCCCCAACTACACGTACCTGAAGATGAAGATGCCGGGTCCAAACGGCGTCATCACCGTCGGGTCATCGATCGAGCATGCATTCGACCGCGATGTCGAATGCGTGGAACATGCGAGAGGCGCTAGCGCCGGATGAAGCGCCGGTGAACACACTTGGAGAAGATGGTCAACGACGACCTCGGCTCCGCCGCCAAACACATCGGCACCTTCGAGGCCGCCGAGCAAACCAAAGGGGTCCCCCTCGACCCGAGCGGCCCCCGAGGGCAAGGTGTTGAGGGTCGGCTCGACCCTCGATCCTAAATAGGAAGCAGGTGCTCGTCGACTTCCTCCGCGCCAACGCCGACGTCTTCGCGTGGAGCCCCTCGGACATGCCGGGCATCCCGAGGGAGGTCGCCGAGCACTCCCTTGATATCCCGCCTAACGCTCGCGGCTGTTCGGCGGCGGGCCGCGCCGCTTCGACGAGGAACGGCGACGGGCGATCGGAGCGGAGCCGCGGAAGCTCCTCGAGGCCGGATTCATCAAGGAAGTGTTCCACCCTACATGGCTAGCTAATCCGTGCTTGTAAAAAAGAAAAATGGGAAGTGGAGGATGTGTATTGACTACACCGGTCTCAATAAAGCATGTCCAAAAGTTCCTTTTCCTTTGCCACGCATAGATCGGATCGTTGATTCCACCGCCGGGTGTGAACTACTCGTTTCCTTGATGCCTATTCGGGATATCATCAAATAAAAATGAAGGAGTCCGACCAGCTCGCGACTTCGTTCATCACACCGTTCGGGACGTTCGTTACGTCACGATGCCTTTTGGCCTCGAAACGCGGGCGCAACATATCGGCGGCCGCATGCGGCACGTTTTTGGGGACCATATCGGGCGGACGGTCGAGGCTTACGTCGACGACATCGTCGTCAAGACCAGGAAGGCGGACGACCTGGTTGGCGATCTCGGCATCGCGTTCGGCGCGCTGCGGGCCAACGGGGGTCAAGCTCAACCCCGAAAAATGTGTCTTCGGAGTGCCGCGGGGCATGCTCCTAGGATACATCGTCTCCCAGCGGGGAATCGAGGCCAACCCTGAAAAGGTCGCGGCCCTCGAGCGAATGGGTCCAATTCGGGACCTCAAAGGGGTGCAGAAGGTGTTGGGGTGCCTTGCCGCCTTGAGCCGCTTTGTCTCGAGGCACGGTGAGAAGGGTCTGCCCCTCTACCGGCTGCTCAAGAAGCACGAACGCTTTTCTTGGACCGCCGAGGCCCAGGAAGCGCTCGACAAGCCGAAGGCGTCTCGACACACGCCCCAATCCTTACGCCGCCGCGAGACGGCGAACCCCTCCAACTCTACGTGGCCGCAACCACCCGGGTGGTCGGCGCCGTGATCGTCGTGGAGCGCACGGAGGAAGGGCGTGCCTTGCCCGTGCGAGAGGCCGGTCTACTACATCGGCGAAGTCTGTCGGACACGAAGACACGCTACCCCCGGTGTCCGTGAAGCGTTGTACGCGGTAGTCCTCGCGCGGCGCAAGCTCCGCCACTACTTCGAGGCCCACCCGATTACGGTGGTCTCTTCCTTCCCGTTAGGAGAGATCATTCGCAACCACGACGCGGCGGCGGGAATTGCCAAGTGGTCCGTGGAGTTGATGGGCGAGACGCTCGCCTACGCTCCGCGCAAGGCCATCAAATCGCAAATCCTAGCCGATTTCGTCGGCCGAGTGGACGGACACGCGACCGCCGCCCCCTCGGATTCAGCGCAGTGCCGGGACTGCGTTCTTCGACGGCTCGGTGATGAAGACAGGAGCGGGCGCGGGCCCGCTCTTCGTGTCACCCCTCGGGGAGCACATGCGCTACGCAGGGCGTCTCCACTTCCCCGCGTCTAACAATATGGCGGAATACGAGGCCCTTCTCTGCGGCCTCAAAATCGCCATTGAGTTGGGCATCAAGCGCCTCGACGTGCGAGGGGATTCGCGGCTCGTGATCGATCAAGTCATGAAGAACGCGAGCCGCCACGACGACAAGATGGAGGCCTACCGCAAAGCCGTGCGGGCCCTCGAAGACAAATTCTACGGCATCGAGCTTAATCATGTACCCCGCCGGTACAACGAGGAAGCGGACGAGGCTGGCAAAAATAGCGTCCGGCGGATCACCGTTCCCCCCGAACGCGCGCGCGACATCGCGCGCCCTCGGTCACCTTCGAGCCTTACCCCTCGAGCGACGGCGGACCCTCGGGGGCTCCCTCGAACCCATCGGGTGCGGAACCCATGGAAGAGGATCCCTCGAACGAGGCGTACGTACTCTCCCTTCTCGAGGGGTACGGCTCCCACGAGGCGTCGCAATGGACATCGAGCGGCTCCGTCCAAGCGGATTGGCGTGAAAAGTACACCGCCCGGATTGCTCGAGGGGAACTCCCCACGACCGGGCCCACGGCCG
Source organism: Cenchrus americanus (assembly GCA_947561735.1). Taxonomy (NCBI): domain Eukaryota; kingdom Viridiplantae; phylum Streptophyta; class Magnoliopsida; order Poales; family Poaceae; genus Cenchrus; species Cenchrus americanus. Next base: position 180,444,270 of record OX387239.1, on the reverse strand, counting down.
GGCGCATCGCGGGGGATGGCCAAGTCATTCACCCTCGTCGACGGCGAGCTGTACAAGCGCGCCGCGTCAGGCATCCTCCAGCGATGTATACCCATTCCCGAGGGGCGCGAGCTCCTACGGGACATCCACGCGGGGATCTGCGGCCACCATGCCGCGCCACGCACCCTCGTTGGCAACGCGTTCCGCCAGGGCTTCTATTGGCCTACCGCGGTCGCGGACGCCAACGAAATCGTGCGCACCGCGAAGGGTGCCGCTTCTACGCCCGCAAGACCAACTTGCCGGCTCATGCTCGCAAACGATCCCCGTAACATGGCCGTTCGCTGTGTGGGGGTTGGACATCGTCGGGCCCCTCGCGGAAGGCGCCGGGGGCTTCACCCACCGCTTGTCGCGATCGACAAGTTCTCCAAGTGGGTGGAGGTGCGCCCCATTACGAATTTGAGGGCTGAGCAGGCGGTCACGTTCTTCACCGACATCGTCTACCGCTTTGGAGTGCCAAACTCCATCATCACGGACAACGGGTCCCGGTTCACGGGCGGAAGTTCTTGGAGTTCCGCGACAAGTTCCACATCCGAGTGGATTGGGCACCGTGGCGCACCGCCGGACCAACGGCCAAGTGGAACGTGCTAACGGCATGATTCTACGGGGCCTCAAGCCCGGGATTTTCGACCGGCTCAACAAATGCGGCCGAAAATGGCTCCAAGAACGCCGGCGGTCGTGTGGAGCCTAAGGACCACCCCAAGCGAGCCACGGGTTCACCCCGTTTTTCCTAGTCCATGGCGCGGAGGCGCGTCCTCCCCACGGATGCGGAATACGGGTCACCCAAGGTTCGAGGCTACAACGAGGATGCTAACCGAGCGAGCCCGCGAGGACTCGCTGGATCAGCTGGATGAAGTACGCCTCGTGGCGTTGATGCACTCCGCAAGGTATCAACAGTCCCTACGACGCTACCAAGCACGCAAGATACGTCGGAGGGATTTCAGCGAGGGGGACTTGGTCCTAAGGCTACGCCAAGACAATCGAGGGCGCCACAAGCTATCGCCCCCATGGGAGGGACCCTACGTCGTGGTGAAGATGCTCAAACCGGGCACGTACAAGCTGGCCAACGAGGACGGCGAAGAACTCACCAACGCTTGGAACATCCAACAGCTACGTCGCTTCTACCCTTAGCTAGGATTTCCAAGTATTTTTTGTTGTAAAAACACACGGCCAACGCCCTAGTTGGTGTCACCTATGTAAATACTCCAAGTATAATAAAAGGGCAACTCGGCTTTCCCCTGAAACCCAAGTTACCCTCGGGGGCTACTGCGGGGGGGCACCCCCCCCAAATGGTCCCATTTTTTCGCGCAAAAAAAACGTAACAACACGCGCTAAGTTTGTTTCCCACTTCAACCTCGAGCCATGATTCGAACAGGGGCGCAGGGCGGCACGGCGGAAGGAGTGCGCGAGCCGAAGACGGCCCTACGCCGCGTGGCTATGGCCCGTCTCTCTCGTCTCCAACCCAGCGGGCCCCTGCGAAAAGCGAACTCCCCTAACTAGAATCTACTCAGGAAGAAGAAGAAGCAAAAAGCGCAATAAGCAAACGATTTCATTTACAAACAACTGCCCATGTTCATGAAACGACTTGTTTATTTACAAGAGGCCACGAGGCCGAATTCGATACACATAAACAAAAAACGGGCCTAGCGCCCGGTGTGCTTTCGGGGCGGGTGGAGCGGCGGCATCGGCGGCGTCGGGAAGAGGAATTCTTCGAAGGCCTCGGCGAGCGACCCGGCGGCGTCGGCAACAAGCGCGTCCGCACGCTCCATGGCCACCTCATCCTCGACGCCCTCGGGCACGATGTAGCCCTCCGCCACCGCCTCGAGGTTGACCTCGTAGTGGGATCGCACCACTCCGAGGGCCTTCGCAGCACGCCCGGGTGCAACGCCCGGCGCATCCGCTCCGTGACGTGGCCGCCGAGGGCGCGCGGGCGGCGGCCGGCGAGGCGCCGGCCGGGCTTCGCCTTCCTCGATGACGCGGCGGGTCTCGAGGGCCGCGTCACGCGGCTCCCCCTGCCGGCTCCTCGCTCGGAGGGAGTTGTAGGAAGCCTGCAGGGCCTCGGCCCGCCCAGCAGCGTGCCCCAAGGCAGTGCGCAAGCCTGGAACCAACAAGACGACAAGAAATCAGAAAGGGGGGAACCAACCCTCTAAAGCAAGAATTAACAAGCAGGGTCAAATAGCAACTTACCCTCGACTTGTCTCCTCCCCAGATCGAGGTCGCGGCGCGCGGACTCCAGCGCCGCCTCGAGGCGCTGGATGGTCTCGCCTTGCTCGACGAGGGCCATCTCCTGACTGGCACTGCTGATGCTGAGCGCCAGCGCCTCGTCCTCAACCTCGGAGAACGCGGCGTTCCGCTCCTCCGGCCGACCTCTCCGCCGCCGCGCGCGCGCGCGCTCCCGCTCCCGGCGCCGCTCGGGGCGTCGCCAAGGGCGGCCCCGCGCTCTCGCCGGAGCCGCTCCTCGCCCCCCGGCGGGCGATGCGCTCCTCGCCGGGCGCCCCTCGGCGACGACGAGGGCCGCGGCCTTGGCATCGAGGGCGGCCTTCGAGGTCATCGGCCTCCTTGGCGCGGGCTCCGGCCCCGCGCGCCCGCTCCTCGGCCGGCGGCCGCCGCGCCCGCGCCCCCTCCGGCCGACGTGCGGGAGCTCCCGGGTCTCGGCGCGAGCGGTGGCCACCTCCGCCTCCCGGTGGCGGCCGGCGTCCGCGTCTTGTCCGGGTCCTCACGCGCGTTCCACGGCGCCTCGTCGCGATCGACGAGGGGCCGCGCGGATCCGCTCGAGGCTCGCGTGACGCGCCGTGCCCCCGCCCGAGCTCTCGGGGAGCACGTCGCACCACGCCATCGCCCGTACACCGGCCCGGCGTCCGGCGTCCTGAGAGCTTCCGCAAGCGCGTCGAAAGCGCTGCATCGCTCCCGGAGCTGGCGGGCCTCGGCGTTCACCACGGTCGAACGCGCTGCACTTCTCATGGGCGCGGCGCTCGAGCTCCTGGCATCCACACATCGAGCCTCGTAAGCGCCAAGTCTTGAATGCAGCACGCGAAAATGAAGAAAGGAAGGGAGAAGAGCAACCGTGGCTCACCTGGAAGACGATCCAGGCCGGGCCGCCGTGGACCCGCGCCGCCTCGTTCAACGCGCGGTTGAGCGTGGCGCCGTGGCTCGGAGCTCGCCCCGAAGCCTCTGCTCCCCCCGGCGTCGCGCAAACGCGGGGGGATCCTCCACGGCCCCCCCCCACCGGGCGGGGGCGGCCGGCGTGGGAGGACGAGGCCTCGGCACCGCGCCCTTGACCCCCCACCGTCGGGTGACCCTCGCGCCGCCCTCACGAGGGCCCCCTCCCGGGGCTCGGGGGAGGTCGTGGCCGCCCGGCCCACCGGTTCCACCCGGGCGGCGGGGAGTCATCCGAGAGCTCCACCACCTCCGCCCGGAGACCGCCGGCGGGGAGGAGCCGCCCTGCTCCGCCTCCGCCGCGCCTCCACCGCGCCTCCGCGGCCACGGGCGCCGTCGTGGCGCCGTTGCCGCCACCTCCGCCCGTGCCGCCGCATCCGCGGGCGCCCCCGCCGGTTGCGCCCGCTCCGCCTCCTCCGCGGTGGCCGCCACGCGGCGGCGGCACCTCCACCGTAGCCACCGCCGCGCCCGCGCCTCCGTGGCGACCGGCGCCGGCCGCCCCGGCGACCTCCGGCCGCGCGCGCGCGGCGGGCCGATCCGCCGGCCGGGGCCCTCGAGGCCCCGGCCGGGCCTTGCGAGCTCGTGCCCGCCGCCGCGCCCGTCCCTCGGCGCGACCCCCTCGACGAATGCCGCCGGTGGGGATCGACGCGTCCGTCCTCGGCACCTTGGCCGGTGCAAGAGGAGGAACGGTTGGCACCGCCCCGCGCGAACACGAATGGAGGGTTAGAGCATCTAATAACCAAGCAAACTAAAGCCAAGCAAAGGAAGAACAAGTTCCTTACCTCGCGGAGGAAAAGGCCCGCTTCCTTTTCCCCGAGGCCTCCGACGAGGCCGGCGCGAGGGGTCGCGCCTCGCCGCGAGCCGCCTCCCGACGGCGCCACCGCGCGCGCGGGCACGCCCGCCTCACGCGTGGGCACGCCCGATGCCGTACCCCCCCGATGACGCCACCGCGCGCGGGGGCACGCCGCCCCGCGCGCGCGGCACGCCCGCCGACGCGCCCCTTGACGATGACGCCGCGCGCGCACGCGCGCGCTCCCCGCCGCGCGCGCGCACGCTTGACGCGCGCGCAGCACGTCCGCCGCGCGCGCCCGCGCGCGCGCGCGGCACCTCCGCGCGCGTGCCGCCCCGACGATGATTGCCCGGCGACGGGCGGCGGTGCGCCCACCCCGTGCAAAGCCGCCCCCGACGCCGCGCGGGTTCCGCGACGGGGGCGCGGGCTGCCACATGTCCGAGGGGCCCTCCCCCTCGGACTCTTCCTCCTCGTCCCGTTCCGAGGACGAGGGCTCCTCGATGTCCCGGGAGGAGAGCCCCGGCTCCTCCCGCCGCCGTACTCCGCGGACCGTGCGTCGCGGCGCGCTTGGCGCCGCCTTGCGTGCTCCCTCCCGCGCGCCGCTCGCTCCCTGCTGCTCCCGCTGCGCCGCCCGGCCGAGCGCACGGGAGTCGGGGGTGGGTGGAACGGACTTGGCGGCGTTGAACCGGCACCCCGCGCGCGAGAGCAACGATGGCGCATCGAGAAACGGAAGCAAGAACAAGGACTAAAACGGGAATCAAAAAACCACACTCACCAACGGGCCGACGGGGAGCATCTCGATGTCCCACGGGGTCCGACCCGCAGGTGGCGGCGTCCGGTGTCGACGGCGCTCCGCGCCCGGTGAGCGCGTACGGCCGCTCCGGGCCGGCGTCGGGAGCATCCGCGACCTCGCCACGTCGACGGGGTTGGCCGCCTCCGTCATCTCGAAGATGCAGAGGGGCCTCTCCATCAACAGCACGATTCGCCGGTGATGAAGGAAGGCGAGGACGCCCATCGCATTGAGCCCTTCCCTCGCCAGCCGTCGCAGGGCGGCGAGGACGGACTCTTGCCGCGCCCGATGATTGGCCGTAGGCAACCCGTAGCCCCAGGAGTCCGGCCTCTTCTTGAACACCCGCCGGTGTAGGGAGGGGAGGGCGGGCTCGGCGTTGCGCAAATAAAACCATCCCCGCTCCCACCGGCGTTGTTCGTCGTCATGGTGCGGGGGGATGTAGAAATCCTTGAGTCCGCCCCCGCAGCGAGCGACATCCCGCCCGCGCGCACCGCGCGCGGGTCCCTCGCTCCGACGTGGGCCGCGTGATGAGCTCCCCGCGGAAGAGGTGTACCCGCAGCTCCCGGCTGACCGGGATCCCCGGGTACCCTTCGCGGACGCCCACGAATGTGGCCGCCGCGAGATCGCGTTGGGGGCAAAGTTGTGCGCCTCCACCCCATAGTGGTAGCACAATGCCCGCATGAATGTGCTCGCCGGCGCGTTGAAGCCGCGCTCGTGATAACGGAGGAAGCTCACCACGTAACCCTCCCGCGGATTGGGCTCAAGGTGCGACGACGGCGGCACGATCCACTCCGCCGGCGCCCTTCTTCGTTGGCCGACACCGGCCGGCGGTGACCGGCTCGCCCGTGGCGAGCCGGGTCACCGCCGACCTCTCCCGGTGCGTATGGCTCCGGGACCCCAATCGGAAGCCGAGGCGGCGCCATGGGGGGGGGACGAACGAGTGCAAAGGCGGAGGACAAGGAGGCGAGGAAAAAGCTCTAAGCAGCGAGCCCGCGCGACGGCAAGAGTGAGGCGAAGGCGAAGGGACGGAGGACTGAAAACGGTGAGGAGCCAAGGTAAAAAACCGCCGTCCCTTCCTCACCGCGCTTTATAGGCAACGGGCGAGTTCTCCGAGCGGACGCCCCGCCAGCATTAACCGGCAGAATCTTTCCGTCGCGTCGACGAGTGGGCCCCACCACGGCCGCGGCGGCTCTAACACCGCAGGGCGGGTCATCATTGCGGCAAGACCGGCGGCGACCGAGGCAAAACCGTCACGTCCGCCGCCACGTCGCCCACTACGCGCGCGCGCGGCCGCGGCGCCTAAAAGGCGCGCCCGCGTCGCAAAACCCGCGGCCACGACCGCAAGGCAACTAAATGCCCGGCCCCTTGCCAAGCAAGGAGAGCCCTCGAGCGAGGCGAATCCTCGGCTCGAGACAAAGGCGACCCTCGATGGGATGACAGCGTGAGAAGGTCGCCCGGGACCTGCTCGGTGTAGAGCGGGCGGCCGCGGCACCCATGCCACGTGAAGCCCTCGAGCGGCGTGACCCTCGGCTCGAAACAGAGGCGACCCTCGACGGGATATCAGCGTGAGAAGGTCGTCCGGGACCTGCTCGACGTAGAGCAGACCACCACGGGCACCCATGCCACGTAGGACCCTCGAGTGGCATGACCCCCAACTCGAGACAATGTCAACCCTCTAAAAGAAGGCACGCGCGTAAGAGGATCGCCCAGGTCACGCTTGAAATAGAGCGACACCGAAAGCACTCATACTGCGCCATGCCACCAACCAGCACCTCGAGGGTCGGCACGCCCAGACCCCTCGATGGCCGCAAACGCGAAAAGACGGGGGCGTCCATGCACGGCCCCCGCACGGCCTTACCGATCGTAGGTTCGAAGCCCGACCCTCGACGGGTTCGAACAGCGCCCCGCATCGCGTAGTTAGGGACGACGAGGGCACGCGCATTCGAGCCGTTCCTCGAGCCCGTCGGCTCGAGGGTGCCCCACATGTCGTGTTCGAGAGCCGGCGAGGGCAGGCTAGCCGGGGGGATCCCACCGAGGGAGAGCTTCCGCGCCCTCGGTCCCTAGCGAACGGGACCGAGCCCCACCTAGCAAACCCACGCAAGCGCTTCCATGGACGTGTCTCCGGACCGCGCGGCCTACCCTTATCGAACGGGGCATGGACGTCCACTTGAACCACCCGCTAGCGGCTCGAAGAGGAATCCGCGATTCGCGACCCGCTCGATGGGAGTCGTGGAAACCTCACCCTCCGACCCGCGGAGGGACGGCGAGGGCGCGATAAAAAACAAGTCGTCGGCTCGACCCGATCGCCTCGAACGAGCCAAGGCTCGGGGGCTTGACGCACGGCACACCTCCTTGAAATTGCACCCGCCGGAGACGGGGACATGGGGGAGCGTGCACCCCCGATGCCGCCGAAACACCGCCGATGCCGGTTGGCATATGTGCCACGCCTTCACCGACCGAATTGCTCGCGGTTAACCCCCGCAGGAGAACCCACACCTCCGCGAGGCTTCGGGGCTAGACCCGCGGGCCCGCCGACGCGGCCCCACCGAAAGCGTTCGCAAACAAGGAGGGAAGAACGTCCTATCGCAGGTTCCAAGGCACCGCGGGAGCCTCAATGGCAAACCCGCGGATGCTCGGGGGCTACCGTCGGGGACCGCCCCTAGGGGTCCCCTTAAACAATGGGGGAACCCTCACTTAAATCCCCGCATCGAAATAAGCCGAGCTTAACCATGCAGGAAAACTAACCATGCGGGACTTGGCCTATGCGGCAGACTCGGAGGCCCACCAAGACGGCCCGTCCGGAAGACCCCTCGAGCTGTGCTCCGCCGCCCGAGGGCACGCTCCTCCTCGAACGGGTTCCGCCCCGTTCGAGGGGCACCCCCTCCTCGAACGAGCTCCGCTCCGTTCGAGGGGCGACCCCTTCCCTCGAGCGGTTCCGCCCCGCCGAGGGCGCGCTCCCCCTCGAGCGAGTCCCGTCTCGCCGAGGGTCCGCTCCGCCCTCGGCCGGGGCCCGCCACGCTCACGGCGCCCCCGCACGCGTGCGCCGGCCCCGTACTTGGGCATTTAACGCCCCGACGCCGCAGACGGCGCCATCATGCGCCGGGGCTCACGCCCGTGCCGCCGCACCAACTCCCCGGGGAGGAGCCCATCCCCGCTACCGTGGGATGGACCGTGCGGTACGGCGGGGGTGTGTGCCGGCCCCGTGACACCGCGCGCACGCTACCGTACGGCTAACGCGCCCGACCCTCGAAAGGGGGCCGGCGCACCCTCGACTCCACTTTCCCGTGATCCCGCGGGTTAGGGTGAGGGGCGCTTGGTCGGTGGGTAGCCATCCCGCCACCGTAACGGCGCGGCCGCCGTACCCACGCGTGCGGGCGCACGCCCGACTCCGCGAGCGCACGCCCGAACACCGCAAAGAACCACTCCACCACCGCGAGCTCATTGGGAAGGAACGCCGTTCGCCCGCTCCCCGTACCCCGTACCGCCCGTCATCGCACCTCCCTCGAAGCCTATCGGGGGGACGCCATCGCCATCCGCCGCCTCCTACCCTCGAACCGCCACCGTTCGGTACGAGGTAGGCCATCATGGCCGGATCACGGCCGAAGATCGACCGGACGGCCGCCCGCTCTACACCGTAACACGACGTGCTCCCACACGTAGCTAGATAGCGCGGCGTGCATGTAACTCGCCGCCCCCTTGGCCTATAAAAGGGGAGGCGAGCCCCCGGCCCGCGGGGGACGAATTCAGAGGAACACAGCGCACCGTGCACTCACTCTCTTATTCTCCCACAACATCTCCGCCCACTCATCCGGGGACTTGGAAGCCACGATTCCTCTCCCGCCTTGCTTGTATTTGCCCCACTACAAGCACCCCCGGTGCTGAGCAATATAGTGCCACGAGCACGCCCCTGCTGGACGTACGGCCCCCTCGGCCGGAACCAGGATAAAATCTTGTGTCATTAGTTGCTTAGCATCGACCATTGAGGGATAGACCTAGGCGTTATCTACTGGTTAGTGTCGGGACCATATTCCGCACCGACAGATATCAACTAACATGTTCATCCTCTTTTAGCAAACATGTGAGAAGAACAAGGAAAACCGCAGTAAAGTCAAGTATCATCAGGCTACGCGTTCTCGCTGCTATGTGGCACACTTACATGCATACGTAAGTAAAACATTACCTTGTTCACTTACCTGCACATTTGGACTCAACTAATTATTTTCCCTTTCATCCGTGCCTACTTTGTTGTCATTTTTCCATTACACGAAACAAACAAGAATCCTTGATGAACCAAGCCTAGATCGCCGTTGGCGGAAGTAGACGCAGTGGAAGCCTTCCAGACGTGCCACACTAGCTCCAAACGTGGCCTAAGTGACCCTGCAAGAGAGGCACTTGTAAGTGCACAGATTATATGCCTACTAGTTTCCATTTCACATAAATCATGTGTGGACTTTATGCATACATAGTAGTTGGTTTTCAATTATCTGGTTCTTTTACTTGCCTCTACTTTATTGCATTTTATCACACATTTTCATGTTACTCTTCGTCAAATACTTGTAACTCTTTTACCTTGATGATATTTCAGTCCCAAATGGAAGCTTTGAGGACTGAACCTGTTTCTGAAGGTGAGATGCCAGCATCCAGTGTGCAAGTCGTGTCGAAGGTGCTCTCTCAGAACAGCTCCAACTTATTCCTGAAGAATGTTGGCTTCCAAACACCGCCATCCTCCAAGTCAGTATCATCAAATGAAAGTCAGCTTAGGGAGCAACTTGCAGTTGAAGCGACGGCAGCTGTTCAAGGTGAACTGGATGACCTCAGGAAGAAAATTCAAGATGCAGAGGAAGACAGAGCAAGGACACAGAAGGAGCTGGAGGAGTACAAGAAGCTTACAGAGAAGAACATCAAGGAGATGGTGGAGACCAATTTGCTCCTCAAGAAGCTCTTCTGCCTCCAGGGAAATGCTTCGTCATCGACTTCAACATAGCTGCTGCTCAGCTTTCCTTTCTATTATTTGTCACTTTGCCTATCTAGTAACTTGGTCGTGTGTGCAACTTTTTATGGTACTTGGTACTGTTTCAACAACATATTTACTGAATTTGCAATGTCTAGTGGTGTGCATCAGTTGTATATGCACACTGGAATACTTGATGCAAACCTAATGGAATTGTGTGCCCATTATAGTATCAATTGGAAATTCCTATTATATTATTATTTCCAAACCTGTGACCAAATGCATGGTGTATCTGTGACCAAACTACTTTTAAATCTGTGACCAAAAGATGTTATATTTGTGACCAAAGTGCTGGCAAATCAGTGACCATATATCAAACCGTGACAATGCCAAATACCAATCTGTGACGATTTAAACATGACATCTATGACGGTTGCAAGATGATGATCTCAGCAGCCACGTCATTGACGACGTCACAGCCTCGTCATCTGCCAGCGTGGCATACGGCAACCTATGACCAACACAAGACTACATTTGTGACGAAACTGGATCGTCACACTACTGCAACGACGCCATCCGTTATCCAGACGAACGGGAGATTGTGACGAAAAAGGATTGTCACAAAATGCATTAACGGCGTTAACGGCAACGTCAGTTAGCCAGGCAGACGTGAAATTATGACGAAAACAGGGTATAATCTATGACCACAAACATTCGTCATAGAATGAATTCAAATCCATGACGACACAAAATTCGTCACAGATTGGAGACACATTTATGACGAAAAAACCAATTTCGTCACTGATGATCAAATGTGACGCCACCATAGTGACCAAACCAAAATCGTCACAAAAACGTCACAAAAGACTAATTGTGACCATTCTAGCGTCTTCAATGACGTTAATGCAACATCATTGATGACAACATCCCTACTAGTGAGTCATCCAAGTCATAGCCCTCTCTGACTCAATATATCCAAAGTGAACGGTGGCAAAGAACTGAGCAATGATTTCCTTGTTCCAATCCTGCCTGAAACCCATGAGCTCCTTCACCCTCTAGCGTCCACACACTGTGTTGAGCTCAGTAAAGATAGGATTACCCTTGCTCTCCATATAGGTACAATCCACGTACTGAGCCATATGGGTGACCTTGGGCTTCTTTATAATAACAGTGGCATAGTAATCCTGCTGGAAAGTAGCCCAAAACCTCCTATCTGAGGCTGTCCTCTCGCTGGCATAGGGATCTTTATCCCCCAACTTCTTAAGCTTCTTCGTCATTCCTATCCCATGGTACTTGACTGGCTTCTTAGGAAACATATAGATAGGCTTGACAACCTTTAACCTGCAAGAACCATCATCATCATCATCCATGGGATCGTCATCCTCATCCCTCTCTTGACCACCTAGGTCCTCCTCCTCCTCATCCTCATCCTCATCATTCTCATCATCATCATCCACAACTGGCCCTTTGCCATGATGCTTCACACGATAAACATTAGGGTCAACATAGGTCTCATCTTCCATATTCTCATCACTGCTAGTCCCCGTGTCACCACCCAAATCAATCTCTGGTTCTTCATTTCTTCTCTTTGGTGCACGCTCTTGCAGGTTCATAGTACCTGCACTGCCACTGCGGCCTGCCTCGCGATCATGCGGGAACTCTCTAGGTGTCAACCTTGGTTTCTTGCTCCCGGATTGCTTCATTTTTGGCATAGCGACGCTCCTGAGTCACAAAGGATACAAAAGGATTGTATAAGACTCAGGAATGAGATTTGAAAAGAGTTGAAATTGAAATAGACAAGTTGAGACAATTGGGTCGGTTCTGTTCTACACCGGTCAGACCGGTGAGGGGCACCAGTCAGACCGGTGCCGTCCAGAACCGAGCCAATGGCCTCAACTGCAATCAGGAGCTGGGACGACAAGATATTGATAAAGATGAACTAGAATCATTCCTACAAAGATATGGTTTGAAAACACAAAGAAAACAAAACCTAGGGTTTGACAGCCACCACCGGTTAGACCGGTGGTGAGCACCGGTCAGACCGGTGCAAGCCGTCCGCCCCCAAATTCTTGAGTTCTCACAATGTATCCAACAAAAGTTTATGGATCTATAGGTATGACTTCTAGGTGATCTCAAAAGATGTTATACCAAAGGAAATTCAAATCTTTGCACCAGGGAATGAGATCGGGAAAAACAAAGTTTTGAATACCTTTTGAGAGATGAACTTGAAGAGGAAACGAAGAACTTGATGGGGGATCAATGGAGGGTCCTTAGGAGAGTGATTTCCATCCAATCTTGCACCTCCTTCATGGTTGAATCAAAGGGAATCCATGGAGGAGTGAGAGGTGGAAGAAAGGAGAAGAGGAAGGCCTTCACGGTTTGGGAAGGGGACTTGGGTGAAATGAGAGAGGAGAGAGAAGATGGTGGGGTAAAAGGTGGATTCCATTTACTGTGACCCCACGGGTTGCTCCCGGGCGACACCGATCAGACCGGTGACCCCCCTTGGTCCAGCCAGTGAAGCCTTATCGGAAGTACCGACTTGGGGTCGGTAAAACCGAGGATTTGGATAATTCTAATAGAGAAGCTATATCGGTAGAACCGACCTAGCCTCGCAAGTTCCGGTCCTTCTCTCCCAATTTGAGATTTTGCTCCTTAAATCTTCTCCAAATATTTTATGAAACACTTTTCTTCCAATTAAGCTTCAGAAAATGAAATTTGTGACTTAGGTCGCCAACGGTCAGACCGGTGGACAACACCGTTCAGACCGGTGCCCTCCTGAGGCATAACTCCAAAAGATTTTGGTTCCTTCCTCTTTCTCAAAGATTGGATAAGGGATATGGAGATGATATTGATCTAAATATTGCCAAAGTCTTGTAAGAATAAAGGATAATCCAATTTTATTGATATTTCTTGATACTTCCAAGAGAGAGAAGTAAACTATGGATTTTAGGGACTTGAGACAATCTTCTTAATTGTGACTAAACATCAATCAAACAAAGGGAACTATAGTCACAATCAAGTTGATTGGGTCACAAACACCAAGAATCAAATATTTTTCAAAATGAGCACACTTCCTACACATGCTAGTTGATTTTTCAAAAAGTCTATCCTATGTCACACAGTGCATGCATCCACTTCAAATGAATGGCTTATCAAACATATTTGGCTCATACCTTCACCCTCGAGACACAAAGACGAGTGGAAATAAAGGTATCAACCAAATATCTAGAGAGGCACACAAGAAATTTACTTGAAGCACTTTCATGCTAAGGATGGCACACTAGCATGATATTATGGCCTAGATGCATTACGGTATTTAAAGAGATTCATGAAAACATACCTTTGCCTTAAGACCATCTCATTTATGCATATATTTTTTTTAAGATTTTGATCGAGGCTAGCTCTTACTTGTTCCTTGAATGCGTGAATGTGTGACTAATTTAAGTCCTGTAACATGTATAGGGCAATGCTCTACTAGAGAGCCATTAAAAGCATCGAATGGCATGAGAGAGTAAATTTTTATAAAAATAGTCAAAGTCACCACCTCATGTTTCACTCATACAAGAAAAGCGTCACATGAGTGTTCACAGAGGACCAAGAGCGACTTAGACTCAATCATGGAGTACTAGTTACCGAGATGTCATTGATTTCAAGATTTATATGAATTTGCCCTTCACACGGTCAATTGAATCCATCATGATTTCCAAATCTTCCAACCATGTGCTCAATGCATCTCTATCAACCTACAAGCTCAGCAAGCATTTCTTGGTACCCAACACTTGTTGGGTCCTATTGGGTTAGTCACAAGGTGCTTAGGAACCCAAATAGCTCTCATGCTACAATGAGGTGAACTAATCTCCCTCAAAGCACAAGTTCCATTCTTATCATTCCTAAGCTTATGGAAATCATAATGGACAATATTTGATTTAGGAATGTTACCATTTGGACAATATTTGCCCATGTGACCCTTTTGACGGCATTCATAGCAAATGCGACTTTTGTTCTTGTTGGTCACTCCATTCCTTACAATTTGTTTTCCATGCTTGCTTCTGAGCCTTGCTCTTGTAGAAGGGGTCTTCCTTGCCTTGTTTTCTTGAAGTGGGGCTGCCCTGGCCGGCACCGGTCTGACCGGTCATGGTCAGTGCCACTGCCCATTGTTGCATTTGGGCATGTGTCGGCAAAATGTCCCTTCTCTCTGCACTTGTAGCACACCCTCCCCTTGTTGGAGCTTCTAGGCTTCTTGGAGAGTGACTCTTGTGACTTGTGCTTGATTGGGAGATATTGGGATTTGATTTGCCCAACCTTGCTCTTTTCTTGAATATTGTTCTTGTGGGTTATTGTATGTTATTGAGGGGTTGATCTAGTGGCGGTTGATCCATTCTCAAGCTTCTTCACCATATCTTCACAGTTATCTTGAGAAGGTTGCACTTTGCTCTTCCCCTTCAACACACACAAGTCCTTTTGAAGCTTGTCAACCTCTTGCTTGAGTTTATCATTTTCTTTAGCGATGAGGTCATCACAAGATTCTACAAGTACATGCTCAATACTAGATTGGCTTGTTTGAGACAAACAGTCATTAGCGCAAGATGAATTAACTTGAATTTGTGAGCATGTGCATGTCTGAGATAGAGGTTGTATAGATTTTACCGATGAAAGCACAACCTCATGGGCTATCTCTAGTGTTGCATAAGAGTCGACAAGCTTCTCATAGGAATATTCAAGTTCCTTGTGATTAGCTTGTAGGGTCATATGCTCACTAGTGAGTTTCGCTAGTTTGGCTTCTAGATCATCATTGGATTCTTCTTCTATTTTAGCTCTACATGCAAAGGATTTAATGTCATGATCATATTTGTTAGCCAAAGATTCATACTTACAAACCAAGGATGCGAGCTCGAATTTGAGAAGATCAAGTTCTCTTGTCGGAGAGCTTGATGCTTCAATCTTCTGTCCCTTAGATCCCTTGGCTTTCTCTTCTTCTTGCTCTTCTTTTCCTTCTTGGCCATCAAGCAAGTTGGAGTGCCCCTGCTGGCACCGGTCTGACCGGTGGGTGTCACCGGTCTGACCGGTCCCTGCAGAGGGACTGCGTCTTCGCTTCTTTGATCTTCTTCTTGCTCGAGCGTTGATGCTTGATGGCTAGTGAATGTTATAGAGGTTGGGCACATCTCCACTGGCTCATCTTCATCATCACTCAATTTCATCCCATTTGGTGTTTACCAATTCAAATAGTAATTTCCAAATGAGATGAGCATCTTCACAAATCTTTTTGCTCTTTAGGATAAGATACTTTAGTTCTCTACATACACAGCTACACAAAAGATTAGTAATAACGACATTGAGTTGCTTCTTCTCTAAATCCATTAGCAAGATACATGTCTCATCATTTGGAAGGATACTCGCAACCATAATGCGCTTAGCAGTAGGATCCAGAATATTAAGTGCAATGAGAACATTGGAGCGCCAAGAAGAGTAGTTTGAGCCATCTAGAGCTAGAGGCTCAAACGGTACCTCACAAGTTGTCGACATCGAAGAACTCCAAGCGGTTAAGCTCGAATCGAAGCACCAAGCTCCGATACCAATTGAAAGGACCTTGATGTCGCCTAGAGGGGGGTGAATAGGCGTGAAGACCAATTTGAACTCTTTCTCCCTGAACACTTGAGCTGACAGTGCTCCACCGGTCAGACTAGGGGCGGAGACCGGTCAGACCGGTCAAGCACTGGACTTCACAGGTGACACTGGTCAGACCGGTGTGCCTCACCGGTCAGACCGGTGTAGCACAGAACTGTTGACGCAAAATCTGCACCTAGCGCCAAGCACACAGCAAGCCGAACAAGCTGGCTTCACACGTGCAGAGATCACAAGACGTGCCAGTCAATTTTCCCTGAAAATTAACAAAAGACAAAGTAGTTAAATTCCAAAGCTTGGAACTTGCCGGGTGGTACCAAACAGTTCCATATTTACGGCTATAGAGCCAAATGGGATGACATATAGCTATAGAAAGCTATATGCCAGTAAACTGAAACCATTCGAGAGCTTTAAAAGGGAAAAAGTAACATAGCCGAATAGATGACGTAAGCATGACGGCGATCGGTCTTTGTTTGGACAAAGATGCACGTGCGCAAGACCGTGACCGATCCTCGTGGTGATCAACATTAAATAATAAATGAAGTAAAAGCGCAAGCATAAACATGTAATAAACAAGCATGCATAGATCCAAAGCACTAGTCTACCGCATGTCTAGGTACTTTAAAACCCGTCGGGTACGACACCAAGTGAATCTATCCACCGCATGATACAACTTGCTTGGGATCGTGCCACCTTCCACAAATAGATCTATCCACCGCATGATATGATCTAGATATGGAAAGCTAAAAGCATACAATATTTAAAGCATGAATTATGCACGTGTTTTACTCATGAAGAACATAACCGAACACGGCTGAACAGCCGATTCGGGGTCCATGAAGAAGGAACGAACATTACCAAGTAAGATAAATCTATCAGATTGATTTGAAATCTAATCCACCGGATGATTAGCTCCAAAACAACCCAAAAACCTGCATCTACCGCGTGATACCCAGTTCTTTCAAGATTTATACAAGCTTTGGCAAGCTTGAACCCGCAACATGTAACAACCTAGATCGACTCGGTTTCGGCTATCAAAGAGCATGTGATCCACGTGTTAATTTAGCCAAAAGCACGAACTTGATTCACATAAGGATCATCGGAAAGGATAAAGCCGATCCAAAACAATCTAGATTGGGCAAAAAGGTGTTACATGAATTTAAACATAAAGCAAAAACTCAAAGCAACACAGGGTAACTTAATGAATCTATTGAATCTTGCCGTAATTCAATAGAGCCGATAACTAGCTTCAAGCTAGATCTTAGCCTACCGCATGGCTCATGACCTAACAAGAAACCTTCTTGAAACCAAGCTTGAATCTACCGCATGACACTAAGCATGGTAACAAGACTACTTGCATCAGATCTAAATCCACCGCATGATACTAGACATGATACAAGGTTGCCGGTACTCACGGAGGTCGACGGATCGATGAACCCTCTCGAAGAACTCGACGACACGACAAATGGACTCTAGGGTTTGGCGTAAAGCCGGTTTGTATTGAGAATGATTTCGTCTATCTGTTACATACATTCAGGGCTCATATTTATACCCTGCCAAGCACAACCTCGAATGGATTTGATACCTAATTTATCTCTAAGCTTGATCGCTTATCCATCCATTCGTCCTTTCTGCTCGGGCCACGTCACCATAATCCCGCAAAATCAGCTCAACAGCTTCCTTGCCGAACGAAAGCAGATAGCCGACCGCGGATTTTTCTGTCGAATGCGTCTGAAGAAACCTTCCTTCCGCCGGACGGATTTCTCACCGAGTTGGACCCACAAGTCAGACTCCTTACCAAATTTTGGTGTTAACACATGCCCCTTCAATTACGGGATAAAAGTGATTTTATTCCGGAATTGACTCCAGCCACCAACGTCTTCAAATCGAATCTGTTCAACACCCGTTCTGTCTCGTCACAATCCGCCAGAATCTTCGTCTGGATCCAAACCCTAGATCCTCTTTTTCTGAGCTCAAATCCTCAATGGCGGCTCAAAATCAAGCTGCTCAGGTAAATTCTTCCACCATAAGCTTCATTCGGCATTCAGATTTTCAATTTTCTACCTGAAATTTCTTCTCCGCTTTCCCTTAGGAGCTTTCCACCGAGCTTTTAATCCGTACTGAGGCCAATTCAAGATCCTACTTCCTTGGTCCTGTGGGAGTTTCTGATCCTCACGAATTTATCACAGCTGAATCCCAAAGGATCCCCTTCAAAGCGGCTCTAACCAAGCCTCCCCAATGGCAGGATGCTTTCAAGAACTGGCCCTTGCCCCCAATTGCAGGCTGGAGAACTTGGTACCAAAGAATTCTTGCGGATAAGAGTGCCAGGACCCAAAACTGGGATACCCTCCGCATTGCTCAGTGTCTGGAGCTATCTTTGGCCGAGACCCCCAAAAACGAAGACCTCTTGATAGCAGCTTGCCACTTCTGGTCAAATGGCGTCAACGCCTTCCTTTTTGGTCACGACCCAATGTCCCCAACTTTGGCCGATGTGTACATGATTACCGGCCTTGACATTACAGGATCTGTTCGCCCCTGGGATTTCAAAGGTTCCACAAGACAAACAGGGGTGAAACCAGGGAGCGGATACAAAAATTATATCCTGAACCATATGAAGGATGGCCCCCTTGGTGAAATTGAATGCAGGGCATTTCTGAACATGTGGCTATGCAGGTTCATCTTCTGTGGTAAAGCCAATGAGCCTACCCTGAATCATATTGCACTGGCTTCACACCTAGCCAATGGCAATCGCTTCCCTCTTGGGAAATACCTCCTGGGTAGTGTGTACCACATGCTTCATCAAACTGTCACCCAAACGTACACCAGCCAGAGGATAGCATGTGTCAACGGTCCTTGGTGGTTTGTCCAAATGTGGCTACAACTGCACATGCACCAGATTGTTGGTGTTGACCTGAACACCCGGCTCTTTCCTTCATCCAATTATCATGAAGGGGAACCCCAACTCACCAGAGGATGCTATACCTATGGAGAAGCTGCTTCAACTGTCCTCATCAAGCAAAATGTCAGCCAGCTCTTTGAGCTCTTCTTCAAAGGTTTCCCAAATCCTCTCTGGCTCCCTTATTTGGACAATGATAATTTAACTCTCCCCTGTGAGTTCTCCTTTGAAGCTGGACGCCAAGATGGAAGATTTCTGGAAATCCTTAACATCATCATTCACCCATGTATTCTGCCAGCTGAATTCAGTGGAGGGAGGCTGAACCACAGTATTTATGATTATTATCAGCCCAACATGATGGCTCGGCAACTTGGATGTGGCCAGATGCCCCCGAGACTATTTCTGCATGAATTCCTCAAGCCCAGAGAGGAAATCAAAGAGCTTACCCAGACCAGCAGGGTCTTTCAGTATGTGTGCAGTCCAACTGTTTACACCTGGCCCTTTACACCTACAACAGTAGTTCACCCCACCTTTAACTCCTGGTAGCAAGAATTCCATGATCACATCTTCAGTGAGCCTATGCATCTATTTTGTATGGAACGGATGCCTGATTTTCAACCAACTTCAGAGGTAATATGATTAATCCTTAAATCAGACATTTCCTCTTTCAACCACGATTTTGATTTTATTTCTTTTGCCCACAGAACACAATGCCTGCCCCTCTGGCCAGGGAGATTGCTTACAATGCAGTGGGCCCAATCTCAGCATTGGGATTTAGATCACCAACCCTGGCTCAACTGATGGCTAGATATGCTACAACAGATCCAACTCTGTCTAGCATTACTGCCAACAGGAGGCAAGGCTTGTCTCTGATTGCACCTCCAACTGCTAAGAGGAGAAGAACCATCAAGAAAGTCCTTATTGAGGTAAAATTCTCCCTTTCTTGATCACAGGATTACTCTTTTTCTGATAAATCACATCTTATGCATTTTCGTACTAGAACTCGCAATCCTCGCCTTCGAACCTGCCAATGCTCCATCCACTGGTATGACCTTTACTGTCCTTTCCTTAAGGATGAACACTGGCATTCATTCTTAATCTGGTATTTGCAGAGGAAACAATGGAGGATCAACTTGTGGACGTCCCAGTGTCTCAACAAGCAAGTCCACCCAGGGCTGAACCATCTGTCCACGTGGAGATCTCATCTTCATCAGGGACCCAATCACCTCCTGCTCAGACAGAAACACCAAACTCACCAGAGATGAACTCCCCCTTTCAACCAGATCCTCCAAGTCCTCCAAGGGCTCAATCACCTATTGGCCAGGCAGAAGCATCAACCCCAGCAGAGGCGAATCAAACTTCTCTCCAGCCAGAAGCTTCAGGGTTACCAGAGACTGCATCAGTGCCCTCTCACAGAGAAGCTTCAGCTTTGCCTGGAACATCTCCTTCACCAGTGATTCCAGGGGCCGCCCCTGAACAAAATCCTGCTTCAGTTCAGGAAATCAGACATGAGGTACTTATTTGCACTTAATCCTGCTATCTTTTAGTTCCCGATACCCCTAACTCGGCAATGTTACTCTTTTAGGATCAGGCTCAGTCACCATTAGTCCCACCAATGGTGAACAATCCAATTGCCGAGACGAGGGAAAGGGTTCCTCAAACCTTGTCAGAGGAAGTGCAAGAAAAGCTCAAGGAGATTTTTGCCTGGCTGCAAAGAGATGCGCGAGATCAGTTCAAAGATCTTGATCACTTTGAAGAAATGCTTGAACCCATCAGCCAAGAACTCCCTGAGGACATCAATGCCTCACTTGAATCCATCTCCGGTCTGGAAATTCATTACGTGCCCATAAGACGAGCTCTGAGAAAGGTGTCCTCCCGCCCAGCTGTTGAACAGAAGAGGGCCAGAGCTGAACAAGCCGTGAAGGGGGCACAATTTCAGACTGAGAGTCACAAAGATACATTGGCCAATCTGCAAGCTTCTCGTGAATTGAAGATCACCAGAAAAGCCGCTTTGGAGGCGTAAGCGAGAAGTCTCGTCGATATACCTGAAATAGAGGCTGATGACAAGAAAATAGCCGAGCTCCCTGGATTGATAGAAAAGACCCAAGAGGAAGCAACATCGGCCATAGCTGAGGTGAATCAATGTAATGCAGAACTCACCATCCCGTCCAACGCCCAGAAAGATTATCAAGAACGGATGGAGGATTTTCACCAAGCAACATCGAATGCCTGCAATGTAATTGCGAAATATTTGAACATCTAGATGTTTTGATTGATGTGTAACCGAACTGGTCGCTCTTGTAACATTTGCTCTTGCAATCTGATTTCTCTTTTCCTCTGCATGTCCTTAACTGCAACGCTGAACGACCCATTCGGTAAAGAAGTGCCAATACCCGAACGGTACTTTGACTCCTTTCAGCCGAGCCAATCAACCGAATATGACTCAGCCTTGAACTCCAAACGACCCAACGGCGGATTGGTCAAGGAAACCTCTCCACCTTCCAATTTTCTCGGAATATGCGCCACGATCCAGAGCCACGACCTGAGGCCACGATCTATCTTGCCAGGCCTATAAATGAAAACCGTAGGTGCCCCTAGCTTCCCACCAAGCCTTTAGCTCTCAAATCTTCGCCAATCTCAAGTCTTCTTTTTCCAACCAGCGCAAATCCCAGAAGCATGGCGAGCAGCCACAACCGGCGCCGCGCCGCTGATGAGGCGGAGGGGAGCCGTGCCAGTGCGCACCGGAGGCAATGATCGTCAAATCTTCTTTTATGATTCATCTTTGATCCCCTTTTGTTTTTGACGATCATCCTTATTTCAGGTTGATTCAATGGAATCCATCTTCTGCGCCGGCCGGTCAGCCCCTACCGGACGACTCCTCGGAGTCCGACCATCACTCCCCCGTGCCCTACAGGGAACTTGACGCTCTCCGCTTCAAGGCGGAGCTGGAGGTGGCCCAGCGCGAGCTGGAAGATGTCTCCAAAAAGGCTGGCATAGCCGAATTGGAGTGGGAAGACTAGCGCAAGCAGCTGCTGGAGACCATCGACGGTACGGCTCCGAAACCGCTCTTTGATCCAATCCGGCCTTTGATGCTAATCACCTTTTCTTGCACTTTGCAGCTCGTGACGCCGAGCTCAACCAGCTAAAGATGCTGGTAGAGCAATTGGCCGATAAGGTGAACGCCCACAGAGATACGCCGGCGGAGCGCTTTGCTGCGGTGGAGCACCACGTGGATGAAGTGGCCACCCATGGCATCCGCTTGGGCACCACTTTGGGCCTGGCCGCCATGGCGACGCACACTGACGTCGACTACTCCATCAGGCCGCGCGGCTTCCGGGGCGGCGCGCCAGAAGACATCGAGGAGATCGAGATCATCTTGGAGCGCCTCGATGGCCACGGCGACGCCATTGCCGAACTCACTCATCCCCAATCTGTGTTGAACAGGTTCTTTGACTAGATTGTATTAGGGATGTTTGATATCGGCAATAAATAAAGAACTTTTGATTTCTGTGCTTGCACCGCGATGATTTTCTTCATGTTTGCATCCGCGAATCTTGTTTTTTCTTAAACGTATTCGGGAACTTGCTTGAGCCGAACACGCGAAAACAGATGCCCCTTGGCGCAAAATCCACAGAAAATCCCTGAATCGGCAATCCATAAGCACTGTTCAGACGAAAACCCTTCGCATTCAGGAAGAAACCCTGCCGCTTGGTATACCAATAGTGCACGCTGGCCAGTCATCACTCCCAATGCACTCCCTCGGTCAATAAAATAGTCTGCTGAGATGCCCTACAAATCCACTCGCACACTCATCCATCACTTTTCATCTCCTCCTCTGTTCCCAGAGGAAAAAACCCCAAAGCCATGGACAAAGGCAAGCAACCCCAGGAGAGCAGCACTCCGAAGAAACGCACGATTCGAGAGTGAGTTTCCCCTCGATTTACTCCTTGTTTTCTCATATGATCTCGTGCTTTACCTCCTCTCTACCTTTCCTCTTTCAGCCTTGATTTGCTTCCTGAAGAAATCATCGGGACCGAAGACATGCCTGAGTACATCTCCTCTGATTCCTCCCTCGAAGCAGAGGATGCCACTCCTGAACAGAGAACCAGCCATCAATTGCGCTACCGCGTTCGGCACCTGGAGCATGACCTCAGGGACATCACCGCTCGTTGCCAGGCCGAGCGTGAGCGTCGCATGGCTTTGGAGGCATTAGTGGGAGGTAATGTTTCTAACCCTTTCTTGACTTCGCGTTCACTTCTGGATTTTTGCCCCTAATAACCACTCCTCTGTTTCAGATGTCTCTAATAGGTACAACAACCTGAAAGCGGCTTGGGACAGCTTGGTGGAGGCAGCGAATCATGGTCACCCCCGTGCATTCCAAGTTGCCGTCACGGTGGTCCTGGAGCAACTGAAGAGGGAGCAGCCGAAGAAGCAAAGAAAAGATTGAATCATACTTTCGCTTCTTCCTCCAGGCCTTCTGCTTCCCACCTCCTTGAAGTCCTGATCACCAGGGTTGTTGGATGTAAACCTGCGAGAGGCAGTTGTAATGTAGTTTTGTGCTAGGGGCAATGCATCTAGGCACTGGCCGTTCCTTCTGTTTGGGAATTTTTTGTTCTAAAGGCGGCCTCGTTCTTGAGTGCCGGCTATTCCTGTATCAGATGCATGTAATCCCACTGCTGGTGATCACCGATTGATTTCAGTACTAGGATAATATTTCTTCAAATATCTCCCATTTATTGCAGCGGAAAATTCTTCTCCTAGTAAAGTTTTCAACATGTATGCATTACCAGGGACGCATCTGACCACGCGAAAGGGTCCTTCCCAGTTAGGGGACCATTTGCCGAATTCACTGTATTTGGTTCCAATAGGCAGTAACGCTTTCCAAACCAAATCCCCTTCTGCAAATTGCCTGACTTTTACTTTCTTGTTGTAATACTTGGCAACCCGCAGCTTGTTCTTTTCTATGTTTTCCAGGGCCCTAAGACGGATCATGTGCAAATCTTCTAGCTCATCCATCATTAAGCCACTGTAATCTTTGGAGCTTAAATCTTTCTGTAAAACAACTCTCCTAGAATCTGATTGTACTTCCCAAGGTAAAACCGCATGGTGTCCATAGACCAATTCATAAGGAGATGTTTTTGTAGCTCCATGAGGGGCCATTCGGTAAGCCCATAATGCTTCACTGAGTACCGAATGCCACCTCCTTGGCTTCTGGTCAATCTTCTTATGTATAAGCTTGATCATGATCTTATTAGAAGCCTCTGCTTGACCATTAGCTTGGGCATAATAGGGAGAAGAATTAAACAATTTGATTCCCATGCTTTCGGCAAATTCTCTGAATTCCAAGGACACGAATTGGGCTCCTTGATCAGTTGTGATTGTCTGAGGGATTCCAAACCGATAGATGATGTGTTCCTTGACAAATTCAACCACGTTTTCCGACGTCACCTTCTTTAGTGGAATTGCCTCAACCCATTTAGTAAAATAATCTGTAGCCAAAAGCACAAACTTATGCCCCTTGCTAGATGGTGGATTAATCTGGCCAATCAAGTCTATACCCCGACCTCTGAATGGCCATGGCTTGATAATGGGATTTAACGCTGATGCGGGACCCTTTGAATATTTCCAAACCTCTGGCAGTCTTGACATCCCTTGTAATACTCAAAGCAATCCTCCAATATCGTCGGCCAAAAGCACCCAGCTTGCCTGATAACCCATTTCATGCGGTAGGCCGATTGGTGTGCTCCACATATCCCATCATGCACCTCACTCATCATCCTTTTGGCTTCTTCTAGACCCAGGCATCGTAACAATACCCCATCTAATGATTTGTAAAACAAATTATCATCCAGAAGAACGAATTTTATGGCCTTGTACCTGAGCTTCCTAGAGACCTTTCGGGATGGATCTTTCAAATAGTCAACGATCTCTTTTCTCCAATCATCCTCCGCAAGATCCGTCCCCAATGCGCATATGTTTGTAACAAACGCTTCTTGACTCTCTTTGTAACCAGAGGTGCTCTGAGCCAACCTGTTTGCTTCTTCGTTATGTTCCCTAGGAATATGCTGTAGAGTCACCAACGGAAAGCTCTTCAAGATTTCCCTGCATTCTTCGTAGTAACTCCTCAGCGCTTCACTCTTGCATTCGTACTGGCCGTTCAATTGCTTTATTACCAACTCTGAATCTCCATAAATCTCAACCGAAACGGCCCCGACTTCTCTCAAATATTGAAGCCCCCGAAGCAATGCCTCGTACTCAGCCTGATTGTTTGTAACAGTGGGCTGTATAGGGATGGCAAACTCAAACATCTCACCTCTAGGCGAAATCAGCAGAATCCCTACTCCCCCACCTTTACCACATGATGACCCATCAAAAAAATAAAGCCCAAGGAGTAATTTCAAGCAAATCAATTAACGGATCACGATGCTCAGTTATAAAATCGGCAATGATCTGACCTTTAATAGCTTTTGCCGATTCGAACTTTAACTCAAACTCTGATAAAGCCAAGATCCATTTGCGAATCCTGCCATTAAAAATTGGCATAGACAACATGTGTTTTATTACATCGAACTTAGAATATACAATGCATTCGGCATTCAACAAGTAGTGCCAAAACTTTGTACACGAGTAGTACACGCACAGACATACCTTCTCTGCAGCCGAATACCTGGTCTCGGGGTCAAGTAATTTTCGGCTAAGATACGCTACTACCCGCTCCTTTCCTTCAAATTCTTGAATAAGGGCCGATCCAATGGTTTGGGTATCGGCTGCCACGTACAACTTGAAAGGCTTATCCAACTGAGGAGGGACCAGTACTGGTGGCTCCTTCATGTACTGCTTGATCTCATCAAAAGCCTTTTATTGTTCGTCACCCCATGTGAACTTCTGATCTTTCTTAAGTTTCAGCAATGGAGAAAACGGCAAAACCTACTGTGAAAGATTTGAAATGAATCTCCTTACGAAATTAATTTTGCCGAGCAGTGATTGCAACTCCTTGAGATTGGTTGGAGGGACAACTTCATCAATGGCCTTCATGCTCTTCTTGCCAACTTCAATCCCTCCTTCGTGGACCAAGAATCCCAAGAATTCTCATGCTGATACCCCAAAAGCACATTTATTTGGATTCATCTTTAGACCATGCTTTCGGGTGCACTCCAAGGTTCTCTTCACGTCCTCCAAATGTGTGTCATAACTCAGGGACTTGATCACGACATCATCAATGTAAATTTCAACCACTTTGCCGATCAACTCGTGAAAGATGTAATTCATGGCTCGCTGATAAGTTGCACCGGCATTTTTCAACCCAAATGTCATGACTATCCATTCAAACAGGCCTATGTGACCAGGACATCTGAAGGCCGTCTTTGATATATCTTCTATTGCCATAAAAATTTGGTTGTACCCTGCATTACCATCCATGAAACTGATGACCTTGTGTCCAGCAGCGGCGTTAACCAACAAATCGGCAACAGGCATGGGGTAACCATCCATGGGAGTAGCTTTGTTTAAATCCCTGAAATCTATGCAGACCCTCATCTTTCCATTCTTCTTGTAGACAGGGACAATATTAGAGATCCACTCCGCGTATCTGCATGGCCGAACGAAGTTTGCATCAAGTAATCTTTCAACTTCTTTCTTCACATCGGCCAATACCTCATCCTTGTAGATTTTCCGGGGCGGTTGCTTGTATGGTTTAAAACCAGATTTGATTGGCAACCGATGCTCAACAATGGAACGGTCCAGTCTAGGCATCTCCGAATAATCCCAGGCGAAGCAATCTTTATATTCCTTGAGTAGCTTGATTAATTCTTCCCTGAAGTCTGATTGCAAATTTGCGCTGATGAATGTCGGCCTTGGTTTGTCACCGCTTCCAATGTCAACTTCCTCTAATTTATCGGCTGACATGAATCCTCGCCCCAATTTGCCATCAGTACCGTCGACGGGGTTATCCATTAAAAATTGCTATAAGAGCCGACTGCTTGAATCGGCTGTTGATCGCTGCTGACAGGCTCAACAGGACCTTCTCCCCAGTCTTTCCCTGAGAAACAGTCAATGCCTTGATACTCCCAGAAGGCTGGTTGCATATTTGCAACGCTCACGGAGTCATCTGCTTGGACCACCTCAATATCATCATCTACCCATTGGATGAGCTGCTGATGCATGGTAGATGGGACGCAGCAGTTGGCGTGAATCCGGTCCTCCGTCCAAGCGAGGGTCGTAGGCTCCTTTACCTTCAATAACAAAGAAGGTTGTGAGCAGGGTCTTGGACCCGATCATCAGATCCACGTGGGTGCATCCCTTGGTGTCTGAAGGATTCCCGGCGAAATCATTCAGTATTATGCTTGTAGGTGTCAGATCGCCAGGGCCCATGCCAAGTTTTCTGAAAGTGGTGTACGGCATTACATTGACCGCCGCTCCACCGTCGACAAACATCTTGGTCAATGGCTTGCCATTGACATATCCCTTCAAGTATAGCGGCCTCATGTGTCGATTTTTGGCCGGTTTGTCGAAGACAGCTTGCTTGGCTAGCACCAGCTGCGCCATCAGTCCCTCAATCTGCTCATCGTCCAGGGACGCCTCTTCCTGCACAACCTGATTAGCAGGAGCCATAAATTCGTTCGGCAGAAAGTATACCATGCACGCCGGAGCCGAACGGTTTGACCCTTCAGGTTTATCCTTTGGACGCCACACCTGTCTTGTCTGGATCCCGGCCTGCCTCAGTTCACGGTTCCTCAAGCGTTGAACCCTCCTTTTCTGACTCTTTCTTAGGCCAGGCGGGCACCATTGCCCCTTTTGCCAGATGTACTCGTCCTCGTCTTCCTCTTGATCAGCCCACCTTAAATCAGCTTGCCTCTTCCTGGGATGATCAATGATTTCAATTTTTTGACGCCGATCCTCGCTAGGATGTATCCTCGCAATTCTTTCATGGACGGATCGGCGATTGGCAGTCTCCTGCCTATACTCAAAATACCTATCGCTGCATTCAGGGCAATTTCTCAGCGTGGGCAGCTTCAACCCTTCGTTCCAGCAGTGCCTGAAGAATGCACACCCCCAGTGCGCGCGCTCCTGCTCGCGCATATATTGCTCTAGATCTCTCCTGCGTGCTTCCTCTTCGGCCCTGCGCCTCTCCTCCTTGTATTTCCGTTTCTGGTAGCGCTCTTTTTCCAGCTGGCGCTTCCACTTATTGAGGAGGATACGCGTGGTCACCCTGGGTTTGGCTCTGGACGATACCCCGATCTCGACATGGCTCTTGAGAACGCGGGGGGCCTCACCATGCACCTGCTCCAAGGTCACTTGACGTTCTGGGTCTATAGTTCCATCCTGCCTTGCCCTGGCTGAAGTCAAGACCTTGACCTTGCCCTTTTCTTCGGCTGTCACCGTGTTGACGGAAAAGCTTATCATGTTCTGAGGAAAAGGGTTGCCATCCAGCTTCATCTTGTTATCGAACTTGAGATGTCCCTCCTGGATAGCTTTCTGGATCCTCATCCTGAAGACCCTGCAGTCGTTGATGGAGTGCGAGTTCCTATCATGAAAGCCACAGTAACGTTCTCCTTTACTCCATCGGGCCGAAGCATGGAATGCCCTTCAGGCAATTTGATTCGGCCTTCCTTCACCAGGAGCTCAAACAGCTTATTAGCCTTGGTGATGTCGAAATCGTAGGTGCCTTTGGTCTGTTTGACCCAGCGCTGATTCATGGTCAACGGTTCTTTTCCCCACATGATTTCGGCTGCAGCCACATCCTGGTCATCATCAGAATCCTCCGTTTGGTCGGCTTTGTCCAGAAACTGATTGTAGATATCCGCCACGTCGTGCTGTTTGTCGAACCTGGCATCTTTCTTGAAACCGTAGGCTTGGTTGCTCATCAACGACAACTTTTGGGACAGTTGGCCCAGGTTATCGAATTCCATGCCGAACAGCTTTTCACGCACGGCCGGCAGCATCCCGGCAACGGCCATGTCGGCCAACTGGTCATCTGGCAGATTTAGCGAAAAACACATGACCTTTACTTCCCTGAACCTTCTGATGAACTCTAAGGGCGTCTCACTGTGCCTCTGCTTCAGGGTAGCGAGGTCGATCAGCTTCTTCTCCGCGCTGCCGCTGAAATAGTGGGCGTGGAATCTCCGTTCCAGCTCTCTCCATGTGCTAACTGATTGAGGGGGCAAAGATGAAAACTATTGGAACGCTGCGCCCGTTAGTGACATGGGGAAGTATCTGACCCTGAATGCCTCTTCAGATGAGCACTTCCCAAGCTGCATCAAGTAGCGAGCAATATGCTCCGTCGTGCTCGTGTCATCCTGCCCGGAGAACTTTGTGAACTCCGTCGGAGGCTTTACTCTTGGCGGCAGGATCACGTTGTAGTACCACTCCGGGAACGGAGGCATGTAGGCAGGTCCTTGCATTTTTGGTTTGAGGCCGAATTGATTTTGCATCAAGTCGGCCATCTTCTGTGCCAGGATATCATCCTCCTGCGTGCCCGTAGCTGGTCCGTAACCCGGATTCGGGAGAGCATCGATGGCTCCGTAGTTCCCCACCTCGTGGTAGCCTCCGCCATATAAATTCCTCTGCAGCCTGTTGCTGGCTGGGGCAATCCTGTAGCCGGAAGCAAGCGGGGCCCCAGGCGAGCCGAATGCCAGCTCCCCGTATGTGGGCTGGTACGGGTTCGGCTGTTGCACAGGTTGACCCGCGCTGCCCTGTGGTGGTGGCTGGACTGGTCGTCCTCCTGCGGCTGCGGCAATGGGGGCCGGGCGGGCCGACCCCCAGCAACTTGTGGAGGAGGCTGGAAAGCTTGGCTCCCAGCGCTCTGCGGAGGAGGCTGGGCTGGCTGGCTCTGCAATGGCGGTTGAGAACTGGACTCGCCCATCTCCATGGTGCCTCCTTGAATGGGTGTCTTATTGAACACCTGCTCCATGCCTGGACCGAAGACAGCCACCATCATTTGTTTGAACGCACCCAGGAAAGCTCTGTGGTGCCTGCTTAGGACGTGGTCCGCGGTATCTCGGAACGCTTGCATGCATTCCTCCCTCTCCTGCTGGGTTGTAGCGTCACTCTCCCCTGGCAACAACACCCTGGGCATCTCATTTTTCAAGTATGGGACGTCGCTACTGTTCTTCTTGAATGATAGTAAACATTTCTGTTGGAATTGATCCACGGCATCCTGCAGCTGTTGCCGCTGTTCCGGAGAGAGGTCTTCGATGTTGACATCCATGATATCCCCGATGTCAGGCATCTTGATTTTCGGCTGTGGTCCCATTGGGCGTGCCAAAAAGTGTGTTGACGCAAAATTTGCACCTAGCACCAAGCACACAGCAAGCCAAACAAGCTGGCTTCACACGTGCAGAGATCACAAGACGTGCCAGTCAATTTTCCCTGAAAATTAACAAAAGACAAAGTAGTTAAATTCCAAAGCTTGGAACTTGCCGGGTGGTACCAGATAGTTCCATATTTACGGCTATAGAGCCAAATGGGATGACATATAGCTATAGAAAGCTATCTGCCAGTAAACTGAAACCATTCGGGAGCTTTAAAAGGGAAAAAGTAACATAGCCAAATAGATGACGTAAGCATGACGACGATCGGTCTTTGTTTGGACAAAGATGCACGTGCGCAAGACCGTGACCGATCCTCGTGGTGATCAACATTAAATAATAAATGAAGTAAAAGCGCAAGCATAAACATGTAATAAACAAGCATGCATAGATCCAAAGCACTAGTCTACCGCATGTCTAGGTACTTTAAAACCCGTCGGGTACGACACCAAGCGAATCTATCCACCGCATGATACAACTTGCTTGGGATCGTGCCACCTTCCACAAATAGATCTATCCACCGCATGATACGATCTAGATATGGAAAGCTAAAAGCATACAATATTTAAAGCATGAATTATGCACGTGTTTTACTCATGAAGAACATAACCGAACACGGGCCGAACGAAGTACCGATTCGGGGTCCATGAAGAAGGAACGAACATTACCAAGTAAGATAAATCTATCAGATTGATTTGAAATCTAATCCACCGGATGATTAGCTCCAAAACAACCCAAAAACCTGCATCTACCGCGTGATACCCAGTTCTTTCAAGATTTATACAAGCTTTGGCAAGCTTGAACCCGCAACACGTAGCAACCTAGATCGACTCGGTTTCGGCTATCAAAGAGCATGTGATCCACGTGTTAATTTAGCCAAAAGCACGAACTTGATTCGCATAAGGATCATCGGAAAGGATAAAGCCGATCCAAAACAATCTAGATTGGGCAAAAAGGTGTTACATGAATTTAAACATAAAGCAAAAACTCAAAGCAACACAGGGTAACTTAATGAATCTATTGAATCTTGCCAGAATTCAATAGAGCCGATAACTAGCTTCAAGCTAGATCTTAGCCTACCGCATGGCTCATGACCTAACAAGAAACCTTCTTGAACCAAGCTTGAATCTACCGCATGACACTAAGCATGGTAACAAGACTACTTGCATCAGATCTAAATCCACCGCATGATACTAGACATGATACAAGGTTGCTGGTACTCACGGAGGTCGACGGATCGATGAACCCTCTCGAAGAACTCGACGACACGACAAATGGACTCTAGGGTTTGGCGTAAAGCCGGTTTGTATTGAGAATGATTTCGTCTATCTGTTACATACATTCAGGGTTCATATTTATACCCTGCCAAGCACAACCTCGAATGGATTTGATACCTAATTTATCTCTAAGCTTGATCGCTTATCCATCCATTCGTCCTTTCTGCTCGGGCCACATCACCATAATCCCGCAAAATCAGCTCAACAGCTTCCTTGCCGAACGAAAGCAGATAGCCGACCGCGGATTTTTCTGCCGAATGCGTCTGAAGAAACCTTCCTTCCGCCGGACGGATTTCTCACCGAGTTGGACCCACAAGTCAGACTCCTTACCAAATTTTGGTGTTAACAAGAACACCTGCAAAAACAACTTCAAGCACCTCTTGACTTCTAGCACGAACCGAACTTGGTGAGTAGCCTTTGTAGATGATCACAAGCAAGGTAATGAGCCCTGCACACACAAGTAGCACACCTAAGAAGATCGAAGCGGAAGCTAATCAAATATGGTAGAAAAACAACTTAGAGAGTCAAACCACACGAAGAAGCAAGGATTTGTTTCCGAAGTTCACCACCCACTAAGGAATGGCTATGTCTCCGTTGCAGAGCTTGTAAGGGACGATTCCCACAACAAGTCGGGTCTCTTTCAACCACTTTCCTCCTTTCCACTAAGGGAATCTTTTCCACGAAGAGGCAAGATCACAGCCCTTACAAACTTCCCGCTGCTCACCACAACCTTGGGAGCTAGCCGGCGACGCCTAGCCGTCTAGGAGGCAAACCTCCAAGAGTAACAAACGCTTTGTTGACGGTGTATTTTGGTACACCAAACATGTTCATTACACTTTGGTTTGAATTTGTTTATGGAACTAACCCGCCACTAGGCACACTAATCATATAACAAGTTCATCTATGTGCATGCATTTGGAAGTGTTGTGTTTATGTAGGAAAACATGGACATAAAGGACGGATTCGCAACTAGTTCAAAGGAGCATTTACGGAGTCTTGTTCGTGTTCATGAGTTTGATGAAATCACTTCCAATGGTGGCAAGGACCGAAGTGCTACGTAGGAATACCCCCGGGGATTGAAGCGTAAAAGACCGAACTTCATGCACGAAGAACCTCCATCTTGGACGCGAGGATGACATCATCAAAATCATGCAAGTGGAAGGGGCAAAGTGCATAATCACCTGAGGACCCACGGGAGTGAAGGGGCGACCGAACCAGGCCGAAATGGGCCTGGGCCGGTCGGCCCAGGCCGACCGGCTCAGCCCACTTCCGACGTCGGTTCGGCCCTCCTTTCCTTGCACCCGAAGGATCTTCAACCCTAAAGCCCTGGAGGCGCCGCCATTCGCAAAGGAGAGAGCCATTCGTACCAGGAGACCATCCACAAGCTAGAGAGGGAGGAGGGAGATCTCTGGAGGGAGATCAACCACCTCGAAGGAAGCACCCACAAGTGGAGAAGAAGGAAGACACCGTCGGAAGGGTGACCATGATCAACGGTGCTATGTCTAGCACCTTGATGAGGTAATCTCCTTATTCGTCCATGGGTTGTAATCGATCTTGAGATGTAATCGTACTTTGTTGGATTATCTATTTATCATCTTGTGTTGAATATACTTTAATGCTTAAGGTTAGCTACCATGCCGTAAAGGGAGTAGATCTCCAATGCTTCCTTAGATCCATTCAATACGCCATGTCCATCATAGGTCTAGTCACGATATCTTCGCATAGTGACAGTACGAGAGGAGGGAAAGGGCGAAACCGTGGTCACAACCCCCGATAGATTAGATTGGTTTTCTTGTTTAAAGTGATTGCATGTTCTAGTATCGTAGATCCATGGGCGAGTGTATTTTGTCTTGATAACTTAATCATTCTCTCTAGTGTAGTTTAGTTGTTTTCTAGTTTAATCATAGTTAGGGTTTAAGTAGCTAGTGTGTAGAGGTAGATCAAATGCTTGTAATCCCCTTGTTCCGCGGATTGACAAGAACCTTGGGAATCTCGTGGTGAAAAAAGGTGTAGGTTCGTACGCTTGCGGATCGTAGGTGGATACATCTTTTATCCGTCAACAAGCCCCTTTTTCTGGCGCCGTTGCCAGGGAACAAGCTAGTTTACATCATTTGGTTTGCATTTAACTTAGTTTTATATTTAGTTTATCTTTTGTTTGCTAATATCTAACACATATAACCTAGAAAACCACTTGTTTGTTTTTGTTTTTGTTTTTATGTTGTTGTCTAGATGGCGTTCATCAATCAACCCCTGGAAGAACCGGAGAAATCACTAAGGGATTACACTAGCCCTCGATGTGAAGACATAAGAGTACAAGAGTCGGATTCGAAGCTCGAAGCGACCAAGTATGTGATTAAATCCAAGATCATCGAGATGGTAGCGGCAAACTCGTTTGAAGGGATGGTTACGGAGAACCCATATAGACACATAAGGCATTTCACGATGCTATGCAACACGGTGCGTCAAGAAGGAGTTCCCGATGAATGGTTCAAATGGAATCTCTTTCCCTACTCACTTGCCGGCGAAGCAAAGACATGGTACTCGTTTGCGTCCTTTGAAGTTGAAGCCAATTGGAACAAGTTGACAAAGAAGTTTTACGAGAAGTTCTTTCCAATTAGCAAGGTTCAACATCTAAGGAGACAAGTGATCACTTTCATGCAAGGAGAAGAGGAAGGGATAGACCAAGCTTGGAATAGGTTTAATGAGTTGATCAAACAAGGACCAAGACTCGGCTTCTCCGGTGACGTACTCTTGCATACATTTTTCTTTTCCCTAACCCCTAGTTGCATGCAACACGTCCAAATGTGTGCAGGTGGGGATCTCATGGTGAAAACACTCACGGAAGCCGCTCAACTTCTACAAAAAATTAGTAAAGGCGGCTGTCATGCGAAGAGATTGGGAAACAAGACTTGCGGAAGAGCCGGAATATAATTCAAGGGTGAAGAAGTGTGCTGAATTTTCTAAAGAGGCAACCCCGGAAGTCACAAAAGTGGAGCCGATCCCGGAAAAGCTTGAAGAAGAACACATCAAGTCAAGAACTACCCCGAGCGTTGACTTCGCCGCATCAAATGAAACAAACAAGAGAAGCATGTCAAGCGCGAAGCCACTAAGGGAGTTCGAACCAATGGATTGGGTTCCAATTGATTACAGAGAAGTATTCGATAAGAGAAGACCGTTCCCTAATCAAAAGGGGATGGCAAGAGCATTGAAAGTGGATTTCCCACCGGAAAAGAAAGCGGAAGATTCATACGACTTTGAAACCACCGGTGAGATCTTTCAAAAGCTCTTTGGAGATGAAGAAGTGGATCCAGAACACATAGCTGAGGTGAAAAGAACCATGGGGATCAAGCTCGAAGCATCGCCATACGCTCGCCTCGCTGAAGTTTACACGATAGGATCCGAAGAAGAGAAGACGACACCACACTTGAGTTGCGAGATCAACGGAGTTCAATGCAAATCTTTATGCGACATCGGAGCCCAAATAAGTGTCCTATCTTCTAAAATTTACAATAAAGTTCAAGACACAACCTAGACTCAACTCCAACATTAACGAAATTAATCATGGGATATGGTAGAACTATTAGACCTCTAGGTATTGCTTGCAACATGAATGTAAAAATCTCTGGAAAATGTATACCAACCGATTTCTTTGTTATTGATGCTTACCATAGTAATCATGATCACATAATCCTAGATAGGCTCTTTCTTAAGTTGGTTGATGCCGTGTTGGATGCCGGAAAAGGCAAAGTAACAATGAACCTTAATGGAAAGAAGTACACATATAACTTTCTTCGCGTTTCTAAACACCCTACACCCTTTCTTCTCAAAGATGAAGAAGAGGAGGTAGATAGTCTTTGTTTTGTTGAAACCCTTAGAGACCCGCTGCAAAGAGCAATAGAAAATCAAATGATCAACTAGACGAAGAACTAGAAGAAGCAACAAAAGGCTTAGAACCACAAGATGGAAGCGTGGAGGAAGAAAAATTCAAGGACATAGGAGAGATTAAACCCGAGGAGCCAAAAATGCCCGAGGTAGACCTCAAACCTTTGCCCAAAGGATTAAAGTACGAATTTTTGGGCCTAGACAAGACTTATCCAGTCATTGTGAGCGACGAGTTGAGTCCCGAAGAAAATGAGAAGTTGCTGATTTTATTGAAAAAACATAGGAAGGTGATTGGATATTCGATTAATGATCTCAAAGGTCTTAGCCCAGCCTTTTGCACTCATCGTGTACCAATGGAAGACCAATGTAAGCCCGTAGTGGACGACCAAATGAGGCTAACTCATGCCATGCGAGAGGTAGTAAAGAAAGAGGTCATCAAGTTACTTGATGCCGGAATCATCTACCCGGTTCCGCATAGCGAGTGGGTGAGCCCGGTACATTGTGTACCAAAGAAAGGAGGTTTAACCGTGGTGAAGAATGAGAAGAACGAATTGATACCGCAAAGAACCATGACCGGGTGGCGGATGTGTATCGATTATCGTAAGCTTAACAAAGCGACGAAGAAAGATCACTTCCCCCTACTGTTCATCGACGAGATGCTCCAGAGATTAGCAAACCACGCTTATTTTTGTTTTCTCGATGGATACTCGGGGTTCATGCAAATTCCCATTCACCCGGACGATCAACACAAAACAACGTTTACATGCCCTTATGGAACATTTGCATATAGAAGGATGCCCTTCGGTCTATACAATGCTCCGGCCTCTTTTCAACGTTGCATGATGGCCGTATTCTCGGAATTCATCAAAGAAATTGTCAAGGTGTTCATGGATGATTTTTCCGTTTATGGGAAGATGTTCATGGATTGCTTCGCAAACTTGGATAAGGTCCTCACGAGGTGCGCGGAGGTAGACTTGGTGTTAAATTGGGAAAAGTGCCACTTCATGGTTAAGCAAGGCATAGTGCTCAGACATGTTATATCCGAGAGAGGCATTGAAGTGGACAAGGCTAAGGTAGAGACAGTTGAGCAACTCCCACCTCCGACGGATGTTAAGTCCTTGAGGAGCTTTCTAGGTCATGCTGGATTTTATAGAAGATTTATTAAGGACTTCTCAAAGATCACTAAGCCTTTAACGCATCTCCTTCAAAAGGATGTGGCTTTCGACTTTGATGAGAAGTGCCTAGTGGCATTCCGGACCTTGAAAAGTGCATTGGTGAGTGCTCCCATTATTCAACCTCCGTATTGGAGCCAACCTTTCGAGATCATGTGTGGCACAAGTGACTATGCCGTATGTGCAGTTTTGGGTCAAAGAAAGGAAGGCCGAGTTCACGCCGTTTATTACGCTAGCAAAACTCTTAATGAGGCACAATTAAACTATGCCACTACAGAAAAGGAGTTGCTAGCGGTGGTATTCGCTTTCGAAAAATTCAGATCTTACATGGTGAACTCGAAGGTCATTGTTTACACCGATCACGCAGCCATCAAGTATCTCTTGGCTAAGAAGGATGCTAAACCACGTTTGATCTGTTGGATCCTTCTTCTCCAAGAATTTGATGTTGAAATTCGTGATAAGAAGGGGGTGGAGAATGTTGTGGCCGATCATTTGTCTGGGATGAATCGTGGACAAAATGATAAAGAGCCCATAGAAGACAAGATGAGAGATGACCACCTCTATCGAGTGCTTGATAAAGACACTTGGATGATTGATATCATTCGAGCAATTTGGAAGATGCCTCTCGATCATCTAGATAAAAACTCTCAAAGGAAGATAATCTTCGAAAGTAAGAAGTACTTTTGGGATGCACCATACCTCTTCAAACTTGGCAATGGTGGAGTCATGAGAAAATGTGTGCCAAGAGAAGAGAGGCTAGAAATCTTGAGAAAGTGCCACTCGGCTGAGTACGGTGGACACTATAGCCATTTTAGGACCCAAGCAAAAGTGTGGTCTAGCGGATACTATTGGCCGGAGATGCATGAAGATACTAAGAGATATGTTGCATCATGCCTTGAATGCCAAAGAACCGGAAACATCTCTCAAAGAAATTCTATGCCTTTGAAATACAATCTACAAATCGATTTATTCGATGTGTGGGGTATAGACTTCATGGGGCCTTTCAAAAACTCACACGGATATGAGAATATTCTAGTCATGGTTGATTATGTATCCAAGTGGGTAGAGGCCATGCCATGTCGTAAAGCTTCCACGGAGGAGTCCATTACTATGATCAAGAACGTGATTTTCCTCGTTTCGGTACACCGAGAATCTTGATAAGCGATGGAGGAACTCACTTCACCGGGAAGAATTTCAAAAAGTGCCTGTCCAAGTTGGGAATTGAACATAGGGTCTCTACGGCCTATCATCCACAAACCAACGGACGAGCGGAAACGTCAAATAGGCAATTAAAAGGCATTCTCAACAAAACTATAGAGAAGGGAGGCAAGGATTGGTCAAAGAAATTAGACGGAGCTTTGTGGGCTTATCGAACAGCGTTCAAGACACCGATAGGTATGACCCCTTACCAATTCGTCTATGCAAAAGCTTGCCACCTTTCGGTCGAGTTGGAACATAAATCCTATCGAGCGATAAAGAGATGAACCTTGATCTCGATGCCACGGTGGTGAAACGAAGAATTCAAATAAGCGAGCTAGAGGAGATGAGGTTACAAGCATACGAAAATGCAAGCATATACAAAGAGAGAATTAAAAGATGGTATGATAAAAGGTTGAAGAAAAAAGAGTTTAAAGAAGGAGATAAGGTCCTCCTCTACAATTCGAGGTTTAAAACCTTCGGAAAGGGGAAATTGCAAAGCAAGTGGGATGGACCTTATGTTGTGCATTCGGTGCTCTCCAACGGAGCGGTAACCATTATGGATGTGAAAAGTGATCAATTTATGGTGAATGGTCAACGTCTTAAGGTTTACTACGAACCCGACGTTATGCCCCTTCACCACATTGATGTCTTCACCATGGAAGAAGAGCCCGAACGTCCGGCCTAGGACGAAAAACAAGGCATGGGTTTTTGTAAATAGTTTTTCTTTTAATTTTCTGGAGTTCCTCGCGAAGATTTACTGGGCCAACTTTTTCCCATGGGCTGAGAAAGTGAAAAAAGGGCAGTACACGGGAAACCAGACCGACCCCCGGAACAGGGTGGGCCGGCCGACCTAGTCCGACCGGCCTAGGTGGGCCCCGGCGGCGTTTTGCCCCTGTTTTTCCCCGGATTGCTCCTTTTCGACTTCCTTCTTTGGTCAAAAAATTTTAAGGGAAGTTTTGAATAAGGAAATTGTGGTTCCTAAGGTTCTCCTTTTCATACTATTTATTTGGCCGAATTGGGAGCTCGAGAATCCATCCCATCAAGCAATATTTTGCACCCACGCAGTAGCCATGGTGTCCCCGAGGAGCTTAGAGTTGAAGCAAGGCGCTAAGGAGCCATCTATGGAGGAGGCGAAGTGATGCGAGCTCAGCTACCCGTCTAGATCAAGAGGACCGCCCGCATCCGTTGCGGAGGGCGTGTCCCGACCAGAGCTATCGCTTCTCGCAACCCCGTCGAAGAGGAGAAGGTCCCTACTCCCGTTCGAAGGTCAGCGCGCATCCAAGGCATGAAGCGGAAGGACTACGAGGAGGTGTCGCCTGAGCCTAAGGACTATGGGGATAGTGACTACTCCGACGATCGTAGCCCGAGCTCGTGGGCGGCCGCCGGAAGAGATGATAACGATCTTTACATTTGGGAAGAGGTGCCCAAGGAGAAGACTCCTGAAGGCCCCAACGGCGGCGGCAGCGACGACGGCGGTGACGACAACAGTGATGGCGACAGCAGCAATGATGGCGGAGACCCTGGCGATGACGACCCTTTCGGGATGCATCCGATGTGTTGTGCGGCTTGCCGTCACTCCATCTCGGAGCTCTACGCAACGGTCGACAAATGTTTCCAGGCCATGGAGGCGATGAGGCGACGCATGGAGGATTTGGAACGCGTGGTCGAAGATGACTACAAGTTCCTGAACCGCAACGTGCGCAAACTTTTTGGCATGGTCGGGAACATGAGGGGCAAGTGGTGCAATAATTGCGGAAAGTACCACTAGGTTTAGTTTTCCCCCTTAGGATTTTTTGTAAGATACAACGAGGACGTTGTATGATTTTAGCGTGGGGGAGAGCTAGCTACCTAGCCTTAGCTTTTGAGCTTCAAGTTTAGTTTGGTTCGGTTTAGTTTTCGAGAGAGTTTTAGAGTTTAAGAGTCTTTAAGTTTTAGAGTGTGTTTTTAAATTTTTGCAAGTTTGAAGTGTCTTAATTTAGTGTTGAGTCAAAGAAAATCAAATAAAAAGAGTCCTTTAAATTTTGTGTTTTGTGTGATGCTTATCTTTATTCACTCGTTTGTTTAGCTTTAATTCTTGATATATGAACATGAGTGTGTGGTTTGAAAAACGTTTACCGTGGTGCTTAGTGAAATTGCTACCTCTAAAAGTACCCATACCACACTTCGATCTTGAGCTTCACATGTTGGTTGTGCTATGTTCAATGCTAAAAGTTGGAGGATTTCAGTTCTGAAAATTATCTTAAAACCCTTGTAATAAAAGTTAGCAAAACCTCTTTTTCCAAGTTGAGAGTAAGAAAAAATCCTATACAAAGCCAATTTATTTTTTGCTCCACCATATGTGTGATTAGCACGATGAGTTGGGCTAGGATCCTTCTCTCTTGGGAGTTTTAATTTCAATCAATGATCATGTTCTTGTGCTTATCTTTTGTTGCTAGCCTCGTCATGTATTCGGTAACGTGATTTTCACATTGGAAGTCCCGTACATCGCCGAATTCCATACCCAACCCTATACATCTCTGTTGTACATCGCATTCCTTGAACACAACCTACTTTCAAAGTTTCATCTCATCTCTAGGATGGTTTATTTAAAATTTCAGATTGTATGCATGCAAGAAAGAGAGGAGTTGAGAGCTTTGAAAATATGTCAAGAGAGGGAAAAATAAAGAGAAAAGTATGAGTATGGAAAAGAAAGAAAAAATAATAATAGAAAAGTAAATAAAATATAAATATATGTGTATGAGAGAAAGAAAAGAAGAGAAAGAGAAAAGAGGGGTGGCAAGAAGGATATGAGAGGGATGAATCAAGTGAAAAAAAATAAAATGCAAGGAAGGATGTCACGTTGTTAAAAGACTGTTGACGGTTAATAGTTGTATCAAAGTTCGTTTAGACTTGCAAGCGGACAAGTCTCCCGTCGTAGTCAAGGGACCCTTCTTCCCTCGAGTGGTGAACCCAAGGTATCGAATCTATGGAACAAATGTGTGACGCAAAAGATGATCTAATAAAGCCTAGTAACTTCAATCTTCGGTAAAAGAGAAACCCTAATGCATCTATATAAAAGACATGAAACTAATCTAATCTACTAAAGACCGGAGATAACAAAGTAAGATTGGGTAGATAAACCGATCTAGAGAGATCGGGTTAAGCCTTTTGTTCAAGTTCCAAGCAAGAGAAGAAGTAGCAAATCGAATCTTAAAAGAAGCCTCTTTAAACCGTGGTTTCCCGTCCAAATCCGAAAACATCCGCCTTTCGGAACCCCCGTTCTGTCACAACGTATCCCTACTCATGCGGGGAGTCTAGGGCGACTCAAAAGACAAGTCGAGATTCTTTCAGAAGATCCGGCGTGTACCTCTAGCCACCGCGGCTACAGAACACCCTATGTAATCTATCTCGAGAATAGATTTAGAATAAGCAAACCGATCGAAAAACGAAATCTTCGAGGAAACACTTGATTGCTAAGAATAGATTCAACTTGATAATTCAACTATGACAATGATACATACACAAGATCACCATCGGGATCCTTCCTTGATCTTGCTTCTAGCTCCGGGAACTCCGACGTGGTCTTCCGTGCAAGGTTCCCACGTCGGCTAGGGAAACCCTAGTCAACTAGCTCGACCCTCTCCTCTTCGGGATGGTGTCCCTCTCTTCTCTGCTCCTCGGCGGCTGATGATGAATTGGATGATCAGTGGCTCTCGATCCCGGGGCTATAAATAGCCCGAATGGCGGCTAGGGAAAAGGAGGGAGCAAACGGGCTCTGGACAGGGCTGGGCCGGCTGGCCTGGGCCGGCCGGCCTGGGCCTCCTTTGCTTGATGTCGGTTCTCGTGTCTTCTAGATGCTTCCCCCTCATGCATGTAGGTCCATGTCTTCAGTTTCTCTCCGAATTGGACATAACTTCTTGTCTTGCTGTTGACGGTGAATTTCCGTCAACCTATAGTACTTGTTATACATTGGTTTTGATTATGATTTGCAACTAACCCGCCACTAGGCATACTAATGATATAACAAGTTCACACTTGCATGTCAATTTTGGAGTTTGTTGTTTACGCAGGACATCTACGCTAATGGGGAGACTTTCGGGGTAAGTTCACCAAGCACTTTGGAAGAAGATCATGAAGCCCGACAAGAGTCAAGACACGCGATGAACATGACTCCAAATGACCCGAGGACCGAAGCGTCAACGTGCAAATCTTCAGGGACTCAACCAGAAAACAGCGAAGCTTGCATAGCAAGGATTCAAGCCGTAACCATGAAGGAAACGATGTCAAAGGCCCACATGCAAGTGCACACGAATAAGGGATCATGCGAGAAGCAACCGGGGAGGAAACCGGGGCCGAACCGGGCCGAAGTGGGCCTCGGGGCGGGCCGGGCCGACCGGCCCGCCCCACTCCGGGATCGGTTCGGTCCCCCCTTTGCCCTAGGTGTTCGTCTATTTATTGCCTCCGCCGCCGTCAGCCGCCACATCGAACAAATCATTCTACCGACGCCAATCACCAGAAAACCGCCGCCGCAAGATGAGGGAGAGTTAGATGAGCTCGTCGCAAGGATCAACGCCGGCGGAGAGAAGGAAGCAAGAGGAGGACTCCAAGCCGCTGGCCTAGGGGTGTTTCCAAGCTCCATCGCCGCCATCTTCATCGACGACGTTCTCCGGAGTCTCCATCACCCCTATGTGCTTCAATCCGTGTAAGATGATGGGGTAATGTCTCCGTTCATCCCTAGGATTAGATGGATACATGCTATGTGATCGCTACTTGATTCGTGGTTTCAATCTATTGTTTTCATGTTGATGATGCTTTGATGATTAAGGTAGGCCACCGTGTTTTTCGGGCGTATGATATCCGCTACTCCCATAGATTCCATCAACATACCGTGTCCATCATAGGTCTAGTCACGAATACCTTCGCGTAGTGACAGTATGAGAGGAGGAAAAGGGCGAAACCGTGGTCACAACCCCCGGTAGATTGGTTTACCGCTTTCGTGTAGTAGATGCATACCATGCTATCCTAGATCCTAGGGAGGGAACGCTTATCTTTCTTGCTCACTCTCTTGTGTTCACCCCTTTACCATCTAGTTTAACCCTAGATTTGTTTGATCAACTTAACTTAGATTAACTTAGGTTAGATTGTCTTTACTTTTAGATTAATACTCTCTTTAAAGGTTTCCTTAGTCAACTAGATTAGTACTTGGTTAAGCGCTAGTAATCCCCTTGCTCCACGGATTGACAAGAACCTTGGGAATCCCGTGGTGAAAAAGGTGTAGGTCCGTACGCTTGCGGATCGTAGGTGGATACGAGTTTTATCCGTCAACAAGCCCCTTTTTCTGGCGCCGTTGCCGGGGAGAAAGCCAGTTTGCTACGTTTAATCAAGTATTAATTTTGTTGATTACTAACACCTAACCCTTATTTTCTAGAAAAAAATCTTTTTTGTTTTTCTTTCTACTTTTCTTGTGCCTAGATGGATTTGTTCACCTCACCATTGGAAGACGAAGAGATGTCGCTAAGGGAGCTAGAAATGCCGTCAATGGAAGACATTGAGATGCAAAAATCAGATTTGGCGCTTGATACAACCCACTATGAAGTGAAGCCTGGAATCATTAAGTTAGTGGCGAAAAAACCATTTAGAGGATTGGAGGATGACAACCCATATAGACACATTAAGGAATTCACGATGTTATGCAACACGGTGCAACAAAAAGGAGTTCCGGCCGCTTGGTTCAAGTGGAATCTTTTTCCATTCTCTCTCGAAGATGAAGCGCGAAGGTGGTACACACTTGCGTCCGTTGAAGCAAAAGGAAATTGGGATGAGCTAGTGAAGAAGTTTCTTTTGAAGTTCTTTCCCATAAGCAAGGTCCAAGACTTAAGGAGGCAAGTGCTCAATTTCAAGCGAGAGGATGAAGGAATTGATGAAGCATGGGACCGTTTTAATGAACTACTTGAGCGAGGCCCGAACTTGGGATTTTCCAGTGACTTGATGTTGCATACCTTTTATTTTTCACTAACCCCTAACTCGTCTCGTTTTGTAAGCATGTGTGCAGGCGGTGATATAATGGATAAAACAATTAGTGAAGCCGCACAAATCTTACAAAGGATAAGCAATTGACAAAGAACACTACGAGATTAGCAAAGATGTTGTCGAGAGGAGCAAAATGACAAAAGCAAGCCCAAGGTGCTTGCTGAAATTTCTGAAAAAGATGAACCGGAGGTGAAGGAAGATGAACCGACCATACAAGAAAGTGAAGATCCACTTCCCAAGGTAAGAGAAGTCATTTCGGATGTTAAAAATGTTGAAACTAACATGAATGTAGGCCGAAGTATGTGGAATTCTAGACCAT
The DNA here is from genome assembly GCA_947561735.1 of Cenchrus americanus. NCBI lineage: Eukaryota > Viridiplantae > Streptophyta > Magnoliopsida > Poales > Poaceae > Cenchrus > Cenchrus americanus. The sequence continues at coordinate 180,400,864 of OX387239.1, read as the reverse complement.
TGGTGGAGTTCATTCAATCCGGTTGGGTTCAAGTTGATTTCGCCCCACTAATTAACTACCGAAGGAAGGAGGAACGCCGACACATTGCCAAACTAATTGAAGATATATTTGATCAAGAGATGAGTGGAGAGTCGATCCAAAAGATGTTTGAAGAAGAAAGAGAAGAAGGAGATGAAGGATGGATCGACCGGTTTGACAACTCAAAGATTTATGATGAAGGAAGAGAAGAGTACAACCGTGATGAGCCTAGTGACTCAAAGGATAAATGGGAGGAGATAGGACTCAAGCTAGAAGATGAATGGGAAGGGGTTGACATAGATCAAGTACTCCAAGAAGGCCCCTCCCCACAAGGTGATAGCTTGTGTGCTATTGAAGCCTACACACTAGCAAATCAAGACACGGAAGTACTCAAGGATGACAGAAAGAGTGAATCAACAATGAGCGATCTTGACGACATGTGGTACATGGAAGATAAAGAAAGAAACATACAAGACTTTGAAGACGAAGATTGGGATGACAATGAAGACTTCAAAGAAGAGACAAATGCAAATGTAGTTGATGGATTACACGTTCCACATGATGAGATGGAGGGGATGCAAAAAGGTAACAAAGAGACACCTTCACTCGTTGAGATTGATTCGCCTTCAACACCGCTAGATGAACCAAATATCACTCTTGTTGAAAAGGCTCTAAGGCCAAGGTACGCGTTGAAATCTCAAGATATTATTGGTATTGATGTTGATAAATACAAATACTCATGCTCAACCAATAGTATGAATGATAGTTTAATGTCTATGCCTTGTTCCAATAGTGATCATGTTGATAGGCTAGATTTTCTTGAGAATGAAAAAGAGGAAACATTTATTTTTGATCCAATTAATCTCACACCTAAACAACCTTTGCCTAATGATGAGCTAAGTGCTATGCATGAAACATATGCTTCTTTTATTTTCACCTTGACTTGTTGCTACAATTCACATGTGGTGTTAATTATGGACGCGTATGTTTACAATAAGTTTTGTAAATCTCGATCATGCTTTGCGCTTGGTCAAGCTAATGACCTTAAAGAATCATATGTCGGGAAAGGCCCGATTTTCACTAACCATGTAGACAATGCTTGAATAATGAAAAAAAAGAAGTCATGCCTAAAAGAGTTGCAAGATAAATCATCAACCTCTCTGGTTCCCGCGACGGATGCTGCTGTCTTCATCAATTTGAGAGCTTGTTCAGAGGTGTACAAATGAGGAAAATGAGATATTCAGAAGCTCCATCAAATTACCATTCCAATGCATCAAGAACCAACAAGTTTGAAGACCCGTGCAAGGAGTTATGGAGGAAACATTGAGCGTTGCGCGTTCTGAAATTTCAGGACAGATTTCATCGCCGAAGTAAAACGGACATAACTCTCTTGTCCGGATTCCGATTTGTGCAAATAAAGACTTGTTGGAAAGGAAATTTTGTGCACTGTGCAATGGAGTATAGCTTGAGTATACTCTCTGTTCTGGACATTAAAAAAATTCATGGAGTGAAGGCAGCACCGAAGGATGATAAAGAAGGAGATAATGATGAAACAAAAGGATGCTTTGGGCAAGTCTTCTATAAGTGATCAAGCACAACATGGGAAGTAAATTAAAGCTGCATTGGTAACTTTTCTTCTTGCATGAAGGGCCATGGCTATGCAACGAAAAGAAGGTATGTGAGAAAGTCCAGCTCTATGACTTTAAATGAAGCGCTTTTCGGGAGGCAACCCGTTTCTTTATATTTTTACTACTTTCTTAGAGAAAATAAAGAATGGCACTATCTTATGATGATCAACTTGTGGTTATTAATCTAAGTTCAGTTTTCCTTTTTAGAACCACCATCATGTTCATGATAATATTTATTTGTATGAATTGCATTTTGTTATCAATGTGATGTTTCTTTGTGTATACATGTTTTGCACATAGTTGGCTTGGTTGTTTTATATACTTAATGATGTATGCTTCAGTTTCCATGTTAATGCTTCATAGGTACCTATGGGTGTTTTCCTTTTGTGATCTTGTGTAAACGTGGTGTTTAAACAAGATTGCGGACCATCATCGTTAAGTTTGATAAACCTAGCTGGCTTTTCATATGTTTCATGTTGCTTTGGTTAGTTTATAAGCTTTGCAATGCGCTTAATTTTTCTTGTGCTATAAGAGTTGTTGATTTAGGGATAGACATGGTGTTTTAACCCTAGATATATAAACCTTTATGGCTATGGAGAGATTCGGCAACCTAGTTGTAAACATGGTGTTTAGACCTAGGTGAAAACATTGTCTTTGTTTATATGCTTTCCTATCATGTGCATACACACCTTGCACCACGTACACTCATTAGATTTTTATTCCTCATTAAACTAATTATGCCACAAGTTAAGAATCTTAGGAGACATTGTTGGATTGTTGGCAATTCTATCTACTCCCAACCGTCACCTTGGGGGTAGAATGTGCGTTTAAAACGTCTTACAGGCAAGATAAAGACTCTCACTACAAGGAAATTGAAGGATGGCTAAGATAAAAATTCTTTGTCTTCTTCCATGACTAGCAAAATGCTAAGCATGGGGGAGACCCTGAATCTTCAACACGGAAGTGCAACATGACACTCTAGAAGATAGAATGATAAAGATCGTTAACATCTCCGGATCAATGCGCAAGAAGCCACCAATCTCATCAAAATTCTGCATGGTCTCGAAGGGAAAACACTGGATATTTTTGGATATTTATAAGCGTGATGAAGTTACGATTCCAACAAATCAAGAATCAAGACAATCGGAGGTTCCTACAAGCGGTTATGCCCGAATCACCGAGTGCAACACGTCCTGAAATCAGTTTTGGACAGCACACAGCGCTGAAGTAAAACGGACATAGCCCCCTTGTTTGAACTCCGTTTTCGATGAATGACCACACGTTGGAAAGGTAATTTCATAAACTTTTCAATAGAGCTATATTTCGATATATGTTCTGTTCTGGACAGGGGAAATCCATGAAAAAGAGACAGCAAGGAGATGATGAGAACAAGAAAGAGAAGATGGTGATGCAACATTGAAGAGAAGGGTGACCAATGACTCCATTAAGCATACAAGATCAAATTCAGAAGTTTAGGAGCATTAATAAAGCAAGACAAAAGCAAAAGCCACATCGATACATGGAGATGTCGGAAGAAGGCAACGAAGAATTACAAAGGATGGTAACATCTCCATGGACCTTCTCTTTTCCAAACACAAATGCTTGTAAGTATGCCTTCAACATCAACTAGGTGCAACTTTTTGTTTTTCTCTTCAAACAATAACATGACTACTAGGAGGACAACCTAGGTTTCTTTTTACTTTCAATAGATAAGCATGACCATGTGTTCACCTCGATGTTCTATATTGCCTATGCTTACGGAAAGATGATGAAAGTTGCCGCTTTGTTTTACCTACATGAAGTTATACATGTCTTGGCTAATTGCTCTCTATAATATGATCTGAAATTAATTTAAATACCGGCTCTTTTATTTGTGGAGGTGAAATGACTATGCTCTAGACCCACATACATATCTTTGCTCTTTGATTTAAGTTTATGGATAGCCGGATAACTTGTTGTTTTTATGAAAACTTAAATTTTATGCTATCTACATATTTGTGATGCTCTTGCAAAGTTCTACCTACCAAAGCCAAATATATGTATATGTTTTATGATAACAAAACCCGTAGATTGCAAACATATGTTTTGATGAGTTGGATTAGGATTGATTTCTATGGTTCGAGACTAAGAAGCTGGTCATTCCTTTGTGTAACTTTTTCATGCTAGCCTTTTTGTCCATGCATTGTGGGTTTTCACATCGAAAATTTCACAAACTTCGCTGGGCATCCACCCTAAACCAAAAACATATTTTTGTGATCACCTCCTTGTCCACAACCCAATTTGAGTATGGAGTAAAATTCTAAATGGAGATTCAAATATTCCGCAATATTATGGAATTTATACTTACTTTAGCAGTCATTTCCCCTCTCTTTTATGCTCGAGGACAAGCATTGTTCACGCATGGGGGAGGAGTCATTCTCTGACACAAATGCTATGTAAGTATTATGTTGCAAAAAGTTTTGAGGAGCAAAAGAAAAAAAGAATAAAATGAATAATGAAAAAAATATGATAAGAAGAAAAGAAAAGTAAGAAAAATAGGAAGAATAAAGTGAAAAAAGAAAGAGAGAAAAATGAGAAGGAAATAAAATGAAAGTAAAAAAAATAAAGATGCTCCTTGGATCTTTTTGCTTCATAAGTTCTCAAGTGCCTTGATGACAAATCCACACTCAAATCTTCCAACCATGTGCAATCCGATAACGAGGACTTCACTCGTGCCTCGGGATCATCCATTTGCCACTTGCACATGTCCACTTATCTAAATGTGTGTGTTTCATCCCTCTCTCTTTCCAACATTTATTTTCCATGGCCTTTTTGACGAGTCTCGGTAATTCCAATAGATCTCTCACTTAATTTGACAATATTTCGGATGTATGTTTTGCTAGGATTGTTTTTAACCTTCCAAGCTCCACATAAGCCTTCCACTATCACATATGAGTAGAGTAGGTTGAAAATAATCTAGTATAGGCTTGAGTGACTTGATGAGATGAGTGTTCCATGAGCTCTTGCAAGAGATTTTCACTTATGTTGGATATGCATCTTTTTGAAAATCTTCCATGTGACAAGGTAATGGTTTGAAGTTCACTTAAGTTTGAGAGCATCGTGTTAAATGTGGCTTGTTCTTTATTGTTAGTCTATCTTCCATAATGAAAAAGAAGCCGGTCACAACTTGAACTTTAAAAATAAATTCTTAAGAGAGAGCAATTTTCCTCGTCATGAATGACTAAGTGCAGGGACAACATTGGAAGGCAACACTGATTTCCCTTTTAAGCAAGGATTACTTACTCGAGGACGAGCAAGGTTTAAGCATGGGGGAGATGTTGACGGTGAATTTCCGTCAACCTAGAGTACTTATACATTGGTTTCGATTATGATTTGCAACTAACCCGCCACTAGGCATACTAATGATATAACAAGTTCACACTTGCATGTCGATTTTGGAGTTTGTTGTTTATGCAGGAAATCTATGCTAATGAGGAGACTTTCGGGATAAGTTCACCAAGCACTTTGGAAGAAGATCATGAAGCCCGACAAGAGTCAAGACACGCGATGAACATGACTCCAAATGACCCGAGGACCGAAGCGTCAACGTGCAAATCTTCAGGGACTCAACCAGAAAACAGCGAAGCTTGCATAGCAAGGATTCAAGCCTTAACCGTGAAGGAAACGACGTCAAAGGCCCACATGCAAGTGCACACGAATAAGGGATCACGCGAGAAGCAACCGGGGAGGAAACCGGGGCCGAACCGGGCCGAAGTGGGCTTGGGCCGGCCGGCCTGGGCCGACCGGCCCAGCCCACTCCGGGGTGGGTTCGTTCCCCCTTTTGCACTAGGTGTTCGTCTATTTATTGCCTCCGCCGCCGCCGGCCGCCACATCGAACAAATCATTCTACCGACGCCAATCACTAGAAAACCGCCGCCACAAGATGAGGGAGAGAGTTAGATGAGCTCGTCGCAAGGATCAACGCCGGTGGAGAGAAGGAAGCAAGAGGAGGACTCCAAGCCGCTGGCCTAGGGGTGTTCCCAAGCTCCATCGCCGCCATCTTCATCGACGATGTTCTCCGGAGTCTCCATCACCCCTATGTGCTTCAATCCATGTAAGATGATGGGGTAATGTCTCCGTTCATCCCTAGGATTAGATGGATACATGCTATGTGATCGCTACTTCATTCGTGGTTTCAATCTATTGTTTTCATGTTGATGATGCTTTGATGATTAAGGTAGGCCACCGTGTTTTTCGGGCGTATGATATCCGCTACTCCCATAGATTCCATCAACATACCGTGTCCATCATAGGTCTAGTCACGAATACCTTCGCGTAGTGACAGTATGAGAGGAGGGAAAGGGCGAAACCGTGGTCACAACCCCCGGTAGATTGGTTTACCGCTTTCGTGTAGTAGATGCATACCATGTTATCCTAGATCCTAGGGAGGGAACGCTTATCTTTTTTGCTCACTCTCTTGTGTTCACCTCTTTACCATCTAGTTTAACCCTAGATTTGTTTGATCAACTTAACTTAGATTAACTTAGGTTAGATTGTCTTTACTTTTAGATTAATACTCTCTTTAAAGGTTTCCTTAGTCAACTAGATTAGTACTTGGTTAAGCGCTAGTAATCCCCTTGCTCCACGGATTGACAAGAACCTTGGGAATCCCGTGGTGAAAAAGGTGTAGGTCCGTACGCTTGCGGATCATAGGTGGATACGAGTTTTATCCGTCAACACTTGCAAGATTCAACACTTTTCTGGTTAGGTCCTCGGAGTTTGTCATCTTCTCGGATCAAGTCCCTGGCTTCTTGGAGTCAAGTTTGCTTCATTGCATGACTTGTACGGGCTTCAAGGTCTTGTCACAAGGTGCTTGATGAACTTATCCCTAAAGTCTTGCATTCAACGCTAAAATCCTGCATAAACACTAAACTCAAAAACCAACATGCACACGTGAACTTGTTATACCACGGGGGTTAGTACCAATGGATAAGGTATAAAACTTATGCCAACACCGAAGGTAAACTCATGGCTAGGTTGACGGATTTTCACCGTCAACATCTCCCCCATGCTTAAACCTTGCTCGTCCTCGAGTAAGCCTTCGATGGATATCATCGTTGCCCATCAATGTTTAAAACTTGCACTTGATCATACATGAGAAAACATAATGCTCTCTAAATTTTAATTCGTTAAAGTTCCATAATGTACTAGACTTCATCTCTACGGAGGGTAGATTCTTAGTTAAGCTTATCCCACAAGTATTAACATGCTCACAAAGTTTAAATAGATCTCAGAATTTTTTGAAATAAAGAACAAGATGAAGAAAAGCTAAACCAAGTTCACAAATTTAAATCATCTTGTATATTGCTCATGAACTCTCAACTCGCTTGTCTCTCAAGCCTACATATTCTACTCCTTTCCCTCTCATCACATATATGTGGTAGGCTTTATATGGAGCTTTGGGAAAGTTTAGTCCTACCAAGATTTTATAAATGAGGTGTTGTCCAAACAAGACAAGCTTCTCATGGTCTTACCGAGACTCGTCAAAAAGGTCATTGGAAAATAATGTTATATCAAGGAGGGGAAAGAGAAAAATACACACACTTTAGATGAGTGGACATGTGCAAATGGCAAAGAGTGATCCCGAGGCACAAAGGAAGTCCTCGTTATCGGATTGCACATGGTTGGAAAATTGAGTATGGATATTTTAATCTTGAAGCCTTGAAATTCCTAATGCACTTTAGAGAACCGGGGAGTTCACTTTATTTTTACTTTTACACATACTCATTTTTTTCGTTTTCTCTTCTTTCTTTCTTTCTTTCTTTTTCTCATTCATTTTTTTCTTATCTTTCTTTCTCATAATTTTTTTTATTTGCTCCCCTTTTGAACTCTAAAAATTGCATCGTACCTACCTCCTCCCCCATGCTTAGACGTTGCTCGTCCTCGAGCAAAGAGGCGATAAAGAGGGTAGGTACCGGAAATACTTTTCCTTGGAGAGATACTTGAATTCTTCAATGTTGACACCGTCTTGCGATCTTCCTTGAATTGATGATCCATTCTCAACGATAGGTTGTGGTCAAGGAGGTAATCACAAAAGATGATATTTGGTTTTAAGGGTGGATATCCGGCGAGGTTTGTGAGATCTCCAATGTGGGGATGCACAATGCACGGATAAAAGGCTAGCAAAAAGATAGATACGCAAAAATAGAATGACCAGCTTCTTAGTCTCGGGCCAGAGAAATCATGGCCTGCAATAACTCACTCAAAAATAAATCTTGTACACTAAGGTTTATGCACTCAAATTTATATTAGGCTCTGGATAGGTTGAGCAACACACAAGTGATATTTATGACAAGGTTAGCGATATTTTTGAGCATAAAAACCATCTTTAATCTATTTATAACTTGAGAGCACATAAAACACTATGGGTCTTTATTTTAATCATAACCTCCGCTAAATATTAAGCTAGCATTTAAATAATTTCAGATTCGTATTTTAAGAGAGCACTAGCTTTAACATGCATAAATCATTTGCAAAGATAAACAAAGCAGCAATTATAATCATATATCATTATGGCACAAATATTTGTAACTTTTCCAATGATATAAACAAGGTGGTATCTTTATTAATGATGAAATCAAGCTGAAATACAAACTGAAAATAAACAAACACACTTGCTGAAATTTAAATAAAAACAGAAAATATTACGCAAACACACACAAACAAAAGCTGAAAATTACAGAGAAAGGGAAAAGAAAAGAAAACTAAAGTTCCTTAATCTTCCTAGTCCTCCGCCGGTGGTTGGTGTTGATAATCTTGATAGTAGTACCCTTGCTCGTTGTAAGGTTGGACATCCCCTCCAACGAATTGATCCGGCTCCACTAGGTGAAGGCGTCCAAGCTCATAGGCAATATTTGCATTGCCCTCACCAAGTTGAGCCGCGTTGGCTTGGATGGCTGCGACGTTTTGCGCATTTCTCGCAACATACCCTCCAATTATGGCCACGCTTTGTTGTGGTTGGGGATATTGTGCGTAGGGCTCCGCGAAGTTTAGGTTGGGCACCACATAATTTGGTGGGGGTACCGGTGCACCACCCTCCCCCCATGCTTGCTCTTGTGGCCCTCCGTAATAACTTGGCGGAGGAGGAATCCCACCGAAAGGTGGCGCAACATTGGGTTGTGCACTACCTTCTTGTGCGGAGGAGGATCCCTCCTCTATGATTCTTCCTCTTTTATTTTTCCTTGCCAGGACAAGGAGTCCCTCTTCCAACCAATCTTCCCTCCCTTGGATGAAAAGCCTAAGCCTTGCATCCGGAAGGGGTAGGTTCACCGTGGCCAAACGAAAACCTCCTCTCTCATCTCCACTAATGTATTTGCCTTGTCGCAAATACTCAATGCCGAGAGAGGTCCCACGCAAAAGATGTTCGGGGTTTCTTGTGATCCCCGGGCGTAGGGAGATGGCCAACATAGAGATGTAGCACCCCGAACCAATATCTCCCGCTCCCGATGTTGCCTCACAACACCAATGGTTGATCATAAGGTATGATGGGTCTATTGGCTGCTTGTCAATTAAAGCCGAGTAGAGCAATTCAACTTCGTGTCGGTCACCTTCGTCTCCCTCATCCTCCCCAATACCCTCTTGCACATCCAAGAGTGGATGAAGGATCAGATGGCGACTAGAGAGGGGGGGAGTGAATAGGAGCCGGTAAAAATTCTTTCCAAAGAACCCGGCCTATACCCTAGTCAAACCCAGGTCACACACAAGCGATGGATCGAGTCACACACCAATCGCCAAGACCACGAGGTTATGGGTCAACCTTTAGCCTTAGGAACGATTCCTAGAAGCACACGCGAAAGCACTAGAAAGGGAGGCAGGAATCGAACCAAGAAGCAAAGCACACAGGCTCTGGCGGACCGTCCGGCCAGGAGGGGCGGACCGTCCGCGCAAGCCTCGCGGACCGTCCAGCCTGCTCTCGCGGACCGTCCGCGCCAACACCGCGGACCGTCCGGCTCTGCGCCGCGGACTGTCCGTTAAAGCACACAGAATCACTAGAAGCGACCTGAGAAAAACGGACCGTCCGCCAAGGCCGGGCGGACCGTCCGCGTGGGTCACGGACCGTCCGCTACTCAAGCTCGGACCGTCCGCAAACCAGCTGCAACAAAAACCAAAAGCCAAACCGGATCGAAAGCAAGGACGCGCAAGAACACGATGAACATGCGACAAACCCTAGCCGCGCGGACCGTCCGCCAGCACCTCGCGGACTGTCCGCCAGGTGCGGACAGAGCAGAAAACGCCCGACCCCGAAAGTCAACTCCCCAAAATCATCATAGGATTTCCCAAACGGTTGAAGCTATGGAGACAAGGGTTTGGGGACTTGAAAAGCGTCACACAAGGATGCTATAGCCAAAAAATCTTGCCTCCTAACTCCCTAAATCACAGGGAATCGCGAATCCTTTGAGCACCACCAAAAACTAGAGCACCGAACGAAAAACTTCGAATCCAAGTGGTTTCCCGACGTTTGAGGGCACAAGATCAATCACAAATATGCACGAGACATCTATCCATGTATCCCTCAAAGAAATCCGGGGAGAAACCCACTCAAATCCGCGGAATCACACTGAGGACAAAGGCACGAAAACAAGCACAAAAGACCACGAAAAACACAACCCCGAATCTTCTATACAAACCAGGAAAGATTCACAAGGTCTAGCATGCCGCCCTAGCATCCATCCCTCTCAACAAATCTCTCATGAAGCTCTCATGCTAGCCTAGAGAAAAATGGAAGAAAAATAGCTACGAAAATGAGAAAGAGGAGGGAGGAAATGAAATCCTAAGTCGCCGGAGAGAGCGAGCCATCCACACACACTCATGGCTTATATATCAGGTCCCGCCGGAGTGGTAAATGACTCGACTACCCCTAACTTAACTACTGGCGATACAACCCACGTAGGGGCATTTAGGTAATGTTTGTGGGTCTTGCCATCGGACGGCCACGTCTTTGCCGCACCCCGCGTCCTCCCGACGCAAGCCATGCGATCCCGCCATGTGTCCTCCGCCTCGAAGCTTCCCGACACTCCCGGATCCCGTCTCCGTCGTGTTGGGCCCTCGGACTTGGTTTTCAGGCCCAAACCAAGAAACCGTCCGCCGATGGTTTTGTGGGCAAACCACCAAACCCCGCGTGCCTGGTCCGGCCTCCCGCCAAACCACTTGACTCGACCGCCACCGTGCACCGGCTTGTCTGTCCATGACTTCGTCTTGCTCGTGTCGCCACCATGTGGCCCGCACCCGCCCCGCCGTCCACCGGTCCCTCGAACCGAGCCTACTTGTCTCTCCATCTCCGGAGGCCCCTCAAGGCCGAAGACCTTTCGCGCCCGTTCTTCACCCGCAACAACACGAACTAGGCCGCGGCCTACACCGCGCACTAAGCCAAGAGTCAGTCCAACACCCGTTGTCAATCACTCATCACTGAGGAGCGGTCATCCATCGACCACTGGGACGCTCCTGGTCCTCAATCTCCCCCTTGATGAGTGCATTGACAACACACAACGCGAAATTAAATTCAGAGAAAAAGAGAAAGGAGGAAGAAAGAAAAACGAAGAAGCTCAACTCATGACCAAAACCGAAGAAAGGCAAAGAAAGGTCACAAGCCAAGCAAAGCACAAACTCCACACCGAAAACAGCAAGAAAGCTTCCCCTAAACAAATGCAAGCTCCCCCTGAACATGTGAATGCAAACTTCCAAATTTCAGCTCACCTCTTCTGAATTTTCATTAAGCTCACCTCTTCTCCCCCTTGTTGACAATGTATGAATCAAGGTGAAAATGCAGAAATGCATAACAAAGCATATAAGCATCTACATGAGCTTCTCAAATAAGCCAAATCTAGTGTCAAAGGCTAAAAAATGAGACAAAGATCACACATATGAATCATAGCATAGTCAAAGCATCGCCACAAGTAATATATGAAAATACAAGCATGTGACAAAGCAAAATTTCCAGATTTAAACAGTTTTACCAAAAGAAGGCTCGCTTCACATGTAAAAGCCTATCCATGTCACACTTGAGCCACAAACATGCATACCATTCAAAGATCATACAAGGATATCAAATTCTCAGCAAAAGATCATGGCAAACACCCATAAAGCAAAGCATGTCATGTCAAAGCTCATGAGCCATGTGTCCACTTCGGGGAGACTTCTCCACTAGTGAACATCATGCAACATGTTTTGCACCCATATGTGAAAGATAAGACATTTTAAGCACAGACATGATGGATGGAGCATTTTTCAAGCATTTCACACTTCTTTTCAAGATTAATTCATTTCATGGTACATGAAGTGCCTTTGCGGCAAAAAGAAGCTTATGCTCCCTCATGAATGCAACATAGGCTAAACATTCACAATGATATTCGGCCTTTGGCCCAAATGCAAGAACAAGGCATCCAAGCACAATCTAAGCATGAAAAGCACATTTAGACCAAACTGTGACATGGATACACAACTACACACGAGTAGAGCACATTTCATCAAAAATTAGTCAAAATTAGCATTTATTTCAAAAAGGGCTATCTCACCACACATATATCTCAAATATCCCAAGAGCATAGCCTCACATCACCATTTCTCCACACATATGACCAATATCTCACAAATAGCCAAAGAGACTCCAATATGGCATATGAAAGAAGCTCATCATCCTAAAATGCAATATGATACAAATGCAACATGATATATGACAAGATGGCTATCCTACCATGGTTTATACATAGTAAAGCATGTATATACATCAAAGTAAAACATGGTATGATACATATGATACAAAAAGGAAATCCCCCAAGAATCAACTAGAAAGGGCAACAAACCCCAAGTTCCCCCCGCAAGCGCACAAAAGTAGCTTGGTCGAGAGGATTTGTGAAAATGTCTGCAAGCTGATCTTGGGTAGGGACATGGCTCAACACAATGGTTCCTTTCTCCACATTGTCCCTCAAGAAATGATACCTCACTTCTATGTGTTTGGTTCTGGAGTGAAGCACTGGGTTTTTAGCTACGCTTATGGCACCGGTGCTATCGCAAACAAGTGGGATGCGGGTGCACTCCTCACCAAAGTCTCTCAAAGTGTATGAAATCCACAACAAGCGGGGAACAACAACTCGCGGCGGCAACATACTCCGCCTCGGTGGTAGACCGAGCTACACTAGGACCGCTTGCGGGAAGACCATGAGACCAACGAAGAACCAAGAGACCGGCAAGTACCGAAGTAGACTTCCTCTCGACTCGACAACCGGCAAAATCCGCATCGGAAAAACCATGAAGAGAAAGAGTCGAGGAGGACGAATACCAAAGGCCAAGACCGGGGGCGGATCGTAGGTACCTGAAAATCCTCTTGACGGCCTGTCAATGTGATGTCCTCGGCGAAGCCTGAAAACGAGCGCACAGACACACGCTGAACTGTATGTCTGGCCTCGTCGCCGTCAAGTAGAGGAGGGAGCCGATCATGCTCCTGTACTCCCGTTGGTCCACTGGTTCTCCGTCCTCATCCGCATCCAAAGTGGCCGTACTCCCCATGGGAGTCGACATTGGCTTCACATCTTGCATCTGGAACTTCCTCAGCATGTCTTTCGTGTACTTGGTCTGGTGCACGAATGTACCGTCCTTCACTTGCTTGATCTGCAGCCCGAGAAAATACTGCAACTCGCCCATCATGCTCATCTCGAACTCCCTACTCATCTCATCTGCAAACTTGGCAACAAGGTTATGTGACGAGCCACCAAAGACAATATCATCCACGTATATCTGAACAATCAACAAGTCATTTCCATGCTTGAGGAGAAACAAGGTTCTATCCACGGTACCCATCACAAACCCTCTGCTCAACAGAAAACCTCTCAATCCCCCATACCAAGCACGGGGCGCCTGTTTCAACCCATACAGAGCCCTTTTCAACCTGTATACCCTGTGTGGGTACAACTCGCTCTCAAACCCAGGTGGTTGCTTCACATACACCTCCTCCTCTATGACCCCATTCAGAAAAGCACTCTTCACGTCCATCTGAAATAACTTGAACCCTTTAGCCACGGCAAAGGCTAGAAGGATCCGAATTGCCTCAAGACGGGCCATAGGAGCAAAAGTCTCCTCATAGTCGATCCCCTCCTTCTGACTAAACCCCTGAGCAACAAGTCTGGACTTGTTCCTCACAACCATCCCATTCTCTCCCTCTTTGTTCTTCCAAACCCACTTGGTTCCTATGGGATGGCAATTTGGAGGTGGTTCAACTAACTCCCACACTGGTTCCTCTCAAAGTTTTCCAACTCCTCATGCATAGAATTGACCCAGTTTGCATCAGATAAAGCATGTCCAATGTCCTTGGGCTCAAAAGTGGCAACAAAAGCAGCATGAGCAAAATGAGAGGAATTCCTGGACCTTGACCGTGTAGTGCGTTCGTCGATGTTCCCAATGATCTTCGACAGGGGATGCACTTCTTGAATCCGCCGGGGAGCCTCACGCCTCGAGACTACCTCCCCCTCAACTTCAGCTTCTCTCGCCTGGTCCTCTTGTTGCACCGTCGTTGTCCATGAAGTAGACGGTCCACGCTCCATAGTGGTCGTAGGGGAAGTAGTGGGTACACACTCGGCTTCAGGCGCATGGTTCTCTCCATCATCATCTCCGACTTCATCCTTCTCCTCTTCAAAGAGGTCCTCGGCCATCTCCTCGTCACCTGCACATTCAAAGCCAAGAGAGGTACATGGCATTGTCTCGTCGAAGGTTACCTCGCAAGTCTCCATGATTTTGTTAGTCTCAAGGTTAAGCACCCTATAGGCTCTAGAGTGGTTAGCATATCCGAAGAAAATACCATCACTAGACCTAGCCTCAAACTTGTCGAGTTTTCCCTTCTTCAGAATAAAGCATTTGCAGCCAAAGACTCGGAAATGACTCACCTTGGGTGCCCGACCATGCATAAGCTCATAACAGGTCTTCTTCTTGAAAGCTCGCAATAAAATCCTGTTGGAAACATGACAAGCCGTATTGACCGCCTCAGCCCAATACCTCCTAGGAGTCCTGTGCTCATCGAGCATCATCCTAGCCATCTCACAAAGAGTCCGATTTTTCCTTTCCACAACTCCATTTTGAGGGGGCACATAAGGGGTCGAATACTGATGTTCAAGACCTAGATCACGACAAAAGGCATCAAAACGAGAGTTCTTGAACTTAGAGCCATTATCCTTTGCGGATAGCTCGAATAGCATTCCCATGCCTCTCGTTTTTCAACCTCACGATCAGATCTCGAACAAAACCAAATGTCTCACTCTTATCCTCCAAGAAGAACACCCGGGCATAACGAGAGTAATCGTCCACCACAACAAGGACATACCACTTCCCACCCACCGAGCGAACTCGAGGCGGCTCCAACAAGGTCCATATGCAACGGCTACGTCGGACGCTCGGTCATGACATCGGTCAGGGGTGGATGGGAAGTGGCTACCATCTTGCCATGCCTACAAGGAGCACAAACCAAGTCCTTCTCAAGCTTCAACCTCGGCAATCCTCGGACCAGGTCAAGACCACTCAAGCGGGAAACCAAATCAAAGCTCAAGTGTCCCAACCGCCTATGCCATTTCCACAAATCAGAAGAAGGACCGGCCATCAAACGGCGAGCGAGGACCCAAAGAACGAGAGAAATCAGCCACGAAAATCGACCCTCGGGGATGATCATACAGACAAGATCACCTCGAGAATCAAGCAAACGAGACTCGCCAGACTTGAAACGCACCTCAAAACCCTCATCAAGCAACTGAGAAACCGAAAGCAAATTGAAACCCAAAGACTTCACAAGAGCCACTCTCTTCAACGTTACCTTGTCACTCACATGCACAACACCCTCCGAAAGCACCCTTCCTCGTCCATTGTCCCGAAATGTGATGTACAGCTTTTCCTTCACTGGGGTGAGGCTGGAGAACCACTTCTTATCTCCGGTCATGTGTCGAGAACACCCGGAGTCGATCAACCAAATGTTCTCCAAGCCTCCCCCCGTAGTCGAAACAAGAACGAGAGTGAGCTAGCGACTCGACACTGGGGTTAGCACAAAGAAAGTTAAACCAGTGTCGAGCCATCTGCTCAAAAGAGGGGTTAGCAAACATCACTCCCTTGCCACCAAACTTCCCATGTCCCATGGGAGGAGTACGAGCACCACGAGGGGGAAAACGTGGTCCGTGGTTCCTCTGGAACCCAAAGCTGCGATCATCTCCCCTAAACCCGTATTGAGGACGAGTAGGAGGACGTCCAGCACAACCACCACGAGCCCGACCAAACCTCTCACCAGCACGCACACCATCATCTCTCCTAGCAAACCTCTCACCACCACCTCTCTGTGGGAACCTGCCAACACTCCTCACACTTCCCACACCCCGTGGAAGTGGCACTCTAGGCTCAGGAATACCATGAGACCGGCGATACTGTCTCCGGTTCGCTTGCTCCCTAGCAAGCCTCTCATCCCTCTTCCTCTTGTAGCAAAACTGCGCAAGATGCCTCTCCTTGCCACAATACTCACACCGAAGGGGATGGGTTTTGGTTTTGGCTCGGCTTCTCTCTAGGCTTCTCACCCTTCTCACCCACAAACTTCACCTAGGTTTACGGAAGTCATTTGTCTTAGGTGGAAATTTGGGTGGATCTTGGGTTGTGTCAAGCTTGTTGCAAAGGTGGTTGGGCTTTGGTGTGAAAGAGTTTTTGGGTGCTTTTGGAAGTGGGACTTGGATATCTCCAATCACCTCAAACTCGGGGTTAGACTCAACACACTTCTCATACACACTCTCCCCCTTTGTTCTCTCCCACTTTCTCACCCAACTTCTCAAAACCCAAACCACGACCATCGGCTCTCTTGAACTCCTCAATCATGATTTTCAATTGAGGTTCCCGCCCGTACAACCAACCCAACACCTTCCTCAAATAGTCATTCTCCTCATAGATGACATCCAAACGGGAAGTAAGTTCAAGATTGCGCAAAGTAACTTCATCACAGCTAGTGCATGCATTGACAACAGGAGATTTCAAAGATGCTTCCAAAGAACTAATGGTAGAACGAGCATCAACAAGCTTAGCAAGCATAGTAGGACATGACTTACAAGCACCAAGCAAAGTGGGTCTAGCCTTAAGCTCATCATATTCAGTCCTAAGAGCATCTAGTTTAGCCAAAGTAGAAGCATTCTTCTCATTAAGCAGCTTGATCTCATTCAACCATGCATCACACTCAAGGCATTCAACATCATCAGGAGTAGTAGGAGCGAGTTTCAAAGAGTCATTCTCAAGTTTCAATTCAAGCAATTTGGACTCTAACTCTCTTACTTTCTCACTAGCATTCTCAAGTTGTGCCCTAAGATCTTTTCTCATCTTTTTGGCATCTCTAAGCACACTATCGCGGTTGTCAAGCAAGCCATTCAACCTAGCAATCTCAGCAAGCAAAGAGTCGGGGTCACGATTTACCTCATCCTCCGAGTCGGAGTCGCTGTCTTCCTTCTCGCTCTTCTTGCTGCTTGAGCTATGGGCCATGCCACAAAAGCCCTCAAGCGCCACACAGCTCAACCCGCTGAGGTTCCGGCTTGTACTCTTCTTGCCCTTGCGCCTCCCGGTGTCTTCATCTTCGCTGCTTGAGCTTGACTGCTCCTCGCTTGAGCTTGAGTCGACGTCACTCGCACCGGCCACCATCGCTCTTGCCTTGTTCTTCTTGTAGCCGCTCTTGCTCGGTCGCCGCTTGTCCTTGTCCTTGCTCTTGGACTTGCTGAAGTGCTTGCCCTTGGAGGAGTACTTTTCTTCACGCCTCGGGTGCGCCTTGTACTCGTTGACCTTGTACTTGTTCTCCTCCGCTTCCGGGCACTCGGCGATGAAGTGGCCACGCTTGCCACACTTGTAGCATGTCCCTGAGCTCTGCCTTGCATTCCTCCGACTCTCGTGTAGTCGATCAAACTTCCTTGAGAGCAAGGCCAGCTCCTCCTCGCCCAGCACATCAAACTCCTCATCTGGAATGGACATAAGAGAAGACAAGGAAAACTGTCGACAGGAAGGGTTAGATTTGTCCTTTGATCCGCCCACAAGAGAAAGACTATGATCAGTCGAGCCCTCATGCTTGGACTGCAACTTCCTGTCAACCTCAGCCGACTTGAGCTTAGAGAAGAGGTCATCCAACTCAATAGTCAAATAATGTCCAGACTCCTTGATGGCCTCAACCTTAGCACCCCAAACATTTGGGTCCAAGACATGCAAGAGCTTCAAAGCCTGATCATGCTCGGTGTAAGGAAAATCCTCAACATTAGCTTTCATGTTGTTCACGATGGCGGTGAACCTCTGAAACATCGCATCAATGTCCTCACCGGGAAGTGGAGTGAAATTCTCATATTGCATCCGATAAGAGACAAAGAGGCGAGCCTTCACATGGTTATCACCACCGTGAGCAACCAACAACTTTTCCCAAATTTTCCAAGCAAGATTCAAATGGCGAACACGCTCAAACTCAGGATCACACAAGCTCCAGACCAAGTGATCAACGGCCTTTGCATTAGCCTCATACTTGGCCTTAGCACCAGCATCGGTCACCATAAGAGTATGGATGTTGACCGGAATAGCATAGGTCTTGTCAAGCACAATGAAATCCAATAGCTTTCCACGAAGAAAGATCATCATTCGGGTCGCCCACATGTGGTAACCCTTGTCATCGAAGTGCGGCGGACCGCCCCGCTCAACGTACGCCATCTTAGGATTCGAGACTTGTCAAAGTCGCAAAGAATCCGGCACCAAGCTCTGATACCAATTGAAGGATCAGATGGCGACTAGAGAGGGGGGGAGTGAATAGGAGCCGGTAAAAATTCTTTCCAAAGAACCCGGCCTATACCCTAGTCAAACCCCGGTCACACACAAGCGATGGATCGAGTCACACACCAATCGCCAAGACCACGAGGTTATGGGTCAACCTCTAGCCTTAGGAACGATTCCTAGAAGCACATGCGGAAGCACTAGAAAGGGAGGGAGGAATCGAACCAGGAAGCAAAGCACACAGGCTCTGGCGGACCGTCCGGCCAGGAGGGGCGGACCGTCCGCGCAGGCCTCGCGGACCGTCCGGCCGCTCTCGCGGACCGTCCGCGCCAACACCGCGGACCGTCCGGCTCGCGCGCGCGGACTGTCCGTTAAAGCACACAGAACCACCAGAAGCGACCCGAGAAAACGGACCGTCCGCCAAGGCCGAGCGGACCGTCAGCGCGGGTCACTGACCGTCCGCTACTCAAGCTCGGACCGTCCGCAAACCAGCTGCAACAAAAACCAAAAGCCAAACCGGATCGAAAGCAAGGACACGCAAGAACACGACGAACACGCGACGAACCCTAGCCGCGCGGACCGTCCGCCAGCACCTCGCGGACTGTCCGCCGGTGCGGACGGAGCGTAAAAACGCCCGACCCCGAAAGTCAACTCCCCCAAATCATCATCGGATTTCCCAAACGGTTGAAGCTATGGAGACAAGGGTTTGGGGACTTGAAAAGCGTCACACAAGGATGCTATAGCCCAAAAATCTTGCCTCCTAACTCCCTAAATCACCGGGAATCGCGAATCCTTTGAGCACCACCAAAAACTAGAACACCGAACGAAAAAATTCGAATCCAAGTGGTTTCCCGGCGTTTGAGGGCACAAGATCAATCACAAATATGCACGAGACATCTATCCATGTATCCCTCAAAAAAATCCGGGGAGAAACCCACTCAAATCCGCGAAATCACATCGAGAACAAAGGCACGAAAACAAGCACAAAAGACCACGAAAAACACAACCCCGAATCTTCTATACAAACCAGGAAAGATTCACAAGGTCTAGCATGCCGCCCTAGCATCCATCCCTCTCAACAAATCTCTCATGAAGCTCTCATGCTAGCCTAGAGAAAAATGGAAGAAAAATAGCTACAAAAATGAGAAAGAGGAGGGAGGAAATGAAACCCTAAGTCGCCGGAGAGAGCGATCCATCCACACACACTCATGGCTTATATATCAGGTCCCGCCGGAGTGGTAAATGACTCGACTACCCCTAACTTGACTACTGGCGATACAACCCACGTAGGGGCATTTAGGTAATGTTTGTGGGTCTTGCCATCGGACGGCCACGCCTTTGCCGCACCCCGCGTCCTCCCGACGCAAGCCATGCGATCCCGCCGCGTGTCCTCCGCCTTGAAGCTTCCCGACACTCCCGGATCCCGTCTCCGTCGTGTTGGGCCCTCGGACTTGGTTTTCAGGCCCAAACCAAGAAACCGTCCGCCGATGGTTTTGTGGGCAAACCACCAAACCCCGTGTGCCCGGTCCGGCCTCCCGCCAAACCACTTGACTCGGCCGCCACCGTGCACCGACTCGTCTGTCCATGACTTCGTCTTGCTCGTGTCGCCACCATGTGGCCCGCACCTAGTCCCGCTGTCCACCGGGTCCCTCGAACCGAGCCTACTTGTCTCTCCATCTCCCGGAGGCCCCTCAAGGCTGAAGACCTTTCGCGCCCGTTCTTCACCTGCAACAACACGAACTAGGCCGCAGCCTACACCTGCGCACTAAGCCAAGAGTCAGTCCAGCACCCGTTGTCAATCACTCATCATTGAGTCGCGGTCATCCATCGACCACTGGGGCGCTCCTGGTCCTCAGTGGAATACTCAGATAATGGGGTTGCGGATGCCATTGCGTTGTTGGTGGGCTTCTCCGGAGATCAAATTCCAAAATCCATCTAACATGCCGGGTGGCACGTCAACTTTCTCCGGAGCTCCCTTATGGAACCCAAGTAGCTCCCTAACATGCT
Organism: Cenchrus americanus; assembly: GCA_947561735.1. Taxonomy (NCBI): domain Eukaryota; kingdom Viridiplantae; phylum Streptophyta; class Magnoliopsida; order Poales; family Poaceae; genus Cenchrus; species Cenchrus americanus. Next base: position 180,380,438 of record OX387239.1, on the reverse strand, counting down.
CGTAGGGAACCACTTGTTGGACTCCCTCCAAACTGAATGATAAACTTTGCACCCCCATCATTAAGGATAGGTGCAATGGTCATCAAGATTTCCAAGGCGAACTCCTTGTGGGCGTCCACCGGCACTCCGTTGGATAATTGCACCCATCCAAGGTGCCCCAACATGTAATATATGTCGGTGCCAAAACCCAAGTAGTTGAGTGCTTGGTCGTCGAAGTCGACGTAGGGCACAAGCCTCTTCTCAAGACGAGAGAGACTCTTCTCCTCCTCCTCCGACAATATGATGAAGCCATATGAGGAATATATCAGAGTGTATGGAGGTGGCGCGGTCGAACGAGTTGATCGTCGAGGTGGAACGGGCGGCTCCTCCGTGTGCCCTTGAGGTTCGGTAAACCTCATGGATGTGCTCCTTGTTGCCCTCATGCCACCAAGGAGGAGAGCATCGTTCCTCCTTGGTTGTGCCGTATCCGTCTCCATGCTCCGAGGAGACTCGGAAACCGAGTGCCTCCTCGAAGACGTCGTTGACGATGGCTTGGATGACGATGAACCCTTCTTCTTGGAGAAGAGACTTGTGGTTTTCTTCCACATGGTTGCAGCACTCTTCTCTCCACTAAAACTCCGGGTTGCAACCGGTAACTAGGCACTTAAAATCTTACTTCAAGATGTGGACTTTGAGTGGATTAAGGTTGTGGATTTTTTTGAGCTATCAAGCTTGGGAAGGTTGGCTATGTCTACGGAGGTTTTGGGAACACAAACTTGAACACACAAACTGAGGAAGGATAGGGAAGCTTGCCTGCAGAAAACGGGCACCGGGGGCTCCTTAAGTAGGGGAGGCCAGCCGGCCTGGGCCGACCGTCCTGGGTGGCCTCGTGCTCCTCCCCGCCTCGGCTTTCTTCCAGCATGATCATTTTGCCTCCACGACTTTCCTGCTCGCGTGTTCCATGAGTTGCACCGTCCAAACGCTCTCGTCCACTCCTTTTCTTGCATTATTGGTCCTTCCACTTGATGCTTCATCCTTTGAGTCATGTCCATGCTCCCTTGCCCCACATGCCACCATGAAATTCCTACAAAGTTCATGCTTGCTGCCCACCATGCTTGTCCTTTGCATGTGGACTTGGTGAAAGTTGATGAAAGAGTATCCAATGGTGCATGCATGATTAATTCAAACTAGATTGCCTCCCTTTAAGTGTGTTTAAGGTTAAGCACTCCTCTAATTTCGAAATTTAAAAATATTTTCAGAGCCATGCAAGAGCTCAAGCATAAATTTAGAGAAGTTTTTAAACCATTAAAAACAAATGTAAGTCGAAAATATTTTCCGACTACGTTGATATCGGTCTCACCGGTATAGTTTGTCTTCATTGGTTGAGAGCAAACCTTTCCCGGTTTGATCATGGGGGCATAGGTTTAGGTTCTAATTTTGGCTAAATGAGAAAGATTTTGAATAAAACAAAATTAAATGAGGCTTAGAAAAATTCTAATCTTAGAGAAACCAAGGATAAGGATTTTTAAACCAACCAAAAGTTTAGTTTCTAGGTTCACGCGAGTCTTACCACGTGCTGAAATTTAATTAACACCTAGGTATAAGTCGTGGCTCTACTCGTGTGTTTTTAGCATGAAAAATAAGTCAACCACAACACCATAATAACGGTGAAGGGTTGAGTTAGGTTCTGAAATTATTTGGTTGTGGTTTCTCGAAAAGAAACAAACAAACACATAGGAGCGTTCATGCAAAGGGTTTATGATAAAGCAAAATATTCAATCAAGAATTATGTCTCTAATATTGTTCAACCACTTCTAAGTCTAATGTCTTTGCGTAATAAAATTCAAAACTAACTTATTAAAAAGACTCGAAAAACCTGGAATCGGCTTGTCCTCCCGGTAGCTTATTCTTGACTCGACGAAACGGGTAGCCTCCCGCCTAGCGCTTCATTTATAGTCTATAGCTAGACTTCTTCACTTGATTACTTCGGATCAACGCTCTTTGCGGGCGTTGCAATCTTGGGTACCCACTTCCGCACCATCTTGGGCGCGGGCTTGTCTTCCGGCTTAGTCATTTTTTGGTCTTCACAGGCGGCTTTTCTTCCTTTGTCTTGACGGATACAACACCTTCCTTGATTTTCTTTACGTTCATTTTTTTCGGCTACTTCTTCTTTTTCAGCCCCTCCTTCTTCTTTGGTTCCTCCTTCACTCCAATCATGTTGCATGCCTCGAGTCGTGGTCGAAACTTGAAGGAACTCCTTTCTCCATTGATATCGAACATGATCTCCCCCTTGCCAACATCAATAGTAGCTCCCACGGTCTTGAGGAAAGGCCTCCCAAGGATGAGCGGCGGCTTCTCCCTCTCTCCCATCTCGAGCACCACAAAGTCGACGGGGATGAAGTGGTGTTCGACCTTCACGGGTACATCTTCGGCAATGCCCAAGGGATAGAGAATGGAGTTATCTCCGAACTCCAAACATATACCCTAGGCTCCATTGGTAGGCGTAGCTTCTTGAACACATCCCTCGGCATGACGCTCACACTTGCTCCAAGGTCGCATAACGCCTTCTCGAAGTTGAAAGAACCAACGGAACATGAAATTGTAGGGCACCCAGGGTCCTTTTGCTTCTCTAGCCCATTAGCAATAGCGGCACTACACTCCTCGGACATCTTGACATGATCTAACCCGAGTGTTGCTATCTCATATTTATTTGCAAGTATGTCTTTAAAGTAACGAGAATATGTAGGTACTTGTAGGGCATCTAGTAATGGCATGTTGATGCTAAGTCTACGAACAACCTCCACAAACTTCTCAAAGTGGTTGTCAAGTTTACCTCGGAAGTAGCGTGGCTTGAGTTGTGGTATCCTCGTGTCTTCCTTCGGCTTCTCAAATTCGGGCTCTTCGGTGACGATCCCTGTAACCTTCTCCTTAGCAACTCCTTCCGTCTCGGCGGATGGTTTAGGCTTCCTTGCTCCCGCGGAACATTCCGGGTCTTCGGTCTCCTTCCCCGAACGTGTTTGAATGGCCTTCGCCGATTCGGGTATTTTAGGTTGTCCCGGAAGCTTCCCTTCATCATTAATGAGGCACCCCGCAAGTTGTCCAACTTGCGTCTCGAGCATCTTCATCATGTTGAGCACTTGATGATTGGAACTTCCGACCTCTGTCACTTTGCTATCGATGTTCTCCAACACCTTGTCTATGGTCTTGAACTTGGTGACGGTGTCCTTGTTGATCTTGGCTTGCTCGTCCATGAACTCCTTCAATTGTATACGAAGCGGAACCGAATTCGGAATGGATGAGCTTGCATTAAATTGAGGTCTACCTTGCCCGTAGCGGAAGTTCGGCAATTCTCCCTTCCTCATGTAGTCGAGCGTTTTGGCTTCCTCCGGACAATCTTTGCGGACATGGACATACTCTCCACATTCTTCGCATGTGGATCTTGCTTCGGCGGCCTTCAAGTCTTGAGCCTCTTTCTTTTCTATCTCCATCTTCTCCAACCTCCTCATGAGCGAGTCGATCTTGCCTTCAAGTATGTCCTCCATCTCCACTTGCAAGACTCCCTTGACATTCCCCATGGGTTGAACCGGATGTAGGCGCCCGGATGACGCCCATGTGTCATTATCCGCGACCTTCTTGAATAGAGTGAAAGCTTCCGTCGGTGTAAGCTCGATGATAGATCCTCCCGTCGATGCATCGATGATCGTCCTTGACGCCATGGTGAGTCCTTGATAGAACTTTTGCACGACGTCTTCCTTCGGGAAGTTGTGATGTGGAACCGCCCGAGTGTACTCGTTGAAGCGCTAGAATGCCTCCGAGATAGTTTCCGTAGGATATTGAACAAAGGTGGCAATCTTATTACGCAAGCTTTGAGTTTTACCCGGTGAGTAGTATTCCTTCATGAAAGCCTTCATCAACGTGTTCCAATTTTGCACCGTCTCCGCCGGTTGAGAGTGGAACCATTGCAAAGCCTTCCCGAGTAGTGAGAACGGAAAAGGCATTGCCCTCATTTGGTCTTGAGTCACCCCATCCATGTTGAAAGTTTGACATAGTTGAATGAATGCTTGGAGGTGAAGGTTCGGATCCTCTTTACCGGTGAAGGGTGAATGTTGCACCATGCGGATAGTTGAGGTCTTGATCTCGAACGGTCTTCCGATCTCCTCAAGGTTCAAGATTGGTAGGTCGATGATGTCCGGGGTGCATAGCTCCCCAATCTTGCGCTCTTGCGGTTGGTCACCCATCGGTGGAAGTCGATTCTCCCGAGGACTTTGAGGTGGTGAATTCTTTGGAGATTCCTTCGATCCTTTGTCTTCCGACTCCGGATCTACAAAATCCAGCTTTTTAGCTTGATGTGCTTCGCGTCTCCTTAGCCTGTAAAGTTTTTCTGGATCATCCACAAAATTATCAGGTTTGTTGGAGAGGTAGCCGTCCATCTCCTGTTAGGGTTAGCAATAAACAAAATATGCAAAAACTAGAAAGTAAAAATAAATCTATGAAAACTAGGGTTAGACAAACTAGATTAGATTTATTTTGAGGATGATAAAAGTTTAATAGATGCAAAAAGAAAAACTAAAAGAAAACTGCAAATTACAAAAAAAAGGTAATAAAAAATCAAATCTTGATCACTTGTTCCCCGGCAACGGCGCCAGAAAAAGGGGCTTGTTGACGGTTAATAGTTGTATCAAAGTTTGTTTAGACTTGCAAGCGGACAAGTCTCCCGTCGTAGTCAAGGGAACCTTCTTCCCTCGAGTGGTGAACCCAAGGCATAGAATCCGTGGAACAAATGTGTGACGCAAAAGATGATCTAATAAAGCATAGTAACTTCAATCTTCGGTAAAAGAGAAACCCTAATGCATCTAGATAAAAGACACAAAACTAATCTAATCTACTAAAGACCGGAGATAACAAAGTAAGATTGGGTACATAAACCGATCTAGAGAGATCGGGTTAAGCCTTTTGTTGAAGTTCCAAGCAAGAGAAGAAGTAGTAAATCGAATCTTAAAAGAAGCCTCTTTAAACCGTGGTTTCCCGTCCAAATCCGAAAACAACCGCCTTTCGAAACCCCCGTTCAGTCACAACGTATCCCTGTCGGTGTTTTGGACCGGCAACCTACTAAGGGGAGTACCCGAAGTAGATGAATGTGGCCTCGCCAAGATCGGTAACTCGAAGGAAGAGACACGTGGCACACAATTTAGACAGGTTCGGGCCGCGAGGTGCGTAATACCCTACGTCCTGTATGCTGCGTAGCTCTGGATTGATTGGGTACGATTACAAGACGATGCAATCTTACACCGTGAGATGAGATGATCGAGAGAGGGGTCCTTGCCTCGCCTTATATAGTCCGGGAGGCAAGGTTACAAGTTGGTTAAGGGAGAGAGTACAAGTCGAGTACGTCTAGGAGTCTTCCATACAGTGCGGGACATGTACAGCTTCCTAACCGAGTACTTCTCCTCTGTAGTCCTTGTGCTCCACACCGTCAGGTGCCGTGCAGCGCAAGTCGAGTAGTCCCAAGGGCCCACCGAGTAGTCGGTCCTGGTACCCACCGAGGTAGTGGGCCCAGGGAGGTCTATACGACAAGCCCCCGAGTACTTTGTAGTCGAGAAGGATAGCTTCAAGTAGTCTTGGTGGCCTTAACGAGTAGTCCTCAAGCGTCCCCCAGAGTACTACAAGTCAAAAGTCCTCAAGAGTAGTCGAAGCATCCCGAGGCTGGAATGTACTCTAGCTGATGTTTGAGCAATCCTGAAGTCTTCTCGAGTAGTCCCAAGCGTCCTCGAGTGCCACTCTTGAAGGTCTTCAACAATGCCCATGTTGTCTTGAAGCTGAAACTGATATGGAAGTGCGATTGCAAAATCGCATTCCATATGGAGTAGCCCCCGAGCCTTAGGTTGAGTTGTAGACTCTGGCTGAGGGTCCATCTGAAGTTTTGGCAAGAATATCCCGAAAAATCCGAAGAAAAAACCGAAGGACACGTCTCATGGAGCCCCCGAGCCTTGAGTCGAGTACTTCCTCTCGAATTGAATGGTCATCTTGTAGAATGTGTCCTGAGATGCTCTTGAGTCTTGTCGCTCCCCAGGAAATCGAGTTGGAGTAGTCGAGCCCCCGAGGTGAGGCTCGTCGACTAGTAGAAGTTGAAAGGTCACGCGCCGCCGCTGAGTCAGCCGAGCGCAGACTTATCCATCCGGCCGTTGAGGGGCCGCGTTGACTTATAAATAGAAGCCAAAACCCTTAGGGTTTTTCACCCAATGCATTCGCAGCCATTCCTACCAGATCTAGCCAGGAATCACCACCAGTGCGCACTGCCGTCGTAGAGAGCTTGTAGATCCAAGCGCGCGCCGTAGAGAGCCATTGCTGTAGCCCCCGAGCGAATGCGTGTGAAGACCCCGTGCACCTGGAGAATGAAGCCTTCACCATCGAAGACCGCGAAGGCCGCCGCTGGGAAAAAGAGGGCCAGTGAAGAAGCCGCCGGATCTGCTGCGGGGACATCGCCACCGGTGTCTCCGCCGCGGACAGATCCGAATCGCGAGTGGAAGAAATCCAAGGCGAAGACTGAAGACCTGCTGGACCTTCTCAACAGTGGGTTTCTGCGGGAGAAGGAGGTGGACATGTGAGAGCCGCCGCAGGGGATCCGTACCCCATGGAGAAAAATCCAGACGAAATCTCGATGTTCATGCGGTTCGCGGAGCGCGGACTATCTCTCCCGGCGAGCGACTTCTTCAAGGAGCTGCTGGGGTACTACGACATCGAGTACCTCAGCCTCAACCCCAACGGTATCTTCCACACCGCCGTCTTTGTTCATTTTTGCGGAGCCTTCTTGGGGATCAAACCCCATTGGATCTTGTTCCGGAAGTTCTTCCGGGTGAAGCCTCAACCCAGCGCCAGCAATCCCCGAGTAGTCGGAGGAGTAGGGATCTAGATGAGGGAGGACGTGGCAGAGCAGTACCTCTCCTACAAGTTGATAGATTCCAATCAAGACTAGAAAGACAAGTGGTTCTACGTCACGAACCACCACCCAGAGCTGCCGAAGCCCAGCGGGAAGCAGCCCAAGCACAGGCCATGGTGGAACTCGGAGCCGACGATGCAAGAAGGGCTCCAGTTGCCCGAGTTGATTGCAAAGATCAAGGCGCTGAGGGAAGCCGGGCTGAGGGCCGAACACGTGGCCTTCAGCTTCATGAAGCGAAGGGTGCAACCGCTGATGGCCCGCGACACCCTAGGGTACGAGTACACCAGCGACGACGACACGTCGCGGATGCCTGGAGATGAAGTCGACGACGATGACATTGTTGATAGGCTGGCCCGGATCTTCAAAGACATGCCGACGTACACGCCGTGCCCAGTACCAGAGTTCTCCGCCGCGCGGCCACCAAATAAGGTTAGTAGCAGCATCCCTAGTCGAGTACTCATTACGTAAGAGTAGTCGCACTGATGAGTTGTGCTTCTTGCAGGATGACTTGACGAAGTTCATCTCAGAGCCGGCGTCGCCTCCTCAGCTGGTCGAGGTCCCAGAAGAAGGGAAGGCCAAGGCCAAGGAGCGGCGCGAAGTTGGCGAGGGAGACGACACAGTTGTCGTTGAAGACATGTCCGATGAGGACGACGACGAGGAGACGCTGCAGGACCGCTTCCAGCTGCGGTCAAGGTTCAGCCGCCCTGGCTTGCGCCATATTCCTCTCGTTCAGGATCCACCGGCTAGCCTAGAGGCTAGTCTGTCCGCGCCGCCGAGGAAGCCGCGCAATGTGGCCCGCAAACGCGTGGCTAAGAAGTTGAAGGTCACGGAGACCACATCCCGAGAGGTAAGCCATCTTGAAGAAGGCACTCGAGTACTGATGTCTCGAGTTTGTGTGTTGACGATGAAGTTTCCTTGCTTGCAGGAGATGCCACCTTCCGAGCCCGTTGAGCAGGGCGACGAAGGCGACTAGGACACGGTGAGGGAGGCAGCTGGGGGTAGTCGTAGCCCAGCCCCCACCGTAGAAGAGCTCTTGGCGCAGATGGACCGCCAGCCCCTGTTACTCAGGGGAGCACAGAACCTGCTGCTACTGCTACTGAAGAGGCAGCGACCGCAGAGGCGCAGGAGGAGGCGCTTGCCGAGGCGGGACTGGTTGACATCGCCAGTATCCTTGGCGCCCCAACCATGACGGAAGTCCGGTTGAGCTTGTGAGTATTGATTCTTCCCGAGCAGTACCTGGATGTGGTAGTTGTAGTTGATTGACAACCCGCTTGTGTACTCTGCAGGAAATCGACGGACTTGTCCTGGGAGGGGGATGAACCCGCCACAGCGGTGGCGGAAGAGGAAGCTGCGCCGCCCGCTGAGGAGTCCGCTCCCGCTCCCCAGGCAGAACCCGAGGCGCCGGCCGCCGAGGCTACGTTGCCTAAAGCCAGCGTCGTTGAAAGTGAGTACTCTCTCAGGTGCGATTAACCCAGAAGAGTAGTCGTAGTCGCCAGATTGGAATGATACACTTGTCCTCTTGTCGACAGGTGCTGAGGCCGAGGGAAGCGATATCCCGTCGGCGGTGCCCGTTGAAGATGTAGCACCAGGGACTCAGGAGGCTTCCGGAGAAGCCCCCAAGCCAATGGAGGTGGCCGCCGGAGAAGCCGCCGCGACGACTGGAGGAGAAGGGGACGACGCGCTGCCAGAACCCGCTCTAGAGGTGGTCGTCCGCTCGCCAGAGATCCAGGATGCGGAGCCAATCCACTCGGCGCCGATGACCGAAGCCGCTACGAGTAGTCGTGGCGGGCTCGAGCTGTTAGCATATGATCTCGTCGACCCGGCGACGGTGGCTCGGCACATGGAGGCGATGCGCCAGGCCGAGCAATGGATGAAGGTGAGTAGTCGACACCCTTGAGTAGTCAATCTTTTAGTGTTGAGTACCCATTTGACATATGTTGTCTGTGCAGGACGTCACGGAGAGGTCCCGCCAGAAGTCCAACATGCTTCAAGGCTTCGGCGACGCAGTGCTCCGGGCGGAAGCCTTGGAGGAGCAACTCGTGAAGTCTCGGAAGCACGCCGTCGCTATGCAGTCAAAGCTGGACACCGCCTTCGCCAAGTACCATAATGACGTCCAAGAGATGCAGGCGAAGAGCGACGATCTGGTGCGGAAGAACAAGTCTCTCCGCAACAAGAACAAAGGTACATCGTTGTCTTGTTGAGTACTTATTGGAAGTACCTTGAAGTAGTCTGACCCGCTGTGCCTTGTTGATTGCAGAGCTTGAGACTCGAGTAGATCAGCCGAAGGCTTCGAGACCGATCGCGAAGAACCTCTTCTACCGGGAGCAGGAGGCCCGCCAGGTACTGGAGTACGATTATAAGGAGCTTTCTTACGAGTGCTACAAGCACATGGAGCTCCGTATTGCATCAGATCGTGACCTCGTCAATTGCTACAAATCCTTGCAGAAGCTGAACGAGGATTGCGAGAAGCTGCGGGCTCAGCTAAAGGAACTCGAGGAAGCCGTGGTCCCCATCGCGAGGCTGCTGGTGCCTCACCCTGGCGGTCCGAAGATAGCTCCACTGGTGGACCGACTGAAGGAAGCCCCCAGCCGCCTGGCGACCTATGTGAAGCACTTGGAGAAGTCGATCCCGAACCAGGTGCTGGCCTTCATGAGGTCGTACTTCCCGAAGGCCCCCGTGGACGTAGTCGCCAGCGGACTAGCCGCCAACTGCACGGACGAGCAGTATGCGGAGCTGCTGGAGCAGATGGCGCCCATTGCGGAACAAGTCGCCGACAAGCTTAATCTCCAGTAGTCCTATAATATTTAGCTCGCAGCAGTAGTTGTACAAAAACAATTGTAATGAAATTGTTTAAGTATGAATGAAGAAAACTTACATGAATGAGTACTCGTTATCGCGATCTCTGAGTGCGGAGTCCCATCATGAAGTCGCCGCGAGTAGTCGTACTCAGCGGTATCCCGTTGAGGGAAGTGGACAGTAACACAGTTGATAGAGAATCAAACTTTATTACTGAAGAAGTACACCTGGGTGACCAGGGCCGTTGTTACAGAGTAGTCACCAAGACCCGGAGGAGCTAAGTAGTGCTAGGGTGTGTAGCCGCTTACAGCAGTAGATCCGTAGTAGCCGTGTAGGCTAGATCTAGGAGTACATGGTCTCTCAGTAGACCGCTGCTAGAGTCCTTTGTCGCTCGTTGCAGCCGAAGATCCGTAGGTAGCCGCATGGGCTGGATCCTGGAGAGGAGCAGTCCGGAGACTGGTGCCTGGACCCGGAGGCCGCTTACAGCGAAGGGGTTGTCCGGAGACTAGTGCCTGGACCCGAGGCTGCTTACAGCGAAGGGGTTGTCCGGAGACTGGTGCCTGGACCTGGAGGCCACTTACAGCGGAGGGGTCTTGATGTAGTCATGTAGACTTGAGCCCCCAGGGTAGTCGTGTAGACTAGGCGTAGAATCGATAGAGTTGGTCGACGTTCCACGAGTTGTTGACGTCTTCGCCTTCAAGTGTCTGGAGGCGGTAGGAGCCCGGTCCAGTCACCTTTGCAACTGTGAAGGGACCTTCCCAGCGCGAGCTGAGCTTATGTAGTCCTTCCGTGTTCTGGATGCGACGGAGGACAAGATCACCAACATTGAAGGAGCGTTCCTTGACGTTGCGATCATGGTAGAGTCGGATACCCTCTAGGTACCTTGCTGATTGGACGCGGGCGGCGCAGCGAGCTTCTTCGAGTCCGTCGATGTCAACTCGTCTGCTGTCTTCAGAGACGCCTTCATCGTAGTACTCCACTGCTGGTGAATCCCACATGACATCAGCAGGGAGGATTGCTTCGGAGCCGTAGACCAAGAAGTATGGGGATTGCCCCGTTGGCTTGGAGGGCTGAGTACGTAGCCCTCAGAGTGCATTGGGTAATTCCTTGATCCACTTGCCTCCTTTAGAGTTAGCAGCGTCGTGTAGCCGCTTCTTGAGAGCGTCGAGCACCATCCCGTTGGCGCGCTCGACTTGTCCGTTGGCCCGAGGATGGGCAACCGAGACATATCGGACGTCGATCCTACTGTTCTCGCAGTACTCCCAGAACTGGTGGTTGTTGAAGTTGGATCCCAGGTCTGTGATGATGCGATGGGGTAGTCTGTAGCGATGTACCAGTTCATCCAGGAAGTCGAGTACTCTGTCAGCCTTTGGGCATGTAACTGGCTTGACCTCGATCCACTTGGTGAACTTGTCGATGGCCACCAGTACTCTGTTCAATCCACCTGGCGCAGTTGGGAGTGGCCCAATCATGTTGAGCCCCCAGTAGGCGAAGGGCCAGGTTGACGGTATGGTGACTAGCTTGTAGGTTGGGACGTGTTGCTGCTTGGCGAAGTATTGGCACCCTTAGCACCTTCTGACAAGTTCTTCGGTGTCGCCCAGAGCTGTGGGCCAATAGAAAGCTCGTCGGAAGGCCTTGCTGACCAACGTGGGAGAGGACGCGTGGTTGTCGCAGACGCCTTTGTGGATCTCCTCCAAGATGTCCTTGCCTTCTTGTCTGGGGACGCACTTCATGAGTACTCCGGAAGATGCGCCCCACCTGTAGAGCTTGTCTTCGACGAGGACGTAGGTCTTGGCGCGGCAGATGAGTTGCTCCGCCAAGTTCTTGTCCGAGGGAACCTTCTGCTCACTGAGGTAGTCGATGAAGGGCTCCCTCCAGTCCACGTCGATCATCATGACCTCACCTGGCCAGCCGGGGGATGCGCTAGGACAGTGGTCGGTGGTGCCGGCTCCGGGATGGATGGCGCGTGAAGCTCGTGGACGAAGACACCCACTGGTACTTGAGCGCGAGTGGAGCCAAGCTTTGACAGGACGTATGCTGCGACGTTGTTGTCGCGGACGACGTGGTGGAACTCGAGACCATAGAACTTGTTCTCGAGCTTGCAGACTTCTAGGCAGTAGGCGTCCATGTTCTCCTTGTTGCGGTCCCAGGACTTGTTGACTTGGTTGATGACCACGGCGGAGTTGCCGTAGACTAGTAGCCGCTTGATGCCCAGTGAAGCCGCGAGGCGGAGCCCGTGTAGCAGAGCTTCGTACTCGGCTTCGTTGTTTGAGACCTTTCAGAAGATCTGCAGGACGTACTTGAGTTGTTCGCCTATAGGAAAGATCAAGAGTACTCCTGCACCTGCGCCCTCGAGGTTGAGTGAGTCGTCGAAGTACATCACCCAGTGCTCTGGACGCTCGGTTGGAGCAGGTAGCTGATTCTCCTGCCACTCCACCATGAAGTCGACTAGTGCCTGCGACTTGATGGCTGTGCGTGGTTTGAAGTCGATGTTGAGGGCACTGAGTTCGACTGCCCACTTGGAGATTCTTCCAGTAGCATCTTGGTTCCATAGGATGTCGCCGAGCGGGTAGTCGGTGACGACGGAGATCGAGTACTCCTGGAAGTAGTGTCGTAGCTTCCGCGAGGTGATGAGCACTGCGTACAGAAGCTTCTGTACGAGCTGGTAGCGTGTCTTGGATTCTGACAGGACCTCGCTGACGAAGTAGACTGGTCGCTGGACTGGGTAGGCGTGGCCGTCTTCCTGCCGCTCGAGGTAGAGCAGTACTGACCACGTGAGTAGTCGCAGCGAGGTAGAGCAGTAGCTGCTCGCCTTTGCGAGGACCCGTGAGGACTGGTGGCTTTGATAGGAAGTCCTTGAGCTGAGCAAGGGCTTGGTCCGCCTCTGGAGTCCACACGAACTTCTCTTGGTGCTTGAGTAGTTTGAAGAAGGGGAGCCCCCGTTCTCCGAGCTTCGAGATAAATCTGTTCAGGGCCGCCATGCACCCGGTCAGCTTCTGGATGTCTTTGATGCACGTGGGAGCTTTCATGCTGGTGATGGCGGAGATCTTCTCGGGATTGGCTTCGATGCCGCGGTGGCTGATGATGAAGCCGAGTGGTTTGCCCGAAGGTACGCCGAAGACGCACTTGTTCGGGTTGAGCTTCCAGCGGTACTCGCGCAGGGATGCGAAAGTCTCTTCAAGATCGTCGATGAGGGTACTGGCGTTTCTGTTCTTTACGACCACGTCATCCACGTAGGCTTCGACGTTCTTGTTGAGTTGCCTCTTGAAGCAGGCCTGGATAGCTCATTGGTATGTGGCGCCGGCGTTCTTCAACCCGAAAGACATGGTCGTGTAGCAGTACGCACCAAACAGGGTGATGAACGCGGTCTTCTCCTGGTCTTCTTCCTACATCGCGATCTGGTGGTACCCGGAGTAGCAGTCGAGGAAGCAGAGCAGGTCGTAGCCCGCCATGGAGTCGATGACTTGGTCAATCCGCGGCAACCCGAAGGGGTCCTTGGGGCAGTGCTTGTTGAGGTCGGTGTAGTCGACGCACATCCTCCACTCATTCGAGTTCTTCTTGCGGACGAGGATGGGGTTGGCGAGCCACTCAGGATGGAAGACTTCTTTGATGAAGCCGGCCGCGAGTAGTTTGGCGAGTTCCTTCTTGATGGCATCCCGTCCGTCGTCGGTGAAGCGGCAGAGGTGTTGTCGCTTCGGGGTAGCTTTAGGATCGATGTTGAGGGAAGAATGCTCGATCAACTCCCTGGGCACCCCTGGCATGTCCGCTGGCTTCCACGCGAAGATGTCGCGGTTAGCCCGGAGGAAGTTGATGAGTGCGTCTTCCTATTTGGGGTCGAGGCCCGCCCCGATGGTGGTGGTCTTGCTGCTGTCGCCTGTCCCGAGGTCGATTGTCTTGACCAGAACTTCCTCAGCTGGCTGAGGCTTGTTAGCTTTGTCCGACTTCTCAGGGATGTCGAGTTCACTTGGGGCAAGCTTCTTCGACGCAGCGTAGATCTCCATCATAGCGTTGGGTACTTGGTTTGTGGAGGCAATCTCCACGGTTTCCGTGTCGCAGTCGTGCGAGATCTTCAAGTCCCCTTGCAGTGAGAGTACACCTGCTGGACTTGGCATCTTGAGCACCAAGTAGGTGTAGTGCGGTACCACCATGAACTTGGCGATAGCTGGTCTGCCGAGGATGGCATGGTAGTACGTCTCGAAGTCCGCGACCTCGAACTTGACGTACTCGGTAAGATAGTTGTCCTGAGATTCCCCAAAGGTAACTGGCAGGACCACTGAGCCCAGTGGGATGGCCGCGTTCCTGGGGACGATGCCGTAGAAGGGCGAGGTGCTCTTGGTGAGCATGTGGGTGATGTCGAGCCCCATCTTCTTTAAGGTCTTGGCGAAAAGGACGTTGAGCCCGCTTCCACCGTCGATGAGGACCTTGTTAAGCTTGGAGCCCGTGACCACCGGCTTCAGGACTAGTGGGAACCGTCCTGGTTCAGAGAAGCTTGTCCACTGATCCGCGCGGGAGAAGGTAATGGGTACCTCCGACCACCTGAGAGGGGTCGGAACCGCTGGTTCAATGCTCATGACTTCTCTACGGGTAGCCTTTTGTTCCTGTCTGCTGGGTAGTCCACCGAAGAGGACGTTGACTGTCTTGTCGGGTTCCTGGAAGTCGTCATTGCCTCCGTCGTTCTTCTTCTTGCCTTTCTTGTCATGAGGGTGCGGTGGCTCTGGAGTACTCTTGAGTGCTCGCCTGAGTTGGTAGCACTGCTCGGTGGTGTGGTTGCCGTCCAGATGCCACGGGCACTTCTCTTTCAGCAAGTCTTTGAAGCCGCCGGAGGTCTTCTTCGAGTTCTCCTTCGCAGGGCGCTGGATAGCCGCGACAGTGTTGTCTGGCTTGCGCTTGCGGTTGGGACCCGAGTAGTTGTTGTTGTTGCGACCGCCTTGGTTCCCGTTGTTGCTGCTGCCACCGCCCGTGTTCTGCTTGCTCTTGCCACGGATGGCATCGTACTTGGCATTGGCTTTGTCTTCTTGATCTGCCCAGGACGTGATCATATCCTTGAGATGGGGGATGGACTTGGGGCGGCGGCGACCGAAGTCTTCAAAGGTGCGACAGTGGTAGAGACCGTCTTGAAAGAGGTCGATGACCTCCTTGTCGGTGACGTCGACTACGGTGGCACGCTTGTCGAAGAAGCGCCGCATGTACTTGCGAAGGGTCTTGCCCTGTTCCTACTTCACCATAGCCAGGTCCATGCGAGTACCCGATCGGCCCATAGCGCCCGCGAAGTTGCTGGTGAACTGCTCCTTCAGCTGGTCCCACTTGTCGATCGAGTGCTTGTCCAGCGACTCGAGCCATGTGAGTGGGGCTTGGTCCAGGCAGAAGGGGAAGTAGAGGCACTTGGTGTCGTTGTTGCCACCAGCGTTCTCGATGGAGAGGACGTAGCATCTGAGCCACTGGATAGGATCCTGCTTCGCGTCGTACTAGGTGATTCCCAGAGGTTTGAACTTGTCCGGGAGGACTAAGTTGTGAAGCCGAGGAGAGAAGGCGGGGAAGCCGTCGTTGTCAACTGCTGTGGCGGACTTCTTCCGCCGCAATTCTTCAATCTTTTGGGGGGCGTTGTAGCCTCCCTGTGAGGCTCCGGAGGCGTGGCTGTTCGCGTGGTCTCGACCGCCGCGACCGCCTCCGCCACCGGCCCTCCTGTTGGCCCCATGGTTGGAGCTTCCGCCGTCGCTGCCGCCGCCGCCAGGATCGCGGTGAGGGATGATCTCGCGATCGCCGCCAGCAGCTGCGGCACTGTTGCCAGCCTGAGAGGGTCCGCCGGTGTTGGCACGAGTACGGTTGGGCTGAGCCGGCAGCTCGGCTCAAGTACGGTTACGGCCGAGGTCCGCGCTGCGACTTGTAGCTTCATTGTCGTGGTTCCTGGGGGGGCGGCTGGGTGACCCTGTTGTCGACTCGCATGAAGTAAGCGTCTTCTGCGAGCTTAGCGATGACTTCTCCAGCACGTATCCCCTGAGCTTGGCGTGCAATCGCTGTGATCGACATAAGACATTGCTCCGGGGTGGTATGTACCCTGCTCTCAACGGCTTCGAGGGCTTCTGCGAGGTTGCGGATGGGAAGGTTGTCTCGGTGTTGACGGATAAAAGACGTATCCCTCTACGATCCGCAAGCGTACGGACCCCACACCTTTTTCACCACGGGATTCCCAAGGTTCTTGTCAATCCGCGGAGCAAGGGGATTACAAGCGTTCGATTAACAACGACACACTAGCTACTAAAACCCTAACTATATTATACTAGAAAACAAGTAAACTACACTAGAGAGAATGATAAACGATCAAGGAAGAAGACACTCGCCCATGGGTCTATGATACTAGAGCATGCAATCGCTTAAAGACATGAAAAACCAATCTAATCTATCGGTGATGTGACCACGGTTTCGCCCTTTCCCTCCTCTCGTACTGTCACTACGCGAAGGTATTCATGACTAGACCTTTGATGGCCACGGTGTATTGAATGGATCCAAGGAAGCATTGGAGCTCTTACTCCCTCTACGGCACGGTTGCAAGCCTTAAGCATTAAAGTATATTCAACACAAGATGATAGATAGATAATCCGACAAAGCGCGATTACATCTCAATATCGATTACAACCCATGGACGAATGAGAAGATTACCCCATCAAGATGCTGATCATGGCACCGTTGATCATGGTTTCCCTTCCGCCGGTGTCTTCCTTCTTCTCCACGAGAGGGTGCTTCCTTCGAGGTGGTTGATCTCCACCGGGAGATCCTCCTACTCTCTCTCTAGCTTGTGGATGGCCTTCGGTGCGAAAAACTCCCCTCTCGGTGTTGGCGGCGCGTCGGGGGTTTTAGGGTCGAAGATCCTTCGAGGGCAAGGAAGACGGGACCGAAACGGTGCCGAAGTGGGGTGGGCCGGCCCGCCGGGCCGGCCGGCCCGAGCCCGCCTTCGGCCCGGTTCGGTCGCCCTTTTTGCACCGTGGGTCCTCGTGCACTTATCTACTTTGCCCCCTCCACTTGGATGATTTTGACGCTGTTATCCTCGCGATCAAGATGGAGACTCTCTTTGCATGAAGTTTGATCTTTTACGCTTCAATCCCCGGGGGTGTTCCTCGTAGCACTTCGGTCCTCGCCACCATTGGAAGTAATTTCAGCAAGCTCATGAACACGAACAAGACTCCATGAATGCTCCTTTGAACTTATTGCGAATCCGTCCTTTATGTCCATGTTTTCCTACATAAACATAACACTTCCAAATGCATGCACAAAGATGAACTTGTTATATGATTAGTGTGCCTAGTGGCGGGTTAGTTCCATAATCAAATCCAAACCAAAGTGTAATGAACATGCTAGGTGCACCAAAATACACCGTCAACATCTCCCCCACACTTAGCTCTTGCTCGTCCCCGAGCAAGTACTCATAAAAGAATTTCGTCCAAGGTGTGTAATCGTGTATCATTAATCCTCCTTCACAAGTTAGTCAATCTTTTCATCTTTAATACATAAACACAAAGTAATGATAATCAAACATAAACATGGGCGTTTAGAATTTTTACCACGTCAAGATTCACCCCACAACTCAAACTCTTCACTCGAAGCTTTCAATTTCAGCCATACTTACTTCTTTGCTTCCATCGGAGGGTTTTTATGATTTTCAAAACAAAAATTCCTGCAACAAGTATTAGACAAAAACCTTTCTCCAAGCTCCCTCAAGTCTCTCATATGAAGTGGCTATCCTAACCAAATTTTATAAAACTCTCACCTCCCATTAATCTCTCATATATCATGTGAAAGTGGAGCTATAGGTAGGGCTAGCGCAATCAACACAAGTATTGTCAAACTAAGAACTTCCTCTAATGGTTGTCTACCTTTCAAAGCCAATGATCATGAGAATTAACCATATGTAGGGATATCAAGGATGAGAAGATTTAGAATGGTGGACATGTGCAAGGGCAAAAGAAAATTGTGACTACAAGGCACCAATGATGTCCTCGTTGTCGGATTGCACATGGTTGGAAATAGAGTAAAAGTTTCGTCTCACAATCAACGTGACATCCTTCCTTACACTTTATTTTTTCTTTTCTTTCACTTGATCCATCCCTCTCATATCTTCATTGCTAACTCATCTTTCTCTCTTTTTCTTTTCTTCTTTCAATCACATATGATTTTTCTTTCTTTCTTTCTTTCTTTTCCATACACATACTTTTTCTCTTTGTTTTTCTCTCTCTTGACAACTTTTCAAAGCTTTCAATTCTCTCTTTCCTCGCATGCATACAATCTGAAATTTTTAAATAAATCATGCTAGAGACGAGACGAAACTTTGAAAATAGGTTGTGTTCAAGGAATACGATGTACAAAAGAGATGTATAGGGTTGGGTATGGAATCCAGCGGTATTCATGACTTTCGTTGTGAAAGTCATGGACTGAATATATGACGAGGCTAGCAACAAAAGATAAGCACAAGGACATGATCATTGCTTGAAATTAAAACTCACCAAGAGAGAAGGGTCCTAGCCTAACTCATCGTGCTAATCACACTTATGGTGGAGCGAAAAAATAAACTTGGCTTTGGATAGGAATTTTTTTCTTACTCTCAACTTGGAAAAATAGGTTTTGCTAACCTTTATTACAAGGGTTTTAAAATAATTTTCAGAACTGAAATCCTCCAATTTTTAGCATCGAACATAGCACAACTAGCATGTGAAGCTCAAGATCGAAGTGCGGTATGGGTACTTTAAGTAGTAGCGATTCCACTAAGCACCACGGTAAACGATTTTCAAACCACATACTTGTGTTCATATATCAAGAATCGAAGATTAAACAAACAAGTAAATAAAGATAAACAATACATAAAACACAAAGATATATATAAAGACTCTTTTTATTTGGTTTTCTTGACTCAACACAAATTTAAGACACTTGCAAAAATTTAAAAACCGACTCGAAAACTAAAGACTCATTAAAACACTAAGACTCTCACACGAAGATTAAACCGAACCTAAACTTGAAGTTCAAAAGCTAAGGCTAGCTCTCCCCCACACTTAAAACATACGACGTCCTCGTCGTATCTTACAAAAATCCTAAGGGGAAAACTAGATTTAGTGGTACTTCGAGCAAGCTTTGCACCACTTGCCTCTCATGTTTCCAACCATGCCGAAAAGCTTGCGCACGTTGCGGTTAAGGAACTTGTAGTCATCTTCAACTACGCGCTCCAAGTCCTCCATACGCTGCTTCATCGCTTCCATGGTTTGAAGACATTCGTCGGCCGACGCGTAGAGAGCTTCGATGGATTGACGGCAAACTCGACAGCACACCGGATGCAATCCGAAGGGGTCATCGTCGCCATAATCTCCACCGTTGTCACCACCGTCGTCGCCACCTCCATTGTTGTTGCCTTCGCCACCGCCGTTGCCGTTGGGGCCTTCGGGAGTCCTTTCATAGGGTTGCTCACCCCAATCATCATCATCTCTACCGGCAGCCGCCCACGAGCTCGGGCTACGATCGTCGGAGTAGTCGCTATCCCCATAATCCTTAGGCTCCGGCGACACCTCCTTGTAATCCTTGCGCTTGATGCCTTGGAGACGTGCCGACCTTCGAACGGGTGTAGGGACCTTCTCTCCTTTGACGGGGTAGCGAGATGCAAGAGCTCCGGTCGGGACACGTCCTCCGCAACGGATACGTGCGGTCCTCTTGACGGGTAGCTTGACCTCGCATCGCATCGCCTCCTCCATCGATGGCTTCTTGGCTTCTACCTTCAACTCTAAGCTTTTTGGAGGCTCAATGGTGCTACAAGGGTGCAACACATTGCTTGAAAGGTTTGATTCTCGAGCTCCCAATTCGGCCAAATATATA
Organism: Cenchrus americanus; assembly: GCA_947561735.1. Taxonomy (NCBI): domain Eukaryota; kingdom Viridiplantae; phylum Streptophyta; class Magnoliopsida; order Poales; family Poaceae; genus Cenchrus; species Cenchrus americanus. The sequence goes on along the minus strand of OX387239.1, from coordinate 180,360,874 downwards.
GTCCCGAGGGAAAAGCTCGGAAACCTTATTTTCCTTTTTTACACTTCCCTTAAAATTTTCGACCAAACAAGGAAGTCGAAAAGGAGCGAGTTCGGGGCGAAATTCGGGGACATCGGGCGTCGGGCCACCACCGGGCCGATCCGACCGGGCCGGCCGGCCCACCCCGCCTCGGGGGCCGGGCCGGTCCGGTTTTTTTTGCACACCGCCCTATTTTTTTTTCTTCCTCGCCCCATGGGAAAAAGTTGGCCCGGTAAATCTTCGCGAAAAACTCCAGAGAACTAAAAGAAAAATTATTTACGAAGTTGGTGCCTTGTTTTTCGTCCTAGGCGGGACGTTCGGTCTCTTCCTCCATGGTAAAGACGTCAACATGATGAATGGGCACGACATCGGGTTCGTAGTAAACCTTAAGCCGCTGTCCATTCACCACAAATTGATCGCCGTTTATATCCATAATGGTTACCGCTCCGTTGGAGAACACCGAATGCACAACATAAGGTCCGTCCCACTTGCTTTGCAATTTCCCCTTTCCGAAGGTTTTAAACCTCGAATTGTAGAGGAGGACCTTATCTCCTTCTTTGAATTCTTTTTTCTTCAATCTTTTATCATACCACCTTTTGATTCTCTCTTTGTATATGCTTGCGTTTTCATATGCTTTCAACCTCAACTCCTCTAGCTCGCTTATTTGAATCCTTCGTTTCACCACCGCGGCATCGAGATCAAGGTTCATCTCTTTTATCGCCCAATAGGCTTTATGTTCCAACTCAACCGAGAAGGTGGCAGGCTTTTCCATAGACGAATTGATAAGGGGTCATACCTATCGGTGTTTTAAACGCCGTTCGATAAGCCCATAAAGCTCCGTCTAATTTCTTTGACCAATCCTTGCCTCCCTTCTCTATGGTCTTGTTGAGTATGCTTTTTAATTGCCTATTTGACGTTTCCGCTTGTCCGTTGGTTTGTGGGTGATAGGCCGTGGAGACCCTATGCTCAATTCCCAACTTGGACAAGCACCTTTTGAAGTTCTTCCGGTGAAATGAGTTCCTCCATCACTTATCAAGATTCTCGGTGTACCGAAACGGGGAAAAATCACGTTCTTGATCATAGTGATGGACTCCTCCGTGGAAGCTTTACGACATGGTATAGCCTCTACCCACTTGGATACATAATCAACCATAACAAGTATATACTCGAATCCAAATGAGTTTTTAAAAGGCCCCATGAAGTCTATGCCCCATACATCGAATATGTCGATTTGCAAGTTGTATTTCAAAGGCATGGAATTTCTTTGAGAGATGTTTCCGGTTCTTTGGCATTCGGGGCATGACGCAACATATCTTTTAGTATCTTCATGCATCTCCGGCCAATAGAATCCGCTCGACCATACTTTGGCTTCGGTTCGAAAATGGCTATAATGCCCACCGTACTCCGCCGAGTGGCACTTCCTTAGAATCTCAAGCCTCTCTTCTCTTGGCACACATCTTCTCATCACTCCATCATTGCCAAGCTTGAAGAGGTATGGTGCATCCCAAAAATATTTCTTGCTTTCAGAAATTATTTTCCTTTGGGTGTTTTTGTCTAGATGGTCAAGGGGCATCTTTCGAATTGCTCGAATGATGTCGATCATCCAAGTATCTTTATCAAGCACTCTATAGAGGTGGTCATCTCTCATCTTATCTTCTATGGGCTCTTTATCATCTTGTCCACGATTCATCCTAGACAAATGATCGGCCACAACATTTTCCACCCCCTTTTTATCACGAATTTCAACATCGAACTCTTGGAGAAGAAGGATCCAACGAATCAAACGTGGTTTAGCTTCCTTCTTAGCCAAGAGATACTTTATAGCCGCGTGATCGGTGTAAACAATGACTTTCGAGTTCACGATGTAAGATCTGAATTTTTCGAAAGCGAATACCACCGCTAGCAATTCTTTTTCCGTAGTAGCGTAATTTAATTGTGCCCCACTAAGAGTTTTGTCGGCGTAGTAAACGGCGTGAACTCGGCCTTCCTTTCTTTGTCCCAAGACCGCGCCTACGGCGTAGTCACTTGCGTCACACATGATCTCGAAAGGTTGGCTCCAATCCGGAGGTTGGATGATGGGAGCACTCACCAACGCATTTTTCAAGGTCCGGAATGCCGCTAGACACTTCTCATCAAAGTCGAAAGCCACATCCTTTTGAAGAAGGTGTGTTAAAGGCTTAGTGATCTTCGAGAAGTCCTTTATAAATCTTCTATAGAATCCAGCATGGCCTAGAAAGCTCCTTAAGGACTTAACATTCGTAGGAGGTGGGAGTTGCTCAACCGTCTCTACCTTAGCCTTGTCCACTTCAATTCCTCTCTCGGATATAACATGTCCGAGCATTATGCCTTGCTTAACCATGAAGTGGCACTTTTCCCAATTTAAAACCAAATCTACCTCCGCACACCTTGTAAGGACCTTTTCTAAGTTTGCTAAGCAATCCATGAACGTCTTCCCGTAAACGGAAAAATCATCCATAAACACTTCAACAATCTCTTCGATGAATTCCGAAAACACGGCCATCATGCAACGTTGAAAAGAGGCGGAGCGTTGCATAGGCCGAAGGGCATCCTCCTATATGCAAACGTTCCGTAAGGACACGTAAACGTTGTCTTATGTTGATCTTCGGGTGAATGGGAATTTGCATGAACCCCGAGTATCCATCGAGAAAGCAAAAATAAGCGTGGTTTGCTAACCTCTCGAGCATCTCGTCTATGAACGGTAGGGGGAAGTGATCTTTCTTCGTCGCTTTGTTAAGCTTACGGTAATCAATACACATCCGCCACCCGGTCACGGTTCTTTGCGGTATCAACTCGTTTTTCTCATTCTTCACCACGGTCAAACCTCCTTTCTTCGGTACACAATGTACCGGGCTCACCCATTCGCTATGTGGAACCGGGTAGATGATTCCGGCATCAAGTAACTTGATAACCTCTTTCTTTACTACCTCTCGCATGGCATGGGTTAGCCTCCTTTGATGGTCCACTACGGGCTTACATTGGTCTTCCATTGGTATACGATGAGTGCAAAAGGCTGGGCTAATACCTTTGAGATCATTAATTGAATATCCAATCACCTTCCTATGTTTTATTAATAAAATCAGCAACGCTTCATTTTCTTCGGGGCTCAACTCGTCGCTCACAATGACTGGATAGGTTTTATCTGGGCCCAAAAACTCATATTTTAATCCCTTGGGCAAAGGTTTAAGGTCTACTTCGGGCACTTGCGGCTCCTCGGGTTTGATTTCTCCTATGTCTTCGAACTTCTCTTCCTCCACGCAAACCGTCATGCGGCTCTAAGCCTTTTGTTGCTTCCTCTAGTTCTTCATCTTGTTGATTGCTAATTTGATTTTCCATCGCTCTTTGCAGCGGGTCTCTAAGGGTTTCAACAAAACAAAGACTATCTATCTCATCTATTTCTTCATCTTCGGGAGGAAAAGGAGTAAGGTGTTTAGAAGCACGAAGAAAGTTATATGTGTACTTTGTTCCATTAAGGTTCATTGTTACTTTGCCTTCTCCGGCATCTAACACGGCATCAACCAACTTAAGAAAAGGCCTACCTAAGATTATATGATCAGAATTACCATGGTAAGCATCAATAACAAAGAAATCGGTTGGTATATAGTTTCTAGAGATTTTTACTTTCATGTTGCAAGCAATACCTAGAGGTTTGATAGTTCTACCATCTCCCATAATTAATTTCGTTGATGTTGGAGCTAAGTCTAGGTTGTGGTATTGAACTTTATCGTAAATTTTAGAAGATAGAACACTTACTTGGGCTCCGATGTCGCATAAGGCTTTGCATTGAACTCCGTTGATCTCGCAACTCAAGTGCGGCGTCATCTTCTCTTCTTCTTCGGATCCGATCGAATAAATTTCAGCAAGGCGAGCGTATGGTGATGCTTCGGGCTTGATCCCCATGATCCTCTTCACCTCGGCAATATGTTCCGGATCCACCACGTCATCTCCAAAGAGCTTTTCAAAAATCTCACCGGTGGTTTCAAGGTCGTATGAATTTTCAGCTTTCTTCTCCGGTGGGAAATCGACTTCCAATGCTCTTGCCATTCCCTTTTGATTAGGGAACGGTCTTCTCTTGTCGAATACTTCTCCGTAATCAATAGGAACCCAATCCATTGGCTCGAACTCCCTTAGTGGCTTCGCGCTTGACATGCTTCTCTTGTTCGTCTCATTTGGTGCGGCGAAGTCGACGTCTGGTGTAGTTCTTGACTTAACGTGTTCTTGTTCAAGCTTTTCCATGATTGGCTCCTCTTTTGTGACTTCCGGGGTCGCCTCTTTAGAAAAATCAGCAAGCTTTTTCTTCCTTGAATTGAATTCTGGCTCTTCCGCAAGTCTTGTTTCCCAATCTCTTCGCAAGGCAGCCGCTTTACTAACTTTTTGTAGAAGTTGGGCGGCTTCCGTGAGTGTTTTCTCCATGAGATCCCCACCTGCACACATTTCGACGTGTCGCATGCAACTAGGGGTTAGGGAAAAGAAAAATGTATGCAAGAGTACGTCACCGGTGAAGCCGAGTTTTGGTCCTTGTTCGATTAATTCATTAAACCTTTCCCAGGCTTGGTCTATCCCTTCCTCTTCTCCTTGCATGAAATTGATCACTTGCCTCCTTAGATGTTGAACCTTGCTCATTGGAAAGAACTTCTCGCAAAACTTCTTTGTCAACTTGTTCCAATTGCCTTCAACTTCAAAGGACGCAACCGAATACCATGTCTTTGCTTTGCGGCAAGTGAGTAGGGAAAGAGATTCCATTTGAACCATTCATCGGGAACTCCTTCTTGACGCACCGTGTTGCATATTGTCGTGAAATCCCTTATGTGTCTATATGGGTTCTCCGTAACCATCCCTTCAAATGGGTTTTCCGCCACCATCTTCATGATCTTGGATTTAATTTCATACTTGGTCGCTTCGAGCTTCGAATCCGACTCTTGTACCTTTATGTCTTCACATCGAGGGCTAGCGTAATCCCTTAATGATTTCTCCGGTTCTTCCACGGGTTGATTAACGAACTCCATCTAGACAATAAGATAAAAACAAAAACAAAAAAAGAAACAAGTGTTTTTCTGATAATATACGTTAGATATAGCGAAAAAAAGATAAACTAAAATATAAAACTAAGTTAGATGCAAATCAAACGATGTAAACTAACTTGCTCCCCGGCAACGGCGCCAGAAAAAGGGGCTTGTTGATGGATAAAAGACGTATCCCTCTACGATCTGCAAGCGTACGGACCCCACACCTTTTTCACCACGGGATTCCCAAGGTTCTTGTCAATCCGCGGAGCAAGGGGATTACAAGCGTTCGATTAACAACGACACACTAGCTACTAAAACCCTAACTATATTATACTAGAAAACAAGTAAACTACACTAGAGAGAATGATAAACGATCAAGGAAGAAGACACTCGCCCATGGGTCTATGATACTAGAGCATGCAATCGCTTAAAGACATGAAAAACCAATCTAATCTATCGGTGATGTGACCACGGTTTCGCCCTTTCCCTCCTCTCGTACTGTCACTACGCGAAGGTATTCATGACTAGACCTTTGATGGCCACGGCGTATTGAATGGATCCAAGGAAGCATTGGAGCTCTTACTCCCTCTATGACACGGTTGCAAGCCTTAAGCATTAAAGTATATTCAACACAAGATGATAGATAGATAATCCGACAAAGCGCGATTACATCTCAATATCGATTACAACCCATGGACGAATGAGAAGATTACCCCATCAAGATGCTGATCATGGCACCGTTGATCATGGTTTCCCTTCCGCCGGTGTCTTCCTTCTTCTCCACGAGAGGGTGCTTCCTTCGAGGTGGTTGATCTCCAGCCGGAGATCCTCCTACTCTCTCTCTAGCTTGTGGATGGCCTTCTGGTGCGAAAAACTCCCCTCTCGGTGTTGGCGGCGCGTCGGGGGTTTTAGGGTCGAAGATCCTTCGAGGGCAAGGAAGACGGGACCGAAACGGTGCCCGAAGTGGGCCGGGCCGGCCCGCACGGGCCGGCCGGCCCGTGCCCGTTCGGCCCGGTTCGGTCTCCCTTTTTGCACCGTGGGTCCTCGTGCACTTATCTACTTTGCCCCCTCCACTTGGATGATTTTGACGCCGTTATCCTCGCGATCAAGATGGAGACTCTCTTTGCATGAAGTTTGATCTTTTACGCTTCAATCCCGGGGGTGTTCCTCGTAGCACTTCGGTCCTCGCCACCATTGGAAGTAATTTCAGCAAGCTCATGAACACGAACAAGACTCCATGAATGCTCCTTTGAACTTATTGCGAATCCGTCCTTTATGTCCATGTTTTCCTACATAAACATAACACTTCCAAATGCATGCACAAAGATGAACTTGTTATATGATTAGTGTGCCTAGTGGCGGGTTAGTTCCATAATCAAATCCAAACCAAAGTGTAATGAACATGCTAGGTGCACCAAAATACACCGTCAACACTCGGAGACGCCGGCGCCATTCGTTCCGCTTTCTGTTACACTCACGCAGGGCGTCCCTGTTGGCGTCGGTCTCATCCACGGGTGCTTCAGCAGACAGCTCGTCTGCGGAGATGCCTTCAAGGTACCGGTCCTCTGCCGACCCTGAAGGTCCTGGCGTGTCGCCTGCAACCATGAAGACTTGGCGATCGGGGTTGCCAAGGCTGGAGTCAGAGCTTGCCACCTCAGTTGGAGAATACTCCTCAGTTCGAGTGAGTGGTGTTCCCTCCTGGAACGGAAGCGAGTCGAGGTAGGCGACGTAGCGTGAGTTCCCACTTATCAGGTCGGCGGGCTTGCGGTCTGGCCAGTAGACAAATCTCCCGGCGGGCAAGGATGTTATAACCAACCCAGAAGTCGGCCCTGATAAGGGCTGCTCAGTAGAGTTGTCCTCGGACTCGGGATCCTCAGGGTCCGACCCGAAGTCGAACTCGTACGCGGAGTCCGAGTAGAAGCCGGAGAGGGGGTTGGAGTCCGAGGCGTGGCCGGGGGCGGTGTCGGAGTCCGAGTTGTACTCGGGTACGGGCTCCTTGCCGGCCCGGCGTGTAGAGGGAGCCTCCGTGCGGGCCCTGCTGAGGTTGCGGGGGCCACGCGTGGAGCGCTCGCGGGGTGGTGAAACCACATGCGATGGCTATGTAGTCGTCTTGCATGCGATAGCCCACGGGGACGTTGAGTTCGAGTTGGAAGCGGATCCGAGCTCGAAGTCGGCGTGTTGGTCGAAAAGCGAAATTTCGCCGAACTTGCTGGCGAGTTCGCTTGTGACTACTTCGGGAAGCGTCACGAAGCCGGTCTCCGGGTTGGGCGGCATGGTGAGGCGGCGTTGGAAAGATCCAGCGCCGTCAGCAGTGCAGACCTAGACACCAAAGACGAAAGTGTCGCCACGGTTGAAGGCGATGGTTGGCTTGATGTAGACAGGAGCCGTCAAGTTCGCCATGTGATCTCGGGCGAGAGCCCCTACCTGGCGCGCCAGCTGTTGGTGTTTTGGACCGGCAACCTACTAAGGGGAGTACCCGAAGTAGATGAATGTGGCCTCGCTGAGATCGGTAACTCGAAGGAAGAGACACATGGCACACAATTTAGACAGGTTCGGGCCGCGAGGTGCGTAATACCCTATGTCCTGTATGTTGCTTAGCTCTGGATTGATTGGGTACGATTACAAGATGATGCAATCTTAGGTCGTGAGATGAGATGATCGAGAGAGGGGTCCTTGCCTCGCCTTATATAGTCCGGGAGGCAAGGTTACAAGTTGGTTCAGGGAGAGAGTACTAGTCGAGTACGTCTAGGAGTCTTCCATACAGTGCGGGACATGTACAGCTTCCTAACCGAGTACTTCTCCTCTGTAGTCCTTGTGCTCCACGCCGTCAGGTGCCGTGCAGCGCAAGTCGGGTAGTCCCAAGGGCCCATCGAGTAGTCGGTCCTGGTACCCACTGAGGTAGTGGGCCCAGGGAGGTCCATACGACAATCCCTACTCATGCGGGGAGTCGAGTCAAAACACAAGTCGAGATTCTTTCGGAAGATCTGGCGTGTACCTCTAGCCACCGCGGCTACAAGAACACCCTATGTAATCTATCTCGAGAATAGATTTAAAATAAGCAAACCGATCAAAAAACGAAATCTTTGAGGAAACACTTGATCGCTAAGAATAGATTCAACTTGATAATTCAACTATGACAATGATACATACACAAGATCACCACCGGGATCCTTCCTTGATCTTGCTTCTAGCTCCGGGAACTCCGACGTGGTCTTCCGTGCAAGGTTTCCACGTCGGCTAGGGAAACCCTAGTCAACTAGCTCGACCCTCTCCTCTCCGGGATGGTATCCCTCTCTTCTCTGCTCCTCGGCGGCCGATGACGAATTGGATGATCCGTGGCTCTCGACCCCGGGGCTATAAATAGCCCGAATGACGGCTAGGGCAAAGGAGGGAGCAAACGGGCTCTGGACAGGGCTGGGCCGGCCGGCCTGGGCCCATCCAGGCCCAGCTCGCAGCCTTCTTTGCTTGATGTCGGTTCCCGTGTCTTCTAGATGCTTCCCCTTCTGCATGTAGGTCCATGTCGTCAGTTTCTCTCCGAATTGGACATAACTCCTTGTCTTGCAAGATTTAGCACTTTTCTAGTTAGGTCCTCGGAGTTTGTCATCTTCTCGGATCAAGTCCCTGGCTTCTTGGAGTCAAGTTTGCTTCATTGCATGACTTGTACGGGCTTCAAGGTCTTGTCACAAGGTGCTTGATGAACTTATCCCTAAAGTCTTGCTTTGAATGCTAAAATCCTGCATAAACACTAAACTCCAAAATTGACATGCACACGTGAACTTGTTATACCACGGGGGTTAGTACCAATGGATAAGGTATAAAACTTATGCCAACACCGAAGGTAAACTCATGGCTAGGTTGACGGATTTTCACCGTCAACAGAGACGAAACTTTCACTCTTTTTCCAACCATGTGCAATCCGACAACGAGGACGTCATCAGTGCCTCGTAGTCATAATTTTCTTTTGCCCTTGCACATGTCCACCATTCTAAATCTTCTCATCCTTGATATCCCTACATATGGTTTATTCTAATGATCATTGGCTTTGAAAGGTAAACAACCATTAGAGGAAGATCTTAGTTTGACAAAACTTGTGTTGATTGCGCTAGCCCTACCTATAGCTCCACTTTACATGTTATATGAGAGACTTATGGGAGGTGAGAGTTTTATAAAACTTTTTTAGGATAGCCACTTTATATGAGCGACTTGAGAGAGCTTGGAGAAAGATTTTTTGTCTAATACTTGTTGCAGGAATTTTGTTTTTGAAAATCATAAAAACCCTCCAACGGAAGCAAAGAGGTAAGCATGGCTGAGATTGAAGGTTTCGAGTGAAGAGTTTGAGTTGTGGGATAAATCCCGACGTGGTAAAGATTCTAAATGCCCATGCTTATGTTTGAGGATCATTACTTTATGTATATGTATTAAAGATAAAGGATTAAGGGCGTGTTTGGGAGGGCTCCGGCTCCACCAAACCAACTCTGGAGCTGCTGCTCCACCAATTTGCAGCTCCACCGTGGAGCTGGACTTTCCCTTTGGAACCGAAGAGATGTGTTTGGCAGAGATAGCAACTCCAACTTCGAAAAATGATAGTTTGATTGGATTGCCCTCTTTTGCCCTCAAATTTTTTCCTTTGTGCAGTGCGTGTTGTGCATGGTGTGTAGTGTTGTGCGTGTGGGTGTGCGTGTGTGAAGTGTGTGCCTGTGCATGGCGTGTGTGCATGGCGTGTGTCCAGTGTGTGCATGTGCATGGCGTGTGTGCATGTGTGTAGTGTGTGGCTGTGCATGGGTGTGTGCATGGCGTGTGTGCCTGTGTATGGCGCGTGTGTGTGTGACTGCGTGCGTGTGTGCTGCTGTGCCTGTGTGGTGTGCGTGAGTTTTTTTTCCTTTTCAATTTGAACTAGTAATGATTTCGATAAACTCATATCTCCAATTAATTGAGAACTTGAAATTGTCCACATAAACAAATAAAAGTTTGCACTCACAAAATCTCAGTACCTAAGAGATATAAAAATTCAATGTCGATTACAAGCTAGTTATTCCAACCAATAGCAAGAGATGTGGCAAGTTCATCCCGAAAATTATCCATGGAAGTCGAACTCGCTTCCGGAGTAGATGTATCCGATGCATTTCTTTGGGACGGCATCTCGTTTGTAACGATCCGGTATTGTAGGCATAAAATTTGGATCACGGTCGAATCGAGCAAAGTCGGCATCCTCACTGTTATGCTCACGAATGAAATTGTGGAGGACCATACAAGCGACAACTATCATTTTTTGCTTCCACATGGGGTATTTCTTGATTCTATAAAGAATTTCCCACTTCATTTTGAGTAAACCAAAAGATCTCTCAATCACATTACGAATAGATGAATGCTTGCGATTGAACTTTTCTTTCGGGGTATTAGGTTCCATACCTCTATGCCACTCCGGCATATGGTACCTCTCACCCTTGTATGGAGCAAGGTAGCCGGGACGATTAGGATATCCAGCATCGACAACATAATATTTACCTGCAAATGGAAAAATATATCAACATATTTTCATGGTCAATGCGAGGAAATTTATTATTGACACCTTTTTACCTAGTGGAGGATGTGGAAAGAATTCCTTGTCGACACTCAATGCATTGTATAGCACACTTGTGTCGTGCATAGATCCCGTTGCCCCGTTGACACATATGTGAATCTCATGTCAAAATCACAAACTGCTAACACATTTTGGGTCGGTATCCCTGTCTTTCCAATGTACCTTACTTGCTCATCAGGTGGTAGTGTGACACGAATGTGTGTGCCATCTAGTGCTCCAATGCAATCTTTGAAATATGGATAGGCGCGCTTGTCATCCCTTATCCTCTTATGGACTGTAGGAAAATTTGGATCTATTGGCCTAATGAAATCCTTTGACATGGTCATCAAACAAAACAAAACCTCCTCAAATTTTCTACTGATTGTTTCACCAGAATGCTTGAATCTATTTTGACTTCGCCGTTGGACTCATTCCCCGAACAAATGAATAACAAAATACCTAAACTCTCAATAGATGACATATGTAGAGATGAAGTCAACCCATACCTCTCAACCAATAACTTATGGAGGTCGAAAAAAATCTCTCGTGCTCATGCGCAATTGCCTATGGCATTCTCCTGGAGTGTTGAAAAGCTCCAACATAAACCCCATTCCACTTGTGGTTGACGTCCCCGGGAGGATTTTTTTTAATAAACATGTCCAGATACATTTCTCCCATCATTGCACCACCAAAGATCATTTTAAAAAAATCCTCATCCTCTTCCTCAATGTCAGTATCATCATCGCTAGATAGCTGCATAAATGATATAGATAAATAATTTAACCAAATAAAAAATAAGAAGTTCACATGACATAGAACAAATAAGAAGTAAAAAATAAACAACTTGTCCACATGACATAGACAGATAAGGATAAAATAATTTGTCCACATCACAAAGGATTAATAATTTGTCCACATCACAAAGGCTAAATAATTTGTCCCACATCGCAAAGGATAAAAAAAATTGTCCACATCACAAAGGATAAAAAAATTGTCCACATCACAAAGGATAAAAATAATTGTCCACATCACAAAGGTAGACCACACTGATCACTTCGCAAACATCATGTCAAACTTCCGCTTCAGCCAATTGAACCTATCCTCATTGGTGGGGATAGTCATAAACATCTGCCTATGTTCTTTCTTCACAAACAACTCAGTTGCCACAAAATGCTCATCACTCCCTGGAACAGCCCCACATGCAGTGACATGGCCCATGACATCCTCAATGCTAATCCCTCCAAACCTAGCTGACACAAAAGCCGCAAAGACTCTCTCGATATCTTTGACATATTCTGTTGTATAACTGCTCCAGTGCTACTTTTAGGCTTCTTGTTAGGTTTGTCAAGAATAATGTGAGCTTTTTTCTTAGGTTTGTTGGTAGGTGTGGGAGAGAATTCCAAATTCTCTTCACCAAAATCAGCATTACCTTCACCATTCCCATCACCATTACCGTCACCATTCTCATCACCATTCTCTTCCCCTTCATCCTCTAAATCAATATGATCCCGAACACCGTTTGGTGGTATTATTGGGTTGGAAGACATAGGATTCCAATGATCAGTCTCTTCATTCATGATGTTCCCAAACATCACCTTCAAATATTCTTCATTTTGAAGAGGTCTGTTCTTAAATTTTCCAACACCAGGTATCTCCTACATAATTAGGTTACAGTAAGCAAGTGTATGTATTTTAGAAAAAAACAAATGAAAACAAATGTTAGATGCTCACAGATTTGGTTTTTTTCCACCACTCTTTGTCCATGTTGATAGTTCCTGTGCTCCAATTCCAACCAGTTCCAGTTTGTTTCCTCATCAATTTTCTCCAATTGGTCAAATCAGTCTTCAACTTGTCCCATTTGTTCTTTAGCTGACTTTTTTTCAACATGATACCGGTACATTGGTAAAACCTATGAATCACCTCCTCATAGCCCACATTATTCAAGTGTGTGTTGGGTCTATTTCCTTTTCTTTTTTGTTCAGCAAACAGTTCGCAAACAAGGGTGGTATTGTCATCATTCCAATCAATATAATCTCCCTATACATGATTCGTAAGACAGCAGTTTAAAATCTAGTAATTAAAAAATATAAGCACTTGTAAAATTTCCACATCCTACTGTTCATTCACTACTGTTCATTCACTACCTCCCAAACACTACTGTTCATGGATTATCAAAAAGGAGTAGAATTTCCATTTGTAAAAAATATGCACTTGTAAAAAATATATGCACTTGTATTATCACAATGGAGTTGAATTTCCAGAAATTCCTCATCCTACTGTTCCTATATGGCATAAAAAATAAACTGATAGCACATTTTTCAGGTGCAGGTAACTAGTTTTTCATCATGTGCAGAAAAAAATTGATAATACCAAGTATAACAAGTAAAATGTGACATCGAATCATACCTCATCTTTGGTTGACGCAGCACGTTTCCTTCGCCGAGCACCGGAGGTACCGCGTATGCTTGAGACGCCAAAAATGCATCTCCAATGGCCGGGTCCGTTTCAAATGCGCCCATCATCCCGCCTCCCCGGCTCGTCCGCGTCCATGAACAAAGCCAGAGGCCGCCCGGGCGGGAACGCCCCCGCCCCGGCCGGCCGCTACCCCGTCCATGCCGCCGGCGCCGCCGGCTCGGGCGGCCGCACCCCGCCCCGCCCGCCGGTTCTTCACCACGCCGCCGGGAACGATGTCGTGACCGGTCGTGTGGACAAAGCCGTCCGCGCGCGCGCGCGCGGCTGCGCGCGCCCGCCAAGGCCGCCGCACCCCCCCGCCTAGGCCAGGCGCGGGTTTGCCCTGGCTGCTACCCGCGCCCGCGCCAACGGATTGGGAAAACGGGCCCAAGGGCTCCTCCCGGAACGCAACCTCAGCCCCGTTTTCCTCCTCAATTCCGGCGGCCTCCATTACATTACCGTCGGAGCCGTCTAGGGTTACAGACGGAGGACGAGAAAGCCCAACTCGCCGTGCAGAACTGAGAGGAGGAGGAGGAGGGGGAGGCGGCCGGCTCATCTCCGGCGTACTCCGGCGGCCCGTCCGGCCGGCCGGACAAGGGGAGGCGGCGGCGATCCCTCCCCGCGACCGTGACCGCCGCGCGGCAGGGGGGCGTCGCGCGGCAGGGGAAGCGTCGCGAGGGGGGCGGCTACGCGGAGGAGAAAGGTCGCGAGGGGGAATAGATTGAACCGGTATTTGTGTAATCGGTGGCAGTGGTGGGTAATTACCCCCCAACTCCACGAGTTCTTATGAAAAACGTGTTCGCAGAGTACCCCTTGAGGCACTCCATGAAATTGGTGGAGTTGGGAGCTAGATTCATGGATTTCGTGGATCTGGAGTTTTTGGAGCTGCGGTGTTTGGCAGGAAAAAAATGGAGCGGAGCCGTTTTTTTGAATCTGGAGCAGTTTGGAGCTCTCCCAAACACCCCCTAACTAACTTGTGAAGAAGGATTTAGCGAAACATGATTACAACGCCTTGGACGAAGTTCTTTTACGAGTACTTGCTCGAGGACGAGCAAGATCTAAGCGTGGGGGAGATGTTGACGGTGTATTTTGGTACACAAAATATGTTTATTACACTTTGGTTTGTATTTGTTTATGGAACTAACCCGCCACTAGGCACACTAATCATATAACAAGTTCATCTATGTGCATGCATTTGGAAGTGTTGTGCTTATGTAGGAAAACATGGACATAAAGGACGGATTCGCAACAAGTTCAAAGGAGCATTTACGGAGGCTTGTTCGTGTTCATGAGTTTGATGAAATCACTTCCAATGGTGGCAAGGACCGAAGTGCTACGTAGGAACACCCCCGGGGATTGAAGCGTAAAAGACCGAACTTCATGCACGGAGAACCTCCATCTTGGACGCGAGGATGACATCATCAAATCATGCAAGTGGAAGGGGCAAAGTGCATAATCACCTGAGGACCCACGGGAGCGAAGGGGCGACTGAACCGGGCCGAAATGGCCTGGGTCGGTCGGCCCAGGCCAGCCGGCCCAGCCCACTTCCGGTGTCGGTTCGGCCCCCCCTTTCCTTGCACTCGAAGGATCTTCAACCCTAAAGCACTAGAGGCGATGCCATTCACAAAGGAGAGAGCCATTCGTACCAGGAGGCCATCCACAAGCTAGAGAGGGAGAAGGGAGATCTTCGGAGGGAGATCAACCACCTCGAAGGAAGCACCCACAAGTGGAGAAGAAGGAAGACACCGTCGGAAGGGTGACCATGATCAACGGTGCTATGTCTAGCACCTTGATGGGGTAATCTCCTTATTCGTCCATGGGTTGTAATCAATCTTGAGATGTAATCGTACTTTGTTTGATTATCTATCTATCATCTTGTGTTGAATATACTTTAATGCTTAAGGTTAGCTACCATGCCGTAAAGGAAGTAGAGCTCCAATGCTTCCTTAGATCCATTCAATATGTTGTGTCCATCATAGGTCTAGTCACGAATACCTTCGCGTAGTGACAGTACGAGAGGAGGGAAAGGGCGAAACTGTGGTCAGAACCCCCGATAGATTAGATTGGTTTTCTTGTTTAAAGCGATTGCATGTTCTAGTATCGTAGACCCATGGGCAAGTGTCTTTTATCTTGATAGCTTAATCATTCTCTCAACCCAACACAAAAATTATGGCTTGAATCCACAAATCTCACAAAGAGAGGGTTGAGGAGAGCCACTAAGGCTCGGAATTAGTTAAAAAAAGGGTTGGGACCTCAGCAAACTCACTAGAAACAACAACCCTTACTTGAATAAGGCTTGGGGTATTTATACCCCTCAAAGGAGAAAACTAGCCATTGGTCCTCGGGCGGCACCGGTCAGACCGGTGCCTCACACCGGTCAGACCGGTGTTTGAAAAACTAGCCGTTGGGGCTAGCGGCACCGGTCAGACCGGTGCCCTGACCGGTCAGACCGGTCAGGACCGAGACACCCCAAAACCTTTTTCTAAGAGACTAGTACTTCACCACCAAGATGAAATGACTCAAGTTGGTTTAGGAGGGTATGTTAGCACACTCTAAGGCTAGATCTCACTTAGGTCAACTAATGAGCACTTTGACTTGGTCAACTCGCTAAGTTGCATCCCTCTTGATAGTACGACATACCTATACTCAAGAAAGACTACAATTACTTCGTTGATCTCTTGAGCTTGAACAACTTCAATCTTGCCATACTTGATCAATATCCACTTGAGGGCTTTCAACATAACCTTTGACTTGAGCACGCCCATCATTGAGCTAGTGACTTAGGATCTTTCCATATAGCATAGGAATGCACACTTGGATCCTTGAGTCACTCCATATTGCCAATCTTAACAAGTTGATGACTAGCAAAGCTTCCCTTGGTTAAGGTTCGAATATGATACTTGAAGATCCCACGGATGCTAGAATTTCAACTTAGCAAAACACTAATGACGGCTTAGCTACGGCCCCAAAGATTGCTTAGTCCCTCACCCTAGACATCTCGGTTGATCTCTTCATCACTTATTCAATCCACTTTGAGTTCCACTTTGCTTCATACACAATTAACCTTCATTTGAAAATCCCGCTTTAAATGCTTGATCTTGATTGACAGTGAGTGTGCAAGCTTCCAATTTAGAACCATGGTGTGTACACTCATTATTGTGTTCTCTTTCAATAAACACATGAAGCCTTGCACCATATACTTGTCTTTGTCAATGTCAGCCATATAATATCCATCATCAAATAAATACTTCAATAAATGCTCATGAATAAGTGAAACCTGCTCACAATCTTAGACAAATTTATTAGGCCTTTAATCACCTTGTCATTCAATTCACCAAAATCCACTTAGGGGCCTAGATGCATTTTACTCACAGCTATCGTGCCCCACGCGTCTGCAGATGTTATCCGCCATGGCCGCAAGTGCAAATGCCGTCCGCGGTCATGGCTCCGCTCGCCATCCACCTCGCGTTGGCCTGCTGCCCCGCTGGCTGCCCCGTGCGCCGTCGAGGGAGCTCGCGCCGCCGACGCCTTAAAATGGCAATGGGGGCCCGTGACCCGCGACTTGGCGGGTATTTACTCCATTAGGGTGCCAATATGGAGTAAAACTAGTACCCATGGGTACATAAATGGAGCGAACCTTTCACCCATTGGGTACGCGGGTATGGGGACGTTCTAGTAGTCCCCATACCCATTTACCCATTGGTGAAAAATACCCGACCCAAAACGTGCTAATTGTAATGTCTTAAGTGCTAGCGACTACTGCTAGGTGCTAGCATAGTACTACTCTCTACTACATAATGTGTATGGATCATGAACTATTATGGTGTTGTGATTAGTGGTTGCAATAGAAATTATTATGTTACTATGCTTGTGAATTTCTGATGTTTGGCGGGTATGGGTGACCCGCCAGGTATAATTTACCCATCCGGGTATGGGTCTGGGGAAATCCCTCCACCCGTGATCGTATATGGGGATACCCGTGGTGTCATATTGTTACCACGGGGATGGGTCTGGGGAGTCCATACCCGATGGGGATTTACCCATTGCCATCTGGACTGGCGCCGCCGAGGTAGCCGAGAGCAGGGGACACCGTCCCCGCGTGTGCTCCACGCCGGCCGCCGAGAGGGCTCGCCCTAGGTACCCAAGCCGGCCGCGCTCGCCCACGCCGACCGAGGGAGCACCCGTGGCCGCCGTGGGAGCTCACACCCTCATCGTCCGCGGCGCGCTCGCTAGCGCCGCGCGCGCCGTCTAGCCGCCGTGGGAGCTCGCGCGCGCCGCCGCGCCCGCCTCGCTCGTGGCGTCGCTGGAGCCTGCCCGCACCACCGCGGGAAAGTGCTCGCGCCACCGCGTCCACCTGCTGCTCGCTAGCCGCGAGGAGGAGCACCACATGACGTCCAGAAGGATGAGTGCGGGTGTGACAACCCCATCCGAGATAATTCCGTACTATCGCCTAAACCACTCCATTTGGCCATTAAGCGATAATAAAGAATCATCTCATTGAGTGTTGCCGGGTTTACACCCGGTAAATCACATGGAAACACAGAGAGGATCGGACGTATGCATAAAACTCCCACGAAGGAGAGTCCAGAGTGCCTTACACCTTAATACCAATCTCCCTATAGGATCCATTATTACAAATCACATTTCATGACATAAAGTAAATGGTTCAGAGTTTTATTAAAACAGCGGAAGTACTAATAGCGATACGAGGTGACATCACTGGAGGCCATCCGTGATGCCATTACTCAGCGTCATCATCCACCCATTCCAGCTCCCAGCCGGGTGGAATCTCACCAGGCCAAACAACTTCACCTGAAAACAACAATTAAAGCAAGGCTGAGTATACTAATACTCAGCAAGACTTACCCGACAAAAGTTACCTCTAGACATGTAGGCTTTTGGCTAGTGGGTTTGTTTTGCCAAAAAGCAACTAGGATCATGGATCCTTACTTGCAATATTTTAGCTCAGATTCTAGTGAGATTATAATTACTATAATGAGTAACTAATACAATCAAGAATTGTACAATACAATTAATTCACACAGAAGATTTCACATAGTTCCATCATTAAGGGATATCATGGGCAGTTGATTAAGCAGTCTCAGATAACGGTGAGAGGCCGACAATCGATTGATTCATAAACCTTGCAAGGTAAACCTAAACACACGGAGCGGTTCCCCAACAAAGCCGACACCGACCAAGCGGTTCCCATCGATTTTCAGTTCGGGATAGATATTACAATACCGGGTACAAGGCTATCTGGTATGCCCCCACTCAGTACATCCAGCCTCACACAAGAACCCCCCTCCTGGTAATGAGCCGGGGAGGTGAATGCTCGAGATTAGTAATGGAAAATCCCTTGCCGCCTCACTTAGGTACTAGGCTTACCGGTCCCATGCCCGACAAGTGCTTAGTACGTTCAAAAGCTTAGCCCACGAAGCCACTGGACCGGAGCCCAAATCCCATGCTCTTACCACATGAGCAATCCATTTATGAAAAGGGATGATTCCAAAAGGAAATCTTATTCTCGCGAGTGACGAACAACACTCGTCTTATACCGGGTCCTTAGAGCATAGCATATAACGACTAGCATACTAGTAAAAGAACATGGGCACCTAGGGATCATGCAACTAGGGTTTCATTCAATTCCTGAACGTAAATGCACATAGAATAACAAAGATCATTGCATCATTTAAATAAAACATGGGTTAATGATAAACCGGGGCTTGCCTTCGTTGGCACAAGAAGTTAGACAAACTTCCGGACTTTGGCCCGGGTCTTGCTCTACGGTGACGTAGTGCACGTCTCCTCCAGCTCCCTCGTACTCGTCAGCTACCGTCGGGGACTTCTACACGGAGGATGCAAATGCAAGACTTAAGTGACAATTTGATCTAGTTAATCACAAACAAGACATGGCAACCATGGGGTGCATGGTTGACCACATTCACCTAGATAATAATACATTCAACATACTCTTCCTATAAAGGAACAATATGCGTTGCTTTATTATCTAGACTTTTTAATAGTGACTATGTACATATATATATATAAATAAATTAATTTAATTCTCACAAAACAGCAAGGGGTTGGTTATAAACTAGTTAGCAAGTTTTACCACACCAACACAAGGTCCTTAGGTATGAATTGTGATTTTCCCCAATTAATTTTCAATATTCCACCTACAAAGGTTTCTCCATTTTTCTTCAACAAAATAAATCATAAAACACCAATAGTGGTGTTTCCTGAACTCAATAAGTCTAAGACAAGCCATTGATCACACATGCACACTTGCTGAAGCAATAAAAATAAATATATCAATTATGGCATTTCTATTCACCAAAAACAAGATAAATGCATATAAAAATAAATATAACACTTTTGGACCCAAACTTTCTCCTACACATGCTCTGGTCTAAAACAAGTCTAGCAAACCAACAAACACATCTATAGCCTTTATAGATATTGATCTACACATTTATGATTAAAAACAAGCATAAATCATAAAATAATATTTCTAACAGAGATTAAATCATGGTAAATTCACTAAAGGAGCATTTCAACATAACAAGATATTATCCAGAAGTTGGGATCAAAAATAAATTTATTTTAAGCTACAAAATTCATCTAGGCAGATTTGTCAATAATAAAAGATAAATCATATAAAAATATTTCTTCAGTAACTTTGTGCAATTCTTGGCACAGGACCTACACATGCTAGTGCTATCAATATATCCAAAATCCAGCTCAAGATCATGTATGGATTTTTCACAAACACAGATTTAGGTATTTCACATTTAAAATTTTCACACAAAAACTAAAGCTCAAAAGTATATGCATGCTTTGAGAAAGTTGTAGTTCTAGTTACACAGAGCACAACAAAATTGGGTTTGCAATTTTTGGATTTTTCTGTGATTTCATACGATTTTTCAAAGTTGCAGCTACAACACACAAAAGGGGTAAGATTCATTTCGCGAACAGACCCTTAGAAAGTTTTGGGTGTTCACAGTTATG
Source organism: Cenchrus americanus (assembly GCA_947561735.1). Lineage (NCBI taxonomy): Eukaryota > Viridiplantae > Streptophyta > Magnoliopsida > Poales > Poaceae > Cenchrus > Cenchrus americanus. Next base: position 180,340,810 of record OX387239.1, on the reverse strand, counting down.
CCCCTGGTTCACAATTACACCCCCAGAAAGAATTCAGAGCAAGCAATGTAGTCCAGGGGGCATGGGGCGGCGCGGCCGGCCGGATTCCGGCGACCTCGCCGGCGAGCTCGGCCGGGGAGTGGCCGGGGGAGGCTCTAGGGGTTGTAGGGAACCGGACTTGGGTGCTTACTCGCGACGGAAACCATGCCGGCGGGCGGCCAAGACGGAGGTCGGCGGCGGCCGCCGCTGGAGGCTCTTCTCCGGCGAACTGGCGGCTCGGCCCGGACAACAAGTGGCTTGAGGAGCTTTGGTGGTGTATGAGGAAGGGCGCTGTGCACTCAAGGGGTCACCGTGCTAACCGAAACAAGGAACTCGCGGCGCGGCCTCTAATGGCAGGGTGACGGCTCTGTGACCGGCGGTAGCGCTGGCTCCCGCGCAAGAAGGGTGGCGGCCTTATATAGGCGGTCGTGCCTTGGGGAGGGGATCACCCAGTCGTCTACAGGGTCACGGTATGGCGCAAGGGTGGTGCGAGGAGCGACGACCAATGGCAGCCCAGGGGTGGCGCGGCGCGTGTACGGTGACTTCGCGGTTGGGTGGTCGGCGCGGCGTGTGGGGACGCGTGGCACGCGCGGGGTGGGGGAGAAAGGCGGTGGCATGGCGGTTCCCCGGTGCGCGGACCAATGTACCAAGGACCGGCCTCGGCGTGTGGACCCAGCGGATCGTGGCGCGGCGACGGCGACGGCGGCGCGGGCACGCACGCTCTAGAGCGCCCGAGTGCCAACCCAACTCGATCTAGCACTGTTTAGGTGAGTTTTTCTCAAAATTTTTAAACTGAAGTGGACTAACATTTGAATACCAAAGTTGTAGATCTTGCATTGCTCTACAACTTTTGTAAAAGGCATAGGGTCTTTTTCTCCTCCATTTGTGCACAAAAAGCATGCCAAGTTGTCAGTTTTCTGGGCGCCAGTGAATAGTGACTCTGGGCGTTGACTTGCATTTTTCACCTATTTAGGCTTCAAATCTCAAATGCCACTCAACATGAAAGTTGTGTCCCTCGACAAAATACACAACTTTTACATTGGGAGATTTTGAAGTGTTTAGGTGAAATTTGGAGAACGCGGCAAAAGTTCCGGCTGCCACTGGAGGGCAAAGGGCTATTCAAGGGGTTTTGAATAGGGTTTGACCAGGGGTTGACCAAGGTTGACCAAAAGGGTCATTAGGGGTTGTTGTTGATGTTTTCGAGGTGATGGCCCAGGTTGGCCGTCGTTTGACCAAAGTCAACACGGTTGACCTTCTCATTAGGGTTAAATACTCCGGCTGAAAACCGGGGCGTCACAGCGGGGAGGAAGAAAGGGAAAATGGAGAGAGAGAAAGGTGCATTTATTAGATGAAGATTTCACCCGTTGGGGAGATGTAGTTTATGAATTTTGATGATATATGTCTCTTGGTTATCGTGTACGGTTTTTAGCATTTGGAGTACCCTAAGTGCACTCCCAACCCAGACTCTATGGTAGAGTTCAGAATCATTAAATACACTGCCACCTAGGTAAATTGCTGATGTGGAAAGCAATTTAATGATGAGAGAGGGGTGAAAACTTAGAAACCAAGTCTAAGTTAGACTCCACGTCTACACGTAAAACGAAATCCGTGCGGATCCCGTGTGGCTGCCCACATACGCGATGTGTCCTCTTATTTAATAAAGCGGGAGTAGAAGATCCGAGAGAAATATTAGATAGACTCCATGGTAGAAAATCTGCATTGGAGAATATAGTTTCTTGTGATAGAGTCTTCCAGATATAGACTCCATGGGTAGAGTCTGTGTTGGGAGTGCTCTAAATAGATGGTTATATAATTATGATTACAATAATAATATTAATCTTCATGTATACATTTATGATATCGTATTAAATTAAAGCAAGTATTTTACCTCTCTATTCCAAATAACCTGTCATCAGAACGGTTGTTCCTCCGCTTCTGCGGACTGCCGTATAGGGCCTCCAAATTTCAAAACCCCCAAATTATGCTATACATCATAGGTATAGGTATAAGTATAACCATGTGGAGTATTTTTGCTGTTGTTTTGAACTCAAGACCCACTATGGTTGGTCTAATTGCCTTTCGCATCGATGGATGACCTGTGTTTGTCTCCTGCTTTTTTTTAATTGTCCCATCCAATGTAGTGAGTTGACATATTCGTCATTTTTTAAGAAAAACTCTTATTTCGACGAACAATTAAAGAGCTGAATGAAAGTGCATAAATTAATTTTGTTCTTTTCATCATCTTAATTTAGGACTCATTTAGTTTTGTACAAGATCGGGATCTTTGCTAAGCAACTCCAACAATTTGCTATTTTGTCTTGGCATCCATCTTATTTTGGCCAAATATAAAAATTAGCCTTTAACGGTTTGACAAAAACAACTTGGGATTAATAACAATTGGCATCCCGTGCGCATATCTGCGGCGCATCTATTCTATAGAGAAGAGAGGGAAGGATATAAAAATAATTTTGTTTCTATCTCGAGGATCCTGGTGTATGTTTTAAAGAGGTGTTAGGACATAACATAATTTTGTTTCACTCTCAACATTCCTAATGTAAGTTAGATCTAGATTTGATAATTGAATTATACCAAAGTGTTGAGATGAACTATTTTTTACTTAACATATCTTTTTAGAAACTGACAAAACAAAAAATTTGCTACGTAAAATTTGCCAAACTATTAAAAATGAGTTGGTCTTTGTCAAACATGCCCCAAAATCCCAAATCCCCCCGCACCTTCCCACCGTCCCACGGGACCTTTCTGTTTCTGCTGGTCCGTTTCTTGCCCGCGATTGGATTTGGACCCTCTCCCGCCACCATGCGCCGCCGAACTAGCCGCGGCGCACCTCGCCGGCCCTGCCGCTGCTCCGAGCACAAGCGGATCCATCACCAGGCAAGAAAGCTGCCATCCAGAAGCTCTACCAAGTTCCAAGTCCCAAGTTCCCAACGCCCGTGCGCCGTTCGCCGACCAAGCCCCCGGCCCCACGCGCGCCCGGCCTTAGGCTATTCGCACTCGTCATACTCCAAATTCAAACCCTAAAAGGAATATTTTTGCCTCATCATCAACAATTTACAGTACAGTACCAATTTTCTCGCACCCGTCGCCCCCTACATCTCGTACTCCATTTCAACCACCAGGCAACGGACCCACATGTCATACACTACCCTTTTTATTTAACCCCACCCACCCTGTCCCGGTCCCACGCCTCCTTCCTCCCTTCTCTCTCCCCCCCCCCCCCCCCCCCCCGCGCCCCGCCCGTCGGCTCCTAGTCTACTTCCCATGGCGGCCCCGTGGCGGAGCGAGCGGCGTGTGGCGGGACGCGACTCGGCGAGGCGCAAGGGCCGGCCGGTCCGTGGCTCGGCTCCTCCGCCGCGCTCGGCGGCACCGGCGCGCAACCGGATCGAGCGACCCCGGGGGGAGGAGCCATGGCCGACGGTGGAGGTCGGCGCGGTAGACGCCCGTGCCCCGGCCCGCGCGCGGCGGGCGGCGTTCGTTGGCGACGACGCGCTCGAGGGAGGCTTTGATTCCTTCATCTGCCTCCGGGAGCTCGTCCGCCTCCTCCGTCTCTTCATCCTCACTTCCTCGGAGCTCCCCCTTCTGCCGCTGGGAGCCATGGCTGGCGGGTTCGGTTCCCTCTTCCTCTTCCCTATGGCGGCGTCCCCTATTCTCTTCTTCCCCGACGTCGAGATCTGCGGCGTGTGCGCTCGTGCGGGCCTCCTCCTCCGGCGGCAAAGTTACCCTGCGCAGATCCGACAGTTGCGGGTACGGCTACGGACTTGGGCCGGCGGTGGCGGGCCCTCTCTCCGGTGACGCCTTCCTCTCCAGTTGCAGCGACGGCTTCCACCTTTGCGCGCGGGGCAGTTGCTCGTGGAGGCAAGGTGGGCCCTGGCGGCGGCGTAGCGCACGACTGGAATGGTGCTGGATCTAGTGCTCCCGGAAGGGGAACGGGGCATAGCGCTCGCCTCCCAGTACCCCGGTGCGGAGGAAAAAACACCAAAAACAAACGCCACCGCGCCAGGCTGTGCCGTAGCGTACCGGTGGCGTACGCAGGTGCGGATAGCCTTAAGCCCTGCCTGCCGGCGGCTGCGAGCATCGTGGTCCGTGGAGCCCGCGCGCTCTCCAGGGCGAGCGTGCGGCTGCCCGTTGTCGCTCCCTATAATGCATCACGCTGAACCTATTTTTTGGTGCATATTTTCCCGGATCAAAGGCAATTGCACAGTGATTTCAGTTTTCCAAACGGCTGCATTTTCTCACAAAAGGATGCTTCACCTTTCATAGTTACGAACCTTCAGAATATGTTAAATTAGTATTGTTGCATAATATAGTTCACCTCTCGCCCTCTCCCACATAGTTACAGAATCCGTCTTCCATTGCTCTTCGAATGGCTACTAACTTGGACAAGGAAAACTCACGTAGAGTACAATGAAAAATCTACACAGGGAAACTACTGCGTCTGCACTCTAATGGAAATTAAAATGTCTCAAGCAGAGTTGCAGCAGGCCGGTGACAGAGCACTTGAGGTCACTCGGAAAGAGAAACAAGCAGCCAGAACGTGGAACAAGCAGATGCAGCTATGAATGACCATGCCATGGACGCTAGGATCGCCGAAACCTAGTACCGGCTGCACGAGAGATACGGGTACACATTGCAGAACTCGACGTCTGTCTCAAGAAAAATGGCCACACCGGTGGAGGAAGAAGCTGCTGCCATTGAGCCGATCGACAAGATCTGAAACAAATACACTTCATATGATTCCCTGAAGGTTTCAGTTGCTAGTTGTCTAATTGTTTTTGAGGAAGAAAGAGCGTCGAGCAATATGGCACTGCAGCATTGGTCGAGAGACAGATGTCGTGGTGAAACAAAACAGTTTCGATTTGTAAGTATGTCACTGCTTGTGACAAAATGGATTTTGTTAAGCATCTTTGCAGTACGACAATTCATTTTGTTGATGGTTTATACTGTTGTTTCTACATTACATTGCCATGGTAACATATATACTAACATGAAAAACGAATATGACTCTGCTTTCTACAAATCTTTTGAAGACATACAACTGTGTCTTGCATTTGGTTAGCCGAAATGTACTACTAGCTCATAATGATTTTCTACGCTGCTACTATGTACCAATTAATAACGATTTTCCATGCTGCAGATACTTTGCCAGCAACGGATACCATAATAAGCAAATAAGTGTATTTTCTTAGTCTTGTCTGCAAGAGTGTTTCTCGACCATCGGATTTAAGCTCTCCATACATGAAACAAAATTTATAGATATGTGATGATTCAGTGTATCCCACTTATTAGTGATCATATAAAATAAACTACAAAGATTGGATATCCATTTTCCATCGTGAAAGTAAAAACAGGGGAAGTTGCAAAACATACTAAAATGGGATGGATTACCAGGGAAAAAAATTTGTTCATTTTCCACTCCAATACATGTATATTGGAACTTGGGAGGAAATGATTCTACCCAAACACTTGACGACTCAAAAGGAAATGACTTACCCAGTCACCAATAACATACTTCAATAAGTTCCCAGTGCTGTGAAGGTCCCAGTTAGTCTTCAATGAAATGATATCAATACAAATAAGGATGAAACTCCACATAAGCTGTAGGGTCATTTGAAAAAACAAGTAACTGAAAAAAAATAAATAAAAGAACGATAGATCAGAATAGGTGATCCCCAGTAGGAATATGCATGATGCCGAGAATGTATCTATATTGAGCACATGCTGAAGTAACACTTAACAGCGATAAATGCATAAAAGCCAACAACAAATATATCAGCTATGTACTATCCAGATATATAGTTGACATTTGCAATCTTGTCGCATTTTTTCTTCATAACTCAAATCTCTGATTGCACAATGTGCAGCAGTCTAGTACTCCTGTCCAACCGTTGAAAAACAAAAATCCCAATTCAAAGACTACATCTAGGAGCACAAGTTTACATAAATGAAGGAATCTGTTTTAAATAAAAAGACCAAAGAGTATGTATCTGGGGTTTTTAATATCCTCGTTATGATGGGGATAGGAGTAATTGTGTGTCCAAAAATACCGTAACAATCCAGTTAGTTCCATCAGTGTTTCCGGCTCACTTTAGTTGCCAGAATGCCTAGCGATTCTGAGATGCAACACTGAAAACAGCCTAATGCCAAACAAATGAAAGGAAAGAGGAGGGGGGGGGGGGGGGGGGGCGTAAACTAATTGGAAGGAAAGAAAATTGAGCTTAATCTCACGGATGAAACATGTTGGGTGCAAAACAAGAGAAAACCCTTATAAACGTAAACGCTTCCAAAGCACAGCAGTTTGATCCGAAAACATAAACGCAGGAAGGCCCAAAATCTAGATCATTACACTATTTAACATCACAAGAGAAGATCTAAAACTGGCGCTCATGAAAAAAACAAATTGAAAGCTTCAAAACTGCATCTTCAGCCAAATTTTGCATGCATATAGCACACTACCTAAAAAAATCTGTAGGGCACGAAGCACATTCTGCCTTTATCTCGAGGAAACATTGTGACTGAAACCGCGGCTATACAGAACTAGCTGAGAACTCACACTCCTCACTAGTCACTACTCACTAGCGAAGATCATCGGAAAAACTACCATTCGGAAAACGAAAAAGAAGCACATTCCGCCTTGATCTCGAGGAAACGTGGTCAGACAAATAAATTGCAAGAAACCACTGCTAGACACTCACATTTTTGAACTGGAGTAGAAGCAAGAAGCAGTTTGGGGGAGTTACCAGAAGGCGCTGTAGTTGGAGAAGCCGTAAGCAGAGCCCATGGCTGCCAGGGAGGCGGCAGCGCAGACGAACTGCGACACCCGCAGCCCCAAGCCGCCCATTGTCCCGGGGCTCCCCACTATGTCCTTCATCTCAATCTCACCCCAGGGCACAGGCACGACGCCGGTACGGTGGCTGCAGCAGCTGGTAGGTGGTAGGTCGGAGACATGGATGAGGCTCTCGTGACTCGTGAGTTCCTCAGGAAAAGTGCCGGACCGAGGGAGAAGAAAGCCCTCCTCCAGGACCACGCGTGAACCCACTTTGCCTGCAGTGGTAGTGTACTGCTTGCTCGTGATGTTGAAGTGGCTAGCGAGGAACCGGAATGGAGCCTGGGAAAGACCATGTGTCCATGTGTGTGCGCGCTTTCGCTGCGCTTTTGACTCGACGGCCGTCAATAAGTGCTCGTTGTTGCCTAGCTGCCCGGTGAAAACTCGCTCGCCGTGCTGCTTGGTCCTTCTTTACTCTCGCTAGGATTTGTTTGGATTGGAGGTGCCTTTTCCGCATGGTTTAGAATTAACAGGTAACCAGCAAAACTTCTACTTACTGATCAGTTATAGGTATTAGGCAACATCAGGTCACCATCTTTTTTTAATGCATAGTTTTATGAAGAGGTTGGAGGGTGCAGAAAGTAAACCAATGACGTCATGTGCTGACGTGGATCACTGAGAATCGAGAGAAGTCCTGTAGTGAAGGTTGCTTATATAGTTTTGTCCATCTTTTAAAAAAAAACTTTTTTTGCTAATGACAGTTGAGGATCGAATTTAGCTCGGTTGGTCGCCAGTGGCGGACTCACGATTTGAAACTAGGGTAGTCCTGATTCGTCGACTGGGATCGCTGGCGCGACGTGTTGGCCGCTGGTAGCCTGTCGAGAGCCCAGCTTCGCGCGCCTCGGATCATTGGAGCCTTGCGCCGGTACGAAGGTACAACTATGTAGTAAGTCGTGTCGGCTGTGAGCTCTGGCTGCCGCCAGCCAGAGAGACGATGCAAGCGCAGAAATGGCGTGGAAGGGACTGAGCGACTCGGAGTCTAGTTTTGGTCTGTTGGGCAGATGGCCGAACAGGAGGTATCGGCCATGAGGAGATGTGAGCTAGCGTCGAATGAATACTCGAATGGTTGTCATTTGGGCATCTTCCTCGACTTGGGCCATGAAAGCAAACTAGTAAAAGATTTCTCGGACAATTTTTTTGTAGTCCTGCGACTATATGAACTACCCACTGGGTGCGCCCATGTTGGTCGCGTGAGTTTCCCAAAATTTCACCAACTACCTGACACTAATTAAGAGTATTAAATGTAGATTAATGAAGAAACTCATTCCACAACCTCTACCTTAATTTTCAAGACGAATCATGATTAGACAACGTCGTGATACAGTATCCAATCTCTAATGAAGGATTAATTATAATGGATTTGTCTCACAAATTTCGGTCCATTTATGTAATTATTTTTATAAATAGTCTACGTTCAATACTCTTAATAGACCTTAAACGATGACCCAAAAGTTTCATCTTACGATCTAAATGGGGCCACACACACTTGACGCTCCTCACCTCGGGGGCTCGGCTACGTCAGCTGGATTTTGTGGGTTGCTACAAGCTCCAAGACCCACTAAGGACACATTCTACAATCAAGATGACCCTTTAATTCGAGAGGAACTACTCGACTCAAGGCTCGGGGGCTCCGTGCCACGTGTCCTTCGGTTTTTTCTCTGGATTTTACGGGATAAGATTGGTAGAACTTCAGATTGACCCTCAGCTTGAATCCATGATTCGACCTAAGGCTCGGGGGCAACATTCCATATGGACTCTGAATCGCATTTTCCATATGGTTCCTTCGTCAAGACAATGCGAGTACTATTAAAGACCTTCAAGAGAAGAACTCGAAGACACTTGGGAACTACTCAAGAAGACTTCAAGACTACTCAAGGATCAGCTGGAGTACCTTCCAGCTTCGGGATGCTTCAAGTACTCTTGAGGACTGTTGGCTTGTAGAACTCGGGGACGCTCGGGAATTACTCGTCAAGGCCGTCAAGACTACTCCAAACTATCCTGCTCAACTACAAAGTACTCGGGGGCTTGTCGTATGGACATCCGTTGGCCCACTACTCCAGTGGGTACCAGGACCGACTACTCGGTGGGCCCCTAGGACTACTCGACTTATGCTGCACGACACCTGATGGCATGGAACGCAAGGACTGCGGTGGAGGAGTACTCGGACAGGAAGCTGTGCATGTTCGGATCCATGTAGAGAACTCCTAGACGTACACGACTAATACTTGTGTGTGTGGGGGGGATATGAGTTGGGGAATATTTTCGACATGTGTAAGAAAGTATTGTTCTTAGTACAATGTCACAGAGTAGTTTTACTCCGCGCAGGTCCCTACGAGTTGTTTTTGTTTATGACCGTTTGGATTGTAGGATTACAATAACCTGGATTCTATGGTTTTTTAGCGTCAGAGAAGAGTTTATCTACTCCTAAAAAGAATGAAGAGGAGAATTTTTATAGTTGTCGGTGCGGAAAGTAGTACCGACACTAACTAGTACGAGCGCTGAGATCTATCTCTCGATGACCGGTGCTGAGCAACACAATGACACGGGTTTTATCCTGGTTCCGGCCGTGGGCCGTACGTCCAGCAGGGTTGCGCTCGAGGCGCTGTATTGCGTTGCACCGTGGTGCTTGCAGAGGGGGGGCTACAAGCATGGCGGGAGAGGAGGAGAAGCCTCCAGGTCCCTGAGGTATGATTGAGGCGAAGTGCAAATATCGCGGTGAGGGCGGAAAACGTGCCAATAAGCAGCTATCTATTGTCCTCCACGGCCAGGGGACCGCCTCCTCCTTTTATAGGCCAAGCAAAGGCAGTTTACAATTGTGCCTCTCAGTGCTAAAGCTACATATGGTGGTATGGTGTACAGTGACACGGAGTTGATGGTCGTCCTGACGAATCTCGCTTCTGGGGGGCGTCGTGGCGAGTCATGTGCTTGTCTAGGAGCGACTTCGAGGGTAGTGATATGGGAGCCTCTTGTTTGGTCATCGTCTGTACGTCAGTTTGAGAGTTGGGCTGACGGAGGGCTGGAGCTCGCACAGCAGCGGGTGTGGCGATGTCTTGTCGTCCTGGGCTCCCACAACGCCGGGGATGGTGCTGCAGTGCTCGGAATGGCCACACAGGACCGGAGTTGGCGGAGGAGACACGCTCCACTAGTCCAATGTCACAGCGTCGTCCCGTGCGAGCACAGGGTAGGCGTTCGTACCCTTTTTGAGGGTTTCGCTGTCCTCTTTCGAGGGGTGCGGCGTGCAAGTCGTACGAGAGTGGGCGGCACAGTGTCAAGAAGTTGACACCGGCCTTCCCGCACAGTTCCTCTGCAGTGCCAGGGATGGATGCATGGGGAGGGTTGGCGGAACAACGCCGGGATATGATTCCCAGGCGGTGTCAGAGGGCCGGTGTGGCGAGGATGCGCTTTTGACCCGGGCGCCCGCGTCGTACTAGAGCATTTAATGCTCTGGTCGGGGGAGTGGGCGCAGGGGGCGCGAGCTCGGGATGGCCTCAAGCGAGGCGGAGATTCGCCCGAGAGGCGCCGAGGCTGGCCGCTCGATGGGCCGCTGAGGTTATTTGGGCCTTGGGCTCTTCTCTGCACTAGGCCGCGATTACGCGGGGTGTGATTTATGGTTTGTTGGTTTGCTTATGTTTTATTGTTTTGCGAAAAATGGGGGTTTTCCCTAGTTTTTCGGGGACCCTCATGGCTGTCCCCAACAACAGTCGAGCTTTTTACCCCCGCCGCGTGTCCATCTGCCGCTCACGCATCTGCCACCGCGAATCTGCTACCTCCACCCCTCCGTGCACCCCGATTTCTTTTTTCTGCCCTCGCTCCCCCTCCCTCTCTGTTTTTCCCAGCCGCCGCTGCCGCCTCGCCTCCTCCCCACGACTGCCTCCCCTCCTCCTCCGAATGCCCATCATCTCCCAAATCGATCTCCCCGCAACGTCTCTCCCCTGCCTCTACCACCACCGTCCCCGCCTCTACCTCCGTCGTCCTCACCCTTGTTGGATTCGAAAGCCGAATGCCCGCGATCCCGCCTCCAAGATTGATCTCGTCACTACCATGCCACTTGTCTGTCGCCGCCGTCTGAACGCCACATCCTCTTCGACGGCCGCCGTCTGGGACTGCCAATCAATCTTGTCGGCCGTTGTCCAGGACTGCCAATCGATCTCGTCACCACTGTCCAAGACTGCTGCATGTCCGGCACCACCGTGTGGGACTTATTGATTTGTGAGAGTTACTCCATTACTGATCCCAATTATGAAACTTCTCTCTAGGAGAAGATTTTGGGCATTTGGATATTTTAGACCTACTAGCATCATTGGCATTCTTTTGTCTTTGAGACTTAGTCAGAAGTTCCTTATTAGACTTCAGTTTTTCTTTTTGATGCTTATGTCGGCCTTTGGATTCAACGGTTTTCCAAACACCAATCTCAGATTTTTTTACGCTTAACCATCTTTGGTTTTGAATTATTTTGTGAAACCCTAGATGAGGCGGTTAGACCTGTGTGTACACCGGTCAAACCGGTCACAGTGCAACCGGTATCGTTGCCTTTGTTTTGTCGCCCCCAGCGTCGAAGTACTAGATCTAGCCTCTGTGCTCTTGATAGGGGATTTTGGGTCAACAATTTCAGCTATAGACGGCCGACTTGTTCCTTGACCAACAACATCATATATAGGCAAATTATTGCAAGGATACATAATATCATTAGCTGGCTCTTTAATAGCTGACTTTTGACTATCATGAATCTGCTCATCCACACTATTAGCATCATTGAGTATGGCATTGACAAGAGTGGAATTAAAAGTAGATAAAGTACTAGAAGATTGTATCTCTTTAAGTACGTCATGATATGTCGGTAATTCTTTAATTTGGACTATACCTCGATCTGTTTTCCGATAGCATGAAGCATACATTCAATCGAATGTATCCAATAATTCCCGATTAGATTCTACAATTAGGTGTTGAGGCAGATCTTCAAGCAGCGCCATATTGCTCGAACTTGATTTCAACGATTGAAACCAAAACACCTTCATTTCCAGCAGAGTCGCCAATTTATTGACGCCTTTTCGGAGCCAATAAGCGTGCGGAGGTGCTCCTTGCGGGCAATTTTTTAATTTTAACCTTTTTTAAAATTTATTTATAAAATTAACCCCTGCAAAATTTTATTTGCACTCGGTGGCCCCTTTGGCCACGCTTGGCGCCGTGGCGCGGCGGACGGCCTTTGCCGCGCCACATGCGGCGGCGCGGCGGGGGTGCCATGCCGGCCGGGCGCGGCGTGCTAGAAGGCATGGGCCGGGCCCGCCGCGCCACATGCGGCCGCCGCGCCACCCCGCCCGGCGTGGCGGCCGCCGAGTCAACAGGGCCCGCGCGACCCCCTTTCTTCTTCCTCCTCCTTTTCTTCCTCTCCCAGACTCGAGGCCGCGCCGCCCTAACCGCCGCGCTGGCCGCCGCCCCCTGATTCCGGCCCCAAATCGGTGGATTTGGGGTGAGAAAAGTGGGGGAAATCGTTCCCCGCGTCCTTGTGAAGGTATTCCCCTACTTCTCTCCCTCTTTCACTGTTGCATTATGTAGATCGAAGGATATGTTTGTGACCTAGGGTTATCTCTAGAAATTTGAAATTTAGACGAAATGCAATTTGGTTTAATGTAAATGATGATTAATTCATACGCAGTAGTATCTCTGCCCGTGTTATTGACGTGTAGAACATGTTGCATGAATCGATTTAATGATGTTGTTGGTGTCAAATGTTTAGTGTAGTTGATAATGGGTGAAGCTATTATATGGATGCACGTTTATTAGTGGGAATACCTAACGATTTTGTTGAATAACACAATATGCATAATGTGTACATACATTTATATATATAACTAATCGAGATGAATATAATTTTTGTTGAACACTATTCTAATTTTGCATGTATATTTATAATAAATCATCTTTCTAGTACTATGTACTTATGATACAAGTTAGTTCATGAAGTTCTTTAAATTTTATAGATGGACTGTTTAGTTCGCATGTTTCATGGGGGCGTAGTTAAAGAAAATGGAGAGTTTGAGAATATGACAGAGTTAGTAGAAATATTTGATGGTCCGCCAACCTTTAAGGATGTAGTTGATTGTGCAATGGTCAACTATGGAGTTGGAATGCATGAGGTGACATTTATAGGTCGTTTTGATTGTGGTAAGCTTAGAGCTCATTATGTGTTGATGAGCTTGTCAAGTGAAGAAAATTGGAATCGGTATAAGAAGGTAGTTGGTCAAGCTAATGTGTCATGTCTGGAGGTTGTGATAGATATTACTTGTGGGCCTAGTGGTAATGTTAACATGAATGAGGAAGTGCCGTTTGAGGTTCAAAATGGTACACAAGAGTCTACAATTTTAGAGGAGGACTTAGGTTGTATGGAACCTCGTCGGGAGGTTGGGATGTTGAATGATGATTTTCCCAATGATTGTTTTGAGCGGGAGGAAGAAACCATGGATGATGATGATATATCTGATAGCTCTGAAGAAGGTGAGTCTGAAGATGAGTCTGATGAGGAGGATGTGGAAGAGCAAAATGATGCCAATGCACATGCGGCTGAAGCACTCCTTGGTTTAAGTGAGGTTAACTTGGATGGTGTTCAACATGATGATGTTGGAGGACTCTCGGTGAACCATACAATCTTTGAAAGGGAAGTGCACATAAGTAGGCCGCCAGTCAACACTAGAAATGGTGAAAGTGAACAACACATACCTAGGCTCCCGGACAACACTAGAATTGGTGAGAGTGATGAACACTACACCCAAGCTCAGTACGAATTTGGACTCCCTTCTATTTGCAATCACAGAGACTTGAGTAAGATCGATAGAGCCATTTGTGATTCTACTATGTTGTTCACAGAAGGAATAATTTTTACCACTAAGCCTGAGAAAATGTTGTTTGACTCCCTTGATGAACTTAAGTTTTTCTTGGCTGACTATGTAGTGAAGCATTATAGGCCTTTCACTGTAGTCCATTCGGACAGGAATCTTAGGTATGAAGTAATGTGCAAACAAGGGTGCATGTGGCATATACGGGCACGACTGCAGAGAGGGACAGGGAAATGGGAGATTACAAAGATTGGGGAACCTCACACATGTCGTTCGAGTCAGGTGAAGGGAGTTCACGCACAATTGACTACAAGTTACATTGGAAGGTGTATCTTAGGCGTTGTTCGTGACAATAATGATGTGATGGCTAGCAGTTTGATAGAGCAGATATTGATGTTTGCTGGATATCGTGTGAAGTATTCTAAGGCATGGCGGGCTAAGAAACATGCAATTGCCTTGCTTTGGGGCGATTGGAAAGAGTCATGTGCAAAAATTCCAAGGGTCTTGAGAGCCATGAACCACTTCAATCCTGGGGTTAAATGGTTCCCTTACATGACCGGGTTGCGTTTTCTTGACGGTTGTGTTTTGAAGCCCGTCCTTCTATGTGTTTTTTGGTGCTTTCCACAATGTCAAGTGTCTTTCCAACACTGTCGTCCGGTGATACTTGTAGACGGAACCTTCTTGACCGGCAAGTACAGAGGTACACTCATGATGGCAGTTGCTGTAGACCTGAACAACAACTTGTGCCTTTAGCTTTTGCCTTGGCCGAGAGTGAGAATGACGACAGTTGGTCATGGTTCATGAGGCTCGTTCACATTAACATACTTGGTCCAACACGACAGGTATGTATGATCTCAGATCGGCACCATGGTCTCATCAAATGTGCGAGTGACCACCTGGATGGGTATCAACCACTTGTTCATCAGTGGTGCATTAGGCACTTTGCCGCCAATATGTGGTGTCGTCAAAAGAACAAGGAGGTAATAGGAAAGTTGAAGTTGCTGGCATCAGTACATACGGAGGACAAATTTAAGGAACTGCACAAAGACTTAGCTAATCACTTGAACGAGAAAGCTAAAGATTGGTTGGAGTATGAAATGGAGGATAAGGACAAATGGGCTCAAGCATATGATGAGGGGGGTATGCGTTGGGGTATCATGACAACAAACTATTCTGAAAGTGTCAACAACATATTTAAAGGAATAAGGAGTAGACTCGTCTCGGGGATCATTGAATACTCATTTGAAAAATGCAATGAATATTTTGTGAACAGATGGTAGAAGGCACACGATTTGTTGGATCAAGGGGTCCTTTGCAGATGGCATAATGTATGATGTTGCTTTAAGATCTGTGAACCAACATGCAGAAGCATACGGTCCAAACAGAATGATTTATTCTATTCGAGGTTCCTCTACTACTAATGTTGGAGGGGAGAGTCATGGCGGTCGACACTATAGAGTGGACCTCCAGGCCGGTACTTGCACCTGTAACGGTCCTTAATTATTGCATCTTCCTTGTTCTCACTTGATGACAGCTTGCACTGCTAGAGGTCTAGACTATGAAAATGCCATGTACATGTCTCCTTTGTTCTTTAGAGAACACACCATTAAGATTTGGGAATCCAGCTTTGAGCCGTACCTTGATCCGTCACAATGGCCTGAATACGATGGCCTAGAGTACGTGCCACTGCCGTCTTTGAAGAAAATAAAAAAGGGTAGGAGGCAAAAGAAGCGTTTGAAAGGGGACATGGACACGTGTTAAGGAAGGTTTGCCGCTGATTATGACTTGGGTGATTTTGAAGCTGATGCGGACAAGATGACATATCTTTGCTCAAAATGTCACAAAGAAATTAAAAACTGCAAGTGTCGGAAAAAAATCAAAGGGCAAGAAAAAAGCAACGGGGACAAATAGAAGGATGGGTGCTTCCAACTCGAGGGTAGGTGTCATGGTAGTATGTTAGTAGGTGAAGTAATATTTTTTACATTTCCCATTATTTATATTTGTATATACTTAGCTTCAATTTTTTTATCATTGTTACAAACTACATGTAAATTTTTTCTAGGATGGCGCACCCAGTGTACCCGCTCATTGAGGCTGCATATGATGTCAGCCATCGTTCACACCTTCTCGCCGACCTCCACGAGGTATTTACAAAATCTTTGTCATTTCCTTTACTTCATGTCGAGTTTCTTTTTTCTAAGTTTCTGGCTTGAGAAGTTTGGTTATTTACAAAAGCGTGAACTTAAGATCCAAATTTATTAGGTACTCTTCCTCCTAGTCATGTTTTAAAATTTTCGTGTGATGCCCATGTTAAATATGTAAAAGTGGTAATATTTGAGCTAAGCATATTTCTTGCATTTTGAGGACTACACATTGCTAATGTTGTAATTATTGTTTTTTTAGGACTTGAAGCCGTTGAGGGTGCGAGAGCACTTTCCACTTCCTTGGGACGAGAGATACGCCCCGTACTTGGCTAGAGCGGGCTTCTTGGACATTGCTTTGGTGGTGGTTTGTGGGTTGCCTGTGATGGACAGGCTGTTGTTGTCGGCCTTGGTTGATCGATGGCGTCCGGAGACCCACTCTTTCCACCTACCTTGCGGGGAGATGACATTCAACTTGCAGGATACCGCCATGATCCTTGGTCTTCCACTTGAGGGGCTGCCAGTGAGTGGGATCATTCAGAGTGCTGGTTGGCGTGACATGGTCGAGTTGCACATTGGGGTGAGACCACCAGATGCTGATGAGGGTATGCGTCGAAGAAGACCTCCAAAGTCAACACAGTTTGGTTGAGGCAGCACTTCACTGTATGCCCCCAGGGAGCTGTTGAGGCTGTTGTAGAGAGGCACACACGTGTTTGGCTGTGGCACTTTGTTGCCACGTTCCTGCTACTAGATGTTGCTGGAAACACTGTGTCTTGGATGGTTTTGCCACTTTTGGGTCAGGATTGGGACAATATCCATGGCTACAGTTGGGGTTCGACAGTTTTGGCATGGCTGTATAGACAGCTATGTGATGCATGTAGGCGGAGTGGACAGGACGCGAACCTTGGTGGATGCGCTTACCTCATGCAGATTTGGATTTGGGAGCGTCTTCCAGTAGGCCGACCACACCGCGGGCCAGTTGAGGTACATACAAATCTTTTGTTCTTTATTCATGCAGACTTATATTCATGAATTATTCATCTTTCAAATTTTTGTACTATTTTGCAGGCTTGGAACCGGCAAGATTCTCGACCCACTTTTGGGTTTGTGTGGAAGACAACGATAGCAGTACGTGGTCCTTCAGGGAGGAGGTACAAGTTCTACACAAACGAGTTGGACTGTCTTACTCTGGCACAGGTAAAAACCCATGTCCACTAGTTCGTCAATTTGTAAATTTTGGTTCATCACATATTCTCTAAACATGTTGTATTTTTGTAGGTGGAGTGGCTACCGTACACCCGCGACTTTCCTCAACACGTCCAGTTCTCACCCATGTGTTACAGAGACAGACTTCTGTGGAGGTCAACGGTGCCACTCATCATCTACTATGTTGTCGAGTGGCATTTGCCAAACAAGGTGCTACGCCAGTTTGGGAGGGTTCAGCCATCGCCTCCACAGCGTGTGTCCACTGTTTCAGCCTTGCACAAGTAAGAAACCAACTCGATGCATTTTTCATTATTCTCATATGGCATAAGTTCGTTTGTAAATAATGTGACAAGCAATTTTGGTATTTCAGGGTCAACAGGCAAAAAAGATACAAGGAGAATGATTGGACGGTGAAGCATGCTAGGTACTTGGACCTTTGGAACAATCGCCAGAGGATGGATCCTCAAGATGGCCCTGCTTGGCGTGCTGGACCACATAGAGAGTACCTGAGGTGGTACCATACCTCTACAAGAACAAAGACCAAGCCAGCTTTGACGGATGAGCACATCGAAGATGCCCCCTCAGACTCCGACGACGACATAGCGGATGAGTACGACAACTTGACACGTGTGGGCACACAGCCAGAGTGAGCACCTTTGCACGATTACTTGGTAATTTTATCCCACACCAATGTTGTTTGATCACTCCGGTTTCCAAAAAATTGTAGCTGTAACAAGATTTTTTTGTAGGGACAACAACTTGCAAGGCTTGCAAATGAGGCAGGAGTGGCCATGGAACATGCAAGTGCATCCGAAGGTGGAGCCCTACGCAACTTTGCAGAGGTAGTATTAGTTTTCAAAAATTTAATGCTTAAGTTTATCCATATTTTGAATATGTCTTCAATTTGTACCAAATGCATGGTGCAGAGGGTCCGGAGGAGCTGCAGGCTTACGGCAATGAAGTTTAACTGCATAGCGGCCCCAGATGTTGCCCACGGCGGCAATGTTCAGGGCACTTCTTCAGGATCCCGCCGTACTCCAGTTCACCACGGAGCTATAAGCTCGACAAGGACCCCATCTCGAAGCACCGCTCACACCGCGTCGGCATCTGCGGGTCGTGTTGTTGCTAGTGGCAGCCGTGGTCGTGGTAAGGAAATCACCACCCCTGAGCCAAGTGATGAGGACGATGGAGACTCCTCCTCCTCCTCGCATGCAGCTTCTAGTGAGCGTGGAGACCCCACGTATGTGTCAGATATTCCGATGGATGTCCTATTTGATGCCCCACCAGCTACTCAGACACAAGGAGAGTCGCGAGGTAGGTAATGAATCTAAAAATTTCCTTCTAAGTTGCCTTTTGTTAATACCCTGCAATTTATAGTGTTGTGTCCAATTTTTGCAGCCCCACCCACCTCCTGCGAAGAAAGCCCGCGGCCGTTGTCCACGTGGGCCCGCTAACGTTGGGAGTCCCAACGTCTTGGACACAGAACCGGGGAGGGAACGTCGACCTAAACAAATTTTCAGCCTCGAGGACCAAATCCGCCGCCGTCGTTGATCTTATGGACCATATGTGATGTTTCTGTGTGTCGGACTATGTTTGAATGTATGTACTTTGTGTGTGTCGTTGAACTTATGGACTATGTCGGAGCATGTGTTGGCCTTAGGATGTTGAACTTACGGATTTTCTGTGATGTTTGTGTGTCGGACTATGTTTGAATGTACGCACTTTGTATGGAATTATGTTTGGTGCATGAGAAGTGTCGCCATATTGGCTTCTGGATGAGTGGAGCTATTCCGTGGATTTTCTGCAGGTGCGTCGAGTTGAGAGGGCAGCAGAAACTAGAAGAAACTTCTGTTTGTGGTTGGCATCAGGCTTGCCGCGCCGTTGCGCATGGCGCGGCAACGTGTGCCTGCCGCGCCACCCCCTTGGGCGCGGCAATCCTGGGCAACATGGGTGAAGGATGTCGACAATTACCCAGGATTGCCGCGCCACGCTAGACAACGCGACAAGAAGACACTGCCGCGCCATGACGCCTGGCGCGGCAACTCTACCCTGCCGCGCTTAAGTTGCAAATGAATCAGTACGCGCCCCCCGCCAAGTTCCAACTCGACCCAGCGACGCGGCAACATCAGGTTGTCGCACCATGCGCAACTCCGCGGCAATGTTGTCGTCCCGCTCCATGCGGTGTGGCACGGCAGAGGAGGTCACCAGGTTGCGGTTTAGGTGACGTCACCATGTAAGCTCTGTCGCGCCATGCGCGATGGCGCGGCAGTTTGAAGCAGCCGCGCCGCTCGATTTTGGCCTCGGGGTCCGCACCACCATACTGGTTGTTTTCAAACTTAAGCGCGGCAGGGTGGTCTTGCCGCGCCAGGCGCCATGGCGCGGCAAGGTTGTGCTGCTGCACCTTCCCCTGTGGCACGACAGTTTGACTACATATCTTCGGTTTTTTAGATCAAGAGATTTTGTTAATACGATTCCATGACTCTCACGGAGTGACGGTTGACTGTGCCATGCTTGCGCTTGCCATCTCTCTCCTTGGCACTGCAAATGCCCGTCTCTTCCGTCCTAGTTGCACTGCAGTGCAAAAAAAAGCTTGCGACATTGGCAATAAGTGATACTGTTAATAGCATTGTAGCAACTTCGTGGTGTTCATTTCTGACTTTGTATCTACGTGGCCTATATTGAAGGGAAGCAGTAGATCTGTTGCTCCAAAGGTGACGAGGGTGTGCCACTTTGAGCAGTGGATCGATGACTTCATCAGTGGTCCAGATGCCGCGTTTCTGGCGAGGGGGAAGAAAATCGATGGAGACCCCAGCACTGAAGCTCTTGTGAAGAAGGAACTTGAGGACTTCGAGAAGTGGAGCAATGACTTCATCAGTGGTGCATGATTGTTGTTATGTATAACACGTGCCATTGCTTGTGTGATTTAAATTTCCTACGGTGTGCTAGGATTAGTATTGGCACATGTTCCATGCATGCCACTGCAAACTCGTGTGATTTAAATTACCTAAGGCGTGCTAGGTTTAGTATTGGCACATGTGCCATGCATGCCACTACAAACTTGTGTGACTTAAATTCCCTAAGGCATGGTAGGATTAGTTATGGAACATGTGCCATGCATGCCACTGTTATGTAAGAGAAATGTCTAATGAAATAGCAATGTCAACGGTGTTGTCAAAACAATTTGTAGTTCTATAGACTTTTCAGTTTTTGCAGTTGAAATGATGCCTCACTGAAAAGGCTAGAGATTCCAAGGACCCTAGGGTTTCATGAGTGCATAGATTTTTTCAAGGTGTTGTCAAATTAAATGTTGTACATGACAACATGGCTCACTGAAAAGGCTAGGGAATCCAAGTAGGCTACTGTTTTATGACTGCAAAGGCTTTTTTAGGGTGTTGTCAATTCAAATTCTAAAGCACACGTACATGACATATCATGTCCATCACTCAATAGGTTAGGGATTCCAAGCAGGCTAGGGTCTCACGATGGGGTTCTCAATTCAAAGCTGCAAATGGCATAAGAAAGTTTACAAAACAATTACAACACTAATAATCTACTGGTACGAGAACTGTTCGGATAACATAGAGCCAAAACCACTCGATTCCTGGGAAGGCATGTAGTAGTTCCCAAACGGGGGTGGAGGTGGCGGGGATGGACTTGACGGTGGACTGTTCTTCATGTGACATCTGCAGGTGCATAGCGCGTCGTCGCTAGATGGTGGATCTGGAGGAGTAAGTGCCTCCGCGAGCTCATGCTTCAGCTTCTCAATGCGTCCTCTAGGTACATGATGTACTCTTCATATGGATGAATAGCTGGCAGATCGACCCATTGCGAGAAACTGCAGTTGTTAGGGTCATACGAGTACTGCAAACAACAATAGTATGTTAGTTACCTAAATAAACTGATGGAAATACTCGTGGTAGTGTTCCTTACCCACGTACGTGGACAGTGCCAAAAGCGACGACCGGAGTAGTAAAGTCCAACTCCCTCATAAACTTGCATTACACACAACTCATTGTGCATGCATCTTGGCCACTTCACTGGTTTCTTCGAATCGTACGGTCTAACATCCCGCAAAGATCAGAAATAACTCTTCTCTCTTGGTGGGAAGACAAGGGATCCATTGTTGGTTATTGTGAACAACAATGGTTAATTGAAGGGTGACATATATAGGGAAAGAGAAGAAGTTGTGGGCCATTCGATCCGTGGGAGAAAACACACCCTACCTCCTACCCTACTACATGTGATGTGAGTACAAGAAAACACACCGTACACCCTGCCACGGCTATATAAAGAGCGACGGCGACCGCAGTACTGCCACACCTTGCAGGCTCCTCCCTCTCCCCACGGGCTCATCTTCTGTCTTAGGTACGTTTCCTCTCTTTATTAATTTAATGTAATCAGTTTAACTACTTCAAAATAATGTCATTAGTTTGGGATTTTAGCAAGAAATTTTTAATTTCTTTCTAAAATACCTTTTAAAAGGAGTTTACTTAGTTTATTTAATTTAGAATCATTATGTTGTGTTAGAACGTATGCATGATATCGTTATGTTTTGTCATGTACATTTTTTTAACAATAACTAGAGATGTCTACTACTGCTGCCGGAGGGGGAGAGGATGGTAATGGTGGTGGTGATCCTAAGGGGAAAAACACAACTACAGCACCTGATCCAAAGAAAATGACCACTTTTGAAAGAGGCATGCTTCGTTATCTGCAAGGAAAAACTGCAGATGCCATTGCAAGAGGAGAAGACCCCCTTTGGAATGGTCTTTATGCTCTCCCAGACATGCATCATTATTTGCAACGCAATACTGCAGATGCCATTTCAAGAGGAGAGGAACCTCCTTATGGTGGTCTTTATGCTCCGGGTGGTCTTTACGGTCCTGTAGCAAACCCGTCTGTTCCTAATCCACCAACTAAAAGGGTACCAAGAAAGATAAACCTTCGTCATCACATCACAAGGATGGCTAAATATTGGGACTTTGTATGAGGTCGTTGTCTTTGACCGTGCGGTGTTGTAATATTTGAACTACTATTTCGTTTACATCATGGTAGTGTAATATTATTCTAAAAAACTAGATCTTGAATGTGTTGTAATAATGGAACTAATATTCCTAAATTTGTTATTTTTCTGATCTCCTGCACCATTAGTAAAAATGCATGCAGAACTACATCACATAACAAAGTGTTCACTTCATACAACACAACCAAACACAATTTTTCATTGAAAAAATAGTCCACTACAACACATACAACTGACACTTGAGGACCATTCATCATCAACTACATCACATAACAAAGTTTTCACTTCATACAACACAACCAAACACACTTGTTCATTGAAAAAATAGTGCACTACAACACATACAACTGACACTTGAGCACCATTCACCATCCTCCCACAATCCTCTTACCTTTTCTGTCGGCCTCTGCCTTTTTAGCCGCTTCATCCCTCGACCTATCCCTGGACCTCTCTGTCAATGCCTTCCACTCCTCTTCCTTTTTCCTCCTCTTCTCACTCTTCTCCTCTGCAGTCAACAGACGTATCCCCCGTTCTAAGAACTTCTCCCTGTTACAATGCCAATATGCCACAACTTTCTTGTAGTTGGCGTAACCAACTACAAATTCTAGCTCCACTCCAGTTTCACGAACCATCTCATCACAAATTGGACCACTTAGATCCTCCTCTTCCAGTAAGGGCACACCATATTTTGCTCTTATCTTGTTTCTAATAGTTTCAGTTTTAAACCTCCTCCCAGGTTCAGAAGTTTGTCCCAACTCTAACATTAACTCACGACGACCAATAAATTGCTCCCAATCACAAGTCCGCCCCTCCTGCAAAATATAAGGCCGTATCATAGAAAGTTAAATCAAAATGAAGACAACAACGATGGTAGTGCTAACAAAAGCAAAGAAGTTCACATCATGCTCACCCAAAACTCTCCATATGCATTGCCACAAAACATTCCGAAACCTAGCTCAGATGGCACAACACCTTCCGTGGCTACTATGCCACACTTGCACCGTGAAGGTGGATAGCTAAGGAAAGGCCAAGGCTTCGTCCCAGACTCGAACTCTTTCACTTCAGATTCGGTTGGCCACTCCGATCTTGGTCCATGTATGTATTCATTGAAGTCACACCTAGGCCACCCACTATGAAATGCACAACAACCATTAATAACAATGAGTCATGCACATTTATAAAACTGAAATGATAACAAGGATATGCTTTTTACTTACAAGAGTCTTTAGGGAGCAACGAAAGAATGGTGTAAACTTATTTGGGGCCTCAATGTTTGGCCGATGAAGATACGCACGCACTCCACAATCACACAATGGAGGGTTGTTAACTCACTCAATGGCGGCCAACTGCTTCTCCTCATAGGTCATCGGTGGAGGATTCGGTGGAGGAGGAACCCATCGTTGAAACTCATGATATGGCTTCAAGACATGACTCGCATACGGGAAGAGACGTATCCTATAGGATCAAACTTGTCGGGCATGTCTATCCACTGCAAGAAATAACAAGGAGCTCCCGGGGGTGGTGCTTCCCTAATCCAACAACAGTAGAAGGATCTACCAGCAGTCCTAGCACACATAGACTGTTTCACATAAGTCGGCACACCACATAAACAATTGGGTACAGGGAGAGCTCGAGGCACAGGAGCGTTTTTATCCCACTGTTCGGGAAACCTTCCTTTACCCCTAACAATGGCACAATAACGTGGGTTTTGGTGGCTCATGTCTACTAATCCTGCAACCAATGTTATTAAAATGAACAATTTCAAATACGGTACAACAATATATGTAACATTAACAATCACTTTCAACATATTTTCAACATGTATTAAGCATGTAGTAAAGCATGTAGTAAAGAAAACCTACACTAAAGCATGTAGTAAAGCAACATATTTTCAACATAACAATAGATGGCAAAATGTCTAAAGAAACTACCCAAAGCATCACTTTCAACACATCTAACACATCACAATTTCAAATTATTGTCAAACCCTAGCTCACCTATATATGCAAAATCCGGCAAAATTAAGTGCTAAAACTGAGATTAAATAAGGGCAATACCTTCCCAAGGATACAAGGATCGATTTCCCACACTATCCCCACCACAAATCGCGCGGATTTGGGGGTGTGCCGGCCGGCGGCGGCGGCGGCGGCGCCCGATGCAGGCGGGCTCGGGCAGAGGAAGAAAGGGAGGAGGGGGAAGAAAGGGGGGCGCGCGGGCCCCGTTGACTCGGCGGCCGCCGCACCGGGCGGGGTGACGCGGCAACGCCGCCGCGCGGTGCATGTGGCGCGGCGGAGCCCGGCCCACGCCCGGCGCGCGCGCCACGGCCGGCGGCCGTGGCACCGCCGCCGCACCGCTGCATGTGGCACGACAAAGGCTGCCTGCCGCGCCACGCCGCCAGGCGCGGCCAAAGGGGTCACCGGGTGCAAATAATGTTTGCCAGGGGTTATTTTTAAAAATAATTAAAAAATCGGTTAAAAATAAAAAATGTCCGCTCCTTGCAGCACCTCCCCGCAAGAACTAGTGAGACCGGTGCGCGTAACCGGTCAAACTAGTTGCCGGTGATCCCAGCGGTAGACCAATGAATGCCCGCCCGGGATTGACTCCGTCGGGGAAGGTGCACCTTTTGTTGTCATAGGCTCGGTAGGCTAGCTAGGACGTCCTCTCATTAGGGTTTTAAATACCGGTCTGGTAGTGGTACTGGTCGGTTCCCAATCAGTCCAATTCAAAAGTTTTAAATTTGAATTCAAAATATTGAAAAATACAAAAAAAAAACCTAAAAATACTTTATGATTTAAATCTAATGGTGTCAAAAATTTTCAAATATTAGTTTATTAAGTATTTTTTGGGTGTTAGAAGTTCAAAAAAAAGAAAAAGAACAAAAATTGGGCTGGTTGAACATCTAATGCCCGCAAAAAATACTAAATGCACTAATATTTGTAAAAAATTGACACCATCAGATTCTACGCACCTTGAACTATTTTTAGAATTTTTTCATTTTATAATTCAAATTTGAAAATGTGTCAAATTCTTCATTGATTCGCAACCGACCGGCTAACTGGTTCGACTGACTGGCTAACCGTTTTGAATGGTTAGCATCACAACCGGTCTGACCGGTCTGGTAACCGGTCTGACCGACCGGCATTACCGGTAGCAACCGGTTGCACTACGATTTTGATTTGGAATTTTGAATTTCGTCGGTATGTAGCGGTAACCGCGGTATACCGTTACCGGTGGTTGGAGGTAAGATGTCACCGGTTGGTAATGTGAACCCTGCCTCTCATGCCGTGAAGGTAGTAGAGGAACAACACATGGGGCTGGAAAAGTAGGGTAACAAGGAAGAAAGGTAAAAACGATAAAGATAGATTGATTAGATTCGATTGTGTTATTCAATCAGCCATGCCCCATTATATTTATAGGGTGGGGAGATCTTGCCCTTCAAAGAAATACTTTTACAAACCTAATTTATCAGGACTCCTTGATTTAACTCGGACACGGGGGGCACTGGGGCACCGGTCAGACTGCTCCACCCGGTGTGCAGATCTTCATATCAACATCATCCGGACTCCGAATTAGATGTTTCACATATGAATCTTGATCTACTCGACGATAACTATCTTATGATGAAGTCAAAATTGCCTTTTGAGCAACTTGACCACAGCGGTCTGACCAATCTGTCCAAACCTACCAAATTCAGGTGCGAACTCATAGACATCTTCTTCAAAAGTAAATTTCCCATATGCAGGAAAAACATCTTCCAAGTTAGAGACTCACCATCTGGTTGTTTGCAGTCTAGACCTCTATGTAGTTGAATAGAATAGAGCTACCATACCAAATCAACAGCATATGTTTTGTTATAAAACTGACCGGCGCATTAGCGACGAATAGTTAATCAAGTAGAGATTACAAACTACCGATGGGCAAACTCCTACATTTCACTTCGATGCCTTGCTTGTCATGGGATGTGTGGCTTTTTTTATAGAACCTGCAATTTATCATTGTCGACGAATATAATTAAATGCTTTTTATCATTTTCATTTTTCAGTTGACATGTTATAACTCAAATGAATTAATTAGTAAAATCTTAATGTTACTATAACTGGAGACTAATTTTGAAGCTTCCACGTAAAGGCACCTAAGAAAAATCCTAAGAATCTCTTAAAAAGTAAATCTCTAGCCATCAAATTCCACAGGGCACAAGAACCTGTCGTATCGTTTATCTTTGAAAAACTTAAAGTGGTGGATAGTTAAGTTACTCCCATAGAGCAACTTCAAAAGCTACCTTATATTTCTCCCAAAACAGTAAAAAATGATGCACCAACAGATCCCCCATAGCTTCCCCAAAAATTTCACAATGCCAAAAGCAACTCCACCGCCGCGCATATATATTCACGTCCCCGTTCCTCCCCCAATCGCCAATAACGAAGGCAATAGCCGCCGCCATGCGTCGTTCTCGTCGGGGCAGCAGCTCGCCCGAGCTCGTGCCGACACTCCTATCAGGAGATGCTACTCAGCGTCAGGGAAGCAACTCATCGGGCCCTCTCGTGTCAGCACTCCCGTCTCGCTCTGTTCGTTTGGCTTATCAGCCAGCAGCCAGCAATACTTTTCTCTCCGAACAAACCAGTCACCAGCAACCAGCCAGCAGTACTTTCTCTCAGAACAAATCAGCAACAGCCATCAACCACCAGCCAAACGAACAGGCCGTGGCTGTAGCTCGTCGGCCCACGCTGCCATTCCCGTCGGACAACAGTTCGTCAGGTCCGTGTCGGCGCTACCGTCTGGGCAGCAGCTCACCGGGCTCGTGCCGATGCTCCCGTCGGGGGATTGCATCTCGTCGAACCCGCGTTGCCACTCCATCGGGGCAGCAGCTCGACGGACCCGCACCGCCGCTCCCGCCGGGCGGGCGCCGGAGCCGGCCTACGGAGGTGCGACGGCTCGGCCTCACCTCGTGCACTGTCACTCCCGATGGGGGCAACAACTCTCCCCTCCCCGCACGCCATCATCCCACTCGCCACCATCACCATGGATCTAAGGTACATCTGTGGTCTGTGGGGGATCAGGTATGATATTGGGAAGATTAGTTTTTAGCAATCTGCTAGAGAATCACAGTGTTTTGGGAAAGAATATTTTGAGAGAGCCCCAATACTCCCTCCGGTTTGGTAAAAGAGTCGTTTAGGACAACGATACGGTCTTCAAAGTACAACTTTGACTTCTTATTTTTATAAAAATAATTATTAAAAACAAGCATATGTGTACTTTTATGAAAGTATTTTACAAGACAAATCTACTCATGTATTTTCGCATTTCCAAACTCAACGACTTAAAAGTTAGTTATTCATGATTTATATTCCTAATGTTTGACTCAAACCTTGTCCAAAATGATTTTTTTACCAAACCGAAGGGAGTACATAGTATTAAGGGAGAAATTTTTAGTGAGTTGCTCTTAATCCCTTCGAAAAATGGATAGAATTTACTCTTAATCCCTATCGCTAAATGACCCGGCGGCTGGGCCGCGCCTATATAAGGATCGCAGCCCCTGCCGCCCCCAGCTGCCCTCCCGCTTTCTCCTCTTCTTTTCCTCCTCGGTGGCCTTCTTCAGTGTCCATCAAGTATGTTTCTAATACTTTCCTCGTGTATTTAGTAAATAAGGTAGAAATAGTTTAGAAATCCTAGGAATAGTTTAGAAAAATCTAGAAATAGTTTAGAAATTATAGAAATACTTTAAAAATTTGTAGGAATACTTTGGAAATTGTAGAAATACCTTGGAAAATCGTAGAAATACTTTAGAAATTGTAGAAATGCTTTAGAAATTCCTAGAAATACTTAAGAATTTGTAGAAATTATTTGGAAATCCTTAGAAATACTTTGGAAATTACGGAAATACTTTGGAAATTCCTGGAAATAGTTTAGAAATTATAGAAATACTTTAGAAATAATAGAAATACTTTCAAAACTTTAGAAATAGTTTAGAAAAATCTAGAAATAGTTTAGAAATTATAGAAATACTTTTGAAATTTCTAGAAATCCTTTGTAAATTCCTAGAAAAAATTTAGAAATTATAGAAATACTTAGAAATTCATAGGAATACTTTGGAAATTGTATAAATACTTTAGAAATTGTAGAAATACTTTGGAAATTCGTAGACATACTTTAGAAATTGTAGAAACGCTTTGGAAATTCTTAAAAATACTTTAGAATTCATGGAAATACTTTAGAAAGAAATGTTTTGTAAATGCTTAAAAATTATGTGTGTATTTATATTTCATTTTTTCAGCTATGGCTTAGCAGCAGGCGCCACCTCTTCGGCAGCCCCCTGTTGGTGCTGTTCGTCCTCCTCGGGAGCCCCTGCCGTACGTGCTGCCCGAGCTCTTCGACGAGCGGACAGACAGGGCGCACTGGTCCTACCACTCCGTGATCTGCGGGGCAGAGCTAGGGATCGTGTGTTTTAGAGGCCCGACACACTACATGCTGCTTCACCTCGGCTGGTGTTCGAAGTATGTAATATGACACCTTCATATGTTTGTATTTCCTCATTTAAATTTGCAATTAATATTTATTTTTGTTTTGTGGTGCAGGCTATGCGCAGCAGGGCTTCTTCCCCTAGCGCGCTTGGTTGAGGGGGACCTCATGTGGGCCGCTTTGCACCCGACGGAGCGCAGGTCGCGCTTTGGCTTCGACTACCAGCTGGTCTGTGCGCTCCTGGACCGGTGACGCCCCGAGACGCACAGCTTCCATTTCCCCTTGGGGAGATGGTGGTGACTTTGGAGGACGTGGCCCTCTTCTTCGGGCTACCATGCTCAGGGGAGCCCATAGGGGCTGTTGACCACCTCGACCAGTGGCGCGACATCCTTGCACTAGAGGCGCCTGACTTCGCCAACTCCCGTGGTCCCACGTGCGCTTGGTTGCGCAAGTACAACATACGTACCTCTATCGTTTTTTCATAGTATCGGTTTTTAGCCTCTGACTATATTTTGAATTTTTTAGGCCTCGTACATGAGGGATGACGCCGACGAGCAGACGAGCAACAGACACTTGGAGGTGTACCTGTTGTGGTTGTTTGGTTGCGTGATGTTCTGTGGGTCCCAGGGGGACACGGTGTCGAGGTTCCGGATCCCCCACACGCAGAGGATCACCGACGCCACCGTGGAGGAGGTGCCCCAAATTAATTGGGGCGTTGTGGTTTTGGTCGCGACATACAGGGTCATGTGCACCAAGACGGGCACCCAGTCGATCCTCCTTGGATGCCCACTTCTGCTGCACCTGTGGAGCTACTAAAAGGACCTTGTGATGCCTAAAGGTGGGGTGAGTAGGATCACTTCAAATTTCTGAAACAAATGCAGCGGTTAAAACACCTGTCGGTACTACCAACGCGGTGCCAGCTACCGAGGGGTTGGTACTTCCGGTACCGGGCTGGTACTACCGATAGTACAGAGGTGACTAAAACAAAATTTGAAATGTAAAGCGATTCTAGGAATTCTATTTGAATCAAAGGTTTAGTTTAGAAGCTAAGAACCACCTGCAACCAAAGATATGAGTTGGAGCACAACCAATTTAGAGATCGGGCTAAAACAAGTTCTAGGGTTAGAGAGAGACAAAGAACTCAAGCAAGCAAGTGGAGACACAAGAATTTAATCCGAAGTTCACTCCCACAAAGGAAGCTACGTCTCCGTTGAGGATCCCACAAAGGGAGGGATATCACCAAGAGCCTCTTTTCCTCTTCCAATCCCCACAAAGGAAGATTGGTGCTCACTAAGAATTCTCCACCAAGGAGAGAGTAATACAAACGATCCCAGGTGCTCCACACAAAGAGGGCACTCAACGGGAGACGCCTAACCGTCTAGAAGGAAGCTTCAAGAGTAACAAACACGAATCAATTGCCCGGAGATGCTTCAAGTTCTCTTGAGATGGGAGGATTCGAAGGGGCTCTCAAAGCTTCTCTAATTCTCACTAGGAATCACTTCTCACCCAAGCCCTAGCTCAAAGGAATCAAAACTTGGCTCTAAGGGAAAGGGGAGAAGTGGAGTGAATGCTCAAGTGAATGTTTGTCCCGTGGTTGGTAAACAATGAGTGAGGAGGGAGAAGAGGGGTATATATACTTGACCCTGAAAACTAGCCATTACTGTGCAAAACCGGGATTCCTCGGTACTTCCGACATGGGGTCAGAACTACCGAGGGGTCCCGCTGAAATTCAACAGTGAAGGCATATTGGTAGTTCCGACCCCGGGTCAGTACTACCGAACCCTTGGCTAAAACTCGCCAGTGGAGCCATATCGGTATTACCGACCCGACGTCGGTACTACCGACAAAGGCTAAGAGTTTCAGATAAGTAAGCAAGCATGCACGTGTCAACTCTAAACTCTTCTCACGCACTTGAGTCATCTCCTCGAGCACTTTTAGCATCTCTTGGCTATCAATTCACATCCCCCTTTATAGTACGGTGTTTCCTATACTCAAATTCAAAATTAAAAATAAATTAAGCCTTGACTTGAGTTGAAAACGTCGAATTGGAGTTGGGGGCCTTATTTTGGTGAAAACCATTATTTTCAATTACGTAAATCCTGCACACATCTTATTCACACATTAAATACCACAAATTGTGTTTGTCACTATCACCCAAACAATTAGGGGCCAAGATGCACTTTCAATCTCCCCCCTTTTGGTGATTGATGACAACACAATTCGTTTTCAAATAAAGATGTGTGTATCCAACAATTTAAAGCGAAACTCCCCCTAAGGGCTTGTTCGCTTCCGTGGGATTCAATCCGGCCGGAATAATAAATGTATGAAGATAATTATGATATGGACTCGGATTTATTCCGGATCAAAAATTAATTTACCAATCATGATAGGTAGAACAAGGGACCGTATAGCCGGACTGGTTCCACACCTCTTGACTAGTGGATTGATTTCGAGCCTTTTGGTGTACCTATCATGAGCAAATTAATTTTCGACCCAGAATAAATCCGGATCTATTATAGTAACTATCATGATTTTCTTGTTGTATTTATTGATTCCGTGGAAACGAATGAGGCCTAAATGTGTGCTTGGTCTTTTGTGGAGGCCTCAAATGCCTATCACATATTTAGAAGAAACTTCACTCTCAATTTGCATACACAAGTGCATAAGTGTGATATAATAACCGTGATGCATATGACAAGATATTCAAACCAACAGAGTGAGAAATAACAACCACCAAGCATCACAAATAAATAAATGAGGTTTCACACTAGCACGATTAAGTCTTACAAATTTAAAAGGTTATAGGTCCACCATTCATCACACCACACAAATAGTTCATACATGTCCACAACCTAAGATAGATAGATAAAGAGTGAAGATACACACCACCCCCACATGGATAAATTGTGAGCTCACTCCCCCTTTGGCATCAAGTGCCAAAAAGAGGAGGCCTTCAATCATCACTACCATGTGGAGAGTGGGCCGCCGGAGGAGAGTCTTCTTCCTCGGTCTCACCACCACCAAAGTTCTCATCGTCAATGTCGGTCGGGGGAGCTCCATACATCATGGATGTGTCACCGTACACCTCCCAAGGGTTGTAGAAGACTGGTGGAGGAGGGAAGTCCATGGGCTCGCGAGCGGGAGAGTGGTCAATGTTGTGCTGAGTGAGCATGGCCTTCTGACGAGTCTCCAACTTGAGGAGCTACTCATCAACGTGTTGCCTATGGGCACGGATCTTCTGTGCATTGTGCTTCCCAACATTGAAGCAAATGAAGAGGCCTTGAGATAGGAAGTTGGAGATGCTCTTCTTCTTGCCAGGGGGAATCATGCCTCTAGAAGATGATGGTCCACGAGAGGAGGATGGAGGCTCATAGGAGGAGGGACCATCGGAGGAAGGTCCACCTGAGGAGGTAGCTCTAGGAGGGGCATGCTTACCCAACTTGAGAAGACGCTCAATGTTTCCCTTGTTTGGCTTGTACCAAGTGCGAGTCTTGTCGGTGAGAATGTCAAATATCAATGTTGAGGGGACAGAGAGGGGCTTGCCTTGCAAAAGCCAATGATAGGTCTTGGCCTCATGCCGGACATGAAGATTAGCATAGAATTGGGCAATGACTTCTTCATTCCAATCATAATTTAGTGCCATGATTGAAGTCAACCCCTTAGCATGACAAATATCAATAGCTTTATTGACGGCCAGAATGTTGAAAGACCTCAAGGTGTCCCACTTGATAGACTTCATATCTATGGTCATGTGTTCCTTGCAAAGAATAACTAATTCATACCAATCGGTGTTGAACTTGAGACAAAACCTAATGTCCGCATCAAACTTCTTTTGCCATAGAGCGGGATCGGAGTACCTTTCCTTGTACACATTGTGTGTCCCACTCTTGTATTCAACCATCTTCAAGATGCCCGTTGTATTTGCCAGACGGGGAGGTTTGAATGGCCTAAGCACAAAGTCCATGAGAGTGTCCAAAGAGATGTCTTCATAGTCGTCGTAGTGGTCATCCTGTTCATGAGCTTGCTTGGTGCGGGCACGGTGACCTTGACTAGTGGAGCGACGAGGAGCAGTTGGAGGATTGGTACGACCCTACCACGTGGACGTTAAGCACTTGTTCCCACCTTCCTCTTCTTTTGAGTGAGAGGGACGTCATCCTCATCGGATTCCTCTTGGACCACTTGCTTGCCGGCACGACCCATTTGAGAGAGTGTGTAAAGCTTGTAAGAGATGGGTACAAAGGATTGAATTGAATTTACTCAACTAGCGAACCTTAGCACCTGTGACAGGCGCCTGTCAGTACTACCTACCTGGGGTCGTTACTACCGACGGGCCGTGCTACAGTGCAGATGATTCATGAATCGAGAGATTCAACCAATGAAACTTGACAAGATCAAGGGCATAGGTTCTAGAAAGGATATAAAGATGATTCCCTAAGACATTCCTCCTAGAAAATACGACATTGAGAGATCAATTAGAAAGGATTTTGAATGAAATACCTTGAGCCTTCCCGCACGAATCGAGGAACTCCCGGCGAGGATCGGATGTTCCGAAGGGTGGATAATCCAATGGAACGGCTAGTTTGAAGTTTTCACTGTTGGATTTTGAGTTCCCCTTACGGATTGGAGAGAGAGGAGAGGAGAGGGAGGCGGCAATAGTCTAATAGGAACCCTAGAGGAGGTTGTCTGGTTCGGGGGTATTTATACCCCAGTGACGATTATCGGTAGTACCGACATGGGCTCGGTACTACCGAGGGTTCAAGAAAATTGAGCCAGTGAGTCCATATCGGTATTACCGATGGAGGGTCGGTTCTACCGGGGGTCCCATCGGTAGTACCAACAAGGCGTCGGTAGTACCGTGAACTTTCGAATTTCCAACAGTGAACGCTTATCGGTACTTCCGACCTTGTGTCGGTATTACCGTGAATCTTCAGGATTTTGAAGAAAAGATTGAGTAACTAGCTGAGATATATTAGAGGGAAAAAGCTATGGACATGTAGAGCAACCATAGGGCTTGGTGATTAGACACAATCAATCAATCAATCAAAGCGATAATCACCAAACACTATGGGAAGAACCAAGTTTTGCAAGACACACACGAAGTGAAGAAAATAAAACATTTTTCTCTCTATATAGGCATCAAACAATTTGTGTGCAACAAGTCAAGCCAAGTTACGAGAATCCAAGATGTTTAGCTCACTTCTCAAAGCACAAAACCTTTGCTCGTCTAGAGGCTTAGTGAAGATATCGGCAAGTTTCCTCTCGGTGCTCACATGACGTAGAGCAATATCTCCCTTAGCCTCATGATCCCTTAAGAAATGATGATGAATATCTATGTGCTTTGATCTAGAGTGTTGGACCGGATTGTTTGCTAGCTTGATGGCACTCTCATTGTCACACAAGAGTGGAATCTTACTAAACTCACAACCGTAATCACTCAACGTTTGCTTCATCCATAAGAGTTGTGCACAACAAGCACTAGCCGCCACATATTCGGCTTCGGCCATGAATAAAGCAACCGAATTTTGCTTCTTTGAGCTCCACGACACCAAGGACCTACCAAGAAATTGGCAAGTCCCAGTAGTGCTCTTTCGATCTACTTTGCAATCGGTATAATCCGAATCGGAGTAGCCAAGTAAATCAAAAGTGGAGCCCTTGGGATACCACAAGACTAGGTTAGGAGTGTGTACCAAATATCTAAAGATTCTCTTAACAGCCATTAGATGACACTCCTTAGGATTGGCTTGAAATCTTGCACACATGCACACACTAAGCATTATATCGGGCCTAGATGCACAGAGGTAAAGGAGGGAGCCAATCATGGAGCGAAATACCTTTTGGTCGACCGACTTTCCTTCTTAATTGAGATCAAGATGTCCATTAAGTGCCATAGGGGTCTTGATGAGCTTGGAGTCGGCCATGTCAAACCTCTTGAGCATATCCTTTACATACTTGGTTTGACACAAGAAAGTCTCTTCCTTCATTTGCTTGATTTGAAACCCAATGAAGAACTTCAATTCACCCATCATAGACATCTCAAATCTCTTGGTCATGATCTTACTAAACTCTTCACAAAATTTATCACTAGTAGAACCAAAGATAATATCATCAACATAAATTTGGAATACAAATATATCTTATCCATTTCTTTGAATGAAGAGAGTAGAATCGGCTTTGCCTACCTCAAAACCATTCTTGAGAAGAAATTTCTTAAGGCATTCATACCATGCTCTAGGAGCTTGCTTAAGCCCGTAGAGCGCCTTATGGAGCTTGTACACATGGTTGGGGAAGTTTGGGTCTTTAAAGCCCGGTGGTTGCTCAACATATACTTCTTCTTGGAGAGGTCCATTCAAGAAGGCACTCTTGACATTCATTTGATGAAGCTTGAAGTCATGATGAGTAGCATAGGCCAAAAGGATACTCCCTCCGTCTGAAAAACCTGACGTTTAGGACAGCGACACGGTCTTCAAAACACAACTTTGACCTCTTGTCATTATAAAATTATTTATCAAAGAGTGATATATCTACATGAAAGTATTTTTCAAGAAAAATCTATTCATATAGTTTTCACATCTGCAAACTCAACATCTTAAAAGTTACTGATGATTTAGATTCTCAATGTTTGACCCAAACCTTGTCCTAAACGTCAGGTTTTTCAGAACGGAGGGAGTACGAATTGACTCAAGCCTTGCTACCAGTGTATAAGTCTCTCCAAAGTCCAAGCCTTCAACTTGAGTATATCCTTTGCCAACAAGCCTTGCCTTGTTTTTTGTGACAACACCAAATTCATCTTGCTTGTTCCTAAAGACCCATTTGATGCCAATCACATTTTGCTTTAGTATTGGTACCAACTCTCAAACTTCATTTCTCTTGAGGTTGTTCAACTCTTCCTCCATGGCAATAATCCAATCCGGGTCCTTAAGAACTTGTTCCACACTAAGAGGTTCCAAATAGGAGACAAACGAGTATAATGCACAAAAGTTTGTCAATCTTGAGCGAGTTGTTACCCCTCTTTGATTGCTCCCAAGGATGTTGTCGACGGGGTGATCCTGTTGAACCATTTGATGTACTCTTCGGTGTGGTGCTTGAGATTGTCGTTGAATCGGTCCATCATCATCATCTTGAACTTGTGGAGCTTCTTCTTGAGCTTCACCACCTTGTTCTCCCCCTTGATCAAAGCCCCGTTCATGATCATCACCATGAACATGACTTTCTTCTTGATGAACTTGAGAACTTGGTGGTTCCACTCTTGTTGATGATGGTGGATCTTGATTGCTTGTTTCACCTAGAGCTTGAACTTGAGCCTCACGAGGCATCACTTTACCGGTCCCCATTCTAGATATTGATACACTTATGGGTTCTTAATCATCTACAAGGTTTTCACTAACTTGCTCTCATTGAGAGCCGTTGGATTCATCAAATTTCACGTTTGCCGTGGTCTCAACACAACCGGTGGTTTTGTTGAAAACACGATAGGCATGCTCGTTAGTTCCATAACCAATGAGAAAACCTTCATCAATCTTAGATGCAAACTTTGAGGCTTTGGGTTTCTTGTTAAGTATGAAACACTTACACCCAAAGACCCTAAAGTAGTGCACACTAGGCTTCTTACCGGTGATGATCTCGTAGGGAGTCTTGTTCAAGTACTTGTGGAGGTAGAGGCGGTTGGCAGCAAGGCATGCGGTGTTGATGGCTTCCACCCAAAATGAGTTTGGAGTCTTGTATTCATCAAGCATTGTCCTTGCCGCTTCAATCAATGTACGATTCTTCCTCTCAATGATGCCATTTTGTTGAGGTGTGTACAGAGCGGAGAATTCATGCTTGATGCCTTCTTCATCTAGGAACTCTTCAACTTGAGTGTTCCTAAACTCCGAGCCGTTGTCACTTCTTATGTTCTTGACCTTGAACTTGAACTCATTTTGAACTCTTCTAATGAACTTCTTGACAATTCCATTTGCTTCACTTTATCTTGCAAAAAGAATACCCAAGTGAAACGGGAAAAGTCATCAACAATTACTAAACCATATTTGTTACCACCGATGCTTATGTAGGCTATTGGTCCAAACAAATCCATGTGTATTAGGTTCAATGGTCTTGATGAAGATAGGATGTGAAGATAGGATGTTCTTGGCGGGATGATGAGCTCCAACTTGCTTCCCGCTTGACAAGCACTACATAGCCTATCGTTCTCAAAAACAACATTTGTTAGTCCTAGGATGTGCTCGTCTTTTTGAAGTTGGGCGAAGTTCCTCATGCTAACATGGGCTAGTCGGCGATGCTATAGCCAACCCAAGTCGGATTTTGCCACTAAGCAAGCCTTAGGGTCCACCTTCACTTTTGTGAAATCCACATAGTAAAGCTTTCCCCGTAGATGACCCGCAAAGACAATAGAGGAATCCTCCCTTCTAGAGACGGTCACACCGTCATGGGTAAAGACACAATTGCAGCCTTTCTCACAAAGTTGTGAAACTGACAACAAGTTGTATCCTAACCCTTGAACGTGATAGACATCTTCAATTGAATTGGTTGTTGAGATAGCAATTTTACCTAGACCGACAACATCTCCTTGACCATTTTCTCCATAGATGATAGTTTCCGTAGGATTGTCATAATGATCAAGGGATGCAAATAAGCCTTCATCTCCAGTCATGTGATTAGTGGCACCACTATCGATCAACCATGCGCTTCCACCGGAGGAGTAGGCCTACAAAACAAGTTTAAGCTTTTGGTTTTGGTACCCAAAAAAAATGGGTCCTTGGAGGTTAGATGCAGAGACTTTTGGAACCCACACACTCTTCCTCATATCCTTCATGGTGTAGGCCCCAACATACTTGACCACCATTTTACCATTGTGGTCCAAGGTCACAATATAGTCACAAGTGTAGTTGGGAGAGGGCTTGTGTTCAACAACATTCTTTGATGCCTTTGATGGAGGGTTAACCCCACCGTTTCCTTTTGTGGTGTTCACTACCTTAGGCTTGTCCTTGGTTGTGGTAGAGGTGGTGACTCCATGGGTAATATCCATAATAGTGTTGAGGTATCCTCCCTTGTTCCACAAGGGGATCTCATGCTCTTTCACCACTACCCTACCATTGGCCTTGTTGTTCTTGTAGTGCCCAAATCCTTACTTGTCAACCACTTTAGGAATGGGCTTGGCACCATTTTTACCTTGAGTGATCAACATGTTCAACCAGGCTATTTCCTTATCTTTGCTCTTGATTTTTTCTTCAAGGCTTGCATGGTTAGTCTTGAGAGCATTTCTATCAACATTTGAGCAAATAGAACAACCTTTGCTAGTGGAGGCACTAGTGCCAAGTGTTGCCTTAGAATTGGCTTTGGTACTTTCCTAGAGGGTACTATAGTTTGTTCCAGAATTTTATGTTTATCCATCAAGCATGAGAAGCTTGATTGAAGCTCACTATGAGTAGCCTTTAGGGAAGCTAGAGATTCATTCGCCAAGGTGTAATCCTTTGACATCCTCTTGTTGGAGTCATTGGCCAAAGACAAGTCCATGGTCAACTTCTCCACCTTAGCCGCCTCTTCGGCAAGGCGTCTCTCTATAGCAAGGTTTCTTTCCTTCTCAAGGATAAGCAAGTCTTCTTACTCATGGAGAGACACTTTCTTTTTCTCTAATTTCTCCAAAAGCCTCTTTATTTATTTATATCTCTTTTTACTAAATTACTTTATCATGTTGGCCTCAATTTCTTTTTCATCATCTAGATCATCTATGTCACTAGGTGTGGATGAAGAGGAGGTGAGAGAGGATGAGGTGGTAGTTTCTTGTACCTTGCTCCCCCTTGCCATGAGACAAAAGCGAGAGTGGTCCTCATCGTCGGAGAAGTTGTTGAAGAGGTGTGGTGAAGATGGCCCTTGTGCCATGGCGATAGTTGCCATGCCTTGCTTCTTTGGTTCTTCATCTTCATCACTTGAGTCCCATTGTTGACCCACATGAGCACATCCTTGGTACTTGTTCTTGTATTTTTTGCTTTTCTCTTTGTATTTCTTCTCTTCCTCATTCTTGTTCTTGTTCTTGGGACACTCGGCAATTAAGTATCCATACTCTCCACACTCATAGCATTTCCTTTGAGACTTCTGCTTTCTTTCATTACCATCTTTCCTTGATGTTCTAGACTTCAAGAATTTCTTGTACTTCCTTATGGCAAAGGAGGTTTCTTCATCTGTGCTTCCTTCGTCACTAGTGTCTTCCTTCTTAGTCTTGGAGGTCTTGGGCTTTACTTCCACCACTTCACTAGAGCTAGCATTGAGGGCTAAGCTCTCGTTCATCTTCAAGCTTAAAGACTTCTCCACATCTTGGTCAACTAGCTCTTGATGCAAGATTTCTCCAAGAAGTTGATTGGGTGTCATCTTGGGGTAGTTTGGATCCCTTCTTATCATTGACGTTAAGTTCTTATCCTTTGGGGGAAAAGCTCTTAGCAACTTCTTTGTGACCTTTGAATCATCCCAATCTTGACTTCCAAGAGCCCTAATGTCCGAGACAAGGAGCATGAGCCTATCATACATTTCTCTTACGGTCTCTCCATCCTTCATGAAGAATAGCTCAAGCTCTCCGTTGATTAGGTCCATCTTCGCTTGCCTCACATGTTCGGTTCCCTCATATGCTTCCTTGAGTGTGTCCCAAATCACTTTGGCAATTTGGATGCTCCGAACCTTGTTGAATTCTTGGGCACATAAGGATCCCGTGATGACTCTTGTTGCTTGCATGTTGCGGTGAAGATCTTGATCTTGCTCGTGCTCAATCGTGAGGGCTTCTTCTTCGGCGGGTATTGTTACACCTACAACCACAATCTTCCAAAGAGAAGGGTGAAGCCCGTAGAGGTGCATTTGCATATCATAAGCCCATTTCGGATAGTCCTTCCCATCAAAATGAGGAGGCTTTCCCAAATGCATGGAATAGAATTTTTCGTTAGAGTTGTTGCTCGGAAATTGTGCGTAGTTGTGGGGCCCTTCATAAAAGCCGGGGTGAGTGTACTTGGCTTGCTCCTTCTTGATCATCTTCTTAAGGAGCTTCTTGGCCATCTTCTTGGCCTTCTTCTTCTTCTTAGCCTTTCTTCTCTTCTTTGCCACCTTCTTTGCTGCATCATCATCATCTTTGACATCTTCATCACTTGAATCGGAGTCCAAGTCGGAATCGAATGAAGAGTCATCAGAGCTCTCAATGTAGGATGGTGTACAGCTTGGAGCCTTGCCGATGAGGTCACCGACTTGAGCTGCCTTGGGCTCTCTCTCTTGAGCTTCCTTGGCGGTGATTTCTTCGGCGGTTGGGTTGTCTCCACTCCCCGACATCTTGATCCCTTAGCAGTTAAGCCTTAAATCAAGGGATTAGGCTATGATACCAATTGAAAGGACCTTGTGATGCCTAGAGGGGGTGAATAGGATCACTTCAAATTTCTGAAACAAATGTAGCGATTAAAACACTGTCGGTACTACCGGTACTACCGATAGTACAGAGTTGACTAAAACGAAATTTGAAATGTAAAGCGATTCTAAAAATTCTATTTGAATCAAAGGTTTAGTTTAGAAGCTAAGAACCACCTGCAACCAAAGATATGAGTTGGAGCACAATCAATTTAGAGATCGGGCTAAAACAAGTTCTAGGGTTAGAGAGAGACAAAGAACTCAAGCAAGCAAGTGGAGACACAAGAATATAATCTGAAGTTCACTCCCACAAAGGAAGCTACGTCTCTGTTGAGGATCCCACAAAGGGAGGGCTATCACCAAGAGCCTCTTTTCCTCTTCCAATTCCCACAAAGGAAGATTGGTGCTCACTAAGAATTCTCCACCAAGGAGAGAGTAAGACAAATGATCCCAGGTGCTCCACACCAAGATGGCACTCAACGGGAGACGCCTAACCGTCTAGAAGGAAGCTTCAAGAGTAACAAACATGAATCAATTGCCCGAAGATGCTTCAATTGCTCTTGAGATGGGAAGATTCGAAGAGGCTCTCAAAACTTCTCTAATTCTATTTAGAGTTCAAGGGCGAAGCGCCCCGGCCTTCATTAAAAGACCAAGAGTAATAGCAGTTTTTACATCCCAAAACACCTGAGGGTCTCGCCAAAACCACTCCCCAACCCACACGAGGAGCTCAAAAATCACCAGAGCAACCTGAAAGGGTCCAGACTACTCAAACAGATCTAACCCAGCACTACCAGCTAAACAGCACTTACAAGTGACCAACAGAAAACACCACACAGAAAGACTTTTTGTGCTCTCGAACACAACTCTGCCATGCCGGCTCTTTCTCCTACCTTGTCTCCTCCATCTTCAGTAGTCTTGCGTCATCATCTTCTCCAGTTCCTGGACTTGAGTCAACCACGTCTTCATGCAGAGCGCCTCATTACAGGTCACACGTTTGTTAGAACTTCTGGTCTTCTTGTCGAGCTCATCAGTTGCATAGTAAGCATTTTTAGCTCCTCTTTTCTCCCCTCTGGACACAGAATTGTCCAATTCTGTACTAGAAAGACCACTTTCATCAGCAAGTGACCCATATTCCTCCAAGCCCTGTTCTGAAAGCACATTTCATTTCTCAGTTTCCACAAAGACCATAAAGCAGCAGAAGTTATTACATTAATTATCATAAATTTCTTCTCACTTAACCAGCATAAGCCAATAGATTCAAAGGAAACACCCACATCCCTCCTAACCACCTCTGAAATTCTAATCCACATCTGTTTAGCAACCACACACATGAAAAATAAGTGATTAGCTGTTTCTGCTTCCCCACAAAACAGACAAGTCTTATCTTCAACATGTTGCCTCTTAGCTAAGTTGTCTCTAGTCAGGTTCTTATTATTAGTCAATAACCAAAGAAAAAACTGCACCCTAGGAGGGATTTTCAAAGACCAAATACTAGGGGAATGAACAGGCATAACCCCCCTGAAATTAATAACCCTATACAGGGACTGGGATGAGTAGGAGCCATTAGAGCTAAAATTTCCAGATCAAGGCATCCTCCTCATCACTAAAGTTAATGGTAGAAGCAATTTGAACTATTTCCATCCACAATCTACCAAGCTTAGCATCTACTGTCCTCCTGAAAGTACATTTCAAATTGGTCCCATCCCAAAGATCAGCTATAGAGCTAGATTTCTCATTCACAATCAGGTAGAGATCCCAAAATTGCACAGCCAAACTAGAATGACCCAGCCAATTATCTTCCCAAAACTTGATTTTCTTCCCATTACCCACCTTCCATCTATATCCCATTTCAGCAGCCTTAGCTGCCCACATAAGACCTTTAAAGAATTGAGAGCTCCTATTATGGCTAGAACAGAAAATATTTGGATTACTAGTTTGGTATTTGTTATCTATGAGCTCTCTCCAGAGTTTGCCCCCTCCTTCTTGATACCTCTTAATCCAAGAGGCCATTAAGCAAATGTTTAAATCCCTAAGGTTTGGAACACCTTAGGGAATCATTTCTCTACCCAAGCCCTAGCTCAAAGGAATCAAATCTTGGCTCTAGGGGGAAGGGGAGAAGTGGAGTGAATGCTCAAGTGAGTGTTTGTCCCGTGGTTGGTCAACAATGAGTGAGGAGGGAGAAGAGGGGTATATATACTTAACCCTGAAAACTAGCCGTTACTGTGCAAAATCGGGATTCCTCGGTACTTCCGACATGGGGTCGGAACTACCGAGGGGTCCCGCTGAAATTCAACAGTGAAAGCATATCGGTAGTTCCGACCCCGGGTCGGTACTACCGAGACCTTGGCTAAAACTTGCCAGTGGAGCCATATCGGTACTACCGACCCGGCGTCGGTACTACCGACGAAGGCTGAGAGTTTGAGATAAGATAAGCAAACGTGCACATGTCAACTCTAAACTCTTCTCACTCACTTGGGTCATCTCCTAGAGCACTTTTAGCATCTCTTGGCTATCAATTCACATCCCCCTTTATAGTACAGTGTTTCCTATACTCAAATTCAAAATCAAAAATAAATTAAGCCTTGATTTGAGTTGAAAATGTCGAATTAGAGTTGGGGGCCTTCTTTTGGTCAAAACCATGATTTTCAATTACGTAAATCCTACACATCTTATTCACACATTGAATACCACAAATTGTGTTTGTCACTATCACCAAAACAATTAGGGCTGGAGGAGGTGCACGACCCAGCAGACAGCCCGACCATGGGGTCGATGTGGTGCCAGTGCCAGGTTCGTACTTCAAGCTTACTCTGTTTGTTAGCTATCTGAAAGTAATGCAATTCGTCGAGCTAACTCATTCTCTTGTTTGCAGCTCTCTTGGACGGAGCAGACCAGGAGGTCGTACCTGGACTTCGTCAGCCTCACCGACCACGAGGTTATCTGGCAGCCGTACAGCGACACCTTGGTCGTTGCACGTGCACCGGAGGGTCTCGCGTCCCCGTGCTTTCGGGACCGTGACTTCTGGATGATGAAGACGTCGCTCGTCCATGACATGTGCATAGAGGAGTACCACGTCGAGTGCGTGATG
Source organism: Cenchrus americanus (assembly GCA_947561735.1). Classification (NCBI taxonomy): domain Eukaryota; kingdom Viridiplantae; phylum Streptophyta; class Magnoliopsida; order Poales; family Poaceae; genus Cenchrus; species Cenchrus americanus. Next base: position 180,297,834 of record OX387239.1, on the reverse strand, counting down.
AGGCAGTTCGGCCTCTACCAGGCTTCGTTTGTGCCCGTCGCACACACTGTCGGCTCGTCCGTGCACTAGTAAGTTCATTGCAAACTTAAATAGTTTCTGTGGACGAGTGACGAAAGTTGGTTTGCTGACCAATCGGTTGTTTCTTGTTGTAGGTGGACGAGTATGGGGTCGAGGACTTCGACCCCTTTTTTGGCGAAGCTGCAACACTACCTAGATGCGTGGGCGACCGCCACACAGCATGTCATCGTCGAGCCGCGCTTACACGATGACGACGCTTGGAGAGCGTACTTGCAATGGTACATGGCGAGGACCCGAGTGCGTGTGACGTACGTCCCCCCGAACCCTCGCCTCGACCTCGTGCCAGCATCAGCGTACCCCCTACCGACAGGATTAGTCCCACGACATCTTAGTAAGTTCTTTTGCATTAATTCAAATTAAGTCACATTCGCTAAAGTTTTGTAGTACTAACAATCCGTCGGATCTTGACAGTACGACATAGCTCGAGAGATGTACCACCTGGCCCAGCACATGGGCTCGACGATGGACCACATGACGTTGGACCAGATACAAACAGAGCTGTAGAAGATGGTGGGCCCGAGCCAACAGATCATGCACGCGGTGAACTTCCGCGGGGACGAGGGTGTAACACCCTAAAATTCCATCACCAAATTAATATAAGCAACATGGTATTTAGATTTTATTTTCTAAGGATTAATTAAATTACCAAATAAATTTGGTCTCTAAAATATTTAAATATCATTTTAATAATTTAGAAGCGATAAGCGCTTGTGCATCATGATTTGAATGCATGAGTTTTGGTTGTGATGTGGTTTTAAAAGTCTTAAATTATTTGTGAAAAAGTCCTTAAAAATAATTGTGAAATAGTTTGTGAAAATTTGTGCAAAGGTTTGAATTTAAAATATGTTTGAAAAGTTGTTAAAAATGGTTTGTGAAAAGCCTTTAAAATAGTTGGAGAAATTTGTGTTAAAATTTGAATTTGAAAACATGTAAAAGATTTGAATTTGAAAGGGTTTGAAATTGGTTTGAAATGGGTTTGAAAAAAAAAGAAAAAAAAAGAAGAGCAAACCCCAACCCAATCCCGCCGCCCGCTCCACCTCCGCCCACGCGCGGCCCGGATTTCACCGCGCGAGCCCACCGGCCGCCGCTCCCCTCCTCTCCCCTTTCTCTCTCTGCCAGGCCGGCCCCACCGGTCAGGATCGCCCCCTACCTCCAACACCTCCCCTACCCGAGTCAACCGCGCCGCCGCCGGCCGTTTCCCCATCTCCCGCGCCTCTCCCTCCTTCAAGTTCTCTATCAGGGCACAATAAAACCACTGGCCGCCGTCTTCCTCCTTTATCCCCAACCGTTTCTCCTTAATCAAGACCCCCCTTGATTGCCATCGAAACCGGCCGCCGCCATCGGCCATTGATGGCCATTACTCCCGCCGTCGCCCCTCCTCCCCTCCTCGCTCTATAAAAGCTCACCCGAGGGCCCCGCGGCCGCCCCTTCACTCTCCCGCGCTCCCACACCCTCTCCTCACCTCCACGTTCTCCCGCGAATCCCGCCACCGCGCCATTGCCGGCCGCCCGAAGCTCCTCTTTGTCGGTGAGCACCCCCTCGGCCCCCTCGCGTCCTCCCTCGCCTCCCGCTCCGCCCGCTCGGGGATCCCCGTGCCGGGGCCCCTCTTTTCCCCGCAGACCAAGGCCGGAACCACGCCCTCCGCGCGAGCCCGCGATCCCATCCGCCCGTGGCCGGCGCGCGCGAACTCCGCCGTCCCATCGTCGCCAATGAGCCCCTAGTAAGGTTCGCGCCATTCTCCCCTTCCTCCCCGGTCCAAACCGCACTCGAAACGGAGTCCCGTAACTCGAGAATGAGTGAACTCCGGCGAGTCACCGCGAGCCGCCGCGGCCCGCCTCCGTCGTGCGCCGCCGCCCCGCCGCCGCGCATCGCCTGCGAGCCACCCTAGCCGCCGGATCGCCAGTGGTCGGCTCTGATTGAAAGAAGGCATACCCCTTCAATAGGTCCACCGTGAACCCCATGGACCAGGTCCACCGCCGGTCCACGGCCGTGGCCAGCCGTCCATCGCAAAACCAAAGGCCTAGATCAGCTTTAACCCCCGGTCAACAGCCGTGTAACGGTCAACCCGGGCGCCGCCGACACTTTTGCTAAAAAGCCCCCCGCGGCTTTCTAATATTTCATGCCGGTCCTCCCACCAATAAAGATCTTCACATATAGGTCCCTGTTTTTATGATTTAGCCCCTGAGCTTTTCAGTTTCTTCCACAAAAGGTCCAAGCCCTATTCTTTTGCACCAAAGACCTCCTAGTTTCACATATAATTATGTTTAGATCCCTGAAATCTTGCAGAAAACCCCCTAAGCATCCAGATATTCACAAATTAGTCCCTGAATCTTGTTTTAGCCATATCTTTTCCGTCCTAGCTCCGTTTTAAGCGTTCTTGGTGTCCATGCGACCGTCTTTTAAAGCCCGACAGTTCTAGAATCTTGTTTTGGCCGTATCTCTTGCGTTGTAGCTCCGATTCCACCGTTTCAAGTTGCGATAGGCTCATATCAACTAAAACTACGTGATAGGACCAATGATGTACATGTTCTCTATTTTATATTTTATTTAAATATTAAATATGATTAAACCCTATTTCACATGCTTTTCTAATTAAAAATCTAATTAGAAGTTTAACACGTGTTTTCATAAGAAAGTTAATATGATTAATATTAAATGAACATTTCTTTTAATTAAAAGTTAATTAGATGTATACCTCGGTTTTTATAATCAAACTTAATTTGATTAATGATTATGCAATTTGCTTTCTACTAAAATGTAACATAGGCTATATCCCGGGTTTTCTTAATTAAATGTTAATTTGATTAAAACGAATATAAATGTATTTTTAAATTATAATTTGATTAGAACAACTCGAAATATAAAGACAAACGCCTAGATGCTTTTAAATGCTTCTTTTAAAATTAAATGTTTAATTTGCTTAAATCATACTTGAATATTTATAAGTAAAATTGGAATAGGCTTACATCGTCTTTTAAATATAAATATAACTTGCTTAATTATAAATAGGGTATTTCTCTGAAATAACCTATACACATGATTTTACTTAATTAAAAGATATCAAACGCATAGCTAGCTCTTGTTTGTGATCATCCAAATCTTCTGATAGTTCCGAGTGTTCCTTGTGTTCGCTTTCCTAGACCCAAACCCTGTTTTCCCTTTAAGCTTTTCATGCTTGGTGTATTGTTTTGTTTATTGTATGTATTATTGTGTGCTCGTAGACATCGTGCCAGTTTCAAGCGAGCAATCAGTTGAAGTAGATCGAGAGCAAGTGTTTAAAGAAGAAGAACCTTAGTGATTAAGCAAGGAAGGCAAGTGGTCTTCTCCCCCTGCATGTTCTATTTTTGTCCTATATAACTGCATTACAATTAAGTTTACTTTTATGATGATATTGCATTAACTTGATGGGAACACCCTTTTTAAGGACTTACCTAGACTTTTACCCACAATCCTTGGATCAACCCTGTTTAATAAATGTTTTTGGGTAGAATATGCTAGTTGCTCAACTTGGGTTGGATAAAAATGGTTTTCCAAGATAAAGGCTTGTATGTTGAACGATGATGCTTTTGGTAATACAAGATCATGTGATTTAATCGGAACATGGAGAACCACCCAAGAAAACATGCGCAACCACAGTGTTACATGGCTCTGACCTTAGCCAATTAATTAGGTGTGCGATTGATCTGATGGCCCTTTTCCGAAAGGAGCGAGAGGGGGATCCGGTTGCGGGGGGTATAGCCCGGTCCTTTTGGGGTAGCGACCTTTGCTAAGGTGCCGACCACTAGGGAGGGTTATGGTCCGCCCTGATCTGTAACTATGCGGGTCGTTAGTCTTTTGTATACCTTTGTAAAGGCTTCGTAGCGTCCCTATGCAATCACACCTCGGAAGTGTGGTATGATGCCTGATCGCATCGCATGGTTGGGTTCAAAGTTCTTCGGAACTTTTACGCGAGCTGTGGGTAAAGTGTGCAAACCTCTGCAGAGTGTAAAACTGATCGATCAGCCGTGCTCACGGTCATGAGCGGCTTGGACCCTCACATGATTAATAAACTTGAAGATGAGAATAAATCGTGGTTTGGTGAAGCTCGATGAGCTTTGGGAAGTTTTGTTGTAAAGTTTTTCTTAAGTGGGTTGGTATATACTTACATCTAGTAACTAGGTGTTCTTTAAATAAAAGTTTGACCAACACTAAAATGCTAACCGCTGCAAAACCATAGCCTATCCTTGGTAGCCTTGCATCTTCCCCCACTTGTTGAGTACCAACCATAAGTGTACTCGGCCTTTGCTTACCGCCGTTCATAAGAGAACAATGGTGAAGAGTTCTACTACGACCTTGAGGAGTTCTGAGGCATGCGTCTCCCCCAGTCAAGTGCCTGTGGAAGCGGAAGACGAAGACTCGTCGTGTAGTTATCGTTTTCCGATGTTAAAGACCTTTGTGTCTTCCGAATGAGTGTAGTAAGTTGTTAAACCCCTTGTTACGTTCTTACTGTCTATGATATTACACCACTAGTAGAAAAGTGTTAATCGGTGACGATTCACTTGTGACGAGTACTAAATTCGTCACAAAATGAGAGCATTCCGTGACGAAATTTCCATATTCGTCATAAGTTGGATGTGACGGAGGTTTGGCATGAAAAATAATGACGAAAAATGAAAAATCGTCATATAATAACAAAACTAAATCGTCACCGTTTGTTTGGCCCTTGTTGAACCGCGAGGATCATGTCCGTGCGGTCCAAGCGGCGGTGCGTGGCGGCACAGTTGTGGCTGAATGCCTATGTGCTCCATTTATTCTTTTTTTTCAAAAAAAAACCTGCTTTAGTATGGGATTGAACCCGTGACATATTGCTAAATAGATGAAAGCCTTACCACTAGAACACAAGACATTTTGTGATTATGGGATGCAAGTTTTGCTATTTGTAGGGATAACATGGCGATGACGTGGCGCCACGGTGGCGCATGGCGATGACGTGGCCCCACGGTGGGGCATGGCTCCGACGGGCCTGGCTCTCGCTCGTGGGCCACGGTCCGAGTCGACCCCGCCGCATGGGCCTCCCTTTGCTCAACGTGGCGCCCCGTCGTTTTTTGGTTATTGCAAAAAAAATACGTTGCGGTAGAAGCTCGAACCCGCAACCTCTCACTTAACAAGGGAGTGCCTTACCACTAGGACACCAACCGTTTTATGTTAGATAATACATATCATTCAATTTGTACAAAGACATGATATATTTTTAATAGACAATACACGTGATGGGCCCTGTACCCGTGATCACGTCGTAGCACTTCCTGGCGGCTGATCGCGAAGGGCCGAGGGCGACCCTAAACCCTACGTCGAGGGTGCGTCCTGGCGGCTGTTCAGCGCTGTGCGCGCGAGCAGAGCGGCACCAGGCAACGGCGACGATTGGGACACAACCGCACCGCCGGCGAGCAGCTGTACATCGTCACCGGACAGCGGCGGCGGCGCTCGTGGGACAGAGCAGCAGCGCCTAGATCGTCACCGGACAGCGGCTGCGGCGCTCGCGGGACAAGCAGCAGTGGCGGGCAGAGCTGCGCGTGGCGCGCAAGCTGAGGATCGTCAAGTACAATTTGTATTTAATTTTGTTTCTTAATTATGCATGTATTTGATGTGTTATTTAATTTTGTTTAATTTATTATGGAAATTTAATGACCGACTACAATTTTTTATCGTATTGTGAAACCAGATGGATAGAAGATGGATATTTGGGACACCGTTCACGGATGCTTATGTGAAAGGAGTCGAAGAGTTCATGAAATTTGTCGGCGAAAGATACCCCAAAGACAGCCACATACTCTGTCCGTGCAGGCGTTGTCTTAATCAAACTTTGCGGTCTCAGGGTGATGTAAGTGACCATGTACACATTTATGGAATGTCAGCTACATACACCAGATGGATTCATCATGGGGAGTCGGCGGATACTGCAGTAATTGAGAATTTTGAGCAGGAGGTCCAAGGAAGTGATCATGACTTTGGCATTCAAGTGGATGCGGCCGATGATGATGAAGATGAGGATCACGGAGTACCAGAGATGATCGGAGAGTTGTATCTTTGCGGCGAGTAGGCCGAGGGAGGAGAAGTAAGGTTTGCAAGAGTCCTTGAAGATGCGAAGAAGTCACTTAGCCCGGGATCTAGCCATTCAAAATTCTCGTTTCTGGTGAGGATGTTGTATATCAAGTCTCGCTATCGAATTGGCAATACAAAGATTTTCCGTGATAATGCGCTTGTTGTCGAAGGATACCCTCGGAGTGAGCTGCCAAAATCATATGATGAGGCTAAGAAATATCTTAAAGAGTTGGGCCTTGGATTTGAAAACATCGATGTGTGCAAGAACAATTGTGTGTTGTTTCGGAAGAGGTATCTTAAAGGAGATGTGTGCCCGGTATGCAATGAGTCTAGATGGAAAGATGGAACTGGGACTAAGCGGGTTCCACACAAGGTATTGAGGCATTTTCCACTTATACCAAGGCTGAAAAGAATTTTTGCATCAAAGCGAACATCTCAAGAAACAAGATGGCACAAGGAAGTGAGGACCCCAGTCGACAATGTAATGAGTCATCCAGCTGATGGGGAAGCATGGAAGGATTTTGATAGGAGGGAAAAAACCTTTTCAGCTGATCCGAGGAACATTAGGCTTGCCTTAGCTACTGATGGATTCAATCCGTTTGGCAACTTGAGTACACAGTACAGTATGTGGCCAGTGCTTCTGACACCGTTGAATCTCCCACCATGGGAATGCGTGAATCCCGCAAATTGCTTTATGGCATTACTCATACCGGTCCAAGATCTCCAGGAAAGGATTTTGATTTGTTCCTTGAGCCCCTAATTGAAGAACTGCTTGATCTATGGAACGGTGAGAGCACGTACGATGCGATTCTTGGTGGGAAGTTTGACCTTCGTCTTCGCCGTGTTGTGGTGTATACATGATTTTCCGGCGTTGAGTACATTATCGGGGCGAACAACAAAAGGGTACTATGCATGTATTCATTGCGACAAGGATCCATTGTCCGGGCAATAAGGAATAAGTTATGTTACATTGGACATCGTCGTTACCTTTTAAAGACGCATCCATGGTGGAGAAGCTTGGCTTTCGATGGTAAGCGGGAAAATCGAGATGCGCCGGGGAAGTTCACTTTGGAGGAGATAGAACAAGAGCCGGAGAAGGTGAAAGATGTCGGAGCCGGGGAAGCATCCCGACATTACCGGGAAATAAAAGAAAGCGCAATGAGGGTCCAAAGATTTATAGCCGCAAATGCGGGTTGTGGAAATTGCCGTCTCGGAAACATTTGAAGATCCCACATAATCTCGATGTGATGCACATAGAGAAAAACATATGTGAAAACATTCTTGGCACATTACTCAATATACCAGGGAAGACTAAGGACACAACCAATGCAAGGCTAGATTTGTATGACATGGGCATAAGACCTGAATTGCACTTGCAGCAGCATGGAAACTCAGTCATTGCTCCACCTGCTCCGTATGTCTTGGGGAAGGATCAGAGAATTGCATTCTGCAACTTTCTCCAAGGCATCAAGTTTCCCGATGGATATGCGGCTAACCTAGCAAGATACATAACCGAAGATGGTTCGAAGCCGCAAGGAAAGCCGAAAACACATTCTTGCCACATACTCCTACAAAGAGTCATACCACTGGCCTAAGAGGCCCGGTAAGGAAGGATGTATATGAAGCAATTGCGGAGCTTGGGACCTTCTTTAGGGAACTATGCGAGTAGGAATCTACGGATTGATGTTGTGAAACGATTGAAAGAAGAAATTCCGGTGATCCTATGCAAGCTTGAGAAAATCTTTCCGCCGGCCTTCTTTGATGTCATGGTGCACTTGGTCGTCCATCTCCCCGATGAGGCACTCGCTTAGAGGACCCGTTCGGTACGGATGGATGTACCCAATAGAAAGGCGGCTAGGCACTTTGAAGAATTTTGTGAGCAACGGGGGTAGGCCGGAAGGATCAATTGCTAATGCATATGTGGCAAGTGACACCTTGACCTTTTGTTCTAGGTATATGGAGGATATTGACACTAGATTTAACCGTGGTGATGGTAGTGATGGAGAGATGCCATTGGCGATGACATCTCTATTTTTAAGCATGGTGTTACTCTTGTTGGATCTAATAGGACCCAAGACATTGAAGATGATGTCCTCAATAAGTTAGTTTGGTATGTGCTAAACAATTGTGATGAAGTTGAGGAATATGTGGAGTAAGTATCGTTTAGATGTTTGAGTTTTATTTTTTGGTTTTTCGAGTTTTATTTTTTGGTTTTTTAAAAAAACCATTATTGGTACGACTTAACTTTATTTCTCATGCAGCTTGTACGGGGCCGAACTAGTGGAGAAACGTGTACGTGATGTTGATAAAATGGTTGAAAAAGGATTCTCAAATTGGTTCAAGCACCATGTAAGTCATTACACATTGTGTTTGTAGGTTCGAGATATTCATTATTATCCATATGTAACTGGTGAACTGATTGCTTTGTTTTTGTTGCAACAGATTAGAAACAAATGCATGGAGAATCCAGCGGCGGTTAAAGAAGGACTGTGGGCACTGTCATGTGGCCCAGATCTGCGAGTTAGGACTTATGCAGCTTGCAAGGTGAATGGAGTGCGGTATAGCACCGTGGATCGTGAGAAGTTCCTTCTGACACAAAATAGCGGTGTAGTGACAGGAGGTACACATAATGGGGAAGACGTAGACTATTTTGGAGTCCTCAAAGAGGTAATTGAGTTGGAATATAACTCGAATCTGCAAGCCCGTCGGACGGTCGTTCTATTTCGATGCGATTGGTTCAATCTAGAAGGCAAGACGAGAGGCCTTCGAGATGACGGACATTTCAAATCCATAAATGTGCAATCACTATGGTACAAGAATGATCCTTTCATCTTAGCAACTCAATCAAAAAAGATATTTTACTCGCAAGACACATCTTTAGGTAAAGATTGGCGAGTTGTGCGGAAATTTGAACATAGGAATATGTATGATGTGTCCGAAAAAGAGGAGGCCGGTCATGAGGTGCATCGGGATGACTACGGTTCGATACCGAACATGTAGTGCAAGCGTGTCCCGAGAATGAGGCCATGCACAATACTCAAGGTGGAGAAGCCACCGTAATTGAAGGAAATTTAGAACACCTTATAAAAACGAAGAAGCAGCCTATTATTCATGAAGAGAGTGAGGATGAGGAGGAGGATGGCACAGGAGATCAGTACTGTAGTGATGGTGACAATGATCGCATTGATGACATGTCCCTAGAAGATGAAGATGATGATCTCTAGTACGACCAGTATCATGTCCGTAGGCTGCATATGATTTTCTCAAATTATATTGTGACTGTATGATAAGTACTGTAGCAGCGACATGTCCCTAGGCTGCATATGATTTTATCAAATTATATTGTGACTCTATTATCTTTATCTTCTAGTGCCAACTTCTAGACATGTCTCTATTTTAATTATCTTCATATTCTAGTGACAAATGACTGGAACTTAAGTGCTACCTGGAGCAGTGACATGTCTCTGTTATAATTATATTTTCCAGCAAGAATATATTTCTGTTTGTTTGTTACTTTGCTTTTATTTGTTCCTCTAGAAATAATATATGGATGGCGGTGACATGTACTTAAATATATGGAGTGTGAACCGTACAATAAAGATAAGGGGTCCTCAAGTATACACAAACAAAACTCGTGCTTGCATATTTCATTTATCATAAGTTCTATTCACACAGAAAGATAAGGGATATGTTCTTGCAACTTGAGCTCCCATAAGTCACAGCACGGTCGAGTTTTCCCTTTTCTTCATCCCAAAAATGATAAGGCTGATTTTATTGATGGAGGATGAATCGTAACAAGAACAATCCGTGGCAAAGTTACCCAGTTCTCCCTCCGTAGAGGCTCTGAACTCTAAGGGATAACTACTTGCCTACCTCACCACAAAGATTACCTCGGCTTATATCACCGCCGATCCTAACAAATAGCTAACAACCCAACTAACTAATCTACTTATCTCCTATTCTCCTGGAGCTTCGTGCGCCCGCCTTGAATCCTTGCGCCTCCTTCGAAATACGTGCGGCCCACAAAGGAGTCCACAACAAAAAATGCTTGCGTTCCAAATTGCATTCGACGTATCGATGTTCGCCATCATGGTTCCCTCACAAAGTTGGAGTAGCCAAACCGATAAGTAAGACTTCATTTGGCACCGTCTTAGCCATTGTTCGCCTCTTCACAACATTCCCGAAATGGGGAACACTATAACACTACCAAACCGTGAGCCGAGTGTGTCAATCAAACAAGAAGTAGTAGTCACAATAGCAATACATTTGATAAATCATAATCCGAATGAATTTACATTATGTGTATTTATTTATACCATTTTATCTAACCATATAGACTACGGACCATCTCGATTTGATAAACATTTGATAAAATCTCAGATGGAGATTACAGCCATCTCAGCCCTGCAGATGGAGTTTCAAATGAAGGAACTGTTACTACAAATCCTTTTGTCATGGTTAACTGACATCGCCAAATTGGAAATCCAACAAGGTTATATTACCTGTTTGCTCTACCTCCCTTCAACCGCATCGGACACCTCCTTGCTCTACCGCGGCCGGCCTCGACGGGGAGATGGCGAGTGGCGACGGCGCTTCCTTGCTCTACCTCGGCGGGATGTGGGTGGGAAAAGGGCGGCGGAGCCGCGGGAGGGCCGCCGCCGGCGGCGGAGCGTGCCTCGGCGGGATGTGGGCGGGAAAAGGGCGGCGGGACCGGCCGGGTAGGGGATGCGGTGGGCCCGACCCCCGCCGGCGGAGCCGTGGGAGGGCCGCCGCCGGCGGCGGAGCGTGTGCGCGGCATTAGAACGGGCGAGGTCGGCAATGCGAAGGGGGATTAGGTTCTTCACAGAAGAACATGGGGACGGATAAGTAGAAATAGATTAATAGCTAAACTTTTTTCGACTTCAAATCAATAGCGCATTGGTGGGGCACGTCGAGTATTACCTTCGGCTCCGTGTTCGAGCCCACCGGGGCCAATTTTTATTTATTTTCCATCTTTTTTCTGTTTTTTATTTCTCTATGTTTATATTTTACCAAATTTTGTATTGATATATTATTGCTTCTACCTCATACATTTGCAACCATCTTATTACATTTGTCACGTATTATTTTTTTATTTATCGTCATGCACGTCCTCGCAAAGACATGCATGTCTAACATATAACCTAATAACTAAGAGAGAGTTGTTCATGCTTGTACAAGATGTATAGTATCAACTTTTTAAATTCATTTGTAAATTTTTTTGGTTGTTTATGAAACAAAACTATGATTTTTGATGCATCTATGTGATTTTCTAACCAAGTTTTCCAATTATCGTAAATTTTTGTAGGATTAGTGAATGGTAAACGTTCAAATACCTTAAGCTAGATGTAAAATTCTAAAAACTTGCAAGGACCAATTCGTCGAATTCATTTGAAACTTTACTAGGATGCTTACTTAGCCAAAGACCGATGTTGTGTGTATGTGTGCAATTTTTCGATCAAGTTTTCCTATTATTGTAATTTTTTGTTGGATTAATGAAGATAAATGTAAAAATATCCAAAGCTAGCTACAAAAATCTAAAAACTTGTATGGACGCCTTATTTTGGTGCACATTGATGACAAAAAAGTTTCAACTGATTCAAAGGAATTGGTCATGAACAATCTGACAAGTTTTTAGATTTATCACATGTAATCTAATCACTAGGTGAGAGATGTTCATGCTTTTAGAGGATGTTTAGTGCAATTTTGTGATCTTGTGCATCTTAAAATCACTAAAAGGTTTTATGTCATAATACGCCTTATTTTGGTGCACATTGATGACAAAAAAGTTTCAACTGATTCAAAGGAATTGGTCATGAACAATCTGACAAGTTTTTAGATTTATCACATGTAATCTAATCACTAGGTGAGAGATGTTCATGCTTTTAGAGGATGTTTAGTGCAATTTTGTGATCTTGTGCATCTTAAAATCACTAAAAGGTTTTATGTCATAATACGCCTTATTTTGGTGCACATTGATGACAAAAAAGTTTCAACTGATTCAAAGGAATTGGTCATGAACAATCTGACAAGTTTTTAGATTTATCACATGTAATCTAATCACTAGGTGAGAGATGTTCATGCTTTTAGAGGATGTTTAGTGCAATTTTGTGATCTTGTGCATCTTAAAATCACTAAAAGGTTTTATGTCATAATCAATAAGCAATAATATCTAATTGAAAATTTGGCAAAAAAAAGAGCATGCACACAAAAATGTCAAAAAATCGACTCCCTTGGGTTCGAACCCCGTGTCTTTGCGCAGGGAGTAACTCAACCACCTTTACCATTGCGTTGTTCAAGTGTATTCGTCTCCAAAGGGACATTATTTACTTAAAACGAACCCCATTAAAACGGGACGACGGACGGCGCCAATACTCATTTCCCCGCGTCGTCCCGAAAAAAAAAACCGCCAAAAAACTCGGCTAAATATATCCATCCCCCCCCCCCCCCCCACTCCCTCGGCAGCCCCTAGTCTTTCGTCCTCCCCGCCCCCATTTCTCGAACCCTAGCCGCCAACGCCGCAACCGCCACCGCCGTCGCCCACGAGCAGGGTCACCGCCGACATTCCCCTCTCTCTCATCGTCCAATGGATCTACCTCGCCCATCCCCCTCTTTCTAGGCCCCTAGTCCCCACGACCGGAACAAAATCGCCGTCGCGAGCTGCTTCGTCGCCCCCTCGGTCCGTCGTCGCCTACATCCGCCGGATTTTGGGTTGCGGCCGCCGAGGGATTTTGGGTCGCCTACATCCCTCCGTCCCTCTTCTACAGCCGCAGGTTACCCACAACCCCAATGGTGGCAACAAGGGGTCAAGGTAGGAAGAGACCCGCACATCGGGAAGAAGGTGAGCAAAACTATTTTGTCTCATAGGAATTGATGAATTCATTTGTTTCTAGAGTGCTCGTCATCAATTTGTATATGTGTTGCTTGCTACCCTATTCGCACTATTTTGTACATGTGTTTCTAGAGCCGAAGGTACCCACAACCCCAATGTTGCTTGCTACCATATTCTCTCTCGTCATCAATTTGTAGATGTGTTGCTTGCTACGATTTTATCTCTGTCATCAATTTGTAGATGTGTTTTTAGGTGAGCAAAACTATTTTGTCCCATAGGAAGAGACCTGCACCAATTCAGTTTTAAATTCATCTTTGATGCTGCTGTATAAAAAAACATAAGTGCCACTGTCAGAACATGATGAACAATGCCAGGTTGACTGCTTGTCTATTTTGTGCTTGGCATATAGGGTCAATATCTTGTACGACACATACTAGTATAACGCCCGTGCTAACGCTACGGTGACACTTGATAATTTAAATTTAAATTTAGAAAACATGATTAACAGAACGTATGATTTGGCTTTGCATGTGTTTGGTGTACTAATTTTGGTATGCAACTGAATGTTCAGTAGACAGAACTGATCACTGACTTACAGTCCACAACATATGCTGGTTCTAAATTTGTTCTAGGCATACGACTACCACTTCTTATCCTGTAGCTCTACCGCAGCCACTGCTAGCTACTATCTCTTATCTATCTAGCATCAGTATTACTACTCGTTTTTATTCTCTAATAGACGCAATTTGCTTGTTCTTTTAAGAACCTCAAAAAACTGAATATGAGAGAAGGCGGGATGAACAAGTGGCAGAGAATGATAGGATGTTGGAAGCGCTTGGAGTCCTAAAACTCTCTACTGAACTTAGTAATTCTCTACATCAATCTGCTACAAAGAAGGGGAAAACAAGTAGTGAAGGTTCAGATACATCGGAGTATCTCCTTGAAAATGATGATGATCAAGGAGATACCGATGATGATGAAACCGAATCGATGCGCGACCACAACCCAATAAGGTGCTTCTTCTATCTTCAGAGTGGATAGGGAATATTTGCATTGCATTTGGATGGTTTAAATTTGTTCTTGAATATATGCTCTACCTTTATAATACATATTCTTTCTTTCATATCAATTATTAATATATGCTTTTGCTTACTAATGCACATCACTTACTTGAATTTTTTTCCACAGTCTCCTCCAGGGCGTAGTCGGAAAGTCATCACTTTGAGGAAGAAGACAGTCCCAACATGCCGCCGGAGGTAGAGCCGGTAAGAGAGTGAGGGCACCGATGGTTTAGAGCCGGAACTCGCTATGGCCCAATTAAGATCATCAAAAAGGCTTCAGCGGCAGCGAGAGATGGGCGACTGCAGAGGAAATCAATGGAGCCGCCGTGGGGCAAGGCAATGGAGCCGGTGCACAAGAAGGTACCGGTGCAACTCGGTGGTCGGGACATTGCGGTACGCAGAGAATGACAATGGAGCCGCGTCGAAGACATGACACATGCCGATGACGACATCGTAGCTTGTGAGGAAGTTACCGAAGGCAAGTTATATTTTATTTGTCATTTAAATATATCATCTTTGTTTCGATTTGCAAGAAACTAAGCATTTAAATGCAAATTTCGTTTGTAGTTCCTACACGGCGAGCCCCAAGGAACCCGGTGCCACCCACCAAGGGATCACAACCGGAGAGGATGACAAAAGCTATGGGACATAGATTGCCCATAGTTGTTGATGAAGGCAAAAGAAGGCCAAATGATGTTGTTCAAGCGACCAAGTTTGCATCGTAGTCCGGTGTCGCCATTCGGCAAAAGGTTCCTATCCTCACTCATTGGAAAGAGTACAAGACCGATGAGAAACAATACATTTACAAGGAGTATGTGTCAAAGCTCTCGTAAGTGCCTCCTTTCTTCTCTCCCTATTGTAATTTGTCGATAGCCGTAATATGCTCCTCCTATTTTCTTCTCTCCCTCATGAGGTCAAAGCTCTCTCGTATGTGTCAAAGCTATCCATGCACTATTTGATGTAGCAAGTAAGGCAATAGGCCATCTTGAGGTACATCGGCCATGGTCATGGCCGATCCAAAGGAACGATCAATGAGTTGTTGAATACTTATAGTTTTACTATATCCCGTTGGTCTCTTGGATTATATGTTTAGGTGGTAGTGTCAAGTTCTTGTCAAACTTTCGGTTTTCATTTCTTAGCACAAATTTACCGAAATGTACCTATTCAATGTTTCATTTTCTAGTAAATGTACTTACCGAATGTTTCTTAGCACAAAGTTACTAAATATTTATACTGAATGTACCTACGGGATATTTCAGTTCATAGCTACTAAATAATATTTATCTTAGCTACCGAATGTTTGTTAGCACAAAGATACCGAATATTTAAAATGAATGTACCTATCGCCTATTTCAGTTCATACATACCGAATATATGTACCGTATGTTTCAGTTCTTAGCTACCGAATGTACCTACTCAATTGACTAACTATGGAATTGTCACTTGACTAGGGGCGCTTGGCCATTAACGTCAAAGACAAGCCAACGGTGGAAGCTTGCACCGATATGCCGCGCTCTAGGGTGCGGCAAATCCGCCATCGGCTCAAGAAGAAATACTTCGATGATGTACCCGCAAATGAGATTCGGTTAACTTCTCCGAGTTTCAAGCATGACCGATGATGAGTGGAATCAACTAGTTGAAAAGTGGAAAAATCCAAAGAACATGGTATTCTCTTTCTTATTCGGTTTGCAAAGGATCTTCTCATTTTAGTCCATTCATATTCTCTTCTTTTTTTGGTAGCGAACATGTCAAAAGAACAAGCATGCTCGCAAGAAAGTCAAGTATCATCGGAAGACGGGTTCTCGTAGCTACGTGGCACACTTGCATGCATATGTAAGTAAACGAGTTCCTTGTACATATTTGCACTCAACAACTTATTAGGCATTTGATCCGATAAAATTCTGCTCGTAATTGATTCTCTATGAAACAAAAGAGAAGAGTAACAATGCGAGAACCAAGCAATGAACAAAATGAAGAACTTGATGTGGTTGAGGCCTTCAAGGCCTGCCATACCAGCTCCAAAAATGGCCTTGATGAAGCAGCAAGAGAGGCAATTGTAAGTCCGACTAGCTTAATCCCGGCACAATGGTTCCTTTAATTTCTTCACTGTGTTTGGTTCTTGTGGATGATGGTGACGCATGCAATCGGTAATGATATGTCTAGTTATCTACAATTGGTCGGCTCAACCGCATGTCTTACCCGTGGTGATTTACGAATGTTTCCAATGTCTCCATCTCTTCTTTTTTCATCCTTGTTTGCTACGGCAGACCAACATAATGTCATCATTTCTTAAGTAGTCCACATGCAAGGGTGAAAATAACAACCCACAATATAGTCTCACTCTTATTTTATAAATAGTTACTCCTCATTTTTGTTTGTTTCGATCTTGGTAAGCTAAATGGAAACGGGGTTACATGATTTCTAACGGATTGCAATTCAACATTGGTATACCCGAAATGCTAGCCCCAACCATGAACCGAATATTCAAGTATCACTACACACTTATGTTGTCATCCTTGTATATGGTAGTTTACTTTTATATGTACAAGATTGCAAGCTGAAAGTAGTGTAACAATTACTTGTAATTTGCTACGACTTTGTCCATTTTACTTCGACCTCACTCTAGCACACATCTTGCTATCCATATTCTTTAAAAACATCTTCTATGATATGTGAACCTCACTTTAATGCAATATAAGTATGAATAAATGTCGGCTCTTTGCTATTGCGATCAAATATGGAAGCTTTGAGGGCAAGCATCGGTTGAAGGTGAGACAAGAGTGTCCGGTGTGCGGGTTGTGTCCGAGGTGCTCTCCAAGAACAGCTCAAACATTTTCCTCAAGAATGTTGGCATCAAATCGGCGGCATCCACCGGCTCTACAAGATCAAATGAAAGCAATCTTCGAGAACGGCTAGCTGTACCGAAGCTAAGGCTGCCGTGCAAGATGAACTCGAGGAGCTTAAGAAGAGAAGTGAAGAGGCCGAGCAAAAGCCGGAGAGGACACAAAGGGAGATGGAGGAGATGAAGAAGGCGGGCAGAGATAAACAACAAGGCAATGGAGGAGAACAATGCGCCGCTCGGGAGTATCTTGTCCCTCAACGGGGCTTCTTTGACTTGAGCGCCGCTCCAAGCTACCGGAGGAGATGACTTGAGCGCCGCACCGGGCATCATCAAGCGGGTGATTTTGTTTATGCAATGATTTGTACCGCTCGTTGCTGGCGGTTGGCATGTTGCCGGTTGACATGAGGGCTGCCGTTCGCCGACTTTTTAACCGAATGAACCGAGTTGTTGGCATGCTGTTTGGTTGGCTAGTGTTTGCCAACTTTTATTTATGTTACTAGTGATGTCTAGTGAGTTGTGAACTAAGAGTAGTGTTCATTCGGTTGTATGGTCGTTGGAATACCGGATGTGTTGGTTATGTGAACTATGTTATTTGCATTTTGTAATGAAATCAGCATGAGCACTGGACATCCTATAATGAAATTTAATCCATTCCGTGACGAAAATTTATTCCATTATGTGAAAATGTTGATATCAAAAGCGTGACGAAAATGAGATCCAATAACAGCAGGACACGTGGACTACTGAATTCCTGCCACGTGGCCCATTAAAAGCGATACGTGTACCCTCCACGTCAGTGAACACATGGCAAGCCACGGCAGCACGAACCACGTCAGCTAACACGCGGCAAGTCACGTCAGCAAACACGTTGCAAGCCACGTCGCAAACGTGTCAAGCCATGTCCGCAGCCACGTAGACGTGCCACGTCGGCTACCGGCGTGGCAAACGGTGTTAGGTAGTCCGACGGAACGACGTATCGTGACGAAAATCGGTGTACATCAATGACGAAAACGGATCGTCACCGAATGAATTGCATTATGTGACGATGACAATTTCGTCACATAATGGTTGCTCATCTATGACGAAAAATCACGTTTCATCACAATGGTCAATCTGTGACGCTCATTCCATGACGAAATCATTTTCGTCACAAATTCGTCACAGAATACTTGTTGTGACGATTTGGGTGACTTCTGTGACGAATGCATATTGTCATTGATGAGCACATCCCTAGTAGTGCACTCATTTCGTCTATCATATGTGTGGAACTAGATCCTGGCACACATATGAGATGCATCTGGTTTCCCTCCGGAAATCGGGTGTGACAGAGGGTTACCTCCTTCCCTGCCACCCCTCCTCCTCCAGCAGCAGTGCCTCCACCAAAGCTTCGCGCCCACTCCGTCCACTCCGTACCTGCCGCGGCCGAGTGCTTTCTATGCCACGTGTACATGTTTTTTATTGCTAGTTATTTTATCTAGAGAGACCGTGTCATATTTTATTGGTCCATGACTGACTAATATTTTTATAGAGACAATACCGATACCTACGGGACCGGGTCCTTAGTTGTGGGCAGGAGCTTCACCGGTTCAGCAACAGCCAGTGTTTGAGCCACCTATTCAACAGCAGCAACTAGTGTTTGAGCCACCTGTTCAGCAGCAACCAGTGTTTGAGCCACCTGCTTCGGATCTCTACTACACTGGAGACACACCACCACTAGAGTTTCAGTTGGACGACTTGTTGGGCGGCACCGCTGACGAGATCGGTGGTACACAACTGACAGGAGCCTCGCCCGTGACCCAGCTGATGCAGCAGACGCAAGAGCAGCATCACATGATGATGGCAGACTTCCACGACTCGGCACGGCGTGCAAGCGAGGCGTTGGTGGCGGCAGCATCGGTGGAGGCGGAGGCGCGGGCGACTGGAGGGGGGCCCGTCCCGTCGGACTCAGTTACTCCAGAGCCAGCGACTGGAGGGGGGCCGCCCCGTCGGGCTCGTTGACTCCACAGGCAGCGACTAGAGGGGGGCGTCCCGTCGGGCTCGGTGACTCCACAGGTAGCGACAAGAGGGGGGCTGTCCCGTCGGCTCAGGGGCTCCCTTAGCGACACCGCCCCCCGAGCCGGCGGTCGGAGGACACAATCGCCATCCACGCGACCCCCTCACGTACACGACCCACCACACGAGGGCTGCACAGAGGGCGGCGGCAGCGGCGAGGAGGAAGGAGCACCAGGGCTCGCCACGACCGACGAAACGCGGTCGTATTTCGATTTGTTTTTGGACACTTGTCGTGTACATTACTTTGTTTGTTCTCATTATTTTACCTATTTTCGTATTCAATTTCATGTTATTTTGCATTTATAGTATTGAGAAAAAACAAAAACAAAAAAGAAAAAAACAAAAAAGCCACCCAAACTGTTCCTACCACCACTATTGCAATCCTACCGCTAGTTGAAACGGCGACAGGTCCTTACTACTGTTCCAAACGGCGGCAGGAATCCAACCGCCGTTCCAAACGGCGGTTCGAGGCTATTTCTACCAATGTTGAATCCGACTATTTATTTTCGTAAAATCGAAGAAAAAATATATAAAAAAATTCCTTTTGAATTGACAGAAAATGCCAGCGGATACCTTACAGTAGATCAATTCAGTCACAATTGGTAAAGTGTTTAGACATTACCTGGTCAAAAGTGATAGTAAGATGAATTCAGTTACTTTCGGTAAAGTGTTTAGGCATTACCTAATCTAAATTGAATATATACCTTATATATAAATTACAGATTTGCTAGAGTTCAAATGCTTGATTTTTGAGTTCATCTCAATCACCTTTTTATAAGCCATTGGATCTTCCTCATATGGCGGATGAACTCTTTTTGTTTCGGGCCCACACAACCAGTGTTTTGCACACCTGTAACATCTTGTTTATTGTGGATCCGGATATGAAGATTGAAATCTGATAGCAGGAGGGAGGAGATCCCACTGCTGTTCTTGGTATGTCGCCACCAGGCTCATCCTCTGGTCGGCGAATCGGCAGTGTCCCCTGCGGCGCCAGCCCCCGATTTTGTACCACAAACGTGTAGTAGTTGCCTTATCTAGGATGTTGTATTCACGTTTTGCCTCTTTTCTACCATTTCCATGTGATGTCGTGTTATCCTAGAATTATGTTTGTTTTCTTTTCATTTCAATTTTTCAATTTCCATCCTTAATTTGCTGACCTGCAGGTCTCATCCCCACTTGAATTTGTGCTAGTATGCCATTTTTAAGGGATGCATATTCCTATTTCTGTCTGTGGGTCTAGTGTCTTGTATATTGCACTGAGATACACTGCCATTATTTTTTCCACACGTTAGGAAATGTGGTAAATTGGTAATCTAGTTTATCTCTTTGCCAATCAAATTTTCTTGTTCATACCTGGACTGTGATGTCTTTCCGGACTATATTATTAATGTGGCACCGATTTTTGCTTTTTCTATTTTTAGTGATTGGGTGGGCTTTTACTTTTCCACAGGCTGAATCAGTTATGACAGAATGTTGAAAGTTGCTGTGTATTTTTGTTTTTCATTTTTCGTTTAGCTGATCCATCTCCCTGGATGATTTTTTCTATTTTATATGAATGCATATTTTGTTGAATTTCCGCTAATAACCGCTTACCAGTTACCACACATCTTTTTGTGGGGACAATTTATTTCTTTTTAGGTCAAACTTTAGTGTTATTTCTGAAATGTACATATATTTTTTTTCTCAACTTCCATTACAAATTCAGTACTAGTTACAATATTTGTTGGACATTTGATGCGACTCATAACACTAGGGTACCATTTTCTCAATTTCTTTTAATTTTGTTCAGGCATGGCTCTTTGTGCTTTCGAAGATTATTGGTATATCTTGTCCATTTTATCCCCCTATATGGAGCTGAATGAGTTGATTTTTTTTCCTGTCATCAAGTATTGAATATAGTTGTCTGGCAAATGAAGCTTATGTGTCCTAATGATTTAGTAGTCCAATTGTGAGCTTTATATTTGTGATACATCTACAGATACTACATGCCATATTCTTTTATCTAGTTACCATGCTGATTTTATATATTATCTTTGTCTCTTCAGGATTTTTTGTGCAAGTTCATTGCTGTTCTGGGCCTTTCAATATGCTTAGTACGGAGAACACATAATTCAAATGATGTCACTAACCACTCAACAAATGATTTACCTTTTCAAACTTTTTTGATATCTTGTTCACCTAAAATGTTTGCCTCCATGGTTATGTTCTGCATTCAACCCTCCCTCCCTTTCTATTCTAGTGGTTGCAGTAAACACATCTTATCATCTTTTTGTGCGATTATGTAAATATCTAGATAAAACTGAAGGGACGAGTAAATAATTTTTTCTTGATCACCTACCTCTGGCTTGTAGTCAGGGCATAAACAATGTCCTAGCTTCCAAGGTTAAATTATGAAGCCCAAAGCCCCGAAGTAACTGTTGTGACATAAAACAGGTTCACTTTTGTTTATGTCTGCATGATTTCATGAGTAGGCCTAAACCTTTTTGTCCATGTTGGCTCTGTCTTTTATGCCAAGGTGCGGTTGAGTTGCATATTTTAGTTTTTAGCACATTTTAGAATTATATTTATTTATATGAAAGATACCTGGTGGACTTAAGGAGTTACAGATGCAAACTTTTGTTTGGATATCTTTGAGTTGATATTTTCGAAGTTGAATGATAGACACACCATGGATATCTGCGACCTTATTCTGGTTAAGTACTTTGCAGAACCTAACATTCTGATTTAGCACTTTCCAGAACATATTCGGCAAGATGGTTGCACTGGGGACGCATCTATCCGTCGTGAGATCCAAATTGCAATGCAGAAATTTTTATGCCATGCTTTTTAGCTTGATTGTACAATGATGATGCTTCACACATGGCAATTCCTGCATGCATAATGTATTCTTTCTCTTTCATTAGGTAACTTTTGTAGATGTTGTCACTATCTTGAAATTTTGTTAATTTCGCAGGCTCAAGCTTTTGTTAATTTTGGGCCTGTTGTTTATATAAACTTCACAGGACCAAATCCAATCATGGCTCAGGTGATAACTGTTACAAGACATAAAATGTGAGTTTTAATCTATTTTTGCAGCATGGTTTTTAATCATCCCTTTTTCTGTGTAATGTCTCTGATCTTGACAAATGGGTTCTCTGTTTTTTGCTGGTGATGTTAAATTTAGTTATTATAGAGAGTATTTTGTTTTCTTATCCCATTTCCTCAATTTGGATTTCATGACTGACATGTGTCATTGTGTG
Source organism: Cenchrus americanus (assembly GCA_947561735.1). Classification (NCBI taxonomy): domain Eukaryota; kingdom Viridiplantae; phylum Streptophyta; class Magnoliopsida; order Poales; family Poaceae; genus Cenchrus; species Cenchrus americanus. The sequence continues at coordinate 180,275,631 of OX387239.1, read as the reverse complement.
TAGAGATACAATTTATCTACTGATACTTTATTTCCAAAATTTTTGCTTCTTGAAGTAAATCGTACAAATCGTAGCAATTTGAACCTTACTGGTCTACTAAACTAGCATTTAGGTTAACATACAGAGGCTAAACTAAGTTGTTTTATTTAGGCTCTTAACTAAGTTAATTACTTATTTTACTCCTTGCCAATTGAGCAGGAGTTGGTAGTCTATTCTTGATGGATGATCACATGGTCGTGGAGGATGATCTAAATGCAAATTTCACGATGAAGGGAAACGGGGTGGCTACGCTAGCGCAAAACAAAATTTTCCCCGCAAAACAGGAACGGCTGCTGTCAGAGATCACGGGATTACCACTAGACGCGCAGATGCAGCGGAACCATCTCGATGTAGACGAACGCGTCGAGGGTAGCAGGCAGTGCAGTTGCTCACGTCCTTCTTGACTTGCACGTGCGGCTTGTCCGATCCAAGTGCTCCAGATGCAGCACCTCCAAGGTATCCACACGTACGGAGAAGGAAGCGACGCACGCCGGACTGCTAGGTCCGCGAGTGCGGCGGGGAGAGAGCATTTGCAGCGCGGCTGCTACTTGAGAAAGTTGTGTTTTTTCAGGAGGGGTGTGGTCCATATTTATTGGGAGGAAAACCCCCACACCATCGTCCATTAGCAATACGGGACTAATAGATGGTGTACCCCTTCCAATACTAATGGGCTTTACAACATTTGTGGCCCATTAGGACTTTTACACCATAATGGATCAAATCCATCTGAGCCCACTAGTGGATCAAATCCAATTGGCTCTAGGGCATATTTCCAACAGTCTCCCACTTGCACTAGAGTCAACTATGCAAGTATATTCATCCTCATTCGGCTTCGAACCCCTTAAGTGTGACCCTATAGGTTCACGTACACATAGACTTGACCCGAGTACATTACTCGATCAATAGTTGATAGCGGCCTCTAGCAAGACGTGTCAACTCCTATGCATACGTAAAGATTTTATCAGACAAACCATCACAACAATTCATACATGCTATTCCCTTTGCCTCACGATATTTGGTCTAGCTCCAAGCTGACCTCTCTTTCTCGACACTGTGATTCGGATCATCAAAAGGGGGTTAACCCTTAACCCAGCACGACCATGCATTTCTTGATCCGATCACTCGAGAGACCCAGAGATATCTCTCTCAAGTAGAGGGGCAAATTCTATCTTGATTGACCATGCCTCACAGCATGCTTCCTGACAAACCCGAAAGCCATCTTTATGACTACCCAGTTATGGAGTAGCGGTTGATGGCCCCTAAGTAGGTCAATTCACATCTTGAGTACATGCGACAATCTCAAGTCTAAGGACATAGCGTATACGTTGTGTAAACAGATAACAAGGTCTCAAATTTGGTCAGTCCAGCCCCATGTCATACATGTGCCCACATTGTTAGTTATACATCTCCATGTTCATGACTTGTGAAACATAGTCATCAACTAATTCATGTGCTAGTCATTAACTCATACTAGGGACAACTTTTGAATAACCATACAAGTAAAAGAGTTTCACAAACAATTCACATAATTGCCAATCAAATACAAGTCGTCTTTCATGGATATTCAATAAAAGAACCAAGTGACATGGATATAATGAAATATAATCATCTCTATGATTTATAGGACATATTTCTAACATTCTTCCACTTGCACTTGAGCTAATCTAGAATATATCTAATACCCATAGCTCTCATGTGCGCCTCATGCTTAGGCTGTGGAAGGGGTTTTGTCAAAGGATCTGCAACATTCAAATCCGTGTGTACTTTGCATATCTTGATATCACCTCGTCTAACAATCTCTCGTATCAGATGAAATTTCCGCAGTACATGTTTATTCTTTTGGTGGTTCCTTGGCTCCTTTGCTTGCGCAATAGCCCCATTATTGTCACAATAAAGATCCAATGGGCTAGAGACACTCGGAAACACACCAAGTTCGTAAAGGAACTTCCTTATCCAAACACCCTCCTTTGCGGCTTCCGAAGCCGCGATGTACTCGCTTCGTTGTAGAATCGGCCACCGTCTCCTCGCTTGGAACTCTTACGACTCACGGCTCCACCATTTATCGTAAATATGTATCCGATTGCGACTTTGAATCGTCTTGGTCGGTTTGGAAACTAGCATCGGTGTAACCCGTTACAACGAGCTCCTCCTCACCTCCATAGACTAGGAACATGCCTTTAGTCCTTCTTAAGTACTTAAAAACATTTTTAACCGCCGTCCAAGTGACCCTCACCTGGATCGATTGCTATCTGCTTGTAACACTGTGTGCATACGAAATATCTGGACGTGTACATATCATTGCATACATAATAGATCCGATGGCCGAAACATACGGTATTCTACTCATGCGTTCCCGCTCATCAGTTGTCGAAGGACACTGAGTCTTGCTAAGATGTATGCCATGTGACATAGGCAAGAACCCTTTCTTCGCCTCTTCCATGTTGAACCTTTTCAACACTTTATCAATGTAAGTGTCTTGGCTTAATCCTATAAGCCTTTTTGATCTATCTCTATAGATTTTGATGCCCAAAATGTATGCCGCCTCACCTAAGTCCTTCATTAAAAAACTATTTTTTAATGAGGTCTTAGCGGCCCCAAGCATAGGAATGTCATTTCCAATCAGTAATATGTCATCCGCATATAAGATTAGAAATACTACAGAGCTCCCACTTGCCTTCTTGTAAACACAAGGCTCTTCTTCACTCTGAATGAAGCCAAACCCTTTTACCACCTCATCAAAGCGAAGGTTCCAACTCCGAGATGCTTGCTTCAATCCATAAATGGATTTTTGAAGTTTGCACACCTTTCCACAGCATTGGTTGGATCAACAAGTCCCTCAGAGTTGTGTCATATACACATCCTCGCCGATTTCCATTTAGGAAAGTTGTTTTGACATCCATCTGCCATATCTCATAATCGAAATATGCAGCTATAGCTAGAATGATCCGAATAGATTTAAGCATCGCTACGGGTGAGAATGTATCGTCGTAGTCAACTCCTTGAACTTGTCGAAAACCTTTTGCAACAAGTCGAGCTTTATGGATGTCAACATTTCCATCCATGTCCCTCATCTTCTTATAGATCCATTTGCACTCTATGGGTTTAACACCATCTGGCGGGTCAACCAAGTTCCAAACTTGATTGTTATCCATGGAATCTATTTCGGATATCATGGCACTTTGCCATTTCTCGGAATCTGGGTCCATCATTGCTTCCGCATATGTCATAGGTTCATCATTGTCTAACAACAATATGTCGCGCTCTCCCGCGATCATGAGATTGAGCTTATCAGTTGCGCGATGTGCCCTTTCAGACCTTCATGGTTGTGGTGGTGCTTCTCTTGCCACGGGCATCTCAACTCGTTCAGCTACATTAGCATCAATTGTGAAACCTTGCCCAACCGGCTCATCTTGAACTTCTTCAAGATACACCTTCTGTCTACATTTTTCTCTTTTAAGAAACTCTTTCTCTAAGAAAACGCCATTCCGAGCGACAAACACTTTGCCTTCTGACCGGTTGTAGAAATAATATCCCAAGGTTTCCTTTGGATATCCCACGAATATGCACTTGTCCGATTTAGGTGTTAATTTATCTAATTGAAGTTTCTTCACATAGACCTCACAACCCCAAATTTTCAGAAAAGACAAACTGGGAGTCTTACGAGTCCACATCTCATATGGTGTCTTAACTACGGACTTAGAAGGTACCCTATTTAAAGTGAAAGCTGCGGTTTCTAGAGCATAACCCCAAAATGACAATGGTAGGTCCGACTGGCTCATCATTGATCGGACCATGTCCAACAAGGTTCGATTACATCGCTCGGATTCACCGTTTCTTTGAGGTGTTCCATGTGGCGTAAGTTGTGGAACAATTCCGCAACTCTTTAGATGACTGCTAAACTCATGGCTCAAATACTCACCTCCACGATCAGAACGCAAGGTCTTCATTTTCTTGCCATGTTGATTTTCTACTTCACTCTGAAATTCTTTGAACTTTTCAAAAGTTTTAGACTTGTGCTTCATTAAATAGACATAACCATATCTACTTAAATCATCAGCGAACGTTATGAAGTATTGGTATCCACCTCTAGCTGTCGTACTCATTGGTCCGCACACATCCGTATGTATGAGTTCCAGTAAGTCTGAGGCTCTCTCAAGAAAACCTGAGAAAGGCATCTTGGTCATCTTGCCTAGCAAACGAGCTTCACATGTCTCGTAGGATTCAAAATCAAATGAAGTTAAAAGTCCATCGTTATGGAGCTTCTTCATGCGCTTTTCACTGATGTGACCCAAACGACAATGCCATATGTAGGTAGGACTTAAATCATTAGGTCGAGACCTTTTAGCACTTATGTTACAGATAGGTGAATCATCAAGATTTAAAACAAATAAGCCATTCACAATGGATGCACAAGCCACAAACATATTATCCTTAGAGATCACACAACCATTGTTTTCACTCGCAAATGAATAACCATCCTTCATCAAACATGAAGGGGATAAAATGTTTCGACTCAAACTAGGAACAAAATAACAATTATTCAACTCCATAATAAATCCTGACGGGAGGTGTAGTTGCATCATTCCGGCGCTCAATGCAGCAACTCTTGCATTATTGCCTACGCGGAAATCAACTTCTCCTCGTTCCACGCTTCTACTTCTTATCATTCCTTGCATCGAGTTGCAAATATGAGCAACCGATCCGGTATCAAATACCCAAGAATTAGTATAAGAATCAGCGAGGAAAATATTTGTAACATAAACATTAAGTGTACCTAAAGTGGAAGTACCCTTACTTCCCTTGCTTTTCATAGAAGCTAAGTACAACTTACAATTTCTTTTCTAGTGACCGGTTTTCTTACAATGAAAACATTCAGCCTTGGCAGCTGGACTAGCCTTGGGCGCCTGGTTTGGAATTGGGATCTTATCCTTGGCCTTACCTTTCTTATTCCAAGAATTGCCCTTCCTTTTAAAGATCGGCTTGTTTTGGATCGCCATCACATGACTACTGCCCGTGCTTTTCTTAACGTTATCATCTATTGGTAAGGGGGTGCCTAGAACTCCTTCCCTTTTCTCAGCTCTGAGAACAATTCTCAGATTATGAATCCAATTCGCAAAGTTTGTTCCAGTCAACTTGTCCTTCTTAAGGACCAAATGCAAGGTAAACGATGTGGTGTTGCTAGGTGCCTTTAATCTACAACAGAATAATAAATGCAAAACACTAAGAAAATATATCCATGATAGAGTAAAATAAAAGAATTTACTCCCACTAAAATCAATATCTCCATATTGATACTTAGTGATTCAGAATCCACAACTAACAAGTCTACTAGTGAGCTTTTGCGTCACCGCTAGTAAACAAGGTAGATCGGTAAGCAACTCTTTGCTAATCATATCACATATGACTTCTGTTGTTGGGTGACATCTCTATGTCTAGGCTCCCAACCTTTATGCCCCAAAATCCTTAACCGTTAAGATGACTTTGATAAGTAAACCAACACTTATGCGTGTAAATATCCGATACAAACCCGTCTAGTCAAGGAAAACTAGTGGCACCCTAATTTCATAGACCCACCACTAATTGTACAAGACATGGGACGGTGGCAAGTGTTGGGAGGGCATGTTAACTTAAAATTCAAAAGGAATCGTTCTACTCGTAACATCACACGCAAGAAAATAACATTATCGCATGTAAAAGTAGAACGGTAAGAACGACATTCACACAGTTGTAACACGGTATGGCCTATTGTCACATGGTGATCTCCATCTCCATTGACATGTACATCATGTTGATCTCCATATCCATGATCTGTGTGTGCCATCCTCCATGTGATGAGTCCTCTAAGAACTATCTAACGCGTGCTAGTAATGAAAGTTACACAATCGCGTATTATATCATCACAAATTGGTACGCAGACCATTACATTAATTTTGACAATACATGTGGCTCCAGCCGTATTGCCGTACGCGTGACACGCAGGTCACGAAAAAATTACACACATGCATCACATACACATATAGGCCATACCGATTACAAAACCTGCAAAACAGATTATCGCAATTCCGATGTCCAAACTTAAAACGCCTGAAAACCCATCTTGCAATCCGAATTTCGCAAAACTAATTCGCTACAACTAGCAAAGCTGGTTTACCACATGTGTAAAATTTTCTGTAGATCAATTTTCATATAGAAAACTTCTTCATCCGAGTTAACCACGAAAAGTTATGGCTGTTTTACCGAACAACATGTTTTCTCGGGTTTTCCGGCCGGTAGCATCCAATGCCGCCGCCACGCATCCCATGCGTCCGGAACTTGACCTAGCTTCGATTCGACCAATCCAATTGATCTCCTTCTCGTTGTGACCGGATTTACGTGTATCACTTAACTCCGATGGCGGAATTCCGACCGGTAGGAGTAATTCGTTACACGACCATCACGTCAAGAACACGAAGCCGATCAAAACTTTGATCTACATCCGCATATCTCCATATGCACACATCCCGAATCTAAAACTTAGCGACTACGGCTCGATACCACCGAAGGGAAACGGGGTGGCTACGCTAGCGCAAAACAAATTTTTCCCCGCAAAACAGAACCGCCGCGTCGGAGATCACGGGATTACCACTAGACGCGCGGATGCGGCGGAACCGTCTCGATGTAGACGAACGCGTCGAGGGTAGCAGGCAGTGCAGTTGCTCACGTCCTTCTTGACTTGCACGTGCGGCTTGTCCGATCCAAGTGCTCCAGATGCAGCACCTCCAAGGTATCCACACGTACGGAGAAGGAAGCGACGCACGCCGGACTGCTAGGTCCGCGAGTGCGGCGAGGAGAGAGCATTGGCAGCGCGGCTGCTACTTGAGAAAGTTGTGTATTTTCAGGAGGGGTGTGGTCCATATTTATTGGGAGGAAACCCCCCCACACCATCGTCCATTAGCAGTACGGGACTAATAGATGGTGTACCTTCCAATACTAATGGGCTTTACAACATTTGTGGCCCATTAGGACTTTTACACCATAATGGATCAAATCCATCTGAGCCCACTAGTGGATCAAATCCAGTTGGCTCTAGGGCATATTTCCAACACACAGCATATAAGCTGGTAGACCTCGTGCCAAATTTTCTGTGAGTCTTTGAAAGATTTCAACGTATGGTTTGAGTTTCTGTCGAAAAGGGTAAGTTTCAAGCTAATTTTCTTTTCTTGCTAGTTTCGAGGACATATTTTGAGAAATCTTACTTGCATTTCCTGAAGTCTTGTGTCCTAGCTTGTTTTGTACCATGTGAGTTGCTATTTCGATATGCATTCTTAAACAAGCTGTTTTCAGATTAATATGTTTCATAGTTGTTTCATAATATCACAAAGTTTGATTTTCCTATAATTTTTTTAGGACATTTTTCTATAAAATTTTGTGATAGGTGCAATTGTACAAGCTGTTGTCATATTATAGGATTGCCGAGATTTTGATGGGTTTAATTCAAGCAAGTCTTTTCTAATTTGTTATTCTGGTTCAGGTGACCCATCACTAATTCATGAAAAATTCCTCGACAAGTTTGACATCAAAGGTGCAAATTCTTCCATGGAACTACTTATTAGTTATTACCACTGCCTATTTGCCTATGCTGCTACAATACCAGAAGTTTGTCATCCTCTTTTTCTATTTGCTTTGTGTTATTTCAGGTTTTTATTAATGTCATCTGTCACAAAAGAAGCTGGCGTGTTGCATTACTAAAATAAGTTGATTTACATAAGCATAATTATGCAGTTATGCTATGTACTCATGTAAGATCTTCATTTAAAATCCCACTTCAATTTAACTTGTATGCTATGACTACTAATATTTCACTAAAGTTCTAGTATTGTAGTAGTTAATTTTTACTAAGCATCTTCTATTTCTGATTTTGGCTGATCTCCTCGCATCATTTCGTGTTGTTGACGTAAGCATCTTTTGTACATATTTTTTTTTTCAATTTTAGTTATTTGAAGTTTTTCTAATTTATGTCATTATTTTTCTAAATCAGTATGTTGTTTTCGTAATTTATGTGGTGCGTCATTATTTATTTTTTCCAATGGAAAAAACTTGTTGTTCACACCAAGTTATCTCATCATCATAACTTTCTTTTCTTGTTGTTTCTCTTTCAGAAATTCAGGGGGGGTTTGGGCGTTTGGCATCTAGATGACACACTCATCTACACGTGTTCTTTTTTTTGGACAGGAAAGATGAAATAATTGGATCTCATACACAATGACACTGGATCTAGCAGGTGAAAGCATCTCTTTTTTGTGGGAAAAGTTTGAAATCGAGAACTGACATCGTGAAGCAACTGGAACCCATTGGCACTTTGTCCCTGCTTGGTTTTCTTCAAGGCTTTCTCCTCCAGGTCGTTTTTTTTTCTGTTTTTCACCTTTCTTTTCAGTGGAGAGGTTTGTTTTTCAGCAATAAATGGTACTCTTTAAATAGGCAAAGGTGCACTGGCCCTCCTATTTTTTGGCGAACTAAATAGACCTATGGAAGATGAAAAAGGCCCAATTGAAGATGAAAGATGGGCCTTTTTCATCCTAAATTTTATTTTCAGAAACGTCAGCCCAAAAAAGTCCCAAAGTTGAAAATTCGCAGCCCAAAACAAACCACAGGACCAACCACCCGTTTCTCTTTCTTAACGGGTCTACTGCTACTGGGTTCAGTTTTTGGAAAAGTCGTTGAGATGAAAAGGAAATCTCAATAGATTCCTTCACTAGAAAAATAGTTGTCCCTTCGGCAGCCACTGGATCTAAATATCAATGGTAAAAAATAGGGAAATTTGTCGACAGCACACTCTCAAATCTCACTTTTGTGCAGCACACATCGCCAATGCCAATTTAGTCTCTAGCTCATCATAAATTTGTAGTTTGGTCCACAGCACACCACACTAAGTAAACAAATCATTTTCAGATGAGAAAAAGAGTAAAATGACCATGTCGCCCTTGACCCACCTGTCATCTTCTCCTTCCTCTCCATCCTTCTCCTTTCTCTCCATCTACTATCTCCCCACGGAGCTTCAGGCGGTGGACAAGCAGCGGCGCTCATCGGCACAGCCGAGACGGAGCTTCGGGCAGAAGCATGGGGGCGAGCGTGTGGGGGAGCTCCGCCGCCCGAGCTCCACCTCGTCGCCGGCCTCCATGAGCGGCGTGGCTGCTCTCCCTACCCCCACGGACCGCTGTCGGCCGCCATGAGCGACGCTGCCCGAGCTCCCCACCCCTGCGGGCCACAGCTAGCTGTCATGAGCTACGCCGCTCGAGCTCTCCACTGCCGCGAGCCGCAACTCGAGCTCCACATCGTCGGTGGTTGCCGCGAGGTGCGAGTCGTGCCGCCCGAGCTACATAGCCTCGTGGCAGCGCCGGCCGCAGCCAACAACTCCGCCCGACCTCCACACCCCCATTGGTCGCCGCCAACAGCGCCGCTCGATCTCCTCACCGCCGTCAACCAAGATGAGAAGGGCCAGCGGAGTGAACGGATGAGGAAGAGAGAGATGAGAGGAAGAAGATGACGTGTGGGCTCCACAAAGGGCAAAATGGACCTTTTACCCATCCTTCCAGCCGGGAGTGACCAGTTTATTTGGTGTGGTGTGTTGCACACCAAACCACAGTTTTGCAATGTGCTAGAGACAATTTTCATTTTCAGGATGTGCTTGGCACAAAGCTGCACTTTGAAGATGTGTTGTAGACAAATTTCCCTAAAAAATATGCTTGACAGTTTCACAAAAATCAAACGCTTGAAGACGAGACAGACCCTATAAATTATTAATTAGGCGAGCAAAGAGACAGCATCTATACTCTACTTGCATGAGAACTCAAGTGAGGTCGCGGAAGGCTAAAGCTCCGTGACAAAGACTCTAGCAAATGTGATAGCGACCGAGTACAAATAAAATGCAGCAGAACAGCACTGAACCACCCCGGCCGTGCGTTGACCTCCGCTTCCTGACTGACTGCCTCGCCGTCGCCGGTCTTCACCGATCGCCAGCACAAAACTGGGTCTTCCGCGGAGTTCAGGGTTAATACTCTCTCACCAGACGCCCTCACGTCCTCACCGGTTCATCCGCCTTCCAATGGCGCCCCTCCCCTGCCGCGACCTCCCCGCTCGGCTCCCAACCATCCCCCACCGCGCCACCGCCCACGCACAGCTCTCCTTCGTGCGCGCTCCAGCCGCACGTCGACCACCCACCACCACCACCACCACCACCGCAAGCACAGGCGCGAGCACGCTGCGCCTCCGCCCCTTGGCGGCCACAAGGGATGACGCCGCGCTCGCCTCCCTCGTCGGCCACCTCGAACACGACGTCGCGCACGCCCAGTACCGCGACGACGTGCTGGCAGAGGAGGAGGAGGAAGATGAGGAGGAGGAGGAGGACCTGCACCTCCTCGACGACGCCCGGCGCCGCGTCGCGAGGAAGCAGCAGGACGAGCTGCCCGCGCGGTGGCGCGAGATCCACGGTCGCGACGACTGGGCGGGGCTCCTTGACCCGATGGACCCTCTCCTCCGGTCGGAGCTGATCCGGTACGGCGAGCTCGCGCAGGCCTGCTACGACGCCTTCGACTACGACCCTTCCTCCCGGTACTGCGGCAGCTGCAAGTACCCGCGGCGGGACTTCTTCGAGCGGCTGGGCATGGCGGAGGCGGCGCGGGGTTACGCCGTGTCCCGGTACCTGTACGCGACGTCCAACTTCCGGTTCCCCAACTTCTTCCCGCAGTCCCGCGCGGGCGCCAAGATCTGGAGCCAGAGCGCCAACTGGATCGGGTACGTGGCCGTGTCGAGCGACGAGGAGAGCGCGCGGCTGGGGCGGCGCGACATCGCCATCGCGTGGCGCGGCACGGTGACGCGGCTGGAGTGGGTGTCGGACCTCATGGACTTCCTCCGGCCCGTGGCGGAGGACGGCATCCCGTGCCCGGACCCGGAGGTGAAGGTGCTCGCCGGCTTCGCGGACCTGTACACGGACAAGGACCCCACCTGCCGCTTCTGCAAGTACTCGGCGCGGGAGCAGGTCCTGATGGAGATCCGCCGGCTCGTGGCGCGGTACGCGGCGCGGGGCGAGGACGTGAGCATCACCGTCACCGGGCACAGCCTCGGCAGCGCCCTGGCCATGCTGAGCGCCTACGACATCGCCGAGTCCGGCGCGAACGTCGCCGGCGCCGGTGATGGGCAGAGGGCGCCCGTGTGCGTGTACTCGTTCGCGGGGCCCCGGGTGGGGAACGCGGCGTTCCAGCGGCGGTTCGAGGCGGAGCTCGGGGTGAGGGCGCTGCGGGTGGTGAACGTGCACGACAACGTGACGCGGATGCCCGGGATCCTGCTGAACGAGCGGGCGCCCGAGGCGGTGCGGCGCGTGGCGGAGCGGCTGCTGCGGGTGCCCTGGTGCTACACCCACGTCGGCGTGGAGCTCGCCCTCGACCACAAGCGCTCGCCGTTCCTGAAGGACACGCTCGACCCGGCCTGCTACCACGACCTCGAGGCGCACCTCCACCTCATCGACGGGTACGCACGTCTCCTTCCTGCCTCTCTCGATCCCTTCACCAACTGCTGCCCATCATATCACAGTAGTAGTAGTGCGTGGGCCGGGGGGTGCACGTACGCTGCATTCGAGCCAAGCGATCGCACGGACACGCCTGATTTTTTTAGACGACGATCACCAGGCCGCGGGATAGGGACAACAACGGCTTGCGTGCTACGGGGTTCTAGAGAAAAACTTTAGATGAGATGAGATCGCCAATGGTGGTGTGTGACTGTGTGAGGCTCGCGGAAATTAGACGGTGATGGCAACTGGCGAGGTCCTGATCGAGCGGCCAGGACAGCAGCGTCCCCTAGCTAGCAATTGGTTTGAAATTCTTTTTTTCTTCTTCCGCGAGAGAGACACAACTGTTGCCCTTGATAGAAACGTGCGCCATTGAGCTGTTGCATCTTCTTTTTTTTTACAAATAAAAAAAGGTTAGGATTGATTACATAGGACCACCCGTATCATTGGGGGGCCGAACAAACAGATACGGGAGCCAGACTAGTCATCAGATTACGCAAAGCACGTTCAAAAAAAAAAGATTACGCAAAAGCACGAGCAAGGATCTGAATTCTGAAGAAGAGATGATCCCCCCAACCGTCCACAGTTGTACCTCGATCCAGCCATGATCATGGCCTTCGATCGACGCAAGATGCTCACTACTTGGCCGTGTTCAACTAGCAGAAGGCGACAAAAGCGGGAAGCACAGTTTTATACTATGAAATGCCAGGCTGTGAGGCAGGTGAGGTGAGATGACGATCGAATATCAATAGGACCCTGCGTAATCTCAACACTGATTAAACTAGGCGTCGCTTGCTCGTATTCATATAGTACTTGGTGCACTGTCAACCTCGTCATGGCACCCATAAACAACACACGTCTGCGCGGATCTCGTGGATCTTGGGCGGACAGACGTGTACACGCAGGGGGTCCGATCCGTGGTACTGTACTGTGCCAGGCTGACCGGAACCAACTGGATCCAGGCACATTTATGCGATGCGTTTATTCCTGCAGCGACCACTAATCACCCATCTGACAACGGGGTTTATTAGGATATACTGTATGTCGCGTGCACGTGGCTGGCGCGTTTTGTTTGATCAAATCTCGTCGTCATCCACAGCGATGGTGCAGAGACACCTGTGAAATGAATTAAATAAACATCTCGATGTGATTTTTTCCCTATAGTAATTAATTAAGGTCTTGACGTGATTTTGCATCGTCATCAGGTACCACGGGCGCGGGGAGCGGTTCGTGCTGGCGAGCGGGCGCGACCCGGCGCTGGTGAACAAGGCGTGCGACTTCCTCAAGGACCACCACGGCGTGCCGCCCTGCTGGCGCCAGGACGAGAACAAGGGCATGGTCCGCGGCCGCGACGGCCGCTGGGTCCAGCCGGACCGCCACGGGTGGCACCTGGACGACCACGACCACGAGGAGGACCCGCACCAACACCACCATCATAGTCACCGCCACAACAACAATCACCATGGCAACGGGCACCACCATCGCAGCAGCAGCCATCGCCACGACGGAGGTCACCACGGCGGCGACGCCGACAACGGCGCCGCCCGGCGGCACCGCGACGCTGATCACCAGCACGGACACGACATGCGGTCTCGTTAGCCAAGCAAGCGCGATTCTAAAAGGTTGGACCGTACGTCGCGCGCGCCAATGACCAGGGAACCGTTTGTCCGTGTTGACGCTGTGCCGCGTGTCACTGTGATATAGAGCTACTGCACTAGAGCTAGCGTTTGATGTGTGTGATCGACGGGCATTTGTGTTGAGAGGCTGTGTAGGCTATAAATGGAATCCTGAATCCACGCGTGAACACATGAAAGTGGAGACCAAAGGTGATTATTAATTAGGAGCCGGGACAATTTAGTGGAATGATAAACCTCACAAACATCTAGGTACTTTGTTTTAGGATTCAAAATTTGTCAAAAAAAAAACATGTCGCTTTGCTTAATTTAGCATGTGTGCATGTACATGTGGGTCTGCTGCAATCAATTAGCACCAAATATGACAAAAAATATAGATCATTGAGGTCATTTTACCTTATTAATAACCTGTCTTAAAATTTATAGAATGACATTCTTTTTTTTGACAGAGGGAGTATGCATGGATTGATACCATGCAAGGATTAGGCACACTGGATTTGAGTCGGGAGGATTCCGTCCGGGCGGGTGCGCTCAGGATCGCCGGGCCTTGGGTCCGCCCTCTGGAACGAAACTGTATTATTGTGTCAAATGTGGATCAACTATATATATGACAATAAAAATGATGATAACTTCCCTTTTTATTACCATCTTATTTTTGCACAATTATTCCTTCTGGAGTATGTGAGCCTCATGTCGAAATGTGAAGACGCAAGATGGGAAATACTCTTGGATTTTTAACTGTGTGTTTGGTTGAGAGATGTTTGAGTTGAGTTGGATCCAACCCAATTTTTTTTGTTCGGTTGAACCCATCTTAGTGTTTGGTTGCACTTTTGATTTTGGGGACGGAATCAACCTATCTCATGTTTAGTTGAAGGAATTGCACTTTTGATTTTGGGGACGGAATCAACCTATCTCATGTTTGGTTGAAGGAATTGAGAATATGGGTTGGATGACATGGTAACACCATTAGTGAGATATTTTTGCATCAGGACCCCTCAACTATTCAGAAATCAGCAAAGCCTGTATCAGCGAACCTTTCTCTCTGGCGTTTTTACATCAGGAACCCTACAAGAGAAACTAAATTGATTTTCCGTCCTTCTTCTGCTTCCTTCGAACAGGAGCGCCCAATGATAACATAAATGGTAAACGGGTTCTAAACGGTAACCCATCGTTTAGCGTTTAATCGCTTTATACGAATTTAAATGTTGTTAAACGAGCTAAATGATTTTTTACTGTAGCACATAAAATACATAGATTTCTGAGAAAAATACATATTCTAAGAACTAGAATGTAAGAAAATAGACTAAAATGTGGTAAAATAGAAGTTCTAGGGACTAAAATGCCTCACAAATACATATATTCATGTGTTCTCTAATTATTAAAATTTTAAGGGGCAAAACAAAAAGAGTCAACTAGTCTTATCTCCTCCACCAACGGATGGATGCCTTGTTTCTTCCCGAAACTCCTGAGTCCTGACGTCTCCTTTGTCCTCTGTCTCGACACCTTTGTTGCGCCGCCGCAAGGGATTCGTCGTCCCGGTCTCCTCCCCTGCTGTCCCCGCAACGAATCGATGTCCCATGTGTCCTCCTCCGCGCACCCGCCCTTTCGCAGTCGGCGTCCGCCGCCCGTCCTGGCGTCCGTCGCCGCCAGCGGCCGTCGTCCCTAAACTGTGTGGTTAGGATGTGTTTAGCGTTTGTCTAAACGGCCCTTTAGAAGTGTTTAGGAACACTGGGAGATGGAAGAGACTTTGAATCCACGTCAATTTGTGGACTAGTAGTAGGGAGGAAAGATAAAAAAAATTACTATTCATATGTAGGGTATGTGGAAACTAAAGAAGCTATCATTGTTCCTAAAATGGTCATATGTGGATGTAAGGTATGTGGAAACTAAGGGTCCGTTTGGTACAACTCCATCTGCAGCTATCGAAGCTCTATACGCCGGACGTGTACCAAACACGTAAAAAAATACCTCCCGAGCATTTAACCTTTTACCATTATAACAGTTGGAGACTCCGTTTAACACTTTAACGGTGACAAATATTTATAAACCAGCGTCGTTGCGAAAGAGATATATATTTACCACTTTTGCCTATCTGACACGCCATGTGAGCAATCCACGGTGGATTGAGAGGACCTGTGCAGGGAAAATGCCATTGTCTGCCTCTGACCTTCTTCTTCCTCGCACTGGCCTCTCCGTCCCGTCCCCTAGACCTCCTTGGCATTTGATGCTCGGCGTCGCTGTCGTCCAGTCCAGCCTCATCCTATTCCTCCCCGAATCACCCCGGTGGCTCTACAGGAAGGGGAGGGGAGGGCGGAGGATGTTCTGCGGAGGATCTACTAAGCGGGGATCGAGGAGCCCAAGGAGTCAGTGGTGGCCGAGGCGCGGGAGCGCAAGTCGTCAAAGAAGGCAAGCCTAGTGGCGCTAGTGCGGACGCTGAGCCCCGAATCCGTCACCCCCGAAATGGAGGCCATCGTCGCCCAAGGGTGCTGCGGAGCCCGTGGTGGCACACACGTGGAACCCGTCATGCCCGTCCCTCCTTGAGCAACAGTTGCTTCGTCCGGTGATGGTGACTCCGATGACAAGGACGTGCGCAAGTCGTGGCCTTTGCACTTGGACAAGCTCAAGCCCAGCTCTTCGCAGTAGGACCAATTCTTCTCCCTCTCTTCTACTTGTGGTTGTGGATTTTTTATTTTTTTGACGACACTTGTGGTTGTGGATTGGATTTGATTTCTCAGACCGCCTGCACTGCATACAACATGAAGGATGAGGTGATTCAACTATACTTCATCAACCGCATGGGCCGGAGGAGGCTGCTCGTCATCACTCTCGTCGGTCATCCACCCGCTCGGTGTCTTCACCGCCGTGTTCCTAGAAGGCTAAGATGCCCTGAGGTCGAGGTGTCGCCGCCGTTCGGCTGCGCCGCAGCCCGCCGCCGGGGATGGCCTCGCACGTGGGGATGGTTGGGAGGGTGAGCCGGAATCCTCACCGACGTGTTCCAAGAAGGCCAAGACACGCTGAGGTCGAGGGGCTGCCGTCGTCTGACCGCATTGGAGCCTGCCACCGGGGATGGCCGCGCGCGTGGGGATGGTTGGGGAGGGCGATCCAGGGCCTAGGGCCGCCGCCGTCTGTGGCACCTATGGCTGGAGGAGAGCAGACGAGTGCGGCGGTGGCGAAGCTCAACTTTTCTTGAAAGTAACAACGGTGGAGCTCAATGGCCTTACCGAGGAAGAAGAAGGGCAGGGGCATTCAAGGTCATTTTTCACGCACCGGTACCCTCGATCCAACCTGGACTGCTTGTCTGGCCTGCCACGCAAGCAAAAGTGGTAAAATTGTATACAAATCGTAACATCGAGGGTAAATATATATTTGGCACCGTTAGAATGCTAAACAAAGAGTGGTTATCCATTATAATAGTAAAAAGTTAAATATCCCCCGAGCGGGAGCGACCGCAAGTCGCACTCTCACGGTTGGGCCCGAGGGAAGTTGCAAAAACGCTGCTCCCCCAACAGTTCTGCCCCCTCTTTCCCACCCTTGTCCTCGGCATAGGGCCCGCATGCAGGAGCTGGTGGTAGGTGGAGAGCGTCGGAGGTGCTGACCAGCAGCGGGTCGCGGTAGGAGTCACGATGGCAACGGGTACATACCCGATGGGTAGTGCCCACCCGTACCCGTACCCGTTAGGACTAAATTTTACCCGTCGGGTTACCCGCGAATGCACACGGGTAGGAAAATAATTCCATACCCGTACCCGTCGGGTAAATTCTACCCGACGGGTAACCCGTACCCGACAACATACCCGAGAATGACATAAATAATCGGACTTCGTCACACAAAAATAATAAATAATTCCAACTTTTTAGTAAGGTACAAATTATAAATATTGATATAACCATATCATTGCAACAAGCTAATAGAGTAACACACATTAGCACCAATATATAGACCAAATTCATGCACCATATGAGCTAAAATGACTTAGGGTGGCTATTATTTATGCGGGTTTTTCTTACCCGCGGGTAGACGGGTATGGGTAGTCTACACCCACACCCGTACCCGCATACCCGATGGGTATGAGATTTTGCCCAATAACATACCCACGGGTACGAAGTTCCTTCCGTACCCACCTCCTTGTCGGGTAAAACCCGTCGGGTACTCGGGTTTCGGGTACCCATTGCCATCTCTAGGTAGGAGTCAGTAGCGGTAGGAGGTCGCGAGCTGGATCGGGCCAGTGGGCGGGACGGGGGAGGCAGCCGCCGCGCGGCCGGGGGGGCGGCGCGATGCAGAGGAGGCTGCCCGCAGGGAGATTGAGCCTGTCGGTGGAGATGGACGACGCAGGGAGTTAGAGGTGGAGGTGGCGCATCCCCACCGCATCCGACGCCAAGTCCGTCCTCGAGGAGCTCAATGGCAGCGGGCCAAGTGATGGCGGAGGGCAAGCGAAGACAAAGGGGCTCGAGGTGCAGGCGGAGGTGGAGGCGGAGGCAAGATCCGGCTGAGATCCGGCGGGGGTAGGCCCAGGCCCAGGCAAGGGCACCTGTGTTCGGAGCTCAAGGCCTACAGTCGACAGCTCGGGCGCGGGGGAGGTGGACGGCGCCGGTAGGGAGCTGGAGGCCGGGGGATGCGAGGCGTGCAGTGCGGCTGGGATAGGATAAGGATAAAGCGAGAGGAAAGAGGAGAAAAAAAGAAAAGAAGGTGAGGGAAAAATGAAAAAATAATAGCAAAGAAAAAAGAAAAACAAAAAATAAATAGAAAAAAGAGAAGGGTTTTATGGACATTTTCCTTCCTTACCCACCTTACACAGCCACGTGAAGCTATTTTTCCAACATTTTTCTAAAACGCTTACAAATTCATCAGAGAATCTGCTCTACCAACACAACCACAATTGGAGTTGTCACAACTACAACCATAGCTGTCCCAAATGCACCCTAAGAAGCTATCATTGTTCCTAAATGGCACGCAAGGAAAACTGCGGCGAGTGTAGCAGGTTATGATGTTTTTTTTGCAAATTACACAATACATCGGAGACACTCACAACGCACGCACACTCATCCCTATGAATACACACACACACAAACCCTACCTCTAGGAGCATCTTCGAAGACTGTGCCGGCAAATCCTCAAGATTGACGAAGTCACCACAGGTGCCTCGCTGTCGACGGGAACGTCGCCTACCACTGAAAGCACAAACGCTGTTAAATCTTGAGAAATTCGCTCCCACGGGGAATCGAACCCAGGACCTGAGGTGCTACCGGGGCTCTTGTAACCACTAGGCTACATGCCCTTTCGCAGGTTATGATGTTGATAATGAAGAACTAGAGATGTTTTTTGTCCAATCTAAAGAACCTATCATTGTAGCAGATTGCAAACATTTGAAGCACTACAACACACTCACACTTGCCCTATCCCTATGAGCACCTCTGCCACATCTAGAGCCCGAAATCCCAAAAAAGGTGCGAGCACCAGGATTTGAACTCTGGTGGGTAGCGTCCTCATTGGACCATCCTACCATTGGACTACAAGCCAATTCACAATTGTTGATGGAAACTAGAAACAATGATTTCATTCTCTTTGAACCAGTAGGGGAGAGGACATGTGCCCCTTCCATGTGTTATAGTGGGTTGAACCATTCTGTGTTACAACTTTATTGATTATTACACCCTCCGTCCAAAATTGATAAACATATTTTGGCCAGTCAAAAGTCAATCTTTGAGCATGTTTGGTTGGTGGGTGTAAAAAAGTTTCACCCAGTGAATGTTGCATGAGTACTAAATAAAGTTTATTTGCAAAACCCTTTCACTGATGAGTGCAACTTTGTGCAATGAATCTAATGAGACTAACTAATCCATGATTTGCTACAATAATGCTACCGTAACCATTCTCTAATTATGCAGTCAAAGGCCTCATTAGATTCATCTCATGGTTTTGCCTGGGGCTTGTGGAGGTAGTTTTGAAAACTAACTTTATTTAATACCTTAATTAGCAGTCAAAGTTGGAGTGAATTTTTTCAGTTCCAACCAAACACTTGCAAACAAACTTTGATCAACAGTTAGTTAATAATAGGCACATTTGGTATGTAAATTTGTTTTGAGACGACATTGCATCTTTAAGATAAATTAATAGTCAAAATCTATTTTGAAGACTTTGCCCCAGTCCAAATTCGCATATCATTTCTGGACCGAGGGAACAACTGCTACTTGCTTGCTGTATAGTTTCCCTTCAAAAAAATCTTATTAACAACATCATGAGGTGTTGTTCTAATGTCCTTCCCCACCAATCAATTGATGATTCCTACAGACAATCAACTAGATAATATCTTTCATTGTTTTGCATTACAATGACCTCAAATATTGTTGTTAACATTATCATAATTTGTCCTTCTCATTTCCTCTCCTAGCTTTCAATCAATTCTTACTAACAATCAACCAGATGATACCGCTTTTGTGTTCGGCGAATGTGGGGGATATATAATTTTTTGTATGCTCGCAAGGAAGAAATTAATTAATAAGATAGATTTCTACTAGGATTCCAAGATACAGTTGCAATCTAATTATGACTTTTGCACCAAAACTAACTAGGAGACTTGCCATTACCCCCAAAATACAATGATCACTAAACTAGCAGATCAGACTTAACAACATCAGAGTTCACGTCGTAAGGTATTACACCATTCTAACATATCAACTATCCCGACCCATGTGTTACCATCATGCATACTCCAGGTTGGACAATGACAACGACCTTATAGCTTCCCAGTGCGTAGGACATGTCTTAAATTTACGCTGCGAAAGGCATGAGCATGATGATTCCATCACCAAATAGTGGAGTATTAGCCTGTTAGGATGTGCTGCATTCTTCAAGTGCTTGATCCAAAAAAACACCATGCATGTTTGAGGCTCATTGCATTGGTTAAAGAATTTCCTTGCGTAGAATATCAACATACAAAAGATCGTGTTAGGACCACCGACAACACATCATCATATCATCATTTCATATACAACTATATAATCAGTACCCACTAACGATTTCTCTTGCCTCTCCACGCGCCACGTCATAACCCACTACACACCATGTCACTATCCACTATAAGCCATGTCAACATCCACCAAGCCATGTCAGCATCCACCAAACCATATATTTATGTCTTCATCGATTTTCTGTGACTAATAGCATGTTGTATTTGCAAGTAGCACACCATAAAATTCTTGCTATTGAAATACATGTAGGATCAATCATTTAAGAATGGCTCTCTCTCAACAAAATTAGCATGCTTTCATATATCACCATGTAATCTCTTTGGTGTTTCTACTCTTAAATTTCACCTTTAAATTTTATTTAAAAACTCCTTCAGCAACACGCGGGGTATCACCTAGTTTGTTACAATAGGGTGGATCAAAAGGGGCAGAGCAGCTACTGCAGGAGAATCAGGTACCATTGTTGGGGATTCGGAATCGAGCCTTTAGCACTCAAAAAACGCGAGACTGTTGTAGTTAAACAAGTGCGATTTGGGAGAACTAATTGCGAAACCCCCGAAGCCATTTAGTTTCTCACCATCTTTCGGATTATGTCTTTCGACTGGTGCCTTTCGTCGCCAGTAAAGTTATCAAATTGGTCCAAGGTATTAGATTTGCGTTCTGGTGGCCTGTTTTTCTTCACGACGAAACCCCAGGGGAGAATCTTACCCACTCAGCGAGATGCAGCCTGGATTTCGCTTGGGGAGGGGGGGGGGTTCGTCACCTGACGAGGGCCAGGATTAGGGCCCCCTCTGACGGCGAGATTACTTCCCTTAAGACAACAAGACATTCCAACACCATTGACAATGTGAAGGCCAAGATCGACAACGTCAAGGCAAAGATTCAGGACAAGGAGGAGAGAAGACCCTAGTCAAGACCCACACTAGCAAGACGTCTAGTCTTTAGCCGGTTGGCTGCATCTCCGACCAGTTTCCCACTAGAGGAACCCCCACGACAAGTCTCCGCCTCGCACGAGAAGTCTCCGCCTCACACGGGGAGTCCGGTCCCGACCGGTGCGTGGGCCCAGACGCATGGCATGAGCACCGCCACTGACGCGTGTGGAGGAACGAATCTCCACATCACACAGGTACAACAACTGGCGGCCATGCAGGCGGCCCACCCCGACAAGAGCCTTAATGCTGGTCTGACCAGCTACGCGGCCATCACATCGCCATCATCTCCCACTCCGCCACACGCAAACTCAGCCCGAGGCACTCAAGCACCCTCTACGACCGCACAAGCCTAGACTTAGGCTCGGGTGTGGCAAGCTAGGAAAGTACTCGGGCAGACCGAGACAAGCCCAAACTACTTGGGGAGGAGGCCAAGCCTCCCGAAGTAAACAGTCCAACCCGGCCACGCAGCGGCTCCCCCAACAAGGCATCACGACTTGGCTTCAATGCACTCCGACGGACAGCGACGTACGACGGGACGTGCCAGCTGCCAAGCACTTTAACTCTTTTTTACTTCCCCTTGTGCCCTCCCCTTATGACTATAAAAGGGAGAGGAGGGCAATGGTTACAGGGGTTAGACCTTCATAGGATCGAACACCATCTCCCAGGACTTGGGCTCGACACCCTCTCCCGACCAGCTTGTAACCCCTACTACGAGCACACCTAGCTCAGGAACACAGCTGCAACACACTGGACATAGGGTATTACTCCTCGGAGGCCCGAACAAGTATAAATCCCGTTGTCTCCTGCGCTAACCATCTGAGCTCGACGCACGATCGATATAAATTTACTGCCAGTGGTAGAGAACCCCAGCAGTTGGCGCGCCAGGTAGGGGCACATCGTGTGTCTCGACGAACTCCAGCGGATCGGATGGACGGTCGCAGGGTCACGCTGACTCCTGGGACCACCCTACGCTTCGGCTCCCTCGGCTTCGTCTACACCGGGCCGGTGGAGCCCGTCGCCTGGCGCACCTTCACCCGGCCACTTCACCCCAATGTCCTCACAGGGGCTGCGGGATGCGAGACTTTCGTCTGAGGCTTCTCGGACGACGTCATCCTCGGCATGTTGGGGCCAAACCCAACGCAGGAGCGTTTTAGGCTCGCCGCCTACTACCTCACCGACCTCGCCTTCCAGGCCAGCGGAGATGAACCACTGGGCTGGGGGGAGTTCATGGAGCGGTACACCACAATGTACCCTCGTGGACATCCCGGCCTCCCGAACGACCCGGGGACGGCCTACATCGTCAGCCTCTGCGCGACCAGTGCTGCCTCTGGGTCTACGACGACTCGGAGGGCACAGACCGCGCGACGCCACAACCCCACGCGGGAGTGCAACGTGTGCATGGCCTCTGTGTCGAGCAGCTCTGAACCAGAGCCGGCTCCGCGCCACCACAACGCCGACGCCCAGCGACGGGCTCGACTCGATGAACTCGCGGAGGCGAGATGCCAGCTCGACTAGGAGTTGGCCCTTCTACACGAAGAGCTCGACATGGATGCTGAGCCCCGCGATCGATGCCCTGCTCAGGACGTACCTGTACAGGGGGCCCCCATGATGGGAACGACAACCGGCGCGAGCACCATCCGGCTGCCAACCAGCTCCATGACCGCGCACCGACGCCGCCGGCACGCGGTCCAGCACGTGATAACAACCGACGCGCCAACGAGGGCGCGAACGTCAACGCGAACGCCGACGCTAATGCACCGTCGCTTTTCCGGCAGACGTCTCAGAACCTTGACACTGCGGCCATGCTGTTACGCGGCTGGCCGGAGCCTGCAACCTCCGAGGAACGATCAGTGTGCCAACAGCTGAAGGCGCTGCTTGAAGCTGTGGCAGCACAGCAAGCGGAGAGCTCCACCTCGCGCCGGCGCTCGGAGCGCGGGCGGCCGGGAGCGTCATCCACCTACGACCCGAATTCACCTCCTTCCTAGCACCGGGGGCGCGGGGAGGGAGTCGAGAGATGCAGCATTCACGGTCAAGAGTCGTCTCGAGCCCAACCACGACACCGGAGCACCATCGAAGCCCGACGACGATCTGAGAGCGTCGACAACAACCGCGACAACCGCTCGCGCCACCATGACGATAGTTGGCGCGGGCGGCGCCACGACATCGATGATGACCGCGAGCGCAGCTGGTCACCGAACCAGCGGGGTCCACGGGCTTTTGGCAGGAGCATCCACGACGCGAAGTTCCCCTCGCGATTTCGGGCTCCGACCAATGTGCCAAGATACGATGGGGACACCAACCCCAGTGTGTGGCTCGAGGATTACCAGCTCGCGTGCCACGCTGGTGGAGCGACCGACGATCTCTTTGTCCTCAAGAACTTGCCTCTCTACCTCAGCGAATTTGCACGCACATGGCTCAAGCACTTGCCGCGGGACAAGATCAACGACTGGACCGATCTGCGTCGAGTCTTCGTCGGCAACTTCCAGGCACGTACATGCGCCCCGGCAAGCAGTGGGAGCTGCGCAACTGCAAGAAACAGCCGGGGGAGAGTCTCCGCGAGTACATACGACGCTTCTCCAAGTGCTGCACCGAGCTCCCCAGTGCGATCGACAACGACGCCATCTCGGCATTCCAGAATGGCACGACGTGCACCTCCCTCATCCACCGACTCGGGCGTCGCATGCCCCGCACGACTCGTGAGCTCCTTGACATCGCGAGCAACCACACCGACGGAGAGGAAGCGGTAGCTGCAATGCTTAACACCCCTCAGGGCAAGGGGAAACAAGTCGTGGACCATGGCGAGGGAACGTCCTCGCACTTCAAGAAGAAGAAGAAGAAGAACGACAAGCGCCGCCTGTCGGGGACCGCCCTAGGGGTCCCCTTAAACAATGGGGGAACCCTCACTTAAATCCCCACATCGAAATGAGCTGAGCCTAACCATGCAGGAAAACTAACCATGCAGGACTTGGCCTATGCGGCAGGACTCCGGAGGCCCACCAAGACGGCCCGTGCGGGAAGACCCTCGAGCAGGCTCCGCCTCGCCCGAGAGCACGCTCCTCCTCGAACGGGCTCCGCCCCCGTTCGAGGGGCAACCCCCTCCTCGAACGAGCTCCGCTCCGTTCGAGGGGCGACCCCTCCCTCGAGCGGTTCCGCCCCCGCTCGAGGGCGCGCTCCCCTCGAGCGAGTCCCGTCTCGCTCGAGGGTCCGCTCCGCCCTCGGCCGGGGCCCGCCACGCTCACGGGCGCCCCGCACGCGTGCGCCGGCCCCGCACTTGGGCATTTAACGCCCGACGCCGCGGGCGGCGCCATCATGCGCCGGGGCTCACGCCCCGTGCCGCCGCACCAACTCCCCGGGGAGGAGCCCATCCCCGCCACCGTGGGGTGGACCGTGCGTACGGCCGGTGTCGGCCCCGTGACACCGCGCGCACGCTACTGTACGGCTAATGCGCCCGACCCTCGAACGGGGGCCGGGCGCACCCTCGACTCCACTTTCCCGTGACCCTGCAGGTTAGGTGAGGGGCGCTAGGCCGGTGGGTGGCCATCCCGGCCACTGTAACAGCGCGACCGCCGTACCCACGCGTGCGGGCACACCCCAGACTCCGCAGGCGCACGCCCGAGCACTGCAGCAACCACTCCACCACCGCAGAGCTCATTGGGAAGGAACGCCGTTCGCCCCGCTCCCCGTACCCCGTACCGATCATCATCAGCACCTCCCTCGAAGCCTATCAGAGAACGCCATCGCCATCTGCCGCCTCCTACCCTCGAACCGCCACTGTTCGGGTACGAGGTAGGCCATCATGACCGGATCGCAGCGAAGATCGACCGGACGGCCGCCCGCTCTACACCGTAGCACGACGTGCTCCCACACGTAGCTAGGAAGCGCGGCGTGCATGTAACTCGCCGCCCCCTTGGCCTATAAAAGGGGAAGCGAGCCCCCAGCCGCGAGGGGGGACGAGGTCGGAGGAACACGGCGCACCGTGCACTCACTCTCTTATTCTCCCACAACATCTCCGACCACTCACCCAGGGACTTGGAAGCCACGATTCCTCTCCCGCCTTGCTTGTACTTGCCCCACTACAAGCACCCCGGTGCCGAGCAATATAGTGCCACGAGCACGCCCCCGTCGGGACGTACGGCCCCCTCGGCCGGAACCAGGATAAAATCTTGTGTCATTTGTTGCTTAGCATCGACCATTGAGGGATAGACCTAGGCGTTATCTACTGGTTAGTGTCGGGACCATATTCCGCACCGACAGTTGGCGCCCACCGTGGGGCACACGAGCGCCTAAGGTCATTTCACTAACTCCCTCCATGGTGATTCGCACTGAGTACCGTAGCACCCGCTACAACATGGGTAGCTCGGACCCTCTTCCGGCCGGGTTCGAGATCCGCTTCGGGGACTTGAACTTCCAGGCCACGGGGAACGGCTATCTCATGCGCCTCACCAACCGTGAGGAGCTCCGCGCGCAGCGCGAGGCCAGGTCCGCTCTGGTCTCCGCCGCACGCATGACACCGGCGCAGGCACCTGCAGGCACGGATGCCGCGGGCCCGTCGACGCCGCGACGCCGTCGTCGCCTGCGGGCTACGCTCGCGTCGGGCGCGGTCCGAGCGGCGGCAGGCCGAGCGCGCCGCCGCTCGCTGCGATGCACCCACCGTCACGACGGCCGCCACCGCCCCGGCAGACCGCGTGCGGTCTCCGACCACGCATCCCCATCGGGCTACGTGGCGCCACTACGGCCCACAACGCCAACGTCAACACGACAATGCGCGAGGTTCCGCCCGGTCGCGCACGTCTTCGTCGCCGGGGATCCCGGCACCTCGGCGGCGGACGAGTCGTCACCGGGCTCCGTCGACACGATGCCACCCGCCAACCGACACGGGTACGCGGAGTGGGACTTCTCCGCGTGCCGACCCGGCCGCGTTCGGGCGCTTCCTCGACGCCGCGGACTACCGGTTTGGTCGCTCCGACGACTCCAAAGCACGGGAGCTACGACCCCACGCGGGGAGTGTTGCGCCGTCATCACCAACGACCCGGCAAACGCCGGGCCGTGCGGCGGGCGCCGGGAGACGGGGAAGTCACGCCCCGCCCTGGGGATCGCCACGCGCCCGGCCGCGGGGCCGAGCGCTCCCCGCCGGGGCCGACGTCAACGCACACCGGCCCAAGCTCGCGAGCTCGAGGCCAAGCCGGCAGAGGAGTACGGACGCGCGGCTACTCCGCGCCTCGATGGCGGGGGAGGCCTCTCGCGCGCGGCGAACGCGCGCGGAGCCGGGGCCGACAGTCCGTGACCGCCTCAACCCCGTCCCCAACATCGACAACGCGGATACGCCACCAAGGGCGAGCCAAAAGCTCATCGCCGCCGCGACGTTGCTACGCGCCATGCCGGCACCCTCGACCCCCGAGGCTCGAGACATGCACCGCGAGGTGCAGACTCTCCTTGAGCAAGCGGCCGTCCAGCAGGCCGAGAGCTCAGCCTCACGCATCCGCCAACAGGGGGACGCACGGGGCGATGATCCTGCACCGGGAGGCGAACCCTCGGTGCACGTAGGTCAACTTGCTGACCAGGGACGCACGCCGGCCAAGGAACGGCTCCTCGACACGCGCAGGGCGCTGGATGGCGATGCCCGCAACGTCATCAACGCCGGGGCGCACCGGCAAGCGCGACGCGCGGGCGGCTAGGGGCTACCACCCTCGAAGGGGTGGACGCTACGACGGCCGGTGAGGATCGCTCCCCAACACCGGAGCCCCCGGCACCCGTGTGTTCGGCGGGGAGATCCGCACGGCGGCGTTCCCCGGCCGGTTCCGTCGGCCCTCGACGATCGTCAAATACAACGGGGAGACGGACCCTCGTGTCCGGCTCAACGATTACCGCCCTCGGCTCCGTCACCGGGCGGGGCCACCAACGACGAAGTGATCATCCGCAACTTGCCCCTGCATCTGGGCGACGCGGCCCGACATGGCTCGAGCACTTGCCCGCCGGCCCGCATCCATAGCTGGGACGATCTGGTTCACACCTTCGTGGGCAACTTCCAGGGCACGTACGTGCGCCCTGGGAACTCCTGGGATCCGCGCTCCCCGCACGCGAAGCCGGCGACCGCCGGCGGGACTTCATACGGCGCTTCTCCAAGCGCCGCACAGAGCTCCCCGCCGTGGCACAATCCGAGATCGTGCACGCGTTCCTCGAGGGCACCACGTGCGGGACCTTGTGCGCGAGCCGGGACGCAGCCCCCGCCCACGGACTCGAACGAGCCGTTCGACATTGCCACTAGCTTCGCCTCGGAGAGGAGGCCGTGGGGGCAATCTTCGACGGCAAGAAGGGCAAGCGCTCCGAGGACACGCCCGCGGAGGGCAGCGGGTCCAAGGAGCCGCGCCGCAACGACAAGCGGGGCAAGAAGGGGAAGAAGCCGCGCCGAGAGGCGCGCGAGCAGGGGCGCAACGGCGGCAACGCCGAGGCCCTCGCCGTTGACCCGGCCCGACGGGGCCCTCGACCGGCTCCTCGAGGCCCGGGGGTGTTCGACGACATGATGAAGAAGCCATGCCCCTACCACAAGACCCCCGTAAACCACACTCTTGAGCAAGGCGACATGCTCAAGAAGTTCTATGGCCGTGCCGCCGCGAAGGAGTGCGAAGCCAAGAAGGATGGGGGCGATGGCGACGCGGGTGGTTTCCCCCGCCGTCGAAAATGTCTTCCTCATCTTTGGGGGACCTACCGTCGACATGTCGACCGGCAGCCGCAAGAAGGAGCGGCACGAAGTCCTCGCCGCGAGAGGGCACCTCCGGCCTTTCTCAAGCGGTCGAAGGATGCCATCACCTTTAGCCGGGATGATCACCCAAATTGCATCCCGAACCCGGGCCGTACCCACCGGTGGTCGATCCCATCATTGGCAACGCCCGGTTTTCGAAGGTCCTTATGGATGGAGTGCGTAGCCTCAATATCCTCTTCGCGCATACATTGCGCCCGATGGGGATTGGGCCTGGACCCGCCGCGGCCCGAAGACGAAGCCGTTTCACCGCATCGCGCCCGGCAAGCGGGTTCAACCCCTCGGGCATCGATCCGCCCGTCCGGTTCGGGACCCCCAAGAATTTCCGCAAGGAAACCCTCACCTTCGAGGTGGTGGGATTCAAAGGGGCTCGCCATGCCATCCTTGGGCGACCGTGCTATGCCAAGTTCATGGCGGTCCCCAACTACACGTACCTGAAGATGAAGATGCCGGGTCCAAACGGCGTCATCACCGTCGGGTCGTCGATCGAGCACGCATTCGATCGCGATGTCGAGTGCGTGGAACATGCAGAGGCGCTAGCGCCGGGACGAAGCGCTGGTGAACACACTGGAGAAGATGGTCAATGACGACCTCAGCTCCGCCGCCAAGCACGTCGGCACGTTCGAGGCCGCCGAGCAAACCAAAGGGGTCCCCCTCGACCCATCGGCCCCCGAGGGCAAAGCATTGAGGGTCAGCTCGACCCTCGATCCGAAATAGGAAGCAAGTGCTCGTCGACTTCCTCCGCGCCAACGCCGACGTCTTCGCGTGGAGCCCCTCGGACATGCCGTGCATCCCGAGG
Organism: Cenchrus americanus; assembly: GCA_947561735.1. Lineage (NCBI taxonomy): Eukaryota > Viridiplantae > Streptophyta > Magnoliopsida > Poales > Poaceae > Cenchrus > Cenchrus americanus. The sequence continues at coordinate 180,246,966 of OX387239.1, read as the reverse complement.
GAGGTCGCCGAGCACTCCCTTGATATCCCGCCTAACGCTCGCGGCTCGTTCGGCGGCGGCCGCGCCGCTTCGACGAGGAACGGCGACGGGCGATCGGAGCGGAGCCGCGGAAGCTCCTCGAGGCCGGATTCATCAAGGAAGTGTTCCACCCTACGTGGCTAGCTAATCCCGTGCTTGTAAAAAAGAAAAACGGGAAGTGGAGGATGTGTATTGACTACACCGGCCTCAATAAAGCATGTCCAAAGGTTCCTTTTCCTTTGCCACGTATAGATCAAATCGTTGATTCAACAACCGGGTGCGAACTACTCGTTTCCTTGATGCCTATTCGGGATATCATCAAATAAAAATGAAGGAGTCCGACCAGCTCGCGACTTCGTTCATCACACCGTTCGGGACGTTCTGTTACGTCACGATGCCTTTTGGCCTCAGAAACGCGGGCGCAACATATCAGCGCTGCATGCAGCACGTTTTTGGGGACCATATCGGGCGGACGGTCGAGGCTTACGTGGACGACATCGTCGTCAAGACCAGGAAGGCGGACGACCTGGTCGGCGATCTCGGCATTGCGTTCAGCTGCCTGCGGGCCAACGGGGTCAAGCTTAACCCCGAAAAATGTGTCTTCGGAGTGCCGCGGGGCATGCTCCTAGGATACATCGTCTCCCAGCGGGGAATCGAGGCCAACCCCGAAAAGGTCGCGGCCCTCGAGCGGATGGGTCCAATTCGGGACCTCAAAGGGGTGCAGAAGGTGTTGGGGTGCCTTGCCGCCTTGAGCCGCTTCGTCTCGAGGCTCGGTGAGAAGGGTCTGCCCCTCTACCGGCTGCTCAAGAAGCACGAACGCTTCTCTTGGACCGCCGAGGCCCGGGAAGCGCTCGACAAGCCGAAGGCGTCTCTGACACACGCCCCAATCCTTACGCCGCCGCGAGACGGCGAACCCCTCCAACTCTACGTGGCCGCAACCACCCGGTGGTCGGCCGCCGTGATCGTCGTGGAGCGCACGGAGGAAGGGCATGCCTTGCCCGTGCGAGAGGCCGGTCTACTACATCAGCGAAGTCCTGTCGGACACGAAGACGCGCTACCCCCAGGTCCAGAAGCTGTTGTACGCGGTGGTCCTCGCGCGGCGCAAGCTCCGCCACTACTTCGAGGCCCACCCAGTTACGGTGGTCTCTTCCTTCCCGTTAGGAGAGATCATTCGCAACCCCGACGCGGCAGGCAGAGTTGCCAAGTGGTCCGTGGAGTTGATGGGCGAGACGCTCGCCTACGCTCCGCGCAAGGCCATCAAATCACAAATCTTAGCTGATTTCGTCGCTGAGTGGACGGACACGCAGCTGCCACCCCCTCGGATTCAGCGCAGTGCCGGACTCTCGTTCTTCGACGGCTCGGTGATGAAGACGGGGAGCGGGCGCGGGCCTGCTCTTCGTGTCACCCCTCGGGGAACACATGCGCTACGCGGTGCGCCTCCACTTCCCTGCGTCTAACAATATGGCGGAATACGAGGCCCTTCTCTGCGGCCTCAAAATCGCCATTGAGTTGGGCATCAAGCGCCTCGACGTGCGAGGGGATTCGCAGCTCGTGATGGATCAAGTCATGAAGAACGCGAGCTGCCACGACGACAAGATGGAGGCCTACTGCAAAGCCGTGCGGGCCCTCGAAGACAAATTCTACGGCATCGAGCTTAATCATGTACCCCGCCGGTACAACGAGGAAGCAGACGAGCTGGCAAAAATAGCGTCCGGGCGGATCACCGTTCCCCCGAACGTTTTTGCGCGCGACATCGCGCAGCCATCGGTCACCTTCGAGCCCTACCCCTCGAGCGACGGCGGACCCTCGGGGGCTCCCTCGAATCCAGCGGGTGCGGAACCCATGGAAGAGGACCCCTCGAACGAGGCGTACGTGCTCTCCCTTCTCGAGGGGTACGGCTCCCACGAAGTCGACGCGATGGACATCGAACCGGCTCCCGTCCAGGCGGACTGGCGTGAAAAGTACACCGCCACGGATCGCTCGAGGGGAACTCCCCGAAGACCGGGCCGCGCCGGGCGCATCGCCGGGATGGCCAAATCCTTCACCCTCGTCGACGGCGAGCCGTACAAGCGCGCCGCGTCGGGCATCCTCCGGGCCGATGCATACCGATTCCCGAGGGGCGCGAGCTCCTACGGGACATACACGCGGGAATCCGCGGCCACCACGCCGCGCCACGCACCCTCGTTGGCAACGCGTTCCGCCGTGGCTTCTATTGGCCTACCGCGGTCGCGGACGCCAACGAAATCGTGCGCACCGCGAAGGGTGCCGTTCTACGCCCGCAAGACCAACTTGCCAGCTCATGCTCTGCAAACGATCCCCGTAACATGGCCGTTCGCTGTGTGGGGGTTGGACATCGTCGGGCCCCCGCGAAGGCGCCGGGGGCTTCACCCACCCGCTCGTCGCGATCGACAAGTTCTCCAAGTGGGTGGAGGTGCGCCCCATTACGAATTTGAGGGCTGAGCAGGCGGTCACGTTCTTCACCGACATCGTCTACCGCTTTGGAGTGCCAAACTCCATCATCACGGACAACGGGTCCCAGTTCACGGGCCGGAAGTTCTTGGAGTTCTGCGACAAGTTCCACATCCGCGTGGATTGGGCAGGCCGTGGCACACCCACAGACAAACGGCCAAGTGGAACGTGCCAACGGCATGATTCTACAAGGCCTCAAGCCCGAGATTTTCGACCGCCTCAACAAATCCGGCCGAAAATGGCTCCAAGAACTCGCCGCCAGCCGTGTGGAGCCTAAGGACCACCCCAAGCAGAGCCACCGGGTTCACCCCGTTTTTTCTAGTCCATGGCGCGGAGGCCGTCCTCCCCACGGATCTGGAATACGGGTCACCCAAGGTTCGAGGCTACAACGAGGATGCTAACCAGCGAGCCCGCGAGGACTCGCTGGATCAGCTGGATGAAGTACGCCTCGTGGCGTTGATGCACTCCGCAAGGTATCAACAGTCCCTACGACGCTACCAAGCACGCAAGATACGTCGGAGGGATTTCGCCGAGGGGGACTTGGTCCTAAGGCTACGCCAAGACAATCGAGGGCGCCACAAGCTATCGCCCCCATGGGAGGGACCCTACGTCGTGGTGAAGGTGCTCAAACCGGGCACGTACAAGGCGGCCAACGAGGACGGCGAAGAACTCACCAACGCTTGGAACATCCAACGCCTACGTCGCTTCTACCCTTAGCTAGGATTTCCAAGTATTTTTCGTTGTAAAAACACACGGCCAACGCCCCAGTTGGTGCCGCCTATGTAAATACTCCAAATCTAATAAAAGGGCAACTCGGCTTTCCCCTGAAACCCAAGTTACCCTCGGGGGTTACCGCGGGGGGCACCCCCCCCAAATGGTCCCATTTTTTCGCGCAAAAAACGTAACAACACGCGCTAAGTTTGTTTCTTACTTCAACCTCGAGCCACGATTCGAACGGGCGTAGGCGGCACGGCGGAAGGAGCGCGCGAGCCGAGGACGCCCTACGCCGCGTGGCTATGGCCCGTCTCTCTCGCCTCCAACCCGGCGGGCCCCCCGCGAAAACGAACTCCCCTAACTAGAATCTACTCGGGGAGGAAGGAGAAACAAAAAAGCGTAATAAGAAAACGATTCCACTTACAAGCAACTATCCATGATTCATGAGATGACTTGTTTATTTACAAGAGGCCACGAGGCCGAACTTCCGATACACATAAACAAAAACGGGCTCGGCGCCCGGTGTGCTTTCAGGCGGATGGAGCGGCAAGCATCGGCGGCGTCTGGGAAGAGAAATTCTTCGAAGGCCTCGGCAAGCGACCCGGCGGCGTCGGGCAACAAGCGCGTCCGCGCGCTCCATGGCCACCTCGTCCTCGACGCCCTCGGGCACGATGTAGCCCTCCGCCACCGCCTCGAGGTTGACCTCGTAGTGGGATCGCACCACTCCGAGGGCCTTCTGCACGCCTAGGTGCAACGCCCGGCGCATCCGCTCCGTGACATGGCCGCCGAGGGCGCGTAGGCGGGCGGCCGGCCGGAGCCGCCGGCCCGGGCCTCGCCTTCCTCGACGACGCGACAGTCTCGAGGGCCGCGTCCCGCAGCCTCCCCGGCAGCCTCCGCTCGAGGAGTTGTAGGAAGCCTGCAGGGCCTCGGCCCGCCCAGCAGCGTGTCCCAGGGCAGTGCGCAAGCCTGGAATCAACAAGATGACAAGAAATCAGAAAGGGGAAGCGAACCCTCTAAAGCAAAAACCAACAAACAGAGTCGAAAAGTCGCACCCTCGACTTGCTTCTTCTCCAAACCGAGGTCGCGGCGTGCGGACTCGAGCTCCGACTCGAGACGCTGGACGGCCTCGCCTTGCTCACGGAGGGCCGCGCTCCGGGCGCGCATTACTGATGCTGAGCGTGAGCGCTTCATCCTCAACCTTGGAGAATGCGGCGTTCCGCTCCTCCAGCGACTTCTCCGCCGTTTCGCGAGCAACGCGCTCCCGTTCCAGCGCCGTTCGGGCGTCGCCGAGGGCAGCCTGCTCTTGCCGGAGCCGCCCCTCGCCCCCCGGCGGGCGATGCGCTCCCGCCGAAGCCGCCCCTCGGTGGCGACGAGGGCCGCGGCCTTGGCGTCGAGGGCGGCCCTCGGTCGTCGGCCTCCTTGGCGCTCGCTCCAACCCGCGCGCCCGCTCCTCGCCCGGCGCCTGCCGCGCCCGCGCCCCCTCCGGCCGACGTGCGGAGCCCCCGGGTCTCGGCGCGAGCGGTGGCCACCTCCGCCTCCCGGTGGCGGCCGCCGACCGCGTCTTGTCCGAGTCCTCACGCGCGTTCCACGGCGCCTCGTCGCGATCGACAAGGGCCGCGCGGATCCGCTCGAGGCTCGTGTGACGCGCCGTGCCCTGCCCTGAGCTCTCGGGGAGCACGTCGCACCACGCCATCGCCCGGTACACCAGCCAGCTGTCCGGCGTCCTGAGAGCTTCCGCAAGCGCGTCGAAAGCGCTGCATCGCTCCCGGAGCTGGCGGGCCTCGGTGTTCACCTGGTCGAACGCGCTGTACTTCTCATGGGCGCGGCGCTCGAGCTCCTGACATCCACACATCGAGCCCCGTAAGCGCCAAGTCTTGAATGCAGCACGCGAAAACGAAAAAAGGAAGGGAGAAGAGCAACCGTGGCTCACCTGGAAGACGATCCAGGCCGGGCCGCCGTGGACCCGCAGCGCCTCGTTCAACGCGCGGTTGAGCGTGGCGCCGTGGCCCGAGGAGCTCGCCCCAAAGCTCTGCTCCCCCCGGCGTCGCAAACGCGGGGGGATCCTCCACGGCCCCCCCCACCGGGGCGGGGCGGCCGGCGTGGGAGGACGAGGCCTCAGCATCGTGCCCTTGACCCCCCACCGTCAGGTGACCCTCGCGCCGCCTCACGAGGGCCCCCTCCCGGGGCCGGGGGGGAGGTCGTGGGCCGCCCGGCCCACCGGTTCCACCCGGGCGGCGGGGAATCATCCGAGAGCTCCACCACCTCCGCCCGGAGACCGCCGGCGGGAGGAGCCGCCGCTCCGCCTCCGCCGGCGCCTCCACCCGCGCCTCCGCGGCCACGGGTGCCCGTCGTGGCGCCGTTGCCGCCACCTCCGCCCGTGCCGCCGCATCCGCGGGCGCCCCCGCAGTTGCGCCCGCTCCGCCTCCTCCGCAAAGGTGGCCGCCACCGCGGGCGGCACCTCCACCGTAGCCACCGCCGCGGCCCGCGCCTCCGTGGCGACCGGCGCCGGCCGCCCCCCGGCGACCTCGGGCCGCGCGCCGCGGCGGGCTGATCCGCCGGCCGGGGCCTCGAGGCCCCGGCCCGGCCTTGCGAGCTCATGCCCGCCGCCGCGCCTGTCCCTGGGCGCGACCCCCTCGACGAACGCCGCCGGGTGGGGATCGACGCGTCCGTCCTCAGCACCTTGGCCGGTGCAAGAGGAGGGACGGTTGGCACCGCCCTGCGCAAACACCAATGGAGGGTTAGAGCATCTAATAACCAGCAAACTAAAGCCAAGCAAAGGAAGAACAGGTTCCTTACCTCGCGGAGGAAAAGGCCCGCTTCCTTTTCCTCGAGGCCTCTGACGAGGCCGGCACAGGGGTCGCGCCTGCCGCAGCGCCTCCCGACGGCGCCACCGCGCGCGCGGGCACGCCCGCCTCACGCGTGGGCGCGCCCCGATGCCGTACCCCCCGATGACGCCGCCGCGCGCGGGGGCACGCTCGCCCCCGCGCGCGGGCACGCCCGCCGACGCGCCCCTTGACGATGACGCGCGCGCGCGCGGACGCGCTCCCGCCGCGCGCGGGCACGCTGGACGCGCGCGCAGCACGTCCGCCGCGCGCGCCCTCCGCGGCGCGCGCGCGGCACCTCCGCGCGCGCGTGCCGCCCCGACGATGGTTGCCTAGCGACGGGCGCCGTGCGCCCACCCCGTGCAAAGCCGCCCCGACGCCGCGCGGGTTCGGCGACGGGGGCGCGGGCGCCACCGTCCGAGGGGCCCTCCCCCTTAGACTCTTCCTCCTCGTCCGTTCCGAGGACGAGGGCTCCTCGATGTCCGGGGAGGAGAGCCCCGGCTCCTCCCGCCGCGGTGCACTCCGCGGACCGTGCGTCGCGGCGCGCTTGGCGCCGCCTTGCGTGCTCCCTCCTCGCGCGCCGCTCGCTCCCTGCGCTCCCGGCCGCGCCGCCCGGCCGAGCGCACGGGGAGTCGGGGGGGTGGGTGGAACGGACTTGGCGGCGTTGAACCGCACCGGCTCGCGCGCGAGAGCGACAATGGCACGTCGGGAAACGGAAGCAAGAACAAGAACTAAAACGAGTCAAAAAACCACACTCACCAACGGGCCGACGGGGGAGCATCTCGATGTCCCACGGGGTCCGACCCGCGAGTGGCGGCGTCCCGGTGTCGACGGCGCTCCGCGCCGGGGTGAGCGCGTACGGCGCGCTCCCGGCGGCGTCGGGAGCATCCGCGACCTCGCCACGTCGACGGGGTTGGCCGCCTCCGTCATCTCGAAGATGCAGAGCGGCCTCTCCATCAACGGCACGATTCGCGGTGATGAAGGAAGGCGAGGACGCCCATCGCGTTGAGCCCTTCCCTCGCCGGCCGTCGCGGGGCGGCGAGGGACGGACTCTTGCCGCGCCCGATGATTGGCCGTAGGCAACCCGTAGCCCCGGGGAGTCCGGCCTCTTCTTGAACACCCGGCCGGTGTAGGGAGGGGAGGCCGGGCTCGGCGTTGCGCGGATAAAACCATCCCCGCTCCCGGCCCGGCGTTGTTCGTCGTCATGGTGCAAGGGATGTAGAAATCCTTGAGCCGCCCCCGCGGAGCGAGCGACATCCCGCCGGCGCGCACCGCGCGCGGGTCCTCGGCTCCGACGTGGGCTGCGTGATGAGCTCCCCGCGGAAGAGGTGTACCCGAGCTCCCAATTGAGCGGGATCCCCGGGTACCCTTCGCGGACGCCCACGAATGTGGCCGCCGCGAGATCGCATTGGGGGCAAAATTGTGCGCCTCCACCCCATAGTGGTAGCACAATGCCCGCATGAATGTGCTCGCCGGCGCGTTGAAGCCGCGCTCGTGATAGCGGAGGAAGCTCACCACGTAACCCTCCGGCGGATTGGGCTCGAGGTGCGACGACGGCGGCACGATCCACTCCGCCGAGCGCCCTTCTTCGTTGGCCGACAGCTGGCCGGCGGCGACCAGCTCGCCCAGGGCGAGCCGGGTCACGGTCGACCTCTCCCAGGCGTACGGCTCCAGGACCCTGATCGGAAGCTGAGGCGGCGCCATAAGGGGGGACGAACGAGTGCGAAGGCGGAGGACAAGGAAACGAGGAAAAAGCTCTAGCGGCGAACCCCGCGCGACGGCAAGGGTGAGGCGAAGGCGAAGGGACGGAGGGACCGAAAACGGTGAGGAGCCAAGGTAAAAAACCGCCGTCCCTTCCTCACCGCGGTTTTATAGGCAACGGGCGAGTTCTCCGGAGCGGACGCCCCGCCGACGTACTCGCGGGAATCTTTCCGTCGCGTCGACGAGTGGGCCCCACCACGGTCGCGGCGGCTCTAACACTTGCGGGCGGGTCATCATGGCGGCAAGACCGGCGGCGACCGAGGCAAAACCGTCACGTCCGCCGGCCACGTCGCCCACTACGCGCGCGCGCGGCCGCAGCGCCTAAAAAGGCGCGCCCGCGCTGCAAAACCCGCGGCCACGACCGCAAGGCAATTAAATGCCCGGGCCCCTTGCCAAGCAAGGAGAGCCCTCGAGCGAGGCGAATCCTCGGCTCGAGACAAAGGCGACCCTCGATGGGATGACAGCGTGAGAAGGTCGCCCGGGACCTGCTCGATGTAGAGCAGGCAGCCGCGGGCACCCATGCCACGTAAAGCCCTCGAGTGGCGTGACCCTCGGCTCGAAACAGAGGCGACCCTCGACGGGATATCAGCGTGAGAAGGTCGTCCGGGACCTGCTCGACGTAGAGCAGACCACCGCGGGCACCCATGCCACGTAGGACCCTCGAGCGGCATGACCCCCAACTCGAGATGATGTCAACCCCCTAAAGAAGGCACGCGCGTAAGAGGATCGCCCAGGTCACGCTTGAAATAGAGCGACACCGAAAGCACTCATACCGCGCCGAGCTGCCAACAAGCACCTCGAGGGCTGGCACGTCCAGGCCCCTCGACGGCCGCAAACGAGAAAAGACGGGGCTAGCCAAGGCACGGCCCCGCACGGCCTTGCGATCGGAGGTTCGAAGCCCGACCCTCGACGGGTTCGAACGAGCGCCCCGGATCACGAGTTAGGGACGACGAGGGCACGCGCATTCGAGCCGTTCCTCGAGCCCGTCGGCTCGAGGGTGCCCCACATGTCGTGTTCGAGAGCCGGCGAGGGCGGCTAGCGGGGGGATCCCACCGAGGGGAGAGCTTCCGCGCCCTCGGTCCCTAGCGAACGGGACCGAGCCCCACCTAGCAAACCCACGCAAGCGCTTCCATGGACGTGTCTCCGGACCGCGCGGCCCTACCCTTATCGAACGGGGCATGGACGTCCACTTGAACCACCCGCTAGCGGCTCGAAGAGGAATCCGCGATTCGCGACCCGCTCGATGGGAGTCGTGGAAACCTCACCCTCCGACCCGCGGAGGGACGGCGAGGGCGCGATAAAAAACAAGTCGTCAGGCTCGACCCGATCGCCTCGAACGAGGCCAAGGCTCGGGGGCTTGACGCACGGCTACACCTCCTTGAAATTGCACCCGCCGGGAGACAAGTGACGGGGGGAGCGTGCACCCCCGATGCCGGGCCGAAACACCGCCGATGCCGGTTGGCATATGTGCCACGCCTTTCGACCGAATTGCTCGCGGTTAACCCCTGCGCGGGAGAACCCACACTCGCCCGGGGCTTCGGGGCTAGACCGCGGGTCCGGCCGACGCGGCCCCACGGAAAGCGTTCGCAAACAAGGAGGGAAGAACGTCCTATCGGTAGGTTCCGGCATCCGCGGGAGCCTCAATGGCAAACCCGCGGATGCTCGGGGGCTGCGTCGGGGACCGCCCTAGGGGTCCCCTTAAACAATGGGGGAACCCTCACTTAAATCCCCACATCGAAATGAGGCCGAGCCTAACCATGCGGGAAAACTAACCATGCGGGACTTGGCCTATGCGGCGGGGACTCCGGAGGCCCACCAAGACGGCCCGTCCGGAAGACCCTCGAGCGGGGCTCCGCCTCGCCGAGAGCACGCTCCTCCTCGAACGGGCTCCGCCCCGTTCGAGGGGCAACCCCCTCCTCGAACGAGCTCGCTCCGTTCGAGGGGCGACCCCTCCCTCGAGCGGTTCCGCCCCGCTCGAGGGCGCGCTCCCCCTCGAGCGAGTCCCGTCTCGCTCGAGGGTCCGCTCCGCCCTCGGCGGGGGCCCGCCACGCTCACGGGCGCCCCGCACGCGTGCGCCGGCCCCGCACTTGGGCATTTAACGCCCGACGCCGCGGGCGGCGCCATCATGCGCCGGGGGCTCACGCCCGGTGCCGCCGCACCAACTCCCCGGGGGAGGAGCCCATCCCCGCCCCGCGTGGGGTGGAGCGTGCGGTACGGCGGTGTCGGTCCGTGACACCGCGCGCACGCTCTCGTGCGGCTAATGCGCCCGACCCTCGAACGGGGGCGGGCGCACCCTCGACTCCACTTTCCCGTGACCCCGGAGTTAGGTGAGGGGCGCTAGGCCGGTGGGTGGCCATCCCGGCCACCGCGCGGGCGCGACCGCCGTACCCACGCGTGCGGGCACACCCCCGGACTCCGCGGGCGCACGCCCGAGCACCGCAGCAACCACTCCACCACCGCGAGCTCATTGGGAAGGAACGCCGTTCGCCCGCTCCGTACCCCGTACCGATCATCATCAGCACCTCCCTCGAAGCCTATCAGAGAACGCCATCGCCATCTGCCGCCTCCTACCCTCAAACCGCCACTGTTCGGGTACGAGGTAGGCCATCATGACCGGATCGCAGCGAAGATCGACCGGACGGCCGCCCGCTCTACACCGTAGCACGACGTGCTCCCACACGTAGCTAGGAAGCGCGGCGTGCATGTAACTTGCCGCCCCCTTGGCCTATAAAAGGGGAAGCGAGCCCCCAGCCGCGAGGGGGACGGGTCGAGAGGAACACGGCGCACGCGTGCACTCACTCTCTTATTCTCCCACAACATCTCCGGCCACTCACCCGGGGACTTGGAAGCCACGATTCCTCTCCCGCCTTGCTTGTACTTGCCCCACTACAAGCACCCCGGTGCCGAGCAATATAGTGCCACGAGCACGCCCCCTGTGGACGTACGGCCCCCTCGGCCGGAACCAGGATAAAATCTTGTGTCATTTGTTGCTTAGCATCGACCATTGAGGGATAGACCTAGGCGTTATCTACTGGTTAGTGTCGGGACCATATTCCGCACCGACACCGCCGTGACGACAACTTTGTCGCGGTGGTGGAGCGCAAGGCGTCGCGCCCCAAGGGCAACCTAGGCAAACCAGCACCATCCATGGACCACTTTGAGAAGCTCCTGGACGCGTTATGCCCGCACCACGAGGTCCCCGTCAAGCACACGCTCAGGGAGTGCTGGCTCATGAAGAACTACGTCAAGGGCACCCTCAAGCCGAAGACGGCGGACCAGCCCGATAAGCAAGGCCCCTCCCACGACAATGATGATGGCGCGGGGGCTGTGTTCCCCGGTGAAGACGGCGCGGTGCACATGATATTTGGGGGATCACCAGCGAGACCCTCAAGACGGCGCGAGAAGCTCATCCGGAGAGAAGTCCTCAACGCCGATGTTGCAAGGCCGTCCTACCTAAAGTGGTCAGAGGTTCCGATAACCTTCGACCGCAAGGACCATCCCAACAATGTGCCTCGGCCTGGATCCTACCCACTAGTGGTAGCTCCCCTGTTCAAATCTAGAAGGATCCACAAGGTCCTGATGGATGGGGGAAGCGGGATCAACGTGCTCTACACGTCAACACTTGACGAGATGGGCATCCCGCAGTCCGCACTGAGGCCGTCAATGGCGCCGTTCCATGGGGTCATACCTAGAATCGAGGTGCTCCCCCTCAGGCAGATTGATTTGCCCGTCACGTTCGGGGACATGCGGAACTTCCGCACAGAAACCCTCACCTTCGAAGTGGTGGGGTTCTCGGGGGCGTACCATGCGATCCACGGGAGGCCGACATATGCGAAGTTTATGGCCGTGCCCAACTATACGTACCTGAAGCTGAAGATTTCCAGACCGAAGGTGATCATCACAGTAGGGCCAATGTATCACCGCACATACGAGTGCGACACTGAATGCTTTCAGTTCGCTGAAGAAACCATCCGGTCCGAGAGGCTCCACACTGAGCCTCGACCCGAGGACCAGGATGTCCCCGAGTCATCCAAGTGAGCGGCCTGCTCTTTCGAGCCCATCAAGGATGTCAAGGATGCGGTCGTCTTTGACGACGGCCGTACGGTCGGTATCAGGACGGTGCTCGATCCTAAATAGGAGAGCGCGCTCGTCGACTTCCTCAAAGCGAACCTCGACGTGTTCGCATGGAAACCCTCCGACATGAAGGGGATCCCGAGAGAGGTTGCCGATCACAAATTGAACATCAAGTCGGGATCGAAACGGGTGAAACAGCGCCTTCGCCGCTTCAACGACGAGAAGTGCAAGGCGATTGGCGAGGAGATCCTGAAGCTCCTTAGTGCAGGGTTCATCCGTGAAGTCTTCCACCCCGAGTGGTTAGCAAACCTGTACTTGTAAAGAAGAAGAATAAGAAATGGAGGATGTGTGTTGACTATACAAGCCTTAACAAGGCATGTCTGAGGACCATGTGTGGTTCGAGGACCGGTGGATGGTCGCTTCCTTGTGTGATGAGTGATTGACAACATTGTGTGGACTGATTCTTGGCTAAGTATTGCAGGTGCAGGTTGCGGCTTGACTGGTGTTGGTGCAGGTGAAGAACAAGCGCGAAAGGTCGTCACCAGTGAGGCCTCCAGGTGTGGAGAAGACAAGTAGGCTTCATTTGAGGGACTCGGTGGCCAGCGGGGTCAAGTGCGGGCCGCATGGTGGCATGAACAGCAAGATGAAGTCAGGGACGGTTTCTTGGTTGAGCCTCAAAACCAAGGTCGAGCCGGGACTACGTGGGAGCCGAGTCATGAGTGGAGATTGGCGGAGGCTACACCGAGTTCGCGGGGTTTCCGGTGGTTCACCAGAAAACCATTGGGTTCCTTGGTTGATCCACAAAGCCAAGACCGAAGAACCGAAGACGGTCTTTGCCGCAAGGTGCGGACCGGTCTGACCGGTGGGTACCGGTCTGACCTGTGAGGAGCAACGGTCTGACCGGTCTGCGACGACACAGTCCGGAATCTTCGAAGCGGAGGACACGCGTCGGGATCGCAAGGCTTGCGTCGAGGCTAAGCAGATTGCGGTCGCCGGACATCCGTCCGATGGAGAAAGCTTGAAGACTTCCAAAACCGCCCTTGAGGGGCTTGTATCCGTAGTTGGTAGGAAAGGGCATTTTAGACTTTCGGTTGCCTCCATATAACCCAATAGGTGAGAGGATGGCAGCCAACTCTCTTGGAACCCTAGTTCATTTGCTTTCCTATTTTCCCTTCCTATTTTCTTAGGATTTCCATAGGACTAGCTTGATTGCTTCATGGGAGATCTTGTTGAGAGGGTTGGATGATTGAGCGGCAAGCTAGACCTTGTATGAACCTTTGTGGCTTGTATAGATGATTCGGCGTGGTTCCTCAAGGCCTTGTTGTGTTGTTCCCGGTTGTTCTTGGTGGTGATTTTCGGAGCCCTTTCTTGGTGTTTTTCTTGGGTTGTTTTCGGGACCTTTCTCTTGCGGATTTGATGGGGGAAATTTGTGGGAACCCTTCGTAGTTCATTGGGCTGTGATTCCCCTCCCAAATCCGTGAGCAAAGGGGCTCGATTTTGGGGTTTTCTGAGTTCTAGGGTTAGAGGTGTTCTTGGCAGGATTTCTTCGATTCCTCCTTTTTGGACAAGTTTTGGTGGGATTAAACTTGGCTATGGACTCCTCATGAGGTGTTCCTATTATCCCCAAAGTCTTGTTCAAGTCCATGGAGCGATTCGGGAGATCGAGGTTTGGATTTGGGGGAGTTGACCGCGGTGTCTTGTTCATCCCGAGCCGCCGGGGCTACACCGTCCGACCGGTGCTCTTGACCGGTCTGACCGGTGCAACCCTCGGTGGGTTTTTGCTCGGGTGAACGTCCGGGTGTGTTCGCTGTTGTCCTGTGTTGGGGCTGTTTCGAGTTTGGGTCAGTTTGGAGGTCGGTTGTCCTGTTTGGTGCTTTGGGGGCTTTCAGGCTGTGACTGGTCTAACCGGTGTGTCTCACCGGTCTGACCGGTGTGGAGCCACTTAGTGAAAGTTCCCCAGTTTCACCAGCAGGGACCGGTCTGACCGGTGGTGCTCACCGGTCTGACCGGTGTTGGTCAGTGGACTCGAGGTTTGGTGTTCTGCTGCGTTCTCGGGTCGGAAGGTTGTGTGTTGGTTCCTAGGTCCAGTGGCACTCCAGTGGCTATGTGGGCTTGACCAACTTGGGTAGTGAGTTGGAGACGTGTGTTGGAAGCCGCGTTCATCTTGTTGGAGTTTCCATCTCCTTCGAGAAGAATTTTTATCGGCTCCCATTCACTCCCCCCTCTCTAGTTCGCCGTATCGGTCCTTCAAGTGGTATCAGAGCCGTTTCGGGTCTTTATTGACTCTAACCAGTCTAAGATCCAAGGATGGTGTACCAGGAACGGGGTTCGGGTCCTCCACACTTCGATGGCAAGAACTACCAGATGTGGAGCAAGCGGATGGGGGCGTTCCTCCGTGGAAAGGGTCAGATCCTTTGGGATGTCACGGTGGACACAGGCTATGTCCAGCCGATGGACTTCCTCGCTCCAGGATCGAGGTACAGATTCGACGCCAACAATAAGGCAGTCGACTACTTGTTTCGTGCTTTGTGTCAGCCTGAGTTCGATCGGGTGCACATCGAGCACTTGGCTTGTAGAATTTGGACGGTGCTAAAGGAGGCTCATGTTGAGAATGCCCAGGTTCAGGCACGGATGTATGCGACCTACCGGAGAGAGTACGAGAACTTCACTCATCTCCCCGGTGAGTCCATCGATGCCTTGTTTCAGAGGTTCACGGTGGTTGTGAACAACATGAGGGCCAATGTGGATGTGCTCCCGTACGATGATCATGATAGAGCGGTCAAGCTCTTACACTCTTTGGATCGTACGATTTGGGGCGGAAAGTTCGAGGCCATTGTGGAGTCAGAGAAGTATGACACTCTGACGATGAACGAGCTGTTCTCGAAGCTCAAGTCGGCTGAGGTGGATAGGGGCATGACTGCCAAGCTCGAGGGTCCGACTGATTCCCATAATCTTGCCCTCATTGGTGGTTCGAAAGGAAAGGCTAACACTAACTCACCCACCAGGATGTTCTCTTTGTCCTCTTTGATGTCTATGCCAGATGAGGAGTTCGATGTGCTTGGAGAGGACGAGCTGGCGCTCCTGATGAGGCGGTTCGAGAGGCTGCACGAGAACCGAGTGAACATGAGGAGGAACACGAGGACATGCTTCTAGTGCGGCAAGCCAGGACACTTCATCGTCGACTGCCCGGAGAAGGTCGAGAACAAGGACGGCTACAAGCACAAGTCGAGGATGGATGGCAAGTACCGGTCGAGGAGTGACCACAAGAGCAAGCACAAGAACAAGTACAAGGACGAGCGACGATCGAGGAAGAAGGAAAGCCGAGGCAAGGCCCGAGTGATGGTTGGAGCGAGTGACGTCGACTCCAGTTCCACGTACTCCACCTCGAGCTCGAGCAGCAGTGAAGATGAAGGTGATCGTCGCAAGAGCAAGAAGTCGTCCAAGAACCTGAGCGGGCTGAGCTGCTTCGCGAGAGACGGCTTCTGTACCATGGCGCTGAACTCCAGCAGCAAGAAGAGTACACAGAGCGACTCAGACTCCGATTCCGACGATGAGGTGCGTGATGAACTTCCCTTCTTGCGTCAGGAGAATGAGAGGCTTGGCTCTTTGCTTGATAACCGTGTTGACATGCTTAGAGAGGCCAAGAAAATGAGAAAAGAGCTTAGGGCTTCACTCGAGGATGCTAGGACTAGAGTGGCTGAGCTAGAAACACAGGTTCTTGATAGCAAGCTTGAGATTGATTCCCTTAAGGCTAGCCCTGTTGTTTCTGATGAGGTTGATTGTGCTGATTGCTCCATCTTTCTTGCTGATCTTGCCTTGTTTAAGGAGAAGCATGCCTCCAAGTGTGAGGAACTAGATGTGCTTAGGGTTGAAGTGGCTGAGCTTAAATCTAGATCTGCTTTGCTAGGTGTTTGCACTTCTTGCTCTGTTTTGCATGCTAAGATTGATGAGATGCATGCTTACACTAGTTCTCTTGAGGCTAAGTTGAAAGAACCCATGCCTACATCATGCTCTACCTGTGAAATGCATGCTTTGAAAAATTTGGAACTTGCACATTATGTTGATCGTTTGCAGGATGAGAATGATGAGCTGAGAAAGTTGATGGGTTAGTTGTTTGGTCATGAGCCTCAGTTGAGGATGATGATCGAGGCATTTAAGAAGCAGGATGGTGAGGGACTTGGGGCAAACAAGGTTGGTGAGGGAAGTGGAGAGAATATCCCAGAGCCACCAAAAACCCACCACAAAAATGATTTCCCCCCAAAACCTAACCATCTTAGGAACCGACTAGACACAACCCCAGCTCCACCCGTGTTTCCTACACCCACAAATGATCTCCAAAAGCCTGTCAAGTTTGTGAGCACTTCGGGGAAAGTGTTCTTTGGGAAAGAAAGTGAGAAGGCTAGTGAAGGGAAACCGGTGGAGGAGTTGAGTGGAGAGAAACCAAGTGAGCAGCCACAGCCCAAGCCTAAGCCTAAGCTTGTGAGGTTCCATTGTGGCTATTGTGGGAGAGATGGCCATAAGGATGAGTTTTGCTTCAAGAGGAAGCGAGAGGAGAGGATGGCAAAGGAGTGGGCTAACAAGGACAAGTACCACCCTTCCAATGGTGTACTTGAGCCTCGTGTGCAGATGCCCAGGGCCAAGGCGAGTGTGAGGACAGTTCGGGCTTGGGGAGAGCGGAAGGCTGTTGGAGGTATTGCTGCCCAGGTCACACCGGTCAGACCGGTGTGGGGCACCGGTCGGACCGGTGCGGGCACAGACGAGGCCGGCGGTTTGGGTTTCGTGCTCGTACGGGTGCGAGGGTTGTTTACGGGAGGTCGTGGTTCTGGTGGTTGGGCTGGAGAGCTTGCAGGTGGTCAGGTTGCTAGGCATTCTCCCCCTCGAGTTCACTACGGGGATGGGAGGAGTCGTAGCTTTGAGAAGGAGAGGAGGGACGGTCCACGGGCTTTCTTTCGTGGTTTTGGTCCTCCTCCAGGCAGAGAGGGGTGGTTCCCTCAGGGTGGTTACCGTGGTGGTGTTCATGGAGGTAGCTTTGGTAGGAGGGATGGCTTGGTTTGTGCTAACCCCACTTTCGAGCAAATGGCTCGGCACTGGTTTTACTCTTTTGGTACTAACCCCAGTGCTGAGTCGTTTGTTCGCTCACGTGCTCATTTTTGAATTTTAGGTGGGAGACTTGAAGAACATTTGGTTGATTGACTCCGGTTGCTCGAGGCATATGACCGGAGACAGGGGGTGGTTCTCAAGTCTCGTCCCGATGGTGAGAAAGAGGTACATCACTTTTGGGGACAATGGGCGTGGGCGTGTGCTTTCAGAAGGTGAGATTAAGGTGAGTGACAAGATCACTCTCAGGCGTGTTACTCTTGTTCAATCGTTGGGGTACAATCTGCTTTCTGTGTCCCAGCTGTTGGAGGAGGGTTTTGAGGTGTTGTTTCGGCCAGGTGGTTCTCGGATTTTTGACTCTTGAGGGGACCTTGTTTGTATGGTCGTTCCCGAGGGTTAGGTGTTTCGTGCTGATTTTTCTGTCTTCGAGTGTGGAGCGTTGTTTCTTGGCTGGTTCTTCGAGTGAGTTGTGGAAGTGGCATAGGAAGTTGGGTCACTTGAGCTTTGACCTTTTGTCTCACTTGAGTAAACTCAATTTGGTTCGAGGATTGCCACGGTTGAGTCTTGAGAAAGAGTTGGTTTGTGCGCCGTGTAGGCATGCCAAGATGGTAGCCTCTTCCCACCCGCCTCTCACCGATGTGATGACTGAGCGTCCATGCGAGCTGCTCCATATGGATCTTGTTGGCCCAGCTCGTGTGCGATCTGCAGGTGGGAAGTGGTATGTCCTTGTTGTGGTGGACGACTATTCTCGGTATGCGTGGGTGTTCTTTCTCGAGGATAAGGGGGAGACGTTTAGTTTTGTTCGAGATCTAGTCTTGAGGTTGAGAAACGAGAGGCACGAAGATGCCATACGAGCAATCCGCAGTGATAATGGCTCGGAATTCAGAAACTCTCGTTTTGAAACCTTTTGCCATGACTTGGGTCTTGAGCACCAGTTTTCGAGTCCGTATACGCCTCCCCAGAATGGTGTTGTGGAAAGGAAGAACAGGACTTTGTGCGAGATGGCTCGGACGATGCTTGATGAGCATAGGACTCCGAGAAGGTATTGGGCTGAGGCGGTGAATACCGCGTGCTATGTGTCAAATAGGATCTACCTCAGAGTGCACAAGAAGAAAACATGCTATGAGTTGATGCATGGTTGCACACCCAAGGTGAGTCACTTCCATGTCTTTGGTTGCAAGTGTTTCATTCTGAAGAAAGGCAGGAAGTTGGATAAGTTTGAGGCTAGGTCTGTCGATGGTATTTTCTTTGGTTATGCATCTCATTCTAGAGCATATCGTGTGCTCAATCTTGAAACTAACCAAATCGTGAGACTTGCGAGGTAACCTTCGACGAGATAGAGCCACGTAGTCAGCTTGTCTTTGAGTGTGTAGGTGATGATGAGCTTGGCGAGGAGATTTTTCAGGAGGAGGAGCATGGACATGGAGACGATGAAGATGGCGGTGTGGTGCCCCCGGCTGAACATGTACCCACTACTTCGACTACGGTGGTGGACAGACCCTCTCCCACACCTACGACGACAAATCAAGAACGAGGAGAAGCTGATGTTGAGGGGGGAGATAGCATCTAGGCGAGAACCTCCCCAGCGAGTACAAGTGGATCCCCTAGCTTCGAGGATCATCGGCGATCTGAATGAACGCACTACAGAGTCGAGGGTTCAAAACAATTCTCATTTCTCTCATGCTGTGTTTGTTGCTACTTTTGAGCCCAAAGACATTGGACGCGCACTATCTGATCATAATTGGGTTAATTCGATGCATGAGGAGTTGGAGAACTTTGAGTGGAATCAGGTTTGGGAGTTGGTTGACCCTCCCCCAGGGTGTAAGCCGATTGGTACAAAGTGGGTGTGGAAGAACAAAGAGGGAGAGAAAGGTGAGGTTGTGAGAAACAAGTCAAGCCTTGTTGCTCAGGGGTTCAGTCAGAAGGAGGGGATCGACTACGAGGAGACCTTTGCTCCCGCAGCTCGTTTGGAGGCGATTAGGATCCTTCTAGCCTTTTCCGTGGCTAAAGGGTTCAAGTTGCACCAAATGGATGTGAAGAGTGCTTTCCTGAATGGTGTGTTGGAGGAAGAAGTGTATGTGAGGCAGCCACCGGGGTTTGAGAGTGAGAAGTACCCCCACCGGGTGTACAAGTTGAGAAAGGCGTTGTATGGGTTGAAGCAGACGCCTAGAGCTTGGTATGGCAGGTTGAGGGGGTTCTTGTTTGAGAGGGGTTTTGAGATGGGGAAGGTCGATCATACCTTGTTTTTACTGAGGTAGGGCAGAGATATCCTGATTGTGCAGGTGTACGTGGATGATATTGTCTTTGGTGGCTCGTCTAACTCTCTTGTTGCAAGGTTTGCAGAGGATATGAGCAAGGAATTTGAGATGAGCATGATGGGCGAGCTGCAGTTCTTCCTTGGTCTACAAATCAAACAATCAAAGGAAGGAACATTTGTGCACCAAGCTAAGTACACCAAGGACATTGTGCAGAAGTTCAAGATGGAAGATTCCAAGGCTATGATGACGTCGATGAGTACGACTACAGCTCTTGATGCGGACGAGGAAGGTAAACACGTGGACCAGAAGGAGTACCGGAGCATGATCGGGTCACCCCTCTCCTTGATGGCGACGAGGCCGGACATCCAGTTCTCGGTATGTCTGTGCGCTCGTTTTCAAGCGTCCCCGAGGACTTCGCATCGGCAAGCGGTGAAGCGAATTTTTAGGTACTTGCGTCACACTTCCGACTTCGGCCTTTGGTACTCCGCGTCATCTTCTTTGGCGCTTCATGGTTTTTCAGACGCGGATTTTGCGGGGTGTCGGTTGGATAGGAAGTCCACTTCTAGGACTTGCTAGTTTTTGGGTTCTTCTTTGGTGTCTTGGTCTTCCCGCAAACAGTCGAGTGTTTCTTAATCCACTACCGAGGCCGAGTACGTTGCCGCTGCTAGTTGTTGCTCTCAGCTCCTTTGGATTTCATACACCATGAGTGACTTTGGTGAGGAGTATACCCATGTCCCACTTCAATGTGATAGCACCAGTGCCATAAGTGTTGCAAAGAACCCAGTGCTCCATTCCAAAACCAAGCACATAGAAGTGAGGTACCATTTTCTAAGAGACAACATAGAGAAAGGAAAAATAGCGTTGATACATGTACCCACACATGACCAACTAGCCGATATTTTCACCAAACCCCTAGATCAAGCAACTTTCACTCGTTTGCGGGGGGAACTTGGTGTGTGTTTGATTTCTTGAGTTGGGTGTGTGGGAGCTCCTTTGTAGCATATGTATAGCTTTCCTTTGTGCATTTCTTGCATTTGGCATGGCATATGCAACATGATGTATAGGCATCCTTGTGTCTTAGTTTGCATGCATTTTGTATCATATGCATTGGATAGGAAAAGCTTCTCCTATATACATTGTTCACCATGTAATGCTATTTATGTCTTTGTGAGCTTGTTTGGTATGCTATGGTTAGTTTGGCTTAGCTCTTGATGATCTTGATGAATAATCCATGGTTGATGGCTATGTTTTTGAAAAATTATCACATGTATGCTCTCTCATGTGTAAATGCCTTTATATGATCTTGACATGTTTTAGTGGCTTGGTTATGCTTAATTTGTGGTTGGATAGCTAGTTTATTGATCACATGGGGCCAAAGGCTCATTTGCCATCATGAATGTTTAGCCCTCTTGCTTTATCTTGTGGAGGGGCATAAGTTCCTTTTTGTCGCAAAGACATTTCATGTACCATATATGAATCTAAAAATGAAATGTAAAATGCTTGGAAAATGTGCTCCCATGTCATATGTGCTGAATTTAATTTGCTTTGGGTGCTAAACCGTTGCATGATGCCTACCAATGAGAAGTCTCATACATAGAAGTAGGCACATGGCTCGGTGGCTTTGACATGACATGAGGTGCTTGTGGGTGTTTGTGATGGTCTTATGATTAGAATGGCTGTCCTAGCATGAAGTTTGTGTGGCTTTGCCATTTTGATATGCCTTGATCATGTTTAGGACTTTGCTCATGAGAGGTAAGTTTTTCGCAAAATTGCCCAAATCCATCTTAGCTTCGTCCAATGGTTGTGAAACTTGGTGATCTTGTAGTTGATGTCGATACGAAGCTATAGAATATCTAACTTGCTCATTTGGACATGTGTAGCATCCTATGTTGAATTTTGTCTATTTGAGAAGCTATAGGTTGAAAGTTTTGCATTTTTGGCTTGATTCATGCATTGACAACAAGGGGGAGAAGTTTGAGCTTAAAATGGCTTGCTGGATGCATTTAGAAGGTTTTCGGAGTGGTTTCGAGCCATTTACGGGCTATCTTTGTGCACCGGTCTGACCGGTCGAGGTCACCGGTCTGACCGGTCAGAGTGCTGGTCCTGTGCACATGTTGGGCACCGGTCTGACCGGTGGTGGTGACCGGTCTGACCGGTGTGAGCTGAAGTTGTTGCAGCTGCCCTGTTTTCAAGTGGTTTGCATGCATTCGTCCAGGGGGAGGTGCATTGGTTCAGGGGGAGCTTGCATGTGTGCAGGGGGAGCTCTTTGTGGTTTTTCGAGCTTTGTTTCAGTGGTTTGCACTCTTTGCTTGAGCTTTGCTTTGTCTCGGATGTGTCGAGCCATTGCCCTTGCCTAAGGGGTCCGAGACTTGTCTTCTTCAAGTGATCTTGCTCTTTGCCGTTGTTTGGCTTTCGATCGCTTGTTGGAGTTTCTTTTTGTTCGTTTATTTTCTTTTTCTTTTCTCTCTTGTTACTTTCGTGTGGGTGTTGTCAATGCACTCATCAAGGGGGAGATTGAGGACCATGTGTGGTTCGAGGATCGGTGGATGGTTGCTTCCTTGTGTGATGAGTGATTGACAACGTTGTGTGGACTGATTCTTGGCTAAGTATTGCAGGTGCTGGTTGTGGCTTGACTGGTGTTGGTGCAGGTGAAGAACAAGCGCGAAAGGTCGTCACAGGTGAGGCCTCCAGGTGTGGAGAAGACAAGTAGGCTTCGTTCGAGGGACCCGGTGGCCAGTCGGGTCAAGTGCGGGCCGCATAGTGGCATGGACAGCAAGATGAAGTCATGGACGGTTTCTTGGTTGAGCCTCAAAACCAAGGTCGAGCCGGGACTACGTGGGAGCCGAGTCATGAGTGGAGATTGACGGAGGCTACACCGAGTTCGCAGGGTTTCCGGTGGTTCACCAGAAAACCACTGGGTTCCTTGGTTGATCCACAAAGCCAAGACCGAAGAACCGAAGACGGTGCTGCAGCAGTGCCAGACCGGTCTGACCGGTGGGTCTGACCGGTGGGTACTGGTCTGACCGATGAGGAGCACCGGTCTGACCGGTGTGTGACGACGTAGTTCGGAATCTTCGAAGCGGAGGACACGCGTCGGGATCACAAGGCTTGCGTCGAGGCTAAGTAGGTTGCGGTCGCCGGGCATCCGTCCGATGGAGAAAGCTTGAAGACTTCCAAAACCGCCCTTGAGGGGCTTGTATCCGTAGTTGGTAGGAAAGGGTATTTTAGACTTTCGGTTGCCTCCATATAACCCAAGAGGTGAGAGGATGGCAGCCAACTCTCTTGGAACCCTAGTTCATTTGCTTTCTTATTTTCCCTTCCTATTTTCTTAGGATTTCCATAGGACTAGCTTGAGAGCTTCATGGGAGATCTTGTTGAGAGGGTTGGATGATCGGGCGGCAAGATAGACCTTGTATGAACCTTTGTGGCTTGTATAGATGATTCGGCGTGGTTCCTCAAGGCCTTGTTGTGTTGTTCCCGGTTGTTCTTGGTGGTGATTTTCGGAGCCCTTTCTTGGTGTTTTTCTTGGGTTGTTTTCGGGACCTTTCTCTTGGGGATTTGATGGTGGAAATTTGTGGGAACCGTTCGTGGTTCATTAGGCTGTGATTCCCCTCCCAAATCCGTGAGCAAAGGGGCTCGATTTTGGGGTTTTCTGAGTTCTAGGGTTAGAGGTGTTCTTGGCGGGATTTCTTCAATTCCTCCTTTTTGGACAAGTTTTGGTGGGATTAAACTTGGCTATGGACTCCTCATGAGGTGTTCCTATTATCCCCAAAGTCTTGTTCAAGTCTGTGGAGCGATTCGGGAGATCGAGGTTTGGATTTGGGGGAGTTGACCCGCGGGTCTTTGTTCATCCCGAGCTGCCCGGAGCTACACCGGTCTGACCGGTGCTCTTGACCGGTCTGACCGGTGCAACCCTCGGTGGGTTTTTGCTCGGGTGAACGTCTGGGTGTGTTCGCTGTTGTCCTGTGTTGGGGCTGTTTCGAGTTTGGGTCAGTTTGGAGGTCGGTTGGCTTGTTTGGTGCTTTGGGGGCTTTCAGGCTGTGACCGGTCTAACCGGTGTGTCTCACCGGTCTCACCGGTGTGGAGCCACTTAGTGAAAGTTGCCCAGTTTCACCAGCAGGGACCGGTCTGACCGGTGGTGCTCACCGGTCTGACCGGTGTTGGTCAGTGGACTCGAGGTTTGGTGTTCCGCAGCGTTCTCGGGTCGGAAGGTTGTGTGTTGGTTCCTAGGTCCAGTGGCATCCAGTGGCTACGTGGGCTTGACCAACTTGGGTAGTGAGTTGGAGACGTGTGTTGGAAGCCGCGTTCATCTTGTTGGAGTTTCCATCTCCTTCGAGAAGAATTTTTATCGGCTCCCATTCACTCCCCCCTCTCTGGTTCGCCATATCGGTCCTTCAATGTCCCAAGGATCCGTTTCCTTTGCCTCGCATAGATCAGGTAGTCGATTCAACAGCGGGGTGTGTGACCCTTTGTTTTCTCGACGCGTACTCCGAGTACCACCAGATAGCGATGTGCATAGCAGACCAACTCGCAACCTCATTCATTACTCCGTTCGGCACGTACTACTATCAAACGATGCCCTTTGGGCTCAAAAATGCGGGCGCTACTTTCCAACGATGCATGCGACGAGTCTTCGGGGAGTTGATAGGACACATCATAGAAGCGTACGTCGACGACATCGTAGTCAATTCGTAAAAGACAGGGGATCTGGTCCCCGACCTCACTGAGGTCTTCACGAAGCTACGACTGTCGTATGGACCTCCCTGGGCCCACTACCTCGGTGGGTACCAGGACCGACTACTCGCTGGGCCCCTGGGACTACCCGGCTTGCACTACACGACACCTGAAGGCGTGGAGCACAAGGGCTACACAGGAGTAGTACTCGGTTAGGGAGCTGTACATGTTCCGCACTGTATAGAGGACTCCTAGACGTACTCGACTAGTACTCTCTCCCTACTCTGACTTGTAACCCTGCCTCCCGGACTATATAAGGTGAGGCAGGGACTGATCTCTAGCATCCAATCTGATCTCATACAACACACGGCACACTATTGCACCATCTTTTAATCGTGCCCAATCAATCCAGAGCTACACAGCATACAGGACGTAGGGTATTACGCACCTCGCGGCCCGAACCTGTCTAAATTGTGTGCCACGTGTCTCTTCCTTCGAGTTACCGATCTCGGCGAGTCACATTCATCTACTTCGGGTACTCCCCTTAGTAGGTTGCCGGTCTAAAACACCGACAGCTGGCGCGCCAGGTAGAGGATCTCGCCCGAGATCACATGGCGAACTCGACGGCTCCCGTCTACTTCAAGCCAACCGTCGCCTTCAACCGCGGCGACACCTTCATGTTCGGCGCCTGGGTCTGCACTGCTGACAGCGCGGGCTCCTTTCAGCGTCGCCTAGCCATGCAGCCCAACCCGAAGACAGGCTTTGTGACGCTTCCCGAAGTTGTCACAGGTGAACTCGCCGGCAAGTTCGGCGAAATTTCGCTCTTCAACCACCACGCTGACTTCGAGCTCGAGTCCGCTTCCAACTCGAACTCGATGTCACCATGGGCCATTGCATGTGAGCCGGCTGCTCAGCCATTGCAGGCGGTCCCCTCACCTCGCGAGCGCTCCGCGCGTGGCCCCCGCATCCTCAACCGGGCCCGCATGGGGGCTCCCACTTCGCGCCGGGCCGGCAAGGAGCCCGTGCCCGAGTACAACTCGGACTCCGACGCCACCCCTGATTGCGCTCCGGACTCCAGTCCTCTCTCCGAGTTCTACTCGAACCCGGATTACGAGTTCGACTTCGGGTCAGACCCTGAGGAGTCCGAGTCCGAAGACAACTCCACCGAGCTTCCCTTGTCAGGGCCAGCCTCTGGGCTGGTTATAACATCCACACCAGCCGGGAGATACGTCTACTGGCCAGACCGCAAACCTGCTGACCTGATAAAGGAAGACTCACGCTACGTCGCCTACATCGACTCGTTACCGTTCCAGGAGGAAACACCCCTAGCCCGGGCTGACTCAAGCACACCAACTGAGGTGGCACCCTCCGAGTCCAGCCTTGGTACCCCCGATCGCCAAGTCTTCATGGCTGCCGATGACACCCCAGGGCCTTCAGGCATGGCTCAGGACAAGTACCTGGAAGACATCTCCTCCGACGAGCTCTCTGCTGTTGCTCCACCGAACGAGAACCCTGCAGACAGAGACGCTCGACGTGAGCGTAACCGAAAGCGCAGCGAACGTCGCCGGCGCCTCCGCGACAACTTCCCCGTCCGCAACCTTGCGGAAGCTCTCGAGGCGGTCGAGAGCAGGGTGCACACCACCCCTGAGCAATGCCTCATGTCGATCACAGCGATCGCATGCCAGGCTCAGGGCATACGCGCTGGAGAGGTCATCGCCAAGATCGCTGAAGACCGTTACTTCATGCGGGTCGACAACAGAGTCAATCAACCTCCTCCAGCCAGAAACCGCGACAACGAAGCCACGAGTCGCAGCGCCAACAACGGCCCTAATCGTACTCGAGCTGACCTCCCAGCCGAGCCAAACCGTCGTCGCTCCAACGCCGGCGGACCCTCACAGCGTGACCACAGCAACTGAGAAGTCGTCCCTCACCGCGCTCCGGCCGGCGGGGACGGCAACGATCCCGACGGCGGCGGCGGCGGCGGCGGCGGCTCCAACCATGGGGCCAACGGGGAGGGCGGGAGGCGGCGGCGGTCGCGACGGCCGAGGCCACGCGAACGGCCACGCCTGCGGCGCCTCGCGGGGGCGGCTACGACGCCGCCGAAGATTGAGGAGGCTGCGGCGGAAGAAGTCGACCACGCGCGGCGAGGGCGACGGCTTCCCCCGCCTTCTCACCTCGACTTCGCAACTTGCTTCTCCCCGACAAGTTCAAGCCTTTGGGGATCACCAAGTACGATGCGAAGCGGGGATCCCATCCGGTGGCTCGGTGCTACGCCCTCTCCATCGAGAACGGCGGCGGCAACAACGACACCAAGTGCCTCTACTTCCCCTTCGCTCGGACCAAGCACCACTCACTTGGCTCGAGTCGGCCGGATAAGCACTCAATCGACAAGTGGGACCAGTCGAAGGAGCGAGTTCACAAGCAACTTCGCGGGCGCCATGGGCCGATCGGTACTCGCATGGACCCGGCCATGATCAAGCGAGAACAAGGCGAGACCCTCGCAAGTACATGCGCCGCTTTTTCAACAAGCGCGCTACCGTCGTCGACGTCACCGACAAGGAGGTCATCGACCTCTTCCAGGACGGCCTCTACCACCGCCGCACCTTCGAAGACTTCGGTCGTCGCCGTCCCAGGTCCATCCCCCACCTCAAGGACATGATCACGTCCTGGGCGGATGAAGAGGACAAGGCCAATGCCAAGTACGACGCCATCCGTGGCAAGACCAAGCAGAACCAGGGCGGCGGCAGCGGCAGCAACGCAAACCAAGGCGGTCGCAACAACCACAACTACTACTACTACTACTCGGGTCCCAACCGCAAGCGCAAGCCAGACAACACTGTCGCAGCTATCTAGCGCCCCGCGAAAGGGAACTCGAAGAATAACTCCGGCGGTTTCAAAGACCTGCTGAAGGAGAAGTGCCCGTGGCATCCAAACGGCAACCACACCACCGAACAGTGCTACCAACTCAGGCATGCACTCAAGGAGACGCCAGAGCCACCGCACCCTCATGACCAAAAGGGCAAGAAGAAGGACGGCGACAACAACGACTTCCAGGAGCCCGACAAGACCGTCAACGTCCTCTTCGGCGGATTGCCCAGCAGGCGGGAGCAGAAGGCTACCCGTCGTGAAGTGATGTCCATTGAACCAGCGGTCCCGACCCCTCTCAGGTGGTCAGAGGTACCCATCACCTTCTCCCGCGCGGACCAATGGACTAGCTTCTCTGAACCAGGACGGTTCCCCCTCGTCCTGAAGCCAGTGGTGGCGGGCTCCAAGTTCAACAAGGTGCTCATCGACAGTGGAAGCGGGCTTAACGTCCTTTTCACCAAGACCTTGAAGAAAATGAAGCTCGACATCACCCATATGCTCACCAAGAGCAACACGCCCTTCTACGGCATCGTCCCCGGCAACGCGGCTATTCCACTGGGCTCAGTGGTCCTGCCAGTTACCTTTGGGGCGTCTCAGGACAACTACCATACCGAGTACATCAAGTTCGAGGTCGCGGACTTCGAGACCTCCTACCACGCCATCCTCGGCAGACCGGCCATCGCCAAGTTCATGGTGGTGCCCCACTACACCTACTTGGTACTCAAGATGCCAAGCCCAGCCGGTGTACTCTCCCTCCAAGGGGACCTGAAGATCTCCCACGACTGCGACACAGAAGCCGTGGAGATCGCCTCCACAAATCAAGTACCCAACGCGATGATGGAGGTCTACGCTGCGTCGAAGAAGCTTGCCACAAGTGAACTCGACATCCCAGAGAAGTCTGACAGCACCAACAAGCCTCAGCCACCTGAGGAGGTACTCGTCAAGACGGTCGACCTCGAACGAGCGACCCCGAAGAAGACCACCACCATCGGGGCAGGCCTCGACCCCAAATAGGAAGACGCGCTCATCAGCTTCCTTCGGGCTAACCGCGACATCTTCGCGTGGAAGCCGACGAACATGCCGGGAGTGCCCGGGGAGCCGATTGAGCACTGCCTCAACGTCGATCCTAAGGCCACCCCCAAGCGACAACACCTCCGACGCTTCGCCGACGACAGACGGGACGCCATCAAGAAGGAACTCGCCAAACTACTCGCGGCTGGCTTCATCAGAGAAGTCTTCCATCCTGAGTGGCTCGCCAACCCCGTCCTCGTCCGCAAGAAGAACTCGAACGAGTGGAGGATGTGCGTCGACTACACCGACCTCAACAAGCACTGCCCCAAGGACCCCTTCGGGTTGCCGTGGATTGATCAAGTCATCGACTCCACGGCGGGCTGCGACCTGCTCTGCTTCCTCGACTGCTACTCCGGGTACCACCAGATCGCGATCAAGGAAGAAGACCAGGAGAAGACCGCGTTCATCACCCCGTTTGGCGCGTACTGCTACACGACCATGTCCTTCGGGTTGAAGAATGCCGGTGTTACCTACCAACGAGCTATCCAGGCCTGCTTTAAGAGGCAACTCAACAAGAACGTCGAGGCCTACGTGGATGATGTGGTTGTCAAGACCAGGGATTCCAGTACCCTCATCGACGACCTTGAAGAGACCATCGCATCACTGCGCGAGTACCGCTGGAAGCTCAACCCGAACAAGTGCGTCTTCGGCGTACGTTCAGGCAAACTACTCGTCTTCATCATCAGCCAGCGCGGCATCGAAGCCAACCCTGAGAAGATCTCCGCCATCACCAGCATGAAAGCTCCCACGAGCATCAAAGATGTCCGAAGGCGACGGGGGTGCATGGCGGCGGCGGCGATTCATCTCGAGGCTAGGAGAACGGGGACTCCCCTTCTTCAAACTACTCAAGCATCAAGAGAAGTTCGTGTGGACTCCGGAGGCGGATCAAGCCCTTGCCCGGCTCAAGAACTTCCTATCGAAGCCCACCGATCCTCACGGCTCCTCACAAGGGCGAGCGGCCTCTTGCTCTACCTAGCGCGACTACTCATGTGGTCGATGCGCCATCGTTGTCGAGCGGCAAGAAGACGGCCACGCCTACCCAGTCCAGCGCCCAGTCTACTTCGTCAGCGAGGTTCTATCAGAGTCCAAGGCCCGCTATCGGCCGTGCGAAGCTGCGTACGTAGTACTCACCACCTCGCGGAAGCTACGACACTACTTCCAGCAGTACTCGATCTCCGTCGTCACCGACTACCCGCTCGGCGACATCCTGCGGAACCAAGATGCTACTGGAAGAATCTCCAAGCGGGCTGTCGAGCTCGGCGCCCTCACTATCGACTTCAAGCCACGCACAGCCATCAAGTCGCAGGCGCTAGTCGACTTCATGGCGAGTGGCGGGAGAACCAGCTACCTACTCCCACCGTGCGACCAGAGCATTGGGTGATGTACTTTGACGGCTCACTCAACCTCGAGGGCGCAGGTGCAGGGGTACTCCTGATCTCTCCAACGGGCGAACAACTCAGGTACATCCTGCAGATCTTCTGGAAGGTCTCAAACAGCGAAGCCGAGTACGAAGCTCTCCTACACGGGCTTCGCCTCGCGACTTCACTAGGCATCAAGCGGCTACTAGTCTACGGCGACTCCGCAGTGGTCATCAACCAAGTCAACAAGTCCTGGGACCGCAACAAGGAGAACATGGACGCCTACTGCCTAGAAGTCCGCAAGCTCGAGAACAAGTTCTATGGTTTCGAGTTCCATCACATCGTCCGCGACAACAACGTTGCAGCGGACGTCCTCTCGAAGCTTGGATCCACCCGCGCTCAAGTGCCGGCGGGTGTATTCGTTCACGAGCTTCACGCGCCATCCATCCCGGAGCCGGCGCCACCAACCACTGTCACAGCCCATCCACCAGCTGGGCAGGAGGTCATGATGATCGACGTGGACTGGAGGCAACCCTTCATCGACTATCTCAGCGGGCAGAAGGTCCCCTCTGACAAGAACACGGCTGAGCAACTCGTCCGCCGCGCCAAGTCCTACGTCCTTGTAGGAGACAAGCTTTACAAGCAGGGCGCATCTTCTGGAGTACTCATGAAGTGCGTCCCTCGAGAAGAAGGCAAGGACATCTTGGAGGAGATCCACAAGGGCGTCTGCGGCAACCACGCGTCCTAACGCACGCTGGTCAGCAAGGCCTTCCGGCGGGCTTTCTATTGGCCCACAGCTCTGGGCGATGCCGAAGAACTCGTCAGAAGGTGCCAAGGATGTCAATACTTCGCCAAGCAGCAACACGTCCCAGCCTACAAGCTAGTCACCATACCGCCAACCTGGCCCTTTGCTTGCTGGGGGCTCGACATGATTGGGCCACCGCCAAGCCGCGCTAGGAGGATTCAACGAGTGCGGTGGCTATCGACAAGTTCACCAAATGGATCGAGGTCAAGCCGGTCACATGCCCCAAGGCTGACAGAGTACTCGACTTCCTGGATGAACTCGTACACCGCTACGGACGACCCCACCGCATCATCACAGACCTGGGCTCCAACTTCAACAACCACCAGTTCTGGGAGTACTGTGAGAACAGCGGGATCGACGTCCGATACGTCTCAGTTGCCCATCCACGGGCCAACGGACAAGTCGAGCGCGCCAACGGGATGGTGCTCGACGCTCTCAAGAAGCGGCTACATGACGCTGCGAACTCCAAAGGGGGCAAGTGGATCAAGGAACTACCCAACGCACTCTGGGGGCTACAGACTCAGCCATCCAAGCCAACGGGGCAATCCCCTTACTTCCTGGTCTACGGCTCCGAAGCAATCCTCCCTGCTGACGTCATATGGAACTCGCCAGCAGTGGAGCACTACGACGAAGGCGTCTTAGAAGACGACGAGACGAGTTGACATCGATAGCCTCGAAGAAGCTCGCTGCGCCGCCCTCGTCCAATCAGCAAGGTACCTAGAGGGTATCCGACGCTACCATGATCGCAACGTCAAGGAACGCTCCTTCAACATTGGAGATCTTGTCCTCCGCCGTATCCAGAACACGGAAGGACTTCACAAGCTCAGCTCCCCCTGGGAAGGGCCCTTCACCGTTGCAAAGGTGACCGAGCCGGGCTCCTACCGCCTCCAAACACTTGAAGGCGAAGACATCAACAACTCGTGGAACATCGACCAGCTCTGTCGATTCTACGCCTAGTCTACACGACTACTCCGGGGTTCAAGTCTACACGACTACATCAACACCCCCTTGCCGTAAGCGGCCTCTGGGTCCTGGCTCCAGTCTCCGGACTTCTCCTCTCCGAGATCCGGCCCCGTGCGGCTACCTACGAACCACCGGGCTGCGACGAGCGTCAAGGACTCTAGCGACGGTCTACTAAGAGACCACACTCCAAGATCCAGCCCGCACGACTACCTACGGATCTACGATCCAGCCTACACGGCTACCTACGGATCTACTGCTGTAAGCGGCTACCCGCTCCAGCTCTACTCAGCTGTAAGCGGCCTCCGGGTCCAAGCGACTACTCTGTAACTACGGCCCTGGCCATCCAGGTGTACTTCTTCAGTAATAAAGTTTGATCGTTCATCAACTTCTTTACTGTCTGCTCCCTACAACGGGACCACTACCGCCGAGTACTACTACTCGCATCCACTCCACGATGGTGACTCCGCACTCTGAGATCGCGGCTACGAGTACTCATTGCTGAAAATTTCTTTCATTGATACTTAAGCAATTCATTACAATTGTTTTTTGTACAACCCTGGCTACTAGCTATCTATTACAGGGCTACTAGAGGTTAAGCTTCTCAGCTACTTGCTCCGCGATGGGAGCCATCTGCTCCAGCAACTCTGCATACTGCTCATAAGTGCAGTTGGCGGCTACTCCGCCGGCGACTACTTCCACTGGGGCCTTCGGGAAGTACGACTTCATGAAGGCCAAGACTTGTCTTGGGATCGACCTCGCCATGTGCTTCACGTAGGCCGCCAGCCGGCTTGGAGCTTCCTTGAGGCGATCCACCAGTGGAGCAATCTTGGGGCCGCCCGGGTGCGGCACCAGGAGTCTTGAGATCGGCAGTGCGGCTTCTTCAAGCTCCTTCGGTGGGCCGCCGGTGCCTCGCGGTCTTCATTCAACACGCAAAGATTTGCGGTGACGAGATCGCGGTCGGAGGCAATCCGGAACTCCATGTGCTTCTCGCACTCGAAGGCAAGTTCTTTGTAGTCGAGCTCGAGTACCTGGCGGGCTTCTTGCTCCCGGTAGAAGAGGTTCTTCATGCTCGTCTCGACTTCAGCTGCTCCACCTGGCCCTCAAGCTCTGCAACACGGCAATAGTACAGCGGGTCAGGAACCTCTCGACCTCCAACAAGTACCTGACAAGTTCAGCGGCGTACCTTTGTTCTTGTTGCGGAGGCCCTTATTCTTCCGCACCAAGTCGTCGCCCTTCGCCTGCAATTCTTGGACATCGTTGTGGTATTTGGCGAAGGCGGCGTCGAGCTTTGATTGCATGGCAGCCGCATGCTTCTGCGACTTCACAAGTTGCTCTTCCAGCGTCTCAGCTTGGAGCACCGCGTCTCCATAGCCTTGCAGCATGTTCGACTTGTCGCGGGACCGCTCCGCAACGTCCTGCAAAGACAACTCAAGTCACATGAGTACTCAACGAAATAGGATTGGCTACTCAGAAGCTACGGCTACTTACCTTCATCCACTGCTCGGCCTGACAGATAGCCTCGAGATGCTTGGCCACCGTCACCGGCTCGACAAGATTGTCCGCGAGCAGCTCTATCCCGCTGCGACTACTCGCGGTGGCCTCCGTCATTGGCGCAGAGCGGATGGGCTCTGCGTCCTGGATCTCCGGGGAGCGGATAGCCACCTCCAGAGCGACCTCTGACGACGTGGTGACCGCCTCTCTCCCGGCCGCCACGGCGGCCTCCTCGACGACCTCTTCCACGGGCTCGGGGGCTCCTCCCGTAGCCTCCGGGGCCTCTGGTGTCGACTTCTACATCGGCACCCCTGCAGGGATGTCACCACCTTCAGCTTCAACACCTGTCAAAGAGAAGACAAGTGGATCAGCGACTACGACTACTCCTCGAGGAGCTCCACAGCTTCAGAAGAGTACTCACCCTCGACCACGCTGGCCTCCGGCAACGGCGCTTCGGCAGCCGGTGGCTCAGGCACCGCCTGGGAAGCAGGAGCGGACTCCTCGGCGGGCGGCGCGACTTCTTCCGCCACCACTGAAGAGGGCTCATCCCCCTCCCAGGACAGATCCGTGGATTTCCTGCAGAAGCACACACAATTGGTCGTTCAGTCAACCTCGACTACTACAACAAGTACTACTCGGGAAGATGCAGTACTTACAAGTTAGACCAGACTATTGTCACGGCCGGGGCACCGAGGATGCTGGCGATGTCGACCAGTCCTCCCTCGGCGGGTACCTCCTCCTGCGCCCCTGCGGCTACCGCCTCCTCCGCAGCAGCGGCGGCCGGCGCAGTGGTCTCTTGCGCTCCTGAAGCCACCACCTCTTCAACGGCGGCGGCTACGGGCTCTGTGCTTCCCTGTGGAGCAGGGGGCTGGCGCTCCAGCTGCGCCAAGATCTCCTCGACAGTGGGGGCTGGACTACGACTTCCGGCTGGCTCCCCCATTGTGTCCCAGACGCCTTCGTCACCCTCTTCGATGGGCTCCGTTGGCGGCACCTCCTGCGTACAAGGAGGACTACTCATCAGCAAGGGTACTCATGCGATGGGTACTCGACTACTCTAGTCAAGACATCTTACCTCCTGAGGCGTGGTCTCTGAGACCTTAAGCTTCTTTGCCACCCGCTTCCTGGCGGGGTTGCGCGGCACGTGGCGGCGCGGCCGGGGCTAGCCTCCAGGCTAGTCGGGGGGTCTTGCACCAGAGGCACATGAGGTAAGCCTGGGCGGCTAAACCTCGACCGCAATTGGAAGCGGTCCTGCAACGTCTCGTCGTCGTCGTCGTCGGTGGTGTCCTCCACGATGACGGTGTCATCGCCCTCACCGACTTCTCGCCGCTCCTTTGCCTTCCCTTCCTTCGGGATCTCGATCCCACTCGGAGGCGGCTGCGGCTCGGAGATGAACTTTTTCAAGTCATCTTGCAAAAGACACAAGACGTCAGCAACTCTACATCATGCAATGACTACTCGACTAGGGGAGTACGACTACTCACCTCCTTTGGCGGGCGCGCGGCGGAGTACTCTTGGACAGGGCACGCCGTGTACGGCGGCATATCTTTAAAGATCCGCGACAACCTCTCGATGATGTCGCTGTCGTCCAGCTCGCCTCCGGGCATCCGCGACGTGTCGTCGTCGCCGATGTACTCGAAGCCCAAGGTGTCTCGAGCCATCAACGGCTGCACCCTCCGCTTCATGA
This sequence comes from Cenchrus americanus, assembly GCA_947561735.1. NCBI lineage: Eukaryota > Viridiplantae > Streptophyta > Magnoliopsida > Poales > Poaceae > Cenchrus > Cenchrus americanus. The sequence continues at coordinate 180,212,842 of OX387239.1, read as the reverse complement.
AACTGAAGGCCACGTGCTCGGCCCTCAGTCCCGCTTCCCTGAGCACCTTGATGCGTGCCAGCAGCTCGGGAAGCTGGATCCCCTCCTGCATGGTGGGCTCTGTGTTCCACCACTCGCGGTGCCTGGGCTGCCGTCCGCTCGGCTTCGGCAGGCCGGGATGGTGGTTCGTGATGTAGAACCACCTTGTCTTCCAATCGGTGTTGGAGTCGACAAGCTTGTACGCCGGATCTTGCTCCGCGACGTCTTCTCTCAGGCGGATGCGGCTCCTCCGACTACTCTTGGGTTGGTGGCACTTGGCTGCGGCTTGACGCGGAAAAACTTCCGGAAAAGGATCCAATGCGGCTTGATCCCAAGGAAGGCCTCGCAGAAGTGCACGAAGACCGCGGTGTGGAAGACGCCGTTGGGGTTCAGATTCAGGTACTCGATCCCATAGTATCCGAGCAGCCCTTTGAAGAAATCGCTGGCCGGGAGCGCAAGCCCGTGCTCCACGAACCGCGCGAACATGGGGATCTCGTCTTCGGCCTTCTCCATCGGATATGGATCTCCAGCAGCGTACCTCCACATGTCGACCTCCTTCTCCTGGATGAACCCACTGTTCAGGAGAGTCAACAGATCTTCCGTCTTCACCTTGGACTTCTTCCACTCACGGCTTGGATCAGCCCACGGTGGAGACATGGACGGCGCTACTCCGGTGGCGGCCGCGGCGGCCTCTTCGCGGCCCCTCTTCTTCCCGGTGGCCTTCGACGTCTTGGATGGTGACGGCTTCATCCTCCAAGTACAGGGCGTCTTCACGCGCATCCGCTCGGGGGCTACCCTAAAAGCTTTGGGTGGCGGCGCACTTGGATCTACTACGGCGGCAACTAGCGCTGGGAGCAGATCTACCTCAGATGGAAACAAAATGGCTATAGCTCGAATGGGTGAAAAACCCTAAGGGTTTTGGCTTCTATTTATAAGTCAAACCGGCTCTGCAACGGGCGGCTGGATAAGTCCACGCGCAGCTGACTCAGCGGCTGCGCGTGACCCTTCGTATTCCACTAGTCGACGCGCCTCGCCTCGGGGGCTCGGCTACTTCTACTCTACTACCTGGGAAGCGGCTAGTCTCAAGAGCATCTCAGGACACATTCTTCAAGATGACCCTTCAATTCGAGAGGAAGTACTCGACTCAAGGCTCGGGGGCTCCGTGCCACGTGTCCTTCGGTTATTTCTCTCCGGATTTTTCGGGATTTTCTTGCCAAGACTTCAGATGGACCCTCAGCCAGAGCCTGCGGCTCAACCTAAGGCTCGGGGGCTACTCCATATGCAGTGCGATTTTGCAATCGCACCTCCATATCAGCTCCGACTTCAAGACAAAACGGGCATTTTTTGAAGACCTTCGAAGGCAGTTTTCGAGGACGCTTGGAACTACTCAAGAAGACTTCAAGATTGCTCAAACATTAGCTGGAGTACATTCCAGCCTCGGGATGCTTCGACTACTCTTGAGGACTTTTGACTTGTAGCACTCAGGGACGCTTGAGGACTACTCGTTAAGGCCGTCAAGACTACTTGAAGCTATCCTTCTCGACTACAAAGTACTCGGGGGCTTGTCGTATGGACCTCCCTGGGCCCACTACCTCGGTGGGTACCGGGACCGACTACTCGGTGGGCCCCTGGGACTACCCGGCTTGCGCTACACGGCACCTGAAGGCGTGGAGCACAAGGGCTACACAGGAGTAGTACTCGGTTAGGGAGCTGTACATGTTCCGCACTATATAGAGGACTCCTAGACGTACTCGACTAGCACTCTCTCCCTACTCCGACTTGTAACCCTGCCTCCCGGACTATATAAGGCGAGGCAGGGACCGATCTCTAGCATCCAATCTGATCTCATACAACACACGGCGCACTATTGCACCATCTTGTAATCGTGCCCAATCAATCTAGAGCTACGCAGCATACAGGACGTAGGGTATTACGCACCTCGCGGCCCGAACCTGTCTAAATTGTGTGCCACGTGTCTCTTCCTTCGAGTTACCGATCTCGGCGAGTCACATTCATCTACTTCGGGTACTCCCCTTAGTAGGTTGCCGGTCTAAAACACCGACAACGACAACACAGGGTGAAGCTAAATCCCGAGAAGTGCGTTTTCAGGGTTCCAAGGGGCATGCTCGTCGGCTTTGTCGTGTCGGAATGTGACATAGAAGCTAACCCCGACAAGATCTCGGCCATTATGGACATGGGTCCAATCAAAAATCTGAAGGGCGTACACTGTGTCACGGGCTGTCTCGCAACTCTAAGTCGTTTCATAGCACGACTCGGAGAGCGTAGCCTGCCACTGTACTAGTTGATGAAGAAATCCGACCACTTCACGTGGACGCCCGAGGCACAAGAGGCACTCGATTCTCTCAAGAATATCCACAAGAGTTCTCCGATATTGACCGCTCTGACTACAGAAGAGCCAATGCTCCTGTACATCTCAGCGATGACCCAAGTGGTCAGTGCGGCTCTAGTGGTCGAGCCAGAAGAGCCCGGGAGGTCCTAAAAAGTGCAACAACTAGTGTACTTCGTCAGCGAGGTACTCTCCGACTCCAAGACGCGCTACTCACAAATGCAGAAACTTGTGTACGCCATCTTGATGACCAAGCGCAAGCTCCGGCATTACTTCGATGCGCACCCCATCACTGTTGTGTCCAAATATCCACTCGGGGAGGTTATCCAAAACCCCGAGGCCGAAGAAAGGATCGCTAAGTGGGCACTCAAGTTGATGGGGCAAAACATCACGTATGCTCCGCGCAGCGCAATCAAGTCTCATGTAATCGCAGATTTTGTGGCCGAGTGGACAGAGATCCAAACTCCCCTAGCGTCGATCGAGCACGAGACTTGGACCATGTATTTCGACGGCTCGGTCATGAAGGAAGGAGCCGGTGTAGGCCTTGTCTTCATCTCGCTTCTTGGCGTGCGCATGGAGTACATGGTGCGACTACATTTCCTGGCATCAAACAACACCGCCGAGTACGAAGCCCTAATCAACGGTCTCCAGATCGCTGTCGAGCTCGGGATCAAGCGTCTCGAGCTCAGAGGCGTCTCAGAGCTAGTCGTGGGTCAGGTCATGAAGGAAAAAAATTGTGTTGAACCGAGGATGGCGGCGTATTTTCAAGGTGTACGAGATTTGGAGGGCAAGTTCCATGGCCTCGAGCTGCATCACGTGTTGCGCGACTACAACAAGGCGGCCGATGTACTCGCGAAAGCTGCGTCCAGTCGAAGCCCGATTCCTCATGGGGTCTTCGCAAATGATCAGCATCAGCCATCTGTATGAGAAGAAGGTGAGAAGCTACCTGAGGAGCCGGAGCCCGAAGTCATGGCGATTGATCAGCCATAAGAAGTGAACCTCGAAGATCCCAACTGGCGATTTCCCATCCTCGAGTGGCTTGTCGAGGGGAAACTCCCATCCGACCAGATGGAAGCCCGGCGCATCGCCCATCGAGCAAAAGCTTTTGTCCTCATCGACGGCGAACTCTACAAGCATGGGGCCGTCGGCAAACTCATGCGGTGCATCCACAGGTACCAGGCCCGCGAGCTGTTGAAGGAAATACATGCTGGCACCTGCGGTCACCACGCTGGTCCGAGAACACTTATCGGGAAGGCTTTCCGACAAGGTTTCTACTGGCCCACGGCGGTCGCCGACTCGAAGGACATCGTGCGGCGCTGTGAAGGGTGCCAATTCTATGCCAGGTAAACCCACCTCCGGGCGCAAGCATTGCAGACGATCCCCATCACGTGGCCCTTTGCAGTCTGGAACCTCGACATGGTGGGACCTCTCCGACAAGCGTCCGGGGGCTTCACCCACCTTCTCGTAGCGGTCGACAATTTCTCGAAATGGATCGAGGCTCGACCCATTGTTAATGTCCGCTCCGAGGAGGTAGTCTCATTTTTACCGACATCATCTATCGCTTTGGCATACCCAACACGATCATCACCGACAATGACACCCAGTTCACGTGGAAGAAATTCCTAAACTTCTGTGATGACAACCACATCCGTGTGGACTGGTCTGTTGTTGCCCACCCGAAGGCGAACGGGCAAGTCGAGAGGGCAAACAGCATGATCCTACAAGGCTTGAAGCCAAGAATTTTCAAGCGCCTCGACAAGTTTCGAGCAAGATGGGTAGCCGAGCTGCCGTCCGTGCTATGGAGTCTATGCACCACACCAAGCCGGGCCACGGGGTTCACGCCTTTCTTCATGGTACATGGCTCTGAGGCGGTCCTGCCCATGGACATCGACTACGGCAGTCCACGAGTACGAGCTTACACCGAAGAGGGTAATCAAGTCGCGCTCGAGGACGCAATCGACCAACTCGACGAGGCGCGCGACGTAGCGCTGCTGTGGAGTGCCAAGTACCAGCAGGCGTTGCGGCGCTACCACGAGCGCAACATGCGACCATGAGAATTCCATGTCGGCGATCTCGTCCTCCGACGAGTACAAGGCAACAAGGACAGGAACAAGCTATCGCCACCTTGCGAGGGGTCCTTCATCATCCACGAAGTGCTCCGACCAGGGACGTACAAGATCCAGTACAAGGACGGGAGGGTCGTCACTAACGTGTGGAACACTGAACACCTGCGCCCGTTTTATCCTTGCGTAAATGTTCAAAACTCATACCCCTTGGGGAAGGCCACGAACGACACCACATACCCCTTGGGGGGCGTGGCACGGACTCGTCGCCGGGAACCCTCCACTCGACGGCGTCGGTGAGTGGAGGAAGCTGGCCCGCCTCGACAAGACGGAGGAGCTGCTCGCGGGAAACATTAGAGCGTGTCCAATTCGACATCGCGACAACAAGGTCTTGGGTGGGCTGGAAGCACAAGCAGTGGCACTATTGTGGATGCGGAAGAGCTCGGAGCGCAGAGGGTGAGTGCGAGAGGAAGAAGAAGAAGATGGGAAGGCAAAGTCCCAAACCAGCGCCCGACGCGTGGTTTTAAAGGCGGCCGGTGTGACCCCTCACCTTTAACACCGGACCCACCGTGTCAGCGAGACTTTCACCCGCTTGCACGCATGTCCCGGCGAAACAACCGCCCACTCGCGCAACGCCTCGATTCCCGCAGAATACAGACTTGCAAAGTCTGTGCGCAGTCATGATGGAGCGGTCACGTCCGTCACATCGGTCGAGATGCCCGCGCCCATAACTGCGCCCACGATCACCACGACGGCCATAACTGCCCCGACAAAACATCCCCAAGTTACAACGGCTACAATTACAAATAAAAGCTTGCGAGCGAGTCTTCAACTCACCCACGAGCTCGGGGGCTTCATCTAGCGGATGCGCTCGCGCGCACCCACCGAGAATGTGAAGAACACCAACAACACCAAAATCATCCGACTGAGCCTAAGCACGACTCCTTGACTCCCTCTCAGGCTCGGGGCTACCGATGAGGGTCCGGATTAGGGTCCCTTTGACGGTGAGATTACTTCTCTTACAACAACAAGACATTCCAACACCATTGACAATGTGAAGGCCAAGATCGACAACGTCAAGGCAAAGATTCAGGACAAGGAGGAGAGAGAACCCTTGTCAAGACCCACACTAGCAAGACGTTCAGTCATTAGCTGGTTGGCTGCATCTTTGACTAGTTTCCCACTAGAGGAACCCCCACAACAAGTCTCCGCCTCGCACGACAAGTCTCCGCCTCGCATGAGAAGTCTCAGCCTCGCACGAGGTGTCTGATCCCGACTGGTGCATGGGCCCGGACGCACGGCACGAGCACCACCACCGACACGTGTGGAGGAATGAATCTCCACGTCATGAAGGTACAATAGCTGGCGGCCATGCAAGCGGCCGCCCGACAAGAGCCTTAATACTGGTTTGACCAGCTGTGCGGCCATCACATGACTATCATCTCCCACTCTACCACACACAAACTCAGCCCGAGGCACTCAAGCACCCTCTACGACGTGCACAAGCCTAGACTTAGGCTCGGGTGTGGCAAGCTAGGCAAGTACTCGGGCAGTTCGAGACGAGCCCAAACTACTCGGGGAGGAGGCCAAACATCTCGGAGTAAAAAGTACAACCCGGTGACGCGGCAGCTCCCCCGACAAGGCATCATGACTTGGCTTCAATGCACTCCGATGGACAGCGACGTACGATGGGCAATCTCGGTATTTAAAAAGTCCGTTCATCTCCCTATAAAAGGAGGCCGACCGACACTTGTAAAGGGGATCGGCTTTTGAAAAATTCACTGTTGAGAAAGAGCTTTTGGTTTTCCATTTGTGCATTCATCTGAGTTTAAGTTTTTGAATCTTTAGTTTCCTTTTATTGTTTGTGAAGGGTAGCTTCGCTACATCACAACAATTGGCGCCTACCGTTTGTGTTTGGCTCGAGTAAGAAACCTAGAATGTCCGTAAGGAAGAAGAGAACTACCGCCAATTCCACTAGGGGGCTTCGTCATCGCTCGATGAGGAGTTAAACCCGTCCAATCTGCTCACCCAGGGAGAGGAGCTCCCAGAACCCAACGCGACTACGGCTAAGGCTTCGTACGAGGCCGAGCTGGCCAGATTGCGCAAGAGGCCGAGGCAGCAAAAGAGATCCAAAGGCAAAAGGCAGAGATTGCCTAGTTGCAAGAAGAGTTACGTGTCACAAAGGCCAAACAGTCTTTAAGTTTCAATCAGCCTTCTCCTGAGTATTTTGTGCCCAATCAATCCACATTCACAGAAGGCAACATGCCTTTCACCCAGCCCCCTCTGTACACCACCTTCAGCTGCAATCCTTTCGTCAACCCCTTTGAGTCTGGTCCTTCGAACCACGACGTTCATACCATTCACATGAGATATTGGGATCCCAAGTCACCTCTATCTCAAGAAATCCAAATTACTCCTTGGCCAGAATCCTACAGGACAGTTCCGCTCCCAAGATTCTTGGGTCAATCCGACCCAAGACAATTCCTGATGAGCTACGAGGCTGCCATTCTTTCAGCTAGGGGTGACGACTCCATGCTGGTAAAGTCTTTCATCATCGCTGCAGACGAAGCAGCAGCACAGTGGTATTCCCTTTTAAGTCCTGGTGTGATTCACAGATGGGATGATTTGAAGCAGCGAATCCTCTCCAACTTTCAAGGATTCCAGCGCCCAGAGCTCACCGAAAGTGATCTATTCTCGTGTAAGCAAAAAGATAAGGAACCTCTCCTAAATTACTTTAGGAGATTCGTTCACCTAAGAGCCTAGGCAACAAACATGTTGGACACCGTCGCCATTAACGCTGCAATCGTGGGCTTGAGAGCCGGCCAATTTTGCTCGCACCTCATGTGAAAGACCCAAAACAATCCAGCGCCTATATGAAGAGTTTGAGAAGTATTGTCACTCAAAAAATGACTTCAGAATGTGCATGGAAGAACAATCACACCAGAAGAAGTTCGCCAAAGCTAATCCGTCCAACGAAAGGGAATGACCCAATTCCAGAAACACTTTGCACGCCAACCCCAGAAACGTTTTCGGCCTAGACGGCGAAAACGCTCAGGAAAATCCTAATCCGCAAGGCGATTCCTAAAACCAAACCCCCAGCCTGCCAAGTCCACCACATTCAAATCAAGGGGGCGACCGCAGAGGAGGGAGGGGCGGCGGGAGAGTCAGAGGTCGCAGAAGGGGCCGAGGCCATCAGGAGAAAAGAAAATGGTATTGCACCTTCCACAAGGAGAACGATGATCACAGTTCAAACTACTACCCAGACAAGAAAAGATTTGAAGCTATCCTCGAGGAGGAAAAGAAGGAGAAGGAGAGGGCCAGTGCCATTAACAAAAGAAATTCTTTCGCTAACCCTTTCCAGCCATCTCAATTCCAATCGCCCGTCCCAACCAATTGAAGGATCAGATGGCGACTAGAGAGGGGGGAGTGAATAGGAGCCGGTAAAAATTCTTCTCAAGGAACCCGGCCTATACCCTAGTCAAATCCCGGTCCCACACAAGCGATGGATTGAATCACACACCAATCGCCAAGACAACGAGGTTATGGATCAACCTCCAGTCTTAGGAACGATTCCTTGAAGCACACGCGGAAGCACGAGAAAGGAAGGGAGGAATCGAACCAAGAAGCAAAGCACTCAGGCTCTGGCGGACCGACCAGCCAGGAGGGGCGGACCGTCTGCACGGGCCACGCGGACCGTCCGGCCTGCTGCCACAGACTGTCCGCACACACACCGCGGACTGTCCGGCCCTACGCCGCGGACCGTCCGAAAAAGCACACAGAACCTCCAGAGATGACCCTGAATAACGGACCGTCCGTGGGGAGCACGCGGACTGTCCGCCATGCACCCGCGGACCGTCCGCCTGCTGCTGCGGACTGTCCGAAAACTCGCCCAACAAAAACTCAAAGCCACGACGGATCGAAAGACGAGACCGATCAAGAACACGAAGAACACGGGAAGAACACGCTCCTTGCAGACCGTCCGCCGACCCCTCGCGGACCGTCCGCGCCTCGCCGACAGAACAGAAAACAGCTCGACCACGAAGGTCAACTCCCCCAAATCATCATCGGATTTCCCAAACGGTAGAAGCTGTGGAGACAAGGGTTTGGGGACTTGAAAAGCATCACACAAGGATGCTATAGCCCAAAAATCTTGCCTCCTAACTCCCTAAATCACCGGGAATCGCGAATCCTTTGAGCACCACCAAAAACTAGAGCACCGAACGAAAATCCTTGAATCGAAGTGGTTTCCCGGCGTTTGAGGGCACAAGATCAATCACAAAGATGCACGAGACATCCATCCATGTTTCCTCAAAGAAATCCGGAGAGAAACCCACTCAAATCCGCGGAATCACACCGAGAACAAAGGCACCAAAAACAAGCATGAAAAAGACCACGAAAAACACAACTCTGAATCTTCTATACAAACCAGGAAAGATTCACAAGGTCTAGCATGCCGCCCTAGCATCCATCCCTCTCAACAAATCTCTGATGAAGCTCTCATGCTAGCCTAGAGAAAATGGAGAAGAAAATAGCTACCAAAATGAGAAAATGGGAGGGGGAAATGAAACCCTAAGTCGCGGAGAGAGCCCGCCATCCACACACACTCATGGCTTATATATCAGGTCCCGCCGGAGTGGTAAATGACTCGACTACCCCTAACTTAACTACTGACGATACAACCCACGTAGGGGCATTTAGGTAATGTTTGTGGGTCTTGCCATCGGACGGCCACGCCTTTGCCGCACCCCGCGTCCTCCCGACGCAAGCCATGCGATCCCGCCGCGTGTCCTCCACTTCGAAGCTTCCCGACACGCCCGGATCCCGTCTCCGTCGTGTTGGGCCCTCGGACTTGGTTTTGAGGCCCAAACCAAGAAATCGTCCTCCGATGGTTTTGTGGGCAAACCACCAAACCCCGCGTGCTCGGTTCGGCCTCCCGCCAAGCCTCTTGACTCGACCGCCACCGTGCACCGGCTCGATCGTCCATGACTTCGACTTGCTCGTCTCGCCACCATGTGGCCCGCACCTAGTCCCGTCGTCCACCGGGTCCCTTGAACCGAGCCTACTTGTCTCTCCATCTCCCGGAGGCCCCTCAAGGCTGAAGACCTTTCGCGCCCGTTCTTCACCTGCAACAGCACGAACTAGGCCGCATCCTACACCTGCGCACTAAGCCAAGAGTCAGTCCAACACCCGTTATTAATCACTCATCACTGAGGAGCGGTCAACCACCGACCACCGAGACGCTCCTGGTCCTCAATCTCCCCCTTGATGAGTGCATTGACAACACACAACGCGAAATGAAATTCAGAGAAAGAAAGAAAGGAAGAAGAAAGAAAAACAAAGAAGCTCAACTCATGACCAAAACCAAAGAAGGGCAAAGAAAGGTCACAAGCCGAGCAAAGCACAAACTCCACACCGAAAACAGCAAGAAAGCTCCCCCCTGAACAAATGCTCTTCTGAATTTTCATTAAGCTCACCTCTTCTCCCCCTTGTTGACAATGTATGAATCAAGGTGAAAATGCAGAAATGCAAAACAAAGCATATAAACATCTACATGAGCTTCTCAAATAGGCCAAATCTAGTGTCAAAGGCTAGAAGTGAGACAAAAATCACACATATGAATCATAGCATAGACAAAGCATTGCCACAAGTAATATATGAAAATACGAGCATGTGACAAAGCAAAATTTTCAGATTTAAGCAGTTTTACCAAAAGAAGGCTCGCTTCACATGTAAAAGCCTATCCATGTCACACTCGAGCCACAAACATGCATACCACTCAGAGATCATACAAGGATATCAAATTCTCAAAGCAAAAGATCATGGCAAACACCCATAAAGCAAAGCATGTCATGTCAAAGCTCATGAGCCATGTGTCCACTTCGGGGAGACTTCTCCACCGGTGAACATCATGCAACATGTTTTGCACCCATATGTGAAAGATAAGACATTTTAAGCATAGACATGATGGATGGAGCATTTTTCAAGCATACACACTTCTTTTCAAGATTAATTCATTTCATGGTACATGAAGTGCCTTTGCGGCAAAAAGAAGCTTATGCTCCCCCATGAATGCAACATAGGCTAAACATTCACTATGATATTCGGCCTTTGGCCCAAATGCAAGAAAAAGACATCCAAGCACAATCTAAGCATAGAAAGCACATTTAGACCTAAACGTGACATGGATACACTACTACACATGAGTGGAGCACATTTCACCAAAAATTAGTCAAGATTAGCATTTATTTCAAAAAGGGCTATCTCACCACACATATATCTCAAATATTCCAAGAGCATAGCCTCACATCACCATTTCTCCACACATATGACCAATATCTCACAAATAGCCAAAGAGACTCAAATAAGGCATATGAAAGAAGCTCATCATCCTAAAATGCAATATGATACAAATGCAACATGATATATGACAAGATGGCTATCCTACCATGGTTTGTACAACAAGCAAAACATGTATATACATCAAAGTAAAACATGGTATGATACATATGATACAAAAGAAAATCCCCAAGAATCAACTAGAAAGGGCAACAAACCCCAAGTTCCCCCCGCAAGCGCACAAATGTAGCTTGGTCGAGAGGCTTTGTAAAGATGTCGGCTAGCTGATCTTGGGTAGGGACATGACTCATCACAATGGTTCCTTTTTCCACATTGTCCCTCAAGAAATGGTACCTCACTTCTATGTGTTTGGTTCTGGAATGGAGCACTGGGTTTTTAGCTACGCTTATGGCACTGGTGCTATCACAAAGAAGTGGGATCTGGGTGCACTCTTCACCAAAGTCTCTCAAAGTGTATGAAATCCACAACAAGTCGGGAACAACAACTCGCGGGCCGCAACATACTCCGCCTCGGTGGTAGACCGAGCTACACTAGAGCGCTTGCGGGAAGACCATGAAACCAACGAAGACCCAAGAAACCGGCAAGTACCGAAGTGGACTTCCTCTCGACTCGACAACCACAAAATCCGCATCGGAAAAACCATGAAGAGAGAGAGTCGAGGAGGAAGAATACCAAAGGCCAAGACCGAGGGGCGGATCGTAGGTACCTGAAAATCCTCTTGACGGCCTGTCGATGTGATGTCCTCGGTGAAGCCTGAAAACGACCGCACAGACACACACTGAACTGTATGTCTGGCCTCGTCGCCGTCAGGTAGAGGAGGGAGCCGATCATGCTCCTGTACTCCCGCTGGTCCACTAGTTCTCCGTCCTCGTCCGCATCCAAAGTGGCCGTACTCCCCATGGGAGTCGACATCGGCTTCACATCTTGCATCTGGAACTTCCTCAGCATGTCTTTCGTGTACTTGGTCTGGTGCACAAAAGTTCCGTCCTTCACTTGCTTGATCTGCAGCCCGAGAAAGTACTGCAACTCGCCCATCATGCTCATCTCGAACTCCCTGCTCATCTCATCTTGACCGTGTAGTACGTTCTTCGATGTCCCCAATGATCTTCGACAGGGGATGCACTTCTTGAATCCGCCGGGGAGCCTCACACCTCGAGACTACCTCCCCCTCAACTTCGGCTTCTCTTGCCTGGTCCTCTTGTCGCACCGTCGTTGTCCATGAAGTAGATGGTCCATGCTCCGTAGTGGTCGTAGGGGAAGTAGTGGGTACACACTCAGCTTCAGGCGCATGGTTCTCCCCATCATCATCTCTAGCTTCATCCTTCTCCTCTTCAAAGAGGTCCTCGGCAATCTCCTCTTCACCTGCACATTCAAAGCCAAGAGAGGTACATGGCATTGTCTCGTCGAAGGTTACCTCGCAAGTCTCCATGATTTTGTTAGTCTCAAGGTTAAGCACCCTATAGGCTCCAGAATGGTTAGCATATCCAAAGAAAATCCCATCACTAGACCTAGCCTCAAACTTGTCGAGTTTTCCCTTCTTAAGAATAAAGCATTTGCAACCAAAGAATCGAAAATGACTCACCTTGGGTGCCCGACCATGCATAAGATCATAACATGTCTTCTTCTTGAAAGCTCGCAATAAAATCCTATTGGAAACATGACAAGCCGTATTGACCGCCTCAGCCCAATACCTCCTAGGAGTCCTGTGCTCATCGAGCATCGTCCTAGCCATCTCACAAAGAGTCCGATTTTTCCTTTCCACAACTCCATTTTGAGGGGGCACATAAGGGGTCGAATACTGATGTTCAAGACCTAGATCACGACAAAAGGCATCAAACGAGAGTTCTTGAACTCTGAGCCATTATCACTGCGGATAGCTCGAATAGCATTCCCATGCCTCTCATTTTTCAACCTCACGATCAGATCTCGAACAAAACCAAATGTCTCACTCTTGTCTTCCAAGAAAAACACCCAGGCATAGCGAGAGTAATCGTCCACCACAACAAGGACATACCACTTCCCACCCACCAAGCGAACTCGAGCTGACCCAACAAGGTCCATATGCAACAGCTTTGTCGGACGCTCAGTCATGACATCGGTCAGGGGTGGATGGGGAGTGGCTACCATCTTGCCATGCCTACACGGAGCACAAACCAAATCCTTCTCAAGCTTCAACCTCGGCAATCCTCGGACAAGGTCAAGACCACTCAAGCGGGAAACCAAATCAAAGCTCAAGTGTCCCAACCGCCTATGCCATTTCCACAAATCAGAAGAAGGACCAGCCATCAAACAGCGAGCAGGACGCAATGAACGAAAGAAATCAGCCCTGAAAATCTGACCCTCGGGGATGATCATACAGACAAGATCACCTCGAGAATCCAGCAAACAAGACTCACCAGACTTGAAACGCACCTCAAAATCTTCATCAAGCAACTGAGAAACCGAAAGCAAATTGAAACCCAAAGACTTCACAAGAGCAACCCTCTTCAACGTTACCTTGTCACTCACATGCACAACACCCTCAGAAATCACCCTTCCTCGTCCATTGTCCCCAAATGTGATGTACATCTTTTCCTTCACTGGGGTGAGGCTGGAGAACCACTTCTTATCTCCGGTCATGTGTCGAGAACACCGGAGTCGATCAACCAAATGTTCTCCAAGCCTCCCGCCCGTAGTCGAAACAAGAACGAGAGTGAGCTAGCGACTCGACACTCGGGGTTAGCACAAAGAAAGTTAAACCAAAGTGTCGAGCCATCCGCTCAAAAGAGGGGTTAGCAAACATCACTCCCTTGCCACCAAACTTCCCATGTCCCATGGGAGGAGTACGAGCACCACGAGGGGGAAAACGTGGTCCGTGGTTCCTCTGGAACCCAAAGCTGCGATCATCTCCCCTAAACCCGTATTGAGGACGAGTAGGAGGACGTCCAGCACAACCACCACGAGCCCGACCAAACCTCTCACCAGCACGCACACCTCTCTGTGGGAACCTACCACCCTGAGCTCCAACTCTACCAACACTCTTCACACTTCCCACACCCCGTGGAAGTGGCACTCTAGGCTCAAGAATACCATGAGACTGGCGATACCTGTCCTGGTTTCCTTGCTCCCTAGCAAGCCTCTCATCCCTCTTTCTCTTGTAGCAAAACTCTGCTAGATGCCTCTCCTTGCCACAACACTCACACTTGAAGGGGATGGGTTTTGGTTTTGGCTCTGGTTTCTCTCTAGGCTTCTCACCCTTCTCACTCACAAACTTCACGAGTTTCTGGAAGTCATTTGTTTTGGGTGGAAATTTTGGTGGGATCTTGGGTTGTGTCAAGCTTGTTGCAAAGGTGGTTGGGCTTTGGTGTGAAAGAGTTCTTGGGTGCTTTTGGAAGTGGGACTTGGATGTCTCCGATCACCTCAAACTCGGGGTTAGATTCAACACACTTCTCATACACGCTCTCCCCACTGTTCTCTCCCACTTTCTCACCCAACTTCTCAAAACCCAAACCACGACCATCCGATCTCTTGAACTCCTCAATCATGATTTTCAATTGAGGTTCCTGCCCAGACAACCAACCCAACACCTTCCTCAAGTAATCATTCTCCTCATAAATGACATCCAAACGGGAAGTAAGTTCAAGATTGCGCAAAGTAACTTCATCACATCTATTGCATGCATTGACAACAAGAGATTTCAAAGAAGCTTCCAAAGTGCTAATAGTAGAACGAGCATCAACAAGCTTAGCATGCATAGTAGGACATGATTTACAAGCACCAAGCAAAGTGGGTCTAGCCTTAAGCTCATCATATTCAGTCCTAAGAGCATCTAGTTTAGCCAAAGTGGAAGCATTCTTCTCATTAAGCAACTTGATCTCATTCAACCATGCATCACACTCAAGACACTCAACATCATCAGGAGTAGTAGGAGCAAGTTTTAAAGAGTCATTCTCAAGTTTCAATTCAAGCAATTTGGACTCTAACTCTCCTACTTTCTCACTAGCATTCTCAAGTTGAGCCCTAAGATCTTTCCTCATCTTCTTCGCATCTCTCAACACACTATCACGGTTGTCAATCAAGCCATTCAACCTAGTGATTTCAGCAAGAAAAGAGTCGGGATCACAATTTACCTCATCCTCCGAGTCGGAGTCGCTGTCTTCCTTGTCGCTCTTCTTGCTGCTCGAGCTATGGGCCATGCCACAGAAGCCCTCAAGCGCCACACAGCTCAATCCACTGAGGTTGCGGCTTGCACTCTTCTTGCCCTTGTGCCTCCCGGTGTCTTCATCTTCACTACTTGAGCTTGACTGCGCGTCGCTTGAGCTTGAGTCGACGTCACTTGCACCGGCCACCATAGCTCTTGCCTTGTCCTTCTTGTAGCTGCCCTTGCTCGGTCGCCGCTTGTCCTTGTCCTTGCTCTTGGACTTGCTGAAGTGCTTGCCCTTGGAGGAGTACTTGTCTTCACGCCTCGGGTGCGCCTTGTACTCATTCATCTTGTACTTGTTCTCCTCCGCTTCTGGGCACTCGGCGATGAAGTGTCCACGATTGCCACACTTGTAGCATGTTCCCGAGCTCCGCCTTGCATTCCTCCGGCTCTCATGTAGTGGATCAAACCTCCTTGTGAGCAAGGCTAGCTCCTCCTCGCCCAGCACATCAAACTCCTCATCTGGAATAGACATATGAGAAGACAAGGAAAACTGTCGACAGGAAGGGTTAGCTTTGCCCTTTTATCCGCCCACAAGAGCAAGACTATGGTCGGCCGAGCCCTCATGCTTGGATTGCAACTTCCTGTCAACCTCGGCCGACTTGAGCTTTGAAAAGAGGTCATCCAACTCAATAGTCAAATACCGCCGGACTCCTTGATGGCCTCAACCTTAGCACCCCAAACATTTGGATCCAAGACATGCAAGAGCTTCAAAGCCTGATCATGCTCGGTGTAAGGAAAATCCTCAACATTAGCCTTCATGTTGTTCACGATGCCGGTGAACCTCTGAAACATCGCATCAATGTCCTCACCGGGAAGTTGAGTGAAGTTCTCATATTGCATCCGGTAAGAGACAAAGAGGCGAGCCTTCACATGGTTATCACCACCGTGAGCAACCAACAACTTCTCCCAAATTTGTCAAGCAAGATTCAAATGGCGAACGCGCTCAAACTCGGGATCACACAAGCTCCGGACCAAGTGATCAACGACTTTTGCATTTGCCTCATACTTGGCCTTAGCACCAAAGATCGGTCACCATAAGAGTATGGATGTTGACCGGAATAGCATAGGTCTTGTCAAGCACAATGAAATCCAACAACTTGCCACGAAGAAAGATCATCATACGAGCCGCCCACTTGTGGTAACCCTTGCCATCGAAGTGCGGCGGACCGCCCCGCTCAACGTATGCCATCTTAGGATTCGAGACTTGTCGAAGTCGCAAAGAATCCGCACCGGGCTCCGATACCAATTGAAGGATCAGATGGCGACTAGAGAGGGGGGAGTGAATAGGAGCCGGTAAAAATTCTTCTCAAGGAACCCGGCCTATACCCTAGTCAAATCCCGGTCACACACAAGCGATGGATCGAATCACACACCAATCGCCAAGACAACGAGGTTATGGATCAACCTCCAGTCTTAGGAATGATTCCTTGAAGCACACAAGGAAGCACGAGAAAGGAAGGGAGGAATCGAACCAAGAAGCAAAGCACTCAGGCTCTGGCGGACCGTCCGGCCAGGAGGGGCGGACCGTCCGCACGGGCCACGCGGACCGTCCGCCGCCCGCCGCCGCGGACTGTCCGCATACACACCGCGGGCTGTCCGGCCCTACACCGCGGACCGTCCGAAAAGCACACAGAACCTCCAGAGACGACCGCGAATAACGGACCGTCCGCGGGGAGCAAGTGGACTGTCCGCCAGGCACCCCCGGACCGTCCGCCTGCTGTTGCGGACTGTCCGAAACCTCGCCCAACAAAAACTCAAAGCCACGACGGATCGAAAGACGAGACCGAGAAAGAACACGAAGAACACGGGAAGAACACGCTCCTCGTGGACCGTCTGCCGACCCCTCGCGGACCGTCCGCTCCTTGCGGACAGAACAGAAAACAGCTCGACCACGAAGGTCAACTCCCCCAAATCATCATCGAATTTCCCAAACAGTAGAAGCTATGGAGACAAGGGTTTGGGGACTTGAAAAGCGTCACACAAGGATGCCATAGCCTAAAAATCTTGCCTCCTAACTCCCTAAATCACCGGGAATCGCGAATCCTTTGAGCACCACCAAAAACTAGAGCACCGAACGAAAATCCTTGAATCGAAGTGGTTTCCCGGCGTTTGAGCGCACAAGATCAATCACAAAGATGCACGAGACATCCATCCATGTTTCCCTCAAAGAAATCCGAGGAGAAACCCACTCAAATCCGCAGAATCACACCGAGAACAAAGGCACCAAAAACAAGCACGAAAAAGACCACGAAAAACACAACTCCGAATCTTCTATACAAACCAGGAAAGATTCACAAGGTCTAGCATGCCGCCCTAGCATCCATCCCTCTCAACAAATCTCTCATGAAGCTCTCATGCTAGCTTAGAGAAAATGGAGAAGAAAATAGCTACCAAAATGAGAAAATGGGAGGGGGAAATGAAACCCTAAGCCGCGGAGAGAGCCCGCCATCCACACACACTCATGGCTTATATATCAGGTCCCGCCGGAGTGGTAAATGACTCGACTACCCCTAACTTAACTACTGACGATACAACCCACCTAGGGGCATTTAGGTAATGTTTGTGCGTCTTGCCATCGGACGACCACGCCTTTGCCGCACCCCGCCTCCTCCCGACGCAAGCCATGCGATCCCGCCGCGTGTCCTCCACTTCGAAGCTTCCTGACACGCCCGGATCCCGTCTTCGTCGTGTTGGGCCCTTGGACTTGGTTTTGAGGCCCAAACCAAGAAATCGTCCTCCGATGGTTTTGTGGGCAAACCACCAAACCCCGCGTGCTCGGTTGGGCCTCCCGCCAAGCCTCTTGACTCGACCGCCACCGTGCACCGGCTCGATCGTCCATAACTTCGTCTTGCTCGTCTCGCCACCATGTGGCCCGCACCTAGTCCCGTCGTCCACCGGGTCCCTCGAACCGAGCCTACTTGTCTCTCCATCTCCCGGAGGCCCCTCAAGGCTGAAGACCTTTTGCGCCCGTTCTTCACCTGCAACAACACGAACTAGGCCGCAGCCTACACCTACGCACTAAGCCAAGAGTCAGTCCAACACCCGTTGTCAATCACTCATCACTGAGGAGCGGTCAACCACCGACCACCGGGACGCTTCTGGTCCTCACCTATACTCAACCACCACCATGGCAATCTCAAGCCTTCCAGGCTCAGAACATCGAGTGCAGACCTATTGAACAACACCCCATCGCTCCTCCTCCTCCCCTATACAAGGGCCCAAGAGCTCCGCCAATGCCAGTGAAAGCTCGAGGGCCAAAACGATCCACTACCATCCGTCAGAACCATACTTCCAATTTATGGAGGCTCCGCGCTGGAGTTCGAAAGCAAGAAGGAGCGAAATCATTACTTCCGTGAGGTTCGAAACATCTGTATGGAAGGAAGTGTCGAAAGAACGAGATGGTCCCATATCCCAATCACCTTTTCATAAGAAGATGTAAGGCTACAAGGCTTTCCTCACAACGATGCCTTGGTGATCGAAGCCAATATAGCAAGTTGGATTTTGGGAAAGCTTCTGGTTGATAATGGCTCATCAGCAGATATCATCTTCGCCGACGCGTATGACAAGATGGGATTGAGCAAAGACTTATTGCAGCCCCCTGACACACCATTGTATGGCTTCGTGGGGCGAGTCATCCATGCAGTGGGCAAAGTATTGCTTCCAGTATCTTTCGGCACCGTCCAGAATGCTAGAACTGAGTACTTGTCTTTCGACGTAGTGGAGATGTATTATCCCTACAATGGCATCTTGGGAAGAGGATTCTTCAACAAGTTCGAGGCCATCATTCATCAAGCTTACCTGTGTGTGAAGATTCCAGCGACGCGGGGAGTCATCACAATCTGGGGTCACCAAAACGATGGTCGTAACCTGTAAAGGGGCCGCACTCCAGGGCAAAGAAATGTCCATGCTCTGGACGAAGCAGTCAAGGGCAAAGAAGTGGAGAAACAGCCGAAAGCAGACAGAGAGAAAGTCAATATGCAGCCAGATTGTGACACCAAGAAGGTCTGTTGGACGTAATGGTTTTGGATCAGACCGTGATTATTGGGTCGGACCTTTCGCCAGACGAAGAGGTGATGCTAATTCAATTCCTCTAAAAGAACAAAGACGTGTTTGCCTAGTCTACCAAGGATCTCACGGGTGTGGATCGGAGTTTCACCGAGCACAAATTGAACATTGACGCTTCGGTCAAGTCGCGAAGGCAAAAACTAAGAAAGATGTCTGATTACAAAGTGGTGGCAGTCAAGTCTGAGGTGTAGAGATTACTGGATGCCAGTGTCATTCGCGAGGTCATGTATCCCAAATGGCTAGAGAACGCAGTGCTTGTCAAGAAGAAGAATGGAAAATGGAGGATGTGTATTGATTTTACAGACCTCCACAAAGCTACACCCAAGGATAACTATCCACTCCCAAGAATGGATCAGGTTATCGATACAGCGTCCAGCGCCGCCATCATGTCCCTCTTGGATTGCTTCTCCGGCTATCATCAGTGCTAGATGGCGAAAGAGGATGAGGAAAAAACCAGCTTCATCACCCATTTCGGCAGTTTCGGTTTCGTGTGAATGCCTAAGGATTTGAAAAATGCCAGTCCAAATTTCACCAGAATGACCAGGGAAGTATTCAAGCCACAAATTGGTAGGAACATTCAAGCCTACGTTGATGACCTCATCGTGAAAAGCGGCGACAGGCCAAATCACATAAGTGACTTGGCGGAAACTTTCGCCAACATGAGAAGAGCAGGATTGAAATTGAATCTGGAGAAATGCATGTTCTGGGTCACGAAAGGACAGATATTGGGATGTCTGATCTCAGCAAAGAGAATCTAGGTGAATCCGGATAAGATAAAGACTATCAGGGAAATAGAGGAGCCGAAAACAAAGAAGGATATTCGGAAGTTGAATGGTCAAGTTGTGGCTCTGAATAGATTCATTTTCAGATCTGCTGAGCGAAGCCTCCCATTCTTCAAAGCATTGAAGGGAAAAGGAAAAATTGAGTGGGGTCCTGAACAAAGCAAAGCTTTCACTGAGCTCAAGGCACACATCGAGAAGATGGCGATACTTTCACCACCCCTCCCATCGGAGGCACTTTTTTGTATGTAGCTGCTTCCAAGGCCGCGGTTAATGTTGCACTCATGTGAGAGGTCGACGGTGAAAAAGGGAATATCAGAGCCTCGTTTATTTTGTCTCAGAAGCTTTGTCAGGTTCTAAGTTATTGTACTCAGAGCTGAAGAAGATTGCCTATGCAGTGCTCATGGCCACGAGAAAGCTCAGGCATTACTTTGAGGCACACAAGGTCATCGTGCTCACTGATTAGCCTCTCAATGATTTGTTCATCAACAAGGAGGCTTTGTCCAGAATCGCCAAGTGGGCAACAGAGTTGTCAGAACATACAATCGATTTTAGGAAGAGGTCGGCAATCAAATCTCAAGTTTTGGCAGATTTTGTTGTGGATTGGACCTCACCGAGCAACACCGTTGGGGTTGAGGAATTGGTGCCAGTGTGGGAGATCAGGTGCTATGGAGCTTGGGGCTCAAATGCGTCGGGATTGCAGCCATCGTCACTTCACCAGCGGGCGTCAAGTTCAGATACGCCGCAAGGCTAGATTACTCAGATCCATCCGACAGGTGCACCAACAATACTACCGAGTATGAGGCGCTATTGCTTGGCCTCAGAAAGGTGCGAGCTTTGGGAGCTAGCAATTTCCTGGTCAAGTGTGATGCCGAGGTCATCAAACATCATGTGGAAAAGGAGAGTGAGGCCAAAGAGCCGGAACTTGTTAAGTATCTTGCCGAGGTGCGAAAGATGGAAAGGCATTTTCAGGGTTTCACCATTGAGCATTTGCCAAAGAAAAGAAATGGGGAAGCCGATGAGCTGGTAAAGAAAGCAGCAAGGGGGGAGGCGATGCCTCTAGATGTATTCTTCGAAATTTTAACTACTCCATCTATCAAGCCAGATAAGCAGCCGCTCAGCACAGTCAACACAATTGCTAGCATGAATTGGAGAGCTCCCATCATCGCTTTTCTTCGTGGGCACTATGAGCTAGTCAAAACACACGACTTGAAAAGGATGCAGGCTCGGACGAGCGGTTATGTTCTCAAGGATGACAGCCTATTCAAGTTAGGGGTGTGTGCACCGTTGTTAAAGTGCAACACTCAAGAACAAGGCATAAAGCTTATGAAAGAAATTCATGGTGGAATGTGTGGATCTCATATCACAACGAGAGCCCTAGCTGGAAAAGCTTTCAGGCAAGGTTTCTATTGGCCAACGACAATAAGAGACGCCGAGCAAATCGTCAAGACTTGCAAAGCCTGCCAGTTCGCAGCAAAGCATCAACGAAGGCCAGGGGCTCTATCGCAACTCATCACTCCTACTTGGCCATTACAGCACTGGGGTATGGACATTGTAGGGCCATTACCTACAACTCAAGGTAACTTCAAGTTTGTCGTGGTAGCAGTTGAGTATTTCACTAAGTGGATTGAAGCAAGGCATGTCGCTACCATCACTTCAGCCACTATCAGAAAATTTTTCTAGCAGCAAATCATCTGCAGGTTTGGCGTGCCTAAAGAGCTCACAGTCAATAATGGGAAGCAATTTAATTGTCAGGATTTCAGAGAGTACTGTCGCTCAATTGGGATGAAGCTTCGTTTCGCATCTGTTTACCATCCTCAATCCAATGGGGCAGTTGAAAGAGCCAATGGGCAAATCTTGTCAGCTATAAAGAAATGCCTCTTCCAGCTGAAAAAGGGGAAATGAGCTCATGAATTATCCAGAGTCATTTGGTCACACAAAACCACTGAGTCAAGAACCACCAGTTCACCCCGTTCAGGCTGCTTTACAGAGCCAAAGCCATGTGCCCGGAAGAGCTGGCCAATGAGAGTGCCAGGGTTCTGGTAGGAAGCTCTCGAGAAAGCGAAAAAGTAGACAAAGACCTGGTGGAGAACGACAGGCTTGATGCAATCCAAATTTTGCTGAAGTACCAAGAAGAAACCAGAAAGTGGAGAAATAAAAAAGTCTTTCTCAAGAACATTCAGGTCGAGGATTTTGTCCTGAAGAGAAAGAAGAATGCTGACGTGGTAGGCAAGTTTCAGTTCGCATGGGAAGGACCTTACATTGTCTCAAGCTGTCTTCGAGATGGAGCCTTTCGTCTGAAGGACGAGGCAGGTGTGGAGTTACCATATTCATGGAATGTGGATAACTTGTGCAAATTCTTTCTGTAATGTAATTTGGTAGGAGTCTGTCGCATGAAACAATAAATGCAGAGGATTCATTAGATTTACTCTTCTAGTCGTTACTTTTGCGCAATTTCAATTCAATAACAAGGCGGGTACTCTTTTCCTCACATAGGGAGGACTCCATTCTAGAACGTGAGGTTTTTAAATAGGCAGCCTTGATGGAAAATTTCATTTCCCTAATGAATAAAACAATTCCTCCCTACGTTTTGTGCCTTTTATTCTCTTGCATAATTCAAAGTGCTATCTTAGGATATCCCACCCCGCAAGCAGGTGAATTGAAGTGCTATCTTCGAATAGCCCACTCCGAAAGCGAGTGCATCAAAGTGCTACTTGAAAGTAGCCCACCCACAAGTGGTGAAACAAAAATGATTCACAAGAATCAATACTTTAAAGAGCTATTTTCGCAACAGCCTGTCCACGAAGGGCGTATGAAAGCAGTTCAATCTTGAATCGAAACAACACAATTGGTTCACAAGAGTCAGCGCTTTTAAAGAGCTGCCTTCGTAGCGGCCCACCCGAAGAGGGTGCATCGAAAGCAAATTGATTTCAAACCAAAGCAGTAGAGTAAAACTATTAAGTGCAAAAGCAATTTTTCAAGTTGTTTTTACAAGCGAAACGGCGCATCACACCAAAGAGCCTATGCTAAATTAGGGAGAAACTTTCGTTGTCGAAAAATAGCTCAAAAAGTTGTAATATTCGACGTGATGTGAACAGCTCCTAGTCCTGCAAGGCGTTTCACTTTCGCACGTCGCATTGCAGGCTAGCCGTTTCGTGAAACTACCAGAAGATAAAATAAGTCCGCATAATCTCCTTCGTCAATACAATGACAAGTAAGAAAAGTGCGATCCAATGCAATCAATCAAGTAAGGTTTGAAGTACAATCACTTGACGGATACAACCCAATGGTTTCAACTCACATTCTCCCTGCTTCCGAAGGGGGGAAGACGTTTTCTTTCAGAAACCTTAATCGAAAGCAGTGAGAATGTTTTCCTAAGTATGTGGATCTTAGGAAAAAGAAAGTTCTAGGCAACTACCATATGAGTATAGTCCCCCACGATGCTTAGCCAAATTGTAAGCAAAGAAATGATATGCATCCTCTTCTTCGTGCAACTCCTCTTTCACAACTGGGGCTTCACAAGTCCTAGATTCCACCTGTGGACGGTGAATTTCCGTCAACCTAGCTATGAGTTTACCTTTAATGTTGGTATTGATTTATTATTCTAACCACTAGAACTAACCCCCCATATATAAGAAGTTCACTCTTGCATGTCGATTTTGGAGTTCATTGTTTACGCAGGAAATCTACGCTAAAGAGGAGACTTTCGGGATTAGTTCACTAGGCACTTTGGAAGAAGATCATGAAGCCCGACAAGAGTCAAGACACGCGATGAACATGACTCCAAATGACCCGAGGACCAAAGTGTCAATGTGCAAGTCTTCAGGGACTCAACCAGAAAATAGGGAAGCTTGCATAGCAAGGATTCAAGCCTTAACCGTGAAGGAAATGCCGTCAAAAGCCCACATGCAAGTGCACACAAATAAGGAATCACGCGAGAAGCAACCGGGGAGGAAACCGGGGCCGAACCGGGCCGAAACGGGCCTGGGCCGACCGGCCCAGCCCACTCCGGGCCCGGTTCGGCGCCCCCTTTGCCCTAGGTGTTCGTCTATTTATTGCCTCTTCCTCCGTCTACCGCCACATCGAACAAATCATTCTACCGACGCCATTCATCAGAAAACCGCCACCGCAAGATGAGGGAGATAGTTGGATGAGCTCGTCGCAAGGATTAACACCGGCGGAGGGAAGGAAGCAAGAGGAGGACTCCTAGCCGCTGGCCTAGGGGTGTTCCCAAGCTTTTCGCCGCCATCTTCATCGACGACATTCTCCGGAGTCTCCATCACCCCTATGTGCTTCAATCTGTGTAAGATGATGGGGTAATGTCTCCATTCGTCCCTAGGGTTAGATGGATGCATGATATGTAATCTATACATGAACCTTATGCCAATCAATGCTTTATGGTCTATGTCTTCGCGTATGCTTTGTTTACATATGTTTGCGCAACATGTGGTCTTAGTAGGGTTTGTGGTAATCGTGGTGATTAGCTTAACCCTATGGATGCTTAGGTATAGATGCGGTTATATGTGAAAGTGTTTGATTACCTTGCGTAGTGACAGTACAGTGGAGGGAAAAGGCTTAGCGGCCGCATAACCGCCATGAAGCTAGTGTAGGCAACACCCATTTCATGTAGGAGATGCATCTTCATGTGATCCTAAACCCTAGGGAGGGAACGCTTATCTATCTTAATCTCTCTCTTGTGTCCACCCTTTGCCATCTAGTTTAACCTTAGATTTGTTTGATCAACTTAGGTTAGATTGTCTTTACCTTTAGATTAATACCCCTTTCAAAGGTTTCCCATCAACTAGAGTAGTACTTGGTTAAGCGCTATCAATCCCCTTGCTCCGCGATTTGACAAGAACTTTGGGGTCACCCCGTGGTGAAAAAGGTGTAGGTCCATACGCTTGCGGATTGAAGGTTGTTACGTGTTTCAACCGTCAACAAGCCCCTTTTTCTGGCGCTGTTGCCGGGGAGCAAGCCGTTTGCCATGTTTAATCTTGTATTAGTTTTGTTGATTACTAACATCTAACCCTAGTTTTCTAGGAAAAAAACCCTTTTGTGTTTTTCTTTTTTATTTTTAGTGCCTAGATGGACTTGTTCACCTCACCATTGGAAGATCAAGAGATGTCGCTAAGGGAACTAGCAATGCCGTCAATGGAAGACATTGAGATGCAAAAATCAGATTTGACGCTTGCTACAACCCACTATGAAGTGAAGCCTAGAATCATCATGTAACAACCCGGGTTTTCGGTGAGGAAAACCCGACTCCCTGTACCCTTGTGATAGTCCCTAGATTGGTAGCTATCACGTACAGAACTCATTACAGAATAATATCATTTCCATACAACGAAATCAGAGTACGAAACATAATATTTACATCCGAAACTTCTCGGTATACAAATTTAATACAAGCCCCTTGGGCTAAGCGACAAGTAGAAATCCTGCGTAGCGGTAGCTAGGGATTCAAGTCTTCATCTTCAGTCTTCACCACAGGCATCCTTGAGTGAAGCAACACAACCCTACCTTCATGGAGTTCCCGAACCCGGACTCTCAAGCCAAGTACAATCCTGCACACTCACAAAACTATCCCCAAGGAACGGGATAGGTTCACGTCACCGACTGTATGCAGCTTTAGGTGGCCTACTTCTAAAAGGTAGGAAAAGTGTCAAGGTAAAAGCTCAGGTTTCCTATGCAGCAGCAGCGAAGCATAAAAGAAATCATCTCCAAATAAGTCCCAAACCATACTCTCAAACACAGCTCGGAACCACCTGGTACCCCAGGGCCCCGTCTCCACATCCTATCTCCATCTAGGGTCGATGCGAGAACTTCCTCTCCTTGCACCTCAATGATTGCAATCGGATCGACGAGGTAGAGGGAGCAACTCTCCTCTAACCGACTGCAACCACGGCTCACCACACTCTCAACTACAGGGGAGGTAGAAATCCCAAAACATGAGAAATGAACATGTCTTCAAGGTTTGTCCATGACCGAGGACACGGCTATACGTATAGATCGAACAACTCTGCAGAGCGTGTACACCTGTACCCAACCCGGGATGGAATCCAGCCGGTATCTAGTTGACTGAACCCACCCAACCGTGCGAACTCTCGGTAGTTACGGTCCCATCCTGCATCTGGCCCTCAAAACGACCCCCCCCCCCCCGCAAAGTGGGGATGGCACCGGAACTGTGAAATGCCCCCGTGTGGCCACACGGGAGTCGCTCTGAGAGGGTGGTCTCACCTCCACCGCTCCCCCACTGATACCCCGCTATCCTCCTAAGCAGGTATGGTTCCGCACTTGCTGAGCTCAACTCGGCCCTAACCCCACGCTCGGCGGGGTGGTGTGTACGAAAGTCCTATAGACAAGTTGATCCACTCGGTTTCAGACCGGGGCAAGCTCATGTCCTCCATCCGCAGTTAAAACCCCAACACCTGTGCTCCAAAAACCGTCACAGTAGGGATACACTGAGGAGTGCACCCCTATCCCAATCCCAGATCGGTTGTTTAGAGCTCACCCCCGCCAAAGTACCCAAAACGCCTTCTCCTGCCGGTTTTACCCCACGCACGCCAAGAACCACTATTCCCAACCCAACACATGCATCGCGAAGCTCAGCGTATATACACGCTTATATAAACATATATAGTAGTAGGACAATCAAGGACAGGATAATTAAAGAAGGCAGTGCAAGGTTCATCATCATCATGCATTTAAAGTAAAGCGCTAGCATTCTACATAGCAATGCCTAATAGGTATTTCAGAATCAGTCGGGCGTGAACACCTGTGTGCAAGTAGTCGTCAGAGTTTCCGTAGTTGTACTCGATCTTCTGGCTTGACTCCTCAGCTCCGGGAATTCCTAGATTCGCAAATATAAGTAAACATGTTGTCTAGATGCAAATAACTCCAAAGAGAAGCAATAAAGAACCAAATAACTCCAAACGCTAGTCTAACGGGTGCTTTATGATTTTAGAAGAATACATAAACAGAGTTCACATTTTTCTAAGGTAGAAACAATTTATTATTGATTTTCAAGTAAAGAAATATTTTATGTATTCAATTAATCGCGATAAAGCACAGAAAACATAAATCAGCAAGTTAGTGAACCAAAAGCTAGATTCTGGGTAGGTTTGCATGGTTCGTTGACTGGTCAACGATCTTTGTTGACCAAGTCAAAGGGAAAGATCAAAGGTCAACCGGAACCCCACAAGTCACCCTGTGGGTCCCGTATGCCAGATGAGATCAGGTTGGGTAGTTAGCGGCCTCACATGTTAGTGGAACCCAACGGTAAGTCCGTATGTCCCTTGGTCAGAATGGAGAGATCGTGCAGGATTGATCAGCTAGAAGAGTGTCGGTGTTTTAGACCGGCAACCTACTAAGGGGAGTACCCGAAGTAGATGAATGTGGCCTCGCCGAGATCGGTAACTCGAAGGAAGAGACACGTGGCACACAATTTAGATAGGTTCGGGCCGCGAGGTGTGTAATAGTGCACCGTGGATTGAATGAGATGCTAGAGAAGGGTCCCTGCCTCGCCTTATATAGTCCGGGAGGCAGGGTTACAAGTCGGAGTAGGGAGAGAGTACTAGTCGAGTACGTCTAGGAGTCTTCCATACAGTGCAGGACATGTACAGCTTCCTAACCGAGTACTTCTCCTCCGTAGTCCTTGTGCTCCACGCCGTCAGGTGCCGTGTAGCGCAAGCCGGTAGTCCTGGGGGCCCACCGAGTAGTCGGTCCTGGTACCCACCGAGGTAGTGGGCCCAGGGAGGTCCATACGACAAGCCCCCGAGTACTTTGTAGTCGAGAAGGATAGCTTCAAGTAGTCTTCACGGCCTTAACGAGTAGTCCTCAAGCGTCCCCGAGTACTACAACTCAAAAGTCCTCAAGAGTAGTCGAAGCATCCCGAGGCTGGAATGTACTCCAGCTGATGTTTGAGCAATCTTGAAGTCTTCTCGAGTAGTCCCAAGCGTCCTCGAGTGCTGCCTTCGAAGGTCATCAAGAAATGCCCGCCTTGTCTTGAAACCGAAGTTGATATGGAAGTGCGATTGCAAAATCACACTCCATATGGAGTAGCCCCCGAGCCTTAGGTTGAGCCGCAGGCTCTGGCTGAGGGTCCATCTGAAGTCTTGGCAAGAACATCCCCAAAAATCCGGAGAGAAAAAACCGAAGGACACGTGGCACGGATTCCCCGAGCCTTGAGTCGAGTACTTCCTCTCGAATTGAAGGGTCATCTTGAAGAATGTGTCCTGAGATGCTCCTGAGTCTTGTCGCTTCCCAGGTAGTCGAATGGAAGTAGCCGAGCCCCCGAGGTGAGGCGCGTCGACTAGTAGAATATGAAGGGTTACGCGCGGCCGCTGAGCCAACCGGGCGCGGACTTATCCATCTGGCCGTTGGAGGGCCGGTTTGACTTATAAATAGAAGCCAAAACCCTTAGGGTTTTCCACCCATCACTGCTGTAGCCATTTCGAATAGATCTGAGCCAGATCCGCTTCTAGCGCGCGCCGCCGCCGTAGTAGATCCAAGTGCGCTGCCACCCAGAGCTTCCAGAGTAGCCCCCGTGCGAATGCGCGTGAAGACACCGTGTACTTGGAGAATGAAGCCTTCACCGTCCAAGTCTACGAAGGCCGGCGGGAAGAAGAGGGGCCGTGACGAGGCCGCCGCGGCTGCCACGAGGACAGCTCCGCCGATGTCTCCACCACGGCCAGATCCAAGCCGTGAGTGGAAAAAATCGAAGGTGAAGACCGAGGATTTGTTGGCCCTTCTCAACAGCAGATTTATCCGGGAGAAGGAGGTGGATATGTGGAGAGCCGCCGCCGGAGATCCGTACCCAATGGAGAAAGCTGAGGACGAGATCCCGATGTTCGCGCGCTTCGCGGAGCGCGGACTCGCGCTTCTGGCCAGCGACTTCTTCAAAGGCCTCCTCGGGTACTACGGAGTTGAGTACCTCAATCTCAACCCTAACGACATTTTCCATACCGCAGTCTTCGTCCATTTTTGTGAAGCATTCCTGGGGATCTAGCCGCACTGGATCCTGTTCTGGAAATTCTTCCGGGTGAAGCCGCAGCCGAGCGCTAGCAACCCGCGAGTAGTTGGAGGAGCGGGCATCCAGATGCGAGAAGACGCCGCTGAGCAATACCTCGCGTACAAGCTCATCGACTCCAATGCCGATTGGAAGGCGAGGTGGTTCTACGTCACGAACCACCACCTTGGCCTGCCAAAGCCGAGCGGGAGGCAGCCCAGGCACTGGGACTGGTGGAACACGGAGCCTTCGATGCTGGAGGGGATCCAGCTCCCCGAGCTGTTGGCGCGCATCAAGGAGCTCAGAGAAGCCGGGCTGAGGGCCGAGCATGTGGCCTTCAGCTTCATGAAGCGGAGGGTGCAGCCGCTGATGTCCCGCGACACCCTAGGCTTCGAGTACACCGACGACGACGACACGTCGCGGATGCCTGGAGGTGAGGTCGACGACGACGACATCATTGATAGGCTGACGCGCATCTTCAAGGACATGCCACCGTACACGGCGTGCCCAGTTCAAGAGTACTCCGCCGCACGCCCGCCTAAGGAGGTAAGTAGCCGTACCCCCTAGTCGAGTAGTCCTTGCTTGTGAGTAGTCGCGCTGATGTCTTGTTTCTTGCAGGACGACTTGAAGAGGTTCGTCTCCGAGCCACAGCCGCCCCCTCAGGGAATCGAGATCCCGATGGAGGGGAAAGCCAAAGCCAAGGATAGGCGAGAGGTCGGCGAAGGAGATGACACTGTCATCGTAGAAGACACGTCCGACGACAACGACGACGAGGAGACGCTACAGGACCGCTTCCAGCTGCGGTCGAGGTTCAGCCGTCCCGGCTTGCCTCGTGTACCCCTCGTGCGAGATCCGCCAGCTAGCCTGGAGGCTAGTCTGGCTGCGCCGCCACGGAAGCTGCGCAACCCCGCCCGCAAGCGGATGACGAAGAAGCTGAGGGTCTCAGAGACCACGCCACAAGAGGTAAGATGTCTTTGACTAGTGTAGTCGAGTACCCATCGTACGAGTACACTTAGTGCCGCCGACGGAGCCCGTCGAGGAGGGCGACGAAGGCGAGTGGGACACAGTGGGGGAGCCGGCTGGGAGTCGTAGCCCAGCTCCCACTGTCGAAGAACTCATAGCGCAGTTGGAGCACCAGCCCCCTGCTCATCAAGGGGGCACAGAACCCGCAGCCCTCGCCGTCGAAGAGGTGCTAGCCGCAGGAGCGCCGGAAGGCGCTGCACCGGCTACCATTGCTGCAGAGGAGGAAGCGGCTGCAGAAGCGCAGGAGGAGGCGCCCACAGAGGGTGCACTGGTAGGCATTGCCAGCATCCTCGGTGCTCCGGCTGTGACGATAGTCCGGTCAAGCCTGTAAGTGCTGAGCCTTCCTGAGTAGTAATTTGTGTAGTAGTCGAGCTTGAATGACGACCAATTTTATGTACTTCTGCAGGAAATCAACAGACCTATCCTGGGAGGGAGATGAGCCCTCCACGACGGTGGCGGAGGAAGAAGTCGCGCCACCCGCCGAGGAGTCTACCCCAGCCCCTCAGGTGGAGTCAGAAACGCCAGCTGCTGGAGCTGCGTTGCCCGAGGCCAGCGTGGTCGAGAGTGAGTACTCTACTGAGGCTTTAGTCTTCTCCATAGAGTAGTCGTAGTTGCTAATGAACTTGACATCTTCTTGTCAGGTGTCAAGGCCGAATTGAGCGACATCCCTGCAGCGGTGCCCATGGAGAAGTTGACACCACAGGCCCCGGAGGCTGCCGAGGGAGCCCCCGAGCCGATGGAGGAGGTTGCTGAGGAAGCCGTCGCGGCGACCGGAGGAGAGGAGGCCACCGTGCCACCAGAGGTTGCTCTGGAGGTGGTTGTCCGCTCCCCGGAGATCCAGGACGCAGAGCCCATCCGCTCTGCGCCGATGACTGAGGCTACCACGAGTAGTCGTGGCGGAGTGGAGCTGCTCACGGATGATCTGGTCGACCCGGCGACGGTGGCCAGGCACCTGGAGGCGGTCCGCCAGGCTGAGCAGTGGATGAAGGTAAGTAGTCTTAACTTCTGAGTAGTCAATCCTCTATTGTTGAGTACTCGTTGACATGTGTTGTCTGTGCAGGACGTCATGGAGAGGTCCCGCAAGAAGTCCAACATGCTGCAGGGCTTTGGTGACGCGATGCTCTGGGCTGAGGCACTAGAGGATCAGCTTTTCAAGTCGCGGAAGCACGCGACTGCCATGCAGTCTAAGCTCGACGCCGCTTTTGCCAAGTATCATAATGACATCCAAGAGTTGCAGGCAAAGGGCGACGACTTGGTGTGGAAAAACAAGACGCTCCGCAACAAGAATAAAGGTACGCCGCTTGACTTGTTGGATAGTTGTTGGAGGTCGAGAGCTAGTCTAACCTGCCGCATCTTGTTGTTATGCAGAGCTTGAGACCCGGGTGGAGCAGTTGAGGACTTCCGAGACAGATATGAAGAACCTCTTCTACCGGGAGCAGGAGGCCCGCCAGGTACTCGAGATCGACTATAAAGAATTTGCCTTCGAGTGCGAGAAGTACATGGAGCTTCGGATCGCTTCTGACCGTGATCTCGTCAACTGCTACAAATCGTTGCAGAAGTTGAATGAAGATTGCGAGGTGCTGCGGGCCTAGCTGAAGGATCTTGAGGAAGCCGCGCTGCCGATTGCGAGGCTCTTGGTGCCTCATCCGGGCGGCCCCAAGATCGCTCCGCTCGCGGATCGCCTCAGGGAAGCCCCCAGTCGGCTGGCGGCTTATGTGAAGCATATGGTGAGGTCGATCCCGAAGCAAGTCTTGGCCTTCATGAAGTCTTACTTCCCGAAGGCGCCGGTGGAAGTAGTCACTGGCGGGGTAGCCGCCAACTGTACAGATGAGCAGTACGCAGAGCTGCTGGAGCAGATGGCGCCCATTGCGGAGCAAGTAGTCGATAAGCTTAATCTCCAGTAGCCCTGTAATAGTTAGCTCGTAGGCAAAGTTGTACAAAAACAATTGTAATGGAATTACTTAAGTATTAATGAGAGGAAAATTCCAGCAATGAGTACTCGTAGTCGCGATCTCAAAGTACGGAGCCCCATCGTGGAGTGGATGCGAGTATTCGTACTCGGCAGTAGTCCCGTTGAGGGAAGTGTCGTATGGACCTCCCTGGGCCCACTACCTCGGTGGGTACCAGGACCGACTACTCAGTGAGCCCCTGGGACTACCCGGCTTGCGCTACACGGCACCTGATGGCGTGGAGCACAAGGACTGCAGAGGAGTAGTACTCGGTTAGGAAGCTGTACATGTCCCGCACTGTATGGAAGACTCCTAGACGTACTCGACTAGTACTCTCTCCCTACTCCGACTTGTAACCCCGCCTCCCGACTATATAAGGCGAGGGCAGGGACCGATCTCTAGGATCACCTCAACACATCTCATCTCATACAACCCACGGCGCACTATTGCACCATCTTGTAATCGTGCCCAATCAATCCAGAGCTACGCAGCATACAGAACGTAGGGTATTACGCACCTCGCGGCCCGAACCTGTCTAAATTGTGTGCCACGTGTCTCTTCCTTCGAGTTACCGATCTCGGAGAGGCCACATTCATCTACTTCAGGAACTCCCCTTAGTAGGTTGCCGGTCTAAAACACCGACAGCTGGCGCGCCAGGTAGGGGTACTCGCCCGAGATCACATGGCGAACTCGACGCCTCCCGTCTACTTCAAGCCAACCGTCGCCTTCAACCGCGGCGACACCTCCGTGTTCGGCGCCTGGGTCTGCACCGCTGACGGCGCGGGTTCCTTCCAGCGCCGCCTAACCATGCCTCCCAACCCGAAGACTGGCCTCGTGACGCTTCCAGAAGTCGTCACAGGCGAACTCACCGGCAAATTCGGCGAAATTTTGCTCTTCAACCACCACGCTGACTTCGAGCTCGAGTCCGCTTCCAACTCGAACTCGACGTCTCCATGGGCCATCGCATGCGAGCTGGCCGCTCAGCCATCGCAAGCGGTCCCCTCACCTCGTGAGCGCTCCGCGCGTGGCCCCCGCATCCTCAGTCGGGCCCGCACGGGGGCTCCCACTTCGCGCCGGGCCGGCAAGGAGCCCGTACCCGAGTGCAACTCGGACTCCGACACCACCCCCGATCGCGCTTCGGACTCCAACCCTCTCTCCGAGTTCTACTCGAACCCGGATTACGAGTTCAACTTTGGGTCAGACCCTGAGGAGCCCGAGTCCGAGGACAAGTCCACTGAGCTTCCCTTGTCAAGGCCAGCCTCTGGGCTGGTTATAACATCCACACCGGCCGGGAGATACGTCTACTGGCCAGACCGCAAGCCTGCCGACCTGATAAGGGGAGATTCACGCTACGTCGCTTACATCGACTCGCTACCGTTCCAGGAGGGAACACCCCTAGCCCGGGCTGACTCAAGCACACCAACTGAGGTGGCACCCTCTGAGTCCAGCCTTGGCACCCCCGATCGCCAAGTCTTCATGGCTGCCGGCGACACCCCAGGGCCTTCAGGCACGGCTCAGGACAAGTACCTGGAAGACATCTCCTCCGACGAGCTCTCTGCTGATGCTCCACCGAACGAGAACCCTGCAGACAAAGACGTTCGACGTGAGCGTAACCGGAAGCGCAGCGAACGTCGCCGGCGCCTCCGCGACAACTTCCCCGTCCGCAACCTTGCGGAAGCTCTCGAGGCGGTCGAGAGCAGAGTACACACTACCCCTGAGCAATGCCTCATGTCGATCACAGCGATCGCACGCCAGGCTCAGGGCATACGCGCTGGAGAGGTCATCGCCAAGCTCGCTGAAGACGCCTACTTCATGCGGGTCGACAACAGAGTCAACCAGCCTCCTCCACCAAGACACCGCGACAACGAAGCCACAAGTCGCAGCTCCAACAACGGCCCTAACCGTACTCGAGCTGACCTCCCAGCCGAGCCAAACCGTCGTCGCTCCAACGCCGGTGGACCTTCACAGCGCAACCACAGCAACCGAGAAGTCGTCCCTCACCGCGCTCCGGCCGGCGGGGGCGGCAACGATCCTGACGGCAGCGGCAGCAACGGCGGAAGCTCCAATCATGGGGCCAACAGGAGGGCTGGAGGCGGCGACAGTCGCGGCGGCCGAGGCCACACGAACAGCCACGCCTCTGGCGCCTCGCAGGGCGGCTACGACGCTCGCCAGAAGATTGAGGAGCTGAGGTGGAAGAAGTCGACCACCGCAGCTAAGGGCGACGGCTTCCCCGCCTTCTCACATCGACTTCGCAACTTGCTCCTCCCCGACAAGTTCAAGCCTTTGGGGATCACCAAGTACGATGCGAAGCAGGATCCCATCCGGTGGCTCAGGTGCTACGCCCTCTCCATCGAGAACGCTGGCGGCAACAGCGACACCAAGTGCCTCTACTTCCCTTTCTGCCTGGACCAAGCACCACTCACTTGGCTCGAGTCGCTGGATAAGCACTCGATCGACAAGTGGGACCAGCTGAAGGAGCAGTTCACAAGCAACTTCGTGGGCGCCATGGGCCGATCGGGTACCCGCATGGACCTGGCCATGATCAAGCAGGAACAAGGCGAGACCCTCCGCAAGTACATGCACCGCTTTTTCGACAAGCGTGCTACCGTCGTTGACGTCACCGACAAGGAGGTCATCGACCTTTTCCAAGACTGTCTCTACCACCGCCGCACCTTCGAAGACTTCGGTCGTCGCCACCCCAGGTCCATCCCCCACCTCAAGGACATGATCACGTCCTGGGCGGATTAAGAAGACAAGGCCAATGCCAAATACGACGCCATCTGCGGCAAACCCAAGCAGAACCAGGGCGGCGACAGCGGCAGCAACGCAAACCAAGGCGGTCGCAGCAACAACAACAACAACTACTACTACTCGGGTCCCAACCGCAAGCGCAAGCCAGACAACACTGTCGCGGCTATCCAGCGCCCTGCGAAAGGGAACTCGAAGAAGAACTCCGGCGGTTTCAAAGACCTGCTGAAGGAGAAGTGCCCGTGGCATCCAAACGGCAACCACACCACCGAACAGTGCTACCAACTCAGGCATGCACTCAAGGATACACCAGAGCCACCGCACCCTCATGACCAAAAGGGCAAGAAGAAGGACGGCGACAACAACGACTTCCAGGAGCCCGACAAGACCGTCAACGTCCTCTTCGGCGGATTACCCAGCAGGCGGGAGCAGAAGGCTACCCGTCGTGAAGTGATGTCCATTGAGCCAGCGGTCTCGACCCCTCTCAGGTGGTCGGAGGTACCTATCACCTTCTCCCGCGCGGATCAATGGACCAGCTTCTCTGAACCAGGACGGTTCCCCCTCGTCCTGAAGCTAGTGGTGGCGGGCTCCAAACTCAACAAGGTGCTCATCGACGGTGGAAGCGGGCTCAACGTCCTATTCACCAAGACCTTGAAGAAAATGAAGCTCGACATCACTCATATGCTCACCAAGAGCAACACGCCCTTCTACGGCATCGTCCCCGGCAACGCGGCTATTCCACTGGGCTCAGTGGTCCTGCCAGTTACCTTCTGGGCGTCTCGGGACAACTACCGTACCGAGTACATCAAGTTCGAGGTCGCGGACTTCGAGACCTCCTACCACGCCATCCTCGGCAGACCGGCCATCGCCAAGTTCATGGCGGTGCCCCACTACACCTACTTGGTACTCAAAATGCCAAGCCCAGCTGGTGTACTCTCCCTTCAAGGGGACTTAAAGATCTCCCACGACTGTGACACAGAAGCCGTGGAGATCGCCTCTACGAACCAAGTACCCAACGCGATGATGGAGGTCTACGCCGCGTCGAAGAAACTTGCTACAAGTGTCGGGGACCGCCCTAGGGGCCCCCTTAAACAACGGGGAATCCTCACTCAATCCCGGTATCAAAATACGCTAAGCCTAACCACGCAGGTAACTAACCATGCAGGACATGGCCTACGTCAGGATCCCGACGGCCCACCGAGACGGCCCGCTAAGATGACCCCTCGAGCAGGCTCCGCCTCGCTCGAGGATGCGCTCCCCCTCGGGCGGGCTCCGCCCCGTTCGAGGGGCAACCTTTTCCCTCGAGCGGTCCCGCCCCGCTCGAGGGATCGCCCCCCCCCCCTCGAGCAGGTCTCGACTCGCTCGAGGGTTCGCTCCGCCCTCGGCCGGGGCCCGCCGCGCTCACGGCGCGCGCCGCACGCGTGCGCCGGCCCCGTACTTGGGCATTTAACGCCCGACGCCACGGGACGGCGCCATCATGCGCCCGGGCTCACGCCCGGTGCCGCCGCACCAACTCCCCGGGGAGGAGCCCATCCCCGCCACTGTTGGGGATGGAGCGTGCGGTACGGCCGGTGACGGTCCCGTGACACCGTGCGCCCACTACAAGTACGGCTAACGCGCCCGACCCTCGAAAAGGGACCGGCGCACCCTCGATTCCACTTTCCCGTGACCCCTGCAGGGTTAGGTGAGGAGCGCTAGGCCGGTGGATGGCCATCCCGCCACCGTAACGCGCGGCCGCCGTACCCACGCGTGCGGGGCGCACGCCCGACGCCGCGAGCGCACGCCCGAACACCGCAAGAACCACGCCCGCCGCCGCGGAGCGCATTGGGAAGGAACGCCGTTCGCCCGCGCCCGTTCCCCCGTACCGGCCCATCATCGGCACCTCCCTCGAAGCCTATCGGAGGACACCACCGCCATCCGCCACCTTCCCACCCTCGAACCGCCACCGTTCGGGCACGGGGTAGGTCATCATGGCCGGATCGCAGCGAAGATCGTCCGGACGGCCGCCCACTCTACACCGTAGCGCGACGTGCTCCCTCACGTAGCTAGGTAGCGCGGCGTGCGTGTAACCCGTCGCCCCCTTGGCCTATAAAAGGGGGGAGGCGAGCCCCCAGCCGCGGGGGGGACGAATTCAGAGGAACACAACACATCGTGCTCTCACTCTCTTACTCTCCCACAACATCCTCATCCACTCTCCCAGGGACTTGGAAGCCACGCTTCCTCTCCCGCCTTGCTTGTACTTGCCCCACTACAAGCACCCCCGGTGCCGAGCAATATAGTGCCACGAGCACGCCCCTGCTGGACGTACGGCCCCCTCGGCCGGAACCAGGATAAAACCTTGTGTCATTTGTTGCTTGGCATCGACCATTGAGGGATAGACCTAGGCGTTATCTATCGGTTAGTGTCGGGACCATATTCCGCACCGACGTTGGCGCCCACCGTGGGGCAAACGAGCGCCTAAGGTCATTTCGCCAACTCCCTCCATGGTG
Source organism: Cenchrus americanus (assembly GCA_947561735.1). Classification (NCBI taxonomy): domain Eukaryota; kingdom Viridiplantae; phylum Streptophyta; class Magnoliopsida; order Poales; family Poaceae; genus Cenchrus; species Cenchrus americanus. The sequence goes on along the minus strand of OX387239.1, from coordinate 180,175,814 downwards.
ATTCGCACTGAGTACCGTGCTACGCGCTACAACATGGGTAGCTCGGACCCTCTCCCAGCCGGGTTCGAGATCCGCTTCGGAGACTTGAACTTCCAGGCCACGGGGAACGGCTATCTCATGCGCCTCACCAATCGTGAGGAGCTTCGCGCGCAGCGCGAGGCCAGGTCCGCTCCGGTCTCCGCCGCACGCACGATGCGGCGCGGCGCCCGCAGGCACGGATGCCGCGGGTCCGTCGACGCCGCGACGCCGTCGTCGCTCCGTGCCGCGCTCACGCCGGGCGCGGTCCGAGCGACGGCAAGCCGAGCGCGCGCGCCGCCCAACGCGGTGCGCCCACCGTCACACCGGCCGCCACCGCCCGGCGGGACCGCGTGCGGTCTCGGGGACCGCGCATCTCCATCGGGCGCGTGGCGCCACGACGGCCCATAACGCCAACGTGAACACGACGATGCGCGGGTTCCACCCCGGCCGTCACGTCTTTGTCGCCGGGGACCCCGGCACCTCGGCGGCGGACGAGTCATCCCTAGGCTCCGTCGACACGATGCCACCCGCCAACCGCCACGGGTACGCGGAGTGGGACTTCTCCGGCGTGCCGGACCCGGGGCCGCGTTCGGGCGCTTCCTCGACGCCACGGACTACCGGTTTGGGTCGCTCCGACGACTCCCGGCACGGGAGCTACGACCCCACGCGGGAGTGTTGCGCCGTCATCACCAACGACCCGGCCAACGCCGCCGGTGCGGCAGGTGCCGGAGACGGGGAAGTCACGCCCCCCCCGGAATCGCCACGCGCGCCGGCCGCGGGGTCGAGCGCTCCTGCCGGGGCCGACGTCGACGCACAGCTGGCCCAAGCCCGCGAGCTTGAGGCCAAGCTGGCGGAGGAGTACCGGACAGTGCGGCTGCTCCGCGCCTCGATGGCAGGGGAGGCCTCTCGCGCGGCGAACGCGCGCGGGAGCTGGGCCGACAAGTCCGTGACCGCCTCAACCCCGTCCCCAACGTCGACAATGCGGATACTCCGCCACGGGCGAGCCAAAAGCTCATCGCCGCCGCGACGTTGCTACGCGCCATGCCGGCACCCTCGACCCCCGAGGCTCGAGACATGCACCGCGAGGTGCAGACTCTCCTTGAGCAAGCGGCCGTCCAGCAGGCCGAGAGCTCAGCCTCGCGCATCCGCCAACAGGGGGACGCACGGGGTGATGATCCTGCACCAGGAGGCGAACCCTCGGTGCACGTGGGTCAACCCGCTGACCAGGGGCGCACGCCGGCCAAGGAACGGCTCCTCGACACGCGCAGGGCGCTGGATGGCGATGCCCGCAACGTCATCAACGCCAGGCGCACCAGCAAGGCGGACGCGCGAGCAGCTAGGGGTTACCACCCTCGAAGGGGTGGACGCTACGACAGCGGTGAGGATCGCTCCCCGACGCCGGAGCCCCCGGGCACCCGTGTGTTCAGCCGGGAGATCCGCACGGCGGCGTTCCCCCAGCGCTTCCGTCAGCCCTCGACAATCGTCAAGTACAACGGGGAGACGGACCCCCGCGTCTGGCTCAACGACTACCGCCTAGCTTGTCAGCTGGGCGGGGCCACTAACGACGAAGTGATTATCCGCAACTTGCCCCTGCACCTGGGCGACGCGGCCCGAACATGGCTAGAGCATTTGCCCGCCAGCCAGATCCATAACTGGGACGATCTAGTCCACACGTTCGTGGGCAACTTCCAGGGCACGTACGTGCGCCCTGGGAATTCCTGGGATCTGCGCTCCTGCACGCAGAAGCCGGGCGAGTCACTGCGGGACTTCATACGGCGCTTTTCCAAGCGCTGCACGGAGCTACCCGGCGTGGCACGGTCCGAGATCGTGCACGCGTTCCTCGAGGGCACCACGTGCGGGACCTTGTGCGCGAGGGCTGGGACGCAGCCCGCCCACGGACTCGAACGAGCTGTTCGACATTGCCACCAGCTTCGCCTCGGAGAGGAGGCCGTGGGGGCCATCTTCGACGGCAAGAAGGGCGGGCGCTCCGAGGACACGCCCGCGGAGGGCGGCGGGTCCAAAGAGCCGCGCCGCAACGACAAGCGGGGCAAGAAGGGGAAGAAGCCGCGCCGCGAGGCGCGCGAGCGAGGGCGCAACGGCGGCAACGCCGAGGCCCTCGGCCGTTGACCCGCCCGACGGGGCCCTCGACCGGCTCCTCGAGGCCCGGGGGTGTTCGACGACATGATGAAGAAGCCATGCCCCTACCACAAGACCCCCATGAACCACACTCTTGAGCAGTGCGACATGCTCAAGAAGTTCTATGGCCGTGCCGCCGCGAAGGAGGCAGAGGCCAAGAAAGATGGGGGCAATGGCGACGCAGGCGGTTTCCCTGCTGTCGAAAATGTGTTCCTCATCTTTGGGGGACCTACTGTCGACATGTCGACCCGGCAACGCAAGAAGGAGCGGCACGAAGTTCTCGCCGCTGAGAGGGCACCTCCGGCCTTCCTCAACTGGTCGGAGGACGCCATCACTTTTAGCCGGGATGATCACCCAAACCGCATCCCGAACCCGGCCGGTACCACTGGTGGTCGATCCCATCATTGGGAACGCCCGGTTTTCGAAGGTCCTTATGGACGGAGGCAGTAGCCTCAATATCCTCTTCGCGCATACATTGCGCCTGATGGGGATTGGGCTGGACCAGCTGCGGCCCAGCACAAAGCCGTTTCACGGCATCGCGCCCGGCAAGCAGGTTCAACCCCTCGGGCAGATCGATCTGCCCGTCTGGTTTGGGACCCCCAAGAATTTCCGCAAGGAAACCCTCACCTTCGAGGTGGTGGGATTCAAAGGGGCCTACCATGCCATCCTTGGGCGACCATGCTATGCCAAGTTCATGGCGGTCCCCAACTACACGTACTCGAAGATGAAGATGCCGGTCCGAACGGCGTCATCACCGTCGGGTCGTCGATCGAGCACGCATTCGACTGCGACGTCGAGTGCGTGGAACATGCAGAGGCACTAGCGCTGGATGAAGCGCTGGTGAACACGCTGGAGAAGATGGTCAACGACGACCTCAGCTCCGCCACCAAGCACGTCGGCACCTTCGAGGCCGCCGAGCAAACCAAAGGGGTCCCCCTCGACCCGTCGGCCCCCGAGGGCAGGGCGTTGAGGGTCAGCTCGACCCTCGACCCCAAATAGGAAGCAGTGCTCGTCGACTTCCTCCGCGCCAACGCCGACGTCTTCGCGTGGAGCCCCTCGGACATGCCAGGCATCCCGAGGGAGGTCGCCGAGCACTCCCTTGATATCCTGCCTAACGCTCGCGCTGTGCAGCAGCGGCTGCGCCGCTTCGACGAGGAGCGGCGACGGGCGATCGGAGCGGAGCTGCGGAAGCTCCTCGAGGCCGGATTCATCAAGGAAGTGTTCCACCCTACATGGCTAGCTAATCCTGTGCTTGTAAAAAAGAAAAATGGGAAGTGGAGGATGTGTATAGACTACACCAGTCTCAATAAAGCATGTCCAAAAGTTCCTTTTCCTTTGCCACGCATAGATCAAATCGTTGATTCTACAGCCGGGTGTGAACTACTCTGTTTCCTTGATGCCTATTCGGGATATCACCAAATAAAAATGAAGGAGTCCGACCAGCTCGCGACTTCGTTCATCACACCGTTCGGGACGTTCTGTTACGTCACGATGCCTTTTGGCCTCAGAAACGCGAGCGCGACATATCGGGCCGCCGCATGCAAGCACGTTTTTGGGGACCATATCGGGCGGACGGTCGAGGCTTACGTGGACGACATCGTCGTCAAGACTAGGAAGGCGGACGACCTGGTTAACGACCTTGGCGTCGCGTTCAGCTGCCTACGGGCAAACGGGGTCAAGCTAAACCCCGAAAAATGTATCTTTGGAGTGCCGCGGGGCATGCTCCTAGGGTACATCGTCTCCCAGCGGGGAATCGAGGCCAACCCTGAAAAGGTCGCGGCCCTCGAGCGAATGGGTCCAATTCGGGACCTCAAGGGAGTGCAGAAAGTGTTGGGGTGCCTCGCCGCCTTAAGCCGCTTCGTCTCGAGGCTCGGTGAGAAGGGCCTGCCCCTCTACCGGCTGCTCAAGAAGCACGAGCGCTTCTCTTGGACCGCCGAGGCCCAGGAAGCGCTCGACAAGCTGAAGGCGTCTCTGACGCACGCCCCAATCCTTACGCCGCCGCGAGACGGCGAACCCCTCCAACTCTACGTGGCCGCAACCACCCAGGTGGTCAGCGCCGTGATCGTCGTGGAGCGCACGGAGGAAGGGCATGCCTTGCCCGTGCAGAGGCCGGTCTACTACATCAGCGAAGTCCTGTCGGGACACGAAGACGCGCTACCCCCGAGGTCCGGAAGGCCGTTGTACGCGGTAGTCCTCGCGCGGCGCAAGCTCCGCCACTACTTCGAGGCCCACCCAGTTACGGTGGTCTCTTCCTTCCCGCTAGGAGAGATCATCCGCAACCCCGACGCGGCAGGCAGAATTGCCAAGTGGTCCGTGGAGTTGATGGGCGAGGCGCTCGCCTACGCTCCGCGCAAGGCCATCAAATCGCAAATCTTAGCCGATTTCGTCGCTGAGTGGACGGACACGCACCGCCGCCCCCTCGGATTCAAGCGCAGTGCCGGACTCTCGTTCTTCGACGGCTCGGTGATGAAGACGAGAGCGGGCGCGGGCTCGCTCTTCGTGTCACCCCTCGGGGAACACATGCGCTACGCAGTGCGCCTCCACTTCCCCGCATCTAACAATATGGCGGAATACGAGGCCCTTCTCTGCGGCCTCAAAATCGCCATTGAGTTGGGCGTCAAGCGCCTCGACGTACGAGGGGATTCACAGCTCGTGATCGATCAAGTCATGAAGAACGCGAGCTGCCACGATGACAAGATGGAGGCCTACTGTAAAGCCGTGCGGGCCCTCGAAGACAAGTTCTACGGCATCGAGCTTAATCATGTACCCCGCCGGTACAACGAGGAAGCAGATGAGTTGGCAAAAATAGCGTCTGGGCGGATCACCGTTCCCCCGAACGTTTTCGCGCGCGACATCGCGCACCCCTCGGTCACCTTCGAGCCCTACCCCTCGAGCGACGGCGGACCCTCGGGGGGCTCCCTCGAATCCGGCGGGTGCGGAACCCATGGAAGAGGACCCCTCGAACGAGGCGTACGTACTCTCCCTTCTCGAGGGGTACGGCTCCCACGAGGCCGTCACGATGGACATCGAGCCGGCTCCCCGTCCGGGCGGACCGGCGGGGAGAAGTATACTGCCTGGATCGCTCGAGGGGAGCTCCCCGAAGACCGGGCCGCGGCCAGGCGCATCGCCAGGATGGCCAAGTCATTCACCCTCGTCGATGGCGAGCTGTACAAGAGCGCCGCATCAGGCATCCTCCAGCGGTGTATACCCATTCCCGAGGGGCGCGAGCTCCTACGGGACATCCACGCCGGGATCTGTGGCCACCACGCCGCGCCGCGCACCCTCGTTGGCAACGCGTTCCGCCAGGGCTTCTACTGGCCTACCGCGGTCGCGGATGCCGGCCGAAATTGTGCGCACCGCGAAGGGTGTCAGTTCTACGCCCGCAAGTCCAATTTGCCCGCTCACGCCCTACAAACAATCCCTGTAACATGGCCGTTCGCCGTGTGGGGGTTGGACATCGTCGGGCCCCTGCAAAAGGCGCCCGGGGGCTTCACCCACCTGCTCGTCGCGATTGACAAATTCTCCAAATGGGTGGAGGTGCGCCCCATCACGAATTTGAGGGCTAAGCAGGCGGTCACGTTCTTCACCGACATCGTCTACCGCTTTGGAGTGCCAAACTCCATCATCACGGACAATGGGTCCCAGTTCACGGGCCGGAAGTTTTTGGAGTTCTGCGACAAGTTCCACATCCGCGTGGATTGGGCAGCTGTGGCACACCCACAGACCAACGACCAAGTGGAGCGTGCCAACGGCATGATTCTGCAGGGCCTCAAGCCCCGAATTTTTGACCAGCTCAACAAATCTGGCCGAAAATGGCTCCAAGAACTACCAGCAGTCGTGTGGAGCCTAAGGACAACCCCAAGCAGAGCCACCGGGTTCACCCCGTTTTTCCTAGTCCATGGCGCGGAGGCCGTCCTCCCCACGGACCTGGAGTATGGGTCGCCCAGGATTCGAGGCTACGACGAAGAGGCTAACCAGCCGAGCCCGCGAGGACTCCTTTGGACCGCCTAGGCGAAGTACGCCTCGTGGCGTTGATGCACTCCACAAGGTATCAACAGTCCCTACGACGTTACCAAGCACGCAAGATACGTCGCAGGGATTTCAGCGAAGGGGATCTGGTCCTAAGGCTACACCAAGACAACCGAGGGCGCCACAAGCTATCGCCCCCATGGGAGGGACCCTACGTCATAGTGAAGGTGCTCAAGCCGGGCACGTACAAGCTGGCCAACGAGGACGGCGAAGAACTTACCAACGCTTGGAACATCCAACAGCTACGTCGCTTCTACCCTTAGCTAGGATTTCCAAGTATTTTCTGTTGTAAGAACGCATGGCCAACACCCCAGTTGGTGTCACCTATGTAAATACTCCAAGTCTAATAAAAGGGCAACTCGGCTTTCCCCTGAAACCCAAGTTACCCTCGGGGGCTACTGCGGGGGGGCACCCCCCCCCCAAATGGTCCCATTTTTCCGCGCAAAAAACGTAACAACACGCGCTAAGTTTGTTTCCTACTTCAACCTCAAGCCATGATTCGAACGAGGGCGCGGGTGGCACGGCGGAAGGAGCGTGCGAGCCGAGACGGCCTACGCCGTGTGGCTATGGCCCGTCTCTCTCGCCTCCAACCCGGCGGGCCCCCGCGAAAAAACGAACTCCCCTAACTAGGATCTACTCGAGAAGAAGGAGAAACAAAAGGCGTAATAAGCAAACAACTTCATTTACAAGCAATTGCCCATGTTCATGAAACGACTTGTTCATTTACAAAAGGCCGCGAGGCCGAATTCTCGATACACATAAACAAAAAACGGGCCTAGCGCCCGCATGCTTTCGAGGCGAGTGGAGCGGAAGCATCGGCGGCATCCGGAAGAGGAATTCCTCGAAGGCCTCGGCGAGCGACCGGCGGCGTCGGCGGCAAGCGCGTCCGCGCGCTCCATGGCCACCTCGTCCTCGACGCCCTCGGGCACGATGTAGCCCTCCGCCAGCGCCTCGAGGTTGACCTCGTAGTGGGATCGCACCACTCCGAGGGCCTTCCGGACGCCTAGGTGCAACGCCCGGCGCATCCGCTCCGTGACGTGGCCGCCTAGGGCGCGCAGCGGCGGCCGGCCGAGCCGCCGGCCGGGCCTCGCCTTCCTCGACGACGCGGCGAGTCTCGAGGGCCGCGTCGCGCAGCCTCCCGCAGCCTCTCGCTCGAGGAGTTGTAGGAAGCCCTGCGAGGGCCTCGGCCCGCCCGGCCAGCCGTGCCCCAAGGCAGTGCGCAAGCCTGGAGTCAACAAGACGACAAGAAATCAGAAAGGGAGAAACGAACCCTCTAAAGCAAAAAACCAACAAACAGAGTCAAAAAGTCTCACCCTCGACTTGCTTCCTCTCCAGATCGAGGTCACGGCGCGCGGACTCGAGTGCCAGCTCGAGACGCTGGACGGCCTCGCCTTGCTCGCGGAGGGCCAGCTCCTGGCTGGCGTTGCTGATGCTGAGCGCGAGCGCTTCATCCTCAACCTTGGAGAATGCGGCGTTCCGCTCCTCCAGCGACTTCTCCGCCGCCTCGCGCGCGACGCGCGCTCCCGCTCCCGGCGCCGTTCGGGGCGTCGCCAAGGGCAGCCTCGCTCCCGCCGGAGCCGCCCCTCCCCCCCCCCGGCGGGCGATGCGCTCCTCGCCGGAGCCGCTCCTCGGCGGTGACGAGGGCCGCGGCCTTAGCGTCGAGGGCGGCCCTCGGGTCGTCGGCCTCCTTGGCGCGCTGCTCCAACCCACGCGCCCGCTCCTCGGCCCGGCGCGTTGCACCGGCGCCCCCTCGAGCGACGTGCGGAGCTCCCGAGTTTCGGCGCGAGCGGTGGCCACCTCCGCCTCCCGGTTGGCGGCCGGCGTCGCGCGTCTTCTCTAGGTCCGCGCGCGCCATTACATAGCGCCTCGTCACGATCGACGAGGGCCGCGCGGATCCGCTCGAGGCTCGACCGGCGCGCCGCGTCCCCCCCCCGAACTCTCCGGGAGCTCGTCGCACCACGCCATCGCCGTGCACGCTAACCCGGCCGTCCGGTGTCCTGAGAGCATCCGCAAGCGCGTCGAAAGCGCCGCATCGCTCACGGAGCTGGCGGGCCTCGGCGTTCACCCGGTCGAACGCGTCGTATTTGTTGTGGGCGCGACGCTCGAGCTCCTGGCGTCCACACATCAAATCTCGTAGGTGTCAATGCTTGAATGCAGCACACGGAGACGAAAGAGGAAGAGGGACGAGCAACTGTGGCTCACCTGGAAGACGAGCCAGGCCGGGCCGCCGTTGACTCGCAGCGCCTCGTTCAACGCGCGGTTGAGCGTGGCGCCGTGGCTCCGAAGCTCGCCCCAGAGCTCCTGCTCCCCCCGGCGTCGCCGAACGCGAGGGGATCCTCCACGGCCCCCCCCCCACCTGGGCGGGGCGGCCGGCGTGGGAGGACGAGGCCTCGGCACCGTGTCCTCGGCCCCCCACCATCATGTGACCCTCGTGCCGCCTCACGAGGGCCCCCTCCTGGGGCTCGGGGGAGTTCGTGGGCCAGCTGGCCCACTGATTCCATCCAGGCGGCGGGGAGTCGTCCGAGAGCTCCACCACTTCCGCCCGCAAATCGCCGGCGGGCGCGCCCGCTTGCGCCGCCTCCGCCGGCACCTCCACCCGCGCCTCCGCGACCACGGGCGCCCGCCGCGCCACCGTGGCCGCCACCTCCGGCCGTACCGCCGCATCCACGGGCGCCCCCGCAGGTTGCACCCGCTCCACCTCCTCCGCGGTGGCGGCCACCGCGGGCTCCACCACCACCGTCGCCGCCGCCGCGGCCGCGCGTCTCCGCGACGACCGGCGCCGGCCGCCCCCGGCAGCCCTGCGGGCCGCACGACGGCAGGCCGATCCGCCGGACGAGGCCTCGAGGCCCCGGCCGGGGCGCTTTGCGAGCCCGCGCCCGCCGCCGTGCTTGTCCCCGGCGCGACCCCCCTCGACGAGCGCCGCCGGGTGGGGATCGATGCGTCCGTCCTCAGCACCTTGGCGGGTGCAAGAGGAGGAATGGTTGGCACCGCCCGCGCGCAGAACGGACGGAGAGTTAGACCACATAATCACCAACGAAGCAAACCAAACGAAGAAGGACAGGCCCCTTACCTCGCAGAGGAAAAGGCCCGCTTCCTTTTCCTCGAGGCCCTCGCGGATGAGGCCGGTGGGGCGGCGCGCGCCGCGGCGGCGCCGCCCTCCCGACGGCGCCGCTGTCCGCGCGGTGCGCCCGCTCGTGCGCGGGCGCGACCGACGCCGCACCTCCCAAAGGCGCCGCCGCACGCGGGGGCACGCTCGCCCGCGCGCGCGGCGCGCGCCGGTCGTCGCGCCCCGACGACGGTGCGCGCGCGTGCGGCACGGCGGCCCCGCGCGCGCAGCACGCTTGCCGCGCGCGCCCTCCGTGGCGCACGCGCGGCACCCCGCGGCGCGCGCCGCCCCCGAAGACGAGTGCCCGGCGGCGGGCGCCGGTGCGCCCGCCCCGGACGAAGCCACCCCCGACGCCGCGCGGGTTCCGGCGACGGGGGCGCGGGCCGCCACCGCCGGAGGGGGCCCTCCCCCTCGGGAATCCTCCTCCTCGTCCTCGCTCCGAGGACGAGGGGCTCCTCGATATCCGGGGAGGAGAGCCCCGGCTCCTCACGCCGCCGGTACTCCGCGGACCGTTGGTCGCGGCGCGCTTGGCGACGCCCGGCGTGCTCCCTCTTGCGCGCCGCCCGCTCCCTGCGTTGCCCCCGCCGCGCCGCCCCGCCGAGCGCACGGGAGTCGGGGGTAGGTGGAATGGACTTGGCGATGTTGAACTCCACCAGCGCACAAGAGCGACAATGGCGAATCGGGGAGACGAAAGCAAGACCAAGAACTAAAACGAAATCGGGAACACAACTCACCCGCGGGCCGAGGGGGGAGCATCTCGACGTCCCACGGGGTCCGGCCCTCGGGCGGCGGCGGCGTCCGGGTGTCGACGGCGCTCCGCGCCGGGTGAGCGCATACGGCCGCTCAAGGAGCGTCGGGAGCATCCGCGACCTCGCCGAGTCGACGGGGTTGGCCGCCTCCGTCATCTCGAAGATGCAGAGCGGCCTCTCCATCAGAGGCACGACCCGCCGATGGTGGAGGAAGGCGAGGACGCCCATCGCGGTCACCCCGTGCTTCCTCGGCCCGCTGCCGGTGCGCCCCCGACCGACTCTGCCGCGCCGTGCCGGGGCGTGGACACCCCGTAGCCCCAGGAGCTAGGCCTCTCCTTGAACACCCGGCCGGTGTAGGGGGGAAGGCCGGGCTCGGCGTTGCGCGGATAAAACCATCCCCGCTCCCGGCCCGGCGTTGTTCGTCGTCATGGTGCGGGGGGATGTAGACGTTCTTGAATTGCCCCCGCGGGGGCAAGCGACATCCCGCCGCGCGCGCACCGCGCGGGGGTCCTTGGCTCCGTCGTAGGCCGCGTGAAGAGCTCCCCGCGGAAGAGGTGTACCCAGAGCTCCCAATTAACCGGGATCCCTAGGTACCCCTCGCAGACGCCCACGAATGTGGCCGCCTGCGAGATGGCGTTGGGGGCGAAGTTATGCAACTCCACCCCGTAGTAGTGGCACATTGCCCGCATGAATGTGCTCGCCGGCGCGTTGAAGCCACGCTCGTGGTAGCGGAGGAAGCTCACCACGTAGCCCTCCGGCGGGTTGGGCTCGCGGTCGCGGCGGCGGCACGATCCATTCCGCCGGCGCCCATCTTCGTTGGCCGCCAACAAGGCCGGCGGCGACCAGCCGCCCAAGGCGAGCTGGGTCACCGTAGACCTCTCCCAGGCGTACGGCTCCAAGATCCTAAGGGGAGGCTGAGGCGGCGCCATGGAGAGGACGAAGGCGAACAGGGGCGGAGGACAAGGAGCGAGGGAAAAGGCTCTAGCAGCGAGCCTGCACGACAGCGAAAGCAACACGAAGGCGAAGGGGCGGGGACTGAAAACGGTGAGAAATCAAGGTAAAAAAACCGCCGTCCCTTCCTCCCCGCAGTTTTATAGGCCGACGGGCGAGCTCTCCGGAGCGGACGCCCCGCCGCATTACCCGCAGGAATCTTTCCATCACATCGACGGGCGGGCCCCACCACGACCGCAGCGGCTCTAACACCGCGGAGGCGGGTCATCATTACGGCGAGGACCGGGCCGCGACCGAGGCAAAACCGTCACGTCCACCCGCGCCGCCGCCCACTACGCGCGCGCGCGCGCGCGGCGCGCCGGAAAAGGCGCGCCCGCGCTGCAAAACCGCGGCCACGACCGCAAGGCAATTAAATGCCCGGGCCCCTTGCCAAGCAAGGAGAGCCCTCGAGCGAGGCGAACCCTCGGCTCGAAACAAAGGCGACCCTCGATGGGATATCCGCGTGAGAAGGTCGCCCGGGACCCGCTCGACGTAGAGCAGGCAGCCGCGGGCACCCATGCCACGTAGAACCCTTGAGCGGCATGACCCTCGACTCGAAACAGAGGCGACCCTCGATGGGACGTCAGCGTGAGAAGGTCGCCCGGGACCTGCTCGATGTAGAGCAGACCACCGCGGGCACCCATGCCACGTGAAGCCCTCGAGCGGCATGACCCTCCGGCTCGAGACAATGTCAACCCTCTAAAAGAAGGCACGCGCGTAAGAGGATCGCCCAGGTCACGCTTGAAATAGAGCGGCACCGAAAGCACTCATGCCACGCCATGTCACCAACCAGCACCTCGAGGGTCGGCACGCCCAGACCCCTCGACGGCCGCAAACGTGAAAAGACGGGGCTGGCCAAGGCACGGCCCCACACGGCCTTACTGATCAGAGGTTCGAAGCCTGACCCTCGACGGGTTCGAACAGGCGCCCCAGATCACAGAGTTAGGGACGACGAGGGCACGCGCATTCGAGCCGTTCCTCGAGCCCGTCGGCTCGAGGGTGCCCCACATGTCGTGTTCGAGAGCCAGCGAGGGCAGCTAGCCGGGGGGGGATCCCACCGAGGGAGAGCTTCTGCGCCCTCAGTCCCTAGCGAACGGGACTGAGCCCCACCTAGCAAACCCACGCAAGCGCTTTAATGGACGTGTCTCTGGACCGCGCAGCCCACCCTTATCGAACGGGGCATGGACGTCCACTTGAACCACCCGCTAGCGGCTCGACGAGGAATCCGCGATTCGCGACCCGCTCGATGGGAGTCGTGGAGACCTCACCCTCCGTCCCGCGGAGGGACGGCGAGGGCGCGTTAAAAAACAAGTCGTCGGGCTCGACCCGATCGCCTCGAACGGGCGAAGGCTCGGGGGCTTGACGCGCGGCTACACCTCCTTGAAATTGCACCCGCCGGAGACAGTGACAGGGGAGCGTGCACCCCCGAAGCCGGCTGAAACACCGCCGATGCCGGTTGGCATATGTGCCACGCCTTTCTGACCAGAGTTCTCGCGGTTAACCCCTGCAGGAGAACCACACTCCCGCAGGGCTTCGGGGGCTAGACCCGCGGGTCCGCTGACGCGGCCCCACGGAAAGCGTTCGCAAACAAGGAGGGAAGAACGTCCTATCAGTAGGTTCCAGCATCTGCGGGAGCCTCAATGGCAAACCCGCAGATGCTCGGGGGCTACTGTCGGGGACCGCCCTAGGGGCCCCCTTAAACAACGGGGAATCCTCACTCAATCCCAGTATCAAAATACGCTAAGCTAACCACGCAGGTAACTAACCATGCAAGACATGGCCTACGTCAGGATCCCGACGGCCCACCGAGACGGCCCGCTAAGATGACCCCTCGAGCAGGCTCCGCCTCGCTCGAGGACGCGCTCCCCCTCGGGCGGGCTCCGCCCCGTTCGAGGGGCAACCTTTTCCCTCGAGCGGTCCCGCCCCCGCTCGAGGGATCGCCCCCCCCCCCTCGAGCAGGTCTCGACTCGCTCGAGGGTTCGCTCCGCCCTCGGGCCGGGGCCCGCCGCGCTCACGGGCGCGCCGCACGCGTGCGGCGGCCCCGTACTTGGGCATTTAACGCCCGACGCCACGGGACGGCGCCATCATGCGCCACGGGCTCACGCCCGTGCCGCCGCACCAACTCCCCAGGGAGGAGCCCATCCCCGCCACTGTTGGGGATGGACTGTGCGGTACGGCCGGTGACAGTCCCGTGACACCGTGCGCCCACTACGATGCGGCTAACGCGCCCGACCCTCGAAAAGGGACCGGGCGCACCCTCGATTCCACTTTCCCGTGACCCTGCAGGTTAGGTGAGGAGCGCTAGGCCGGTGGATGGCCATCCCGGCCACTGCAACGGCGCGGCCGGCCGTACCCACGCGTGCGGGCGCACGCCCGACGCCGCGGGCGCACGCCCGAACTGCTTGCGGCAACCACTCCCCGCGCCGCGGAGCGCATTGGGAAGGAACGCCGTTCTGCCCGCGCCTGTTCCCCGTACCAGCCATCATCAGCACCTCCCTCGAAGCCTATCAGAGGACACCACCGCCATCTGCCACCTTCCCACCCTCGAACCGCCACTGTTCGGGTACGGGGTAGGTCATCATGGCCGGATCGCAGCGAAGATCGTCCGGACGGCCGCCCACTCTACACCGTAGCGCGACGTGCTCCCTCACGTAGCTAGGTAGCGCGGCGTGCGTGTAACCCGTCGCCCCCTTGGCCTATAAAAGGGGGAGGCGAGCCCCCAGCCGCGGGGGGGACGAATTCAGAGGAACACAACACATCGTGCTCTCACTCTCTTATTCTCCCACAACATCCTCATCCACTCTCCCAGGGACTTGGAAGCCACGCTTCCTCTCCCGCCTTGCTTGTACTTGCCCCACTACAAGCACCCCCGGTGCCGAGCAATATAGTGCCACGAGCACGCCCCTGCTGGACGTACGGCCCCCTCGGCCGGAACCAGGATAAAACCTTGTGTCATTTGTTGCTTGGCATCGACCATTGAGGGATAGACCTAGGCGTTATCTACTGGTTAGTGTCGGGACCATATTCCGCACCGACAACAAGTGAACTCGACATCCCAGAGAAGTCCGACAGCACCAACAAGCCTCAGCCACCTGAGGAGGTACTCGTCAAGACGGTCGACCTCGGAACAGGCGACCCCAACAAGACCACCACCATCGGGGCAGGCCTCGACCCCAAATAGGAAGACGCGCTCATCAGCTTCCTTCGGGCTAACCGCGACATCTTTGCGTGGAAGCCAGTGGACATGCCAGGAGTGCCCAAAGAGCTGATTGAGCACTGCCTCAACGTCGATCCTAAGGCCACCCCCAAGCGACAACACCTCCGACGCTTTGCCGACGATAGACGGGACGCCATCAAGAAGGAACTCGCCAAACTACTCGCGGCTGGCTTCATCAGAGAAGTCTTCCATCCTGAGTGGCTCGCCAACCCTGTCCTCGTCCGCAAGAAGAACTCGAATGAGTGGAGGATGTGCGTAGACTACACCGACCTCAACAAGCACTGCCCCAAGGACCCCTTCGGGTTGCCGCGGATTGATCAAGTCATTGACTCCACGGCGGGCTGCGACCTGCTCTGCTTCCTCGACTGCTACTCCGGGTACCAGGAGAAGACCGCGTTCATCACCTCGTTTGGCGCGTACTTCTACACGACCATGTCCTTCGGGCTGAAGAACGCCGGCGCCACCTACCAACGAGCTATCCAGGCCTTCTTCAAGAGGCAACTCAACAAGAACGTCGAAGCCTACGTGGATGACGTGGTCGTCAAGACCAGAAACTCCAGTACCCTCATCGACGACCTTGAAGAGACTTTCGCATCACTACGCGAGTACAGCTGGAAGCTCAACCCGAACAAGTGCGTCTTCGGCGTACCTGTCTAAATTGTGTGCCACGTGTCTCTTCCTTCGAGTTACCGATCTCGGCGAGGCCACATTCATCTACTTCGGGTACTCCCCTTAGTAGGTTGCTGGTCTAAAACACTGACAGGAAGTAGACAGTAAAGAAGTTGATGAACGATCAAACTTTATTACTGAAGAAGTACACGTGGATGGCCAGGGCCGTAGTTACAAAGTAGTCGCCTGGACCCGGAGGCCGCTTACAGCTAAGTGGTGCTAGGGCGAGTAGCCGCTTATAGCAGTAGATCCGTAGGTAGCCGTGTAGGCTGGATCTTAGAGTATGGTCTCTTAGTAGACCGCTGCTAGAGTCCTTTGTCGCTCGTCGCAGCCCAGGATCTGTAGGTAGCCGTGCGGGCTGGATCCTGGAGAGGAGTAGTCCGGAGACTGGAGCCGGGACCCGGAGGCTGCTTATGGCAGAGGGGTGTTGATGTAGTCGTGTAGACTTGAACCCTGGAGTAGTCGTGTAGACTAGGCGTAGAACCGACATAGCTGGTCGACGTTCCACGAGTTGTTGATGTCTTCGCCTTCAAGTGTCTGGAGGTGGTAGGAGCCCGGCCCGGTCACCTTTGCCACGGTGAAGGGACCTTCCCAGGGGGAGCTGAGCTTGTGTAGTCCTTCCGTGTTCTGGATACGACAGAGGACAAGATCACCAACGTTGAAGGAGCGTTCCTTGACGTTGCGATCGTGGTAGCGTCGGATACCCTCCAGGTACCTTGCTGATTGGACGAGGGCAGCGCAGCGAGCTTCTTCGAGGCTGTCGATGTCAACTCGTCTGCTGTCTTCTGAGACGCCTTCGTCGTAGTGCTCCACTGCTGGTGAGTTCCATATGACGTCGGCAGGGAGGATTGCTTCGGAGCCGTAGTCCAGGAAGTAAGGGGATTGCCCCGTTGGCTTGGAGGGCTGAGTCCGCAGCCCCCAGAGTGTGTTGGGTAGTTCCTTGATCCACTTGCCTCCTTTGGAGTTAGCAGCATCGTGTAGCCGCTTCTTAAGAGCATCGAGCACCATCCCATTGGCGCGCTCGACTTGTCCGTTGGCCCGGGGATGGGCAACTGAGACGTATCCGACGTCGATCCCGCTGTTCTCGCAGTACTCCCAGAACTGGTGGTTGATGAAGTTGGAGCCCAGATCTGTGATGATGCGGTGGGGTAGTCCGTAGCGATGCACGAGTTCATCCAGGAAGTCGAGTACTCGTCGACCTTGGGGCATGTGAGCGGCTTGACCTCGATCCACTTGGTGAACTTGTCGATGGCCACCAATACTCGTTGAAACCACCGGCGCGGTTGGCGGTGGCCCAATCATGTCGAGCCCCCAGCAGGCAAAAGGCCAGGTTGGCGGTATGGTGACTAGCTTGTAGGCTGGGACGTGTTGCTGCTTGGCGAAATACTGGCATCCTTGGCACCTTCTGACGAGTTCTTCGGCGTCGCCCAGAGTAGTGGGCCAGTAGAAAGCTCGTCAGAAGGCCTTGCTGACCAGCGTGCGGGAGGACGCGTGGTTGCCGCAGACGCCCTTGTGGATCTCCTCCAAGATGTCCTTGCCTTCTTGCTGAGGGACGCACTTCATGAGTACTCCAAAAGATGCGCCCCGCTTGTAAAGCTTGTCTCCGACGAGGACGTAGGACTTGGCGCGGCGGATGAGCTGCTCGGCCGAGTTCTTGCATGAGGGAACCTTCTGCTCGCTGAGGTAGTCGATGAAGGGTTGCCTCCAGTCCACGTCGATCATCATGACCTCCTGTCCGGCTGGTGAGTGCGCTGGGACAGTGGTCGGTGGCACCGGCTCCGGGATGGATGGCGCGTGAAGCTCGTGGATGTAACATCCCGGATGTTTTGTTGCGCTAATGACCTCAATTACATGAATTAATCAAGGTTAATAACCTCCTAAGCATGTTTGACTTGATTGGGCACACTTTTGCACAAAAGACCCCGGTCAACATCTCAAACCACGGTCAAACCCTAGATCTACTTAAAAGGCTGAAATGGTTTTCTTGCGCGTTCTCCAAATTTCACTATAGAAGTTCAAAATCTGCCAACACGAAAGTTGTTCGTTATTTCCGGGAACACATTTTTCGTAATTGGCGGACATTCCAATTTTGAGCGCAAATTGGCCAAAAATCAAGTTCACTGCGCTGTGAACAGTAAACGGAGCCGTGGAAAATCTGCAACTTCGGTTGGCGTTCCTGGGCAAACCATTGATCAAAACATATGTCACCCTTCGGGAAAGTTGTAGATCTACAGCTCCTCTACAACTTTGCTTTTGGGAGATTTTTCACTTAGTTGACGATTTTTGGAGTTTTGCAATTTTGAAAAGGGCTAAACGAAATAAATTTGAGCTGGGCGTCGTGTCCTCGCGCTCTAGAGCGCCGCGCGCGCCCCTGTCCGCCGGCCGTCCACGTGGCGAGGGCAGGCCGGTCCGGCGTACGGACGCACGGGCGATGTCGGCCGTGGACCCGGAGCACCGCGGTGGACCCCCTCCCCCCGCCCTCTCGTCTCCCGTACGCCGCGCCCGGTAGCAAGCCGCGCCGGGGCCGAACGCCCACGCGTCCACGCGTGGCTCGCGGCAAGGCCGGCGCCGCATGCCGGGCCGGTGTCGAGCGCCCCAAGTGGACCACGCCGAGCCTTAGGCCGTCGCGCCTCGCGTTCTTCGTTAGCCTGCGCACAAACACCCCCTGCTCGCGCTACCAGTACGCCGCCGCCAAGCTCCTCCCTGCGCCGCCACTGCCGAACCGCGTCTCGTGCCAAACCAACGCCGCCCGATCCTTCCTATAGCCTCCACCGGACCTCCTCATTGCAATCCGGCCGCTGCCCGTCCTCCAGGCCCGGCCGTAGCCGCGCCTCCGCGGTCGGCCGCGGGCGCACGGGGGCGCCCCGCCGCCGCCCGGCGCGGCCGTTCGGCCGGCGCGCCGCCCCAATCCGGCCGGAACGGGTGCGCCGCGGGCCCCGGGGGCCGTCTCCCCGCGAGGGCCGGCGGGGAACCCGCCGCCGGCGGCGAGCTCCACGCCGGGAGGACCACATTGCATCGATTGCAGTCTTTCTAAGGTTGTTTACGTAAACCAGGGACCTATCCGTAATTCTGAAAAGATAGTTCGAGGGTCTGGCTGTAAATGTGACTTTAGGGATTCGGCAGTACCTTCGAAAAATCATTAAAAATCGTAGAAAAATCGGAAAAATGCAAAACCAATTTTGTTGGGTTCGTGGTGAAGAAATCTACCTTTTCTAGAAAGCATGTATAGGGTTTTTCTGCACAGTTTTTGAATTAAAAATTCAAACTCAGTTTGGAGTGTTTTTAGTGTGATCTAAAATCTACACATGCTATGAACTTGAATTTTGGATATGTTGTTCCTTATATCATGTCTAGATATGTGACAAAAATTTGCAAGGTTTTGATGTATATATGTTCGGTTATGATTTTTGTAAGCTTTATGCTAGAATAAGTTTAGTGCTTTTTATAGCACCTTTAAAGAACTTTTCTTTGAGCACAAATGCACCCTAGGGCTTTGACTTGATGATTAGTACCCCTGGTGTGATGGATGTGAATTTAGGGATTTGTTTACTATGTATTTTGGATTTAATCTTGCGTAGGAGCTTAAATTCAAAATCTGAAAAATAAATTGAATTTGAAACCATGCCTTGGTCAGAACCTTCTTTTTGGCATACTTGACCTGTAGGAGAAAGTTGAGATCAAAAAGTTTATTAAATCTTTTTATATGAATTAATGTTGATTTACTAGGCTGAAATTTGTCTTTTTCGTATAAATTAAATTATAAATGATCTTAGGCCAAATTTTGGTGTGAAAGCTAAAACTAAGTATATGTTGCTGTGTGCAAAAGATTAGGCTCATTGGAAGTGTTCTTGATTTAATTTTGATTTACGGTTGAAAGGCTTGTTTTAAATAATTAAGGAAAACAATGGAAATTATAAGTGCTAAATGGTAAAATCATGTTGGTTCTGTTTTTAATATTTAAACACAACACCCTTGCTGTTTAGTGAAGTTAAATAACTTAAATTACTTAGATGTGCACACAATCACCATCAATATTAACTTTAATCTACGCATGTGCATATAAACGTGTAGATCTCCCCGACGGTACGTATACACTCGCCCAGGAGGGAGACGGGACTGTTGATGGTGAGCTGAACCAGATTGGTGTGCAGCAAGACCTGGACCAAAGTCCAGAAGAGCCCAAGGCTAGTTTAGGAACCGAGTCTGAGGAAGGCAAGCACCGGTTTCATCTAACCCTTGTTTTAAATTAAAATCATGTCCCTTTACTTTTCAGTACTTTAATGCTTTATTTGTGCATTTAAGTTTCAGGAGTTGTTTTGAAACCTAGTTGCATGATCCTTAGGACTCCTATGCTCTTTTACTAGTATGTTAGGAACGCTAGTGCCATGCTCCCAGGATCACGGTAGAAGTCGAGTAATGACTCATTGCTCGCGAGATATAGGATGCTTATGTTGGAATCATAAGTTGGTTAAATTGACTCGCTCATGTGGTAAGAGCAATGGGTTCGGTCTCGACCGAGTAGCATGGTGCTGGTCCTAAGCTATTGAACGTACCAAGTACTTGCCGGGAATGGGACCGGTAAGCCTAGTACCTTCTGAACCGGGGCGGGATCTTTCTAGCTACCCGCTTGGGATGTCCGGGCTAGCTACCCGTGGTATAGTGTGTGAGTCCGGACTGGTCGGGTTAGACCCTCCGGATAACCGTGTACCAGAGTTTGTAGCGTCTGATCCCAAACTGTGGGATGTTGGGAACCGCCTGGTCGGGGTAGACCCTGCATTTGCTTTTATTTGAATTCTTGGGGTCTACTTCCTCCGTGTATCTTGGGTTTACCTTGCAAGGATATAAATCGATCGATCGTCGGTCACTCGCCGTTATCTGAGTCGGCTTGACCACTGGCTACCCCATGTTTATCTATGGAACAATTTTTGGATTAATATTGTTACCTGTTTAATATTGTTTGCACAACATGCTTGTTTAGTACAGGTGCTCACCTAGACTGATTAACATACTAGAATATGAGCTAAAACTTGAAAATAAGGATCCACTATTAGTCGCTTTTGGCAAAACAAACCCAGCAGCCAAAAAGCCTTGCATGTCTAGTCTTACTTTATTTTTGTCGGGTAAGTCTTGCTGAGTGTTAGTACTCAGCCTTGTTTAATTTGTTGTTTTCAGGTAATACCATCTGGCCTGGTTCCATTCCAGATGGCTGGGAGGTCGAATGGGAGAACGATGATGATGAGTGATATGCATGGATGGCCTCCTATGTGTATCATACGTTAGTTTATATTCCGCTGTTTAAACTCTGAACCATGTTTACTTCTATGTACAAAAACCTGGTTTGTAATAATGTTAACTTGTGAAACTTGTTATGTAATGTAATGTTGTACTCTGGTCCCGCCTTCGTGTGGGCTTAGCGCATATCAGCGATCCTGTTGTATGTGATTTACCGGGCTTTACCCGGCGGAAGCGACAGAATAGTTCTTTATTATTGCTTAATGGCCACGTGGACCGGCTTAGGCGATAATACGGAACTATTTTGGGCGGTTCTGTCACAGCTGGTACCAGAGCGATGATATGCACCAGAGTAATTAAAATACCTTTACCAACTTGTTTTTGGAATAAAAGTTGCCAAGATTAATAATCTTGCTAAACGAGTAGGACGTTAAGGTTTAATCTAGTCCGAGAGGCCCTAGAGGGAATTTTTGGGTTCTTTCAGGTGGCTAGTATTCTATGGTGTATTTAGTCTGACTTCCAGCACATTTATTCCTGTCAAAACTTACTTTCATGCACAACCATACTAGTTCATCACGTTTTGCCATACGTGGTGGTACCACAGGGAAGTCCTGTGAGGGACTAGTGAGACCTATTCCAATGGGTGCCACGTCGCGTCTGAGTCTCGTCACGTTTTGCCATACGTGATGGTACCACGGGAAAGTCCGTGAGGGATGAGTGAGGCCTATTCCAATGGGCACTCACGTCGCGTCAGAGTCTTAAATAGGACGCTGTCCATGCAGCGGCTTTACGCATGGATACCGTTTCTATAAGCGAACGGTAATGAATGTGGACGCTTTTGTGAGTGCTGGCACAAAAGGTCTTGAATATCTGTGATTTTCTGCAGGTACACTAACCACGGTTGTTAGGCACGGTAATTAAGAAACGAATAGCTTCCGAATAGTTATTATAGGGAGAGACGTTTATATATGCCCTGCCACCGGCACTAACTTCGCTTTTAAGCTTAAAAAGCTTTGTGAGGAAGTTTAGGACGTTTTCTGCATCATGTAAAAGCTATTGAACCAAAAATGAACTTAAATCATGTGTCTTTTGGTCTTTAATTAAATTGTGTTTCTTAAGGACCAATCATGCTAGGTTGATGCTATGATGTGTGATTAAGCAAAATTTAACTAGCTGCTGTCCAAATCTTCCTAAGGATTATCTAGAAAATTTCTGGCTAGGTGTTCTTTAGGAAATTGTTCATCACCTAGTTAAGTTTGCTCCCTGAATTTCTCATGATTTTAGGAGGTTTAAAACTGAAGTTAGGATCAAAATGACTAGCCTAGGTCTTGCTGAAATGCTGTCAAAATTCTGAGTTAGGCTGAAAACTCGAATCTTTACTTATAGTTCCAAACAGAATTGGACCTAAGAATCTACAGCAAAAATGTTCATTGTCTAGCATAGATCATGCTGTAAAAATTTCATGGTAATTGGGTACTCATGTATTGAGTTATGGTCTTTTTAGTGAAGCTCTGCCCTGTTGAAATTCTGGGCAACAGCACTCTGAAAATGAACATTTTTCACCCTTTTCCAATCTGAATTAGTTCGACCTTTGAATACCAAAAATGTGAGTTATAACATTGTCGAGTTGCTCACAAAAATTCGGAATTTTTGGGGTACTGGTTTTGCAGTTATGAATTTTTGTTCAGAACTGCCAGTTTTGCCATATTGCATGTTAAACTCATATTTTTGGGTTCTAACATGTGTTTGTAATTATTTTACAGATGGCTGCCCCTAGGTTTGTTGCGGTGGGCGCCGATGGTACGTTTGCCACCACCGGCTTGCGGTGGGAGGGCTTCACACGCATTGCGTGGAGAGCCCTGAGTGCCGTCGGCTACACCACTCCTCCTTTCTACGAGGGGGTGGAGTACGAGGAGTGGGGCGTACCGAGCTGCGAGTTCGAGTGATCGTGCTCCCCCACCGGGCCACCCCGAGTGGGCAGACTTGAGCATGGAGCTCCTCTGTTTCCGCGCTGTCGAGGCAGTGGAGTCGGCAGCCTTGATGGTGCTCCACGCTCTCTCCACCCACGGGCCGCAGGAGATGCTTCGTACACCGTTGGGGTTGGCTCTAGCCTTGGACCCCAACGATCCGTTGTGGCTAGCCGGGATGGCTAATATAGCCACACTTCTCGAGACTGTGCCACCCTACGACACAGTGGAGACTTTGGGTACGTGCTTGAGAGCTTTGTACGCTCTACGGGACCTTCGCGGGTTATCGCGGATGACTTGGCTAGTCGTCTCACTGGAGCTACTTGGTATATCTCCTGGGTTGTCGGCCTTTACACCGAGCAGTATGTTAAGTACACCCAGGCTGTGCAGATTATTGCTGACCTTCGGGATCGGATACGGCGGTTCCGGGGAGCGAGGCACACCGGTTTTCGTTTGAGCGAGGTGACCACCTGCAGCAGATTCCGGACTTGCGGGGCCGGGCAGCGGCGGGCTGCGGGTTCAGCTGGTTGACAGGGATGCTGAGAGGCTTGTACACCTTGAGCACATCCAGGACTTGCAGGAGCAGGTTGGGGACCTCGAGCTCGATGTACAGGCTTTGGAGGGTGTTGTGCTTATGCTCCAGCAGTTGCACCACCCACTGGCTATTGGGGAGGATGAGCAGATGGAGATGCAGCTGGACCCAGAGGAGGTTCAGGACGTTCCCGGACTCGATTAGAGGAGCTAGGTGCTCTATTCTTCCATGTCGCGGGGAAACTCTCAATAGTTTGTACATAGGGCTTAGATCCTAGTTGTTGTAGTAGGGAAAAACTTGACATGTACTCTTGTTAGCCATTTTGGTTGGATTTTGGTGCTAGGCTGACTTAGAGTATTCTTTTGTGTAGCTAGAAGCTACATAGTGACCCCACTTGTAATGGTGATCCACCAAATTTTGTAATCTGTAATTATGGTGGAAAAACACCTTCCCGGCAGCAATCTGCCTAAGAAATGAAATGGAGAAAGTTATGGTCATTTCTGGATTTTGCAATGACTACCAAAGTTGTTTGAAATTTTATAATGGTCATTCTCACCAAAATTCAGCATTTTTGCATGTGTAGTTTGAGAAATATCGAATTTTTAGTAAGTTGCTGGCTGCTGTCCAAACTGCTAGACAGAACCTTGAAAACTGAATTTTTCGACCCCTTTAAAAAAATGAATCTGATCTGGAGTTGAATACCTAAGTTGAAGCTTATAAAATTCTACACATGCTGACCAAATTTTATGAATTTTGGACTTCTGTACAGAGAGTTATGATTTATTTACTCAGAACTGTGATGCTGTCTGGAATCTGAAATTTTCTATAAGTCTGAATTTTCGTATGCATATTCTTCTTGTATTCTTTTAAGCAAGCTTTGAATATGTATCTAATGAAAGTTCAACTTTTCGGATGTCGGATAACCCACGAATAACTCTCGGGGTGCGGGAGGCGGTGGGGATGCTCCTCTTCCCCCACCTCCACCCATGACACCCGCGAAGCTTTCATTCTTGCCGCGCGTGACGAAGTATTGCGCCAAATTTTGCAAACTCGGCAGCAGATTGCTCAAAGATTGCAGCAACCTGTGCATAATCAAGGCCATGTTCGGGAGGGGCCTAATGCGGTCATGTCCTTTGAAAAATTCGGGGCAATGAGGCCACCCCCTCTTCACCAAGGCGAGAGGAGCCCCTAGAGGCCGATGCTTTCATCGGGGCCCTAGAGGCCATGTTTTCCATCTTCACACCCGCCCGCTCGGAAGAACTTAAGGCGGGCTTCGGCCATTTGCTCAAAGAAGCGAGGGGGTGAAGCTTTAATCGGTGGGAGCATTTCAAGTCCATGCGGCCACGGGGTCACCAGATTACTTGGGCAGAATTCAAGAAAGCATTTAAAGAGCATCATATTCCCAAGGGTCTTGTTGATAGGAAGATGAGAGAGCTAATGAATCTCAAGCAAGGCTCTGACTCAGTTTATCAGTATGCTCAGAAGTTTAATAGTCTCTGTCAGTATGGGGACTATCATGTTGATACTGATAAGAAAAAGATGGAGCGATTCCGTGAAGGGCTTGATGGAGAGCTCTATGAGAGGTTGAACTTAATCAAAAGCGAAAGCTATCCCGAGCTAGTGAACTTGGCCATCTCTCGGGAGGACGCCATGAAGAGGGCTCAACGGGATAGAAAGAGGAAGTTCAATCAAGCTTCAGAGCGGTGGCCAAGGCAAGAGATTTAAATTTGTGAAGAAGAATGTGCGGGGGTGCCCCCCGGCCATCTTCGGGACCGGACGCCGGGTGATGAGGCAATCTCGTCTAAGCCGTCCGGCGCCTTTGGCTATCGCAACACTCGCACGGACCGCTCCTAGGCCTAGTGCACCCCCACCGCGCCCGCATCAATGATGATCGTCGTTGCTATAGCGCGGACAGCGGGGCACTATGCTAACAAGTGCACACGCCCTCGACAAAGAACCTCGGCAAAGTCGGGGGCAAGGCTCTAAGGCCGGAAATCAAGGAAAGAAACGGATCGTGCAAGTGAAGCAAGGCCGTTTAAACTTCACCACGGTGGTTGATCTACCGGAGGGAGCACCGGTCTTGACGGGTACATTTTCTATCCGTGGTCGTCCGGTTATTATATTATTTGATTCTCGGTGCTACTCATAGCTTTATTAATGTGAAAACCGTGAGAAATTTGGACTTGAAGTGGTGTCATACTAAGCGAGGCCTATATGATTGCCACACGGGTGGAAAGGTTGCTTCAAATCAAGTAGCCTTAAGCGTACCACTTGAGATAGGTAGCAAAACTTTTCTAGCTAATCGGTCACAATGTACCTAGAAGGGGTAGATGTTATCTTAGGCATGAATTGGATGACTCGGCACAAAGTTGTCCTGGATATTTACGAAAGGATGTTAGAAATCAACTCACCTTTGGTCGGAAATTCAATTCTTTACCTTCCCCCAACAAAGCCATAAAGGCTCATGTGTGTATGCAGCCATAACTACTCAACTTGAGGACATCCCAGTAGTATGTGAGTACATGGATGTCTTTCCGGATGAATTGCCTGGCTAGCCACCAGACAGAGATGCTGAGTTTGTCATTGAGCTGCAACCTGGCACCGCTCCTATTTCTAAGCGATCCTATAGAATGCCACCCAAAGAACTTGCTGAATTAAAGAAACAACTTCAAGAGTTGCTTGATAAGGGCTACATCCGCCCCGGCTCTTCTCCTTGGGGTTGTCCCGCCCTCTTTGTGAAAAAGAAAGATGGTAGCCACGAGGTTGTGTGTGGACTACCGACCTCTCAATGCGGTGACTATCAAAAACAAATATCCGTTGCCCCGCATTGACGTGCTATTTGACCGGTTGGTCGGAGCTAAGGTCTTCTCAAAGATCGATCTTCGGTCCGGTTATCATCAAATCAAAATTCGGCCTAGTGATATTCCCAAGACGACTTTCTCTACACGCTATGGCCTATATGAATTCTTGGTTATGTCTTTTGGTCTTACAAATGCACCAAGATACTTCATGTATCTTATGAATTCCGTGTTTATGACGGAGTTGGATAAATTCGTCGTGGTTTTCATTGACGACATCCTTATTTATTCCAAGAATGCGGAAGAACATGCGGAACATCTTCGCATTGTGCTACAACGCTTGCGAGAACATAAACTCTATGCTAAATTCTCCAAGTGTGAGTTTTGGTTGGATAGTGTTAAATTTACGGGGCACACTATTTCCGGCGAAGGCATATCCGTCGATCCAAGCAAAGTGCAAGAGGTCATGGATTGGCAACCTCCTAAATCAGCTCATCAAATCCGCGGCTTTCTAGGCTTGGTTGGTTATTATCGCCGTTTTATTCCGGATTTCTCTAGAATTGCTAAGCCTATGACCGAGTTGCTAAAGAAAGGAGTGAAATTTGTGTGGAGTGAGGCTTGTGATAAAGCTTTCCAAAAATTAAGAGAACATTTAACTTCAGCCCCGGTGCTAGCGCTTGTCCGGACAATTCAAAGCCGTATGAAGTTTATTGTGATGCTTCGAGCACGGGTCTAGGTTGTGTTCTTATGCAAGACAATCGGGTTATTGCCTATGCCTCACGAGCGCTTCGCCCTCATGAAAAGAATTATCCCACACATGACTTAGAGCTAGCAGCGGTTGTTCATGCATTAAAAATATGGAGGCATTACCTTATGGGGACCCGCTGCAATATCTTTACTGACCACAAAAGTCTCAAATACATTTTCACTCAATCTGATTTAAATATGAGACAAAGAAGATGGTTAGAGTTAATTAAAGATTATGATCTTGAGGTCCATTACCATCCTGGAAAGGCGAATGTAGTTGCAGATGCTCTTAGCCGCAAGGCTCACTGCAATTGCCTATCAATGGAACCTTACAGTGACACTCTGTGTGAGGATTTGAGAAGGCTAAACTTGGAAATTGTTGAACAAGGAAGCCTAAATGCTCTTTCTGCAGAGTCTGACTTGTTTGATAGAATTGTTAAGGCTCAACTTCAAGATGAGGGTATTCTTTTAATTAAACAAAAATTGCTAGAAAAGGATCCTAAACATAATTGCTTCCGGAAGGATGAGAAAGGTATAATCTGGTTTGGGCAACGCCTTGTTGTCCCAGATAATTGGGAGTTGAAAAAGGAAATCTTTGATGAGGGTCATCTCTCTAAATTCTCTATCCATCCGGGGAGTAGTAAAATGTATCAAGACTTAAAGGAAAATTTTTGGTGGTCCAATATGAAGGTGGACATTGCCAAATATGTGTCCGAATGCGATACTTGTCAAAGAATTAAGGCAGGTCACTTGAAACCTTCCGGTACTCTTCAACCCCTACCCATACCTTCATGGAAGTGGGATGACATAAGTATGGACTTTGTGTCCGGATTGCCACTCACATCTAGGAAACATGATTCCATCTGGGTTATCGTTGACAGATTGACAAAAACAGCTCACTTTATTCCAGTCCGTACTACATATGATGCCAAAGATTATGCAAGTCTTTATATTGAGCACATTGTTCGCTTGCATGGTGTTCCTAAAACCATCATTTCCGATAGGGGATCTCTCTTTGTGGCACGCTTTTGGGAACAACTACATAAGTCACTTGGCACGAAAATCATACGCAGTTCAGCTTATCGTCCTCAGACTGATGGTCAAACTGAAAGGGTCAACCAGATTCTAGAGGACATGTTGCGAGCATGCGTGATTCATTTTGATAAGAGTTGGGACAAGTGTCTCGCCCTGGCTGAATTTTCTTACAATAACAGTTACCAAGCCAGCTTGAAAATGGCACCTTTTGAGGCTCTTTATGGACGGAGATGTCGTACTCCCCTGAACTGGTCACAGACCGGGGAGAGGAAATTCTTTGGTCCAGCCTTAGTTGAGGATGCCGAAGAAAAAGTGAGGGTAATCAAGGAAAACTTGAGAATTGCGCAAGAAAGACAAAAGAGTCATTATGATAAGGGAAAGGCACCTAGAGAATACAAAGTTGGTGACTTTGTGTACTTAAAAGTTTCGCCAACCAAGGGTGTCCAAAGATTTAGTGTGAAAGGGAAGCTAGCTCCTCGCTACATTGGCCCTTATGAGATCATTCAAGTCTGTGGGCCAGTGGCATACCGTATTCAGCTACCCGAACGATTCTCTCGCCGTGCACAATGTGTTTCATGTATCACAATTAAGAAAATGTGCACGTGAACCGGCTAGAGAAGTTATTGAAGAAGCTAATGCTTGGATTGAACCGGATCTCTCTGTTGTGGAACATCCTTTGAGAATTCTTGATGTAAAAGAAAGAAAAACTCGAAGGCAATCTGTAAAGATGTATAAAATCCAATGGAGTCATCATACCGTAGAAGAAGCTACATGGGAAACTGAACATTATCTCAATGAGAATTATCCGGGTTTTCTTGAATCAAGGCAAAGTAAGTCCTTCCCCTACATCCATCTTTTAAATCCTAAATCTCGGGACGAGATTTCTTTAAGGGGGGTAGGCTGTAACATCCCGGATGTTTTGTTGCGCTAATGACCTCAATTACATGAATTAATCAAGGTTAATAACCTCCTAAGCATGTTTGACTTGATTGGGCACACTTTTGCACAAAAGACCCCGGTCAACATCTCAAACCACGGTCAAACCCTAGATCTACTTAAAAGGCTGAAATGGTTTTCTTGCGCGTTCTCCAAATTTCACTATAGAAGTTCAAAATCTGCCAACACGAAAGTTGTTTGTTATTTCCGGGAACACATTTTTCGTAATTGGCGGACATTCCAATTTTGAGCGCAAATTGGCCAAAAATCAAGTTCACTGCGCTGTGAACGATAAACGGAGCCGTGGAAAATCTGCAACTTCGGTTGGCGTTCCCGGGCAAACCATTGATCAAAACATATGTCACCCTTCGGGAAAGTTGTAGATCTACAGCTCCTCTACAACTTTGCTTTTGGGAGATTTTTCACTTAGTTGACGATTTTTGGAGTTTTGCAATTTTGAAAAGGGCTAAACGAAATAAATTTGAGCTGGGCGTCGTGTCCTCGCGCTCTAGAGCGCCGCGCGCGCCCTCGTCCGCCGCCGTCCACGTGGCGAGGGCGGGCCGGTCCCGGCGTACGGACGCACGGGCGATGTCGGCGTGGACCCGGAGCACCGCGGTGGACCCCCTCCGCCCCTCTCGTCTCCCGTACGCCGCGCCCGGGTAGCAAGCCGCGCCGGGCCGAACGCCCACGCGTCCACGCGTGGCTCGCGGCAAGCGGCCGCCGCATGCCGGCCGGTGTCGAGCGCCCCCAAGTGGACCACGCCGAGCCTTAGGCCGTCGCGCCTCGCGTTCGTCGTTAGCCTGCGCACAAACACCCCCTGCTCGCGCTACCAGTACGCCGCCGCCAAGCTCCTCCCTGCGCCGCCACTGCCGAACCGCGTCTCGTGCCAAACCAACGCCGCCCGATCCTTCCTATAGCCTCCACCGGACCTCCTCATCGCAATCCGGCCGCTGCCCGTCCTCCAGGCCCGGCCGTAGCCGCGCCTCCGCGGTCGGCCGCGGGCGCACGGGGGGGCGCCCGCCGCCGGCCCGGCGCGGCTGTTCGGCCGGCCGCCGCCCCAATCCGGCCGGAACGGGTGCGCGCGCGGCCCCGGTGGCCGTCTCCCGGCGAGGGCCGGCAGGAACCCGCCGCCGGCGGCGAGCTCCACGCCGGGAGGACCACATTGCATCGATTGCAGTCTTTCTAAGGTTGTTTACGTAAACCAGGGACCTATCCGTAATTCTGAAAAGATAGTTCGAGGGTCTGGCTGTAAATGTGACTTTAGGGATTCGGCAGTACCTTCGAAAAATCATTAAAAATCGTAGAAAAATCGGAAAAATGCAAAACCAATTTTGTTGGGTTCGTGGTGAAGAAATCTACCTTTTCTAGAAAGCATGTATAGGGTTTTTCTGCACAGTTTTTGAATTAAAAATTCAAACTCAGTTTGGAGTGTTTTTAGTGTGATCTAAAATCTACACATGCTATGAACTTGAATTTTGGATATGTTGTTCCTTATATCATGTCTAGATATGTGACAAAAATTTGCAAGGTTTTGATGTATATATGTTCGGTTATGATTTTTGTAAGCTTTATGCTAGAATAAGTTTGGTGCTTTTTATAGCACCTTTAAAGAACTTTTCTTTGAGCACAAATGCACCCTAGGGCTTTGACTTGATGATTAGTACCCCTGGTGTGATGGATGTGAATTTAGGGATTTGTTTACTATGTATTTTGGATTTAATCTTGCGTAGGAGCTTAAATTCAAAATCTGAAAAATAAATTGAATTTGAAACCATGCCTTGGTCAGAACCTTCTTTTTGGCATACTTGACCTGTAGGAGAAAGTTGAGATCAAAAAGTTTATTAAATCTTTTTATATGAATTAATGTTGATTTACTAGGCTGAAATTTGTCTTTTTCGTATAAATTAAATTATAAATGATCTTAGGCCAAATTTTGGTGTGAAAGCTAAAACTAAGTATATGTTGCTGTGTGCAAAAGATTAGGCTCATTGGAAGTGTTCTTGATTTAATTTTGATTTACGGTTGAAAGGCTTGTTTTAAATAATTAAGGAAAACAATGGAAATTATAAGTGCTAAATGGTAAAATCATGTTGGTTCTGTTTTTAATATTTAAACACAACACCCTTGCTGTTTAGTGAAGTTAAATAACTTAAATTACTTAGATGTGCACACAATCACCATCAATATTAACTTTAATCTACTGCATGTGCATATAAACGTGTAGATCTCCCCGACGCGTACGTATACACTCGCCCGGGAGGGAGACGGGATCGTTGATGGTGAGCTGAACCAGATTGGTGTGCAGCAAGACCTGGACCAAAGTCCAGAAGAGCCCAAGGCTAGTTTAGGAACCGAGTCTGAGGAAGGCAAGCACCGGTTTCATCTAACCCTTGTTTTAAATTAAAATCATGTCCCTTTACTTTTCAGTACTTTAATGCTTTATTTGTGCATTTAAGTTTCAGGAGTTGTTTTGAAACCTAGTTGCATGATCCTTAGGACTCCTATGCTCTTTTACTAGTATGTTAGGAACGCTAGTGCCATGCTCCAGGATCACGGTAGAAGTCGAGTAATGACTCATTGCTCGCGAGATATAGGATGCTTATGTTGGAATCATAAGTTGGTTAAATTGACTCGCTCATGTGGTAAGAGCAATGGGTTCGGTCTCGACCGAGTAGCATGGTGCTGGTCCTAAGCTATTGAACGTACCAAGTACTTGCGGGAATGGGACCGGTAAGCCTAGTACCTTCGAACCGGGGCGGGATCTTTCTAGCTACCCGCTTGGGATGTGTCTCGGGCTAGCTACCCGTGGTATAGTGTGTGAGTCCGGATCGGTCGGGTTAGACCCTCCGGATAACCGTGTACCAGAGTTTGTAGCGTCTGATCCCAAACTGTGGGATGTTGGGAACCGCCTGGTCGGGGTAGACCCTGCATTTGCTTTTATTTGAATTCTTGGGGTCTACTTCCTCCGTGTATCTTGGGTTTACCTTGCAAGGATATAAATCGATCGATCGTCGGTCACTCGCCGTTATCTGAGTCGGCTTGACCACTGGCTACCCCATGTTTATCTATGGAACAATTTTTGGATTAATATTGTTACCTGTTTAATATTGTTTGCACAACATGCTTGTTTAGTACGGTGCTCACCTAGACCGATTAACATACTAGAATATGAGCTAAAACTTGAAAATAAGGATCCACTATTAGTCGCTTTTGGCAAAACAAACCCACAGCGACCAAAAAGCCTTGCATGTCTAGTCTTACTTTATTTTTGTCGGGTAAGTCTTGCTGAGTGTTAGTACTCAGCCTTGTTTAATTTGTTGTTTTCAGGTAATACCATCTGGCCTGGTTCCATTCCAGATGGCTGGGAGGTCGAATGGGAGAACGATGATGATGAGTGATATGCATGGATGGCCTCCTATGTGTATCATACGTTAGTTTATATTCCGTTGTTTAAACTCTGAACCATGTTTACTTCTATGTACAAAAACCTGGTTTGTAATAATGTTAACTTGTGAAACTTGTTATGTAATGTAATGTTGTACTCTGGTCCCGCCTTCGTGTGGGATTAGCGCATATCAGCGATCCTGTTGTATGTGATTTACCGGGCTTTACCCGGCGGAAGCGACAGAATAGTTCTTTATTATTGCTTAATGGCCACGTGGACCGGCTTAGGCGATAATACGGAACTATTTTGGGCGGTTCTGTCACAGTGGACGAAGACACCCGCTGGTACTTGAGTGCGGGTAGATCCAAGCTTCGATAGAACGTCCGCTGCGACGTTGTTGTCGCGGACGATGTGGTGGAATTCGAGACCATAGAACTTGTTCTCGAGCTTGCGGACTTCTAGGCAGTAGGCGTCCATGTTCTCCTTGTTGCGGTCCCAGGACTTGTTGACTTGGTTGATGACCACTGCGGAGTCGCCGTAGACTAGTAGCCGCTTGATGCCCAGTGAAGCCGCGAGGTGGAGCCCATGTAGGAGAGCTTCATACTCGGCTTCATTGTTTGAGACCTTCCAGAAGATCTGCAGGACGTACTTGAGTTGTTCGCCCGTTGGAGAGATCAGGAGTACTCCTGCACCTGCTCCCTCGAGGTTAAGTGAGCCGTCGAAGTACATCACCCAATACTCTGGTCGCACGGTTGGAGTAGGTAGCTGGTTCTCCCGCCACTCCGCCATGAAGTCGACTAGCGCCTGCGACTTGATGGCTGTGCGTGGCTTGAAGTCAATGGTGAGGGCGCCGAGCTCGACTGCCCACTTGGAGATTCTTCTAGTAGCATCTTGGTTCCACAGGATGTCGCCGAGCGGGTAGTCGGTGACGACGGAGATCGAGTACTCCTGGAAGTAGTGTCGTAGCTTCCGCGAGGTGATGAGTACTGCGTACAGGAGCTTCTGCACAGGCTGATAATGTGCCTTGGACTCTGATAGGATCTCGCTGACGAAGTAGACTGGGCGCTGGACTGGGTAGGCGTGGCCGTCTTCCTGCCGCTCGACGACGATGGTAGTACTGACCACATGAGTAGTCGCAGCGAGGTAGAGGAGTAGCTGCTCGCCCTTGCGGGGAGCCGTGAGGACCGGCGGCTTCGATAGGAAGTCCTTGAGCTGGGCAAGGGCTTGATCCGCCTCTGGAGTCCACACGAACTTCTCTTGGTGCTTGAGTAGTTTGAAGAAGGGGAGCCCCCGTTCTCCAAGCTTCGAGATAAATCTGTTCAGTGCCGCCATGCACCCGGTCAGCTTCTGGACGTCTTTGATGCTCGTGGGAGCTTTCATGTTGGTGATGGCGGAGATCTTCTCGGGGTTGGCTTCGATGCCGCGTTGGCTGATGATGAAGCCGAGTAGTTTGCCCGAAGGTACGCCGAAGACGCACTTGTTCGGGTTGAGCTTCCAGCGGTACTCGCACAGGGATGCGAAGGTCTCTTCAAGGTCGTCGATGAGGGTACTGGAGTTTCTGGTCTTGACGACCACGTCATCCACGTAGGCCTCGACGTTCTTGTTGAGCTGCCTCTTGAAGCAGGCCCGGATAGCTCGTTCGTAGGTGGCGCCGGCGTTCTTCAACCCAAAGGACATGGTCGTGTAGCAGTACATGCCAAATGGGGTGATGAACGCGGTCTTCTCCTGGTCTTCTTCCTTGATCGCGATCTGGTGGTACCCGGAGTAGCGATCGAGGAAGCAGAAGCGGAGTCGCGGCCCCGCCGTGGAGTCGATGACTTGATCAATCCGCGGCAGCCCGAAGGGGTCCTTGGGGCAGTGCTTATTGAGGTCCGTGTAGTCGACGCACATCCTCCACTCGTTCGAATTCTTCTTGCGGACGAGGACAGGGTTGGTGAGCCACTTAGGATGGAAGACTTCTCTGATGAAGCCAGCCGCGAGTAGTTTGGCGAGTTCCTTCTTGATGGCGTCCCGTCTGTCGTCGGCAAAGCGTCGGAGGTGTTGTCCCTTGGGGGTGGCCTTAGGATCGACGTTGAGGCAGTGCTCAATCAGCTCCCTGGGCACTCCTGGCATGTCCGCTGGCTTCCACGCGAAGATGTCGCGGTTAGCCCGAAGGAAGTTGATGAGCGCGTCTTCCTATTTGGGGTCGAGGCCAGCCCCGATGGTGGTTGTCTTGCTGGGGTCGTCTGTTCCGAGGTCGATCATCTTGACGAGTACCTCCTCAAGTGGCTGAGGCTTGTTGCGCTGTCAGACTTCTCCGGGATGTCGAGTTCACTTGTAGCAAGCTTCTTCAATGCAGCGTAGACCTCCATCATCGTGTTGGGTACTTGATTCGTAGAGGCGATATCCACGGCTTCTGTGTCGCAGTCGTGGGAGATCTTCAAGTCCCCTTGGAGAGAGAGCACACCTGCTGGGCTTGGCATCTTGAGTACCAAGTAGGTGAGTGGGGCACTGCCATGAACTTGGCGATGGCCGGTCTGCCGAGGATGGCGTGATAGGAAGTCTCGAAGTCCGTGACCTCGAACTTGATGTACTCGGTACGGTAGTTGTCCCGAGATTCCCCGAAGGTAACTGGAAGGACCACTGAGCCCAGTGGGATAGCCGCGTTACCGGGGACGATGCCGTAGAAGGGCGTGTTGCTCTTGGTGAGCATGTGGGTGATGTCGAGCTTCATCTTCTTCAAGGTCTTGGTGAAAAGGACGTTGAGCCCGCTTCCACCGTCAATGAGCACCTTGTTGAGTTTGGAGCCCGCGACCACCGGCTTCAGGACGAGGGGGAACCGTCCTGGTTCGGAGAAGCTGGTCCATTGATCCGCGCGGGAGAAGGTGATGGGTACCTCCGACCACCTGAGAGGGGTCGGGACCGCTGGCTCAATGGACATGACTTCTCGACGGGTAGCCTTCGCTCCCGCCCCGCCGGCGCTCCGCCGAAGAGGACGTTGACGGTCTTGTCGGGTTCCTGGAAGTCGTTGTTGTCGCTGTCCTTCTTCTTGCCCTTTTTGTCGTGAGGGTGCGGTCGCTCCGGCGTATCCTTGAGTGCATGCCTGAGTTGGTAGCACTGCTCGGTGGTGTGATTACCGTTTGGATGCCACGGGCACTTCTCCTTCAGCAAGTCTTTGAAACTGCCGGAGTTCTTCTTCGAGTTCTCCTTCGCAGGGCGCTGAATAGCCGCGACAGTGTTGTCTGGCTTACGCTTGCGGTTGGGACCCGAGTAGTTGTTGTTGTTGTTGTTGTGACCACCTTGGTTCGCATTGTTGCCGTTGCTGCCGCCCGGGTTCTGCTTGGTCTTGCCACGGATGGCGTCGTACTTGGCGTTGGCC
Organism: Cenchrus americanus; assembly: GCA_947561735.1. NCBI lineage: Eukaryota > Viridiplantae > Streptophyta > Magnoliopsida > Poales > Poaceae > Cenchrus > Cenchrus americanus. Next base: position 180,140,910 of record OX387239.1, on the reverse strand, counting down.
TTGTCCTCTTCATCCGCCCAGGACGTGATCATGTCCTTGAGGTGCGGGATGGACTTGGGGCGGCGACGACCGAAGTCTTCGAAGGTGCAGCGATGGTAGAGGCCGTCTTGGAAGAGGTCGATAAACTCCTTGTCGGTGACGTCGACGACGGTAGCGCGCTTGTCGAAGAAGCGGCGCATGTACTTGCGGAGGGTCTCGCCTTGTTCCTGCTTGACCATGGCCAGGTCCATGCGAGTACCCGATCGGCCCATGGCGCCCGCGAAGTTGCTGGTGAACTGCTCCTTCAGCTGGTCCTAGTTGTCGATCGAGTGCTTATCCAGCGACTCGAGCCATGTGAGTGGAGCCTGGTCCAGGCAGAAGGGGAAGTAGAGGCAATTGGTGTCGTTGTTTCCGCCAGCGTTTTCGATGGAGAGGGCGTAGAACCTGAGCCACTGGATGGGGTCCTGCTTCGCGTCGTACTTGGTGATCCCCAAAGGCTTGAACTTGTCGGGGAGGAGCAAGTTGCGAAGTCGAGGTGAGAAGGCGGGGAAGCCGTCACCGTCGCCTGCGGTGGTCGACTTCTTCCGCCACGCGCTCCTCAATTTTCGGCGGGCGTCGTAGCCGCCCGTGAGGCGCCGGAGGCGTGGTCGTTCGCGTGGCCTCGGCCGCCGCGGACCGCCGCCGCCACCAGCCCTCCTGTTGGCTCCATGGTTGGAGCTTCCGCTGTCGCTGCCGCCGCCATCAGGGTCATGGCCGCCGCCGCCGGCCGGAGCACGGTGAGGGACGACTTCGCGGTGGTTGTTGCCACCCTATGGGGGTCGCCGGCGTTGGAGCGAGTGCGGTTGGGCTGAGCGGGGAGCTCAGCTCGAGTACAGTTGGGACCATTGTTGGCGCTGCGACTTGTGGCTTTGTTGTCGCGGTGCCTGGCGGGAGGAGGTTGGTTGACTCTGTTGTTGACCCGCATGAAGTAGGCATCTTCAGCAAGCTTGGCGATGACCTTTCCAGCGCGTATGCCCTGAGCCTGGCGTGCAATCGCTGTGATCGACATGAGGCATTGCTCGGGGGTAGTGTGTACTCTGCTCTCGACCGCCTCGAGAGCTTCCGCAAGATTGCGGACGGGAAAGTTGTCGCGGAGGCGCAGACGATGTTCGTTGCGCTTCCGGTTACGCTCACGTCGAGCGTCTCTGTCCGCGGGAGTCTCGTTTGCTGGAGCATCCGCAGAGAGCTCGTCGGAGGAGATGTCTTCAAGGTACTTGTCTTGACCCGTCCCTGAAGGTCCTGGGGTGTCGCCGGCAGCCATAAAGACTTGGCGATCAGGGGTGCCAAGGCTGGACTCAGAAACCGCTACCTCAGTTGGGGTGTTCGAGTCAGCTTGGCCAAGTGGTGTTCCCTCCTGGAACGGTAGTGAGTCGATGTAGGCGATGTAGCGTGAGTCTCCACTTATCAGGTCAGCAGGCTTGCAGTCTGGCCAGTAGACGAATCTCCCGACAAGGGATGCTCAGTGGAGTTGTCCTCGGACTCGGGCTCCTCAGGGTCCGACCCGAAGTCGAACTCGTATGCGGGGTTCGAGTACAACTCGGAGAGGGGGTTGGAGTCCGAAGCGTGGCCGGGGGCGGTGTCGGAGTCCGAGTTGTACTCGGGTACGGGCTCCTTGCCGGCCCGGCGCGAAGAGGGAGCCCCCGTGCGGGCCCGGCCGAGGATGCGGGGGGCCACGCGTGGAGCGCTCGCGGAGTGGTGGGACCGCACGCGATGGGCGAGCGGCCCGGCTCGCATGCGATAGCCCATGGGGACGTCGAGTTCGAGTTGGAAGCGGACTCGAGCTCGAAGTCAGTGTGATGGTTGAAGAGCGACATTTCGCCGAACTTGCCGGCGAGTTCGCCTGTGACAACTTCAGGAAGCGTCACGAAGCCGGTCTTCGGGTTGGGCGGCATGGTGAGGTGGCGCTGGAAAGAGCCCGCGTGTCTGCAGTGCAGACCCAGGCACCGAACACGAAGGTGTTGCCGCGGTTGAAGGCGACGGTTGGCTTGAAGTAGACGGGAGCCGTCGAGTTCGCCATGTGATCTCGGGCGAGATCCCCTACCTGGCGCGCCAGCTGTCGGTGTTTTAGACCGGCAACCTACTAAGGGGAGTACCCGAAGTAGATGAATGTGGCCTCGCCGAGATCGGTAACTCGAAGGAAGAGACATGTGGCACACAATTTAGACAGGTTCGGGCCGCGAGGTGCGTAATACCCTACGTCTTGTATGCTGCGTAGCTCTGGATTGATTGGGCACGATTACAAGATGGTGTAATAGTGCGACGTGGATTGGATGAGATGCTAGAGAAGGGTCCCTGCCTCGCCTTATATAGTCCGAGAGGCAGGGTTACAAGTCGGAGTATGGAGAGAGTACTAGTCGAGTACGTCTAGGAGTCTTCCATACAGTGCAGGACATGTACAGCTTCCTAATCGAGTACTTCTCCTCCGTAGTCCTTGTGCTCCACGCCGTCAGGTGCCGTGTAGCGCAAGCCGGGTAGTCCCAGGGGCCCACCGAGTAGTCGGTCCTGGTACCCACCGAGGTAGTGGGCCCAGGGAGGTCCATACGACAATGTGTGGTTAAGAGACTCGGCTCAAGCTGGAACACGACAGAGGTGCGACATGGTTGACCGCTTGGTTAGCGCACGCGCCGTGCACGATGAAGTTGTGACACAGCCGTGGCGATAGGTATGGCCGGGACTTGAAGGATAGAGCACATGCACCTGGTGCTAAGATTAAGGCTTGGCGGGAAAAGGGTAAGTGTTGCTGCAACACACAAGTAGGAAAGGTAAGGAGTTAAGGTTGGGTAGCGCATACATGACTGCCACAACTGGCTTGACCGACTGCACACATCTAGCAGGATAGTCGTAGCTTATCAGATAGCTTGCTACAAGATAATTGCATGGCTGGAGTGTGGCATGACCGATGGTTTAGTAGCATTAGCACCTAAGGAGGTGCTCACCAGCTACAGGAAGGCAGAACATGCTAACATCGCATGGTGCAGCCAGGATTAAAATCCATGGATGATTTAATTAGTACGTGCAATGTCTTCCAACGCTTACGCCTGCTGCTGCTTAATTGCTTGTGGACTGGACACGAGCTGGCAATAAAGTAGGGGTTGACTAGGTGTAGATAGAATCCTCACAGGTATGCAAAGGTTCAGTTAGAGCTTCAAACTGAACTAGCACCTAGCTGATTTAAAACACATGGTCAACCTAGGACTAGCAAGCAGACATGGCCTTGTTCAGAACATGTAGCTGCTAGGCATGCATGACCGTGTCCTGAGCACAAGCTAGGAAGCACTCCAGCTTTAGCAGATTAGAGCCTTGTCACACTACTCGATAGCGAGCAATGCACACGAAAGAAAGACTAAGAATCCTGGTTAAACTATCAAAACATATATGGCTTGGAAGAAAGCATTAGATGGCTCACTTGCAAGCCTGCTCCGACTGTAGCTTCATGGTGTGGAAAAGATTGGCCACGAGCAGATTGATCAAAAGCTGGATGCTAGCTTGCTGATCTGCTTGCTTTGATTAGAGGAGGACAAAAACTGCTGGTGGTAGCTTGCACACCAAGGGCCGACACAAGAAATCAGGAAGATGCTGTTGCCGGGTGATTTTATATTTTTAGAGAAGGGATTGGGGTCAAGCTATTGGTTCGTGCAGTAGACATAATTCAGAGACGGTGTTGGTGGTTGTTCTTGCTCGGTAGAGAAGAAGAGGTAGGTTGTTGAAGATTTTATTTGGAGAAATGAGAGAGAGAAAGGTTGTTGTTGGCTGTTTTGGAAAAAGGAGAGAGGAGAGATGCGACTGGGCTGTGTTGGTGGTGGCATCGTGAGGAAGATGAACCCTCATCTAGTTAGGCTCGCCATGGAAGAGGAGGGAAAAGTTCGGGTTGCTGCTAGCTGATTGACTTGATTGGGGAAAAGAAAGGATATTACTGCAGCTTGCTTATTGCTGCTCGATGGGAGAAAAGAGGAGGCCCAAAATTATGTGGGTGGCTTGCCCGTGCAGGTCACGGCCGGGAAAAAGGCTGTGGGTTGTGGAAGAGGAGCAGAAGAAGAAAATAGTTGGCTGCTGCAGCTTGCTTGATCAGAGAAAGAAGCACTAGCGGGATCTTGTGATTCGAAAGGAAAGAAAAATGCAAGGCTGGAGCTGCAGATTGGGCACAATTAGAAAGCTTGCTGCTTTGATTTGCTTTGGCTTCGAGAGAGAAAGATGGTTGCTGGCTATTTTGCATCTTGCATGAGAGCGAAGAGTGGTGGCGGCTTGCTGGTGCACCCTCCTGGATTTGTAGCAGTTGCTGGTGCTTGTTTTAAGGGAGGAGTAGAGAGGATTGAGAGGGGTCGTGGCTGTTGTGCTGCTTTTGTGGAAGAAGAAAAGGAATTGCTGGCTTGTTACTTGGGATATGGAGAAAAGAGAGAAGGATTGCTGGTGCTTTGCTTGGATTTCAGCTCCTACTACTGGTTCTTGCAGGAATCGCAGAAGATAGGAAGGCAGCAAGCTGCTAGTCCTTGCGATGCAAGATCAGAGCAGCAAGTCCGTTGTTTGCTTGCCGACCAGAGAGCAAAGCGGTTGCTGCTACACTTCGGATCTTGCGACGGGGGGAAACCAAAGGGAAGAGAGCAGAGGCAAGGAAAGGCTGGTGGCGGTGGAACAGAGCAGGTCCGCGTCGAAGTTGGGGTGGCCAGTTCCGAGCAACGGCGCGGCGGTAACGGCTTGGTGCGGCTCGAGCTCCGCGGCGTTGCGGCTGGGGTACCCATGGCGGCGTGGCAGCTCGCTAGCGAGGGAGTGCATGCGCGTGAATGTGCACAGACACACGGCTGCAAACAGATGCACCCGGTGTCGAGCAACGACCAAACGGTGGCGGCTCAGCGAGGAGGAGGTCGACAAAGGTGGTGCACCACGCGGCGGGGATGCCATCTTGCGAACGGAGGAGCACGGTTGGGAACGGCTTGCCCAGCGATGGTTTGGCCGCGAGGCAAGGTCTCGGCCGTCATGGTGGAAAACATGGGAAATGCGACAGCGCGGCGGAGGTGCCCAACGCCAGCGAGGTATCACACGTGCGAGCGTGTGGACGTGTGTGCGTGAGCGCGTGGGCGCGCTCATTCGGCCAGGATAGCGTGCGCATGATCAAATGCGGGCACCAGCTTGACATGGTGCTCGCGCGCCCAGGCAGGAAGGTCGCCCTCGGCGGAGGGGACAGGGTGCGGCGCGACGAGGTGGGGCGACGGCGGCGAGTACTGGGTGTCTGCGCCTGTGTGCTCGCCCACTCGCACGTGTGCGTGCGGGCACAGGTTAAGCAGATAGGGCAGGGCTCAGCCCCCCGGGTGCCTGTGTGCTTGTGCGTAGTGGTTTGGTCAGGAAGACAGAGATTTGGCCCGGCGATGGTGTGCACGGGCCTGTGTGCGCCAGCGACGAATCGCGGCGGGAGCAACGCCCTAGGTGGCGAGGGACGGCTCGACGGCATCAGCGTCCTAGCTCGCCGCGGGTGTGTGTGATCAAGAGCCCTTGCCCAGAAAAAAGCATGACTTTAGGGAAAACCTCGGGTGCGTGCCATGGCGACGGGACAAAGAAAAGGTGGCAAGCGGCGGAGCGCGCAACAACTGGGACAAACAGAGGTGGTCAAGCGGGGTGCGCGCGCGGTCGACAGCAGCGGCACCTGCAGGCATAAGGCTCGACTCGACGGTCGGCACACAAGCGACGGCGTCTGCGCGGCGGCGCGAAGCAAGCAGCCACAAGTCCATCTCGATCTCTCGGGCTTGGCCCGTTTCTCCTCCACGGCACGACGGCCGGCACACAGAGTAGGAGAAAGAACACGGCATGCTCACCTAGGGGTCTTGGCTGCTGCGGTGAACGGCGGTGAGGACGGTGAAGCAGAACGGCGGCGGTTCGGCTCGAGGTAGGGGAAGCAGAACAGATCACTGTTCGGGCATTCTGCCGAACAGGTGGTGGTCGACGTTGAGGGCATCCATGGCAGCAGAGGCGCTACGGTCCTCTGGGTTCACGGTGTCGGCGTCCTTGCGCAGCAGCGTCGGCTTCCACGATGCCAGCGGCAGCTCTAGCTCCGGGTCGGCGACGGCGTCCATGGCTCGGCGTGGCCTCCTAGAGCCGCAGCTCGGCGGTTGGGGCGGCGCGGTGCACAGCGACCTCCAACTCCCTCCCCGTCTCCGGATTCTCCCTCTCTTCTTCTCCTTTCTCCTCCTCCCTTTCCTTTCCTCATTCCTCCCTCTGATTGCTGGTAGAGGCCGCGGTGGTTTTGGGGAAAATTCCCCAAGGGGCGGTGTGGACAGGGAGAGCCGGCGGATTGGAGGGTATTTAAAGGGCGGCGCGGATAGGGTTTGGAGGTGCGGGTGAGCAGCTGGGATCCTCGGCGTGCGCACATGGCACACATCCCACGGCGCTAGCGCTGCAGGGGAGGTGGCGGCCATGGGGCCGGCACGAGGCCGCGATGTCCCCTCGCACGGCTTGCGGGCGTCAGCGGGGAAGGAGAAAGAGAAACATGAGAGAGGGCGGCTGACGCGAGGGCCCCACATGGCGATGATAGAAGGAGAGGGGTAGGTGGGAGGCAGGCCGGTGGGTTCGGTGGGCCGAAAGGCCAAATGGGCTGGGCGGTTTGAGCAGGCCGGCGGTGAAGATCAAGGACCTTTGGAGGACTTCTCATCTGGTTTAAGGCCCAAGCTAAAAAGGAAGCTTTTCCTAATATCTTACAAACCATAAATTCATACAATTCAAATTTGGATTTTAGAATCCAAATTCGAATTACACTCAAACAAAATCCAAATAGATTCCAATAAACTCCAAAGTTCTCACACTAGCATTTTATAATTCCTAAATTTTATTACTTTGCTCAAATTAAATCTAAGAAATCAGGGAAGGATCAAAGAAGACATCCTTATATTTTAATTATGCACTCAATTTCAACTCGAAATTTTGAAATACCCATTTTCGCATTGCTAACATTCCGGAGAAAATTCCAGGATGTTACACATCAAGTCAGTGGCGACAAAACCCTTTAGAGGAGTGGAGGATGACAACCCATATAGACACATTAAGGAATTCACGATGATATGCAACACAGTGCAACAAGAAGGAGTTCCGGCCACTTGGTTCAAGTGGAATCTTTTTCTGTTCTCTCTCGAAGATGAAGCGCAAAGATGGTACACACTTGCGTCTGTTGAAGCAAAAGGAAATTGGGATGAGCTAGTGAAGGAGTTTCTTTTGAAGTTCTTTCCCATAAGCAAGGTCCAAGACTTAAGGAGGCAAGTGCTCACTTTCAAGCAAGGAGAGGATGAAGGAATTGATGAATCTTGGGATCATTCTAATGAACTACTTGAGCGAGGCCCGAACTTGGGATTTTCCAGTGACTTGATGTTGCATACCTTTTATTTCTCACTAACTCCTAACTCGTCTCGTTTTGTAAGCATGTGTGCAGGTTGTGATATAATGGATAAAACAATTAGTGAAGCCGCACAAATCTTACAAATGATAAGCAATGGACAAAGAACGCAACGAGATTGGCAAAGATGTTGTCGAGAGGAGCAAAACGACAAAAGCTAGCCCAAGGTGCTTGCTGAAATTTCAGAAAAAGATGAACCGGAGGTCAAGAAAGATGAACCGACCATACGAGAAATTGAAGATCCACTTCACAAGGTAAGTGAAGTCATTTCGGACGTTAAAATGTTGAAACTAACATGAATGTAGGCCGAAGTATGTGGAATGCTAGACCATTGGCGGAGTTCAATCAATCCGGTTGGGTTCAAGTTGATTTTGCCCTACTAATCAACTACCGAAGGAAGGAGGAACGCCGACATGTTTCCAAACTAGTTGAAGATACATTTGATCGAGAGATGAGTGGAGAGTCGATTCAAAAGATATTTGAAGAAGACAGAGAAGAAGATGATGAAGGATGGATCGACGGATTTGACAACTCAAAGATGATTTATGATGGAGAGAGAGAAAAGTACAACCGTGACAAGCCTAATGACTCAAGGGACAAATGTGAGAAGGTAGGACTCAAGCTAGAAGGTTATAGATTATGTTCTATTGAAGCCCACACAATAGCACGGCAAGACATGGAAGTACTCAAGGATGAAGAAAAGAGTGAATCAACGAAGAGCGACCTTGACGACATGTGGTACACGAGAGATAAAGAAAGCAACATACAAGGCTTTGAAGATGAAGATTTGATTGATAATGAAGACTTCAAAGAAGAGATGAATGCGTACGTAATTGATGGAGTACACATTCCACATGATGAGATGGAGGGGGTGCAAAAAGGTAACAAAGAGACACCTTCACTCGTTGAGATTGATTCACCTTCAACTCCGCTAGATGAACCAAATATCACTCGTATTGAAAAGCCTCTAAGGCCAAGGTACGTGCTGAAATCTCACTATATTATTGGTATTGATTTTGATAAATTCAAATACTCATGCTCAACCAATAGTATGAATGATAGATTAAATTCTATGCCTTGTTCCAATAATGATCATGTTGATAGGGTAGATTTTCTTGATAATGAAAAAGAGGAAACATTGATGTTTGAACCAATTAATCTCACACCTAAAGAACCTTTGCCTAATGATGAGCTAAGTGCTATGCATGAAACATATGCTTCTTTTATTTACTCCTTGACTTGTTGCTACAATTCGCATGTGGTGTTAATTATGGACGCGTATGTTGACAATAAGTTTTGTAAATCTCGATCATGTTTTGCGCTTGGTCAAGCTAATGACCTTAAAAAAAGGTACATGTTGGGAGAAGGCCCGATTTTCACTAACCATGTAGACAAGGCTCGAACAATTAAAGAAGAAGCCATGCCTAAAAGAGTTACAAGATAAATCATCAACCTCTCCAAATCCCGCAATGGATGCTGCTGTCTTCATCAAATTGAGAGCTTGTTTAGAGGTGTACAAATGAAGAAAATGAGATATTCAGAAGCTCCATCAAGTTTACATTCCAACGCATCAAGAACCAACAAATTTGAAGACCCGTGCAAGGAGTTATGGGGAAAACATTGAGTGTTGTGTGTTCTGAAATTTCAGGATAGATTTCATCACCGAAGTAAAACGGATGTAACTCTCTTATCTGGAGTCCGATTTGGGCAAATAAAGACTCTTTGGAAAGGAAATTTTGTGCACTATGCAATGGAGTAGAGCTTGGGTATACTTTTTTTTCTGGACATTAAAGAAAGAATTCATGGAGTGAAGGCAGCACCGAAGGATGATAAAGAAGGAGATAGCCATGAAACAAAAGGATGCCTTGGGCAAGTCTTCTATAAGTGATCAAGCACAACATGGGAAGTAAATTAAAGCTGCATTGGTACCTTTTCTTATTGCATGAAGGGCCATGTCTATGCGATGAAAAGAAGGTGTGTGAGAAAGTCGAGCTCTATGACTTTAAATGAAGCGCTTTTCGGGAGGCAAGCCGTTTCTTTATATTTTTTACTACTTTCTTAGAGAAAATAAAGAATGGCACTATCTTATGATGATCAACTTGTGGTTATTAATCTAAGTTTAGTTTTCTTTTTTAGAACCACCATCATGTTCATGCTCATATTTATTTATTTGCATGCATTGCATTTTGTTATCAACGTGATGTTTTGTGCATGTACATGTTTTGCATATAATTGGCTTGGTTGTTTTAAGGCTCAATGATGTATGCTTTCATATCCATGTTAATGCTCCAGCTGGGCATTTTCCTTTTGTGCTCTTGTGTAAACGTGGTGTTTAAACATGATTGCGGACCATCATCATTAAATTCGATAAACCTTGCTAGCTTTTCATATGTTTTCATGTTGCATTGGTTAGTTTATAAGCTCTGCAATGCGCTTAATTTTTCTTGTGCCATAAGAGTTATTGATTTAGGGATAGACATGGTGTTTTAACCCTAGATTTATCAACCTTTGTAGCTATGGAGAAATTCGACAACCTAGTTGTAAACATGGTGTTTAGAACTAGGTGAAAACATTGTCTTCGTTTATATGCTTTCCTATCATGTGCATACACACCTTGCACCACGTACACTCATTAGATTTTTATTTCTCATTAGACTAATTATGCCACAAGTTGAGAGTCCTAGGAAACATTGGATCGTTGGCAATTCTATCTACTCCCAACCGTCACCTTGGGGGTAGAATGTGCGCTTAAAACGTCTTGCAGGCAAGATAAAGACTCTCACTATAAGGAAATTGAAGGATGGCTAAGATAAAAATGATTTGTCTTCTTCTTCCATGACTAGCAAAATGCTAAGTATGGGGGAGACTCTGAATCTTCAACACGGAAGTGCAACATGACGCTCTAGAAGATAGAATGATCAAAATCATTAACGTCTCCGGATCAATGCGCAAGAAGTCACCGATCTCATCAAAATTCTGCGTGGTATCGAAGTGAAAACACTAGATATTTTTGGATATTTAGAAGTCCCATGAAGTTACGATTCCAACAAATCAAAAATCAAGACAATCGGAGGTTCCTACAAGAGGTTATGCCCGAATCACCGAGTGCAACACGTCCTGAAATCAGTTTTGGACGGCACGCAGCGCTGAAGTAAAACGGACATAGCTCCCTTGTTTGAACTCCCTTTTTGATGAATGACCACACATTGGAAAGGTAATTTCATAAACTTTTCAATAGAGCTATATTTCAATATATGTTCTGTTCTGGACAGAGAGGGGAATCCATGAAAAAGAGACAGCAAGGAGATGATGAGAACAAGAAAGAGGAGATGGTGATGACAACATTGAAAAGAAGGGCGGCCAATGACTCCATTAAGCATATAAGATCAAATTCAGAAGTTTAGGGGCATTGATAAATCAAGACAAAAGCAAAAGCCACATCGATACATGGAGATGTCGGAAGAAGGCAACGAAGAACTACAAAGGATGGTAACATCTCCATGGACCTTCTCTTTTCCGAACATAAATGCTTGTAAGTATGCCTTCAACCTTAGGTGCAACATTTTATTTTTCTCTTCCACAATAACATGGCTACTAGGAGGACAACCTAGGTTTCTTTTTATTTTCAATAGATAGGCATGACCATGTGTTCACCTCGAAGTTTTATATTGCCTATGCTTACGGAAAGATGATGAAAGTTGCCGCTTTGTTTTACCTACATGAAGTTATACATGTCTTGGCTAATTGCTCTCTATAATATGATCTGAAATTAATTTAAATACCGGCTCTTTTATTTGTGGAGGTGAAATGACTATGCTCTAGACCCACATACATATCTTTGCTCTTTGATTTAAGATTATGGATAGCCGGATAACTTGTTGTTTTTATGAAAACTTAACTTTTATGCTATCTACATATTTGTGATGCTCTTGCAAAGTTCTACCTACCAAAGCTGCATACATATATGTTTTATGATAACAAAACCCATAGATTGCAAACATATGTTTTGATGAGTTGGATTAGGATTGATTTCTATGGTTCGAGACTAATAAGTTGGTCATTCTTTTGTGTGACTTTTCATGCTAGACTTTTTGTCCACGCATTGTAGGTTTTCACATCGAAAATTTCACAAACTTCGCTGGGCATCCACCCTAAACCAAAAACATCTTTTTGTGACCACATCCTTGTCCACAACCCAATTTGAGTATGGAGTAAAATTCTCGATGGAGATTCAAATATTTCGCAAGATTATAGAATTTATACTTACTTTAGCAGTCATTTCCCCTCTCTTTTATGCTCGAGGCCGAGCAACGTTCAAGCATGGGGGAGGGGTCATTACATCATCTCTGACAAATGCTATGTAAGTATTATGTTGCAAAAGTTCTGAGGAGCAAAAGAAAAAAATGAACAATGAAAAAAAATATGATGAGAAGAAAAGAAAAGTAAGAAAAAAAGGAAGAAAAAAGAAAAAGAGAGAGAGAGAAAAATGAGAAGGAAATAAAATAAAATTAAGAAAAATAATAAAGATGCTCCTCGGTTCTTTTTGCTTCATAAGTTCTCAAGTGCCTTGATGACAAATCCATACTCAAATCTTCCAACCATGTGCAATCCGATAACGAGGACTTCACTCGTGCCTCGGGATCATCCATTTACCACTTGCACATGGCCACCTTTCTAAATGTGTGTGATCCATCTCTCTCTCTCTTTCCAACATTTATTTTCCATGGCCTTTTTTAGAGTCTTGGTAATTCCAATAGATCTCTCTCTGAATTTGACAATATTTCGAATGTATGTTTTGCTAGGATTGTTTTTAACCTTCCAAGCTCGACATAAGCCTTCCACTATCATATATGAGTAGAATATGTTGAAAATAATCTAGTATAGGCTTGAGTGACTTGATGAGATGAGTGTTTCCATGAGCTTTTACAAGAGATTTTCACTTATGTTGGATATGCATCTTTTTGAAAATTCTTCCATGAAACAAGGTAATGGGTTGAAGTTCACTTAAGTTTGAGAGCATAGTGTTTATTAAATGTGGCTTGTTCTTTATTATTAGTCTATCTTCCATAATAAAAAAGCAGCCGGTCACAACTTGAACTTTAAAAATAAATTCTTAAGAGAGAGCAATTTGCCTCGTCATGAATGACTAGGTGCAGGGACAACATTGAAAGGCAACGCTGATTTCCCTTTGAAGCAAGGATTACTTACTCGAGGACGAGCAAGGTTTAAGCATGGGGGAGATGTTGACGGTGAATTTCCGTCAACCTATCTATGAGTTTACCTTTAATGTTGGTATTGATTTATTATTCTAACCACTGGAACTAACCCCCCGTATATAACAAGTTCACTCATGCATGTCGATTTTGGAGTTCAATGTTTACGTAGAAAATCTATGCTAAAGAGGAGACTTCCGGGATAAGTTCACCAGGCACTTTGGAAGAAGATCATGAAGCCCAACAAGAGTCAAGACACGCGATGAACATGACTCCAAATGACCCGAGGACCAAAGCGTCAATGTGCAAGTCTTCAGGGACTCAACCAGAAAACAGGGAAGCTTGCATAGCAAGGATTCAAGCCTTAACCGTGAAGGAAACGGTGTCAAAGGCCCACATGCAAGTGCACACAAATAAGGAATCACGCGAGAATCATCCGGGGAGGAAACCGGGGCCGAACCGGGCCGAAACGGGCCTAGGCCGACCGGCCCAGCCCACTCCGGGCCCGGTTCGGCGCCCCCTTTGCCCTAGGTGTTTGTCTATTTATTGCCTCTTCCTCCGTCCGCCACCACAACAAATCATTCTACCAACGTCATTCACCAGAAAACCGCCACCACAAGATGAGGGAGAGAGTTGGATGAGCTCGTCGCAAGGATCAACGCCGGCAGAGGGAAGGAAGCAAGAGGAGGACTCCAAGCCGCTGGCCTAGGGGTGTTCCCAAGCTTCATCACCGCCATCTTCATCGACGACGTTCTCCGGAGTCTCCATCAGCCCTATGTGCTTCAATCCGTGTAAGATGATGGGGTAATGTCTCCGTTCGTCCCTAGGGTTAGATGGATGCATGATATGTAATCTATACATGAACCTTATGCCAATCAATGCTTTATGGTCTATGTCTTCGCGTATGCTTTGTTTACATATGTTTGCGCAACATGTGGTCTTAGTAGGGTTTGTGGTAATCGTGGTGACTAGCTTAACCCTATGTATGCTTAGGTATAGATGCAGTTATACGTGAAAGTGCTTGATTACCTTGCGTAGTGACAGTACGATGGAGGGAAAAGGCTTAGCGGCTGCATAACCGCCATGAAGCTAGTGTAGGCAACACCCATTTCATGTAGTAGATGAATCTTCATGTGATCCTAAACCTTAGGGAGGGAACGCTTATCTATCTTAATCTCTCTCTTGTGTCCACCCTTTGCCATCTAGTTTAACCTTAGATTTGTTTGATCAACTTAGGTTAGATTGTCTTCACCTTTATATTAATACCCCTTTCAAAGGTTTCCCATCAACTAGATTAGTACTTGGTTAAGCGCTAGCAATCCCCTTGCTCTGCGGATTGACAAGAACCTTGGGGGTCACCCCGTGGTGAAAAAGGTGTAGGTTCGTACGCTTGCGGATTAAAGGTTGTTACGTGTTTCAACCGTCAACACCACCAGAGTTGTTTTATCATCATCATTCATAGTCATAAAATAACGAAGGGGGTAATTGTGTAACGATTGGTATCAACAACAAAGTTCTCATAATTCTTCAAAAGTCTTGTTGGGGTACGGGTGTTGAAAAGCTTTCCAAGACGCCCCACTGACGCAGGTGTTGGCACGGTTGAAAGTTTTCGGTGTCACATCCAACACCACGCCTTTGTCTGGCGTGTGTCAAAGTAATTCACACAAAATTTACATCACAGTTTCAGGAGCACAAAACTAAATTACATCGCCCAAGTTCCTAAAGACTTCGGTTTCTCCTAGACCTCTGAGTTAGGTTCGGCAGCCGGATCCTGGGGCAACCCTTCGTGCTGCAGGGGAGCAAGATTTTCACCGGTGACTGGATCCGCGTGCATCCCTTCGTTGGTGATTGTTTGGTGCGCAGGGGCTCCGGGAACTTCCGCCTCGCCATCTTCAGCGTTTCTGCGGCCAAGTCCTGTAGGGTCCATAGGGTTGCATCTGCCCCGTGGACCGCCCGGTGAGCACGCAAATCCATGGATTGTTTCGCCTGGCCAAGATAAAACTATGAGAAAAGAAAAGTATCAACGACGTCAAACCTCAAAACGTGAAACGCGCATGAACAATCGAAGGTGCGAAGGGCAAAGCGAGGAGTCTAACCTTAGTCAAGCGTTCCACAGCTTTTTTCCGAGCATGCTCTCGGCCAATCTTCACCCAGAAATTGCGAAGGATGATATTCGTAATCAGCTTAGCTGTCTTGCTCGGGGCTGGCATCTCATCAGGGGATGGAAACTCAAAACCGCAAGCACCGAAAGCCTTGAAGTGCTTGCAGCCTTGCTGCTCCAATAGCTGAAGAATGGTTTGTGAACACATCACCGCCCCATAATCGCCAACCTTGGATATGGTACCAGGCAAAAGCTTAAGGTCGCTATTCATCAATTGGCAATAGCTTCCAATGTTGGCAGTGATTTTGAACTCCTGGGCTTCGGCTCCGAATCGCTCGAGTACTCGACGATAGGCCGAGGCCAAATGTGCCCCCACTTATGGCAATAAGTTTCATTCTTTTCTAAGGTATCTTCTAATTCTCCTTTCGCCTTTTTTAACTCGGCGACAAGATTGTTCAGAGCCTATATCTGAACATCTTGCGCATCGTATTGGGTAACCATGTCTTTTAGCTATGTCCGGCATTCCTCATAGCATTGCAAAATCCTTTCCAATTCTTGTTTCAGGGCGTGTATAGCAGTCTTTTGCTTTGAGCATTGCCCGGTCAAAGTTTGAACCTGGCCAGTGAGTTGTTGAGATTGACTTTTTAGTTTTTCATTCTCTTCACGTAGTTTGTGATTTTCTTCTTCCAATAGCGCTTTTTCGTCAAGAGAAGTCTTCATCTCAACCTCGAGTTGCTCAAGCCCCTTTTGACATCATCTTTAGCAGTTGCTCGCCGCTCAGTCCTTCCAAAGAATGCAGGAAATCTGCAATTACAGTAGGACGGAAGAGGTCAATTCTAAAAGCCAACAAAAGTTATCTAGAAATGTGTCCCTAAAAGGTCGAATCCAAAATGCAAAAATAAATGCAAGTTTAAAAAGAACTCGTACCTAGTTCCGACGCCGAGGGGTCGATACCCAAACTAGGGAAAGGCAACATAGGTCGTTGGACGGAAGCATTGTTTTCGTTGCTACTCAAATCGACCAAAGTTGTTGCAACTAAAATAGTAAGCGAAAATGGTGAGTTTGCAGCCAAGACAAAACATGCGTTTTGTTAGGAAGAAAACAAGTCAAGGGAGCACACCTGTGTTTTCTAGTGAGAACGCATCGCATCATCTTTCACATTGTCCCCATCATTTCGTCTCTCGGTATCGTCAAGTGAAACTCGGGGAGACAGGGGCAACTTCAAACTGGGTTGCTCAATGTTGATAGCTTCTAGCTCGATGGGGTCATCTGCTTTCAAGCCTGAGCCTTGTCCTTTCTTCGGCGTTTTTTATCACACCTTTATCCTTTGTTTTGTCTCCCTCAAGCACGGAGTCGGGCAGACAAATTGTTGGTTTTTCAACTGGTACATCATCGTTGATATAACATAGTTCTTCAGCTTCATCAATCACATCCACTAGACCAGCAACACGTTCTACAGGAGCGGGACCGGCCATCATAATCTATTTTTGTATCATCTCCGCCACACGTTTACCCTTGGCCTTTCACTCTTCTAGTTCCTCCGGATCCGTCGAAGAGATAACAGGCAATTCCTTCGTCACCTCCAATTCTTTCCCCTTCGGGGGATAACGAGTTGAAGGATCAATTTGGGGAGTCGAGAAAATATCAATTTCTTCATCCATCTCTGCGATTGGATCCGTCCGCGCCCTTTTCCCAGTGGGTTCTACATCTTCAGGACGAGCTTCTTCAGTAACGACGTGTTTTTCTTGCTCAGAAGTACTGGAAACCCTTTTCTCCAAAATAGTTTTCTTCTCAAGCTCAGTTACCGGGGAAGAGTCGTGGATCTTCTTCTTTTCCCTTTCGGCTGCTGCCACTTTCGCTGCCTCGGCTTTGCATCGGATCAGGTTCTCATTAACCTTCAGCAACTTAGAAGACTTTTCAGCAAGCGGGGGCAATGTAGTTTTTGCAGCTTCTGCCGTTTGCTTGGCCAAGAAATCTTGGGCTTTCGTACTTTTTGAAGTACCTTCCGTCGCAGCAACCGCCTTGCTCGATTTATTCTTCTGTGAGGTCTCGACCGGCTCAGACCCAACATTTCCTGGGGGCTGCATCTTATTGCCGGTTGTCGATGGCCTCGGCCGCGGTGGGCACGGAACATTCACCTCTGCAAGGACTCAATTGACACGGCCTTGATGTTTCAAAATCTTGTGGGTGCACTCCCACTCTATGTGAGTGTAGTTGCCGATCATCTGAACAACCTTCTTATCAACTTCAGCCATGATCTCTTCGTTTGTTTTTCCATGGGGGCGCTTCACATTAAATATGGGGCTTCGCACCTCATAGTCCAACCCGGTAATGCCCATGAACCCCACCGAGGCTGGCAGGGCCAAATATCAGCTGCTACAAACTCCTCAAGGGCGTCCTGAGTGGTGATTATAGCTTGAAAGAAGGCGCTGGTGCTAGCGGATGAGCGGCTAGCCTTCGTCAGTTTGGGGGATAATTCAACGTCCAAATCAATCCGACTTGCTAAGTCGTAAGTCATTACCTCCTCTCAATTCGAATTTCTTCCAATCACTGGAATGGGGGCATAAAAGCAATAGGAGGTCCATCGATTGTCCCACTTGTTCTTGTATGCAGGGGCTAGCTCTACTGGAGCTTGATTTTTGTTGACGCGCCGCGTCTGAAAGGTGCAGCACCCATATTGAGCTTCTCTCTCCTCATCTTCAATAGTTATGACCCTCTTCACCTAATGAATCTCAAAATGGCGAATGAATGTTTCAACATCATTGTCGCCAGCAAAGGTGCGACAGGCCCATAAAAACTTCATCACTTGAGTAATCGAATTGGGGGTCAACTGATGATGTTGAACATTGTAAGTGGCCAATATCTCAGCAAAATCTATTTGACACCATAGCCGAAGCCCTGCCGTGAAAAAATCCCGGAATACAACACTCTCATTCTTCCTGGGCTTCGGAGTGGTTTCTTTCCCAGGCAGTCGGCAGACTCCAGGTTCAAAGCAACCATCCAGTCGCAGAGCATCCAGTTCAGCCTGGGTCATCAGGGATCGACCCATGAAACAAGTCTTTGGCTTAACTAGATCCTGGGGATCAGCTTTCACTCCCATCAGACTTTCCCCGGACTCCTCCGCAGCAGCTGTGCCGCTCCCCTCTCCAATTTCGCCCTCCTCCACGTCGGCATCATGGCGATTTGTATCTGTGTCGCTCAGCATTATTTTGACATATCCTCCGCCATCCAAATCACTACTTTCATCGCTACTAGAGGTGGACGAGTTACTACCGCTCTCGCGAGAGCTAGCAGACCAATCCAGGCCAGAAATCTTACTAGATTCTGAGCTGGACGCCGCCGAAGAGGATGTCGCGGCAGCTTTCGTAACTACTGGGGGAGCGGGCTGGTCTTCACGATTTGAGGGGGAGCCTTCGCCTTCCATCACTTTAGCAATGTTCCTAACACGAGCCATGTGTCTATGAAACCTTTATCTCAAAATACATCGTTGCGAAACGCAAAAAGCATAAGATATATTCCGTGTAGGATGAAAGCTAACCTTTAAAGATGACCAAACTTTTGCAGAATGCAACTCGTAGGGAGCAAAGGCAAAGAGGTCAATCGCTAAATCTAAGCAAGAGAGAAGGGGGTGAAAGCGACAGCAGGTTCGCGGCGGTGTCGACCCCCTCTATTTATAGGCGGTGAAACGCAACGGTCAAACTTTTGAACCCAACGGTCGAAATTTTGAACTCAATGGTTAAAAATCGAGGGCATTTTGGTAATTCGTGCGGAGATTTCAGGAACCGACGTCGTGGAAGACATTTTCTTTTTCCTCGATTCTCGAACCCTAGGTTTCGATGGCTCAAGTTTGCAGCAACGCAAACTCTTCGCCACCGAGGGGCTTCTATTGGGGGATTCGGAATTGAGCCTTTAGAACTCAAAATCACAAGACTGTAATAGTTAAACAAGTGCGATTCGGGAGAACTAATTGCGAAACCCCCGAAGCCATTTAGTTTCTCACCATCTTTCGGATTATGTCTTTTGACCGGTGCCTTTCGTCGCCAGTAAAGTTATCAAATTGGTCCAATGGTCCAAGGTATTAGATTTGCGGTCTGATGGCCTGTTTTTCTTCAAGACGAAACTCCAGGGGCGAATCTTACCCACTCAGCGAGCTGCAGTCTGGGTTTCGCTTGGAGGGTTTCGTCGCCTTTAACATCTAATGCATTTTTGTTTGGCTTTGGTATGTGTTTCAGGTGAAAGGATGTGATGGGCGAAAGGGGTGTCTCAAAAAAGCTAAGGGTCTTCTCCCAATAGGCACACGTGTTGACGCCGGGAAAAGCGCTGTGATTTACGGCGTGACGTCATGAAGCGCCGATTACGTGAAGACCTAATGGAGACTTCCCAAAATTAGCCTAGCACATTATGTATTGATCCGTTTTACACGAGGGCAATCTCGGTATGTAATGTTCGTCTCCCTATAAAAGGAGGCCGACCGGCACTTGTAAAGGGGATCGACTTTTGAGAAATTCACTATTGAGAAAGAGCTTTTGGTTTTCCATTTGTGCGTTCATCTGAGTTTAAGTTTTCGAGTCTTTAGTTTCCTTTCATTGTTTGTGAAGGGTAGCTTCGCTACATGTCAGGGTGTGAGACCTGGACAGATCCGCAAGGGGGCTACCCAAGCGGTTGTAGGTTGATTGATGGGGGATCAGGACCTAAGAGCGTAAGCGATAGTTCTTGGATGAACTCGGAAATCGGCGAGTATGGCAAGGATGCAAAGGATTATAGACTGGTCCAGGCCTCCGGAGAGTAAAACCCTACGTCCAGTGTGGTGGGATTATGTGGAAAGTGAACTCCCCTCGAATGGAGCTCTAGGCCGCCTTATATGGCCGGGGGGCTAGGGGGTCCATTCGAGGTCAGTGGACCCTCATCGGGGTCGGTTACAGGTTTAGGAAGGTCGCCTTCCGTGATTACAGAGAGGATCCCATGATCCTCGAGTCTACTGGCGGTGCAGCCGCCGTGATCTAAGGTGAGACTTGCCCCGCTGTTGACGTAAAATCAACACCTCATGCCAAGCACACAGCAAGCCGAATCAGCTGGCTTAACACACGTGGCCCGAGCGTCAGAGTCCGGAAGCGTGCCAGTCAATTTTCCCTGAAACTGACAAAGGATGAAAGAGGTTAGATAAAACCTAGAACTTGCCGGGTGGTACCAGACAGTTCCGTATTTACGGCTACAAAGCCAATCAAAATGACATATAGCTACAACAAGCTATCTGTCGGCAATCTGAACATCATTCGGGGACTGATAAAATATGTAAACAGGGTATAGCCGAATGCATGATGTAAGCATGATGAAAAATCGGTCTTTATCTAAACAACATTGCAGCACATAACCGTGACCGATTATCAAGGATAAATCATAATAAAATAAATAAAAGCGAAGCACAGTCATAAATTTGCAGTGAACATGCATGCATAGACCAAAAGCACTAGTCTACCACATGTCTAGGTACTTTCAAACCCGTTGAGCGTGACACCAAACAAGTTAATCCACCGCATGATACAACTTGTTTGAAATCACACCACCAACCAAGAATAGATCAATCCACCGCATGATACAATCTAAACATGGAAGGCTAAAAGCATACATTATTCAAAACAAACTTATGAGCATGTTTCTCTCGTGGTATGATTGCCGAATACAGTTGTACAGCCGATTTAGGTTCCGCGGAGAAGGAACAAACTATGCTAGATTAACAAGCTTCAACCCGCAACACGTGGCAATCTAGATTGATTCGAATTCGGCTATTAGAGAGCACGTGACCCATGCACCACGTCGAGTTAAAGATTTGAACATACAACATGTGGATCACGAACAAGACAGAGCCGAATCTAGTCAATCTAAATTGGGCAATAAGAGTGTTATATGAATTAAACATAAGAGCAAAATTAAAAGCAACACATGGTAACTTGATGAATCTATTAAATCTTACCAAATCTAATAGAGCCAATAACTAGCTCCAAGCTAGATCTTAGCTTACCGCATGGCTCATGATCCAACAAGAAAGCCTTCCTGAACCAAGCTTAAATCCACCGCATGATACTAAGCATGGTAACAAGACTACTTGCATCACGGTCTAAATCCACCGCATGATACTACACATGATACAAGGTTGCCAGTACTTACAGAGGTCGACGGGTCGATGGCTCCTCTCGAAGAACTCGACGACTCGACTAGAAGGACTCGGAAGTTGGCACGGGGCCGGTTTGTTGTGAAATTGTTCGATCCCTATTACAAACACTAAGGGTTCATATTTATACCCTTGTTCAAACACGACTCCTAGTCGACCACGATTACATCATTTATTGCCTAAAATTAATGTCCCGGCGCCAATGTCCGTCTCACACCCGTCATCAATTCGTCCCTTCTACACATTCAAGCCACGTCATCACGCATTCCTGAATGCTTCCTCTTCCAAGCGTGAAACAGCCCTTCTGCCGAATGATGACGTACTCCCGACCGCAGACGTCTTTACCGAATGCTTTGAAGAAAATATCTTGTCGAATGGTGCTCTCCTACCAAACTCGGCCCACATGTCAGTCTTTTCCCTGTACCAATTTTTGGTGTTAACATATGCCCCTTCAATTATGGGATAAAAGGTGATTTTATTCTGGAATTGACCATAAATGCTCAACGCCCTCAGGTCGAATCTGTTCAACACCCATTCTTTCCTCCTTCAAACCGTTGGAGTTTCCCTCAGATCCAAACCCTAGTTCATCAACCTTTCAAGCTTCAATCTTCAATCTTCAAATGGCGAACCAAGACCAAGCTCTTCGAGTAAATTTTATCCTCCTCAGGCTCATTCGGTATTACTTTTCTCGAATCTCATCTTAAATTTTTCTTTTGCCCTCTCTTGTTCTTGATAGGCTCTAGCCGCCGAAATCTTGATTCCTGTCGAGGATCAATCAGCGTCTTATTTCCTCGGGCCCGTAGGAATCTCCGACCCTTCTAAGTTCATTGCAGCCGAATCCCAGAGGATTCCCTTCAAGACATCACTGTCGAAACCCCATGAGTAGCAGGATGCTTTCAAGAACTGGCCCTGCTCCCAATTGCAGGCTAGAGAAACCGGTACAAAAGGATGCTTGATGATGACAGCACCAAGACAAGCAATTGGGACAACCTCCGCATTGCTCATTGTTTAGAACTGTGTTTGGCTAAAACACCCAAAAATGAAAACCTTTTGATTGCAGCTTGCCATTTTTGGTCAAATGGCGCAAATGCCTTTCTTTTTGGCCATGGGCCAATGTCCTCCACTGTGGCCGATGTATATATGATAACCGAACTGGGAGTCACAGGAACTGTGTATCCACACAAGTACAAGGGCTCCTCCAGGCAAACAGGAGTGAAAATAGGGGTTGGATATAAGAGATATATCCAAAACTATATGTCTGATGGCACTTTGTCTGATGTTGAATACAGAGCTTTTCTGAATATGTGGTTATGCAGATTCATCTTTTGTGGCAAAGCCAATGAGCCAACCCTGAACCACATTGTAATGGCTGAGGACCTGGCTGCTGGTACCTCTATTCCCCTCGGGAAGTACCTCCTAGGAAGTGCCTACCATATGCTTCATCAGACCACCTATCTGATGCACACCAGCCAAAAGATTTCCTGTGTCAATGGCCCTTGGTGGTTTGTTCAGATGTGGCTGCAATTATATATGCACCAGATTGTTGCTATTGACCTCAACAATCGGCACTTCCCTTCAACCAACTACAAGGAAGGGGAAACCCAAAGCACCAAAGGTTGCCAAACTTATGGAGAAGCTGCCTCCACTGTGTCCATCAACCAAGGCATTGGCCAACTTTTTGAGCTCTTCTTCAGAGGTTTTGTCGGCCCTCTTTGGCTTCCATATCTGGATAATGACAACTTGACTCTTCCTTGTGAGTTTAGTTTTGAAACTGGATGCAATGATGTACATTCTATAGCAATTTTCAATGCCTTCATTCATCCATGTATCCTGTCGGCAGAATTTTGTGGAGGAAGGCAAGTTCAGAGTACCTTCGAGTACTACCAGCCAAACATGATGGCCAGGCAATTAGGATGCGACCAAGTGCCCCCAAGGCTATTCCTCCATGAATTCCTCAAGCCCAGAGGATATCAAGGAATCCATGCAAGAAAGAAGGGTTTTTGAGTACAAGTGCAGCACAACTGTTTATGCACCCAGGCCTTTTGTGCCAATAATAGTCACTCATCCTTCTTTCATTCCTTGGTGGCAAGAACTTCATGATCATATCTTCAATGTGCTAGTACATCCTCTCTATCTCAAACTAATGCCTGACTTTCATCCAACTTCATAGGTAATATATTCATCCCCCCTTTTACATCTACTTTCAATCATGCTCCTCTGTACTGATCATGATTTTGTCATTTTCTGCAGGATATAGTACCTGCCCCACTTGGCAGGACAATCTCCTATAATATTGAAGGTCCAATCTCTGCTTTAGGATATCAATCTCCTACTCTGGCTCAACTGATGTCTAGATATGCCACGCTAGATCCAACTCTCATCAGTTCAGCCTCTGACAAAAGGAAAGCTCCATCTCTGATTGCTCCTTCAACTGTCAAGAAGAAAAGAACAAGCAAAAAACTACTCATTCAGGTCAGAACCCTTTCCTTCCTGAACACAATGTCATTTATCATTCTGACCATCTTTATCTTTGCATGATTCCAGACCAGAACTCAAAAACCATTGGTCATCACAGACCCTGCCAATGCTTCACCCACTGGTAAAATTTCACCATCTTGTTCTTTAACCATTCTTTCTTCATTGGCACTTATCCCTTACTTGTTAGTTGCAGAGGAAACTTTGGTGAGCCAAACTGTGGGGAGTTCTTCTCCTTAGCATAATTCAAATCCAACCTCACCAAGGATCCAACCATCTTCTCCTCAACCAGAAGCTTCAGCCTCACCAAGGATTCATCCAGCTTCTCCTCAGCCAGAAGCCTCAGCCTTACCAAGGACTCATCTAGCTTCTCCTCAACCAGACATCCAAGAGCCCTTCCTCGAGCCTGAAAAACTTCCTTCCCCCACTCGGGAAGCCAGAAATGATGTAAGCATGAACACCCATCCTTCTATTTTCATTCAATAAATCATCACTAATTCGGCAAGAAACTCTTTTCAGGAGGAAACTGTATCATCACCAATTTACTCATTTGTTGTGGATAACTTGGTTGCCGAAAAAGGGGATGAAGCATCTTCTAACCAGGTTTTATCAGAGGAAAATCAGGCAAAGCTGAAGGAAATCTTCTCCCTGCTGCAAAGGGATGTTCAAGACCAAGTCAAGGATGTTGATCTTCTAAGAGAAGCACTTGAACTCATCGATCAAGACCTCCCGGCTGACATCAAGGCTTCCCTAGAACCTGTTTCCAAGCTGGATGATCACTCTTGGATGATCACTTTGTAGCAGTAAAACAGGCTTTGAAGAACTTATCCTCCCAACCAGCTCTGGAACAAAAGAAAGCTGCAAACAAGCAATCTGTGAAAGATTTGCATATCCAGATGCAGAATCATAAGGAATTTCTAACCAAATTGCAGTCTGCACTTGAGCTGAAGAAAGCCAGAAAAGCTGAATTAGAGGTCGAGCTAAGAACCCTGACAGCTGAGATCGAGGCTGATGAAAAGAGGATGGCTGAACTTCCTGAATCAATGGAGAAAATACGAAAGGAAGCTACAGTAGGCATGAATGCAGGAAAGAGCTCAAAACAAAACTCTCGGCTCTGTCTAAAACCCAAGAAGCTGATCAAAGATTACTGGAGAATATCAACAAGATG
Source organism: Cenchrus americanus (assembly GCA_947561735.1). Taxonomy (NCBI): domain Eukaryota; kingdom Viridiplantae; phylum Streptophyta; class Magnoliopsida; order Poales; family Poaceae; genus Cenchrus; species Cenchrus americanus. Next base: position 180,116,394 of record OX387239.1, on the reverse strand, counting down.
ATATCAGATGCCTCCAATGCAATTTCAAAATACTTGGGTGTATAATTGTAACAAACAATTTGTAGCCGAATGCCTCATCAGCTCTGTAGTTTTGCTCCCCATCAGTCTTTATTTTTCCATATTTGTCTTCCTTATTTTGACGAGTAGTTTCTGAATGACTAATTCGGCAACTCTGAACAAACAGTGTCAGATCCGAAAAACAACCCGACCGCAACACAGCCGGATCTCAACCAGTCCAACCAAATATGACTCGGCTTGGATCCCAAACGACTCGGTGACGGTTCGGTTGAGAGAATCTCTCCACTTACCAAATTTTTTGGGATATGCGCCACGATCTCTGGCCATGATCTCTTCGCCAATCCCATAAATAAGAACCTCGGGTGCCCCTAGCCTTTCACCAAGTCTTCTGCCTTCCAAGCCTTTGCCAACCCAAGCTTTTTTCTTTCCAGTATTAGTACTCCCAAGAGCTTCATGGCAAACAGCAGCAACTAGCGTCCTGCCAACGACGAGGCCGAAGGGAGCCGTGCTGGTGCTCGTCGGAGGTGGTGGTCGTTGACTTCTTCACAACCCCTTTTAGATCTTTTTCCACCCCTGACTATTTTCCTTGTGTTTTTCAGGCTCATCCGGTGGAATCCTGCCCCTGCTCCAGCTACAACTCCGGCCATGGAAAGCGATTCCTTGGGATCGTCTAGCTGTTCCCACTCCTCCAGCTCGTGCTATAACGATTGCGACGCCTGAAGATTCAAGGAGGAATGCGATGCAACCCGGCACGAGTTGGAGATCATCTCCAAAGAGGCCGGGATTGCCGAGCTCGAGTGGGAGTATCAACGCAAGCAGCTGCTTGAGGCCATCGACGGTGAATCCCGTAACCTGCTTAATCTCAACTTAATCTTGAACTAACCGCCAGTGCTCTATGATTCCCGCAGATCGCGACGCCGAGCTTAATCGGCTGAAGGAGCGGGTTGAGAAGTTGGCGGACAAGGTGAATGCTCCCAAAGACACACCGGAAGCTCGCCTTGGCGCGGTGGAAGACCGCGTTGATGAGGTGGCCCTTCACGGCGTCTGTCTGGGCACTACCTTGGGCCTGGCTGCCATGGTGACGCATACCGGCGTCGACTACTCTACGCGGCCGCGCGGCTTCTACGGTGGCGCGCCAGAGGACGTCGACGACATCGAGGCCACTATAGAGCGCCTCGACGGCCATGGCGTCACCATTGCCGATTCCATCCACCCCCAGCCTGCTCTGAACAGGCTGTTTGATTAGTTTGTACTAGGGGTTATGGAATTTCGGCAATAAAGATGAAATTTTATCTTTTGTATTTGTCCTGTGATGACTTCTTTAATTTGTGCATACGAATCTTCACTATCTTGAACGCGTTCGGGAACTTTTCCTCTAGCCGAATACGCACAAACTCTTGCTCCTTGGCGTAGAATCCGCAGAAAATCCTTATTCAGGAGCCATGAACACTGTTTAATGAAAAAACCCTTCGCATCTAAGGAAAAACCCCCGCCGTTTGGTATTCCCATCAATGCACGCCAGCCAGTCATCACTCCCGATGCACTTCCACTGCTTAATAAAATAGCCCCTCTGGTGCTCTGCAAATCCATTCACATACATTTCCATCATTTCACGTCCTCTCATCCTCCTCTTCCAGAAAAAACCCCCAAGGCCATGGCGGACAAGGGGAAATAGCCACTCGAGGAGAACAGCTTCCCATCAAAGAAGCGAACCATTTGAGAGTAATCTTCTCTTCTCATCCCTCTCTCTTGATTTTTATTGTAATCTCGCGATTCATCTTTCTTTGATTTCAGCCTCGATCTGCTACCGGAGGAAATCTTCGGTACTAAAGAAATCCCTGAGTACATCCTCTCCAACTCCTCGGCTGAAGAAGAAGACGCCACGCCTGAACAGAGGACCAATCATCAACTGCACCATCGCATTCAGCATCTAGAACACGATCTGCGGGACATCACCGCCCGTTGTAGTGCCGAGCGCGAACGCTGCATGAGCTTGGAGGCGTTGATAGGCGGTAAGATCTTCATCCTCATCTGAATCTCACGTTCAAGTTCAGATCCATGTTCTGACGACAATATGTTCTCCTTCTTCAGATATGTCCGACAGGTACAACAACCTGAAGGCCGCCTGGGACAGCTTGATGGAAGCTGCAGAACACGCTAGTCCCCAAGGTTTCTACATCGCCGTCATGGTGGTCTTGGAATGGATGAAGAGGGACGAACTCAAAAGGAAAAGCGCTGAACCAAAGAAATGAAGCATACTTTCGCTTCTTCCTCCAGGCATCCTGCTTCCTGCAAGCCTTCTCTTGTAATCTTAGGCAGCTGTGTTGTCAATAAAGGAACCTGCAAGAACGTTTGTAATGCAAAATATTTTCATGCTAAGGGCAATACACTTTAGTATTGGCCATTTCCCCTTTGTCAGGATTTTTTTTGTTCTGAAGGCGGCTTGCTGGCTATTTCCATGTCTCTGATGCTTGTAATAGCAATCAACGATCAACTTCAATACTAGGATAATATTTCTTCAAGTATCTCCCATTTATAGCAGCAGTGAATTCTTCTCCTAGTAAAGTTTTCAAGATGTACGCATTTCCAGGCGTGCACCTAACCACCCGAAAGGGACCTTCCCAATTCGGGGACCACTTGCCGAATGTACTGTACTTAGTTCCAATCGGCAACAACGCTTTCCAAACCAAATCTCCTTCTGCAAATTGCTTGTCCTTTACCTTCTTGTTATAGTACTTGGCAACCCGCATTTTGTTTTTCTCAATATTCTCCAAGGACCTAAGACGAATCATATGCAAATCTTCTAACTCGTCCATCATCAAGTCATTGTAATCCTTGGAACTTAAATCCTTTTGCAATATTACTCTCCTTGACTCTGATTGCATCTGCCATGGCAAAACAGCATGATGCCCATAAACCAACTCGTAAGGAGATGTTCGTGTAGCTCCATGAGGAGCCATTCGGTAAGCCCATAAGGCTTCATTGAGTATCGAATGCCACCTTTTTGGCTTCTGATCAATCTTCTTCTTATAATCTTGATCATGATCTTGTTAGAAGCCTCGACCTGACCATTAGCTTGAGCATAATAAGGAGAAGAATTTAATAATTTGATCCCCATACTTTCAGCAAAATCTGTGAACTTTGAAGATGTAAACTGAGTTCCTTGATCGGTTGTAATTGTTTGAGGAATTCCAAATCGGTAAATAATATGCTCTTTGACAAACTCAACCATATTCTTTGATGTCACCTTCTTCAATGGAATTACCGCAACCCTTTTAGTGAAATAATTTGTTGCTAAAAGCACGAATTTATGCCCTTTGCTAGATGGAGGATTTATTTGGCCAATCAAATCTATGCCCCATCCTCTAAATGGCCATGGCTTGATAATAGGATTCAAGGCTGATGCTGGAACTCTCTGAATATTTCCAAACTTTTGACAATCTTGACACCCTTTGTAGTATTCAAAGCAATCTTCCAGCATCGTCGGCCAATAACATCCAGTTTGCCTAATGACCCACTTCATTCGGTAAGCCGACTGATGTGCTCCACACAGCCCATCATGCACTTCACTCATCATTCTCTTTGCTTCTTCTTGACCCAGGCATTGTAATAACACCCCATCCAATGATTTGTAATACAAACGTCCATCAAAAAGAACAAACTTTATAGCTTTATACCTGAGCTTCCTAGAGACCTTTCGGGATGGATTCTCCAAATAATCAGCAATTTCTTTTCTCCAATCATCTTCTGCTAGATCACTCCCAATAGAATATACATCGTTGGCAAACACTTCTTGATTCTCTCTATAACCCGAAGCACTTTGAGCTAACATGTTTGCCTCTTCATTGTTTTCCCTAGGAATATGGTGCAGAATCACTAACTGAAAACTTTTCAGGATTTCCTTGCACTCCTCGTAGTAATTCCTCAGGATATCATTCCTACATTCATATTGGCCATTCAATTGTTTTATAACTAGCTCTGAATCTCCAAAAATCTCAACTGAAATAGCCTTTGCCTCTTTCAAGTATTGAAGCCCTCTGAGCAACGCCTCATACTCAGCTTGATTATTTGTGACAGTAGGTTGAATAGGAATAGCAAATTCAAACATCTCTCCCCTGGGTGAAATTAATAAAATACCTACTCCACCACCTTTTCCACATGAAGATCCATCAAATAATAAAGCCCAAGGAGTAATCTCAAGTAAATTAATTGATGAATCACGATGTTCAGTAATGAAATCAACAATAATCTGTCCTTTAACAGCTTTTGCCGACTCAAACCTTAATTCAAACTCAGACAAGGCTAAAATCCATTTGCCAATCCTTCCATTCAAAATTGGCATAGACAACATGTGTTTAATTACATCAAATTTTGAATATACAATGCATTCGGCATTCAACAAATAGTGCTGAAACATTGTACATGAGTAATAAACAAACAAGCAAAGCTTCTCCGCAGCCGAATATCTTGCTCCGGGGTCAAGCAATTTTTGGCTAAGGTATGCAACTAATCTCTTCTTTCCCTCAAATTCTTGTATTAGGGCCGATCCAATGGTTTGGGTATCGGCCACCACGTATAACTTAAAAGGCTTGTTCAATTGTGGAGGTACCAATACTAGTGGTTTCTTCATGTATTCCTTGATCTCATTGAAAGCCTTCTGTTGTTCGTCACCCCATACAAACTTCTGATCCTTTTTGAGTCTTAACAGTGGAGAAAAAGGCAACACCTTTTGTGAAAAGTTTGAAATGAATCTCCTCACAAAATTGATTTCGCCAAGCAATGACTGCAATTCCTTAAGATTGGTTGGAGGAACAACTTCATCAATAGCTTTCATGCTCTTCTTGCCAACTTCTATTCCTCCCTCATGCACCAAAAATCCCAGAAACTCTCCAGTTGAAACCCCAAAAGCACACTTGTTTGGGTTCATATAGTGCACTCTAGAGTTTTCTTCACATCATCCAAATGTGATTCATGATCTAATTACTTGATCACGACATCATCAATATATATCTCCACAATTTTGCCGATCAACTCGTGAAAAATATAATTCATGGCTCTTTGATAAGTTACACCAGCATTTTTCAACCCAAATGTCATGACAATCCACTCAAACAACCCTATATGTCCAGGACATCGGAAGGCTGTCTTTGCTACATCCTCCACTGCCATAAAATCTGATTGTACCCTGCATTGCCATCCATGAAGCTAATAACCTTATGTCCAGCAGCGGCATCAACCAACAAGTCAGCAATAGGCATCGGATATCCATCCATGGGTGTAGCCCTGTTTAGATCTCTAAAGTCTATGCAAACCCTCATCTTCCCATTTTTCTTGTAAACAGGAACAATATTAGAGATCCACTCTGCATATCTGCATGGCCGAATGAAATTTGCTTCTATTAATCTCTCTACCTCTTTTTTCACATCGGCCAATACTTCATCCTTGTAGATCTTTCGGGGAGGTTGCTTGTAAGGTCTAAAACCAGGCTTGATTGGCAACCGATGCTCAAGAATGGAACAATCCAAACCAGGCATCTCCGAATAATCCCAAGCGAAGCAATCTTTGTACTCTTTCAGTAGCTTAATTAACTCTTCTCTAAAACTTGAATCCAAGTTAGCACTGATAAATGTCCGCCTTGGCTTGTCACCATCCCCAATGTCTATTTCTTCCAATTTATCAGCCGACATAAATCCACGTCCTAACTTTCCATCAGTTCCATCAATTGGATTTTCCATTAAAAATTACTATAAGAGCCGACTGCTTGAATCGGCTGTTGATCACTGCTGACTGGTTCAACAGGACCTTCGCCCAGTCCTTGCTTGAGAAGAAATCTATGCCTTGATACTCCTAGAAGGCTGGTTCCACGTTAGCCACGCTCACTGAATCATCTGCTTGGACAACTTCTACATCATCATCCACCCATTGAACAAGTTGTTGATGCATAGTAGATGGAACGCAGCAGTTCACATGGATCCAATCTCTTCCAAGCAGCAAGCTATATGCCCCTTTGCCTTCAATGACAAAGAAGGTCATAAGCAGAGTCTTAGATCCAATCATCAAATCCACATGCACACAGCCCTTGGTGTCTGAAGGATTTCCAGCAAAATCATTCAGAACTATGCTTGTTGGCGTCAAATCTCCAGGGCCCATGCCAAGCTTTCTGAATGTAGTGTACGGCATCACATTGACAGCAGCTCCATCATTAACAAACATCTTGGTAAATGGCTTCCCGTTGACATACCCACTTAAGTAGAGAGGTCTCATGTGCCGATTCTTGGCTGGCTTGTCAAAAGTAGCTTGCTTGGACAACACTAACTGTGCCATCAGCCCAAATTTCCCGGCCTCATCCATATCTGGCGACACCTCTTCCTGCACAATCTGATTAGCTGAAGCCATGAATTCATTCTGCAAGAAGCATACCATGCACGCAGGAGCCGAACGACCAGACCCGTCAGGCTTGTCTTTTGGGCGCCACACTTGTTTCCTCTTGATCCCTGCCTGCTTTAGCTCCTGATTCCTCAAGCGCTGAACCCTTCTCTTTTGGCTTCTTCTCAAACCAGGTGGACACCACTGTCCCTTCTGCCAGACATACTCATGATCTTCCTCTTCTTCATGATCAACCCACCTGTGATCAGCATGCCTTTTCCTTGGTTGATCATCAATTCTATTTATTTTTAGGCGCCGACCATCACTTGTATGCACCCTTCCAATTCTTTCATGGACGGATCGGCGATTGGCAATATCTTGCCTATATTCAGTATACTTGTCACTGCATTTGGGACAATTATTTTGCATGGGAAGCTTCAAACCATCATTCCAACAGTGTCTGAAGAAGGCACATCCACAATGTGCACGCTCTTGCTCTCGCATATATTCTTCTTGCTCCTTCCTGCATATCTCTTCTTCATATCTCCGCTTCTCCTCTTTGTATTTATGCTTCTGGTAGCGCTCCTTTTCTTGCTGACGCTGCCACTTGTTGAGGAGAATACGCGAAGTCACTCTGAATTTAGAGGATTCACCCACTTCAATTTGACTTCTCAGAAAGCGAGGCTCTCCCTTGTGGATTTGTTCAAATGTTACTTGTCGAGCAGGGTCAACTGAGCCGTCCTGTTTCGCCTTTGCTGAAGTTAAAACTTTCACCTTTCCTTTCTCTTCAACAGCATTCACCATGCTGACTGAGAACTCAATCATATTCTGAGGAAAAGGATTACCATCCAATTTCATCTTATTATCAAACTTCAGATGACCTTCTTGGATAGCTTTTTGAATTCTCATCCTAAAGACCCCGCACTCATTGATGGAATGAGAATTCCTGTCATGAAATCCACAGTACCTCTTTTCTTTCACTCCATCAGGCCGAAGCATAGAATGCCCTTCTGGCAACTTGATTCAGCCTTCTTTCACGAGGAATTCAAAGAGCTTATCTGCCTTGGTCACATCAAAATCATAGGTGCCTTTAGCTTGCTTAATCCACCTCTGATTTACTGTCGATGGCTTTTTTCCCCACACTATTTCTGTTGTAGCTATTTCCTCTTCATCATCATATTCATCTCCTTGATCTGCCCTTTCGAGGAATTGATTGTAGATATCAGCTATGTCATTGTGTTTGACAAATCTGGAGTCTTTCTTGAAGCCATATGCTTGATTGCTCATCAACAATAGTCTGTGCGATAGCTGGCCAAGGTCATCGAACTCCATGCCGAATAGCTTTTTCCGAATAGCTGGCAACATCCCTGCTATAGCCATACCAGCCAATTGATCATCTGGTATGTTCAAAGAGAAGCACATGATTTTTGTCTCTCAGAACCTCCTGAGGAACTCCATTGGTGTTTCATTGTTCCTCTGCCTCAAGGTAGTCAGATCAATTAGCTTTTTCTCATTACTGCCAATGAAATAATGAGCATGAAACTTCTGCTCCAAATCCTTCCGAGAGCAGATTGAGTGAGCAGGTATAGAAGTGAACCATGTAAACACTGGGCCTGTCAATGATAAAGGGAAATATCTAATTCTGAAGGCCTCATCAGCAGAACCTTCCCCAAGTTGCATTAGGTATCGGGCTATATGTTCCACAGTACTGGTATCATCTTGCCCTGAAAACTTGGTGAACTCCGAGGGGACTTTCACCCTGTTCGGTAATGCCACCATGTGGTACCACTCCGGAAAGGGAGGTGTATATGTGTGTCCTTGGTTCTTAGGCTTTAGACCGAATTGATTTTGAAGCACATCGGTCATTCTCTGCACCAGGAGGTCAATATTGGTATCTTGATTCCCTGGCCCTCCAGCAGGCATCCCTGTAGTAGCACCATACCCAGGATTCGGGAGAGCATCAATAGAACTATAATCCATGTATTCTGAATACCCGTTCCTGTACATGTTCCTTTGCAACCTGTTATTTGTTGGGGCTATCCTGTAAGTAGAGACAAGTTGGACTCCAGAAGTGTCGAACGTCATTTCTCCATACGTACGTGGATTAGGTATTGCTTGATGAGGGTTCTACCGAATTGGTTGACTACCCACGTGCTGAGTTGGATGAACACTTACACTCTGCGGAGGCGGTTGAACACTTGCATCATGACGAGATGGTTGACCAGCAGCAGCAGCAGCACTTGAATCTCCTTGTTCAAAATGTTTGTCCATGCTTGGGCCAAATATACCAACCATCATCTGTCGGAAGCTATTCAAAAATGCAGTATTATGCCTAGCCATTATGTCTTCCATAGTTTGCTGTATCATGCCAAACACTTCTTGTTTCTGTGCAGCAACTGCAGCATCAGTTTCTCCTGGCATCAGAACTCTTGGCATTTCTGACTTGAGGAATGGCACACCACTCCTATTTTTCGAAAATGACATTAGACACTTCTGCTGGAATTGCTCAATAGCTTCTTTCAGTAGTAATTGCTGTTCCGAAGACAGATCATTGAAGGTAACATCCAGGACGTCTTGGATGTCAGGCATCTTGATCAAATTGAGTGTCCCACTGGGCGTGCCAAAAAGTGTGTTGACGTAAAATCAGCACCTCACGCCAAGCACACAGCAAGCCGAATCAGCTGGCTTAACACACGTGGCCCGAGCGTCAGAGTCCGGAAGCGTGCCAGTCAATTTTCCCTGAAACTGACAAAGGATGAAAGAGGTTAGATAAAATCTGGAACTTACCGGGTGGTACCAGACAGTTCCGTATTTACGGCTACAAAGCCAATCAAAATGACATATAGCTACAACAAGCTATCTGTCGGCAATCTGAACATCATTCAGGGACTGATAAAACATGTAAACAGGGTATAGCCGAATGCATGACGTAAGCATGATGAAAAATCGGTCTTTATCTAAACAACATTGCAGCGACCGATTATCAAGGATAAATCATAATAAAATAAATAAAAGCGAAGCACAATCATAAATTTGTAGTGAACATGCATGCATAGACCAAAAGCACTAGTCCACCGCATGTCTAGGTACTTTCAAACCCGTCGAGCGTGACACCAAACAAGTTAATCCACCGCATGATACAACTTGTTTGAAATCACACCACCAACCAAGAATAGATCAATCCACTGCATGATACAATCTAAACATGGAAGGCTAAAAGCATACATTATTCAAAACAAACTTATGAGCATGTTTCACTCGTGGTAGGATTGTCGAATAATGCTGTACAGCCGATTCGGGTTCCGCGGAGAAGGAACAAACTATGCTAGATTAACAAGCTTGAACCCGCAACACGTGGCAATCTAGATTGATTCGAATTCGGCTATTAGAGAGCACGTGACCCATGCACCACATCGAGTTAAAGATTTGAACATACAACATGTGGATCACGAACAAGATAGAGCCGAATCTAGTCAATCTAAATTGGGCAATAAGAGTGTTACATGAATTAAACATAAGAGCAAAATTCAAAGCAACACATGGTAACTTGATGAATCTATTAGATCTTGACAAATCTAATAGAGCCGATAACTAGCTCCAAGCTAGATCTTAGCCTACCGCATGGCTCTTGATCCAACAAGAAAGCCTTCCTAAACCAAGCTTAAATCCACCGCATGATACTAAGCATGGTAACAAGACTACTTGCATCACGGTCTAAATCCACCGCATGATACTAGACATGATACAAGGTTGCCGGTACTTACGGAGGTCGACGGATCGATGGCTCCTCTCGAAGAACTCGACGACTCGACTAGAAGGACTCGAAAGTTGGCACGGGGCCGGTTTGTTGTGAAATTGTTCGATCCCTATTACAAACACTAAGGGTTCATATTTATACCCTTGTTCTAACATGACTCCTAGTCGACCACGATTACAACATTTATTGCCTAAAATTAATATCATGGTGTCATGTCTGTTTCTTATCCGTCATCAATTCATCCCCTTCTTTACATCCAATCCACATCATCACGCATTCCCGAATGCTTCCTCTTCCAAGCGTGAAACAACCCTTCTACCGAATGATGACGTACTCCCGACCGCAGACGTCTTTACCAAATGCTTTGAAGAAAATCTCTTGCCGAATGGTGCTCTCATACCAAACTCGGCCCACAGGTCAGTCTTTTCCTTGTACCAATTTTTGGTGTTAACACCCGCAAGCCTAGCAGGTCGCCCGTGATCTGGATGAGGTCGTCTGAGGTCTTCCAAGGTCGCCGGGACTATGGATAAGGTCTCTAGGCCCACTTGCAGGTCAGCTGGGCTTCTGGCAGGTCAGGTCCACTTGACAGGGACCTCTAGGACCCTGGTCGGTGGGGACCCATGGGTACCCATGTCTCACACTACATCACAACAACCGTCTCACTAGCACCGACAAAGGTGTGGTCCGTGGATCAAGCAACTCAGTTCAAGATGAGCAGACCAAGGGGTTGGGCTATACTTGGGCTTTAGCTAGGCTATTAGTTGGTATTAGCCTGTGAAGGAGAAGCCGTAGTTCTCTGCTTGGGTGGAGTACTGCAAAAGGCAAGAAAAAGTTACCAAACCAAAGAAAGATGATGAGGAAATTTGTGAACATTACTTACCCATGCATATGGGCAGTGCCAGACGCGACGACCGGAGTTGTTCCATCCCTGGTACACTTGCATCACGCATAACTCACTGTGTGAAAGGTCACAACACTGTTTGCTTCGGTGCTGTTGACGGTTTATAATCGTATCAAACATCATATGGATTTGCAAGCGGACAAATCCCTCGTCGTAGTCAAGGGACCCTTCTTCCCTCGAGTGGTGAACCCGAGGTATCGAATCTGTGGAACAATGTGCAACGCAAGGATTCAATCTAGTAACAAGGAAAGCTATCTATTGAAGAACCAAATTGCATCTAATCTAAGATATCATCAAGAAAACGAATCTAATCTAATCTACTAAAGAGGTAGTAAGAGAAAGCAAGAGAAAACCAATCTAGAGAGTCTAGATCATGCATATGTTGTAGCTCCAAACAAGATAGATGAAGATAGAAAAGTGAATCTCATTAAAAGCATCTTTAAACCGTGGCCTCTGATCTGATTCAGAAAACGCCCGCCTTTCAGAGCCCCCGTTCTGTCGCAACGTACTCCTATTCATGCGGGTAGTCTAGGGCGAGTTCGATAAGAACAAGTTGAAATCACTTGGTCGGTCCGGTATGCACCTCTAGCCACCGCGGCTACAAGAGCACCCTATGCAATCTAGCTAGAGACTAGATTTGGGAAGAAGCAAAACCAAGGGGAAAATAAAATCATCGAGAAGGCACTTGATCGCTAGAAATCGGATTCACTTAAAGACTTCACTATGAATGATTACATGAACAAGATCACCATCGGGATCCTACCTCGATCTTGATCCTTGCTCCAGAGCTCCGACGTGGTCTTCCATGCAAGATTCCCACGTCGGCTTGGGAGACCCTAGACAACTAGCATGACCCTCATCTCCAAGATGGTGTCCCTCAAGCTTCTCTGCTCCTCGGCGGCGGATGACGAATTGATTGATGCGTGGCTCTCGGTCAGGGGGGCTATAAATATCCCGAGAGGCATCTAGGTCAAAGGGGGGGCCGACTGGGCCTCGAAATGGGTTGGACCGGCCGACCTGGGCCGACCGACCTGGGCCCATTTCAGCCCAATTCGTGGCCTCCTTTGCCCAGTGTTGCTTCTTGAGTCTTCTAGATCCTTCCCCCTTCTGCATGTAGGCCCTTGTCGTTAGTTTCTCTCCGAGTTGGACGAAGCTCCTTGTCTCGCAAGATTCAGCACTTTTCTGGATAGGTCCTCAGAATTTTCCATCTTCTTGGGTTGGGTCCTTGGGCTTCTAGGAGTCGTGTTCACTTCATTGCTTGACTTCTACCGGGCTTCAAGGTCTTGTCATGAGGTGCTTGATGAACTTATCCTAGAAGTCTTGCTCTCAACGTCAATACCCTGCATAAACACTAAACTCCAAAACCGACATGCATGAATGAACTTGTTATACCAAGGGAGTTAGTACCAATGGATAAGATATAAAACTCATGCCAAACCCGAAGGTAAACTCATAGCTAGGTTGACGGAATTTCATCGTCAACATCTCCCCCATGCTTAAACCTTGCTCGTCCTCGAGTGAGCCTTCGATGGATATCATTGTTGCCCTTCATTGTTTAAACCTTGCACTTGATCATACATGAGAAAACATAATGCTCTCAAAATTTAATTCATTAAAGTTTCATAATGTACTAGCCTTCATCCCTACGGAGGGTAGATTATTAATTAAGCCTATCCCACAAGTATTAACATCCTCCCAAAGTTTAAATAGATCTCAGAAATTTTGAAATAAAGAACAAGATTAAAAGAGAGCTAAACCAAGTTCACAAATTTAAATCAACTTGCATATTGCTCATGAACTCTCATCTCATCTTGTCTCTCAAGCCTATTTATTCTACTCCTTCCCCTCTCATAACATATATATGTGGTAGGCTTTATATGGAGCTTTTTGGGAAAGGTTAGTCCTACCAAGATATTATAAATGAGATGTTGTCAAAACAAGACAAGCTTCTCATGGTCTTACTGAGACTCGTCAAAAAGGTCATTAGAAAATAATGTTGTATCAAGGAGGGGGAGAGAAAAAATACGCACACTTGAGATAGGTGGACATGTGCAAATGGCAAAGAATGATCCCGAGGCACAAAGTAAGTCCTCGTTATCGGATTGCACATGGTTAGAAAATGAGCATGCATCTTTTAATCTTGAAACCTTGGAATTCCTAATGCACTTTAGAGAACCGGGGAGTTCACTTTATTTTATTTTTTACACACACTCATATTTTTTCTTCTCTTTCTTTTTTTTTTCTTTTTCTCATACTCATATTTTTCTTTCTTTATTTATTTTTCTCATTTTTTTCTCTTTTTCTTTCTCATAGAATTTTTTTATTTGCTCCCCTTTGAACTCTAAAACTGCATTGTACCTACCTCCTCCCCCATGCTTAGACGTTGCTCGTCCTCGGGCAAAGAGGTGATAGAGATAAGGTAGGTACCGGAAATATTTTTCTTTCGGAGAGATACTTGAAATCTTCAATCATGGCACTGTCTTGCGATCTTCCTTTAATTGATGATCCATACTCAACAATAGGTTGTGGTCAAGGAGGTAATCACAAAAGATGATATTTGGTTTTAAGGGTGGATATCTGGCGAGGTTTGTGAGATCTTCGATGTGGGGATACACAATGCACGGATAAGAGACTAGCAATAAGATAGATGCGCAAAAACGGAATGACCAGCTTCTTAGTCTCGGGCCAGAGAAATCATGGCATGTAATAACTCACTCAAAAATAAATCTGGTACACTAAGGTTTATGCACTCAAATATATATAAGGCTCTAGATAGGTAGAGAAACACACAAGTGATATTCATGACAAGGTTAGCATTACTTTTAGGAATAAAAATCATCTTTAATCCATCTAAAACTTAAGAGCATATAAAACACTATGGGTCTTTATTTTTATCATAACCTCCGCTAAAGATTGAGCTAGCATTTAGATAAATTCAGATTTGTATTTTAAAATAGCACTAGCTTAGTCATGCATAAAACAAATACAAAGATAAACAAAGCGGCAATTATAATCATATATCATCATGGCACAAATTTTGTAACTCTACCAAAGGTAAAAACAAGGTGGTGACTTTACTCATGGTGATCTTAAACTAACTCTACTATTATCACACATGTTGAAAATAAAAACAGAAAATGCTACACATATATAAAGTTGCACAAAAGCTGAAAAATATAAGGAAAAGGAGAAAATCAAACCGAATCTTCTTTTCTTCCTCCTTCTTCCTTTATTTTCCGGTGGTTGATATTGATGGTCCGGCGTGTTGTATCCTTACTTGTATTGTGATTGCGCCGGTCCTCCTCTAAATCGCTCCAATGGTGAAGGCGGCCAATTTTATAGGCGATGTTTGCGGTCCCTTCTTCTTGCATTTGCTGGATGGAGCGCCATGAAAACTTTATGAGGAACATGTATGGTGGAGGATGTGGTGGCGTGGCTGCCCCACTCCCCCATGCTTGCATTTGACATACTTCCTTCATATGGTTGTGGCAACGGGATCCCTCCAAGTGTTTGTTTGTTAGCTTGAAGTGCATCCTTTCATCTTGGGCTATGGAGGATGATCCTTCAACAATTCTTCTTTTTTATTCCTTTTTCGTCGGTACAAGAAATCCTTTCTCTAACAAATTTTTGTCTCCCTTAAATAAATTCAGCCCCATGTTGGAAAGAGGAACGTCAACTTGCACCCTCTCCTCTAATCTCCACTTTCCTTGCTTCATGTTCTTGATCCCAAAGAAATCCCGACAAGGAGAAAGTTTGGGTTCCTTGTAATATTCTCTCGAAATCATTCCCCCAAAAATCCTTCTAACATTGTTTTCTTGGACATCAACTTGCTCCGGTTTCCTTCTTGTAACCGAGTAGTTCTCCAATATATCCATAAGGAACTAATTGCTCTTCATCTTCAAGGTGGAATGAGAGGCACGACACTCCTTCACTAATGACCGGTGATAATGCCCTAAGAACTTACAAAGCTCCTTGTTAGTATTCGCACCAACTCCATAAAGAATCGCGCCCATCCAAGGTTGCTTAAGATTTGAGTAGAATCCAACACTTGGAGGGCATCATCAAAATCAACATTTGGCTCGAGCCCCTTATCAAGATGAACACGCCTCTCCTCCTCCTCCATCTTCATGATACATCCATTGGAACACCTTGGAGTGTATGGTGGTGGAGCGGATGAACGAGTTGAGCATCATGGTGGAATGGGTGGCTCTTCCGTGTGTCCTCGCGATTCGGTGTACCGCATGGATGAACTTCGTGTGCTCCTCATGCCACCGAGGGGCAACGTGTCGCTCCTCAGTGGTGCCACATCTTCCTCTA
Organism: Cenchrus americanus; assembly: GCA_947561735.1. NCBI lineage: Eukaryota > Viridiplantae > Streptophyta > Magnoliopsida > Poales > Poaceae > Cenchrus > Cenchrus americanus. The sequence goes on along the minus strand of OX387239.1, from coordinate 180,101,035 downwards.
TGATTTGGTGAGACTCGAAGAGCTTGGTGATGGCACCTTCGATGATCGTGTTTTCTTGGGGAAGAAATTGGTGGCCATCTTCCACATTGTTGTTGCACTAACTCACAACGAGTGCACCGGGGGTTGCATGCCGGTGGGAAAAACACACAAGAGAACTATATGGAGGGTGGAGTTTATTATTATTATGATTATTATATTTTTTTATGAGATGCACAAGATAGGATTGATATTAGCCCATAGGGTTTGTGGATTCTTGAACATGCAACCGCCTATCAAGGTGAAGCTTAAACTAATTTATTGAGGTGTGTACATGAAGCCACTTTAGCTAAACCTACAAAATATATGTTGATGGGTTCTACGGGAGCAGCGGACCCCATACTCTAATTAAGCATGGTAGCTAGCCTTAGGCATCAAAGCATTATCAACATAAATGAAAAAGGTTCGGCGTTAACATGAAAAGATCCTACAACACCATGGAACTCAATTTTTCTAGGTTGTTTATGAAACTTATGGGCTATGAACTCAAGAACACAAATTAATAAATGCATAAATTACTTACCTAGAGGAGGGGAGCACCGGGCGCTTGATCTATCTCTGAGATGCTTCTTGCTCCCTTCTTTCCTTGTGTCCATGTGATCCTCGAGATTCCATTGCCCGAGCCGTTCACAACCACACCCTTGCTTGCATGATTAATCTTCCACCTCCATTATTTTGCTTCACATCTTGTTGATCCCATGCCTCTTGTGCTTCCACCAATTTCCTACAAAACAAAGCCCTTGATTCCCCCATGCTTGTCCTTTGCACGTGCCCAAGATGGCAAATGATGGACATGTGATGCATCGTGGGGCACTATAGGTTAATCAAGCTCAAAAACCTCCCTTAATCATGTTTAGATGCTAATCACTCCTCTAATTTTGAAACTTTTAAAAATTAACTCAGCGCTAGAGATGAGTCCAAATATACCATTAGAGGAGTTTTTAGGCATCAAAAACAATTATAAAGTTTATTTTGGTCACACCGAGATCGATTGCTTTCATTAATTGATAGCAAGTTTCTCCGGCATGACCGTGGGGGTATAGGTTTTGGTTCTAATTTTGTCCAAACACGAGAGAGATATTTTGAATAAAAATAAAGTCAAAGGGGCTTAGAAAAAAATCTAAATTTAGAGAAACTAATGGACGTAAAGTTGAATGAAACCAAAAATCAAGTTGCTTAAGTTCACACAAGTCCTACCATGCGTCAAAGATTAAAAACATTAAGAAACATAGCAGGGCTCCACTCGTGTGTCTTTTATCATGTAAAACAAGCCGACCTTAACACCATGGAGAGGATGAAAGGTTGGGGTAGGTGCTGAATTTTTTGTACTAGTTTCTCTAAAAGATGCAAACAAAACTTCGGATGGCTCAAGTCATTGGTTTTTGATCAATATATAAAATTTAAGTAAACGACTGAGCAATTATAATGTCTCTAAAAATTATTCAACCACATAGAAATTGCATAGCAAATTCTAAGACCAACTTACTTGAAAAACTTGAAAATTTTCTTCGGGTTGCCCTCCTGATAGCTTGACTCTTCAACGGGTTGTCCTCCCGGTAGCTTATTCTTGACTTGATAAACGGGTTGCATCCCACAAAGCGCTTCGTTTATAGTCTATAGCTAGACTTCTTCTCTTTTCTCCGGATCAACGCTCTTCGTGGGCGTTGCAATCTTGGGGGCCCCACTTCTACACCATCCTTGGCTTCGGTGTAGATTTATTTTTCGGCTTAGTCATCTTTTTGGTCTTCACAAGCAGGCGTTGATTCATGTTCTTGACAGATGCAACATCTTTTCTTCCTTTGGATCCTCCCTTCCGATGCGATGATGAGGTAGAGCATATTTAATATTGACCACTTTACATACCTCGAATCAAGGTTGACTTGAATGCACTTCTCATGTCATCGATATCGAACTTGATCTCCCACTTGCCGACGTCAATCGCTCTGACGGTCTTGAGGAACGATCTCCTTAGGATGACTGGTGATGAGGTTGATCTCCTCTCGATCTTGGAAGTGGAGTTTCTCTTGGAGATTCCGATGATGTTCGGCCTCCGCTTTTAGATCTTGTGTTGCACGTCACCTTTGCCTGCAAATTTTTTTTCTAGACCATCCACAAAATATATGTTTTTTTTGTTGGAGATGTAGTCGTCCATCTCCAGTTAGGGTTAGAAAATATAAACAAAAAGAACTAAAAGAAAACTAGGGTTTAGAAAAACCCTAGATTGATTTTTTAGGATGATCAAAATTAAGAGATGCAACAGAAAAATCAAGAGAAAAACTAAAAATATTCACAAACGCAATACTAGATTGAATCTTGATTACTTGTTCCCTAGCAACGGCGCCAGAAAAAGGGGCTTGTTGACGGTATATATTCGTGTTAAAGTTCAAGTAGACTTGCAAGCGGACAAGTCTCCCGTCGTAGTCAAGGGACCCTTCTTCCCTCGAGTGGTGAACCCAAGGTATCGAATCCGTGGAACAATGTGTAACGCAAGATCCAATCTAATAAGCGGAAAACACTTTGATCTTGAAAAGGGGTTTTGCATCTAATCTATGGAAGAACCATAAAACGCATCTAATCTACTAAACACCGGAGGTAGCAAGAGAAAGAGAGATAAAACCAATCTAGATATTGGATTGGGTCTTTTGTTGAAGTTCCAAAGCAAAGAAGAATAAAGCAAACGAATCTCATAACTAGCCTCTTTAAATCGTGGCTTCCGTTCCAACTCCGAAAACGCCCGCCTTTCAGAGCCACCGTTCTGTCACAACGCACTCCTATTCATGTGGGTAGTCTAGGGCGAGTCCAAGAAGAACAAGTTGGAAACGCTTGGTAGATCGGGTATGCACCTCTAGCCACCATGACTACAAGAGCACCCTAAGCAATCTAGCTATAGACTAGATTGGGGAAGAAGCAAACCCAAGCGAAGACAAAGTCGTAGAGAAAGCACTTCGCTAGAAATCGGATTCAACTTGCAAATTCAACATTAAATGCAATACATGAATCAAGATCACCACTGGGATCCTACCTCGACCTTGATCTTAGCTCCAGGAACTCCGACGTGGTCTTCCATGCAAGGTTCCCACGTCGGCTAGGGGAACCCTAGTCAACCATCTCGACCCTCTCCTCTCCGGAACGGTGTCCCTCTCTTCTCTGCTCCTCGGCGGCAGATAACGAATGGAATGATGTGTGGCTCTCGGTCAGGGGGCTATAAATAGCCCGAGAGGCAGCTAGGTCAAAGGGGGAGGCGACTGGGCCCCGGAATGGGCCGGGCCGACCGGCCTTGGCCCACCCCGGCACAGTTACCTGCCTCCTTCACGTGGCGTCGGTTCCCGAGTCTTCTAGATCCTTCCCCCTTCTACATGTGGGCCCTTGTCGTCAGTTTCACTCCGAGTTGGACGAAGCTCCTTATCTCGCAAGATTCAACACTTTTCCGGCTAGGTCCTCGGAGTTTGTCATCTTCTCAGGTTAGGTCCCTGGGCTTCTTGGAGTCAAGTTTGCTTCGTTCCATGACTTGTACCGAGCTTCAAGGTCTTGTCAAGGTGCTTGATGAACTTATCCCGGAAGTCTTGCTTTCAATGTCAATACCCTGCATAAACACTAAACTCCAAAACCGACATGCACGAATGAACTTGTTATACCAAGAGGGTTAGTACCAATGGATAAGATATAAAACTCATGCCAACACCAAAGGTAAACTCATGGCTAGGTTGACGGAATTTCACCGTCAACAGTGCTGATGGGTGGGTCCCACCTGTCGGCGAGAGGGAGAGAGAGGAGAGGGAGAGGTGGGCCACGGAGAGGGAGAAGTGGGCCGCAGGCTCCAGTTGGGCCGAGCGGGAAAAGTGGGTCGGGTGGGAGAAATAGAATAAAAGGAGGGAGGATTGGGAGTTGGGCCAGCAGTGGCTGTTGGGCCATAATAGAGGTTGTGGGCCGCTGCGGAAATAAAAGAAAAAGAAAAAGGAGGGAGAAGGAGAGGAGGTGGGCCGCGGGGGAAGATGGGCCAGGCTGGGCCGCGGAAGAGTTTGGGCCGCGGGAAAAAGAAAAAAGAAAGGAGGGAGAGAAGAGGGGGTTTGATCTTTATTTTTTTCTTTTTCTTTTTCAACCCTTTTAAGACAAAACTTTCAAACCTTTTACTCATAAAACCTTTTCAGGTTTCCAAAATTATTTTAAGAACTTTAAACCACACAACCAAAAACTAAAGCCCATGCATTTCAACCAGATGCACAAACACTTGGGTATTTTCTAAATTAATTAAATATTACTTCATATATTAAGAGAAAATTTAATTAGTCAGATTTATTAAATCCTTAGAAAATAAAAACTAAACCATGTTGCTAGTAATATTTTATTGTGATGGAATTTTCGGGTGTTACACTCTTCCTCTCTCTGTCGGCTTCACGGGTCTGGGCCGCTTCACGTTCTCTCATTCCTGACGATGGCGCATTTTCTTCTGCTCCTTTTTCTCCTCTCTATTTTCCCACTCAACCATGCGCAACCACCTCTCCCTTGCATCACGGGCTTCTCCCTCGACGTAGCTCTTGTCGAAGTCGGACTGCTCGGTATCTAGCCACTGCATGAAATCACAAAGAGGAGGTGGAGTCTTTTTCCAAAGACATGTTAGCAAATATTAAATCACAAATGACAAATGAATAATTGAGAAATGTAGTAAGTCTTTACTTTGGCTTTAAGGTTACGGTCGAATGGCTGGATCTAGTCATGCGCATAGTTAGCGCACATGAAGAACCTCATCCCATAGGCGTACCCCAGAACCTTGCACCTAACAAGCTTGCAATTGTCGCCGCAGAAGCACATAAGAGTGTTGATCCCCTGTGGCACATCGACATTGTCCTTCCTCTTCGTGAGGAAGTCCAAGTCCAACTCAGGACCTGAGGAGGCCATTGTAAACCTGCAAACACAAGATTAGAAGAATCAGAGGCAAAAAATAATACAACTGAAATCAGTATAAATTATTAACAAAGAATACAACAATCACCAGCAAAATAATACAAATAAAAGTTCAATTATTACAATACAATACCATGCATAAGTTCATACAAGAAATATAGTTCAAATATTACAAATTCCGAAATTAATGCCCTAACATTACAAGCAACTATGATCATCTGAATCCTGTGTTGGTCCTACGCCCACGTCCGCGTCCACGTCCGGATGGGGGTTGGGATGGTCCTGAAATTGCTGATGAGCCCACACTGGCCGTAGGTGGTGCGTTGCAAGCATAACTTGTGGTTGTGCACCTCTTGTATGTGTGACCCGTGTTGAGGCACTTGTACCACATCACTACTGCAGGTCCAGCTTCTGCTTCGTCCATGTTATTCCTAATCCTCTACTTCTTCCGTCTTCCAACACCTTGGCACAACTGAGGATATGGATTTGGTATGCGCGCAACATTTTCTTTGGGGTTCTCAGTAAAAGAACCCTGTACGAGGTAACCCCGAATTGTTCGGTTCCAAATGTTTTGAACAGTTTGCTTGCTGTAGTACTTGGACATTTTTAATACTACAGATTTAAAGAAACGCAGTGAATCACTAAATACGGTTTCTAAGTATAGGTGCTAAAAGAGTTGAAATCGACCAAATACTTACAATGAAGCGAAGAACCGACAGAGTTTCGCTGCTCTGCCCCCTCACTCTCCTCCCCTCTCCTTCCCAACCCTCTCTTTATTGTTTTCCGAATTTTTATGACATTTCTTGGCTAATTTTCGGCTTATATAGAGGGCAGCAAGCCTGCCGCCGTAGCGTACGGCGGCTGCACGAGCCCTACCGCTGTGGGCTACGACGGTTGTCCATAGCCGTCGTAGCGCACGGCAGGTAGTGGTCAATCATCGTGGCTTACGACGGCTCACCTCCACGCCCGTTGGGGCCTACAGGTGATTATCGTGCCACGGCGGTTAGACCTGAAACCGCCGTGGGGCACGGCGGCCGCCGTGGGCCACGGTAAATGGTTGTCAAAACTGTAAAGTTTTGAAACCGTAGTATATTTTTGCAAAATGATTAAAAATATAAAAAAAATCTCAAAGAAGCAGCACAGTAAAAGTAGCAGGCTGCAGACGGTTCAAATCAGGTGGCTAGCACGTAATGATTCAAAATGATTGAACCGTGACCTGCAGATTTGAAAGGTTGTTTAGCACGTGCGCACTTGCGCTGCTTCTCGGAATTGGCAGAGCCGGGACAAGCTCACCGGTTTGCAACATGCTTAGCGGTTGCTTTCAAATGGAATAACCTACAAACAACAAAAATGCGTGACATGAACATGAGCAGAGTTTTCAAGTGATTTTGGCATTGGCAAAAAAAAATTTGGTGCTGTCGTATTTGCATGACCAGTTAACCACCAGGCTGCCAGTGCCAGGGCACGAAGAATTCGGCCGGGTGAAAGTGAGCCAAAATTCCAGTACGTTGTCACGCCGGCTCGCCGCGTGTGCCGAACCGACATACCCAAACCGCCTAGGAGAAACATCCGGACTTGGTCAAACGAAACGATGCATCCACGAATAAAGCGGGTCCCCACGCCCCCAAAATCCCCTGCGCTCCAGTGCCCTCATCGCAAACCGACCGCCTCTCGCCTGCGCCGCCGCCGCCGCCTAGGCGATCGAATCTCTCCGATCGATCCCTCGTCGCGTGGGGACGACAAGCCCAGGCGTGCAGGCCATGGCCACGGCCGCGGATGGCGGCGAGGGGCAGCTGAACACGTGGGTCTCGGACCGGCTGATGGCGCTGCTCGGGTACTCCCAGGGCATCGTGGTCCGGCTCGTGCTCCGGCTCGCGCGGGAGTGCGCCTCCGCGGGGGACCTCGCGGCGCGGCTGGTCGACCTCGGCGGGTTCCCCTCCTCCCCCGGCACCGACGCCTTCGCGGCCGACGTCTACGGCAGGCTGCCGCGCCACGTCAAGACGCTGAGCGCGGCGGGGGGCAACGAGTACCAGAGGCAGGCGCAGGACGCCGCGGCGCTGGCGAGGAAGCAGAGCGAGTTCAAGCTGCTCGTCGATGACGAAGAGGCGGCTGGCGTCGCCGCGGCGGCGTCCTGTAACAGCAGCAGCGGGAAGCGTTTCAGGAAGAAGAAGAAGAAGAAGGGGGCGCCCCACGAGGACGACGAGGAGGCGGTCGCATTGTCCGGTTCTGATCGGAACGTGCACCGGCGGCGGTGCCCGGATTCGGACGAGGACGCCGGCGAGCCTGACGAGGAGGAGGAAGAGATGAGGCGCGATCAGGATGACAGGGCCCAGCTGGAACGGAACATCCGGGCGCGCGATGAGGCGAGCACGAGGAAACTGATGGACCGGAAGCCGTCCAAACTGATGGACAGGGGCGACACCTCGGAGCTCAGGCGGTTCTCCCGTGGCGAGTACCTAATAATGCGTAAGAAGAAGAAGCTGGAGGAGTTGCGGGACGAGATCGTCGACAACGAGCTCTTGTTCGGCGGCGTCAGGCAGACGGACGCCGAGGAGAGGGAGTGGAAGCGCAAGAAGGAAATCTACGACCTTGTCCACGGCCGCGCCAGCCAAGAAGACGAAGGCTCCGGCGACTACTACAGGATGCCTGACGCCTACGACGACGCCGACAACGTGGACAAACGGAGGAGGTTCTCGGTGGCGAGACGGCAGCAAGACGACGGCGGCGAAGCGAGAGGCGGCAATGGGAAGGCTTTCTCGGAGCAGGAGTCCTGGGAAGAGCAGCAGATCAGGAAGTCCCAACTGCAGTTTGGAGCGAAGGATCGCGGCCACGCCAGTGATGAATACGAGCTCGTGTTCGAGGACGCCATCGAGTTCGTCAAGTCCGCAGCGTTGTCTGGAACCGAGCCGGAGGACGACACGGACGAACTGGCGGAGGAAATTGATGCCAAGGTCGTGCTGCAGAGGGAGCTCCAAGAGCAGAGGAAGTCTCTCCCAGTGTACAAGTTCAAGGACGAGCTCCTCAAGGCCATTGCCGACCAACAGATTATCATTGTCGTCGGAGAGACGGGCTCCGGGAAGACAACGCAGATACCGCAGTATCTCCACGAGGCTGGGTACACCGCCAACGGGCGGAAGATCGCGTGCACGCAGTCACGCCGCGTGGCCGCGATGAGCGTGGCGGCGAGGGTGGCGCAGGAGATGGGCGTCAAGCTCGGCCACGAGGTCGGGTACTCCATCCGGTTCGAGGACTGCACGTCGGAGAAGACGGTGGTCAAGTACATGACCGACGGGATGCTCCTGCGCGAGTTCCTCGGCGAGCCGGACCTTGCCAGCTACGGCGTCGTGATCGTGGACGAGGCGCACGAGCGCTCCATCTCTACGGACATCCTCCTCGGCCTCGTCAAGGACGTCGCTCGCTTCCGGCCGGACCTGAAGCTGCTCATCTCCAGCGCCACGCTCAACGCGGAAAAGTTCAGCGACTTCTTCGACATGGCGCCGGTGTTCAAGATCCCCGGGAGGCGGTACAAGGTGGACATCCACTACACGGTGGCGCCGGAGGCCGACTACGTCGACGCAGCCGTGGCTACGGTGCTGCAGCTGCACGTCATGCAGCCCCCCGGCGACATCCTGCTGTTCCTCACGGGGCAGGAAGAGATCGAGACGGTGGAGGAGATCCTCCGGCGCCGGACGAGGGGTCTGGGTAGCAAGATCGCGGAGCTGGTGATCTGCCCCATCTACGCGAACCTGCCGACGGAACTCCAGGCCAAGATCTTCGAGCCGGCGCCGCCGGGCGCGCGGAAGGTGGTGCTCGCCACCAACATCGCCGAGACGTCGCTGACCATCGACGGGATAAGCTACGTGGTCGACCCGGGGTTCTGCAAGGTGAAGTCGTACAGCCCGCGCACGGGCACCGAGTCGCTGCTCGTCCAACCTATCTCCAAGGCGTCGGCCGACCAGCGCGCCGGCCGGTCGGGGCGCACTGGGCCAGGAAAGTGCTTCCGCCTCTTCACGGAGCACAGCTACAACAATGACATTGAAGACGAGACGGTCCCCGAGATCCAGCGGAGCAACCTGACCAGCGTGGTGCTCTCGCTCAAGGCGCTGGGGATCAACGACCTGGTGAGCTTCGACTTCATGGACCCGCCGGCGTCGGAGGGGCTCCTCAGGGCGCTGGAGGACCTCTTCGCCCTCGGCGCGCTCAACAGCCGCGGCGAGCTGACCAAGACCGGGCGGCGGATGGCGGAGCTCCCGCTGGACCCCATGCTGGCCAAGGCGATCGTGGCGTCCGAGCGGTACGGGTGCTCGGAGGAGATGCTCACCGTCGCGTCCATGCTGTCGGCCGGGAATGCCGTCTTCTACCGGCCCAAGGACAGGGCGCTGGTCGCCGACGCCGCACGGCAGCGCTTCAACGCGGGCGGCAACGCCGGCGACCACGTCGCGCTGCTCAACGTGTACACCGAGTGGGAGCAGTCGGGGCACTCGACGCAGTGGTGCCTCGACCACTTCGTGCAGTCGCGCACCATGCGTCGCGCGCGGGACGTGCGGGAGCAGCTGGAGGCGCTGCTGGAGCGGGTGGAGATCGAGCGCCGGTCTTGCGCCGGCGACCTCGACGCGGTCAGGAAGGCCATCACGGCCGGGTTCTTCCGCAACACTGCGCAGCGGCGGGGGGACGGGTTCTACCGGACCCTCAAGAGCTGGCGGACGGTGTTCGTGCAACCGAGTTCCGGGATGGCGCGGGTGGACCCGCCGCCGCGTTGGGTGGTGTACCACGAGCTGGTGAAGACGACCAAAGAGTACATGAGGCAGGTGACGGAGCTCAAGCCGGAGTGGCTGCTGGAGATCGCGCCGCACTACTACGAGGAAAACAACGTCGACAAGCTGGAGCCAAAGCGCATGGGCAGGGTGCTGCAGTAGCCACGGAGAAGCCGAGTCCGAGGCTGAATGACTGTGCTGCAGTAGCCACGGAGAAGCCGAGTCCGAGGCTGAATGACTTTTTCAGCGTGTAGTAGCAATGGCTAGCATTACGATGGGGGCATCAAATCTGTACAGAGTTGTGAACGAAAAATTGGGGTGAACGAAAAATTGTCTACCACATTTGTTTAGGTATGATGTCAATTGTTCCTAACTGAAGACATATGGAGACCATAGTGTACTTCATTGATTGCATAACAATAGAAGTAGTTTTTTTATACAATATACATCCGAATTGTGAACTTATCTAGATTCCCAGATTTCACAAAACTACAATAGAGGCTCCAACCCAAAATGCAGCAGGGTTCAACAGAGATGGTACTGTACTATTGCCAGTTTCCGTACTGCTGCTGGTTGCAAGAACCACCTTGTTGATGATAGTTAGGCCCTCTCCCTGGACCCGAGGCACCATAAGGGCCAGGCTGCTGATAATTTGGTCCAACTCCATAGCCACTGCCACTACCACCCCTTGGGCCACCCATTCCGCCCATCCCACCACCAGGGTATGGAGGTGGTCCTCTGCCTTGTTGAGGATAAGGGCCACTGCTGTAGCCACTGCCTTGCCCTCCACGATTTGGGTATCCTCCACCTTGGCTTCCACCCTGTGTGTATCTGTTTGGCCCTCCTGGCCCTCGGGGCTTTGCATAGTGATGGCTTGGCCCAGTGGCCATTGAAGCATGGGGGTTGTTTATAGGTTGGCCTGTCCTGATTTGTGAATGCAGTTGGCCTGATTGTTGAGTATGTGGTTGAGGATGCTGTATTTTTTGCCGCTTTGCTGCTTCTTCAGCTTGCCGGAGCTGTTGACGTCTTCTCTTAGTTTGGAATTCATGTGACGATTCATACTTTGGCAAGCGGCATATGCAAATATCAAATAGATACAATTAGTTCGAGGGGAGTGTATCAGGTGCAAACCAGGGTAGCTGTGCAAACTATGGAAACTCTGATCAGAGACGTTGGATCTAGATCCAAAGGCTGAGGAGAAAGGTGGGCTACTTTACACTTTAAACCCCCCACCAGTAACACGAGTAATCAAAGTTTTGCAATAATCCCCTCCAAACCAGACCATGGGATCCCGCGATCTGTTCTGCCGAGTCACCATGAAGGTCGACGGGGGTGCCGCGAAGGAGTCGCCCCCGCCATGGCCGATAGCAAGCAAGTGCTTCGCCATCGATTGCTGCTAGCAGGAACACGATGGCCAATCATCCAGCCATGAACACTATAAACAAACATATCTTCAGCTGGCACGGCCGCCGGTCACTTCCAAAGTTCCCACGAAGGAATGAGAACACCCCACGCACGCAACGCAGCGGTTCCTTCCACCTGGACCTTGGACGGCGCCACGTCCAACACGGTGTAAGCCAATGCGAGGGTTAACCCGTCGTCATCGTCGCTTTGTTGGGAAGCTCTGAACTCAGGTCATCGCGACGCCGGGGGCAGACTCCATGGCGGGGCAAACTCCTTTGTAGCGCCACCGGTGGCCAATCTGTCGTGGAGGGACTCTCCAGGAGGCGGCCGACGCGAATTCCGGGGGTGGCGAGACGCCAATCTATACACGCGCCGGCGGCCGCTGTGAGCAGCACGTACCGAAGCGCCATCGTCTCCGGTGCACGGGTGGATTGCTCGGGCCGGCGGCTCCGACGTGGATGGAGGTGCAGGGGGAGTACCGGGACGACGGGCGGGCATTCTAGGGCGGTGGCCGGCGGCCAGTCCAGGGGCGGCGGCGCTAGGTCAACGGAATGCAGGGGAGAAGAAGCTGAACAGGGAGCTCGATGGGGGATTTGGGGGCGGGGGTGTTTTGCAAATTTGATGCGACTTGTGGGGTGCTGGCGGGCTGGTTTTTGTAAAAGTAGCCCACCTTTCTTCCTGGCCTTTTGATCTAGATCCAACGTCTCTGATCGGAGTTTTCATAGTTTGCATAGCTATTCTGGTTTGCACATGATACGCTCCCTAGTTCGAGAACAGTCAAACGCAACAGACTTGACTTAGAATAACTTAATAGGGAAAGGCTTTAAAAGTAAGGAAAGTGATGAACCGTACGTTTGAGGATCAGCTGGTCGGGGATCAGTCCAAAAGTACTCTGCATCAAGCGCGTCTTTCGCCGATATCCTCTGAGAAGTGCAGAGGTATGCCAATTCAGGGTTCAAATGAAAATAATGCATGAGGTGGACATATGGACTGTACTCATTTCACATGGAGAAAACACATCGATGCTACATAACAGCAAAAAAATAAAAATAAAAATAAAAACTATACCTGTGATGGATCCAGCGTTAACATCTTCTCCAGCAGATCAAGAGCATGCCGATCAAAACTGTTGTCACAAACAGGTAAGGAAACACATTTATACAAGGGTAGCAAGAGAAGCTACAAACATGTTGAAACAGAAGTAAACTACTTACTGCTTAAAAGTCTCTTTAACACGTCTCTTAATTGGTCGAGAAGGCTTGAAATTATTATACCATGGCATTTTTGTAACACCCGGCCAGTTCAACTCATCAGGCGTGCCACAAAGTTCAAAAGTTTTGGTCAGCTGCTCCGGCTGCATAAGAAATGAAAGAAAGCATTAAGGTTCACATTACAAGCATGAGCTTCAAGTTAGGGAGTTGAAAGAGTAAACTTGTAAATGAAAATGATAGCAGAACTGATTGGACATTAATACTATATTGGATAGAGTTACCAAAGTAAGCAGAGTTATAATATTGTATATCCTAAGAAAATTAGCACGATCCTGAAAAATGTAGGGAATTTGATAAACAATGCTCACAAGCCTGCATTTCCATTGCTCAGTTTTTCAAACAACCATATGTGATTGCAAATCATTCCTTACATGCTTTCCCTCCCTGATCAAGTTCACATGACTGTCCAGCATAAATTTTTTCTTTTCTGTTACTAAGATGTCTGGCATATAAAGTATATTTATTCCAGATAAGCGACCTGCTAGATTCTCGTATATTCTCTATCATCAAAATGCATCCATACATTCCAGTTAAGTACAAAAGAGAGAATAAGTAGAGAAGAGAACATAACGTTAATACCGTCAAATACTTGATAGGAACTGTCACAAGATAGTTTCGAAAATTCATGTAGTCGAATAAGAGGCAGACTTGTAGGTTTTCTAGGATGACTTAGCAATTCCTAATAACTTGAATTCTATCAGAAAGTACTACCAAACTAACTGAAAATAGATGAAACTAAAAACAACAATCAAGCAGAATCACAAGACTTCTAGGCTTACTCACCTTATGGTAGACACTCAGACTAGCGACAAAATCATGACAATTAATAGGCATTGCTAACATAACTAAGTTGGTGTTTCACAGCTTCCAAGAAACCATACCTCATTCTTTCCAGGCAATATAGGCTTTCCAGAAAGAAGCTCCGCAAAGATACAACCCACAGACCACATGTCAACTGCCGGCCCGTATTTTGTGCTTCCTAACAACAACTCTGGAGGCCTTCAAATAATCAATCCAACAAAAGCAGGATATAACACCATAATATACAGCTTACATAACAATATGGGTAGTCTGCTAACAGAATTCCTAACTGTACCACAAGGTGATCACACGGTTAGTGAGGTGCGCACTGTGATCATTTGAAAATGATCTTGCTAGGCCAAAATCAGCAAGCTTTAAGATACCATGATTGTCTATCAAGAGATTAGATCCTGCAAATGATATATGTAATAAGTTTGAATGCAATGTCTGTGAAAAATACAACAAGTCATAACATAAACACTAGAAAAGAAAACTAGCATCTGTTTTTTTAAGTAACTAGTGCCTGTCATATACCTTTAATATCTCGATGAAGAACTTGATTGATATGACAGTAGTGAAGGCCAAAAAGGAGTTGCCTCATGTAGCACTGGTACAGGACATACCAGACACTATCATTACTTCATGAACAACGTCTTCTGGCAACCAAGAACCATCACACACATATATGGATGGTTTTTACCTTAATCTGTGGTATGGTGAACCGCATTCCAGGCCTGTCCGATAGCCCTGTCAAGTCATGATCCATGTACTCGAAGACCATGTAAATGCTCCCCTTGTACATGTTGCCCTCAACTATGCAACATCACAACATATAGCATATCAAGATTAGCAATAAAGCAAAACTCTGAACAGTGTTTTTGTCCAGAATCATACTTCGATTCCCCTGCTCATCTCTCTCTGGCCCTGAAACAATTAACACAAGTCTTAATCCACTGCAGAAAGCCTGTTTGCTGGAACAATGCTCCGATTTGTGGTGCATTTGTCAAACCTGGCGAGGTGACAATCTCTTTGAGATTGATGACGTTGTCGTGGTGCAGCTTCTTGAGGATTTTAATCTCGCGGATGGCCGTGATAGGGAACTGACGACGGAATCAACAGGAGGTGAGAACCGCGAACCAATACTACGAATTTCACAACGCAAGCCACGGAAGGGTGGGAGGGGAATACTTACGCCCTCTCGCTCGTTGTCCATGCGGATCTTCTTGAGCGCCACGATTTCCTTCGTCTCTGTCTCCTTCGCCATGAACACTTGCCTGGCAACAATCGAAACAAAAACGCGTCAGCGAGGGCGGCAGGCGGCGTCCTCGCGGGATTGGGGAGGAATCGGGGGAGTTTGAAGAATCGAGAGATGCGTACCCGTAGGTGCCCTCCCCGATCTGCTCGAGCTTCTCGAAGCAGTCGACGCTGCGGGAGCCCCACGATGGCGGCTCGCCGAGGTTGAGCTGCCCCGGCGCCGCCACCGCCATGGCTTCCGGGGCTTTGCGTTGCGCTTGGCGACGCGCTAGGGTTTGGGTTGGGGACCACGCGAGGATTGGGTTTGGGGGGCAGGGGCAGACGGGCGGCAAGCGGGAAACCGAAGACGCGTGCTCCGAAACCGAGTCGGAACATCTGACAATTGGGCCCGTTGGACTCGTTTGTTGGCGATTGCTGAGATTCGTGTTAGAACCAGAGTGTTTTTTTTTCACCATGAGTTTCATTGATCATATCGTAACCAGAGCGCGAACATGCCACTCTTCCACCAGCGACACATTAGCATTTCACCACGCCGTGCGGAAGGTAGGGTTAGTGGGAATCGGCCCGGAAACCGTGGGAACAGGTCGTACCGGTCCGGTTCGATTTCGGTTCTGATCGGTTCCCAACCGGTCCAAATTCAAATTCTGAATTTGAATTTAAAAAATGAAAATAATCTCACAAAATTCTCAAAAATACTTCAAGGCGTGTCGAATCTAATGGTGTCAAAAATTTTCAAATATTCATTCGTTTAGTATAGTTTGCGGGCATTAGAAGTTCAACTAAAAAAGAAAAATAAGAAAAAAAATGACCGGTTGAACTTCTAATATCCGAAAAAATGCTAAATGCACTAATATTTGAAATTTTTGACACCATTAGATTCTATGCACCTTGCAATATTTTTAGAAAATTATCTTTTATTTTTTCAATTTTTAATTCAAATTTGAAAACACGTCAAATTCTCCACTAATTCGGTTTTTTTGTTTAAACAACCGGGGACCGGTCGAACCGGTCGGCACACCGGACCAAACCGACTGAACTACAGATTTTGATTTGAAATTTGAATTCATCCGATTTTGGGTGGTTCCCGGTTGAACCGGTCCGGTATACCAGAAAAGGATCGCGGCGGTTCGACCTGACCGGTCGGGAAAAAATAACTCACCGGAAGGTGGATGCGAGACGAACATGGGACATGAGCTGCCGCCTGCAGGAGCTCAACAAGGTAGGTGTTTCCTTTTATTTTTTATTTCTTCTTTCCTTTTTATTTATTTCTTTCTATTTATTTATTTATTGTTTCCTTATATGTTTTCTTTCTTTTTATTATTCTTTCCTTGTTTTCTTTCTTTCTATTTTTTATTTTCCTATTTCTCTCTTTGGTCACCTCTAAGATTATAGGATTGGATCCATTCTTTCATTTTTATTTATTTCTTCTATTTTTTATTTTTCTATTTCTCTTTTATTTTTTTCAATTTCTTTGCTTTTATTCTTCATTCCTTTCTTTTTTTTTCTTTCTTTCTATTTGTTATTTTCTTGTTTCTCTCTGTCGGGGTTCTCTACCGCCGACACGGGAGACACAAGGATTTATATTGATTCAGACCTCCAAAGTGTAACACCTTACGTCCAGCTCGAGCTTCTCGTGTTCTTATGCCTGCATGTTTGTAGGGGGTACAAACTGATCGGGAGAGGGATTCAAGGCCCAAGTCCCTAGTGTGAGTGATTCTTGTAGCCTGAAAGCGTACATGTGTAGGTGCTCGGTGTTGAGCGATGTATGTTCACGCGTTCTACTGACCCCCTCCCCTTTTATAGTCACAAGGAGGAGGAGGAGGAGGAGGAGGAGGAGGGGTAAAAAGGGATACAAAGTTATGCCATAGTGCTACAGTGTCAAGCGTCCTTCCCAACGTCGGGAGACTGTCCAGACGTGATCAACAGTCGTGGACTGTTGTAGAGTGGTTGTTGACCGTAGCGTCCCGGAGTAGTTGGTTCCGAGTAGTTGCCGCTGGCGGCTCCTCAGGTACTTCTCTGAGTAGTTCGAGACTGTGGAGCATTGACTTCGTGCTCTGTAAGTGCAATCAAGCCCTAAGTGGGTTTTGGTGAGTTGAATGACAACTTGATTAAAACTCTAACACTCTTGTAAGGCATGTGAGTAGGTTGTTGATTATTGATAAATAATATTTATTTGTAAGATCATGCATTTAGCTCATATTGCTAATAAGACAAGGGTGAATCGTGGCAATATACATGAAATGTTTGCAAGCATATTTAAGATAAATGTCATGATATGAAAGGATGTTCTTCCCATTGAGCTTTACATAAGACATACATCAAGTGATCCTAACCTAAAGAAAAGCAAATATAGAGGCATGATTATATATGGTACTTGGTTGGCCTCTCTATATTAAGCAAAGCATATTGTGAAGAAAGGAGAAAATTGCGATATAATAATGGTAGAACTAAGTCAAAGGTTGAGTATAGCGTCAAGGGGGTTCTATTATTGATACAAGATGAAAACTTGATGGACCATACAATGAGTTTACCGAGTACAATATCAAGTAGATTTCACTCTTACATTTTATGGTTGATATTGACTCATATAAAGAAGCATGTTGCAAGACTTCAAGTATAGCATTGACAAAGGTCATGTGGTTATTCCTATTATGATGGACCGATAAATAAAAGTTTGCAAAGAAAGAATAAATGATATCAATCAAAGGAGAAACAATTTGAGTGGCATCTCAAATGGAATTCTCTCTATGGTGCAAGGCTTGACTCAATTGTGGTAAGGATAAGTGATGAAGAGATCAAGATGGCTAAAACGAGGAACTAAGCCAAGGCTATGGATAGCAACCATAAGCAAAGTGGCTAGGGTGAAGTTGAGAGCGTCAAGGATTTCGAAGTATCATATCCAAGCTTACCGAGGAAACTGATAAATTGCATCTAGTGTTATGATTGATGAATTGGAGTGGCTTATGAATTCAAAGTGGTTAATTCTCTACTCTATGGAAGAATTCTGAGTCACAAGCTCAAGATGGACATGCTCAAGCATATGCATATATTTACTCATCTATAACATGTGCTCAGTTGATATACAATATTGGAAGCCCTCGAATCATTAAAGATCAATTTCCGGCGTACCTTGGTGGTTCAAGCTCAAGTGGATTAATTAGGGTTTATCTTTTATCTTGAGTTTAGGAATGCCCTACTATCAAGAGGAATGAATTATTGGTTGGACAACAAACATCAAAAGGTGCTCAAGTGAACCCATGAGAGACTAACCTGTGAGATCAAACCTTAGTAGAGCTCTCTGATCCAAACCGGTCTGACCGGTTTGGCAAACCGGTCTGACTAGTTTGGGCACTGACACCGTCCAACGGCTAGTTGGTTTGAAAACCGGTTTGACCGGTTTGGCAAACTGGTCTGACCGGTTTTGTCTGACAGACTAATGGCTAGTTTTGTGTGTGGTGGGTATTTATACCCATGAGCTCCTCTTTGAGGGGCTGCTTGTTCTCCACACTCCTAACACCTTCCAGAAACCCAACTGAGCTCTCCCCAACCTCTCTAAGTGAGATTCAAGCACTTAGTGCTCTATCCTTGAGTTGGGTTGAAAGAGTGATTTGTGTGAGAGCTTTAGAGAGCTTTGAGAAGCCTAGTGAGCATCCCACACTTGAGCACTTGCTGGTTTCGTTGAAGATATTTTGAAGCATCTTTTACTCTTGGAGCCCTTGGCTCCTAGACAGCTAGAGGTCGCTTGGAAGCTCCCGATCATCGTGTGGCAGCTCCAAGAAGTTTGTAAATGCAAATCAAAGATAGTGGAACACTCCATCTATTGCCTTGGCGATAGGTGTGAGGGAGGAGTGGATTGAAAGAGATCCCAAAGCCCTTGTGGCTTACCTCAACAACGTGGACGTAAGCCAGCCTTAGTGGCGAGCTGAACCATGGGATAAATCCGGTGTCTTTGTGCTCTTACTTGCTTTACACTCACTTGCATTACCTTAAGTTGTTTTTCTAGCTTAATATTTGTGCTTCCGCTTCGATCTACCTTGGTGTACTTGTTTTGTGTGCAAGGACTTCATTGGCACTCTTGAAAACACCAGTGGAAGTCCTACACCAAGTTTGGTTTGAGCTAGAACTCGTAGAGGGATATTTCTTAGTTTGTCGGTTTGCTGCCTAGCAAAACCGGTCTGACCGGTTTTGGAAACCGGTCCGACCGATTTCTGTACTGACAGTGGGTTGAAGTTTTTAATAAGTGCAGATGTCTATTCACTCCCCCTCTAGACGACATCAAGATCCTTTCAATTGGTATCAGAGCAAGGAACTCCGATTCGAGCTTAACCGCTTGGAGAAAAGATGTCGACAACATATGAGGTATCTTTTGAGCCATTAACTCTAGGTGGCTCAAACTATGTTTCTTGGTCAACTCATGTACTTAATGGAATTATGACCTTTGGTCCACATGTCGAGCAGGTTGTAGTTGCTAGTATTCTTCCTCCTCACACTAGATTAGACAACATTGACTTGTCAGGCTTATCTATAGAGGAGTTAGAATGTTGGCAACTCAACGCTCAAGTTACTAATTGCATTCGTAGTACCTTGAGTTGTGATGTGCAGGAATTAATTTGTCATGACATAATTGATGCACATGACATTTGGGAGATTTTTCAAGATCTCTATGATATGCCCAAATACGAAGATCAAGATCAAAGAGCAAGCATGCAAAGTGAAGCCACAGCTGCAAATCACTCATCTTCGTGTATTCAAGATGACATGTTGGCAAAGGATGATGAAGGAAGCGAAATCAAAAATCAAAATGAAGATTTGGAGGTTGAGCATGATAAGCTGTCAACTAGTGAGGATCAAGTGACAAGAGTATCCTTAGAGGTGTGTTCTGTCGGTGTTTTAGACCGGCAAACCTACCAAGGGGGTACCCGAGGTAGTAGATTGTGCGGTGGGGATCGTGATCGGGAGACCGAGAACTCGAAGGTATGCACAAGGACACGGGGCACAAGATTTATACAGGTTCGGGCTGCCAAGGTGGCGAACCCTACGTCCTGTTTAGGGGATCAAGTATGGCGCCCTGCGCTTGGTGTTGGGTTGTCCCCGGAGGGATTGGGGATGTTCGGCTAGGTACCCGGCCCTCCTTTATATAGTCCAGGGGGCGGGAACCTAGTCGATTACAAGGTAGGAGTCCTAGTAGGATTACATGGCACGAGTCCTAGTAGGAGTACAGGGGAATTCTACTAGGAGTATGTCTGCCTCCTTCCTTGAGGTACCCGGGGTGTATGCCCGACAAGCCCCCGAGCACGTCGGAGTCGAGAGTAGTAGTTCGAGTAGTCTTGAAGCCTTTTCGAGTAGTTCTTGAGCGTCCTCGAGTAGTGCTTGGAGAAGTCTTCAATAGTACTTGAACTGCCGCGAGGCTGGAAGGTGGTCCAGCCCATCTGTCTTGAAGTCGAGATTATATGGAAGTGCGATCGCAAAATTGCACTCCATATGGAGTAGCCCCCGAGCCTTTGGTTGAGTTGCAGACTCTAGCTGAGGGTCAATCTTGATTCCAAATCTTCCGTCTTGAAAAAATTGAACGATGGGTGTAGCATAGTAGCCCCCGAGCCTTGAAATGATTAGGTAATCAATCCAAGGGTCTTCAGTGTTCGCGAAAGCCATCATCCGAATACTCTTGCAGCGTGTAGCCCCCGAGATAAGAGAGCCATATGAGCCACGTCGAGTAGTGATTGGTGAGAAGCCCCCGAGCTTGAGAGCGAGCGAAGCATGCTGAAGTTATCTTCAAGTAGTATGTGAAATGCAGCCCCCGAGCTGGAGAGATTCCATGTAGCAGTTTGGCGTCGAGCCGTGGAGTTTGAGAAGTAGTCGTGCCGTCAAAGCGGACTTTAGTTGCGACCGAAGTCGACTTTAGATGCCGGCAGAGCGGACTTTAGAATGCGACTTGAAAACCGAAGTCGACTTTGTGCCGCGTGGAGCGGATTTTGAGATGCGACTTGAAAACCGAAGTCGACTTTAGTTGCCGCGCGGAGCGGACTTTGATATGCGACTTTAGAAGTCGACTTTAGGATGCCGCGCGGAGCGGACTTTGAGTTGCGACTGAAGAAGTCGACTTTGTGCCGCACAGAGCGGACTTTGAAATGCGACTACAATAGTCGACTTTGTGCCGCGCAGAGCGGACTTTGAAATGCGACTTTGGAAGTCGACTTTAGTTTGCCGCGTAGAGCGGACTTTAAGATGCGACTACAGTAGTCGACTTTGCGCCACACGAGGTGGACTTAAGATGCAAAAAACGAAAAGCACTTTCTGGAAAGCCAAAGCGAATAAAAAATCAGAAAAAACGAGTAGTTTTGCCGCTGGAGCGGACTTAAGATTGCGACCGGAGTCGGCTTGTGCCACCGGAGTGGGCTTAAGTACCTGAGCCATGGATTTCAGACCCAAGGTACAGTTGCCGCCGGAGCGGGCTTGAGTGCGACCATTAGCGTCGACTTGTGCCACCGGAGTGGGCTTGAGTACCTGAGCCATGGATTTCAGACCCAAGGTACGATTGCCGCCAGAGTGGGCTTTGAGGGTGCGACCGGAGTCGGCTTGTGTACCTAGGCCATGGATTTCAGACCCAAGGTATGGTTGCCACCGTAGTGGACTTGAAGATGCGACTGGAGTCGACTTGCATACCTGGGCCATGGATTTCAGACCCAAGGTACGAAGCGCGAGTACTTAGGGTACTTGGACCCATGGTACAGAGCATGAAGACCACGTGCAGCTAGGTTCCATCGTCGCCAGGACCCGAGGGCCGCTTACAGCTAGGTTCCATCGAAGCTTACACACGTAATATGCCATCGAAGCAGGCGAAGATGCGACCGGAGTCGACTTTAAGTTGCCGCACGGAGCGGACTTTAGAATGCGACTTCAGAAGTCGACTTTAGATTGCCGCGCGTAGCGGACTTTAGAAGCTGCCTCCTAGGGATAGCCCCCGAGTTGATGAAGTATGCTCGTGGCGACTTGATTGATATACCCCAAGAGTAGTCAGCAGAGTGTAGCTCCCGTGAAAACCCGCCGAGAAGCACACACAAATGAGTAGTCGGCAAGTAGTCCTACATGATGAGGAGAACAAGCCAAAACAGTAATCATTTAAATAAATGACTTAGCCGTTGCCGCCAGTGCGGACTTGTAGATGAAGCCGTGGCGGTCGGCGACGGAGCCGCGACGGTTGTTGCTGAAGTTGACTAGTCAGAGTCGATTCCGACTAGTTGTTGGGGGCGTGACTGCCGTCCTCGACTAGTTGGAAAACTACTCGAGATGAATGGTCGACGCGATGTGACCGGAAGACAATGTCGTGGCGGCGCGCGGCGTACTCGAAGTAGAGCCAGTGTTGCCGCAAGGCAAGTAATCGCGCCCCACGGCGTGGCTGAAGTAGAGCCAGTGTGGCCGCAAGACGAAGTCGCGGCGCACGGAGTAGTCGACGACGAGACTGCGCGACGCGGAGTAGTCGACGACGAGCGGCGCGACGAGCGGCGTGACGAGCCGCGCGACGTGCCGAGGCACCCGGACGCGCGACGGAGTTGAAGTAGTCGACGACGAGCCCGTGCGAGGCGGAGTAGTCGACGACGAGCGGCGCGACGAGCCGCGTGACGAGCCGCGCGACGTGCCGAGGCACTCGGATGCGCGGTGCACGGCGAGGTTGACGAGAGCGCGTGCGGCCGGAGACGAGTAGTCGCGGTGCACGGCAAGGTGGACGTAGAGCGCGTGCGGCCGGAGACGAGTAGTCGCCGCGCGCACGGCGAGGTCGACGTAGAGCGCGTGCGGCCGGAGACGAGTAGTTGCGCGCACGGGCGAGGTCGACGTAGAGCGCGTGCGGCCGGAGACATGTAGTCGCGGCGCACGGCAAGGTCGACGTAGGAGCGCGTGCGGCCGGGAGACGAGTAGTCGCCGCGCACGGCGAGGTCGACGTAGAGCGCGTGCGGCCGAAGACGAGTAGTCCGCGCGCACGGCGAGGTCGACGTAGAGCGCGTGCGGCCGGAGACGAGTAGTCCGCGCCGCACGGCGAGGTCGACGAGAGCGCGCGTGCGGCCGGAGACAAGTAGTCGCGGCACACGGCAAGGTCGACGTAGAGCGCGTGCGGCCCGGAGACATGTAGTCGCGGCGCACGGCAAGGTCGACGCAGAGCGCGTGCGGCCGGAGACGAGTAGTCGCGGCGCACGGCAAGGTCGACGTAGAGCGCGTGCGGCCGGAGACATGTAGTCGCGGCACACGGCAAGGTCGACGCAGAGCGCGTGCGGCCGGAGACGAGTAGTCGCGGCGCACGGCGAGGTCGACGTAGAGCGCATGCGGCCGGAGACAAGTAGTCGCGACGCACGGCGGGGTTGGTAGAGCCGCTTGTTCGTGTGCGGCCGGAGACGAGTAGTCGCTGTAGAGCCGAAGCGACCGGAAAGCACTGCAGCTGTGCTCACGTACCTCTCCTGTGTGATCCAAGCAAACCTCCTGATAGCCTGCATATGTGCTCGAAAAATAATGCCCAACGGCACAGTAACCGGCATGTGGCTTGGCTTCGATCTTGTTGTTTTGCTGAATTAAATTTCCAGCGGTGAATGAATAGCTTGTTACCTCCGTGAGGGAGCTTGAATGCTTTTTTTATCCCGTGAATAGCAGCAGGTTTTGATGAGTGGTGTAGCAGTTCAGTCTTCCGTGCAGGCGTGCTCGATTGGTCACACGAATACGGAGGCAGTCATGCCATGTTCTGTTGCGGGCTTGACTAGACGTCGATGCCTTCCGTCACCGATGGACGATGGTGGTGGCGTGGGCCTGGCAGCCCCGACTCGGAGTCAAGTTGAAAAAAGGTTGTCGATTCCATCTCGGATAGCAATCAACGTGGCAGTAGATGCTTTTGTAGGCCTGTCCGTGCACCATTATTCCACCGCGTATGCAGACGTGGACGAGTAGTAGTCCTCCGCTTCAGTTTCCGGTAGAACGACTTCGAGTTGGAATTGGGTGCAGATTTTCCCTGGACGGAAGCCTTCCCTTGAAATCGACGGATCACGTCAAGTCGACGCAAGCTTCTGATCAGATTGATTTGTTGATGAGGTCCTTCGAATTCGTTCAGTGGTGATGATCACCCCTACCTGGCGCGCCAGCTGTCAGTGTTTTAGACCGGCAAACCTACCAAGGGGGTACCCGAGGTAGTAGATTGTGCGGTGGGGATCGTGATCGGGAGACCGAGAACTCGAAGGTATGCACAAGGACACGGGACACAAGATTTATACAGGTTCGGGCTGCCAAGGTGGCGAACCCTACGTCCTGTTTGGGGGATCAAGTATGGCGCCCTGCGCTTGGTGTTGGGTTGTCCCCGGAGGGATTGGGTATGTTCGGCTAGGTACCCGGCCCTCCTTTATATAGTCCAGGGGGCGGGAACCTAGTCGATTACAAGGTAGGAGTCCTAGTAGGATTACATGGCACGAGTCCTAGTAGGAGTACAGGGGAATTCTACTAGGAGTCTGTCTGCCTCCTTCCTTGCGGTACCCGGGGTGTATGCCCGACATATTCTACCTCAGAAGAGCACACTGATCCTTTAGTGACCTCACCCATGGATCAACAAGACAAGAAAAGCAAGTCGGGTGACCCTGTGGGAAAACCGGTCCAACCGGTTTTCAAAACCGGTCTGACCGATTTTCACAGGATGAGCACAATGAAGAGTAACAAGTGTTCGAGAAGGCGATCAAGACAAGCATCAGCAGTTTCTAGGTCCTCAACTCCCAGTGTTGATGATCACAAGTGCTTGATGGCCAAGAAGAGCAAGGGACCAAGGACAATCAAATGGCAAAGAGAGTTGAAGATCAAGTTGACACTATAAAGTCTTTGACTCAAAATCTTGAAGCCTTCAAACTCTCACATTCTACTTTGGTCAATAAATACGATGTCTTGCTTAATAAAGTTACTTGTGCTACTAACTTGTCTACATGTGTAGCATCTTTGGAGCAAGAAAAGAAGGTGCTCAATGATAAGCTTGAAAAGCTCACTAGCAATCATATGGCTTTGCAAGCATGTCACAAGGAGCCTGAGTGCTCTCATGACAAGCTTGTAGAATCATATACTTGTCTAGAAGTAGCTCATGAGGTTGTGCTTTCATCGATAACATTCACTCAACATCTCTCACACACATGCACATGATCACATGTCAATATTGAATTGTCTTGTACTAAACCTTATTATTCTCAAGCAAGCCAATCTAGTATTGAGCATGTATTTGAAGAGACGTGTGATGACCTCATTGTGAAAGAAAATGATCAACTCATGCAAGAGGTTGAAAAACTTAAAGAAGACTTGAGTAAGTTCAAGGGAAAGAGTCAAGTGCAACCTTGTCAAGATAACTGTGACAACATGGTGAAGAAGCTTGAGAAGGGCTCAAACCTCACTAGCTCAACCCTTCGACCGAAGAAGCAAGGCAACAATCACAAGACTTAAGAAATCAAGAAAATGGAGCTTGATCACATACAATGCTTCAAGTGCTCAAAGATGGGGCACTATGCATCCATGTGCTCTCCTCAGCTCAAAGACAACAAGAAAAGGCAAAGGAAGCTAAGGAGAAGGATATGCTACAAATGCAAGCAACATGGACACTTTATTGATGATTGTCCACAAGTGACTGGGGTGCTGCCTGCACCAAACCGGTCTGACCGGTTTGGGAAACCGGTTAGACCGGTTTTGGCAACAGTAGTGCCTCAAGAGCATATCAAGCGCAATCAAGCTTCTACAGCATGCCACAAGACCAAGAAGCAACAAGTGAGCAAAAATAAGTGCAAGGCTTCAGCAAGCAAGATCAAAAGTCGTATTTGCTACACTTGTCGATCAAAGGGACATGAGAGTAATGAATGTCCAAATGGTAACATTCCCAAGTCAAAACTCGTCAAGTATGCATTTTCTAGACTTAGGGATGACAAGAATGGTATCTATGCTACTAGAGTGATTAGTTCACCTCAAACTAGCATAAGAGCCATTTGGATTCCAAAATCTCTTGTGACTAACCCTAAAGGACCCAACATGGTTTGGGTACCAAAAAGAGCTTGCTAGAATCGCAGGAGCATGGAGATGCATTGGAGGCTTGGCAAAACTCAAGAGAAGGACTTTGAACTAGAATAATGCCAAGCATCAAGCCTAAACTTTCACATCTCTATTCCAATGACATCTCGGTAACATAAGCTTTATTCTTCATCTTAGTCAATTGATCCTAAGTGGATACTTGTGCTCAAGACCTTGGTTTTGTGCACTAGGCTTGACTAAGTACTTCGGTGTACATAGATGCTCCTCTTACCATATGATGCTTACTGCTCTCTAGTAGAGCATATTGGCTTAATTGGTGCAGGTTATAAGAAGAAGTAAAATTGTAAGTTAATCAAGTGTTTGGCTATAGGCAAGGTTAGACCAAGTTGAAGCATAATAAAATGAAGAAAATTTCCAAGCTTCAACACAAACTCCAAGGGCCAAACATCCCTGCTTCTCTGAAAAGTGCAGACCCCAGAGGTTTCAGAAAATTATCCGGAGGTTCCGGAAAATTGTTGTAAGAACTCAACCTCCGGGAAATTCTTCGGAGGTTCCGGGATCTGGGAATTCAGACCTACAAAGCTTCTAGAATCAGGGTGATTATCGCAAATAAAGATTCATGAAGATATGCCTGCATCAGGAGCCGATGGATTCTTGAAGAAGAGCTTTAGTTGGACTGACTGACAAAACTGGTCTGACTGGTTTGCCAAACCTGTCTGACCGGTTCTGGCACAGTGCAGCCCAACTAAGTATTGTACTTCAAGAATTAACTCAAGAAATTCAAATAAATATCCTCAGCTCTTGATTAGCATCAGGCAAACACTATCTTGGTGATAGTAAGTACTCTTGGCACAATTTCAATATTTGTAAATTATTTTTCTCTTGTGCCTAGATCAAATTGTGAAGTGACCTCTCCTAGTTCATTAAATTGACTAAGTGCTCATTTCATGCAACTCAAATTCATGATGCACCTATTTAGGGGGAGATCACTCTACAATTTGTGTCTTTGAGACTAATGCTTTCATCTAGTAATTTTTGTAGTCTCAAATTGAGAGCTTGTCTCTCTCCATGGAGTATGCTATGATCTTTGAGTCCAAAGTGGTAATATTGACCAAATCTTTCTCTTTGGATTATGAAACTAACCTTAAGCATAGCTACTAACCATAATATAGTTTAAATTCCTCAAGTTGGACTTAATTGTCAAAATGGTGCATGTGGCCCTAGTCGTTCACATTATTTCATATGCTCCATAAACAAAGGGAATTTGATCTATATTGTGAGGTTTCAATTTTTGGTGGACCTCTTGTCTCTCTAACCCAAAAGGTCACTAAGGATTGAAACTAGTGCTTGTGCTATTTAAGTGCCTCTCTCGTGTTGTGTTTAAAAGGTCTATCAAAATGAGAGCTAGAACTTTGACCTAACATGCCAATGCACAAGTCAAGGAAAATCACAATTCACCAATGTGAAAATGTGATAAGCTAGAGGCAAAGGTATGGTTCACATTCATTTCTTTTTCTACCTTTATCATCTAGGTTTCATTCATGCTAGTGTGTGCATTCTCCTAGCATGTGGTCTACTCAAGGTCTCTCGTGTGTGCCTATTGGATATTTTATTGATGCCTACCTTTATATTGACTTTATGTCAAATGTTTTTTCATAATGTGAGAGGCATGAGTTAAATATGCCAATATGGTTCTAAAACTTGTCTAGCCACATGCTTGCGTGACATAGGTTATATTTTTGAAAAACTCAACTAGCATGATAGGATTTGTGTGAATTTTGAAAATATTTGGATTTTGGTCTTTATGACCCGATCGACTCACTTGTGACTATGGTTAACCTTGCTTAATTGATGGCTAGTCACAAGTGGTGAGATTTTCTTAAGTTCAACATATACTCCATATCTCTCTCTCTCTCTAAGTTTCTTGGAAGTATCAAGGAGCTTTTGGACCTTAATGGAAAAATATTTCTATGGGAATTATCTAGTGATCGAAACTCATTGCTTTATCTCTCTATCTCACTAGATTTATCTTAAAAGGAAAAGGAGCAAAATCTTTCAACTCCTGATCTTTTCCTCTAAACACCTCTCGTAGAGAAAAAAAAGGAAATTTTGAATAAAGAGTTGAAGCTTCAGGTGTTTCAGTGAAGAAACTAGTATCTGGACGTATCTTAAACACAATTCTCATATTAACTTCAGCTGGTTTCCTGGGAGAAAGCGGTCTGACCGGTTTCTGAAACCGGTCTGACCAGTTTGCCCCGGGTCCACCCCTTTAACGGTATCTCGAGTGGAATATTCCATTTCACCTCCTCATTTCTTCCCCACCAGTCCTAACTCGTGCCCATCTCCATCCCGTGGTCGTCCTCTCCACTCTCACTCTCCCCACCATGGTTTCTTAAGATTGGCTCAAGGAGAAGGTTTCCTCTTTGGAGATTAAGAGTTTGGGGTGCTAAACTTCGACTTGACCGGATTGGATACCGTTTTTGAAGCTTTATTCATCTTCTCCCATCCTCCCAAGGTATTCAAAAGTTCTCTTTGCCTGATCTCTTAGCTCCATGCATATCTCTCGGATTCCTTTAAGCAATCATCAACTAGTATGCCCAGGAAGCTATCTTTAAGATTTGAATCAATTTGGATGACTACATTTCGAATTCCACAATCTAGGGTTTCAGCCGACGAAACCGGTCTGACCGGTTTCTGAAACCCGTCTGACCGGTTTTATTAGGACAACAACTCGACTTTTCGTTCATAACTTCAATTTCAATTCTCGTCGAGTCTTGAATCAATTCCTATGGACCTTATATATTTTTTCACTTATTTATGGTCAGGAATAACATTTCAGACTTCTCGAGGACCTACACAAGGTCAAAGAAGAAAAAGTGGGTTGATGAGTCCAAAGGCGATCCCGATCCGATTGAGCCGTCCGGTACCTCCAGTGGTCCTATCTTGAGGCCTAGGATGTCTAGGGCATCTCAGCCAGTTGTGGACGAGATTGTGGAAGAAGGGCATGAGACTTCAAGCAATGATGATGAGGAGAATGATGATGACTACAGGATGCAATTTAGGCATGGAAAAGGGCCTGCTGAAGAAGAAGAAGAAGAAGAAGAAGAAGAAGAAGAAGAAGAAGAAGAAGAAGAAGAAGAAGAAGAAGAAGAAGAAGAAGAAGAAGAAGAAGAAGAAGAAGACGAGGAGGAGGAGGAGGGAGGAGGAGGTTATGCTTGAGATTAGGAGGCCAGTCAACCCCAGCTCCCATCGCATTGTGAACTATCTTGGCATGGGTAAGACTGAGGCAGCTAGGAGGAAGAGAAGGGAGTGGCCCTATGGTGAGCCTAAGGATATGGCTAGTGGGATAGATTACAGATTTCACACTTTCTTTCAGCAGGACTACTATTCCACTGCCATCATAGCTAAGAAAAAGGGCATAGTTGCAGAGGCTCGATGGATAGATTGGGGATATATGGAGAAGACAAACAATGTTGTTTTCAGAGATATCATTGATGTTTGTACTACTCTAAGGATCAAGCCCCTGATGGGTTTCAGGCACAATTGGAACACGGAGGTAGTCGCTCAATTCTATGCCACTGTCGCTTTTGAGGAAAATGAGAATACAAGGAAGATGCATTGGATGACCGAGGGGAGTAGATACAGTGTCACTTTCACACACTTTGCTAGGTACCTTAGAGCTAACCTGGTAGATTTGACTCTTCCTTGCATTCACCGGGGCACTTGTCTTATGGAGCCTTCTGCGATGAAGTTCATGTATCATAGAAACAAGAAAGCAAATGCGGGTTATGCAATGGGGCTTTACTCCTACTATAGTATGCTTAACTGCATGTTTTGTTTGACACTCACACCTAGGGGCAGAAACCCGGCATATATCTCCAACTTCGCTAAGAACTTGCTCATTCACATGTGGCCTCCCGGACTTCCATTCTCAGTGAGTGACTTCATTTGGGAGGAAATCAAGACCATTAGCGAGAGCCCCCAGAGGTTGTGTGGGTAGGCACCTTATATCATGCACATTATTGAAAAGGTGTCAAATAGTAATTTTCTAAAGGATACAAAGCATGAGCCCTTCAAGGTCTCAGTACCTAAGAGGATAAGGACACCTTCACCTGGAAGGTATGATGAGGTAATGGAGGAAGGAGAAGGACAACAGCAGGAGCAGTACCAGCCAGCTGCTGTCACTGGACAGGACCAAACCGGTCAGACCGATTTGGGGCTGGTAGCAGCAGTCAGCCTAGGGACAAGCCTCCCTCTCCTATTCGTAAGCTCTTGAACTTTTTCACATCTATGTGTAAGAGCCAGAGGGATGTATTGGTTGAGCAACATAGGTCTAGGAGAGAAAGGAAACAAATGAAGGACACTCTCAAATTATTGCATAACCATCATGGATTTGAGCCTCCTAGATCTCCACCCTCTCCTGAGACGGAGGAGCCCGTGATTCCTTCAGTGGATAGCATGGTGGCACAACTGGGTTCCGAAGGCTATTTTCAACAATATGCTCATCATTATGGATATCGAGTACCTAATCCTCCACCTCCTCCTATGGGTCCTTCTACTAGTGGACAAAGCATTGTATCTCAAGCGTACCAGTCTCTCTTTGGCAACATCGATGGTATGATGTGTCTCAAATTCTTATTCTTTAGCATCTACCATTCTTTCTCAAGTTCTAAATTTCATTTCTTGAAAATTCTCCCTTAGACTACCCTCCTCCACATGGTGGTGCTCCTCTGGAGTATGGTGGTGCCCCTCCGGAGTATGGTGGTCAGTGATGCTCAGCAGCACCTCTTCTCCAAGTTTTTAGTGATGGATAACAAAGGGGGAGAAGAAAAGAAGATTAAAGCTTATCTGTTTGTGTGCTGTAGTGGTGAAACTGGTCTGACCGGTTTCCCAAACCGGTCTGACCGGTTTGTGCTGAGCACTCCCAAGATCCTTTGTATCCAGTTATCTTTTATCTTAGAGACTTGTTGAGAGATTTGGATCTGTAATAATTATCTGTTGAACCTTATCTATGTGTTGGACTTGAGAACTCTTGCTACAATGTGTGTAATGTAGTCTAAATGTTCTAAGAGACTTAATGTTAGCTTGTGATGCATGATTGCATGGTGAATGAGTTGTTCTTTGAGTTTTCCTTGTTTCGTGGGCTGACTGGGTGAAACCGGTCTAACTAGTTTTGCCCCAAACAGCACACACCTTTTTGTGTTTTGTCTCTTGCTTGCGATAACTCATGTCATATGCATCACAAATTTGTTTTATCTTGTCACACACACTTGTTGCACCCCACTTTGCTGAGATTTAGGGGGAGCTCCATGTTTTCTTGAAGATGTGCAAATTGGCATTTTTGGGCCAAATTAATGAATTCCATTCATTGCACACATTGAGGGGGAGTTTTACCTAAATCTTAGTCCTTATGAGCTTTATTTTCATATCTTTTGAAAGCTTTAATCAAGGTTGTCATCAATCACCAAAAAGGGGGAGATTGTAAGTGCAATCAAGCCCTAAGTGGGTTTTGGTGAGTTGAATGACAACTTGATTAAAACTCTAACACTCTTGTAAAGCATGTGAGTAGGTTGTTGATTATTGACAAATGATATTTATGTGTAAGATCATGCATTTGGCTCATATTGCTAATAAGACAAGGGTGAATCATGGCAATATACATGAAATGTTTGCAAGCATACTAAAGATAAATGTCATGATATGGATAGAATGTTCTTCCCATTGAGCTTTACATAAGACATACATCAAGTGATCCTAACCTAAAGAAAAGCAAATATAGAGGCATGATTATATATGGTACTTGGTTGGCCTCTCTATATTAAGCAAAGCATATTGTGAAGAAAGGAGAAAGTAGTGATATAATAATGGGAAAACTAAGTCAAAGGTTGAGTATGGCATCAAGGGGGTTCTATTATTGATACAAGATGAAAACTTGATGGACCATACAATGAGTTTACCGAGTACAATATCAAGTGAATTTCACTCTTACATTTTATGGTTGATATTGACTCATATAAAGAAGCTTGTCGCAAGACTTCAAGTATAGCATTGACAAAGGTCATGTGGTTATTCCTGTTATGATGGACCGATAAATAGAAGTTTGCAAAGCAAGAATAAATGATATCAATCAAAGGCAAACTATTTGAGTGGCATCTCAAATGGAATTATCTCTATGGTGCAAGGCTTGACTCAATTGTGGCAAGGACAAGTGATGAAGAGATCAAGATGGCTAAAATGAGGAACTAAGCCAAGTCTATGGATAACGACCATAAGCAAAGTGGCTAGGGTGAAGTTGAGAGCGTCAAGGATTTCAAAGTATCATATCCAAGCCTACCGAGGAAAGTGATAAATTGCATCTAGTGTCATGATTGATGAATTGGAGTGGCTTATGAATTCAAAGTGGTTAATTCTCTACTCTATGGGAAGAATTCTGAGTCACAAGCTCAAGATGGACATGCTCAAGCACATGCATATATTTACTCATCTATAACATGTGCTCAATTGATATACAATATTGGAAGCCCTTAGATCATTGAAGATTACCTTGGTGGTTCAAGCTCAAGTGGATTAATTAGGGTTTATCTTTTATCTTGAGTTTAGGTATGTCGTACTATCAAGAGGGATGAATCATTTGTTGGACAACAAACATCAAAAGGTGCTCAAGTGAACCCATGAGAGACTAACCCGTGAGATCAAACCTTAGTAGAGATCTCTAACCCAATCCGGTCTGACCGGTTTGGCAAACCGGTCTGACCGGTTTCGGCACTGACACCGTCCAACGGCTAGTTGGTTTGAAAACCTGTCTGACCGGTTTGGCAAACCGGTCTGACCGGTTTTGTTTGACAGACTAACGACTAGTTTTGTGTGTGTGGTGGGTATTTATACCCATGAGCTCCTCTTTAAGGGGCTGCTGGTTCTCCACGCTCCTAACACCTTCCACAACCCCAACTAAGCTCTATCCTTGACTTTGGATGAAAGAGTGACTTGTGTGAGAGCTTTAGATAGCTTTGAGAAGCCTAGTGAGCATCCCACACTTGAGCACTTGCTGATTTCGTTGAGCATCTTTTACTCTTGGAGCTCTTGGCTCCTAGACGGCTAGAGGTCACTTGGAAGCTCTGGATCATCGTGTGGCAGCTCCAAGAAGTTTTTAATTGCAAATTAAAGATAGTGGAACACTCCATCTATTTCCTTGGCGACAGGTGTGAGGGAGGAGCGGATTGAAAGAGATCCCAAAGCCCTTGTGGCTTACCTCAACAACGTGGACATAGGCCAGCCTTAGTGGCAAGCTGAACCACGAGATAAATCCAGTGTCTTTGTGCTCTTACTTGCTTTACATTCGCTTGCATTATCTTAAGTAGTTTCTAACTTAATCTTTGTGCTTCCGCTTCGATCTACCTTGGTGTTCTTGTTTTGTGTGCAGGGACTTCATTGGCACTCTTGGAAACACCAGTGGAAGTCCTACACCAAGTTTGGTTTGAGCTAGAACTCGTAGAGGGCTATTTCTTAGTTTGTCGGTTTGCTGCCTAGCAAAACCGGTGTGACTGGTTTTGGAAACCGGTCTGACTGGTTTTGGAAATTGGTCAGACTGGTTTTGTAAACCGGTCTGACCGGTTTCTGTACTGACAGTGAGTTGAAGTTTTTAATAAGTGCAGATTTGTCTATTCACCCCCATCTAAACGACATCAAGATCCTTTCATGCTCCTGCTCCCGGCAACGTAGTAGGTATGCGTCTTTCGAGGAGTTGTTGAGCTCTTGTTCCGATTGGATGATGTGCGTTGTGCCAGACGGGACGACATGCACTGTGTCGTTCGTGGCGTCAATCAGCAATGGCCGCCATGCCTTCTGACACCAGGCGTGCCCTGCTAGTACGACCCACATGGGGAAAAGGCGCCTTACATGGCGTCGCGGGAGCAGGCGTGCGCAGAGGGTCTGCCACACCTGCGGTGGGTCCTGCCCGAGGCTGGCTTCCTCACTAAGACTTGGCCTAGTTGGGGCAGAGACTACTCGTGCGAACGGGTAGTCGTGGCCGAGACGGAAACTTGTCGTGCGAATGGATCACTGTAGCGGATGTCGGAGATGGAGAGGTAGTCGTGCAAACCGCCAAGTACTCAGAGACGGAGTAGCCTTGTCATATAGATTGCCAAGTACTCGGTAGCGGGGGTATCTTGTCGTACGGACCGCCAAGTACATGGATTGTTGGCCATTCGCCCTGTTTGATGACTGCCGCGTGGTGTGCCCTAGTCTAGGCCCTCGTCAGTAGCCCCTGAGCCTGATGAGCAGAGTTGTAGAGATAAGCTTCGATTTTCTAGCGCGAGCGCCAAGGTTCGTCGTTAGGTGCAAACCGGCCGGTATACCGCGGATTCCGGTGCTACCGGTGGCCGCCGGTACTGGTTTGCACCGTTGCGTACCGGGCGGGTTCAAATATTTTGAATTTGAATTCGAAACATTGAAAAATGAAACAAAAATACCTAAAAATACTTCAAGATTTATAGAATCTAATAGTGTCGAATTTTTTGCAAACTTAGTTTATTTAGTATTTTTTTGATCATTACAACATTAGCCAAAATAGAAAAATGAAAAAAAATCCTACTGGCCCATAAGGCCCAAACGTCGTGAACCTAAATATCCTGCTGAAAAGGTTTATTTTACCTCCATGGACATAGCGTCGAGTACACGATTCCTCCGTAGACATGAAAAACGGGTGAACTGCCTCCCACAACTTTCAAAACCGTAAAATTTACCTCCCCACCTTGTTTTCAAATGTGTTTTTGTCATTTTCAATTAAAATTAAATCTTGTAAATATTTAATGAGGTTATTAGACCACAAAAATGTATAATATTTTTAACTTCTAGAAATTATGAGAAAAATCCTAGAGATTGATGCGGTGCAAACAATCTAAATAAAAGATTTAAAACTAGTGAAAATGTTTGTAAATTTTTCTAAATATTAGATTTAGCTCTACCAAAATGGAAATATATCTAAAAATTTAAAAAAGTGTATTAAAATATTCAATCTATATATAGTTGGATCTTGAATACTTTCTATAATAAAATGAATTGAAGCTAACATGAAAACATTCATCCAAAATGCATTCAACATTAATATGTTACATTTACGATGGTTGACTACATTTACAATGAATGTATTCGTGTTAGATTTACGATGAATGCATCTAACGTTGTTGAACTTTTATTGACATGTATGACTATGGTATTTCTACGTGTATGAGGTTTGTATGCACTATTATGAGTTTATGACTGGTATTGTATGCACAACTATTCACATGCTTTGGTATGGACTTTTTACATTATATGTGCATAGGTCATGCCAAAATTTACATTTATTCAACACCGGTGAGCTGCAAAAAAAGCACCGTAAAATAGCTAATTACACCAGCAAACCACTCTAACCGACCGGTATACCGCTCCGAACCAATTGTATAGCCGTTTCATTTTGATTTTTGAATTTGTGCGGGCGGTATACCGACCGTACCGCTCGGTATACAGATACCGAGGGTCGGCGGTTCGAGCGATCGGTTCGGTAGGGTGAACCCTGGCGTGCGCACCCGCCGAGTGTAGCCCCCGAGCCCACGGGGGAGTTGGAGACTCACTCGTGGGGTTTAAGTTTTGAAAATAGTTGACGAGGGCCCAGATTAGGACCCCCTTTCACGGTGAGATGATTTCTCTTAAGGTGAAGTCTTCTGACACCATTGGCATTGTGAAGGCCAAGATTGATAGCGTAAAGGCCAAGATTCAAGACGAGGAGGACTAAGGACCCTGTCAAGACCATCACTGGCATGACGTCTTGCTCCCGACTAGTTGGGAGCTTCTCCAACCAGCTCCCCACTAGAGGAACCCCCTCCGACAAGTCTCCGCCTCGCACGACAAGTCTCCACCTCGCACGACAAGTCTCCACCTCGCACGAGCAGTCTCCGCCCCCGACCAAGGAACCAACCGTACCACGTGGCGCGACCCCGGTGCATGAACACCTCCGCCACGACGCGTGGGAGCGGTTCTCCATGCCATGTAAACACACCGGCTGGCGGCCCGCGCGGGCAGCTGGCCCCGACAGAGCCTTAACGCGGCTCTACTCAACTGCGCAACCATCAAATCACCATCACATCCGACCCAACAGCACGCAAACTCCACCCGAGGCACTCAAGCACCCCTACGACAAGCTCAGGCCTATGATAAGGCCTTAACGTGGCGGGCTCATCCTGTGCTCGGACGGGTTGAGTCGCCGCCAAACTACTCGGAGAGAGCGCCAGGCATTTCGAAATGAACAACCCCACCCGGCCACGCAACGGCCTCTATGACAATGTAACATAACTCCTCTTCAATGCGTCCTTGCGGACAGCGACGCGCGAGATGACGTCCCATCGACCAGGAACTGTAACTCTTATTTTGTTTCCCTTTTTGCCCCTACCCTTGCATCTATAAAAGGGAGAGGAGGGCAATCGTCACAAGGGTTAGCTGACGAACCGAACACTCGTACCAAGGGACTTGGGCTCGATACCCTCTCCTGACTAGTTTGTAACCCCTACTACAAACAACCCTAGCACGGGAACACAGCAGCTCGACACTGGACGTAGGGTATTGCTCCTCTGAGGCCCGAACCAGTATAAATCTTGTTGTCTCTTGTGCTAACCATCCGAGCCCGACACACGATCGATACAAATTTACTGTCTGGCGGTAGAGAACGCCGACAATAGTGTAGGTCTTGAATATGCATCGTGGCAGGATGAGTGGGTGGTTTTGTGACGGTTCAACGTGCGGGTCCACCGGTGCTCGCCAGTTCCGCCGACCGGGGGGGTGCCCATTGAGGGGGCGTCGTTTCATCGTCGTGGAGCATGCGGTTCGGTCGTGGGGCCCAACATTAAATGCGTAGTCGCCCGCACCGCACTTCCCCTTCATATGCCAAGGTGCCGGTTGGGAATCGCTCTTCTTTTTCCTCGCATTCTTCTTTGCTGCCATCGACGCCTGTCTTCTTTGCAACAACATGTCCCGCACCAGCACCCCTTTCTCTTCCGTGCTTAGCTTCGCGCCTCGCCTCCTTCTGCCGCCATGTCGAACTGGGTGCGCTCCGCTGTCTCCCGCGCACCGCTCCGCCGGATCACCGCCGCGGGCATGCTGCTAGTGCTCACCGGAGCTGAGGAGTGAAAGGTGCCCGGGCCCGAGAATATCCCTCCGCCACCGCCAGGGTACGTGGGCTTGTTCCTGGATGACAAACAAACTTATTCTAACTATAATAATAAAATAAAATGTTCTGCTATAATAACAACTTGTTATGATATGTTCTGACAATACATTTATTTTGTTCAAGATGACATACAAACTTAGTGAAATTGGGAGAGAAAGAGAAAACAATCATTACACGAAGACACTACCACTATGAAGATTAGTTTCTATGTATAATTTCTTGTGTTATGATTATTAGATTCCTCAGTTGAGACTGCCCTTACTACATTTGATCCACCCCGGTTTAGGTGATCTCCTTTCCTGTGACTTCGTTTTTTTTCTCGTTTTGTATGCATGATATATTGATATGCCACACATTCGCGATTGTATCCGACACCCCTTTCACTGCCTTACTTTTAGTATTAGAAGATGATCCACGCCATGGCGCCTCTTATTACGCTGCATCCAGAGCAATCACTTTCCACACAAAATAAGCTTAGCATCCTTCGTCTTAGGACACACATTCTCGTGCAACAGATCACGAGCCCAAATGGTCTCGTGCAGCTTCGGAATTTTTACTCCAGTAGTCGTTCTTGTGGGTTCCCAGAAGATCCTTGCCACAGTACATTCCAGTAGCACATTTTTACTTCAGGAGCTCCCCAAATGTTTCACCAACTACCCGTTACATCAATTTCCAAACACTAATCAGGAGTATTAATTATGGATTAATGACAAAATCTATTTCACAACCCCTACCTTAATTTTCGAGATGAATTTAACGAGTCTAATTATGTCATCAATTTCTCAATGTGTCGCTTGTGAAGGATATGCTTTGCTGGTAGGAAGTCATGCACCAGAAGACTAACTTTTGGTGGTACCTCCATGGCTCCATTAATTTTCCACAGCAGTCTCCAAGTGTTATCCATTGATGAACCTAGTTATCCAAGATTTGCCTCCCGTTGTCAGATGGTGAACAGTAAGCAGAGTGCCGGCCCTAAGGCCATGCAGCGGAGGCGACGGCCGGGGGCCAAGAAAGAGGGGGCACAACTGGAGATTACAATAGAGTACACCGTATCCCTTCATAACTGACTCAAGTTACGTTCCACCGCTGCTACCGCTAATGTTCGATGGTGAGGTTCAGTACATTTCAGCTGACTCCTACACACATGCAGATCACACTGATCGACTGATTTAATCGCCATCGGCTACACCTCGCCTGATCGTGATCGCCATCGACCACTTCCCCGCTGCCATCGTAAGACTCTCGTGAGCACGACAGCCGGTGGCGGGCGCCGCGACGGCGATCAGTCAACAACCATTCATCCAATCGAGTTGATAATCCTGTATGGCTGCCAGAGGTTATTTTGCTTTAATGTAATTTAGTTAGTTGTAATTTGATTAGGTCTCAGATCATAGATGCCCCCAATAAACAATTGAAGGGCATCAATCTGATCATGGTCAACATGAATCCAATCATAGTCAGCATGGATCTGATCATGGCCAGGAGGTTAATGAAGATGATAATCCAATGGAAGAACAAATGTCCGATGAAAATTTACAAGCAGGAGATATATTATTCTTTAAGGTCATCATATTAGTACTAAAAGTACAAATATATTACTTTTTTATATTATTTCTCGATAATTTTTACACTTACAATATTTAAATATATTGTAAGATATAGTGTTATATATTATATATATAGTGTCTAGAGGGGTCCTTGCGACGAGTTCGTCGCGGGGTACTCATAAACATAGGGCTGGCACTACCAGTACCTTGATTTAACTAATACAGTAATACACACCCTGCCTGTCATGTTCCCACGCCAAGCAATCTTCAGATTGAATACGCAGATGTATTTTGAGAATAGCTTCAGCATAAACCTGAAAGAAAATCTGCCGCACTCGCACACGTTAGGACCAGAGTATGACCCATTTGAGTTCGTGTTAGAATTTTACCTTCAATTCTGCACTCGTTTTCCAAAACGAAAGTAGGAGTAGCACGAATCGAAGTACCCCATGCGTGTGTACTCTTGAGGAATTGGCTGTTTTTGTCAAAAGTGCTAAGATTGAAAAAGAAGAAGGATGGGTTCGACAAAGGGGTATTTTGAACCATAAAACTATGACTCTGTTCGACGTATCTTGGTTTTGAGAGAAAAGTACGACAAATTTGTTACGAGAGAAGTACTGCGAAAGAAGCGAACATAGAAGCACTTTAAATGTTCCCGGATTTTATCACCAAAATCTAAACATTACATGTAATTATATTTGTGAAAATTTTTGCATCGTAAATTATCTGCTTGTAGAACATGAATACTGTACACCAATCATTTGTCTTAATAATATATTGTTATCTCTCCACCACACTAGCTATCTAGAAAGAAAATATGACGTGAACTATTTAGACCTCCCTTAATAAATATAAAGCCTACTATATGCCTGCTTCCATTGTAGTTGAAATTCGTCCTCCCAAGTTATTAGTATCTCAAATGCTTCTACATACGTGGACTGTCACCGTACACAAGCACAGGTTCTCTGGTCTCGACGTAGGCAAATACGCTCATGCTCCTCGAGCCTTGGTAGACGCCGACCGTAGTATCACGCCGCGGAGGCCCGACCTGCACCATCCCGCACGACGGCATCTCCCTCTCTGGTTGCGGCTGGTGCGCTCCCAAAACCAGCTTGTTGCGAGACACGTGGGCGGTGAGGACACGCCCGCCATGGGCGACGTGCGGCATCGCAATCTTCTGGTGCGGGTACGCCCCGTGCGCCAGCACGGTGCACCGTTTGACCCACGCCCGCTCCACCTCATGATCTCCTCCACCCTCCTGCACCCACACGTCGGTCTTGTCCTCGGAACCGAAGTAGGAGACGACAAGGCCCAGCCTCCCACCCACGTCCGTGAGCTCGCGTGAAGGCACGAGCACGGGCACCGGCGCCGGCGGCAGCTCGAAGGGCGCGACGCGCTCGTCCTTGAGGTCAAAGGACACGATCCGCTCGCAGTTCGCCGTGGCCCAGTACGTGATGCCGTCGATGCTGACGAAGCCGTAGAGAAGGTAGCAGCCGAACCCATGCGGGATCCGTACCACCCGCCACGACCCCTCCCCTAGCGTGAGCACGCACATCGCGTCGGGCCCCGACACCTTGCGGTGCACGATCTTGTACTGCCCCGTTGCCGGGAGGTACCCGAAGCGGAACGACTCGTCGCAGCAATACCACTCCGGCGGCAGCTCCACGACGACGGTCTCGCCGATGATCGGGTTGGTCACGACGATGTCCCCGCGCTTGCGCCGCAAGCAGAGCAAGCCGTTGCATGTGCCAATCATGCCCACGATGGCTGCACCGTCGTCGGCGTCGGAGGAGTCCACGCTGCTGCTGTCCAGGTCCAACTCCCTGCTGCGCCCTGCCGCCAAGTCGTCGAAGACATAGGCGCGGGAGCGGTCGGCCTGATCCGTGAAGAAGGCGAGGACCTTTGTCTCGCTGCTGGCTCGTGGCTCGGGCGCGCGCTCGTCGATGGCATCGCGCCAGTGCCGGCAGACGAGGCGGAGACGCTGCCGAGGGCACGGCGGGATGCGAAGCAGGATGTCCTCGAAGACATCGGCAGGGATGCCGCCGTCCCAGACGTCGCTCATATTGCTGCTGCTGCGGCGGCGGCCGCCGGCCCGCCGCAGTTAGTATTTTATCTTTTCTGGATCTGGATTCTGGATAGGAGTGCAAGCTGATTATAACGTGGTGCACCTCCGAACCTCTTTAGTGCAATTATTTGTACCACTTCTTCAAAATTTTGAAAAAGTAGTACAAATGATTGAGAGTATGTTTGGATCATAGGGACTAAAATTAGTCTGACTAAAATTAGCCTCTAGCAGGAGCTAAACTTCCTAACAGGTGAGGCTAAAGTGAGGCTAAAATTAGTGTTGAGGCTAAACTTTGCTAGTAGGGGGTGGGGGAGCTAAAAGGGACTAAAATCTCCTCTTTCTTTTTCCTCATTGATGACCACATGCATGCTGCCAATAGCTCCAAGCCATGTCCACCGTGGGAGAGGAGAGAGAGGAGAGAGGGAGAGGAGAGAGAAGAGAAAGGGAGAGAGAAATAGGGACTTTAATGCTCTTTTAATACAATTTAGCTCTTGCTTCCAAACTAGGGGGTGACTAAAACTTTTTAACCCGACTAATTTTAGTCATGAGACTAAAGGTGATCCAAACATGCCTTGAACTAAAGAGGTTTGGAGGTGCAATTAATGGTTACCTCTTTGCGCCCTTAATTCTGGATGAGTCATCATGGCCCTTTATAAATCAGTACATTTGCTACAGATAATACTCCTATTATATCTCCGTTCCGATCGGTGGTAGTTTCCATCGTCAAAGCGAAAGCAGATCCGATTTATGTGAAGGTTTTGTTAGCTGCTGACGAAAAGAATGCATGCAAAAATATGATCCCCTATGTGAACAACAATGTAGAATCAAATCTCAAGGGCATCACATTGCAAACTAGGCGCGCATAAAAAATCAATATCATGACATAAAATTAATATTACATTGAAGATGACATGCTATGCATGGCCAAATACAGAGTCAACTCGGACCATTTCTTTCAACATTGTTCCCTATAGTATTTTTCCTTCCATGAACAATCCTGGTTTTCTCCTTATGCTTGCAATTAAGTATTTCTGAAACCGTGTAAGAGCAACTCCAATAGCCTCAGTATATTTTTAGTTAAATTTGAACATTTAGCTCTATTGTAAAAATACAAAACCACCTATTCTGCGAGGGTAATCAAGAGATTAGCTAAAGTTGTTCCTCCTCTGAACATTGACACATAGGTCTCACGTTTTGTCCCCTTCGCTTGCTTCCTTTTTGTTCTCTCCCACGACCTCATCCTCTCTGCTCTGCTTTGCTCCCTCGGTGATAGCGCACCGTCGTCCACTGCCACGCGCCTCCGTCGCTGCGCCTACCCATACCGGTCCAACTCGCAGCGCACCCCCGCGTCCCCACCTCCCATCACCGTGTCACCCTTATCCTTGCTCGTGCTCTGTGTCTTCCACTGAGCCACCCCATGGCTACCCTGCACGCCACTCGGCGTCAGCGAAGCAGGTGACCGCGCTATCATGGCGTCCGTTTCCTCCTAGTACATGACCTCGCCGGTCTAGATGAGGTGCTCGAAGGCGTGAAGGATGTCACGGTCCCTAGGATCTTCCGCAGGGCGCTGGTACGCGGTAGGTGACGTCGGCCCGATTCATCGCCGTCGGTGGGTTTTCATTTAGTTCCTCGCAACCGGAGCTTCTACGTGGCATCACGCGTCCGTTTGCAGCTTACCCGCCGCTCTCGCTCCCCGTGCAGGCTTTCCCTGGCGAGGTCCTGTGACGCCCCAGGTTTTTAATTACCGTCATTAACGCTAATGATCAGATCAGCCGGGTCAAACCAGTCAAACCCCGGTCAAACCTAGGTTAACCTGGGCCATCACCCGAAAACCTCGTCAATGAACCCTAATGAACCCCTTGACCAAGCCTACACACACCCGTAGTGGACCCTTGGTCAAAGACACGGTCAAAACTGGCTTAACCGTTGACGTCAGCGAATGTCGTTCAGAACTTTTGCCGCGTTCTCCAAAATTCACCTAAACACTTCAAAATCTACCTTTATGAAAGTTGTCCATCTTGTTGAGGGACACAACTTTTGTGTAGATTGACATTTCAAATTTTGGGTGGAAATTGGTGAAAAACTTGATCGACTGACAGTACCTCCTGTTTTCCGGAACAGGCCGGCATTCAATGTTGGCACGACGTTCCTGCAAAATCCGTTGAGAAAAACACTATATGGCCTTTTTGAAAGTTGTAAAGGGTAGTTAGATCTACAACTTTCCTATTCATTGTTTGGTTCACTTCTATTCAACTTTTTGGAGTTTGACACGTTCAAACAGGGGCACTCTAAAATTTTTCCAGCCGGCCGACGCCACCCCGCGACGTCGACCGCGCCCGGCGCTCGAGCCCGCGCGCGCCGCCGCCGGCCCGCGCCCCCGGGGCGGTGCGTCGCCCGAGGCGCGCCTTCCACGGGCGTGGCGCCTTCCCAAGGCGCACGCACGCCGAGGCGCCCGGAGCCCGCGCCGCGCACCCGCCCGTGCCCCCGAACGCGCGCCGCCATACACCTTGCGCCGCCCGCCCGCCCGCCGCCGTACCGGCCGTGGTACGAGCCCCCGCCCGCGCCGCCCTCACCGGTTCTCGCCGCCGCGCGCCGTCTATAAGGGGCCGCCGCCCTTTTCCCGACGCACTAACCCCCCCCCCCCCCCCCCCCAACACCGCCCGCGCCGCCCGCCGGCATTCCTGAGCCCGGCCACGGCGAGCACCGGTTGCGGGCCAATTGCAAGGCAAGTAACACTCTCCTCCACCCTCCCCGGACCCTACCATAGCTCACCGTCCCTCTCACCAAGCCAACCGAGCCCCAACCTCGCCGGAACAGCAGCCACCACGGCCGCCCCTCCCTGGCCGCCGGTGCGCCGCTCACCGGCCACCTCTCCCCACCAACCCAGCGCCCAAATAGGCCC
Source organism: Cenchrus americanus (assembly GCA_947561735.1). Lineage (NCBI taxonomy): Eukaryota > Viridiplantae > Streptophyta > Magnoliopsida > Poales > Poaceae > Cenchrus > Cenchrus americanus. The sequence goes on along the minus strand of OX387239.1, from coordinate 180,057,877 downwards.
CTAGTGGTCCATAGACCCCTCCCTAGCCCTTCCCCGGCCGAACCACGGCGAGCCTCGCCGGAATTTTGGCCAGCCGCGCCGGCCACCGCGCCCCAGGGGCCACATTGCAAAGCAGCAAAACTTTCCAGGGTCCTTCTTGCAAAAGGGTAACTCCAATAGTGTTTGCCATTTCCTGTTTCTTGTAAATTGCATAGAAAATCACAGAAAAATCAGAAAAATATAAACTCAATTTTGTTGGATTTGTGATGAATTATACTACAACTTTTGTTATTTTGGCCTGAGCTAATTCCTTTTAGTTTTTGCATGAAAAATACAAAGGTGAAAACCCTCGATCTGGAATATCTCAAAAACCATACATCCTCTGTATCTAATTTTTGGATATGTTGTGTGTTAGTTCATGACTAGCTTCTGTTCCAAAAAGTGCACAAAGTTATGATGTAAATCGTTTTATAAAAATGTTTTTCCGTTTCTGGCAGATCTGCATAAATGATTTTTCTTGCTAAATATATTTATGTTTTTTAACTCAACTTGTGCACACTGTCTTGTAATACCAAAATACACATCTTGTGAATTAATTATGATTTTTGTCTTTCAGAAATATTTATGCTCTAATTATGCATGTTTTCCTTTGTAAATTAATAAACCAAGTTCAGTAGAGCTTCTAGGTCAATGTGCTGGTTCTTTAGGCTTGTTTAGGACCAGAGAGCATGCACAAGAATGTTTGGATCATTTTGATGCTTATTTATTTTTGTATGCATTTAAAATGGAATCACTAGCTAGCCTTTGATGTTTTCCATAATATTTAATTTCCTAGCATCCAACACTTACATGTGGGTCCAATGGACCAGGATAGGTGCTAGTAGGCTTAAGAAACACTCCTTTAAGTTTTGGTAATTTAATTGCTTAATAAAAAGCTTAAAAGCCCTTTTAATTATCAAAGAGAAATTAAATAAAGAAAAGCCCTTATTTAGTTCTTTTTCCTTTTTGAAAGTATTATCTAATTCAATTAAAAGATAACTAATTCTCATTACTGATAAGGAATTAATTCATGGATAAAAATATTATTCATATCTTTGCTTGTGAAAAGAAAAGGATTAAAGCTTTCACATGAAATGACAAGTACAAAGAAACCTTTATTCAATTGTGCAATAAAAGAATAACCCATGTACAACCAATAACCTTCCTGAAAGAGAAATCACCAAACCACCCATGTTAACTTGAGAATGGTTGCAAATCATGTTAAAAAGGTTAAGTATACCTACTCACTACTGTTGATGAATTTAAACTAAACTAATTACATATATATGTACACAGTCACCATCAAAAAGAATATTTTAATAAAGAGTTGCATATGGTTCCTTTATGGAAGAGTATGCTGAATGTATTCTTATCTAGGTGAATGTGCCCAACAAATACACCCCTTGATTGTCAATATGGTTTGTAAGTGATTAAAGTAAAAACCGTCGAATAAATCTTGCATTTGCATCTTCGTGTAGATCTTTCCGCCAGTAGACGTACGCTCGTGCCGGAAGGAGGAGACGAAGGTGCCGACAAAGAGCTGCCGTGCGTAAACGTAGCTCAAGACCTGGACCCAAGTCCAGAAGGGCCCAAGGCCAACCTTGCCAGCGAAGGCAAGCCCCGGATCATTAACCCCGTCTTTTAAAATTATGCAATTATGTTTGCTATTGTTGTGCATTTACGTTTCGGGAGCTGATTTGAAACCCTAGATGCATGATCTTTAGGTACCTATGCTCTATCACTAGTATGCTAGGTCGATAGCTGCTATGCTATAGGACCCGATAGAAGTCGAGTGATGTTCGTCACTCGCGAGAATAGGTTCCTAGATAGGAATCATAAGATATCCTTAAATGGATTGCTCATGTGGTAAGAGAATGGGATTGGGCTCCGGTCCAGTGGTCATGTGGGCTAAGCTTTTGAACGTACTAAACATTCGTCGGTTATGGGGCCGGTAAGCCTAGTACCTTAATGAGGCGGCGCGGGATGCTACCTTACTACTATTGAGAAATCTCCTAACCGGCTAGCTACCGGGAAGGGTGGTGTATGGTGACTCCGGGTATCTCGCGGGGTATGCCGGATAGCCTGCACCAGGGACTGTAAGATTCGATCCCAACCCGAAGATTTTTGAAAACGGCCTGGGAAAGTTGTCCCTTGTGGGCAGCCTACCGTGTGTTTGGGTTTACCTTGCAAGGTTTAAATCAATCGATTGTCGGCCTCTCACCGTTATCCGAGACTGCTTAATCAACTGGCCATGATATCCCATAATGATGGAACTCGAGAAATGTTGTTGTATGAATTAATTGCTTGTCCAATTCTTGATTGGATTAGATGGCACATTTAGAAATGGTAATCAACTAGAACTTGTGCTAAAATTTTGAAAGTAAGGATCTACTCTTAGCAGCTGTTTCAGCAAAAGAAACTCCACTGGCTAAAAGCTTTTCATGTCTAGAGGTTGGTGATGTAGCCATCACCCGACGGTTAAGTCTTGCTGAGTATTAGTATACTCAGCCTTGCTTTAAAACTGGTGTTGCAGGTATGATTGATCGGAAGGGTGACGACAAGTAAGGACATCACGGATGGCCTCCTGTGATGTTCACCGTGGCGCTAGTTTAAATTAATTCCGCTGTATTTCCGAACTCTGAACCTTTACTCCATGTCAGGAACAATGGTTTGTAATAAAATGTTTAATTAATGTTGTACTCTGGACTCGCCTTCGCGTGAGTTTTAATGCATGTGTCGATCCTCTGTTCGATGTCCAAGTGATTTACCGGGCGCTAACCTGGCAACCAACGACATGATGATACTTTACTATGGCTTAATGACCAAAGTGGATCGGTCTTAGGCGATAGTACGGTATTTTCCCTGGGCGGGTTGTCACAGCTGGTATCAGAGCGACTGCATGCACCGGAGTTTAATTAACAACTCTAATCACATGATTTTTGAATAAAATTTGCCAAGATTGTTTGATTTGCAAAACACGTTGGTCCGTTAAGGATAAACTAGACCGAGAGGCCCTAGAGGGAAATTTTTGGGTTCTTTCAGGTGGCTTATTAATCTATGGTTTATTTTGCTAACTTCCAGCACATTACTTTATGTCAGACTTACTTTCTTGCACAACCAAACTAGGAGCCACGTGTTTTATACGTGTGCTGTTCCGCATCTCAGGAATTGCGAGGGTTGATGGAGTGATCCATTCCACGGATCCCATCTTTGCGTCTGGTTGTGAGTTGTGTCTTGCCACGTGGTTCATACGTGAGCATTCCGCATGTCGCTCATGCGAGGCAAGGATATACTCCATTCAAACGGAGGATGTCCGAGGTTGGACACTGTCCATGCAGCGGCTTAACGCATGGATGCCGTTTCTATAGTGAACGGTAATGTATGTGGACGCTTTCATGAGTGCTGGCATGAAAGGTTCGTTGTGTTCTGTGATCTTCTACAGGTACACTAACCTCGTTTCGTAAGTCGCTAAGAAAGCATCGACTAGACCTCGATTAGTTATTATAGGGAGACACGTGTATGTGCCATGCCACCGGCGCTAACTCCGAGTTTTGGCTTGAATGCCATTGTGAGGACGAATAGGATGTCTTGCATCACGTTAAAAATCGAGAAGGAACATAAACTGAACTCACGTCTGTTTCCGTGCTCTCTGAAGTAAATAGTGATAGCATATTTTGTTCTGTTTAGCCTCTTTAGGTGTTGTCGGGGACAGCCCTGGGGGTCCCCTGAATCAACTGGGTAAATCCCACTTAAAACCTGCAAAAAACTAAAAGCCAAACACATCTTGCTTAAGCGCGCACACAGGGCGCGGCCCACGCCGCGGTAGCCCCCGCGGCCCACCGAGGTGGCCCACTCAAAGGTCCCTTCGAGCAGGCCCCGCCCCGCTCGAGGGTACACGCCTCCTTCGAGCAGGCTCCGCCCCGCTCGAGGGTACACGCCTCCCTCGAGCGGGCTCCGCCTCCCTCGAGGGCGTTCCGCACACGCACGCCCGCTCCCGCACGCGGGTACGGGCATTTTATGCTCTGACGACGGCGGAGCGGTGCCATCATGCGCCTGGGACTCACGCCCCGGTCCTGTTGCACCAACTCCCTAGGAGGGAACCCATCCCCGCCACTGTGGGAGACTGTGCGACGTGGCCGGTGGCAGCCCCGTGATGCCGCGCCGCCTACTCCCGTACGGCTAATGTGCCGAGCCCTCGAAGGGGGCCGGCCGCACCCTCAGAATGCTTTCCCGTGACTTTGCAGGGCCAGGTCGTAACGATAGGCCGGCGGGGCGCCATCCCTGCCACTGTTAACTGCAGGCGGCCGCCCCCGCGCGTACAACCCCACGCCGGGCACTGTGGTAACAGCTCCGGCACTGTGAGGCGTGCGAGAACGGGACGCCACCACGCCTACCACTGTATCCCGTACGGATCGACGCCAGCAACCCCCTCGAGGCTGCCTGGGGACATCACGGCCAACCACTGCGCTCCTACCCTCGAAGCTACCACTGTTCGGGTACAAGATACGCCATGATGGCCGGATCGCGGCAAGGACCGTCAAGGCGGCCACCCACTCTACGGCGCGGCGCACCATACTTCCCTATGTAGCTGAATAGTGCGGCATGCTTGTAATTCGCCCTCTCCTTGGCCTATAAAAGGAAGGTGAACTCCCCCGCCGCAGGGGACAAGAGAGACAACGCTCAACACGAGACAAAGAACAACACACGACACACCACGCACTCGCTTCCCAATTCTCCCACAACATCTTTAGCCACTTCACCAGGGACTTGGAGGCCACGCCTTCTCTCCCGCTTTGCTTGTAGCCGCCCCACTACAGGCACCCCGGTGCTGAGCAATATAGTGCCCCCGAGCACACCACTGCTGGACGTACGCCCCCCCGGCCGGAACCAGGATAAACCTCGTGTCTCTGATTGCTTAGCATCGACCATTGAGGGATAGACCTTGGCGCTTATTACTGGTTAGTGTCGGGACCACATTCCGCACCGACAGTTGGCGCCCACCGTGGGGCTCGCGAGCGCCTAAGGTCAATCCACCATCAACTCCCTCCATGGTGATTCGCACCGAGTACCGCGGTACACGCTACTTCATGGGCAGCTCGGACCCCCTCCCCGCCGGGTTCGAAATCCGGTTCGGGAGTCTGAACTTTTAGGCCACGGGGAACGGCTACCTGATGCACCTCACCAACCGTGAGGAGCTCCGTGCGCGGCGCCAAGCCGGTCCGTCCCCCGGCCGCCGCCGCGCGCGTCGCCACGACGCAAACGCCCGCCGGCACGGATGCGCGGGCCCGTCGGCGTCTCGGCGTCGCCGTCGCTCCGTCGGCGCTCACGTCGGTGCGGTCGAGCGACGGCAAGCCGAACGCGCCGCCTCCCCAACGCGGCGCGCCCGTCGGCCACGACGGCCGCCACCCCGGCGGGGGAGCGCGCGGTCTCCGGGCCGTGCTTCCCCATCGGTCTGCGCGGCGCTACGACAGCCTACAACGGCAACGTCAACACCACAATGCGCAGGGTTCCCCCTGGCCGTCACGTCTTCGTCGCCAGGGACCCTAGCGCCTCCGCTGGCGACGAGTCGTCCCTAGGCTCCCTCGACGCGTTGCCACCCGCCAACCTACACGGGTACGCGGAGTGGGACTTTTCCGGCGTGCGGGACCCGCAGAATGTTCGGGCGTTTTCTTGACGCCACGGACCACCGGTTCGGTTACTCCGACGACTCCAAAGATCGGGAGCTACGACCCCGCGCGGGAATGCCGCGTCGTCATCGCTAACGACCCGGCAGAACGCCACCGGCGCGGCGGGCGCCGGGCGACGGGGAAGTTACGCCCGCCCCAGGGATCGCTCCACGCCTGGCAGCGGGACCGAGCACCCCTGCTGGGGCCGACCTCGACGCGCAGTTAGCCCAAGCCCGCGAACTCGAAGCCAAGCTGGCGGAGGAGTATCGGACAGTGCGGCTGCTCCGCGCCTCTATGGCCGGGGAGGCCTCTACGCGTGGAGAACGCGCGCGGGAGCTGGGCATACAGGCCCGCGACCGCATCAACACCGACTTCAACGTCGACAACCCAAACACACCTCCGCGAGCGAGCCAGAAGCTCATTGCTGCCGCGACGCTGCTGCAGGCCATGCCCGCCCCCTCGACACCCGAGGCGCGGAACCTCCACCGTGAGGCGCAGGCACTCATCGAGCAAGCGGTCGTCCAACAGGCCGAGAGCTCGGCGTCCCGCATCCGCCGGCGAGGGGGACGCACGAGGCGATGGGGGTGCGCAGGGGGCCGAGCCCTCGGTGCATGCAGGCGGAGCGACGGAGCGCCCCGTCAACCCGGGACACACGCCGGCTAAAGAACGGCTCCTCGACACGCGCGGGCAAGCACGGGACGATGATGCTCACAACGTCATCAATGCTCGGCAGACGAGCAAAGCGGATGTGCGAGCAGCAGCAGGCTACCACCCTCGACGGGGTGGACGCTACGACAGCGATGAAGACCGCTCGCCGACGCCGGAACCCCCGGGGACCCGTGTGTTCAGCCGGGAGATCCGCGCGGCGGCCTTCCCCCAGCGCTTCCGCCAGCCTACGACCATCGTCAAGTATAACGGGGAAACGGACCCCCGCGTGTGGCTTAACGACTACCGCCTAGCATGCCAGCTGGGCGGGGCCACCAGCGACGAGGTCATCATCCGCAACCTCCCTCTGCACCTCGGCGATTCAGCCTGGACGTGGCTCGAACACCTGCCGGCCAGTCAGATCCATAACTGGGACGACTTGGTCCGCACGTTCGTGGGCAACTTCCAGGGCACGCACGTGCGCCCTGGGAACTCCTGGGACCTGCGCTCCTGCACCCAGAAGCCCGGCGAGTCACTCCGGGACTTCATACGGCGCTTCTCCAAGCGCTGCACGGAGCTCCCAAGCGTGGCGCAATCTGAGATTGTGCATGCCTTCGTCGAGGGCACCACGTGTCGAGATCTCGTGCGCGAGTTGGGGCGCAGCCCGCCAGCGGACTCGAACGAGCTGTTCGACATCGCCACCAGCTTCGCCTCAGGTGGAGAGGCCGTGGGGGCGATCTTCGACGGCAAGAAGGGCAAGCGCTCGGACGACGCGCCCGCGGAGGGCAGCAAGTCCAGGGAGCCCCACCGGAAGGACAAGCGGGGCAAGAAAGGAAAGAAGCCGCGCCGCGAGGCGCGCGAGTAGGGACGCGACGGCGATGACGCCGAGGCCCTTGCTGTTGACCCGGCTCGACGGGGCCCTCGACCGGCCCCTCGAGGTCCGGGGGTGTTCGATGACATGCTGAAAAAGCCATGTCCATACCACAAGACCCCGGTGAACCACACCCTCGAGCAGTGCGATATGCTCAAGAAGTTCTACGGCCGCGCCGCCGCGAAGGACGCAGAGGCCAAGAAGGACGGAGGAGATGGCGACGCCGGCGGCTTCCCCGCCGTGGAGAACGTGTTCCTCATCTTCGGGGGACCGACCGTCGACATGTCGAGCCGCCAGCGCAAGCGGGAGCGGCACGAGGTCCTCGCCGCGGAGAAGGCGCCTCCCTCCTTCCTCGACTGGTCGGAGGACGCCATCACCTTTAGCCGTGAAGACCACCCGAATTGCATTCCCAACCCGGGTCAGTACCCACCGGTGGTCGACCCGATCATTGGGAACGCGCGGTTCTCAAAGGTCCCGATGGACGGAGGCGGCAGCCCTCAACATCCTCTACGCGCACACGCCGCGCTCGCCGGGGATCGGGTTGGACCGGGCGCGGCCCAAGACGACACCGTTCCATGGCGTCGCGCCGGGCAAGCGCGTCCAGCCCCTCGGGCAGATCGATCTGCCTGTTTGGTTCGGCACTCCGAGCAATTTCCGCAAGGAGATGCTCACCTTCGAGGTGGTGGGGTTCCGAGGCGCCTATCACGCCATACTTGGGCGGCCCTGCTACGCCAAGTTCATGGCCGTCCCCAACTACACCTACCTCAAAATGAAGATGCCGGGACCAAACGGTGTCATCACCGTGGGCTCGTCCATCGAGCACGCGTTCGACTGCGACGTCGAATGCGTGGAGCACGCGGAAGCACTGGCGCTGGATGAAGCGCTGGTGACCAACTTGGAGAAGATGGTCAACGAGGACCTCGACTCCCCCGCCAAGCACGCCGGCAACTTCGAGGCCGCAGAGCAGACCAAGGAGGTGCCCCTCGACCCTGCTACCCCGGAGGGCAAGGTGTTGAGGGTCAGTTCCACCCTCGACCTGAAATAGGAAGTGGTGCTCGTCGACTTCCTCTGCGCCAACGCCGACATCTTTGCTTGGAGCCCCTTGGACATGCCAGGCATCCCGAGGGAGGTCGCCGAGCACTCCCTTGGCATCCTGCCTCACTCCCGCGCCGTGCAGCAACGGCTCCGCCGCTTCGACGAGGAGCGGCGGCGGGCGATCGGAGCGGAGCTGTGGAAGCTTCTCGAGGCCGGGTTCATCAAGGAAGTGTTCCACCCTACGTGGCTAGCCAATCCTGTACTAGTAAAGAAAAAGAACGGGAAATGGTGGATGTGTATAGACTACGCCAGTCTTAATAAAGCATGTCCTAAAGTTCCTTTTCCTTTCCCACGTATCGATCAAATTGTTGATTCGACCGCCGGGTGTGAGCTACTTTGCTTCCTTGATGCCTACTCCGGGTACCAACAAATCAAGATGAAGGAGTCCGACCAGCTCGCGACTTCATTCATCACGCCGTTCGGGATGTTTTGCTACGTCACGATGCCGTTCAGCCTCCGGAACGCGGGTGCAACGTACCAACAGTGCATGCAGCACGTTTTCGGAGACCACATCGGGCGAACGGTCGAGGCGTACGTAGACGACATCGTCGTAAAAACCAGGAAGGCGGACGACCTGGTTGGCGACCTCAACATCGCGTTCGGCTGCCTACGGGCCAACAAGGTAAAATTGAACCCCGAAAAATGTGTCTTTGGTGTGCCGCGGGGCATGCTCCTAGGATACATCGTCTCCCAGCGAGGCATCGAGGCCAACCCCGAAAAGGTTGCAGCCCTCGAGCGAATGGGTCCAATTCGAGACCTCAAAGGAGTACGAAAGGTGCTGGGGTGCCTTGCCGCCTTGAGCCGCTTCATCTCTCGGCTCGGTGAAAAAGGCTTGCCCCTCTACCGCCTTCTCAAAAAGCACGAGCGCTTCTCCTGGACCGCCGAGGCCCAGGATGCGCTCGACAAGCTGAAGGCGTCCTTGACCCACGCCCCGATCCTCACACCGCCGCAGGACGGCGAACCTCTGCAACTCTACGTGGCCGCGACCACCCAGGTGGTCAGCACCGTAATCGTGGTAGAGCGCACGGAGGAAGGGCATGCCCTGCCGGTCCAGCGGCCGGTGTACGACATCAGCGAAGTCTTGTCCAACACCAAGACACGCTACCCTCAAGTTCAGAAGCTGTTGTACGCAGTGGTCCTTGCACGACGCAAGCTTCGCCACTACTTCGAGGCCCACCCTGTCACGGTGGTCTCCTCCTTCCCGCTGGGGGAGATCATCCGCAATCCGGACGCGGCGGGCAGGATCGCCAAGTGGTTGGTGGAGCTGATGGGCGAGACACTCGCCTACGCCCCGCGCAAGGCCATCAAGTCCCAGATCCTGGCGGATTTTGTCGCTGAGTGGACGGACACGCAACTGCCACCGCCGCAGATCCAGGCAGAGTGCTGGACTCTGTATTTCGACGGCTCGGTGATGAAGACCTGGGCGGGCGCGGGCCGCTCTTCGTGTCACCCCTCGGGGAGCACATGCGGTATGCAGTACCTCTCCACTTCCCCGCGTCAAACAACATGGCTGAGTACGAGGCCCTTCTCTGCGGCCTCAAGATCGCCATCGAGATAGGCGTCAAGCGCCTTGACTTGCGGGGGGATTCGCAGCTCATGATTGACCAAGTCATGAAAAATGCGAGCTGCCACGACGAAAAGATGGAAGCGTACTGCAAGGCCGTGCGAGCCCTCAAGGACAAGTTCTACGACATCGAGCTCAATCACGTGCCCCGCCGGTACAACGAGGAGGCGGACGAGCTGGCCAAGATCGCGTCCAGGCGGATCACCGTCCCCCCGAATGTTTTTGCCTGAGATATCGCCCAGCCCTCCGCCACCCTCGAGCCGCACCCCTCGAACCGCACGGAACCCTTGGGGGCTCCCTCGAATCCAACAGGCGTAGAGCCCATGGACGAGGACCCCTCGAATGAGGCGTACGTGCTCTCCCTCCTCGAGGGGTACGACGCCGACGAGGCCGAAGTGATGGATGTCGAGCCAACCCCCGTCAGGGCAGATTGGCGCGACAAGTACATCGCCTGGATGGCCCGAGGGGAACTCCCCTCGGACCGGTCCGAGGCCAGGCGCATCGCCAGGATGGCCAAGTCTTTTGCCCTCGTCGACGGCGAGCTGTACAAGCGCACCGCTTCCGGCATCCTGCAGCGATGCGTGCCCATCCCCGAGGGGCGCGAGCTCCTCCAGGACATCCACGCGGGCGTCTGCGGCCACCACGCCGCGCCCCGCACCCTCGTAGGCAACGCGTTCCGCCGGGGCTTTTAGCGGCCCACCGCGGTCGCGGATGCCGGGCGAGATCGTACGCACCGCGAGGGGTGCCAATTCTACGCCCGCAAATCCAACCTCCCCGCTCACGTCCTGCAGACCATCCCCATCACATGGCCTTTCGCCGTGTGGGGGCTGGACATCGTCGGGCCCTTGCGAAAGGCGCCCGGGGGCTTCACCCACTTGCTGGTCGCAATCGACAAATTTTCCAAGTGGGTAGAAGTACGCCCCATTACGAATCTCAGGGCGGAACAGGCAGTGACGTTCTTCACTGACATTGTCCATCGTTTTGGAGCGCCAAACGTCATCATCACCGACAACGGGTCCCAGTTCACGGGCAAGAAATTCCTGGAATTCTGCGACAAATTCCACATCCGTGTGGATTGGGCAGCTGTGGCACACCCACAAACCAACGGTCAAGTAGAACGTGCCAATGGCATGATCCTGCAAGGCCTTAAGCCCAGAATTTTCGACCAGCTGAACAAGTCTGGTCGAAAATGGCTCCAGGAATCGCCTGCGGTCGTGTGGAGCCTAAGGACCACCCCAAGCAGAGCCACTGGGTTCACCCCGTTCTTTCTAGTCCATGGCGCGGAGGCCGTCCTCCCCACGGACTTAGAATACGGGTCACCCAGGGTACGAGGCTATGACGAGGACGCCAACCAGCGAGCCCGCGAGGACTCACTGGACCAGCTGGATGAAGCGCGCCTCGTGGCCTTGATGCACTCCGCAAGATACCAGCAGTCCCTCAGGCGCTACCAGGCACGGAAGATACGCCGGTGGGACTTCAGCGAGGGGGATTTGGTCCTAAGGCTACGCCAAGACAACCGAGGATGCCACAAGCTATCACCTCCGTGGGAGGGACCCTATGTCGTGACGAAGGTGCTCAAGCCCGACACATACAAGCTAGCCAACGAGGACGGCGAGGAACTCACCAACGCTTGGAACATCCAACAGCTACGTCGCTTCTACCCTTAGCTAGGATTTCCAAGTCTTTTGTTGTAAATCATGTGCCCAACACCCCAGTTGGCGACGACCATGTAAACATCACCAGTTCAATAAAAAGGGCAACTCGGCTTTCCCCTGAAACCCAAGTTACCCTCGGGGGCTACTACGGGGGGCATTCCCCCCCCCAAAAAATGGTCCCATTTTTTCGCAAAACCCCCACGCGCGCTAAGTATGCTTCCACTTCGGCCTCGAGCAAAATTCGAATAGGGCGCAGGCAGCCTAGCGGAAAGGACACACGAGTCAGAGATAGCCTACGCCTCCGCGAGGATACGACCCTTCTCTCTTGCCTCCGGCCCAGCAGGCTGCTCGCGAAAATCGAACTTCCCTAACTAGAATTTACTCAGGAAGAAGGAGAAACAAAAAAGCGCAATAAAGTAAAGGACACCATTTCACTTTCACAAGTGTTTGAAACAAAACGATTTGTCCATTTACATGGCCATGCGGCCCGCACACTAACACAAAAACAAAAAGGGCTTGGCGCCCGACAATCTTCAGGCTGGCGGAGCATCGGCGTCGGTGGCATCCGGGAACAAAAACTCCTCGAAGGCTTCGGCGAGCGCCTCGGCGGTGTCAGCGGCTAACGTGTCCATGCGCTCCATCGCCGCCTCGTCCTCGACGCCCTCGGGGACGATGTAGCCCTCCACCACGGCCTCGAAGTTGATCTGGTAATGAGATCGCACCACCCCGAGGGCCTTCTGGACGTCGAGGTGCAGCGCTCGGCGCATGCGCCCGGTGACGTGCCCGCCAAGGGCGCGCAGCGACCGGCCGGCCGAGCTCCCGGCCCGCGCCTCGCCCTCTTCCACGGCCGGCGAGTCTCGAGGGCCGCAAAGCGCGGCTCCCGGCGGCTCTGCTCGGAGGAGTGGTAGGAGGCCTGCAGTGCCTCGGCCCGGTCGGTCGCGTGCCCCAGCGCGGTGCGCAGGCCTGAACGTTGCCAGCAAAAGAGGAATCAGAAAAGGGGGCGAACCCTCTAAGGGAAAACCAGCAAAACAAAAGACAAACAGTGACCTACCTTCGACCTGTTTCCTCTCCACCTCGAGCGCGCGGCGCTCGGCCTCGACCGCCTGCTGAAGGCCGTTGACGGTGTCGCTCTGCTCCTTGAGGGCCTGCTCCTGGCTCACGCTCGTGATGCTGAGCACCACCAGTTCGCCCTCGAGCTTCGAGAACTCCGCGTTCCGCTCCTCCCGGCGACCTTGCGCCGCCTTGCGAGCAATGCGCTCCCGCTCGAGCGCCGACCGGGCGTCGGCAAGAGTAGCCTACTCCTGCTGGACCTGCCCCTCAGCCCCCTGGTGGGCGGTACGTTCTTGCAGGAGCCGGTCCTCCACGATGGCGAGCGCCGCAACCTTTGCGTCGAGGGTGGCCTTCAGTTCGTCGGCCTCCTTGGCCCCCTCTCGCTCGCCGCGCGCACCCCTCTCCTCGGCCCCCGCCTCGCCGGGTCCGCGCCTCCGGGGAGCCACGAACGGACCCCCTAGTTCTCGGCCCGGACGGTGGTCACCTCCGCCTCCCAGTTGGTGGCTAGCGTGCGCATCCTCTCCAGATCTGCCCGCGCCTGCCGCAGCGCCTCATCCCGGTCGATGAGGGCCGTACGGACCCGCTCGAGGGTGGAGGGGCGCGCCGCGGCCTGCCCCTCGCTCTCTTGGAGCTGGTCACGTAGGGCCTCAGCCCGGTACGATAGCCAGCTGTCCGGGGTCCTCAAGGCGTCGGCAAGCGCGTCGAAGGCGTCGCACCGCTCCCGGAGCTGGCAGAGCTCGGCGCTCATCTGATCGAAGGCGTCGTATTTGTCGCGGGCGTGGTGCTCGACTCCTGCCACCAACAGATCGAAACCAGTAAGCGACGCGCCGCAAGGATCGAGCGTGAAGACGAAGAAATCAAAGAAAATACATGACGACGCCTCACCTGGAAGACGTGCCATGCGGGGCCATCATGGATCCGCAGCGCCTCGTTCAACGCTCGGTTGAGCGCGGCGCCGTGGTCGCGGAGCTCTCCCCACAGCTCCTGTTCCTCCTGGGCGTCGGCGAAGGCGGGCGGACCGTCAACACGCCCCTCTCCCGGAGCGGAGCTGCCGGCGCGGGAAGAAGAGGCCTCGGCGCCGTACCCTCGGCCTCCTGCCACCATGTGGCCGTCCCGCCGCCTCACAAGAGCCCCCTCCTGGGACTCGGAGGATGGCGTGGGGAAGCTCACCCACTGGTCCCACCCGGGCGGCGGGGAGTCATCGTCCGGAATCTCCACCACCACCGCCCGGAAGCCGCCGGCGGGTGTAGGCCCCCGCCGCGCCTCCACCGACGCCTCCGCCCGCGCCTCCGTGGCCGCGGGCTCCCGCCGCGGCGCCGCGGCCACCGCCTCCGACCATGTCTCCGCAACCGCGGCGCCGCCCCGGCCCTCCTTGGCGACGCCGCCGGCGGCGCCCACCGCGGCCGGCGCCGCGGCCGCGCCTCCACCACGACCGGCGCCCGCCGCTCCTCGACGGCCGGGCCGGGCCGCGCGTGGCGGGGCGGAACCACCGGCCGCGGCCTCGAGGCCTCGGCTACACCCCCGCGAGCTCTCGCCCACCGCGCCCGCCGCGCTCGCCCCAGCCCGCGGCGCCCTCGACGAACACCGCCGGGTGGGGATGGATGCGTCCGCCCTCAACACCTTGGCCGGTGCGAGGGGAGGCACGGTTGGCACCACCCTGCGCAAACACGAACAAACCGTCAGGTCCTCTCCTATCAGACACGTAACCTCTCGAAAGGACAAGTCTCTCACCTCGAGGAGGAAAAGGCACGCTTCCTCTTCCTCGAGGTCCCGGCCGACGACGCCGGCGCGGCCGGCGTGGCCGCCGCCGCGCCTCCGGCCATCTCCACCGCGCGCGCGGACCCCGCCCGCGCGCGGGCGCATCCGTCGCGCGCACCTCGGGGCGCGCACGGCGCCCCCGCGGCCCGCGCCGCTCTGTTGTCGATTGCCCGGCGGCGGGCGCCTCCGCACCCGCCCCAGGCGATGCTGCTCCTGCCGCCGGAGTTGGCTCCGGCGACGGGGGCGCAGGCTCCCACCTATCAGGGAGACCCTGCCCCCAACCTCTTCCTCCTCTTCCTCCTCATCCGAGGATGAGTACTCCTCGGTCCCCGGAGAAGAGAGCCCCTGCTGTTCGTGCAGCCGGTACTCCTCGTTCCTCCGCTCGCGACGTTTTTGATGCCTTGTCGCGCGCTCCTTCTTGCGTGCCGCCCACTCCCGCTCTCGCTGTTGCGCCGCTCGACCGAGCGCGCGAGAGCGGGGAGTGGGCGGATCGGACTTCACGGCGCTCACGCTCACCAGCTGCGAGCGAAACATCAAAGCGCGTCAACAACCCGAAGTGTCGGCAAAATCAAAAACGGAACCAAGAACCCCACTCACCAGCTTGCCAGTGGGGAGCATCTCAAGATCCCACAGGGATCGGTCGTTGCGCACGGACTTGGAGTCGACGGCGCTCCGCGCCCGGGTAGCCGCGTAGTCCGCGGAGAGGGGCTGCGCGCATCCGCGACCTCGCCGCCGCGATGGGGTCCGCCGTCTCGGTCATCTCGAAGATGCGGAGCGACCTCTCCATCAGGGGGACGACCCGCCGGTGGTGGAGGAAGGCGAGGACGGCCCCCGCGGTCAGCCCGCGGCCCGCCAGATTCCTCAACGCGGCCAGAAGCGAGTCCAACCGATCCCGATGCTGGGACGGGGACACCCCGTGGTGCCAGGAGTCGGGCTTCTCCCGGAGCACCAGACCGGTGTAGGGGGGGGAGGCCGGGCTCGTCGTTGCGAAGGTAGAACCACCCCCGCTCCCAGCCTGCGTTGTTGGTCGCCATAGTGCAGGGGATGTAGTCGTCCTTGCGCTGACCCCGCAAGGCGAGCGACATGCCGCCGGCGCGCATCGCGCGGCGGGTCCTCTGCTCCGACGTCGGCTGCGTGAACAGCTCCGCGCGAAAGAGGTGAATCCAGAGATCCCAATTCACCGAGATCCCTAGATATCCCTCACAAGCGCCGACGAACGTGGCCGTCTGCGAGATCGCGTTCGGCGCGAAGTTGTGAAGCTCCACGCCGTAGTGGTGGCAGAGCGCCCGCATGAAGCGACTCGCCGGCGCCGCGAAGCCTCGCTCGTGGAAGCAGATGAAGCTAAACACGTAGCCACTCGGAGGGTTGGGCGTGTGGTCCCCGGCTGGCGGCACGATCCACTCGGCCGGCCGGCCATTCTCGTTCGCCGCCAGCTGGTCGGCGGACACCAGCGCGGTCAGGGCCAGCCGCGTCACCGTCGAGCGCTCCCACATGTACGGGTTGACGATGACGAGAGGCGGTTGAGGCGCCATGAGGAAAGACAAAGGGGCGAGGAACGAAGAACAGGAAGGAGAAGAAGAGCTCCGAAGGCGGAAAGATGATGGCAAGAACGGCTCGGGGGCTGGGGCGCAAGGGGCAAGAACGGCGAATGCAAAGGTAAAAAACCGCCGTTTCCCCCACTCGTCAGATTTATAGGCCGCGGGCGTGTTCTCCGGAGCGTGCGCCCCGCGCGCATTAACTGCAGGAGGAATATTCTCTTGCTGATGGACGGGCCCCACCATGACCGCGGCGGCCACGCAACCGCTCACGGATCATCACCACGGCGTAGAAACGGGAGGGCCATGGCAGGTGGTCACATCCGCCTGCCCACGCCGCCCACTACGCGCGCGGCTGCAGTGCCTGAAAAGGCGCGCCCGCGGCGTGAAACCGCAGCCACGACTGCGAGCATTAAATGGCCCGGTCCCTTACTAAGTAAGGAGGACCCTCGAGCGGTGCGAGCCCCTGGCTCAGAAAAAATTCGACCCTCAAAGGGTGCAAACATCGGCTGGTAACCTCGGGGCTCGTTTGAAGTAAAACAGGCACCACTGGTACCCTCGATGCACTACTCTACTGATCAGCGTCTCGAGGGCTGACGCGGTCAGGGACCCTCGAAACCCGCAGATGCAAGGACGGGAGCACCTAGTTGCCACCCCGCACTACTCTACTGATCAGCGTTTCGAGGGCTGACGCGGTCAGGGACCCTCGAAACCCGCAGATGCAAAGACGGGAGCACCTAGCTGCCACCCCGCACGACCCTACTGATCAGAGGTTCGAAGCCCGAGCCTCGACGGGTTCGAACAGGCGCCCCAGATCACCAGAGTCAGGGACGACGAGGGCACGCGCATTCGAGCTGTTCCTCGAGCCCGCCGGCTCGAGGGTGCCCCACATGTCGTGTTCAAGAGCCAGCGAGGGCAGCTAGCCGGGGGGATCCCACCGAGGGAGAGCTTCCGCGCCCTCGGTCCCTAGCAAATGGGACCGAGCCCCACCTAGCAAACCCACGCAAGCGCTTTAATGGACGTGTCTCTGGACCACGCAGCCTACCCTTATCGAAGGGGCATGGGCGTCCACTCGAACCACCCACTAACAGCTCAACGAGGAATCCGCAATCCGCGACCCGATCGATGGGGGTTGCGGAAACCTCACCCTCTGTTCCGCGGAGGGACGGCGAGGGCGCGTCAAAAACAAGTCGTAGAGCTCTACCCGATCGCCTCAAACGGGCCCAGGCTTGGGGGCTCCGCGCACGGCTACACCTCCTGGATTGCACCGGCCGCGGATAGTGCCAGCTGCGCGTGCGTCACCGAAGCCGGCTGAAACATCACCGACGCCGGTTGGAATATGTACCACGTCCTCTGGCTGAATCCCACGGTAAAACCCCTGCAGGAGCATTCACGCTCCTCCAGGGCTTCGGTGGCTAGACCCGCGGGTCCGCTGACGCGGCCCCACGGAAAGCATTTGCAAACCGGGGGGGGGGGGGGAGGACGTCCTATCAGTAGGCTTCAGCATCTGCGGGGGCCTGGCCGGCGAACCCGCAGATGCTCAGGGGCTACTGTCGGGGACAGCCCTGGGGGTCCCCTGAATCAACTGGGGAAATCCCACTTAAAACCTACAAAAAACTAAAAGTCAAACACATCTTGCTTAAGCGCGCACACAGGGCGCGTCCCACGCCGCAGTAGCCCCCGCGGCCCACCGAGGTGGCCCACTCAAAGGTCCCTTCGAGCAGGCTCCGCCCCGCTCGAGGGTACACGCCTCCTTCGAGCAGGTTCCGCCCCGCTCGAGGGTACACGCCTCCCTCGAGCGGGCTCCGCCTGGCTCGAGGGCGTTCCGCACACGCACGCCCGCTCCCGCACGCGGGTACGTGCACTTAATGCTCTGACAACGGCGGGGTGGCGCCATCATGCGCCTGGGACTCACGCCCCGGTCCTGTTGCACCAACTTCCTAGGAGGGAACCCATCCCCGCCACTTTGGGAGACTGTGCGACGTGGCCGGTGGCAGCCCCGTGACGCCGCGCCGCCTACTCCCGTACGGCTAACGTGCCGAGCCCTCGAAGGGGGGCCGGCCGCACCCTCGGAATGCTTTCCCGTGACTTTGCGGGGGGCCGGGTCGTAACGATGGGCGGCGGGGCGCCATCCCCGCCACCGTTAAGCGCAGCGGCCGCGCCCCGCGCGTACAACCCCACGCCGGCACGCGTGGTAACGGCTCCGCACCGTGAGGCGTGCGAGAACGGGACGCCACCACGCCTACCACTGTATCCCGTACGGATCGACGCCAGCAACCCCCTCGAGGCTGCCTGGGGACATCACGGCCAACCACTGCGCTCCTACCCTCGAAGCTACCACTGTTCGGGTACAAGATACGCCATGATGGCCGGATCGCGGCAAGGACCGTCAAGGCGGCCGCCCACTCTACGGCGCGGCGCACCATACTTCCCTATGTAGCTGAATAGTGCGGCATGCTTGTAATTCACCCTCTCCTTGGCCTATAAAAGGAAGGTGAACTCCCCCGCCGCAGGGGACAAGAGAGACAACACTCAACACGAGACAAAGAACAACACACGACACACCACGCACTCGCTTCCCAATTCTCCCACAACATCTTCAGCCACTTCACCAGGGACTTGGAGGCCACGCCTTCTCTCCCGCTTTGCTTGTAGCCGCCCCACTACAGGCACCCCGGTGCTGAGCAATATAGTGCCCCCGAGCACACCACTGCTGGACGTACGACCCCCCGGCCGGAACCAGGATAAACCTCATGTCTCTGATTGCTTAGCATCGACCATTGAGGGATAGACCTTGGCGCTTATTGCTGGTTAGTGTCGGGACCACATTCCGCACCGATAAGTGTAGATGTGTTGTCATGCTTAAATTTAATAGAATTGTTGCTTAAATTTCTGTTCTTGTCCAAGAACCTTTCGTCTAGGTGATCTTAACCTAGGTCGCTTCAATCTAATTCCGTTCTGCTAGCCCCAGTTCGTGATCATACCCTGGGTCTACCGCAAGCTATGCTTGGTAGTCAACCCTTGTCTTGACATCTCCCTAGAACCTTTTGAAACCTTGCTTGGTTAAGCACCTTCCTAGTTCTCTAGCACCACCTTGCGTACCCAACTTAAGTCTCATAACCTTGCTGAGTTGCTACGCAAATTTGGAGAAGTGTTGGACGCTGGTTCAAGATTAGGAAGTTCAGTTTCCGATTGACAGACCTTGTATCATTGGTATGCCTGCTCGTTCGAAGCTCAGCATACGATGGTATTTAAGTATGCATGGTTACCCCATACCTTGACCCTACCCGTACCCGTGGATCGAGTTACCTTTGTACACTCGCACCCGCCTGATTCTCACTTTTGTCGTTATGTCCAGATGGACAACGCTGGCTCTACATCGACTGATGTGGAATCATGGACTCTCGTGAACTACCTCGAGGAGGGTGGTTTTCCTGCACTTTTGTGGGACACCCTGAAGGACTTTGGGTACACCACTTACCCAGAGTACTCGACACGTGAGGTCATGACCACAGGCCAACTCCTTCGTTGTGAAGTAAAGGTGAAGATTTCAGCATGCCCGACCAATCCTGCTTGGAAGGAGTGGGAATGTACAGCACGCGGAAGAAACTTGTCTGACACGGTGCAGAAGGCTGCTCTTGAAGCACTCACCACTTTCTGTAGAAAGCACCCTGCCGAGATAGCCAACTCTGCAGCCAAAGTAATTCCGGTACCCGAGTGACACATTGCGCCGGGTGGTGAACGAGAAGCTATCCTTCCAGTCTAGAGCAACTCTCACTACAGCCCTGATCTTGTCACCTCAGTCCGCTTTTCGGAAGCCATGTACGACACCTACCAACGGATGGTGGGAGAAAGTGTATTCTATAGACACCAAATCTATAGATACAAAGTTAAGGAGGTGGAGTGTTCAGCTCAAGCGTTGAAGGAAGCCCGAGCAATGATAGCTACTCTCAAGAAGGAAAGACGCAAGGATAAGGCCAAGATACAAGAGTTAACCGAGATCATACATGAGCAGAATTTCTTGTTGCAGCATAACGATCAATATATGCTTGAACTAGAAAATCAACTGGAAGCTCTAGCCGTTCCCCCCCAGAACCTGTCATTCCTGGACCAGCACAAGAAGAAGATGTTGAGGATATCCAAGGCGAATCTGGAATTGAGTCTGGACCCGAGTCACCGTAGTCCTTCAGCGTGGAAGATCCCACCCTCGGAAGTTGGTCCATTGGGAATAAAAGTTCTGAGTAGTAGGAGTGTAGTAGTTGTAAGGAACCCTCATGCGCAATAATCACGTTGGGTTAACTATCGCTGTCGGTTGAACTAGGAACCTTGCCATTGCAGCTAGTCTGCATTGTAATTTCCAAAGGTTGATTGGTAATCCTGAAAACCCTCATCGATGTACTGCCTTGATTAAACATCTCCTTCAACAATGATGTTCGTAAGACATTATTTATGCTAAGTTGTGATCAATCAAGATCCGTACTCCACGAATTTTGTGCCAGTCAAAGATCCAATCGATTCCTAAATCCTGAATTTGTTTCTTTTGGTCTTGCTCAAACCTTGTGATTTAAATTAAAATGTTGCTTTTGAGCATGCGCTGCATAGCATATGCATTTGGGAAGCATGGGTATACTAACGTGCATCCGCATGAAAACTCCGTACCTTTGCCTTACCTCCCTGGATTGGTGATGTTGTTACCCCATAGTCAAAGGTGCCGCGACGGAACCTAGGGTATCGTGTGTGCTGCAGCCACCCGACTGCCACTAGGAGCACGCTATGTATCTTGGTTGTGAGATAGCAACTCGTCACACAGATCCTCTCCCTACTATTGATTGCCCTTCCAATCGTCAACGCATATGGGTAGCCGAGCCATTCTAACGTGCATCATGAGCACCATACCGCACAAGCATATGCATTGCATCAACTTTGAAAAGTATTGCACTTTCAAAACAACGAGTTGTCAAAACCTCAAAATTTGTGAAATAAGTAAAGGTGTGAGCAAGGTTATTCCTTGAAGTTCCCACTTGAAGTCATCTTCGTACAGGAGATTATGGAACTCTGTCTCTAGTCTTCCTTTCTTTGTAATGGTCTATTGGAAATCTCTGTCGAATTGGTCCCTTGCCGTGAATCACGACGACCTTGTAGCATCGATTCCTTTTCTTGCTAGCCAAGTGGAAACGGTAAAAGTAGAAATTTTTCTCGAGCAGTCAAGGTTCTCGAATAGTCAACATGAAGAAGTCATCCATCGGGTATTCGTTCTTGGTCCGTGCTCATAACCTTCCAATCCTCAGAATCGAGCAAGGAAGTACGCCCAGGATCGATCGAAGCATTTTGGCTACACTTCTCTTTGATGCTATCACAAGCGTGAAGCGTAGTACACCGAGCTTTTCTCGTTTCGCTCCCCATCACGGTCGATTATTTAGACCGTTGAGCCCATCGTCATCAGTGTCACGGTCATACGACGCCATGACGTCGCTCTACCATCAATTTTTGCAACCGTATTCATGACGCCGAAACCTCACGGGCTGACTATTGTCGAGCTCCGTATTGTATACACTAGATACCCGACTGGGTCAACAGACCGTTACTACCCCGCAACGATTATAAAATGGAACCTTTTACCCGGAACCGCCGATGCGAAAAGCTCCATTTCCATCCGAGCTCGGCATTATCTCTGTTCTTGCTCTTCTTCTAGCTAGCCTAGCTACTTTTCTACTAAAGCATCTCTTCCACCTGCTTCAATCCTCTCAAGCAAACTGTTCCGTCTTCGTCCCCGACGTCGAGGTGAAACTCAGAGTAGACCGAAAGCAGAAATCAATCCAAGCTGCCACCCATGACTCCGTCTTCAGAAGAGCTCGAGTCCTTTCGCTGGACATTGTTAGGGGTGTACCTCTGTATCGTAGGAGGATTATGTTTGCTACTAGCTGTGCATGTGCACATTCATCGCCCGCTTCCTCACGAACGACGATGAGGTAGTAAGAAAAAGCACCTTGCACCTTTTTGTTCCATCTGCATTTTCCAATCATGAGATGTGTGGACCAGGCTTTACCAATTTGATATTGTGACTTTTGGATGTCCGGTTTGCATCGCTTACCATGAACAAGTCTCGTAGAGTATTTTCGGATTATAGGTTTCTGGGCGAGATTCTGAACACGTATTAATTCAGGACTGAAATGTTCAGATGCTCAGACCGGCATGGAATAGCCCCTATGGTTTTGATGCATCAGGTAGTAGTGATCCTACTCTACCGTCGCCACGATGTGGACCGAAGCTTTCGTAGCAGCTCATACCGAAGTGTTGCGCCAACTCCTGCAAGCGCAACAACAGATGGCTCAGCAACTGCAACAAATGCCGCCGTTGCAACAGAGGGTCCAACCTTCCAAGCCCTGTTCACCAGAAGTACCCACCCAGAGGGCCATAAACGCCATGGTCAGCGCAACTCAACTGTTAGAAGGGTAGAATTCCGTGCTGAATCAGATGGTGTACGATATCATCCAAGGACGTTATGGGAAACCATATCAGAATAGTTTGGCAGACAGTCTCTCTCAGTCCTTATCTACCTCTATGGTCGAACAGGCCCGTTTGTTCAATCTGTTGGAGCAGTATGTTAATCAAGACCAACACCAAGCCTCTGACTCAATATTACCACCTTCTCGACTACCAATGGATCTTAGAGCAGAAGAGAGGGCAAGTCGAAGCAACAAACGAGTCTTATCCGAGATCGATGTGAGTGAGTGGGAAATTACCTATACAGAGACTTGTCCGCGTGAGGGCAAACGAAGATGTAACCCTAGCAAGTCCACTCGACTCCCTGTGGGTAAAACATCGTCGCAAGCCACGAAGTCAGCAAGGAAAAAGGAGAGGAAGAGGCTCCGCCTTATCAAGGAAGCCCAGCAACCGATCTCCAAACCCAGAGATCTTCCACCCCGTTTGTGCTACAATTGTAGACAACCCGGGCATTACGCAAAGGAGTGCCCGAACCCAAGAAAGCAGAACCTCTAGCAACACAAGCAGAACCCCGGATCCGCTATCAACAACTACGACAACAAGCCGAGCCCTCAAGTGGAGCAAAGCCAACTGAATTTCTTAGGTAACACCTCTATCCCAGAACCATTCCTCACCTCCCCTTGTAATTTCGAATCTCGGGACGAGATTCTTCTTAAGGGGGGTAGGCTGTGACGCCCCAGGTTTTTAATTACCGTCATTAACGCTAATGACCGGATCAGCCGGGTCAAACCAGTCAAACCCCGGTCAAACCTAGGTCAACCTGGGTCATCACCCGAAAACCTCGCCAATGAACCCTAATGAACCCCTTGACCAAGCCTACACACACCCGTAGTGGACCCTTGGTCAAAGACACGGTCAAAACCGGCTTAACCGTTGACGTCAGCGAATGTCGTCCGGAACTTTTGCCGCGTTCTCCAAAATTCACCTAAACACTTCAAAATCTACCTTTATGAAAGTTGTCCATCTTGTTGAGGGACACAACTTTCGTGTAGATTGGCATTTCAAATTTTGGGTGGAAATTGGTGAAAAACTTGATCGACTGACAGTACCTCCTGTTTTCCGGAACAGGCCGGCATTCAATGTTGGCGCGACGTTCCTGCAAAATCCGTTGAGAAAAACACTATATGGCCTTTTTGAAAGTTGTAGAGGGTAGTTAAATCTACAACTTTTCTATTCATTGTTTGGTGCACTTCTATTCAACTTTTTGGAGTTTGACACGTTCAAACAAAGGCACTCTAAAAATTTTCCAGCCGGCCGACGCCACCCCGCGACGTCGCCCGCGCCCGGCGCTTAGAGCCCGCGCGCGCGCCGCCGGCCCGTGCCCCCGGGGGCGGTGCGTCGCCCGAGGCGCGCCTTCCCCGGGCGTGGCACCTTCCCGAGGCGAAGCACGCACGCCGAGGCGCCCGGAGCCCACGCCGCCCGCCCCCGCCCGTGCCCCCGAACGCGCGCCGCCGTACACCTTGCGCCCGCCCGCCCGCCCGCCGCCGTACCGGCCGTGGTACGAGCCCCGCCCGCGCCGCCCTCACCGATTCTCGCTGCCACGCGCCATCTATAAGGGGCCGCCGCCCTTTTCCCGACGCGCTAACCCCCCCCCCCCCCCCCCCCCCGCCGACCGCGCGCGCCCGCCCGCATTCCCCGAGCCGGCCACGGCGAGCACCGGTTGCGGGCCAATTGCAAGGCAAGTAACACTCTCCTCCACCCTCCCCGGACCCTACCATAGCTCGCCGTCCCTCTCACCAAGCCAACCGAGCCCCAACCTCGCCGGAACAGCAGCCACCACGGTCGCCCCTCCCTGGCCGCCGGTGCGCCGCTCACCGGCCACCTCTCCCCACCAACCCAGCGCCCAAATAGGCCCCTAGTGGTCCATAGACCCCTCCCTAGCCCTTCCCGTGCCGGACCATGGCGAGCCTCGCCGGAATTTTGGCCAGCCGCGCCGGCCACCGCGCCCCAGGGGCCACATTGCAAAGCAGCAAAACTTTCCAGGGTCCTTCTTGCAAAAGGGTAACTCCAATAGTGTTTGCCATTTCCTGTTTCTTGTAAATTGCGTAGAAAATCACAGAAAAATCAGAAAAGTGTAAAACCAATTTTGTTGGATTCGTGATGAATTATACTACAACTTTTGTTATTTTGTCCTGAGCTAATTCCTTTTAGTTTTGGCATGAAAAATACAAAGGTGAAAACCCTCGATCTGCAATATCTCAAAAACCATAAATCCTCTGTAGCTAATTTTTGGATATGTTGTGTGTTATGTCATTAATAGCTTCTGTGCCAAAAATTGCACAAAGTTATGATGTAAAACTTTTTATAAAAATGTTTTTCCATTTCTGGCAGATCTGCATAAATGATTGTTCTTGCTAAATATATTTATGTTTTTGATCTCAACTTGTGCACACTGTCTTGTAATACCAAAATACACATCTTGTCAATTAATCATGAGTTTTGGCTTTCCAGAAATATTTATCCTCTAATTATGCATGTTTTCCTTTGTAAATTAATAAACCAAGTTCAGTAGAGCTTCTAGGTGAATGTGCTGGTTCTTTAGGCTTGTTTAGGACCAGAGAGCATGCACAAGAATGTTTGGATCATTTTGATGCTTATTTATTTTGGTATGCATTTAAAATGGAATCACTAGCTAGCCTTTGATGTTTTCCATAATATTTAATTTCCTAGCATCCAACACTTACATGTGGGTCCAATGGACCAGGATAGGTGCTAGTAGGCTTAAGAAACACTCCTTTAAGTTTTGGTAATTTAATTGCTTAATAAAAAGCTTAAAAGCCCTTTTAATAATTAAAGAGAAATTAAATAAAGAAAAGCCCTTATTTAGTTCTTTTTTCTTTTTGAAAGTATTATCTAATTCAATTAAAAGATAACTAATTCTCATTACTGATAAGGAATTAATTCATGGATAAAAATATTATTCATATCTTTGCTTGTGAAAAGAAAAGGATTAAAGCTTTCACATGAAATGACAAGTACAAAGAAACCTTTATTCAATTGTGCAATAAAAGAATAACCCATGTACAACCAATAACCTTCCTGAAAGAGAAATCACCAAACCACCCATGTTAACTTGAGAATGGTTGCAAATCATGTTAAAAAGGTTAAGTATACCTACTCACTACTCGTTGATGAATTTAAACTAAACTAATTACATATATATGTACACAGTCACCATCAAAAAGAATATTTTAATAAAGAGTTGCATATGGTTCCTTTATGGAAGAGTATGCTGAATGTATTCTTATCTAGGTGAATGTGCCCAACAAATACACCCCTTGATTGTCAATATGGTTTGTAAGTGATTAAAGTAAAAACCGTCGAATAAATCTTGCATTTGCATCTTCGTGTAGATCTTTCCGCCAGTAGACATACGCTCGTGCCGGAAGGAGGAGACGAAGGTGCCGACAAAGAGCTGCCGTGCGTAAACGTAGCTCAAGACCTGGACCCAAGTCCAGAAGGGCCCAAGGCCAACCTTGCCAGCGAAGGCAAGCCCCGGATCATTAACCCCGTCTTTTAAAATTATGCAATTATGTTTGCTATTGTTGTGCATTTACGTTTCAGGAGCTGATTTGAAACCCTAGATGCATGATCTTTAGGTACCTATGCTCTATCACTAGTATGCTAGGTCGATAGCTGCTATGCTATAGGACCCGATAGAAGTCGAGTGATGTTCGTCACTCGCGAGAATAGGTTCGTAGATAGGAATCATAAGATATCCTCAAATGGATTGCTCATGTGGTAAGAGCATGGGATTGGGCTCCGGTCCAGTGGTCATGTGGGCTAAGCTTTTGAACGTACTAAACATTCGTCGGTTATGGGGCCGGTAAGCCTAGTACCTTAATGAGGCGGCGCGGGATCCTACCTTACTACTATTGAGAAATCTCCTAACCGGCTAGCTACTGGGAAGGGTGGTGTATGGTGACTCCGGGTATCTCGCGCGGTATGCCGGATAGCCTGCACCAGGGACTGTAAGATTCGATCCCAACCCGAAGATTTTTGAAAACGGCCTGGGAAAGTTGCCCCTTGTGGGCAGCCTACCGTGTGTTTGGGTTTACCTTGCAAGGTTTAAACCAATCGATTGTCGGCCTCTCACCGTTATCCGAGACTGCTTAATCAACTGGCCATGATATCCCATAATGATGGAACTCGAGAAATGTTGTTGTATGAATTAATTGCTTGTCCAATTCTTGATTGGATTAGATGGCACATTTAGAAATGGTAATCAACTAGAACTTGTGCTAAAATTTTGAAAGTAAGGATCTACTCTTAGCAGCTGTTTCAGCAAAAGAAACTCCACCGGCCAAAAGCTTTTCATGTCTAGAGGTTGGTGATGTAGCCATCACCCGACTGTTAAGTCTTGCTGAGTATTAGTATACTCAGCCTTGCTTTAAAACTGTTGTTGCAGGTATGATTGATCGAAAGGGTGACGACAAGTAAGGACATCACGGATGGCCTCCTGTGATGTTCACCGTGGCGCTAGTTTAAATTAATTCCGCTGTATTTTAGAACTCTGAACCTTTACTCCATGTCAGGAACAATGGTTTGTAATAAAATGTTTAATTCATGTTGTACTCTGGACTCGCCTTCGCGTGAGTTTTAATGCATGTGTCGATCCTCTGTTCGATGTCCAAGTGATTTACCGGGTGCTAACCCGGTAACCAATGACAGGATGATACTTTACTATGGCTTAATGACCAAAGTGGATCGGTCTTAGGCGATAGTACGGTATTTTCCCTGGGCGGGTTGTCACAGGTCCATCCGCACCTTCCACAACTGCCCATGGAGCTCCACCACTCTGCTGCCTCAAGCTACGATAACGCGTTGTGGCAAGACAGCTGCGGTGCCGGAGCTCCTCGATGACTCTAGCACCGCGAACTCTAGCGTCATCGCCGTCGCCGATTTGGCCCCGTCGTTGCCTCCCGTGCCGCCACCTCCACTGATTTGGCCCCGCTGTTGCCTCCAGTGCCGCCGCTGCCACCGATTCGACCCCACCACCACCTACAACACATTGTAAGAGTAGGAATTGGGTGCATGGGACCAGAGGCTAGGCGCGCGTGAGGCGGAGCTGACGTGCGGGAAGAGGAGATAGCGCGCCGAGGTGCCTCGCGGAAAATATCTAGGAGTGGGGGATAAATACCGAGTTGGAAGGGAGAGGGTGATTTTTGAGAGCTGTTGGATTCAATTTTCTCTAATTTTGTTAATTTTGGCGAGACAACTTGTTTTAGGGGTGGTTGGAGTTGCTCTAACCTGCACAAATAGTCAGAAGATCAGCCCATATTCAATTATTCATGAGGCTTCGGAAACATATTGTGTTCCTTAATTGATACTCCCTCCGTCCTAATTTGATCTTCGTATAACAAAATAAAAGGTGTCCATGAATGATATGTGTATTCCCAGTCAGAGCCAATCGTGTCATGAGTTTCTTAGTTAGCTGGCTCGTTTGTCGATGCATCACAGAGAGAAATTAAAGTTTTCCTTGGTCTTTGTGTCAACACAGTTATACGCATATCAAACCTGGACGGAGGGAGTAATTAGTAAGATGCACGTGCGACACACACGTGTTTACACTGCCGGACGAAGACATTAAAGTCAGGAAACATTAGCGAAGTTGAGCTGTAGGCACGTCCTCATGTGCCACACACATTTTTTAAACAAATATAAAATAAAAGTAAGGTTGTTAAAGAATATATTATTTTATTAGATTTCAACTTTGATAGAGTTCACCAATACCACCTCGGTATCCCACCTCACCATTTTAATAGAGTTCATTTTCTTTAAGACGGTGCAAAGAGATTGTGAGGTTACCACCTCGAGCGCCTGTGTAACAATCAATAGGTACCAACCATGTGGAAAAATGTAACATGTTCGTATCTGTCACGGCCGCACCCCTTAACGGCAGATAGTTAGTATGTTACGATGGTGGTCGCGAGATCTCCATCGTCGATGTCCAGCCTCACCGCTTGGAGAGCAACCACCGCGAGATCCTGTAGGGGCCTCAGCATCGGCCAGATACAATGGCCACGGCCCGAGCTCCACGCAGGGGAGAGAGCGACGATGATGTCCTCACGGAGGGAGAGAGCGGCGGCAACATCCTCACGGAGGCTGTGGTGGGCGGGGTCGGCAGCGCAGCCACGGCTGAGGAGAGGCCTAGCGCGCCATCCGTGCCGACCCTCATCTATCCCTATCCCTGCGGCTCCGCCTAGGGATCCTTCGCCTCCGAGGGTGGCCACCCTTCGCCCTGCTCACCAGAGAGGGAGGGTCGTCGGTGGGGAGGCGATGGGCGGAGGGAGTAAGGGTCGCCGTCGGTAGGAGACCGGGAGGGGCGGGGTACATGGGGGAGAGAGGTGGGGTGTGTGTTGACGGTGTATATTCGTATCAAAATTCATATGGATTTGCAAGCAGAAAAATCCCCCGTCATAGTCAATGGACCCTTCTTCCCTCAAGTGGTGAACCCAAGGTATCGAATCCGTGGAACAATGTGCAACACAAGGATTCAATCTAGTAAAGCAAGGGAAATCCTTTTGAAGAACCAAGTTGCATCTAATCTAAGATATAATCAAGAAAACAAATCTAATCTAATCTACTAAAGAGGTAGCAAGAGAAAGCAAGAGATAACCGATCTAGAGAATCTAGATCATGCTTATGTTGTAGCTCCAAACAAGATAGATGAAGATAGAAAAACGAATCTCATTAAAAGCATCTTTAAACCGTGGCCTTCGGTCCGATTCCGAAAACGCCCGCCTTTCAGAGCCACCGTTCTGTCACAACGCACTCCTATTCATGCGGGTAGTCTAGGGCGAGTTCGATAAGAACAAGTTGAAATCACTTGGTCGGTCTGGTATGCACCTCTAGCCACCGCGTCTACAAGAGCACCCTATGCAATCTATCTTAAGTATAGATTTGGGAAGAAGCAAAACCAAGGGAGAACAAAATCATCGAGAAGGCACTTGATCGCTAGAAATCGGATTCACTATAAAAACTTCACCATGAATGATTACATGAACAAGATCACCACCGGGATCCTACCTCGATCTTGATCCTTGCTCCGGAGCTCCGACATGGTCTTCCATGCAAGGTTCCCACGTCGGCTAGGGAGACCCTAGACAACTAGCACGACCCTCATCTCTGAGATGGTGTCCCTGAAGCTTCTCTGCTCCTCGGTGGCGGATGACGAATTAATTGATGCGTGGCTCTCGGTCAGGGGGCTATAAATAGCCCAAGAGGCATCTAGGTCAAAGGGGGGGCCGACTGGGCCCTGAAATGGGTTGGGCCGACTGGCCTGGGCCGGCCGGCCTGGGCCGACAGGCCTAGGCCCGTTTCGGCCCAGTTCGTTGCCTCCTTCGCCCGGCGTTGGTTCCTGAGTCTTCTAGATCCTTCCTCCTTCTGCATGTGGGCCCTTGTCGTCAGTTTCTCTCTGAGTTGGACGAAGCTCCTTGTCTCGCAAGATTCGACACTTTTTTGGCTAGGTCCTTGGAGTTTGTCATCTTCTCGGGTTTGCTTCCTAGGCTTCTTGGAGTCATGTTTGCTTCATTGCATGAATTGTACCAGGCTTCAAGGTCTTGCCACAAGGTGCTTGATGAACTCATCCCGGAACTCTTGCTTTCAACGCTAAAACCCTGCATAAACACTAAACTCCCAAACCGACATGCACGAATGAACTTGTTATACCACGGGGGTTAGTACCAATGGATAAGATACAAAAGTCATGCCAACACCGAAGGTAAACTCATGGCTAGGTTGACGGAATTTCACCGCCAACATCTCCTCCATGCTTAAACCTTGCTCGTCCTCGAGTAAGCCTTCGATGGATATCATCATTGCCCTTCATTGTTTAAACCTTGCACTTGATCATACATGAGAAAACATATTGCTCTCAAAAGTTTAATTCATTAAAGTTCCATATTGTACTAGCCTTCATCCCTACGGAGGGTAGATTATTAATCAAGCTTATACCACAAGTATTAACATGCTCCCAAAATTCAAATAGATCTCAGAAATTTTGAAATAAAGAACGAGATGAAAAAAGAGCTAAACCAAGTTCACAAATTTAAACCGCCTTGCATCTTGCTCATGAACTCATCTTATCTTGTCTCTCAAGCCTATTTCTTCTACTCCTTTCCCTCTCATAACATTCATACATGTGGTAGGCTTTATATGGAGCTCATTGGGAAAGTTTAGTCCTACCAAGGTATTATAAATGAGATGTTGTCAAAACAAGACAAGCTTCTCATGGTCTTACCGAGACTCGTCAAAAAGGTCATTGCAAAATAATGTTATATCAAGGAGGGGAAGAGAAAAATACACACACTTTGAGATAGGTGGACATGTGCAAATGGCAAAGAGTGACCGCGAGGCACAAAGGAAGTCCTCGCTATCGGATTGCACATGGTTGGAAAGATGAGTTTGGATCTTTTTAAATCTTGAAACCTTGAAATTCCTAATGCACTTTAGAGAATCGGGGAGTTCACTTTATTTTATTTTTATATCATACATACTGATATATTTTTTCTTTCTTTCTTTATACTCACTTTTTTCTTTTTCTTTCTTTCTTTCTCATTTTTTATTTGCTCCCCTTGAACTCTAAAACTGCATTGTACCTACCTCCTCCCCCATGCTTAGATGTTGCTCGTCCTTGGGCAAAGAGTTGATAGAGATAAGGTAGGTACTGGAAATACTTTTCCTTTGGAGAGATACTTGAAATCTTCAATATTGGCACCATCTTGCGATCTTCCTTGAATTGACAATCCATTCTCAACGATAGGTTGTGGTCAAGGAGGTAATCACAAAAGATGATATTTGGTTTTAAGGGTGGATATCCGGTGAGGTTTGTGAGATCTCCGATGTGGGGATACACAATGCACGGATAAGAGGCTAGCAAAAAGATAGATACGCAAAAACGGAATGACCAGCTTCTTAGTCTCAGGCCAGAGAAATCATGGCCTGCAATAACTCACCCAAAAACAAATCTTGTATACTAAGTTTTTGCACTCAAATATATATATGGCTCTGGATAGGTAGCAACATGCAAGTGGTATTTATGACAAGGTTAGTGTTGACGGTGTATTTTGGTACACTAAACATGTTCATTACACTTTGGTTTGGATTTGATTATGGAACTAACCCTCCACTAGGCACACTAATCATATAACAAGTTCATCTTTGTGCATGCATTTGGAAGTGTTGTGTTTATGTAGGAAAACATGGACATAAAGGACAGATTCAAAACAAGTTCAAAGGAGCATTTACGGAGTCTTGTTCGTGTTCATGAGCCTGATGAAATCACTTCTAATGGTGGCGAGGACCGAAGTGTTACGAAGGAACACCCCCGGGGATTGAAGCGTAAAAGACCGAACTTCATGCACGAAGAACCTCCATCTTGGACGCGAGGATGACATCGTCAAAATCATGCAAGTGGAAGGGGTAAAGTGCATAAATGCATGAGGACCCACGGTAGCGAAGGGGCGACCGAACCGGGCCAAGGTGGGCCTAGGTCGGTCGGCCCAGGCCGGCTGGCCCGGCCCACTCCCGACGTCGGTTCGGCCCCCCTTCCTTCACCTAAAGGATTTTCAACCCTAAAGCCCTGGAGGCGCCGCCATTCGCAGAGGGGAGAGCCATTCGTACCAGGACGCCATCCACAAGTTAGAGAGAGGAGGGAGATCTCCGGAGGGGGATTGACCACCTCGAAGGAAGCACCCACAAGTGGAGAAGAAGGAAGACACCATCGGAAGGGTGACCATGATCAACGGTGCTATGTCTAGCACCTTGATGGGGTAATCTCCTTATTTGTCCATGGGTTGTAATCGATCTTAAGATGTAATCGTACTTTGTTGGAACATCTATCTATCATCATGTGTTGAATATACTTTATTGCTTAAGGTTAGCTACCATGCCGTAAAGGGAGTAGAGCTCCAATTCTTCCTTGGATCCATTCAATATGCCGTGTCCATCATAGGTCTAGTCACGAATACCTCCTCGTAGTGACAGTACGGGGGGAGGGAAAGGGCGAAACCGTGGTCACAACCCCCGATAGATTAGATTGGTTTTCATGTTTAAAGCGATTGCATGTTCTAGTATCATAGACCCATGGGCGAGTGTCTTTTATCTTGATAGCTTAATCATTCTCTCTAGCGTAGTTTAGTCTTTTTCTAGTTTAGTCATAGTTAGGGTTTGAGTAGTTAGTGAGTAGAGGTAGATCAAACGATTGTAATCCCCTTGCTCAGCGAATTGACAAAAACCTTGGGAATTCCGTGGTGAAAAAGGTGTAGGTCCGTATGCTTGCAGATCGTAGGTGGATACATCTTTTATCCGTCAACAAGCCCCTTTTTCTGGTGCCGTTGCCGGGGTTCAAGCTAGTTTACATCGTTTGGTTTGCATCTAACTTTCTTTTATATTTAGTTTATCTTTTATTTGCTATATCTAACACATATTACCTAGAAAATCACTTTGTTTGTTTTTGTTTTTGTCTTGTTGTCTAGATGGCGTTCACTAATCAACCCGTGGAAGAACCAGAGAAATCACTAAGGGATTACGCTAGTCCTCGATGTGAAAACATAAAAGTACAAGAGTCGGATTTGAAGCTCGAAGCGACCAAGTATGAGATTAAATCTAAGATCATCGAGATGGTGGCGGCAAACCCGTTTGAAGGGATGATTATGGAGAACCCATATAGACACATAAGGCATTTCACGACGCTATGCAACACGGTGCGTCAAGAAGGAGTTCCCGATGAATGGTTCAAATGGAATCTCTTTCCCTACTCACTTGCCAGTGAAGGAAAGACATGGTACTCGTTTGCGTCCTTTGAAGTTGAAGGCAATTGGAACAAGTTGACAAAGAAGTTTTGCGAGAAGTTCTTTCCAATTAGCAAGGTTCAACATCTAAGCGGGCAAGTGATCACTTTCACGCAAGGAGAAGAGGAAGGGATAGACCAAGCTTGGAATATGTTTAATGAGTTGATCGAACAAGGACCAAGACTCAGCTTCTCCGGTGACGTACTCTTGCATACCTTTTTCTTTTTCCTAACCCCTAGTTGCATGCAACACGTCCAAATGTGTGTAGGTGGGGATCTCATGGAGAAAACACTCATGGAAGCCGCTCAACTTGTACAAAAAATTAGTAAAGCGGCTGCCATGTGAAGAGATTGGGAAACAAGACTTGCGGGAGAGCCGGAATATAATTCAAGGAAGAAGAAGTGTGCTGAATTTTCAAGGCAACCTCGGAAGTCACAAAAGAGGAGCCAATCCCGGAAAAGCTTGAAAAAGAGCACATCAAGTCAAGAACTACCCCGAGCATTGACTTCGCCATATCAAATGAAACAAACAAGAGAAGCATGTCAAGCGCAAAGCCACTAAGGGAGTTTGAACCAATGGATTGGATTCCAATCGATACAGAGAAGTATTCGATAAGAGAAGATCGTTCCCTAATCAAAAGGGGATGGCAAGAGCATTGGAAGTGGATTTCCCACCGAAAAAGAAAGTGGAAGATTCATACGACCTTGAAACCACCGGTGAGATCTTTCAAAAGCTCTTTGGAGATGATGAAGTGGATCCAGAACACATAGCCGAGGTGAAAAGAATCATGGGGATCAAGCCCGAAGCATCGCCATATGCTCGCCTCGCTGAAGTTTACGCGATAGGATCCGAAGAAGAGGATAAGATGGCACCACACTTGAGTTGTGAGATCAATAGAGTTCAATGCAAAGCTTTATGCGACATCGGAGCCCAAGTAAGTGTCCTATCTTCTAAAATTTACGATAAAGTTCAAGACCACAACCTAGACTTAGCTCCAACATCAACGAAACTAATCATGGGAGATGGTAGAACTATTAGACCAACCGATTTCTTTGTCATTGATGCTTACCATAGTAATCATGATCATATAATTCTATGTAGGCCCTTTCTTAAGTTGGTTGCACTACTAGGAATTGACCCTTAGAGCACCAAATGTTTTTGCAACACCACGTACTTGGTTGCAATAGGTTGTTTTATAGCAACCAACTTTTTTATTGGTTGCGATATCTGGATGTTATGGCAACCAAAACATGTGGGTTGCGTTTGTTGAAACAGTCGTTGCAACAGGTTGGTGCTAATGTCACGGTGAAACTGGTGGTTGCCTTAAATGGTACCTATTGCCACAACTACTTGTGCATTGCAATAGTATCAATTTAATGTTGCGATAGATATGTGTTTGTTGCCACGAATATTTATTTGATTGTGATAATACATGCCTATGGCCACGATGAAATTACTTTGTCTAGAGTGTAAAATTTGTTGCGATAGCTGATGTGGCTGTTGCATCGAAAAAATTCTTCATTGCATTTGATGTTTGTATGTTGCCACGAATATATAGTTGGTTGCGATAATGCCAGCTTTCAACCACGATGAATTTACGTTGCCAAAAACTTAAACTTGGTTGCGATAGGTCATGTGACTGTTGCATCCAGAAAACAAATCGTTGCACCAATTAGCTTCTATTGCCACGACAAATTTTGTTCATTCATTAGTCTTTTTTTGGTTGCGATAAAAAATTCATTAGCCCACCTCACTTATGAAGATAGAAAAATAAGCAAGCCGAACTGCTTTGTATTAACAAAATTAAAAATTAAAAACCGTATAGGCCCAGCCCACCGGCGCTTGAGGAGAGGGGAAAAAACTTGGGAAGGAAAAAAAGGCCGACTCTCTTCCTTGCGTGGCGAGCTCCTGTTCGTCTCGTCGGTCGCGCCCCTCGTGAGGCCGGGCGACGGCGCGCCACTCCTCAGGCAGGGCGACGACGACGGATTTGCGGCGGCGGCGCGGTGGCAAATACGTCCCCCCCTCCTTCCGGCCGCCGTCCTCGGTTGGTAGGCCCACCCCGCGCCCCCGCCACCCCACCCCCCCGCCCCTCGGCACTGCCTTCGAACAAAGGTGAGCAGACAATAGTTTTTTTTTGACAATAAACAACAAGTTTTAATTGTCTTTTATGCTGGTGAACTAGTTCCAAGTTTAAATTTGTATAGAGCTGCAAAAGCATAGCAATTTGATTGTCAATTTCTAATGTTAGGTTGATAGTAGCAGTTCTTTTTAATGTGTGAAGGAAGTAGTAGGTATTTGTTCTATGGATTCATGTTCAATGTAGGGATACCGCGAAGAATGTCAAATGAAGATAAGAGTTGGATGCGGATGTCTAGGTATACTTGTGAATGGCAGGCAGGATTCAAAAACTTTTTACATAGTGTTTTTGGTGGAAGATCGAGTGAAGAAACAACTCCCTGTCCATGTACTCGTTGCCGCTGCATGTCTTATCGAAGTGAAAAGGAGGTTCGAACTCACGTGGCATTGAGAGGTTTTGATGATAGTTTTATTCAAGGAGAAGGTAATTGTGAGCCTGCATTAGTTGAGAATGATAACGACGACGATGGCACTGCACTAAATCATGCTGAGAGTTCCAATGAATTAATTTGTTCACTGATTAGAGGTGTTATACATGGACAAGTCACAGGAAGAGAAGAGGAAGAGAAAAATGTGACTGCAAAGAAACTTTTCAGGTTACTAGATGAGGCAAAAAAAGGAGTTATATCCGGGCTGCAAAGAGGTTACAAAGATTTCTTTCATTGTCATGCTATTTCAGATTAAATGCATGGATGGTGTTAGTAACAAAAGTTTAGAACGCATACTTCGGTTGTTCTTGCTTGTGCTTCCTGATGGACATTGTCTGCCAACTTCCTTGGACAAAGTGGAGAGGGTTATTCGAGATCTTGGCCGCATTATGATAAGATTCATGCCTGTGTTAATGACTGTGTGTTATTTCGTGGGAATTATGCTAATTTGGATAAGTGCCCAACATGTGATGAATCTAGGTGGAAAGATACAGGGGGTACTGAAAAGGATGATCCTATTGACAGTGAAAGTGGAAAGAAGCAAAAGCATTTTCCACGTAAGATCCTTCGTTATTTTCCACTTATTCCTCGCTTGCAAAGATTGTATATGAGAGCATCGACATCAAAGCTGATGCGTTGGCATGAGGAAGAACTAGTAAATGACGGGAAAATGCGTCACCCGGCAGACTCATTGGCATGGAAGCATGTGAATAAGGAGTACTATAAGGATTTTCTTTGATGACCCTCTCAACATCCGACTTGGTCTTGCGGTCGATGGCTTTAATCCATTTGGGATGTTGAATGTTGCATATACTACATGGCCTGTCATCCTAATCCCTTACAACTTGCCTCCTTGGTTGTGTTTGAAGCAACCCTATTGGATGATGTCTATGCTGATACCTGGGCCAAAATCACATGGAATGAATATTGATGTCTATTTGCAACCCCTAATTGATGAGTTGATTGAGTTATGGGTGACAGGTGTGAAAACATGGGATGAGGATAAGAAGGAAAGTTTTACTCTTCGGGCACTTTTGTTGTGGACCATTAATGACTTCCCTGCCTATGCCATGCTATCTGGTTGGAGTACTAAAGGAAAATTTCCATGTCCATACTGCCACAAAGATACGGAGTACTTATGGTTGAAATTTGGGTCAAAGCATTGTTATATGGGTCATCATCGATTTCTCCCTCAGAACCATAGGTGGCGCAGGAGCAAAGGCAGCTTCAACAACATGACAGAGATGAGGGCGGCACCGTGCCACCGACCGGTGATCGGGTTACACGCAGCAGTTTGAAAGTTTTGATAAACCAAAATTTGGGACAACATCAAAGAAGAGGAAGCAACGTGAAGAAGACAATAGGTGGCACAACTGGAGGAAGAAGAGTATATTTTCAGCTTCCGTACTGGAAAAATTTGCTTGTAAGGCATAACTAGGATGTTATGCACATTGAGAAGAATATCTGTGAAAGCATTATTGGGACGTTGCTTCACATAGATGGTAAGAGCAAGGATAGTGAAAAGGCGCGACTTGACATGCAAAATCTTGGGATACGGCAGGACCAGCATCCAGTGGTGGAGAATGGAAAGTATACTTCGCCTCCATCATTGTACTCCTTAGGCAGGGACCAAAAGAAGATGTTATGCACATTCTTACAAGGAGTGAGGATGCCTGATGGTTACACGACTAATATTAAGAGGTGTGTGGATGTGAATGGGTGCAAGGTTTCTGGACTAAAATCACATGACTATCATGTTATATTGCAGAAATTGTTACCCTTAGTTGCTAGGCATATCTTGCTTGAAGCTATTGTGAGACCATTGGTTGAGCTTAGCAGGTTTTTCAATGCACTGTGTTCAAAGGAGCTTGTGCAAACTGACATGGATAAATTAAGCTCTTCAATTGCAGAGACTTTATGTAAGCTTGAGATGATATTTCCACCAGCATTCTTTGACATTATGATCCATTTGCCGGTTCATTTAGCTGAGGAGGCTAAATTTGGTGGACCAGTATGTTATCGATGGATATATCCAATCGAGAGGTATCTACGCACACTTAAAGGATATGTTAGGAATAAGGCACATCCAGAAGGTTCGATAGCAGAGGGATATATCTTAGAGGAGTGCATGACATTCTGCTGCCGCTTTGTAGAAGACATTGAAACGAAGCTAGATAGGCCAATGCGCCATGAGGGGAGCGTGGTAAATGAACCACCGGCTGGTTCTAACATACTTGGCAGCATCGACTACAGTAAGAAAGGCTGCAAATTACGACATCTTCCTAAATCTGAAATGTTGAGGATGCGCCACTATATTTTGTCAAACTGTGATGAGGCAGTGTCTTGGATCAAGTAAGCTGCTGCAAACTTTTTTTTTGTTCTTAAATAGTTTATAGTTCATTGTATAGTAATATTGTTTTCAATTTAAAATCATAGTGAGCATAAGGCGGTGTTGAAAAAAACTAGTGCACAAGGTGTTGAGAAGTGTCACAAGGAGCACTTTGTTGGATGGTTTGAATGTAAGGTGAGTAATGTTATAACATACATGACAAAAACATTTTGCAGTACCCCACTTTAAAAAAATTTCAGCTGTAATTTTTTTTCTCTTGAGCGCAGGCTAAGGTCCTTTATGAAGAACAGAAGATCAGTGAAGAGCTATATGACCTTTCACAGGGTCCTCATTATGTGGCTCGGGTTTTCAACAGATGTGTGATTCATGATTTCTTTTTCCGAACGGCTACTGTAGAGGCTAACTACAATACACAAAATTCTGGAGTTGTAGTGAAGTCTGATGAAAAAGAGAGCAATATGGATTGGTACGGTGTCCACTAGATTTCCCTGGTGAAAAAGAGGTCATATTGTTTGAGTGTGATTGGTTTGATGTTCCTGACGCATCGAAGAGTAACAAGAGTAAAAGTAAAGGGTACAGTAGAGATTAATATGGGATTATAGATATTGAAACAAGTCGCCGTCGATATATGGATGAGCCTTACGTTCTGGGGACTCAAGTGGAACAGGTTTTTATGTGAAATGTGCACATAAACCTAGCTGGAGCAGTGTTGTTAGAATGAAGCCTAGGACCTTGTTTGCCATGCCGGAACAAGGAGATATTGAACAACAGGGACATATTGACATTGACTCAGTCGATGTAGGTGTGGAGGACATGGTCATGGTCAGCCAAATTAGTGAGTTGACAAATTGGACAAGGAATGACCTTGACGGACTGACCGGAGATGCCACCATAATATTCAAACTGCCTTGTACCGTGCCGTAACCCGATTTAGATGACATACCGATGATTATGATGACAAGTGATGATACCTACGTCAATGACGGGCATGTTGCACCCGTGAACACTTTAGGCCAGGGCGAGGAAGATGAGCTTTTTACATAATTGAGATCATATATGTAGTAATTTCATTTTTATTTTAGTTTGGAGCAGATTATGTAGTCCCTTCAAGATTGCTCTACTTAGCAGTTTCCTCAACTTTATGGTGCTTTTCAGTTTTGTACTTTCACTAGTCGTCCTTGCTATTAGGGTGGAGCAGGTTTGCTTGTGATTGAATTCTTGCATAAGGAGGGGAAACACAAATGAATAAGCTAACAAGGTGTAGGTCTAATGCAATGAAAAGGATGGACAGAAGAGACATAAATGCATGGATGATATGAACAACACACAACTATATGTGAACAGCACACAACCATACGTAGATTAAGTACTGCTACAACTTGCTTATTGAAGTTCGACTAGAGCCATTACTTAGATCTTGCCACTAATTACAAGTAGCCACACTTAGTCCATGGCAAAAGACACCACCATACTTAACCTAGGTACTGGTTATGCAAAGTACTAAGCATTTAGTAGTACTTGCGACTGACTTTGGCGTAAAGCTTCGAGATCTTCTTATCCATGGCTTCTAACTTGCTAGCGACAGTGTCCATGAACTCCTCTAGGGTCATTTCCATGGCTTCCTCAGCTCCATCAACTTGCAGGGCTAGGCTCTCAATCTTCTCACGCATATCGTCGTAGCGATCCTTCAGCTGCTCAACCTGCTGGCGCAAGGTCACCTTCTGCAGCAGTCAACAAGATTAAGTTATTAACATGAAATGACTCAGATCATCAGTGTACAAGGTTAATTTATTTATAGTAGTCACCTTTGTTTTCGATGATCCCGCATCTGTCTGTTTGGGTAAGGGCGACGGTTTGTTGCTGTTGGGTTCTTCATCATCCGAGTCAGGAATGATGATTTGCACCTTACTCACAGACTTGCTGACCACTTTGTCCTGGTTCCAATCGCAGCTACTACATACAAATGTAGATATGAGGGATGTGACAAACTGAGGGATGTGGGTATAAATGGAAACTCACATATAGCAAAGCACTTTCACATGATTATTTTGTACAGCTAGGTAACTAGATGAAACATGCACTAGTCAATGGAGCCAGTATCTTACTTGTCCCCTTACAGCCAGGCAACTAGATACACTACAAAGCAGAAACAGAAATAACCAGAAATGGAAGCTATCTTAATTACTTGTCCCCTGACAACCATATCAGACTTGAGTATTTAGCAACGCTACACGTGGAAAAGTTATGTCGAAATTGAGTTTGCATACAACTGTAATATCAACAGATGAGGCTCAACAAATAACACAC
The DNA here is from genome assembly GCA_947561735.1 of Cenchrus americanus. Classification (NCBI taxonomy): domain Eukaryota; kingdom Viridiplantae; phylum Streptophyta; class Magnoliopsida; order Poales; family Poaceae; genus Cenchrus; species Cenchrus americanus. The sequence continues at coordinate 180,017,502 of OX387239.1, read as the reverse complement.
ACAACTATGAAGGTCATAAATCAGATGTATGCTTTGTAAGAAAAAATCAACATATGAAAAATGTGTGTTCATGATATATATACACACAACCAGCATCTGATACAATTTGGTATCTGATGTGCACCAATTCAATGTCGAAGAATGTACTAGTACAATTGGCATCTGATGCATTGTATCCTTTCCAATAAAAAGGGAAACAGAATGATTTTTCACCTTGGTAAAAGAAAAGGAAAGGTAAGTCGAAGCTAGGAAAGTTGCGATGCCATTAATGAATGATGACTCCTCATAAGTTAAATTATATACTAGCATGATTAATATAAGTGCATCCATTTTTAATGAGTGTCACCATCCACAGTCTACTTATGGAAAGGTCATGAGAATGTCAGATCGTCCATTCTCAGTTCAGACCTCCCACAACTAACCTCGAATTTCAAATTTCAGTCATAGGTGATCAATTCCATATTCTACTATGGTTTAATCCACTAAAACATCCTACATCAGTCTTGGTATGCTAGAAATTCTAAATTCACGACTAGCAAACTACTGGTACGACTAGTACCCAACATTCCACAAGCAACCACATGGAAATAAGCACCCAAATTATTGCTACCCTGCATTCCACAAGCAACCACACGGAAATAAGCAACCAAATTCAGCAGCTCAAGTGGAGAAAAATGAAAAACCGGAGATGCCAGTTTACCTAACTTCACTGCGCGTGCGCTTGCACCCCACTATGACCTCCTTCCCCTTACCCGACGGTGCCACCTCGCGATGCGGCCCGTCGGATGACGAGGAGGAGGTCCCGGCATCGTATGTACCGCAGATCGACGAGGTAGGGTTCCCGCCGTAGCCACTGGAGGAAGACGAGGTTGGGGAGCGTGTCGGTGTAGGAGCCTTGAATCGCCCGCGTGCATCGCGCAACTGCGTCGCGGCATTGTGGCCCCTCCTCCATCCTCCGTCGCCGCTGCATCCGTTGACGGCGCCCCTCTGACCACTCACGCCGCCGCGACTAGATCCCTTGATGCGGCCCCTCCTCCCTGCTCCGCCGCTCGATCCCGTGATGGCGCCCCGCCTTCCGCCTGCGCCGCTCGCCTGCGAGGCCCCGCTGTGGCCCCTCCGGCCGCTCGCCATGGCGAAGGAGAACCGTCGGAGCCACCGAGGGGACGTGGGGAACCGAGGGGAGGTGGGGAACCGATGGGGTCAACGGGGGTCGGGGAACTGTGAGGGGGTGCCGGTGCTACCTATATATACATAACGGGCTGGCCCATTTAGATATCCTACTATCAGCCCGATTACAAGAAGTGTGCAGCGGCGGCCAAGTGCATCCTTTAGTACCACGTCGGAGAAGAAGAAGGGCGCGACCCTGCTTAAAAGTGAAGGCGTCTGCACCATGCCGAACTCCTAATTACTAAACATCCTGCACTGCTTGCTCGCTACATCTGCTAAGGGGCTTAGTGGGCCTGCTGGGCCCAATCGGGCTCCCGCTCGCCGGTTGAGCCTGGTTGTGGTCTGGCTTGGCCCTAGAGCCCCTTAGCAATTTTTTTTGTATTTTTTAATTCATTTTTTCTTATTAACATTTAACCTATTAATTAGCATTCTAAAATTCGATTCATATTTTTTCCCATTTTCCTACATGTCAAAGCAATGGTTAAAATTCATATTTTTCCAAAATAACAGTACCCTATTAATTAAAATTATAAAATTCCCTCTATATTAATTTGGAATATGGTACATCGAAATTGTATTTTTTAATTCATTTAATTTTGTACAACTACTTTTTGCCTGTCCACATGCTTTTTGACTCCCTACTTAAGCCACCTTATTAAACAGGCAAAGCTCTTATTATCAACACCTCATATACATGATGCATCCTCCTTCGCGTGTCTAGATAGGTACCGGTGCATGTAGCTAGGCACCTGTGCTCGGGCAACGGTGTCAACCTAGGCTAGTAACACCATATGTGTTCGTGTGTACCTTAATTTGCCTGTCCACATGCTTTTTGACTCCCTACTTGAGCCACCATATTAAACAGGCAAAGCTCTTATTATCAACACCTCATATACATGATGCATCCTCCTTCGCGTGTCTAGATAGGTACCGGTGCATGTAGCTAGGCACCTGTGCCCGGGCAACGGTGTCAACCTAGGCTAGTAACACCATATGTGTTCGTGTGTACCTTAATTTGCCTGTCCACATGCTTTTTAGCTCCCTACTTGAGCCACCTTATTAAACAGGCAAAGCTCTCATTATCAACACCTCATATACATGATGCATCCTCCTTCGCGTGTCTAGATAGGTACCGGTGCATGTAGGTAGGCACCTGTGCCCGGGCAACGATGTCTACCTAGGCTAGTAACACCATATGTGTACGTGTGTACCTTAATTTGCCTGTCCACATGCTTTTTAGCTAGCTAGGTAACGATGCATGAGCTCATCCACGAAACTCGCTCTACTTCTTGTGTCCCACATTTAAATTGGACAATGATATTCGACACGCTAACATATTTTGTAATTTTGCAAAAAAAATTCATGAAACTTTATAGTTCATCTCGTACATAAACCAAGTCTGGCTTTCCTTGTTTTTTTTCCCAGCCCGCCTATGCATCGAATAGATGCCCCAAAAATTTGGCGCCCTGCCGCGTAACACCCACGTACCGCGCGGAGTCGTGGGCCTGTTTTTTTGGCTCTCTCGCGGCGTGATCGACTCCTGAAACCGCGCCCCCTTCCTCGACTCATCATCTGCCGTAGTTAGGTCAGGAGGGGGACGACCGCCGCCAGTACTGCAACCGCGACGGCTTCCTAAACGACGGTGACGGCTTCGTCGTACAACGCCCGCGACCACCTAGATGGACACCGTCAAGACGACGGGTGCGTCTTCATCTGCCGGCGCACGCAGGAGCGTCACCTACGCTGAAACTCCATCCGTTGCGCCTTCATCCACAGGCCCAAGGGCGCTGCCCTCACATCTACTTGTTGACGAGGATGTCGAACCTGGCCTTGATGAAGCAGGGGTACTACGATACGTCAAAACGAGGTACTTAACAAATCTGCTACGGACCTTCATTGCTCCTGGTTGTTCTTCTTCTTGTGCATGTGTATTTCCTATGTTACGGTATCCACTTTAATTTGGGTTGTAGCCAAAAAAGATCTTGGTTCTGCGGTATGCAGTTTTTTCCATTCATTGCAGGGTATCATTGCCCTCACCTAGAGTAGCTGCGTATGCAATCAAGTTTGGGGACTTGTATTTTTGATTTATTTAATTTTCAGTAGCGGCTTGCCCCTTCTGTTCCATGAAAACCAAATTCCAGGACGAGTAGGCAACTTGATCTTCACTGGTCGATTAGTTTAATATGTACTACATGATATTTGTTGTGTTTACGGGGAAAACTACAATAATCAGGACATAATAATGGAGTTTCTTGAATTTATTTGGGCCTATGTCATGCTAAAATAGGTCTGTTGCATCATATATGTTCCACAATTATGTACCTTTTCGGATGGTTGAACTATATGTTCAATTTTATTCCTGCATGCAGCTCCTTATTAAACCAGATTTAATTGTAGTTTTATTATGATCACATTATGAAGGGACATGCTAATGATCCTATGTTCTACATGCAGTGAACCTTCGACGAATGACATGTGGACATTTTATTTCCACTTGAAGGGATGTGGAGATGAGGATGATGATTTTATTGAATGTAAAATCGATAGAGTTAATCTAACTTATCCTAACCTGATATGTTTCAAGGAACAGTTTGGCTATGCATCAAGGGACTATTTATACTACAAGAAGCGTTGCGGAGTAGATGTAGCTACAATTGAGCCCATTGATTTTTCCCAGCACGCAAAACAAATGCTACATGACAATGCCAAGGAAAAGGAAATCAGGTTACTTATGCACTTCTTTAATCACTCTGTCCTACATGACTAGCTGCTGCATGCCCATGTTCCACCATATTAAATTCCAGTTCATACATGAGTAGCTGCTGCATGCCCATGTTCAACAAAATTAAATTCCAGATTAACATTATATCAGGTTGATAATATCAAAGGAGGCCCAACTTCAGGATACTGTAAGCATAACGCCAATTAAACAACAGAGGGGGAAGCGAAGAAATGATGAAACTAATACAGATCAATAGCTAGATGCCTACAAGGTTTGGTTACTTAAAATTAAAGAGGAAGACCCAGAAATAGGTACACTCATTTTTTGCATATCTTAATAAATTTATTAGGATCAGGTATTAAGTTGTTTTGACACTAGCACATGGGGGATCATGATTCACAGACTTAAGGGATGACTTTAGGAATGAAACAATCGATACATACAAGGAATGGCTCAGACACACAGGACGGCGTCGCCATATGTGTAAGTAAATTACTTTGCTCACATAAAGAAATAATTGTTCTTTGCATAAATTATTTGATATATGCTTTTCTTGTGTTGTATGTAGTATCATTACTACAAGAAGAGTCAGAAACAGATAATGATAGGTCTGAAGGTGAGGAGGGTGGGAAAAATCATGAAAAGAGGACATCAATCAATAATAATAGGCCAAGTCATGCAAGACAGCCAAAAAAGGGAATGGTATCTGCATTTCTCCTTTACTTTTGAAATGTACATTCTAACATATTTCGCCAATAATGCATGTTATATTTGTCTCAAATGGCCATTAGGTGCATCCAAAACCCGTCGACGTGGAGTTGTCAAATGTTACAAAGCAACAATAAAGAGAGTCAGGAGCGGAACTCAGAAATTACAAATTCAGTTCGATGCCTTGACGGGAGGAGTCTGTGGTGAGAATAGTCGTACATTTGTGGATGAGATTGTAGTGTTCACTAGGAAAAAAACTCCACTTATAGGAGTCAAATCTTGGAAGAAAGTAAGGGAAGTTGTAAAAGATTCAATAGTTGACGACATGATGGTAAGTAAATTATGAGCTGTAGCCACATCTAATTAATTCATTTCCTCTACTGTATTGATATATTTGTCATTCACATTGAAACAAAAAATTTGGAACTTAGACAATGTTGAAGATGCTAGTGAAAAGATATTGACAATAGCGCAAGAGAGGTACAAAGGATGGAGATCTTCATTTAGTTCTACATACAAGGCATACTCCACTGATGCAGAACGTATGAAGCATAAGCCTGAGGACTTAGACATTGTGGAGTGGTACTACCTGATCCAGTACTTTGGATCTGACAGCTTTCAGGTTCGTTTCAAACAAATTTCATTGTTAATTCCAGTTTTGTTATGCAATTAACAACGTTTTCCTCATACTTGTCGGTGTTTTGGACCGGCAACCTACTACGGGGAGTACCCGAAGTAGATGAATGTGACTCGTCGAGATCGGTAACTCGAAGGAAGAGACACGTGGCACACAATTTAGACAGGTTCGGGCCGCTAGATGCGTAATACCCTATGTCCTGTATGCTGCGTAGCTCTGGATTGATAGGGCACGGTTACAGGATGGAGCAACGGTGCGCCGTGAGTTGAGATTGGATGAGGTGATCCTGAGATCGGTCCCTGCCTTGCCTTATATAGTCCGGGAGGCAGGGTTACAAGTCGGAGTAGGGAGGGAGTACTAGTCGAGTACGTCTAGGAGACCTCTATACAGTGCGGAACGTGTACAGAGTCCTAACCGAGTACTACTCCTGTGTTGTCCTTGTGCTCCACGCCTTCGGGTGCCGTGCGGCGCAAGCCGGTAGTCCCGGGGCCCACCGAGTAGTCGGTCCCGGTACCCACCGAGGTAGTGGGCCCGGGGATGTCCATACGACAAGCCCCCGAGTACTTTGTAGTCGAGAAGGATAGCTTCCGGTAGTCTTGACGGCCTTAACGAGTAGTCCTCAAGCGTCCCCGAGTGCTACAAGTCAAAAGTCCTCAAGAGTAGTCGAAGCATCCCGAGGCCGGAATGTACTCCACCGATGTTTGAGCAATCTTGAAGTCTTCTCGAGTAGTCCCAAGCGTCCTTGAAATCTGCCTTCGAAGGTCTTCAAAAAATGCCTGTCTTGTCTTGGAGCCGAAGCCGTCATGGAGACGCGATTTGCAGAACCGCAATCCACGTGGAGTAGCCCCCGAGCCTCGAGCCGCGGGCTCTGGCTGAGGATCCATCCGAGGTCTTGACAAGAAAATCCCGAAAAATCCGGAGAAAAAACCGAAGGACACGTGGCACAGAGCCCCCGAGCCTTGAGTCGAGTACTTCCTCTCGAATTGAAGGGTCTTCTTGGAGAATGTGTCCTGAGATGCTCTTGAGACTAGCCGCGTCCCAGGTAGTCAAGTAGAAGTAGCCGAGCCCCCGAGGTGAGGCGCGTCGACTAGTAGAATACGAAGAGTCACGCGCTGGCGCTGAGTCAGCCGCGCGTGAACTTATCTGGCCGCCCGTTGCGGGGGCGATTTGGCTTATAAGTACAAGCCGAAACCCTTAGGGTTTTTCACCCAAGTGAGCCGCAGTCATTTGCCACTTGAATCTTGAAGTAGATCCACCCCAGCGAGCGCCGCCGCCGTAGTAGATCCGAACGCATCGCCACCCGAAAGCTTTAGGTTAGCCCCCGAGCGAATGCGAGTGAAGACTCCTTGTACTTGGAGAATGAAACCGTCACCGTCGAAGACGTCGAAGGCCGGCGGGAAGAAAAGGAGCCGTGCGGAAGCCGCCGCGGCCGGCACCGAAGCGGCGCCCAAATCTCCACCGCGCGCTGACCCAAGCCGCGAGTGGAAAAAGTCGAAGGTCAAGACGGAGGACCTGCTAACCCTGTTGAACAGCGGGTTCATCAGGGAGAAGGAGATCGACATGTGGAGATCCGCCGCAGGAGATCCTTATCCAATGGAGAAGGCCGAAGACGAGATCCCGATGTTCTCGCGCTTCGTGGAGCGCGGGCTTGCGCTCCCAGCGAGCGACTTCTTCAAGGGGCTGCTCAGGTACTATGGCATCGAGTACCTCAACCTGAACCCCAATGGAATCTTCCATACTTCTGTCTTCGTCCACTTCTGCGAAGCCTTCCTGGGAATCAAGCCGCACTGGGTTCTCTTCCGGAAGTTCTTCCGCGTGAAGCCGCAGCCCAGCGCCTCCAACCCCAGAGTAGTCGGAGGGGCCGGGATCCAGCTGAGGGAGGATGCCGCGGAGCGGACTCGGCGTACAAGCTCGTGGACTCCAACACCGACTGGAAGACGAGGTGGTTCTACATCACGAACCACCATCCCGAGCCGCCGAAGCCGAGCGGACGGCGGCCCGGGCACCGGGAGTGGTGGAACACGGAGCCCACCATGCGGGGAGGGAATCCAGCTCCCGGAGTTGCTAGCGCGCATCAAGACTCTGCGGGATGCGGGACTGAGGGCCGAACACGTGGCCTTCAGCTTCATGAAGCGCAGGATCCAGCCGCTGATGGCGCGGGATACGATGGGCTTCGAGTACACCGGCGACAGCGATACGTCGCGAATGCCGGGGGGCGAGCTGGACGACAACGACATCGTTGAGAGGTTGTCGAGGATCTTCAAGGACATGCCGGAGTACACGGCGTGCCCTGTCGAGGAGTACTCCGCCGCGCGCCCGCCCAACGAGGTGAGTAGCCGTACCCCCCTCGCCGAGTAGTAGGCACTTGTAGCTGAGTTGCTGACGCCTTGTGTCTGTTGCGCAGGATGATGTGAAGCGGTTTGTCTCCGAGCCGCAGCCACCACCGAGCGGAATCGAGATCCCAACGGTGGAGAGGGTGAAGGAGCGCCGAGTAGTCGGAGACGACGACGATCCCGTCATCGTGGAGGATACCTCCGATGACAAAGAAGACGAGGAGACGCTACAGGACCGCTTCCAGTTGCGGTCGAGGTTTAGCCGTCCGGGCTTGCCTCACGTGCCACTCATTCAAGACCCTCCGGCTAGCCTGGAGGCTAGCCTTGCCGCGCCGCCGAGGAAGCCGCGCAACCCCACCAAGAAGCGGGTGGCGAAGAAGATGAAGGTCTCAGAGACCACGCCTCCGGAGGTAAGTCATCTTGAGCAGAGTAGTCGAGTACCCAGTGATCGAGTACGGTGCTGACGAGTAGTCGTCCTTGTGTGCAAGAGGTGCCGCCAGCGGAGCCCGTGGAGGAAGGCGATGAGGGCATGTGGCCCACAGTGGGGGAACCAGCTGGAAGCCGAAGTCCAGCCCCCACTGTCGAAGAACTTCTGGCGCAGCTGGAGCGCCAGCCCCCTGCCCCGGGGGGGGAGCAGAGTACCCGCGGCCGCCGCCGTTGAAGAGGTGGAAGCCACAGGGACGCAGGAGACTTCTGCGCCGGCCGCCGCCACCGTGGAGGAGGCGGTAGTCGAAGAGGCGGAGGAAGAGACGCCCGCCGAGGGTGGACTGGTTGATATCGCCAGCATCCTCGGTGCTCCGGCCGTGACTATCGTCCGGTCGAACTTGTAAGTACCACGCCTTCATGAGTAGTACTCGTTGTAGTAGTCGATTTTGTCTGACGACCCTCTGTGGATACTTCTGCAGAAAATCCACAGACTTGAGCTGGGACGGGGAGGAGCCCGCGACGGTGGAGGCAGAAGAGGCCGCGCCGTCCGTCGAGGAGCCCGCTCCTGAAGCCCAAGCCGCGACCGAGCCCCCGGCTGCCGAGGCGCCGCCGCGCAGGCGGTCGTAGTTGAAGGTAAGTACCCTTCTTGAAGCTGTAGAACTCCAGGACGAGTAGTTGTAGGCACTGATGCGCGTGTTCCTTGTTGACAGGCGCTGAAGGAGGTGACATCCCTGCAGGGGTACCCATGCAGGAGCTGACACCAGAGGCCCCGGAGGCCGCAGCAGGAGCCCCCGAGCCCGAGAGGGAGACCGTCGAGAAGTCCGCCAAGGGGGAGGCGGCTACCACGTCGCCAGGGGTTGCCCTGGAGGTGGCAATCCGATCCCCCGAGATCCAAGACGCGGAGCCGATCCGCTCGGCGCCAATGACGGAGGCTACTTCGAGTAGCCGTGGCGGGATTGAGCTGCTGGCCGACGATCTCGTCGAGCCGGCAATGTTGGCGCAGCACTTGGAGGCGATGCGGCGAGCCGAGCAGTGGATGAAGGTACGTAGTTGTAGCTTCCCGAGTAGTCAATCCTTTGCGTTGAGTACTCTGCTTGACTCGATCTTGTCTTGTGCAGGACGTCGCGGAGCGATCCCGCGAGAAGTCGAACATGCTGCAAGGCTACGGCGACACCGTGCTCCGAGCCGAGGCCTTGGAGGAGCAGCTCGTGAAGTCGCGGAAGCACGCGGCCGCGATGCAGTCGAAGCTTGACGCCGCCTTCGCCAAGTATCACAACGATGTGATGGAGCTGCAGGCGAAAGGTGATGATCTGGTGCGGAAGAACAAAGGCCTCCGCAACAAGAATAAAGGTATGCCTTTTGACTTGTCGGGTACTTGTTGGAAGTCACCAAGCCCTGACCCGCTGTTGTGTTCCGGTGTTGCAGAACTCGAAAGCCAGGTGGAGCGGCTGAAGGGATCGGAGGTCAGCATGAAGAATCTCTTCTACCGGGAGCAAGAAGCCCGCCAGGTACTTGAACTCGACTACAAGGAGCTGGCCTTCGAGTGCGAGAAGCACATGGAGCTGCGAATTGCATCTGATAGAGACCTCATCAACTGCTACAAATCTTTGCAGAAGTTGAACGAGGATTGTGAGGCGCTCCGGGCCCAGCTGAAAGACCTTGAGGAGGCTGCCCTTCCGATCGCCAGGCTGCTGGTGCCCCACCCGGGAGGCCCCAAGATCGCTCCACTGGCGGATCGACTTCGTGAGGCACCAAGCCGGCTGGCTGCCTACGTCAAGCACATGGCCAGGTCGATCCCGAAGCGGTGTGCCGGCCTTCATGAAGTCGTACTTCCCGAAGGCTCCGGTGGAGGTGGTCGCCGGCGGGGTGGCCGCCAACCGGCTCGGATGAGCAAGACGCGTAGCCGTTGGAGCGAGATGGCTCCCATCGCGGAGCAGGTAGCCGAAAAGTTGAACCTCCAGTAGCTCTGCATGGGTAGCTTAGTAGCCATAATTGTACAGGAAACAGTTGTAATGAACTTTTCATCTATCAATGAAATGAAGTTGTTCCAGCAATGAGTACTCGTAACCGCGATCTCAGAGTGCGGAGCGCCCATCGTGGAGTAGGTGCGAGTAGTAGTACCCGGCTTAGTAATCCCATAGCAGGGAGTAAACAGTAAAGAAGTTGATAATCAATCAAGCTTTATTACTGAAGAAGTACACCTGGGTGGCCAGGGCCGTAGTTACAAGTAGTCGCCTGGACCCGGAGGCCGCTTACAGCTAAGTGGCGCTGGAGCGGGTAGCCGCTTGCAGCGAGTGATCCGTAGGTAGCCGTGTAGGCTGGATCGCAGATCCGTAGGTAGCCGCGCGGGCTGGATCTTGGAGTGTGGTCTCTTGGTAGACCGCTGCTAGAGTCCTTGATGCTCGTTGCAGCCCAGGGTCCGTAGGTAGCCGCACGGGCTGGACCTGGAGGAGAGTAGTCCGGAGACTTGAAGCCAGGACCCGGAAGGTCGCTTGCGGCAAGGGGTGTTGATGTAGTCGCGTGGACTTGAACCCCGGAGTAGTCGTGTAGACTAGGCGTAGAATCGACAGAGTTGGTCGACGTTCCACGAGTTGTTGACTTCTTCGCCTTCAAGTGTTTGGAGGCGGTAGGAACCTGGCCCGGTCACCTTAGCCACGGTGAAGGGGCCTTCCCAGGGGGAGCTGAGCTTGTGGAGTCCTTCCATGTTCTGGATGCGGCGGAGGACAAGATCTCCAACGTTGAAGGAGCGTTCCTTGACGTTGCGATCGTGGTAGCGTCGGATACCCTCCAGGTACCTTGCTGATTGGACGAGGGCGGCACAGCGAGCTTCTTCGAGGCTGTCGATATCAACTCGTCTGTCGTCTTCCGAGACGCCTTCGTCGTAGTGCTCCACCGCTCGGCGAGTTCCATATGACATCGGCGGGGAGGATGGCTTCGAGCCGTAGACCGAGGAAGTAGGGGGATTGCCCCGTTGGCTTGGACGGTTGAGTCCGCGGCCCCCGAGTGCGTTGGGTAGTTCCTTGATCCACTTGCCCCCCTTTTGAGTTAGCGGCGTCGTGTAGCCGCTTCTTGAGGGCGTCGAGCACCATCCCATTGGCGCGCTCGACTTGTCCGTTGGCCCATGGATGGGCGACTGAGACGTATCTGACGTCGATTCCGCTGTTCTCGCAGTACTCCTAGAACTGGTGGTTGTTGAAGTTGGACCCCAGTGTCCGTGATGATGCGGTGGGGTAGCCCGTAGCGGTGTACGAGTTCATCCAGAAGTCGAGTACTCTGTCAGCCTTGGGGCATGTGACCGGCTTGACCTCGATCCACTTGGTGAACTTGTCGATAGCCACCGGCACTCCGTTGAATCCTCCCCGGCGCAGTTGGCGGTGGCCCAATCATGTCGAGCCCCCGGCGGGCAAAGGGCCGGGTTGGCGGTATGGTGACTAGCTTGTAGGCCGGGACGTGTTGTCGCTTGACGAAGAACGCGACATCCTTGGCACCTTCGACGAGTTCTTCGGCATCGCCCGTGGCTGTGGGCCGGCAGAAAGCTCGCCGAAGGCCTTGCCGACCGGCCGTGCGTGAGGACGCGTGGTTGCCGCAGACGCCCTTGTGGATCTCCTCCAAGATGTCCTTGCCTTCATCGCGAGGGACGCACTTCATGAGTACTCCGGAAGATGCGCCTCGCTTGTAAAGCTTGTTGCCGACGAGGACGTAAGACTTGGCGCGGCGGATGAGTTGTTCGGCTGCGTTTTTGTCGGAGGGGACCTTCGCTCCGCGGCCGAGGTAGTCGATGAAGGGTTGCCTCCGTCCACGTCGATCATCATGACCTCCCTGTCCACTGGGTGGTTAGCTAGGACAGGTGGTCGGTGGCGCGGCTCCGGGATGGATGGCGCGTGAAGCTCATGGACGAAGACGCCCGCGGGTACTTGGGCGCGGGTAGATCCGAGCTTCGAGAGGACGTCCGCCGCAACGTTGTTGTCGCGGACGATGTGATGGAACTCGAGACCATAGAATTTGTTCTCGAGCTTGCGTACTTCTAGGCAGTAGGCGTCCATGTTCTCCTTGTTGCGGTCCCGGGACTTGTTGACTTGGTTGATGACCACTGCGGAGTCGCCGTAGACTAGTAGCCGCTTGATGCCAAGTGAAGCCGCGAGGCGGAGCCCGTGTAGGAGAGCTTCGTACTCGGCTTCGTTGTTTGAGACCTTCCAGAAGATCTGCAGGACGTACTTGAGTTGTTCGCCCGTTGGAGAGATCAGGAGCACCCCTGCGCCTGCGCCCTCGAGGTTGAGTGAGCCGTCAAAGTACATCACCCAATGCTCTGGTCGCACGGTGGGAGTAGGTAGCTGGTTCTCTCGCCACTCCGCCATGAAGTCGACTAGCGCCTGCGACTTGATGGCGGTGTGTGGCTTGAAGTCGATCGTGAGGGCGCCGAGCTCGACAGCCCACTTGGAGATTCTTCCGGTGGCGTCTGGGTTCCTCAAGATGTCGCCGAGCGGGTAGTCGGTGACGACGGAAACCGAGTACTCCTGGAAGTAGTGTCTTAGCTTCCGCGAGGTGATGAGTAGAGGGTACAGAAGCTTCTGCACGGGCTGATAGCGAGCCTTGGACTCTGATAGAACCTCGCTGACGAAGTAGACCGGCGCCGGACCGGGGTAGGCGTGGCCGTCTTCCCCGCCGCTCGACGACGATGGCATGATCGACCACGTGAGTAGTCGCGGCTAGGTAGAGCAAAGAGTCGCTCGCCCTTGTGAGGAGCCGTGAGGATTGGCGGCTTCGACAGAAGTCCTTGAGCCGGGCAAGGGCTTGGTCCGCCTCTCGCAGTCCACACGAACTTCTCGTGGTGCTTGAGTAGTTTGAAGAAGGGGAGACCCCGTTCTCCTAGCTTCGAGATGAATCGAGTTCAACGCCGCCATGCACCCCGTCGGCCTTACGGACGTCTTTGATGCTCGTGGGAGCTTTCATGCGTCGGTGATGGCGGAGATCTTCTCGGGGTTGGCTTCAATGCCGCGCTGGCTGATGATGAAGCCGAGTAGTTTACCCGAAGGTACGCCGAAGACGCACTTGTTCGGGTTGAGCTTCCAGCGGTACTCGCGTAGTGATGCGAAGGTCTGTTCGAGGTCGTCGATGAGGGTATTGGAGTCCCTGGTTTTGACAACCACGTCATCCACGTAGGCCTCGACGTTCTTGTTGAGTTGCCGCTTGAAGCTGTGCCCGGATGGCCCGTTGGTATGTAGCGCCGGCGTTTTTCAACCCGAATGACATGGTCGTGTAGCGAGACGCGCCAAACGGGGTGATGAACGCGGTCTTCTCCCGGTCCTCTTCCTTGATTGCGATCCGGTGGTACCCGGAGTAGCAGTCGAGGAAGAAGAGCAGGTCGCAGCCCGCCGTGGAGTCGATGACTTGATCAATCCGTGGCAACCCGAAGGGGTCCTTGGGGCAGTGCTTGTTGAGGTCGGTGTAGTCGACGCACATCCTCCACTCGTTCGAGTTCTTCTTGCGGACGAGGACGGGGTTGGCGAGCAACTCAGGATGGAAGACTTCTCTGATGAAGCCAGCTGCAAGTAGCTTGGCGAGCTCCTTCTTGATGGCGTCCCGTCTGTCGTCGGCAAAGCGTCGGAGGTGTTGTCGCTTGGGGGTGGCCTTTGGATCGACGTTGAGGCAGTGCTCGATCAGCTCCCTGGGCACTCCCCGGCATGTCCGTCGGCTTCCACGCGAAGATGTCGCGGTTAGCCCGAAGGAAGCTGATGAGCGCGTCTTCCTATTTGGGGTCGAGGCCGGCCCCGATGGTGGTGGTCTTGCTGGGGTCGCCTGTTCCGAGGTCGACCGACTTGACGAGTACCTCCTCAGGTGGCTGAGGCTTGTTGGCGCTGTCAGACTTCTCTGGGATGTCGAGTTCGCTCGTGGCAAGCTTCTTCGACGCGGCGTAGACCTCCATCATTGGGGTGGGTACTTGGTTTGTTGAGGCGATCGCCACGGCCTCTGTATCGCAGTCGTGAGAGATCTTCAAGTCCCCCTGGAGGGAGAGTACGCCGGCTGGACTTGGCATCTTGAGTACCAAGTAGGTGTAGTGGGGCACCGCCATGAACTTGGCGATGGCCGGCCTGCCGAGGATGGCATGGTAGGAAGTCTCGAAATCCGCAACCTCGAACTTGATGTATTCGGTGCGGTAGTTATCCCGAGACGCCCCGAAGGTAACTGGCAGTACCACTGAGCCTAGTGGGACAGCCGCGTTGCCTGGGACGATGCCGTAGAACGGCATGCGTTGCTCTTGTCGAGCATGGGGGTGACGTCGAGGTTCATCTTCTTCAAGGTCTTGGTGAAAAGGACGTTGAGCCCGCTTCCACCGTCGATGAGCACCTTGTTGAGCTTGGAACCCGCCATTGTTGGTTTCAGGACGAGAGGGAAACGTCCTGGCTCGGAGAAGCTGGTCCATTGGTCCGCGCGGGAGAAGGTGATGGGTGTCTCTGACCACCTGAGAGGGGTCATAACCGCTGGTTCAATGGACATTACTTCACGGCGGGTAGCTTTTCGCTCCCGCCCGTCGGGTAGTCCGCCGAAGAGGACGTTGACGGTCTTCTTGGGTTCTTGGAAGTCGTTGTCGTCTCCGTCCTTCTTCTTGTTCTTCTGATCGTGAGGGTGCGGTGGCTCCGGCGTATCCTTGAGTGCATGCTCGAGCTGGTAGCACTTGCTCGGTAGTGTGGTTGCCGTTCGGGTGCCACGGGCACTTCTCCTTCGGCGGGTCTTTGAACCCGCCGGAATTCTTCTTCGAGTTCCCTTTCGGAGGACGCCGGATAGCCGCGACGGTATTGTCGGCTTGCGCTTGCGGTTGGAACCCGAGAAGTTGTTGTTGTTGTTGTTGTTGCGGCCGCCTTGGTTTGGATTGCCGCGCCGCCGCCGCCCGGTTCTCGCTTGGACTTGCCGCGGATGGCGTCGTACTTGGCGTTGGCCTTGTCCTCTTCATCCGCCCAGGACGTGATCATGTCCTTGAGGTGGGGAATGGACCGGGGACGGCGACGACCGAAGTCCTCGAAGGTGCGGCGATGGTAGAGCCCGTCCTGGAAGAGGTCGATGACCTCCTTGTCGGTGACGTCCACGACGGTAGCGCGCTTGTCGAAAAAGCGGCGCATGTACTTGCGGAGGGTCTCGCCTTGTTCTCGCTTGATCATGGCAAGGTCCATGCGAGTACCCGAACGGCCCATGGCGCCCGCGAAGTTGCTTGTGAATTGCTCCTTCGCCTGGTCCCACTTGTCGATTGAGTGCTTGTCCGGCCGACTCGAGCCACGTGAGTGGGGCTTGGTCCGGCGGAAGGGGAAGTAGAGGCACTTGGTGTCGCCGTTGCCGCCGCCGTTCTCGATGGAGAGAGCGTAGCATCGGAGCCACCGGATGGGATCCTCGCTCGCGTCGTATTTGGTGATCCCCAAAGGCTTGAACTTGTCGGGGAGGAGCAGGTTGCGAAGCCGTGGTGAAAAGGCGGGGAAGTCGTCGCCTTCAGCAGCGGAGGTCGACTTCTTCGCCGCAACTCCTCGATCCTCGGCGAGCATCGTACCCGCCATGAGAGGCACCGGAGGCGTGGCTATGCGCGTGGCCGCGGCCGCCGCGGCCGCCGCCGCCTCCGGCTTTCTTGTCGGCCCCGTGGTTGGAGCTCCCGCCGCCGCCGCCGCCGCCGTCGGGGTCGTTGGCCGCCGCCACCGGCCGGAGCACGGTGGGGAACGACTTCCTTGTTGCCTTGCTCTTGTCGCGAAGGTCCTCCGGCGGTGGAGCGTCGACGGTTTGGGTCGGGCCGGGATGTTGCCCCGAGTACGGTTAGGACCGGGGTCGGCGCACCGCGACTAGTAGCTTCGTTGTCGCGAGGCTTAGCCGGGGGAGGTTGGCCGACTCTCTTGTCGACCCGCATGAAGTAGGCTTCTTCGGCCGAGCTTGGCGATGACCTCCCCAAGACGTATGCCCCGAGCTCCGGCGTGCGATCGTTGTGATCGACATGAGGCATTGCTCGGAGAGTGGTGTGGACTCGCTCTCGACCGCTTTCGAGAGCCCTCCGCAAGGTTGCGGATGGGAAGGTTGTCTCCCCGAGCCGCCGGCGTCGTTCGTTGCGTTTCCTGTTACGTTCGCGCCGGGCGTCCCTGTTGGCGTCGGTCTCGTCCGCGGGGCATCGCGGACGCCTCGTCCGCGGAGATGTCCTCCAAGTACTTGTCTGCGGCCGTGCCTGAGGGTCCCGGGGTGTCGCCGGCAGCCATGAAGACTTGGCGATCGGGGGTACCCAAGCTTGACTCGAAGGTGCCACCTCGGCTGGTGTGTTTGAGTCGGCCCGGGCCGGTGGTGTTCCCTCCGGAACGGTAGCGAGTCGATGTAGGCGACGTAGCGTGAGTCCTCCTTTGTCGGTTCGAGGCTTGAGGTCCGGCCGCAGGACATATCTTCCGACCGCATCGACCTTATAACCGCGCCCCGTAGGCCGGCCCCTGACAAGGGAAGCTCAGTGGAGTCATCTTCGGACTCGGGCTCCTCGGGGTCCGACCCGAAGTCGAATTCGTAATCCGGGTTCGAGTAGAACTCGGAGAGAGGGCTGGAGTCCGAGACGGGGTCGGGGACGGCGTCGGAGTCCGAGTTGTACTCGGTTGCGGGCTCCTTGCCGGCCCAGTGTGGTGCATGAGCCTCCGTGCGGGCCCGGCTGGGGACGCGGGGGCCACGCGCGGAGCGCTGGCATGGTGAAGGGACCGCCGCGATGGCCGAGCGGCCCGGCTCGCAAGCGATTGCCCATGGCGACGTCGGGTTCGAGTTGGAGACGGACTCGAGCTTGAAGTCGGCGTGGATGTTGGAAAGCGAAATTTCGCCGAACTTGCCGGCGAGCTTGCCCGTGGACAACTTCGGGAAGCGTCACAAGGCTCCGTCCCTCGAGTCGGGTTGCATGATCGCGCGGCGCCGGAAGGAGCCCGCGCCATCGCCAGCGTGCGGACCCGGGCGCCGAAGACGAAGGTGTCGCCGCGTTGAAGGCGACGGTTGGCTTGATGTGAACGGAAGCCGTCGAGTTCGCCATGTGATCTCGAGCGAGAGCCCCTACCCGGCGCGCCACCGTGTCGGTGTTTTGGACCGGCAACCTACTACGGGGAGTACCCGAAGTAGATGAATGTGACTCGCCGAGATCGGTAACTCGAAGGAAGAGACACGTGGCACACAATTTAGACAGGTTCGGGCCGCTAGATGCGTAATACCCTACGTCCTGTATGCTGCGTAGCTCTGGATTGATAGGGCACGGTTACAGGATGGAGCAACGTGCGCCGTGAGTTGAGATTGGATGAGGTGATCCTGAGATCGGTCCCTGCCTCGCCTTATATAGTCCGGGAGGCAGGGTTACAAGTCGGAGTAGGGAGGGAGTACTAGTCGAGTACGTCTAGGAGACCTCTATACAGTGCGGAACGTGTACGTAGTCCTAACCGAGTACTACTCCTGTGTTGTCCTTGTGCTCCACGCCTTCAGGTGTCGTGCAGCGCAAGCCGGGTAGTCCCAGGGGCCCACCGAGTAGTCGGTCCTGGTACCCACCGAGGTAGTGGGCCCAGGGAGGTCCATACGACAATACTCCTTTTGCAGAAAATTAGTACAAAAAATTCAGGAGTCAGGAAGAAGCAAAAGACTAAGCATGTGATGGGAGCAAAACCATATTCCCAAATTCGATATGAACAGGTTATAACTATATTAACTAATTTGCTTATTACTTTATGATATATAGTGTCATCACCTAATGCTACATTTTCGGAACCTTAGACAAACCGTGCCAATGGTCAACAACCGACTGATCTGCAACTTTGGATGATTACTCACGTCAACAAGAATGGAGAATGGACAAGTGATGAAGCTAGGGATGTATATGTGAGTGATTATGTTTGCATCATTACATTTACAACATTTTCTCCTGTTAATTGTAAATGTTTAATCTCGCATCCTCCTAATTTATTCGACATGTCACACCTAGGAAAAAGCTTCCATCGAAGTTAGCAATGCAGAAAAAGGTAAGGATAGGCCTTTCCTTACGTCTGAGGAGGAGAACTCAGTTTTTCAGGTCAACTATTCAAAGACTCTTGGAATAAAATCATACAAGACACATGGTCGTGGGTACATGGCGAAATATCCAACACGAAGAGCACTACTGAAACAAAGGGAAGAAGATGCAACATGTGCTGAATTGGATGCCCAGGAAGAAAGATTGCAGCACCAAGAAGAGGTACGAGAACTGAAACAAAGCCTTGCAAATGTAATTTCAGCAAGGGAAAAAGATAAGGAAGAAAGTAAGAAACAAATGGATGATATGAGGGAAGAATTCCGTCACCTTTTGCAACAGTACCCATTTCAACCGTGTTTGAACTATTGTTTCAGCCCATAATTGCTATAATTTCTCTCTCCATTTCCTCCACAGCTATGTCTGGAACCATGATCGCCACACATGAGTCAAATGGACCTACTTCGCAGGAGTTCATCACACCACCACATGTAGAAGCCGAACCTCGCAAAGGTATTTCGTTGGAGAGGCCGATGCACATACATGCTTCAAAAATTTTAGCATTATGTTTACACCAAATTTTCTCTCGTGGCGTACTCTCGAACCACCAAGTGTGATGACAACGAAAAGGATATTGTACCACCTCGACCATAAAAACTAAGAGTAGCTCAGCTAGGAATATTTTCTCAAAAACTAATGTTGCTCCAGGATCAACGAATAGTTTTGTTACTTCCAATCAGCTATTGAGGACTCGTAATCGAAAAAAGAATCAACAGTATGAATAACGTCATAACTAAATCTGCACTCGATGTTTACCAAGTAATTTATTATTTATGCCTATGCCTTGTGTTCTGTATGCCCTCAAGTAAAAAGATAACTAATGTTATCCAATTTATTTACTAAGTATAGTTAAACTAGACATTTAATACTATTGAACAACTAATCTGGTGTATGCTGCAACATATTAATTTTTTGTTGCTGCTGGTTTTGTTTAATGTGTGGGAATAAATAAACTACATTACATCTTTTTGTGTACCATTGGATTGTCATATAATTTATATCTTCAGTGAACAGGCACAGTTTTTAATAGGAATATGTACTTACTAATCTGATGCATCCTTTTTTATTATCGAAATCTGATGCTAGAGTTACTTGAAATGTGCATCCTTTTCTATTATCTTTTTTATACCAACTAATTTGGTGTATGCTAATTTAATCATATATGCTTTCATGATTCGCAGAGAAACTCAGACAGCCAAAACAATTAGAGAAAGCAACCATGGATTACTGTTGATGGGCGACCAACAAGATTGATGTACGAGAAGCTGATGGGCGATGGAGCAGCCAGGGAACTAATTTTTAGATCCATTTATTATATGCTAAACAATGTTGTGAACTTAGTTAAATGTGATGTCTTTATTTTTTTACTTGTGGTCATGTTCAATCAAGACGATTTCTGGTCATTACCTGTTACTATGTTATGAGACAATCTTAAATAGAGAATTACTCAGTTATTAAATCTTATGTGCATGTTGTGCAATTGCTTTGTAAACTACTATTCAAATTCACCGCGTTGCGACAGAATAATAGGCAACCATTCATTTTGGTTGCAATATGCATTATTGCTACGAACTTTAAGTGTTGCTTTATCATAACATCTATTGCCACAAACCATTGTTTGTTGCATCCAACCTCTATTACAACCCACACAAAGTCGTTGCAACATATGTATAATACCTCACAGACTAGTTCGTTGCATTAACATATCCGCTATTGCCACCATATCTGATTTGTTGCAAAAGCATTGTAATGCAATGGATCAAAATTCGTGGGAATAAGACTATATGCCTACGTATCTTTGGAGTGGCAATACTTTTCTTTTGCAACACATTTGGTCGTGGCAATCTTGAACTATTTCATCCTAGCGTTTGGTCGCAATAAACCTGAGACAACCAATAAAGTCGTTGCAATATTTACTCTTGCAACCAAAAATTGGTTGCATTTCCTTTTTTGTTTGTTGCCATATTTGTTATTACAACCTAGTATAGGTTGCATTAGGCTTCTTTTGTGTTGCAATATTATTTGTAGCAACCAACTATTGGTTGCAATAGGATTTTTTGGTCATTGCATTAACAAACTCTATTGCAACACATCATCTTACGGTTGCCTCAGGCTATTGCACCGTTCCAATTGCAACCATTTATCGACCACCTCACTTCGATGCAACTGATTCCAGATGCAACCAAAACAGCCATATTGCAACCATATATAGGTGTTGGCAAAGGGTTGATTTCTTGTAGTGTTGATGCCGTGTTGGATGCCGGAAAAGGCAAAGTAACAATGAACCTTAATGGAAAGAAGTACACATATAACTTTATTCACGCTTCTAAACACCCTACACCCTTTCCTCCCGAAGACGAAGTAGAGGAGGTAGATAGTCTTTGTTTGTTGAAACCCTTAGAGACCTGCTGCAAAGAGCGATAGAAAATCAAATTAATGATCAAGAAGATGAAGAACTAGAAGAAGCAACAAAAGGCTTAGAACCACAAGATGGAAGCGTGGAGGAAGAAAAATTTGAGGACATAGGAGAGATTAAACCCGAGAAGCCACAAGTGCCCCAGGTAAACCTTAAACCCTTGCCCAAAGGATTAATGTATGAATTTCTGGGCCCAGACAAGACTTATCCAGTCATTGTGAGCGACGAGTTCAGTCCCAAAGAAAATAAGAAGTTGCTGATTTTATTGAAAAAACATAGGAAGATGATTGTATATTCGATTAATGATCTCAAAGGTCTTAACCCAGCCTTTTGCACTCACCATATACCAATGGAAGACCAATGTAAGCCCGTAGTGCACCACCAAAGGAGGCTAACTCATGCCATGCGAGAGGTAGTAAAGAAAGAGGTCATCAAGTTACTTGATGCCAGAATCATCTACCCGGTTCCGCATAGCGAATGGGTGAGCCTGGTACATTGTGTACCAAAGAAAGGAGGTTTAACCATGGTGAAGAATGAGAAGAACGAGTTGATACCGCAAAGAACCGTGTAGTACTAACCGTGTAAGTGAAAAACCTTTCCCGAGTAGTACTTGTAACTTGATAATCTTACTTGGTTGACCACCAATTTTGTACTATGCAGGAAGTCGACTAATTTATCCTGGGAAGGAGATGAACCCAGCACGACAGCAGTTGAAGAAGATCCAACGCCCACTGCCGAAGAGTCCGCTCCCCTCCCTCAGGCCGAGACCGTGGCGCCGGTCGCAGAGGCTACGCTGCCAGAAGCCAGTGTAGTAGAAGGTAAGTAGACTGCGCTGATGCAGCCTACCTCAAGTAGTAGTCCTAGCCCCCGGGTACTGATACTGTATGTCTTGTGTTGACAGGAGCACAAGTCGAGGGAAGCACAATCCCCGAAGCCGTGCCAGTTGAAGGCGTCGTTCCTGAAGCCGAGGTGATCGCAGAAGCCGCGACCGAGCCGGCGGAGGCAGCAACCCCCGGGGTGATAGAGGAGGTGCGTGATGATGCACTACCGGAGACGAGCTTGGACATAGTCGTCCGCTCGCCGGAAATCCAAGACGCGGAGCCGATCCGCTCGGCGCCGATGTCTGAGGCCGCAGCGACTAGTCGCAATGGGCTCAAACTTCTGGCGGACGACCTTATCGACCCAGCGACGGTAGCCCGCAACTTGGAGTCGATGCGCCGGGCTGAGCAATGGATGAAGGTACATAACAGGACCCTTGAGTAGTCGAATTCCGCCATACTTGAGTACTCGGGTGATGATTATTGCCTTTTGCAGGATGTCGTGGAGAGATCCCGACAGAAATCCGATATGCTTCAGGGGTATGGCGATACAGTGCTCCGGGCTGAGACGTTGGAGAAAGAACTCAATAAGGCCAGGAAGCACTCCGCCATGCTCCAGTCCAAGCTTGATGGTGCCTTCGCCCAGTACCACAACGAGGTACAAGACATGCAGGCAAAGAGCAATGAGTTGGTCCGCAAGAAGAAGTCGCTGCCCCAAAAGAACAAAGGTATGCCGATGTCAGCCTATCGAGTACTTATTGTGGGTACCCTATGGTAGTCTGACCTGTCCCCTTGAGTTGTTTGCAGATCTTGAGGCCCGAGTGGAACAGCTGAAGGCATCGGAGGTTGATATGAAGAACCTCTTCTACCAAGAGAAAGATGCCCGCGAGGTACTTGAGTATGATTATAAGCAGCTGACCCATGAGTGTAATATGCACTTGGAGCTTCGGATCGCCTCGGATCGTGACCTTCTCAACTACTATAAATCTCTGCAGAAGCTGAATGAAGACTGCGAGAGGTTGCGGGGGCAGCTCAAGGAACTCGAAGAAGCCGCGCTCCCCCATTGCGAGGCTGCTGGTGCCACACCCGGGCGGGCCAAAGATAGCTCCTCTGGTTGACCGTGTAACAACCCAGGAATTTAGGTGTGTAAATTTTGCGAAAATTTAAAACTTTTTGCTTGAATTTGAGTGCTATCAATTTTTGAACCAAATTGCTAGCCCTTCCCTGGTTTCTCCACCAATTTATCCCATTTATAAAACATATATTTAAATTATGGTAAAATATGTGAGTTGGTTTTTCTCTGGATCTTTTGGAGTTCAAATGTGTGAAGTTTGAATTTGAGTGGGAATCAAATTCAAACTCTTAATCAAACCCTAGTTCAAAGTTTATTCCTTTATTTTGCAAAACACCCAACCGGTGAACTGGGCCGTTTCTTCCTTCCTGTGCTCTGCAGCCGGCCCAGCCCGTGACCCCTTTTCAGCCCAGCTAACCCGCACAGCTCCTACCCTCTCCATTTGTCACTGCCGCGTGGACCCCGCATGACAGCCCTTCCTTATCTTCACCAACCCGCCGCGTCACCGAGCCGCCCCTAGCGCGTCGCCGGTCTCGCCACACCGGCTCGCGGGGCGGGGCACGACCGGTCGCCCGGCCCGCACGCACGCCAAGGGCCCGGGCGCGCGCGCGCGCGAATCGAGCCGGCCGGGGGAGGAAAGGTCCCATTTACCCCTGCGACCGTGGATGCGTAGAGAGGAAGCGGGCGGCACCGCCACGAGCGCCGGGCGGGGGACCCGGCAGGGGGCGGCGGCGGGATTTCGCCGTGTCTTGCGGCGCCGGGGATTCAAAAGCTAGGGGAGGAGGGCAAGGAGCAGTCGTCCACCGCCACCAACCCACATTGGGGTTTTGCCCCTTTCCAGAGCCGCGCCGCCGAAGGGGAAGAGGAAGGGGGAAGGTAGAAGAAGAGGAGGAGGGGCGGTGAAGGCCGGGCGCCGCGCGCGCGCCGCCGCGCGTCGCCGCCGCGGAGTGACGAGGACGCGAGGAGCCGGACGAGGGAGGCGCCGTACGTGACCGAGGAGGAGCCGGACCGGAGCGGGCGCCACCGTGAACATCGACACCGACGTCGCGCCGCCGCCCACGCCAAGCTCGCGACGACTACACCGCCGACCCGCCGTGAGCGCCGTGGCCATCCCTCCCCCCTTGCGCCGTCTCCTCGCCTTGTCCCCGTTTGTGGGCGTGCCTTCGAGCCGCCGGTTGCCGTGCGCGCCGCGCGCGCCGTCTCCCCCATGGACGACGCCGCGTCGTGCCTTGCCGGCGGGAACACGGGGCCGTGGCTACCCCAAGCCGCGTCGACCGAGCGTTCTCGCTAAGTTTGGTGTTCGGGCGGTTCTTGCCGGAAGGGCTCGGGGCCACCCCGCGCCGCGCCGTCGTGCTCTACGCCGAACGCGCGTCGCGCCTCAAGTTCGACGTGCAGGGACGTCAATCCCGCCGCGTCGCGTCTCTGGGCGAGCCGCCGCGGTGGCGTGCGTTGCCTTGCTGTGAACCGGCCTTCGTGCCGTGAACTTTTTGATGCAGGTGCTGGTGAACGCGAGAGCTGGCCGGCCGCACCCACACGCGCCATGGCCACGGCCTCGCCACCAGCGGAGACCAGCGCGCAGGCGTTCCACGTCGCGTCTCGCGCGTGATGACTTTCCCAGAACGTGCAGGCCTTCGAGCCTTGGCTTGTCAGTGCAGGAGCGGGCTCGCCTGGACAGACCAGAGCACACCCCAGAGCTCTGGTCCGAGGCAGGGAACCCGTCGCGCCGTCACGTGTGCGAACGCCGGGTGGTGCTCACCGCGCCGCCGCGCCGGGAACCCGGACGCCGCGCCGTGCTAGTGAACCGTGAACCGGCATCGAACGCGAGGCGGCACCCGACGCTAGCGCACCCCGCGCGCGAGCCCGGACGCCGCCGCCACCGTAGCCGGAGGGAAGGCAGCGCCGCCGTCAGGCGCGGCGTGCGCCTAGGGGAGGGGCAAGACCCCCCTTCCCTGGTAGCGGCTGAGTGAAAGGCCGCTGGGCCTCATGTATCACCCGGCCCGTTGGGCTACCGTGGAGGCCCACCACGTGAACGGGGCCATGACCAGGAGTCCAGGGAGGCCTGGAAGACTTCTCTCGCCTGGGCCAGATGGGCCGAGTCCAGTGGGCCGCTTTCGGCCCAGAAACTCTTTCAGCCCATCTTCGGCCCATGAAACGAGAAGCGCTGACGTCATGCTGACGTCATCAGCCTTTTTAAAATTTCAGAAAACCTTTTCTTTTCCTGGATTAATTTCCAGAAATTCCTAAAATATGGTTTTAACCTTTAAAAATTCATAACTTTTGATAGGAAGCTCAGAAAAATATAAAACTAATTTCTTTAAATCCGTAATTTCGAAACCTTGCTGATTGTAGGTAGTTTGGGTTCTTTTGGATCTTCTAAATTGGTTCTTATTTGGAGTTATTGCTTAGATGTGCACCGTTTTCTCATTTTTGCGTCGAATCTCGTGCCGCAGACCCGAGCTTCGACCAGAAGGACGTGGAGGACCCCGAGTACACTGCCGCAGACAGCGACTGCTTCAACGGCAACGAAGGTGTCATGTCACTCCCAACCATATAGATCCCATGTTGTTAAATAGCTGCTAGTGCTTTACTTTAATGCATTGATCTGATGTTTTGCATAACCCGTTTAATAGCCATGCCTTGATGCTTTGTTATATCCTGTTTCCTTGTTCTACTACTCGCGGGACTAGCTACGGACCCCTAGCTAGTCCCTTACCTCAACTATCCATACTTTTGTTGCTTGATTATGGATGGTGCTGCGGGCTTGGACCGAGATGTGGGTATCTCGGTGTAATTCTAGCGTGCGTTACGGGTGCGTATCTCCTTGCTTGTGTTTTGGCGGGAGCGAGCCGCTTGGTTACTTGTGAACGGCTGCCGAGGGAAGATGCGATCTGGCCTCTTACCCGAGGGTCGTGTCGTGTGGGATGGAGATGGTGAGTGCATGCTCTCGGCCCTTAAGGACCGATCGTCAGTTGACCTTGCTTCGAATGACTACTTTCGTACAGACCGCCCGCCTTGTATTGGGCGGGGGTGCGGGGTGAGACTTGTAGTGGATAGCACCCCTCCTGTAGGAGGATCGGTGTGATCGTGTCGGGAGTGGTCTTTCCCTCCTTAGTAGACTTTGCCATGGCGAGGCCGGGGAAGGGTCCCACAGCTTCAAGGGACCTCTCGCAGGTAGTATGAGCTCTACGCGCGAGGCCGGGCCGGGCTCCGAGATGCGAAGGGTACTATCCACTTACTTGGGCTTCAGCCATATGGTAGGGCCTGGAACCGTGACGGCCGGTTCCGGACCTATTCGGGCGGGTACAGTTGTACAACCTCTGCAGAGTGTTTAAACCTATAGCTATAGTCCGTGTCCACTGGTTATGGACAGTCTTTCGATCTCTCACCTGACTAGTTACACTTCTCTTGTGCTTCTTCTCTCTCCCGAGTGTGTGAGCCCGGCTTCGGCCGTTGAGATGTGGGGATAGGAGCCGGTGGGCCCCACATCGCAGATGAGAGTTGGGTTCTGGATCGTGGTTGAGATCCGGAGTTTTGGTGTGGAATTCCTTGAGCGGGGTGTGGACCCCTGAGGTGTGGACCTCGGAAGCGAAAGCTTCCCCGAGGTGTGGACCTCCTAGCTGTATTCTGCTTACCTTGTACGTTGCACTGCTGCTTTGCTTAAGCTTTCTATAGCCAGATTAGGGATGTCTCATGCATAGTAGAATATACACCGCTTTTGCCTCTTTGTTGGGAAGCTGACATGACCTACCCGCTTAACGGGTAGACACTGGTGCCTCTGACGCAGAGCCGGACTACGACTTCGACAACGACGGTTGGGTGGACTAGAGGTCTTCCTACACTTGAGCTGCCTGCGGATATGGAGTTTCCCGCGCTTTCATGGAGCTGCTGCTTGACGTTTTATTTATGTTTGATTCAGTCCCGATGGACTTGTACCCGACATGTGTCGAAGAGATGTACTCTGATTAATGTAATAAAATAAATGTTGTACTCTACTTTACTGTTTTTATCTTTACGTATGGATTTTGGCATCGCCGAGACGGGGATTGCACGTGGTAGCCCTCCTGGGACTACCACCGAGGTGCTAAGATTCGGGGTTCCGTTCGCGGAAATCCAGGTCGTTTCAGTTGGTATCAGAGCCATGCTTGACTGTAGGACGAGCCCCAGGAATGGTCGATAGCATAGGAAGCCGTTTTTGAACCTTGAAACTTTATATAAACCCCTTGGCTTCCGTATGTATATAACTATACTTATATATATGCATTACCTTGATTGATTTTCACTAACTACCTTACTAACTACGCTCTAACAACGTTGTGCAGATGGCGGAGAGAGCGTGGGTTCCTCTGGAGTCGGACGGCAGGAGGTACGGAGGCTTCGCCGCTTGCCGAGGGGAGTGCCTGGAGGCGCCGGAGTAGGGGCCGACCGAGTCAGCTACACGGGGAGGACCATGGGGCACATGGAGCAGTCCGCCACTTTTCTCGACCGTTACGGTACCGGCGGACCCACGGGTGCCAGAGTTCAAGGAGGTCAAGGTGCACTGCTACGAGAGTTCGACCATGGAGGCACACCAGTCTAGCGCACGCCGAGCTCTCAAGATGGTTTGTGTCCAGCTGGAGGAGAAGCTTAAGGACACCCCGTTCAGCGTGCTTCCGACAGGAGTCTACGACCCGAGCCGCTGGGACACAAGCGACCGAGCACAGTACCTTGAGGTGACTTCAGTGGAGGAGGACAAGATGATGCTCGCAGCCAGACGGTGCATCCTGGCTCAGGACCAGGCGCTTTTCTGGGCAGATAGTGAGATCGCGTACCTGAGATGGAAGTGGGATGATAGTCTGCAGCGGGTTCAGGACCTGGAGGGGGAGAGAGAGGATTTGCTCGACCAGTTGGAGGAGTCGCACGTGAGGAACGGAGAGCCGGGTACGGCTTGACCGACGGCGCAGCCGAGCCGGCACCGAGAGGGACGCCGGGAGGATCGCTACACCGGAGGCACGGGCCGAGGACGAGAGCGGGGAGTTGCACCGGCTACCGTGGAGGCCACGCGTGAGGACAGAGTGACGCTTGCAGAGGCGAGGGACCAGTTGGAGTCGGTTGGAGCGGCAGCACCGACTATCAAGTAAAGATGTGGGATCTCCAGGAGGCGAGTCGACACAACTACCACCACTTGTGTTACCTCGGTGGACTGGTCTACGAGGAGAGAGACCGAGCAGCCAGGACCCGCACGGCCTGGGAGCGTTCCGACCAGCAGAGGCTGAGAGAGTTGGAGGAGCTCTCCGCGCAGCTACCCCCCAAGAAGAGGCCGCGACTGAGGACAGAGACCTTCGAGCTACCCCCGACGCACCTACCACGTGTGCGCCCGTACCCGAGAGGTTCTCAGGACACAGCAGAGATGGACCGTGCTCTTCAGGATACCCGAGACTACTACGGAGGACCGGCGATCAGGGTGCCGGGTTACCCAGGGACTCACTCACCGCCGTTCTACTCGGTTCCACCAGACTCCAGCCCAGAGGTACCTTAGTGTACCCCGTGATGGTAGTAGAGATCCAGCAGTAGATTCTGAGTCGATGTAATGAGTTAGATGTCATGTTGTCGCTTATGTTGTCATGCCTGTAGTAGCTACCCCATGACGTACCATGCGTTAGCGTGATGTGTTGCCGTGCACCTTCGAAGGTCGTTGGAGTAAACCTCGATGTGCACCCCTTTTGTATGGTGGCATTGATTGAGTGACATGGATCTTCATGGTTTCTTTCGGGTTTCATGCTTCTTTATGTCTGTATGAATTCTTTGACTGTGAGCAGGATTACTCCTTTATAGTTAATAACCTTAATAGATTTATTCTCCCTACCACTACTGACTCTTGCAACTGGAACAGATGTCGGGAGCACGGAGGTCCGGGCGACTCCTGGCCCGTTTCGAGGAGGTCGCTGGGGACGACGGAGGGGAGGATGCCCCTAACCCAGCGGGAGCGAGAGGCCGCGGACGTCGTGGAGGTCACGCGCCACGTGGCGGGCTCCGCGGAGGCCCGGGCGGGCCGCGGAGGCCGAGGAGGCCGAGTGGGCGGTCGAGGGGCGCGCGCACGACGACGAGGGAGCTCGGGAGCGGGGAGCTCGAGCACGAGCGGGTACCCCGCCCGAGGGAGGAGCAAAGCCGGGCTCGGGGGACACGAGGTGCCACCACCACCACCTCCCCCGAACTTGGCCGACGTGATGGCAGTTCAGACTCAGCTGATGCAGACGATCACCCAGTTGCTGGCTCAGAACAACAACAACAACAACCACAGGGGTCAGCACCGCAACGCGCCAGAGGGTTTCTAGAAGAAGGTTGAGAACTTCAACAAGCTGCGACCGCCTACCTTCGACCACTCAGCAGACCCGATGGACGCAGACAACTGGCTACGGGAGATTGAGAAGAAGCTGGAGCTGACTGAGCTCACTAAGGAGGAGTGTGTGACCGTGGCAGCGCACCAGCTGATCGGCACAGCCAGTGCGTGGTGGGACAGCTACTGTGACTCGCACCGGGACCCGTTGCACATCGGGTGGGACGAGTTTGTGGAGGCCTTCAAGAGCCACCACATCCCAGATGCAGTGATGGACAGAAAGGCTGACGAGTTCAGGCACCTCAAGATGGGAAACATGTCGGTGCGGGGAGTACGCCAACCGCTACCGGGGAGGCGATGAGGTACGTGCCGGACGACACCGACACGAGAGAAGAAGAAAGTCTACCGGTTCGGGAAGAAGGGGCCGCACAAGGGGATGGCACACCACTTGTCCGCTCACGATCGCCCGACACTTCGCTCCATTATCGACAAGGCACCGATCGTGGAGAGGTCAAGGCTTGAGTACATGGAGGTTCGTGGAAGCAAGTCCAAGCGCACGGACCGAGCGGGACGCTCGGGACCACCTCGGGGAGGCGGGGAGAGGGACGGGTTACGCTCGGGGCCACCGGACACGGCGCGAGGCACCACGTCACTCGGTCTCGGCCCGCGGAGCAGAGCCAACCCGGGCGGGAGTGGAGGACGAACGGTAACCGGAAACCGAGACCACCACCGCGGACGGCGGGGACGGATCCAAGGTGACTTGCTTCAACCGCCGTCGGGTTGGGCACAAGTCGTTCGAGTGCCCACGGCGGGCGCCACCGGGGAGCCGAACCGCGCCTCTCGGTTCCGGACCCCGGCCAAGCGACCGACACCGGGAGGACGGCCACCCCGTACACGGCAGAGGACCGCTCGGCCGCCGCCCACACGGGGGGCCGTCGAACCACCTCACCGCCGAGGATGCGGCAGCCGCACCCGACGTCACACTTGGTGAGTTCCTTGTTGACACGGTTTGGCAAGTTGTTTTGTTCGAATGCGGAGCTCGGTTTTCGTATATCTCTACCAAGTTTGTTAAAGAAAGGTCTTTACCAACTAAGCCTCGACCAAGGCCTATCTTGACTAGCTCTCCGCTAGGAGAGAAGAGGAGTACGTTAGAGTGCAGGGGAGTGAGGATGGTGTTTGAAGGGCAACAGTTCACGGCAGACTTGATAGTCTTGGAGTCTACCGGGATAGACGTGATCCTAGGGATGGATTGGTTGGCAAAGCACAACGGGATAGTCTCTTGCAACCCCAGGGTTATACAGCTAGAACACCCCAGTGGAACTATAGTGCGGATCGAACCACAGAGTCCGAAGGCTGCTACGATGATGTGCGACATGAGTGGGAAAGAGATTGAAGAAATCCCAGTGGTCCGTGAGTTTCCGGATGTGTTCCCAGAGGAGCTTACGGAGTTACCCCAGACCGGGACGTGGAGTTTGTGATCGAGCTGATGCCGGGAGCGGGGCCCGTTGAAAAGAGTCCGTACCGGATGTCGTCTGATGAGCTGGACGAGTTGAAGAAACAGCTCAAAAAGCTGCTCGAGCAAGGGTTTGTACGGCCGAGTGCCTCACCGTGGGGTTCGCCAGTACTCTTCGTGGAGAAGAAAGACGGGACAAAGAGGATGTGCATTGACTACCGCACGCTCAACTCGATGACAATCAAGAACAAGTACCCGCTACCCAGAATCGAGGACCTGCTGGATAGGCTCAAAAAGGCAAGGTTCTTCTCCAAGATCGACTTGAGGTCAGGTTACCACCAGATGAAGATCCGAGAGCAGGATATTCCCAAGACAGCCTTCACCACACGTTACGGCTTGTACGAGTTCGTGGTGGTTTCCTTCGGGTTGACCAACGCCCCTGCTTACTTCATGAACTTGATGAACAAGGTCTTCATGGAAGAGTTGGACAGGTTTGTAGTGGTGTTTATCGACGATATCTTGATCTACTCTGAGACCACGGAGGAGCACGAGGAGCACCTGAGGGTCGTGCTAGAGAGGCTGAGGCAGCAGAAACTGTACGCTAAGTTCAGCAAGTGCGAGTTCTGGATGGAGAAGGTCGCGTTCTTGGGGCACGTGTTGTCAGCAGAGGGGATAGCCGTGGATCCGTCCAAGGTGGAGTCAGTGACCAAGTGGGAGCAGCCGTTAAACGTGACAGATGTCAGAAGCTTCCTTGGGTTGGCAGGTTACTACCGGAGGTTCATTGAGAACTTTTCCAAGATCGCCAAGCCAATGACAGAGTTGCTCAAGAACAACACAAAGTTCGAGTGGTCAGAAGCGTGTGAGAAGAGCTTTCAAGAGCTGAAAAAGAGACTCACCACAGCCCCAGTGCTCACCTTGCCAGATATTAAGAAAGACTTTGTGGTATACTGTGACGCTTCAAGGCAAGGACTCGGATGTGTGCTGATGCAGGAAGGGAAAGTTGTGGCTTATGCTTCCAGGCAGCTGAAGAAACATGAGGAAAACTACCCGACACACGACTTGGAGTTGGCAGCTGTTGTGCATGCACTCAAGATTTGGAGACACTACCTGATAGGAAACAAGTGTGAACTGTTTTCCGACCACAAGAGCCTGAAGTACTTCTTTACACAGACAGAGCTGAACATGAGGCAGAGGCGATGGTTAGAGCTGATCAAGGACTACGACGTCGAGATCAACTACCACCCAGGCAAAGCCAATGTCGTGGCAGATGCACTGAGCCGGAAAACCTATTGCAACAACCTTATGGTAAAGGAAGAGCAACCTGCCCTGCATGAAGAGCTAGAGAAGCTGAGAATCGAAATTGTAGACCAAGGCCAAGTCAACGTGATGCAAGTGACCTATGACTTGGAGGAACGCATCCGTACAGCCCAGAAGTCGTGTGCAGAAATCAAAGCTCTGCGAGAACTGATGAAACAGGGTAAAGCAGAGGACTACCGGGTAGATGAACAAGGCACCGTGTGGTTGAAAGAACGGATCTGTGTACCACAAGACAGGGCACTCCGGGAGCAGATCTTGAGGGAAGCCTACGACTCGAGGTACTCGATCCACCCGGGCAGCAACAAGATGTACAGAGATCTGAAGATCAGGTACTGGTGGAAGGACATGAAGAAGGATATAGCACACTACGTGGCCTGTTGCGACACCTGTAGCAGAGTAAAGATTGAACACCAGAAACCTGCTGGTTTGTTGAAGCCGTTGGCTATTCCAGTTTGGAAGTGGGAGGACATTTCCATGGACTTTGTGGTGGGACTTCCTCGAACACCAAAAGGAAATGACTCGGTTTGGGTCATAGTGGACCGACTGACCAAAGTGGCTCACTTTGTGCCGGTGAAGACCCGGTACGCAACCGAGAGGTTGGCAGAACTGTACGTAGAGCACATACTCAGGCTGCACGGGGCACCCAGAAGTATTGTTTCTGATCGAGGGCCACAGTTTGTCTCCAAGTTTTGGCAGAGTTTCCACAAACTCATGGACACCACCCTCAACTACAGCACAGCCTTTCACCCGCAGACAGATGGTCAGACAGAAAGGGTCAACCAGGTGTTGGAGGATATGCTACGAGCGTGTGCACTCACCTATGGTACCGATTGGGAGAGCAGTTTGCCGTTTGCAGAGTTCTCGTACAACAACAGCTTTCAAGCAAGTCTCCGGATGGCCCCTTTTGAGGCCCTTTACGGGCGGAAGTGCAGGACCCCGCTAGCTTGGTCAGAGGTGGGAGAGCGGACACTGTTTTGGCCAGCAATCATTGAGGAAGCAGAGGAGAAAGTTGAGAAAGTTCGTGAGAACCTGAAGATAGCTCAAAGCCGTCAGAAGAGCTATGCCGACAAAAGAAGAAGAGAGATGACTTTTGCAGTTGGCGAACGAGTGTACTTGAAAGTCTCACCGCTTCGAGGAACTAAGAGGTTCTTGGTGAAGGGGAAGCTTGCACCGAGGTACGTGGGGCCGTACCCGATCACCCGAAGGATTGGAAGTTTGGCTTACCAGCTTGCACTACCCGAGACAATGGCAGGAGTACACCCAGTGTTTCACGTGTCACGGCTGAAAAAGAGTGAGAAGGTAGTGGAGGCTAAGCAAGTGCCCATGGAGTTGCTTGACCTGCAAGATAACCTCGAGTATGCAGAGTATCCTGAGAAAATCTTGGACCGAGCTGTCAAGGAGACAAGGAGAACAACCATTCCTTTCTGTAGAGTGTTGTGGAGCAACCATACAGAGCGGGAAGTGACGTGGGAGAAGGAAGCTGATCTCAGAAAAGAGTACCCTCACTTGTTCACGGAGGAGGTCGAGGACTAAATCTCGAGGACGAGATTCTCGGTGGTGGGGGAGAATGTAACAACCCAGGAATTTAGGTGTGTAAATTTTGCGAAAATTTAAAACTTTTTGCTTGAATTTGAGTGCTATCAATTTTTGAACCAAATTGCTAGCCCTTCCCTGGTTTC
Organism: Cenchrus americanus; assembly: GCA_947561735.1. Lineage (NCBI taxonomy): Eukaryota > Viridiplantae > Streptophyta > Magnoliopsida > Poales > Poaceae > Cenchrus > Cenchrus americanus. The sequence goes on along the minus strand of OX387239.1, from coordinate 179,984,405 downwards.
TCCACCAATTTATCCCATTTATAAAACATATATTTAAATTATGGTAAAATATGTGAGTTGGTTTTTCTCTGGATCTTTTGGAGTTCAAATGTGTGAAGTTTGAATTTGAGTGGGAATCAAATTCAAACTCTTAATCAAACCCTAGTTCAAAGTTTATTCCTTTATTTTGCAAAACACCCAACCGGTGAACTGGGCCGCTTCTTTCTTCCTGTGCCCAGCCCGTGACCCCTTTTCAGCCCAGCTAACCCGCGCAGCTCCTACCCTCTCCATCTGTCACTGGCGCGTGGACCCCGCATGACAGCCCTTCCTTATCTTCACCAATCCGCCGCGTCACCGAGCCGCCCCTAGCGCGTCGCCGGTCTCGCCACACCGGCTCGCGGGGGCGGGGCACGGTCGGGTCGCCCGGCCGGCACGCACGCCGAGGGGCCGGGCGCGCGCGCGCGAATCGAGCCGGGCCGGGGGAGGAAAGGTCCCATTTACCCCTGCGACCGTGGATGCGTAGAGAGGAAGCGGGCGGCACCGCCACGAGCGCCCGGGCAGACCCAGCAGGGGCAGCGCTGGGATTTCGCCGTGTCTTGCGGCGCCGGGGATTCAAAAGCTAGGGGAGGAGGGCAAGGAGCAGTCGTCCACCGCCACCAACCCACATTGGGGTTTTGCCCCTTTCCAGAGCCGCGCCGCCGAAGGGGAAGAGGAAGGGGGAAGGTAGAAGAGGAGGAGGAGGGGCAGTGAAGGCCGGTGTGCCGCGCCGCCGCCGGCGCGTCGCCGCCGCGGAGTGACGAGGACGCGAGGAGCCGACGAGGGAGGCGCCGTACGTGACCGAGGAGGAGCCGGGACCGAGCGGGCGCCACCGTGAACATCGACACCGACGTCGCGCCGCCGCCCACGCCAAGCTCGCGACGACTACACCGCCGACCCGCCGTGAGCGCCGTGGCCATCCCTCCCCCTTGCGCCGTCTCCTCGCCTTGTCCCCGTTTGTGGGCGTGCCTTCGAGCCGCCGGTTGCCGTGCGCGCCGCGCCGCCGTCTCCCCATGGACGACGCCGCGTCGTGCCTTGCCGGCGGAACCTCGGGGCCGTGGCTACCCCAAGCCGCGTCGACCGAGCGTTCTCGCTAAGTTTGGTGTTCGGGCGGTTCTTGCCGGGAAGGGCCGAGGGCCACCCCGCGCCGCGCCGTCGTGCTCTACGCCGAACGCGCGTCGCGCCTCAAGTCCGACGTGCAGGGACGTCAATCCCGCCGCGTCGCGTCTCTGGGCGAGCCGCCGCGGTGGCGTGCGTTGCCTTGCTGTGAACCGGCCTTCGTGCCGTGAGCTTTTTGATGCAGGTGCTGGTGAGCGCGAGAGCTGGCCGGCCGCACCCACGCGCGCCATGGCCACGGCCTCGCCACCGGCGGAGACCGCCGCGCGGGCGTTCCACGCCGCGTCTCGCGCGTGATGACTTTCCCAGACATGCGGTGCCTTCGAGCCTTGGCTTGTCGCGTGCGGAGAGCGGGCTCGCCCGACGTACCGCAGCACACCCCGCAGCTCGGTCCGAGGCGGGGAACCCGTCGCGCCGCCGCGTGTGCGAACGCCGGGGTGGTGCTCACCGCGCCGCCGCGCCGGAACCCGGACGCCGCGCCGTGCTAGTGAACCGTGAACCGGCATCGAACGCGAGGCGGCACCCGACGCTAGCGCACCCCGGCCGCGAGCCCAGGACGCCGCCGCCACCGTAGCCAGAGGGAAGGCAGCGCCGCCGTCAGGCGCGGCGTGCGCCTAGGGGAGGGGCAAGACTCCCCTTCCCTGGTTGCGGCTGAGTGAAAGGCCGCTGAGCCTCATGTATCACCCGGCCCGCCGGGCTACCGTGGAGGCCCACCACGTGAACGGGGCCATGACCAGGAGTCCAGGGAGGCCTGGAAGACTTCTCTCGCCTGGGCCAGATGGGCCGAGTCCAGTGGGCCGCTTTCGGCCCAGAAACTCTTTCAGCCCATCTTCGGCCCATGAAACGAGAAGCGCTGACGTCATGCTGACGTCATCGGCCTTTTTAAAATTTCGTAAAACCTTTTCTTTTCCCCGGATTAATTTCCCGTAAATTCCTAAAATATGGTTTTAACCTTTAAAAATTCATAACTTTTGATAGGAAGCTCGTAAAAATATAAAACTAATTTCTTTAAATCCGTAATTTCGAAACCTTGCTCGATTGTAGGTAGTTTGGGTTCTTTTGGATCTTCTAAATTGGTTCTTATTTGGAGTTATTGCTTAGATGTGCACCGTTTTCTCATTTTTGCGTCGAATCTCGTGCCGCAGACCCGAGCTTCGACCAGGAGGACGTGGAGGACCCCGAGTACACTGCCGCAGACAGCGACTGCTTCAACGGCAACGTAGGTGTCATGTCACTCCCAACCATATAGATCCCATGTTGTTAAATAGCTGCTAGTGCTTTACTTTAATGCATTGATCTGATGTTTTGCATAACCCGTTTAATAGCCATGCCTTGATGCTTTGTTATATCCTGTTTCCTTGTTCTACTACCTGCGGGACTAGCTACAGACCCCTAGCTAGTCCCTTACCTCAACTATCCATACTTTTGTTGCTTGATTATGGATGGTGCTCTGGGCTTGGACTGAGATGTGGGTATCTCGGTGTAATTCTAGCGTGCGTTCTGGGTGCGTATCTCCTTGCTGTGTTTTGGCGGGAGCGAGCCGCTTGGTTACTTGTGAACGGCTGCCTAGGGAAGATGCGATCTGGCCTCTTACCCGAGGGTCGTGTCGGGTGGGATGGAGATGGTGAGTGCTCGCTCTCGGCCCTTAAGGACCGATCGTCAGTTGACCTTGCTTCGAATGACTACTTTCGTACAGACCGCCCGCCTTGTATTGGGCGGGGGTGCGGGGTGAGACTTGTAGTGGATAGCACCCCTCCTGTAGGAGGATCGGTGTGATCGTGTCGGGAGTGGTCTTTCCCTCCTTAGTAGACTTTGCCCTGGCGAGGCCGGGGAAGGGTCCCACAGCTTCGAGGGACCTCTCGCAGGTAGTATGAGCTCTACCGCGGAGGCTGGGCCAGGCTCCGAGATGCAGAAGGGTACTATCCACTTACTTGGGCTTCAGCCGTATGGTAGGGTCGGACACCGGTGACGGCCGGTTCCGGACCTATTCGGGCGGGTACAGTTGTACAACCTCCGCGAGTGTTTAAACCTATAGCTATAGTCCGTGTCCACCGGTTATGGACAGCTCTTTCGATCTCTCACCTGACTAGTTACACTTCTCTTGTGCTTCTTCTCTCCCCCAAGTGTGTGAGCCCGGCTTCGCCGTTGAGATGTGGGGATAGGAGCCGGTGGGCCCCACATCGCAGATGAGAGTTGGGTTCTGGATCGTGGTTGAGATCCGAGTTTTGGTGTGGAATTCCTTGAGCGGGGTGTGGACCCCTGAGGTGTGGACCTCGGAAGCGAAAGCTTCCCCGAGGTGTGGACCTCCTAGCCGTATTCTCGCTTACCTTGTACGTTGCACCGTCGCTTTGCTTAAGCTTTCTACGGCCGCATTAGGGATGTCTCATGCATAGTAGAATATACTACTTGCTTTTGCCTCTTTGTTGGGAAGCCGACATGACCTACCCGCTTAACGGGTAGACACCGGTGCCTCCGACGCAGCCGGACTACGACTTCGACAACGACGGTTGGGTGGACTAGAGCTCTTCCTACACTTGAGCCGCCGCGGATATGGAGTTTCCCCGCGCTTTCATGGAGCCGCCGCTTGACGTTTTACTTATGTTTGATTCGCGGGCCCGATGGACTTGTACCGCATGTGCCGAAGAGATGTACTCTGATTAATGTAATAAAATAAATGTTGTACTCTACTTTACTGTTTTTATCTTTCTGTATGGATTTTGGCATCGCTGAGACAGGGAGTGCACGTGGTAGCCCTCCTGGGACTACCACCGAGGTGCTAAGATTCGGGGTTCCGTTCGCGGAAATCCGGATCGTTTCAGACCGGCTGAAGGAAGCCCTCGGACGCCTGGCTACTTATGTAAGCATTTGGCGAAGTCCATCCCAAACCAAGTCTTGGCATTCATGAAGTCATACTTCCCCAAGGCTCCGATGGATGTAGTTGCAGGTGAACTAGCCGCCAATTGCACAGATGAGCAGTACACAGAGCTTCTGGAGCAAATGGCGCCGATCGCAGAGCAAGTCGTGGTGAAGCTGAACCCCAGTAGTTAACCTGTAGGGTTAGCTTGTAGCAGCAATTGTATATAAACAAAGTTGTAATGAACTTGTTTAAGTAATTAATGAAAAGACTTCCACCGAATGAGTACTCGTTGTCGCGATGTTGTTTGCGGAGTGCCTATCTGTGGAGTTATCACGAGTAGTAGTACTCGGTAGTAGTCCCGTTGAGGGAAACACAGTAAATGAGTTGATCAAGAGTCGAACTTTATTACTGAAAAAATACACCTGGATGGCCAGGGCCGTTTACAAGTGTAGTCGTCAGGACCCGAAGGTCGTCTATGGCTAGAATAGTGCTAGGACGCGTGGCCGCTTACAGCTGTAGATCCGTTAGTAGCTGTATAGGCTGGATCTAGGAGTACATGGTCTCCTGATAGACCGCTGCTAGAGTCCTTGATGCTCTGAGCAGCCCGAGTTCAGTTAGTATCCGTTAGCGCTGGATCTCAGAGTGGAGTAGTCTGGAGACTAGTGCATAGACCCGGAGGCCGCTTACAGTGAAAGGCTCGGGAGTAGTCGTGTAGACTTGAGCCCCCAGAGTAGTCGAGAGAATATGCATAGAATCGACAGAGCTGGTCGACGTTCTACGAGTTGCTGATGTCTTCGCCTTCAAGTGTCTGGAGGCGATACGAGCCTGGTCCGGTCACCCTTGCGACTATGAAAGGGCCTTCCCATGGCGAGCTAAGCTTGTGTAGTCCTTCCGTGTTCTGGATGCGGCGGAGGACTAGATCGCCAACGTTGAAGGAGCGTTCCTTGACGTTGCGGTCGTGGTAGCGTCGGATACCCTCTAGGTACCTTGCTGATTGGACGAGGGCAGCGCAGCGAGCTTCTTCGAGTCCATCGATGTCAACTCGTCTGCTATCTTCGGATATGCCTTCGTCGTACTGTTCTACTGCCGGCGAATCCCACATGACGTCGGCAGGTAGAATAGCTTTGGAGCCATAGACCAGGAAATAGGGTGACTGTCCCGTCGGCTTGGTGGGTTGAGTACGCAGCCCCCAGAGTGCATTGGGCAGTTCCTTGATCCACTTGGCTCCTTTTGTGTTAGCGGCATCGTGCAGTCGCTTCTTGAGAGCGTCGAGTACCATCCCATTGGCGCAATTGACTTGTCCGTTGGCCCGTGGATGGGCGACTGAGACGTACCGGACGTCGATCCCACTATTCTCGCAGTACTCCCAGAACTAGTGATTGTTGAAGTTGGAGCCCAGGTCTGTGATGATGCGATGGGGTAGTCCGTAGCGGTGCACGAGTTCATCCAAGAAGTCGAGTACCCTGTTGGCCTTGGGACAGGTGACTAGCTTGACTTTGATTCACTTGGTGAACTTGTCGATGGCCACCAAAACTATATTGAATCCTCCTAGCACATTTTGAAGAGGCTCAATCATATCGAGCCCCCAGCAGGCGAAAGGCTAGGTTGGTGGTATGGTGACTAGCTTATAGGCCAGGACGTGTTGTTGCTTGGAGAAATACTGGCACCCTTGGCACCTTCTGACGAGTTCCTCGGCATCGCCCAGAGCTGTGGGCCAGTAGAAAGCTCATCGGAAGGCCTTGCTGACCAGCGTACGTGAAGATGCGTTGTTGCCGCAGACGCCTTTATGGATCTCCTCCAAGATGTCCTTGCCTTCTTCTCGGGGAACGCACTTCATCAGTACTCCGGAAGTAGCGCCCCGCCTGTAGAGTTTGTCCCCGACTAGGACGTAGGACTTGGCCTGGCGGATGAGTTGCTCGGCCAAGTTTTTGTCCGCGGGTGCCGTCTGCTCGCGGATGTAGTCGATGAAGGGTTGTCGCCAGTCCACGTCGATCATCATCACCTCTTGGCCAACTAGCAGAAGCGCTGGGTTAGTGGTCATTGGCGCCAGCTCCTGGATGGATGGCGCGTGAAGCTCGTGGACGAAGACACCCGCTGGTACTTGAGTGCGAGTAGAACCAAGCTTCGATAGGACGTCTGCTGCGACGTCGTTGTCGCGGACGACGTGATGGAACTCGAGACCATAGAACTTGTTCTCGAGCTTGCGGACTTCTAGGAAGTAGGCGTCCATGTTCTCCTTGTTGCGATCCCAAGACTTTTTGACTTGGTTGATGATCACTGCAGAGTCGTCGTAGACTAGTAGTCGCTTGATGCCCAGAGAAGCTGCGAGGCGGAGCCCGTGTAGTAGACTTCGTACTCGGCTTCGTTGTTTGAGACCTTCCAAAAGATCTGCAGGACGTACTTGAGTTGTTCGCCTGTTGGAGAAATCAGGAGTACCCCTACACCCGCACCTTCGAGCTTGAGCGAGCTGTCGAAGTACATCACCCAATGCTCTGGCCGCTCGGTTGGAGTTGGTAGCTGATTCTCTCGCCATTCTGCCATGAAGTCGACTAGTGCTTGCGACTTGATGGCTATTCGCGGCTTGAAGTCGATGTTGAGGGCGTCGAGTTTGATTGCCCACTTGGAGATTCTTCCAGTAGCATCTTGGTTCTGCAGGATGTCACCGAGCGGGTAGTCAGTGATGATGGAGATCGAGTACTTCTGGAAGTAGTGTCGTAGCTTCCACGAGGTAATAAGCACTGCATACAGTAGCTTCTGTACTGGTTGGTAGCATGCTTTATATTCCGACAGGACCTTGCTGACGAAGTAGATTGGTCGCTGGACTGGGTAGGCGTGGCCGTCTTCCTGCCGCTCGACAACGATGGCAGAACTAACCACGTGAGTAGTCTCAGCGAGGTAAAGCAGTAGCTGCTCCTTTTTGCGAGGAGCCGTGAGGACTGGCGGTTTGGATAGGAAATCCTTGAGCTGAGCGAGAGCTTGATCTGCCTCTGGAGTCCACATGAACTTCTCTTCATGCTTGAGTAGTTTGAAGAAGGGTAGCCCCCGTTCTCCAAGTTTCGAGATGAATCTGTTCAAGGCCTCCATGCACCAGGTAAGCTTCTGCACATCTTTGATGCAGGTGGGAGCTTTCATATTGGTGATGGCAGAGATCTTCTCGGGGTTGGCTTTGATGCCGCGATGGCTGATGATGAAGCCGAGTAGTTTTCCCGACAGTACGCTGAAAACGCACTTGTTCGGGTTGAGCTTCCAGCGGTACTCTCGCAGGGATGCGAAAGTCTCTTCAAGATCGGCGATGAGCGTGTCGGAGTTTCTGGTCTTAACAACCACATCATCCACGTAAGCCTCGACGTTCTTGTTGAGTTGTCTCTTGAAGCAGGCCTGGATAGCTCACTGGTAGGTAGCGCCGGCGTTCTTCAACCCGAACGACATGGTTGTGTAGCAGTAGGCGCCAAACGGGGTGATGAACGCGGTCTTCTCCTGGTCTTCTTCCTTGATAGCAATCTGGTGGTACCCGGAGTAGCAGTCGAGGAAGCAGAGCAGGTCGCAACCCGCTGTGGAGTCGATGACTTGATCTATCCGCGGCAACTCGAAGGGGTCCTTGGGGCAGTGCTTGTTGAGGTCGGTGTAGTCGACGCACATCTTCCACTCGTTGGAGTTCTTCTTGCGTACGAGGATGGGGTTGGCGAACCACTCAGGATGGAAGACTTCTCTGATGATGCCAGCCGCGAGTAGTTTGGTGAGTTCCTTCTTGATGGCATCCCGTCGGTCGTCGGCGAAACAGTGGAGGTGTTGTTGTTTCGAGGTAGCTTTAGGGTCGACGTTGAGTGAGTGCTCAATCAGATTCCTGGGCACCCCTGGCATGTCCGCTGGTTTCCAAGCGAAGATGTCTCGGTTAGCTCGGAGGAAACTGACGAGCGTGTCTTCCTATTTCGGGTCAAGGCCCGGCCCGATCATGGTAGTCTTGTTGCTGTCGCATGTCCCAAGATCAATTGCCTTGACTTGCACTTCCTCGGATGGCTAAGGCTTGTTGGCTTTGTCCGACTTCTCTGGGATGTCGAGTTCACTTGTGGCAAGCTTCTTTGATGCAGCATAGATCTCCATCGTGGCATTGGGTACTTGATTGGTGGCTGCGAGTTCCACGGCTTCTGTGTCGCAGTCAAATGATATCTTCAAGTCCCCTTGTAGTGAGAGTACACCGGCTGGACTTAGCATCTTCAGTACCAAGTACGTGTAGTGGGGTACCGCCATGAACTTGGCGATAGCTGGCCTGCCGAGGATGGCATGGTAGGAAGTCTCGAAGTCCGTGACTTCGAACTTGATGTACTCGGTGTGGTAGTTTTCTCTGGTTTCCCCGAAGGTAACTGGCAGGACCACTAAGCCCAGTGGAATAGCTGCGTTCCCGGGGACGATATGCCGTAGAAAGGCGACGTGCTCTTGGTGAGCATGTGAGTGATGTCGAGCTTCATCTTCTTCAAGATCTTGGTGAAAAGGACGTTGTGCCCGCTCCCACCGTCGATGAGTACCTTGTTGAGTCTGGAGCCCGCGACTACCAGCTTCAGGACGAGAGGAAACTGCCCTGGTTCAGAGAAGCTTGTCCATTGGTCCGCGCGGGAGAAGGTGATGGGTACCTCCGACCACCTGAGAGGGGTCGGAACCGCTGGTTCAGTGTTCAAGACCTCCCGTCGAGTGGCCTTCTGAGACCGTTTAGTGGGTAGTCCGCCGAAGAGGACGTTCACCGTCTTGTCGGGTTCTTAGAAGTCGTCGTTGCCTTCGTCGGCTTTTTTCTTGCCTTTCTTGTCGTGAGGAGGTCGTGGGTCTAGAGAGTCCTTGAGTGCTCGCCGGAGTTGGTAGCACTGCTCGGTAGTGTGGTTGCCCTCCAGATGCCACGGGCACTTCTCTTTCAGCAAGTCCTTGAAGCCGCTGGAGGTCTTCTTCGAGTTGTCTTTCGCAGGGCGCTGGATAGCCGCGACTGTGTTGTCTGGCTTGCGCTTGCGATTAGGACCCGAGTAGTTGTTATTGCGACCACCTTGATCCCGGTTGTTATTGTTGCTGCCGCCCGCGTTTTGTTTTCCCTTGCCACGAATAGCATCGTACTTGGCATTCGCCTTGTCTTCTTCGTCGGCCCATGAAGTGATCATGTCTTTGAGCTTGGTGATGGAGCTCGGGTGGCAGCGAACGAAGTCTTCGAAGGTGCGATGATGGTAGAGACCGTCTTGGAAACGTTCGATGACCTCCTTGTCGATGAAGTCGACTACAGTGGCGCGCTTGTCGAAGAAACACTGCATGTACTTGCGCAAGGTCTCGTCCTGTTCCTGTTTCACCATAGCCAGGTCCATGCGAGTACCCGAGCGTCCCATGGTGCCCGCGAAGTTGCTGGTGAACTGTTCCTTAAGCTGGTCCCACTTGTCGATTGAGTACTTTTCAAGTGACTCGAGCCATGTAAGTGGAGCTTGGTCCAGACAAAAAGGGAAGTAGAGGCACTTCGTGTCGTTGGAGAGGGCGTAGCATCTGAGCCACTGTACTAGATCTTGCTTCGCATCGTACTTGGTCATCCCCAGAGGCTTGAATTTTTCTAGGAGAAGCAGATTGCGAAGTCGAGCAGAGAAGGCGGGGAAGCCGTCGTTCTCGCCTGCTATGGAGGATTTCTTGCATCGAATTTCTTCAATTCTGCGGCGGGCGTCGTAGCCGCTGCGTAAGACACCGGTGACGTGGCTGTCTCGTGGCCTCGGCCTCCGCGATCGCCTCTGCCACTGGCTCTTCTTCCTGCCCCGTGTGAGGAGCTCTCGCCGCCGCTGCCTCTGCCGCCAGCGTCACCGTGAGCCATGACGGCGTGACTAGCGCCGACACCGCCGGCGCTGTTGCCGCCCTGAGAGGGTCCACCAGCTGATGCCATAGTGCGGTTGGGATTCTGTGGTAGTTCTCCTCGAGTACGGTTGCGTCCGTTGTCAGCTGGACTGCGACTTGTGGCTTCATGGTCGGCTTCGCAAGTTCTGAGGAGAGGCACTTGAGTGACTCTGTTGTCGACTCTCATGAAGTAGGCGTCCTCCGCGAGCTTGGCGATGACTTCTCCCGCGCGCATTGTAACAACCCAGGTTTCTAGGTGTGTGAATTTTGCGAAAATTTAAAACTTTTTGTTTGCTTTGAAGTGCTATCAATGTTTGAACCAAAATTGCTAACCTCTCACCAAACCCTCCACTAGATTATCCTATTTATAAAGCTTATATTTAAAATATGGTATAATTAGTGAGTTGGTTCTTCTTTGGTTTAATCGGAGTTCACTTGAGTGAGTTTGAATTTGAAAGGGGATCAAATTCAAACTACTACTTTCAAATCCTAAGCTAAACTAATCTGTGATAAAAGGTTAAGGGCTGCTAAGGTTTTTGGGCCGAATTCCATCCTCCCCGCGATGCAGCGGCCCAACCCAAGGAGCCTTTCGGCCCGTCAACCCACGCCGCACCCTTTTCTCTCTTCTCTCACTGCCGCGTGGGCCCCGATCGTCGCCCTCCCTTCCTTCCCCTTTCTTCCCCTTTCTTTCCTTATCGCTTTGACCCTCCGCGCCGGCCGGCCGAGCCGGGCGGCCGCGCCGCGGTCCCAACCGCGCCGGCCGCGCGGGGGTGGCGCGCGCGGCCGAGCCGACCGGGCCGGCACGCACGCCAAGGTCCGCGCATGCACGCGAACCCGTAAGCGACCCCGGGGAAAGGGATTTGACCCCGCCGCCCCCGTCCCACCGAGCATCCGAGGCGGGCGAGCATCACCGCGGGCGCCACCCGGCCCGAGGCGGCGGCGAGCCGGGGGCACGGTGGACCTTTCCTCCTCGTAGCCCCGCGGCGTGGATTCAAAAGGAGAGGGGGGGGTCGGGTTGGAGACAAGGCCAACCACCCCACTTGGGGTTTTCCTCCACCTCCGTTCGGCGGCGTGCTCGGAGAGGAAGGAGAAGGCGGGGCGCGCGCCGCCGCGCCGCGCCGTTGGGGGAAAAGGGCGGGCGGCCCGTGCCTGTTGCGTTGCGCCGGGCGAGGGAGGAGCCGGAGTCCGGACGGGGAGCACGGACCACGACGCCGAACCAAGGGAGGAGCGCGACGACGTGAACAACTACATCGCCGGAACGCCTTCACACCGGAACATCAACGACCCGTCTCCGTCAGGCCGGCCACGTCTACACCGTCGCCCCGCCGTGAGCACCACGGCCTTCCACTTCTCTTCTCCCCCTTGGATTCTCCTGTGTTGGCACACGTTTGTGGAGGCGCGTCGCTGTGAGTTTTCTGCCTGGATGCCGGCCTTCGCGCCGCAGCATTGCCGTGCCGCGACGGATGGCGTTCCTGGGCCGGACGTGTCCCTGAGCGCCGCCGTCACCGTGCGAAGGGCGACGCGGACTCGTGCGAGTGAACCGGATGGACGGGAGGAGGGGCGACGCGCCGCGGCTACCCCAAGCCGGCGGGCGAGCCCTCCCCTGGAGCACGCTGTCGCCGTGCGTGGAACGGAGGAGTGTTTGGCCATCGAGCCATGATCTCCTGTGCAGGGATGTTGGTCAGCTGGCCTTCGCGCCATGCCTCTGTGCAGGAGCGGGAACGCCGCCGTGCCGCCATGCGGTGCGCCCTGGTTACCAGGCGACCGTGCCGGCCGGACAGGCGAGGGAGCGCAAGGTTGGATCCGTGAACCGGCTTCGACCCGTGGCTTGTGCGGTGGGGGAAACACGGGAGCCGTCACGCCGTGACACGCCGGCGGCGGCGGCGTCGTGTCCGGCCACCGAACGACGCGCCGCCCGCCGCACGCGGGAGCACGGGTGCGGGAACCGGGCAGCAAGCACACCCCGGCGCGAGCCGAGCCGAGGATCCGTGTCGCAGGGGCCGGTGAGCGCGAATGCCGGCCGGCCGCACCCACGCGCGCCATGGCCACGGCCTCGCCACCGGCGGGGGACGACGCGCGCGCGCGCGCGCGCGCGCGCGTCGCGCGCGCGTGGCGACTACCCGGAACATTTCGTCGACCACCCGGTGGGCGACGGCGCGTCGGGTTTAGAGAGCGAAGCGGCCGGCCGGCCGGATTGGGCCCTAAGCCCGCCTATCTGGCGTGGGCCGCCGCCCGGCACGACGGTTAAAAACCAGGAGGGTGTAAATTAGACTTAGAACTCCTTTTCTAGTGGGCTGTGCAGTGTAGGCCGATGTGGGCCGAAACCAAACCCTGGGCGGAGTCGAGTCCGCTGGGCCGCCCACGGCCCAGCACCCCTTCCGGCCCTTTTTCAGCCCTTTAAAACCAGGAGGCTGACGTCATGCTGACGTCAGTAGCTCTTTTTCTGAAAATTCCTTTCCCCTCTGTTTAAAAATTCCAGAAAATGTTTTTGACCTTTGAAAATTAGTGATAAATGCTAGGAAGCTCAGAAAAATACAAAACTAATTTCTATAAATCCGTATTTGCGAAACCTTGCTGATTGTAGGTAGTTTGGGAACATTTCGATCTTCTAAATTGGATTTTATTTGGAGTTATTGCTTAGATGTGCACCGTATTTATATTTTCGCGTCGAATCTCGTGCCGTCGCACCCGAGCTTCGACCAGGAGGACGTGGAGGACCCCGAGTACACTGCTCCGGACAGCGACTGCTTCAACGGCAACGAAGGTGTCATGTCACTCCCAACCATATAGATCCTATGTTGCTTTGTAGCTGCTAGTGCTTTACTTTAATGCATGGAATTGTTGGATTGCATAACCCGTTTATTAGCCATGCCTTGATGTTTTGATATATCCTGTTCCTTGTTCTGCTACCTGCGGGACTAGCTACAGACCCCTAGCTAGTCCCTTACCTCAACTATCCATACTTTTGTTGTTTGATTATGGATGGTGCTCTGGGTTTGAGCTGAGATGTGGGTATCTCGGTGTGCTTCTAGCGTGCGTTCTGGGTTGTGTACCCCTTGCTGTGTTTTGGCGGGAGCGGGCCGCTGGTTACTTGTGAACGGCTGCCGAGGGAAGATGCGATCTGGCCTCTTACCCAAGGGTCGTGTCGTGTGGGATGGAGATGTTGAGTGCTCGCTCTCGGCCCCTTAAGGACCGATCGTCGTTGACCTTGTTTCGAATGACTACTTTCGTACAGACCGCCCGCCTTGTATTGGGCGGGGGTGCGGGGTGAGACTTGTAGTGGATAGCACCCCTCCGCCGGAGGATCGGTGTGATCGTGTCGGGAGTGGTCTTTCCCTCCTTAGTAGACTTTGCCCCGGCGAGGCCGGGGAAGGGTTCCAAAGCTTCGAGGGACCTCTCGCGGGTAGTACGAGCTCGCCCGCGAGGCGGGGCCGAGCTCGGAGATGCGAAGGGTACTATCCACTTACTTGAGCTTCACCGTATGGTAGGGTCGGACACGGTGACGGCCGGTTCCGGACCTATTCGGGCGGGTACAGTTGTACAACCTCTGCAGAGTGTTAAACCTATAGCTATAGTCCGTGTCCACTGGTTATGGACAGTCTTTCGATCTCTCACCTGACTAGTTACACTTCTCTTGTGCTTCTTCTCTCCCCCGAGTGTGTGAGCCCGGCTTCGGCCGTTGAGATGTGGGGATAGGAGCCGGTGGGCCCCACATCGCAGATGAGAGTTGGGTTCTAGATCGTGGTTGAGATCCGGTGTTTTGGAGTGGTATTCCTTGAGCGGGGTGTGGACCCCTGAGGTGTGGACCTCGGAAGCGGAAGCTTCCCCGAGGTGTGGACCTCCTCGCTACTCTGCTTATCTTGTATGTTGCACTGCTGCTTTGCTTAAGCCTTCTACAGCCAGAATAGGGTTATCTCATGCATAGTAGAACATACACCGCTTTTGCCTCTTTGTTGGGAAGCTGACATGACCTACCCGCTTATCGGGTATACCCTGGTGACTCTGACGCAGAGCCGGACTACGACTTCGACAACGACGGTTGGGTGGACTAGAGCTTTTCCTACACTTGAGCTGCCTGCGGAGATGGAGTTCTCGCGCTTTCATGAAGCCGCTGCTAGACGTTTTATTTCGTTTGATTCGGCCCTGATGGACTTGTACCCGGCATGTGCCGAAGAGATGTACTCTGATTAATGTAATAAAATAAATGTTGTACTCTATTGCTTTGTTTTTACTTTTCTGTATGGATTTTTGGAATCGCTGAGACAGGGATTGCATGTGGTAGCCTCCTGGGACTACCACCGAGGTGCTAAGATTCGGGTTTCCGTTCGCGGAAATCCGGGTCGTTTCAGTTGGTACCAGAGCCATGCTTGACTGTAGGGCGAGCCCCAGGAATGGTCGATAGCATAGGAAGCCGTTTCTGAACCTTGAAACTTTATATAAACTCCTTGGCTTCCGTATGTATATAACTATACTTATATATATGCATTACCTTGATTAACTTTCACTAACTACCTTACTAACTACGCTCTAACAACGTTGTGCAGATGGCGGAGACGACGTGGGTTCCCTTGGAGTCGGACGGCAAGAGCTACGGAGGCTTCGCCGCCCGCCGAGAGAGTGCCCGGAGGCACCGGGAGTGGGGACCGACGGAGTCAGCTACAAGGGGAGAGCCATGGGGTACTTGGAGCAGACCCCCACCTTCCTGGCCGTCACGGTGCCGGCAGACCCACGGGTGCCAGAGTTCAAGGAGATTGTGATGCACTGTTTCGAGAGTTCGGTCACGGAGGCACACCAGACTGGCGCACGCAGGACTCTCAAGAAGGTGTGTGCTCAGCTCAGGGAGAGGCTTAAGGATACTCCGTTCAGTGTGCTTCCGACAGAGATCTACAACCCGGGCCGCTGGGACTCGGGCGACCGGGCACGGTACCTGGAGGTGACCGCAGTGGAGGAGGACCCGAGGATGCTCGCTGCCAGGCGGTGCATCCTGGCTCAGGACCAGGCGCTGTACTGGGCGGACGGAGAGACCGCGTACCTTCGGTGGAGGTGTGACGATGCCATGCAGCGAGTTCGGGACTTGGAGCTGGAGAGAGAGGACATACTGGACGAGTTGGAGGCGTCGCACGTGAGGAACGGGGAGCTAGTGCAGCTTGGACTGGCAGCGGCCGCAGCTAGCACTGAGAGGGACGCCCGGAGGATTGCTACTCTGGAGGCGCGGTTGAGGGCAGAGCGGGAGCTACACAGGACTTCAGTGGAGGCCTCGCGGGAGGACAGGGTGAGACTGGCAGAGGCGAGAGATCAGTTGGAGTCAGTCGGTGCTGCAGCCGCTGACTATCAGGTCAAGGTGTGGGATCTACAGGAGGCGAGTCGACACAACTACCACCACCTGTGTTACCTTGGAGGACTGGTCTACGAGGAGAGAGACAGAGCAGCCAGGACCCGCGCGGCTTGGGAGCGGTCTGACCAGCAGAGGCTGACAGAGCTGGAGGCGCTCTCCGCACAGCTACCACCCAAGAAGAGGCCCAGACTGAGGACAGAGACTTTTGAGCTTCCCCCGACGCTCCTACCACGAGTGCGGCCGTACCCGAGAGGTTCGCAGGACACGGCGGAGATGGACCGTGCTCTCCAGGATACTCGTGACTACTACGGGGGACCGGCGATCAGGATGCCGGGTTACCCAGGAGTCCACTCGCCACCGTTCTACTCGGTACCACCAGACACCAGCTCCGAGGCACCTCAGAGTACTCAGTGATGGGAGTAGAGATCTTGTAGCAGATTCTGAGTAGATGTACTGAGTTAGATGTAATGCTACCGCTCATGTGACATACCTGTAGTAGCTACCCCATGATGTACCATGCGTTAGCGTGATGTGTTGCCGTGTACCCTCGAAGTTTGTTGGAGTAAACCTCGAGGTGCACCCCTTTTGTATGGTGGCATTGATTGAGTGACATGGATCTTCATGGTTTCTTTCGGATTTCATGCTTCTTTATGTCTGTCTGAAATTTTGTGACTGTTAGCAGGATTACTCCGTTATAGTTAATAACCTGATTAAATACATTCTCCCTACCACTACTAACTATTGCAACTGGAACAGATGTCGGGAGCAAGGAGGTCCGGGCGACTCCTGGCCCGTTTCGAGGAGGTCGCTGGGGACGACGGAGGGGAGGATGCCCCTAACCCAGCAGGAGCGAGAGGTCGCGGACGTCGTGGAGGTCACGCGCCACGAGGCGGGCTCCGCGGAGGCCGAGTAGGCCGAGTCGGCGGTCGAGGAGCCGCGCGCGACGACGAGGGGAGCTCGGGGAGCGAGGAGCTCGAGCACGAGCAGGTACCCCAGCCTGAGGGAGGAGCAGGCCAGGCTCAGGGACACGAGGTGCCACCACCGCCACCTCCCCCAAACTTGGCCGACGTGATGGCAGTGCAAACTCAGCTGATGCAGACGATCACCCAGATGCTAGCTCAGAACAACAACAA
Organism: Cenchrus americanus; assembly: GCA_947561735.1. Classification (NCBI taxonomy): domain Eukaryota; kingdom Viridiplantae; phylum Streptophyta; class Magnoliopsida; order Poales; family Poaceae; genus Cenchrus; species Cenchrus americanus. Next base: position 179,968,105 of record OX387239.1, on the reverse strand, counting down.
CAACAACCCTAGGGGCCAGAACCGCTACACGCCAGAGGGTTTCCAGAAGAAGGTTGAGAACTTCAACAAGCTGCGACCGCCTACCTTCGACCACTCAGCAGACCCGATGGATGCGGATAACTGGCTACGTGAGATCGAGAAGAAGCTGGAGCTGACCGAGCTTACCGAGGAGGAGTGTGTGACTGTGGCAGCGCACCAGCTGATCGGCACAGCCAGTGCGTGGTGGGACAGCTACTGTGACTCGCACCGGGACCCGTTGCACATCGGGTGGGACGAGTTCGTGGAGGCCTTCAGGAGCCACCACATCCCAGACGCAGTGATGGACAGGAAGGCTGACGAGTTCAGGCACCTCAAGATGGGAAACATGTCAGTACAGGAGTACGCCAACCGCTACCAGGAGCTGATGAGGTACGTGCCAGAAGACACCGACACAGAGAAGAAGAAGGTCTACTGGTTCAGAAAGGGACTGCACAAGGGGATGGCACACCACTTGTCCGCGCACGACTGCCCGACACTTCGCTCCATTATCGACAAGGCACTGATCGTGGAGAGGTCAAGGCTGGAGTACATGGAGGTTCGTGGGAGCAAGTCCAAGCGCACAGACCAGGCAGGACGCTCAGGTCCACCCCAGAGGCAGAGGACAGGCTACGCACAGGGCCACCAGACTCAGCAGAGGCACCACGTCACTCAGTCTCAGCCGCAGAGCAGAGCCCACCAAGGTGGGAGTGGAGGTCAGAACAGCTGGAAGCCGAGGCCACCACCGCAGGCAGCAGACAGATCCAAGGTGACATGCTTCAAGCGCCGTCGGGTTGGGCATAAGCCGTTTGAGTGTCCCCGGCAGGTACCACCGGGGAGTCGAACCGCAAAGCACTCGGTTCCGGACCCCGGCCAAGCCACCGGCACCGGGAGGACGGCCACCCGTACACGGCGGAGAGGACCGCTCGGCCCGCCGGCCTACTCGAGGCCGTCCCGAACCACCTCACCGTCGAGGATGCGGCGGACTCGTACCCGACGTCACACTTGGTGAGTTCCTTGTTGACTCGGCTTTGGCTACTGTTTTGTTTGATACTGGAGCTCAGTTTTCGTATATTTCTACCAAGTTTGCTAAAGAAAGGTCTTTACCAACTAAGCCTCGACCAAGGCCTATCTTGACTAGCTCTCCGCTAGGAGAGAAGAGGAGTACGTTAGAGTGCAGGGGAGTGAGGATGGTGTTTGAGGGGCTACAGTTCACGGCAGACTTGACAGTGTTGGAGTCTACCGGGATAGACGTGATCCTAGGGATGGATTGGTTGGCAAAGCACAACGGGATAGTCTCTTGCAACCCCAGAGTGATACAGCTTGAACACCCCAGCGGAACTACAGTGCGGATCGAGCCACAGAGTCCGAAGGTTGCTACGATGATGTGCAACATGAGTGGGAAAGAGATTGAAGAGATCCCAGTGGTCCGTGAGTTTCGGACGTGTTCCCGGAGGAGCTTACGGAGTTACCCCCAGACCGGGACGTGGAGTTTGTGATTGAGCTGATGCCAGGGGCGGGGCCCGTTGCAAAGAGTCCGTATAGGATGTCGTCCGACGAGCTGGACGAGTTGAAGAAACAGCTCAAGAAGCTGCTCGAGCAAGGGTTTGTTCGGCCGAGTGCCTCACCGTGGGGTTCACCAGTGCTCTTCGTGGAGAAGAAAGACGGTACAAAGAGGATGTGCATCGACTACCGCACGCTCAACTCGATGACAATCAAGAACAAGTACCCGTTACCCAAAATCGAGGATCTGCTGGATAGACTCAAAAAGGCAAGGTACTTCTCCAAGATCGACTTGAGGTCAGGCTACCACCAGATGAAGATCAGAGAGCAGGATATACCCAAGACAGCTTTCACCACACGCTACGGCTTGTACGAGTTCGTGGTGGTTTCCTTCGGGCTGACCAACGCCCCTGCTTACTTCATGAACTTGATGAACAAGGTTTTCATGGAAGAGTTGGACGGAGTTTGTAGTGGTGTTTATCGATGATATCTTGATCTACTCTGAGACCACTGAGGAGCACGAGGAGCACCTGAGAGTCGTGCTAGAGAGGCTGAGGCAGCAGAAACTGTATGCGAAGTTCAGCAAGTGCAAGTTCTGGATGGAGAAGGTCGCTTTCTTGGGACACGTGTTGTCAGCAGAGGGGATAGCCGTGGATCCGTCCAAAGTTGAGTCGGTGACCAAGTTAGAGCAGCCATTAAACGTGACAGATGTCAGAAGCTTCCTTGGGTTGGCAGGTTACTACCGTAGGTTCATTGAGAACTTCTCCAAGATCGCAAAGCCAATGACAGAATTGCTCAAGAACAACACAAAGTTTGAGTGGTCAGAAGCGTGTGAAAAGAGCTTCCAGGAACTGAAGAAGAGACTCACCACAGCTCCAGTGCTTACCTTACCGGATATCAAGAAAGACTTTGTGGTCTACTGTGATGCTTCGAAGCAAGGACTTGGTTGTGTGCTGATGCAGGAAGGGAAAGTTGTGGCTTATGCTTCTAGACAGCTGAAGAAACACGAGGAAAACTATCCGACACACGACTTGGAGTTGGCAGCTGTTGTGCATGCGCTCAAAATCTGGAGACACTACCTGATTGGGAACAAGTGTGAACTGTTTTCAGACCACAAGAGCCTGAAGTACTTCTTTACACAGACCGAACTGAACATGAGGCAGAGACGGTGGTTAGAGCTGATCAAGGACTACGACGTCGAGATCAACTACCACCCAGGCAAAGCTAACGTCGTGGCAGATGCACTGAGCCGGAAAACATACTGCAACAACCTCATGGTAGAAGAGGAGCAACCTGCTTTGCATGAAGAGCTAGAGAAGCTGAGAATCGAGATTGTGGACCAAGGCCAAGTCAACGTGATGCAAGTGACCTATGACCTGGAGGAGCGAATCCGTACAGCCCAGAAGGAGTGTGCAGAAATCAAAGTGCTGAGAGAACTAATGAAGCAGGGCAAAGCAGAGGACTACCGGGTTGATGAACAGGGCACTGTGTGGTTGAAAGAACGGATCTGTGTACCACAGGACAAGGCACTCCGGGATCAGATCATGAGGGAAGCTCACGACTCGAGGTACTCGATTCACCCGGGCAGCACCAAGATGTACAGAGATCTGAAGATCAGGTACTGGTGGAAGGACATGAAGAAGGATATCGCACACTACGTGGCTCGTTGCGACACACTCGTAGCAGAGTAAAGATTGAACATCGAAGCCCGCCGGTTCGTTGAAGCCGTTGGATATTCCAGTGTGGAAGTGGGAGGACATTTCCATGGACTTTGTGGTGGGACTCCCTAGGACACCAAAAGGAAACGACTCAGTTTGGGTCATAGTGGACAGGCTGACTAAAGTGGCTCACTTTGTGCCGGTAAAGACCAGGTATGCAACCGAGAAGTTGGCGTAGCTGTTCGTAGAGCACATACTCGGTGCTACACGGGGCACCCGAAGTATTGTGTCCGATCGAGGGCCACGGTTGTCTCCAAGTTTTGGCAGAGCTTCCACAAGCTTATGGGCACTACACTCAGCTACAGCACAGCTTTCCACCCACAGACAGATGGTCAGACAGAGAGGGTCAACCAGGTCCTGGAGGACATGCTACGAGCTTGTGCACTCACCTATGGAACTGATTGGGAGAGCAGTTTGCCGTTTGCAGAGTTCTCTTACAACAACAGCTTTCAAGCAAGTCTCCGGATGGCACCCTTCGAGGCACTTTACGGTCGAAAGTGCAGAACCTCGTTAGCTTGGTCAGAGGTTGGAGAGCGAGCTCTGTTTGGACCAGCAATCATTGAGGAAGCAGAGGAGAAAGTTGAGAAAGTTCGGGAGAACCTGAAAATCGCTCAGAGTCGTCAGAAGAGCTATGCCGACAAGAGAAGGAGAGAGTTGACCTTTGCAGTGGGCGACAGGGTGTACTTGAAAGTTTCACCGCTCCGAGGAACTAAGAGGTTCTTGGTAAAGGGAAAGCTTGCACCGAGGTACGTGGGACCGTACCCCATCACCCGTAGGATAGGAAGTTTGGCCTACCAGCTTGCACTACCCGAGACAATGGCAGGAGTCCACCCAGTGTTTCACGTGTCACAGCTGAAGAAGAGTGAGAAGGCAGTGGAGGCAAAGCAAGTGCCCATGGAGTTGCTTGACTTGCAAGACAACCTAGAATATACGGAGTATCCTGAGAAAATCTTGGACAGAGCTGTCAAGGAAACAAGGAGAACTACCATTCCTTTCTGTAGAGTGTTGTGGAGCAACCATACAGAGCAAGAGGCAACATGGGAGAAGGAAGCAGATCTCAGGAAAGAGTACCCTCACTTGTTCACAGAGGAGGTCGAGGACTAAATCTCGAGGACGAGATTCTCGGTGGTGGGGGAGAATGTAACAACCCAGGTTTCTAGGTGTGTGAATTTTGCGAAAATTTAAAACTTTTTGTTTGCTTTGAAGTGCTATCAATGTTTGAACCAAAATTGCTAACCTCTCACCAAACCCTCCACTAGATTATCCTATTTATAAAGCTTATATTTAAAATATGGTATAATTAGTGAGTTGGTTCTTCTTTGGTTTAATCGGAGTTCACTTGAGTGAGTTTGAATTTGAAAGGGGATCAAATTCAAACTACTACTTTCAAATCCTAAGCTAAACTAATCTGTGATAAAAGGTTAAGGGCTGCTAAGGTTTTTGGGCCGAATTCCATCCTCCCCGCGATGCAGCGGCCCAACCCAAGGAGCCTTTCGGCCCGTCAACCCACGCCGCACCCTTTTCTCTCTTCTCTCACTGCCGCGTGGGCCCCGATCGTCAGCTCCCTTCCTTCCCCTTTCTTCCCCTTTCTTTCCTTATCGCTTTGACCCTCCGCGCCAGTCAGCCGAGCCAGGCGGCCGCGCCGCCGGTCCAACCGCGCCGGCCCGCGCGGGGGTGGCGCGCGCGGCCGAGCCGACCGGCCGGCACGCACGCCAAGGTCCGCGCATGCACGCGAACCCGAAGCGACCCCGGGGGAAAGGGATTTGACCCCGCCGCCCCTGTCCCACCGAGCATCCGAGGCGGGCGAGCATCACCGCGGCGCCACCGGCCCGAGGCGGCGGCGAGCCGGGGGCACGGTGGACCTTTCCTCCTCGTAGCCCCGCGGCGTGGATTCAAAAGGAGAGGGGGGCAGTTCGGGTTGGAGACAAGGCCAACCACCCCACTTGGGGTTTTCCTCCACCTCTGTTCGGCGGCGTGCTCGGAGAGGAAGGAGAAGGCGGGCGCGCGCTGCCGCGCCGCGCCGTTGGGGGAAAAGGGCGGGCGGCCCGTGCCTTGTCGCGTTGCGCCGGGTGAGGGAGGAGCCGGAGTCCGGATCGGGAGCACGGACCACGACGCCGAACCAAGGGAGGAGCGCGACGACGTGAACAACTACATCGCCGGAACGCCTTCACGCCGAACATCAACGACCCGTCTCCGTCGGGCCGGCCACGTCTACACCGTCGCCCCGCCGTGAGCACCACGGCCTTCCACTTCTCTTCTCCCCCTTGGATTCTCCTGTGTTGGCACACGTTTGTGGAGGCGCGTCGCTGTGAGTTTTCCTCGCCCGGATGCGGCCTTCGCGCGCGCGGCATTGCCGTGCCGCGACGGATGGCGTTCCCGGGCGGGACGTGTCCCCGAGCGCCGCCGCGCCGCCGTGCGAAGGGCGACGCGGACTCGTGCAGGTGAACTGGATGGACAGAGGAGGAGGGGCGACGCGCCGCGGCTACCCCAAGCCGGCGGGGCGAGCCCTCCCCCCGGAGCACGCGCGTCGCCGTGCGTGGAACGGAGGAGTGTTTGGCCATCGAGCCGTGATCTCCTGTGCAGGGATGTTGGTCAGCTGGCCTTCGCGCCATGCCTCTGTGCAGGAGCGGGAACGCCGCCGTGCCGCCATGCGGTGCGCCCTGGTTACCAGGCGACCGTGCCGGCTGGACAGGCGAGGGAGCGCAAGGTTGGATCTGTGAACCGGGCTTCGACCCGTGGCTTGTGCAGGTGGGGGAAACACGGGAGCCGTCACGCGCGTGACACGCCGGCGGCGGCGGCGGCGTGTCCGGCTCTCGGAACGACGCGCCGCCCGCCGCACGCGGGAGCACGGGTGCGGGAACCCGGGCGGCAAGCACACCCCGGTGCCGCAGCCGAGCCGAGGATCCGTGTCGCGGGGGCCGGTGAGCGCGAATGCCGGCCGGCCGCACCCACGCGCGCCATGGCCACGGCCTCGCCACCGGCGGGGGACGACGCGCGGGCGCGCGCGCGCGCGTCGCGCGCGTGGCGACTACCCAGAACATTTCGTCGACCACCTGGTTGGCGACGGGCAGTGCTGGGTTTAGAGAGCGAAGCGGGCCGCTGGCCGGATTGGGCCCTAAGCCCAGCTATCCGTTGGCAGGCCGCCGGCCCAGCACGGGTTAAAAACCAGGAGGGTGTAAATTAGACTTAGAACTCCTTTTCTAGTGGGCTGTGCAGTGTAGGCCGATGTGGGCCGAAACCAAACCCTGGGCGGAGTCGGGTCCGCTGGGCCGCCCACGGCCCAGCACCCCTTCCGGCCCTTTTTCAGCCCCTTTAAAACCAGGAGGCTGACGTCATGCTGACGTCAGCAGCTCTTTTTCTAAAAATTCCTTTCCCCTCTGTTTAAAAATTCCAGAAAATGTTTTTGACCTTTGAAAATTAGTGATAAATGCTAGGAAGCTCAGAAAAATACAAAACTAATTTCTATAAATCCGTATTTGCGAAACCTTGCTGATTGTAGGTAGTTTGGGAACATTTGGATCTTCTAAATTGGATTTTATTTGGAGTTATTGCTTAGATGTGCACCGTATTTATATTTTCGCGTCGAATCTCGTGCCGCAGACCCGAGCTTCGACCAGGAGGACGTGGAGGACCCCGAGTACACTCGCTCGACGGACGCGGCGCTTCAACGGCAACGAAGGTGTCATGTCACTCCCAACCATATAGATCCTATGTTGCTTTGTAGTCGCTAGTGCTTTACTTTAATGCATGGAATTGTTGGATTGCATAACCCGTTTATTAGCCATGCCTTGATGTTTTGATATATCCTGTTCCTTGTTCTCGCTACTCGGCGGGACTAGCTACGTACCCCTAGCTAGTCCCTTACTTCAACTATCCATACTTTTGTTGTTTGATTATGGATGGTGCTGCGGGTTTGAGCCGAGATGTGGGTATCTCGGTGTGCTTCTAGCGTGCGTTACGGGTTGTGTACCCCTTGCTGTGTTTTGGCGGGAGCGGGCCGCTGGTTACTTGTGAACGGCTGCCGAGGGAAGATGCGATCTGGCCTCTTACCCAAGGGTCGTGTCGTGTGGGATGGAGATGTTGAGTGCTCGCTCTCGGCCCCTTAAGGACCGATCGTCAGTTGACCTTGTTTCGAATGACTACTTTCGTACAGACCGCCCGCCTTGTATTGGGCGGGGGTGCGGGGTGAGACTTGTAGTGGATAGCACCCCTCCTGCCGGAGGATCGGTGTGATCGTGTCGGGAGTGGTCTTTCCCTCCTTAGTAGACTTTGCCCGGCGAGGCCGGGGAAGGGTTCCAAAGCTTCGAGGGACCTCTCGCGGGTAGTATGAGCTCGCCGCGGAGGCCGGGCCTGTGCTCGGAGATGCGAAGGGTACTATCCACTTACTTGAGCTTCGCCCGTATGGTAGGGTCGGACACGGTGACGGGCGGTTCGGACCTATTCGGGCGGGTACGGTTGTACAACCTCTCGCGAGTGTTAAACCTATAGCTATAGTCCGTGTCCACTGGTTATGGACGGTCTTTCGATCTCTCACCCGACTAGTTACACTTCTCTTGTGCTTCTTCTCTCCCCCGAGTGTGTGAGCCGGCTTCGGCCGTTGAGATGTGGGGATAGGAGCCGGTGGGCCCCACATCGCAGATGAGAGTTGGGTTCTGGATCGTGGTTGAGATCCGGTGTTTTGGAGTGGTATTCCTTGAGCGGGGTGTGGACCCCTGAGGTGTGGACCTCGGAAGCGGAAGCTTCCCCGAGGTGTGGACCTCCTCGCTACTCTGCTTATCTTGTATGTTGCACTGCTGCTTTGCTTAAGCCTTCTACAGCCATAATAGGGTTATCTCATGCATAGTAGAACATACACCGCTTTTGCCTCTTTGTTGGGAAGCTGACATGACCTACCCGCTTATCGGGTAGACCCTGGTGACTCTGACGCAGAGCCGGACTACGACTTCGACAACGACGGTTGGGTGGACTAGAGCTTTTCCTACACTTGAGCTGCCTGCGGAGATGGAGTTCCCGCGCTTTCATGAAGCCGCTGCTAGACGTTTTATTTCTGTTTGATTCAGTCCTGATGGACTTGTACCCGGCATGTGCCGAAGAGATGTACTCTGATTAATGTAATAAAATAAATGTTGTACTCTATTGCTTTGTTTTTACTTTTCTGTATGGATTTTTGGAATCGCTGAGACAGGGATTGCACGTGGTAGCCTCCTGGGACTACCACCGAGGTGCTAAGATTCGGGTTTCCGTTCGCGGAAATCCGGGTCGTTTCACGCATCCCCTGAGCCTGACGTGCTATCATGGTGATAGACATGAGGCACTGTTCAGGGGTAGTGTGCACCCGGTTTTCGACTTGGTTAAGTGCCTCTGTGAGGTTCCGTATGGGAAGGCTCTCACGGAGACGTCTACACCGTTCGTTGCGCTTCCTGTTGTGCTCATGTCGGGCGTTCTTGTCGTCGTTAGTTTTGTCTGCGGGTACGTTGGCAGACAACTCGTCTGCTGAGATATCTTCAAGGTAGCGGTCAGGTCATGTCCCTGAGGGTCCCGGCGTCTCCTTGGTAGTCATGAAGACTTGGCGATCAGGAGAGCCGAGACTGGAGTCAGTAGTCGCCACCTCTGTTGGAGTGTGCTCCTCCGCTGGAGCTAGTGGTGTTCCCTCCTGGAAGGGAAGCGAGCGAGGTAGGAGACGCAGCGTGAGTTCCCGTTTGTCAGGTCCGCAAACTAGTACAAATGCTATCATCTATGACCATTACCTAGCGACGATTTCCTATTTGGTCACAGAAGTTCTCTTTGCAGTGACGAAAAAAATATTTGGTGATAGAAGATTATTTTTTCTATGACAATATACAAATTTGGTCATAGTAGTTAATTCAATAGTGACGAATTGTTGAATTTGGTCACAGTTGACGAGTGAGGGGTGAGACGAATCTGCTGCATGCGGCCGGGCCCCGATGGGCTTGGCGGGCGGGCCGAGCGGGCCGAGCGGGTCGGGCCTTCGGGCTCGGCCCGTTCCAAAGAGGATAGGTTTTTTTTCGAATTTATTTTTCAATGCGAAAACAATTCCAGTAAACAACAGAAAATGTTTTTAGAGCACGAAAAATACTCGAAAAATCACAAAAATTCCAGGAAAATTCCTAGAGATAGATTAAGACATGAACAATCCAAATAAAACATTTGGAGCTCATGGAAAAGATTGTAGAGCCTTCTAATAAATAAAAATAGTTCAAGAAAAATGAGAATAAGTTACAGAAAAATCCGGAAAATTCTCGGGAAAATTAGGACATCCCCTAAACGCTTTTTTTAAACCTTTTGCACTCAAGAACCACTAGATGCATCAGCATGAATGCAACACACATAACTTTTTATTCAATTTAGAAAATCAAATAATGGATTTTTCCTATACTATATTCCCTGTAAAGAAAAATAAATGTTGGAAATTTTTTTCAAATTATGAGAAAATCGTTATTTAATTATTCTTTCTATTCACATCCTGAAATTGGAAATTTCAGGGTGTGACAATAGCTCATGAGCATTTTCATAATTAAAAACTCTATTGAAAACGCCTACATATAGTGAGGACAAAATGTTACTCTTAGCAATCACATCAAATTATTTTTTCGTCTTAGTACCATTTCTTATGCCCTTGTGTCCTAGGAAACAAATACATGTGGAGGTCGCTGCATAATTATAGAGTTTTCAATGTATAATTCACCATATTTTGTCTCATACAACACGAAAAAAATTATAAAAATTAAAATAATTGTCAAAAAATGTAAGTTCTTGTGAGGGACCGTATTTTTGCTACAAATGACTACCAAAAAAATCTCAAGTCATTTCAAAAAAGTTGAGTGTTATGTAGTCCAAATATAACAAGTCACTCACATAGTTCCTTAAACTATGTGAGTGGCTTATTATATTTGAACTACATAATATCACCACTTCCTCAAATGGAAATTTGACCTACACAAAGTTTGTTAGTCTCGACAAGTTATGAAACTTTTGTGTTCAAAAGATTTTCATCCGAGTTCATTTCGTGTTTCGTTTGCTAAGTTTTGACCGAGTCAAACTTGGATTTTAAATTTTGAATTGCTCATGTTTTGTTGCATGAAGAAATGATTGAATCCAACACCATAACTCGATAAATCATGATTTTAAAAATTTTTGGAAAGAAGAATCACCTCATTTCGAGGTCGTATGAGGGAGAACGACTAGTTACAAGTTTTAATCCGAGGAAAAAAAGAAAAATCGATCAGTTCATTCCAGTTCGTCACGTGTTCATGAAGAAGGACCGATTTCTTTTTTTTTCCTCGGATTAAAACTTGTAAACTGTTTTTCTTCCTCATACGAACTCCAAATCGGTTGATTCTTTTTCCTAATTTTTTCTAAAATCGAGATGTTTTACTCAGTGCCATTTGTTTGTATCTTAATTACTACTTATTGATTGCTTTTCATACAACATATCTTTTCCAACTAAAAATAGAATATAAAAAACATGTTTTTTCATAATAATTGCTAATATAACTTAATATTCTCTAATGTTATGGTCAACACAAGGTTGCATCCAAATTTGAGGTGCCCATGAGTAAGAAAGTATTCGAGTGTGTACAAACTTTGAAGTTTAAGTTGAGTTGTATGAAACAATGTGATGATCTAGCTAGTTTATGAACAATGTATACTCCAATTTTCACAAAATCTTATGAAACTTTTTTGTCAAGCTTGTACATTGATAAAATGATACTATGCCAATTTACATAATTTTTTGATAAGTTTTATTTATTATTATCATTATTTTATAACAAGGTGACTAGTAGAAGTTTGAAATTTCATACAAGCCAATTGAATTTTTCGTCAATCTCCTAGATGTGGCCTAGAATGGACCATAGGCGCCTAAATATATATTTTTTTGAAGTTTTTAAACTTATTAGATGCACATATAGGTCAATTTTGAATTACTTTCGGTAAACACGTAGAAATTCATTTAAATGATAGAAAATAGCAAATCCACTCGAAAAATCTTGAAACACCTAGATGAAAACTTGTATCCATACTGTTATATATAAAAATATATTTGTACAGTTTTTAGAATTTCTAGAGAATGTTTATGTATTATTATCATTATTTTATAACAAGTTGACTAGTACAAGTTTGAGTTGTCCATATAAGTCAATTGAATTTTTCATCAATCTCCTATATGTGGGCTAGAATAGATCATAGGTGTTCATCACTTTTTGATTTGACATCATTTAGTGTTTGAAAAACTTTCATCTAGTTGTCATTGTTTGAAATTCAAAATTTGGATTCTTCAAACAGAGTTGGATGGAGAAATAACCAAAATAAAGTTTATACATCCTGATGAGTTCTACAACTTTGGTATTCATTATGTTCTCATCTGAAATCATTTAATATATATAAAAATATATTTGTAGGCATAAGATAATTATTGTTGTGTTATTTCACAATTGTGCAGCAAAAAGAAAAAAGAAAAAGAAAAATGATAAGCAAAGAAGCCCATGTGGCCCAAATAGCCCAACTCTTTACGGCCGTCGATCGTGGATCCGATGGTTCTGATCGTGTTTCCTTAGTATATAATACCCTTACCAGTCGAAACCCTACCTCCAAACCATTGCTCCCCACCCAGTCGCCGTCACTCTCCCAAGCCCTAACCAAAAATCCAAGGGTACCAAAATCCAATCCCCTCCCCCCTTCCCGTTGGCGGCGGCCACCCCCGACGAGCCGGCGTTCCCCACCACGCTGCCTGCCTTGCCCCCGAAGTCGGACTCCACCGGCGAGCACCTCCACCCCGACCCGACAAGCGTGCCCCACCTCTCCGCCCGTGGACGCTCCCCTACCGTCGGGAGAGCGCGAGCGTCCGCTGCGCCTCGTGCGCATCCTCGCACCGTCGGGTAAGGAAACCCTAGCTCGTCCTCGCTCTTCCGTATCCCGTTCTATTCCGCTCATGCGGGGCTGTTTCCGGTGCCGTGATCCCGCGAATCCGAGGCAGAACACCACGGAAGGTTGCCCCCCAATCCGACCACAGATTTCGTCCGCTGCGTTGTGGGGGAAGCGTTGCGTCTGAATTGCGAATTATGTACGGTGTTCGGGTTGGGTTCAACCGGAGTTCCCCCTTCCCTTGGTCGTAGGTGTTCGTTGGAGGAACCCTAGGTCGGGGCTGAGGCATTACAAGCTGCCTTCGACCTGGATGGTGATGTCAAGTGGGAAAATTGCTCTATTCCCTTTGTCTTGTAGATGATGGTTTGCCCCTAGGGTTCATGGGCATGGCCCCTTGGTTGAGAATCTGTAGATGTAAGTGTTTCTCCAGGGTGTTTGGGTGGCTATCTGGTGCAGGGACGTGCTAATTAGATCCAGGATTCTGATTCCTTGGCAGTGTGTGCGCTAGATTTGGAGCCGCCTCATGCGGCGGAAGCTGTTGCAAAGAAACATGCTCCATTATCTGGAGTTCTACTGAGTGATGCTTGAAGTCTTCAACTAATGCTTACTGTACTTACCAATGCTTCAACTAATTAATGTTGCTTTCATACAACTTGTAATTAATCATTTAATCTTGCTTTCATACCACCTGTATGCCTTTCTTTTATTTGAATGAATGAACCATTGACTTTATCACTTTGGATAGAAATACTGAAGGCCATTCAATTCTTGGTTGGAAATGCATCCTAGGTGTTCAGCATTTTCAGTACTTTATTGATGATGAAGTGAGATCTGAAATTATTTGAATGAAAGTTAAAGAACGTAGTCTCTCACCATTGCTTCTAATAATATCAAATGCATTATCTACCTTGCTGTTTTCATGTTTTCCAGACTTGGACTTGGATTTGCTTTGCTGTTGTGCTTGGACATTGTGGCTGGTGGTTGCTTGTGTTATAATGCTAGGTGCTCAACGCTATGTTCTGCTTGTGCTTGGCACTAAACTGTTAATCTACCTAGTTTGCATATGCTTGTATTTCCCCTTGCAATCGAATCATTTGTCTATCTACCACACCTGCTTGTTGTTGTACATAACTCGTGTCTGTTTGACTAATGTAGGAATCAATATCAATGTACTGTCATAGTTTCAATCATACTTCTCATATTTTTGTATTAAAAAAGAATGCCTATATACTTAATCATGCTTGAGTTGCTATTGCAAGGTTTCTCTATTTTGCATGCCTGTGATTTTTATGTGTCTGTCAAATCTCAGATGTTCCTTCTGATTACCTATAAGATGACACGTGGTTTCGGTCACAGGGAGGGTGGGCATGCCCATGGAGGTCAAGCAGACCGGCAGGTACTGACGATTTTGTGAGTGGATCTGTGATGCATTTTTTTGCCTTTTCTCCTTTCTGAATTTACTGGTTCATATTTAGTGATTGATTTGCTTGTACTGGTTGATAACATTGGTTAGGATCATGCCCTTGAACTGCTCTGAAGTCCAGACGTGTTATTCCTTGTTTTGATTAAGGAGTTGTTTTGCGGGTAGTGCAGAATAATTTTGAAAGTATCACCTATATCATAGCTCCCCCTTTGAACTGCTGCAAATGAAACTGACTTGATCCATATGATCTCCTTGCTTGCTTTCATTTCTTAAATATTTGGATCTGTATGCATCGACTATAGGATATGCCTACCAGTAGAGGCGGCCATATGTTGAGTGCAGCGGCAACAACACTATATGCACATGCCTATGTTTTGCTAAGTATTGTCTAATTCTGAATCACAAGTGCTATTCTGAATCACAAGTGCTAATGCAAAATACATCGTTGGAGGGTGACTAACAACTTAGATACTGTCTTTTAGGGCTGTGTAAGGGTGCCAGTTTACATACTTTTGCACATGCCATTAACTTGTTGTTTTGCTGTTGTTTTGCTCCTTGAACAGTATGCTACTATCTGAATACAAATGAGGCACAATTTATAATTTTCTGGTGTTGTTTTTTAAATTGGTGTGGTCAAAGTAAAATTTTTTATGTGTAGTTGATGTTACTTTAATCTGTTAGCAGCTGAGTACTATATACATACAATGGTGCTAATGCATATTTTTATTTTGACTGCAGGTTATCGACGAAGAGGTCTAGTGGATGCAAGATGAAAGCATAATGTAATCAACTATATGGTGATGTGATTCTAAATGTAACATGAGATGTCGAATCTCTATTTTTTGAGATTTATGAGATATTATACTGTACTGTTGTGAGCATGTATGGCTCTGTAATTTGCTGAAAATTATGTGTACCATGGGTTGTAACTTGTTTTGTATAAGTGGGTTTAAATTTGGCGAATTTTGGATGGGCTCGAATAAAAAAGTGAATCAGTGAAATAATTGGCCATTTAGGCCATCTATGAATTGTGTATGTGGTGGTGACGTCATCATTGCCATATCAACTGTCATGTCATCGTCTATGTAGGCAGCCACGTCATTGTACACGTAGGCAGCCACGTCATCATCCATGTAGATAGCCAGTGTGGCATCGAGCCATGTCAAAACGTGGACAAACCGCAGCGCGACACGTGGACAAATCAGAGTGCGACACGTGGACCATTCAGAGCTTGACACATGGACAAACCGCAGCGCGACACGTGGCGCTGTGCCAAAGAGCCACGTCATCATATCCATGTCAGCACGCACCTTGCCACGTCAGCAGCAAGCATGGGCCGTGCCACGTGCTTCCCCTTCCGTGACCAATTTCGTGACCATTTGGCTTGGTCATAGAAGAAATACACTTCTATGATGAAAAACGTGTTGGGCATGGAAAAGTTCCACTTCTATGACCAAAATGACCGATTGGTCATGGTAGACCAAATGTGACGGAGCTTCTGTGACCAATTCAATTTGGTCATAAGTTGGTCATAAAAAAATGTTCTATGACCAAATTTGCATGTACCATGACCAAACCGTTTGGTCATTGATGTTGAGTACTGTAGTAGTGGCAGGCTTGAAGTCTGGCCAGTAGACGAATCTTCCGGCGGGTGTAGATGTTATGACTAGGCCGGTAGCCGGTCCTGACAGAGGTTGCTCAGTCGTGGAGTTCTCGAACTCGGGCTCGTCGGGGTCCGATCCGAAGTCGAACTCGTAGGAGGAGTCCGAGTAGTAGCCGAAGACGGGGTTGGAGTCCGAGGTGTAGTCGGAGACGATCTCCTTGCCGGCCCGGCGCGCAGTGAGAGCCTCCGCATGGGCCTTGCTAGCGTTGCAGAGGCCGTATGGGAAGTGCTCATGGAGTGGGAAGTCTGCACACGATGGCTCAGTAGCTGGCTCGCATGCGATGGCCCACGGGGACGTCGAGTTCGAGTTTGAGTCGGATCCAAGCTCGAAGTCAGCGTGTTGGTTGTAGAGCGAAATTTCGCTGAATTTTCCAGTGAGTTCATCCGTGACTACTTCGGGAAGTGTCACGAGCCTAGTGCTCGGGTTGGGAGTCATGATGAGGAGGCGTTGGAAGGATCCGGCACCATCAGTGGTGCACACCCAGGACCCGAAGACGAAGGTGTCGCCGCGGTTGAAGGCGACGATTGGCTTGATGGAGATTGAAGCCGTCGAGTTCGCCATGAGATCTTCGGCGAGATCCCCTACCTGGCGCGCCAGCTGTCGGTGTTTTAGACCGGCAACCTACCAAGGGGAGTACCCGAGGTAGATGAATGTGGCCTCGCCGAGATCGGTAACTCGAAGGAAGAGACACGTGGCACACAGTTTAGACAAGTTCGGGCCGCGAGGTGCATAATACCCTACGTCCTGTATGCTGTGTAGCTCTGGATTGATTGGGTGTGTTTACAAGATGATGCGTATGAGATAGAGAGGGGTCCCTACCTCGCCTTATATAGCCCGGGAGGCAGGGTTACAAGTCGGTTTGAGGAGAGAGTCTAGTCGGGTACGACTAGGAGTTCCCTACATAGTACAGGACATGTATAGCTTCATATCCGAGTACTTCTCCACCGCAGTCCTTGCGCCTCACGCCATCAGGTGCCGTGTGGCACAAGAAAGTAGTCCCGGGTGCCCACCGAGTAGTCGGTCCTGGTACCCACCGAGGCAGTGGGCCCAGGGAGGTCCATACGACAAACCGTGACTGGGTGGCGGATGTGTATCGATTATCGTAAGCTTAACAAAGCAACGAAAAAAGATCACTTCCCCCTACCGTTCATCGATGAGATGCTCGAGAGATTAGCGAACCACGCTTATTTTTGTTTTCTCGATGGGTACTCGGGGTTCATGCAAATTCCCATTCACCCGGACGATCAACACAAAACAATGTTCACATGCCCTTATGGAACGTTTGCATATAGAAGGATGCCCTTCGGTCTCTGCAATGCTCCAGCCTCTTTTCAACGTTGCATGATGGCCGTATTCTCGGAATTCATCGAAGAAATTGTTGAGGTATTCATGGATGATTTTTCTGTTTATGGGAAGACGTTCATGGATTGCTTGGCAAACTTTGATAAGGTCCTCACGAGGTGTGCGGAGGTAGACTTGGTGTTAAATTGAGAAAAGTGCCACTTCATGGTTAAGCAAGGCATAGTGCTCGGACATGTTATATCCGAGAGAGGCATTGAAGTGGACAAGGCTAAGGTAGAGACGGTTGAGCAACTCCCACCTCCGACTGATGTTAAATCCTTGAGGAGCTTTCTAGGTCATTCCGAATTTTATAGAAGATTTATTAAGGACTTCTCGAAGATCACTAAGCCTTTAACGCATCTCCTTCAAAAGGATGTGGCTTTTGACTTTTATGAGAAGTGCCTAGCGGCATTCCGGACCTTGAAAAGTGTGTTGGTGAGTGCTCCCATTATTCAACCTCTGGATTGGATCCAACCTTTCGAGATCATGTGTGATAGTTTTGGGTCAAAGAAAGGAAGGTCGAGTTCACGCTGTTTACTACGCTAGCAAAACTCTTAATGAGACAATTAAAATATGCCACTACGGAAAAGGAGTTGCTAGCGGTGGTATTCGCCTTCGAAAAATTCAGATCTTACATCGTGAACTCGAAGGTCATTGTTTACACCGATCACGTAGCCATCAAGTATATCTTGGCTAAGAAGGATGCTTAACCACGTTTGATCCATTGGATCCTTCTTCTCCAAGAGTTTGATGTTGAAATTCGTGATAAGAAGGGGGTGGAGAATGTTGTGGCCAATCATTTGTCTAGGATGAATCGTGGACAAGATGATAAAGAGCCCATAGAAGACAAGATAAGAGATGACCACCTCTATCGAGTGCTCGATAAAGACACTTGGATGATTGATATCATTAGAGCGATTCGGAAGATGCCTCTTGACCATCTACATAGAAACTCTCAAAGGAAGATAATCTCCAAAAGTAAGAAGTACTTTTGGGATGCACCATACCTCTTCAAACTTGGCAATGATGGGGTCATGAGAAGATGTGTGCCAAGAGAAGAAAGGCTAGAAATTTTGAGAAAGTGCCACTCGACGGAGTACGGTGGACACTATAGCCATTTTAGAACCCAAGCCAAAGTGTGGTCTAGTGGATTCTATTGGCCGGAGATGCATGAAGATACCAAAAGATATGTTGCATCATGCCCCGAATGCCAAAGAACCGGAAACATCTCTCAGAGAAATTCTATGCCTTTGAAATATAATCTACAAATCGATTTATTCGATGTGTGGGGTATAGACTTCATGGGGCCTTTCAAAAACTCACACGGATATGAGCATATCCTAGTTATGGTTGATTATGTATCCAAGTGGGTAGAGTCCATGCCATGTCGTAAAGCTTCCACGGAGGAGTCCATTGCTATGATCAAGAGCATGATTTTTCCTCGTTTTGGTACACCGAGAATCTTGATTAGCGATGGAGGAACTCACTTCACCGGAAAGAATTTCAAAAGGTGCTTGTCCAAGTTGGGAATTGAGCATAGGGTCTCTACGGCCTATCATCCACAAACCAACGAACAAGCGGAAATTTCGAATAGGCAACTTAAAAGCATTCTCAACAAAACCATAGAGAAGGGAGGCAAGGATTGGTCAAAGAAATTAAACGGAGCTTTGTGGGCATATCAAACGGTGTTCAAGACACCGATAGGTATGACCCCTTATCAATTCGTCTATGGAAAAGCTTGCCACCTCCCGGTTAAGTTGGAACATAAAGCCTATTGGGCGATCAAAGAGATGAACCTTGATCTCGATGTCGTGGTGGTAAAACGAAGAATTCAAATAAGCGAGCTAGAGGAGATGAGGTTGAAGGCATGTGAAAATGCAAGCATATACAAAGAGAGAATTAAAAGTTGGTATGATAAAAGGTTGAAAAAGAAAGAGTTTAAAGAAGGAGATAAGGTCCTCCTCTACAATTCGAGGTTTAAAACCTTCGGAAAGGGGAAATTGCAAAGCAAGTGGGACGGACCTTATGTTGTGCATTCGGTGCTCTCCAACGGAGCGGTAACCATTATGGATGTGAAAGGTGATCAATTCATGGCGAATGGTCAACGGCTTAAGGTTTACTACGAACCCGACGTTGTGCCCCTTCACCATGTTGATGTCTTCACCGTGGAAGAAGAGCCCGAACGTCCGACCTAGGACAAAAAACAAGGCATGGATTTTCGTAAATAGTTTTTCTTTTAATTTTCTGGAGTTTCTCGCGAAGATTTACTGGGCCAACTTTTTCCCATGGGCTAAGAAAGCGAAAAAAGGGCGGTAC
Organism: Cenchrus americanus; assembly: GCA_947561735.1. NCBI lineage: Eukaryota > Viridiplantae > Streptophyta > Magnoliopsida > Poales > Poaceae > Cenchrus > Cenchrus americanus. Next base: position 179,949,242 of record OX387239.1, on the reverse strand, counting down.
ACAAGAAACCGGACCGGACCGGCCCCCGAAACAGGGTGGGCCGGTCGGCCCGGTCCGACCGGCCCAGTGAGGCCCCGGCGGCGGTTCGCCCCAGTTTTTCCCGGGAATGCTCCTTTTCGACTTCCTTCTTCGGTCAGAAAATTTTAAGGGAAGTTTGAATAAGAAAAATGAGGTTCCTAGGGTTTTCCTTTTCAGACTATTTATTTGGCCGAATTGGGAGCTTGGGAATCCATCCCATCTAACATTCTTTTGCACCCACGCAAAGCCATGGTGTCCCCGAGGAGCGTAGAGTTGAAGCAAGGTGCCGAGGAGCCATCGATGGAGAAGGCGAAGCGAAGCGAGCTCAAGCTACCCATCGAGATCAAGAGGACCGCCCGCAACCGTTGCGGAGGGCGTGTCCCGACCGGAGCTATCGCTTCTCGCAACCCCGTCAAAGAGGAGAACGTCCCTACTCCCATTCGAAGGTCGGCGAGCATCCGAGGCATGAAGCGGAAGGACTACAAGGAGGTGTCGCCCGAGCCTAAGGACTATGGGGATAGCGACTACTCCAACGATCGTAGCCCGAGCTCGTGAGCGGCCGACGGAAGAGATGATAATGATTTGTACATTTGGGAAGAGGTGTCCAAGGAGAAGACTCCCAAAGGCCCCAACGGCGGCGGCAACGACGACGGCAGCGACGACAATGATGGTGACGACGGCGGCGACGACAGCAGAGACCCTGGCGATGACGACCCTTTCGGGATGCATCCGATGTGTTGTGCGGCTTGCCGTCACTCTATCTCGGAGCTCTACGCATCGGTCGACGAATGTTTCCAGGCCATGGAGGCGATGAGGCAGCGTATGGAGGATTTGGAACTCTTGGTCGCAGACGACTACAAGTTCCTGAATCACAACGTGCGTAAACTTTTTGGCATGGTTGGGAACATGAGGGGCAAGTGGTGCAATAGTTGCGGAAAGTACCACTAGGTTTAGTTTTCCCCCTTAGGATTTTTTGTAAGATACGACGAGGACGTCGTATAATTTTAGCGTGGGGGAGAGCTAGCTAGCTAGCCTTTAGCTTTTGAGCTTCAAGTTTAGATTGGTTCGGTTTAGTTTTCGAGAGAGTTTTAGAGTTTCAGAGTCTTTAGTTTTTGAGTGTGTTTTTAAATTTTTGCAAGTTTGAAGTGTCTTAATTTAGTGTTGCGTCAAAGAAAAACAAATAAAAAGAGTCCTTTAAATTTTGTGTCTTGTGTGATGCTTATCTTGATTCACTCGTTTGTTAGTCTTTAGTTTTTGATATATGAACATAAGTGTGTGGTTTGAAAAACGTTTACCGTGGTGCTTAGTGGAATTGCTACTTTTAAAAGTACCCATACCGTGCTTTGATCTTGAGTTTTTTATTTTGGTTGTGCTATGTTCGATGCTAAAAGTTGGAGGAATTCAGTTCTGAAAATTATCTAAAAACCCTTGTAATAAAGGTTAGCAAAACCTTTTTTTCCAAGTTGAGAGTAAGAAAAAAATCCTATACAAAGCCAAACTTATTTTTTGCTCCACCATAAGTGTGATTAGCACGATGAGTTGGGCTAGGATCCTTCTCTCTTGGGAGTTTTAATTTCGAGCAATAATTATGTCCTTGCGCTTATCTTTTGTTGCTAGCCTCATCAGGCATTCGGTAACATGACTTTCACATCGGAAGTCCTGTACATCGCCGAATTCCATACCCCAGCCTATACATCTCTTTTGTCCATCACATTCCTTGAACACAACCTACTTTCAAAAGTTTTGTCTCATCTCTAGCATGGTTTATTTAAAAATTCAGATTGTGTGCATGCAATAAAGAGAGGAGTTGAGAGATTTGAAAAGAGAGAAAAAGATGTCAAGAGAGGGAAAAATAAAGAGAAAAGTATGTGTATGGAAAAGAAAGAAAGAGAAAAAAATAGAAAAGAAAAGAGAAAAAAGATATATGTATAAAGAAGAGAAAGAAAAAAGAGGAGTGGCGAGAAAGATATGAGAGGGATGAATCAAGTAAAAGAAAAATAAAGTGCAAGGAAGGATGTCACGTTGTTGAGAGACGAAACTTTCACTCTTTTTCCAACCATGTGCAATCCGACAACGAGGATGTCATCGGTGCCTCGTAGTCATATTTTCTTTTGCCCTTGCACATGTCCAACATTCTATATCTTCTCATCCTTGATATCCCACATATGGATTAATTCTCATGATCATTGGCTTTGAAAGGTAAACAACCACTAGAGGAAGTTCTTAGTTCGACAATATTTGTGTTGATTGTGCTAGCCCTACCTATAGCTCCACTTTACATGTTATATGAGAGACTTATGGGAGGTGAGAGTTTTATAAAACTTGTTTAGGATAGCCACTTTATATGAGCGACTTGAGAGAGCTTGGAGAAAGGTTTTTGTCTAATACTTTTTGCAGGCATTTTGTTTTTGAAAATCATAAAAACCCTCCAATGGAAGCAAAGAGGTAAGCATGGCTGAGATTGAAGGCTTCGAGTGAAGAGTTCGAGTTGTCGGGTAAATCTTGACGTGGTAAAGATTCTAAACGCCTATGTTTATGTTTGATGATCATTACTTTATGTTATTCTATTAAAGATAAAGGATTGACTAACTTGTGAAGAAAGATTTAGCGGAACATGATTACAACACCTTGGACGAAGTTCTTTTACGAGTACTTGCTCGAGGACGAGCAAGATCTAAGCGTGGGGGAGATGTTGATGGAGTATTTTGGTACACCAAACATGTTCATTACACTTTGGTTTGGATTTGATTATGGAACTAACCCGCCACTAGGCACACTAATCATATAACAAGTTCATCTTTGTGCATGCATTTGGAAGTGTTGTGTTTATGTAGGAAAACATGGACATAAAGGACATATTCGCAACAAGTTCAAAGGAGCATTTACGGAGTCTTGTTCGTGTTCATGAGCCTGATGAAATCACTTCTAATGGTGGCGAGGACTGAAGTGTTACGAAGGAACACCCCTGGGGATTGAAGCGTAAAAGACCGAACTTCATGCACGGAGAACCTCCATCTTGGACGCGAGGATGACATCGTCAAAATCATGCAAGTGGAAGGGGCAAAGTGCATAAATGCATGAGGACCCACGGGAGCGAAGGGGCGACCGAACCGGGCTGAGGTGGGCCTGGGCCGGTCGGCCCAGGCCGGCCGGCCCGGCCCACTCCCGACCTCGGTTCGGCCCCCCTTCCTTGCACCCGGAGGATTTTCAACCCTAAAGCCCTGGAGGTGCCGCCATTCGTAGAGGGGAGAGCCATTCGTACCAGGAGGCCATCCACATGCTAGAGAGAGAGGAGGGAGATCTCCGGAGGAGGATCGACCACCTTGAAGGAAGCACCCACAAGTGGAGAAGAAGGAAGACATCGTCAGAAGGGTGACCATGATCAACGGTGCTATGTCTAGCACCTTGATGGGGTAATCTCCTTATTCGTCCATGGGTTGTAATCGATCTTAAGATGTAATCATACTTTGTTGGAACATCTATCTATCATCATGTGTTGAATATACTTTATTGCTTAAGCTACTATACCGTAAAGGGAGTAGAGCTCCAATGCTTCCTTGGATCCATTCAATACGTCGTGTCCATCATAGGTCTAGTCACGAATACCTCCGCGTAAAGATTGGTTTTCATGTTTAAAGCGATTGCATGTTCTAGTATCGTAGACCCATGGGCGAGTGTCTTTTATCTTGATAGCTTAATCATTCTCTCTAGCGTAGTTTAGTCATTTTCTAGTTTAATCATAGTTAGGGTTTGAGTAGTTAGTGAGTAGAGGTAGATCAAACGCTTGTAATCCCCTTGCTCCGAGGATTGACAAGAACCTTGGGAATCCCATGGTGAAAAAGGTGTAGGTCCGTACGCTTGCGGATCATAGGTGGATACATCTTTTATCCGTCAACAGTTAGCATTACTTTTAAGAACATAAATAAATCATCTTCAATCCATCTAAAACTTGAGAGCACATAAAACACTATGGGTCTTTATTTTTATCATAACCTCCGCTAAAGATTAAGCTAGCATTTAGATAATTTCAGATTTGTATTTTAAGAGAGCATTAGCTTAATCGTGCATAAAACAAGTACAAAGATAAACAAAGCGGCAATTATAATCATATATAATCATGGCATAAACTTTGTAACTTTTCCAAAGGTAAAAACTAGGTGGTGACTTTATTCATGATGAAAGTAAACTAACACACACGCTAAAAATAAACTAACACACATGCTGAAATAAAAACTGGAAATACTACGCATACAAAAGCAAACACAAGCTGAAAATTAAAGAAAAAGGGAAAATGAAAGATAACTAAAGCTCCTCCTTTCTCTAATCTTCCGCCGGTGGTTGATATTGATAGTCTTGGTTGTTGCACCCTTGCTCATAATAGTATTGTTCCGCTCCTCCTATGAAATAACCTGGCGGTGCTAGGTGAAGGCTTCCAAGCTCATAAGCGATGTTTGCATTTCCTTCACCCATTTGGTTTGCATTGGTTTGAATGGTTGCGATATTTTGCATGTTTCTTACAGCGCATCCTCCAATGATGGCCACACTTTGTTGTGATTAAGGAAGGTGTGCATATGGCTCCGCAAAGGCTACATTGGGTACTGCAAAATTTGGTGGGGGCATGGCTGCACCACTCCCCCATACTTGCATTGGTACACCACCGTAGTAACTCGACGGCGCCAGAATTCCTCCAAATGGTGGCACATAATTTTGTTGCGCACCTCCCTCTTGGGCCGTGGAAGAACCTTCTCCTATGATCCTTCCTTTTTTAATTTTATTTTCTTCACCGGCACAAGAAGTCCTTCCTCTAACCAATCTTCCATCCGATAGGAGCAAATTTACTTTGGCCACTTTAAAGCCTCCTCTCTCATCTCCACTTATGTATTTGCCTAGCTTCATATATTCATATCCAAGGAAAGTCCCAGCTAGGAGATGCTCCAGGTTTCTTGGAGTTCTCAGTCTCAAAGAGATAGCCAACATGGAGAGGTAACACCCCGAACCAATATCTCCCGAACCCGATGTTGCTTCATGTTGGGGAATTCAGGAAAACCCGTCACCCTCGAAACGTTGAGTTTAACAAAGTTCTCGAAACATGTTTTTCAGGAGCAGGGAATTCACGATTTTCGGAAGCCTGGAACCTGTGAAGCCTCGAATTCGCGAATGTGCGAAGTTCGGGAATCTGTCAAGGGCTGAGTTCGGGAGTCACGCGCGAGGACATGCGCGAACCAGCGGAGAAGCGAAGACCAATTCGGGAAACTGTTGGAGACCCAGTTCGGGAGTTTCACGCGAAGACATTCACGAACCGGGGGAGGAGCAAAGTCAAAGTTGTTGTCCCAAAAAGTCCGGGTTTAGAGTGTGAACTAGTGGCAGATTTCTAAATATGTTAGATGAAAAAGACATTCTTGTATGCGTTCACACTAGGAATATTCTCTGAGCCTGAGGGTGTTTTCGGTATGTAAAAGTCCCTTCATCTCTCTATAAAAGGGGGCGCGAGGGCACGTGTAAACGGATTCAGACTTTTTGGAACTTGTGCTACTTGCAGCGGGAATCACAGTCTCTCTGCGCTCTCACTCAGTGCTTGAACGTGTTTTGCTCTCTCTCTCGTGTTAGGGCTGTAATCCGAATTTTTCGGGTAACCCCCCAACATTGGCGCCCACCGTGTTCCAGCCGAAAAGAAACTCACGATGCCACCTCAGAAGAAATCCAAGAAGAACGTTCCAGCACAGGCAAACCGAGACGATCGCCATCCTACCCAAGGGAATGAAACCTCTTTCGTTCCTGAATCTTCGAACACAACAGACCAAGAACGAAGAGAAAAGCTCGAGGCTCTCATGAAGGCAAGAGCGAGAAAAGACGACTCACACCCAAGAACAACTCGCCGAACGGCAAGAGTTTGAGAATGTGGATGATGATGATGACACCATAGACGAGAGAGCTAGCGATGGTTCGGCAAAAGATACGGCGGCTACGGAAAGACAAAGAAAAGTTCGCAGGCTCGGTTGCAAGCGAAGAGGAAAATCTTTGAAAAGCTAGAGCGATTCGAACAAAGCAAAAGAGCGAGATAGAAGCAATACGAAAGAAATTGATGAAATGAAAGAACAAGAGAACGAGTTCCGTGGCGAGAGTCACCGCATCGAACCCCGGGCCCGCAAGAGAATCCCCCGAAAGAAAACTTCTTCGCGGGAAACGGAGTCTCACACTTCGTGGATTCGAATCGCCGTCGTCAATCGGCCGCAAACAAAGCACCTTGGCCGCCGAAGTTTAAGCCTGTCTCCCTTCCCAAATACAACGGCTTCGGAAACTCCAGGCAGTTTCTCATGAGATACGAATCAGTTGTGAATTCGGCAGGGGGGATGATGTTGCACTGGCCAAATCCTTCATCATAGCTTGCGAAGGACCAGTACTGAATTGGTACTCACTGCTGCCTCCACATTCAGTCTACAGCTGGGTAGATCTCAAGACACAGTTCATGCAAGTGTTTCAGATGTTCCACGACACAACAGCCGAAGCCTCAGATTTGTATAACTGTAAGCAGAAGGATAGAGAACCACTGCGGAACTTCGTGAGAAGGTTCATGCAACAAAGGTCTCAAATCCCCGAAGCAGATGACAAAACAACGATCAACGCACTGATCAAGGGTCTCACCCCAGGGCCTACAGCGTCGCATCTCACAAGAAAGAAACCTAAGACAGTTGAGAAACTCTTTCACGAATTGGAGGAGTACATTTTGTCAGATGATGATCATCGCAGAAGAGTGGCCGAGCGGAACGAGGCAAGACAAGGCAACAGAGACATGACGTGGAGGGCACCACCCCAACATCCACGAAATGTCAATAAGGTCGGAAACTCGCAACCTGAACAGGGCAGCAGGCCAAGCACCAGGGGAGGGTTCAACCCCAGAGGAAGGGGGAGAGGCAGAGGACCCCCAGCACTCACGAACCACAACCCAAAAGATCCTTACTTCTATTGCCAGTACCATGGAAGGGGCCACAGCACCGAAGGGTGCCCGGAAACAAAGAAGAACATGTCAAGAATTCAGCAAGAGAAAGCACTGATGAGCATTGCATCCTCAATGCCAAGCCAGTTTCGCCCGAATTTCTGGCAACCTCAATTCGCGAACCCGCAGTCAAGCTCTGTACCAGTTCAGCAATTCCAGGAACCACAGTCAACGTGGCAGCCGTCGCAACAGTTTTTTCCTCAGTCACAAGCGATCCAGGCAATTCAGCAACCGCAACCCATTCGGGAAATCCTGCCGCCACCGCCAGAAAGTTCGTCAAGGCCTCAGTCAAGTTCGGGACCCCAAAACTCCAAAGCCTTGCCATCGTTCAGAACTATCATGCCAATCACGGGCGGATCAGCCATGGAATTCGAGACCAAGAAGCAAAGAAACAATTACTTCAGGTCTGTGAATACTATCATCAATGACGGCCCAGCTGCACGGTCGGAGTGGGCAAAGGTGCCAATCACCTTCACAGAAGAAGATTTCAGGCTGAAATCCGCGATTCACAATGACGCCATGGTCATTGAAGTGAACATAGCTGGATGGGTTATCGGAAAAGTCCTAGTCGACAATGGGAGTTCGGCGGATATCCTGTTCTTGAAAAGTTTCGAGAAGATGAATCTGAGCCAGCACATGTTGGACCCACCAGAGTACCCGTTGCAGGGGTTCGGAGGAAAGCCCATCAAGCCGGTGGGAAAAATATCACTCCCGGTTTCTTTCGGAGATCTTGAGAATGCCAGAACGGAGAGCCTCACTTTCGATGTAGTTGACATATACCACCCATACCTCGCGATTTTTGGTAGAGGTTTCATGAACAAGTTTGATGCTGTCATAAGACAACAGTTCTTATGCATGAAGATGCCTGCGCCCAAAGGGGTCATCACGGTGTTCGGCAATCAGCAACAGGCCAAAAATATAGAAAAAGGCCACACACCCGGCCAAATGAATGTGTATCAGCTGAAAGCAGCTGATGAGAGGAAGGAAACCTACGAAGAACCTAAGCGGGACAAGGAAAAAAATGAGATAACCGCAGAGGATGAAACAAAGAAAGTGTATCTGGATGACATGCCCGATAGAGCAGTCATAATAGGGGCCAACCTCAGCGCCGAAGAGGACAGGGAACTTATACGATTTCTGAACAGAAACAAGGATGTTTTCGCATGGTCAGCTAAGGACATGCAAGGTGTTGACAAGGATATCATTGAACATGCCCTGGAAACAGATGAAAAAATACCACCCAAGAAGCAAAAACTTCGGAAAATGTCTGAGGAAAAAGTCAAAGCAGTCGAAGCAGAAGTTCAGAGGTTGCAGGTTGCCCAAGTAATCAGAGAAGTCAAGTACCCAGTCTGGCTAGCCAACACTGTGCCAGTCAAGAAAAAAATGGAAAATGGAGAATGTGTGTGGACTTCACCGATTTGAACAAGGCATGCAAGAAAGACGATTTCCCCTTGGAAAGGGTAGACAAAATCGTGGATGATGCAGCCAATAGTGAGATGCTCTCGCTCCTGGACATGTTCTATGGGTATCATCAGATCAGGGTTCGTAGAGAGGATGAGGAGAAAACAAGTTTCATCACTCCCTTCGGAACATTTTGCTTCGTAAGAATGCCAGAGGGGCTGAAGAACGCGGGATGTACGTTTTCGAGAATGATAGCAATAGTACTGCACCAGCAGATTCGGAGAAACATCTTGGCATATGTGGATGACATAGTTGTCAAAAGTGTTCAGAGGAAAGACCATATCAGTGACCTAGCGGAAACATTTGCGAACATGAGGGCAGCAAATTTAAAGCTAAATCCAGAAAAATGTGTGTTCGGCATTCACAAGGGGAAAGTTCTTGGATGCCTAGTTTCGACGAAAGGCATAGAGGCAAATCCTGACAAAATTAAGGCCCTGGTGGAAATGCAAGATCCAGTTTCAGTGAAAGATGTCCAGAAGCTGACAGGGAGAGTAGCTGCCCTCAATAGACTCATTCCCAGAGCCGCAGAAAGAAGCTTGCCGTTCTTCCAAGTCCTCAGAAGCGCTAAGAATTTCCAGTGGTCTGAGCCTCAGAAGCCGGCCTTTCGTGAACTGAAAGATTACTTGTCCACCATGACCAAACTCTGTCCTCCCGAACCCAAGTCGCCACTTCTACTATATGTGTCTGCATCAAATTCGGCAGTAAGTGCGGTGCTAGTGCAAGAAAAAGAGGAAGAAGGAAAGCTCAGACAAATTCCCGTATACTTCGCCTCTGAAGCACTGTCTGGTTCCAAGATCTTTTATTCCGAGCTGGAAAAAATCGCATATGCGGTCATCATGGCAGCAAGGAAACTAAGGCATTACTTCGAGGGTCACAGAATAAGAGTCATCACCAACCAGCCACTGAGTGATCTGTTCGCAAATAGAGAGGCATCCACCCGAATCATCAAGTGGGGCGCTGAGCTTTCTGAGTATGTAGTAGACTTCGAGAGAAGAAGTGCAATAAAATCGCAAGTTCTGGCAGATTTTGTCGTGGACTGGACTTCACCTACACAGAACCTCGAGGAAGATGCACCCGAACCTTGGATAGTACAGTGTGACGGGGCTTGGTGCCACAAGGGGGTTGGAATTTCGGCTGTTGTAACATCCCCGACGGGAGTGGTCATAAGATACGCAGCTCGGCTCGTATTCGCGAACAATGAGCATTCCACGAACAACACAACGGAATACGAAGCTCTTCTGTTGGCACTAAGGAAAATGAGAGCCTTGGGGGGCAGACGGACCTTCATAATCAGAACGGACTCGAAAGTGATCCAAGAGCATATCGAGAAAGAAAGCGAGGCAAGGAATCCTGTTCTCATGAAATATCTCAAAAAAGTCAGAGAAATGGAAAAACACTTCAAAGGATACTCAGTCCAGCATATCCCAAGGGATGACAACAATGAGGCAGACAAACTGGCAAAAGCGGCAGCTAGAAATCAAGAGCTACCCCCAGATGTGTTCTTCGAAATCATCAGAGAACCGTCCATCAAGGATTCGAGAGCAAAAATCGTGAATGTAGTGGAAACTCCAGACTGGAGAGCAGAAATCATGGCCTATCTGAGAGGACATTACGAACCACAAGATGAGTTGGAGGAAAAAAGATTGAAGGAAAGAGCTCGGGGCTATACAGTAGTGAACGGAGAATTATACAAATCAGGAGTCACTGAGCCTTGGCTGCGTTGCATCACCTCCGAAAAAGGTCGGGAACTTCTAAAGGAAATTCACAGCGGATTCTTTGGGGCACACATAGGCACCAGGGCTTTGGCCGGAAAGGCGATAAAGCAGGGATTCTATTGGCCCACCATAAACATTGATGCCAAGATGTTAGTTCGGCAATGTGAAGCATGCCAGAAAACGGGAAATCAACAGAATCTGCCTTCAATGCCAGTTCACCTAATTCCACCAACTTGGCCTCTGCAAAGGTGGGGAATGGATCTAGTAGGCCCGTTGCCAACAGCTCAAGGCAACTGCCGATTCGCAGCTGTTGCAGTTGATTATTTCACGAAGTGGGTGGAGGCAAAACCGCTCGCGAATGTCACAGCAGCAACAGTTCAGAAATTCTTTTGGCAGAACATAGTCTGCAGGTTCGGGGTTCCTAGAGAATTAACAGTTGACAATGGCAAACAGTTTGACTGCTACACCTTCAAAGAATACTGCAGAACCTTAGGCACACAGGCGAAATTTTCGTCAGTATATCATCCACAGTCCAATGGTGCAGTTGAAATAGCCAATGGCCTGATTTTTTCGGGAATCAAGAGATGTTTGTTCGATCAGAAAAAAGGAAAGTGGGTGGATGAACTTCCGAAGGTGATCTGGTCTCACAACACCACAGTGTCAAGGGCAACAGGTTTCACGCCTTTTCGCCTACTTTTCGGGACCGAGGCTATGACGCCGGAGGAAATCAAGAATGAAAGCATGAGGGTCCTGAAAGGAAAAGAGCTAAAGGAAATTGATAAGAGGGTGGAAAAGGACATGATCGAGCTGACAATCCTTGAAGCAGCGGAAAACATTGAGAAATACCAGAGAGAGACAAGGGCATGGAGAGACAAAAAGGTGGTCCGAAAGAACATAAAAACTGGTGACCTTGTCTTGAAAAGAAAGAAAAAATGGGAGAACCCAGGAAAACTTCATGAGTCATGGGAAGGGCCTTACATCGCCAGGGAAACAGATATGCCAGGGGCTTTTCGCCTGATGGAGCAGACTGGCGAAGAGTTGCCGTATTCGTGGAATGCTGACAGTCTAAAAAGGTATTATCCATGAAAACCCTAGTTGTAGATAGATGTAACATTTAGTAGTTTTCCGATTTTCGTAAGTTTGTATTTTAGAAAACAAAAAATCCGAATCACGTATCTATAAGTGATTTCGAGACCAAAAATCAGTTTTACCTTTTCTAGTCGCATTAGAATAAGAAGGACCGTACTCTTTTCCTTGCAAAGGGGGCTCTAAATCAAGAGGCAAGGTTTTTAACGAGGCGGATCCTATGTAAATACTCTTTGTGATATATATATGAAAAGAGTCTTCCCCCAAATTGCGTATCTCGAGAATTCCATCGTGAAAAAAGAAAAAAGTTCGTGAGAAAGGCTTCGTGATAGCCAGAATTCCATCGTGAAAAAAGAAAAAAGTTCGTGAGAAGGGCTTCGTGATAGCCAGAATTCCATCGTGAAAAAAGAAAAAGTTCGTGAGAAAGGCTTCGTGATAGCCAGAATTCCATCGTGAAGAAAGAAAAAAGTTCGTGAGAAAGGCTTCGTGATAGCCAGAATTCCATCGTGAAAAAAGAAAAAAGTTCGTGAGAAAGGCTTCGTGATAGCCAGAATTCCATCGTGAAAAAAGAAAAAAGTTCGTGAGAAAGGCTTCGTGATAGCCAGAATTCCGTCGAGAAAAAAGAAAAAAGTTCGTGAGAAAGGCTTCGTGGTAGCCAGAATTCCATCGAGAAAAAAGAGGCCCGAGACAACAACAAGTTGTGGCCCAGAAAATCCCATCCATCAAGGGATTCCCACCAAAAGAGGCCTGAGATAACAACAAGTTGTGGCCTAGAAAATCCCATCCATTGAGGGATTCCCACCCAAAGAGGACCGGAACAGCAGCGAGCTGTGGCCCAGAAAGTCCCATCCACGAGGGGATTTCCACCGAAAAGAAAAGCCGGCAGGTTGACTTTGAGAAAGTAAATGCCGAAAATTTTGTCATGATAACGTCGTCACAAGGCAAGGGGCTCATGCGAAAAATCGTAGAAAGTCTTGGTTGAAGCAACTGAAGGTTGCAATATCAACTGGGGCAAGTTTGCCAGATGGATCAAGTCCACAAAATTCGAAAACAAATTTTGTCGACTTGCGCGGTGATGGTTAAAAATTTTCAAAAGTTAACAAATATTCCTCCTAAAGGTGTACTCGATCGAAATACGCGAACTGCAAGTTTCCTAAACATACCTTCAAGTTTTCATGCAAAACAGCAAGGTGGGGGAGGGTGACGTTTTTCAAGAAAAAAACATATTCGTTTCCTTATTCGCATAAAAACTTCCGAATAGTTCCTCAATAATTACAACAGTCAGTGCGAAATTTAAAATGAAAGCCCATATCGCTAGCATAGGCAAAGTCTTCGGAATTTCCGCGGAGCGCGAAGTAGAGGATGCAGAACGTCTCTTCTTACGAAACAAGAAAACTGAAGAGAGATCAAAACAGCCCATAGAAAATTTAAGCGAGGCCTCAAGCCAAAAATCGGAAAAGTCTTGTTCGGGATGCGCTCGCTTGAACAGACGCCACGCTTCACCACTAACGAACATCCTATCCCGATGAATTCGTAGCGGCAACACGTCCTGCGCAGGCCCAGCTTGCAGGACCTGCGCAGGTTAAAGTATACAAAACATTTGTTCAGGGAAATTAAGTGAATCTACACAAATATACAGACAACCTTGAATACACCCAAGGTTCGGACATAGCATCTAGTTCGTAACATCCACCTTCGGAGAATCATCCTCGTGTTCGGGGGCTTGCTCGTCGTCGCTGCCTCCATCGGCCGCCGCCGCCGCACCGCCGCGCTCGCTGCCGCCTGAGCCCCCTTCGCCTGAATTGCTCGAATCTTCGCCGGAAGTCGACCCTTCGGGGGATGCAGCGGTGTTCTCAAGATTCTCCTCCTCGTTCAGCTGAGAAAGAAAGAAAAGCAAAATGTGAAGGGAGTTCGAGAAACTAAAACATCGGTGGCAGGTACAAGTCACGAAATCGAACAAGAAACTACCTCAGCGAGTTTCCCACGCGCAATGGCCTTGACGGTCTCCTTCCCACTGGTCAGCCAGAACTCCCTTGCGAACTTGATCTTGATGGCCTGAACATCGGCGTTGGCTCGAAGTATCGCAGTACTAGTAGCGCTAGGGAATTGGGAAATCTTCCCGTGAAACTTCTCCAAGTCCGCGCAGTCGTAGTCATGAAGAATTTTCAATATACTCTCCACAGAAAAAGCAGCCGCGAAGTCGCTAGCGCCGGAGATCACCTCAGAGAGAGCCTGGAACTCAGTCTCCATCCAATCCATAAATTCGGGGATCTCAATGTTATCTGGAAGAGGAGCTGGACGAACGCCGAACTCGTTCAATGACTTCTTGTATTCCTCATAAAGAAGTTTCGATTTTTCCAGGATCTCAGAAGTACTCCTCTTCGAGGCTTCACTCTGATCCGCAAGCGCTTTTCAAGATCCAGGATTTTGCGATCTTTCACGCTTAGAGACTTTGCGAGGCTGGCGTTGTTAATGCGGAGATCTTCGGCAATCTTCATAGCCCTCTCATGCTTCTCTCGAAGATTCTCGATCACACTAAGGTCATCTTCGTGGGACTTTTGAACCTTTTCAAGTTCCTTCTTGGATTGCTCAAGAGCCGATTCCACGAGCCCCTTTTCATCCTGACTTGCCTTCAGAGCCTTCGCCAACTCGGCTACCTTCTTGTCGAGTTCCACGTTCGCGGATTGGGCAAGGGCGAAGCTGCGCTTGAGTTCTTTAGATTTTTGGGACAGTTGCTTGTTCATCTTCTCTTGTTCAACGAGCCGCTCTATGGCAACTTTCCCCAGCATAGAGTGTTTAAGCGCATAATCCTCCTGAAAGCGCGCTAGCTTCGAGGGAGGATAAGAGTGCAAGAGATCCTTGAATTCTAAAAAATTCAAGATTAAAGCCTAAGATCAAAATTCAAGAATTGGAGAAAAAGCATGAAAGAGTACTGAGAAGGGACGAACCTTGCTTACTGAACTGCTGCATGGTGACCTGTTTAGCCAAACCGGAGGAAGCTCTACCCTGAGGCGAAGGGGTGCCTTCGGGAGAAGGATGAGGCCCTTTCTCAGAACCAGCAGCAGCTCCTTCAGGTTGTCCCGAACTCTCCCCTCCTGATTCATCAATAGTCACAGATGATTTCCACAGTGTTAAAATCTTAGAAGTCTTGCTCCCAACGCCAGTGGTCTTGAAGCCAACACTTAATAATTTGCCGCGATGAGACGTACCGAAGCTCTTGTTGAAAGCGGCCAAAGAGGGAGAGGGAGTTTGATCTTCGGGAACAACCTCCCGAACTTCGACCAAGGGATCGTGTTCGGTAGGATTCTCCCCCCTTTGTACAGTGAGCTCAAGCTCTTTGACGAATTCGGGGGAGGCTTCATCCCGAGAGAGAGCGGGTTGAGAGACATTGGCAGCAGAGGTTTCGGCAGCAACAGGGGCCTCAGTAGGGGCAGTAACAGCAGCAGCGATAGTGGACTCATTAGCAGCAGCAGGAACAGTCTCCTTGTGAACTTCGGGAGCAGCATCTGAAAAGGAATCAACATCTATGAATTCATTCTCGGAACCAGATGGACAGTTGTCTCGAAAGTTAAACAGTGGCCAGAGGCAAACACCTTTCAAGTTGTCTGCTTCCACGAAGGCGTCGTCGTCGAAGGCGGATGGAACTCGCCGAACGCCGACGGAAGAAACTTTCTTCGCCGCCTTCTTCAACCTCTTGCGGCTCATCTGGGCAAGGCCCGAAGCAGCCTGGAGCTCCGCGTCCGAAGTTCATTCAGAAGTCTTTCGCTTGCGTTTCGACGATTCCAGAGATTTTGTCCTGGAAGGCTTGACCCCCGAAGAAGTGCCCTCGCTGGCAGGTGATGAGCCTCGCTTCGATGACCTTATTCGGGGAGCATTGATCGGGGCAGCTGAGCAACTAGCCACGGCAACGGTAGGAAGCTTCAACTTGGGACCTGGGCCTCGAGAACTGAAAAATTTGTCCCCACAAACTTCCGAAAAAACGCGGTTGATCCTCTTCTTATGCTTTACCAGAGCCTTGTACGCCTTATACTCATTCATGGTGTATTCGCCCACCATGACGTTCACCCTCTTTTCCACTTCTTCCATGAAGGCCTCAGCGCTCTGGTCTTCGCGAAGTTTAATCCCGAACTTCGGGAAAGGCACCTTTTCATCTGCCCAGTTGACGTTGAAGTACAAAAGCTCAGTAGGGGACCAACCACTCGAAATAGGCCAGACCCGGGCAGCGACGAATTCTTCAATAATGTCACTGCCGCCAAGTATAGTGCTGGACAGGTGAAATGCATTCTCACAACTTCTAATTCCCAATGCCCGTTGGTTGAATTTGGCAACATTCACCACGGCCAGAGGCGCAATCGGGCAGGACAATTTCGGCATATTGACCTTCAGATAAAACCAATGAGACCTCCAATCATCGGTGAGGTTAGACTTGCAACAAGGAGCAATCTGGATTCGGGTAATTCCTTTTCGGGTATTCTGACGTCGCGTGTTGAAAGTGCAACACGCATGCTGACTGTGATAGAACTGCCTGTCATTGCCCTTGACGACCTCAGGGATAATCACCAATTCGTAGAATCTGGCGAAGGCATCGACACTGGGATTGCAGCCGAAGGTCTTCAAAATCCAAATGAACTTCGACACTTCTAGAAAAGATGTCGGTGAAAGCTGGTGGATTTTCACTGAAAATGCATCAAGAATAGCCGGTAGGACTGGGTCGCAGGGGAACCTCAGCCCGCAGATAAAGAAATCCCAAAAGACAACAACTTCTCCGTCCCTAGGGGTAGGGATCTGCTCATCAAGCGGGGCTCGCCCAGTGCCCGGAGAGAAGAACCCAGCCTTCTCGTATTCCCGAATCGTGTTGGTCGTGACCTTCGACTCTCCAAAGACGAGTGAGGGTGGCAACGGGCCGGAAGTCCTTGCTTTAACCAGGTCACCAACGCCGGCATCCACATCTCCGATGTCTTCGCTATTGTCAGATTGAACCTCCCCGTCTTCGCGACTCCTGGAGCCACTGGGAGAACCAGAATCCTCGGTTGGTGCAGCATGCTCAGCACCTTCGATGACTGGGTCGAGCGGAAGACCAGCCGCAATGAGCTCTTCGGTAGTCATGGGTCTAGCTGTGCTTTTAACTCGAGCCACCTAACCAACAGATACGAACATACGAACTGTTAAGAATAACATTCAAGAATAAAGCTCACAAAATCGTGATACCACTGCACCAAAGTATAACAAGTAAAAATTGATAAGAGAGAAATAAAAGAATACCTTAGAGAAATGCGAAGAGAACCAGAAGTTCACGAGCTTTTCAACAGAAGACCAGGTTCCGCGAACACGAAAGATTCACGAACCGCAAGAGAGCAGAAAGGCCGTAAAATTTTTTAACAGCGGCAGCCCGCTATTTATAGGGCCGGGGAGGGGGTAGTTCCGCGAAACCCGCCTCGATCTAACCGTCCTTGGTTTCCCGGGCGACGCGTGTCCCCTCCGACGTTCCGAGGGGTGACGTTTTTACTAAATTTCCGAAGGATTCGTGGAATCGGATCGTCGGAGTCAACCCGCTTCCCCAAGGGGCTAGTGTTGGGGAATTCAGGAAAACCCGTCACCCTCGAAACGTTGAGTTTAACAAAGTTCTCGAAACATGTTTTTTCGGGAGAGCAGGGAATTCACGATTTTCGGAAGCCTGGAACCTGTGAAGCCTCGAATTCGCGAATGTGCGAAGTTCGGGAATCTGTCAAGGGCTGAGTTCGGGAGTCACGAGCGAGGACATGCGCGAACCAGCGGAGAAGCGAAGATCAATTCGGGAAACTGTTGGAGACCCAGTTCGGGAGTTTCAGGTGAAGACATTCACGAACCGGGGAGAAGCAAAGTCAAAGTTGTTGTCCCAAAAAGTCCGGGTTTAGAGTGTGAACTAGTGGCAGATTTGTAAATATGTTAGATGAAAAAGGCATTCTTGTATGCGTTCACACTAGGAATATTCTCTGAGCCTGAGGGTGTTTTCGGTGTGTAAAAGTCCCTTCATCTCCCTATAAAAGGGGGCGCGAGGGCACGTGTAAACGAATTCAGACTTTTTGGAACTTGTGCTACTTGCAGCGGGAATCACAGTCTCTCTGCGCTCTCACTCAGTGCTTGAACGTGTTTTGCTCTCTCTCTCTCGTGTTAGGGCTGTAATCCAAATTTTTCGGGTAACCCCCCAACACTTCACAACACCACCGGTTGATCATGAGGTAAGAGGGGTCTATTGGCTGCCTAGCAATCAAAGTCGAGTAAAGCCAACTCAACTCGATTTCAGTTATCTTGGTCTCTCTCATTCTCCCCAAAATCCTCTTATACATCCTCGAGTGAAACACTTAGATGATGGGGTTCCGGCTAGTATTTCTTTGTTGATGGGCTCCTCCCGCGATCACACTCCAAAAACCTTCCAATGTGCCTTCATGCACATACACTTGTTCCGGGGCTCCCTTTTGAAAACCGTGTAATTCCCAAATATACTCATAGGGAACCACTTTGTTCAACTCCCTCCAAACGGAATGAGAGACTCAACACTCTTTCATGAAGGATATGCACCATGGTCATGAGAATTTCCAAGGCAAATTCCTTGTGGGTGTTTACCGACACTCCATTGGGGAATTGCACCCAACCTAGGTGTCCCAACATGTAGTAAATATCCGTATGAAAACCCAACATGTGGAGAGCTTGGTCGTCGAAGTCGACGTTTCCTACAAGCCTCTTCTCAAGACGAGTGAGCTTCTTCTCCTCCTCCGTTGTGATGATAAACCCATTGGAATACCACGAAGCGTGTAGAGGTGGAGCGGATGATCGTGTCGATCGGTGAGGTCGGACGGGCGGCTCCTCCGTACATCCATGAGGTTCGGTGAACCTCACAAACGAGCTTTGTGTGGCCCTCATCCCTCCGAGGAGAAGAGTGTCATTCCTCCTCGGTGGTGCCGTGTCCTCCTCCATACTCTGAGGGGACTCGGAAACCGAGTGCCTCCTCAAAGAAGTTGTTGATGGCTTGGATGACGATGATCCCTTCTTCTTGGTGGAAAGACTTGTAGTTTTCTTCCATGGTTGCAGCACTCTCCTCACAAATATATATCCGGGGTTTTCAACCGGTAACAAGGTACACCAATATTATTTTGGAGTCTGGATTTTGAGTGGAATTAGGATGTGTTTTGTTGCACGAAACAAACGAGGTGGATGGCTAAGTCTAAGGTGGTTCCAGACTACAAACTAGAGCACACGAACAAAGAGTTGGATTAGCGACTTACCTATCCTGGCTTGATTCCTCTCCAGCACACTCATGCTTGCTTTGTTGCTTCGTGACCGCGTGCTCCACGGGGTTGCACCTTCCAGACGTTCTCGTCCACTTCTTTGCTTGCATTATTGCTCCTTCCACTTGATGTTTTTGCCTTGAGTCACCTCCATGCTCCCTTGCCTCACATGCATCCATGATATTCCTTCAAAACCAAGCCTTGGATGCCCCCCATGCTTGTCCTTTGCATGTGATTCGATAAAAGATGTTGGATGGGCATCTCGTGATGCATCATGGTGCATGCATGGTTAGGTTAACTAGATTGCCTCCCTCTAAGCATGTTTTAATGCTAAGCACTCCTCTAATTTCGGAAAATAAAGATAAACTCAAAGCTTGCAATGAGTTCAAATATAAATTTAGGGGAGTTTTTAAAGCATTAAAAACAAATGTAAGTCAAAAATATTTTCCGACTACTTTTATGTTGGTCTCACTGGTATTGTTTGCTTTCATTAGTTGAGAGCAAGCTTTTCCCGGCTTGATCATGGGGGCATAGGCTTAGGTTCTAATTTTGGTTAGATGAGAGAGATTTTGAATGAAATAAAATTAAATGAGGCTTAGAAAAATTCTAATCTTAGAGAAACCAAGGATATGGATTTTTAAATCAACCAAAAGTCAAGTTTCTAGGTTCACGCGAGTCCTACCACGTGCTTAAATTTAAATAACATCTAGGTACAAGGCGTGGCTCTACTCGTGTGCTTTTAGCATGTAAAATAAGCCAACCACAACATCATAAAGAGGATGAATGGTTGAGATAGGTTCTGAATTTATTTGGTTTTTGTTTCTCGAAAAGAAGCAAACAAACACGTAGGATGGTTCATGTAAAGGGTTATGATCAAAACAAAATATTCAACCAAGAATTATGTCTCTAATATTGTTCAATCATTATAAGTCTAATGTCTTGCGTAGTAAATTTCAAAACTAAATTACTTGAAAGACTCGAAAAACCTGGAATCGGGTTGTCCTCCCGGTAGCTTATTCTTGACTCGACGAAACGGGTTGCCTCCCGCCTAGCGCTTCGTTTATAGTCCATGGCTAGACTTCTTCACTTTATTACTTCGGATCAACGCTCTTTGCGGGCATTGCAATCTTAGGTACCCACTTCCGCACCATCTTGGGCACGCGCTTATTCTTCGGCTTAGTCATTTTTTGGTCTTCACAAGCTGACTTTGTCCTTTGGTCTTGACGGATGCAACAACTTCCTTCATGTAGTGGCTCGGCATTTCAAACTCCAGTCCTTCGGTTGTGATCTTCATGGTCTCCTTAGTGTGATCCTCCATCTCTCCCGAATGAGTTTGAGTAGCCTTCGCCTTCTTGGGATCTTGGGATTGTCTCGGAAATACTCTTTTGTTACCCATCGGGCGCCTGACAAGTTGTCCCACTCGCGTCTCTAACATCTTCATCATGAAGAACACTTCACATATAGAGCTTCCGACCTCCGTCACCTTGCCATATAAATTCTTCAATATTTTCTCCATAGCCTCGAACTTAGTGACGACGTCCTTGTTGATCTTAGCTTGCTCTTCCATGAAGTTCTTGAATCA
The DNA here is from genome assembly GCA_947561735.1 of Cenchrus americanus. Classification (NCBI taxonomy): domain Eukaryota; kingdom Viridiplantae; phylum Streptophyta; class Magnoliopsida; order Poales; family Poaceae; genus Cenchrus; species Cenchrus americanus. The sequence goes on along the minus strand of OX387239.1, from coordinate 179,929,121 downwards.
TGCACAAAGAGGAACCAAATCTTGAATGGACGAACTTGCATTAGATCGGGGTTTACCTTGGACATGGCCGTACTCCTCACACTCCTTGCATGTGGATCTTACCTCGGCAACCTTTAGGTCTTGAGCTTCTTTCTCTATCTCCATCTTCTTCATCCTCCCATAAGTAGACCGATATGCCACTCAAGGAATTCGGCTCGCATGTATTCATTGAAACGCTCCAAGGCTTCCGTAATCGTCATGCGAATAGTTGAGACCTTGATCTTGAACGGCCTTCTGGCGTCTTGAAGGTTTATGATAGGTAGATCAACGACGTACGGGGTGCATAGTTCGATCTTGCGCTCCGGTTGTGGTTGTTCTCCCATGGGTGGTGATTGACGTTGATCTTCCTTTGGACCTTGTGTTGCACGTCTCATTTGCCTGTAAAGTTTTCCTGGATCATCCGCAAAAGAAAGTTTGAGTTTCTTGGAGAGGTAGCCAACCATCTCCGGTTAGGGTTAGCATTAAAACAAAAATCTAACAAAAGAAAAATTAGGGTTAATCAAAAACTAGATTAGATTGATTTTTTTCTTTTTGAGGATGATCAAAACTTAAGAGATGCAAAAGAAAATCAAAAGGAAAACTGAAAAAATTCACAAAAAGCGATACTAGATTGGATCTTGATTGCTTGTTCCCTGGCAACGGCGCCAGAAAAAGGGGCTTATTGATGGTGTATATTCGTATCAAAGTTCATATGGATTTGCAAGCGGACAAATCCCCCGTCGTAGTCAAGGGACCCTTCTTCTCTCGAGTGGTGAACCCAAGGTATCAAATCCATGGAACAATGTGCAACGCAAGGATTCAATCTAGTAAAGCAAGGGAAATCCTTTTGAAGAACCAAGTTGCATCTAATTTAAGAGATAATCAAGAAAACAAATCTAATCTAATCTACTAAAGAGGTAGCAAGAGAAAGCAAGAGATAACCGATCTAGAGAATCTAGATCATGCTTATGTTGTAGCTCCAAACAAGATAGATGAAGATAGAAAAGCAAATCTCATTAAAAGCATCTTTAAACCGTGGCCTCTGGTCCGATTCCAAAAATGCCCGCCTTTCAGAGCCACTGTTCTGTCACAACACACTCCTATTCATGCGGGTAGTCTAGGACGAGTTCGAGAAGAACAAGTTGAAATCACTTGGTCAGTCTGGTATGCACCTCTAGACACCACGGCTACAAGAGCACCCTATGCAATCTATCGTAAGTATAGATTGGGGAAGAAGCAAAACCAAGGGAGAACAAAATCATCGAGAAGGCACTTGATCGCTAGAAATTGGATTCACTATAAAAACTTCACCATGAATGATTACATGAACAAGATCACCACCGGGATCCTACCTCGATCTTGATCCTTGCTCCGGAGCTCCGACGTGGTCTTCCATGCAAGGTTCCCACATCGGCTAGGGAGACCCTAGACAACTAGCACGAACCTCATCTCCGAGATGGTGTCCCTCAAACTTCTCTGCTCCTCGGTGGCAGATGACGAATTAATTGATGCGTGGCTCTCGGTCAGGGGGCTATAAATAGCCCGAGAGGCATCTAGGTCAAAGGGGGGCGACTGGGCCCTGAAAAGGGCTGGGCCGGCCGGCCTGGGCCGACCAGCCTGGGCCCATTTCGGCCCAGTTCGTTGCCTCCTTCGCTCGGTGTTGGTTCCCGAGTCTTCTAGATCCTTCCCCCTTCTGCATGTGGGCCCTTGTCGTCAGTTTCTCTCCGAGTTGGACGAAGCTCCTTGTCTCGCAAGATTCGGCACTTTTCTGGCTAGGTCCTCGGAGTTTGTCATCTTCTCGGGTTTGGTCCCTGGGATTCTTGGAGTCATGTTTGCTTCATTGCATGACTTGTACCGGGCTTCAAGGTCTTGCCACAAGGTGCTTGATGAACTCATCCCGGAAGTCTTGCTTTCAACGCTAAAACCCCGCATAAACACTAAACTCCAAAACCGACATGCACGAATGAACTTGTTATACCATGGGGGTTAGTACCAATGGATAAGATACAAAAGTGATGCCAACACCGAAGCTAAACTCATGGCTAGGTTGATGGAATTTCGCCATCAACAGTGTGAAATTAGGAAGAGAGTATGATGTGTGGGAGCCGACGTCCGAGGGTTATATACAACTCACAAACAGCTCGTCGTTGTAGAATATCGATTTTAGCATAAAGACAAATATACAAACAACTCATACAACCTATAGACAGAGAGATAGTCTGTATGTTGTAACTTAAGATCAACTACAAATGTATTTGTATATACCATTGTGTGGTTATTTAAATCAATCATGAAAAGATGATCAAATTTATATTTGAAATCTGTATGTTATCGATCATTAGAATCAACTATAAAAAATTTTCATATATTTGTGTGGCTTCCACGTACTTGTAAAAATACTATGGTGGAAGACAATTGAACGCGGTCCTACACAGGCTACTACTGCATCCCCTCTCTACCACTTGTGCGTTCATTCATCTCTCCGCCGACCATTTCGCACAGGGAGCAACTCTTGTGACCAATGCCCTCCAGTTCTCCCTCTCCGTCAAGCAAAACAACAAATCAGTAGTATACATGAAGCAAATCATACTAATAGAACGAAACTCCTCTCTAATCTCCGATTTCCTTCTCCACTAAGAGCAAGCAAGCAACTTGCCTTTTCTCGCCCACTTGATCTCTCCTGGATCTACCCACACAAAGCAAACCAGCAAACCGAGAGAAAGCAGCAGCGTTAGCCCGGCCAGCCAGGCGCAATGGCGTGGCACAGCCCAGCAGCACGCAGCGGCCGGTGCGGCCACTAGCCCGGTGGCGTCCTGGCAGCCAGCACGGACGACGGACGATTCTGCAGCGCTCCAGTACAACATTGAAAGATGATCGAGCGTGCATTTGATATTTATATATCATTTAGAGTTTTTTTCATTTTCTTTTTGCAATGTTGAGTGAAGACAGATCTGCAGCCTGTTCGGCTGGGCTGAAAAGCGCTGGAACCAGCCCAACAGCCGTTCCATCCGTTCGGCTGGACCGAATCCAGCCGTTCAGTGCGCGGCAGGTTGGGGTGGTCTGCACTTAACCCCCCCCCCCCCCCCCCCCCCCAACCCCCCAACCCCCACCCCCACCCCCGGTGCCCTAGTCCCCCCAATCCCTCTCTCGCCGCCGCCTCCCACCCTCGCCCGTCGGCGTCCTCATCTGCTCTCCTTCTGCCGCGCCGCCTCTCCCTCTCCCCCACAGAAGTAGTCGCCCCCATGTCGGCGTACGGAGGGTAGGCTATCGTCGACAACACCGGCTGCAAGGGTATCGGTCGCCGGCAGCAACGCTGGCACATATCTGGCCTGCCGGCGGCCGCCGCCTCCCGCATCCCCAGTCCTGTCCCGACGGTGCCACGCCTCCAGATCTTCACGAAGCTGCATTCGGAAATCAAGACGCTGAGTCGATACTCCCCCAACACCGCAGATGCAGCCATCATCCAGGCGTCCAAGATCTGCACCAACCCGTCCTAGATCTACGTCCTCACCGTGCACTTCCAAGCTGTAGCGTTGCAGATCTTCGACCTGCCGTCGCAGATCTACGTTTTCACAGAGCAGATTTCCGTCCTTCAGTTCCAAATCTCTGCCGTTCCACTACAGTAGCCCGTCGTCCCCTCCGGCATTCTTCCTCTGCCGGCACACCTGTTCAACTACCACGACTGTACTCCCCGTAAGGTAAATGTCTACCCTTTTCCTCCTTTGCTTCGTACATCTACATTGCCAGCCCCGATATGGTCGTTCTCCCTTTAGGTGGTTGCCTCATCTCTGTCCCCAATAACCAGCGCCACATATTGACATCCTAAACCTTTTGAAGAGACCAAATGGAAGAATACTTTGTATTTAAGTGTTTGCTTAATTATTCATAAGTCAATCCTCTAATCACATGTGTATCCGGATGTTAATTATTCATAAGTCAATCCATTAATCACATGTCTAAGTTAATTATTCATAAGATTCCATAACAAATTCACTATCTGGATGACTATCCTATTAACCACAAATGCATTCACTCCATAAGCAACCTGCAGGCATCTCACAGCAATTTGTTTTTCTCACAATGCTTACAATGTTCCTTTGTGCCATTATTTTGCATTCATCTGCTTCATAGTCATCAACATGCTGATGCTTAACACATATCTTTACAGGACCTCCAATCAGCTGCTGCCAACACCTGCGGAGTCTGTAGCATCGTCCTCTCCTCCCGTAGACAGTTGTGCAAAGCACAGGCCCTATCTGTGCCACCGTTGTGAGGTAACCTTTGGCCCCCCGTCCCCCTCCCTCAAGTCATGATTGTCCTCATTTGGTACTAGTCGCTACTTTTGACTTGGTACATATGCAATTTTGTTTTGGATAAAACTTGTAAAACATACCACTGTTGCATACTCCCTTCTTTCGCATATCTGAGGCATATGCTAGTTTTCTGCTTTTACGGGTATTAGGCATGAAACCGTTGGGCAGTTCCAAAGTGTGCGCTTAAGTTTTCAAGCGTGAGGTCCACCGATTTAGAGTATGTAGAGCAGCTATTTGCAAGCGTGAGGAATGCGAAAGGAGGGAGTAAAACTTAAATCATGTGACATGACAGTTAGTTCTATTTTTTCATGCCAACCCTTTTTTATGAACTAGCTCCGCCCCTGATGATACAGATGTCTCATGAATCCCATGAACGTGCCAACTAGAGTCACAACGACACAAACTTGCTGCTTGACTTAATTCTGCAACAAAAGAACCTATGCCACTGGTCAGCGAGAAATCCTACCAAACTTGGGTGGGCAAACATCACTCAAGGATTCTATGCGCAATCTTATTCAAGGTATACTACCAAACAAATGCAAAATAAATGGCATGACCTCCGACGATCATACTTCAATTGGCGTAGAGGTGTGAACAAGTCAGGTTTAGGTCGTGACCCTGAAACCGGCGAAGTGACATACGACCCTGTGTTGTACGCAGCTAGTACAAACACGGTAAAAACTTAAACCTTGTGCCATCACGTTAGATCACTTGTTAGGTCATCCCTTCATGCCTACTGACATGTGCACTACGGCACCTTGCAGGATTCTATTGACAAAGTCGGTAAACGGTACAAGTGTCCACCTTGCTGCGAGCAATTGTACTACATCCTTGGCCACGAACCATACGATCGGGGGGAATTAGTAGATGCCGACGGGTTGGCTCTGAGGAATCGGATAGTGAGCGCACCCGTGAAACTCCTCCGGTAGCCCCCGACCCAGCGCCAAGCAAACGTCCGGGCCAGTCCTCCAAAAGGGCCACGAGGGAGTACAGTCTTCAAAGCCCTGTCAAGAAGAAGAGTACCAAGTCTGTCTCGGTTGATGACTGCATATCTTCCTATCATACTTTGCTGCAAAAGACTTTGGAGGAGAAGACAAACAAGAAGTCTGAAGAGGAAGAGGAGACCGCAAGAATTAGGCAACTGTTACTAGAGGATGGGTATTCGGAGAGTGACATGTATTTCCATCAAGCTTTGGCGCTTTGCAATGATCAGCATCATCGCAGGGAGGTCCTCCGCATGACAAGTGCAGAAGGGCGACAACAGTATGTCCAAGTTGCCATTCAAATGATGCAGTACTGGAGGCACTAAAGACCTATGTGGAAGCTGTTGAAGTTGTTGGTAGCATGTTGTGTTTTCACTTGTTTGCTTAATTTGTTTTCCACTCAACTTTGCTGAGATGTAATAAAGCAAGTTTGCTGAACATGGGTTGTTTTCGAAATTATTGTTGTAGTTGAGCTGTGTGTAACAAACAAATCTGGTTCTTATGCAATGCTGTGTGTAATATTCAGTTCAGTTTTACATATGTCGTAATAAGTTGCTGTTACTATTTCCATTTATGCAAGTTGTGTTGTTGTTGCTTGTCCAGGTTATAGAGTTAAGTAATTATTGTGATGATCTATGTGTATGATGGCTGTTCCTGTAGGTGCTGCTATGAACATGGAGGATGTTGCAGCGGGTGATGGTGCTTCGGACAGTTCCACGGAGGAGTTACTGTCGTTGGGAAGGCATCTAGAGTTACTGAAGATGTTGAAAATGATGAAGGACATGGAGCAACCAGTGGTAAATCCTCCTTGTCCCTTTCCGAAACTCACAGGTGCACAATGGGTGCACATGAATTTGAGTAATAAGAAAAGATGCAAGAACAACCTTCCTATGTCTCCAGATGCCTTTTTGCACTTGCATGACATATTAGCCACCAGTTTTGGGTTAGAAAGTACAAGTCAATGCGACTCTAAGGAAGCTTTGGCTATGTTCATTTGGACATGTGGGCATGCTAGTGCTGTTAGAGAGGCACAATATAGATTTGAGAGGTCTTTGGATACAATAAGTCGTAAGTGCACACTTCTGGCGGAGATAATGCTTAGATGGGCAAACACAATTATATGTCCAAGTGATCCTGAATATAAGGAAGCGCACATCTCGCTGCAAAGGTTCTACCCCTGGTTTGATGGATGCATCAGTGCAATAGATGGGACGCACATCCCTGTTGAGGTGAAAAGTTCTAGGAAACTAGACTACATTAATAGGAAACATTATGTGTCCCTGAATGTGTGTGCTGTAGTGGACATGCATGGCCTATTTACGTATGTAGGCGCGAGAATGGCTGGCTCATGCCATGACATGAGAGTGCTAGATGAATGTATGCAGCAAAGGAAGTTTCCAACTCCTCCGAAAGGTACTACAGTTCAGCAATGTGTGTGCATGTATATTCTTAACTGTGGGGAGTTAGTTGAAATAATCTTGTGAATCTGGTATAATTGATGCAGGTCGGTACTACTTGGCTGACTCTGGATATGCTGATAAAGAAGGGTACATGGTTCCCTTTCAAGGGAACTGGTTACATCTAGACCATTTCAAGGGTGTCGACCTTGGAACACTTGGTAAGGAGGAGAACTTCAACTACCATCATGCGAGCCTCTGGAACATAATAGAAAGGAGGTTCGGAAACCTGAAAGAGAGGTGGAAAATATTGGAAGGGGTGCCATTCATGCCTCAAAAGAAGCAAGCTACAATGATAATTGTGTGCTTTGCTATGGACAACTTTTTGTGGCGATGCATTATGGAACGAGTGAGAGGTACACTTTGTCCGATTGGGTGCAGCTGAACGAGGACTTGTCAACTTCGGCGTTAAGGGAGTTGACAGCCACAATGTTGTATGATCCACAAGTTTAGTAGGTATGTTGTGCTGATTATAGTTTAGGCAAATGGGAGCGCGTATTGTAACTCATGATGCTGTTGGATGTTGGTGAATTTGCAGGGTCATTGGGTATGGTGCGCAGATAGGATATCCAGGTCTTCTGGTAAGTGTGTTGTTACAGTTATTGGTTATAGGATATATATGCAAGTGATTTTGGTTTACTGTAATTGATGGGTTGGATACTCTTGTTACAGAACATTCTGAGCACTTGGCTTGAGAGCACTGGATTGTGATTTGCATTTTGGTGAGTTATTGGCAGGCTCAAATTGTGGGGCCTGATGAATTTGATGTGGGTTGTGCAGTTTGTTTAATTCCATGGATGCACGGACCCTGGTTATTGTTATTCAATGATCGATTAGTGGAATTTGAGTCTATTATGATGACAGTGGTGTTGACAAATGAACTTGTAGTGCAATGGTAGCATAATTGTGTTGACTTTGGAGTCCAGATGTTGTAATTTGAGTGGTTATGCTTCCTACGAATTTTATGTGATTTGAGTTGATGCGCAATGTGTTACACCTGTGAGCTATGAAGGTAATTGTAGGGGACTGTGCTTTGGCGCCAAAAAAACTATAGTGCCATTACTTTTTTGAATTCGAATTTGAATTGGCTGGAACTCCGCCATCCAGTGCTGGGGCTGGATGGGTCGGCTGAACCTCACTGGTTCCAGCCCAGCCGCTGGACCCAAGCTACCGAACAGGCTGCTGACTTTTTTAGAAGCGGGACCTGACGTTTTTAACCATGCCGAGCCGACCCTCATGATGTATGTGCGCTCCATGGCAACCTTATCTTTTCCATCCTTCTTTCCTCTCTCTCCGAGCTGCTTGCCGGCTTGCCGCGACAGCAGAGCAAAGGGCCGGCTGCAGGCTACTCCTACCCCGGTGCATGTGGACTCCCTGGCGAGTGCCTGTCCAGGGAGTCGTCCGCGGGCGGCGGTGGCGTCGAGGCTCGCTCCTCGGACAAGCTGTCGTCTGCGGGGAACAGCGGCACCGAGGCGGGCACTCTGGCGAACAGCCGTCCACGGGCTTCCACTCTCCCAGCCAGAAATCAAGCCTCCCACCACCAATCCACCACAGGGCTTCGGGAGCTCCGCAATCTCCCCTCCTCATCTGCCTACTGCGTGGATCTGCTGGCGGGATGATCGCTCCCTCACGCACGCGGGCAGGGAATGGGTGTGAAGAAGAAAGGTGAGGATGGGGAACTATCTGGTGGTGTTTTTCCGAGTTCTTACCATGTGATTTCTTAGGATGTTATTGGCTTCTTCTACTTGAATCCGTGGGATTTCCCCTGGTTCTTGCGCCGTCGCCTCCCCCTTGCGAGGAGGGAGAAGGCACGTGCGGGGAAGAATAGGCGGGGGAAGGCGCGTGCACGGAAGGTTTTTGCGGGGGAGGGGGACGCGGAATCCCGGCCGCCATCGACTAGCTCTTTTTTCCACTTAAGGGCTTGTTTGAGAAATGGAGGATTCAAGTGGATAGAAAAGGATTGAAGGGGATTTTGGGAAATTTTGACTTATGGAAATTCCTCCACCCCAATGCCCTTCGTTCCCATTCGTTCCACTAATTCCCAAACAACACCTAAAAGTGGGGCACCGAATCCGGGGGTGGTGGTCGGGTGGGCCTGGAGGGTATAGGTTGGTGGGTACGGACGCGGTGGGTGACAAAAGAATTACATTTTTGGCGGAAACACTCTCCAAATTGCAATTTTTGGTACTTCATAGTCCTTCCACCCTTTCCACTTCCAGAAACGTATGACGGGTGGGTCCTGTGTGGTTAAGACGGATCCGATTCAAGTGAGAAAAATTTTCAATTGTCTTCGCTCCTTATAGTATAGATAGATAATAACCACACCAGTAGATACTATTTCTCAAAATAAAAAAAAGAAAAATCATTAACTACTACTTCCGCATTTGGTTCTGGGTGGCACTGGCTTGCCGTAGTCACGTGCAAGGCAAACAATGTTAACCATGCTTATTATTTTCTCATCTTTATAGCCCATACGATGACACATCTAGGTCATATCAGATCCAATATATACGAGCTTCAAGGCACTTCACATTGGAGGTATGCAGGGGCTACCTTTTCTTAGAGGTTGTTTTTTGAAATTAAAGGTAGGAGCACTGGTTTATCATTTAAGAAGAAGCAACAAGTGTACATCACGCGTCGAATCGAACACCACCACACAAATAACAAGACACTACACCACCACAGCCTGGGAGTGGAACCAGAAGACGCCGCAAGCTGCGCCACGGCCAAAGCCGCAACCCACTGCAAGCTCAAGTGGCCGCCTGAACTCCTCCACCACGAGCTATCACTAGGCTTGTAAATGGGCGCAGGACAGCCCGCGAGCCTGCCAGGCCCGCCTGCGAAATTCAGCCTCATTGGCATTTGCAGCAGCCCAAGTTTCGCAAGCGGGCTTCACAGGAATGTCTGCCAAGCCCGGTGGGCTTCCGCAGGCTTGCCTGCCAAGCCCGCGATGACCTGCTAAGCCTGCAAACACCTGCAAACACCCGGTGCGCGCGCCCTCCTCTTCCGGACCACAGCGGCGGCGCCTCGGCGCAACGAAGCGCCGCCACCGGCAACCCTACCTCGAGCATCGAGAGCCGGCGACCCTCCCCTCCACTGCCACACACCATACCTTCCACCCCAGACTCCTCCATGGCCGGCGGAGGGACGAGCTCTCCATGAAGGTGGTGGCCGATCTGTTCAAGAATCCGGCGGCGGGAGGAGCGGTCCAAGATCCGGTGGCAGGAGGAGTAGTCGACTTGCCCTCCTCTGCGTCCTCCTCCTCCCGTCTCAAAGGCAGATCGAAGGGTCAGTACAGTCCTCCGCTCTCTCAACCTCCACATTCACCTGCGGCGGTGAAGATTGATATTTCTGTTTCCGTCGATTCGATTCGATTCGCTCTCCATGCTAGCTTGTTTCCGTCGATTCGATTCGATTCGCTCTCGAAGTAGGCACGAGGTCGCCATGCTAGATCCCCACATGCTCGAAGTCGGCACGACTCTGATGATTGCAAGTGGCGAACCTGTGTTGCTGCCCTTTGATTGCCGTGAATCGATTAGCCTGCTCGTGGATCTGATCACTACTGCGAGTTCAGTAGCCTGCAATTGGGATCACGTCTGTTTTCCAGGTTGTTCGGAATACCCTGTGCTAATTGCCTAAATATTAACAAATTGATGCCACTTTTTATTTGTTCTTCTGCAAAAACCAGCCTGTGGGCGGTTCTGGTGATTTCGTCAGCATCAGATTTATCCCCCATTTTGTTACTGCGAATATGTTATCCTGCGTCTGGGATTATGCCTCCTATATACCCTGTGATAACCATCTAGATGTCAACACATTAATGGGCTCTTTTGAATGTTCACAAACACAGTACACAAAATATGCATGTGGGCATTGCAGGTGCCATGCGGGCTGCCTGCGGATGCGCCTGCTTACATCCCGACTCGTGGTTGAGCACCCTTGCGCGCACACCGTCCGTCAGCCGGCATTGAGGTCGTCATCCATCCCACACCCGTCGCGAGTGAGGACTCACGTTGCTGGAAATCACACTTGAAATTCTCATCTACCACGGAAGAACACCACTCACCAGCAAAATTACTCACCCATAGTGAGTTTGGTCCCAATTATTCACACTGGAAGCTTCTTAGGTATCTTATAAACAGATTTTACTATCCAATTTTAAAAATTAATGGATTGGAAAGATGGGATTTCAATTCTGGTGGTTAGAGGCTAGTCGATCCGCTAGTGGTTAGTGGCGCTATTGTTGATTTGATGTGAGAGTATTGTTTCTAGTGGTTAGTAAACTCCTGTTGCTGATTTGGTGATAGAAAAATATCGTTGCCTTGTGGCTAATAATAAGCGACTTTCAATCAAACTGTCAGATGTATAACTTTTGTCAGTACGTAGATGTATTATCTGCTTTGTTCGTCGAGGCGACGAATTGAAGGATTATCGGCCGAAGCCTCGAGGACGGATGCGGCGGCTACTACGAGATGTTCATGCTTGAATGCTCCCGTTTTTTTGCTTTTCGATTTCATTCATAGACTCGATTCCTAGTAGCCGATTGAATAGTTCTAGTAGCTCACTATCCTACTTATCCATTCCTGTAATTTGATAATCACAGTCGTTCCCGGTTAAAATTGCGATTTTTTCCACTACCGGTACCACCGTTATTGATATGTCTAATCCGGGAGCGTCCTTGACATGTTTGTGAATTTCTCTGTGCTCATTTCGGTTTGCGATTGGATTCGGACACATGAGAAATAACTGAAGCTGCCCCAAACATGTTAAACATAAAAATATACTTGGATGTACCAGGAGTATGATAGTGGATCGAACACGTGTTGCACACATAGTAAAAGCTCTCACAATTTGCATTTTTTCTGAATGTAGCAATCCATACATGATACATGCACCAGCTTGAAATTACACCAGCCCGCTCAATTATACTTCAGATAGCATCTTCTTTGCCTGTCCTCCTTAACATACTATTGCTGATGGTGCTATGCTATTCTTGATAACCTTCTATACTGCCCATCTTGAGCATACTGCTATTTCTGCATTTTGTTCCTCAACAGTCACTTGCTTTGTGGTTCCATTTTCCATTTGGATACCCATGGCTGAATTCATTTCGAGATTATTACAACAAAATTTTGAAATTTGGCAGGCACTTTTAGGTAACTGTAACACTGGGCATGAACATGTCTCTCAAGATGCTTTCTTTATTTTACTGTGTTGCATTATGTGCAGCTTTTATAGGGCCAAAAGGTATCTGCTGTGTTTAATTTGTGAGCTTATGCCTGTGTTCAACATCTTGTTTTGGTGCAGAATCATACCAAACAGACAATCTGCAGCTCGGTCAAAGGAAAGAAAGGCTCGATATATAACAGAATTAGAACGGAAGGTTCAAACTCTTCAGAGGACAAGCTCTTTAGTATTACTTTGGATAATGCTGGTGCGAATAAAACAATGATGGATCTCTTAAGAGGAAGTCTGCTAAAAAGGTCAATGTTGCCTTGTGATGGTGATCTGTTTCATGTACGATGTCTTTGCCCGTTCTTAACACGATAGTAAAAGATGGACCGCAATCAATTGAAGGTGTGATCGGTGATATAAGAGAATCGATCAAGTACGTCAAGGGTTCTCAATCGAGAAAGGAAAAATTTGAAGAGATAATTGGAGAGCTACCCATAGATTGCAAGAGTCGCCCTTCGCTTGATGTTCCAACTCGATGGAACTCGACATGTGACATGTTGGAGTCATCTTTCCCATTTAAAGATGCTTTTCATGAGCCGGGAAAGCAGGACCCAAACTACAAGCACTCTCCCACACCGAAGGCGGGAAAGAGCTATCGCTATTTGCAAGTGGCCGACGGTATTTAAGACAAAGAATCGAAGTTGTTTCGGTACAAGGTACCCCACAGCCAACCTTTATTTTCATGAAATTTGGAATGTGAGACAAGTGTTGGAATCAGATACATCTAGAAGATATCCAATCATTGCATCTATGGTTTCAGACATAAAGGCAAAGTTTGATAAGTACTGGAAATTATCATACTTGTCTAACTGCATACCAGTTATATTTGACCCTCGATTCAAATTCAAATTTGTGGAGTTTCTCTTGAAGCAAGCCTTTGGTGGCATAGCTGCTGTCCATGTTAATAAAGTAGATGAAGCAATCAGGAGTCTGTTCAATGGTTACTCATCTGAAATTGGGGGTGACAAATCAAATTCAGCTGAAGCAGATGACAGTGCAACTTCAATAAAAGGTTGCTCCTCATGGTCAGATTGGAGTAGCCACGTAAGCGCTCAAAGCAATCAAAGAGCAGGAGAACTTGACCGTTATCTCCGTGATGACTTATTCCCTTGCAATGATGGTGGATTTGATATCTTGTATTGGTGGAAGATGCATGCTACGAAGTATCCTATCCTGTCACATATAGCTCGTGATGTGTTAGCTGCCCCTGCATCTACAGTGGCGTCCGAGTTTGCATTCAGCACAAGTGGGCGGATCATCAATGACCATAGAACTAGGCTATCAGGTAGCACAGTTGAAGCTCTGATTTGCTTCCAGGACTGGCTCAGGGAGTCAGGTAATATTTTCCTACTCTTTTTTGCATGGGTTATTTATTTAGCTCATACAAACGCATACTGATTTTTCAATTCTGCACGTACATCGTACTTAGACATCATAAAGATCAACAGCTTGAGTGGCAACGCTGAAGTTGGAGAATTTAGAGATGCATGATCATTAGAAAGGCAAGGTCAGTCCCTAATTTGCATATGCATTCTTTTATTGGTTGACCTACTGCTCATCATACATCAGTTCAGTGTTCACCTACAGAACTAGCACAACTACTTACAGCATATAGTAGCATGGTATAAAGCGTTGTGTCGTCGATCAAGTTCGGCGCAAAATACTCCCCGGTCTACGTAAGTAGATTCAAAGAATAATCTGATTATCATGCTAGAGAGAGGTTGGGTAGAAGAAAATAGCATGCCTAAATGCCTTCCTGATCAAAATTTCCAATATCATCATGCATGCTTGGACTATTATTCTTTCCTGATCCATTGCTGGTGACTGCAGACTGCAGTGCAGCACCTCTAGATCCTGGAGTTACTTCCCAAGTAATTTCGACCTTAATGCTGATAAATTTTACCATGCCTATTTTTCTCCTTTCAGGCTTAAACCTCGAGTTGAGAAATCGCTTCCAGCGACCTCCAGGACCTTCGAGTTTGCTGTTGCAAGAGCCCTAGAGTGCGGAAGTTCGAATTGTGGTCCGTTATGCCTATAATCATACCGTTCAAATGTTCTACACAAATTGATTTGCAGTTGAGTTGCAACCATGGTTTCTTCAAATTCGACAAGGAGACTTTGTTAAGTAACTTGCGGTGTAATCTTTACGGAGTTCTGAGGTCTTGTGGTGTAGTAATATTTATCTATTTGTAGCAGTTCTCCGAGGCTATTTGAGATCACTTCTGAAGAGTTTATTAAACATGTCTAGTAATAATTAGTAGTATTATGGATGCTTATGCAAGCCTGCTTGCTATTCCTGTGCCGAAGTAAGCCATAATGAACTGAGACTGTGACAATATAATTTAAACTGTTATCTGGTAAAGTGTTGATGCTTAGGAGTTAGAGCAACTCCAACAGTTTGGCATAATCACTTGGCAAATCCTAGTTTTTGGCAAAACCACAAAAAAGCTCCTCCAACAATTAGGCAAAACAACTTGGCATTTTGGTGAGTTTGGCAAAAGTGGTGCTTCGAGGCGCAAATTTGCGCGCAGCTGGGCACTTGGCATCGATCTTTTCGGCACCGTGAAATCTCCTCCCGCGCGCGCGAACCGGGCCGCTTCCTTTCCCGCGCGCGCAAAGAGCCAGGTCGGGCTGTCTATATCATCGCGAACTCATCCTTTTCCTCGCCCTAGTTGTCGCGCCGCCGCTGCAAGGGGAGAAGGACCGACGCCGGCTGGATCGAGGAAGGCTGGTGGCGCGAGGAAGGCTGGATCGACAGCGGCTGCTGTAGGTAAATGTTGCATCCTCCTTTTTTCATTAGTTTGGAGATTCTTTGGCTTGCTGTCGTAGATGAAGCTGTTCAGATTGTTTGTTCTTCAAGGATAGAACGATGCTGGCGCTATTTCTTGATTGCCCCCATGGATTGATGTTGTACCTCTTGATAGAACCCAAAATTGTAGATCGTTAATGGAAGGGGATCGTTGATACAACCCTATATTGCCGTAGGTGTGTGCTGTTCGAACTGAAGATGTATGCCGTAGATGTCTTGCTGATCCTTGATAGCTGTACATATCAATGATAATATTTTGTTTACAGCCATTGCAATGGAAGATGATGGTTTTTTGGGCGACATTCTCCGCAATGGAGTTTGCAACGATGTGGATGGTGAACTTGCTGGTATTGACGACCTAGAGATTCCCATGACCCAAGAAACGCAGTCCGCTGATGTTGAAGAAGTGAACGCCGCCGAAGAGGTTCAGGCAAGTCGCAGCACAAATAAATCCAAGAGGACAAAGAACTTCTTTTTCAAAGAAGACGAAGTTTTATGCGACGTCTGGTTGAAAGTTAGCAAGGATCCAATTCACGGTGCCAATCAAACTCGTTCATCATTTTGGAGGAGAGTTCATGCTTATTTTCAGCAGCACAAGGAGACTGAGGCTGTGCAGACACAAAGTTCCATTATGCATAGGTGGCTTACAATTCAGACGCAGGTGAACAAGTATTGTTCATGCGTAGATGCGATTGGACGAAGGAATCAGAGTGGAATGACTATCGAAAACAAGGTACTTGATATTTATTCATCATTGTTTCTTTTTTGTTCATTTTAAAATAAATGTACATTGATCACAAACTTGTTGTTCAGGTTGCTGAAGCTTCCAAGATGTACACGGGTCTAGACAAAGAGAAGAAGTCATTCACTCTTATCCATTGTTATGACATACTAAAGAAGGAGGATAAGTGGGCAGCCAAGAGGATAGAACTTGCCGAGTTGGAGAAACAAGAAAAAAAAACAAGAAGCGCACTAAAAAGCCAGCATTGCCAAGGGATGAGGAAGCACCCATCAATGTAGTACGACTTGATGGAGAAGATGAAGAAAGTGAACCCAAAAAAAGTTCAGTCGGGATCAAGAAGGCAAAACAAATGCTTAGGCGAGGTGGAGCTGCTGAAATTTGTGTGGAAGCTATAGAAAAATTGTGGGCAAACAAGGTGTCTATGGAAAAGGAAAAAGAGAAGGTGAAAGAGGACAGCATAAGGTCATCGTCATCAGATGAAGATTCATCCAATAGTCTCCTAGCATGGGATCTCCTAGCACGGGATCTACTAGCACGGGTTCTCCTCCTAGGCATGGTGGCTGGTGTTGGGATGGAAAAGATGACATGGATCAATCAACTAAAGTCGGAGGGACAAGATGGAGTCCGAAGGAGTGAACCGAACCTGGTGGGGCGCTGGGCGCCGGTAGCCAGCGTCGTTGCCCTTCTGTCCTCGCGGCGGCGGCGGTCTTGGAGAGGGCGGCAGCGTCGGTCTTGGAGAGGGCCGCGCGATGGAAAAGGATCGACAGGGCCGCGCGATGGAAACTGAAGGGACGCGGTGTGCTGGCCAACAAATTTTGTGACAGGTGGGCCATCAATTTTAATTTGCCAAGCCCAAGTAGCTAACTGTTGGAGAGCCCTCTTTTTCTCACTTGGCATACGAGTTTTAGACTTAGCAAAAAAACGAGATTTGCCAAGTTAATTATGCCAAACTGCTGGAGTTGCTCTTATGATGTTGCAGACCCTTGCCTTTCTTTGTTATGAGATGATGTGGCATGCATTCTCTTTGTATGAGATGAAACGCTAGCAGAGCTAGCTAGCAGGAAGGCTCTGCAAGATCCTGTTGGCCTGCTAGATTTTTCCTGCAGCGCCCAGCAGGAGCTAGCAGGCACAGAGAATTTGCTACTCCCTCCGTCCCGAAATAAGCCTTGGATAGTTCAAACTCAAGTAATAACAGTGACAGGAAATGACTTCTATACCCCTCAGTTTACACTACCAACCAACTCTCCACCCACTCACCAACCTCATTCAATTTTGTCTTATCCTTCCAGGACTTTATATTTTTTTGGCACAAAATTTGAACCCTCCAGGACACTATATTTTGGGACGGAGGGAGTAGCAGGATCCTGCAGGAAGTCAAATAAATTATGCTGGGTGTTGCAGGCGTCCGGCAGGCAGCCTACAGACACGCCTACTTACAAGCTTACTCTTAGCAAAGATCAACACCGGCCACCAGCCGGCTGGAGACTCATGGTCAAAGTGCATGGTTTGGTACTGCTAATGTGAACAAGTACATCGTCAACCAGAACTTGGCATGAAGAATGGAAGACCCGCGATGTGACACGTACTGGCAGAAGAACACACTTAAGAAACACAGTTACTATACACAACGTACGGAAGGAAATCAATCAAGCAGTGAAGGATAAGCAAAAGTTTAGAACCTAAAACGACAAAAGAGTAATTTGAGAGGAAGGTAGTAGTGAGGGAAGTTCTATTTTCCAGGCAACTGAAAACACCTGTAAAAATCCAGACTTTAAGGACTGAGATTTGACAGTTGTCCGGAATGCCTGCACCTGACATGAATCGCCTCACTTTGTTCAAACATCACATCGGAAAGAAAACAGAAGCCGACAATCCAATATCAACAAACTTGCCCCACCATACAAGAATCCCAGACTCACATGGCATGTCATCTGCTTCATAATGGGATGACTGCGATGCGAATTCGCCATAGGAGCATCCTGGGTTGTTCTGACCACAAAAGAGAATGCAAAAAACAAAATGAAAACAGCACCTTGCAAGAGATGTTTTAAAGATTTTTTTCAGGATTGGATCATAGAACTACACCAGGAGCTCCATTTGTTTTTGTCTGGAAGAAGCTGAATTCTTAGGAGAGAAAGAATCAGCCGACTTTTCCGACACTGGACGCATCGGATTTACAGACATCACCACGACAAAGTGGGCAAACCCTGGAAAGAGAGAACAGACTCATATCAGCAGGAAGTCCTTATGAAGCAAATGTTCTTTAGGGATTTGAGTAATTAAATTCTGATACAAAATTTATGGCTAGTTAAGTCTTCGGTGAGCAAGATGTTTCAGTGAAGATATCAATATCTAAACAATGATATCAGCTCTTGTTCCTTCAATTTGAGGTCCGGTGAAGATCACCATAAAATTTAAAAGGAAAGGAAAACATAAACCTTTAATTAATAATCTCAAGTGAGAATGTAAAACAACACAGGCAAATTTTTCTGATAAATGCCTGCGATGCTATTTAAGTCCACCAGTCAATTGTTGTTCAAATATTCAAGGACCCTTAAATAACAAAATATCGAGGAGAAGACATGGTTAACATAAACCACTAGAAAAAAACAGGCCATCAATGGTGTGCTGCCTTATAATGTATCACAATTTATATGTGTCAAACTAGTCTGGAAGCAGCACAATGATGATACTCAGTACTGATGCATCTAGCTATATGTTGATGCTGACAGCAAATGACAGATTCTGAGGGTGCAAAATAGTGATTGAATTTTACAACAAATTTTGTCCAGATAATTTGCAAGAAACTCACAAGGTTACAATTACAAAGTGTGCCTTTTGTTAAAGATTGTCAATTGTCTCATAAAGTCCTAATATCACACAACATCAAGGATAGATACAGACTAGAGCTGTCATGTTAAGAAGGTAATTGTAGCATGTTTATTCCGTAAAAGACAATAAAAGTGATTTCGCAGTGTTGCAGAGTTATGACGTAGAATGGAGATAAAATCAATTTTTTAAAAAATCAAAGAAAGTACATTGCGAAAAAAGAGGAAGAAAAGCATACCTGTGAATCTCTTTTAGCCATTTATCTACACATGTTAGATGAAATTCATGATTACATGGAAGTATACGGACACAGTCTCCCTCCTCATATTCAACAAGGCAAATGTAGCATCTGCATTGAGGGGGGAAATGAGATGTGGCACAATAACACATGGTTGCAAGGTCAAAAGACAAGTACCCAGACGGATAGTGCTAAGTAGGGATGAAATCGGTCGGAAACTGTCGAACACGAAATCATAAATGTAGAAATACGGTCGGAACGGAACGGTATTTTTCTACATTTATGAAAGTAAACTACTACAAAATAATGAATAATGACATTAAAATTAATTGAATCTGACTAATTTTCATAATTCGGTAAAAACGGGAACAAAATCATAATTTAGTCATAACATAGAAAACGGTCGGAACGGAATGGGATACATCCCGACCATTTTCAACCCTAGTGCTAAGTCCCACTCTCATAAAACATACAGTTGCTGGACAACAGGAAATGAACTACTGACTTAAATGCAACTGTAGAGGCCGCATGTGTATTGCAAAACTTTTCAAGCAAGCCTTTTTCCACACATGAACAGTTCTTTTTTGTTGGGGGCACGAATGATAGATTCAAATATATGATGGTATCAGCAAATTGGGACAGTTAAGCTTTAAGCTTCTGGTATCTTTCATTTGAATGAAAATTAACAGCAAATTGGTACGAGTGCTGCACGATCATGCTTTATATGCTACCCTATGTCATTTGCTGACACTAAAATTGAGCTTAGATATGACTCTGGGAAAATAGCAGTAGCTTAATGTTTAAAATTCTATATGAGCGAGGAAATCAGGTTATTCAGTATAGCCAAAAGTACAACTACAACTACTCATGCTTATGAAAAATTGAATCACATGACTGAAGCTGTTTAAAATTCATATATTTAAGTAAAATAATTTCAAAAGAAAAGTTATTCCGAACAAGCCATGATGCCTTACTGTGCAGCCTCTTCAGTCCGATGTTTCAATGGCTTCCTATAAACCTTAACAGGAAGGCACTCAACAATCTCCCTTGGAGCAGGAACGGATCCAATTGAAGAAAATGATGGTCTCGATGATGATAATGCAGCAGACTGTTGGTGGATTTCATCCAGAACCTGAAAGTTGTAATAGTATCCATGCAAGTTAGCATATTTCTCCAGTCAAGAAGAGAACTAACTAGAAACACTAGCAGAACATACCTCGAAAAGTGCTTCTGCTAACATAACAATTCTTGATATGCTAGCCCTTGTGCTAGTTTCTTCATCAGGATTACCTGGTCGACCGCTTGTTCTGCAATTGCAATTTCCAGTTCTATGCTGACCAGATAGAATGCAGGATCTCTCATGACCAGATAAATTTTCAAACCTGCTGCCCAATCTTTGGAGAGCTCTAACCTATTAAGATAGCAAAAGTTATGTAAAATACAGAGGCTATAAGCAACGTAAAAAATTAGTTGAACTCTGCATCACCTGAGATCGTATCCTCCTCCTCCTTTCAAGAAAAGCTGATCTGCGCTCCAGTAGATCCTGATTATTTGCTTCTCTCAATGTTTCGGCGCTAGAATTGTACACGCTGTTGGTTGAAGGATCAGAGCGCAGTTCTGAACTTCTATCTGAATTAGTCCTTTGCATCATTGCTGAATCCTGCCTAGCACTACCATTTCCTGATGGCCACACTGCTCTATCATAAAGAAGCGAAGGGGTGAATAGCCCATCTGAGAATGGAGTCCTCCTGAGAACTCTGTCGCGAAGCCGTCCTACGCTTAGCGTTCGGCTGAATCGAACACTGCCTTCGAAAGGCTCCTGGGATCCCGTCCTTCTATATGGGTTCCTCAAGCTAGCATCTTCAGATTCTAGCAGATTTCTCCTAGCCTGACGAGCTGCTCTAGCTTGTGCTGTAACACTATCTCTAAGCATATCCAGAGTCGAATCGATCCCAGCAGTAAGCACACCACCTTGTTGGGTGATAACTGCATCAGAAGAATTGTTCACCTCTCCATGGCTTTCACCTGGATTAGCTGAAGATAGGCCAGATGACAGAATAGAGCAGGCTACGGATGATCCCAAACTGACAGCCCTACTCAATCCAAAGTTGGAACCAAAACGTGGCCTGTCAGAAGAATTTGGCAATTGACTGGCCGCAGCTGCTGACGTGGTAGTCGCAGCAGCATTCTGGAGCACATCATCATCTTGGTCTCTCTCACTATCTGATGAAGGTGCTGCTGTCTCTTCACCTGATCGAGATTTAGGCATTGCAACAGCATCTTCATCAGATTTTGCAGAGTTAGCGAGTGAAGGCAGGCTTGCAGTCTCCCCTCCCTTGTTAGACTGAAAACATACAAATCAATCATTGAAAACAGTAACAACAATCCAAACCAGGAACCACACAACACACCAAGTTGATAATTCAAAACAAAGCAATGTATCTAGAGCCAACAAGTTGCATAGTTCATTCATGAACTGTAGTGCATTGTAGCACATCAGGTACAACGAAAATTAAATTCACATACTCGCAGGTGGCCAACTACTCCATATGAAACAATCGAAACCACACAGCCTATCAAAGAGTAGACAGTAATTGACCGAGAGGAACTTTTGTGACACATCCAACTAATCATAAATGGCTTATTCCAACAACAACAAAAAAAGGTTAGAAATTCAGTTTTCGAAAATTTGAAACGAAAGTCCGAAGCCATTGAACAATCCCCAATCTCACAGAAATGGGTCCTTCACAAACCGAGAGTCGCTGCTCGATGAACGAAGCAATAAATCCGCGACGACGAGATCTACCACATATCTGCATTCCACATGTGGAAACGCCCTTCCCGATTCACGACGCACGGATTCGCAGTGGCAGCATTCCACCAGCAACGCAAACGAGAGGAGGAAGATGTGCCCGGACAGCGAGCGCGGCCTCACCTCAACCGCCGGCGGCGGGGCAGCGGAACCGTCGCCGTCGCCCGGCGACGTGGAGCCGCGGAAGCAGGAGGAGCTCGGCAGCTGCAGCAGGCTCCTCGCCCGCCGCCCCTTGCCGCTCCCATTCTCCCTCTTAACCTCTTCGCCGACCTCCGACGCCGCCGAGGAAGATGACGACGAGGAGGAGGAAGAGGACGAGGCGGCCTTGCTGCTCCCAGATCCCATCGCGCACCAGCCTGGTTGCAGCACCCCCCACCGCGGCTTACAGATCCGCGGATCGGCCCGGGGCGCATGCCATTGCCCGGCGTCACTCCCCCGAGGCGGCGCCTGGGTGCGGGTGGCCGCGTGCGCGACGCCTCGGTGGGCGCGAACGGGGACCTCGGCCGCTGCAGCGCCTGCCTCCCCACTGTTTCACAGACGCTAGCGTAGCTTGGCTACACGCTAGGGAGATGACAGATGAGAGGACGGATGAGAAGGGTTCGGTAAAATTTTCGATTTGCGAGTGGAGTTTGATTGGATGGTTTACTCGTTGGATAATAATGGCGTCCTCTGTGGAGATGAGTGTGCAATAATGCGATCGCTTCGTTCCCCGCGACAGGGCCTTGGCTTCTTGCATTAAAGAATTCTCGTTCCCGTTTTTATTGCTTCTTCTGCCTTTTTTTTTTTGACACGCTTCTTCTGCCATTTTGAATGCGGGTTGAGGGTGTTGGGGGTGACACAGGATCCGTTTGAAAGTGCTGGATCAGAGTGTTATTTTTCGTCATTTGCGAGTACGTAGATCATTTTTCGTCTCATGGACGTTAAAAAACCTTATGTGCAATTTTTTTCCTTTTTGGATAAGGATACTATCCCGATTCCGTAGAGGTTTTTCTATTCGTAACCATGTGTACCAATGTGCCATACTGCCAGGGCTGCAAATTGCAGCGTCGGCACGCCGTGTGTTACCGCGCCGCGCCGTAAAAGTAGGACGCTGCTGTACCAGATTTGAGTCAAAGACTCGACACTCGAGAGCTGAAGAAGAGGATAAAAAACGATGCAGCAAGTGCAGCAGGGACAGAAAGGGCTGTGCGGGGCCCGCGCTGCACACATGCATGATCCAGCGCGGCAGTCATCGGCAGCAGCAGCGTAGCGGAGCGGGGGCCGCGGGGGAGCCCTCTCGGCAAGGCGCGCTGTAGCAGCGTGACGGACCGCAGCTTGTCCGCATGTGGAGGCCACGAGAAACGGCGGCGACACCGGGGCGAGGACCGGACCGAGACCGAGACCGCACCGGCCGGCCAGCCAGCCAACTGCCGAATTCCTGGCCCCTGCCGCCCACGCACCACGGCAACCGGCCGCGCCCCGCCGGGCCTTGGCAGCTTGTTTCGTGACGGACCGCTCCGCGTGGCGCCCGACCGGCTCCTGTGTTCGGTGGGGCGGTGCCTCGCGGCGGATGGGTGGATCCAGTCCGCGACCACGAGCAGGCCGCGCGCGCGCACCGGTTTTCGGATTCGACTTTCCAAAATCGAAATCATTCATGGCGTTCTCTTCGTAAGAGCAAGTTTAATAAGCTTGGCTCCAAGTCAAGTCATGTCATTTGGAGACAAAACTAATGTCACTCTAAGTGGAAAGAGTCATTGCATAGTTATTGTACAACTATAATCTTAAGAATCGTGACAGTTTAGGGCAGTGGCGAATCTAGAATATTATTTTATCGGGGTCAAGTACTAAGTGACGGGGTCAAACATGCATTGATTCACTATTTTAGGAGTGATTTGCAGGTGGATGAGAGAATGTTTAGTGGTATTTTCAGGAAGTTATCGGGGTCAGCTGACCCTACTCTCTGATTCCATGACATTCTCCTCCCTCTATCTTCATAGATTAGTTGATGTAACATGATATTTAATGCTAATGATCCTTTTGTGACACTCCTCACTAAGGCCAGTCTCAGTGGGAGTTTCACGGACACTGTTACCTAGACTGCCATGTCAGCTTTTGAATATGATGAAACTGTAACTCTCAGTGCACAGTTTCATGGGCGCAGTTTCATAGAAATGATCCAGCATTTAATTCTTGTATGTGTTGTGATCAAATGTAACATGAGAACTATGTAGCCTTTTGTAAATAAAACAATAATGCATTTCAACTAGCTTCAATACCAGTACGATATCAAATATATATTGAAAATGATTACATATAGTATATTTCAATTTGTAGACCTATTAAGACGACACCCTTTCTTGTTCTAAATGTGCTCCACCAAATCCTTCTTGAGTTGCATATGAACCGCACTATCTTTAAGTTCGTCATCTCTTTCTAGCACCCTTTCAAATGGAACATAGTCTTCGGGGGAGAATTCAGGTGCTTCCACAACCACGTTGCTAGCAACCTCATTTAGATCAAGAATCTCTTCAATGGCTTCTATAGTTTTTTCGTCTTCAACTATCATATTATGAAGTATAATGCAAGCTAGCACCACATTTTCAAGTTAACCGCGGTCATACAAGCGAGCTGGTCGTTTTAGAACACACCATCGACGTTTTAATACTCCAAATGCACGTTCAATATCCTTTCTTGCCCCTTCTTGTTCTTGTGCAAATAATTTATCCTTGTCGGAGATAGGCAAGCTTATTGACTTCACAAATACAGCACATTCCGGATATATCCCATCAGCAAGATAATAACCCGTGTTGTATTGATTTCCATTGACCATGTATTGGACTCTAGGAGCTCGACGTTGTAATTCTTCGATAAATAAAGTAGATTGGTTAAAGACATTGATATCATTATTTGAACCCGCAACTCCAAAGAAGGCATGCCATATCCAAAGATCATGCGATGCCACAGCCTCAAGAATTATCGTAGGTACTTTCTGATCACCCCGAGTAAATTGGCCCTTCCATTCAGTTGGACATCTTTCCCATGGCCAATGCGTGCAGTCAATACTACCAAACATACCAGAAAAACCTCTTCTCTCACCAAGTTTAAGAAGTCGCTCTACATCTTCCATAGTGGGGCGTCTCAAATAGCGTTCACCAAATACAGCTTTAACACCCTCAACAAAATACTTCATCGCCTTCATTGCTATTGTTTCAGCAATCTTCAGTGACTCATCTAGACGATCGGCCTCACTACCATGAGCCAATTGTCGAATAGCCGCCGTGCACTTTTGTAGTGGGGTGAGGCCTTGTCGACCGAGAGCATCCACCCTTGTAGTGAAGTAATTTGACCACTTTCCTAATCCATCGACAATGCGTAGGAATAATGGCTTAGACATCCAAAACCTTCGACGAAATATATTAGGTGGATAGAGTGGATTTTCAGAAAAACAATCATCTACAAGACGCTGATCATACTCCTCCCGTGGCCTCTTGATATACTTCCTCGGATGAAATCGATGGTCAGATGCCTCTTGTGCAAGATCTTCGATGCTTCCCTTTACCACCACCAGTGCTTCATCGATTAAGTCATCTATCATGTCTTCCTCGGCGATGAACTCATCAAAAGAGTTGCTTGCCATATTTTGATGATCTTCAGGTAAACTATCATTGTCATCATCATGTTGCTCGGACATCTGGTAAAATGTTGATGCTCCTGTCAATATATGCACAAGGAAAAGACAAAGAGAAGTACATAATTTACTAATTTACCTTCACAACAGCTCCTGTCAAACAGAGAGGTAGCAGCACCTGTGCAGCATGGAAAGAGAGATACAGGAACAGAGAAGCAACAGTACATGTGCGGCAGGAAAGAAAAAGATGCACAGGTGAAAGAGATGATCTATGGGTGCATATATATTGACATATCAATGTGAAAGGACACAAATCCAGTAGTCGACTGAACTCCCCACCATGGAGCAGTTTCACATTTGAAAGGACACAAATAAATGAATAACAGTTTCTCTTTCACATTGACAGTTTCAGTTTCACATTTCTAGCACAGGAAGTTTCAGTTACATCGACTGAAACATGTAACTGAAACTAAATAACTTAATGTCCACTACTGAATTCAGGACTGCAAAGTTTACCAACACACGAGTGCTGGTTTCAGACCAAAATGGTACAAAAGTTTCCTATTTAGAGATACAAAAGTTTTCTGCATATCACATGCCTTCCAGATTCTCCATTGGATAATGTACCATCCATCATCCTGAAAATATAAACCCGAGTCATATATCATGTACAAGTCATACATATAGAACCTTAGGTAACTACTGACAGTTTCATGATATATCATTTTCTAATATAGAACCCTGGTTGCTTCTCTCCCCATTGGACGTGGCACATCTTTGTCATCAGTAGCATCCACATCTATACTTTTGTTTTTTTCTTTTTCTGATTGAGCTGCATGCGTACACCATTTTGGTTCGTTTCTCAGGATTTTCCACCAGTGGACCAACTGGAAACGTTTGGAATGCTTGTTCTAATACATCTGTTGTGCTTCTTCCATTATTTGGTCATCAGAGTACCCACTCTTATTCATTTTCATGACTGAATTCCAATAACCATTGAACTCATTTATTGTCCTGCTTAGGCGTGACCAATGGATCTTCAGTTGGTTCGTATCCCTAATACGGTCTGGCTGGCTGTTCTTGTTATATTCCTCAGTGATTTGACCCCAAAATGAATCACTTTTCTTGTCATTTCCATGGATGGGGTCTTTAGAAATATTCAACCAAGCACTTGTCTGCAACAAAAAATGAAGAATTAGTACGAACCTACTTCTCTGGCCTGAAAAACAATGCATAATTGTAGAAAGAAAGAATTACCAATCTAACTTCCTCATCAGGTGTCCAAAATCTTTTCTTTACTGACTTATTTGCCTCAACACCCTCATCATCATCAATGTTAATGTTGACTGTCTTTGTTCGAGTCCCTTTGTCATTTGGTTGAGGTGCTGGAGATGGTGGGCTCAAGTTATGTGTAAACCCAACGAAATGAGAGTTTTCACCATATGGCTCCGGTGGCATTGGTGGTGGAGGTGGAAAATGTGGCTGCTGCAAGTAATTTAAATAACCACTCCTACAATGTGCACAAAATTCACAATGGTTCAATAAAAAATTATGCAAAGGAAGAAGCCTGATTGTCAAGCTCACATGTATGCATATCAGTTACAGATTCTCACCCTAACCCAAAGTATCAGACAAGACAAACATTCCCATCAACCCAAAGTAATACAGCCCCACTTTGTTACTTCTTATGTGACATTAAATGGATATTAGTTATCCCAGTCCCAAGTACTGTTGTTCCTTGCTTGTTCTCTGCAATTGCACAAGCCCCTGCTCATGTCATGTTTCTGTTGCGGAGAGCTATACTGCCTATAGGCATATATTTCATACGAATGATGCATTTAATCATTACTGATAAGTGATTAAGAAACAATTAGCTTGAACAACACAATTCAGTGAACGGGCATAACATTTTTCTTCTGTACACTGACATTAATTTAGTTAAACAATTAGCTTGACAAAAACACAATTCAGTGAAGAGGTATTCACAAGAAATTTTGCTACTGACAAGAGCAACTGCCAATAACAGTTTAGTTCAGAGAAGGACACTATTGTCGAAGTGTACTAAAAAATTCATCTAGAAATCTCTAACCTAGTACTGTCAAATGCTCAGGGAAGGCATCATATTGCCCTGATTGCAAACAAAATCAATTTAGATCTCACAACCATCGCAAAAGCAATAGAAAATTACCATTGATTTGATTGATTTACATATGTGCCGCCAATGCTATCTCTAGATACGATAGGGCACCATGGAGCTATTGGTGGTGGGGGAGGTGATTCCAATGGGGCTACCTGCGGAGGAGCTGGAGAATGAGTTGTTGCCTGGCCACCGGTGATGCTCTTTGCCTGGCTGCCGCCATAGCTCTTTGCCTGGTCGCCGTTGCCGCAGCTCTTTTCTACGCCTCCGCCACGACCGCGCTTTGCCAGGCCTCCGCCACGGCCGCCCTTTGCCTGGTCGTCGCCGGTGCCGCGGTGGGACATCTTGCTCGGATGGAAACCTAGGACACCATCGATTCGGTGAGCACCAGCATTTAGGATTACAAATCGAGGGGCACAGAGGAAACACCACCTGAGAAAGCGAAGGAGGGGGTGTCGGGGTGATGAAGAGGCGGAGGCGCAGCTGACGACGGTGTCTCGCTGCTCACGTCGATTCCGCGATTTAAATGGCGGCGAATGGCGGAGGAAATCGTGGCGCGAGATTTGGAGGGAGGAGCAAAGATTTGGTGGGAGGAAGCGTGGGAGGACGCGAGGCGAGGAAGCGTGGGAGGCGGCCTGCGCTGGGCCGCGCCGGAGTGCACAGTGGATCCGGCGATGAAACGCCGGCCTCTCAGTGCGGATTTCATTCCGTTTCACGGCTCTAGGTACGGGAGCCTGCACGATGTCGTGGAGATGACACTCGTTTTTTCTCTTTCGTCATTAAATAGCATGCCAAGTCACCAAAATGCTGATGTGTCCAACAATTAAATGTGATGAAATCCTCCCATGAAATCCCACTGAGACTGGCCTAAGACTAGCCTTATAGGCAAATGATACAAGAACTTGTCTCTTTGTAAGTAGATTTTTATTTCCCATACAAACTTACCATTGGTTGAGGATGAGCCCAGCGCGCTCTCACCATGTGAAAACCTCAAATAGATCACGCAACATTTGTAACGGGTTCTTAACACCCGTTACATGCACCCACATCTGTAACAGTTGTTACTTGGCGCCCGTTACAGATAAGCACGGTAGGCCGACCCCAGGGTTGGCCTCCGCAATGCCCGTTACCAATGTGGACTTCTGGTAACGGTCTTCTTAAACGCCCGTTACATGAATTCTTTGTAATGGACGTTAAATAGAGCTCGTTACACAAGTTAAACCTATCGGTAACGAGTTCATAAAGTCCATTACTGATCAATGCCCTATCGGTAATGGGCAGTTAAAGTCCGTTACTGATCACTCTGTATTGGTAACGTGCTATAAACTCCGTTACCGATGAGCATTTTGTCGGGGACAGCCATAGGGGTCCCTAAAAAACCGGGGGAAACTCCATTTTCTTTCGCAAATAACAAAACACAAACGATCTCACAAATTATAAATCACACCCTAAACGATCAGCCCTGGCACCCCTCGGGCGAAACCCTGCTTCGCTCGAGGGATACACCGCCGTACCGCCAGGACTCCGCCTCGCTCGAGGGCCGGACGCCCCCTCGGGTGAGGTTCCTCCTCGCTCGAGGCTCTCACGAGCTCGCCGCTCCCCACCTGCTCCCCCGACCGGAGCATTTAATGTTCTGACACGTGCAGGCGCCTGAGTCAAGGACGAATCCGCGCCATGCCTCTGACACCGCCTGGGAATCACATCCCGGTGCTGTTCCGCCAACCCTCCCGGTGAGGCCGTTCCCGTCATTGTACGTCATTTTGCGGTGAGGCCAGTGTCAGCTCCGCGACACTGTGCCGCCCACTCTCGTACGGCCCGCACGCCGCACCCTTGAAAGAGGACTGGACGTCGGAACCCTCGAAAAGGGGATGGATGCCCGACTCGCGCCCGCCCAGGATGACGCCGTGACGTCAGACCAGTGAGGCGCGTCCCCTCCATCACCATCAACCTTGTGCGACCATCCCCGCTACCACGACGCCATCCCGGGCACTGCAGCACCATCCCCGACACTGGGAGTACGAGACGACAAGACGCCGCCACGCCTACTGTTGTGCACCTTGCGGCCTCCCGTCAACCGCACCCTCGAGTCAGCGTACGGACGACGACCAGGGAAGAAGCTCCCACACCGCCACCCTCGAAGCTGCTCCTGGACGGATACAGGGCACGCCACGATGCTTTGCCAGAAGTAGGATTCACCAGGACGGTCGTCAACTCTACAACACTGTGCACCATGCCACTACACGTAATTAGAATAGTGCGGCACAGTTGTAAGCTGCCTCCCCTTGGCCTATAAAAGGAGGAGGCAGTCCCCCGGCCGCAGGAGGACGACGGCAGACAGCACAAACTCACACGCTTTCCGCCTTCACCACGATATTGGCACTTCGCCTCGATCAAACCTCAGGGACCTGGAGGCTTCTCCTCCTCTCCCACCTCGCTTGTAGCACCCCTCTGCAAAGCACCACGGTGCAGCGCAATACAGTGCCTCGAGCACACCCCTGCTGGATGTACGGCCTCAGCCGGAACCAGGATAAACCTCGTGTCACCTAGTTGCTTAACACCGGCCATCGAGAGATAGATCTCAGCGCTCGTACTAGTTAGTGTCGGGACTACTTTCCGCACCGACACATTTGACGTTCGTTACTAGTTTGAGAGCCCAATAATTAAAGTCTGAGGGCACTCTTCACTACCGTGAAGCGGGAGCGCGGCGATAGTGAACAAATGAGACGGAGGTTTGTTAATCATCATCTCCTTTGAGTCTGTCCTCATTGACAGGTCAACTCCATCGATATCTCATTGCTTCCATTTCGACATACAGGCACAATCAACACACATATCTTCTGAGACAAAACAGACATCATAAGAGAGATAACTTGTCCACAAAGATGAAGATAACTTGTCCACAAGAATAAAGATAATTATTACAAAAGGTTAACTTATCCATATATCAGGCTAGGACTTAACTTGTCCATCACATTATTTACTATGGTCGTGCTATCTGGCCATACACATCAACAAAGGCATGCCCCTTGAACATCCACAAAAGTTTGGCTACTGACCCTACACATCAACAATCTTGAACTAGATCATGCCCCATCAAAATTGACTCTTTTTGCAGCCTCTTCATAAGCAACCAAGGATTCTTGAAGCCCTTCGAGCGCATCTTCAATGGGCTTGAGATTTTGTTCAGTAGTATACTTGTACCTCCTTATGTGCTTAGCCTTTTTGATGAGGATGTTCACTTCTTTCGTGATTTTTTCAAACTCAGGTTTCACATAATCCCAGACATTAAGGTTTAGAAGTAACTCAAGCTCTGCTCGCGACTCAAAGAGTTTTGCCTGAAACAGGGTTAAACATGGTATAAGAATAACATAGTTAGTTCAGAACTAATTTGCCTCAGAATTTGGAGCAGTATAGGAACAGTCATAGGGAAATTATATAAGAATTTGAAAATTATCCTGGGCTTCATAGCAAGGTGTGACAAGTAAAAGAAGAACTTAGTTCAGAACTGATTTGCCTCAGAACTTGGTATAAGATCATGACAAGCATGGAAGACATCATCATAGGCACTAATTAACTTTATGAAGCTCAAGCTCAAGCTACCTTAAGCTCCATCTATAGAACAAGTAAAAAGGCAGTGGGATTTAGAGAAACTTGCCTCGCCGTCGTCGTGGTCGTTGCCAAAGTAAGAGAAGAGGTCCTCTACACCTTCTTCGCCGCTCCCTAGACACCTCTTCGTAATTTCCAGACACTTGTGCTCGCAAACGTGAGGCAGGCCCCTCGCCCACTTCGTTGTCCCCTCGCCGGCACGCTCCTCCTTTCCGCTTCTTGGCCCCTCATCGGAATCTGAGAGGATCCAGTCGAGGACCCTCATCCCTAGCATTGGGTTCACTCCACCACCACTTGGCCCCTCTCTGGTGCTCATCGTCGTCTCCCTCTTCACCTCCATCTCATCAGCACGCGCGCGGATCTAGTTGCGGCACTGCTTCGCGTTCCGGTTCTCCTCGATCCCGGGTGCGCGGGGTCGTCCACTGCTTGGCCCCTCGCCGGCGCTCATCGTCGTCTATGTCTCCACGCCGCCTCTGCGCTTTTTTTCCAGGAAAGTGCTGCGCTTATACATTCGGAAAGAAGAACGTGGCGGTTGAATATTCATTTTGCACCATTTGACTTTTACAAATCACATTTGACCATTCGTCAAATTCAAAAAATTTGTGAAAATGTAAAAATAATTATGATATACTTAAAATATATATTATGATAAAACATGTCATAGTAAAATAAACAATACTTTCACAATTTTTTCAAATAAGATGAATGGTCAAACATGAAGCACGAAAGTCAACAAGTGTAAATATTTGGGATGGAGGGAGTAGTCAATACCGACGTGGGCAAACCCGCGTAGCTTTGTTGGCTGGTGCGCGGGTGGGCAATGGTTACCTTCTTTATACTAGGATCCTGACGCCTTTTTTAAATGACATTTAATTGCTTCCTAAAAAATTAGGTCCCATAAAGCGGCACCTACAAATTAATAAAAATACAAACAATTCATAGTTTTTTTAAGAATCGAACAACTCATAGGAGTAGTTGGGCATTTGGTATTTTGAATAAAATATGAATAGTCACATGTCTCCTTGTGACCACATGACTCTTTTTGTGGCCAAGAGCTCTCCTGAGCAGACACGGATTCCGAGGTGTGTGACCGGCCGCCTGACGGTTCGCCGTCTTGTCAATATAAATCCCGGCAGGCCAAGAACTTCGTCAACCGCGGCACAAAGAAAACCCCAGCACCACCATCTCCGGTCACCAAGAAGTGAATCCAAGAGCTTCTTCTTCCTTAAGCGCGCGCATGGCGTCAAGTGAGCGGGGGAAGGAGGAGGTGCCCCCCCCGCCCGCCGAGCCCGAGAAGGTGCCGCCACCCCCGCCCGCCGAGCCCGAGGAGGTGCCACCGCCCCCGCCCCGCCAAGCCCGAGGAGGTGCCACCGCCCCCACCCGAGGAGGTGTCGCCGCCCCCGCCCGAGGAGGTGACGCCGCCCCGGCGCAAGGTGGCGCTGCAACCCGTCGTGGTCGCGCATGCTCCTCCACTAAATGTTGACGAAACCTCTTGGTTAGCGAACTTGTTCCACGAGGCTTTGCTGAAGCTTCAAAAGGTGTCCATTCATCTCGGGGTCCCTCCACCCAGTCATCCGCTGCAGATGATCATGAAGGATTACGCCTTCGAGATCAATGTCTTGGTTGGGGACCTGGAGAGAGGAGTGCTCGGCCCCGTCGACGACGACGGCGGCGATGATGGCAGCCTCGACGTCTCCGGCTCCGGCTCCGGCTCTGACTCCGACTCCGACTCCGACTCCGACGGTGGGGCTCCTCTGGTGGCTGTCGGTGTTTTAGACCGGCAACCTACTAAGGGGAGTACCCGAAGTAGATGAATGTGGCCTTGCCGAGATCGGTAACTCGAAGGAAGAGACACGTGGCACACAATTTAGACAGGTTCGGGCCGCGAGGTGCGTAATACCCTACGTCCTGTATGCTGCGTAGCTCTGGATTGATTGGGTACGATTACAAGATGATGCAATCTTACGCCGTGAGATGATATGAGAGAGGAGGGGTCCCTGCCTCGCCTTATATAGTCCGGGAGGCAGGGTTACAAGTCAGTTCAGGGAGAGAGTACTAGTCGAGTACGTCTAGGAGTCCTCCATACAGTGCGGGACATGTACAGCTTCCTATCCGAGTACTTCTCCCCTGCAGTCCTTGTGCTTCACACCATCAGGTGCCGTGCAACGCAAGCCAGGTAGTCCCAGGGGCCCACCGAGTAGTCGGTCCTGGTACCCACCGAGGTAGTGGGCCTAGGGAGGTCCATACGACAAGCCCCCGAGTACTTTGTAGTCGAGAAGGATAGTTTCTAGTAGTCTTGACGGCCTCAACGAGTAGTCCTCAGGCGTCCCCGAGTACTACAAGTCAAAGGTCTTCAAGAATAATTGAAGCATCCCGAGGCTGGAATGTACTCCAGCTGATGTTTGAGCAATTCTGGAGTCTTCTCGAGTAGTCCCAAGCGTCCTCGAGTGCTGCCCTTGAAGGTCTTCAACAATGCCCGTGTTGTCTTGAAGCCGAAACTGATATGGAAGTGCGATTGCAAAATCGCACTCCATATGGAGTAGCCCCCGAGCCTTAGGTTGAGTTGTAGACTCTGGCTGAGGGTCCATCTGAAGTTTTGGCAAGAATATCCCGAAAAATCCGGAGAAAAAACCGAAGGACACGTGGCACGGAGCCCTCGAGCCTTGAGTCGAGTACTTCCTCTCGAATTGAAGGGTCATCTTGTAGAATGTGTCCTGAGATGCTCCTGAGTCTTGTCGCTTCCTAGGAAGTCGAGTAGAAGTAGCCGAGCCCCCGAGGTGAGGCGCGTCGACTAGTAGAAGTTGAAGAGTCAGGCGCTGCCGCTGAGTCAGCCGCGCGCAGACTTATCCATCCGGCCGTTGGAGGAGCCACTGTTGGCTTATAAATAGAAGCTAAAACCCTTAAGGTTTTTCACCACGCGCATCTGTAGCCATTCCCAGCGATCCGTGCCTAGGAACCACCGCCAGCACGCACTGCCGTCGTCGGGGAGGGAATAGATCCGAGCGCGCCGCCGCCGTTAGCCACCGCCGTAGCCCCCGAGCGAATGCGAATGAAGACTCCTTGCACTTGGAGAATGAAGCCTTCGCCATCAAAGACCACAAAGGCCGCCACCGCGGGGAAGAAGAGGTCCCGCGATGAGGACGCTGGATCTACCGCGGGGACATCGCCGCCGGTGTCACCGCCGCGACCCGATCCAAATCGGGAGTGGAAAAAGTCAAAGGCCAAGACCGAAGACCTGCTGGCCCTTCTCAACAGTGGGTTCTTGTGGGAGAAGGAGGTGGATATGTGGAGGGCCGCCGTAGGGGATCCGTACCCCATGGAGAAGAACCCGGACGAGATTCCGATGTTCACCCGGTTCGCGGAGCGCGGACTGTCCCTCCCGGCGAGCGACTTCTTCAAGGGGCTGCTAGGGTACTACGGCATCGAGTACCTCAACCTCGACCCCAACGGTATCTTCCACACCTCAATCTTTGTACACTTCTGCGAGGCCTTCTTGGGGATCAAGCCCCATTGGATCTTGTTCCGGAAGTTCTTCCGGGTGAAGCCTCAGCCCAGCGCCAGCAATCCGCGAGTAGTTAGAGGAGCGGGGATCCAGATGAGGGAGGATGCCACCGAGCAGTACCTCTCCTACAAGCTGATAGATTCCAACCAAGACTGGAAGGCAAAGTGGTTCTACGTCACGAACCACCACCCGGAGCTGCCGAAGCCGAGCGGGAAGCAGCCCAAGCACCGCCCGTGGTGGAACTCGGAGCCGACAATGCAAGAAGGTCTTCAGTTGCCTGAGCTGTTGGCGAAGATCAAGGCGCTGAGGGAAGCCGGGCTGAGGGCCGAACACGTGGCCTTCAGCTTCATGAAGTGAAGGGTACAGCCGCTGATGGCTCGCGACACCCTAGGGTACGAGTACACCGGGGACGACGATACATCGCGGATGCCTGGAGATGAAGTCGACGACGACGACATTGTTGATAGGCTGGCCCGGATCTTCAAAGATATGCCGGCATACACACCGTGCCCAGTACCAGAGTACTCCGCCGCGCGCCCACCAAAGGAGGTCAGTAGCCACATCCGTTGTCGAGTACTCATTACATAAGAGTAGTCGTACTAATGTGTAGTGCTTCTTGCAGGATGACTTGGCGAAGTTCGTCTCTGAGCCGGCGTTGCCTCCTCAACTGGTCGAGGTCCCAGAGGAAGGGAAAGCCAAGGCCAAGGAGCGGCGCGAGATTGGCGAAGGAGATGACACAGTTGTTGTCGAGGACACGTCCGAGGAGGACGACGATGAAGAGACGCTCCAAGAGCGCTTCCAGCTGCGGTCGCGGTTCAGCCACCCTGGATTGCCGCACATACCTCTTGTTCAGGATCCGCCGGCTAGCCTAGAGGCTAATCTGCTCGCGCTGCCAAGGAGGCCGCGCAATGTGGCCCGCAAACGCGTGGCCAAGAAGATGAAGGTCACTGAGACCACATCCCAGGAGGTAAGCCATCTTCACTAGTGTAGTCGAGTACTCATGTCTCGAATTTGTGTGTTGACGACGAAGTACCCTTGATTGCAGGAGATGCCGCCTTCCGACCTCGTTGAGCAGGGCGTCGAAGGCGATTGGGATACCGTGGGGGAGCCGGCTGGGGGTAGTCGTAGCCCAGCCCCCACCGTAGAAGAGCTTTTGGCGCAGATGGAGCGCCAACCCCCTATTGCTCAGGGAGCACAGAGCCAGTTGCTGCTGCCACTGAAGTGGTAGCGGCTGCTGAGGCGCAGGAGGAGGCGCCTGCTGAGGCGGGACTGGTCGACATCGCTAGTATCCTCGGCGCCCCAACCGTGACGGTGGTTCGGTCGAGCTTGTAGGTGTTGATCCTTCCCGAGTAGTATATAGGATGTGGTAGTCGTACTCGTTTGACCACCAGCTTGTATACTCTGTAGGAAATCGACGGACCTGTCCTGGGAGGGGGATGAACCCGCTGCTGCGGTGGCGGACGAAGAAGCTGCGCCGCCCGCTGAGGAGTTCACTCCCGCCCCTCAGGCAGAGCCCGAGGCGCCGACCGCTGAGGCTGCATTGCCTGAGGCCAACATCGTTGAAGGTGAGTACTCTCTCAGGTGTAAGTAGCCCCGGAGAGTAGTCGTAGCCGCCAGGTGTGACTGATACACTTGTACTTTGATGACAGGTGTTGAAGCCGAGGGGAGTGATATCCCGGCTGCGGTGCCTGTTGAAGACGTAGCACCGGAGACCCAGGGAGCTGCCGGAGGAGCCCCCAGGCCGGTGGAGGAGGCCGTCGAAGAAGCCGCCGCGACGACTGGAGGAGAGGGCGACGACATGCTGCCAAAACCCACTCTGGAGGTAGTCGTGCGCTCGCCGGAGATCCAGGACGCGGAGCCAATCCGCTCGGCGCCAATGACCGAAGCCGCGACGAGTAGTGGTGGCGATATCGAGTTGTTGGCGGATGATCTCGTCGACCCGGCGACGGTAGCTCGGCATCTGGAGGCGGCGCGCCAGGCCGAGAAATGGATGAAGGTGAGTAGTCGACACCCTTGAGTAGTCAATCCTTTAACGTTGAGTACCCATTTGACATGTGTTGTGTATTGCAGGACGTCGCAGAGAGGTCCCGGGAGAAGTCCAACATGCTTCAAGGCTTCGGCGACGCCGTGCTCCGGGCGGAAGCTTTGGAAGAGGAACTCGTGAAATCCCAGAAGCAAACCGCCGCCATGCAGTCGAAGCTGGACACCGCCTTCGCCAAGTATCACAATGATGTCCAAGCGATGCAGGCGAAGAGCGACGATCTGGTGCGGAAGAACAAGTTTCTCCGCAACAAGAACAAAGGTACGCGACCGCCTTGTCGAGTACTTGTTGATGGTAGCTTGAAGTAGTCTGACCCGCTGTGCTTTGTTGATTGGAGAGCTTGAGACGAAGGTGCCAGGTACTGGAGTACGATTATAAGGAGCTTGCTTACGAGTGCGACAAGCACATGGAGCTCCGTATTGCATCCGATCGTGACCTCGTCAACTGCTACAAATCCTTGCAGAAGCTGAACGAGGACTGCGAGAGGCTGCGGGCTCAACTCAAGGAACTCGAGGAAGTCGCGCTCCCCATCGCGAGGCTGCTGGTGCCTCATCCTGGCGGTCCGAAGATAGCTCCATTGGTGGACCGGCTGAAGGAAGCCCCCAGCCGCTTGGCGGCCTACGTCAAGCACTTGGCGAAGTTGATCCCGAACCAGGTGCTGACCTTCATGAAGTCGTACTTCCCGAAGGCCCCCGTGGACGTAGTCGCCGGCGGACTAGCCGCCAACTGCACGGATGAGCGGTACGCGGAACTGCTGGAGCAGATGGCGCCCATTGCTGAACAAGTCGCCGAAAAGCTCAACCTCCAGTAGTCCTGTAATGTTAGCTCGTAGCAGTATTTGTACATAAACAATTGTAATGAAATTTTTTAAGTGTGAATGAAATAAACTTCCATGAATGAGTACTCGTTATCGCGATCTCTGAGTGCGGAGTCCCATCATGAAGCCGTCTCGAGGAGCCGTACTCGCCAGTAGTCCCGTTGAGGGAAGTAGAAAGTAACATAGTTGGTAGAGAATCAAACTTTATTACTGAAGAAGTACACGTGGATGGCCAGGGCCATGGTTACAGAGTAGTCGCCATGACCCGTAGGTCACTTACAGCTAAGTAGTGCTAGGGTGTAGAGCCGCTTACAGCAGTAGATCCGTAGTAGCCGTATAGGCTGGATCTAGGAGTACATGGTCTCTCAGTAGACCGCTGCTAGAGTCCTTTGTCGCTCGTCGCAGCCCAGGATCCGTAGGTAGCCGCATGGGCTGGATCCTAGAGAGGAGTAGTCCGGAGACTGGTGCCTAGACCCGGAGGCTGCTTACAGCGAAGGAGTAGTTCGGAGACTGGTGCCTGGACCCGAAGGCCGCTTACAGCGAGAGGGTCTTGATGTAGTCGTGTAGACTTGAGCCCCCAGGGTAGTCGTGTAGACTAGGCGTAGAACCGACAGAGTTGGTCGACGTTCCACGAGTTGCTGACGTCTTCGCCTTCGAGCTCTGGAGGCGGTAGGAGCTCGGTCCGGTCACCTTTGCAACTATGAAGCGACCTTCCCAGGGCGAGCTGAGCTTGTGTAGTCCTTCCGTGTTCTGGATGCGACGGAGGACAAGATCACCAACGTTGAAGGAGCGTTCCTTGACGTTGCGATCATGGTAGCGTCGGATACCCTCTAGGTACCTTGCTGATTGGACGAAGGTGGCACAGCGAGCTTCTTCGAGTCCGTCGATGTCAACTCGTCTGCTGTCTTCAGAGACACCTTCGTCGTAGTGCTCCACTGCTGGCGAGTCCCACATGACATCAGCAGGGAGGATTGCTTCGGAGCCGTAGACCAGGAAGTACGGGGATTGTCCTGTAGGCTTGGAGGGATGAGTACGTAGCCCCCAGAGAGCGTTGGGTAGTTCCTTGATCCACTTGCCTCCTTTGGTGTTGGCAGCGTCGTGAAGCCGCTTCTTGAGAGCGTCGAGCACCATCCCGTTGGCGCGCTCAACTTGTCCGTTGACCCGAGGATGGGCAACTGAGACGTATCGGACGTCGATCCCGTTGTTCTCGCAGTACTGCTAGAACTGGTGATTGTTGAAGTTGGAGCCCAGGTCCGTGATGATGCGATTGGGTAGTCCGTAGCGATGCACGAGTTCATCCAGGAAGTCGAGTACCCTGTCAGCCTTTGGGCATGTAACCAGCTTGACCTCGATCCACTTGGTGAACTTGTCGATGGCCACAAGTACTCTATTGAATCCACCTGGCGCAGTTGGGAGTGGCCCAATCATGTCGAGCCCCCAGCAGGCAAAAGGCCAGGTTGGCGGTATGGTGACTAGCTTGTAAGCTGGGACATGTTGCTGCTTGGCGAAGTATTGGCACCCTTGGCACCTTCTGATGAGTTCTTCGGCGTCGCCCAGAGCTATGGGCCAGTAGAAGGCTCGTTGGAAGGCCTTGCTAACCAGCGTGCGAGAGGACGCGTGGTTGCCGCAGACACCTTTGTGGATCTCCTCCAAGATGTCTTTGCCTTCTTGTGTGGGTACGCACTTCATGAGTACTCTTGAAGATGCGCCCCGCCTGTAGAGCTTGTCTCCGACGAGGACATAGGACTTGGCACGGCGGATGAGCTGCTCAGCCAAGTTCTTGTCCGAGGGAACGTTCTGCTCGCTGAGGTAGTCGATGAAGGGCTGCCTCCAGTCCACGTCGATCATCATGACCTCCTGGCTAGTCGGGGGATGCGCTGGGACAGTTGTCGGCGGCGCCAGCTCCGGGATGGATGGCGCGTGGAGCTCATGGACGAAGACACCCGCTGGTACATGAGCGCGAGTAGAACTAAGCTTCGACAGGACGTCCGCTGAAACGTTGTTGTCGCGGACGACGTGGTGGAACTCGAGGCCATAGAACTTGTTCTCGAGCTTGCGGACTTCTAGGCAGTAGGCATCCATGTTCTCCTTGTTGCGGTCCCAGGACTTGTTGACTTGGTTGATGACCACTGCGGAGTAGCCATAGACTAGTAGCCGCTTGATGCCCAGTGAAGCCGCGAGGCGGAGCCCGTGTAGCAGAGCTTCGTACTCGGCTTCGTTGTTTGAGACCTAGAAGATCTGCAGGACATACTTGAGTTGTTCTCCCATTGGAGAGATCAAGAGTACCCCTGCACCTGTGCCCTCGAGGTTGAGTGAGCCGTCGAAGTACATCACCCAATGCTCTGGTCGCTTGGTTGGAGTAGGTAGCTGATTCTCCCGCCACTCCGCCATGAAGTCGATTAGTACCTGCGACTTGATGGCTGTGCGTGTCTTGAAGTCGATGTTGAGGGCGCCGAGTTCGACTGCCCACTTGGAGATTCTTCCAGTAGCATCTTGGTTCCGCAGGATGTCGCCGAGTGGGTAGTCGGTGACGACGGAGATCGAGTACTCCTGGAAGTAGTGTCGTAGCTTCCGCGAGGTGATGAGTACTCCTGGAAGTAGTGTCGTAGCTTCCGCGAGGTGATGAGTACTGCGTACAGAAGCTTCTGTACAGGCTGGTAGCGTGCCTTGGACTCTGACAAGACCTC
Organism: Cenchrus americanus; assembly: GCA_947561735.1. NCBI lineage: Eukaryota > Viridiplantae > Streptophyta > Magnoliopsida > Poales > Poaceae > Cenchrus > Cenchrus americanus. The sequence goes on along the minus strand of OX387239.1, from coordinate 179,889,288 downwards.
ACTGACGAAGTAGACTGGGCGCTGGACTAGATAGGCGTGGCCGTCTTCCTGCCGCTCGACGATGATGGCAGTACTGACCACATGAGTAGTCGCAGCGAGGTAGAGCAGTAGCTGCTCGCCTTTGCGAGGAGCCGTGAGGATTGGCGGCTTCGATAGGAAGTCCTTGAGCTGGGCAAGGGCTTGGTCCGCCTCTGTGGTCCACACAAACTTCTCTTGATGCTTGAGCAATTTGAAGAAGGGGAGCCCCCGTTCTCCAAGCTTCGAGATAAATATGTTCAGGACCGCCATGCACCCGGTCAGCTTCTGGACGTCTTTGATGCACGTGTGAGCTTTCATGCTGGTGATGGCAGAGATCTTCTCGGGGTTGGATTCAATGTCGCGGTGGCTGATGAGGAAGCCGAGTAGTTTACCCGAAGGTACGCCGAAGATGCACTTGTACGGGTTGAGCTTCCAGCGGTACTCGCGCAGGGATGCGAAAGTTTCCTCAAGATCGTCGATGAGCGTGCTGGAGTTTCTGGTCTTGACGACCACGTCATCCACGTAGGCTTCGACGTTCTTGTTGAGTTGCCTCTTGAAGCAGGCCTGGATAGCTCGTTGGTATGTAGCGCCGGCGTTCTTCAACCCGAAGGACATGGTCGTGTAGCAGTATGCTCCAAACGGGGTGATGAACGCAGTCTTCTCCTGGTCTTCTTCCTTGATCGCGATCTGGTGGTACCCGGAGTAGCAGTCGAGGAAGTAGAACAGGTCGCAGCCCGCCGTGGAGTCGATGACTTGGTCAATCCGCGGCAACCCGAAGGGGTCCTTGGGGCAGTGCTTGTTGAGGTCGGTGTAGTCGACGCACATCCTCCACTCGTTCGCGTTCTTCTTGCGGACGAGGACGGGGTTGGCGAGCCACTCAGGATGGAAGACTTCTCTGATGAAGCCAGCCGCGAGTAGTTTGGCGAGTTCCTTCTTGATGGCATCCCGTCTGTCGTCGGTGAAACAGCGGAGGTGTTGTCGCTTGGGGGTAGCTTTATGATCGACATTGAGGGAATGCTCGATCAACTCCCTGGGCACCCCTAGCATGTTCGCTGGCTTCCACGCGAAGATGTTGCGGTTAGCCCGGAGGAAGTTGATGAGCACGTCTTCCTATTTGGGGTCGAGACCCGCCCCGATGGAGGTGGTCTTGCTGCTGTCGCCTGTCCCGAGGTCGATTGTCTTGACCAAAACCTCCTCAGCTGGCTGAGGCTTGTTGGCTTTGTCCGACTTCTCAGGGATGTCGAGTTCACTTGGGGCAAGCTTCTTCGACGCAGCGTAGATCTCCATCATAGCGTTGGGTACTTGATTCGTGGAGGCGATCTCCACGGCTTCCGTGTCGCAGCCGTGTGAGATCTTCAAGTCCCCTTGGAGTGAGAGTACACCTGCTGGACTTGGCATCTTGAGTACCAAGTAGGTGTAGTGGGGTACCGCCATGAACTTGGCGATAGCCGGTCTGCCTAGGATGGCATGGTAGGAAGTCTCGAAGTCCGCGACTTCGAACTTGATGTACTCAGTACGATAGTTGTCCCGAGATTCCCCGAAGGTAACTGGCAGGGAGCCCAGTGGGATAGCCGTGTTGCTGGGGATGATGCCGTAGAAGGGCGAGGTGCTCTTGGTGAGCATGTGGGTGATGTCGAGCCCCATCTTCTTTAAGGTCTTGGCGAAAAGGACGTTGAGCCCGCTTCCACCATCGATGAGGACCTTGTTAAGCTTGGAGCCCGCGACCACCGGCTTCAGGACTAGTGGGAACCGTCCTGGTTCGGAGAAGCTTGTCCATTGATCCGCGCGGGAGAAGGTGATGGGTACCTCCGATCACCTGAGAGGGGTCAGGACCGCCGGTTCAATGCTCATGACTTCTCGACGGGTAGCCTTTTGTTCCCGTCTGCTAGGTAGTCCACCGAAGAGGACGTTGACCGTCTTGTCGGGTTCCTGGAAGTCGTCATTGCCTCCATCGTTTTTCTTCTTGCCTTTCTTGTCGTGAGGGTGTGGTGGATCTGGAGTACTCTTGAGTGCTCGCCTGAGTTGGTAGCACTGCTCGGTGGTGTGGTTGCCGTCCAGATGCCACAGGCACTTCTCTTTCAGCAAGTCTTTGAAGCCGCCAGAGGTCTTCTTCGGGTTCTCCTTCGCAGGGCGCTGGATAGCCGCGGCAGTGTTGTCTGGCTTGCGCTTGCGATTGGGACCCGAGTAGTTGTTGTTGTTGCGACCGCCTTGGTTCCCGTTGTTGCTGCTGCCACCGCCTGTGTTCTGTTTGCTCTTGCCACGGATGGCATCGTACTTGGCGTTGGCTTTGTCTTCTTCATCCGCCCAGGACGTGATCATGTCCTTGAGATGGGGGATGGACTTGGGACGGCATCGATCGAAGTCTTCGAAGGTGCGGCGGTGGTAGAGACCGTCTTGGAAGAGGTCGATGACCTCCTTGTCGGTGACGTCGACTACGGTGGCGCGCTTGTCGAAGAAGCGCCGCATGTACTTGCGAAGGGTCTCGCCTTGTTCCTGCTTCACCATAGCCAGGTCCATGCGAGTACCCGATCGGCCCATAGCGCTCGCGAAGTTGCTGGTGAACTGCTCCTTAAGCTGGTCCCACTTGTCGATCGAGTGCTTGTCCAGCGACTCGAGACATGTGAGCGGGGCTTGGTCCAGGCAGAAGGGGGAGTAGAGGCACTTGGTGTCGTTGTTGCCACCAGCGTTCTCGATGGAGAGGGTGTAGCATCTGAGCCACTGGATGGGGTCCTGCTTCTCGTCGTACTTGGTGATTCCCAGAGGCTTGAACTTGTCCGGGAGAAGTAAGTTGCGAAGCCAAGGAGAGAAGCGGGGAAGCCGTCGTTGTCGCCTGCGGTGGTGGACTTCTTCCGCCGCAGCTCTTCGATCTTCTGGCGGGCGTCGTAGCTGCCTTGCAAGGCTCCGAAGGCGTGGCTGTTCGCGTGGCCTCGGCCGCCGCGATCGCCCCCGCCACCGGCCCTCCTGTTGGCCCCATGGTTGGAGCTTCCGCCGTCGCTGCATCCACCGTCAGGGTTGCGGTGGGGGACGATCTCACGATCGCCAGCAGCAGCTGCGGCGCTGTTGCCAGCTTGAGAGGGTCCGCTGGCGTTTGCACGAGTACGGTTGGGCTGGGCCGGCAGCTCGGCTCGAGTACGGTTGCGGCCGAGGTCGGCGCTGCGACTTGTAGCTTCGTTGTCGCGGTTCCTGGCGGGGGCCGGCTGGGCGACCCTGCTGTCAACTCGCATGAAGTAGGCGTCTTCTACAAGCTTGGCGATGACTTCTCCAGCACGTATCCCCTGACCTTGACGTGCGATCGCTGTGATCGACATGAGGCATTGCTCCGGGGTGGTGTGTACCCTGCTCTCGACTTGCTCGAGGGCTTCTGCGAGGTTGCGGATGGGGAGGTTGTCTCGGAGATGCCTGCGCCGTTCGTTCCGCTTTCTGTTACGCTCACGTCGAGCGTCCCTGTTGGCGTCGGTCTCATCCGCGGGTGCTTCAACAGACAGCTCGTCTGCGGAGATGTCTTCAAGGTACCGGTCCTGTGCCCCTGAAGTTCCTGGCATGTCGCCGGCAGCCATGAAGACTTAGCGATCGGGGTTGCCAAGACTGGAGTCAGAGCTTGCCACCTCGGTTGGAGAGTACTCCTCAGTTCGAGTGAGTGGTGTTCCCTCCTGGAAGGGAAGCGAGTCGAGGTAGGCGACATAGCGTGAGTTCCCGTCTATCAGGTCGGCGGGCTTACGGTCTGGCCAGTAGACGAATCTGCCGGCCGGTGTGGATGTTATAACCAGCCCAGAAGCCGACCCTGATAAGGGTTGCTCAGTAGAGTTGTCCTCGGACTCGGGGTCCTCAGGGTCTGACCCGAAGTCGAACTCGTACGCGGAGTCTGAGTAGAAGCCGAAGAGGGGGTTGGAGTCCGAGGCGTGGTCGGGAGCGGTGTCGGAGTCCGAGTTGTACTCGGGTACGGGCTCCTTGCCGGCCCGGCATGCAGGGGGAGCCTCCGTGCGGGCCCTCCTGAGGTTGCGGGGGCCGCGCGCAAAGCGCTCGCGGGGTGGGCTGTTCGCATGCGATGGCTGAGCAGCCAGCTCGCATGCGGTGGCCCACGGGGACGTCAAGTTCGAGTTGGAGGTGGATCCAAGCTCGAAGTCGGTGTGCAGGTCGAAAAGCGAAATTTCGCCGAACTTGCTGGCGAGTTCGCCTGTGATTACTTCGGGAAGCGTCACGAGGCCGGTCTCCGGATTGGGCGGCATGGTGAGGCGGTGTTGGAAAGACCCAGCGCCATCAGCAGTGCAGACCCAGGCGCCGAAGACGAAGGTGTCGCCACGGTTGAAGGCGACGGTTGGCTTGATGTAGACGGGAGCCGTCGAGTTCGCCATGTGATCTCGGGCGAGATCCCCTACCTGGCGCGCCAGTTGTCAGTGTTTTAGACCGGCAACCTACTAAGGGGAGTACACGAAGTAGATGAATGTGGCCTCGCCGAGATCGGTAACTCGAAGGAAGAGACACGTGGCACACAATTTTGACAGGTTCGGGCCGCGAGGTGCGTAATACCTACGTCCTGTATGCTGCGTAGCTCTGGATTGATTGGGTACGATTACAAGATGATGCAATCTTACGCTGTGAGATGATATGAGAGAGGAGGGGTCCCTGCCTCGCCTTATATAGTCCGGGAGGCGGGGTTACAAGTCGGTTCAGGGAGAGAGTACTAGTCGAGTACGTCTAGGAGTCCTCCATACAATGGGGGACATGTACAGCTTCCTATCCGAGTACTTCTCCCCTGCAGTCCTTGTGCTTCATGCCATCAGGTGCTGTGCAGCGCAAGCCAGGTAGTCCTAGGGGCCCACCGAGTAGTCGGTCCTGGTACCCACCGAGGCAGTGGGCCCAGGGAGGTCCATACGACAGTGGCGACTACCTCTGCTTAATTAATTTGTTCCTCTGTTAATGTGTTCTTCCAGTGTGCTTGTTGAACTTGTGATGGACTAATAGATCCTTTGTTAATATGTTCCTTCTGTGTGTATGTTTAACTTGTGATGAACTAGATCTAAGAGACTTGTATATATGCCAAAGTTATGCTAGAAGTTTGTTACTCTGTTTGTGTTAATAATCCGCGTTTCGTTTGCCTCGTGCTGCAATGAAATGTCAGCACAAATAAATGGATGAATTTTGTGATGTGTGACACATTAAGATTTGTGACCCAATTGTCATTCCATCCATTCTTCATTCACACATTTAAGTTTGTCATATGTGACAAATGTTTCATTCTTCATCCACACAGATGAAACAAAAGCACCACTTTTAACATCAGAATTACTTCTTTGCAGCATACATCCCCAGTAAACATCCAAATACTACACAAACAACAGCCACAATAATCAAGTTCATCTTCCTCATCACATTGTCCATCTTCTCCTCCAGTGCTTTCTTCCTCTCCTTGTCCTCCAGTGCTTGCCTCTGCTCATCGCTCCCAATTTGACATTCCACTGAATCAACTACTTCATCGACCGCGTCTGCCCAGTTCGACGGTCGAAAAACAATGACGCCAGCATCCTTCAGCTTCTGGAGATACTCTTTGTGGAAATGATAAAATCCACAATTCCTGGTGTACTGCAGAATCAAAAGCACATAAGAACCCCAACTCAGATTTGGGAGACACAGCAGATTACTCACCGAGTTCCTTGCACACTTGAAATAAAGACGATTGTGGTTTTCACCTTCCTTCTGCGTCTGCCCCTCCACCACCCGAGCCATACCACAGTCTGGGCAAGGGACCAGTGGAAAGCGGCTTAGCTCACCGACTGGATCCAAGTCGATGGAGTGATTGTGTGACGCCCCAGGTTTTTAATTAGCGTCATTAATGCTAATGACCGGTTCAGCTGAGTCAAACCTACTGACATTGGTCAAACCATGGTCAACCTGGGTCATCACCTCGAAAATCTCGTCAACAATCCCTAATGACCCTCTTGATCAAGTCAACGCACACTTGTGGTCAAACCTTTGATAAAGGCACGGTCAAACCCTGCTTAAACCCTTGTGTCTTTGAACGTCCTCCGGAACTTTTGCCGCATTCTCCAACTTTCACCTAAACACTTCAAAATCTCCCAATATAAAAGTTGTCCAGTTTCTCGAGGGACACAACTTTAGTGTTGGGTGGCATTTGCAATTTGAAGTGGAAATTGGTGAAAAAGCTCGGTCAACGCCAGCAGCTCCTGTTCACCAAAACCTAGTGGCATTCAAAGTTTGGCAGCAGTTTATGCAAAATCCATTGCTCAAAACCCCTAAGAGCCTTTGTAAAAGGTGTAGTGGGTAGTGAGAACTACAGCTTTGTGTGAGACATGGGTACCCCTGGGTCCCCACCGACCAGGCTCATGACCGTCCCCGACAAGTGGGTCCAGCCTACTAGAAGACCTGCCAATCTGTCAGTGGACCCAACTGACCAAGTTGGTGGCCCACACGACCTCCTGAAGACCTTCTAAAAGATTCCCCAGACGACCTAATCCATCACGACCTCAAGACTTGGCGTACAAGACAAGACCTCGGTGGACTTCGCCCAAAGCAGATCGACGGGATATGGAAAGATGTGTAACTTAGACTTAGGTCTCCTGGTCGTAACCGACCAGGAGTCTGGGAACCGACCTCATCCGCTGGCCAATATAAGGTAGACGAGGCGACCCTTGTAAGCCCCCGACCAATCCTCAAGAAATTTACACCGACAACTGGACGTAGGGTATTACTCTCCGGAGGCCCGAACCAGTATAAGCTCGTCGTGTTCTTTGTGTTCCGCGTACTCGTGTGTGACCTTCGAGTTCTTAGCCTTAGATTTCTCCCCGCCGAACAACTAAACCACAGGGATTAACACCCCCATGGGCTATCCAGATCTCACCATCTGACAGCTGGCGCGCCAGGTAGGGGCTGAGTCAAGGTTCTTCGTGCAACTCGATGGCTTCGACCAACGACGTCATCTTCCCGGAGAGCATGGCGGACATCCTCGCCAACCCCGTCGACATCTGCTTTGGCTCGATGCCAGCGACATCCACCGCTCCAGCCGCCTGCCTCGTTATCGAAGGCAACACAGTCACCACAACAGATCGAAACAGATCTGTCAGTAGAAACCCACCCACCCACTCCTAGCGACCTGATCGCCGGGATCGATCGTGTCGAGGGCATGCTCTCTGACACAATCAAAGTCTGTGAGCGCGTCAAACGCCCTCGCACGACCCCTTCAGCCTCTAGCATGCCTCTTGGCTTGCGCAACGCTACTCACGTAGCATCACGCTACATGAAACACAATATCCAGAACGAATCTAATCTCAACTCTCAAGATCGTGGAAGCCGCGGGATTCACCTCGACGAACCCTGCCCTATCCACGACAAGTCCAAACACACTGCACGCCAGTGTCATGTCCTCAAGAAGTTTCGCCGACCTCTTACTGTGGCCCACTGCTCCCAGTTGAACCAAGAGTCGTCTCCGGAGTCCGGACCGCCTTGCGTTCCAGGTCGCCCACACAACGATCTCTCCAAATTATCCGGGAGAAGAGTTCGAGACTCTAGATCGCCAGATCTTGGTCGTCTCTGCAGATGTACCGCCGCAAGATGGAGAAACAGATGAACACCGTTAAGAGCGTGAGCCAATGCTGCCAGAGCTGTTCGACGACTACAAGAGCTCGCTGCTGCTGCCCCAGGTGCAGGCCAACAACTGGCTAACACCGGTCAAGTCAACGCCAACGTCGGGCAACAAGCACCTGCGGCACCAGCTGCCCCACAACACCGACGCCACGATGACCCACCTCGTGCCAACAGACTGCGTGCGCCAGACCTCCTCAGGGACTTCGAGCGCGATGGACTCGAAGTTTACAATTCATCGCAAACGAACTTGGAAGCCGCTCTTGCCACTCTAAATCCCCAATGGTCCGACGTCTCCAAGCCAACGTTCGCGTCGCAGCTGCTCAAATCGAAGAAAAAGGTCCTGGGTACTGCAGATCCGCAACAAGTTCCTACTCCAGAAGCAGATCGGAGCGTCCTCGCCAGCGATGTCGTAGCCAGGGTCCCCTCGACCCAGTGGCTAAAGAAGGTCGAGGCGAAAATGAAGTAGAGCAGCCAGTCAACCCCGCCGCTAATGCTGCAGCCAACGCGCCACCCAACCCTGTGGCTAATGCTCCGGCAAACGATCCGACCAATGTCACTGGTAACGTCGTCAACAATGTAGTCAATGCTACCAATATTCAGGCAAACATTGCTCCAAACCCAAGACACAATGCAGGAGCACAGCCTCCTCTGGTCCAAGCCATTCGGGCGGAAGGAAGCCAACGTCACCGCATAAGAGATGAAGTCGAGATAGCTCGATGTGCTAACTACGATCGCGAGCACGGGGGTCCCTGACGCCCTCGATGCCAACAACCCCATTCAAGCTACAGATCTCCGGATCATGCATGACCAGGAACTTTTGCGACGTGCTCAGTACGACCAAGACAATGGCCTTCCTGACGACCTCTACATCATCCCCGAGGCTCACGCTCCATCTGCAAGCCCAGGAGCGGTCAATAATTTCCCAGCTTTTTCACGACGTCTCCGGACAATCGGATACCCAAAAGACTTCAAGCCAGTTATTGAGAAGTACGACGGTCGCTCTGACCCAAGTATATGGCTAAAGATGTACAACATAGTGGCGCGTGCCTCTGGAGGTAATGAAGACCACATGGCGGGATACTTCCCCCTCGTGATGGGCAAGGCACCACTCCTGTGGCTCGACAATCTCCCAGCAGAGTGCATCACCTCTTGGGCAACTCTGTCTCGCCTCTTCACGACCAACTACCAGGTGACCTACAATCGTCCTGGCAATACTCACCACCTCGCCAGAGTACGAATGAGAAGTGATGAAACTCTCCATGAGTACACTAACCGCTACTTCGAGAATCGCAACACCCTTGCAGGTGTCAAAGACGACGATGTCATCACCTACTACAAAAAGGGAATCACCTACATCAAGTTGTTTGAGAAGATCCACGAAGCTGACGCAAAAACCATTGGTAATGCATGACCTCATGGCCTACGTCGACAAACTAGTCGACACTCAAGATGCGGTAATGCATGACTTCAACAGAGAAGAGCACGATGATAGAGGCAACAGGTCGCGCAAGCGATCCGGTGAAGCCTATGTAGAAGATCCACAAAGACCCTCCACCTTCCACGAAGGTGACTTCAATATGGCCATGGACGACCAGTGCCAGTTCCACTGTGACGCCAAGCACAGCATGAGGGAGTGTGAGCAGCTGAAGCGTGCCCTTGGAGTCCCGTCTACCTCCAAAAAGACCAGGAGCAACAACAACGACGACCGCAATGGTGATCAATGCTTCGACAATCGTAACCGTCGACCTGATCGACGAGATTACCGTGACCGCAGGCCCTATCCTCGCAACTACGATAGGGATCGACGTGATTATCGCCGCGACTAGCGCCGTGATGACAGACGCAACGACTACTGTCGCGATGACGACAACGACAGGCGTGACAACTACAGAAGTGATCGCCATGATGATCATCACAATGACCGACGTGATGATCGACGTCGCCAGGACGACCATAATCGCCAGGACAGCAACCGGAATGAGCGGACCCCTTCGCCACCACCCAAAGGGGGCAACCCCAATGGTGCATTCCAGAAGGCTAACCACGAGATCAACTTCATCGTCGGAGGTTGCCAAGCGATCAAAAGCAACCGACAGACTCGATCAAACGCCAGGGAGATCGGGCACGTCAACACCAAAAACCCACGACCTCTACGGTGGTCTGAATTCCCAATCACTTTCTCCAGGAAAGATCATTGGGTTCACATCCCTGACCTTAGAACCTATCCGCTGGTCATCAACCCCATAGTTAATGGGGTCTGGTTTCCTAAGACCCTCATCGACGGAGGCAGCAGCCTAAACATCATCTTCACAGAGACGCTGCGCAAGATGGAGTTCGACTTCAGCAAGATGACCGCTTGCGATGAACCCTTCTACGGGGTCGTGCCCGGAAAGGCTGCATACCATATGCCTACCGGTCACCTTTGGCACAGAGGAGAACTTCCGAACAGAGTACCTGACGTTTGAGGTCGCGGACTTCTGCTCATCATACCACACCATCTTCAGACGACCTATGCTCGCCAAATTCATGGCTATACCGCATCACACCTACCCCATCATGAAGATGCCAACGCCAAACGGGATCCTTTTCGTCCTTGGGGACATCATGGTCTCCTACAATTGTGAAAGTGCCACTATTGAGCTCTCCAAAGATTCAGCGATCAAAGCCGCAGCAACGGTCATGGTCACCTAGGCAGCCAAGATCGACCAAACTACCCTGCAGGTACCAGAGCACAAGTGTACAAGTACGGCTTTGGACCCAAGTCCAGCTACCAAGAAGGTTTGCCTCGACCCGCCCGATGCGTCCAAGGAAGTCGTCATCGGGGCCGACCTCGACCCCAAATAGGAACTCGCACTCACCAGCTTCCTCAAGGACAACGCTGACATCTTCGCATGGAGTCCATCCGATATGCCTGGTTTCCCCAGGGAGCTGGCTGAACACAGACTTGAAGTTAACAAGACCACACGACCTATCAAGCAAAAGCTCCGACGATTCGCAAAAGATAGAAAACAAGCTATAGAAGTAAAAGTCTGTAAGCTCTTAGCTGCAGGTTTTATTAGAGAATGTCAGCACCGGTTTGGCTCGCAAACCCGGTTCTTGTACCAAAGAAAACTGGTGGATTAAGGATGTGTATCGATTACACCGACCTTAACAAGCACTGCCCGAAGGATCCGTTCCCTCTTCCTCGTATTGATCAGGTCGTGGACTCCACGACTGGTAGCGTCCTACCTTGCTTCCTCGACTGCTACTCAGGGTATCACCAGATAGCCCTACATCCTGATGACGAAGACAAAACAACGTTCATAATGCCTCACGGCATCTATTGCTACAAGGTCATGAACTTTGGCCTGAAAAACGCTGGAGCAACATACCAGAAGGAAATCCAAAAGTGCTTGAAGTCCCAAATAGGGAAGGACGTCAAGACCACAATGGAAGACAAGATCATCGCCGACCTCACCGAAACCTTCGCCAATCTGCGAGAGTTCTAGTGGAAGCTCAACCCAACAAAGTGTGTCTTCAGTGTCCCCTCCGGACTGCTCCTGAGCTTCATGGTCGGGCACCAAGGCATTGAAGCCAACCCAGCGAAGGTCGACGCCATACGCAAGATGGCCAAGCCATCCAACAAGAAAGACGTCATGAAGCTTGTTGACGGTGTATTTTGGTACACCAAACATGTTCATTACACTTTGGTTTGGATTTGTTTATGGAACTAACCCGCCACTAGGCACACTAATCATATAACAAGTTCATCTATGTGCATGCATTTGGAAGTGTTGTGTTTATGTTGGAAAACATGAACATAAAGGATGGATTCGCAACAAGTTCAAAGGAGCATTTACGGAGTCTTGTTCGTGTTTATGAGTTTGATGAAATCACTTCCAATGGTGGCAAGGACCGAAGTGCTACGTAGGAACACCCCCGGGGATTGAAGCGTAAAAGACCGAACTTCATGCACGGAGAACCTCTATCTTGGACGCGAGGATGACATCGTCAAAATCATGCAAGTGGAAGGGGCAAAGTGCATAATCACCTGAGGACCCACGGGAGCGAAGGGGCGACCGAACCGGGCCGAAATGGGCCTGGTCCGGTCGGCCTAAGCCGGCCGGCCCAGCCCACTTCTGGCATCGGTTCGGCCCCCCTTTCCTTGAACCCGAAGGATCTTCAACCCTAAAACCCTGGAGGCGCCGCCATTCGCAGGGGGGAGAGCCATTCGCACCAGGAGGCCATCCACAAGCTAGAGAGAGAGGAGGGAGATCTCCGGAGGGGGATCAACCACCTCGAAGGAAGCACCCACAAGTGGAGAAGAAGGAAGACACCGTCGGAAGGGTGACCATGATCAACGGTGCTATGTCTAGCACCTTCTTTATTCATCCATGGGTTGTAATCGATCTTGAGATGTAATCATACTTTTGTTGGATTATCTATCTATCATCTTGTGTTGAATATACTTTAATGCTTAAGGTTAGCTATCATGCCGTAATGGGAGTAGAGCTCCAATGCTTCCTTGGATCCATTCAATACGCCGTGTCCATCATAGGTCTAGTCACGAATACCTTCGCGTAGTGACAGTACGAGAGGAGGGAAAGGGCGAAACCGTGGTCACAACTCCCGATAGATTAGATTGGTTTTCTTGTTTAAAGCGATTGCATGTTCTAGTATCATAGACCCATGGGCGAGTGTCTTTTATCTTGATAGCTTAATCATTCTCTCTAGTGTAGTTTAGTTGTTTTCTAGTTTAATCATAGTTAGGGTTTGAGTAGCTAGAGTGTAAAGGTAGATCGAACACTTGTAATCCCCTTGCTCCGTGGATTGACAAGAACCTTGGGAATCCCGTGGTGAAAAAGGTGTAGGTCCGTACGCTTGCGGATCGTAGAGGGGTACATCTTTTATCCGTCAACAAGCCCCTTTTTCTGGCGCCGTTGACGGGGAGCAAGCTAGTTTACATCGTTTGGTTTGCATCTAACTTAGTTTTATATTTAGTTTATCTTTTATTTGCTATATCTAACACATATTATCTAGAAAACCACTTTGTTTGTTTTTGTTTTTGTTTTTATCTTGTTGTCTAGATGGCGTTCATCAATCAACCCGTGGAAGAACTAGTGAAATCACTAAGGGATTACGCTAGCCCTCGATGTGAAGACATAAGAGTACAAGAGTCGGATTCGAAGCTCGAAGCGACCAAGTATGAGATAAAATCCAGGATCATCGAGATGGTGGCGGCAAACCCGTTTGAAGGGATGGTTACAAAGAACCCATATAGACACATAAGGCATTTCATGACACTATGCAACACGGTTCGTCAAGAAGGAGTTCCTGATGAATGGTTCAAATGGAATCTCTTTCCCAACTCACTTGCCGGTGAAGCAAAGACATGGTACTCGTTTGCGTCCTTTGAAGTTGAAGGCAATTGGAACAAGTTGACAAAGAAGTTTTGCGAGAAGTTATTTCCAATTAGCAAGGTTCAACATCTAAGGAGGCAAGTGATCACTTTCACGCAAGGAGAAGAGGAAAGGATAGACCAAGCTTGGAATAGGTTTAATGAGTTGATCGAACAAGGACCAAGACTCGGCTTCTTCGGTGATGTACTCTTGCATACATTTTTTCCCTAAGCCCTAGTTGCATGCAACACGTCCAAATGTGTGCAAGTGGGGATCTCATGGAGAAAACACTCACGGAAGCCGCTCAACTTCTACAAAAAATTAGTAAAGCGGCTGCCATGCGAAGAGATTGGGAAACAAGACTTGCGGAAGAGCCGGAATATAATTTGAGGATGAAGAAGTGTGCTGAATTTTCTAAAGAGGCAACCCCGGAAGTCACAAAAGAGGAGCAGATCCCGAAAAAGCTTGAAGAAGAACACATCAAGTCAAGAGCTACCCCGAGTGTTGACTTTGCCACGTCAAATGAAATAAACAAGAGAAGCATGTCAAGCGCGAAGCCACTAAGGGAGTTCGAACCAATGGATTGGGTTCCAATCGATTAGGGAGAAGTATTCGACAAGAGAAGACCATTCCCTAATCAAAAGGGGGTGGCAAGAGCATTGGAAGTGGATTTCCCATCGGAAAAGAAAGCGGAAGATTCATACGACCTTGAAATCACCAGTGAGATCTTTCAAAAACTCTTTGGAGATGATGAAGTGGATCTGGAACACATAGCTGAGGTGAAAAGAATCATGGGGATCAAGCCTGAAGCATCGCCATACGCTCGCCTCGCTGAAGTTTACGCGATAGGATCTGAAGAAGAGAAGGTGGCACCACACTTGAGTTGCGAGATCAACTGAGTCCAATGCAAAGCTTTATGCGACATCGGAGGCCAAATAAGTGTCCTATCTTCTAAAATTTACAATAAATTTCAAGACCACAACCTAGACTTAGCTCCAACATCAACAAAATTAATCATGGGAGATGGTAGAACTATTAGACCTCTAGGTATTGCTTGCAACATGAAAGTAAAAATCTCTGGAAAATGTATACCAACTGATTTCTTTATTATTGATGCTTACCATAGTAATCATGATCATATAATTCTAGGTAGGCCCTTTCTTAAGTTGGTTGATGCCGTGTTGGATGCCGGAAAAGGCAAAGTAACAATGAACCTTAATGGAAAAAAGTACATATATAACTTTCTTCGTGTTTCTAAACACCCTACAACCTTTCCTCCCGTAGACGAAGTAGAGGAGGTAGATAGTCTTTGTTTTGTTGAAACCCTTAGAAACCCGCTGCAAAGAGCGATGGAAAATCAAATTAGTGATCAACAAGATGAAGAGCTAGAAGAAGAAACAAAAGGCTTAGAACCACAAGATGGGAGTGTGGAGGAAGAAAGATTTGAGGGCATAGGAGAGATTAAACCCGAGGAGCCACAAGTGCCCGAGGTAGACCTTAAACCTTTGCCCAAAGGATTAAAGTACAAATTTTTGGGCCCAGACAAGACTTATCCAGTCATTGTGAGCGACGAGTTGAGCCCCGAAGAAAATGAGAAGTTGCTGATTTTATTGAAAAAACATAGGAAGGTGATTGGGTATTCAATTAATGATCTCAAAGGTATTAGCCCAGCCTTTTGCACTCATCGTATAACAATGGAAGACCAATGTAGGCCCGTAGTGGACCACCAAAGGAGGCTAACTCATGCCATGCGAGAGGTAGTAAAGAAAGAGGTCATCAAGTTACTTGATGCCGGAATCATCTACCCGGTTCCGCATAGCGAGTGGGTGAGCCCGGTACATTGTGTACCAAAGAAAGGTGGTTTAACCGTGGTGAAGAATGAGAAGAATGAATTGATACCGCAAAGAACCGTGACCGGGTGGCGGATGTGTATCGATTATCATAAGCTTAACAAGGCAACGAAGAAAGATCACTTCCCCCTACCGTTCATCGACGAGATGCTCGAGAGATTGGCAAACCACGCTTATATTTGCTTTCTCGATGGGTACTCGGGGTTCATGCAAATTGCCATTCACCCGGACGATCAACACAAAACAACATTTACATGCCCTTATGGAACGTTTGCATATAGAAGGATGCCCTTCGGTCTATGCAACGCTCCGGCCTCTTTTCAACGTTGCATGATGGCTGTATTCTCGAAATTCATCGATGAAATTGTCGAGGTGTTCATGGATGATTTTTCTGTTTATGGGAAGACGTTCATGGATTGCTTGGCAAACTTGGATAAGGTCCTCACGAGGTGTGCGGAGGTAGACTTGGTGTTAAATTGGGAAAAGTGCCACTTCATGGTTAAGCAAGGCATAGTGCCCGGACATGTTCTATCCGAGAGAGGCATTGAAGTAGACAAGGCTAAGGTAGTGACGGTTGAGCAACTCCCACCTCCGATGGATGTTAAGTCCTTGAGGAGCTTTCTAGGTCATGCCGGATTTTATAGAAGATTTATTAAGGACTTCTCAAAGATCACTAAGCCTTTAACGCATCTCCTTCAAAAGGATGTGGCTTTCGACTTTGATGAGAAGTGCCTAGCGGCATTCCAGACCATAAAAAGTGCATTGGTGGCTGCTCCCATTATTCAACCTCCAGATTGGAGCCAACCTTTTGAGATCATGTGTGATGCAAGTGACTACGCCGTAGGCGCGGTTTTGGGTCAAAGGAAGGAAGGTCGAGTTCACGCCGTTTACTACGCTAGCAAAACTCTTAACGGGTCACAATTAAACTATGCCACTACGGAAAAGGAGTTGCTAGCGGTGGTATTTGCCTTCGAAAAATTCAGATCTTACATCGTGAACTCGAAGATCATTGTTTACACCGATCACGCAGCCATCAAGTATCTCTTGGCTAAGAAGGAAGCTAAACCACGTTTGATTCGTTGGATCCTTCTTCTCCAAGAATTTGATGTTGAAATTCGTGTCGGGGACAGCCATGAGGGTCCCCTCAAAAACCGGGGGAATCCTGCTTAAAACCTGCAAAAAACGCAAACACACCTCTAGCCTAACACGAAACACGCACACACGGCACGGCCCGTGCCGCGGTGGCCTCCACGACCCACCAGGGCGGCCCAGCAAGATGCCCCCTCGAGCGAGGTCCGCCTCGCTCGAGGGCTCACGCTCCCTCGAGCGGACTCCGCCTCGCTCGAGGGTCCACGCCACCCTCGAGCGGGCTCTGCCTCGCTCGAGGGTCCCCGCCTCCCTCGAGCGGGCTCCGCCTCGCTCGAGGCTCCCTCACGAGCGCACCTGCTCCCGCACGCGCGTATGGGCATTTAATGCTCTGACGTGGCAGAGCTGCGCCACTACGCGCCTGGGAATCACGCCCCAGCACTGTTCCGCCAACTCCCTAGGGGGAGCCCATCCCCGCCACTGTGGGGACTGTGCGACGAGGCCGGTGTCAGCTCCGTGACACTGTGCCGCCCACTCTAGTACGACTAACGCGCCGCGCCCTCGAAGGGGGCCGGCCGCACCCTTGAGTCCTCCTCTCGTCACTCTGCAGGGTCAAACCGTGACGTCAGGCCGGGGGGAGCGCCATCCCCGTCGTTGTCGGTCCTGTGCGGCCATCCCCGCCCCTGCAGTGCCACGCCGTGCACTGCTACAACTACTCCGGCGCTGTTGAGCATGCGGGGACGGGACGCCGCCACGCCTGGTACTGCACCTCGTACGGATCACCGTCAACGGCTCCCTCGAGCCCGCCTGGAGACGCCCCGGTCATCCGCCACGCCTCCTGTAACATCCTGGAATTTCTCCCGGAATGTTAGCGATGCGAAAATGTGGATTTCAAAATTTCGATTTGAAATTGAGTGCATGATTAAAATATAAGGCTGTCCTCTTTGAACCTTCCCTGAATACCTAGATTTATTTTGAGCAAAATCATAAAATTTAGGGTTTATAAAATGCTAGTGTGAGAACCTTGGAGTTTGATGGGATTTATTTTGCATCTTAATTGTGTGGGATTCAAATTTGAATTCTAAATTCAAATTCGAATCGTAGTTTAAATAGGAGCTAAGGTTTGAGAAATTAGGAAAGGAGCCTGTGCACCTTGGGCCGCATCTCAGCTTGCTAAGTTCTCTCCAACACCCCGAAGCCTTTCCTCTGGTCCACCAAGCCGCAGCCCACCTAGCCCCTTTCAGCCCACCAAAGCCGCCGGCCCATCACCCACCTCTTCTCTCGCTGCCACGCGGGACCCGCCGGTCAGCTCTCCTTTTCTCTCACCTTTTCCCCTTCCCTGCCTTATCACGTGACGAACCGGGGGGGGGGGGGGGGGGGGGCGAGGCAGGGGCGACGCCAGCACCGACCCCATGGCCGCCGCCCCTTCCCTGCCGCGCTGGCGCACCGGATGGAGGCCGCGTGCCCCTGAACGGAATCCCCGCCGCTCACTCCCGCGTCCTCAAACCCTAGGCGCCGCCCCTACAAGTAGTCGCCCAACCTCCTCCCTGTACCGCGCCGCCGCCCATGGAGGATTTCCTCCCTGTCCACCGCAAGAAGAGAGGGGGAGAGGGGAAGAAGGAGGGGGCGGGAAGGAGGAGCGCTGAAGGCCGCCCGTGGAGGAGCCGAGGTCGCCGCGCCGCTAGGCGCCACATCGCCGCCGCCGGGCGCGGCGAGGCCGCCGGGTGGGGGAAAACGCCGTGCCGGGAGCCGCTCGCAAGGCCGGCCGTGGAGGATTCCGGAGCGAAGCACGCCTTCGCCGTCCACCGCCCATGGAGGAGCCTCGAAGCCACCGCGCCGCCGACCCCCACGTCGCCGCCCGCCCGCACCGCTACGCCGCCGACCGAGGAGACCGCCGCTGCCTGAAGCCGGAGGTCGCCGCGTTCAAGAAAGCGCCGACGAGGCCATGAAGCCATGGACCGCGCCGCCCTGCTTCTGCTCCAGGCCGTTCCGCTGCTCTTCACCACGCCTTCTTCGCCGTCATGTCCAGAACGCGAGGTGAGAAACCCCCCTTCACCTTGTTGTGGACCCGGCCTTCGAGCCGAGGCTGGACCGAGCCTTGTGCGCTCGCTGTATGTGTGTCGCCTGCTGTCCCGCGTCACGCCGCCGCGCAGACCCGCCGTCGCTTGAGAGCCGGCCATCGAGCCGAGCCGGTCGTTTGCAGGTGCCGCTGCCTACCGCAACGCGCGCGCTCCTTGCTTGCATCGTGTTGATCTTGTCCCGACGAGCGCACGCCGAGTTCCGGCTCGCTGTCGGCACCCACACACTAAGCACCCACACCGATGCGCCGCCGTCGTTCGGCACGCACTCGCACGAACACCCGAGGGCTGAATCCCTCAATTCTCCCGTGCAACCTGTCCACACATGTGCTCCCCTGGGTCCGAAGTTCTACCTTTTCTGGGTAGGGGATTCATGGACAAACACACACCGCCGCGAGCCCGGAATGCCGGTGCCGCCGGCCTGTCTTCGCCACTCTGGTTCTTTCCCGCTGTGCCGTCGTGCTTGACCGGGAACTTCACCGTTAGGTCAGATGCACGCACACGCGAGGTCGTTCGCCGGCGTATGTCCCCAACCAACGCCGCCGGGCCGTTCCTCGTCGTTTTCCCTTTCTCTGTTCCCTTGCCTAGTGCACGCTATCAATTTTGTGTCGCTGCCATGGCCGTGCCATCGGCGTTCAGCACGCACACGAACACACGCAACCAAGGGGGCCGAGCCCCTGCTTCACCTATCTGTGACCGTGCTCGACGTTCCGCCGTGCCGTCGCCGCGAACCCCAACGCACCGGCGCACGTGTATCCGTCGAGCCATCGACCCCAATTTCGAACCTTTTGGCCACCTTGACCCTGAACACCGCCTCGCCTAAATTTGCTCATCGTGCTCTTGTCTCTGTGTCGTCGTCATGCACGTGCCGTCGGTTTTGTGTCGCCCCCGTGGCCACGCCGCCGACGTTCGCACAATGCAAACACGTACACCCGAGGAGTCGAACCCCTCTGCTCTCCCCGTCCAACCGCACACATACCCGTGCGCACACTCACGCTCGATCTTCGCACGTATTCGTGTGATCCCCACCGGCACCGCACAAGAGTTTGTGTCGGTGAGCCCCATCTCGCAGCGCTCTGCCGCCGCCGCGAGCCCCAATGCGTCGGCACACATTTGTTTCCCGAAGCCATCAGATGCGAGGTCGAACCATCTTGGCCGCCTTGATCCTCATCACCTCCCGGCCTTAGCCTGGTCGCCGCTCTCCTTTCTTTGCGCCGTCACTGTGGCACGCCGCCTCCGTCGCGTTGTCGCCATGGTCACGCCACCGCCGTTCTGGCCCACCACCGTGGCCTGGACGCCGGTATGCGCGAGCGTTCGCCCTTGCCTTGTGCAACCACGCACGCACGTGCCCGTGCCTAGCCGCGCAACCACACTTGTCTGGAGAGGTCAAGGCCAAACCTTTGGCTCCCTGTCGCGCCAGACCTTGTCGGCACTCCGTCCTGCCACGGGACGCGGCTTTGCCGCCAATGGAGATCCTTCCTCCCCGGGAGTGCGAGCGCCAACTCGATCCCGATCTTGCACACTTGCTCAGGCGCATGTGCGCGCCAACCTAACCGTCGCCTTGCACGCCTCGAACGAAACCGAAGCATCCAGATCGCGACCACCACGTCTCTCTACTTCACTGCCGAGGACGTCTTTCCGCCTAGGCGCACGAGCGTCAGGCCAAGTCAGTGCTCGTGTTCGTCCACACGTACGCACGCAGGCGAACACCCCGGTGTGCCACCGTGGAGCTCACCTTTCTGTGCCCAGACCTCGTGTGAACTCAAACCCTCGCCACCGACCTTCTCATCGTCGCCAGGAAAGCCCCGTTCTTGACCGTGATCTTCTGTTCGCAAGACGACGTCCCCGCCGCGTAGTACGTTGTCTCTGTCAGCCTTCGCTGCGCCGCGCCGCTCTCTTTCGCCGCCGACGTTATGCTCATGCATACCCGCGCCCGTGGGAGTCGAGCCCTGCTCTCCCTGTCCAAACGGTGCACGCGCATGTTCACGCGCACGCACACCCTCGCAAGCGAGCTGCCACGCCGCCGCAGACGCCCCAGTCGCGACGCCGCGGGGTTCGAGCCACACCGAGCCGTTTACCTTTGTGCTGCCGTGCTTGTTCGAGAGCTTCATCTCACCGCCGCACGCTCGTGCATGCGCTCGACCAAGCCGTCGCCTTTTCTCTCTTTGCTCGAGTCCGGTGAACACGTTCGCGCATGAGAGGTGAACCTGACTACCGCTCAGCCTGTCGCGACCAGAACCCCGTCGTCAAGAGCATCTTTTCCGCCGAGGCGCGTGAGCACCGAACCAACTCGTGTACGCGTTCGCCCTCAGGCACGCGAGCGCATACAACCTCATCGACGCCGACCACCCGAATCTTGTCGCCGAGACCTTCTGCTTTGCACCGCGCGTCAAGCTGCTCTCCGTCACCGTCGGGTCGAGTTTCCAACCAAAGCAACCCTTTTCTTTGCTTAGGTGGATCCCTAGGTGCACCAGAGCCGCGCCGAGTCGCGTGAGGTCGAGTCACCGACCAACTTCGCCGCCGACGAGCCCCGTAGGGGATAGTTGCACACCCGCGCCCACACGCCTTCGTCACCGTAGTGGATCCTATTGGATCTAATGCGGTCGACCAACCACAAAAGCACCACACCTCTGCCGCTCAGCTGCGAGCCGCAGCAGGTCCGACCGAGATCGTTTGTGGCAGCCACACCTTCAGCCATGTGGGCAGCCACTTGTGCATGGGTCAGCTTATAGCTACCTATGTGGCAGCCATGTGAGCTCGAAGAGCTAGCTTGCAGCCAGCCTGTAGATAGCTTAGAGCCCTTTTGAGCCTGCCAGTAGTTAGCTTATAGTTAAGTGTATTGTGTATGCGTATTTTAATTTCAGAAATCTATTTTACATTTGGAAATTCCTAGAAAATCCATTTCAACTCCGAAAATTGTGTATGCGTATTTTAATTTCAGAAATCTATTTTACATTTGGAAATTCCTAGAAAATCCATTTCAACTCCGAAAATTGTGAAACCTTTTCCAAAGCTCTTCTAAAATTATAAACTCCGTGTTAGGCTAGTGTTCGCTCTCTTTTGGCTCTTATTGTTGTTCATTTGGAGTTATTGCAATAGGACCGTCTTTATTTTGATTACGCGTTCATAGGAGCGACTTGGAGCCGGGGGGAGCCGAGCTCGGAGATCGACTACACCTACGACTACGCCGCCGACGACTACTCGCATGCAGGTGTTCACGCCCGACTGATTCTGAAATACCTATTAGGCATTGCTATGTAGAATGCTAGCGCTTTACTTTAAATGCATGATGATGAACCTTGCACTGCCTACTTTTATTATCCTGTCCTTGGTTGTCCTACTACTATATATGTGTATATAAGCGTGTATATGCGCTGAGCTTCACGATGCATGTGTTTGGGATGGGAATAGTGGTTCTTGGCGTGAGTGGGGTAAAAACCGGCAGGAGAAGGCGTTTTGGGTACTTTGGCGGGGGTGAGCTCGAGACAACCGATCTGGGATCGGGGGTAGGGATGCACTCCTCAGTGTATCCCTGCTTTGACGGTTTTCGGAGCCTAGGTGTTGGGGTTTTACTTGCGGATGGAGGACATGAGCTTGCCCCGGTCTGAAAGCGAGTGGATCAACTTGTCGATAGGACTTTCGTACACACCACCTCGCCGAGAGTGGGGATAGGGCCGAGTTGAGCTCGGTAAGTGCGGAACCATACCTGCTTAGGAAGGATAGAGGGTATCTGTGAGGGAGTGGTGGAGGTGAGAACACCCTCTCAGAGCGTCTCCCGTGTGGCCACACGGGAGCATTTCACGCTTCGGTGCAATTCCCTTTGCGAGGGGGATCGCTTTGAGGGCCGGATGCGAGGATGGGATCGTAACTACCGAGAGTTCGCACGGTAGGATGGGCTCGGTTGGGCGATCACCGTCGGGTACCATCCCGAGTTGGGTACAGGTGTACACGCTCTGCAGAGTTTTGATCTATACGTATAGCCGCGTCCTCGGTCATGGACAAACCTTGAAGACATGTTCGTTCCTCATGTTTTGGGATTTCTACCTCCCCCTGTAGTTGAGAGTGTGGTGAGCCGTGGTTGCAGTCGGTTAGAGGAGAGTGGCTCCCTCTACCTTGTCGATCCGATTGCAATCATTGAGGTGCGAGGAGAGGAAGTTCTCGCATCGACCCTAGATGGAGATAGGATGTGGAGACGGGACCCTGGGGTACCAGGTGGTTCCGAGCTGTGTTTGAGAGATTGGTTTGGGACCTATATGGAGATGATTTCGATTATACTTCTTCGCCGCTCGCATAGGAAACCTGAGCTTCCACCTTGTCTCTTTTCTTACCCTTTAGAAGATAGGCCACTTAAAGCTGCATACAGTCGGTGACGTGAACCTATCCCACTCCTTGGGGATAGACTTTGAGTGTGCAGGATACGAGTTCGACTTCGACACCAACATTGACGGACGGTACGACTGAGGGATGCGTCGCTTCGCTCAAGGATGCCTGTGGGCGTGATGAACAGAAGATGGAGACCCTTCCGAGATGCTAGCTACCGCTGCGTAGAATTTTACTCTGATTCAGCCTTGAGGCTTGTAATGTTGTACTCCATTTTGGACATGTAATAAAATATGTACTAATATTTGTGTGATGCGATGTACGGTTGTGATTTACCTACTGTGATGAGATCTGTACGCGATAGCTACTGATCCCGGGACTATCGCAAAGGTACAGGGACTCGGGTTTTCCTCACCGAAAATCCGGGGTCGTTACAGGTGGTATCAGAGCCGTACTTGACTGTAGCACGTACCCCTAGAAATGGCCGATAGTAAATAAGGATTACATACGTTTCCTTCCTTTATATAAACCCCTTGGATTATTTTATAAAAGCTTCCCCCTTTTTAAAAGCTTCTTTCTTACCTACGAGCTTCAAATTTTCTCACGAGGACACGACCTTTGGTTGAGAACTTGTCCTGAACACGATGAAGTGGAGCAGTGTTGAAACACCATACTAGGCACAACCCCTCGGAGATCTTTTGACGATAAACTAGATCGTTGACGTGCTCGCGACCTCTGAGACCTGAGTCACCCTCGAGGAAGCTTATATGTGTATCTATCATGTTTGCTGAGTGTTTGGCTCTTAATGGAGTTTATTGTGTTTTAACGCATCTTCTCATTGAGTGATAGGATATATAATTAGTGATATTTTCATGTTTGTGTCTGACTCGTTGGTTGGTGAGTGACGGTGTCTAGAGTTTTGCTTCCCTGGACATGTTTTTCAAAAGGTTATCGATCCGAGGGTCGGGTCGCCTGCTGGCATGCTTTGAAGGAGCTGCCAGGTAAGAAATTCCACAGGGTCGTGGCCGTGCCGCCGCCACCGCCACCCGAGGGCCCTGAAGTTGATGACGAAGAGGAAGAAGCTGAGCCCGAACCGGAGTAAGGCCAGCCTGAGACGGAGCAGCTGCCACCGCCACCACCCAACTTGGTGGACGTGATGGCCCTGCAGACTCAGCTGATGCAGAGGGTGGCGGGAACCATGGAGCATCGAAGCAATGGTGGGAACCACAATGCCTCGCCGGGGGAGGACCTCACGAAGAAATCGAGGAGTTCATCCGCCTGAAGGCCCCACCATCGGCTACTCGGACAAGCCGCTCGATGCCGACGACTGGTTGAGGGTAATCGAGACCAAGCTCGACCTCACTGTCTACACCGGTGAGGAGTGTGTCACCATCGCCGCGCACCAGCTGGATGGTTCAGCCAAGTCTTGGTGGGACAACTACGCCGCCAGCCACCTGAACCCAGTTTTCGTCACTTGGCTGGAGTTCTGCAAGGCGTTACGCAAGCGATGCACCACGAGGCGATGGTCCAAACGACTCAAGAGTCCTGCACCATGACAAAGGGTGCGATGAGAGTGGAGGAGTACGAGTGTCACTTCGTGAAAATGATGCGCTACGCTCCCGAGGACACCAACCTCGAACAGAAGAAGTAGTTCTAGTTCCTGAGAGGCCTTCACCGCAGCCTTCGCCAAGGACTGAAGGCAAGTGAGCACAACTCTCTACGCCACCTCGTGATCCGCGCCATCACGCTCAAGGACGAGAGAAGGGGTCGTGAAGACCACATAAAGGGAGTGAAGAGGATGGGAGATCGGGACCACTTCAACTGATCATCCCAGAGGCCGAGGGATGGCCAACCAGCATGATGAGAGGGAATTTCCGCTCAGGGATTAACCAGCATGGAAGCAACTTCGGAGGAGGCAACAACTACTACTCAGGAGGAGGGAGTTTCAACTACCAGCAGCAGAATGGAGGATACAACCATCCATAGCCGAGCACTCCGAGACCCAGCCCCGGAGAGTTCACCCCGACTTGCTTCGCCTGTGGCAAGCTTGGGCAAGATCTTCCAGTGCCTCAACAAGAAGACCACAGCTATGCCCGCAAAAGCACCGACTCCAGGAGGAGGACATCCTTAGTCTACTCAGCGATCTGCGAGCCGTGGGAGGTTTACCCACCTGAAGAACGCAAAGCTACCAATGCTTCTACCACCGCGACCGGAGAGTTTTGAGTT
Source organism: Cenchrus americanus (assembly GCA_947561735.1). Lineage (NCBI taxonomy): Eukaryota > Viridiplantae > Streptophyta > Magnoliopsida > Poales > Poaceae > Cenchrus > Cenchrus americanus. The sequence goes on along the minus strand of OX387239.1, from coordinate 179,864,733 downwards.
GGGTCGCATCGGCTCTAACTCTTTTTGATGCTGGAGCAACTCGTTTCTTCTGTTTTCTCATCTCTTCAAAAACCGGGAGTCAGCTCTTAATCTCGGGGACGAGATTCTTGTGAGGGGGGAGTCCTGTAACATCCTGGAATTTCTCCCGGAATGTTAGCGATGCGAAAATGTGGATTTCAAAATTTCGATTTGAAATTGAGTGCATGATTAAAATATAAGGCTGTCCTCTTTGAACCTTCCCTGAATACCTAGATTTATTTTGAGCAAAATCATAAAATTTAGGGATTATAAAATGCTAGTGTGAGAACCTTGGAGTTTGATGGGATTTATTTTGCATCTTAATTGTGTGGGATTCAAATTTGAATTCTAAATTCAAATTTGAATCGTAGTTTAAATAGGAGCTAAGGTTTGAGAAATTAGGAAAGGAGCCTGTGCACCTTGGGCCGCATCTCAGCTTGCTAAGTTCTCTCCAACACCCCGAAGCCTTTCCTCTGGTTCACCAAGCCGCAGCCCACCTAGCCCCTTTCAGCCCACCAAAGCCGCCGGCCCATCACCCACCTCTTCTCTCGCTGCCACACGGGACCCGCCGGTCAGCTCTCCTTTTCCCTCACCTTTTCCCCTTCCCTGCCTTATCCCGTGACGCACCGTGGGGGGGGGGGCGCGAGGCGAGGGCGACGCCGCCGCCGGCCCCATGGCCGCCGCCCCTTCCCTGCTGTGCTGGCGCACCGGATGGAGGCCGCGTGCCCCTGAACGGAATCCCCGCCGCTCACTCCCGCGTCCTCAAACCCTAGGCGCCGCCCCTACAAGTAGCCGCCCATCCTCCTCCCTGTACCGCGCCGCCGCCCATGGAGGATTTCCTCCCTGTCCACCGCAAGAAGAGAGGAGGAGAGGGGAAGAAGGAGGGGGCGGGAAGGAGGAGCGCTGGAGGCCGCCCGTGGAGGAGCCGAGGTCGCCGCGCCGCTGGACTGCCACATCGCCGCCGCCCGCGCGAGGGCCGCCGGGCGGGGGGAAAACGCCGTGCTAGAGCCGCTCGGGAAGGCCGGCCGTGGAGGATTCCCGGAGCAACACGCCTTCGCCGTCCACCGCCCATGGAGGAGCTCGAAGCCACCGCGCCGCCGACCCCCACGTCGCCGCCCGGCTCGCAATGCTACGCCGCCGGACCGAGGAGACCGCCGCTGCCTGAAGCCGGAGGTCGCCGCGTTCAAGGAAGCGCCGACGAGGCCATGAAGCCATGGACCGCGCCGCCCTGCTTCTGCTCCAGGCCGTTCTGCTGCTCTTCACCGCGCCTTCTTCGCCGTCGTGTCCAGAACGCGAGGTGAGAAACCCCCCTTCACCTTGTTGTGGACCCGGCCTTCGAGCCGAGGCTGGACCGAGCCTTGTGCGCTCGCTGTATGTGTGTCGCCTGCTGTCCCGCGTCGCGCCGCCGCGCAGACCCGCCGTCGCTCGAGAGCCGGCCATCGAGCCGAGCCGGTCGTTTGCGGTGCGCCGCCTACCGCAACGCGCGCGCTCCTTGCTTGCATCGTGTTGATCTTGTCCCGACGAGCGCACGCCGAGTTCGGCTCGGCTGTCGGCACCCACACACTAAGCACCCACACCGATGCGCCGCCGTCGTTCGGCACGCACTCGCACGAACACCCGAGGGCTGAATCCCTCAATTCTCCCGTGCAACCTGTCCACACATGTGCTCCCCTGGGTCCGAAGTTCTACCTTTTCTGGGTAGGGGATTCATGGCCAAACACACACCGCCGCGAGCCCGGAATGCCGGTGCCGCCGGCCTGTCTTCGCCGCTCTGGTTCTTTCCCGCTGTGCCGTCGTGCTTGACCGGGAACTTCACCGTTAGGTCAGATGCACGCACACGCGAGGTCGTTCGCCGGCGTATGTCCCCAACCAACGCCGCCAGGCCGTTCCTCGCCGTTTTCCCTTTCTCTGTTCCCTTGCCTAGTGCACGCCATCAATTTTGTGTCGCTGCCATGGCCGTGCCATCGGCGTTCAGCACGCACACGAACACACGCAACCAAGGGGGCCGAGCCCCTGCTTCACCTATCTGTGACCGTGCTCGACGTTCCGCCGTGCCATCGCCGCGAACCCCAACGCACCGGCGCACGTGTATCCGTCGAGCCATCGACCCCAATTTCGAACCTTTTGGCCACCTTGACCCTGAACACCGCCTCGCCTAAATTTGCTCATCGTGCTCTTGTCTCTGTGTCGTCGTCATGCACGTGCCGTCGGTTTTGTGTCGCCCCCGTGGCCACGCCGCAGACGTTCGCACAATGCAAACACGTACACCCGAGGAGTCGAACCCCTCTGCTCTCCCCGTCCAACCGCACACATACCCGTGCGCACACTCACGCTCGATCTTCGCACGTATTCGTGTGATCCCCACCGGCACTACACAAGAGTTTGTGTTGGTGAGCCCCATCTCGCAGTGCTCTGCCGCCGCCGCGAGCCCCAATGCGTCGGCACACGTTTGTTTCCCGAAGCCATCAGATGCGAGGTCGAACCATCTTGGCCGCCTTGATCCTCATCACCTCCCGACCTTAGCCTGGTCGCCGCTCTCCTTTCTTTGCGCCGTCACTGTGGCACGCCGCCGCCGTCGCGTTGTCGCCATGGTCACGCCACCGCCGTTCCGGCCCACCGCCGTGGCACCGGACGCCGTATGCGCGAGCGTTCGCCCTTGCCTTGTGCAACCACGCACGCACGTGCCCGTGCCTAGCCGCGCAACCATGCGTGCGCTTGTCTGGAGAGGTCAAGGCCAAACCTTTGGCTCCCTGTCGCGCCAGACCTTGTCGGCACTCCGTCCTGCCACGGGACGCGGCTTTGCCGCCAATGGAGATCCTTCCTCCCCGGGAGTGCGAGCGCCAACTCGATCCCGATCTTGCACACTTGCTCAGGCGCATGAGCGCGCCAACCCAACCGTCGCCTTGCACGCCTCGAATGAAACCGAAGCATCCAGATCGCGACCACCACGTCTCTCTACTTCACTGCCGAGGACGTCTTTCCGCCTAGGCGCACGAGCGTCAGGCCAAGTCAGTGCTCGTGTTCGTCCACACGTACGCACGCAGGCGAACACCCCGGTGTGCCACCGTGGAGCTCACCTTTCTGTGCCCAGACCTCGTGTGAACTCAAACCCTCGCCACCGACCTTCTCATCGTCGCCAGGAAAGCCCCGTTCTTGACCGTGATCTTCTGTTCGCAAGACGACGTCCCCGCCGCGTAGTACGTTGTCTCTGTCAGCCTTCGCTGCGCCGCGCCGCTCTCTTTCGCCGCCGACGTTATGCTCATGCACACCCGCGCCCGCGGAAGTCGAGCCCTGCTCTCCCTGTCCAAACGGTGCACGCGCATGTTCACGCGCACGCACACCCTCGCAAGCGAGCTGCCACGCCGCCGCAGACGCCCCGGCCGCGACGCCGCGGGGTTCGAGCCACACCGAGCCGTTTACCTTTGTGCTGCCGTGCTTGTTCGAGAGCTTCATCTCACCGCCGCACGCTCGCGCATGCGCTCGACCAAGCCGTCGCCTTTGCTCTCTTTGCTCGAGTCCGGTGAACACGTTCGCGCATGAGAGCTGAACCTGACTACCGCTCAGCCTGTCGCGACCGGAACCCCGTCGTCAAGAGCATCCTTTCCGCCGAGGCGCATGAGCACCGAACCAACTCGTGTACGCGTTCGCCCTCAGGCACGCGAGCGCATACAACCTCATCGACGCCGACCACCCGAATCTTGTCGCCGAGACCTTCTGCTTTGCACCGCGCGCCAAGCTGCTCTCCGTCACCGTCGGGTCGAGTTTCCAACCAAAGCTACCCTTTTCTTTGCTTAGGTGGATCCCTAGGTGCACCAGAGCCGCGCCGAGTCGCGTGAGGTCGAGTCACCGACCAACTTCTCCGCCGACGAGCCCCGTAGGGGATAGTTGCACACACGCGCCCACACGCCTTCGTCACCGTAGTGGATCCTGTTGGATCTAGTGCGGTCGACCAACCACAAAAGCACCACACCTCTGCCGCTCGGCCGCGAGCCGCGAGCAGTCCGACCGAGATCGTTTGTGGCGGCCACACCTTCGCCCATGTGGGCAGCCACTTGTGCATGGGTCGACTTATAGCTACCTATGTGGCAGCCATGTGAGCTCGAAGAGCTAGCTTGCAGCCAGCCTGTAGATAGCTTAGAGCCCTTTTGAGCCTGCCAGTAGTTAGCTTATAGTTAAGTGTATTGTGTATGCGTATTTTAATTTCAGAAATCTATTTTACATTTGGAAATTCCTAGAAAATCCATTTCAACTCCGAAAATTGTGTATGCGTATTTTAATTTCAGAAATCTATTTTACATTTGGAAATTCCTAGAAAATCCATTTCAACTCCGAAAATTGTGAAACCTTTTCCAAAGCTCTTCTAAAATTATAAACTCCGTGTTAGGCTAGTGTTCGCTCTCTTTTGGCTCTTATTGTTGTTCATTTGGAGTTATTGCAATAGGACCTGTCTTTATTTTGATTACGCGTTCATAGGAGCAGCTGGAGCCGGGGAGCTGAGCTCGGAGATCGACTACACCTACGACTACGCCGCCGACGACTACTCGCATGCAGGTGTTCACGCCCGACTGATTCTGAAATACCTATTAGGCATTGCTATGTAGAATGCTAGCGCTTTACTTTAAATGCATGATGATGAACCTTGCACTGCCTACTTTTATTATCCTGTCCTTGGTTGTCCTACTACTATATATGTGTATATAAGCGTGTATATGCGGCGAGCTTCACGATGCATGTGTTTGGGATGGGAATAGTGGTTCTTGGCGTGAGTGGGGTAAAAACCGGCGGGGAGAAGGCGTTTTGGATACTTTGGCGGGGGTGAGCTCGAGACAACCGATCCGGGATCGGGGATAGGGATGCACTCCTCGGTGTATCCCGCTTTGACGGTTTTCGGAGCCTAGGTGTTGGGGTTTTACTTGCGGATGGAGGACATGAGCTTGCCCGGTCCGAAAGCGAGTGGATCAACTTGTCGATAGGACTTTTGTACACACCACCTCGCCGAGAGTGGGGATAGGGCCGAGTTGAGCTCGGCAAGTGCGGAACCATACCGCTTAGGAAGGATAGAGGGTATCCGTGGGGGAGTGGTGGAGGTGAGACCACCCTCTCAGAGCGTCTCCCGTGTGGCCACACGGGGAGCATTTCACAGTTCCGGTGCAATTCCCTTTGCGAGGGGGATCGCTTTGAGGGCCGGATGCAGGATGGGATCGTAACTACCGAGAGTTCGCACGGTAGGATGGGCTCGGTTGGGCGATCACCGTCGGGTACCATCCCGAGTTGGGTACGAGTGTACACGCTCGCGTAGTTTTGATCTATACGTATAGCCGCGTCCTTGGTCATGGACAAACCTTGAAGACATGTTCGTTCCTCATGTTTTGGGATTTCTACCTCCCCCTGTAGTTGAGAGTGTGGTGAGCCGTGGTTGCAGTCGGTTAGAGGAGAGTGGCTCCCTCTACCTCGTCGATCCGATTGCAATCATTGAGGTGCGAGGAGAGGAAGTTCTCGCATCGACCCTAGATGGAGATAGGATGTGGAGACGGGACCCTGGGGTACCAGGTGGTTCCGAGCTGTGTTTGAGAGATTGGATTGGGACCTATATGGAGATGATTTCTGATTATGCTTTTTTCGTCGCTGCATAGGAAACCGAGCTTCCACCTTGTCTCTTTTCTTACCCTTTAGAAGATAGGCCACTTAAAGCGCATACGATCGGTGACGTGAACCTATCCCACTCCTTGGGGATAGACTTTGAGTGTGCAGGATACGAGTTCGACTTCGACAACAACATTGACGGACGGTACGACTGAGGGATGCGTCTCTTCGCTCAAGGATGCCTGTGGGCGTGATGAACAGAAGATGGAGACCCTTCCGAGATGCTAGCTACCGCCGCGTAGAATTTTACTCTGATTCAGCCTTGAGGCTTGTAATGTTGTACTCCATTTTGGACATGTAATAAAATATGTACTAATATTTGTGTGATGCGATGTACGGTTGTGATTTACCTACTGTGATGAGATCTGTACGTGATAGCTACTGATCCCGGGACTATCGCAAAGGTACAGGGACTCGGGTTTTCCTCACCGAAAATCCGGGGTCGTTACACCTCCACCCTCGGGGCCGCCCCTGTTCAAGTACAGGGCGGGCCACGACGCCATGACCGGAGCAAGATTCGCCAGGACGGGCGTCAACTCCATGGCACTGTACGCCATACCACCACACGCAGTGAAATAGTGCGGCATGCCTGTAAATCACCCTCTCCTTGGCCTATAAAAGGAAGGTGATCCCCCTCGCTGCAGGGGGACGAGACATCAGACACTGGACAATGGATAGCGATCGTTCACACGCTCTCCGCCTTCCCCACGATATTGGCACTCACCTCAATCACTCCTCTTGGGATTTGGAGGCCACGCCTCCTCTCCCGCCTCGCTTGTAGCCGCCCCACTACAGGCACCCCGGTGCAAAGCAATATAGTGCCTCGAGCACACCCCTGCTGGACGTACGGCCCTGGCCAGAACCAGGATAAACCAAGTGTCCTTAGTTGCTTAGCACCGACCATCGAGAGGCAAATCTCAGCGCTTATTACTAGTTAGTGTCGAGACTACATTTCGCACTGACAGTTGGCGCCCACCGTGGGGCTCTACGCGCTGAAGATCAACCCGTCACTAGCTCTCTCGATGGTGATTCGCACCGAGTACCGCGGTCAACGTTACTCCATGGGCAGCTCAGACCCCCTCCCGGCCGGATTCGAAATCCAGTTCGGGGGCCTGAACTTTCAGGCTACGGGGAACGGCTACCTCATGCGCCTCACTAACCGTGAGGAACTCCGTGCGCGGCGCCAGGCCGGGTCCGCCCCGGTCGCCGCAACACGCGTCGCCACGACACCAACGCCCGCCGGCACGGACGGCGCGGGTCCTTCGGTGCCACGGCGTCGCCGTCGCTCCGGCCGGCGCTTGCGACGGGCGCGGTCGGAGCGCCGACATGTCTTGCGCGCGTCGCCTCGCAACGCTATGTGCCCACCAGCGAGACGGCAGCCGCCCCGGCGGGGGAGCGCTCGGTCTCTGGACCACGCTTCCCTATCGGGCTGCGCGGCACCACGACGGCGTATGTCGTCTCCGCCAACACCAACGCAGCAATGCGCAGGGTTCCCCCTGGCCTTCATATCCTGGTGGCCAGGGACCCTAGCGCCTCCGCCAGCGACGAGTCATCCCAAGGCTCCACCGACGAGCTGCCGCCTGCCACTTCGCATGGATATGCGGAGTGGGACTTCTCCGGCGTGCCAGACCCAGTGATGTTCCGGCGGTTCCTCGACGCCACGAACTACTGGTTCGACTACTCCGACGACTCTAGCGCCGAGAGCTACGACCCCGCGCGGGAGTGCTGCGTTGTGATCGCCAGTGACCCAGCGAACGCCGCCGACGCGGCGGGAGCTGGCGACGGAGAGGTTCCTCCCGCCCTGGGGACTGGACCGCGTATGGCTGCGGGGCCAAGCGCCCCTCCCCCCTCACCGCCGAGGGGGGCCGACATCAACGAGCAGCTGGCCCAAGCACGCGAGCTTGAAGCCAAGCTGGCGGAAGAATACCGCACAGTGCGGTTGCTCCGAGCCTCCTTTGCGGGAGAGGCATCCGCGCACGACGAGCGCACGCGTGAGTTGGGCACACAAGCCCGCGACCGCATCAACGCTGACTTCAACATCGACAATCCGGACACGCCCCCGCGAGCGAGCCAGAAGCTTACTGCTGCCGCGACACTGCTGCGGGCCATGCCCGCCCCCTCGATGCCCGAGGCGCGGAACCTGCACTGCGAGGCGCAGGCGCTCATCGAGCAAGCGGCCGTCCAACAAGGCCGAAAGCGCGGCGTCCCGCATCCGCCGGCGGGGGAGCGCGCGGGACGATGGGGATGCGCAAGGCCCCAAGCCCTCGGTGCACGCGGGTGGCGCGGCCTGAGCGCCCCGCCAACCGGGGTGCACGCTGGCCAAGGAACGACTCCTCGACACGTGCGGGCAAGGCCAAGATGGCGACGCCCGCAACGTCATTAACGCCCGGCGAACGAGCAACGCAGAGGCGCGGGCGGCGGCGGGCTACCACCCTCGACAGGGTGGACGCTACGACAGCGGGGAGGACAGCTCACCAACGCCGGAACCCCCGGGAACCCGCGTGTTCAGCCGGGAGATCCGCACGGCGAACTTCCCCCAACGCTTCCGCCAGCCCATGACGATCGTCAAGTACAACAGGGAGACGGACCCTCGTGTGTGGCTCAACGACTACCGTCTGGCATGTCAGCTGGGCGGGGCCACCAGCGACGAGGTTATCATCCGCAACCTCCCCCTGCACCTCGCCGACTCGGCGCGGACGTGGCTCGAGCACCTGCCGGCCAGCCAGATCCACAACTGGGACGACCTGGTCCGCACGTTTGTGGGAAATTTCTAGGGCACGTACGTGCGCCCTGGAAACTCCTGGGACCTGCGCTCTTGCACTTAGAAGCCCGGCGAGACGCTCCGGGATTTCATACGGCACTTCTCCAAGCGCTGTACGGAGCTCCCAAGCGTGGCACAGTCCGAAATCGTGCACGCTTTCCTCGAAGGCACCACGTGCCAGGATCTTGTGCGCGAGCTCGGGCGCAGCCCGCCGGTTGACTCGAACGAGCTGTTCGACATCGCCACCAGCTTTGCCTCAGGCGAAGAGGCGGTGGGGGCGATCTTCGACGGCAAGAAGGGCAAGCGCGTGGACGATACGCCCGCGGAGGGCAGCAAGTCCAAGTAACTCCGCCAAAAGAACAAGCGGGGCAAGAAGGGAAAGAAGCCGCGCCGCGAGGCGCGCGAGCAGGGGCGCGACGACGACGGCGAAGCTCTTGCTGTTGACCCGGCTCGACGGGCCCTCGACCGGCCCCTCGAGGCCCAGGGGTTTTCGACGACATGCTGAAGAATCCATGTCCCTACCACAAGACGCCGGTCAACCACACCCTCGAGCAGTGCGACATGCTCAAGCGGTTCTACGGCCGCGCCGCCGCGAAGGACGATGAGGCCAAGAAGGATGGGTGTGACGGCGATGCCGGCGGCTTCCCCGTCGTAGAAAATGTCTACCTCATCTTCGGGGGGCCGACCGTCGACATGTCCAGCCGCCAGCGCAAGCGGGAGTGGCACGAGGTTCTCGCCGCAGAAAAGGCGCCACCCTCCTTCCTCGACTGGTCGGAGGACGCCATCACGTTCAGCCGTGAGGATCATCCGAACTGCATCCCCAACCCGGGTCAATACCCGCTGGTGGTGGATCCAGTCATCGGGAACGCACGGTTCTCAAAGGTCTTGATGGGCGGAGGCAGCAGCCTCAACATCCTCTACGCGCACACGCTGTGCCTGCTGGGGATCGGGTTGGACCAGCTGCGGCACAGCACGACACCGTTCCATGGCGTCGCGCCGGGCAAGCGCGTCCAGACCCTCGGGCAGATCGACCTGCCAGTCTGGTTCGGCACGCCGGACAACTGTTGACGGTTAATAATTGTATCAAAGTTCGTTCGTGACTCACAAGCGTACAAGTCTCCCGTCGTAGTCAAGGGACCCTTCTTCCCTCGAGTGGTGAACCCAAGGTATCGAATCCGTGGAACAAATGTGTGACGCAAGACTTAATCTATTAAAGCCAAATAAGCGCAATCTTCAATAAAGAACCTAATGCATCTAAGTAAAAGACACAAAACGAATCTAATCTACTAAAAACCGGAGAAAACAAAGTAAGATTGGGTAGATAAACCGATCTAGAGGGATCGGGGTAAGCCTTTTGTTGAAGTTCCAAGCAAGAGAAGAAGTAGCAAATCGAATCTTAATAGAAGCCTCTTTAAATCGTGGTTTCCCGTCCAAATCCGAAAACATCCGCCTTTCGAGACCCCCGTTCGTCACAACGTATCCCTATTCATGCGGGGAGCTTAGGGCGAGTCAAAAGACAAGTCGAGATTCTTTCGGAAGATCCGCGTGTACCTCTAGCCACCGCGGCTACAAGAACACCCTATGTAATCTATCTCGAGAATAGAATTGGAATAAGCAAAGCCGATCGAAAAACGAAATCTTCGAGGAAACACTTGATCGGCCGAGAAAAGATTCAACTTGATAATTCAACTATAACAATGATACATACACAAGATCACCACGGGATCCTTCCTTGATCTTGCTTCTAGCTCGGGAACTCGACGTGGTCTTCCGTGCAAGGTTCCCACGTCGGCTAGGGAAACCCTAGTCAACTAGCTCGACCCTCTCCTCTCCTAGATGGTGTCCCTCTCTTCTCTGCTTCTCGGCGGCCGAAGACGAAATCTTCCCTGCGTGGCTCTCGGTCAGGGGACTATAAATAGCCCGATTGGCGGCTAGGGCAAAGGACGACGGTTTTGGGCCCAAAATGGGCACGGGCCGGGCCGACCGGACTGGGCCGGCCGGCCTGGGCCCATTTAGGCCCAGCCGTGGGCTCCTTTGCCCGAGGTCGGTTCCCTTGCTTCCTGGATGCTTCCCCCTTCTGCATGTAGGTCCATGTCGTCGGTTTCTCTCCGAATTGGACTCAACTCCTTGTCTTGCAAGATTCAGCACTTTTCTGGTCAGGTCCCTGGAGTTTGTCGTCTTCTCGGATCAAGTCCCCGGCTTCTTGGAGTTAATTTTGCTTCATTGCATGACTTGTTCGGGGCTTCAAGGTCTTGTCATGAGGTGCTTGATGAACTTATCCCGAAAGTCTTGCATTCAACACTAAATCCGCATAAACATTAAACTCCAAAAACGACATGCACACGTGAACTTGTTATACCACGGGGGTTAGTACCAATGGATAAGGTATAAAACTCATGCCAACACCGAAGGTAAACTCATGGCTAGGTTGACGGATTTTCACCGTCAACATCTCCCCCCATGCTTAAACCTTGCTCGTCCTCGAGTAAGCCTTCGATGGATATCATCATTGCTAAACAATGTTTAAACTTTGCACTTGATTACACATGAGAAAACATAATGCTCTCAAAATTTTAATTCATTAAAGTTCCATAATGTGCTAGCCTTCATCTCTACGGAGGGTAGATTCTTATTAAGCTTATCCCACAAGTATTAACATGCTCACAAAGTTTTAAATAGATCTCAGAATTTTTGAAATAAAGAACGAGATAGAGAAAAGCTAAACCAAATTCACAAATTTAAATCATCTCGTGCATTGCTCATGAACTCTCATCTCGCTTGTCTCTCAAGCCTATATATTCTACTCCTTTCCCTCTCATATATATGTGATAGGCTTTATATGGAGCTTTGGGAAAGTTTAGTCCTAACAAGATTTTATAAATGAGGTGTTGTCAAAACAAGACAAGCTTCTCATGGTCTTACCGAGACTCGTCAAAAAGGTCATTGGAAAATAATGTTAAATCAAGGAGGGGAAAGAGAAAAATACACACACTTTTAGATGAGTGGACATGTGCAAATGGCAAAGAGTGATCCCGAGGCACAAAGGAGGTCCTCGTTATCGGATTGCACATGGTTGGAAAATGAGAATGAATCTTTTTAACTTGAAACCTTGAATGCACTTTTAGAGAGCCGGGGAGTTTACTTTGCGCACATTTTTTTTTCTTTCTCATATTTCTCATTCTTTTCTTTCTTTCTTTCTTTCTTTCTTTCTTTCATATATATATTTTTTTTTCTTAACCTTGAAAGTCATGATTGCTGCACTCTTTCTTCAACTAAAATTCCGGGTTGCAACCGGTAAACTAGGCACTTAAACTCTTTGCTTCGGATGTGGACTTTGAGTGGATTAAGGATGTGGATTTCTCTTGAGCTATCAAGCTTGGGATGGTTGGCTAAGTCTACGGAGGTTCTGAGCACACAAACTTGAACACACAAACAAGGGAAGGAGAGGGAAGCTTGCTGCGAGAAAACGGGCGCCGGGGGCTCCTTATATAGGGCAGGCCGGCCGGCTCGGGCCGGCCGGCCGCCCGGGCTCCTCCGGCTCCTCCTCGGCGCGTCTTTCTCCCGGCACGATCATTTCGCCTCCGCAACTTTCCCCGCCCGCGTGCTCCACGAGTTGCACCGCCCAAACGCTCTCGTCCACTCCTTTTCTTGAATTATTGGTCCTCCCACTTGATGCTCCATGCTTTGGGTCATGTCCATGCTCCCTAGCTCCACTTGCTTCGCATGCCACCATGAAAATCCTGCAAAGTTGATGCTTGCTGCCCACCATGCTTGTCCTTTGCATGTGGAATTGGTGAAAGTTGATAAAAGGGAATCCAATGGTGCATGCATGATTAATTCAAACTTGATTGCCTCCATTTAGGTGTGTTTAAGGTTAAGCACTCCTCTAATTCGAAATTTAAAATATTTTTCAGAGCCATGCAAGAGCTCAAGCATAATTTTAGAGAAGTTTTTAAACCATTAAAAACAAATGTAAGTCGAAAATATTTTTCGACTACGTCGATTTTGGTCTCACCGGTAAAGTTTGCTTTCATCGGTTGAGAGCGAACGTTTTCCGGCTTGATCATGGGGGCATAGGTTTAGGTTCTAATTTTGGCTAAATAAGAAAGATTTTGAATAAAACAAAATTAGAATAGGCTTAGAAAAATTCTAATCCTAGAGAAACCAAGGATAAAGATTTTTAAACCCAACCAAAAGCTTTGATTTCTAGGTTCACGCGAGTCCTACCACGTGCTGAATTTTTTTTTAATACTTAAGCATAAATCGTAGCTCTACTCGTGTGGTTTTAGCATGAAAAATAAGTCAACCTCAGTACCATAATGAGGGTGAAAGGTTGAGTTAAGGTTCTGAAATTATTTGGTTGAGGGGTTTCTCGAAAAGAAAAGAATCAAACAAGCACATAGGAGGGTTCATGCAAAGGGTTTATGATAAAGCAAACATTCAATCAAGAATTATGTCTCTAATATTGTTCAACCACTTCTAAGTCTAATGTCTTTGCGTAGTAAAACTCAAAAACTAAATTATTAAAAATACTCGAAAAACCCGGAATCGGGTTGTCCTCCCGTAGCTTATTCTTGACTTGACTTGACGAAACGGGTTGCCTCCCCGCCTAGCGCTTCGTTTATAGTCTATAGCTAGACTTCTTCACTTGATTACTCCGGATCAACGCTCTTTGCGGGCGTTGCAATCTTGGGTACCCACTTCCGCACCATCTTGGGCGCGGGCTTGACTTCCGGCTTAGTTGGCTTAGTCATTTTTTTTTGGTCTTCACAGGCGGCTTCTCTTCCTTTGTCTTGACGGATGCAACACCTTCTTTGATTTTCGTTACGTTCATTTTTTTCGGCTCCTTCTTCTTTTTCAGCCCCTCCGTTTGTTTTGGTTCTCCCTTCACTCCAATCATGTTGCATGCCTCAATCCTTGGACGGAACTTGAAGGAACTCCTTTCTCCGTTGATATCGAACATGATCTCCCCCTTGCCAACATCAATAGTAGCTCCCACGGTCTTGAGGAACGGCCTCCCTAGGATGAGCGGCGGCTTCTCCCTCTCTCCCATCTCGAGCACAACGAAGTCGACGGGGATGAAGTGGTGTCCAATCTTCACGGGTACATCTTCAGCAATGCCCAAGGGATAGCGAATGGAGTTGTCACCCAACTCCAAACATATTCCCGTAGGCTCCATCGGTAGGCGTAGCTTCTCGAACACATCCCTCGGCATGACACTCACACTAGCTCCAAGGTCGCATAACGCCTTCTCGAAGTTGAAAGAACCAACTGAACATGGAATTGTGGGGCACCGGGGTCTTTTTGCTTCTCTAGCCCATAAGCAATAGCTGCACTACACTCCTCGGACATTTTGACATGATCTACCCCGAGTGTTGCTATCTCATATTTATTTGCAAGTATATCTTTAAAGTAACGAGAATATGTAGGTACTTGTAGGGCATCTAGTAATGGCATGTTGATGCTAAGTCTACGCACAACTTCCACAAACTTCTCAAAGTGGTTGTCAAGTTTACCTCGGAAGTAGCGTGGCTTGAGTTGCGGTATCCTCGTGTCATCCTCCGGCATCTCGAATTCGGGTTCCTCGGTGACGATCCCCGTAACCTTCTCTTTAGCAGCTCCTTCCACCTCGGTGGAAGGTTTAAGCTTCCTTGCTCCCGCGGAACGTTCCGGATCTTCGGTCTCCTTCCCCGAACGTGTTTGAATGGCCTTCGCCGATTCGGGACATTTGGGTTGTCCCGGAAGCTTCCCTTCATCATTAGTGAGGCGCCCCGCAAGTTGTCCAACTTGCGTCTCGAGCATCTTCATCATGTTGAGCACTTGATGATTGGAACTTCCGACCTCCGTCACTTTGCTATCGATGTTCTCCAACACCTTGTCTATGGTCTTGAACTTGGTGACGGTGTCCTTGTTGATCTTAGCTTGCTCATCCATGAACTCCTTCAATTGTATCCGAAGCGGAACCGCGTTAGGAATAGATGAGCTTGCATTAAATTGAGGCCTACCTTGCCCGTAGCGGAAGTTCGGCAATTCTCCCTTCCTCATGTAGTCGAGCACTTTGGCTTCCTCCGGACAATCTTTGCGGACATGGCCATACTCTCCACATTCTTCGCATGTGGACCTTGCTTCGGCGGCCTTCAAGTCTTGAGCCTCTTTCTTTTCTATCTCCATCTTCTCCAACCTCCTCATGAGCGAGTCGATCTTGCCCTCAAGTATGTCTTCCTTCTCCACTTGCAAGACTCCTTTGACGTTCCCCATGGGTTGAGCGGGGGTGTAGGCGCCGGATGACGCCCACGTGTCATTATCCGCGACCTTCTTGAATAGCGTGAAAGCTTCCGTCGGTGTAAGCTCGATGATAGATCCTCCCACCGATGCATCGATGATCGTCCTTGACGCCATGGTGAGTCCTTGATAGAACTTTTGCACGAGGTCTTCTTTCGGGAACTTGTGATGTGGAACCGCCGGTGTACTCGTTGAAGCGCTCGAATGCCTCCGAGATAGTTTACGTAGGATATTGAACAAAGGTGGCAATCTTATTACGCAAGCTTTGAGTTTTACCCGGTGAGTAGTATTCCTTCATGAAAGCCTTCATCAACGTGTTCCAATTTTGCACCGTCTCCGCCGGTTGAGAGTGGAACCATTGCAAAGCCTTCCCGAGTAGTGAAAACGGAAAAAGCCTTGCCCTCATTTGATCTTGAGTCACCCCTTCCATGTTGAAAGTCTGACATAGTTGAATGAATGCTTGGAGGTGAAGGTTCGGATCCTCTTTGCCGGTGAAGGGTGAATGTTGCACCATGCGGATGGTTGAGGTCTTGATCTCGAACGGTCTTCCGATCTCCTCGAGGTTCAAGATTGGTAGGTCGATGATGTCTGGGGTGCATAGCTCCCCAATCTTGCGTTCTTCCGGTGGTTGGTCACCCATTGGTGGAAGTCGATTCTCCCGCGGACTTTGAGGCGGTGAATTCTCCGGAGATCCTTGCGATCCTTTGTCTTCCGACTCCGAATCTACAAAATCCAGCTTTTTAGCTTGATGTGCTTCGCGTCTCCTTAGCCTGTAAAGTTTTTCTGGATCATCCACAAAATTATTGGGTTTGTTGGAGAGGTAGCCGTCCATCTCTCGTTAGGGTTAGCAATAAACAAAGTATGCAGAAAAAACTAGAAAACAAAACAAATCTATAAAGACTAGAGTTAGACAAACTAGATTAGATGTATTTTGAGGATGATCAAAATTTAATAGATGCAAAAATAAAACAAAATCAGTACTGAAAATTACAAAAAAAAGCAATAAAAAAATCAAATCTTGATCACTTGTTCCCCGGCAACGGCGCCAGAAAAAGGGGCTTGTTGACGGTTAATAATTGTATCAAAGTTCGTTCGTGACTCGCAAGCGTACAAGTCTCCCGTCGTAGTCAAGGGACCCTTCTTCCCTCGAGTGGTGAACCCAAGGTATCGAATCCGTGGAACAAATGTGTGACGCAAGACTTAATCTATTAAAGCCAAATAACCGCAATCTTCAATAAAGAACCTAATGCATCTAAGTAAAAGACACAAAACGAATCTAATCTACTAAAAACCGGAGAAAACAAAGTAAGATTGGGTAGATAAACCGATCTAGAGGGATCGGGGTAAGCCTTTTGTTGAAGTTCCAAGCAAGAGAAGAAGTAGCAAATCGAATCTTAATAGAAGCCTCTTTAAATCGTGGTTTCCCGTCCAAATCCGAAAACATCCGCCTTTCGAGACCCCCGTTCGTCACAACGTATCCCTATTCATGCGGGGAGCTTAGGGCGAGTCAAAAGACAAGTCGAGATTCTTTCGGAAGATCCGGCGTGTACCTCTAGCCACCGCGGCTACAAGAACACCCTATGTAATCTATCTCGAGAATAGAATTGGAATAAGCAAAGCCGATCGAAAAACGAAATCTTCGAGGAAACACTTGATCGCTGAGAAAAGATTCAACTTGATAATTCAACTATAACAATGATACATACACAAGATCACCACGGGATCCTTCCTTGATCTTGCTTCTAGCTCCGGGAACTCGACGTGGTCTTCCGTGCAAGGTTCCCACGTCGGCTAGGGAAACCCTAGTCAACTAGCTCGACCCTCTCCTCTCCTAGATGGTGTCCCTCTCTTCTCTGCTTCTCGGCGGCCGAAGACGAAATCTTCCTCGCGTGGCTCTCGGTCGGGGGACTATAAATAGCCCGATTGGCGGCTAGGGCAAAGGACGACGGTTTTGGGCCCAAAATGGGCTCGGGGCCGACCGGCCCCGGGCCGACCGGCACGGGCCCATTTAGGCCCGGCCCCGTGGGCTCCTTTGCCCGAGGTCGGTTCCCTTGCTTCTGGATGCTTCCCCCTTCGCATGTAGGTCCATGTCGTCGGTTTCTCTCCGAATTGGACTCAACTCCTTGTCTTGCAAGATTCAAGACTTTTCCGGTCGGGTCCCCGGAGTTTGTCGTCTTCTCGGATCAAGTCCCCGCTTCTTGGAGTTAATTTTGCTTCATTGCATGACTTGTTCGGGGCTTCAAGGTCTTGTCATGAGGTGCTTGATGAACTTATCCCGAAAGTCTTGCATTCAACACTAAATCCCTGCATAAACATTAAACTCCAAAAACGACATGCACACGTGAACTTTTTATACCACGGGGGTTAGTACCAATGGATAAGGTATAAAACTCATGCCAACACCGAAGGTAAACTCATGGCTAGGTTGACGGATTTTCACCGTCAACAACAACTACCGCAAGGAGACGCTCAGCTTCGAGGTGGTGGGGTTCAGGGGCGCGTACCACGCCATACTTGGGCGGCCCTGCTACGCCAAGTTCATGGCGGTCCCCAACTACACCTACCTCAAGATGAAGATGCCAGGGCCCAACGGTGTCATCACCGTGGGCTCATCCATCGAGCACGCCTTCGACTGCGACGTCGAGTGTGTGGAACACGCCGAGGCCCTAGCGTTGGACGAAGTGCTGGTGGCCAACATGGAGAAGATGGTCAACGAGGACCTCGACTCCACCACCAAGCACGCTGGCAGCTTCGAGGCTGCTGAGCAGACCAAGGAGGTGCCCCTTGACCCTGCTGCCCCTGTGGGCAAGGTGTTGAGGGTCAGTTCTACCCTCGACCCGAAATAGGAAGTGGTGCCCGTCGACTTTCTCCGTGCCAATGCCGACATCTTCGCGTGGAGCCCCTCGGACATGCCAGGCATCCCGAGGGAGGTCGCCGAGCACTCCCTTGACATCCTACCTCACCCCCGCGCTGTGCAGCAACGGCTGCGCCGCTTCGACGAGGAGCGGCGTCGGGCAATCGGAGTGGAGCTGTGGAAGCTCCTCGAGGCTGGGTTCATCAAGGAAGTGTTCCACCCCACTTGGCTAGCTAATCCTGTATTAGTAAAGAAAAAGAATGGGAAGTGGCGGATGTGTGTAGACTACACTAGTCTTAATAAAGCATGTCCTAAAGTTCCTTTTCCTTTGTCGCGTATCGATCAGATCGTTGATTCGACCGCCAGGTGCGAACTGCTTTGTTTCCTTGACGCCTATTCCGGGTACCACCAAATAAAAATGAAGGAGTCCGACCAACTCGCGACTTCGTTCATCACGCCGTTCGGGATGTACTGCTACGTCACGATGCCGTTCGGCCTCCAAAACGCGGGCGCAACATAGCAGCGATGTATGCAGCACGTCTTCGGAGACCACATCGGGCGAACCGTTGAGGCGTACGTAGACGATATAGTTGTAAAAACCAGGAAGGCGGACGACCTGGTTAGCGACCTTCGCATCACGTTCGGCTGCCTACGGGCCAACGGGGTGAAGTTAAACCCCGAAAAATGTGTCTTTGGCGTGCCGTGGGGCATGCTATTAGGATACATCGTCTCCCAGCGAGGCATCGAGGCCAACCCCGAAAAGGTTGCAGCCCTGGAACGAATGGGTCCGATATGGGACCTTAAGGGGGCCCAAAGGGTGCTGGGGTGCCTTGCCGCCTTGAGCCGCTTCATCTCGCGGCTCGGTGAGAAGGGCTTGCCCCTCTACCGGCTCCTCAAGAAGCATGAGCGTTTCTCCTGGACCACCGAGGCCCAGGAGGCGCTTGATAAGCTGAAGGCGTCCCTTACCCACACTCCAATCCTCACTCCGCCGCAAGATAGCGAGCCTCTGTACCTCTATGTGGCTGCAACCACCCAGGTGGTCAGCGCCGTAATCGTGGTGGAGTGCACGGAGGAGGCACACACTTTGTCGGTTCAGCGGTCGGTGTACTACATCAGCGAAGTCTTGTCCGACACCAAGACGCGCTACCCGCAAGTCCAGAAGCTGCTTTACGCAGTGGTTCTCGCGCGACGCAAACTCCGCCACTACTTCGAAGCTCACCCGGTCATGGTGGTTTCCTCCTTTTCCGTTAGGGGAAATCATCCGTAACCCGGATGCAGCGGGCAGAATTGCCAAGTGGTCGGTGGAGCTGATGGGTGAAACGCTGCCTACGCCCTGCGCAAGGCCATCAAGTCCCAAATCTTGGCAGATTTCGTAGCCGAGTGGACGGACACGCAATTGCCGCCACCACAGATCCAGGCCGAATGCCGGACTCTGTACTTCGACGGCTCGGTGATGAAGACGGGTGCGGGCGCGGGCCTGCTCTTCGTCTCACCCCTCGGGGAGCACATGCGGTACGTTGTGCGCCTTCGCTTCCCCGCATCGAACAACATGGCTGAGTACGAGGCCCTACTTTGCGGCCTCAAGATCGCCATCGAGATAGGCATAAAACGCCTCGACGTGCAGGGGGACTCGCAGCTCGTGATCGACCAGGTCATGAAAAACGCGAGCTGCCACGACGATAAGATGGAGGCGTACTGCAAGGCCGTGCGGGCCCTCGAGGACAAGTTCTACGGCATCGAGCTCAACCACGTGCCCCGCCGGTATAACGAGGAGGCGGACAAGCTCACCAAGATCGCGTCGGGGCGGATCACCGTCCCCCCCGAACGTCTTCGCTCGGGACGTCGCCCAGCCGTCCGTCAACCTCGAGCCGCACCCCTCGAGCTGCACAGAACTCTCGGGGGATTCCTCAAATCTAGCGGGGGCAGCGCCCATGGACGAGGACCCCTCGAACGAGGCGTACGTGCTCTCCCTCCTTGAGGGGTACGGCGCCGACGAGGCCGAAGCCATGGACGTCGAGCCAGCCCCCAGCAAGGTGGACTGGCGCGACAAGTATATCGCCTGGATGGACCGAGGGGAACTCCCCTCGGACCGGTCCGAGGCCAGATGCATCGCCAGGATGGCCAAGTCATTCACTCTCATCGACGGCAAGCTGTACAAGCGCGCCGCCTCCGGCATCCTGCAGCAATGCGTGCCCAACCCCCAGGGGCGCGAGCTCCTTCGGGACATACACGCAGGCATATGTGGCCACCACGCCGCACCCCGCACCCTCGTGGGCAATGCGTTCCGCCAGGGCTTTTACTGGCCCACCGCGGTCGCTGACGCCAGCGAAATCGTGCGCACCTGCGAAGGATGCCAGTTCTACGCCCGCAGGACCAATCTCCCCGCGCACGTCCTGCAGACCATCCCCGTCACATGGCCTTTCGCCGTGTGGGGGCTGGACATCGTTGGGCCCTTGCGAAAGGCGCCCGGGGGCTACACCCACCTGTTGGTCGCAATCGACAAGTTCTCCAAGTGGGTGGAGGTGCGACCCATCACGAATCTCAGGGCGGAGCAGGCGGTGACGTTCTTCACCGACATCGTCTACCGCTTCGGAGTGCCCAACTCCATCATCACCGACAACGGGTCCCAAGTCACAGGCAGAAAGTTTTTGGAGTTCTGCAACAAGTTCCACATCCGCGTGGACTGGGCAGCCGTGGTGCACCCACAGACCAACGGTCAGGTGGAGCGTGCCAATAGCATGATCCTACAAGGACTCAAGCCCAGAATTTTCGACCGGCTGAATAAGTCTGGTCGGAAGTGGCTCCAGGAGCTGCCGGTGGTTGTGTGGAGCCTCAGGACCACCCCAAGCAGGGCCACCGGGTTCACCCCATTCTTCTTAGTCCATGGCGCGGAGGCCATCCTCCCCCACGGACTTAGAGTATGGGTCGCCCAGAGTCCAGGGCTACGACGAAGATGCCAACCAGCGAGCCCGCGAGGACTCGCTGGACCAACTGGATGAGGCATACTCCGTGTCCCTGATGCATTCCGCGAGATACCAGCAGTCCCTAAGGCGCTACCAAGCTCGGAAGGTGCGGCGGCGGGACTTCAGCGAAGGGGACTTGGTCCTAAGGCTACTCCAAGATAATCGAGGCCGCCACAAATTGTCACCCCCATGGGAGGGACCCTACATCGTGGTGAAGGTGCTCAAGCCCGGCACGTACAAGTTGGCCAACGAGGACGGCGAAGAACTCACCAACGCTTGGAACATCCAGCAGCTACGTCGCTTCTACCCCTAGCTAGGATTTCCAAGTCTTTTGTTGTAAATTACATGCTCAACACCCTAGTTGGCAGCATAAATGTAAATAATAGCAAGTTAATAAAGCTAAAGGGCAATCTGGCTTTCCCCAGAAAACCAAGTCACCGTCGGGGGCTACTGCGGGGGCATCCCCCCCCCCAAAATGGTCCCATTTTTTTGCAAAAAACTCAACTCGCAAGCGCGCTAAAGTATGTTTTGACCTTGGCCTCGAGCGAATCCAGGCGGGGCGCGGGTGGCCAAGCGGAAAGGACGCACGAGCCAGGGATAGCCTACGCCTCCGCGAGGATACGGCCCTTCTCTCTTGCCTCCAGCCCAACGGGCTGCTCACGAAAATCGAACTCTCCCAACCCGAATTCGCCCAAGCAAAGGAAGAAACAGAACAGCGCAATAAATAAAACAAGAAACACCGCTCATAAGTGTTTAACACCTTAACAAAATGACATGGCCCAGATACTAACATCTGAACAAAAAAGGGCCAAACGCCCAACGGTCTTCAGGCTTGAGGCGCGTCGGCATCAGCAGCATCCGGGAACAAGAACTCCATGAAATCCTCGGTGAGCGTCTCGGCGGCATCAGCGGCAAGCGCGTCCACTTGCTCCATCGCCAACTTGTCCTCGACGCCCTCCGGGACAACGTAGCCCGACGCCATAGCCTCGAAGTTCACCTCGTAGTGGGATCGCACCACGCCGAGGGCCTTTTGAACGCCCAAGTGAAGCGGGCGGTGCATGCACCTCGAGACATGCCCACCAAGGGCGCGCAGACGGCTGGCCAGCGAGCTTCCAGCGCGCGCCTCGTCCTCCTCGACCGCCTGACAGGTCTCGAGGGCGGCAGCGTGCAGCTCTACCAGCTCCCGCTCGGAGGAGTCGTAGGCCACCTGCAATGTCTCGGCTCGATCGGTCTCATGCCCCAGCGTGGTGCGCAGGCCTGGATGCCACGAGCAAAGAAAATCAAGAAGGGAATGAACCCCCGAAGGGAAGATCAACAAAACAAAGCAACAAAGCGTCAACTCACCTTCAACCTGCTTCCTCTCCACCTCGAGAGCTCGGCGCCCGCCCTCGACTGCCTGCTGCAGGCTGATGACCGTGGCGCTCTACTCCTCAAGGGTCCGGTGCTGATCCTCGTGGGAGATGCTGAGGGCGATCAGCTCCCCGTCGAGCTTCGAGACCTCGTCCTCTCGCTCCTTCAGCGACGCCCGCGCCCCCTCGAGCGCAGCATGCTCCCGCTCGAGTGTCGCCCGAGCATCGACGAGGGCGGCCCGCTCCTGCTGGAGCCGACCCTCGGCCTCCTAGCGGGTGGCACGCTCCTCGCCGGAGGTCGCTCCTCCGCCGCGACGACCGCGGCGGCCTTCGCGGCGAGGGCGGCCTTCAACTCCTCGGCCTCCTTGGCCCTCTGCTCGGCCTCCCGCGTCCTCTCCTCGTCCTGGCTTCGCTGGGACTGTGCCTCCTCGAGCTCCGCGCGATCCCGCCGACGTTCAGCCCGGACGGAGACCACCTCCCTCTCCCAGTCGGCCGCCACGGAGCGCGCCCTCTCCAGGTCCTCCCTCGCCTTGGCCGTGCGCCTCGTCCCGGTCGATGAGGGCCGTGCGGACCCGCTCAACGGCGGAAGCGCGCGCCGTGGGTTGCCCCTCCAGCTCCAAGAGCTGGTCGCGCAGAGCCTCTGCCCGGTACGCCAACCAGCCGTCCCGGGTTCTCAGGGCCTCGGCGAGCGCGTCGAGAGCATCGCGCTGCTCTCGGAGCTGGCGGAGCTCAGCACTCATCTGGTCGAGGGCGCCGTACCTGTCGCGGGCGTGGAGCTCCAACTCCTGCCAACAACAGGCAAAAAACCAGTTAACATCGCGCCGCAAAGATGAACGCGAGAACAACGGAGCAAAGAAGAAAGCAACAAGCTAGCGAACACCGACGCACCTGGAAGACACGCCACACCGGGCCGCCATGAATCCGCAGCGCCTCGTTCAGCACCTGGTTGAGCGAGGCGCCGTGATCGCGGAGCTCCTCCCACAGCTGTTGCTCCTCTTGGGCGTCGACGAAGTGGGGGGCGGCGCATCAACGCGCTCCTCGCCCGAGGCAGGGGGGCCGGCGCGGGACGAAGAAGCCTCGACACCATGCATCAGGCCCTCGGCCACCATGTGGCCATCACACCTTCTCACAAGCGCCCCCGCCTGGGGCTCGGGGGCTGGCGTAGGCAGGCTCGCCCACTGGTCCCACCCGGGCGGCGGGACGTCGTCGTTGGGGATCTCCACCGCCGTCGCCCGGGAGCCGGCGGCGAGGGCGGCTCCTACCGCACCACCACGACCGCCTCCGACCGCGCCCCCGCGGCCGGCGGCCCCCGCCGCGCGCCGCGACCGCCGTCTCCACTGCGCCTCGGCGGCCGCGGCGCCGGGACGAGCCTCCACGGCCGACGTCATCGGGCCGCACCACGTTGATCGGTGCCTCCGGCCGCGCCTCCACCGCGGCCGGCGCCGCCGTACTTCCGCGACCGCCGGGCCGCGGCCCCGTGGGCGACGTCATCGGCCGCGGCCCCGAGGCTTCGGCCGCGTCTCGCGAGCCCCCGCTCACTATCGCCGCCATGCTTACGGCCGCCCGCGTCCCCCTTGACGAGCGCCGCCTGGTGGGGACGGACGCGTCTGCCCTCAACACCTTGGCCGGTGCGAGGGGGGCACGGTTGGCGTCACCCTGCGAACACGAGAGCAAAGCGTCAAACCCCTGCCTATCGAGCACACGACCCCTCGAAAGGCAACTCCTTACCTCAAGGAGGAGAAGGCTCGCTTCCTCTTCCTCGAGGTCCCCGCCGACGTTGCGGGCGCGGCCGCCGCCGCGCCCTCCCGCCGCCTCCACCACGCGCGCGGGCTCCGCGCGCACACGGCCGCCTCGGCCGCGCACACGGTCGCCTCCGTGGTGCGCGCGGCACCTCCGCGGCCCGCGCCGCCTCTCGTCGTAGACCGCCCGGCGGTGGGTGCCCCTGCGCCCGCCCCGGGAGATGGTTCTCTTGCCACCGGAGTCGGCTCCGGTGACGGGGGTGCGGGCTCCCACCTGTCGGGGGGAGCCTACCCCCTATCTTCTTCTTCCTCCTCCTTGTCCGACGACGAGTACTCCTCTGTCCCGGACGAGGAAAGCTCCTGCTGCTCGCGCAGCCGGAACTCCTCGCTCCTCCGCTCCCGGCTCTCCCGTCGCCGTGCATTCCGCTCTCTTCTTCGCTCCACCCACTCCTGCTCTCGCCATTGCGCCGCGCGCGCGTGCGCATGAGACCGGGGCGTGGGCGGGTCGGACCGCGCGGCGTTCACGCGCACCATCTGCAGGGATCAGGCAAAGCCTTAAAACACGCCGGCAACCCAAAAACCGGCAGAACAAGAAAGGAAATTAAGAAATTCACTCACCAATTGGCCGACGAGGAGCATGGCGAATGCCCACAGGGACGCGTTATCACAACGCCCCGGCCTGAGGTCGATGGCGCACCGCGCCCGGGTGGCCGCGTACTCCCGCGAGAAGAGGTCCCGCAACAGCCACAACTCCGCCAACGCGACGGGGTCCGCGTCCTCGCCCATCTCAAAGATGCGGAGCCGCCTCTCCATCAGGGGGACGATCCGCCGGTGGTGGAGGTTGGCGAGGACGCACCCCGCGGTCAGCCCGCGGTCCGCCAGGTGCTTCAACGCGGCCAGGAGCGAGTCCAGCCGCGCCTGGTGCGAAGGCGGAGATACCCCGTGATACCAAGAGGTGGCCTTCTCCCTCAGCACCTTGCCGGTGTAGGGGGGAGGCCGGGGTCAACGTTGCGGAGGTAGAACCACCCCTGCTCCCACTCCGTGTTGTTGGAGGTCATCGTGCAGGTGATGTACTCCTCCCTGTGTGAGCTCCGCAACGCAAGCGACAACCCACCGGCGCGCACCGCGCGGCGAGTCCTCGGCTCTGACGTGGCCAGCGTGTGCAACTCCGCGCGGAAGAGGTGGACCCAGAGATCCCAGTTTACCGGGATCCCCAGGAAGCCTTCGCAGACGCCGACGAACGTGGCCGCCTGCGAGATCGCATTCGGCGTGAAGTTGTGCAGCTCCACGCCGTAGTGGTAGCACAGGGCCCGCATGAAGCGGCTCGCCGGCGCTGCGAAGCCGCGCTCGTGGAAGCGGGTGAAGCTGACGACATAGCCGAACGGTGGGTTGGGAACTCGGTCCCTCTCCGACGACACGATCCACTCTGCGGGCTGCCCATCCACATTCGCCGCCAGCTGACTGCCGGCCACCAGCAGGTTCAGAGACAGCATCGTTGCCGTCGAGCGCTCCCATGTCGGCGGGTCGATGACGGTGATGGACTACTGGGGAGCCATACGGACGGGCGAGGGAACGAAGAACGGGAAGCAAGAACGGCTCTAGAATGGGAGCGCAAAGGCAAGAACGGCTCGGGGGCTGAAGCGCGAGAGGCAGGGATGGCAAATGCTAAGTGCAAAGGTAAAAAACCGCCCCTCCTCCGCCTATTGGATTTATAGACCACGGGGCGTGCTCTCCGGAGCGCACGCCCCGCGTGCATTAACTGTAGGTGAAATTTTCTCTCACTAACGAGCGGGACCTACCACGACTGCGGCGGCCGCACGACTGCACGCGCGCCATCATCACGGCGCGGTAACTGGAGGGCCGCGGCGCAGCGGTCACGTCCACCTGCCCACTCCGCCCACTACGCGCGCGGCCGCGGTGCCTGAAAAGGCGCGCCCGTAGCGCCTGGCTATAGCTGCGACTGCGGGCATTAAATGGCCCGGTCCCTTACTAAGTAAAGAAGACCCTCGAGCGGCCCGAGCCCCCGGCTCAGATAAAACCGACCCTCGAAGGGTGCAATTACCGACCAGTGGCCTCGAAGCCAGTTCAAAGTAAACAGGCGCCACAGGTGCCCTCGATCTACAAAGTTTACTGATCAGCGGTTCGAGGGCCAGTGCGGCTGAGAACCCTCGGAATACACAGATGCGAAAAGACGGGAACAGTCAGGTGCTACCCCGCACGGCCCTACTGATCAGGGGTTCGAAGCCTGACCCTCGAAGGGTTCGAACAGGTGCCCTAGATCACCAGAGTCAGAGACGACGAGGGCGCGCGCATTCGAGCCTTTCCTCGAGCCCGCCGGCTCGAGGGCGCCCCACATGTCGTGTTCGAGAGCCAGCGAGGGAAGCTAGCCGGGGGGATCCCACCGAGGGAGAGCTTCCACGCCCTCGGTCCCTAGCGAACGGGACCGAGCCCCACCTAGCAAACCCGCGCAAGCGCTTTAATGGACGAGTCTCCGGACCACGAGCCTACCCTTATCGAACGGGGCATGGGCGTCCACTTGAACCGCCCGTTAACAGCTCAACGAGGAATCCGCAATCCACGACCCGATCGATGGGGGGTTGCGGAGACCTCACCCTCCGTCCCGCGGAGGGACGGCGAGGGTGCGTTTAAAACAAGACGAAGAGCTCACCCCGATCGCCTCGAATGGGCCCAGGCTCGGGGGCTCAACGCGCGACTACACCTCCTGGGATGCACTGAACGCGAAAGACATCAGTTGTGCGTGCGCCACCGAAGCTGGCTGAGACATCGCCAATGCCGGTTGAGATACGTACCACGCCGCTAATGAAATTCCGCGAGAAAACCCCTGCAGGAGCACCCACGCTCCTACAGGGCTTCGGGGGCTAGACCCGCGGGTCCGCTGACGCGGCCCCACGGAAAGGCATTTGCAACCTGGAGGGAAGAGCGTCCTATCAGTAGGATCCAGCATCTGCGGGAACCTGACCGGCACACCCACAGATGCTCGGGGGCTACTGTCGGGGACAGCCATGAGGGTCCCCTAAAAAACTGGGGGAATCCTGCTTAAAACCTGCAAAAAACGCAAACACACCTCTATCCTAACACGAAACACGCACACACGACACGGCCCACGCCGCGGTGGCCTCCACGGCCCACCAGGGCGGCCCAGCAAGACACCCCCTCGAGCGAGGTCCGCCTCGCTCGAGGGCTCACGCTCCCTCGAGCGGACTCTGCCTCGCTCGAGGGTCCATGCCACCCTCGAGCGGGCTCCGCCTCGCTCGAGGCTCCCTCACGAGCGCACCTGCTCCCGCATGCGCGTATGGGCATTTAATGCTCTGACGCGGCAGAGCTGCGCCACTACGCGCCTGGGAATCACGCCCCGGCACTGTTCCGCCAACTCCCTAGGGGGAGCCCATCCCCGCCACTGTGGGGGACTGTGCGACGAGGCCGGTGTCAGCTCCGTGACATTGTGCCGCCCACTCTAGTACGGCTAACACGCCGCACCCTCGAAGGGGGCCGGCCGCACCCTCGAGTCGTCCTCTCGTCACTCTGCAGGGTCAAACCGTGACGTCAGGCCGGCAGGAGCGCCATCCCCGTCGCTGTCGGTCCTGTGCGGCCATCCCCGCCCCTGCAACGCCACGCCGTGCACTACTACAACTACTCCGACACTGTTGAGCACGCGGGGACGGGATGCCGCCACGCCTGCTACTGCACCTCATACGGATCACCGTCAACGGCTCCCTCGAGCCCGCCTGGAGACGCCCCGGTCATCCGCCACGCCTCCACCCTCGGGGCCGCCCCTGTTCAAGTATAGGGCGCGCCACGACGCCATGACCGGAGCAAGATTCGCCAGGACGGGCGTCAACTCCACGGCACTGTACGCCATACCACCACACGCAGTGAAATAGTGCGACATGCCTGTAAATCACCCTCTCCTTGGCCTATAAAAGGAAGGTGATCCCCCTCGCCGCAGGGGGACGAGACATCAGACACGGGACAACGGATAGCGATCGTTCACACACTCTCCGCCTTCCCCATGATATTGGCACTCACCTCAATCACTCCTCTTGGGATTTTGAGGCCACGCCTCCTCTCCCCCTCGCTTGTAGCCGCCCCACTACAGGCACCCCAGTGCAAAGCAATATAGTGCCTCGAGCACACCCCTGCTGGACGTACGGCCCCGGCCGGAACCAGGATAAACCAAGTGTCCTTAGTTGCTTAGCACCGACCATCGAGAGGCAGATCCCAGCGCTTATTACTAGTTAGTGTCGGGACTACATTCCGCACCGACAATTCATGATAAGAAGGGGGTGGAGAATGTTGTGGCCGATCATTTGTCTAGGATGAATCATGGATAAGATGATAAAGAGCCCATAGAAGATAAGATAAGAGATTACCACCTCTATCAAGTGCTCGATAAAGACACTTGGATGATTGATATCATTTGAGCGATTCGGAAGATGCCTCTCGATCATCTAGATAAAAACTCTCAAAAGAAGATAACCTCCGAAAGTAAGAAGTACTTTTGGGATGCACCATACCTCTTCAAACTTGGCAATGATGGAGTCATGAGAAGATGTGTGCCAAGAGAAGAGAGGCTAGAATTCTTGAGAAAGTGCCACTCGGCGGAGTACGGTGGACACTATAGCCATTTTAGGACCCAAGCGAAAGTGTGGTCCAGCGGATTCTATTGGCTGGAGATGCATGAAGATACTAAAAGATATGTTGCCTCATGCCCCGAATGCCAAAGAACTGGAAACATCTCTCAAAGAAATTCTATGCCTTTGAAATACAATCTACAAATTGATTTATTCAATGTGTGGGGTATAGACTTCATGGGGCCTTTCAAAAACTCGCATGGATATGAGTATATTCTAGTCATGGTTGATTATGTATCCAAGTGGGTAGAGGCTATGCCATGTCGTAAAGCTTCCACGGAGGAGTCCATTACTATGATCAAGAACGTGATTTTTCCTCGTTTCGGTACACCGAGAATCTTGATAAGCGATGGAGGAACTCACTTCACCGGGAAGAATTTCAAAAAGTGCTTGTCTAAATTGGGAATTGAACATAGGGTCTCTATGGCCTATCATCCACAAACCAACGGACAAGCGGAAACATCGAATAGGCAATTAAAAAGTATTCTCAACAAAACCATAGAGAAGGGAGGCAAGGATTGGTCAAAGAAATTAGACGAAGCTTTGTGGGCTTATCGAACGGCATTCAAGACACTGATAGGTATGACCCCTTATCAATTCGTCTATGGAAAAGCTTGCCACCTTCCGGTTGAGATGGAACATAAAGCCTATTGGGCAATTAAAGAGATGAACCTTGATCTCGATGCCGCGGTGGTGAAACGAAGAATTCAAATAAGCGAGCTAGAGGAGATGAGATTGAAAGCATATGAAAATGCAAGCACATACAAAGAGAGAGTCAAAAGATGGTATGATAAAAGGTGAAAGAAAAAAGAGTTTAAAGAAGGAGATGAGGTCCTCCTCTACAATTCGAGGTTTAAAACCTTTAGAAAAGGGAAATTGCAAAGCAAGTGGGACGGACCTTATGTTGTGCATTCGGTGCTCTCCAACGGAGCGGTAACCATTATGGATGTGAAAGTTGATCAATTTATGGTGAATGGTCAATGTCTTAAGGTTTACTACGAACCCAACGTTGTGCCCCTTCACCATGTTGATGTCTTCACCATGGAAGAAGAGCCCGAGCGTCCGGCTTAGGACGAAAAACAAGGCATGAATTTTTGTAAATAGTTTTTCTTTTGATTTTCTGGAGTTTCTCGCGAAGATTTACTGGGCCAACTTTTTCCCATGAGCTGAGAAAGCAAAAAAAGGGCGGTACATGGGAAACCGGACCGGACCGGGCCCCGGAACAGGGTGGACCGGCCGACCCAGTCGGATCGGCCCAGGTGGGCTCCGACGGCATTTCGCCCCGGTTTTCCCCCGAATTCAAGCATACTTTTGCACCCACGCAGCAGCCATGGCGTCCCCGAGGAGCTTAGAGTTGAAGCAAGGTGCCAAGGAGCCATCGATGGAGGAGGTGAAGCGATGCGAGCTCAAGCTACCCGTCGAGATCAAGAGGACCGCCCGCATCCGTTGTGGAGGGCGTGTCCCGACCGGAGCTATCGCTTCTCGCAACCCCGTCGAAGAGGAGAAGGTCCCTACTCCCATTCGAAGGTCGGCGCGCATCCATGGCATGAAGCGGAAGGACTACAAGGAGGTGTCGCCCGAGCCTAAGGACTATGGGGAGCGACTACTCCGATGATCATAGCCCGAGCTCGTGGGCGACCGTCGGAAGAGATGATAACGATCTTTACATTTCGGAAGAGGTGCCCAAGGAGAAGACTCCCGAAGGACCCAACGGCGGCGGCAACGACGGCGGCGGCAACGACAATGGTGATGGCGACGACGGTGGCGACAACGGCGGAGACCCTGGCGATGACGACCCTTTCGGGATGCATCCGATGTGTTGTGCGGCTTGCCGTCACTCCATTTCGGAGCTCAACGCAACGGTCGACGAATGTTTCCAGGCCATGGAGGCGAAGAGGCAGCGTATGGAGGATTTGGAGCGTGTGGTCGAAGGCGACTACAAGTTCCTAAACCGCAACGTGCGCAAACTTTTTGGCATGGTCGGGAACATGAGAGGTAAGTGGTGCAATAGTTGCGGAAAGTACCACTAGGTTTAGTTTTCCCCCTTAGGATTTTTGTAAGATACGATGAGGACGTTGTATGATTTAAGCATGGGGGAGAGCTAGCTAGCTAGCCTTTTAGCTTTTGAGCTTCAAGTTTAGTTTGGTTCGGTTTATGTTTTCGAGAGAGTCTTAGAGCTTAAGAGTCTTTAGTTTTTGAGTGTGTTTTTAAATTTTTGCAAGTTTGAAGTGTCTTAATTTAGTGTTGAGTCAAAGAAAATCATTAAATTTTGTGTTTTGTGTGATGCTTATCTTTATTCACTCCTTTGTTTATCTTTAATTCTTCATATATGAACATAAGTGTGTGGTTTTAAAAACGTTTACCGTGGTGCTTAGTAAAAGTACTCATACCACACTTCGATCTCGAGCTTCACATGTTGGTTGTGCTATGTCCAATGCTAAAAGTTGGAGGATTTCAGTTCTGAAAATTATCTAAAAACCCTTGTAATAAAGGTTAGCAAAACCTCTTTTCCAAGTTGAGAGTAAGAAAAAAATCCTATACAAAGTCAATTTATTTTTTTGCTCCACCGTAAGTGTGATTAGCACGATGAGTTGGGCTAGGATCCTTCTCTCTTGGGAGTTTTAATTTCGAGCAATGATCATGTCCTTGTGCTTATCTTTTGTTGCTAGCCTCGTCATGTATTCGGTAACGTGGCTTTCACATCGGAAGTCCCGTACATCGCCGAATTCCATACCCAACCCTATACATCTCTTTTGTACATTGCATTCCTTGAACACAACCTAGTTTCAAAGTTTCTTCTCGTCTCTAGCATGGTTTATTTAAAATTTCAGATTGTATGCATGCAAGAAAGAGAGGAGTTGAGAGCTTTCAAAAGATGTCAAGAGAGGGGAAAATAAAGAGAAAAGTATGAGTATGGAAAAGAAAGAAAAAAATAAAAGAAAGGTAAAGAAAGAAAAAAATAATATATGTGTATGAAAGAATGAAAGAAAAAGAATAAAAAGAGAGAAGAGGAGTGGCAAAAAAGATATGAGAGGGATGAATCAAGTGAAAGAAAAAATAAAGTGCAAGGAAGGATGTCACGTTGTTGAGAGACGAAACTTTCACTCTTTTGCCAACCATGTACAATCCGACAACGAGGACGTCATCGGTGCCTCGTAGTCATAATTTTCTTTTGCCCTTGCACATGTCCACCATTCTAAATCTTCTCATCCTTGATATCCCTACATATGGTTTATTCTCATGATCATTGGCTTTGAAAGGTAAACAACCATTAGAGGAAGTTCTTAGTTTGACAATATTTGTGTTGATTGCACTAGCCCTACCTATAGCTCCACTTTACATGTCATATGAGAGATTTATGGGAGGTGAGAGTTTTATAAAATTTCTTTAGGATAGCCACTTTTATATGAGCGACTTGAGAGAGCTTGGAGAAAGGTTTTTGTCTAATACTTGTTGCAGGAATTTTGTTTTTGAAAATCATAAAAACCCTCCGATGGAAGCAAAGAAGTAAGCATGACTGAAATTGAAGACTTCGAGTAAAGAGTTTGAGTTGTGGGGTAAATCTTGATGTGGTAAAGATTCTAAACGCCCATGTTTATGTTTGATGATCATTACTTTATGTTTATGTATTAAAGATAAAGGACTGACTAACTTATGAAGAAAGATTTAGCGGAACATGATTACAACGCCTTGGACGAAGTTCTTTTACGAGTACTTGCTCGAGGACGAGCAAGAGCTCAGCGTGGGGGAGATGTTGACAGTGTATTTTGATACACCAAACATGTTCACTACACTTTGGTTTGGATATATTTATGGAACTAACCCGCCACTAGGCACACTAATCATATAACAAGTTCATCTTTGTGCATGCATTTGGAAGTGTTGTGTTTATGTAGGAAAACATGAACATAAAGGACGGATTCACAACAAGTACAAAGGAGCATTTACGGAGTCTTGTTCGTGTTTATGAGCTTGATGAAATCACTTCCAATGGTGGCAAGGACCGAAGTGCTAATAGGAACACCCCCGGGGATTGAAGCGTAAAAGACCGAACTTCATGCACGAAGAACCTCTATCTTGGACGCGAGGATGACATCGTCAAAATCATGCAAGTGGAAGGGGCAAAGTGCATAATCACCTGAGGACCCACGGGAGCAAAGGGACGACCGAACCGGGCCGAAATGGGCCTAGGCCGGTCGGCCCAGCCCACTTCTGGCGTCGGTTCGACCCCCCTTTCCTTGAACCCGAAGGATCTTCAACCCTAAAACCCCGGAGGCGCCGCCATTCGCAGGGAAAGAGCCATTCACACCAGGAGGCCATCCACAAGCTAGAGAGAGAGGAGGGAGATCTCCGGAGGGGGATCAACCACCTCGAAGGAAGCACCCACAAGTGGAGAGGAAGGAAGACACCGCCGGAAGGGTGACCATGATCAACGGTGCTATGTCTAGCACATTGATGGGGTAATCTCTTTATTTGTCCATGGGTTGTAATCGATCTTGAGATGTAATCATACCTTTGTTGGATTATCTATCTATCATCTTGTGTTGAATATACTTTAATGCTTAAGGTTAGCTACCATGCCGTAAAGGGAGTAGAGCTCCAATGCTTCCTTGGATCCATTCAATACGCAGTGTCCATCATAGGTCTAGTCACGAATACCTTCGCGTAGTGACAGTACGAGAGGAGGGAAAGGGCAAAACCATGGTCACAACCTCTGATAGATTAGATTGGTTTTCTTGTTTAAAGCGATTGCATGTTCTAGTATCGTAGACCCATGGGCGAGTATCTTTTATCTTGATAGCTTAATCATTCTCTCTAGTGTAGTTTAGTTGTTTTCTAGTTTAATCATAGTTAGCGTTTGAGTAGCTAGAGTGTAAAGGTAGATCGAACGCTTGTAATCCCCTTGCTCCGCGGATTGACAAGAACCTTGGGAATCCCGTGGTGAAAAAGGTGTAGGTTCGTACGCTTGCGGATCGCAGAGGGATACGTCTTTTATCCGTCAACAAAGCTCACCGGCATGATGGCGGCTCTAGGTCGTTTCATCAGCAAGCTTGGTGAAAAAGGTTTACCCTTCTTCAAGCTATTGAAGAAGGCCGACAAAAGTACTCGTGTGGGACGAAACGAATAAACCTCAAAAAGCGTTTGAAGGCTCTCAAAGAAATCCTTAATGACACTCACCAGCCAAGACACCTCTCGACCCCGAAGGGAAACACTTCTACTCTACATCATCAAAACCATGCTCAAACAAAGAGCGCAAACCACCGAAACAAAGCTCGAACACCACAAAGAGCTCCCCCTGCACATATGCAAGCTCCCCCTGAGCCAAAGCACACACCCTGAACTAATGCAGCAATGCAACAGGGAATGCAGCAAAGAGCAAAATTCTGCTCACCATGCCCAGGGCGGTTAGACCACCTTCACAAGACGGTTAAACCTCCTACACCACATCTGACCGCCAGGGGGCGGTTAGACCGCCCCAAGAGACCGGCCCTGCACCAAACTGCTCAAAAATTGCCCAAACCAATTGGAACACCTTCCAAACACTCTCAGGTGCCCGAAACATGCACAAACTTCTCCCCCTTGTTGACAATGCATGAATCAAGGCAAAATGTGAAAAGTTTCAACATATAGCTTCTCAAATATACAAAATTCATCACAAGGAGCTACACAAGTCCAAATGAGCAAGTTAGATACTCCACAGGTTCGTAGTGACCTTCACCACATGATCACCAAGTTTCACAACCATTGGACAAGGCTAAAAAGGATTTGAGTAATTTTGTGAAAATTTACCCTCTCATGAGCAAAAACCTAAACATGAGCAAAACATGTCAAACTGGCAAAGCCACACAAACATCATGCTAGGACAACCATTCTAATCATAAGACCATCACAAACACCCACAAGCACCTCATGTCATGTCAAAGCCACCGAGCCATCACTACAAGGTTTTGCCCCTATTGCAACAAATCCCTTAGGCAACACCACTATTTCGGTTGCAATAGGGGGTACTATTGCACCGAAACGGTGATTTGGTTGCAATTTGTGTGTCTATTGCAACACAAAATTTGAGTTGCATTATTTATTTGTTCGGTTGCAACATGTTGACGCTAATGCACCCTTTTTTTAGGATTTCCGTTGCATTTGGTTGGAAATAATGCCACCCCAATTTTGTGTTGCATTAGCATTCCTTACGTTGCAACGGAGAAAGTTGCTATAGCCACCATACTAGGGATGGTTGCGTTTGAACAAGTATGTCGCAACGTAGAATTTTGGTTGCAAATATATCTTTGCGATGTTGCAACAAGTTGGCGCTAATGCACCCATTATTCAGAATTGTGTTGCATTTGGTAGGAAATATTGCTACCCTATTTCGCGTTGCACTAGAAATTCGGGTGTTGCAATATAAACTTGCTATGGCTACCATACTAGGGTTGGTTGCGTTTGAACGGCCTTACGCAACGTCTTATTTGGGTTGCAAATATCTCTTTGCGTTGTTGCAATACAAGGAAGGCTACTGCTTTGTTTCTAGCCTCAAGGAGGAATATTGTGTACGTATTGCCACAAAATTTGTTTTGATGAAAAAATCTGCTATGGGGTTGTAGCGAAATTTAAAATGCGATGTAATAAATAAATTTTATTATGAAGAATCTGAATTTTAACAATATGGTATAGACTATATGTACCATGAAAAAAAGAGAGGATTTGTTTAGATGAAAAAATTGTGTGCTATGGGGATGTGGGCTAAGCGAGACCACAATAGGCTCAACCGGCGAGCGTAAAGCCCAGCGAGCGGGAGCCCGAGTGGACCGGCCAGCCCATTTAGCCCCATAGCGCAAGTAGCAAGCATTAGTTGATGATGGTAATACGGAGTTCGAAAGTGCAGGCACACCTCTCCTTTTAAGCTGGATACCCCCTTCTCAGTTTACGGGGTGGCACTAAAGGTACTGGAGACTAGGATGTGAAAATATCAAATGGGACGATGAGAGTAATAAAAACAAGGATATGCCGGCCCAAATCGTCTATAACTTTCAGGTCCCCCACCCCCAATACACTTTTGCTCCCAACCATCCCCCTCGTCGGCTCTGACCGTCGCGTCCACATCGAGATGCCCCGCATCGCGGTTTCCCCTGCGGCAAGCGGTGACAGTGGCCGGAGTGGCCGCATCGAGCCTTCCCAGACCAGCGACGGGCGCGGACGAAGGGGCCGCAGCGCCATAACACAGCCAAGCAGCCACCACGGCAGGCGGGGACGCATTGAGGGGATCCTGGAGAGCGGCGGCAGCGGACGGTGGGGCCGCACCGAGGGTTTTCAGGCGAGCGGCGGCGGTGTACGGAGGTGCCACTACTCCACCACGCAGAAGCGCGATGCACGCGGGCGGATCAAGTGTTCCACACCACCTACCTCGTCGTCCTCCGGTATGGTCGGCAGCACCCCAACCCTGTCGTCCTCTGGTACAGACGACACCGCCACCTCCTCGTCGTCGTCTGACGGCCCGCATCGCCAAGTCGATCCATCCGTAGAGAGTAAGCGGGGCCCTAGTCGGATGCAAGCGTTCCAGAAGAGAAGTGAGGTACACTGCCCTACCCTCTTTGATTTTCCAGGAATCGTGTGACTCCTTTTGCAATTAGAAAAATGTTAGTAGTTCATAGTAATCAAAATTTCATACTAGATAATGATAATTGTGTTTTTGTGTGGATCCATCTCACCCCATACTAGATAATGATAATGATAATGATAATTGGCTTGATTTCTTGCCATCTTTTGCTGTGAATCTGACCTGTGTACATTTGATCACAATCCTGAAAACAAAGCCAGCCAAATGAACGCAGGCTGTCCCATTTAGTAGGTTAGGCCTTTTCTGGCAGGTAGTCGGGGGATCACGGGTAAATTGGTATACATTATGAGTCAAGAGATTGAATAGGCTGTTTTAAACTGAAAAATAGCAAATTGTTTTGTTTGGTCAGGGCGAGTGAACACCGCTAATCGGGTGAGGATCATCATTCCGGACTCGGATGATGAGCGGGACAATAGCAAGAAACCGTCTCCATCGAAAGCTTCGGGATCATCGAAAAGAAAGGTGCATTTTTTGACTATTTTGCTGCATTGGCCACAAGCTTGTTGTAACACATTTTATGTTAGTAACTTGTGTTTGTTGTCGACCATAGCAAATGCCCTTGCGCCAAATGGTTCAACGAGCTGAAGGAGCGCTATGATGATTTGTGGGAGCAAAGATTGAGAACCTAAGCGTCGACATTCTTTGGAACGCAGGAAGACATGGAGATGACCCTGAAGGAATTCATGGAGACTGTTGCTGACAAGTTAGAAGTGATGGCGAAGAAGATCCGCAAGCTTCAAGATAAAGTCAATCGCAAGTAGTAGTAATCTAGCTTAGTACGTAACATAACCAGGTCCTAGGTGAATGTTATGCAGATGCTGGTGAATGGTGTAAGAATGGATGTGTATGTGGCAACATCTAAGTATGCCAACATCTAAGTAATAACTTTGAACCTTTATATATGCATCTTCGTATGTCTATGTGTTTGGATCTGGATGAGTCTTTGCAAAATATTTGAACTTATGAGTGACACAAATTGAAATCTGTTGGGTCCTGTCATGCATATTTGGACTAACCATCTGTCTGTTTTCAGAATTGCGACATGCTATTGTTTATGCTATTCATGTGTATATTCACAAAGCATTGTGATCAACAATTTGGAGACTCTTCACTAGAACTCCTGAATTTTGTGTATTATTGTTAGCCTCTATAGTAGCCGATCAGAAAAGAAAAATAATGAATTACGCATATGTTGAAAACCCGGGGCACATAATGTGAACCCTGAGAAAGGTCATACTACGTAGAACCTCAGAAATATTGAAACGAGGTATTCCTTGGTTGTACTAAAATTTTGTCTATCGTGTATGTATTGCCACGATCAGATAGGGGCTCTTCCGATCTGGACCATTCCAAAATTCTATCTTCGACAACCTGGTTCTTGTTGCGGAGATCTCCACGAGGGCCTTTAGGGGATCGATCTCCATGGCGATCTCCACGTGATTCTTGTTGCGGAGATCTGAGCGGCGCTACGGCCACGGCCGGTACGTACCGATGTCTTGATCTTGTATATATATTCAATCGTTCGCTGCATATATATGCATATTGGTATATCATGATCAAGGTCGATTGAAACATGAACAATGCAGATTAACTAATGCATCAGACGAAGATCGAAGTTGGATGCGCTTGCCTCGACACTCAGCCGATTGGCAGAACAATTTTCAAATTTTTTTGCAAAAATTTACGGCCTCATCAGCGCGAGGTGGATCTATTGCGTGTCCATGTAATTTGTGTCAATGCATGATCAGACATTCCACCGTGCTTCCCATTCAAATTCATTTACTCAATAGAGGGTTTGCTGATTGTTTCATCGATGCTGGTAACATTCAAGACCAAACTAATACTTCATCTCAAGGTCGTGTGAATCAAGACGTTACTGTTGATCTCAATAATCATGATACAACACATTTATTTGTAGAAGACGATGAAGAAGATGGTTTGGATGATAACCCTGCTGCCACCAATACTCTGATTAGAAACATTTTTGATTGCGTGCTATACTTCTTTGGACAATTAATGACTTCCCAGCCTATGCTATGCTGTCTGGTTGGAGCACTAAAGGAAAGTTTGCATGTCCATACTACCACAAACATACTGAGTATTTGTGGTTGAAACATGGGCGGAAGCACTACTACATGGCACATCGACGTTTTTTGGCCCCTGACCATCCATGGTGCAACAATGCGGTCAGCTTCAACAACAAGGTCGAAACCAGGGAGGCACCAGAACCACTATCTGGTACACAGGTACTTGAGCAGTATTCTACTTTTGAATAAGTAGAATTTGGAAAGACATTGTTATCAAAAAAAAGGAAGCGTGACGAAGACAACAGATGGCACAACTGGAGGAAGAAGAGTTTTTTTTAGCTCCCTTACTGGTCTTCTTTGCTCATCAGGCATAATTTGGACGTGATGCACATTGACAAAAATATATGCGAGAGCATACTAGGCACTCTGCTTAAATTGGATGGCAAATGTAAGGACGGGGAGAATGCTCGGCTTGACATGGAGCATCTACGGATACGACCGGATCAGCACCCTGTGATTAAAAATGATAAGTATACCTTGCCATCAGCCTTGTACGAGTTAGATAAGGATGCAAGGGAAAGTTTGTGTGAATTTCTATATGGAGTGATGATGCCTGATGGGGTTTCCTCGAATATAAGAAGATGTGTTGATGTAAAGTCACGTAAGGTGTCAGGATTGAAAACGCATGACTACCATCTAATTCTACAGAAACATTTACCCTTAGTGGTGCGTAGGATTTTGCCGTGGGGAGTCGTTGTCATTGGATTGATTCAGCTTAGTAATTTCTTCGATGCACTATGTTCAAAGGAGTTGGTGGAATCGGAATTGGACAAAGCTTAGATGTTCAATTAGGGAGGTCGGTTTGTCGACTTGAGATGATATTCCCACCTGCATTTTTTGATATCATGATCCATTTGCTCGTTCATCTAGTCGAAGAAGCTAAACTTGGGGGCCAGGTGTGTTACGGATGGATGTACCCGAGTGGAACCGGTACCTACGCACCTCGTGAAAGGATATGTGAGGAACA
Source organism: Cenchrus americanus (assembly GCA_947561735.1). Classification (NCBI taxonomy): domain Eukaryota; kingdom Viridiplantae; phylum Streptophyta; class Magnoliopsida; order Poales; family Poaceae; genus Cenchrus; species Cenchrus americanus. Next base: position 179,825,803 of record OX387239.1, on the reverse strand, counting down.
AGGCTCACCGTGAAGGTTCAATTGCTCGAGGGATACATACTCGAGGAGTGCCTTACATTCTTCTCAAGATTCTTGGACGTGGACACCAAAGACAATCGTGTTGATCGACATGAAACAAGTATCGTTAATGAGCCACCATCTGGTTTTGAGCATTTTTTCGAAATGGATTACAAGAGGAGAGGACAGGACGGTTGAAGAAATACCACCAAATGAGTTTCGGAAGATGAGGCACTACATAATTTGCAATTGTGATGAAGCTAGACCATATGTCGAGTAAGATGCACTACTCAACATCATTATTGCTTTTAATTTTAAATATCAAACTAACGGTAATATTCTTTTGTGTTCAGCGAGCATTTGGAAGAACTGAGGGCACATGGATCCAGAAATCTTGATAAGCGACATGAGGCTCAACTCGTAAGATGGTTTGAAAGCAAGATCACAGGTTTACATGCTAGAGGGGAAGTAAGTTCGGATTTGTTTGCACTTGCTCAAGGACCGGATCCCCGACCTCGTACATTGAATAGATGTCATATCAACAATTGGTCGGTTTTGTACCGTTAACATCGAGAGAACCCTGTGACACAAAACAATGGTGTGCTTGTCAAGGGTGAGGCGAGAAGGCACAAATTGGTATGGGGTGATTAAAAGAATGATCTCACTGGAATTCCCTGGACAAAAAGAAGTTATTACGGTTCCAAAGGTGATCGGTTTGATTTGCCTCTTGTCACAAGTACCAACAGAGGCAAAGGATACGAGTAAAGATAAATATGGGGTCATTGACATCGATACTACTCGACACAAGTTTAGCAATGAACCCTATATTCGGCAACACGAGCGAAGCTGGGTGTTTTATGTGAATCGGTGAACAAACCACGGTTTGGAGCAGCGTTGTTATTTCAATGAAACCAAGGAACTTGTTTGCCATGCTCGAATTAGATCTCGAGGACTCACTTGCTTGTGGGTATCGAAGGTATTAATTTGCTCGATGAACACCGAGGTTTTGACAAATTGGTCTAGATCGGACAAGGAAGGCACAACCGGCGATGTCTCGGTTATTAATCGTGGTTCGGGCCGAGGCGGTTGATGAACCGGACGATGAAGTATTTGATGTTGATGATGAACATGATGCGGATGACACGTACATCGATGATGGAATTGTTGCACCAATAGTTCAAGATGCCCAAGATGATGAGTTTTTCAATTGATACTTACTCGACCGTAGTCATGACTTCTATGTTGCCATTATTTACTACTTACGGGAAGACTTTTTGCATAAATCTTAATATTTAAAATATGAATCTAAAAATCGGTATTGGTATGACAAACAAAAATAGGGGCCGTAGGGCGGTGCTAGGTCACCAATGGGCTCTACCGGCGAGCGTGAAGCCCGGCGAGCGGGAGCCCGATGGGCCGGCCACCCAACAAGCCCGGAGGTTAGTAGAGAGGAAGCAGTGTTCAGAGGAGTTGGGGATGGCAAGCACGCCTCGCCTTTTAAGTTGTGGTGCGCCCGCTTGAGGTAGCGGTGTGGCACTAAAGATTATGCTGATGTGCTGCTGTGCAGCGCTTCCCACACACTGGGAAGTAATAAGGACAAATGGGCCGGCCCACTCTCGGACTGCAATCCTTTTCTAACAAAAGTGCACATTGATAATTTGCACATGTGTTGTTCCTTTTAATATGTTGATATAGAAAATAAAAAACTGACTCACAAATGATAAAATTTAACCTTTAGTAAATCAACAAATAATTAGAGTAGTATGGAAATTATCTGTCAAAATTGCCCAAATAAACAAGGCCTCTTAGTTTCAATCCATCACTGAATTACTAGTAATATGTACACAGATACTTGTTCCGAAAACCAAGAAATTCTACTTGCTACTTTTGGTTAGTACATTAGTTACATGATTCTACAAATTAGCATCCGGCGTAAATCGGTAACCATGCATGATCTCAAGGCGATTAGCAATCTCAAAAGACGCAAATGCATCCTTGGAGGTGTATTTCACCCGCCATTCGCGGGCAACACCCTCAAACCCCAATGCCTGTGGTCCACATTTCTGTCCTTGTACAGAGGTAGCTCCAGTACTCGATTTCCAATCTTCTCCAGGAAGACCTGTAACCATTTCGGTACAGATGGCTATACTTGTCATCAACGTCAGAAACAATCAGTTGAAGGTCTTTCCAATTAGAAATCTTGACGCCGCAGTCCTCCTGTAGGCGTTCAACATCGTTGGTGATATGCGCTCCGACAAAGATGTGGCCTTCCTCGCTGAGAAACTTGCTCAGGACATCAGGAAGCTTGTAGCCGGCATGGTGCACCTGGTAAATAAGGCAGCGCGACCCGACACACAATTGCAACAATGCGAGCTTGTACCCGCCACTGCGAAGCTCAATCCACTCGGTGTCCAATCCAACGAGGAAACGTTCTGGTGGTGGGCTACCTTTGCTTTCGTTGATGTACTCCGCCACTACTCTCGCGTCGCAAGTGACGGTGGTCTTGATGCTCGGGTACCGCTCCTTGAAGAATTCAACCTCGTGCATTGTAGTTGGGGGCGGTCCCTGCTTCTCCAAAAGTCGTGGACGGACGACGGCGGGGTGCCATTCGTCCCACTCCCGACTATACGGCGATCTCGAACGTCGGTTGGACCAACGGCGGCCTCCCACGGGTTCACGGCGACACGCTTGCCACCTGCAGTCCCAATCCAAGAAAACAAAGTTACGAATCTTCAACCTCGTGACAAATCCACGACTAGAAACTCATTGTGCCTTGCGAGACTAACCTTCGAAGCGACGCTCTCGCGCGCGGCCGGGATGCGCGCCCGCATCGCCCTGAGGTACTTGTGGAGGCCCGACGGTGGCGGTTGCCTCTACGACATCCCCCTTCGTTTGTGGGGCGCCGCCGTCACCCGATGCGTCGCTTCGGGTCATCGCCGCCGTTTGGAGGTCGCTTGCGATGGCGGTTGCCGAGATTGCAAGCTTCGGGGGTCGCCGGCAATGGCGGCAGGCAAGAAAACCCCTTCTCCTTCGATAAGACAGTGGGGGGGTGGGGTAGGGAAGAGGCTAAACTAGTATATTCTATGCTGTCGTTTCGGCTTCATATACAGGTCAAATCGATGTGGTGGTTGCCGAAGCAATGGGCATGGCAAGATTTGAAGACAACAGGCAAGACGAAGGGCGGCGGTCCTAGTCGCCCGCTACACGCACGCGCACCTAGGGAGTTGTCGTCGGCCGCAACGCTTCACACCCGCACTAGGATAGTTGCATGCAAAATCACACTAAGGGTGTGATGTCTGAAAAGGTTTGCGAAAAGCTCTGTATCGCAAAGTAGATCCAAACTATGTATTTAGTTTTAGATTTCGTCTACATTTACTACTCCATGAAGGTGCACCATTAATTACAAATATTAAAGTAAGTTATTTTCAAAACTACTTTCAAAATCTGTAGCTAAATATGGATTAAGTAGGTTCATTAGATTCGTCACACAAAGTTACGCTTACACGTGAAAAGGTTTTACAAATAAATTTTATTTAGTGTTCCATTTATGAAAGATTCTTGGGGCTAATTTTATTTAGATGCGAACGGAAGAAGGAACGCGCTCTGCCCGCCTCGCGATCTCCCACGCGTTCAGTCCTACGTACACTATTCGAGTACCCTGGACGCCTATTCAACGAAGCTCCTAGCCTCCTACTGAGCACGCGTCAGGTGCTGTGACGGGTGACAAGACGGCACGGGGGGCCGGAGTTTGCTTCGTACACCCGACCACACCCACCCCAAAGCAGTGAACAAGAAATCGCAATAGCACAAACAAGGAACAATGCGACGAAGTTCGATTTCCTCGGACACGAGGGGCCGGTACAGATTAATCTTACAAAGGTGAGTTACAGGCCGCTAATGTCGGTGGCGACGCCGTCGCGAAGCACGCCATCGATGTCAAACCCCGCGGCGGCGGCATCGGCCGCAATGGGGAAGTGCAGCGCATAGTGCCGATGCTGATCCGGCGGTAACGGCCACTCTTGCCGAGATCGACCAAGGAAACTCGACTTGAATGTCCGCCGGTCGCGAGCGCGCGGCGGCTCCCCGCGCGCACCGGCACGCACCGCCTCCCCGGACACGCCGGGGGAGCGCGCGAAGACGGTCGGGCGGCGGCTGGAGCCCGGGCCGACCACGCGACGACGACCCTCCGCCGCGCGCGTAAGTTCATCGTGGCGATCCCTCCGGATCGTTCGGGCGGCGGCGCGGCTCCTCCGCTCGCTCACGGCGGAAAGACGCCTCGCCTCCTCGGGCCGACGCAAGAAACAATGGCGACGAGTCAAACAAGAGCCTAGTGGGCGGCGTGCAGCGACGGGATACGGGGAACTCACCATGGCGCGCGGGCCTCCACATCGGCCTTGGCGCTGCGATCTTCGGTTGTCTCCGTCTCCCGGCCCCGCCCGAAGGGCGGTATGCATCGCATCCGGGTCCCTCCCGGGTCCCGTCACTTGCGCGGCGCGCCGTCTAGACGACGCCGCGTCCTCGCCGGTTCCTCTCGCCGAGTCCCGGGCCTCCGACAAACGGGGGCGTCGCCCCGAGACGAGGAAGAAGACAAGCTCCAGGATTAGACGACGAAGATCCATCGGACGGAGGCGCCACCGCGGGCGGAAGGACCGGGGACAAATGTCGCACTAGGAAAAAGAAGAAGAATGACAAGCATCGGATCCTCGGCAAGCACGAGGGAAATTATGGAGACAAGGAAGACACTCACCCCCGCCGGAAATCAACCGACGGAGACGCGGGCGAGACCAACGGCGACGAACCACCAGGGGCCTCTTCTGCGGGCGCTTCTCTCCGCGCCATCCTTGCGCGCGGGGAGTCAGGGGGGGAGACGAGCGGCTACTCAAGATCGACGAGAGCGGCGCGGTGCAAAGGAGCGGGATTGGAAAAACAAAGGGAGGCCCCGCGGCTATATAACCCCGCGTCCGGTGAAGCGGTTCCTATTCCGTTGCTAAGCGCATTTGTACCCTTCGCCTGTGGGGCAGGGCGGATCCAATGACTAAAAGGCGAGATTATCCCAGGTTACAGGGACGCGACCCCACTCACTCGGCGGGTGGGGCGGTTACCAAGGGTCAATGACGGGTCTACCCGGCCACTTGTTGGCCCACAAATCCTCGAGCTCGGGGGGCAAAGCGTTCCAACCTCCTCCACGGGGGCGGGCGGGGGCGGCCGGAGTTCGGCCTCGGCGCGGGCTTCGGGAAGTCAGCCGATCCCGCCACCACCACGGACGGCACGGAGTCGGCTTTGTGCAACGACCGAATCCGTGCCGGCCCACGTACGGAGACCTAGCGTTCGGCTCATGCGGGGCCCCGCCGGCCCCGGTGGTCGCTCGATCAACCAGCGGCTCCGAGAGGAATCTATACGGCGGTGGCTATCATGAAGTAGGAGGTACGGGCGTTCGACGCCTTCACTTTGAGTACGTGCGTGCGAGCGCTCGGGGAGGAGGATGCCTAGCACGTAAGATGGCGGGTGATGCAGAATCGGTTCGGCCTCAAGCCAAGGATGCGGGGCCCCACTTACGAGCCGCCGTTCCCACAGTGGTACTATAACGTGCTCCTGCCGCCAAGGGTAAACCACCGACGGAATTCACCAAGTTCTGCGGGCGAGGACGAGACAAGCACGGTCGAGCATATCGCTCGTTATCTCATGCGAACGGGGAATGTTAGGCGAAGAGACGTCGGGGGTTCGCTACTTCCACCGCCTCGTTGACGGGTCCAGCTTTTCGGTGGTTCTCGTCCTTGCCGCACGAGTCGGTGGCCGGGTGGAAAGATTTGGACGTAAATTCCACCGCTCACTACTTCGGCCGAGTTCGAGAAGAAGGCGGTCGATCTCGCCACCACGAAGCAAAGGCACGGTGAAACACGCTGAGTTTACGAAAGATTCGGAGAGAAGTCAGAGACATGTGCTTCTCCCGGTGAACTTGCCCGGACGATCGGCTAGCGATATGGCCGTCGTAGGGATGTTACCGGCCGTGCGCGAAAAGCTCTTTGGGATGGAGTTTGAAAACTTGGGCCAGCGCTTGTCGCGAGAAATTATCCTTGATGAGTAATCGGGCACTTATGGCCTCGAAGGACCCCAAGTTTGGCAAACGGCACGACATCGCCGATATCTACAATCAATTCTTGGTTCAGCTGATTTGTTCGAGGATTACGACGACGAGCGGGAATGGCGCAGCGAAATCATGTGGGGTAAAGAGCCTCTCCATGATGAATCGGTATTTGGGTCGGACGGACCAAAGGAACCTACGACCACGACATCACAAAGGTGACAAGTTGTTTGAGCTCTTGGTAAAGGAAGGCCGAATCAAAAGGCACTTTTGAAGGGCACTCTATGCTTCGGCTTTGATGGAGTCAAAACGAAACATTCTTGCGGCTGTGACGGGGACTCGCACTCCATCAACGGTGCCGGGGTCTTCGGGATGAGGATCCCGAGAAGGCTATCCGAAGGGCATCTCAAGTTCGACAACAAGATGAAGGCCGGATGGCCACCTTCCCGCGAGAACATGCTCGGCTTTTACGTCAATGCGATAACGGCCCGAGAAGGAAAGTCAAGGGTCCACGACCTCGGCCCGAGGTCCAAGCAAGATGGATCGGTTGACCCAGAAGCGCCAAGTGACCATAGAGCAAGTCCGGGCGGCCGCCCCGGCGTTCTCAAGAGCCACATCGAGATCGGGGAGTCGTCGAAGCCCAAGCCCAAGGTGACGTCGCGCATCCTCCTTAATAAATGGCGGCGCCGATGGAGAAGGAACGCTACCGGGAGCGTCGTCACGGAGGAGCAACGGGGGCGAGGAGGAAGCGCGCGGTGGAATCGGGGAACGACGCGCGCGCGGGAAGCGCGCCCCTTTGGGGGTGCGCCTTCTTCGAGGCCTTTCTTTGGAATGAAGGCACGAAACTACCCGATGAGACGCGTCACAGATGCGAGCGACGGAGATATGCGTGCGGGCGAGAAGCGCAATCGCCGATCGAGTCCACGAAAGACTTGGAAGGGTCCACCCGAATGGGGATGGGCGGCAAAAAATTGAAATCATTGATCATCCCGGGAAGCGCGGGCGATCTCGGTGGGCGACACGGGGAGGGGCAGGGGTACGTACGGCGAAGGGGCAATGGTGCCCACCGGTCTACGCAAGAGCCGAGAGGCGGGTCCAACGCTTGAGGAACCGCGCGAGATGAAGCAAGCGGGGTCCGGACGAGACGAAGTGGCGCCCAAGGACCGGCGGAAGGATCAAAGCGTCAAGCCCACACGCCATGGTATACTTCTGCCCGAACGAGTTCATGGCTCCCGCTAACGGAGTGATGCGGGGGAGGAAGCTTCCTTTGAGCGACGAGCGACCCAGGAGATGATGGCGCGGGCGGTGCTTGCCAAGCGAGCCATCTTCGACAGCGGCCAGAATCGCCACATGAGGCCGGCTGACGCGAGGGGTACGTCGATGGCAAGCCATTGACCAAGATGTTCGTCGACGGTGGCGGCGATTAACGTGATGCCGTACACCACCTTCGGGAAACGCGCCGACCCGGCGATTTGACACCAACAAGCATCATCACGAACGACTTCGCGGGAACCCTCGGACACCCAAGGATGCGCTCCGTGGACTTGATGATCGGGTCCAAGACGGCCCCGCCACCACCTTCTTCGTCATCGAAGGAAGAGAACCTACGGCCTAGCACTTGGGCGGGAGCGGATCCCGCCAAGCTGGCCGCCGTCCCCATCCACTATGCATCAACAGGCGATCCGAGTGGGTGGACGATGAGAGTGAGGTCGTACGGGCGGACGACTCGGTGAGCGTGGCTAACATGGAACCGGCCTTGCGGGAATACCAAGGCATCGATTGCTTCTCGAGGGGAAGGAGCGGGGAGAAAGGTCTGTTGAACTGTCGGCGGTGACCAACAACCCATTCAACGGTCGGCTCTTACAGTGATACAATGGAGAACCCCGTGGATGGCAACGATGGCAAGGTAGGGACGGGGATTCATGTCGGTAGATAGTGGAGGAAGTTGACATTGGAAAACGGTGATAATAGGAGCCGGCCGTTCATCGGTGCGGAGTTTGCAACCGAGACTTCGGGGAACTTAATCAAGCTTCTCCAAAGAATATAAAAGATTGCTTCGCACGGGATTACTCGGAGATGCACGGATTGGATCGATCCATCGTCGAGCAGAGTTGCCAATCAAGCCGGGATTCAAGCCATATAAGCAACGCGGGAAAATCTACAAGGATGAAGTATTGGCCGATGTGAAGAAGGAAATCGAAAAGGTACTTGATGCAAACTTCGTTCGGCCCTGCAGATATGCGGGTGGATTTCTAACTCGTCCACTGTGTGCCTGAGAAAAATGGAAAAATGAGAGTTTGCATAGACTTCGGGGACCTAAACGAGCTACTCCCATGGATGGATACCCGAAGTACCTATTCTTGGAACTGGCGATTGACGCGGCTCACCGGACACAAGGTGATTAGCTTCATGGATGGCAACGGGATACAATCAAATCTTTATGGCAATAGAAGACATCTCGAAGACGGCCTTTAGGTGTCACGGTCATATAGGCCTATTTGAATGGATCGTCATGACATTTGGGTTGAAAAATGCGGTGCACGACCTACCGGCGGAGCCATGAATTACATTTTCCTTGAGTTGATCGGCAAGACCGTGGAAATCTACATTGACGACGTGGTGATCAAGTCCTTAAGCCATGACTCCCATGCGGAAGATGTGAAGAAAACCACAGGGTCTGGGAAGCATGGTACGAAGATGAATCCGGACAAGTGTGCATTTGGGGTGTCGGTACATGGAGAGTTCTTGGGGTTTTTGGTCCACGAAGGGGAGGGATTGAAGTTGGCAAAAAGAGCATGAAAGCCATTGATGAAGTCGTTCCTCCAACCAACCTCAAGGAGTTGCAATCAACGCTCGGCAGAATCAACTTTGTGAGAAGGTTCATCTCAAATTTATCACGAAGGTGTTGTAGTTCTCTCGTTGCTAAAACTAAAGAAGGATCAGAAGTTCACATGGGGCGACGAACAACAAAAGGCTTTTGAAGAAATCAAGCAATACATGAAGGAGCCGCCGGTGCTGGTTCCTCCTCAGCTGAACAAGCCTTTCAAGTTGTACGTGGCGGCCGATACCCAAACTGTGGATCGGCCCTTATTCAAGAATTCGAAGGGAAGGAGCGGGTAGTAGCCTATCTTAGCCGAAAACTACTTGATCACGGAAACCAGGTATTCGGCTATAGAAAGATTATGTCTTTGCGTATACTACTCGTGTACAAAGTTTCGGCACTACTTGTTGAATGCCGAATGCCTTTATTATACTCGAAGTTTGATGTGATAAAACATATGTTATCTATGCCAATTTGTGAATGGTCGGGTTGGCAAATGGATTTTAGCTCTATCGAGTTCGAGTTGAAGTTCGGAATCGGCAAAAGCCATCAAAGGTCGGGTCATTGCCGATTTTATAAGCGTTCTGCCGTGACCTTTCGATTGATACGCGAAATTACCCCATGGGCTCTATTCTTCGACGGGTCATCATGTGGCAAGGTGGGGGGTAGGATTCTACTAATTTCTCCCCGGAGAGGTGAGATGTTCGAATTCGCCATTCCTCCACGACCCACCGTCACAAATAACAGTCGAGTACGAGCGTGCTTCGAGGGCTATTTGAGAGAAGCGGGGCCGTTTCGATTGAAGTTTATGGAGATTCGAGTTAGTCATCAAGCGATTGAACGGCCGGTCTGAGTGCGAAGCGGCGAGGAGTTACTACGAGGAATGCAGAGAAATCTTGAAGGGCTTTCCCACCGGTAACCTTACAAAGACATTCCTAGAGAGCATAACGAGGAAGCAAACAGGCGGCTCAGAGCGCCTCTGGTTATAAAGAGAGTCAAGAAGCATTTGCTGCAGAGGTGAGCGCACTGGGGACGGATCTTACAGAAGATGATTGGAGGAAAGAGATCGTTGAATATTTGAGAGATCCATCCCGAAAAGTCTCTAGGAAGCTCAGGTATAAGGCAATCAAGTTCGTTCTTCTGGATGACAATTTATTCTATAAGTCATTAGATGGAGTACTGCTACGATGCCTGGGTCCAGAAGAAGCCAAGAACATGATGAGCGAGGTGCACGATGGGATATGTGGAGCGCACCAATCGGCCTATCGCATGAAATGGGTTATTAGGCGAGGTTGGATGCTTTTGGCCGACGATATTAGAGGATTGCTTTGAGTATTACAAGGGGTGTCAAGATTGCCGAAGTTCGGGAATATTCAAAGAGTCCCCGCATCAGCATTAAATCCCATCATCAAGCCATGGCCATTCGAGGGGGACAGGGCATAGACCCGATCGGCCAAATTAATCCACCATCTAGCAAGGGGCATAAGTTCGTGCTTTTGGCTGCGGACTACTTCACCAAATGGGTCGAGGCAATCCCACTCAAGAGGGTGACGTCAGAAAACATGATCGAATTCGTCAAGGAACACATCATCTATCGATTTGGGATTCCACAGACGATTACCACGACCAAGGGGCACAATTCGTGTCATTGGAATTCAAAGATTTTGCCGAAAGCATGGGAATTAAACTCCGTTTAATTCTTCCCCATACTATGCCCAAGCTAATGGTCAAGCAGAGGCTTCTAACAAGATCATGATCAAGCTTATACAGAAGAAGATCGACCAGAAGCCGAGGAGATGGCATTCGGTACTCAGTGAAGCGCTGTGGGCTTACCGAATGGCCCCCCATGGAGCTACAAAGACTTCTCCTTACGAGTTGGTTTACGGGCATCACGCGATCCTGCCCTGGAAATGCAATCGAGAATCGAGGAGAGTAGTGCTGCAAAACGATTTGAGCTCCAAGGATTACAGTGGCCTAATGATGGATGAGTTAGAAGATTTGCATATGATCCGTCTCAGGGCCCTGGAGAACATCGAGAAAAACAAGCTGCGGGTCGCCAAATACTATAACAAGAAAGTAAAAGTAAAGCAATTCACAGAAGGCGATCTAGTTTGGAAAGCGCTACTGCCGATTGGAACTAAATACAGTGAATTCGGCAAATGGTCCCCTAACTGGGAGGGGCCTTTTCGCGTGGTCAGATGCGTTCCGGTAATGCATACATATTGAAAACTTTGCTAGGAGAGGAGTTTTCCGCCGCAATAAATGGAAGATACCGAAGAAGTATTATCCTAGCATTGAAATCGATCGATGATTATACACATCGACACGAAACGGCCGGCGCTCGGGGATGAGGCCGCCTTTAGAACAAAAATCCATGAACAAAAAGAAAATGGCCGAGTGCTCGATGCATTGCCCTTAGCTCAATACTACACTACAACTGGTTTCTTGCGGGATTACACATAGCGGCCCCGAAAGCCGGGTCCCCTAAGGGGAGGGGAAGCGAAGGCGTGGAGTAAGAAGCGAAAGTATGGTTCAATCTTTTCTTTGCTTCTTCGGCCGTCGCTCCCTCTTCGGTTGTTCCGGGACCACCGTGACGGCGACTTGGAACGCACGAGGATGACCACGATTGGCGGCCTCTACCAAGCTATCCCGGGCCGCCTTCGGGTTGCCGTGCACCTGTCGAGACATCCGGAGCAAAAGAATCAAGGTTAGGGGCAAGAGATCCGGATGCAAACATGAAGGGGGGCAGAGGCGTTTACCCCCTACTAGCGCTTCCCGGCGCCATACGACGCTCGCGTTCGGCTTGACAACGGACGAACATGTCCCCGAGGTCACGCTCCGGGTGCCGGACACGGCGGCGCGGTAAACTGATGGATGACCCTTTGCTCAAGGCGTGGCATCCTCCGCCTCAAGAGAAGAATCGGAGGAGATGTACTCGGGAACATCTTCGGTTCCGATGATTTCTTCGAGAAGCAAATCAAGGCTGAAAGAGGCAGAGGAAAAACATGAAGCGCAAGATCAAGCGAAGGACGAGGAGCGCATCAAGAAAGAACTCACTTCCGAATCGTACGCTTCCTTGACGAGCCGCTCCCCTGAGGTTGTTTACCCTTGTCCATGGCGTTGGGGTTTTTTCTTCTAGCAGCAGAAGAAGAGGCGAGAAGTGATGGAGGAGTGTGCGAGTGGATTTGCAGAGCACCCCACGGGCTATTTTATTGACCAAAGAGGCGCATTGGGAGTGATGATCTGGCCAGTACACACTGTTGGAATACCAAGCGGCGGGGTTTTCCACCGAGTGCGAAGGGTTTTCTTTGAACAGTATTTACGGATTGCCGAATTGGGATCCTTTGTGGATCTTGCGCCAAGGGGCAGTTGTTTGCGAGCGTTCGGCTAAAGACAGTTCCCAGATGCATTCAAAGAGGACAAATTCACGGATGTAAATGCGAAGGGAAATATCACGGAACAAATGCGAGATTCCAAAAGTTCATCATATATTGCCGACATTTACACATCCCTAGTAAAATCTAATCAAAAAGTCCCGTTCGGCACGGTGGGGATGGGTAATTTCGGCAATGGCGTCGCCGTGGCCGTCGAGGCGCTCCCGAGATGAGCTCGATCTCGTCGATATCCTCCGGCGCGCCGCCCCGGAAGCCACGCGGCCGGTGGAATAGTCGACGTCCGTATGCGTCGCCATCGCAGCCGTGCCCAAGGTGGTGCCCAGACGAACACCATGGACGGCCACCTCGTCAATGCGGCGCTCCACCGCGGCCAGGCGCTCCGCCGGCGTGTCGCCGTGAGCGTTCACCTTCTCCGCCAGCTGCTCCACCAGCGCTTTTAGCTGGTTGAGCTCAGCATCACGAGCTGCGAAGGGCAAACAAGAAGGGATTAGCATCAAAGGCTGGACTAAATCAAGAATCAGAACCATACCATCGATGGCTTCCAGCAGTTGTTTCCGCTGGTCCTCCCACTCTAGTTCGGCCACGCCCGCTTTTTTGGAGACGGCCTCCAGCTCAAGACGAGACGCTTCTAGCTCCTCCTTGAAGCGAATAGCGTCTGCTTCCCCGTACGGCACGGGGAGTGGCCATCGGACTCCGAAGAGTCATCGGGGAGGGGCCGATTGGCCGCCGCGCGGGCGAATTCCACCGAATCAAACCGAAAGGGGGAGACGATTGTCAAGGAAGATCAAAAGGAAGATCGACAAGGAGAAATTGACGATCATTACCGCCCGCGCGCATTAGCGCGCTTCCCTCGGCCTCGTCGGAGGCGCGGCGGCGGTTGAGGCGGCGCACCATTGCGGTTTGGGGATGTGCACTTGTTTGCAAGAAGGCCGAGAGATTGGCAAAGATTCGAGAGCTAGAAGGCCCGGTGGAGAGCTAGGGGCACCTACGGCAACATTTATAGGCCCGGGCAGGGTAACCGTGGCTTCGAATCGTGGCCGTGGATCGTGGCGCACGTCCCAATAAAATCGGAAGGCGGAGAGATTTCCTTGACCAACCCGCCGGCGGGTCGTTTGGAGTTCTAAGCTGAAACGCGTGTGGGTCGATGGTTTCGGCTAAAGGAATTCAAGGTGTCGTTCGGCAGTTAGTGTTTCACTACCGAATGGGTCGTTCGGCATCACATCTCAAGGTACGCTAAGGAAAGGAAACAAATTGCAAAGGAAATATTACAAGAACGACCAGTCCAGGTATACATCAATAAGAACATTCAAGCGTTAAGGAGTTTTGCAAGTGCGTGACGAACATTGGATACTATCAAGTGGGAGTTATCCAAGATCTCCTGATAGTCCTTTTGGGCATCAGATAAGTCAGTAAGCTCTGCATCGCACCGCTTTACTGCGGTAACGACCGATTCTCGCCTCCGCTTCGGTCTTTGCTATCAATCCAGGGGAGATCGGCTATTTTCTTCCGGTCAATCTCCATTTCCGCCGACAGGGTTTTTTTAATTCCGCCTCTAGAGCGACCTTTTCGGCGACTTTCGGATCGTAAGAGGCTTGCGGGTCGCCCAAGGCATCCTTATGGCTTTTTGCTTGGGATTGTATCCCGTTCATGGCCTGTTCAAGCATCGTTTTTTCCTTTTCAATGGCCGAACGGGAGCGCAATTTCCTCCAAGTACGCCTCAAGGGAACATAGAAGGGCTCTAAGTCGTAGATGGACGACGAAAAGCTCGATGCCATCGGGAAGTTTGCGACTAATGGGCTCAAACATCTCTTCAAAATGACAAGAGATCATTGAGCCGATCCCGAACGTTCTTCTCTAGCCGTGCCGCGATTTCTTTGAGCTTGAGCAATACCTCGTCGGGCAACGGCCGGTTTACTTCTTTCATCACATCGGCGACCGACGGGCCTCTCGAGGGCGAGGCTCGATGATGACGGGGCGTGATCCCGAAAACAACACCGCCGAGGTGAGAATGCTAGCATCAAGGTATCAAGATTAAGAGCGGAACCAAGTACCTCATGAATGGTATCTTGAGCGGGAGCAATCGCGAGACGGAGGAGGCGTCCCGAGTAGAGCCGAAACGTCCAAGTCGGGGAGATGCCGGTGCAGCAATCGGCCGACTCGTGAGTTTACGGGCCGGGGAAGAATCGGATCTTTCCTCGTTGGGTTGGCCATTGCTTGCTTGGGCGATAGGCGATGGCATCCTGGGAGAACTTGGCGGCTCCAGTTGAGTTGAGGGATTCATCTCTCGGAGAGTGTCTTGATTCGCGAGAAGGTGATGAAGATGAAACCTCTACTGGGATGGACAGTTCAACCCTGGAAGGGCTCGCCTGTTGAACCACTGGAACATCTACAAGTGGTTCTCCAACAGTTTCTTCTGCAAATGTCCAAATAAAAGGATAAGTGCCAGTGCTCATCTTTGAGAAAGAACAGTAAAAAGTCATACCAGTGGATGGAGCATTGGCAGGTGCTGGTTCTGAAGAATGTTGGGCTCTGGTCTGAAATACACAATGATATGATCTATTAAGAACAGAGTGACCCAGTAATCAAGAAGGTAAAGGAGCTTACCTCAACCAGTACTTTCTTGACAGTTCTCCTCCTTTTAGCGCTCGGAGGGGGAACCAGATGCAATCCTTGCCTCCTGTCAACAGCAAGGCTAGAGAGGCTGGGATCGGTGGTAGCATACCTGTCCATCAGTTGGCGCAGGGTTGTAGATTTAAACCCCAATGCTGAAATTGGGCCTTCGGCATTATAAGTTATTACCCTAGCTCGAGGGGCAGGAACTGTGTTCTGTGGACAGAAGATGAAGGTCAGGACCATGAATGAAAGAGGGAAAAGTATGATCAAGGGGCTCATTGTGTTACCTCTGAAGTCGGCAGGAAATCAGGCACCAATTCTGCACAGAACACATGGACAGGTTCATTGAAGATGTGGTCGTGGAATTCTTGCCACCATGAGCTGAAGGTGGGGTGAACTACGATTGCAGGCACAAAAGGACATGTGTAAACAGTGGGACTGCACACATAGTGGAAAACTCTGCTGCACTGCAACGGTTCTTTGATTTCCTCCCTGGGCTTGAGGAATTCATGCAAAAACAATCTTGGGGGTATCCGACCGCATCCAAGCCGCCCGGCCATTACGTTAGGCCGATAGTACTCATAAGTACCGGCATTCGCCTCCCTCCATTGAATTCAGCCGGTAATATGCATGGGCGGATTATAACATTGAAGATTTCCAAGAATCTCCCATCTTGATGGCCGGGCTCAAAGGAAAACTCGATAGGGAAGGTCAGAGTGTCACAGCCTAGATAAGGGAGCCAAAGAGGATCGGGGAAGCCTTTGAAGAACAGCTCGAAGAGTTGGGTGATGTCCTGCTGAACAATAACAGTTGAAGCTGCTTCTCCATAGCTTTGGCATCCTCTGGTGACTTGAAGCTCTCCTTCAGGGGGATTGGACCAGGGGAAGGACCTGGAGTTCAAGTCGACGCCTACAATCTGATGCATGTGAAGTTGCAGCCAAATCTGAACAAACCACCAGGGGCCATTGACGCATGCTATCCTCTCGCTGGTGTACATTTGAGTAACGGTCTGATGAAGCATATGGTATACACTGCCCAAAAGGAATTTTCCCAGAGGAAGGCGGTTGCGCGGCCGGATGGATCGCCATTGCGATATGATTCGTAGTGGGTTCATTGGCCTTGCCACGAAGACAAACCCGCATAACCACATGTTCAAGAAGGCTCGTATTCAACTTCGCCAAGGGGATTATCTCTCATATGTTTCAAAATATAATTCTTGTAGCCATTCCCCGGCTTTACCCCCGTTTGGCGTGAGGAGTTCTTGAAATTCCAAGGTTGAACGAGACCGGTGATGTCAAGGCCGGTGATCATGTACACATCGGCCAAAGTTGGAGACATTGGGCCATGCCCAAAAAGGAAGGCATTGACGCCATTGGACCGAAGTGGCACGCGGCTATCGAAGATCTTCATTCTTGGGCATCTCGGCTACGGATAACTCCAAACATTGAGCAATGCGGAGAGTATCCGGATTGGTCAATCCGCTCTTATCCGCGAGAATCCTACGGTACCAAGTCTTCCAACCCGCGATTGGGGGCAAAGGCCGCTTCTTGAACGCATCTTGCCACCGAGGAGGTGGAGATAAAGCTACCTTGAAAGGAATTCTCCGAGATTCGGTGGCAATGAAATCTCGAGGGTCGTGATTCCCTTCGAGACCGAGATAATAAGATTGCGAATTGGCCTCAATGGGAATCAGAAGGGCAGTAGATGGTTCCTGGAAGAGAGCGGAAGAAGAAAATCTTAGGTAAAATTGAAAACCTAATGCCGAACAAAGGTTTGGAGGGGTGAAGTTACCCGAGTAGCTTGGTGCCGAGTTGCCATTGGAGATTCGAGCTCGGAACAAAGGGGATCTAGGGTTGGATCCGAACGAAGAATCCGGCGGATTGCGAAGAACAGTGTTGACGAGGTTTGGCTCAAGGATTCGTGGCTGGAGTCAATTGTGGAATAAAATTACTTTTATCCCACAATTGAAGGGGCATGTGTTAACACCAAAATTTGGTAAGGAGTATGACATGTGGGTCCAATTCGGAAAAGAGTCCGTCTGGTGGAAGGAAAGGCATCTTCGGAGATTTTCGGCAGAAGGATCCGCGGTCGGCTATCCGCTCCCGGTTCGGCAAAGGAACAAGAGAGAGCTGATTTTGCGGGATTGGACGGTGACGTGGCTCGATCGGAGGGAGCGAATGGATGGACGAGCGATCAAGCTTAGTTAGGCAATGTATCCATTCGCAGTTGTAATCGCGGGGTATAAATACGACCCCCGGATGTATGTAAAAAAACACGTTCATTCCTCAATACACACCGGCCTTACGCCAAACCCTAGAGTCCCTTGTCGTGTCGTCGAGTTCTTCGAGAGGGCCAATCGATCCGTCGACCTCCGTGAGTACCGGCAACCTTGTATCATGTCTAGTATCATGCGGTGGATTTAGATCGATGCAAGTAGTCTTGTTACCATGCTTCGTGTCATGCGGTAGATTCAAGCCTCGGTTCAAGAGGGTTTCTTGTTAGATCACGAGCCATGCGGTAGG
Organism: Cenchrus americanus; assembly: GCA_947561735.1. Lineage (NCBI taxonomy): Eukaryota > Viridiplantae > Streptophyta > Magnoliopsida > Poales > Poaceae > Cenchrus > Cenchrus americanus. Next base: position 179,808,373 of record OX387239.1, on the reverse strand, counting down.
CTAAGGTCTAGCTCGAAGCTAGTTATCGGCTCTATTGGGTTTTGGCAAGATCCAATAGATTCATTAAGTTACCCTGTGTTATCATGAGTTTTGCATTATGTTCTAATTCATGTAACACTCTTTTGCCCAATCTAGATGGGTTTGGATCGGCTCTTTTCCTTTTAAGATCCGTGCAAGAGTAGGTTTCGTGTTTTGACGCGTGGATCTCGTGCTCTTCGATAGCCGAAACCGAATCGATCTAGGTTGTTACGTGTTGCGGGTTCAAGCTTGCTTTGTTAGTATAAATCTTGAAAGAGCCGGGTATCATGCGGTAGATGCAGGTTTTGGGTTGCTTTGGAGCTAGTCATCGGGTGGATTAGATTTCCAATTCGGCTTGATAGATTTATTCACGTGGTAATGTTTGTTCCTTCTTCATGGACCCCGAATCGGTTGTTCACCCGCATTCGGTTATATCTTCACGAGTAGATCACGTGCGTTGTTTATGTTTTAAAAGACGTGTGCTTCTAGCTTTCCATATTTAGGTTGTATCATGCGGTGGATAGATCTATTTATGGAAAGTGGTGCGTCCTTTCATGCAAGTTGTATCATGCGGTGGATAGATTTGCTTGATGTCGTGCCCGACGGATCTTAAAGTGATTAGACATGCGGTAGACTAATGCTTTGGATCTATGCATGCTTATTTTAATACATGATCATGTTCGTGCTTTGCTTTATTTGATGTTAATCTTCATTGAGGATCGGTCATGGCTTTGTACACGCATCCATGTTTATTCAAAGACCGATCGTTGTCATGCTTACGTCATCCATTCGGCAATGTTCTTTTTTTCCTTCATGATTACCCGAATGGTTGCGGTTCTTTGACAGGTAGCTTCACATAGCTACATGTCGTCTTGCTTGGCTTCTTAGCCGTAAATATGGAACTGCTCGGTACCACCGTGAGGTTCCAAGTTTTGGTATTTAAGCTCGTTTTCCCTTTTGTTAATTTTCGGGAAAAATTGACCGGCACGTCACTTTCTCTCTCGCGCGTGCGAAGCTAAGCTTTTCGGCTTGCTTTGTGTGATTGGCGCCGAGTGCATATTCCGCGTCAACACTTCCAAGCTCACAAAATCGTGGTTCCGTCTTCGTTCCCCCTAGGAGAGATCATCCGCAACCGCGACGCCAACGGCCGCATTGTCAAGTGGTCAGTCAAGCTCGGAGAGTTCGAAATCGAATTTTGCCCCAGGCAAGCGATCAAGTCGCAGATCCTCATAGACTTTGTGTCTGAATGGACAGAGATCCAGAAGCCCCCTCCCAAAAAGCGGCCTGAACACTGGATAATGTACTTCGACGGTGCCCTCAACCTCGAAGGAGCGGGTGCAGGTGTGTTACTTATCTCTCCTCAAGGAGAGCAACTCAAGTACATCCTGCAGATCCATTACAAGGCCTCCAACAACAGCGCAGAGTACGAAGCCCTGATCCACGGGCTCCAAATAGCAGTGTCCCTTGGCATCAAGCGACTACTGGCTTTTGGCGATTCCAAGGTCGTCATCGAGCAAGTCAACAAGGAGTGGGATTGCGTCAAGGACACGATGGATGCTTACTGCACTGAGATTCGTAAACTCGAAGGCCACATCGAAGGAATCGAGTTCCAGCACGTCCCACGGAGCAACAACGTCGCCGCCGATGTACTCTCCAAACTAGGCTCTTGTCGAGCTCTAGTCCCAGCAGGCGTGTTTGTCCAAGACCTACGCAAGCCTTCAATCAAGCTCTTGGATCCTGATAATCCAGACTTCATACTCGACCAACTTGTCCACCTTCAAATGATCAAAACTCAGCACCTCCTCGTGATGTGCTCATGTCTGAAAAAGAGGATGATTGGCGCAAGCCCTTCATAGACTTCATACTCGACCAACTTGTCCCCGATGACAAAGCAGAGCGAGAATGCATCACGCGACAAAGTGGTAACTACGTCGTGATTGGTTGACCTATACAGGAAAGCTGCCTTCACTAGCATCTTGATGAAGTGTATCCTACGATCAGAGGGTCTACAGCTCTTAGCTGAGATTCACAGCGGCGAGTGTGGCTGCCACGCGGCATCCACCAACTTGGTCGGCAAAGCGTGCCGATCTGGATTTTATTGGCCCACGGCCGTAACTGACGCTAAAGACCTCGTCAAGAGGTGCAAAGGATGCATATTCTTTGCTAAACAGCAGCACCTACCAGCTCAGGTCCTGTGCACTATCCCCCCGTCATAGCCCTCTCTATGTGGGGTCTCAACATTGTGGGACCGTTTCGTACCACCCCGGGCGGCTACAAACATATCCTGGTTGTCATAGACAAATTCACCAAGTGGATTGAAGTTAGACCTATTGTGAAAGTAACGCCGGAAGAAGCTGTTAAGTTCATCGGAGACATCGAACATCACTTCGGTGTACCCAACAGGATCATCACCGACTTGGGTGCAGCCTTCACTGGCTCGGTCTTTTAGGACTTTTGCCAAGATAACCTCATCGACGTCTACTACTCCTCGGTCGCCCACCCACGGTGCAACGGCCAAGTCGAAAGAGCCAACAGCATGGTGCTCCAAGCTCTCAAGGACCGCATCTACGACGACGCCTCCAACTATGCCACCCGGTGGTTAGCCGAGCTGCCACATGTAATTTGGGGTCTCAGGACTCAAGTCAGCTCTGCCACAGGCTTTTCACCCTTCTTTCTGGTATATGGATCAGAAACTGTACTTCCTATCGACGTCGCTTTTGGAGCTCCACGGATTCAGTTCTATGAGGAAGGAGAGGCTGAGCAAACACGTCGCATCGACCTCTACAGCCTCGAAGAACAAAGACTCGCTGCCGTCATGAGACAAGCTCGTCATGATCAATAGCTACATCGCTATCATGATCGCAACGTTAGGGAAACTTCCTTCAACGTTGGCGACCTCGTCCTTAGACACATCCAGAAGACCGACGACATGCACAAGCTCTCTGCCCCTTGGGAGGGACCCTTTATCATTGCGGAAGTCATCAGCCTGTCTACATATTGACTCCAGTGGGGCGACAGGCAAGGAGTACCCAACCCCTGGAACGTGGAGCATCTACGTCGATTCTATCCTTAGAATAGTTTTAAATTTAAGCTATGTATTTCCTTTTCTTGTACCCTTTTTTCAGATTAAATAAATAGATATTTCAAGCAGTCATCTGCTATGAGTCGAGCACTACCTCGTCCTTCCTCATGTTCCCCCCCTCGACATGCTCAGGGGCTTGGCGAAAGCCAACATATGGGTTGTAAAATCTGGGGTTTCGAGTCACTCTTATTTCTTCCCCTCGACATGCTCAGGGGCTTGGCACAAAGCCAACCTAAAGGTCATCTCGACCTAAGGACACCATCCCTAAACGAGTATGAAGCCTCATGTCGCTATGAGCATGCTTGGTCGGAAAGGTCGCCAGACCTAAGCCCTAGGCTCTTCTCTCGCGCACCGACCTCTCGTAAGCCTCCACGCTGAGCTGTGGAGGTCGGTAAGCCAGCCTCTCTGTGAATAGTGGTTAGCGAGTCAAAAACATAAGACGTTGTCATCTACAAGATCAACCAAGCTCGTCCAGGCAAAAGGCAAGTACTTCATCAAAGTTTTCTCCAACATATCCCTGAAGCATTATTTACAAGTCATGGGAGGAGGGGGAGGTACAGCTCCTAACTCAAGACTACTGGTCGCCACCGTCGCCACCATCGCCTTCAAAGAAGATGTTCTCCATCACTTCATTGGCGGCTTCTTCAACTTCAAGCTCCAGGGCTTGGAGGTCCTTCGTGGTGTCCGCACCTCCCTTGACCTTGGCAATGTCGACGTCAGGATAGTGAGACTTAACTCTCACCAATGCATCGGTCGCAACCGCCAAGCCAGTCGCCCTCAGCAAAGTCAGCAGCTTGTTAGGAGTATCTACCAAGCGATCAACAATGGACTGCTGCTACTCCCCCTCTTCTGGAATAGCTATACAAGACATTGCATAGTTGGTAGAACCCTTGAGGTCGTTCAGCTCCACCTCATACCCTGCAATGGTGATTTGGTCACTCTGCAATGACTTCAAAACAACTTTGAACTCGGCTTCAAGGCCCCGACGAGCTGCTGTCTCATAAGCCAGCTTTTGAGATATGGCGTACTCACTATCAGTAGCTTCTTTCATCACCCATTTGAGTTTCAGGCCCCCAGCCTCGATCTCCCAGACCTTTATCTCCACGTCCCGATCCTTGCTCTAGGAGGTCGCCAGAGCGTTCTTCAGCTCCTCCTCATGGTTACAGAAATCTACAGGATACAACAGTTAGCACACAGCTAACGACCTTCTTCTCAAAAGGGATAAGGATTTGACCTACCAGTAGCCGCAATGTTAAATTGCGCAGTAGCCTCCACGGCCTTGCACTTCTCTTCGGCGAGCTCATCCTCGAGCTTCTTTTTCTCGAGGGCAGCAGCCTCGCGGACCTCCTTGAGGTCTCACTCATGGTCGACAATAAACTGCTCTTTCTACGTCGCATTCTTCAGCAGGTCGGCCCGGCCTTTGGCCCTCTCTGCTAACGACTGCCACAATGCAACAAGATCATCAGCAACACTTTGATCACGTACGATCAAGTAAACAACAACATGTCATGGAACACTCACTGTCAGCGCGGTGTTGATGGTGATAATGCTTGTTCGCAAGGCCTGCATGACCTCGTTATCTTCAAACCAGTCCTCCTGCCAAGGGGTGTGATTCCAATTAATTGTGCACCGTGGCAACCTTGGGCTCGAAGACGAAGATGGAGGTACCTGTGCGCCAGATGTTTCTAGACCTTCTGGCACCAGGTCGATCTGAGGCTGGTCCCTGACCAGGTCGTCAATCCCACCAGGAACAACACTGATGGGGTCGACATCAATAATCGTCGGGGAGGTCGTCGCCCTGACGTCCCCAGCAGAAGCTCCTCCAGCGCCAGCAGCGCGCGGGGGAGTGTCCACCTTTGCGTCGGCCACAGGTGGTGAGGTCGCCCTGCCCTCAGCTGCTCCCCGTGGCGGAGTGGCAGTGCGCGCGTCGTCAGCAAGCACCTCCCCCAGACCTGTGGCTCAAGCGACCTCGTGCGGGAGGGGGAAAATGGGCGCCTTGCCCCCCTTGCAGCCTCGTCACCGGCTTGCATGGCAAAACATCTCGTAAGGGCAAGAACTTGCTAGATACTACGTAAAAGGCACAACTAGCAAGACTTTACCTCATCACAGCTGGGAGCCGAGTTTTCGGCCAAAATACTCGAGGCTTAATCGTCGCAGGCATCCTTGTCTGCGTTGCTGCAGCAATACGCTGCGCCTCCAATCCACGTCAGAGGGCATCCTCTGACGTCTTCTGCACCAACTCCCGCTGCCTCTTGGCAGCAGGACTCTCCGACCTCCTTTCCGGTCGCCCCTCAGGGACCGGCAACTTCTTGATCGCCTCATCTTTCTCTTTATCCTCCTTCTCCTCCTTTTCCGACTCGACCTCCCACGAGCGAGGTGTCGGAATCGATGGAGTGACCACCACTGGAGGGGAGGCTGCCCTCCTCTTCCTCTTCTTCTTTTCTACAGCCTTGACCGCAGAAACAGCAGCAGCAACAGCAGCGGAAGCTGACTACTTCCCCACCGCCGACCTGGTCCTGCGCCGCGCCTTCGCAGCGCCACCACCATCCGGGGCCGCCCGGCATCGCCACCCTATCCTCATCGCCAGTATCCTCATCGTACTTCACCGACGAGTCTGATTCATAAAACTCCAGCAGACGGCCTGCTGGAGGCTGGTACATGTCCGACCTAAGCTTTCTCCGGTGCTGCTCTCTCTCTTAGGGAGAGGTGCTGGGCACCACATCTGAAGCTCGCGCTCCTACAAATGGACGACAAGGATGTTATATGGCCTACACAATCAACAAGTGTTGACGGATAAAAGACGTATCCCTCTACGATCCGCAAGCGTACGGACCCCACACCTTTTTCACCACGGGATTCCCAAGGTTCTTGTCAATCCGGGGAGCAAGGGGATTACAAGCGTTCAATCTACAACGACACACTAGCTACTAAAACCCTAACTTACTATTAAACTAGAAAACAACTAAACTACACTAGAGAGAATGATAAACGATCAAGGTAGAAGACACTCGCCCACGGGTCTACGATACTAGAGCATGCAATCGCTTAAAGACATGAAAACCAATCTAATCTATCGGGGTTGTGACCACGGTTTTGCCCTTTCCCTCCTCTCGTACTGTCACTACGCGAAGGTATTCATGACTAGACCTTTGATGGACACGGCGTATTGAATGGACCCAAGGAAGCATTGGGGCCTTACTCCCTTTACGGCATGGTAGCTAACCTTAAGCATGAAAGTATATTCAACACAAGATGATAGATAGATAATCCGACAAAGTGCGATTACATCTCAATATCGATTACAATCCATGGACGAATGAGAAGATTACCCCATCAAGGTGCTGATCATGGCCCGTTGATCATGGTTTCCCTTCCGTCGGTGTCTTCCTTCTTCTCCACGAGAGGGTGCTTCCTTCGAGGTGGTTGATCTCCCGCCGGAGATCCTCCTCCTCTCTCTCTAGCTTGTGGATGGCCTTTCTGGTGCGAATGACTCCTCTCCTCGGTGTTGGCGGCGCCTCGGGGGTTTTAGGGTTGAAGATCCTTCGAGGGCAAGGAAAACGGGACCGAACCGGTGCCGGAAGTGGGCTGGGCCGGCTGGCCTGGGGCGGCCGGCCCAGCGCCGGTCGGCCCGGTTCGGTCGCCCCTTTTGCTCTGTGGGTCCTCGTGCACTTATGTACTTTGCCCCCTCCACTTGCATGATTTTGATGCTGTTATCCTCGCGTCCAAGATGGAGGCTCTCTTTGCATGAAGTTTGATCTTTTACGCTTCAATCCCCGGGGGTGTTCTTCGTAGCACTTTGGTCCTCACCACCATTGGAAGTGATTTCAGCAAGCTCATGAACATGAACAAGACTCCATGAATGCTCCTTTGAACTTGTTGCGAATCCGTCCTTTATGTCCATGTTTTCCTACATAAACACAACACTTCCAAATGCATGCACAAAGATGAACTTGTTATATGATTAGTGTGCCTAGTGGCGGGTTAGTTCCATAATCAAATTCAAACCAAAGTGTAATGAACATGCTAGGTGCACCAAAATACACCGTCAACATCTCCCCCACACTTAGCTCTTGCTCGTCCTCGAGCAAGTACTCGTAAAAGAATTTCGTCCAAGGTGGGTAATCGTGTACCATTAATCCTCCTTCACAAGTTAGTCAATCTTTTCATCTTTAATACATAAACACAAAGTAATGATAATCAAACATAAACATGAGCATTTAGAACTTTTACCACGTCAAGTTTTACCCCACAACTCAAACTCTTCACTTAAAGTCTTCAATTTCAGCCATGCTTACTCCTTTGCTTCCATCGGAGGGTTTTTATGATTTTCAAAACAAAAATTCCTGCAACAAGTATTAGACAAAAACCTTTCTCCAAGCTCTCTCAAGTCACTCATATGAAGTAGCTATCCTAACCAAATTTTATAAAACTCTCACCTCCCATTAATCTCTCATATATCATGTAAAGTGGAGCTATAGGTAGGGCTAGCGCAATCAACACAAGTATTGTCAAACTAAGAACTTCCTCTAATGGTTGTCTACCTTTCAAAGTTAATGATCATGAGAATTAACCATATGTAGGGATATCAAGGATGAGAATATTTAGAATGGTGGACATGTGCAAGGGCAAAAGAAAATTGTGACTTCAAGGCACCAATGATGTCCTCGTTGTCAGATTGCACATGGTTGGAAATAGAGTAAAAGTTTCGTCTCACAATCAACGTGACATCCTTCCTTACACTTTATTTTTTTCTTTTCTTTCACTTGATCCATCCCTCTCATATCTTCATTGCTAACTCATCTTTTTCTTTTTCTTTTTCTTTCATTCACATATGATTTTTCTTTCTTTCTTTCTTTCTTTTCCATACACATACTTTTTCTCTTTATTTTTCTCTCTCTTGACAACTTTTCAAAGCTTTCAATTATCTCTTTCCTCGCATGCATACAATCTGAATTTTTAAATAAATCATGCTAGAGACGAGACGAAACTTTGAAAATAGGTTGTGTTCAAGGAATACGATGTACAAAAGAGATGTATAGGGTTGGGTATGGAATTCGGCGATATACGTGACTTTCATTGTGAAGGTCACGTTACCGAATATATGACGAGGCTCAACCGTCTCTACCTTAGCCTTGTCCACTTCGATTCCTCTCTCGGATATAACATGTCCGAGCACTATGCCTTGCTTAACCATGAAGTGGCACTTTTCCCAATTTAAAACCAAATCTACCTCCGCACACCTTGTAAGGACCTTTTCTAAGTTTGCTAAGCAATCCATGAACGTCTTCCCGTAAACGGAAAAATCATCCATAAACACTTCAACAATTTCTTCGATGAATTCCGAAAACACGGCCATCATGCAACGTTGAAAAGAGGCCGGAGCGTTGCATAGGCCGAAGGGCATCCTCCTATATGCAAACGTTCCGTAAGGGCACGTAAACGTTGTCTTATGTTGATCTTCCGGGTGAATGGGAATTTGCATGAACCCCGAGTATCCATCGAGAAAGCAAAAATAAGCGTGGTTTGCTAACCTCTCGAGCATCTCGTCTATGAACGGTAGGGAGAAGTGATCTTTCTTCGTCGCTTTGTTAAGCTTACGGTAATCGATACACATCCGCCACCCGGTCACGGTTCTTTGCGGTATCAACTCGTTCTTCTCATTCTTCACCACGGTCAAACCTCCTTTCTTTGGTACACAATGTACGGGCTCACCCATTCGCTATGCGGAACCGGGTAGATGATTCCGGCATCAAGTAACTTGATAACCTCTTTCTTTACTACCTCTCGCATGGCATGGGTTAGCCTCCTTTGATGGTCCACTACGGGCTTACATTGGTCTTCCATTGGTATACGATGAGTGCAAAAGGTCGGGCTAATACCTTTGAGATCATTAATTGAATATCCAATCACCTTCCTATGTTTTTTAATAAAATCAGCAACGCTTCATTTTCTTCGGGACTCAACTCGTCGCTCACAATGACTGGATAAGTTTTGTCCGGGCCCAAAAATTCATATTTTAATCCCTTGGGCAAAGGTTTAAGGTCTACCTCGGGCACTTGTGGCTCCTCGGGTTTGATTTCTCCTATGTCTTCGAATTTCTCTTCCTCCACACTACCATCATGCGGCTCTAAGCCTTTTGTTGCTTCCTCTAGTTCTTCATCTTGTTGATTACTAATTTGATTTTCCATCGCTCTTTGCAGCGGGTCTCTAAGGGTTTCAACAAAACAAAGACTATCTATCTCTTCTACTTCTTCATCTTCGGGAGGAAAAGGTGTAAGGTGTTTAGAAGCACGAAGAAAGTTATATGTGTACTTTGTTCCATTAAGGTTCATTGTTACTTTGCCTTCTCCGGCATCTAACACGGCATCAACCAACTTAAGAAAAGGCCTACCTAAGATTATATGATCAGAATTACTATGGTAAGCATCAATAACAAAGAAATCGGTTGGTATATAGTTTCTAGAGATTTTTACTTTCATGTTGCAAGCAATACCTAGAGGTTTGATAGTTCTACCATCTCCCATAATTAATTTCGTTGATGTTGGAGCTAAGTCTAGGTTGTGGTATTGAACTTTATCGTAAATTTTAGAAGATAGAACACTTACTTGGGCTCCGATGTCGCATAAAGCTTTGCATTGAACTCCGTTGATCTCGCAACTCAAGTGCGGCGTCATCTTCTCTTCTTCTTCGGATCCTATCGAGTAAATTTCAGCAAGGCGAGCGTATGGTGATGCTTCAGGCTTGATCCCCATGATTCTCTTCACCTCGGCAATATGTTCCGGATCCACCACGTCGTCTCCAAAGAGCTTTTCAAAAATCTCACCGGTGGTTTCGAGGTCGTATGAATTTTCAGCTTTCTTCTCCGGTGGGAAATCCACTTCCAATGCTCTTGCCATCCCCTTTTGATTAGGGAACGGTCTTCTCTTGTCGAATACTTCTCCGTAATCAATAGGAACCCAATCCATTGGTTTGAACTCCCTTAGTGGCTTTGCGCTTGACATGCTTCTCTTGTTCGTCTCATTTGGTGTGGCGAAGTCGACGCTTGGTGTAGTTCTTGACTTGATGTGTTCTTGTTCAAGCTTTTCCATGATTGGTTCCTCTTTTGCGACTTCCGGGGTTGCCTCTTTAGAAAAATCAGCAAGCTTCTTCTTCCTCGAATTGAATTCCGGCTCTTCCGCAAGTCTTGTTTCCCAATCTCTTCGCATGGCAGCCGCTTTACTAACTTTTTGTAGAAGTTGGGCGGCTTCCGTGAGTGTTTTCTCCATGAGATCCCCACCGCACACATTTCGACGTGTCGCATGCAACTAGGGGTTAGGGAAAAGAAAAATGTATGCAAGAGTACGTCACCGGTGAAGCCGAGTTTTGGTCCTTGTTCGATTAATTCATTAAACCTATCCCGGGCTTGGTCTATCCCTTCCTCTTCTCCTTGCATGAAAGTGATCACTTGCCTCCTTAGATGTTGAACCTTGCTAATTGGAAAGAACTTCTCGCAAAACTTCTTTGTCAACTTGTTCCAATTGCCTTCAACTTCAAAGGACGCAACCGAATACCATGTCTTTGCTTTGCCGGCAAGTGAGTAGGGAAAGAGATTCCATTTGAACCATTCATCGGGAACTCCTTCTTGACGCACCGTGTTGCATATTGTCGTGAAATCCCTTATGTGTCTATATGGGTTCTCCGTAACCATCCCTTCAAATGGGTTTTCCGCCACCATCTTGATGATCTTGGATTTAATTTCGTACTTGGTCGCTTCGAGCTTCGAATCCGACTCTTGTACTTTTATGTCTTCACATCGAGGGCTAGCGTAATCCCTTAGTGATTTCTCCGGTTCTTCCACGGGTTGATTAACGAACTCCATCTAGACAATAAGAAAAAAACAAAAACAAAAACGAAACAGGTGTTTTTCTGGATAATATATGTTAGATATAGCAAATAAAAGATAAACTAAATATAAAACTAAGTTAGATGCAAATCAAACGATGTAAACTAACTTGCTCCCCGCAACGGCGCCAGAAAAAGGGGCTTGTTGACGGATAAAAGACGTATCCCTCTACGATCCGCAAGCGTACGAACCCCACACCTTTTTCACCACGGGATTCCCAAGGCTCTTGTCAATCCGCGGAGCAACGGGATTACAAGCGTTCGATCAACAACGACACACTAGCTACTAAAACCCTAACTACTATTATACTAGAAAACAACTAAACACACTAGAGAGAATGATAAACGATCAAGATAGGAGACACTCGCCCACGGGTCTACGATACTAGAGCATGCAATCGCTTAAAGACATGAAAAACCAATCTAACCTATCGGGGTTGTGACCACGGTTTCGCCCTTTCCCTCCTCTCGTACTGTCACTACGCGAAGGTATTCATGACTAGACCTTTGATGGACACGGCGTATTGAATGGATCCAAGGAAGCATTGAGGCCTATACTCCCTTTACGGCATGGTTGCAAACCTTAAGCATTAAAGTATATTCAACACAAGATGATAGATAGATAATCCGACAAGGTGCGATTACATCTCAAGATGGATTACAACCCATGGACGAATGAGAAGATTACCCCATCAAGGTGCGATCATGGCACCATTGATCATGGTTTCCCTTCCGTCGGTGTCTTCCTTCTTCTCCACGAGAGGGTGCTTCCTCCGAGGTGGTTGATCTCCCGCCGGAGATCCTCCTCCTCTCTCTCTAGCTTGTGGATGGCCTTTCTGGTGCGAATGACTCCTCCCCTCGGTGTTGGCGGCGCCTCGGGGGTTTTAGGGTTGAAGATCCTTCGAGGGGAAGGAAAACGGGACCGAACCGGTGCCGGAAGTGGGCTGGGCCGGCTGGCCTCGGGCGGCGGCCGGCCCAGGCCCAATTCGGCCCAGTTCGGCCGCCCCTTTTGCTCCGTGGGTCCTCGTGCACTTATGTACTTCGCCCCCTCCACTTGCATGATTTTGGTGCTGTTATCCTCGCGTCCAAGATGGAGGCTCTCTTTGCATGAAGTTTGATCTTTTACGCTTCAATCCTCGGGGGTGTTCCTCGTAGCACTTTGGTCCTCGCCACCATTGGAAGTGATTTCAGCAAGCTCATGAACACGAACAAGACTCCATGAATGCTCCTTTGAACTTGTTGCGAATCCGTCCTTTATGTCCATGTTTTCCTACATAAACACAACACTTCCAAATGCATGCACAAAGATGAACTTGTTATATGATTAGTGTGCCTAGTGGCGGGTTAGCTCCATAATCAAATCCAAACCAAAGTGTAATGAACATGCTAGGTGCACCAAAATACACCGTCAACATCTCCCCCACACTTAGCTCTTGCTCGTCCTCGAGCAAGTACCCGTAAAAGAATTTCGTCCAAGGTATGTAATCGTGTATCATTAATCCTCCTTCACAAGTTAGTCAATCTTTTCATCTTTAATACATAAACACAAAGTAATGATAATCAAACATAAACATGGGCGTTTAGAACTTTTACCACGTCAAGTTTTACCCCACAACTCAAACTCTTCACTCGAAGTCTTCAATTTCAGCCATGCTTACTCCTTTGCTTCTATCGGAGGGTTTTTATGATTTTCAAAACAAAAAATTCCTGCAACAAGTATTAGACAAAAAACCTTTCTCCAAGCTCTCTCAAGTCACTCATATGAAGTGGCTATCCTAACCAAGTTTTATAAAACTCTCACCTCCCATTAATCTCTCATATATCATGTAAAGTGGAGCTATAGGTAGGGCTAGCGCAATCAACACAAGTATTGTCAAACTAAGAACTTCCTCTAATGGTTGTCTACCTTTCAAAGCCAATGATCATGAGAATTAACCATATGTAAGGATATCAAGGATGAGAAGATTTAGAATGGTGGACATGTGCAAGGGAAAAAGAAAATTGTGACTACAAGGCACCAATGATGTCCTCGTTGTCGGATTGCACATGGTTGGAAATAGAGTAAAAGTTTCGTCTCACAATCAACGTGACATCCTTCCTTACACTTTATTTTTTTTCTTTTCTTTCACTTGATCCATCCCTCTCATATCTTCATTGCTACCTCATCTTTTTCTCTTTTTCTTTTTCTTCTTTCATTCACATATGATTTTTTTTCTTTCTTTCTTTCTTTCTTTTCCATACACATACTTTTTCTCTTTATTTTTCTCTCTCTTGACAACTTTTCAAAGCTTTCAATTCTCTCTTTCCTTGCATGCATACAATCTGAAATTTTAAATAAATCATGCTAGAGACGAGACGAAACTTTGAAAAATAGGTTGTGTTCAAGGAATACGATGTACAAAAGAGATGTATAGGGTTGGGTATGGAATCCAGCGATAATCATGACTTTCGTTGTGAAAGTCATGTACTGAATATATGACGAGGCTAGCAACAAAAGATAAGCACAAGGACATGATCATTGCTTGAAATTAAAACTCACCAAGAGAGAAGGGTCCTAGCCTAACTCATCGTGCTAATCACACTTATGGTGGAGCGAAAAAAATAAACTTGGCTTTGGATAGGAATTTTTTTCTTACTCTCAACTTGGAAAAAGAGGTTTTGCTAACCTTTATTACAAGGGTTTTAAGATAATTTTCAGAACTGAAATCCTCCAATTTTTAGCATCGAACATAGCACAACTAACATGTGAAGCTCAAGATCGAAGTGCGGTATGGGTACTTTAAGTAGTAGCGATTCCACTAAGCACCACGGTAAACGATTTTCAAACCACATACTTGTGTTCATATATCAAGAATCGAAGATTAAACAAACAAGTAAATAAAGATAAACAATACATAAAACACAAAGATATATATAAAGACTCTTTTTATTTGGTTTTCTTGACTCAACACTAATTTAAGACACTTGCAAAAATTTTAAAACGAGACTCAAAAACTAAAGACTCATTAAAACACTAAGACTCTCACACGAAGATTAAACCGAACCTAAACTTGAAGTTCAAAAGCTAAGGCTAGCGAGCTAGCTCTCCCCCACACTTAAAACATACGACGTCCTCGTCGTATCTTACAAAAATCCTAAGGGGAAAACTAGATCTAGTGGTACTTCAAGCAAGTTTTGCACCACTTGCCTCTCATGTTTCCAACCATGCCGAAAAGTTTGCGCACGTTGCGGTTAAGGAACTTGTAGTCATCTTCAACTACGCGCTCCAAGTCCTCCATACGCTGCTTCATCGCTTCCATGGCTTGGAGACATTTGTCGGCCGACGTGTAGAGATCCGCGATGGATTGACGGCAAACTCGACAACACACCGGATGCAATCCGAAGGGGTCGTCGTCGCCATAATCTCCACCGTTGTCACCACCGTCGTTGCCACCTCCATTGTCGTTGCCTTCGCCACCGTCGTTGCCGTCGCCGTTGGGGCCTTCGGGAGTCCTTTCCTTGGGCTGCTCATCCCAATCATCATCATCTCTACCGGCGGCCGCCCACGAGCTCGGGCTACGATCGTCGGAGTAGTCGCTATCCCCATAATCCTTAGGCTCTGGCGACACCTCCTTGTAATCTTTGCGCTTGATGCCTTGGAGGCGTGCCGACCTTCGGATGGGTGTAGGGACCTTCTCTCCTTCGACGGGGTTGCGAGATGCAAGAGCTCCGGTCGGGACACGTCCTCCGCAACGGATGCGTGCGGTCCTCTTGACGGGTAGCTTGAGCTCGCATCGCATCGCTTCCTCCATCGATGGCTTCTTGGCTTCTAGCTTCAACTATAAGCTTCTTGGAGGCACAATGGCTGCTACAAGGGTGCAACACATTGCTTGAAAGGTTTGATTCTCGAGCTCCCAATTCGGCCAAATAAATAGTCCTGAGAGAAAAGCCACGGGAACCTTATTTTCCTTTTTTACACTTCCCTTAAAATTTTCCGACCAAACAAGGAAGTCAAAAAGGAGCAATTCGGGCGAAATTCGGCGTCATCGGGCGTCGGGCCCCCCGGGCCGGTCCGCCGGGCCGGCCGGCCCACCCTGCCTCGGGGGCCGGGCCGGTCCGGGTTTTTGCACACCGCCCTATTTTTTTCTTCCTTAGCCCATGGGAAAAAGTTGGCCCAGTAAATCTTCGCGAAAAACTCCAAAAAACTAAAAGAAAAATTATTTACAGAAGTTGATGCCTTGTTTTTCGTCCTAGGCGGGACGTTCGGGCTCTTCCTCCATGGTGAAGACGTCAACATGGTGAAGGGGCACGACATCGGGTTCGTAGTAAACCTTAAGCCGCTGTCCATTCACCACAAATTGATCGCCGTTTATATCCATAATGGTTACCGCTCCGTTGGAGAACACCGAATGCACAACATAAGGTCCGTCCCACTTGCTTTGCAATTTCCCCTTTCCGAAGGTTTTAAACCTCGAATTGTAGAGGAGGACCTTATCTCCTTCTTTAAATTCTTTTTTCTTCAATCTTTTATCATACCACCTTTTGATTCTCTCCTTGTATATGCTTGCGTTTTCATATGCTTTCAACCTCAACTCCTCTAGCTCGCTTATTTGAATTCTTCGTTTCACCACCGCGGCATCGAGATCAAGGTTCATCTCTTTAATCGCCCAATAGGCTTTATGTTCCAACTCAACCGGAAGGTGGCAAGCTTTTCCATAGACGAATTGATAAGGGGTCATACCTATCGGTGTTTTAAACGCCGTTCGATAAGCCCATAAAGCTCCGTCTAATTTCTTTGACCAATCCTTGCCTCCCTTCTCTATGGTTTTGTTGAGTATGCTTTTTAATTGCCTATTTGACGTCTCCGCTTGTCCGTTGGTTTGTGGGTGATAGGCCGTGGAGACCCTATGCTCAATTCCCAACTTGGACAAGCACTTTTTGAAGTTCTTCCGGTGAAATGAGTTCCTCCATCACTTATCAAGATTCTCGGTGTACCGAAACGGGGAAAAATCACGTTCTTGATCATAGTGATGGACTCCTCCGTGGAAGCTTTACGACATGGTATTGCCTCTACCCACTTGGATACGTAATCAACCATGACTAGGATGTACTCGAATCCAAATGAGTTTTTAAAAGGCCCCATGAAGTCTATGCCCCATACATCGAATATGTCGATTTGTAAGTTGTATTTCAAAGGCATAGAATTTCTTTGAGAGATGTTTCCGGTTCTTTGGCATTCGGGGCATGACGCAACATATCTTTTAGTATCTTCATGCATCTCCGGCCAATAGAATCCGCTCGACCATACTTTTGCTTCGGTTCGAAAATGGCTATAGTGTCCACCGTACTCCGCCGAGTGGCACTTCCTTAGAATCTCAACCCTCTCTTCCCTTGGCACACATCTTCTCATTACTCCATCATTGCCAAGTTTGAAGAGGTATGGTGCATCCCAAAAATATTTCTTACTTTCGGAGATTATCTTCCTTTGAGTGTTTTTATCTAGATGATCGAGGGGCATCTTTCGAATTGCTCGAATGATGTCGATCATCCAAGTATCTTTATCAAGCACTCTATAGAGGTGGTCATCTCTCATTTTATCTTCTATGGGCTCTTTATCATCTTGTCCACGATTCATCCTAGACAAATGATCGGCCACAACATTCTCCACCCCCTTTTTATCACGAATTTCAACATCAAACTCTTGGAGAAGAAGGATCCAACGAATCAAACGTGGTTTAGCTTCCTTCTTAGCCAAGAGATACTTGATGGCTGCATGATCGGTGTAAACAATGACTTTCGAGTTCACGATGTAAGATCTGAATTTTTCGAAAGCGAATACCACCGCTAGCAACTCTTTTTCCGTAGTGGCGTAATTTAATTGTGCCCCACTAAGAGTTTTGCTAGCGTAGTAAACGCCGTGAACTCGGCCTTCCTTTCTTTGTCCCAAGACCGCGCCTACGGCGTAGTCACTTGCGTCACACATGATCTCGAAAGGTTGGCTCCAATCCGGAGGTTGGATGATGGGAGCACTCACCAACGCATTTTTCAAGGTCCGGAATGCCGCTAGACACTTCTCATCAAAGTCGAAAGCCACATCCTTTTGAAGAAGGTGCGTTAAAGGCTTAGTGATCTTCGAGAAGTCCTTTATAAATCTTCTATAGAATCCGGCATGGCCTAGAAAGCTCCTTAAGTACTTAACATCCATAGGAGGTGGGAGTTGCTCAACCGTCTCTACCTTAGCCTTGTCCACTTCAATTCCTCTCTCGGATATAACATGTCCGAGCACTATGCCTTGCTTAACCATGAAGTGGCACTTTTCCCAATTTAAAACCAAATCTACCTCCGCACACCTTGTAAGGACCTTTTCTAAGTTTGCTAAGCAATCCATGAACGTCTTCCTGTAAACGGAAAAATCATCCATAAACACTTCAACAATTTCTTCGATGAATTCCGAAAACACGGCCATCATGCAACGTTGAAAAGAGGCCGGAGCGTTGCATAGGCCGAAGGGCATCCTTCTATATGCAAACGTTCCGTAAGGAGACGTAAACGTTGTCTTATGTTGATCTTCCGGGTGAATGGGAATTTGCATGGACCCCGAGTATCCATCGAGAAAGCAAAAATAAGCGTGGTTTGCTAACCTCTCGAGCATCTCGTCTATGAACGGTAGGGAGAAGTGATCTTTCTTCGTCGCTTTGTTAAGCTTACGGTAATCGATACACATCCGCCACCCGGTCACGGTCCTTTGCGGTATCAACTCGTTCTTCTCATTCTTCACCACGGTCAAACCTCCCTTCTTTGGTACACAATGTACCGGGCTCACCCATTCGCTATGCGGAACCGGGTAGATGATTCCGGCATCAAGTAACTTGATAACCTCTTTCTTTACTACCTCTCGCATGGCATGGGTTAGCCTCCTTTGGTGGTCCACTACGGGCTTACATTGGTCTTCCATTGGTATACGATGAGTGCAAAAGGCTGGGCTAATACCTTTGAGATCATTAATCGAATATCCAATCACCTTCCTATGTTTTTTAATAAAATCAGCAACGCTTCATTTTCTTCGGGACTCAACTCGTCGCTCACAATGACTGGATAAGTTTTGTCTGGGCCCAAAAATTCATATTTTAATCCCTTGGGCAAAGGTTTAAGGTCTACCTCGGGCACTTGTGGCTCCTCGGGTTTGATTTCTCCTATGTCTTCGAATTTCTCTTCCTCCACACTACCATCATGCGGCTCTAAGCCTTTTGTTGCTTCCTCTAGTTCTTCATCTTGTTGATTACTAATTTGATTTTCCATCGCTCTTTGCGGCGGGTCTCTAAGGGTTTCAACAAAACAAAGACTATCTATCTCTTCTACTTCTTCATCTTCGGGAGGAAAAGGTGTAAGGTGTTTAGAAGCACGAAGAAAGTTATATGTGTACTTTGTTCCGTTAAGGTTCATTGTTACTTTGCCTTCTCCGGCATCTAACACGGCATCAACCAACTTAAGAAAAGGCCTACCTAAGATTATATGATCAGAATTACTATGGTAAGCATCAATAACAAAGAAATCGGTTGGTATATAGTTTCTAGAGATTTTTACTTTCATGTTGCAAGCAATACCTAGAGGTTTGATAGTTCTACCATCTCCCATAATTAATTTCGTTGATGTTGGAGCTAAGTCTAGGTTGTGGTATTGAACTTTATCGTAAATTTTAGAAGATAGAACACTTACTTGGGCTCCGATGTCGCATAAAGCTTTGCATTGAACTCCGTTGATCTCGCAACTCAAGTGCGGCGTCATCTTCTCTTCTTCTTCGGATCCTATCGAGTAAATTTCAGCGAGGCGAGCGTATGGTGATGCTTCGGGCTTGATCCCCATGATTCTCTTCACCTCGGCGATATGTTCCGGATCCACCACGTCTTCGCCAAAGAGCTTTTCAAAAATCTCACCGGTGGTTTCGAGGTCGTATGAATTTTCAGCTTTCTTCTCCGGTGGGAAATCCACTTCCAATGCTCTTGCCATCCCCTTTTGATTAGGGAACGGTCTTCTCTTGTCGAATACTTCTCCGTAATCAATAGGAACCCAATCCATTGGTTTGAACTCCCTTAGTGGCTTTGCGCTTGACATGCTTCTCTTGTTCGTCTCATTTGGTGTGGCGAAGTCGACGCTTGGTGTAGTTCTTGACTTGATGTGTTCTTGTTCAAGCTTTTCCATGATTGGTTCCTCTTTTGCGACTTCCGGGGTTGCCTCTTTAGAAAAATCAGCAAGCTTCTTCTTCCTCGAATCGAATTCCGGCTCTTCCGCAAGTCTTGTTTCCCAATCTCTTCGCATGGCAGCCGCTTTACTAACTTTTTGTAGAAGTTGGGCGGCTTCCGTGAGTGTTTTCTCCATGAGATCCCCACCTGCACACATTTCGACGTGTTGCATGCAACTAGGGGTTAGGGAAAAGAAAAATGTATGCAAGAGTATGTCACCGGTGAAGCCGAGTTTTGGTCCTTGTTCGATTAATTCATTAAACCTATCCCAGGCTTGGTCTATCCCTTCCTCTTCTCCTTGCATGAAAGTGATCACTTGCCTCCTTAGATGTTGAACCTTGCTAATTGGAAAGAACTTCTCGCAAAACTTCTTTGTCAACTTGTTCCAATTGCCTTCAACTTCAAAGGACGCAACCGAATACCATGTCTTTGCTTTGCCGGCAAGTGAGTAGGGAAAGAGATTCCATTTGAACCATTCATCGGGAACTCCTTCTTGACGCACCGTGTTGCATATTGTCGTGAAATCCCTTATGTGTCTATATGGGTTCTCCGTAACCATCCCTTCAAATGGGTTTTCCGCCACCATCTTGATGATCTTGGATTTAATTTCGTACTTGGTCGCTTCGAGCTTCGAATCCGACTCTTGTACTTTTATGTCTTCACATCGAGGGCTAGCGTAATCCCTTAGTGATTTCTCCGGTTCTTCCACGGGTTGATTAACGAACTCCATCTAGACAATAAGAAAAAAACAAAAACAAAAACGAAACAGGTGTTTTTCTGGATAATATATGTTAGATATAGCAAATAAAAGATAAACTAAATATAAAACTAAGTTAGATGCAAATCAAACGATGTAAACTAACTTGCTCCCCGGCAACGGCGCCAGAAAAAGGGGCTTGTTGACGGATAAAAGACGTATCCCTCTACGATCCGCAAGCGTACGAACCCCACACCTTTTTCACCACGGGATTCCCAAGGCTCTTGTCAATCCGCGGAGCAAGGGGATTACAAGCGTTCGATCAACAACGACACACTAGCTACTAAAACCCTAACTACTATTATACTAGAAAACAACTAAACTACACTAGAGAGAATGATAAACGATCAAGATAGGAGACACTCGCCCACGGGTCTACGATACTAGAGCATGCAATCGCTTAAAGACATGAAAAACCAATCTAACCTATCGGGGTTGTGACCACGGTTTCGCCCTTTCCCTCCTCTCGTACTGTCACTACGCGAAGGTATTCATGACTAGACCTTTGATGGACACGGCGTATTGAATGGATCCAAGGAAGCATTGAGGCCTATACTCCCTTTACGGCATGGTTGCAAACCTTAAGCATTAAAGTATATTCAACACAAGATGATAGATAGATAATCCGACAAGGTGCGATTACATCTCAAGATCGATTAGAACCCATGGACGAATGAGAAGATTACCCCATCAAGGTGCTGATCATGGCACCATTGATCATGGTTTCCCTTCCGCCGGTGTCTTCCTTCTTCTCCACGAGAGGGTGCTTCCTCCGAGGTGGTTGATCTCCCGCCGGAGATCCTCCTCCTCCTTCTCTAGCTTGTGGATGGCCTTCTGGTGCGAATGACTCGTCCCCTCGGTGTTGGCGGCGCCTCGGGGGTTTTAGGGTTGAAGATCCTTCGAGAGCAAGGAAAACGGGACCGAACCGGTGCCGGAAGTGGGCTGGGCCGGCCGGCCTGGGCCGGCCGGCCCGAGCCCACTCGGCCGGTTCGGCCGCCCCTTTTGCTCCGTGGGTCCTCGTGCACTTATGTACTTCGCCCCCTCCACTTGCATGATTTTGGTCTTCGTTATCCTCGCGTCCAAGATGGAGGCTCTCTTTGCATGAAGTTTGATCTTTTACGCTTCAATCCTCGGGGGTGTTCCTCGTAGCACTTTGGTCCTCGCCACCATTGGAAGTGATTTCAGCAAGCTCATGAACACGAACAAGACTCCATGAATGCTCCTTTGAACTTGTTGCGAATCCGTCCTTTATGTCCATGTTTTCCTACATAAACACAACACTTCCAAATGCATGCACAAAGATGAACTTGTTATATGATTAGTGTGCCTAGTGGCGGGTTAGCTCCATAATCAAATCCAAACCAAAGTGTAATGAACATGCTAGGTGCACCAAAATACACCGTCAACATCTCCCCCACACTTAGCTCTTGCTCGTCCTCGAGCAAGTACCCGTAAAAGAATTTCGTCCAAGGTATGTAATCGTGTATCATTAATCCTCCTTCACAAGTTAGTCAATCTTTTCATCTTTAATACATAAACACAAAGTAATGATAATCAAACATAAACATGGGCGTTTAGAACTTTTACCACGTCAAGTTTTACCCCACAACTCAAACTCTTCACTCGAAGTCTTCAATTTCAGCCATGCTTACTCCTTTGCTTCTATCGGAGGGTTTTTATGATTTTCAAAACAAAAAATTCCTGCAACAAGTATTAGACAAAAAACCTTTCTCCAAGCTCTCTCAAGTCACTCATATGAAGTGGCTATCCTAACCAAGTTTTATAAAACTCTCACCTCCCATTAATCTCTCATATATCATGTAAAGTGGAGCTATAGGTAGGGCTAGCGCAATCAACACAAGTATTGTCAAACTAAGAACTTCCTCTAATGGTTGTCTACCTTTCAAAGCCAATGATCATGAGAATTAACCATATGTAAGGATATCAAGGATGAGAAGATTTAGAATGGTGGACATGTGCAAGGGAAAAAGAAAATTGTGACTACAAGGCACCAATGATGTCCTCGTTGTCGGATTGCACATGGTTGGAAATAGAGTAAAAGTTTCGTCTCACAATCAACGTGACATCCTTCCTTACACTTTATTTTTTTTCTTTTCTTTCACTTGATCCATCCCTCTCATATCTTCATTGCTACCTCATCTTTTTCTCTTTTTCTTTTTCTTCTTTCATTCACATATGATTTTTTTTTCTTTCTTTCTTTCTTTTCCATACACATACTTTTTCTCTTTATTTTTCTCTCTCTCTTGACAACTTTTCAAAGCTTTCAATTCTCTCTTTCCTTGCATGCATACAATCTGAAATTTTAAATAAATCATGCTAGAGACGAGACGAAACTTTGAAAAATAGGTTGTGTTCAAGGAATACGATGTACAAAAGAGATGTATAGGGTTGGGTATGGAATCCAGCGATAATCATGACTTTCGTTGTGAAAGTCATGTACTGAATATATGACGAGGCTAGCAACAAAAGATAAGCACAAGGACATGATCATTGCTTGAAATTAAAACTCACCAAGAGAGAAGGGTCCTAGCCTAACTCATCGTGCTAATCACACTTATGGTGGAGCGAAAAAAATAAACTTGGCTTTGGATAGGAATTTTTTTCTTACTCTCAACTTGGAAAAAGAGGTTTTGCTAACCTTTATTACAAGGGTTTTAAGATAATTTTCAGAACTGAAATCCTCCAATTTTTAGCATCGAACATAGCACAACTAACATGTGAAGCTCAAGATCGAAGTGCGGTATGGGTACTTTAAGTAGTAGCGATTCCACTAAGCACCACGGTAAACGATTTTCAAACCACATACTTGTGTTCATATATCAAGAATCGAAGATTAAACAAACAAGTAAATAAAGATAAACAATACATAAAACACAAAGATATATATAAAGACTCTTTTTATTTGGTTTTCTTGACTCAACACTAATTTAAGACACTTGCAAAAATTTTAAAACAGACTCAAAAACTAAAGACTCATTAAAACACTAAGACTCTCACACGAAGATTAAACCGAACCTAAACTTGAAGTTCAAAAGCTAAGGCTAGCGAGCTAGCTCTCCCCCACACTTAAAACATACGACGTCCTCGTCGTATCTTACAAAAATCCTAAGGGGAAAACTAGATCTAGTGGTACTTCAAGCAAGTTTTGCACCACTTGCCTCTCATGTTTCCAACCATGCCGAAAAGTTTGCGCACGTTGCGGTTAAGGAACTTGTAGTCATCTTCAACTACGCGCTCCAAGTCCTCCATACGCCGCTTCATCGCTTCCATGGCTTGGAGACATTTGTCGGCCGACGTGTAGAGATCCGCGATGGATTGACGGCAAACTCGACAACACACCGGATGCAATCCGAAGGGGTCGTCGTCGCCATAATCTCCACCGTTGTCACCACCGTCGTTGCCACCTCCATTGTCGTTGCCTTCGCCACCGTCGTTGCCGTCGCCGTTGGGGCCTTCGGGAGTCCTTTCCTTGGGCTGCTCATCCCAATCATCATCATCTCTACCGGCGGCCGCCCACGAGCTCGGGCTACGATCGTCGGAGTAGTCGCTATCCCCATAATCCTTAGGCTCTGGCGACACCTCCTTGTAATCTTTGCGCTTGATGCCTTGGAGGCGTGCCGACCTTCGGATGGGTGTAGGGACCTTCTCTCCTTCGACGGGGTTGCGAGATGCAAGAGCTCCGGTCGGGACACGTCCTCCGCAACGGATGCGTGCGGTCCTCTTGACGGGTAGCTTGAGCTCGCATCGCATCGCTTCCTCCATCGATGGCTTCTTGGCTTCTAGCTTCAACTCTAAGCTTCTTGGAGGCACAATGGCTGCTACAAGGGTGCAACACATTGCTTGAAAGGTTTGATTCTCGAGCTCCCAATTCGGCCAAATAAATAGTCCTGAGAGAAAAGCCCTGGGAACCTTATTTTCCTTTTTTACACTTCCCTTAAAATTTTCCGACCAAACAAGGAAGTCAAAAAGGAGCAATTCGGGCGAAATTCGGCGTCATCGGGCGTCGGGCCCCCTGGGCCGGTCCGCCTGGGCCGGCCGGCCCACCCTGCCTCGGGGGCCGGGCCGGTCCGGGTTTTTGCACACCGCCCTATTTTTTTCTTCCTTAGCCCATGGGAAAAAGTTGGCCCAGTAAATCTTCGCGAAAAACTCCAGAAAACTAAAAGAAAAATTATTTACAGAAGTTGATGCCTTGTTTTTCGTCCTAGGCGGGACGTTCGGGCTCTTCCTCCATGGTGAAGACGTCAACATGGTGAAGGGGCACGACATCGGGTTCGTAGTAAACCTTAAGCCGCTGTCCATTCACCACAAATTGATCGCCGTTTATATCCATAATGGTTACCGCTCCGTTGGAGAACACCGAATGCACAACATAAGGTCCGTCCCACTTGCTTTGCAATTTCCCCTTTCCGAAGGTTTTAAACCTCGAATTGTAGAGGAGGACCTTATCTCCTTCTTTAAATTCTTTTTTCTTCAATCTTTTATCATACCACCTTTTGATTCTCTCCTTGTATATGCTTGCGTTTTCATATGCTTTCAACCTCAACTCCTCTAGCTCGCTTATTTGAATTCTTCGTTTCACCACCGCGGCATCGAGATCAAGGTTCATCTCTTTAATCGCCCAATAGGCTTTATGTTCCAACTCAACCGGAAGGTGGCAAGCTTTTCCATAGACGAATTGATAAGGGGTCATACCTATCGGTGTTTTAAACGCCGTTCGATAAGCCCATAAAGCTCCGTCTAATTTCTTTGACCAATCCTTGCCTCCCTTCTCTATGGTTTTGTTGAGTATGCTTTTTAATTGCCTATTTGACGTCTCCGCTTGTCCGTTGGTTTGTGGGTGATAGGCCGTGGAGACCCTATGCTCAATTCCCAACTTGGACAAGCACTTTTTGAAGTTCTTCCGGTGAAATGAGTTCCTCCATCACTTATCAAGATTCTCGGTGTACCGAAACGGGGAAAAATCACGTTCTTGATCATAGTGATGGACTCCTCCGTGGAAGCTTTACGACATGGTATTGCCTCTACCCACTTGGATACGTAATCAACCATGACTAGGATGTACTCGAATCCAAATGAGTTTTTAAAAGGCCCCATGAAGTCTATGCCCCATACATCGAATATGTCGATTTGTAAGTTGTATTTCAAAGGCATAGAATTTCTTTGAGAGATGTTTCCGGTTCTTTGGCATTCGGGGCATGACGCAACATATCTTTTAGTATCTTCATGCATCTCCGGCCAATAGAATCCGCTCGACCATACTTTTGCTTCGGTTCGAAAATGGCTATAGTGTCCACCGTACTCCGCCGAGTGGCACTTCCTTAGAATCTCAACCCTCTCTTCCCTTGGCACACATCTTCTCATTACTCCATCATTGCCAAGTTTGAAGAGGTATGGTGCATCCCAAAAATATTTCTTACTTTCGGAGATTATCTTCCTTTGAGTGTTTTTATCTAGATGATCGAGGGGCATCTTTCGAATTGCTCGAATGATGTCGATCATCCAAGTATCTTTATCAAGCACTCTATAGAGGTGGTCATCTCTCATTTTATCTTCTATGGGCTCTTTATCATCTTGTCCACGATTCATCCTAGACAAATGATCGGCCACAACATTCTCCACCCCCTTTTTATCACGAATTTCAACATCAAACTCTTGGAGAAGAAGGATCCAACGAATCAAACGTGGTTTAGCTTCCTTCTTAGCCAAGAGATACTTGATGGCTGCATGATCGGTGTAAACAATGACTTTCGAGTTCACGATGTAAGATCTGAATTTTTCGAAAGCGAATACCACCGCTAGCAACTCTTTTTCCGTAGTGGCGTAATTTAATTGTGCCCCACTAAGAGTTTTGCTAGCGTAGTAAACGGCGTGAACTCGGCCTTCCTTTCTTTGTCCCAAGACCGCGCCTACGGCGTAGTCACTTGCGTCACACATGATCTCGAAAGGTTGGCTCCAATCCGGAGGTTGGATGATGGGAGCACTCACCAACGCATTTTTCAAGGTCCGGAATGCCGCTAGACACTTCTCATCAAAGTCGAAAGCCACATCCTTTTGAAGAAGGTGCGTTAAAGGCTTAGTGATCTTCGAGAAGTCCTTTATAAATCTTCTATAGAATCCGGCATGGCCTAGAAAGCTCCTTAAGTACTTAACATCCGTAGGAGGTGGGAGTTGCTCAACCGTCTCTACCTTAGCCTTGTCCACTTCAATTCCTCTCTCGGATATAACATGTCCGAGCACTATGCCTTGCTTAACCATGAAGTGGCACTTTTCCCAATTTAAAACCAAATCTACCTCCGCACACCTTGTAAGGACCTTTTCTAAGTTTGCTAAGCAATCCATGAACGTCTTCCCGTAAACGGAAAAATCATCCATAAACACTTCAACAATTTCTTCGATGAATTCCGAAAACACGGCCATCATGCAACGTTGAAAAGAGGCCGGAGCGTTGCATAGGCCGAAGGGCATCCTTCTATATGCAAACGTTCCGTAAGGGCACGTAAACGTTGTCTTATGTTGATCTTCGGGTGAATGGGAATTTGCATGGACCCCGAGTATCCATCGAGAAAGCAAAAATAAGCGTGGTTTGCTAACCTCTCGAGCATCTCGTCTATGAACGGTAGGGAGAAGTGATCTTTCTTCGTCGCTTTGTTAAGCTTACGGTAATCGATACACATCCGCCACCCGGTCACGGTCCTTTGCGGTATCAACTCGTTCTTCTCATTCTTCACCACGGTCAAACCTCCCTTCTTTGGTACACAATGTACGGGCTCACCCATTCGCTATGCGGAACCGGTAGATGATTCCGGCATCAAGTAACTTGATAACCTCTTTCTTTACTACCTCTCGCATGGCATGGGTTAGCCTCCTTTGGTGGTCCACTACGGGCTTACATTGGTCTTCCATTGGTATACGATGAGTGCAAAAGGCTGGGCTAATACCTTTGAGATCATTAATCGAATATCCAATCACCTTCCTATGTTTTTTTAATAAAATCAGCAACGCTTCATTTTCTTCGGGACTCAACTCGTCGCTCACAATGACCGGATAAGTTTTGTCCGGGCCCAAAAATTCATATTTTAATCCCTTGGGCAAAGGTTTAAGGTCTACCTCGGGCACTTGTGGCTCCTCGGGTTTGATTTCTCCTATGTCTTCGAATTTCTCTTCCTCCACACTACCATCATGCGGCTCTAAGCCTTTTGTTGCTTCCTCTAGTTCTTCATCTTGTTGATTACTAATTTGATTTTCCATCGCTCTTTGCAGCGGGTCTCTAAGGGTTTCAACAAAACAAAGACTATCTATCTCTTCTACTTCTTCATCTTCGGGAGGAAAAGGTGTAAGGTGTTTAGAAGCACGAAGAAAGTTATATGTGTACTTTGTTCCATTAAGGTTCATTGTTACTTTGCCTTCTCCGGCATCTAACACGGCATCAACCAACTTAAGAAAAGGCCTACCTAAGATTATATGATCGGAATTACTATGGTAAGCATCAATAACAAAGAAATCGGTTGGTATATAGTTTCTAGAGATTTTTACTTTCATGTTGCAAGCAATACCTAGAGGTTTGATAGTTCTACCATCTCCCATAATTAATTTCGTTGATGTTGGAGCTAAGTCTAGGTTGTGGTATTGAACTTTATCGTAAATTTTAGAAGATAGAACACTTACTTGGGCTCCGATGTCGCATAAAGCTTTGCATTGAACTCCGTTGATCTCGCAACTCAAGTGCGGCGTCATCTTCTCTTCTTCTTCGGATCCTATCGAGTAAATTTCAGCGAGGCGAGCGTATGGTGATGCTTCGGGCTTGATCCCCATGATTCTCTTCACCTCGGCGATATGTTCCGGATCCACCACGTCTTTGCCAAAGAGCTTTTCAAAAATCTCACCGGTGGTTTCGAGGTCGTATGAATTTTCAGCTTTCTTCTCCGGTGGGAAATCCACTTCCAATGCTCTTGCCATCCCCTTTTGATTAGGGAACGGTCTTCTCTTGTCGAATACTTCTCCGTAATCAATAGGAACCCAATCCATTGGTTTGAACTCCCTTAGTGGCTTCGCGCTTGACATGCTTCTCTTGTTCGTCTCATTTGGTGTGGCGAAGTCGACGCTTGGTGTAGTTCTTGACTTGATGTGTTCTTGTTCAAGCTTTTCCATGATTGGTTCCTCTTTTGCGACTTCCGGGGTTGCCTCTTTAGAAAAATCAGCAAGCTTCTTCTTCCTCGAATCGAATTCCGGCTCTTCCGCAAGTCTTGTTTCCCAATCTCTTCGCATGGCAGCCGCTTTACTAACTTTTTGTAGAAGTTGGGCGGCTTCCGTGAGTGTTTTCTCCATGAGATCCCCACCTGCACACATTTCGACGTGTCGCATGCAACTAGGGGTTAGGGAAAAGAAAAATGTATGCAAGAGTATGTCACCGGTGAAGCCGAGTTTTGGTCCTTGTTCGATTAATTCATTAAACCTATCCCAGGCTTGGTCTATCCCTTCCTCTTCTCCTTGCATGAAAGTGATCACTTGCCTCCTTAGATGTTGAACCTTGCTAATTGGAAAGAACTTCTCGCAAAACTTCTTTGTCAACTTGTTCCAATTGCCTTCAACTTCAAAGGACGCAACCGAATACCATGTCTTTGCTTTGCCGGCAAGTGAGTAGGGAAAGAGATTCCATTTGAACCATTCATCGGGAACTCCTTCTTGACGCACCGTGTTGCATATTGTCGTGAAATCCCTTATGTGTCTATATGGGTTCTCCGTAACCATCCCTTCAAATGGGTTTTCCGCCACCATCTTGATGATCTTGGATTTAATTTCGTACTTGGTCGCTTCGAGCTTCGAATCCGACTCTTGTACTTTTATGTCTTCACATCGAGGGCTAGCGTAATCCCTTAGTGATTTCTCCGGTTCTTCCACGGGTTGATTAACGAACTCCATCTAGACAATAAGATAAAAACAAAAACAAAAACGAAACAGGTGTTTTTCTGGATAATATATGTTAGATATAGCAAATAAAAGATAAACTAAATATAAAACTAAGTTAGATGCAAATCAAACGATGTAAACTAACTTGCTCCCCGGCAACGGCGCCAGAAAAAGGGGCTTGTTGACGGATAAAAGACGTATCCCTCTACGATCCGCAAGCGTACGAACCCCACACCTTTTTCACCACGGGATTCCCAAGGTTCTTGTCAATCCGCGGAGCAAGGGGATTACAAGCGTTCGATCAACAACGACACACTAGCTACTAAAACCCTAACTACTATTATACTAGAAAACAACTAAACTACACTAGAGAGAATGATAAACGATCAAGATAGAAGACACTCGCCCACGGGTCTACGATACTAGAGCATGCAATCGCTTAAAGACATGAAAAACCAATCTAACCTATCGGGGTTGTGACCACGGTTTCGCCCTTTCCCTCCTCTCGTACTGTCACTACGCGAAGGTATTCATGACTAGACCTTTGATGGACACGGCGTATTGAATGGATCCAAGGAAGCATTGGGGCCTATACTCCCTTTACGGCATGGTTGCAAACCTTAAGCATTAAAGTATATTCAACACAAGATGATAGATAGATAATCCGACAAAGTGCGATTACATCTCAAGATCGATTACAACCCATGGACGAATGAGAAGATTACCCCATCAAGGTGTTGATCATGGCACCGTTGATCATGGTTTCCCTTCCGTCGGTGTCTTCCTTCTTCTCCACGAGAGGGTGCTTCCTTCCGAGGTGGTTGATCTCCCGCCGGAGATCCTCCTCCTCTCTCTCTAGCTTGTGGATGGCCTTTCTGGTGCGAATGACTCCTCTCCTCGGTGTTGGCGGCGCCTCGGGGGTTTTAGGGTTGAAGATCCTTCGAGGGCAAGGAAAACGGGACCGAACCGGTGCCGGAAGTGGGGCTGGGCCGGCCGGCCGGGCCGGCCGGCCCGGGCCCAGTCGGCCCGGTTCGGCCGCCCCTTTTGCTCCGTGGGTCCTCGTGCACTTATGTACTTTGCCCCCTCCACTTGCATGATTTTGATGTCGTTATCCTCGCGTCCAAGATGGAGGCTCTCTTTGCATGAAGTTTGATCTTTTACGCTTCAATCCTCGGGGGTGTTCCTCGTAGCACTTCGGTCCTCGCCACCATTGGAAGTGATTTCAGCAAGCTCATGAACACGAACAAGACTCCATGAATGCTCCTTTGAACTTGTTGCGAATCCGTCCTTTATGTCCATGTTTTCCTACATAAACACAACACTTCCAAATGCATGCACAAAGATGAACTTGTTATATGATTAGTGTGCCTAGTGGCGGGTTAGTTCCATAATCAAATCCAAACCAAAGTGTAATGAACATGCTAGGTGCACCAAAATACACCGTCAACAACAAGCAAAGTAAAATGACCTAAAGGTAGATCTCAGGATCTTATCGGATCAGCCGACCTCTTCAACGAGTACGCCTTAGGGCACTTCTCCACCTTTACTCTCCCAGCATACATCTGGGAAACTCTAGCCGCCATCTCCTCCTTGGAGACCTTGCGATTGACCTCGTGAGTGGGGTGTGATTGCCCCACGTACTCATACGCCGGGTGGACCCGATCCTTGATCGGTTGGATCATCCGCTGGTAGAACGACCTAGCCACCACGGCTCCTGTCACTCCCTACTTCTTCAGCTCGCTGACGAGCCCCAACACCGGCTTGAGATCCTTAAGATCCCGGGATGACAAACCTAAATCCCAATCGTTTATCTTCAATGGCGTATGGCCTGCCCGATGTGGAAGACCAGGAATTTGATCTGCAATATAAAACCACTCTAACCTCCACCCAGCGGTGTTGTCGGGGAGATCGATGTCTATTCACTCCACCTTGAGGCCCGACCTCAAATTAAACATTACAACCCCCACTGGCCTCGATCTCTTGACCGTGCTCTTCACACAGAAGAAATATCTCCACAACAGGAAGTGAGGCAATATCCCCAGATATGCCTCACAAAAGTGAATAAACGTCGATACTACGGTAATGGAGTTGGGAACAAGATGTACCAGCTCTAAACCGTAGTAGTACAGCAGGCCACGGAAGAAGTCCCCCGCCGGGAGGTTGAAGTCGCGCTCGAAGAAGGAGGCGAAGACGACCTGCTCCTTGACGTCCTCGCTCGTGAATTGCTCCCCGGCGGCGGCCCTCCACTCCACCTCCGCCTTCGGCCGGAGCACCCACAATCCACCAACGCCTGGATCTTGGCCTCGCTCATTGTCGACCGGACCCACGCCACCTGCGGGTCCGGGATGGAAGCTCCCTCCGCCGCCATTTCACCGCTAGGGTTGATGTTGGATCTAATGTGGCACAAGGTTTTTACGCGCATGCGCAGGAGGATGACGGCACAGAGTAGCGGCGCTAGCACGTGCTTGGCCGGAGCGGGCGGTTGGACGGATGGGCGCGGGAGCAAGGCGGTCGCAAGATCACTGCAGTGCACGCGGGAGAGAGAAAGCAACGGAGGAAAACCGAGGGGAATGGGGTCAACCCCGCCCCGGGCCGTCCTATTTATAGGGGGTCCACCGAATCTATCCATTGCGGTTCCTTCCACCATATAATGCGCCTCAACGGCTCTATCCCGAGAAGTTCGCGAGAAGATTAAGGCGGATTTCTCACGAAACAAGTCACAACTACGACCTAAATATGAGTTTAGGTCGTTAGCCAAAAAAGACAACATCAGGTCATCCTGATGGCAAATCATTTTGCAAGCTCCCACGTCATGTTAATATAGGTCTTTGGAAAATCATTTTGCCAAATCGACCAAGTACATGACAGAAGAGAGCGAACATTACATGGATTACCCCAGGGTACGTAGCCGCCTACGACCTCACTGGATCCAAAATCCGAAGGTACACAAGTCGCCTGCGACCTCACTGGATCCAGAACCTGACACACAAAATAAACATACTACAAGGCTTGGGCTACCCAGAGCAGTCACCATGACCTACTTTGCCGGAGTAGAGTACATCGCGAAACTTCTCCTAGCACCAGGACCTTGATGGCGACCTTGCGGGAGACAACTGCAGGACGGCACGTAATCTAAGGCACGCTCGGCTCCAACTATTGGAATGGAGACACGAGCTTGCTCTTCGGTGTTGAAAACCAAGCCCTAGTGAGCTCCCGGTGCTCACTAGAGACGTCCCGCTATAGCTCCAGCTCGGACAGCAGCACCTCCAAACTCTGCCTAGTACCACGCAGAGGCTGGGCTCAGAGGATGGAGATGTTGCCTACACTTCGCGAGAATTCTCCTAGCTCCAAGCATCTACAAGAACAAAGCTCTACAATCTGGTGGACGAACAATTTCTTGAAATATTAGGGTATTTTTAGTTAAAATGCAGGGACCATGGATTGATCGTGACAATGTTGAGGGACTTTTCAGTAAAAATTCTGGACTGTGGGTAGATTTGCGTAAAGTTTAGAGTCTTCTCCGTAAAAATATGTGGTCCATGTGTTAATTTCTGTAAAGATCAAGATTGTGAGATATGCATGGATTGAGCGTTGATTATCATAAAATTTCCCAGATCGACGAATATGTCGTCGAATTGTCTGACGGGGTGGCTTAAATAAATAGCAGTTATGTAAGTTTGAGGGGGCTTCATTAAATTATCAGAGAAGTGGTTCAAGTACAGTTTAATTTTGGTAAAGTTTGATGGTGATTTTTTGAAATTGGTAGGCATCTTGGCATTTCTTCAAAGCTTGAGGGAGTTTGTATAAAACTTCATGAGAGGTGGCTTGAGCAGATGCTATTTCTATAAGGTTCGAGGGGGTTTCACAAAATTACCTTAGTATGGGCTGGACTACATATTAATTTCGATAATGTTTACAGGATTTTCTGTAAAAATGTCGAACCTCCTAGATGGATCTGAACCATCCATGTGAGATCCAACAGCTAAGATATACTTGGCGACGTGGCTCAATGGGGGGGTCAAAATCCCCCCATTTTAGGTCTATTATTAAAGATTGTCCCTGATCTTCCCTGTTATAACAATGAAATTGCCACCCGCCCAACACATACACATATTATTCCCCACCGCCACCAGGCACCACTAAACTGCATCCTTTCTGTTTTCCCACTCGTTCCTCGTCCCTAGCGGTGACATGGAGGACGGGAGCTGGGGAAGCTGGATGTCGCTGGTGTCTGCAGGGGCACAGTCCGTGGGGAGAAGGTGGGCGGCGGCAACCGCAGGGCATGGACTATGGTAAGGAGGTGGATGATGATGTGCGAGATCGCGATGGGGCGCAGGTGGCAAAAGAAGAAGGATGACCGAATGAATGAAGGTAAAGGAGGCCCACGGCGGTGTTGCAGGGCGGGCGGAGGAGACCGGTGGTGGGCTGGGAGCAGAGCAAAGAGACCAGAGAAACCACAAAGGAAGGGAAAAAGAGAGATAATAGATAAGGGAGGGAAGCGAGGTAAATAAAAAATAGAAAAAAATAATGAGAATGAAAAAAGAAAATGGGAAAATAGGAGGAAAATCAAAAATAAAATAAAAGGAAGGATATTAAGGACTTTTCATCTTCTTATCCATGTTGCACAACTAGGAAAAGTTGTTTTGCCAAACGTCTCTTTAAAATGATTTCAGTTTCATCACAGAATCTGCTCCACTCGCACAGCCACAGCCGGAGCCATGCCAAATGCACCCTACCTTTTTTACGGTTATCAGCAGGGGAGGCCCCTACCTCTATATATATATATATGAAAGAATATGTACATTTTTACAAGGCCTCAAGCCCAAAAGAAAAAAAGGAAAATTATAGGAGATTACTCAAAAAAAATTTAACTTGTCATCCAACTGCGGTTTAACCCGTAAGGCAACCGCTTGCAACTCTCTATCAAAGGAAACTCTCCAAAGGGCAAAGGAAAGAGAGGCCTCATAGAAAATGATATCATTGCTATGGCACCAAATCAAGCAATAGCTAATGATGCAAATCTCCCTGAAAATCACTGAATTGAACTATAACCTTGCATGGAGAACCATAGTCTCAAAATCCTAACTTAAATCCCACTGAACTCCCAAGTAAGTCCAACAAGCATCACTGAACGGACAGGCGAAGAAGAGATGTCGAATACCTTCTTCCAAATTTTTCACACATAAAACACAAGTATAGGAGGGCAGAGACATGTTCTTCCTGTTAAGAAGGTTTCTTGGATTGATTTTGTCTCTGAGGAAGAGCTAAAAGGAGAACTTATGCTTATGTTGCACTTTGGATGCCCACATTCATTTAAATAAAAGTGAGGCAGAATGAGAACCTTGAAGATGGCAGTAAACCTTGTGACTGGAGAAGGAAGTAGAGTTCCAAAAATAAATCCAAACATCAGAGTCTTGAGGTTGGAGATGGAGTGCAGAAATAGAATTGCTGAGCTCGATGTATTGCTCGAAGGCAATCTGGGAGAGTGGCAAAAAGAAGGACCTACCAACTTCCCAGGAAAGGAATTGGCTGACAAAGCAAGATTTATCCCTGGTAAAGGAGAACAGCTGAGGATATAAAGTCTTGACAATGCCAACATCCCAATGCTCATTCCAGAAGGATACTGAAACTCCACAATTAACTTTGCATCTCAACATTAGAAGACAAGATGGAGCTAGGGCCATGATGTCTCTCCAACGGAAGGACCCCACATTTTTCCTTTCATGAGGTGGACTTCCACTTCTGTACAGCTTCTGCCAAGTTAAATGAACCCAAGGTAACCCAAAAGAACTTACTGGAAGCAAAGGAACACTGCTAGATGTCTGATCTTTGGGGATGAGAACTCAAGCCTCTTTCAAGCCATGACCATTTATTCTATGAGGAGGAATTTCATTGCTTCTCTTACCCAAGAGGATGGAACTATTGTAACTGATCATGATCAGAAAGTAGGCCTTT
Source organism: Cenchrus americanus (assembly GCA_947561735.1). NCBI lineage: Eukaryota > Viridiplantae > Streptophyta > Magnoliopsida > Poales > Poaceae > Cenchrus > Cenchrus americanus. The sequence continues at coordinate 179,773,533 of OX387239.1, read as the reverse complement.
TATGGTTAGCTTACAGAGATAGGCTAGGAGTGTCAGAGTTTACTGGTTTGGTTTATGAGCTCTCTGAACTTATTCAGGAAGTTGATCTTCCTACTTTGGATGATCCTTTTTCCATGGACAAGATTTTGGCTATTCTTAAGGATTTGCCTTCTGACCACAGTCCTGACCCAGATGGTTTTAATGCTGCTTTATTTAATAGTGTTGGCCCATCATTAAGGATGACATTGTCAGACTATGTCGTGATTTTGTTGTTGGATCTTTAATCCTTGAAAGGATCAATGGCTCTCTTGTTACTTTGATTCCAAAATTTGACAATCCTCAATTTGTTAATGATTTCATGTTGATATCCTTACTGAGTTATTCCCTGAAACTTCTTACCAAGCTGTTGGCTAACAGATTGCAAGTGATTCTCAAAGTGGTCCATGCCAACCAATATGGGTTTATCAGGGGGAGAACCATCCAGGATTGCCTTGCTTGGGCTTTTCAATTTTTACACATCTGTCACAAGTCCAAAAGGGAGATTGTTTTGCTGAAATTGGATTTTGAGAAAGCCTTTGACAAAATTGAACATGCTGTCATTTTAGAAGTTCTCAAGCACAAAGGTTTCTCTGAAACATGGGTCTCTTGGAAAAAAGCAATTTTTACTTCCGGTTTTTCCTCTATCGTTCTTAATGGTATTCCTGACAGAATTTGTAGGAAATATGTGCAACATTTGTATCTCCAAATAATTTTGTTAAAAAACTTGATTCAAATATCTATCTAATGATACTAATTTTGTACCATAGGTATTAATATATTTTTATATATTAGTCAAAATTGTCTCTTGAGAAGAGAAAATGACGGTCATTCTGGACGGAGAGAGTATCTTCTTAAAAAACATTATTTCATCACTATTTATACATTTATTTCACCCATCTAGACTTGTGTGACCATGGTACAGCCCTTGCTACGAGCATGTTCTGTTGGTACGAAGAATAGTGTACAGCTAGTAGATTGAATAATGTTGTGTGAAAGGAAATAAGCCTAGATAAGCCAAGCTGAGATAAGAAGAACATGCTCTATATTTTTAGAGTATATGGCTAATGGTTTAGCCAGCTGAAGGCTAACTACTATTGCCATGTCATGTGAAGCTCCCTGTTTGTCTGGCTTTTCAGCCACCAAACAACACTACTTTTCTCTCAAAACAAATTATCACCAGCCACCAGCCAAACGAACACACTAATAGCCTGTTAGTATAATGAATCAGTTGTAAGGTTGACTGTTCAATGAATAGATTTTGAGGGCAGTCCCAACTCAGACACTAGTCATGATTTCATAACTTCACATTATCAGGAAATTAGTACAAGACACTACCCTTCTAGCCCAAACACCACTATTTTACACTTGAATTTAATACTACTCATCTCACATTATGCCTTGGGAGATATGTAGAAAATAGGTCTCATGCAAAACCCAGTTTTCTTATCTTTCTTCATTTAATCTCTTGCCACATCTTCTTTTATTTTGGGTGTCAACTCATTTAATTTTATGGACACCATCCTAGTCCTTGGGGTGGGACTGCCTTGAGATAAAAAAATAGTCGATGCATGCTTTCCTATTGGTTGAGGACTTACAGCAGATTCTTTTTTCTCGGTTATTGTGTGTGCACTACCGGAAACAGGGTCTTCACTGTGAGCCCGAAGGTTCGCCGAGAGCCAAAGATCCAGCTCTCGGCGCAAACCCTCTTCGCCGAGAGCACCAGGTCCCGCTCTCGGCGAAGGCCTGGCTCATGGTGCAGAGCCGCTTCGCCGAGAGCATTCTGGCTTCCGCTCTCGGCGAAGGGCTCAGCTGACGGCACCGCCCCGACACCAGTAATGGTCGTTCCCATCCGTCAAATTCACTGAGAGTCATGCATCCATGGCTCTCGGCGAAGAAATACCCACAGCGCAAGGAACACCTTCGCCGAGAGAAAACCCTCTTCAGTGAGTGCATGGGCACTACTCACGGTGAAGTTTTCAAAAAACTTCACATTTTCATGCCCAAACTTTTTCCTTGCTCCACATACAATCATACAATGTACATGTTCAAAATTGGCGTCGTTTTGTCTTTGTTTGCTATATTTAACAATTTCACTTCTTTGTACATATTTTTTCGTATACGTCCGATATGAACTGCAAGTGCATAAAATCATATAGCAAATTTATTCAAAAAATTATATTCATGTTCATGAGACATCTCTAAGACTATGTACATGACATGAAGCTAAATTTTCTTGCATTTGGTTCTCGTATCATGATGAAGTTCGTGTGGTAGAAAGGTAAAAAATATATATATAATTCAAATGAAGTTTATAAATCACGAATTATGTCAAGTGGTCATGATATCATACATAGAGATTGTAATAAATAGAAGAGAGCGTTTTAAACAAGTTGACACGTATGCTCTTTAGAAACTGGAACATCTCACGAGAAGTTTCAGAGCATTTGAACTAATGCCACTAGGTTTCGTCTCTTGGAGACATTTAAATTTGAATTTGAATACAAAAAGTTTTTTATAAGTAATACACAACATATCAAGTGTCATGTTAAGTTTTGAAGAAATTTTGAATTTGTTTGCTATTTTTAAATAAAAATTGGTGAAAATATTCTTTGGCGAGAGTATTGCTCTCGGCGAAGAGGGGCTCTTCGCCGAGAGCAATGGACATCGGCTCTCGACAAAGATGGCGCGGCCCCACTGGGCTAGGGGGCATGACCAAAATGTGGGCTCACATCAGTTATTCGCCGAGAGCAGGATATCTGGGCTCTCGGCGAAGGGGCAGTGTGTGGGCCCTGTTTGGCCACGTCTGGTGCATGTGGGCCCGCCTTGGATCTTCGCTGATAGCTATAGATCTCAGCTCTCGGCAAAGGGGCGGCGCGTGGGGCCGCATGGCAACGTCCTGCCGTGTGTGGGCCCGCCTCGGAGCTTCGCTGAGAGCCTTAGATCTTAGCTCTCGGTGAAGGCCTGTCTCTGGCCCACCTACAGCCACACGTGTGCACCACACACCACACACAGTCCCGCCACCGCACCAGTCCGCCGCGTCGCAGCCCCACCCCACTGCGCCCAGCCCCGCAAAGCTGCGCCCGCTCACCCCGCCCGTCGCGCCCCGGATGCTCCCCACCCCCCCCCCCCCCCCCCCCCCCCCCCCCCCCGCCCGTCGCGCTCCACTCGGCTCGCACCCCCGCCGCGCCCGGCGCGCGCGCCACCCCTCCCCGCTCCGTCCCACTCACGCCGCCACCCCCTCCCCACCTAGCCCCGCCCCGCTCGTGTCGCGGCCGCCGCCTCCCTCTGCCACGCCTCGGCCCACCCCGTCCCTAGCCGTGGTCGCGGCTGCCCCCCGCCCACTGCATCCCCTGATCTCCTGGAGGAGAAGAATGCCGGAGGAGAAAGGGGAGAAGGGACCCACCACCCCTAGCCCCGGTCGGGCCGCACCGACTGCCACGGAGAAGGAAAGGGAGAAGGAGGGCGGAGAAGGAGGATGAGGAGATGGAGAAGGCCAACGGGGAGGAGGGTCAGGAGACGTCGGAGGATCTATTGCCACAGCCGCATCGGGCGTCAGTGCTTCACCCCTTATGAATGCTCTCTCGACTTCCTCTCGATTTCAGTAATTTAGTTACAAATCAGTGATGAATTAGTGATGTTGGATATATAATTATAGATACATCTAGACATGTATGTATAGAAATGTATGGTTAGAATTTTTTATATAGAATTATAGATAGGTATATAAACTTAATTTGGATTTAGAATTTAAGATATAGAATTTGAACTTGTCATGTGTCCGGCCATCGAGCCGTGAGAATAAATTTTTTGTGTGGCCCGACCTTCGTTTTGTGGCTTTTCTTGCAGGTTTTGAAACCTCACAGAGAGGGGAGGTGCTGTCAAAATTTCTAATTGACACTATTATGTTCATTTTTTCAGGAGTTGAGCACCGAGCCACCGGCCTCCGCTATCGGCTTCCCGCTGCCTTCCTCCTTCTTCAAGCCAGCAAGGTGAGACATTGTCTACAAGGCACATGTGATTTGTCTGGCCATCGAGCCGTTGGAAGAAAACACGTCTGTAGCCCGGTCTTCATGTTGTGGCTTTTGTTGTAGGTTTTGGAAACCTTACCTTACAGGGGAGGTGATGTCGAAATTTTTATTTGACACTATTATAATCATTTATTTTAGGTTCCCGGTGCCTTCCTCCTCCAGGGTCTGTAGCTGCAACCGCCCTCATGTTCAACCTAGCAAGGTGAGGAAAATTTCATTCTCTTTACATATGACGTCGTAGATCGTGAAATCTAGTTAGGCGTCTCCCATTCGAAAGAGATACAGTTTGAAATATGCAAAACTTTGCATATTTATGGTTGTATCTGTTTCGAATTGTCCATGTTTTTTGGACAGACCGTGGATGCGTAGATGGGGTTAGTTTCTATTGTCTACTCCGATCCGAGATAGAGTTTCGGCAGCTCCTCCCCGTTGTTCTCTAGATACACAATCTCCCTAACGGGACATGTATTTGGAGAACTGCGGGGAGGTGTTGCCGAAATTCTCTCTCGGGTCAGAGTAGACCATAGGAACTAACCCCATCTACGCATTCACGGGTGGGATTAGGGCCTATCTTTACCTATTAGAATGTGTAGACATCGTGTAGATGATGCAATGTATTTCATATGACTCGCTGATATGATAGAGAATGGGTGACCGTGAGTGGATGTACAAAGGATGGGCACCAAATGGTCGTTTGACACAAGAATGGATTGACAATGCTCAAGCTTTCATGGATGAAGCATTTAGAAAGGTTAAAGGGCCTAAAGACAGTAAAACGATATGGTGTCCCTGCCGCAAGTGCAGAAACTCGCGCAAAAGGACAAAGGAGGTCATGGTAGCTCATCTCCACAACTTTGGTTTTACGAGAGACTACTCCAAGTGGACCTTTCATAGTGAAACCTGTCGTATGAGATCCGAGGCCTTGAGACAACGCATCAGAGAACTTGATGGTGATGCTGGAGTAGCAGACATGATAGATGACTTTCATGAAGCACATTTTCAAGGAGAACATCCAGAGGAGGAGCCAGAGCCAAGCGCAAAGGTGTATTATGACATGTTGGATGCAGCACAAAAACCCCTTCATAAGCACACCAACCAATCTCAACTAGACTCCATCGACAACCTAATGGCCGTAAAGTCCCAGCATAACCTGAGTCGAGAATGCTTCGATGCTTTGGTGATCGTGATTAGCGACATGCTTCCCAAAGATCGCATTTTTCCAAAGAACATGTATGAAGCCCAAAAAGTTCTTCGTGCACTTAAGATGCCATACGAGAAGATACATGCCTGTCCGAATGGATGTGTCTTATTCAGAAAAGATCATGAGAAAGCCACGCACTGTCCGAAATGTAAAGCATCTCGGTACATTGAGGTAGACTCTGGTGAGGGTCGTCCAAAGAAGCAGCTCACGACCCCAGTGAGTGTCCTGTGGTACCTCCCGCCCATACCGCGGATCCAACAGATGTACATGACTGAGGAATCTACCAAGCAAATGACTTAGCACAAAACGGGTCGCCGATATAGTGATAACATTACACATCCATCCGATGCTAAAGCATGGACAAAGTTTGATGAGAAGCATGCTGACAAAGCGGGAGAGGCTCGCAATGTACGTGTTGCACTGGCGACAGATGGGTTCAATCCTTATGGAATGTTAGCTGCCCCATACACTTGCTGGCCCGTGTTTGTAATCCCCTTTAATCTACCCCCTGACATCGTCTTTCAACAGCAATATATATTCATGTCGTTGATAATTCCTGGATACCCAGGAACTAATATGTGTGTGTACATGGAGCCTCTTATTGATGATTTGCTCAAGGCTTGGAATGAAGGGGTGGTGACATACGACCGAGCTACGAAGACAAACTTCAAAATGCACGTGAGGTACATGTACTCCTTGCATGACATGTCGGCTTATGGGTTATTTTGCGGCTGGTGTGTCCATGGGAAGTTCCCTTTCTCAGTATGCAAGGAAGCTCTGATGTTCATTTGGTTGAAGAACGGTGGGAAATATTCTTCATTCGACAAACATCGACAATTTCTCCCTCTTGACCATCGATTCAGACGAGACACAAAGAATTTTATAAAAGGTGTCGTAGTTAAAGATCCACCCCCGCACATGATGACTGGTGCCGAGGTTCAAGCTCAGGTAGACGCTCTCGTGCTCAAAGAAGGAGAACATCATTTTGTGGGATATGGTGTGCAACATGCCTGGACTCAGAAGTCGGGCATGTGGAGGCTACCCTACATGAAAGATCTTCATCTTCCACATAACATTGATGTGATGCATACCAAAAAGAATGTTGCCGAGGAACTGTGGGGTACAATCAAGGACATACAGGAGAAGAGTAAGGACAATGTTAAGGCTAGAGTCGATATAGAAATGTTATGCGATAGGCCAAAGAAAGTCTTCCCAAAGCCTATACCGGGCAAGAAATGGAAAAGGCCTAAGGCTGATTTTGTCCTTAGTAGGGAACAAAGAAAGGAAGTACTAGAATGGATCCAAAATTTAATGTTCCCTGATGGGTATGCTTCGAATCAGAGGAGGGGAGTCAATTTAACTTCTCTAAAATTAAAAGGGCTGAAAAGTCATGACTACCACATTTGGATCGAGCGGCTTCTTCCGGTGATGGTTCGAGGCTATGTGCCTAAGCATGTGTGGCAAGTGCTGGCAGAGTTGAGCTATTTCTTCTGTCAGCTTTGCGCTAAGGAGTTATCTCGTGTTGTGATTGACAAACTAGAACAAATTGTACCTGTGTTTCTCTGTAAGCTAGAGAAGATCTTTCCACCCGGCTTCTTCAACCCGATGGAACATATGATTTTGCACCTCCCGTGCGAGACACGATTGGGGGGCCTGTGCGGAATCGTTGGTGCTATCCAATTGAGAGGGTTTGCAAGGTTCTTCGAAGCACATGTAAAAATAAAAATAAAATTGAAGCTTGCATTGCAGAGTCACAAATTCTGCACGAGGTGTCAAACTTCACAACTAAATACTATGCGAGGCACCTTCCCAGCGTGCATAATCGCCCTCCTCGATACAATACTGGAGAAAATGAATCGAACCTCAGCCTTTACCAAGGACAACTAGGAAGGGCAAGTGTTTGGAAGCGCAAGACCTTATCTCTTGAAGAGTGACACACTATCACGATATATGTCTTGCGCAACCTTGAGGAAGTACGACCATACATAGAGTAAGTTTTCGTTAAATCTCATCATTTCCTTTCTTGTATGTTGCCTCATCTGCATCCAACCTCATTTGATTTGGTGCAGTAAATTTATTGGGCAATTTTGGGGTCATTCAAGGCCACCTAATGACCACGAGGAGGAAACCCTTCTTCGCTAGGGTGCGGTTATAGGATTTCGCCGGACATACCAGCGATAACCAGAAATACCGATTTCATTACATGGTTCAAACAGAAGGTAATTTAGCTCGTACTCAGTACATTAAAAATATTTTAGCTCATACTCAGTATCGCATTAACCACTATCCTCCCTGAACTTGCAGGGTCTAACCGATCTGTTGATGAATCCTGAGGTGAGGCAGGTTTCGGGAGGTTTCGCATTCAGGGTGAACTCATATAATGTTTATGATGTGAATGGGTATCGCTTTCACACAACAAAATACGAGGAGCAAAGGCCCAGTCGAAGAACCACAAATAATGGAGTTTGTACATGTAGCTCATCCGATGGGGTAGATTACTTTGGAAGACTTCAAGAAATATACGAACTCGAGTATCATGGTTGGAAACCTCTTAAACCTGTCATATTCAAGTGTCATTGGTTTGATCCAAGCGCTCGTGATATGAGACAGATAAGAATCTTAGGCTCATCGAAATTAAGCAGTCATCTGTGTACCCAGGGCATGATGTCTATATTGTGGCCCAACAGACCACACAAGTATATTACCTCTCATACCCTTGTAAAACTGACAAGCGTCTCCAGGGTTGGAGTGTTGTGTACAAGGTATCGCCACACGGTAAACTACCTGCCCCGGGCAATGAAGATTACCACCTACTAGACCCAAACACATATGACGAAGAGTTCTTTCAAGAGGATGGGCTAGAAGGGAGCTTTGAGATAGACCTAACCCAAGCGATCGAAATGGAAGTAGACAATGAAATGGGTGTCGACGACGATGATGCAGAAGAGGTTCAAAATGATGACGACCTAACATTACTTGAGCGATTACATTTAGGCAATTACAATGATGATGATGACACCGTTCCGCCTTAGGAGCACGGCGTTGAGTCTATGGACATGCGAGATAGTGATGATGACGATGATCCGAATTCCGAATTATGATGATTATTTCTAAAACATGTAAGATCCATACTAATTGTAAATATGTTTATAATTTACTAGGATATTTTGTTTCATGTACTAGTATAATTTTTTTCTTATTTATTACTAATTGATATTTAAATGTAATTATGTACTAATTGATTTACTCTTGTTTATTTCAGGTGTTTGATCCAAGATGCCGCCAAAGAAGAAGGTGTCGAAGCAGTGCTGCCGTTTGGTGAGGAATCAATGGCAATGACTTGTACCAGGACGAGGCTCAGGGCTCCAAGATGATGAGGAGGGTGTCGAGGTCCCCCCTCCGTAGTACCCTCTGGTTCGTCTGGAGCCACGGGTCGCAAAAATGCACCCTCTCCAGTTGTGGAGTCATCGTCGTCGTCGGAGGAGGTGGAGCAGGAGGTGCAGCAGTAGGATGATGAGGTGCAGGGGGGATATTGATGGTGAAAATCCGTCAACCTAGCCATGAGTTTACCTTCGGTGTTGGCATAAGTTTTATACCTTATCCATCGGTACTAACCCCCGTGGTATAACAAGTTCACTTGTGCATGTAGGTTTTGGAGTTTAGTGTTTATGCAGGGTTTTAGCGTTGAAAGCAAGACTTCCGGGATAAGTTCGTCAAGCACCTTGACAAGACCTTGAAGCCCCGTACAAGTCATGCAATGAAGCAAACTTGACTCCAAGAAGCCAGGGACCTAACCCGAGAAGATGACAAACTCCGAGGACCTAACCAGAAAAGTGCCGAATCTTGCGAGACAAGGAGATACGTCCAACTCGGAGAGAAACTGACGACAAGGGCCTACATGCAGAAGGAGGAAGGATCTAGAAGACTCGGGAACCGACGCCACGCGAAGGAGGTCGGGAACTGGGCCTGGATGGGCCCAGGCCGGTCGGCCCAGGCCGGCCGGCCTAGCCCAGTCCAGGGCCCATTTGCCCCCTCCTTTGACCAAGCCGCCATTCGGGCTATTTATAGCCCCGGGGTCGAGAGCCACTGATCAATCAATTCGCCATCGGCCACCGAGGAACAGAGAAGAGAGGGGCACCATCCCGGAGAGAGGGTCGAGCTAGTTGACTAGGGTCTCCCTAGCCGACGTGGGAACCTTGCACGGAAGACCACGTCGGAGTTCCCGGAGCTAGAAGCAAGATCAAGGTAGGATCCCGGTGGTGATCTTGTTTATGTATCATTGTATTAGTTGAATTATCAAGTTGAATCTATTTCTAGCGATCAAGCATTTCTTCGATGATTTCGTTTTTCGATCGGCTTTTCTTATTCTAGATCTATTCTCGAGATAGATCACTTAGGGTGTTCTTGTAGCCGCGGTGGATAGAGGTACACGCCGAATCTTCCGAAAGAACTCGACTTGTCCTTGGACTCGCCCTAGACTACCCGCATAAATAGGAATACGTTGTGACAGAACAGGGGTTCCAAAAGGTGGGCGTTTTCGAAGTTGGACGGGAAACCACGATTTAAAGAGGCTTCTAATAAGATTCGATTTGCTACTTCTTCTCTTGCTTGGAACTTCAACAAAAGGCTTAACCCGATCTCTCTAGATCGGTTTATCTACCATATCTATCTTTGTTACCTCCGGTCTTTAGTAGATTAGATTAGTTTTGTGTTCTTTATCTAGATGCATTAGGGTTTCTCTTTACCGAAGATTGAAGTTACTTGGCTTTACTAGATCATCTTTTGCGTCACACATTAGTTCCACGGATTCGATACCTTGGGTTCACCACTCGAGGGAAGAAGGGTCCCTTGACTACGACGGGAGACTTGTCCGCTTGCAAGTCTAAACTAACTTTGATACAACTATTAACCGTCAACAAGCTCCTTTTCTGGCGCCGTTGCCGGGGAACAAGTGATCAAGATTTGATCTTTTATTGCTTTTTTTGTAATTTTCAGTTTTCTTTTAGTTTTTCTTTTTGAATCTACTAAACTTTGATCATCCTCAAAATAAATCTAATCCTGTTTGTCTAACCCTAGTTTTCATAGATTTATTTTTACTTTCTAGTTTTTGCATATTTTGTTTATCGCTAACCCTAACAGGAGATGGACGGGTACCTCTCCAACAAACCCAATAATTTTGTGGATGATCCAGAAAAACTTTACAGGCTAAGGAGACGCGAAGCACATCAAGCTAAAAAGCTGGATTTTGTAGATTTGAAGTCAGAAGACAAAGGATCAAAGGAATCTCCGAAGAATTCACCACCTCAAAGTCCTCGGGAGAATCGACTTCCACCGATGGGTGATCAACCGCAAGAGCGCAAGATCGGGGAGCTATGCACCTCGAACATCATCGACCTACCAATCTTGAATCTTGAGGAGATCGGAAGACCATTCGAGATCAAGACCTCAACAATCTGCATGGTGCAACATTCACCCTTCACCGGTAAAAAGGATCTGAACCTTCACCTCTAAGCGTTCATTCAACTATGTCAAACTTTCAACATGGATGGCGTGACTCAAGATCAAATGAGGGCAAGGCTTTTTCTGTTCTCGCAACTCGGGAAGGCCTTGCAATGGTTCCACTCTCAACCGGCGGAGACGGTGCAAAATTGGAACACGTTGATGAAGGCTTTCATGAAGGAATACTACTCGCCGGGTAAAACTCAAAGATTGCGTAATAAGATTGCCACCTTTGTTCAATATCCTACAGAAACTATCTCGGAGGCATTCGAGCGCTTCAATGAGTACACTCGGGCGGTTCCACATCACAAGTTCCCGAAGGAAGACCTCGTGCAAAAGTTCTATCAAGGACTCACCATGGCGTCAAGGACGATCATCGATGCATCGGCGGGAGGATCTATCATCGAGCTTACACCGACGGAAGCTTTCACTCTATTCAAGAAGGTCGCGGATAATGACACATGGGCGTCATCCGGACGCCTACATCCGGTTCAACCCACGGAAAACGTCAAAGGAGTCTTGCAAGTGGAGAAGGAGAACATACTTGAAGGCAAGATTGATTCATTCATGAGGAGGGTAGAGAAGATGGAGATAGAAAAGAAAGAGGCTCAAGACTTGAAGGCCGCCGAAGCAAGATCCACATGTGAAGAATGCAGAGAGTACGACCATGTCCACAAAGATTGTCCAGAGGAAGCCAAAGTGCTCGACTACATGAGGAAGGGAGAATTGCCGAACTTCTGCTACGGGCAAGGTAGACCTCAATTTAATGCAAGCTCATCCATTCCGAATTCGGTTCCACTTCGTATACAATTGAAGGAATTCATGGACGAGCAAGCTAAGATCAACAAGGACACCGTCACCAATTTCAAAGCCATAGACAAGGTGTTGGAGAACATCGATAGCAAAGTGACGGAGGTCGGAAGCTCCAACCATCAAGTGCTCAACATGATGAAGATGCTCGAGACGCAAGTTGGACAACTCGCGGGGCGCCTCGCTAATGATGAAGGGAAGCTTCCGGGACAACCTAAAGGTCTCGAATCGGCGAAGGCCATTCAAACACGTTCGGGAAAGGCGACCAAAGATCCGGAACGTTCCGCGGGAGCAAGGAAGCTTAAACCATCCGCCGAGGAGGAGGAAGTTGCTAAGGATAAGGTTACAGGGATCGTCACCGAAGAGCCTGAATTTGAGATGCCGGAAGAAGACACGAGGATACCACAACTCAAGCTACGCTACTTCCGAGGTAAACTTGACAACCACTTTGAGAAGTTTGTGGAGGTTGTGCGTAGACTTAGCATCAACATGCCATTATTAGATGCCCTACAAGTACCTACATATTCTCGTTACTTTAAAGACATACTTGAAAATAAATATGAGATAGCAACACTCAGGGTAGATCATGTCAAGATGTCCGAGGAGTTAGTGCAGCTATTGCTAATGGGCTAGAGAAGCAAAAGGACCCCGGATGCCCTACGATTCCATGTTCCGTTGGTTCATTCAATTTCGAGAAGGTGTTATGCGACCTTGGAGCAAGTGTGAGCGTCATGCCAAGGGATGTGTTCGAGAAGCTACGTCTACCGTTGGAGCTACGGGTATGTGTTTGGAGTTGGGAGATAACTCCATTCGCTATCCCTTGGGCATTGCCGAAGATGTACCCGTGAAGGTCGGACACCACTTCATCCCCATCTTCGTGGTGCTCGAGATGGGAGAGAGGGAGAAGCCGCCGCTCATCCTTGGGAGGCCTTTCCTCAAGACCGTGGGAGCTACTATTGACGTTGGCAAGGGGGAGATCATGTTCGATATTAACGGAGAAAGGAGTTCCTTCAAGTTCCGACCACGACTCGAGGCATGCAATATGATTGAAGTTAAGAATGTTCCACCTCAACGTCTCGTTGTTAAGGAAGAACCAAGGAAGAAGGAAGGGTTGAAAAAGAAGAAAGAGCCGAAGAAGAAGGATGTGAAGAAAGTCAAGGAAGATGTTGCATCCGCCAAGACAAAGGAAGAAAAGTCGCCTGTGAAGACCAAAAAAATGACTAAGCCGGAAGATAAGCCCGTGCCCAGGATGGTGCGAAAGTGGGTACCCAAGATTACAATGCCCGCAAAGAGCGTTGATCCGAAGTAATCAAGTGAAGAAGTCTAGTCATGGACTATAAACGAAGCGCTAGGCGGGAGGCAACCCGTTTCGTCGAGTCAAGAATAAGCTACCGGGAGGACAACCCGATTCCAGGTTTTTCGAGTCTTTTTAAATAATTTAGTTTTGAATTTTATTACGCAAAGACATTAGACTTAGAAGTGGTTGAACAATATTAGAGACATAATTCTTGGTTGAATATTTTGCTTGATCATAAACCCTTTACATGAACCCTCCTATGTGTTTTGTTTCTTTTCGAGAAACCACAACCAAATAAATTCAGAACCTAACTCAACCATTCATCCTAGTTATGGTGTTGTGGTTGACTTGTTTTTTCATTCTAAAAACACATGAGTGGAGCCACGACTTATACCTAGGTGTTAATTAAATTTCAGCACATGGTAGGACTCGCGTAAACCTAGAAACTAAACTTTTGGTTGGTTTAAAAATTTATATCCTTGGTTTCTCTAAGATTAGAAGTTTTCTAAGCCTCATTTAATTTTATTTCATTCAAAACCTCTCTCATTTAGCCAAAATTAGAACCTAAACCTATGCCCCCATGATCAAGCCGGGAAAAGTTTGCTCTCAACTAATGAAGGCAAACTATACCGGTGAGACCTATATCAACGTAGTTGGAAAATATTTTCGACTTACATTTGTTTTTAATGGTTTAAAAACTTCTCTGAATTTATGTATGAGCTCTTCCATAGCTCTAAAAAAATTTTTAATTTTCGAAATTAGAGGAGTGCTTAGCCTTAAACATACTTAGAGGGAGGCAATCTAGTTTAAGTTAATCATGCATGCACCATTGGATGCCCTTTCATCAACTTTCATCAAGACCACATGCAAAGGACAAGCATGGGTGGGCAGCAAGCATAACTTTGCAGGAAATTCATGGTGACATGTGAAGCAAGTGGAGCAAGGGAGCATGGACATGACTCAAAGCATGAAGCATCAAGTGGAAGGACCAATAATGCAAGAAAAGGAGTGGACGTGAGCGTTTGGGCGGTGCAACTCATGAAGCACGCGGGCAAGGAGGTCATGGAGGAGAAATGATCGTGTTGGAAGAAAGCCGAGGTGGGGAGAGGCACGCGGCCACCTAGGCCGGTCGGCCCAGGCCGGCCGGCCTCCCATACAAAAGGAGCCCCTCGGCTCCCGTCTTCGGCAGGCAAGCATCCCTCTCCTTCCTCAGTTTGTGTGCTCAAGTTTTCATGCCCAGAACCACCGTAGACATATCCAACCTTCTCAAGCTTGATAGCTCAAACAATACACACCCTTAATCCACTCAAAGTCCACATTCCGAAGTAAGATTTTAAGTGCCTAGTTACTGGTTGCAACCCGGAATTTTAGTGGAGAGAAGAGTGCTGCAATCATGTGGAGGAAAACCACAAGTCTCTTCACCAAGAAGAAGGGGTCATCGTCATCCAAGCCATCTTCGACGACGTCTTCGAGGAGGCACTCGGTTTCTGAGTCTCCTCGGAGCATGGAGGAGGACACGACACCGCCAAGGAGGAACGACACTCTCCTCCTCGGTGGCATGAGGGAAATAAGGAGCACGTCCATGAGGTTTACCGAACCTCAAGGGCGTACGGAGGAGCCGCACGTCCCACCTCGACGATCGACCCATTCATCCGCGCCACCTCCATACACTCCGCGGTATTCCGCATATGGCTTCATCATATTGATGGAGAAGAAGGAGAAGAAACTCTCTCGTCTTGAGAAGAAGCTTGTGGCCAACGTCGACTTCGACGATCAAGCTCTCAACGCATTGGGTTTTGGCACGGATATATATTATATGTTGGGGCACCTTGGATGGGTGCAGTTCTCCAACGGGGTGTCGGCAAACACCCACAAGGAGTTTGCCTTGGAAATCTTGTTGACTATTGCGCCTATCCTTGATGAGGGGGTGCAAAGTTTATCATTTCGTTTGGAGGGAATCCAACAAGTGGTTCCCTACGAGTATGTTAGGGAGCTACTTGGGTTCCAAAAGGGAGCTCCGGAGAAAGTTGATGTGCCGGATGGCATGTTAGATGGATTTTGGAATTTAGTCTCCGGAGAAGCCCACCAACAACGCAATTGCATCTGTAACCCCATTACCCAAGTATTTCACTCTTGGATGAGCAAGAGGATTATGGGGAGGATGAGGGAGACGAAGGTGACCGACACGGAGTTGAATTAGCTCTACTCGGCTTTAATTGCCAAGCAGCCAATAGACCCCTCATACCTTATGATCAACTGATGGTGTTGCGAGGCAACATCGGGATCGGGAGATATTGGTTCGGGGTGCTACCTCTCTATGTTGGCCATCTCCTTAAGGCCGGGGATTACGAGGAATCCCGAACATATTTTACGTGGAACCCCTCTAGGTATTGAGTATTTGAAACAAGGTAAATATATTAGTGGAGATGAGAGAGGAGGCTTTCATGTGGCCAAGGTGAACCTACCCCTTCCGGATCCAAGGCTTAGGGTTTCCATTCAAAGGAAGGAGGATTGGTTGGAGGAGGGAATCCTTGTCCCGGCAAAGAAAAATAAAAGAGGAAGAATCGTAGAGGAGGGATCCTCCTCCGCACAAGTGGGTGGTGCACAACCTAACTATGTGCCACCATTCGGCGGGATCCCTACTCCGCCAAGTTATTATGGAGGGCCACAAATGCAAGCATGGGGGGTGGTGCACCGGTACCCCCACCAAATTATGTGGTGCCCAACGTAACCTTCGCGGAGCCCTACGCACAATATCCCCAACCACAACAAAGCATGGCCATAATTGGAGGGTATGTTGCGAGAAACATGCAAAACGTCGCAGCTATCCAATCCAACGCGGCTCAACTTGGTAAGGGCAATGCAAATATTGCCTATGCAGCCGGATCAATTCGTTGGAGGGGATGTCCAACCCTACTACGAGCAAGGGTACAACTACCAAGATTATCAACACCAACCACCGGCGGAGGATTAGGAAGAAGGAGGAACTTTTCCTTTCTTTCCCTTTTTTGTAATTTTCAGTTTTTGTTTGCTTGTGTTTGCGTAATGTTTTCAGTTTTCATTTAAATTTCAGCAAGTGTGTTAGTTTATTTTCAGCATGTATTTTAGTTTGTTTTCATCATTAATAAAGACACCTCCTTGTTTACACCATTGGAAAAGTTACAAAATTTGTGCCATAATGATATATGATTATAATTGCCGCTTTGTTTATCTTTGTAATTGATTTATGCATGTTAAAGCTAGTGCTCTCTTAAAATACGAATCTGAATTTATCTAAATGCTAGCTTAATCTTTAGCGGAGGTTATGATTAAAATAAAGACCCATAGTGTTTTATGTGCTCTCAAGTTATAAATAGATTAAAGATGGTTTTTATGCCCAAAAATATCGCTAACCTTGTCATGAATATCACTTGTGTGTTGCTCAACCTATCTAGAGCCTTATATATATTTGAGTGCATAAACCTTAGTGTACAAGATTTATTTTTGAGTGAGTTATTGCAGGCCATGATTTCTCTGGCCCGAGACTAAGAAGCTGGTCATTCCATTTTTGCATATCTATCTTATTGCTAGCCTTTTATCCGTGCATTGTGTATCCCCGCATCCGAGATCTCACAAACCTCGCCGGATATCCACCCTTAAAACCAAATATCATTTTTTGTGATTACCTCCTTGACCACAACCTATCGTTGAGGATGGATCGTCAATACAAGGAAGATCGCAAGACGGTGCCAACATTGAAGAATTCAAGTATCTCTCCAAGGAAAAATACTTCCGATACCTACCTTATTTATCACCTCTTTGCCCGAGGACGAGCAAACGTCTAAGCATGGGGGAGGAGGTAGGTACGATGCAATTTTAGAGTTCAAAGGGGAGCAAATAAAATTTTTATGAGAAAGAAAAAGAAAAATGAGAAAAGAAAGAAAGAGAAATATGAGAAAAAGAAAAAATATGAGTATGTGTAAAAATAAAAATAAAGTGAACTCCCGGGTTCTCTAAAGTGCATTAGGAATTTCAAGGCTTCAAGATTAAAAGATCCATACTCATTTTCCAACCATGTGCAATCCGATAACGAGGACTTCCTTTGTGCCTGGTGATCATTCTTTGCCATTTGCACATGTCCACCCATCTCAAGTGTGTGTATTTTTCTCTTTCCCCTCCTTGATATAACATCATTTTCCAATGACCTTTTTGACGAGTCTCGGTAAGACCATGAGAAGCTTGTCTTGTTTTGACAACACCTCATTTATAAAATCTTGGTAGGACTAAACTTTCCCAAAAAGCTCCATATAAAGCCTACACCACATATATGTTATGAGAGGGAAAGGAGTAGAATATATAGGCTTGAGAGACAAGATGAGATGAGAGTTCATGAGCAATATGCAAGATGATTTAAATTCGTGAACTTGGTTTAGCTCTTTTTCATCTAGTTCTTTATTTTCAAAATTTCTGAGATCTATTTAAATTTTGGGAGCATGTTAATACTTGTGGGATAAGCTTAACTAAGAATCTACCCTCCGTAGAGTTGAAGGCTAGTATATTATGGAACTTTAACAAATTAAAATTTTGAGGGCATTATGTTTTCTCATGTATGATCAAGTGCAAAGTTTAAACATTGATAGGCAACGATGATATCCATCGAAGGCTTACTCAAGGACGAGCAAGGTTTAAGCATGGGGGAGATGTTGACGGTGAAAATCCGTCAACCTAGCCATGAGTTTACCTTCGGTGTTGGCATAAGTTTTATACCTTATCCATTGGTACTAACCCTCGTGGTATAACAAGTTCACTTGTGCATGTCGGTTTTGGAGTTTAGTGTTTATGCAGGGTTTTAGCGTTGAAAGTAAGACTTCCGGGATAAGTTCATCAAGCACCTTGACAAGATCTTGAAGCCCCGTACAAGTCATGCAATGAAGCAAACTTGACTCCAAGAAGCCAGGGACCTAACCCGAGAAGATGACAAACTCCGAGGACCTAACCAGAAAAGTGTCGAATCTTGCGGGACAGAGCTACATCCAACTCGGAGAGAAACTGACGACAAGGGCCTACATGCAGAAGGGGGAAGGATCTAGAAGACTCGGGAACCGACGCCACGCAAAGGAGGCCGGGAACTGGGCCTGGATGGGCCCAGGCTGGTCGGCCCAGGCTGGCCGGCCCAGCCCAGTCCAGGGCCCATTTTCCCCCTCCTTTGACATAGCCGCCATTCGGGCTATTTATAGCCCCGGGGTCGAGAGCCACGGATCGATCAATTCGTCATCGGCCGCCGAGGAACATAGAAGAGAGGGATACCATCCCGGAGAGGAGAGGGTCAAGCTAGTTGACTAGGGTCTCCCAAGCCGACGTGGGAACCTTGCACGGAAGACCACGTCGGAGTTCCCAGAGCTAGAAGCAAGATCAAGGTAGGATCCCGGTGGTGATCTTGTTTATGTATCATTGTATTAGTTGAATTGTCAAGTTGAATCTATTTCTAGCGATCAAGCGTTTCTTCGATGATCACGTTTTTCGACACTTCCGGAGGAGGGGGCGGAGGCGAGGCCAAAGGTCTATATGCGAGGCCATTCGACACTTCCGGAGAGACCCATACTACCCGTGAACCGCCTGATTATTAGACCCGAGGGAACATGATAACTTATCTTAACCTTTTCATTGGTTCTCTTCAAACTCACATTCAAACTAATACATTTTGTGAATCATTTTGGCAGGGGTGGAAGATCGAGAGTCTAGGTGGTCATAACCGTCTTCCCAATGGCATCTTGGGCGTTTTGACCAGGCTTCACTACCCCGGGGTCGTGTGGGTTGGTGAGGGAGATGCTCGCCGAGAGGTGCTGGTGACGTCGTTAGACCACTACGCCCTCATGCCCGATGTCCAGGATCCAACTGGGCGGGTGTTCCCGAACAAGGTCGTCTGGGTGGTTTCTTAGTTTTGTGTGTGTCTTCCTATCAATAAATTATATTTATGAATAAAATGACTTAATTGGATTTGGCTCATGTATTGACAACACTTTTATATGCAGGATTTCTACAGAGTTTTGCCGGGATACGAGGTGGTGACGAATGACAATGCCATGTTCATTTGTCGGAAACTTGTGTCGGATATGATTTACGAGTCTTGCATCTCACAAAACATGGTCTGGAAGGCTTAGTGACATGAGAAAGTCCGAAAGTCAGACATGCGAAACCTCCGGCTCACTCCAGAACAATACATGGAGGTAAATATGCTCAATTCATTATTCTTAGATTACATTTGCTCAATTTGATGTTCTTGTACGGTATGCACTTGATGACGTGCAGGTGCCTCCGTGGTGGTGTGACGATCGGCCTCACGTTTGGAGGGCAATTGTGAACAAGTGGTTTGAGCCAGATTGGGAGGCAAAGCACCTCGAGCACCGGGAGCGGCGTTTGAAGATGGCAGGTCCGGCACACCACCAAGGACCCATTAACCTTCACGAGTTTGGTCGTAGATGGGTACGTTTACTAATTTCTTTATTTCGATTTGTTGTTGTCTAACTCTCAATTATTCTAACACCCACTTTGTTGTTTTCTTGCTGTCTCAGGCGCATGAGAATTAGCCTTGCAGCGAGCTCCAGGCATATGGCATAGCACACAATGGCAAGGCCAAGGCCGACGTCACCTTTAGCGTGGATGACCCGCTCGAGGCGTATAGCAACCCGACAATCCAGTCCCGCATCACAAGGTACGTCACGACGACAAGGGACGTTAGTGGGCCAGACTTCGATCCAGTGACAGAGCCTCTTGATGGAGAAAGTGTCGTGAGGAGCGGAGAAGGCAAGATGCATGGACGGTACCATGTTGGGTACAGTCTCCTGGTTTCGTCCGCTGTTCCGACGCTCGCGACAGTTCGATCTCGAGATAGGGGCACGAGCTCAGCCCCCACCCATACAACGGCAGCCCACTGCTACGCAGACGTTGAACGAGCAGTTCCAGGTTATTTCTGTTGTCTTTGTCGTCCATTGATATTTACATATGATTGCTTTGTATTCTAATTTTTGCATCAAATATTGTAGGCCCAACTTACAGCAGAGAAGGCCGAGCGGGAGAGGCAGGTAGAAGAGACGCACAGGCAATCTCAGGAGCAGCTGCGACAGATGGTCGAGGTCCACCAGAAGCAGATGGAGGCATTACAGTCGGCCCACAATCAGCAGTTTGCCTCAGTACTTCGGTACTTGGAAAACCTTGGTCACACGGTGGCGCCTCAGGTGCAACTCCCTCCACTACCGCAGGTTCAACTCCCTCCACTACCACAGGCGTTCTTTCCTCCACTCGCTCGACTGACCGCTATTTCTTTGGTGAGTTTACTTTGAACCCTGCTATTTTTTTCTAGTAGTGACCTAGAATGACTTCATGCAAATGCTGAAAACCTTGTACATTCATTTCTGTCAATTTGACCACGTTGGCACCACACGGCATGTGTCCGGCCATCGAGCCGTGAGAAGATATTTTTTGTGTGGCCCGACCTTCGTGTTGTGGCTTTTCTTGCAAGTTCTGAAAACCTCACAGTGCAGGGGAGGTGCTGTCGAAATTTCTAATTTCTATCGGTGGCATCAAATGATGGGCCTGCAGCATACGACGGGTCCCCGCCAGCTCAGCAGACTCCTTGGAGTGGGATGCAGTGGGTGCCACTTGGCCCGTGGCCGAGACCTAGCCTTCAACAGCTGCCTCATAGTTCGCTGGGGATGCCACAGGCGTCTGGGTGGGTGCCGTGGCCACAGCAGCCGCCGACGGGGGGATCGAGGTCCCAGTCACCGCATGATCAGTAGCCGGATGAGTGAGTTCGTGGACTTAGCTACTTTTATTTGCATTTAGACATTTGTGACTTGCACTGGACCATTGTGACTTGCATTTCGTGACTATGTGATGAATTTGTCGATTATGTGATCATTGGTGAACTATGTGATGAATATATATGCCTGTGATGAATATATATGCCTGTGATGAATATATATGCCTGTGATGAATATTATATATTCCTGTGATGATTTATGTGATTTGTGTGAATATTTGAGGCTGCTGGAAAAAAGAAAAAAAGAAAAAAATCTTCGCTGAGAGCAGAATCCACTGCTCTCGGCGAAGGGGGTGCCCAACACTATGCGGTTGCACTTCTTTGCCGAGAGCAAAAGCCATAGCTCTCAACGAAGAGAAGTTCTTCAATGAGTGCCAAATTTATGCACTCGGCGAAGAGCAGTTCTTCAACAAGAGACAAATATTTCACTCTCGGCGAAGGGCCCTTCTTCAACGAGTGCACAATATTTGGCTCTCGGCGAAGGAGTGGCCCCCACTCCTAACGGCGGGGCGGGCTGTGACGGTAAGAGGGCCTTCGACGAGAGCCAAGGACGCCTCTCAGCGCATATCTACCGAGAGGGTCGAGGAAAGATCTCGGCGAAGGGAGCTTTGCCTGTGGAGCTTCAACGTGAGGCCTTCGCCGAGAGGATCCCTACTCTCGGCGAAGACCCCGAATCCTGTAGTGGTGTCTCCGTCAGGCGTCAGGCGAGCAGCCAGCTCCGCTTTCTCTCTCCTACTCTCTCACATCCACCTCATATTTTGTTGACGTGGAGATCCATTTCGCCTGCTGAATAAGTATTACTATACTTGCTCTTATGTGGAGGTAGTTGGTCAAATTTATATGTATGAATAGCACTGAAATAGTGTATTAGAGTGGAAAATTGTGAAAAATGTGTGTTGAGACACGTGTTGTGACCAGTAGAGAATATGTGAGTCGTTGTGATGGGATGTGACGGTTGAATAGTGAATCGAAATTCAAATTAAAAGAACTGAACAAACCCTACTATAAACCCTAAGTCCTTAACTGCTCACGCAGGCAGATCGCAGAACGGCTAGTAGTTCGTTAGCCTTGAGAGTTGACACAGTGGTGTTTAGTTAAAAAATTCATCGGTCCACTCATCATCAAACTAGTGACACCTATTAGGAATATTAAATGTGAATTAATAACAAAACTCATTTCGCAACACATAATAAACCTAATTATGTCATTATTAGACGATGTTGCGCTAAGTAAATTGTCTCTAATCACGGATTAATTAGGTTAGATTCGTCAACTATTTCTCATCCATTCATATAATTAGTTTTATAATTACCTACATTTAATAATTTAATAGCTATTGAAAGGACATTAAAAATTTGCTATTTTTTGGAAACTGAACATAATGTGCGGTCTGGTGGGTCGGCACGTTCCGAATATGGCAAGATCAAATTTTATTGTTTCAAGCAAGCCATTGGTTTTATCAGCACATTTTCTAACTTGTTTATATTACTCTTCACCCTCCCAATGTTCATCCATTAATTATCTTATAAACTCTTAATTTTAGTTTGGTCGGTGCAACTATGAGTTATTCAAATGTGAATGGTTTTTCAAGAATAGTAGAGCACGCATGTCATAGACACTTAGCAAGTTAATATATTACCTTTAAAATAAAATATCACATCAATATTCTCCACACATGTTCAGCTAAAATTTAATTTATTTGACCACAATTTAATTATATCTATGTAAAAATATGTTTTATCAAATTAATTAAGATGGCAATGCTCTTAGAGAATATATATATATATGGACCTAGATGCACCTGAAACTTAGATGGTTAGATTACGAGGACCTAAAACAACACTCGAGCTCAAGTTTAGAGATCCAGACATGCAACTGAGAGTACGAAGATTTAAGGGATACAACTCGACAAGTTTAAGAACTTGTGATGCACTTTACTCTTTTGAATTTGAGATTGAGGGAGTAGATGGGTCTAATAAATATGATTCAAGCACATGAAACTTAACTTGTATTCGTCACATTTGTCCATGCACTCTTATAAAGAACTTCAACAATTTGACTCGTAGTGACTACTCTATCATGATATTTTTGTCAACAAAATGTTTATTGCTCACAATTACATATCAAGACAACCTTTCCCAAATGATGATGTATTTATAATGGAATGCAGCAGCATCTACTTGCATCATAATTATGAAAAGAAACGCTCGAGGGCCTATCATGCCGGATCAAGTTTCAACCTGTTCGGTTAACTAGTGCCTGGTGGCTAGAGTGCTGATTTGTTGTGAGAAAAAAATATTGTTAGATGCAAGGTGACTGGTGCTGATTTGTTGGAGAGAGAAAAGTATTGCTAGCTAGTGGTTGAAAAGCCAAACAAAAGTATTGCATCCTTTCACACAAAATTCTATATTTTTGTAGTGTTTAACCCACTTATTTGTGTTTTTTATGTTGGCCCGCGTAAAGTGGATAGACATTATGTGCATGGCCTAAAATGATTTTTTTTTAAAAATGATGTTCTAGTTTCACACATTCACTTGTCTTATTTTTATAGGGACTTTCACGTTGCTATTTCTATATTCGATTAATTTTTTTATCATAGAACAATTAAAACGGCCAATAAAAGCGTAGCAAATTTGGCACTATTTTGGCTCTCCAACTTGAGAGGGCTATCCAACTATCAGAACCATCCAAATATGATTTTTTTTTTGCAGGTTTTGCATTTTAATTTGATAAAATATCACAACTAATTCATTAAAATAAGAAATTATGAAGTTCGTATCAAAAGTTTATATAAAAAAAGATGAGCGCTGACGCGGTCCAATCCTTTTTCCATCCGGTGAGTGATGATGTATGACGTGTACACAATACCTTTGCGAGGTACTGACAGGTGGGACCACTTATCAGATCAGATTCAAACATCGTCGTCGGAGGCGGAGCCGTCCCCTCACCGCCGGCGGCGGAAACAACCTGGAAGTCGGGAACCTACCGAACACCACCGCACCACCGATGCTAAAACCCCAGACGGCGTGGACAGCTTCCCTCCCTCTCTTCCTCCTCCGCCGCTGCTTGAGATCCGCGCCTAACCCTTTTCCTCCCGGCGGCCGCCGGCTTCCCTGTCTCCCGTGAGAGCACTACATCCCTAACCCCAGCTCCTTCCTCCACCCCTCGCCTCCTTCGTTCTAACGATTTAGCGGATCCGCAAATCAGGGTTTGCAAGCGGCGGATGAGCACGCAGGCGCAGCCCAGGTTCGCTCCCCTCCCCACGGAGCAATCTGAATTCCAAGCCGATGCCGGTCAGTACTCGTCAGTCTGAAATCCTTAACGAAGCTAATCGCTAATGCTTACAACAGTGGAACTCCAACGGGATTGACGCTAACATTTGTTTCGGGATTTGGTTCCAGGGGCTGCAGGGTATCAGTTCCGGCTGGTCTCCTACAACATCTTGGCCCAGGTATGACTGCCGTGTTTTCTTTCTGAAGTTGCTTAACCTTTGGGCATAGATGGATGCTGGTGCATTGCCGACCGTAACTATAATAATTTTCTCCGACCTGCAGGTTTATGTTAAGAGTGCGTTTTTCCCTCATTCTCCTTCAGCATGCCTCAAGTAAAGCTCTTAGTTCATTGGCTGTTTGTACTGTTATATTAGATTTTCCATACAATCATGGTACTTATGATTCCATTATAATGTAGTACAACCATGGTGTCTGACAAAGGAAGAACTGACAAATGTTTCTGATCTAACTATTTCCATGTGGCTTACAAACTAGGCTTCTTTTTTTTTTGAGAAAACTTACAAACTAGGCTTGATAAGTCGAACAAAATGATACTGATATGTATAAATTTGGTGCCATAAATGGTGCCCCAGCAGACCTTGATCATACTTGACAGAGTGTTTGCTAAGCAATTCAGCATTTATATTTTGCTCGGAAACGTAACTATTTAATTCCCGCAAATATAGGCAATTTTGGGACATATCTGGCTGCCCATGGATAGCCATCTGCCCCTTCACTTTGGTGAATTTCTTAAGTTATGGCACTTTGAAGAATATATTTTAGTCTGTGTTCTTATTTAACAAACATTCTGCAGATGCTACCAGTGGTTTCACTAACAAGTTTTACATTATGGTATTCTTACAATCAAGATACACAGGCAAAATCTTCTTAAATATATAAATATGCATATGTTAAAGATAAGATATTACTACAATCAAGCTTGTCTTTTAACATTTGTAAATGTTCTACCTATCTTGGGAGCTTGGGTTGTGGGGTGCAGATACACTTGTGTGTCACAGCCATGTTCTTTTCTTGTGCCCCTAACTTATTTTCTCTTTCATGTTTGCAAAATAGGTGGAAATCTCGATCCAAAGCTGTTCTAACAGAACTCAAGAGTTTCGATGCTGACATCATGTGCATACAGGTGGGCCGCCATTTGTGAACTTTTAGCTAACAATGATAATCATTTCTGTTGTTTCGTTATGTGGCCATTAAAATACTGTCCATTGTTCACGGCCACTTTGCTGAATATGTTGGCTTTTCAGCTCTTTATTTTTTGAAGTTGCAGCTCAATTTTTATTCTTATTAAGTACTATTACATAGGATTTTACAGCACCCTATGTTTTTGTATTCCAATTTATGCTGGTAAAGAGGCAAGGTGTTGCAAGATAAGAGTAGTAATGCTGGTGATTTCTTCTTTTCAATCTTTGGAAGCAATTCCACCCCTCCCTCACTAGATGGCATGCACAACATGGCCCAGTAGGGTTTTGTGATGTAATGCTGGGCTGTTGGTATGTCTTGATTTTACTTTATTTCAACAAACTGGACTCTGGTTTTGTCCAATTAGATTCCAACTGTATTACATTTAGAGCAAACTTATTCTTTTCCTATTTGTGCACTTTTTTCTTGGATGCTGGCAATCTGGCATAGCTACTGTTCATGGTCATCCTTTATTGTGTGGAACAATTCTCTTATTGTTTATGCTTGTAAGCACACAGTAATACATAATTCATAGCAGTATGTTACACTCACAGGAGTTGGATGAGTATGATACCTTCTACAAGAAAAATATGGAAGTTTCTGGATATTCAAGTATTTACATTCAGCGATCTGGAGACAAACGTGATGGCTGTGGTATATTCTATAAACCAAAAAGGTACTACTATTCCCTTGATTTTTATACAAGTCAAGTTACTGATCCCAGTAAGAAGTACTGTTTACCTTGACTTGTCAAAATATGAGTTTTCTTCCATTCAGTTTACCAATGCTGATTTCACATGAAAACTGATCATTGTTTGAGTGACCATTAGTCTAGAAAGTTGCACATGGAAAATGTTGGGTCTTTTAGTAGTTTGCGATTTTGTGCGCATTGCAAAAATATTTTACTTCATCCCTTTTATTTGACTCTTTGTTACCTTTGCAGTGCGGAACTGGTGCAGAAAGAAGCGATACATTACAATGACTTAGTGGAAAAATATGTTCATAGTGATCATGTAAATAGTGCCCTGCCAAGTAATTCTTCACCAGAAGAAGGTAATAGAAGCTGTTTCGTAGTACATAATCTCCTGTGAATCACAATAGGTGTTCTGTCAGTGGGATATGAATCTTTGAAGTTGTAAAATGGGCTAAACATGATGTTGCTTACACGCTATACATCAGAAGGGGTTGTTTTTGCTTTGTTCGTGGCTCGTAATAAACCTATAATTGGAGATGCATTGCAAATAGGAGTAGACAGACCACAGACTCACCCAACCTCAGGCTGTAGCTATTTCCTGTACTTAAGCTTTATCTCTTTCCTGGTTTAATGCTTGATTTTAATACTTCATAATGTGGTTTTCCCCTCTTTTTCAGACATGAATGCAAAGCAATATAATAGCAAGTGTGGAGATCCAAATGATCCACGCGTAAGATTGAAGCGTGACTGTGTTGGTTTACTCACAGCTTTCAAGCTTAGTGATCCTTATGATCACATTTTAATCGTGGCAAATACACATATTTATTGGCAAGTGAAACAACTAGAAATTCCTACTCTTTGGAAGATGCTTTCATTTTTTACTGTATCTTTTTGTTCTGTTTGATCTTATCCAGTTATTGGTTGACAGCTGTTTCCAGCAAATGTATAAATTTCTGGTTGATGCATTATTCTGTAGGGACCCAGAATGGATTGATGTGAAGTTGGCTCAGGCAAAATATCTTCTTTCGAGAGTCTCTCAATTTCAGCAACTCATCTCAAATAAATATAATTGTAAACCTTCGGTGATCATTGCTGGTGATTTCAATTCGACCCCAGGTGACAAGGTATGCCACATTTATTTCATTGCTTTTCTGATGCTAACTGACTTAAAAAACCTCATGTGGTGATTTACTATTCTTGTTATTGAGGTGATTATAATAGTTTCTTAAAAAAATCTTATTATTGAGTGTATTGACATGTATGGTCCACATGACATGCAAAATATCTTATTTAACGAATGGACATAGTTGTAGATCCATGCTCCACTGAACTTAGAAACTTCATGCACAGCAGTTTATATTAGTGTCATTTGTGTGGAATATTGGTTTCATGATGCACATAATCTGTTAAACAGTTTCAGCTCATTTGATTACGTACTACAATTTTCAGGTATACAATTACCTTGTATCAACCAACTTAGAATCTACAGATGAAGCCCGAATCAAGTTACGCAGCCTTTATGCTGTGAATGGAGGGGAGCCAGAGTTCACAAACTACACTCCTGGCTTTACTGGAACGCTGGACTACATATTCTTGTCGGACGGTAGTTCAATAAAACCTACTAGCCTACTTTCTTTGCCGCGACGGGATTCTACGGATGTGCAAGGAGGCCTGCCCAACTTTCAGCATCCTAGTGATCATTTACCAATTGGTGCTGATTTTCTTGTAGTCAGCAACTAGTACAAAGGCTGCTTGAATATTGCGCAGTCAGGCTCGTAGGCTTCATAGTTAAAATGTAATATCTCAATGTGCATTTCCTTGTTTGCTAAAAAAAGGGTGCATTTCCTTGTTTCTTTTCTTGTGGAGGCGATAGCAATTAATAATACCAATTATTATTTTTTGTTGTTGATATTAATATGTGTGCTATAAATATAATCATATGTACGACTCCTTCACAACCATGAATTGAAAGCTTTTATTTAACTTGGCTGTAACAAAATTGTATAAATAGGTTATATGTTAAGTAAATTCTGTTAGTATGATGCTGCGAATGGACATGGCTGAGCTAAGATCAAGATCAGTGGCGTCACGCTGTAGTCTGAAGGGAGCATCTGTATCTGCTGCGCTCCAACTACTAAGAGTTTTAACACAGCTCAACAAATTAGAGCCTGAGTGAATTTGTATGGAAAAGGATTCCTAAAACTAGGATTTTTGTATTATGCTGAATGCACGTGTTTGGGAAATCTGAATGGCACCAGTTCCCTCAAAGTTTTTAAGATGAAAGTTGATATTATTTTCGGAATAGGATTCTCATCATGTTGAGTCGAATTCCGTGTACCCCGGGCGTAGTTGGGCGCTGGGCATGCTAATTCGATTCTTATTACTTCCAGTGAAACAGCAAGCATAGTGAACTCCCATCATCAAACAGT
The DNA here is from genome assembly GCA_947561735.1 of Cenchrus americanus. Lineage (NCBI taxonomy): Eukaryota > Viridiplantae > Streptophyta > Magnoliopsida > Poales > Poaceae > Cenchrus > Cenchrus americanus. Next base: position 179,745,287 of record OX387239.1, on the reverse strand, counting down.
ATGGCCGCCAGATTATATTTTGAGGGAGAGGTACAAGCATAGGTAATGACGCAAAATATGCAAACTGTCCACATGTAACAAATGTAACAAACAAACCAAGGTACATTAAACAACGTATGAGAACTAGTTACATCAAAGTAATACTTGATATGTAGAAGAATGGCAGCACACTTGTATGTACATATCTGTTCCGGGGAAGCTTTTAGAGGTATTGCGAGTCTAATCTCTCCTATTTTCTTTCTGCTGGTTATGACTTATGATCACTTGATAGAATTTAAATATTTTCTTTCTGCTGGTTATGATCACTTGATAGAATTTAACTTGGCACAAAAAAGGTTTGGCTAAAACCCAACAGTCACCACCTCCTGATAATATATATGTATTCTATTCTTCTTTCTTCACCTTTTCTCTTCTCTCTTTGATTAGTGACGCACAACACAATGGCAGCATTGTGCATGCGGCCTCAATCAACAGGCAAGCAGGCAGTGCCGAAAAATCATCTCCAGATACCCCCATGAAGGCAGCAAGAGCAACTCCAAAATAGCCACTGACAATCGTGGCAAGGGCAAGTGCAGACATAACAAAGGCCATTACGGATCCCTCGCAGCCAGCTGGGCAAAGTTTTGCGATGTGAACACTGAATGGCAGCACCTTGAAAAACATAAGACCCTCAAACAACCCGGAGAAGACAATTGTGTATATGGAGTCTGGTATTCCGATCTTCCTGTATATTCCCTGAACGAACAACACATCTGACAACATCACGAGAGCTAAGGCAAACTGAAGAACTGACAGGACCTTACGGGCAGACATTGTTTTGAAGTACTTGTTGTATGACATGCTCCAAGCCAAGAGAGCCACTTGCCCAAACACCTTCGATAAACCGATAACTGATGAGTCCAGTCTTAACACTTCAGTCTGATAGAAAAACATGGTCCCAAGTAGAAAAGGTATGACTGTGTATGATAATGTAAACCATATGATTGACCAAAACATTTCAGGCATACACAGAGCACATGACAGCTCATTGACTTGCTTACGGATGCTGGTGAGTGCTGATAGATTGGTAGCTGCCTTTGGGAGTTTGAGGGAGCTCTCAGGTATAGTCACAGTTGTGAAGAACTGGAGCACAAGAAGGATTGCAAAAAACAGGAACATGATTCTGGGAGAAAAATAACTGAGAGCAATGCCACCAAGGAGGTTTCCCAAAGCACCAGCAGAAGAGCCAAACATCCAAGCAAAGGACTGAAGCTGACCTGACCCTGAGGAAGAGGTTGCTTGCTTCCCAGCCTCTGCTACTATGGCATCATTGGCAACCTCACATATGGAAGCACCAAAGTTGCTCAAGAGGAGAAAAATGGTAAGAACTGGAAGGGAAATAGCTGGCCAAAGGGCAATCGCTAACCATGAAACTGCCTGCAAAAGAGCTGCAGCCAAAATAATGGAAGTCAGGTTACCACAATAATTTTACTCCAATCAGAGCACAGAGTAAACATTTCTGGACAATGGAGTAATTGTAGTGTTTTTATGGTTTTTAAAGTTACAGAAATGTCCTTAGATGCCTGATAGAGAGCTGTGCCCTCTTGTTTGCAAATTTGGTCTGTCAAAACCCTCATTGCCTTCAGACCAGTTGATTGAACTAATTACGCCTGTTCATTCATCCATCCATCCATTCATTAAGTGATTTAAAAAGACAAATGATAAAATAGTCAAAAAAAAAATCTCTCAGTATGCAGCTTCATTCCTTTGGGTTCGCTGGGCTTCTTTTGTCCGCAGTGTCAAAGGCAGCTTTGGCAGAGGGGGGGCTGCAGTGCGGCGGTCCGCCGCTGTTGGTCAGGTATCTCTGAAGGTACATTTTCTGTTATTTATCTTCTGTGATTGATACAAGATTGAAATGGTACATAAGACGATGTTTGTAAATTGAAACCTGCACTAAAATTATGATCTGTGCATCTACAGCTTTATGGTTGGGGACCATTAAAACAAACCATCTTTAAAGAATTTCATCATGATGCTTGTCGTGCAAGAAGACATTTTGAGGTGAGCAGGACTACACCAAAAGTTGACAGACAGCACACTCATGCAGTCATGTGTGATCTAGTTGGGTTGACAACTTTCTTGCTTTGGTGATTTGTGAATGTGCAGCATTAACAAGAGAGCAAATTTGGTGGAGCACCGTGTAAAAGTTGTTGCTTTTGAAAGGCAAATCGAAAATAAACGAATGGTAATGGTATTAAAAAAGAAAAAAGGAAAAGTGAAAGAGAACAAAAGGAAACATGTGAAAAGAATCAAGCCTCTCCAAAAGTGGACAGGCGGTGAGTCAGCATATTCTTTGCGGTTATGTTATTTGCCATAGGACATACATGTACAAACAACATGAGAGAGAAGAATGTGAAACTATCGCATATTCTTTACTGATCACTAGCGTACTCAATTGATAAAATAGCACATGCAGCTTAAGAGCTAGATTGAAGAGATATATTCACGTTGTTATATAAAAAATAGTAAAAAAAATCCCATCTTAGTGGGATTGCCCAAAGAAAATAAAATAAAAGATACACTGAATTTCCGAATCCCGAAACAAGGATTCGGCAGCAAATTGTTAAATATAGGTTCGAGGATCAGATGATGACGACGTGAATTGGTAAACGGCAGAAGTGGGTTTGGGATCTGGGCAGGAAAATGTAAGAGCAGATTAGTAAAGGGGCATGGAGGAGAGGGCGCGTACCGCCGATGGCGACGTAAGGCAGGCGCCGGTGCCCGCGTATGGGGACGGCGTCGGAGAGGAGGCCGACGAGCGGCTTGGCGACCATGGGCAGGTTGGCGGAGGCCTGGAGGATCTGCAGCGAGGAGGCGTCGACGCCCATGCCGTCCTTGAGGAAGAAGTTGACGCCCAGCCATGGGAACAGCCGGAACCCCTGCACCCAGAATCCGACCCCGATCACCAGCCGCCGCCTCGCCGCCGCCGCGGCACCCTCCGCTGCCACCTTCTCTTCCTTCTCCATGGCGACCTCCTCCCTCTAGACCTCTACCTCCTCGGCTCCTCCCAACCGTCACAATTCAAAAACAAATCTCGATCGGGGAACCGTCGGCCTGCTGCTCCTCCCGATCCAAGATGTGGGGGAGGCGGCACTCAGGCACTGTGAGCTGGTGGGTTCTCACACGAGGACACGACGACACGTACAAAGGGGAAGTGATTTTGATTAACTTCACCGGAATTTGTTATTGGCGCAGCGGATCCACGGAGGGAGGGGAAGTCGGGAAGCACACGCGGCGGGAGCTCTCGAGCTCCGCGGCCTAACCCACGCCACGGCGGATGGGGAGGCTTCGAGTTCGCTGCTATAGGCGCGTGAGATATTTGCTATTTTATCACGAAAGCGACGGACTTCTCTGGAATGACCATCATACATTGGGCTTCTCTAAAATGATCATAAATCTGTTGTCTTTTGCACTAGAATGACCACAGTAGTTGTTTAACAGTTTTCGCTGTTATTTAGAGCTATTTAACTACGGGAAAAGACTAAAGTACTACTAGTTCTATTTGGCAGCCCTCCAGACGCGCAGGAAGGTACCAGAAAAAAAATTGTCAGACCACATGCGCCAAAAAATCACCTAGGCCACTGTTAGCCCCATGGATCTAGACCGGGGACGGGAGAGAGAAAGAAGATGTGAGATCGATTTTTTCGTCGAGAGCACCGTGGAAACGAATGGATTGGAGTCAAAGGGTAGTTTGGTCCGTTCATGTGGAGAAAAGTTAACAAAAATTCTAAAACTCAAATTTGGTCATTCTAGCGTATCGAACAACGATTCATGGTCATTTTAGAGAAGCCCAACGTATGTTGATCATTTTAGAGAAGTCCGTCACTTTTGCGGTCAAAATAGCAAAAAAATCTCTATTGGCGTGCAGCCACGCTCCGCTGGGCTTTTCTAGGTGGGGCCCGCATATCGACACCCATGTGGGCCACCACTATAATCTCTTGCTTGCTAATTGCTTCTTGATCCAGAAAAAAGAAAATTTCGTCGTCATTCATTCCGTGTCACTCTCTCAGACAGTCAGACGGACGGTGCTGTTTTTTTAGAGGGAAGCACCGACAACGAACAGACGGTGGATTGCGCCTGTGATTATAAGTAATTTTTTTATATTTAATTTATCATGATTTTGCAAAAATATATGGTCCGGTGCAAATTTAGCAAAAATATATATTTGGCGCCGTGGCCCACGGCGTCAGGGACATAACACCGTGGGCCGCGGCATTAGGGGCCTAGCGCGCGCGCGCGGCGTCGGGCCCAGCGCCATGGCCCTCGGCGGCAACAGGCCCCTAACGCGCGTGGGCCGTGGCGTCGGGCCTTAGCGCCATGGCCCTCGGCGGCAGCAGGCCCCCTAACGCCGTGGGCCGCGGCGCTAGGGTTCCCACGCCTATGTAATACCGAAATTTAGCCGAAAATGTCATAATAATTCAATCAAAAAAAGAAAAGAGGGGGGAGAGGAGAAGGGAGTGAGGGAGGAGGTGGTGAAGGTGAGAAGCTCTGCCAGTTTTTCGTCTCGTTGGAGGTAATACTCTTAAACTTAATAGTTTTAGTGTATATGTGCTTAGTAGATATACAGTTTTAGTGTAGATCTGCGCAGTTAATACATAGTTTAGTGTAGATCTGCTTAATGAATACATAGTACTAGTGTAGATCTGCTTAGTAAAGTTACGTTTTTAGCGTAGATCTATTTAGTAAAATTATAGTTTTAGTGTTGATCTGGTTAGAAAAAATTATAGTTGTAGTGTAGATCTGAGTAGATTTATTTTGTAATTGCAGACATGTCAGATGATCTTAGTGTCAAGTTGTATTTCGGTAATGGACAAATTAGATATGGTGAACATGGAGTTGACTTGTCAGAATTTAATTCTGTTGACCATGTGCTTAAAAAAGCAGACTCAAGAAGTTTTAAGTCCATTATCCAGTTTTTTAAGGACATTTTCATGTAAATGTAGAGCAACATGACTTGTCCATTATGGATCTAATCAATAGAAGTGAGTCATTATGTTGGGAGCTTATGCCAGTTCAAGGCACTGAACATTGGAGGAGTTATATCAAAACAACATGTGATATTGGTTTGCCTGTGGTGCTGTTTGTCCAAGTTGTTCATAAGTCTGGGTCTAGCAGTCAAGTGCCTGTAAGTGATTCTCACCAGGGTGAGGCTGAAGTACAAGCAGGAGATGGTCCTGCAAATGAGCCACAAGAAGAAGGAAAAGGACGTGGTGAGGAAGAAACAGGACATGGACACACACACTTTGAGGGTGCAATTGACGAGGGGGGAGTTAATGAAGAACTACTCAGGTGGTTTGAAATGGAGGCCAATGGGGATGAACATGGATTGGAAAAGGACTCCTCAGATGATGAGGATGACCCGCTAGTTCCAAGGGATTGGAATAGTTACAATTTCTCACAGCTATCTGTCAATGCTGGTGAGAATGCGGCCTGAGAGTATAGAGAAAATGCAGTTTCTATTAGCGCCATGTATAAGAGTGCAGTAGAGGTGAAGGATGCAGTGAAGAGGTGGTCCACCCTTACTCTGCAGAGAGAGTTCAGGGTAGTTAAGAGTTCTCCACATATATATGATGTACACTATCTAAAGCACAACTGTCCTTATCGTGTGTATGCTTCCAATGGCAAGTGGAAAAATTACTGGGAGATCAAATCTGTTGTAGATCACACTTGTGTACTTGAGCAGCTGGGTGCAAGCCATTGTAATTTGTCATCTGGTTTTGTGGCTAGCCAGATGTTTGCTAAGATTGTGGAAAATCCTGCTTTTGAGCCTAAGTCCATTATCTTGGCAATTGAGGAGAAATTTAGGTATCACATAAGTTATGGTAAGGCATAAATGGCAAAGAAGAAGGTAATGGAGATGAGGTGGGGAACTTATGAAGCATCTTATGACAATCTGGCTCGATTGCTGAACACAATTGCGGCGCTAAATCCTGTTAGTTATTATGATATCAAGGCTTATGATCATGTGTCAAGGCCAGGGAAGCAAGTCTTACAGCGGGCATTCTTAGCATTGTTTCCTGCTATTGCTGCATTCAAACATATCGACCAGTTATTTGCATAGATGACACATTCCTAACAGGAAAATACAAAGGCACAATCCTTACAGTTGTGGCTGCAGATGGCAACAATCAGTTGTTGCCTTTGGCAATTGCTTTTGCAGAGGGAGAGAATGGTGACAGTTGGTATTGGTTTTCGAAAAGATTGAAGCACATGGTGGTGGGAGATGTGTCAGACGTGTGTGTGATACGCGATAGACACAAAGGTATTTTGCAGGCCATTAGTGACATCAAAAAAGGTAGTCAAGAGCGTTACAGAGCAACACAATGGCCAGATGTGCGTAGCAGGTGGTGCATGAGGCATATGGGAGCAAACTTTCATAGCCAGTTCAAGAACAAAGAACTTACAAATTTGTTCAAGCGCCTATGTGGAACTGATCAGGAAAAGAAATTCTTCGACCTGTGGCAAAAATTAGATGATCTGACGGAGAAAGCATCAGAGGAGATAGCTAAGAAGCCTGTAAGTACTGAACTCGGGGAAGAACCAGTTTCTCTGGAGGACGTTGGGCTAGATGGTCCAAATGTCAGAAGGAGAAGGGGACGTGCTGTGAAGACCTTCAGCTAGTGGATTCAGAATGAGCCTAAGGAGAAATGGTCCCTCCTGTTTGACAAGGGAGGTGTGAGGCACGGGATAATGACAACAAATTTTGTTGAGGTCTATAACATTGTTTTGCGTGGTGCCAGAGCTCAACCTCTTATTGGTATCATTGAGTTCTTCTTGTACCGCACAACGAAGTACTTTTTTGACCGTGCTAATGCAGCATATGCAGCAATGCAGGACCCTCAGAAGGTGTATTCAACATGGATGACTGAGTACTTGAACAAAAAATAAAAGGTTGCTCTCTGTCACAGAGCTCACCAAGAACCTCTACATCGTGAGCCTGGTGATGAAGTGCGGTGGAAATATCAGATAAGTTGTCAGTCCAAATCACAAAAGGCCAATGGTGAAATAACAATACAGAAAACTGTTATTGGGAATCATACATGTTCATGCTCTTGCCAGAAGCCACAGCTCCTACACTACCCCTGCTCACATGTGATCGCTGCATGCCTTGCATCAAAGAATCAACATTGGGGCCACTACATACCTAAATACTTTCTAAAGCAAACCGTTCTGGACACTTGGAACCACACTATTGAGGGTTACCTGCATCTTAGAACTTTCACTCAAGACCCCAAAGACAGTGCATTGTACATACCAAATCCAGATCCAACCATGTGTCAATGTGTCGGTCAACGCAAGAAGAAGAGGATTAGGAACAACATGGATGAGGCTGAAGCTAGACCTCAGGGGCAGATATGCTCCAAATGCAACAATCCTGGACACTCCTACAAAAAATGCACCGAAACATCTTACTTTTCCAGTGCCACTTCTACACCACCTTCATCTAGTGCACGTGGACGTCGTTCCAGTCGCTACAACGAAGGAATGCAGTGACCGTACTTGTTTGTGCTACCGTGTTGTAATAACTGAACTACTTGTGCATGTTGTCGTCTTGTAATATTTGAACAATTTTATTTTGCAAGGTCTTGTAATATTTGAACTTATGCATGTTATCGTGTTGTAATAATTGAACTACCTTTTCATTTACTTGTTGTTTTATTCTTGTCGTCGAATTTCTTATCATATTCGGTTATGTTTTGTTCTATAGTTTCAAATGAATCAAATAATGAAATATCATACTTCTCATCTGTTTTGTAGGCTTTCAATGGCTTCAACATGTCCTGAGTTGGATTTGGAGTTGCTCACCAGTATAAAGGACAAGGTTGAGATGCCAAAGGGGATCCACACTCCTATGTGCTACTGCGGTGACAACTGTAAGCTTGTCAAGTGCAACGTTCTCGGGTACCGCTATGGGATAAGGTTCTTCATGTGCGAGAACTACGAGCATGACCCCCTCCCACCATGTCGCAATGTTAGACCAAAAGTAAGAACTAACTGAATTACTAAATAAATATCATGTCATTGCTATTTTAATATATGCTAACTTGTCTTTGAAAAAAGACTCCCCTTCCTCTCTGTGATTTTATGAAGTGGCTAGATTGTGAGCAGTCTGAACAAGACAAGCGTTACGTCGAGGAGACGGGTCGTTCAGCACGTGAGAGGTGGCAAAGTATGGTTCAAGCAGAAAAACAAGAACAAAAACGTAAGGAGCAGCAGGAGGAAATTCGCATACGGCGGGAGATCAAAGAACGTGAAGCGGCCGCGGCCCGTGAAGCAGATAGAGAGAGGAAGAGGGAGAGAGCTCGCCGGGCTAAGGAAGCTGGGCCGAATGCTATGAGGAAGGGGAAATACCCCTGTTGTACCCAGTAGATGTAGAGTACTCGACGCCGAGTGCTACTGTATCAAAAAAAATTATCATTTCATTTCGTCATTCTCTAGAGTCGGGTTGTATCTTTAAGAACTTGATTTAAGATGCATTTCAGATGCAAAAAGTAAAACTCGTACTAGAATGTGTTTTTTGAAATGCTCAAAATATTGAACACATAGAGTGTGTTTTCTGTGAGTCACTGCACCAAACAGTGTACCTACTACTATGGTGTGTTTCCTCTGAGTCATTGGCCGTTTTCTTGCCCCGAATCAAATGGCCCACCACCCAGTCTGCGCCTACATATATGCAAGCACTCTTCTCAGGTCTCACTTCACAACACAACAAGCAACAATGAGTTCCTGGACTAGGGCTGATGATGATGACTCCATCGGTCCAGCACTGTGGAGCGCAAGATCAGAGTTCAACACCAATTTTCCAGTCTTGGACAAGAGAGATTTCAAATCCATGCGTGATGTTAGAAAGTACACACCAAATCAAACGGTGAACTGGCCAAGGTGTGCACACAGTGAGTTTTGTGTGATGCAGGTTTATCAGGGATGTGACAACTCAGGTCGCCGCTTTTGGCATTGCTCACGAGCATGGGTAGGCAAAAATCCATGACCTCCGTCCTTCATCATTTTATTTATAATTTGCTAATGTAATCACAGTTTCTGCAGTACTCCGAACAACAAAATAACTATGGTTTCGTGCAATGGGTGGATCCCCTAGCTATTTACCCGTATCAAGAGTACATCAACTACCTCGAGGATGTTGTCATCTTCAACCTGAGGCAAGAACTCGCGTCGGCATTGGCTTCTCCAGATCTGACATCTACCAACGGTGACGACGGACCGGTGACCGGACCAATGGTGGTCGAGACGAACACCGGCTGTGAGGACAAGTACTGCTGCTGTCTGTGCCACGAAAAGAAGGACAACACTCCACCAGCAACTTCACCACCGACGAGGTACTACATGCCCTCCCAGCAGTCCAGCGGGTCTATGATGTCTAGGTTCTCGTATTATTCGTACAATTGGACTTCAATTGTTGTAATCATTTATCTAAATTCCCTAAGGCACGTTAAGGCTAGCAGGAGACGCACAAAGGTAGGGTAATTGTGTCGCACGTGCCATTGCAAAATGTATGGTTGATCAAAATTTCTCGTTAAGTGTTAATGGTTGGTCGTTCTATCAATCATTCAACAATTCAAATTAAAAAATAAAAAATCCTACCGCCGCAGCCCACGGCGGTAAGGAATACATACCGCCGTGGGCCGCGGTGTTACCTCAACGGCACGCTGACGCCGGGCGCTAGGCCCCTAACGCAGCGGGCACGGCGACAGGGACTTAACGCCGTGGCCCTTGGCGTTACGGCTAAGGGCCCACTCCTGGCGGCACCTAGCGCCGCGGCCCACAGCGTTATGTCCCTGACGCCGTGGGCCACGGCGCCAGATGTATATTTTGCTAAATTTGTGCCGGACGATATATTTTTGCAAAATCGTGATAAATTAAATATAAAAAAATTCGGTTAACCAAAAGATGGTATCGGGCCCCAAACGTACTAGGCCAGCTTCTCGGCCCAGCTCAGATCGGGGTGGCCAACGCGGGACACTCACCGTCCATTAGCCGATCGGACGGCTGAGAATACACGGACGGCTCGTCCCTGCCCGCCGCCTTCTCGGCACGAAACGACTAGGGCGTCATGACCGGTAGGACCCACATCCATCCAACAGAAGCAAAACGCCCCCAATCTCTGCGCCGCCGCCGTCCCCGTCCCCGTCGTCCACCGCCGTTGCAGCCGCGGCGGCCTCGTCGTCGCCTACCGACCGCGACCTTCCTCGCCACCACCGGTCCGCCGGACGTGCCGCCATGTCTCAGAACAACCCCTCCCAGCTCCTCCCATCAGGTGCGCGACGGGAGAGCCTCGCTTTTTACATCGAGCGGTGGCTCGCGATTCGCTTTCCCTATGCAATTCTACCTTCTCGCTTTTCGGGTTCGAGTTCCTGAATCGGCAGCTTCCTTTTGCATGGCATGCGCGGATTGGTGCGGTCTGAGCAGAGCTGATCGATCGGTGCATCGGGTCCAAGATCTGGGTCATCATGAAGGGTGACAAGGAGCTCGTCGGCACCCTCTGCGGCTTCGATGTCTACGTCAACATGGTGCTGGAGGACGTCACCGAGTAGTATGTCGAGAATCACTCCAAACCCCTAAACCCTAGTCTCTGCACTTTTATGTTGTTTCATGCTCTAAGGGTTACTCTTGTTTGGTTAGGTTGCTTTTTCAGTTTAGTACATATATCACTATCACCTGGTTTTGACGAAAATTTTTAGTGCAAAATTATTGCTTGGGCTCATTGCATTAAGTTGGCAGAGTTGGATAGTATAATATATAGTGTCAGGAATTGTGCTTTCTTAAGATTCAGCATTCAGCCCATCAGTTTAATTCAGATTTTTTGCTAATATCTGAAAGTGTTTAGCTCCTTAAAATATTTGTTTAACTTAATTAGCCAGACCATTGCTATTTAGGCTCTGGCTCCTTTCTGGTATGGCCATCGAACAGAATTGAGCTCTGCTCTTAGAAGTTAGAACCCTAGGTACTATATAGTTCCTCGTCATGGGCGATTTGTATCCGTCAACTCATTTAATCATCTCAGTGAAATTGAACTCCTATCTGCCTCTCTGATTTCTTTGCTGTTTCCCCTCGATTCCCCTTTGGTTTTGTTCGTGTTCTCCATTTTTTCTCAGTTTTTGGTCGGGCTCACACTGATGCTGACACATAGATATAGATAATCTTGTGAATTGTGCTTTCAGATCTTTGTTATAGAGGATAGTTCAGACCAATGTAACACTGGGTTTGAATATGGCAACTTTTAATGAAAGAGAATAGCTTGTGCTTACATCAAAGTGGCAGAGCTTGAGTAATGTCTAAGAGATAGTTAATCTTAATAGTGTTACTATAGAACTTTGTAAGGGAGCTTTAAAGAGAATTGTTCTTACTAGGATTGCTTGAGAGCTTTGTAAGGGAGCTCTACTCCGCTGTTCAGTTAGTTAATACATTCAGGATTTTTAAATGTTAAGGGAGGGCGTGAGCTACTTGTCCAAGAAAGCTCCACCAGTAGGATGCTCCAAGCTTATTAGTGAAAGCCAATTGAGATGCAGCCAAGAATAACTTGTCATTGCAGACAGATCTACTGCCAAAAAGATCCTTGGGAGGCTTGATAAACTACTAGTTGAGAGACTAAAAGTACTCCGGGAATACAGAATCCAACTCCTTCATTTCTACACCAACACTCCTTCCTACCAGCAAAAGACATATTTTGCTTACTTTGCTGATTCTGTAATGCTTCAATTCATTCAGAATGTTGCAACTCCTTCTAAGGTCTTATTGGGTAATAAATTGTCCAGTTTCCCCAAGCCCATGTCTTGCTACTCGTATTAAAATTCTCTATAACTTCTTGAAAGTACCAGAGGAGTTTATGTGATTTAAAATGTTGATATGAATTGTTCTCCGTTTTTCCTTTTATACTTGAAGTTACAACACTGAGCAGTAGAAACAATTGTTACAAGTTTACTTAGATTCACCTACCCTATTAATGATTTAGTGTGCAATTGCTCGTCTGAACCAGTCTAATCTCTTGTGCTGCAGTGAATACACGGCTGAAGGGCGCCGCATTACAAAATTAGACCAAATCCTCCTGAATGGCAACAACATAGCCATTGTAAGGATCTTTATTAAATTACACTCGCGCCTTTCGATATCGTCTAATGCTGAATGCCCTGTCTAACACAATTGTTTGTCATATCACAGTTGGTTCCGGGTGGTTCACCGCCTGATGTGTAATGCTTCCCTGTGTAACCATTTGAGGTGAAGGCAGATTTGTGAACTCTACGCCTTGTGTTGGTCAATCACTGAATGTTTTCTCAGCTCTAATGTGTTTCTCCTATTCGTGATTGTACCAAAGTTTATTGGCAACTGTTAACATGGAAGCTCTCTCCTGTATTGAACTTACCGACCTGAAGTAGAGGCCTTGCATAGCTGTGCTTAAACGATGTGTCTCTGGTGTCTGGTCCTGGTAGTTGTTAATGCCCATCATGTTAGACATGGACTCATCATGCTGCAGTGTGAAGCTTTAATGGATTATGAATGCTTAGGTTGCCAAAGAAGCGTGATAAATTCTGGCTGTATTGACAATAGTTACATTTGCTTGGCAGCATTGCTGATCGAACAATGTGTTGTTATACTTAAGTACCGAACACCGGTTTTTCAGCCAAACTAACATGTACAGCCAACCAAACAATGAGTTCATACAATTACACATGTTCGTTTGGCTTATTAGCCATTAGTCAGCAGTATTTTTCTCTTAGAACAGAGACCAGCCAAACGGACAAGCACATGACGGTTGTGGAAAGAGCAGCGTAAAACTATATATGGCCAGTGGTTGATATATACTAGAGACTGAGGCACACCAATGGTGCGGTTGATTTTAATTTCAAATGTGTAGTTATTTAGTGAAAGAATTGGTATGGTGTTTGATATTGTGTTATTGATAGTACAAATAGGAGCAGTGTTACAATAGTATACAGTACAAGGAGTTGAGGTGCTTACAATAGTATATAGTACAAGGAGATGAGATGCTGAGCCGCACCATTACATGATAGAAAATTATATCTGAACGACAAGGGATGAATGCTAAACTAACAATAGTGACAAACGTGTAGAACAATGAGCTGGTACAATACTTTGAGAAATCCAAAATGGATCCCCACCACCAGCAAACAAAGAAATTACCAAAAACACAGTATGACCTAAATGATATTGATATGCAACCTTGTAATCAGGTCCCTTTGGTATATGATCAGCAGGGAAAGAAGCATAAATCTCCCATTGAATTGAACACTAATAATTTTACAACTCTCATCTCCCATGAATGCTAAATCTTTACACAGCTCTAGCATTGTATATTCAGAATAAGTTTTACAGAAACAACTTTATGTCATCATAAAAATGAATGGGTAATAAGAAGCCCAAAACCAACTAACCAAAGATTGAAAATGGGCACCTTATGTCATCATATGGCTGCAAAATGTAAATATAGGAAAAAAACTGAGATATAATTAACCTCCCCATATTCAATTTGTGTTAGTGCTACTAATTCCACAAATGTTTTCTTCAATATGTAGAAGACTACCCTAAGGGCAAATTAATAGCAAGTACAAAGTAATTAGGGTTAGAATTATACAAATAATGCAGGCTTCATTCTCTCCATGATGGGTACCAAGACACATTCAAGCTCCAGCCTGTCCAGGAGGTTCAACTGGCACCCAACCATGACCACCTGACACCATGGACTACAGCTTCTCTATTTACCTTCCTACTTGTATTGTGAGAGATAGTGATTCCTGTTACCCAGTAATATGGAACGAGGATAAAGTGTCAAACTCAATACAGCAATAGTGGAATCTATTGAATTGTATTAAGGGTACAAATTTTAATTTGTACAAAAATATGCAACAAGAAGATATCAGTATTCAGTAAGCACATTAATAGAGCTGATCTTTACTTCTCACACATCAGCAATTATTAATGTCTAACTGGAAGCCTGGAATCATTTGACAATTTTCCAAATAAGGTAGTAACAACACCAAACCTAAGGAACATGGTCATTGGTTTTTGGTTTGTATAATAAACCTAAGGAACATGGTCATTGGTTTTTGGTTTGTATAATTGATAACTATACAATATATTTAACTATGTACCCGCAGCATGTTCCAAAATTCATTAATACAGATATACTACTCTGCTACTTAGCTTGTTCATCAATTATACAAGTATTTGAATATATCTCATGTAAACCAACAGAACTTAAAGAACATTGTTACCCCATCCTTCGTACCCTCTCCATGAAGTGGGGCATGGGACACCTCCAATTTGTTCGATACACTGGTCGACTGTCTTAGCAGAACAAATTTCCTTTGGTAAAGCAAAAAAAAAAAGGAACAACGTTGGGTCACCTTCGGAAATTCAGAGCCATGAATCAAGCTACAAAATATAATTCAGAGCGTGAGTTTTGTGCTTTGGTGAATTGCGTGCAGAAGGAAAACAACTAACTGACATCAGGAAGTAACCTCTTCGATGATGCCAATTTTGCTCCCTTCACATCTTCGATCAATGCTGAAACAGGGTCACCTTTGGAAATTCAGAGCCATGAAACAAGCTACAAAATATAATTCAGAGCGTGAGGTTTGTGCTTTGGTGAATTGCGTGCAGAAAGAAAACAACTAAGCAACCTCTTCGTTGATGCCAATTTTGCACCCTTCACATCTTCGATTTTTGGTGCTCCGAAGAAGAGAACAGACCCTGCCACCGCGCCGAAGAAGAGAACAGACCCCGCCACCGCCGAGCACGCCGACGGCCACCAGAATCGCCCCGCCGCCCCCCAGATGTAGGGACACGGAAAGGGATTAGAGCAAGATTGGGGCACATGAGATTGGGAAAAGGGGATCAAACCTGTGCGAGCGAAGAACATGAAAAACATCTAGTGGCTTCCTCGTGCCCTCATCCCTCAGATCCTCCTCGTTGCTCATCGCTCTCTCCTCCTCTTCGTCGGCGTCGATGCGCCCGGCTTGGGGCGACGTGGTGGACGGGAGATGCGGCGGCGGTGGCGGGCTCCATGGAAGGGGAGGGCCGGGTACCCGACGGCGGCACGCCTGCAGTGGGGAAGGAAATCAACAAAATCTTGGGAGGTGGGGGGGGGGGGGGGGGGGGGGGGGCAGGGAATCCAGCAAAGGACCTAAATTACGATGAACCCATCTCTATTCAGTATTGTTGGCAGAAAACGGGGGAAGGATCAAACCACGAAGCTCGAAATTGAACCCTAACAGGTCACCGCTTGGAGGCATGAGAGGAGACATCGAGGTCGGCGTGCGCACGGGACGGACTACGGGAGTGGAGGCTGAATGATATTTTCTTTTTGCTCCGGTTCGTCAGCGCGCTGCGGATTTTCTTTTCTTTCTTCCTTGGTTCCCCTCCGGTTCGCTAGGAGCACTTCTGTTCCTTTTTTTTCTTTTCCGGTTTTCTTCAAATTTCCTTTTCTTCGGTTTTCATGTTTCCTTTTTTTCTTCTGGTTTCCTTTTACTTCTTGTTTGTTTCTTTTTTATTTCTTTCCTTTCCTTTTTTTCTTTTTCCTTTTCTATTTTTCTTGTTTCATTTTTATTTCTTGTTTCTTTTATTTCTTTCTTGTTTATTTATATTTTCTTTCTAATATTATTTTTTATGTTTCATTTTTTTTCGTTCTTTCTTTTTATTCTTCTTTTTCTTTATTATATTTCTTTTTATTTTCTCATTTCTCTTTTATTTCTATTTATTTTTACTTTCTAATTTATTGTTTTCTATTTACATTTTTACATTTTTTCTTTTTAATACTTTTCCTCTTTTAATATTTTTATTGTTCGAGATGAGATGTAAATTTGTTATCGCTAGAATAGTAATTCGTTTGGCTATAAGTATCTTGTTCGGGCTATAATAACAACTTGTTCTGACCCTTTTATACCCGAGCATTTCTAGTCTGGCCCGGGCCCGGCCCGCGCTAGGCCCGCCCAGGAACCTTACTGGACGGGCGTGGGCAGAGATCTTGAAGACCGCAAAAAAAAAAAAATTTGGCCCGAGCCCGGCCCAAAATGTTGTTTTTAGTTGTTTTACACTATAAAATGCGCGGGCGGCCCGCCCAAGCCCGGCCCGGCCGAGCCCGGCCCGACCCGTCCAGTGGGATGGTCATGGGCAGGATTTTTTCGGCCCGAAATAACAGAAATTTTTTTCGACCCGGCCTGAACCCGGCCCGACCCGAAAAATGCTCACCTCTAGACCCCTTGTTCTGATTTGTTCTGACACTACATTTGTTTTTGTTCGAGATGGCACACAAAATTATTCCGACTATAATAGGATTTTGTTCTAACAGTTGTTCTCATTTGGTCAGACACCTTTTTGTTCGAGATGATATACAAACTTGTTCTGACATAATAATAAGTTGTTCTGGCTATAGTAATATCTTGTTCTGACTATAATAATAACATGTGTTTGAGCCTTGTTCTGATTTGTTCTGACACCATATTTGTTGTTCGGGATGACATATAAACTTGTTCTGACCGTTGTCCTCGTCTGTTCTGGCACTTTATTCGTTCTGTTCTAGCGATACAAAATATATAACTGCAATTAAAAAATACAAATAAAAAAAGTTTGTCAAAATATGGTCAAGTGAGATCTTGTTTTGAAGCTTTTATTGTCAGAAATCCAATAGTGCGATCAGAATTTAATTTTGATGTTTAGTTTGTGATTTATGGATTTTTTTTAGTTTCAATCAATATTGCATGTGGCTGATGTCATTACTTTTGTTTTCTTTTGCATGCATGCACTCCAGGCCCCTTCCCGTGCCCTTCCCTTCAACGACGGTTTGCTCTTTTGTCGCCGAAGCGACGAGTAAGAGCGCCCGAAGTGGAGAGCATCGAGGCGACGCTTGAGGTCCTCCATCTGCGAGGTGACGGGGCTGCTGAGGTCTCCTCCTCCTTTGCCGCCACTCGCCACCGACATCGCAGGCGGGGGAGGGAGCCGACGTTGAGGCTCGGCCGCATCGTGGAGGAGGGAGAGGAAGAGGCTAAGACGGGGAGGGGCGGCAGGCAGGCGGTGGGAGGGTCAGTTTGCAAAAGTGACATGCGGGCGGTTAAATGCAAAACAACCACGAAATCAGAATTTCATCTTCTTGGTAGAGAAATATTTTAGAGTATGAGGGGTTTCTCGAAAGAAAAAATGGACGACTGTACTTTAGCGTAGGGACCTTGGTGGATCTGAAACGGAATAACTAAAAACTTAATGGTTTTTTCGCAAAGTTCCGCGCATCGCTGGCGGGTCCGCGCCGGATCCGGCCGATGGGATGGACGAGAATTGGGAACGACGTGTCCCGTGCCATTGGTGAGGGCAGAGGCCGCCGGTTAATAGGTCTTGATTGCAGAGTTTGCAGCACTGGACTGTCTCATTGACAAGCTTACTGTCAAGTCGATGGATCTACTAATGCAATGTTTTTGTTATTATGTACTCCTCCGTTCTAAATTACCTATCATTTTTTTCTTTAGATACTACTCCCTCTGTCCCAAAATATTTGCATCCTTTGATTTTTACAGATCACATTTGACATTCGTCTTTTTAAAAAAAATTGTGAAAATACAATTTTTTCGAATAAGACGAATGGTCAAAAGTGAAGCGCAAAAATCAACAAGTGCAAATATTTTGGGATGGAGGGAATATTTTTTGCTATGTACTACAAAATAAAAAGAACATTAAGTAATTTGGGACGGAGAAAGTACTGGATGGAGGGCATTCAGCTCTGTTCAACCATAGATTGTGGCGAGGGATGAAGAATAAGTACTGCATATATTAAGACTGAATTTGTTTAGTAAAAAAATGCACTTCCGTTCTTTTAGAAGGGAGATGCATTGATGTTAACACATTACACCGATCTGTTTAAAACAAGACCAGGACCCCAAAGAAAAGGAAAATTACAACGAAGTTCAAAACTCCTAATTATCTTCCTCGAAACCTTCAGGGATCCGTTCGTCACCGCCAACGAAGCCGCTTCCCAATCGATGTCGGACGCTAGAGCCAAACTCCACAAGGTGGAGGCCACAGAGGAGGGTGCTAGGCGAATTAGCTGAGTACACTGCCTCCCAGGTGCATCGGCCAACTCCGACACCCACGACACAACCTTCGTTTCCAACACCGGCAACTCGAGCAAAGCTCAGATTTCTCCAAAGATCATCTTCCTCGAGATTAACAGGGTCAACAACATCATCACCTGAAAAGACGACGACGCGCCAGCCCTCGACTCCTGGACAGGTCTCCCCAGCCTCTCCGTTGGCGTCGGAGAAGATCGCCGCCGGAGAACGGAATAAACTGAGAGAAATTATTCCTCTACAACCGTCGCTTCCACATCGCCGTCACTGCCAGGAAAATCAAGCCACAGAGAAGCTATGCTACTCCGGCAAAATCTGACTCTATCGCCGAGCATCGGCAACAAGCAAATCCTAGACCTAGATGAACTCGATTGGGACTCGATCTACTAATGAATGGACCCCGCTCCCCTTGCCGCGGCTAGAATGCCGAGGACGTGGAACAACGGGGCTAGAGGCGAGCGGCAACAGCTACACAAGCAGCATGCGGCGGCGGCTGTTCCGCCCGTGTCGCCCCCGGGGGCGACGCAGGGGACGGGTGGGTCTTTTTTTTTAAAAAAATGCACTTCCTTTTGAGAACAAGTAACTGTACTTCTGCTAGTCGGAACTTTTCCATGACACATAAATACAATGCCTTGTGTCCATCATAATCTTTGTTTACATATCAGCAACTGCAAACAGGACTGAAAACGAACAGCTGCGTGACAATAATCTTTGTTTATATTTTTGAGTCCTGCTTGGGACTGATCAAACTATAAGGTAGCCGTGTCGAAATTTGGTATTCTCATAAATCTGCTGATATTGGTAAATGCAATACCTTTTCATCACTCTTCTTGGCTCCTTGTTATCAGAACCACTGGGAAGTGATCACTGGTAGGGAGGGGGGTTTTAGTCTCGGTTGGAGGGGGGTTTAGATCTCTCAAGTCCAACCGAGACTAAAGTTCGGAGACAAAAAGCCCCCCTTTAGTCCCGGTTGAACCAACAGGGACTAAAGGATCCTTTAGTCCCGGTTGGTGTTACGAACCGAGACTAAAGGGGGCACGCCAGCACCTGCGCTCGCCCTTTTAGTCTCGGTTGGTAATACCAACCGAGATTAAAGGGTCTCGTTTCTATTTTTTTTCGATTTGAGCTTATATTCTAATTGTTGTCTAACCCGTATATGCACGTATACGGATTTGAGTGGTACATGCGACAATATGTTAATATATTAGGAAATGATGTATTATTAATAGGTTTATTTAATTAACTTACATCATAATTTCCGGACTTTGCACTTGCCAAACATCGTATGTGCTCACAGACATAGTATCCACATAAATTATTTCCTTGTTGTTGTCTCAAACACTAAAGTGGATAGTAGAAAATGTTATGAAATATAAGTGTGATAAATTTAAATTTTCTCAAATCCGAAGTTGTTATTTGGATTACGTACCGGATAATCAGTATAGAATGTAATTATTTGGTTAAATTCACCTTCTTTCTCTGCAATGAATTTTTGCCAAGCTCTGAGGAAAATTAATGGGAGATGATGTGTTAGTAAAAGCATATCTTGAAACAAATATTGAAGGTTTTGGTAACTTGCAGGTAAAAGAATATATATATATATAAATATATATATAAATATATATATAAATATATATATAAATATATATATATATATAAATGAATACATATATAAATAAATATTTCATTTAAAAGAATGCCTTAGGTAGAATTATTACACTTGAAACATATCTTGAAGGTTTTGGTAACTTGCGTGGTTTTTTCTCAATGAATCCCACACCAGGACGCTGCTATTGTCGACTTGAATGATCATAAAAATACAGTGGAAACTGCACACACGTGGTCATAATAGTCATACAAATTAGAACTAAATAGAATTAGCAAAGACAATTAGATGACAATTGCACATACTCGCGGCTGTAAGGTAGTAGTATGAGATCCTTGTCATGAAACCTAGACAAGGTCCTGTAGATTGTCGCGATTGTTGTGTCTGGTTGATGCTTGACCTCAAACTCATTGACTTTTGATGGGTCCATGAAACCAATACTGGCAATATTCTTTTTTTGCATCTCACGTTTTTGCAGGCTACCAAAAAGGAAATACAAATTTAATTAGTAAATCCACATATGTAATAATTTAATTATTAAACATAAAAAAGACGTTACTTACAGACAACATGCGACGATAAGATCGGTACTCAGGGCATCTTTATGGTAAACTTCATAAATATCTTTGAAATCCAGCCGGACCACCTTGTTGCCTTCAGTGGCAAAATCTTCGGGTGCAGCAAGCATAGCTATGTTATGTACGCCTTTCAGTGATTGCCACATGTACCACTCATGAATTTTGTACATCTTAGGTGAGAGCTTAAGTACTAGTTCTGGCTTGACAAGAGATTTTCCTAGCTAAAAGGGCCATCTATACTCGAAACTTGGATCCTGGGGTGGTTCTTCATGGCCGAGTGCAACACCTAAAGGCATCCTTGTTTCTTCCATGAAACCAAGGAGCTTCACTACTTCTTGTGTAAGCATTTCTGCTACAGCTCGTTCCTGTGCATTGAGGCCGGAGGGAACGTAAGTCTGTTTCCTCATCGACGCATCTTCTTTAGACGACGTCGACGCCAGTATGGGCATCATCAATTTATTTCTGTTTTCACTCATTAGTTTGAAAAACCCAAGTTTTGACGGATCTAGTTGTTTGGTCTTCTCTAGCTCCCTCCGTTGCTGTTTTGTATTCAGATTGCTGAAAAATTCATGCACATGTTGGGCACCGATCGTTGTTTTTCCTTCTTCTTCTATCGTCTCCCATGCTAGCTTCCTTTTATTGATGGGCTCAACCATTTTCTTTATCGTTGGTGGTTTTGGTGGTTGCACTGGGTTGGAAGATTGTGCTCCGACGATTTTTTTGGTTGTGCTTTCGTGGCTAGGTGGTTTTTTCTGCGGTGGTTT
Source organism: Cenchrus americanus (assembly GCA_947561735.1). Classification (NCBI taxonomy): domain Eukaryota; kingdom Viridiplantae; phylum Streptophyta; class Magnoliopsida; order Poales; family Poaceae; genus Cenchrus; species Cenchrus americanus. The sequence goes on along the minus strand of OX387239.1, from coordinate 179,724,214 downwards.
CTTCTGCGGTGGTTTCGCGGTTTTTTCAGATATGCTTTGGTGGTTAGGAGGTTTTTCTGATGTGCTTTCATGGCTGGGCGGTTTTTTCTGCGGTGATGCGGTGTTTTTTGTGCTTTTGATGGCGCTTGCTTTGCCGCCATTGGTTTTTTCTGCTTTTTTGGAGGTGATTCAGGATTGATGTCATTATTATAGCTGGAGCTCGCACCTCTGGAATTGAATAATGGTTCTTGTGTAGACGGTGAGCGAGGTGATATTGAAGGTCGTGAGGACGACCTAGGAGATATGATGGTCGCGACTGCGGGGGATCTGTAGGAGGGATTGATCCCTCCGTTTGGGGGATTATAATGTAATGTTTGGGCCACAATATGATACCGTGAATCGCATCCTTGAGTGACCTTTCCCCGTCACCTCCTGGGATGTCTAGCTCTAAATCTTCAAACTGTGACCGACAAATCTCCTCCACAGAAACCGAGGCGTGGCTGGGTGGAATCAACATGTCGTGGCTAGTCTGTATAGGAAAATGCGTAAAAGCACTTCCGTACGCCACCTGCATTGTGATGTTGCTGAATGGCTTGTGCAGCTCACATGGGGTGCACCGACAGAGAAAATCCACCGGGTATTGTTGGTTGTCATCCACTAGAACTCCTTCGATTGCCCTAGGCTCTTCATGGCCTTCTGTGCAAGCACCCGGTGCGACCTCTATGCAAGCACCTGGTGCAACCTCGGTAGAAGCACGACTGCTTTTCCGAGCGGAAGGGCTAATGACGGGATCCAGAGGTACTTCAGGCAGTGCTCCAGTTTGGGCTATTTTAGATATCGTTACAGCCATTCGTCGTTCAATCTCTACCTGCATCTTTTCGTCTTGTTCTTTAAGTCTTTGCTCCATCATTTGGCGCCAATGATCCTCTTCGCGCTCTTTTCTTCTTTTGCGGCTTCTATAGCTATCGAGGTTTCCCTTGAAGGCATACTTCCACGACACCACCCCGTAGCCCCTGCAACGTCCTGGGTGTTCTGGATTCCCGAGTGCCATAGTGAGCTCATCCATTTCTCTGTCAACCTTCAATCTACCAGCTTTGACATCTTCTATTTTGTTCATTAACTCAAGTGCCTTCTCTCGTAACGTAGGTGGGAATTCAAGGGTACCATCATCCGGGTTCAATCTGCCTCCATGCGCATAATACCAATTCTTCGATCTTTCGGGCCAGTGAAAGACTGCTGATATGATACCTTTGGCGATAAGGTCTTGTTCCATCTTCCGCCACTTGGGAATTGTTGCGCGTAACCACCTCGACCAAGACGATGGTTGTACTCCCCTTTCTTACTAGCACTGTTCTTCGCTTGGGCACTTTTTTGGCAAAAGTTTCACTTTTCTTGTATTCAACAAAGGACTTCCAGTGATCTTTTATCTTCAGATATTCATCCCAATTTGGAGTTCGGTTGTTCTTGATAAAATCTCTAGTCAACTTCTTTTTGAAATTCTAAAATTGAGTTGCCTTCTTCACTAAAGTCCAACCTTTAACAAGATTTGGGTCGACACCTTCAGGAAGTGCGAAGTGTTTTAGCACATCATTCCACAGCTGGTCTTTTACTGAGTTTGGAACCACGTATGGATTACTTGGTTTTCCCTTCCATTCTCTATACTTGATGGGCACATTGTCCCTTACAATTGCCCCGCATTGAGACACAAACTTGTCCTTGATTATTTTTGGAGCAACAGGCTGGCCAAGCTCTGACACCTCCGTGATACGATACATCACATCGCCGACAATTAGTTGTGCACGACCTCTCTTGGACTTTTTCGTCGTCGATCCAGAAGCCTACAAGAATTAACAGTAATTTTCCATGAATCGATATAAATTTATGAAAATATACAAGAAATGGGGTTATCAAATTAATAGTAATGAACTTAATGCATGATATGTATACCTTGTTGGAACCTTCTGCACTAGCATCCTCAAGGTCGTCATTTGCAAAGTCGGCGACTATGTCTTCCTCGTTATTTGCAAAGTCATCAGCGGCGACGCCTCCTTGACCAATCATATTTAGAATAATTTCCTCGTCCGTGTAGGATTCAAAGGCATTTGCACCGCCAGCAATAATCTCCTCCATAATCCTTTCATCGTTGTCTTTGTTATCCATCTAGAATTAACAGAAATTTTCTATGAATCGACACGAATTTATGAGAATATACACTGATTTTCTATGTATTTCTAGTATCCATGTAGAATAACAACTATTTTTCTATGAATCGACACGAATTTATGAGAATATACAATACTTTCTATGTATTTCTAGTATCCATGTCGAATATACACTAATTTTCTATGAGTCGACACGAATTTATGAGAATATACAATACTTTCTATGTACTTCTAGTATCCATGTAGAATATACACTAATTTTCTATGAATCGACATGAATTTATGAGAATATACAATAATTTCTATGTATTTCTAGTATCCATGTAGAATACACACTAATTTTTTATGAATCGACACGAATTTATGAGAATATACAATAATTTCTATATATTTCTACGAGAAGAGGAATATACAATAGTGTCACCTACCGCAGTCGGCGAGGAGAAGGGGAGCCGGGATCCTAGGGATGCGTCGAGGGAGGCAGTGGGTAGCCGGGGCGAGACGGCGGCGGGATCTTGGAAGCAGTGGGGAGCCCGGGCAAGACGACGACATGATCTTGGGTGCGTCGAGGGAGGCAGTGGGGAGCCGGGGCGAGATGGTGGTCGCCGATGCTGGGGAGAAACAAATTTAATTATAATTATTATTATAGACATATTTAGTACAATGTTATACATAAATTAATTCTTTAAAAGAAATTAAAAAATGCTGACGCAAACAATTAATTTGCTTGCGTCAGCAAGACCCAATTTGGGAGGACAAGGGGCAGGGTGGGTGTCCGCGGGGTGTGTGTGTGTGTGGGGGGGGGCGTGGCACTACCGGCGGTGTTGGGGAGGACAACCGTGCGAGACGAGGTGACAATGCTCAAGACGGTGGCGGCAAGGCGGGGAGGAGGACGACGCGGCGGCGGCGGGAGCCCCGGAGGCCGGGGAGGACGGCGCGGAGAAGGAGGACGGCGAGAAGGAGGAGGACGGCGTGGCGGCGGCGGAGCCCCGGAGGCCGAGGAGGCCGGGGCAAGGTTGGGGAGAAAGCCGCACGCGTTCCGAGGGCCGATGGCGGCGGACCGGTGGCATAGCGGGGGGCGAGGGTGTCGGCGGATTTCGGGAGGCCGGGGGCAGCAAAGAATCCCGTGGGGCAGAGGACGGGGGGCGCCGCAGAAGCGGCGGTCGGGTAGGATGACGGCGGCGGCAGAGGAGAAGGACACGACGACGACGATGGCGGCGGATCGGGGACGAAAAAGTGGCTAAGTGCTGGAGGGGGAGGGTTGCTGGTTTTATATGTACACACCTTTAGTCCCGGGTTGTGTAACGAATCATGACAAAAGGGTGGTCTTTTGTCACGGTTGGTGATACCACATGGGGCTAAAGGGTGATTTCGCGCGGGAGTGTCAAAAGGGAAAAATTTCCCTCTTTAGTCCCGTGTCGTGTAACGAACCGTGACAAAAGGGTGACCTTTTGTCTCGGTTCGTTACACGACCCGGGAGTAAAGGTGTATTAAGAGCGAGACTTTAATTCTTTTCCCATTTTCCCTCCTCATTTTCTCAATCTTTCTCTTTGCAACATTTGTAAAAAATGGTAACTTTAATATTTAAACCATGCAAAATTATATTTAGTTAAGTGTTAATAGCCTTAACTTTCCAATATAAAAAATAATTTAATAGTTGAAATAATTATTTTCTTTTCGGACTTGACAATATTTGTCTTCTAGAACATAAGAAAAATATCAAACTTTGTGGTTACTTCTCACAGGGCATCTGAAAGGCTTTAACAAGTTTCAGTTCAAATAACTAAAGGAATACACTCAGAGAACATTACACAAATGATTTGAACATTAATCATTACAATACAATATTGAAGTTTCTTTTCTTGACGAAAGTTCCTTGGTCATGGTCGTGACGTAAGTACAATGTCTCTTCATTTCCTAGCGGTATGCTTGGGTCAACTTCGACAGCGAATGAGGCATGCCACTGAACTGATCATAGTCATCTAATTTGTCTGTTCTGTCCTCGACTCCCACGATTACTTTTTTACCTGGAAGAACAATGTGTCGCTTTTTCTCTTGTGGTCCTTCGGGATTTTTATTCTTCGGTTTGCTAGTCATATCTTGGACATAGAAAACTTGATGCACATTTTTAGCAAGGACACATGGTTCATCTTTGAAACCAATCTTGGTCAGGTCGACTATTGTCATTCCATATTGATATTTCCTTATGCCACCTCCAGTTAGTTTTACCCATTGGCAAAGAAACAGAGGGATGTTAAGTGGCCCGTACTCAAGCTCCCATATCTCTTCTATGACACCATAATATGAGTTCTTGTTATTGTTGCTGTCCATGGCGTCTATACGGACACCACTATTTTGGTGTGTGGTTTTCCGATCTTGGTCTCTTGTGTAAGAAGTATAACCATTTATATCGTAAGCTTGGAATTTGACAATTGTGCTAGAAGGTCCCCTAGATAATAAAGCGAGTTGTGGGTGAATTGTGGAAGCACCAATAACTTGTTCACTCAACCACGAGGGGAAATTTTCCAGGTGATGGCGTGTAACCCATGCTTCGGTATTGGATGGATTGTGTGAAGAAATAATCTGCTTGTGTTCCTCAATGTACAGAGTCACCAAGGTTGATTGTTGCAGAACAGCTAGGTGTGCTTTATTGAACAAATCAGTATCATTGCTGAAACATGCTTTCCTTCCAATGGTGCCCTTTTCTAGTAGTCTCCCCTCGTGTCGTGATACTGGAACCCCAATCGAGTCAATTGAGTCGACAAAGTCCACACAAAACTCAATGACCTCTCAGTTACATATCCTTTGGCGATGCTTCCTTCCGGACGTGCGTGGTTAAGAACATATTTCTTGAGGACTGACAGGAACCTCTCAAAAGGCCACATGTTGTGCAAGTATACTGGTCCAAGAATAGTAATCTCTTTCACAAGGTGCACCAGGAGGTGAGTCATAATATCGAAGAATGAAGGTGGAAATGCCAACTCAAAGCTGACAAGACATTGCACAACATCATTTTGTAGCTTCACTAGGTTCCTTGGATCGATTGCCTTCTGTGAAATTGCATTGAGAAATGCACAAAGCTTTACGAGCGCTAATCGTACTTTCTCTGGTAGAACACCCCTCAACGCAACTGGAAGTAACTGTGTCATCAACATGTGGCAGTCATGGGCCTTTAGATTTGTGAACTTCTTATCTTTCATACTTATTATCCCTTTTATATTCGATGAGTAGCCAGATGAAACCTTCATACTGTTTAGGCAATCAAACATGATGTCCTTCTCTTCCTTGCTCAGGGTGTAACTAGCAGGACCTAAGCAATCTTGTTCTTCCTCCTCAACCTCTTCAGGATCTGCTTCTTCCTCATAAACCTCTATCGGAGGTGCTTCATTCCTATGGATATTTTTCAGGTCCCATCGTGCTTCCAATGTATCCTTAGAGTTCTTGTAACAACCCAAGAAGCCTAGGACATTCAGACAAAGATTTTTCGTCAAGTGCATCACGTCAATAGCATTCCGGATCTCAAGAATTTCCCAATAAGGTAACTCCCAAAATATAGATTTATTCTTCCACATTGGTGCACACCCATTAGCATCATGTGGAACAGGTTCACTACCGTCACCGTTTCCATAGACAACCCTTAGATCCTTTACCATCTCAAATATCTCCTCACCTTTAAAATGGGGGGGGGGGGCTTTGTATGATGACCAGCCTTTCCTTTCCAATGCAAACCTTTCTTCCTTAAGGGATGCTTCTCAGGAAGAAAGAGACGGTGACCCATATACACAACCTTCTTACAATTTTTCAGATGAATACCGTCTGTTTTATATAAATAGTGGGTGCAGGCTCGATATCCCTTGTTTGAGTGGCCAGATAGGTTACTTAAAGCAGGCCAATCGTTGATGGTAATGAATAACAATGCTCGTAGGTTGAAGTTCTCTTGCTTATTCTCATCTCACACACGTACACCTTCTTTCTTCCATAGCAGTAATAGTTCATCAACCAATGGTCTTAGATACACATCAATGTCGTTGCCAGGTTGTTTTGGACCTTGGATTAGCACCGGCATCATAATGAACTTTCGCTTCATGCACATCCAACCAGGAAGGTTGAACATGCATAGTGTCACATGCCAAGTGCTATGACCACTGCTAAACTCACCAAATGGATTGAAGCCATCTGTGCTTAAACCAAATCTTATGTTTCTTGCTTCCCTAACAAAATCTTTGTATTTTCTATCAATCTTTCTCCATTGAGACCCATCTGCCGGATGTCTCATCATGTGGTCTTGCTTACGATCGCTTTTGTGGCATGTCATCAACTTAGCATTTTCTTTGTTTCTAAACAAACGCTTCAAACGTGGTATTATAGGAAAATACCACATAACCTTCGCTAGTACTTTCGTCACCTTGGGAGGTGTCCCCTCGAGAGCACCAGGATCATCATCACTCCGGATCTTATAACGTAGCGCATTGCACACAGGACAAGCTTCCAAATTCTCGTGTTCCGTGCCTCGGTATAGGATGCAATCATTAGGGCATGCATGGATCTTCTGAACCTCCAACCCCAGAGGGCACACAATCTGTTTCGCTTCATATGTTGTTGACGGTAATTCATTGTTCTCGGAAAGCTTGTCCTTCACAATTTTTAGCATCCCCTCAAATGCTTTATCAGACACACCATATTTTGCCTTCCATTGCAACATTTCAAGTGTAGTACCAAGCTTTTTTGACCCTGTTTGCATTCTGGGTGTAATAGTTTTCTATGATCTTCTATCACACGACGCAACTTTGCCTTTTCATTATCATTTTCACAGTCTTCCGGTATCTCTTCTTCGTCAGCATCTTCCGTTAAAGTATCCGCAAAATCTTGCTCCGCGGCCCAGTCAGGAATGTTATTATCATCCTCCTCATCTTCATTCTCTTCCATCGCAACCTCTCTTTCACCGTGCCTGGTCCAAAGCACATAGTTCGCCATGAATCCGTTTTTAATCAAGTGGAGGTGAAGAGTCCTCCAGTCAGAGTAGTCTTTGTCGTTTCTGCACAAAGAGCATGGACAACACATGAATCCCTTTAGGTTCTTGTTGGTTTTGGCCACTTCGAGAAAAGCTTGCATGCCAGCAATGTACTCCGGGGATCGTCTGTCGGCATTCATCCATTGACGATTCATCTTCATCATATTAAAAAGTAAATTAACAAAGAGAAAGATGAAGAAGGGTGAATTCGATGATGCATACCGTTATGAACTAGATGATGAGAACTGGAGGCCTACCTACACTCTTCCTTAACATGTTGACCATCTCAACACAATACGTGAATTCATAAATGTGTTTGAAGCAGAGGTTCAAAAGCTAGAAGCTGACTAGTTTTTAGCTTGGGGACTTGTGATACAATGACATACAGAGGTCACTTGATGGCCATTTTGATCTCCATTATCAGTGACCATACTTTTTATAAACTAACTTCTATAAAATTAGCTAAATGCAAAATTAAGATTAGTTCTATTCTATTATATTAAAAAGTAAATTAACAAAGAGAAAAATGAAGAATGGTGAATTCGATGATGTATATCGTTATGAACTAGATGATGAGAACTGGAGGCCTACCTATATTCTTTATAATATAAACTAACTTTTATAAAATTAGCTAAATGTAAAATCATAATTAGTTCTATGTTTCATTATATCAAAAAGTAAAATTTAATTTTCTCTACCTCAATATAAAAGATAACAAGACAATGTTAGTGTTTAGCCAACCATATTTTCTCAATCTAAAGTATATAGATAATAACCTCATCTCTCATTACCTCCTCCCACCTAGGATTTAAGATTTCTATTTTCTCCATCTCTAAAATATATCAAAACAATTGATCACAACAAATGATGGGAGGAAGAAAAATCAAACCTCGGAAAGACTTTAGAGAAGAGAAATCTTCACAAGTATATGAAGAAAAAAATTCAGCAACACCTCTCTAAGGCTGAGGCGCCATGGAGGAGGAGCTTGAGCTCTTGGTGAAGAATGGCTCGGGCAAGAGAAAGGGGAAGAAGAAGCTAGATTTATAGGGCGCGCACAATTAGTCCCGGTTGGGGTTACCAACCGAGACTAAAGGGCACACTTTAGTCCCGGTTGGTAACTCCAGCTGGGACTAAAGAATTAGCACCTGGTGGAATTACCTAGTCTCAGTTGGTAATTCCACCCGGTGCTAAAAGAACGTATCAATCATTGCGGGAAAATGCCGTTGGGAGACCCCCTTTAGTCACGGTTCGTAATACGAACCGGGACTAAAGGGTGGGAGTCTCCGGCGGACATTTCGGGCCACGTCGACGAAAGACCTGTCTCGACTCTAAAGTTGAACCGGGACTAAAGGCCCGAACAAAAGCCTCGCTCTCCACCCGTGGACGGTGCTTAGCCATTTGGACTGCTGGAATTTCGCCTGAGTTAACTGGCACGCGCTTCGTCAAGCTAATGGATAGAATTTTACCTGAGTTAACTTGCATTTTTTCAGTAAACAAAATTCAGTCTTAATATACGCGACACTTATTCTTCAACGTTCTAAATCAAGCTAATGGATAGAAGGCCGGCGCTAATGGAACAGTGAGGGAAAGGAGTTGATGCTGTGAGCGCCCTGCCATGCCTTTTTAACACGCAAGCTGTTGTCGGAGGAGTTCCGGAACACCACGCACACCGCACGTTATGTTCTCCGTGCAATCCTGCGGGTTGTGCACACCTAAATTCTTACGCACACGGATCAGTAATCGGAATTGTCGTATTCTTGTTGCGCGATTTTGGAATACGAGGTCTATGCTCACGTATGGCTCAGGGTCTTGTGACCTTGTCCACCTCGAGCACATTACATCAGAAACGGTACTCTCTTTAGCATCTCAGCATCGTACTAGTACAATACTACGCCATCTTCTCGATTCAGGTAATAGACACTTGCCAAAATTACGTCGTGAACCCAGAACTGTTGGATTATTAAGTTGGTTTGACCCATTTAATGACAAAGGGCATGGGCAGTCACAATGGGACATTAATGGTGGTTTCCATCTTCATTAAATGAGGCGCCACCTCAGAAAAAAGATGACATGACAGGCTAATTAATGAAGAAAGAGAAGCAAAATTGTAGAAATCGTTTCTTCTACATGAAACGACGTCTACCCTAGCCCCGATGCGCGAGGAAACGAGTAAATTCCCGTTGGGGAGAAACGACCCACTTTCCGAGCATTCCGGCGGATCCTATGTGCGGTAGCCGCCGGTCGCGCGCCAAGGCCGCCGAGCGCGCGAGCAGCCCCGTCCCGCCCGCCGGCCGCGAGCAGCCCCGCCGGCTCGCCCCGAGCTCGTTGGGTTCGCCGCCATCGGGATCCGGCTCGAAGGAGCTCGCGGGTCATGGATGCGACCGAGGCAGGGGCTGATCCGAGGACGCACCCGAACGCCACCGTGTGCACGTCGGCCGCGGGCACCCTCACGTCGCTGTGCTCGCGTTGGTCGCCGCCGCCCAGCACATCGTCGCGCCGCTGAGCAGAGGAAGCCTACCTCGCCGTGCCTCCGAGGCGGGAGGATACCGCGCCGCTGAGCAGTGAAGGAGGTGGGAGGAGGGCTCGTGGTGGGCGCTAGTGGAAGGAGCTCCGCGCCGGGGTGGCTGGACCACCTAGCTGGATCTGCGGGAGGAGGTAGACGGCACCCGTCTGGAGGGGGTCGTCGGGGGCGGAGCGGATTGGAGAGGAAAGAGAAGGGGAAAGAGAGGAGGTGGCGGCGAGCTCACCTGGCGGCCGGTCCAGCGTTACCGCTCGCTGCGGGGACCCGACCTGCAGCTCCCCCATGGAGGATTGGGGAGAAAAGAGAATGGGAAAGAGGGGAGGTGGCGGCAGAGAATGGGAAAGAGAGGCGCCGGGGCATGCGAGATTGCCACAGAAGATCTGTCTTATTTCCATAGTACATTTAATTTTTTTCGCTGGACAATGATTAGTATAGAAACCATGGTTGCAAAGGATGATTTCTATTGGCAATAACTCTTTTTGAAAATTTTCAGAAACTTTGCCATTGGGACTGCCCTAATAATTCTATTATCTCTTTGGTTTAAAACAAGTAATACCGACATTACAAATGACGAGGTGTAGACTCAACTTAAATGCTGGACTCTATTCCATCTCTATTGAGAAGTTGAGAAGGGTACAAAGCCATGCCACACGCGCGCGCCGCCGCCACCGCCGGCCGGGCCGTGGGCGTGGGTGTGGCGAGGCAGGCGGTGTGCGTGTCGTGCCGAGCCGAGCCAGCCAGACGGACGGACGGCGTATGTGACAGGACGGAATGGGAAAGGTTTTTTTACTTCCTTTTTAATGATAAGAGTTCCCATAAGTGCTAAAGCACTTCGACTGGATGCGTCTGCGCCCCTTCCTCTCCTGACCCTTGGCCCTTGGCTTACCTGAGAACTCTTATATATAGCCTCGTCTGGATTAGTCCCTCGAGTTGAGACAACACAGAACAACTTGCTGCACACAGAGATTCCCATCCCATGGCTTGCGCGCATAGGACCTTGGGAGAGTAGGAGCCTCCAGGACGTTCGTCGGATTCGGAGTTCGCCTGCTCGGGTGAAGACCCGCGATCACGTTTTTGGGGAGTGCTACCGGCACAACTACTTGCTACTTCTTCCTGTTCGTGATTGGACCCGCTACTATTCGTGATCGGATCGCTGCACTACTGGAGGGAGTGAACACCGGCACTGCTTCCTTTCTGCACTGCATCGAGCGGGACGACTACACCGACAAGTGCTATGTTGACTAGCACCGGCATGAATGCCGCTGGGAATAATCTACTGCTTACTGTTTCTCATATGATCTACATATTTGCATACTATGGTAGATCAAATTTTGTCATGAATATTGCCTCTGTTACCTCTGTTATGTTTGTACTTTTAATTTTCTGGATTAAATTACTCGTTAATTTTCCTAAATTTCCAACAATCCAAAAACGAGGCCTTTTACGAGTACTGGCTTTGTGAGCATGTTGAAACCCAATGTTTTTGATGGCTCTAATTACAAGAGATGGCGCCAGAGGTGCATATTGTGGATGACATCCATGCACTGCTTTTTTGTGGTCGAACCTAGAGCTGTTGGTCCGCATACTCCTAAGGAGGATAATGCGTTCCTTGATGCTGATGTGAGGTTCAGAGCAGGACTACTGAGCGTGCTTGGTGACACCATAGTTGATGCATATGTACCTCTGCAGTCTGGTAAAAAAATGTGGGATGCATTTGAGCAATGCTATGGAGTTTCTGATGTTGGCTCTGAGTTGTATGTCATGGAGCAGTTTCATGATTATCGGATGGTCGATGACCGCTCGGTAGTGGAACAAGCTCATGAAATACAAGCGCTGGTGAAAGATCTTGAGATGCATGGCTGTGAACTCCCTGACAAGTTTGTGGCTGGATGCATGATTGCAAAATTGCCACCTTCTTGGACAAAATTTGCAACCTCTCTGAAACACAAGAGACGGGAGTTTGACATTACTCAACTCATTGGTACTCTTGATGTGGAAGATAAGGCAAGGGCAAAAGATGTCAAGGGAAAGAAAGTTGTAGAGGGTGATTCTAGCGCACATGTGGTGCAAAAGAATCGTCCTAAACCACATAAGAAGAAAAACTAGCAAGATGTGAAACCAAAGAAGACTACTTCTTTCAAGAAGAAGAAGGACAAGGAGAAAGGCAACTGCTTCACTTGTGGCAAGACTGGGCATTTTGCTAGAGATTGCCCAGATGCGAAGTGGAAGCCAAATCAGAAGAAATCAGTGAACATGGTTGAGGCTGAAGGAGGAACCTCGGGGTATGGTAATTCACTCCATACAGTTCTTTCAGTTTTTAATTCACCTGATTGGTGGATTGATACAGGAGCCAATATACATGTATGTGCTGATAAATCCTTGTTTTCTTCTTATCAGGTCGGGCGGGCTGCCTCCTTGTTGATGGGAAACAGAGCTCATGCTTCTGTTCGTGGTGTTGGTACGGTCGATCTGAAGCGTACTTCGGGAAAGACCGTGCATCATGTCCTCTCAATAAGGAAGAACTTTAGTGGCTCTTTACTTTGCCATGATGGTTATAAACTTGTTTTTGAGTCGAATAAATGTGTCTTGTCGAAGTTTGGAACTTTCATTGGGAAGGGCTGTGAGAGCGGAGGCTTGTTCCGCTTGTCTCTATGTGAGAACACTGTTAAGTTTGTGAACCATATTAATAATCATGACAAGGCGAATATTTGACATTCGCGGTTATGTCATATTAATTTTGGTTGCATGTCTCGCTTAGTTGGTTTAAATTTAATCCCGAAATTTAATTTAGTCAAAAATTCTAAGTGCCATATGTGTGTTGAATCGAAACAACCTCGCAAGCCTCACAAGGCTGCTGCGATGAGGAACTTGACACCTCTAGAATTAATTCACTTTGATTTGTCCGAGATGAATGGTGAGTTGACTAAAGGTGGCAAAAGATATTTCATGACATTTATAGATGATTGCACTAGATTTTGCTACGTATATTTGTTAAAATCTAAGGATGAAGCACTACATAATTTTAAAAACTATAAGGTCGAGGTAGAAAATCAACTTGAGAGAAAAACCAAAAGGTTATTGTCCGATCGCGGGGGAGAATACTTCTCAAATGATTTTTCTGAGTTCTGTGCGGAGCACGGTATAATTCATGAGAGAAAACCGCCACACTCCCCACAGTCCAATGGGATTGCCGAAAGAAAGAACCACACTCTAACAGATTTGGTTAACACCATATTAGACACTGCGGGACTATCTAAGAAATGGTGGGGCGAGGCAATATTGACAGCATGTCATGTTCTAAACCGAGTGCCCATGAAGAACAAAGAAGTCACACCATTCGAGGAATGGGAGAAAAGGAGATTAAATCTCTCATATCTACGGACATGCCTACGTGAAAAACTGGCTTTGGTAACGAGCGTAGATCGCCTTTCGTAACGGGCAATGCGCCCGTTACCGATCAAGTGTTACAAATAAGCCAAGAAAGGTAACGGGCAGATGCCGTTACTGATAAGACATTCGTAACGGGCATTAAACAATGACCGTTAACACAACTAGCCACTGGTCACCTGAAATGGCTGTTTCTCTGGGCCCACAGGGACCTTATGTAACAGGCACCAAAGCAAAGCCCGTTACAGAAGCTCAATATCAGAGACGCCTGATGTGCACCTGCGTCTCCACTATCTTGACGAAATGAGACGCGTCTATTTCACGCGCGTCTCAGCACAACTAGTATTCGTAACGGGCATGAAACAACGACTATTACCACAACTAGTCACCGATCACGTGAAATGGCTGTTTCTCTGGGCCCACATGGAACTTTGGCAACGGGCATGAAACAAAGCCCGTTACTGTTAAATTAACATCGGAGACACATTCCGTGAACCAGCGTCTCCACTGTCTCGACGAAATGAGACGCATCTGTTTCTACGCGCGTCTGCTTTCTCTCTATTAAAGGAAACGCTTGCTTTTAACCTGCGTCTCCTATATCTCGATGAACGGCCAAGTCCTGGGGCCCACCGGTCAGGACTGGTAATGTGCTTTTACACTGCCCGTTACATTGTGGGCATTTTTGTAACGGGCTTTCCGAATGAAGCCTGTTACTCACTGATCAGTGTTTGTAACGAGCTTTAATTAACGCCCGTTACAGATACGGCGACCACCCCTACAATAACCTGCCCGGTTGCCGGCGGCATCCTGGAACCAGCCAGGATTTGGCAGCCACCAGGGGTTGCATCCTGGAACCAGCCAGTATATGGCAGCCACCACAGCAAGGAGACATCACAAACACATTCTCACATCATAGATATAGGCAAAGCAAGATCACATTTATAGACAAGATAGGATCACATCAAGTTTCAAGTTACTCTCATCAAGGCTTGCTTGGATGGAGTCATGAGAAAAGTGCCTGAACCAGGCAGTATCTGATCCCAACCAAGCAAGCCAAGCAGGTTTGGTCGTCTCCCTTCCTTCTTCCCACCAGTGAGTCCTTCATCGTGACCCCCTTCCTCTCCTCTACCCGGCGTGCCGCTCACCCGAGCCCCTTGATGCCCAGGTCGCCGACGATTTGGACACCCTGAGCTCCACTACCGGTCACCCCTCTTCAAAATCTGGCCATCTCCGTCCATCTCCTTCATTGGTGAGCATGTCCTTGTGATCCCCTCAATCCCCTCTCTCCGTTTTGCATCTCATCCGAGCCCCTAACTGCCCGAAGCCCCGGCGATTGGAACGCCCACAGCCCCTGTACGCCACGACCCCCCTCTGTTTGTTCATGAGCAGAGGAAGAAGATGTCCTCCTTGTTTTATGGTTAGACCCCTAGATTTTTGTGTAATCTTTAGATCGATTCTTGTGTCTTTCAACTTTTGCCCATAACCCCCTAGGAAGATCCCACCTTTCACACATAAAGCCCACCCGAGAAATTTACAGATCTAACCCTGATCTTAGATCCTTTTGCGAGCACTATTCTTTGTGTCTCGGGAATTTCCTCTGCTAGCCCCTGTTATCTATACTTAATCACCATTAGGTCCCTGCATCTTATTTTCTCCATTTCTTTTGCTTTTTAGCTCCGTTTCCACCATTTCAAGTTGCGTTAGCTTCATATCAACTCAAACTACGTGATAGGACCAATGTTGAACTTGTTCTTTGTTTTATAATTTATTTAAATATTAAATATGATTAAATCCTATTGCACATGCTTTTCTAATTGAAATCTAACTAGAGTTCAACACGTGTTTTCATAAGAAAGATAATATGATTAATACTAATTAAATAGTTCTTTTAATTAAAAATTAATTATATGTATACGTCGGTTTTTATAATCAAACTTAGTTTGATTAATGATTATGCAATTTGCTTTCTACTAAAATGTAACATAGGCTATATCCCGAGTTTTCTTAATGAGGACCAGGAGCATCCCAGTGGTCGATGGATGACCGCTCCTCAGTGATGAGTGATTGACAACGGGTGTCGGACTGACTCTTGGCTCAGTGCGCAGGTGTAGGCTGCGACCTAGTTCGTGTTGTTGCAGGTGAAGAACGGGCGCGAAAGGTCTTCAGCCTTGAGCGGCCTCCGGGAGATGGAGAGACAAGTAGGCTCGGTTCGAGGGACTCGGTGGACGGCGGGACTAGGTGCGGGCCACATGGTGGCGAAACGAGCAAGACGAAGTCATGGACGATCCACATGGTGGCGAAACGAGCAAGACGAAGTCATGGACGATCAAGCCGGTGCACGGTGGCGGTCGAGTCAAGAGGCTTGGCGGGAGGCCGGGCCGAGCACGCGGGGTTTGGTGGTTTGCCCACAAAACCATCGGAGGACGGTTTCTTGGTTTGCACCTCAAAACCAAGTCCCAAGACCCAACATGACGGAGACGGGATACGGGCGTGTCGGGAAGCTTCGAAGTGGATGACACGCGGCGGGATCGCATGGCTTGCGTCGGGAGGACGCGGGGTGCGGCGAAGGCGTGGCCGTCCGATGGCAAGACCCACAAACATTACATAAATGCCCCTGCCTGGGTTGTATCGCCAGTAGTTGTGTTAGGGGTAGTCGAGTCATTTCCCACACCGGCGGGACCCGATATATAAGCCATGAGTGTGTGTGGATGGCGCTCTCTCTCCGCGACTTAGGGTTTCATTTCCCCCCTCCATTTCTCTTTTTCCTGGACTATTTTCTTCTCCATTTTTCTCTAAGCTAGCATGAGAGCTTCATGAGAGATTTGTTGAGAGGGATGGATGCTAGGGCGGCATGCTAGACCTTGTGAATCTTTCCTGGTTTGTATAGAAGATTCGGCGTTGTGATTTTCGTGGTCTTTTTCGTGCTTGTTTTGGCGCCTTTGTTCTTGGTGTGGTTCCGCAGATTTGAGTGGGTTTCTCCCCAGATTTCTTTGAGGGAAACATGGATGGATGTCTTGTGCATCTTTGGGATTGATCTTGTGCCCTCAAACGCCGGGAAACCACTTCGATTCAAGGATTTTCGTTCGAAGCTCTAGCTTTTGGTGGTGTTCAAAGGATCTGCGATTCCCGATGATTTAGGAAGTTAGGAGGCGAAATTTTTGGGGTATAGCATCCTTGGTTGATGCTTTTCATGTCCCCAAACTCTTGTCTCAACAGCTTCTACCGTTTGCGAGATCCGGTGATGGATTGAAGGTGTTGACCTTTGGGGTCGTGCTGTTTCTGGGTCTATCCGTGTAGGGCGGACAGTCCGCGAGGGGGTGGCGGACGGTCCGCGCGGGCTGCGTTCTTCGCGTGTTCTTCGTGTTCTTGCTCGGCTTCACTTTCGATCCGGTTTGGTTTCGAGCTTTGGTTGGAAGTGGTTTCGGACAGTCTGCAGCAGCGGGCGGACGGTCCGCGGGTGCCTGGTGGACAGTCCGCGTGCTCCCCGCGGACGGTCCGTTATTCGGGGTCGTCTCTGAAGGTTCTGTTTGGTTTTTCGGACAGTCCGCGGCAGCAGGCCGGACGGTCCGCGTGGGCCGTGCAGACAGTCCGCCCCTCCTTGCCGGACGGTCCGCCAGAGCCTGAGTGCTTTGTTTCTTGGTTCGATTCCTCCCTCCTTCTTTCGTGCTTCTGCATGTGCTTCAAGGAATCGTTCCTAAGACTTGAGGTTGATCCATAACCTCGTTGTCTTGACGATTGGTGTGTGATTTGATCCATCGCTCATGTGTGACCGGGATTTGTCTAGGGTATAGGACGGGTTCTTTGAGAAGAATTTTTACCGGCTCCTATTCACTCCCCCCCTCTCTAGTCACCATCCGATCCTTCAATTGGTATCAGAGCTTGGTGTCGGATTCTTTGTGACTTTGACAAGTCTTAAAATCCTAAGATGGCGTACGTTGAGCGTGGCGGTCCACCGCACTTCGATGGGAAGGGTTACCACAAGTGGGCGGCCCGAATGATGATCTTTCTTCGTGGCAAGTTGTTGGATTTCATTGTGCTTGACAAGACCTATGCTATTCCGGCCAACATCCATACTCTTATGGTGATCGATGCCGGTGCTAAGTCCAAGTATGAGGCAAATGCAAAAGCCGTTGATCACTTGGTCCGAAGCTTGTGTGATCCTGAGTTTGAGCGTGTTCGCCATTTGAATCTTGCTTGGCAAATTTGGGAGAAGTTGTTGGTTGCTCACGGTGGTGATAACCATGTGAAGGCTCGCCTCTTTGTCTCTTACCGGATGCAATATTAGAACTTCACTCAACTTCCCGGTGAGGACATTGATGTGATGTTTCAGAGGTTCACCGCCATCGTGAACAACATGAAGGCCAATGTTGAGGATTTCCCTTATACTGAGCATGATCAAGCTTTGAAGCTCTTGCATATCTTGGACCCAAATGTTTGGGGTGCTAAGGTTGAGGCCATCAAGGAGTCCGAGCAATACTTGACTATTGAGTTGGATGACCTCTTTTCTAAGCTCAAGTCGGCTGAGGTTGACAGGAAGTTGCAATCCAAGCATGAGGGCTCGACTGATCATAGTCTTGCTCTTGTGGGCGGATCAAAAGGGCAAAGCTAACCCTTCCTGTCGACAGTTTTCCTTGTCTTCTCTTATGTCTATTCCAGATGAGGAGTTTGATGTGCTGGGCGAGGAGGAGCTGGCCTTGCTCTCAAGGAGGTTTGATCGACTACATGAGAGCCGGAGGAATGCAAGGCGAAGCTCGGGGACATGCTACAAGTGTGGCAAGCGTGGACACTTCATCGCCGAGTGCCCGGAAGCGGAGGAGAACAAGTACAAGATGAGCGAGTACAAGGCGCACCCGAGGCTTCAAGAAAAGTACTCCTCCAAGGGCAAGCACTTCAGCAAGTCCAAGAGCAAGGACAAGGACAAGCGGCGACCGAGCAAGGGTGGCTACAAGAAGGACAAGGCAAGAGCCATGGTGGCCGGTGCAAGCAACGTCGACTCAAGCTCAGGCGACGCGCAGTCAAGTTCAAGCAGTGAAGATGAAGACGCCGGGAGGCGCAAGGGCAAGAAGAGTGCAAGCCGGAACCTCAGTGGATTGAGCTGTGTGGCGCTTGAAGGATTTTGTGGCATGGCCCATAGCTCAAGCAGCAAGAAGAGCGAGAAGGAAGACAGCGACTCTGACTCGGAGGATGAGGTAAATCGTGACCCCGACTCTTTGCTTGCTGAGATCACTAGGTTGAATGGCTTGATTGACAACCATGATAGTGTGCTAAGAGATGCCAAAAAGATGAGGAAAGAACTTAGGGCTCAACTTGAGAATGCTAGTGAGAAAGTAGGGGAGTTAGAGTCTAAGTTGCTTGAATTGAAACTTGAGAATGACTCTTTGAAACTTGCTCCTACTATTTCTGATGATGTTGAATGCTCTGAGTGTGATGCATGGTTGAATGAGATCAAGCTGCTTAATGAGAAGAATGCTTCTACTTTGGCTAAACTAGATGCTCTTAGGACTGAGTATGATGAGCTTATGGCTAGAACCACTTTGCTTGGTGCTTGTAAATCATGTCCTACCATGCATGCTAAGCTTGTTGATGCTCGTTCTACTATTAGCACTTTGGAAGCTTCTTTAAAATCTCCTGTTGTCAATGCATGCACTAGCTGTGATGAAGTTACTTTGCGCAATCTTGAACTTACTTCCCGTTTGGATGTCATCTATGAGGAGAATCATTATTTGAGGAAGGCGTTGGGTTGGTTGTACGGCGGGAACCTCAATTGAAAATCATGATTGAGGAGTTCAAGAGAGCTGATGGTCGTGGTTTGGGTTTTGAGAAGTTGGGTGAGAAAGTGGGAGAAAACAGTGGGGAGAGTGTGTATGAGAAGTGTGTTGAGTCTAACCCCGAGTTTGAGGTGATTGGAGACATCCAAGTCCCACTTCTAAAAGCACCCAAGAACTCTTTCACACCAAAGCCCAACCACCTTTGCAACAAGCTTGACACAACCCAAGATCCACCCAAATTTCCACCCAAAACAAATGACTTCCAGAAACCCGTGAAGTTTGTGAGTGAGAAGGGTGAGAAACCTAGAGAGAAGCCAGAGCCAAAACCAAAACCCATCCCCTTCAGATGTGAGTATTGTGGCAAGGAGAGACACCTAGCAGAGTTTTGCTACAAGAGGAAGAGGGATGAGAGGCTTGCTAGGGAGCAAGCAAACCAGGACAGGTATTGCCAGTCTCATGGTATTCCTGAGCCTAGAGTGCCACTTCCACGGGGTGTGGGAAGTGTGAGGAGTGTTGGTAGAGTTGGAGCTCAGGGTGGTAGGTTCCCACAGAGAGGTGGTGGTGAGAGGTTTGATAGGAGAGATGATGGTGTGCGTGCTGGTGAGAGGTTTGGTCAGGCTAGTGGTGGTTTTGCTAGACGTCCCCCTACTCGTCCTCAATACGGATTTAGGGGAGATGATCGCAGCTTTGGGTTCAAGAGGAACTACGGACCACGTTTTCTCCCTCGTGGTGCTTGTACTCCTTCCATGGGACATGGGAAGTTTGGTGGCAAGGGAATGATGTTTGCTAACCCCTCTTTTGAGCAGATGGCTCGACACTGGTTCAACTTTCTTTGTGCTAACCCCAGTGTCGAGTCGTTGGCTCATTCTCGTTCTTGTTTCTGACTACAGGCAGGAGGCTTGGAGAACATTTGGTTGATCAACTCTGGATGTTCCCGACACATGACCGGTGACAAGAAGTGGTTCTCCAGCCTCACCCCAGTGAAGGAAAAGATGTACATCACGTTTGGGGACAATGGACGAGGAAGGGTGATTTCCGAGGGTGTAGTGCATGTGAGTGACAAGGTAACGTTGAAGAGGGTTGCTCTTGTGAAGTCTTTGGGTTTCAATTTGCTTTCGGTTTCTCAGTTGCTTGATGAGGGCTTTGAGGTGCGTTTCAAGTCTGGTGAGTCTCATTTCTTCGGATTCTCGAGGTGATCTTGTTTGTATGATCATCCCCGAGGGTCAGATTTTCAGGGCTGATTTCTCTCGTTCTTTGGGTCCTGCTCGCTGTTTGATGGCTGGTCCTTCTTCTGATTTGTGGAAATGGCATAGGAGGTTGGGTCACTTGAGCTTTGATTTGGTTTCCCGCTTGAGTGGTCTTGACCTTGTCCGAGGATTGCCGAGGTTGAAGTTTGAGAAGGATTTGGTTTGTGCTCCGTGTAGGCATGGCAAGATGGTAGCCACTCCCCATCCACCCCTGACCGATGTCATGACCGAG
The DNA here is from genome assembly GCA_947561735.1 of Cenchrus americanus. NCBI lineage: Eukaryota > Viridiplantae > Streptophyta > Magnoliopsida > Poales > Poaceae > Cenchrus > Cenchrus americanus. The sequence goes on along the minus strand of OX387239.1, from coordinate 179,703,907 downwards.
CGTCCGACATAGCTGTTGCATATGGACCTTGTTGGGCCAGCTCGAGTTCGCTCGGTGGGTGGGAAGTGGTATGTCCTTGTTGTGGTGGACGATTACTCTCGCTATGCCTGGGTGTTTTTCTTGGAAGACAAGAGTGAGACATTTGGTTTTGTTCGAGATCTGATCGTGAGGTTGAAAAACGAGAGGCATGGGAATGCTATTCGAGCTATCCGCAGTGATAATGGCTCAGAGTTCAAGAACTCTCGTTTTGATGCCTTTTGTCGTGATCTAGGTCTTGAACATCAGTATTCGACCCCTTATGTGCCCCCTCAAAATGGAGTTGTGGAAAGGAAAAATTGGGCTCTTTGTGAGATGGCTAGGACGATGCTCGATAAGAACAGGACTCCTAGGAGGTATTGGGCTGAGGCGGTCAATACGGCTTGTCATGTTTCTAACAGGATTTTATTGCGAGCTTTCAAGAGGAAGACCTGTTATGAGCTGATGCATGGTCGGGCACCCAAGGTGAGTCATTTCCGAGTCTTTGGCTGCAAGTGCTTTATTCTTAAGAAGGGAAAACTCGACAAGTTTGAGGCTAGGTCTAGTGATGGGATTTTCTTTGGCTATGCTAACCATTCTAGAGCCTATAGGGTGCTTAACCTTGAGACTAACAAAATCATGGAGACTTGCGAGGTAACCTTCGACGAGACAATGCCATGTACCTCTCTTGGCTTTGAATGTGCAGGTGATGAAGAGATGGCCGAAGACCTCTTTGAAGAGGAGAAGGATGAAGCTGGAGATGATGATGGAGAGAACCATGCGCCTGAAGCTGAAGGTGTACCCACTACTTCCCCTACGACCACTACGGAGGGTGGACCGTCTACTTCATGGACAACGACGTGCGACAAGAGGGCCAGGAGAGAGAAGCTGAAGTTGAGGGGGAGGTAGTCTCGAGGTGTGAGGCTCCCCGGCGGATTCAAGAAGTGCATCCCCTATCGAGGATCATTGGGGACATCGACGAACGTACCACGCGGTCAAGGTCCAGAAATTCCTCTCATTTCGCTCATGCTGCATTTGTTGCCTCCTTTGAGCCCAAGGACATTGGACACGCTTTATCTGATGCAAACTGGGTCAATTCTATGCATGAGGAGTTGGAAAACTTTGAGAGAACCCAGGTGTGGGAGTTAGTTGAACCACCTCCAAATTGCCATCCTATAGGAACCAAATGGGTTTGGAAGAACAAAGAGGGTGAGAATGGGATGGTTGTGAGGAACAAGTCCAGACTTGTTGCTCAGGAATATAGTCAGAAGGAGGGGATCGACTATGAGGAGACCTTTGCTCCTGTGGCCCGTCTTGAGGAAATTCGAATCCTTCTAGCCTTTGCCGTGGCTAAAGGGTTCAAGTTGTTTCAAATGGATGTGAAGAGTGCTTTTCTGAATGGGGTCATAGAGGAAGAGGTGTATGTGAAGCAGCCACCGGGGTTCGAGAGTGAGAAGTATCCACACAGGGTGTACAGGTTGAAAAGGGCTCTATATGGGTTGAAACAGGCGCCCCGGGCTTGGTATGGGAGATTGAGAGGTTTTCTGTTGAGCAGAGGGTTCGTGATGGGTACCGTGGATAGGACCTTGTTTCTCCTCAAGCATGGGAATTACTTGTTGATTGTGCAGATATACGTGGATGATATTGTCTTTGGTGGCTCGTCACATAACCTTGTTGCCAAGTTTGCAGATGAGATGAGCAGGGAATTCGAGATGAGCATGATGGGCGAGTTGCAGTACTTTCTCGGGTTGCAGATCAAGCAAGTGAAGGATGGAACATTTGTACATCAGACCAAGTACACGAAAGACATGCTGAGGAAGTTCCAGATGCAAGATGTGAAGCCTATGTCGACGCCCATGGGTAGTACGACTACTTTGGATGCGGACGAGAACGGAGAACCAGTGGACCAGCGGGAGTACCGGAGCATGATCGGCTCCCTCCTCTACTTGACGGTGACGAGGCCAGACATAAAGTTCAGTGTGTGTCTGTGCGCTCGTTTTCAGGCTTCGCCGAGGACATCACATCGGCAGGCCGTCAAGAGGATTTTCAGGTACCTACAGTCTGCCCCTGGTCTTGGCCTTTGGTATTCTTCCTCCTCGACTCTTTCTCTTCATGGTTTTTCTGATGCGGATTTTGCTGGTTGTCGAGTCGAGAGGAAGTCTACTTCTGGTTCTTGTCAGTTTCTTGGGTCCTCGTTGGTTTCGTGGTCTTCCCGCAAGCAGTCTAGTGCAGCTCAATCTACCACCGAGGCGGAGTATGTTGCAGCCACGAGTTCTTGTTCCCAGCTGTTGTGGATTTCATACACTTTGAGAGACTTTGGTGAGGAGTGCACCCAGATCCCACTTCTTTGTGATAGCACCAGTGCCATAAGCGTAGCGAAAAACCCAGTGCTTCACTCCAGAACCAAACACATAGAAGTGAGATACCATTTCTTGAGAGACAATGTGGAGAAAGCGACCATTGTGTTGAGCCATGTCCCTACCCAAGATCAGCTTGCAGACATCTTTACAAAGCCTCTCGACCAAGCTACATTTGTGCGCTTGCGGGGGGAACTTGGGGTTTGTTGCCCTTTCTAGTTGATTCTTGAGGGTTTTACTTTTGTATCATATGTATCATACCTTGTTTACTTTGATGTATATACATGCTTTGCTTGATGTATAAACCATGGTAGGATAGCCATCTTGTCATATATCATGTTGCATTTGTATCATATTGCATTTTAGGATGATGAGCTTCTTTCATATGCCTTATTTGACTTTCTTTGGCTACTTGTGAGATATTGGTCATGTGTGTGGAGAAATGGCTATGTGAGGCTATGCTCTTGGAACATTTGAGATATATGTGTTGTGAGATAGCCCTTTTTGAATCAAATGCTAATCTTGACTAAATTTGATGAAATGTGCTCCACTCATGTGTAGTAGTGTATCCATGTCACGTTTTGGTCTAAATGTGCTTTCTATGCTTAGATTGTGCTTGGATGTCTTTTTCTTGCTTTTGGGCCAAAGGCCGAATATCATTGTGAATGTTTAGCCTATGTTGCATTCATGGGGGAGCATAAGCTTCTTTTTGCCACAAAGGCACTTCATGTACCATGAAATGAATTAATCTTGAAAAGAAGTGTGTATGCTTGAAAAATGCTCCATCCATCATGCTTATGCTTAAAATGTCTTATCCTTTACACATGGGTGCAAAACATGTTGCATGATGTTCACCAGTGGAGAAGTCTCCCCGAAGTGGACACATGGCTCATGAGCTTTAACATGACATGCTTTGCTTTATGGGTGTTTGCAATGATCTTTTGTTGATAATTGGATATCCTTGTATGATCTCTGGATGGTATGCATGTTTTTGGCTAGAATATGACATGGATAGGCCCTTATATTTGAAGTGAGCCATCTTTTGATAAAACTGCTTAAATCTGAAAATTTGCTTTGTCACATGCCTATATTTTCATATATTACTTGTGGCAATGCTTTGACTATGTTATGATCCATCTGTGTGCTCTTTGTCTCATTTTTAGCCTTTGACACTCGATTTGGCCTATTTGCGAAGCTCATGTAGATGTTTGTATGCTTTGTTTCACATTCCTACATTTTCACCTTGATTCATACATTGTCAACAACGGGGAGAAGAGGTGAGCTTAATGCAAATTCAGAAGAGGTGAGCTAAAATTTGGAAGTTTGCATCCACATGTTCAGGGGGAGCTTGCATTTGTTCAGGGGGAGCTTTCTTGCTGATTTCAGTGTGGAGTTTGTGCTTTGCTTGGCTTGTGACCTTTCTTTGCCTTTCTTTGGTTTTGGTCATGAGTTGAGCTTCTTTGTTTTTCTTTCTTCTTACTTTCTTTCTCTGAATTTCATTTCGCGTTGTGTGTTGTCAATGCACTCATCAAGGGGGGAGATTGAGGACTAGGAGCGTCCCAGTGGTCGATGGATGACCGCTCCTCAGTGATGAGTGATTGACAACGGGTGCTGGACTGACTCTTGGCTCAGTGCGCAGGTGTAGGTTGCGGCCTAGTTCGTGTTGTTGCAGGTGAAGAACGGGCGCGAAAGGTCTTCAGCCTTGAGCGGCCTCCGGGAGATGGAGAGACAAGTAGGCTCGGTTCGAGGGACTCGGTGGACGGCGGGACTAGGTGCGGGCCACATGGTGGCGAAACGAGCAAGACGAAGTCATGGACGATCCACATGGTGGCGAAACGAGCAAGACGAAGTCATGGACGATCGAGCCGGTGCACGGTGGCGGTCGAGTCAAGAGGCTTGGCGGGAGGCCGGGCCGAGCACGCGGGGTTTGGTGGTTTGCCCACAAAACCATCGGAGGACGGTTTCTTGGTTTGGGCCTCAAAACCAAGTCCGAAGACCCAACACGACGGAGACGGGATCCGGGCGTGTCGGGAAGCTTCGAAGCTGAGGACACGCGGCGGGATCGCATGGCTTGCGTCGGGAGGATGCGGGGTGCGGCGAAGGCGTGGCCGTCCGATGGCAAGACCCACAAACATTACATAAATACCCCTGCGCGGGTTGTATCGCCAGTAGTTGAGTTAGGGGTAGTCGAGTCATTTCCCACACCGGCGGGACCCGATATATAAGCCATGAGTGTGTGTGGATGGCGCTCTCTCTCCGCGACTTAGGGTTTCATTTCCCCCCTCCCATTTCTCTTTTTCCTGGACTATTTTCTTCTCCATTTTTCTCTAGGCTAGCATGAGAGCTTCATGAGAGATTTGATGAGAGGGATGGATGCTAGGGCGGCATGCTAGATCTTGTGAATCTTTCCTGGTTTGTATAGAAGATTCGGCGTTGTGATTTTCGTGGTCTTTTTCGTGCTTGTTTTGGTGCCTTTATTCTTGGTGTGGTTCCGCGGATTTGAGTGGGTTTCTCCCCGGATTTCTTTGAGGGAAACATGGATGGATGTCTTGTGCATCTTTGGGATTGATCTTGTGCCCTCAAACGCCGGGAAACCACTTCGAGTCAAGGATTTTCGTTCAGAGCTTTAGCTTTTGGTGGTGTTCAAAGGATCCGTGATTCCCGATGATTTAGGAAGTTAGGAGCGAAATTTTTGGGGTATAGCATCCTTGGTTTATGCTTTTCATGTCCCCAAACTCTTGTCTCAACAACTTCTACCGTTTGGGAGATCCGGTGATAGATTGAAGATGTTGACCTTTGGGGTCGTGCTGTTTCTGGGTCTGTCCGTGTAGGGCGGACAGTCTGCGAGGGGGTGGCAGACGGTCCGTGCGGGCTGTGTTCTTCACGTGTTCTTCGTGTTCTTGCTCTGCTTCGCTTTCGATCCGTTTTAGTTTCGAGCTTTGGTTGGAAGTGGTTTTGGACAGTCCGCAGCAGCGGGCGGACGGTCCGCGGGTGCCTGGCGGACAGTCCGCGTGCTCCCCGCGGACGGTCCGTTATTCGGGGTCGTCTCTGGAGGTTCTGTTTGGCTTTTCGGACAGTCCGCGGCTCGGGGCCGGACGGTCCGCGGTGTGGGTGCGGACGGTCCGCGGCGGCCGGACGGTCCGTGTGGGCCGTGCGGACAGTCCGCCCCTCCTGGCCGGACGGTCCGCCACAGCCTGAGTGCTTTGTTTCTTGGTTCGATTCCTCCCTCCTTCTTTCCTGCTTCCGCGTGTGCTTCAAGGAATCGTTCCTAAGACTTGAGGTTGATCCATAACCTCGTTGTCTTGACGATTGGTGTGTGATTCGATCCATCGCTCGTGTGTGACCGGGATTTGTCTAGGGTATAGGCCGGGTTCTTTGAGAAGAATTTTTACCGGCTCCTATTCACTCCCCCCCTCTCTAGTCGCCATTCGATCCTTCACTTAATTAAATGTTAATTTGATTAAAATGAATATAAATGTGTCTTAAAATTATAATTTGATTAGAATAACTCGAAATATAAAGATAAACGCCTAGATGCTTTTTCATGCTTCATTTATGTTCGAAACCTCCCGATAGTTTCGAGTGTTCCTAGAGCCAAAGCTTTAAGCTTTTCATGCTTGGTGTATTGTTTTGTTTATTGAATGTATTCTTGTGTGCTCGTAGACATCGTGCCAGTTTCAAGTGAGCAGCCAGTTGAAGCAGATCAAGAGCAAGTGTTTGAAGAAGAAGAACCTCAGTGTTTAAGTAAGGAAGGCAAGTGGTCTTCTCCCCCTGCATGATTCTATTTATCCTATATAACTGCATGACTACTAAGTTTACATTTATTCTGATATTGCATTAAATGACGGGAACACCCCCTTTTGAAGGACTTACCTAGACTTTTTACCCACAATCCTTGGAACAACCCTGTTTATTAAATGTTTTTGGTTGAGTATGCTAGTTGCTCAACTCGAGTTGGATAAAATGGTTTTTCGTGACAAAGGCTTGTATGTTTAATGGTGATGCTTTTGGTATTACAAGATCATATGATATAATCGGAACATGGAGAACAACCCAAGAAAACATGTGCAACCACAATGTCATATGGCTCTGACCTTAGCCAATTAATTAGGCGTGCGATTGATCTGATGGCCCTTTTTCGAATGGAGCAGAGGGGGGCTCCGGGTTGCAGGGGTATAGCCCAGTCCTTTTGGGGTAGCAGCCATTGCTAAGGTGCTGACCACTAGAGAGGGTTATGGTCCGCCCTCATCCGTAACTATGCGGGTCGTTAGTCTTTTGCATGCATTTGTAAAGGCTTCGTAGCGTCCCTATGCAATCACACCTCAGAAGTGTGGTATGATACCTAGCTAGCATCGCATGGTTGGGTCTAAAGTTCTTCGGAACTTTTACGTGAGCTGTGGGTAAAGTGTGCAAACTTTTGCGGAGTGTAAAACTGATCGATCAACCGTGCTCACGGTTATGAGCGGCTTGGACCCTCACATGATTAATAAACTTAAAGATGAGAATAAATCGTGGTTCGATGAGTTTTGAGTTGAGTTGTTTATAAGTTTCTTAAGTGGGTTGGCATATACTTACATCTAGTAACTAAGCATTCTTAAATTAAAAGTTTGACTAACATTAAAATGCTAACCGCTGCAAAACCATAGCCTATACTTGGTTGCCTTGCATCTTCCCCCACTTGTTGAGTACCAACCATATGTGTACTCATCCTTGCATACCGCTGTTCAGAAGAGAACAATGGTGACGAGTACTTCGACGACTTTGAGGAGTTCTGAGGCATGCGTTTCCCCCAGTCAAGTGCCTGTGGAAGCGGAAGACGAAGACTCTGGTGTAGTTATCGTTTTCCGATGTTAAAGACCTTCGTGTCTCCCGTATGAGTGTAATAAGATGTTAAGCCCCATGTTACGTTTTTAATACTGTCGATGATATTACACTCGTTTTGTCTTTCATATGTGCGTAACTAGATCCTGGCGCACATATGAGATGCACTTGGTTTCTCTCCGGAAATTAGGTGTGATAGAGTGGTATCAGAGCAGTGTTGACTGTCGGAACGCAACCTTAGCTAGAAATTGTCGAAAATTAAGGATTCATGTTCTAGAAAATCCATGTCATCTTTCAAAATTATCTTATTTACACATGAAAATCTAATTCATCCTTTGTTCTTTGACAAAACCCATCATTTGTTTTTGATCTATACTGAGTTCAGTTCTTGTTCTGTCAGCTGGATCTATCACCGGTGTTTCCTAGTATAAGTTCTTAGATGGCCTACCCTCTTATCAACTTCGATAGAATCGTTCCTGTGAGGACGTGTGATGTAAATGTTTGTTGTTTGAACACATGTTTGATTTGGAGTTTTGATTGTGTGAGTTTTGTTGTGGAGTGATGGCCACAAATGCAACAAGAAATAAATTGTTAGGTTAATAAAAATAGTTTGGGTTCAAATCTGGGTTTATCCTTATCTGCCATTCAAGTGGGTTGGAGCTATCAAAATCTGTCTTAAATTGGAAGTTCATCTTTTTGAGTCTATCTCTTCATGCATTAGTTCACTATTCCTATCGGAAATACCTTTCTCTAACAATCTGTAACACCCTAATTTTATTAAAAATGTGGCTTTATTAAAATTTGCTAGAAACCATTTAAGTGCTTAAGGAATATAAGGTTGTTTTATTTATTTTTAGGCATTTAAAACCTTTCTAAAACAAAGTTAATGAAATATAGGAATTAATTGTGGCATTCATGCTGGTGCATTATTTTTGGTTGCTGGAATTCAAATTCAAATTTGAATTCTATGTGTTTGAAGCCTTTTGCTAAAATCCCTAAATTCCCAAACCTAAAACCCATTCCTAACCCCTACCCTTTCCCCCATCCAGCCCACCGGCCTCGCAGCCAGCCCCCGCCAGCAGCCCGGCCGCCCACCACCGCGCGCTCGCCGGCCCCGCCCGCCGCTTCCACCCGTGCACCGGCCCGGCCACCGCTTCGCGGCCCACCCGGCCCCCCCCCGGCCGGCCCACGGCCGCCGCCCGCCCCGCTTCCCCGCTCCCGCGCGCCCGAGCCGCCGACGGGAGGGGCCCGCGTGTCATCCCTCCCCCGCCGCGCCGTGCCCGACCGGGTCTCGGCCGAGGCCGTGCCGCCGCCCGAGTCCGACGGGAGCACGCCTCCCCGCGCGTGGCCCGCACGCCAAGGGGCCTCCCCAGGCCTTTATAAGCCGCCGCCGCCCCCTGGACGCCCTACTCGAGCACCCGTGCCCTAGCCGCCAAGCCTCCAAGCGCCGCCGACGCCGGAACCCTAGTTCCTCGCCGCCACCGCTGATTTCTCGCCTCCGCCGCCGCCCCGTCTTTGCGAAGCCGTCCAAGACCCGCGCCAGGAGGTAAGCGTCGTGTCGGTGCCGTTCGTGTCGACCCCGCGCCTTCGTCGCCCCCCGTGGCCTCGCCGGAGACCGCGACCCGCGCCGCCGTGCGGACCGGCCGCCCCGTCGCCCCTCTCCGCCCCGCCGCCGCCCCCTAGCTAGCCTCCCCCGTCGCGCGCGCCATCTCCCGTGTAAGGGACGCTCGAAATCGAGCCCCCTAGTTCGAAACCGAGGTGCTCCGGCGAGAGCGCCGCCGTGCACCGCCGCCACCGCCGCCCGCGCCGCCGCTCGCCGCCCGCAGCGCCCCTCGGCCGCCCGATCTAGATCCAGCGGTCTAGATCCACCCGCCGCCGCTGCTTAAACCGCAAGCGACCTCAGCTGTTAGATTTAGATGCAATGGATCTAAATCAACCCGACCGGTCAACTAGGTCAACCCCGCCGCCAGCCATGGCAATTTTGCAGAAAAGCCCCTGAGTTTCCTATATTTACAAAAATACCCTTCCACCTTAGAAGTTTTCTTATAGTTTAGTCCTTTTTCTTTATTTTAGCCCAAAACCTTTTCGAATCTTTACAGTTTGGTCCCTATACCTTCCCTAAGCCATAACTTAGTCGTTTTAGCTCCGATTTTAGCGTTCTTTATGTCCACGCGTTCGTCTCGAAGCGTAGATTAGTTTTATGCTACTGTTTAGATCTGTTTGATCTGTTTGGTGATTGTTTCTTATTTATTCTTATTGTATGCTTGTATGTGATGATTGTGGACCGTAGAGAGCGATTCGTTCGAGGGATTTGAAGATCAAGTCATGCAAGAGTTTGAGCAGCAAGGCTTTGTTGAAGGCAAGTATTCCTTGATGCATGCCCGCTTGTCCTACATAACATGCATCTAAATTCACTGTTTTTACTTTTTCGCTTGCATTAATTTGATGGGAACCTATTAAGGATCATGCCTAGCTTTTTACTACCTTTACCTTGATACCGGGAATCAAATTAATCTTGTGGTAGCTATTGCTTAGCATGCTCAACTGGGAATTGGTATTAATCAAACTTGGTTACCTTTTTGTTATTTTATGTTCCGTTTATGATCTTTTACTTTACAAGACCACTTTAATATGATAATCGGAACATGGAGAACCACCCAGGAAAACAGTACAACCACAAGAACTAATGGGCAATGGTCTTGGCTGAATAATTAGGAACTTTAGCTTGGGATGGTCTTACACGATAAGGACAAGGGATCGACGGACCGTGGGGGTATAGACTCGCTCTAGCAGGGGGTTGGGTGAGTTATTCTTTTTATGGTGGGGTATCGACCTGCTAGGGGACTTTATACCTTGCTAACTGATCCGGACCTTGTGGGTCATAACTTGCTAGGGAACCTTTGTAAAAGCCATGTAATGTCCCTATGCAATCACACCTCGGAAGTGTGATATGGTGTCTTGCAAACATCGCATGGTTGGGTCCAAAGTTCTTCGGAGCTTTTACGCTGCTTGTGGTGAAAGTGTACAACCTCTGCAGAGTGTTAAACTAATCGATTAGCCGTGCTCACGGTCAAGAGCGGCCTGGACACTCACATGATTAAATTATGGAACTTTAATGTTTAATTGTTGTTTTATTCTTTATTTACGATGCTTATGTCTTATTAATTGGGTTGGTATGAACTTACACCTTTAGTAATCAGGTTGCTAATAAAATTTGACCAACTAAAATGCTAAAGTGCTTGAACCTTAGCCATCCACCATATGGCCTTGCATGTTATGTTGTTTTCTCTTGCTGAGTACGATATGTGCTCACGCTTGTTTATTCTCTTGCATCTACAATACCCGGAATTGCTGCTCAGACTGGGAGAACTTTGAAGATATTCCAGGAGATTTCCAGGAGTTCTAGGTGTGCGTAGTCTTCGTCCACCGCCCGTGGAGGCATTTTGTCCGTCGCGAGAACTCGTTTATTTAAGATTCGTTTAAGACTATGGTTTGTAATAACTCTTTATTCGTGTGGCATCGTTTTTGGTATTCATAATGTCTAAGCGTGTGTGTAACTTGATCCCGGCGCACACGTGATCAATGCATTCGGTTTTGCCTTTAAAATCGGGTGTGACAGAGTGGTACCAGAGCTGTGTTGACTGTAGGAACGCTAGCCTAGATAGAAATGGTCGAACTATGGATTTTATACTCATAGAAGCTTTCTCTTACATGCTTGCTTTATTCTTATTAACCTTACTCTTGCCTTTTTGCTTCACTCTTGAGCTGTCTGCTTTTTTTACCTTGTGCTTGCTTTAGCTCTCGTCCTTTTGCCTTACCATCTTTCTCATTCTGCACTGCACTACAGATGGTTCGTAGTTTGAAGACCTCTCGGCCGGAGCGGTCCATCGCATGCTCCACAGAACGATACCATGACTTGCATGACGGAGATACAGATGAGGAGATTGAGATGGAGCCTGCACCAGTGGTTTTCCCTAACCTTATCATGGTGCCTGATGATGAGGAAGATCCAGAGGAGATGATTCCAGAGGAGGATGAGCTAGCTGAACAGCCAAACCTAGAGGAGCAAGCGCCATGAGAAGATGAGGATCACCTTGACCAAGAGATGGAGGAAGAAGAACAAGAGCAAGAGGAGGAAGCTGAGGAAGCGATCTGGGAAGTGTACCACTACAGAGCTGATGGAGTAGGCATTCCCATGGCAGACCACCTGAGAGCGATGGTACTCCGCCTGGGCTATGACAAGGCCCCTGTCTACCATTGTGAGTTGTGGACTCATCCGTGGTTCGAGCCCCATTGGGAGGTTGCTGCCATCTTGGAGGAGTACATTCCATGCCGTGGAGTGAAGGAGGTGTCCAAGCATCATGACGTGGCTCACAGGACTACTATGGATGCTGGGATAGCAGAGTCGCTCGGAGGGCGCTCTATGTGCTCTCTCACAAGGAGCGTGACAGGTTGGAGGATACCCACTGCCGTTACACACCTTTCAGAGCAAGTGGGGAAGCCAAGACTTACATCGCCCCAGCACCCGCCTATGAAGGAACGCTCAACAATGTTCGGAGTCTACTTGCAGCTGTGAACACTGCATTGGATGATGCCAACAACACACTATATGCAGCACAGCAGCAGATTTTCACTCTGGAGACGCAGAGGCGTGCCCTAGAAGCCGCACTTCGGAACGAGGGGAGCGCCGAAGCCCATGAAGCCACAGAAGGATGTACCTCCCCGTCACCCAAGAGGCCACACTACGACTCCCCTGACGCCCGCACAGATGCCATGGCAGAAGATAGTCCTTAGGTTTAAGATTAAGGATAGGATTTCTTTGTAATCGCTAGTAGACGATCGGTAAAGTGTGCTTAGTTTAGATGTGTGGTTGAATGCTTGATTTTGTGCTTAATGTATGAGTTGGATTTTTGGTTGAGTGCAATGTGTTGTGGAGTGATGACCACAGCGACATTGGTTTAGTAGTAAGTTTGTGGGGGTTAATTTTCAGTCTCAATCAGTTGTCTATCTTAATCTTTTTGTCCCTCTAAGTTTTCCCTTAATGCAAATTCGAGATCCCTAAATCTGTTCGCGCAGTTTTCTGAGTCAGCTCCACTGTTTTAATTTTATCTCAAGCTACAGAACTCCGATTGCAGTAAAACCAATTGGAAAAGTTCAAGAATTTTGCGACTGATTTTCTGTGAAAAATTCAGAATATTTGGATGGATAACCAGAGAGTTATAACTGAAATATTACAGCCTCACGAATCTGTTAAACACTGCTGACCTACCTAACTTGTTTGTTTTATAACCAGAGCTACACAACTCCGATTGAGATGATTCCAGTTGGAGTAGTTTCGTAATTTCATTACCTTTTATCAGTCCAAAATCCATAATTTTTGGTTACACGCACTGAGAGCTATGCCTGATTGTTTGGAGTCAACAGAATCTGTCTTATCTGAATATCATTGCTATCTTATCTTCCTGAGTTTAACCCTTGGTGCAATCATCTAAAATGATGTCCCTAACACTCAGATGGTGAACACCAGGTCAGGATCAGGTGTTGATCAACCAATAGGAAGAGCACCCCAGCCAGTACAAATGGATCCCGCTATGCAGCAGTTCCTGGAGGCACAGACCCAGCTCCTCCAGAACTTGACCACCACCGTGACAAACTTGCAAGCCCAGGTCAACAATCCACCGGTGCCGCCACCCGCGCCTCGCAACAAGCACCGAGAGTTTATGAGTCATCACCCTCTTGTGTTTACTCACGTCGCTGATCCACTTGAAGCGGAAGATTGGCTAAAGACAATACTGAAGATGCTCACTACCTGTTAGTGTGACGACAGAGAGAAGGTCCTGTATGCTGCAGGACGACTTCAAGGATCTGCAGCCGCTTGGTGGGATGCGTATTCTGCCGTTCATGCCGCCCCAGACACTATCACTTGGGAGGAGTTTACCACCAACTTCAGGAGCCATCACATACCCTCTGGAGTCATGAAGATCAAGAAGAAGGAGTTCCTTTCTCTGAAGCAGGGAGGAATGTCAGTAGCTGAGTATAGAGACAAGTTCACTGAGCTGTCCCGCTATGTAGCTGAGGAGGTTGCTGAAGATAGGAAGAAGCAGGAGCTGTTCCTGGATGGGTTAGCTGGTTCGCTGCAGTACCAGCTGATGTCCTATCCTTTCCCTAACTTTCAGCAGCTAGTTGATGCCGCCATCCGCTTGGAGCACAAGCGCAAGGAGCTCGGAGAGCAGAAGAGGAAGGCCGCCAGCTCTGGGCAGTTTGGGAGTGCGTCTCGCCCGCGCTTCAACCCACCGCCGAACACCCCGTTCCGCTTTGGGGGACCGGGTGGAAACTTTGGGCAGCAGCAGTCCCAGCGTCCTGCTCAGCAGTTCCAGCAGTCCGCTCAGCAGTTTCAGCGTCCTGTTCCTCAGACTCCCCGCCCAGTTTCCCAGCAGAGTCAGCAGAGAGCCCCAGTTGGCACACCTGTAAGGTCCGTGGCACCGCCCAATCCTGCCACCACTACTTGCTTCAAGTGCAGAGAGCTTGGTCACTATGCCAATGCTTGCCCAAAGAGGAACCCTCCACACACCCCTGTGCAGAACCAGCAGCAGACAAGGAGCGGAAGCCAAACCCCGCAGTCTAACAAAGGACAACAGAGCTATGCACGAGGCAAGGCGATGCACGTTGATGCTGAAGTCGCTCAGGAGAACCCCAGAGTAGTGCTCGGTATGTTTCTAGTCAACTCTACTCCTGCCTCAGTTTTGTTTGATTCTGGAGCATCCCATTCTTTCATTACATCCCAGTTCGTAGCTCAACATAATCTACCTATCAGTCCCATGTCTCGCCACATGTTAGTTACCTCACCTGGGGGGGAATTGAAAGCTATCTATAAATGTGATAACGTCCATCTCAAGATTGTGGGCAGAGATTTCCGTGCCAACCTTATAATCTTGGATTCAAAGGGGATCGATGTGATATTGGGAATGGGATGGTTGACCGCGTGTGATGCGGTGATACAGTGTGCTAAGAGGTCAATCCTTCTTACAAGTCCAGCTGGTGAAAGATTTGAGTTTGCGAAAGCAGATCCCGCACCATCAAATGCCGGTGCCGTGAATAAGCTTGATGGAGCAGACCTTGGAAGACATACGAGTAGTGTGCGATTATCCCGATGTGTTTCCCGAGCAGTTGCCGTGTATGCCCCCCGACCGAGATGTTGAGTTCGTTATTGATCTTTTACCCGGTAATCGCCCCTATCTCTAAGCGCCCATATAGAATGTCTAGTGATCAGTTACAAGAACTTAAAGCTCAGATTAAAGAATTATTGGGTAAAGGGTTCATTCGTGCTAGTTCATCACCTTGGGGAGCACCCGTTATCTTTGTGGGTAAGAAAGATGGCACACAGAGGATGTGTGTTGATTACAGGTCTCTTAATGATGTTACCATCAAGAACAAGTATCCTCTGCCACGTATTGAAGATTTGTTTGATCAGATGAGAGGAGCTAAAGTGTTTTCTAAGATCGATCTGCGATCTGGTTATCATCAGTTGAAGATTAGGCCTTCAGATATTCCTAAGACAGCTTTTACTACCAGGTACGGACTTTATGAGTACACAGTTATGTCTTTTGGGTTAACCAATGCACCCGCGTACTTTATGTACTTGATGAACAAGATCTTTATGGAGTATCTGGACAAGTTTGTTGTGGTATTCATTGATGACATTTTGATCTACTCCAAGAATGAGGAGGACCATGAGGAGCATTTGAGACTTGTGTTGCAGAAGCTGAGAGAGCATGAGTTATATGCGAAGTTCAGCAAGTGTGAGTTCTGGCTCAAGGAAGTGTCTTTTCTAGGTCATATCATCACCAACGGAGGTATTGCAGTGGATCCCAGCAAGGTTAGTGATGTATTGAAGTGGGAAGCCCCTCGTACGATTGTCCGAGATCGGAGTTTCCTTGGACTTGCTTGGCTACTATCGTCGGTTTATTGAAGGATTCTCCAGGATTGTGAAGCCTCTCACTACATTGCTAGAAAAGGACAGGGAGTTCAAATGGACCAGTGCATGTCAGTCCAGTTTTGAAGAGTTAAAGAAGCGGTTAACCACAGCACCTGTTCTAGTAATGCCTGATCTACGGAAGAGCTTTGACATATATTGTGATGCATCTCGACAAGGTCTAGGATGTGTGTTGATGCAAGAAGGTCATGTTATAGCCTATGCATCTCGTCAGTTGAGGAAGCATGAGTTGAACTATCCTACGCATGATCTTGAGTTAGCAGCAGTGGTTCATGCATTGAAGATTTGGAGACACTACATCATGGGAACTAAGTGTCAGATCTATATCTGAATGTGACGGAATAATTTTGTGTGCCAAGATGTCAGTGCTCTTAACCCGCTCGCGAGGAGATAGGATTGACGTTGTCGCTACTACCCCATCCAAAGAAGAAAGCAAAGAGAATCAAGATAAAGGAAAGAAGGTGAAGGAGCTAATGACTGTCGGAAGAACTCAGCGTACAAGATGGACTTAGAATAATATCCTTAGTTTTTCCAATCTCTCCAAATCTCAGGACGAGATTCTTTTAAGGGGGGTAGATTTGTATCACCCTAAAATTCCATCACCAAAATAATGTAAGCAACATGGTGTTTTAGATTTTATTTTCTAAGGAATTAATTAAATTATCAAATAAAATTGGCCTTTAAACATTAAATATCATTTTAATAATTTTAGAAACAATAAGTGCTTGTGCATCATAATTTGAATGCATGATTTTATGTTTGAGTGAAGTTTTCAAAGTTTGAAAAGAGTTTGAAAAAAAACTTAAACCGCTTCCCAAACCCCTCTCTCCCATTTCAGCCCAGCCAGTCCCTTTTCCCTGGCTCGTTTTCCTTTTTTCTTAGCCCGCAAAGCCAACCAGGCCGCCGGCCTCTCTCTTCTCCCCGTGGCCCATCTCTCCTTCCCCCTCCTTTCTTTTCTTATCCCGCTGGCCCACCTCTCTTCCTCCCTCCAATCTTTTTCGTTTTCCTCACCAGCCCGCCACCCTACCTCTCCTATGGTCCAGCTTGGCCCATCTTACTGCGCGGCCCACCTCCACCCCCTCTCTCTTAAACCCGCTGACTGACGGGGCCCACCCGTCGGCTCCTTCCCTTTCCTCTAGCCGCGCCCCCTCCTCTTCTCTGCCCCGCGTCAACTACACCGACCAGCTGTTTTCCCCGTCTCCAGCGCCTCCCCTCCTTCAAGCCCGCCATCAAGGAGCACTAAGGCGCCGACCACCGCCTTCTCTGTTAACTCCCCTTCCGTTTCTCCTAATCAAGACCCCCCTTGATTGCAATCAAGACGGGCCGCCCCAATGGCCATTGATGGCCATTGCTGCCCGGCCGTGGCCCCTCTCCCCCTCCTTGCTCTATAAAGTCGTTTAGAGCTTCCTGCATCGCACCTTTCTCCACCACTCGCCTTGCCTCGCTCCGCTCCTCTCCTCGTGCAGTGCCGCCGCCACCGGAGCCGCAAGGCGTACCGCCGGTCCGCTCGCCGATTTGCCGGCTAGGAGCATCCCGGAGTGAGACGACGCCACCCTGAACTTCGCCTTGCCGAGCAACGTTTATAGCCCGCCTTCCCGTCACTGGAGGACCGCCGGAGCCCCACAGTCGCTGGGAGCCTGATCCGCCGTTTCTAAGATCAGCTGGCGCCGCCATCTCCTCGATTCCGGCAGTCTCCCTTTCTTCTTCCCACCGGTGAGTCCTTCATCGTGACCCCCTTCCTCTCCTCTACTCGGTGCGCCGCTCACCCGAGCCCCTTGATGCCCAGGTCGCCGACGATTTGGACACCCCGAGCTCCACTACCGGTCACCCCTCTTCGAAATCTGGCCATCTCCGTCCGTCTCCTTCGTTGGTGAGCATGTCCTTGTGATCCCCTCAATCCCCTCTCTCCGTTTTGCATCTCATCCGAGCTCCTAACTGCCCGAAGCCTCGGCGATTGGAACGCCCATAGCCCCTGTACGCCACGACCCCCCTCTGTTCGTTCATGAGCAGAGGAAGAAGATGTCCTCCTTGTTTTATGGTTAGACCCCTAGCTTTTTGTGTAATCTTTAGATCAATTCTTGTGTCTTGCAACTTTTGCCCATAACCCCCTAGGAAGATCCCACCTTTCACACATAAAGCCCACCCGAGAAATTTACAGATCTAACCCTGATCTTAGATCTTTTTGCGTGCACTATTCTTTGTGTCTCAGGAATTTCCTCTGCTAGCCCCTGTTATCTATACTTAATCACCATTAGGTCCCTGCATCTTATTTTCTCCATTTCTTTTGCTTTTTAGCTCCGTTTCCACCGTTTCAAGTTGCGTTACGTTCATGTCAACTCAAACTACGTGATAGGACCAATGTTGAACTTGTTCTTTGTTTTATAATTTATTTAAATATTAAATATGATTAAATCCTATTGAACATGCTTTTATAATTGAAATCTAATTAGAGTTCAACACGTGTTTTCATAAGAAAGATAATATGGTTAATACTAATTAAATTGTTCTTTTAATTATAAATTAATCACATGTATACGTCGGTTTTTATAATCAAACTTAATTTGATTAATGATTATGCAATTTGCTTTCTACTAAAATGTAACATACGCTATATCCTGAGTTTTCTTAATTAAATTTTAATTTGATTAAAATGAATATAGATGTGTCTTTAAATTATAATTTGATTAGGATAACTCGAAATATAAAGATAAACATCTAGATGCTTTTACATGCTTCTTTTAAATTAAATGCTTAATTTGCATAAATCATACTTGAATATTTATAAATAAAATTGGACTAGGCTTACATCGTCTTTAAAATACAAATATAACTTGCTTAATTATAAATAGGGCATTTCTCCGAAATAACCTATATACGTGATTTTATTGAATTAAATGATACCAAACACATAGCTAGTTCTTGTATGTGATCATCCAAATCTCTCGATAGTTCTCAGTATTTCTTGCGTTCACGTTCCTAGAGCCAAACCTTTAAGCTTTTCATGCTTGGTGTATTGTTTTATTTATTGAATGTATTCTTGTGTGCTCATAGACATCGTGCCAGTTTCAAGAGAGCAGCCAGTTGAAGTAGATCAAGAGCAAGTGTTTGAAGAAGAAGAACATCAGTGTTTAAGCAAGGAAGATAAGTGGTCTTCTCCCCCTGCATGATTCTATTTATCCTATATAACTGCATGACTACTAAGTTTACATTTATTCTGATATTGCATTAAATGACGGGAACACCCCCTTTTGAAGGACTTACCTAGACTTTTTACCCACAATCCTTGGAACAACCCTGTTTATTAAATGTTTTTGGGTAGAATATGCTACTTGCTCAACTCGAGTTGGATAAAATGGTTTCTCATGACAAAGGCTTGTATGTTTAATGGTGATGCTTTTGGTATTACCAGATCATATGATATAATTAGAACATGGAGAACTACCCAAGAAAACATGTGCAACCACAATGTCATATGGCTCTGACCTTAGCCAATTAATTAGGCGTGCGATTGATCTGATGGCCCTTTTTCGAATGGAGCAGAGGGGGGCTCCGGGTTGCAGGGGTATAGCCCAGTCCTTTTGGGGTAGCAGCCATTGCTAAGGTGCTGACCACTAGAGAGGGTTATGGTCCGCCCTCATCCGTAACTATGTGGGCCGTTAGTCTTTTGCATGCCTTTGTAAAGGCTTCGTAGCGTCCCTATGCAATCACACCACCGAAGTGTGGTATGATGCCTAGCTAGCATCGCATGGTTGGGTCCAAAGTTCTTCAGAACTTTTACACGAGCTGTGGGTAAAGTGTGCAAACCTCTGCAGAGTGTAAAACTGATCGATCAACCGTGCTCACGGTTATGAGCAGCTTGGAAACTCACATGATTAATAAACTTAAAGATGAGAATAAGTCGTGGTTTGATGAGTTTTGAGCTGAGTTGTTTATAAGTTTCTTAAGTGGGTTTGGTATATACTTACATCTAGTAACTAGGCGTTCTTAAATTAAATGTTTGACCAACATTAAAATGCTAACCACTGCAAAACCATAGCCTATCATTGGTAGCTTTGCATCTTCCCCCACTTGTTGAGTACCAACCATAAGTGTACTCATCCTTGCTTACCGTTGTTCAGATGAGAACAATGGTGACGAGTACTTCGACGACTTTGAGGAGTTCTGAGGCATGCGTCTCCCCCAGTCAAGTGCCTGTGGAAGCGGAAGATGAAGACTCTTGTGTAGTTATCGTTTTTCGATGTTAAAGACCTTCGTGTGTTCCGTATAAGTGTAATAAGATGTTAAACCCCATGTTACGTTTTTAATACTGTCGATGATATTACACTCGTTTTGTCTATCATATGTGTGTAACTAGATCCTGGCGCACATATGAGATGCTCTTGGTTTCTCTCCGGAAATCAGGTGTGACAGAAGAGAACCAAAGCAGTAGTACCACAAACCAGAACCTCACCGATCACGACGTCAGGAGCGTCAGCAGCCTCCTCCTCTGTAAGGTGGTTCAGCCTCCCACTGCCGATAGTTGGCAGTGGTGTAGCCTGAGGAGGTCGTCCTCCTGGAGCAGGTGCTCTCGTGGGAGTAGCAGCAATCTTCTTGTCCGGGCAGTCGTAGGATTTGTGTCCAGGCTTGCCACAGACGAAGCAGGTCACGGTGAAGCCCCCAGTGGTAAGTCTCGTGGCGCTCGGCGGCAGGCGGTTGTAGCCTCCATTCTGCTGCAGGTAGCCGGGGTTCCTCCCTTCGGAGAACTGGCCACGGCCTCCTCCGAAGATGCACCCAAGCTAGTTGTGCCCCGGGCTGTAGCTCCCCCTCAGCATGTTGCTCTGTCTGCTCCTCGGCTTCTGGCAGGATCGGTCGTGGTGGTCTCGATCTCCCATTCTCTTCTTGCCCTTCACGCGCTCCTTGTGGCCCCTCCTCTCATCCTCGACCGTGATGGAGCAGTTGTTGAGGTGACGAAGGGACTTGTGCTCGCTTGCCTTCAGTCCCTGGCAAAGGCCGTGGTGAAGGCCTTGCAGAAACTAGAACTGCTTCTTCCGGTCGGTGTTGGTGTTGTCAGGGCGTACCGCATCATCTTCATGAAGTGACGCTCGTTCTCCTCAACCCTCATCGCACCCTGGATCATGGTGTAGAACTCCTGCGCCTTCTGGATCAGTAGCTCGCTGGGAAGGTACTGCTTGCTGAACGCCTCGTAGAACTCCAGCCAGGTGATGAAGGCTGGGTTCATGTGGCTGGCGGTGTAGTTGTCCCACCAAGACTTGGCAGGAACCTCCAGCTGTTGTGCGGTGATGGCAACACACTCCTCGTCAGAGCGGACGGTGAGGTCGAGCTTGGTCTCGATCACTCTCAGCCAGTCAGTGGCGTCGAGCGGAAGGTGGGGGCCTTCAGGCGGATGAACCTCTCGATCTTCCTCGTGAGGTCCTCGTCGTGCAGAGCGACGTGGTTCCCACTGTTGCCACGGTGCTCCATGGCTTCCGCCATCCTCTGCATCAGCTGAGTATGGACAGCCATCACATCCACCAAGTTAGGTGGTGGCGGCAGAGGCTAGTCCGTCTCAGGTTGGTCTTGCTCCTGATCTTGCTCAGCTTCTCCATCCTCAGCTTCAGCTTCTAGGTCCTCGGGTGGCGGTGCTCCGGCACCCCGACCTCAAGCTCCCAAAGCTCCTCCACGTAGGGGTGGGTGTCCACGGCCACGGGCAGGTGCACAACCGTGTCCATGTGTGGCGGAACAGCCACGACCAAGGCCACGGTCATGTGGGGTTTCCTCCTCAAGGCACACCAACAGATGGTTGGACCGGCGGATCGACATCCTTCTGAAAACACGGCCAGGGAAGAAAAGGAATTTTACACAATGACACTCACCAACATATATGAGTCTAAGACAAGCATGAAAATAAAACTATTTATATAACCAACACTCAAGAAAAAAGGCATTAAGACACAAATAACTCGATAAAGATCCAAGCATACAACAAGCATGAGTAGTACATATGCTTCCCGAGGCTGACTCAGACCTTAGGGGTAGCAGCTCAAATCAAAGGTCTAATACATCGTTACATGCTCAAAAGGGTGGTGCCTACATGGTGTGGCATGACTCTCTTCATGCACCGTAACATGCTCGTGGCTGCATGGAACAACACATGGAAACTACTATGATACAACTCTACTCTAGGTCATGTCCTCGCTCTGCACTCTACTCGGTGCGAGCCCTCTTGTACGAGATGGGGTAGCGGCCCTCAGTAAGGTAGTCCGGAGGGAAGATCCAAGACACCAAGGTGTGTGCCCCACGAACCTCCTCAGTCTCGACGGGGGTCGGCAGCCGAGCCATCGGACATAGGTGTAGCTTGAGGCGGGACTGGTGCAGCTCAAAGGTCTCGGTGCGGATCGCACGCTGCGACTCGAAGGGCAGCTCTCCATTGAGCTCCGTGAGCTCGTCCACATGGAGAGAGTCGGTGTCCTCCCAAGTCCTCCTCAATCTCTCGGCCTTGTCCCTCAAGTAGACGGCCGTGTGCGTAAGCCACACGAGGTTGACGACGTTCTCTGCCCTGTTCTTCTCTAGCTTCTCCACCTTGTTCCACTCACAACTAAGCGGGTGGGCACACAGTGAGCAAGTCATCCTTGCTCTGAAGTCTGTCCTTCAGCCTATTCTGACTCACGGTCCTCCTGCGGAGGTCCTCCTTGATGTACAGTAGCTCCTCATGGGTATCCACACGCTCCCTCTCAGACTGCAGTAGGACGGTGGTCGCGCGGTTGAGCCCCTGCTCAAGCTAGTGGACGCAGTGGCGTAGCGCGCCGTTCTCTCTCTCTCCAGCTAAAGGTAGTGCGATTGGTACTGGCGGGTCTCAACGGTGGCGCCTTTGACCTGGCCGAAGAGGGTCCGTGACTCGTCCTCCAGGCAGTGTGCGTACTTGTCGAGGTCGACCAAGTAGCTGGCTGTCTCCACCAGAGTCTCGTCAGACTCGTGGAAGGGTGCGGTGTCAACGTCGTCCTGGATCCCCTCGTGTGAAGGGACTCCGTCCACGAGCGGTGCCAGACGCCAGTAGTCCCGGAGTAGAATACGGAGTGTCCCAGACTCGAAGGTGGCGCGGTACTGGGCGAGAAGGCAGCCCAGTGCCTAACGGCAGGCGACGTCCTGCGCAGTCGCGACGGTCAGCGTGGTTCTATAGCAGACCTCCCCCTTGAACCTCGGAAAGTTCGGGTGAGGAAGGACGGCGACCGCGCAGAGCACCATCCGCCCTGTCATGACGGGTACGTACTTGGCGCGGTATGTGACGTAGGTAGGAGGGACCCCAAGCCTGAGAAGGGCCCTCTCCATCTAGTAGCAGATCGCCCCGCACGTCTCGGGGGTGATCTCAGCAACCTGGTGCTCCATTTCCTGTGACACGTAAGAAATCTTAGTTAGAGAAGGTAAGTGAGATGTTTTCAAAAAGAGATAGGTTTTTATAACATAGCTCAAGGGTATAAATATAGAAAAAGAGCGTACAGAGTCCTATTTCTATCGGCCATTTCTAGGGATATGTGCTACGGTCAAGTATGGCTTTGGTACCACCTGTAAAACCCCAGATTTTCAAAAGAAAACCCGAATCCCTGTACCTTTGCGATAGTCCCTAGATCAGTGGCTATCGCGTACAGAACGTCTCACAGATAGTAAAACACAGTCATACATCACATCACATAAGCATTAGTACATAATTTATTACATGTCCATTATGGAGTACATCATTACAGGCCTCTTGGCTGAATCATAGTGAAATTCTACGCAACGGTAGCTGGCATCTAAGAAGGGTATCCATCTTTTATTCTTATCACCACAAGCATCCTTGAGTGAAGCGACGCATCCCTCAGTCGTACCATCCATAGGCGTTGTTATTGTACTCAGACTCGTACCCTGCACACCCAAAGTCTATCCCCAAGGAGTGGGATAGGTCTATGTCACCAACTGTATGCAGCTTTAAGTGGCCTAACATCTGGAGGGAAAAAAGAGGCAAGGAAGCAACTCGTGTTTCCTATGCAGCAGCAGCAGAGCAATATCAAGATATCTCCATCAAGTTCCCAACCCAAAGCTCTCAACACAGCTCGGAACCTCCTGGTATCCCAGGGCCCCGTCTCCACAACCTACCACCATCTAGGGTCTATGCGAGAACTTCCTCTCCTCGCACCTCAATGATTGCAATCGAATCCGCGAGGTAGAGGGAGCCACTCTCCTCTCCCCGACTACAACCACGGCTCACCACACTCTCATTAAGGGGGAAGGTAGAAATCCCAAAACATGAGAACCAACAATTCACTGGGCTCGTCCATGACCGAGGACACAACTATAGCTATAGATCGAACAACTCCGTAGAGCATATACACCTGTACCCAACCCGGAATAGCACCCGACCGGTGTACGGCCGACCGAGCCCATCCTATCGTGCGAACTCTCGGTAGATATGGTCCCATCCTGCATCCAGACCTCAAAACGATCCCCCCGCAGTGGGGATTGCACCGGAACTGTGAAATGCCCCTGTGTAGCCACACGAGAGTCGCTCTGAGAGGGTGGTCTCACTCCCACCTCTCCCCCACTGATACCCCACTATCCTGCTGGTAGGTATGGTTCTGCACTTCTCGAGCTCAACTCGGCCCTAACCCCACGCTCGGTGGGGTGGTGTGTACGTAAAGTCCCGTGAAGCGGTTGGCCCACTCAGTTTTAGACCGGGGCGGGCTCATGTCCTCCAAGCGCAAGTAAAACCCCAACACCTAGGCTCTGAAAACCATAAAAGTGGGGATACACTGAGGAGTGCACCCCCATCCCCGACCCAAATCGGTTGTTTCGATCTCACCCCTGCCAAAGTACCCAAAATGCCTTCTCCTGTCGGTTTTATCTCACTCACGCCAAGAACCACTATTCCTATCCCAACACATGCATCACGAAGCTCAACGTATATACACACTTATAAACATATATAGTAGTAGGACAATCAAGGACATGGTAATTAAAGTAGGCAGTGCAAGGTTTATCAACAATGCATATAAAGTAAAGCGCTAGCATACTACATTGCAATATATAATAGGTATTCAGAATCAGTCAGGCGTGAACCTGGGGTTGGGTAATCCTCAGTAGCGTAGTCGTCGACGAAGTCGTACTCCGGGTTCAGCTCCACGACTCCAGCTCCCCGGCTCTAGCTGCTCCTATTAATGCGCGAAAGAAAATAAAGAGCGGTCCTAAAGAAATTAACTCCAAACGAACGACAATTAAGAGCCAAAAGAGAGCAAACACTAGCCTAACATGGAGTTCAAGATTGTAGAGAATTTCTGGAAAAGGTTTTGTATTTTTCAGAGTCAAAACGGATTTATTAAGATTTTTCAAAGATAAAATAGTTTTCTGGAAATAAAATACGCATACACAATAGCATTAACTTTAAGCTAACTACTAGCTGACTCTATGGGGCTTTAGCAAGCTGCAAGGTGACTGTAGGCTGGCTCCAGCGGCACACGTGGCATCCACGTGGGTGGCTTTAAGCGAGCGGCAGCCCACATGGCTGCCTGCGAGGCAGGGCACACGAGATCCGGTGGGATCCGATGTGGCTCAGTTCTGCACGGGATGGCGTGCGGCTCTACAACAAGTGGCCAGCGGCACAAGATCCGTGGGGTCGGCTGCGGCTCGCACGAAGCAGGCCGCGGTGTGGCTTGCGCATGGTTGAATGGGAGCACGAGATCCGCGAGATCCACTGCGACCAAGATGGCATGAGTGCCATCGTGCGTAGGAAAAACCCTACTGGGTTTTGGGCAGGGATGGCAAGTGTTCGATGGTTTGCCCCAAAGGAACGGCGGTCGGTCAAGAGCTCGCTAGCGGCGAGGTGATCCAGGGCCTCGACCACAAGTGGTACAACACGACTTCGGTGACCCTAGGGTGCTAAAGGGGCAAAGAAAGGAGCGCCTTTGGCCGAGAATCGACCCACAGTGACGAGACCACGGTGGCGAAAACAGAGGTCACCGTCGGCGTGTCTGGGGTGGCCGACACCGGCGAGGATCCGCGTGTGTGTGCGAGTAAACGTGTGCATGAGATCAAGGGTGTCCTAGCGCTCGCCCTTCCAGGGTGGAATGGCTTCCCAGCGGTGATGCCTCGGTGCACGGTGGATGGCGCTCCGGCGAGCTTGGCTCAGGGGGCTAAAGTCAGCCTTTGCCCTACCAGGAAGGCGTGCGCGCGTGCGTGGGTGCACGACAGGCGCATGCGCGTGTGATTGCACGAGTGTGTGAGTGTACGTGAGCGCGTCGGCGTCGGGGCCACGGCGGCGGGCCAAGACGGCGGCGCGTCACGGCGACCGGGGGTAAACAAGGAAGTATCACCGAGAACGGGCGCGCGCGCGACATCGTAGGCAGCATCACCTGCAAGATTCGACTGCCATGGCTCGATGGTCGGCTTCACAAGTGACGGCGGGATGCGAGGCGGCGCGGCGCAGGCGAGAGAAATGATTGGCATACAAGGCCCCCAAGCACACCAGGCTCGCAAAGCGTCCACGGCTCAAAGACCGGGCACCACAGAAGGCAGGACGACGCGGTTCTCACTTGCGGTCCAAGGGGACCCGGAGGTGAAGGCGTCAGCGAAGAGGGGCTTGACGCGGTGAAGACGGCGTGGTGCGGCGGAGCAGAGGAAGTAGGGGTAGCAGGGGTGCGCGGCGACAGCAGTTCCGGCTCCCTCCTCACGGACGACTCCAGCGGCGACGGCGAACGGCGCTCCCTTGGACGGCTCCCCGCCTCCTTCTCCTCCACTTCTCCCCCTGACGTCACTGGTGATGGATTTAGGAGAGGAATCCCCGAGGGGCTAGGGTTTGGGTGCTCCCCGCGGTGGTGCTCTATATAGGGGGTGGTAGGTAGGGCGGACGGCTCGATCGGGCCCTCGGCGCGGCTTGAGAGAGAGCCAGGCGCGGAAAGACATCAAAAGGAGGAAGAAAGGATGCTGGCGTGGCGCTGGCGGCGCGACCCCACCGACCAGCGACTCGGGCAGCGTTAAAGAGGTAGCAGGCCACATGGGCCGCTGGGTGATGGGCCGGCGGCGATGCGAGGTGGCGCGGTGCGGTGAGGTGAAAAAGTGAGGGTGGCCTAGCGGACTTGGGGGTTTGGGGTTACGTCCCAGACATGGCTGGTGGTCTTTCCTTTATTCTAACTCCTTAAGCCCTATGAATCAAATTTGATCCTCAAACAATAAATTCCAAATAAAACCAAATAGGATTCAACTTCTCACACTAGCATTTTATATGACTTAAAATTATTTATTTGGCTTAAAATAAATCTAAGAATATGGGGTGGAGAAAAAGAAGACGTCCTTATATTATTTCATATGCACTCATAATCAAAGCAAAAACTTTGAAATTCACATATTTGAAATCAAGCAATTTCTCGAAATCAAGCAATTTCTGGAATGTTACACACTCTGTCCCGCAGCAATCATGGTCGCACAAGCTACAACACTATGTCCCATATTCAGCGTCGCTTACTAGCAGATTAGTAGTAGACCGTAGGCTCGTAGCTGGCTAGCTGCTGTTATCTCGTCTGGTTAAAAAATCAAGCATCGTGAAGGCACCACACACAAGACAGTAAAAAAATCGAACTTTATCCTCAATCCACCCACCCAGTGACGGACCCAAGCCGGTCACTAGCGATGGATTCGGATCGGATACGCACGGAGACGAATGCGGATGTCACTATTTACCACATTTTATTTCAAATTAATTCGGATACGAATACGAATACAAAACGGATATTTCGAATTCGGATTCACATTCGAATACTTACTCGATTTACAACATAGAGTCATAATGAGTATCAATTTCATTTGTCGATGGTTTTATAATTGATCAAATCATGTTACGAGTGGAGAGTAAATTATGATCATAATACATAATAGATATCATATTGCAAATAACATATTAATTAGTTAATTAATTAATTAATATATGACAATAAATATAAAAGAAGTAATTTTGTAACTATATAAACATCTTTTATAAGTAAAATAAGTACAAAAATACATTTAAATATAATTTATTTATTTTCTAAATAATATAATGTATTTAAAATTACTATGATTAGACACATCAAAATTAATTAAAAATATCATTATATAGTTTAGTAATATTAGGTTAGCATAATTAGTTAGTTGTCATATATATAATTTTCAATAGGTAAAAATGGTGTAAATAATTATTTTACTAGCAATATTAAAATTAGCATCATTGGTAATTAGTATTTAGTAATATAAATAAATTTTAGATGTTTTCTATAGGTACTTTATTTTTGCGGATACGAATAATGTCGGATATGTCGGATTTTTGTCGGATATTTCGGATAATGTCGAATTCAGATAATACTAAAAATCGGATTCGAATACATCCAACTGACATCCATATTAAAAACAAATACGAATACGGATATCCATATTAACGTTTTTAGCGGATACGAATACGGATAATTCGGATTTCCAGACATCCGAATCCATCTCTACCGGTCACATTCGAAAGCGGGACGTCCCCAATCACTGCTACATGTAGGGGTTGCTGTGTCTTTTGCCTGTTGCCTTGGTATCTATATTATTTTCCCAACGACTGCATTTACGAGACAGAGGGAGTACGGAGCATATGTTTGCGGCGACTTTGTTAAGCGCAAGCTCGAACGACCACTATTTGGAAGTGGTGAGTAGTTGAGTATAAAAATAAATTAGATGCTGTGAGTATACTCCCTCCAGTTTCATAAAAGAAGTTGTTTATTACCGTGATACGAGCTCAAAGCACAACTTTAACTTCTCTTTTCTATAAAAAAATTTATTAAAAGTTAAATATTTATAGTTTTGTAAAAATGATTTTCAAAACAAATCTATTGATATGCTTAATTTTCATATTTCTAAACTCAACGACTTAAAAATTATTCATCATTTATATTCATAATGTTTGACTCAAATCTTGTCGAAAACGACTTGTTGTAAAGAGCAATTGGATCACTGATATGTAGGATTGTGCCCACATGTCAGTGGCTGCAGTGGAGCCTCGTCCGTTTTCATGAATGTAAGAGTTTGCATTTTATAGTATGTTACTATATTATATTGTTAAAAATGTTTTTTTTGAAAGAATTGTTAAAAAATGTGGACAAACAATATTTCCATAGCTAGCTTAACGCTTGAACATGGAGATTTGGTGATGCACTCAATTGCGTAGTGCAAGTACTACTCTTAGAACATTACCCAAAGTAGACACCTCACTAATGTAAAAGCTAAATAAACCTTTGCCAAATGAAAGAAAACAAAAAACACTACCAAAACTACCAAGCACGTTTGTATTGCACCCATCGCTGCAATAGTATATATTCTAGTTTGTAGTCTCTTCCTCCGATTCTTTATTAGGGTAGCGCCTCAGCAACTGCTTGATGGTGACGCTGTAGTCATCGAACAGCTCGTCGCCAAGAGTGTCCGCGTCGAGGTCGAAGAACAGTATGACCATCCCGAGAGCCCCATCCGGATGGTCGCCGCCGCCGCCGTCCTTGCAACGCAGCGCCGGCGTGCGGAACGCCCAGAGCTCCATGAAGAGCTCCTTGCCCTCCTCGACGTCTTTCACCACGTTGCTGTCCGCCATGAAGCGCTCGTACTCCGCGGCGCCGGTCAGGCGGTAGAACTTGGTGTCCTCGGCGTACACGCACTCACTCGTACCGCCGCCCGTCGCGGCCGAGCACCGGCACGTCGAGGCCCCCCGTCCGGTCGTCGTCAATGATGGCGTCCAGCTCGCTGTCCGTGAGCGCCTCCGTGATATGCCGGCCGAGGTGTTTGCCGCCGATCGAGAGGCGTCCGTGGCTGAGGTCGGCCTGCGCCGCGGAGAGCTTCCTGGCGAACACGCACGACGGGGCCGTCGCGCCCAGCGCCGCCAGCTCCGCCCGCAGCGCCGCGCAGCCATCGCCACCGCCGCAGACGTCGTCGAACCTGAGCTTGAGGTAGTTGGCCGGCGCGTGGCCGCTGCCGAACCCACGCAACTCGGCCTTCCACGCCGCCACGGTGGCCAGCCACTTCTCCGGCGACTTGCGCCGGGGCAGATCGTCGGGAGACGCTGCTAACTGACCCGCCGCCGCCGTCGGAACGGAGGCGGCGGCGAGCTTCCTTCTCTTCGGCAGGCGGCTTGACAGAGCTGAAGACGCCTGACCCATTGTCGATCGCCGGAGCTCGGAACAAATCGCAACACACAATTGTGTCGCGCTGGGCGACCAGCTGATCAACAATGGCCAATGGGATTGGGGAGTCGTTGGCTATTTATTGCGGATCGAGGGCCCTCGAGATTGGACTACACACGAGAGTCGAGAGAGTACGCGATCGGCGTCCGATTTGTAGTTCCGCTGCGCCGCTGCCACACGAGAGCCCACGACGACGACGACGCGACCCGTAACGGACTTGCAGCAGGTCGCAGTGCTAGTTTGTTCGCAATGTATCCAGCACTGATCCGATAAACCTCGTGGAGCGGAAAACGAGATTATCCTTCATTCCCCCGAACAAAACTATCCAGAGAAATAGATTACCGGTGATGCTAGTAACTAGAGCTTGGGACTTATCCGCACAGAGTACACATTTTGCACGACACGATAATTTTTGGGTCATGCCAGCACGACACGAATGCGATGGTCGTGCCTAGGAGCTCGACATGATAGGTGGTGCTCGACATGATAGGTGGTATGACACGACACACATTTTTGGTCGTGCTTGTGCCAGCATGGTATAAAAATAACTCAATAGCAAATCCATAGGTTATACCATCATAATATCATTCATTTTATACATTATAATATAACTAGTATTTATATAAGTAGATCATAAAATCTACTTTACATGAATGAAATTGTGATAAGACAATTCATAATATAATAATGTTGTTTCCTTGTATGGTCACAAATAGTCATATCGCGAGAGGCATGCTTGGGCTGGCACAACACGAAAACGTGCTGTCGTGCGCCGAGCCGTGCTTGGGCCTAGTAAAAAACTTGTCAGACACGACACGAAGCACGAAAAGGTCGTGCCGTGCCGTGTCGGCGCCACGACCCGGCCCAAGTCTCAGCTCTACTAGTAACCATACGTCCGACGCGTAAGCTGTTGTTGGGACGCCACGTGACGGACCTCTGTCCACATGTTCGCTATCGCCCGCGGCCTGCCCATTACCTTTCCCAACAGCAACACAAGGACAAGGTCCATTCATTTCATTTTAGCACGATCTGCATCTAGCTAAGGCCAGTCTTAGTGGGGGTTTCATGGACATTAAATAGGCTGCCATGTAAGCACTTTTGATGATATGTCAGTGTATTAATGAGGAGAGAGATAAAATGAGTTTCATGAGGATGAAACCCTCCTACACAGTTACCTAGACAACTTGTATCTTGCATGCAACCTAGAAAACAACAATAGATGAAACTATGCATTGAGAGGGAGGTGTTTCATTACAGTTTTAAATGTTTTTAGATGATGTGTCACTCTAGGTAATCGTGTTCATGGCATCTCCATTGAGACTGGCTTAATACCCGTGGCCTCGACCAGATTGGCGGCCTACCTATGACCTCTTTGTTGAGCTCTGGGGCGTGACCCTTGTGAGAGAGCACTCCACGGCGACACCGGTGTGACAACCTCGGGAAGGAGTGCTCGACAGCGCACAGGGGCGTGTGGATGACCGCCTTCCCGCAGAGTTCGCCGGTGGCTCGTTGTAGCCGGGCGCGGGAGCTCGCCGCTGGTGCAGGACGCCACTCCCACGACGAGGCGTGCGGTGTGCAGGTAGCCGCCTCCGCACGGAGATCGCCGACAGCCATGGTGGAGCTCCCCGCAGCCCGTCGGCACCGTCGGCGCCACCCTCAGGGTCGAGCTTTTAGGGCGGAGGCGTGGGGCCGCGGCTCGTTGATGCTGCCGCACCGCCCCATGTCGGCAAAGATTGGAGCGGCCCGCCCCGAGGGGGAGGCAGTGAGGGAAGCCGAGGAGCTCCAGGGCGGTGGCGCTCGAGGCTAGCGGCGATCTCCAAGGTGATGTTGCATTAAGCACCCCACTGTTTTGCAACATATTTTGTTTGATGTTGCAGAACTATGGCCATGTTTGGATCGTAGGTGTTAGTGTTAGTGGTAGTGGTAGTTTTTAACACCTCCAAACTAACACTAAACAAACTAACACTTGGATGTTTGGATAGAGGTGTTAGTTTGCATTTAAAGTAACTTTTCCAATCATTTGAGGATCCAGGTGTGGGATTTGGGCTGCAAGGGGGTGTTGTAGCCCAGTGTGTGGCCTGCCATGGTCTTTCAGAAAAAACCAGTTCCTTAACTGTCTCGCACCAGTTCATCAGCACGGGTGACAACAGTACAACACCATCATGAAAGAGAAATACAGATGATGACTCGGCAACCACAACAACTCGATATGCTGGCGAGAAGCCAAGCACAAGAGAACCTCCCTGTGAACCTGCATCAGTGGACCTGTGATGCTGTTCCGGCAGCCTCCCTGTGAACCTGCATCAATGGAGGCAGTTCAGACTTCAGACAAGAGCGACTTTAATACAAACTGTATTTGTCATGCCATATTGCTGTTTGGATACCCGTCCAAGTATGAATTCAGGAAACAGATACTAGTGAAATTCAGATATGATTGGGTGTTTTTTTACTAATGCCCCAAAACATCAAAGCAATGTGTTATGAAAATCAGATGGCCGATACAGCCTCCCACTTGAGTTTATGCTCAACCCCAGATATCCCAAAAGAAAGAAAGAAACTGTGAAACTCTTACACAGTGTGTTACAGCAAAGTCACGAAATTTTAGTGGTCTGCAGCAAAAGACACCATCCGGCAGTGTCCAGGAGCAAATTTTTCCACTGTCTCCCTCGATCCTGTAGGGTAATTTCCAGAAGAAGTGATCAGAATACATACCCAAAATAGGAACTATCTGGGCAATAACATCTTGGCCATCCTTCAAATTCTTGCAGCACATCGACACAATCTCATCCTCACTAGATGATGTGCTTCCATCATGATCATCCTCTTCCTCCATCATGTTGCCCTCATCCATCATACCCTGAAAAATCATAAATATAACACATATTAGTAGGTCACACATAAATTTTCAAAACAAGAAGCAGATAGTTGCAACACACATAAATTTCCAAAATAACTCTGACATCAAACATAGATAGTTCTGACACACACATAGATAGTTCTGACACACACACATAGATAATTCTGACATCAAACATAGATAGTTCTGACACACACATAGATGATTCCGACTCAAACATAAATTATAATTGTCCCTACTCCAAATCAGTAATCTCCTAACTACCCCATATTGTTGTCCCTGCACCATTCCTTGAAGTAACTCAACCTAATCTGTGGAGTTGGCAGGCCACAAAAGAATTGCCTCTGATACGCAGACTCAAAAAACTTGGACATTGCAAGTACAGCTTGTGCAGTTGGCTCAATGCCACACTCCCACCCCAAGTCCTGACACTTCTTCACTGAGAAAGCCTCCTTCTGCTCAACTCTTTTCTTCAGTTCCTTGGTGTTGACATTGACAGATTCTTTGAATGTGTTGGCTATGTCCCTCACATACCGAACCATTGGGCTCTTGATTTTCTTCCGGACTCGCCAAAGTACTTGTAGTGCTGCTTGCTGACCTCTTGCTCCTCTGGCTGCTTGTACTCCTAGGGGTGACAATAGGCTCTTGTTCATGTGCTTCTTCCCCTTCATCCCCATCTGCTTCCTCTCCAAAGTCATCTCCTGGGACAAAGGCTGAGCTACCATCCACAACAACATCACTAAACAGTGCCTCAAGCAAATCTAAGTTTGCCGGAGGACCGTACTGCAACTTCTTTAGGTACGGTTGTTTCTGCAGCAAGGAAATGAAGGGCAATGTATAAGAGGACAGCAATGACAATTGGCTCAAAAAAAGAAGACATCAATGACAAATGATAGAATTCTACCTCTGTGTGGGTTTTCCACCAATTGGATTCAGCATCAACAGTCCCATCAGGTTTCCTGCCCAACCCCGTGTGCTTCTCCAAGTAACACCAGAAATTGTAAACCTTTTTTAGTGTGCGGAGTTGATTCCTCACCTGATCTCGTTCATGCACCAATCCCCTCCTATCTCTCAAACCCTGAATAACAGCTTTATACCCTTCACCACTCATTTGGGCACCACTATATCTTCCTGTTCTACGTTGTTCTATAGCCAAATCTAACAAACATGCATTATTTTCATCAGACCAATATGCTCGAGTGCCTTGGCTCACCGGAAAGCCGCCGATGCTGTCCAACTCCTCCACATCATCTGTCTGTTCATCGTCGTCGTTGAAGGATTGGCCTGAACCGCCGATGATGATGCCAGCATTCCTTGCTGCAGGGGGACGACTCACACGTCCGCGTGTGCCGCCGCCTCCACGCTGCGAGGTGTTGGAGCGGGCAGTAGGACGACGAGTTGGGGCTGTGTTAACACGCCGGCGGCACCGCATGCACCAATCGACGACTCGACACCGTGTTCTCCGCGACCAGCTGCCGACGAGGATGAAGCACCGAAGTTGAGATGACGGACGCTCTGTGGCGCTCGACCACCCCATCCCGAACCACCTCTGGCACGCTGGTTCGGCACACCAAGCGAGCGCGGAGCGCGAAGTGGGGGTTGGGGAGGGAGGCCAGAGCTCCTGCTGCGACCGAGTGGTTGGTCGGCGTCGCCCTGCAGCAAGGCACCGTATTCACCGATGTTGGGGAAGCCGTCTGCCGCCCTGGGAGTTGAGGTCAAAAGCCTCAAATCCGTCGTGGCGGCGTGCGCCACCGCCGTGGCCGTTCGCGGTGGTCGCCCACGTGTTGCGGCGGCGGACTCCTGGGAGAAGAAATCGTAGCCATCTCCGTCCATCTTCCACTGCAGATGGGGCGACGACGCTGGTGCTTGGGGAGGCGGTGTCGCGGCGACTCTGGTGCTTGGGGGAGGCGGCGTCGGGGAGGCGCTGGGGAAGCCCTGCGGCGGTGTGCTTGGGGGAGGCGGCGGCGGTGCCGGGGACCGCGCCGCGGGCGGTCGGGCGGGGTGCACGGCGGGATGCGCGCGGGCGGGCGGGATGCGCCGCGGGCGGGGGCGGGGGCGAGGCGGGGGCGGTGCCGCGGACGGGCGGGGATGCGCGCGCCGGCCGGCGGGCGAGGCGGGCGGCGCCGCGGGCGGGCGGGATGCGCCGCCGGCCGGCGGGCGAGGGCGGGCGGGCGCGGGCGGGGTGGCGAGCGCGCGCCGGCCGGCGGGCGGGGCGGGCGGCGTGGGCGGCGTGGGCGGCGTGGCGGACGCGCGCGGCCGGCGGGGGGGGGGCGGGCGGCGTGGGCGGGGCGGGGGTGGGCGGGGGCGGGCGGCGTGGATAGGGTTGGGGAGGATCGGGTGCGGTGGATAGGATCCAGGAGTGAAGTTAAATTCTGTGGGACCCACCAAACTAACACCAATTACCACCTCTTGGAGGTGTTAGTTTTTTTGGGGGTGTTAGTTGCAACTTACACCAAACTAACACATGTGTTTGGATGAAAAGTGTTAGTTTTGGTGTTAGTTTGCTTCAAACTACCACTAACACCCCCATCCAAACATGCCCTATATGCATGTTGCAACAATAGTTTTTTGATGTTCTATCTGTTGATTTTCCATGTTGCAACCTCTGTGTTTCAATGTTTCACCATGCTACAAATGTTGCAACAATTCCTTTTCGTGTTTCATATGCTACTTTTTCATGTTGCCACATATGCGTCTTAAAGTTTCATTGTGATTGAGCAAATGTCCGGTATCGCAGTGGATTTTCTAACCAGTTCATATTGGGTGCAATATGGTCTGATGTTGCAGTGAGAAATGTTTAAGAAGATCCGACGATTGTGGTGCTTCGATCCAACGGCTCCGTGTGTGTCTGTTAGCTAGCACCCGGAATGGGTGTCCGGGCGCTAGCAACAATATTATTTGAAACCCAAGTGGCAACAAAACCTTCAAGGACAGACCCTCTTCTTTAATAATTATTAGTGAAAATTAGTAGGTGCTCTTCCTCGCACTCAGAAAATATATATTTCTCATTATTTCGGTCATGCTGGTTTGCTCGGGCACATAAATTTTGTTACACTTTAAAAACACAGTTTCAGTTTATATTTTCTCAAACAAGCTACATGTACAGACCTTTTTTCACAAGCTTATATGATTTTCACTAGGTACATCAACTTTCATATCCATGCATGTGAATTAAATTATCGTTTCACACTTATCCAATTAAAATGAAAGATGGAGGGGGTATAAAACTATTATTCACAAATTTGTACGATTTGTTTAAAGTATATTCATGTGTTGTTCCACTTGAATAATATATAATGTTCTTCACTCGAACAAATATTTTGATCAAGTTGAAGCTACTCGAATAATATTTTGTTAATTGTAACATTTGTTTCTGCAATAGTTCTCCCTTTTAGTTAAACAATTTTATTCTAGACTTGGTAGCTTTTTTAGTGGACATAGGACATTATTCCACTTAATAAAGAAAAAGCTTTAGCTTCAATAAAATGTTCTTTTATAAATATCATCAACCATTATATATACTCAAATTGAGGTCTTGTTAGAGTTTTTATCTAAGAAAAAAGCATAGTGTGCAATGATACATTTAACTCTCTGTTTCTTTTATTATTATATATATACTCCCTTTATTTATAGGTCATTTTGCTTTTTTAGATTCGGTAAATCTTACTATGCACTTAGATATGAACTATATATGTTCATAATGATCTGTAATTTGGAACGAATCGTGTACATGTGTAAAAACTAAAATTGTTTGTTTTATAATTAGATACTAGATATAGATGTATAAATCAAGAACTAATACATAAAAAGGCTGTGCTAAAAGGGAAAATTACAATCACATTTGATCAAGCCTTCTCAACTATTCTTTTTCTAAGAAAAACTATTTAAAGCTTGTTCTTCATCCCGGAGAGCCCAAAGCGCGCGCGTCATGAACTCATGATCGTTCGATTAGCGTTCACTCCATGCAGTTGCGGCAGCCATGTTGCTTACCGTCCTTCTTAACGATGAGAACATGCAGAGGGCTCTCCTCGAATATGGTCTTGCCGAGGAGGCGGAACGCGCGCTGCTTGAATGCCCAGATCTCGACGACGTCGTGCTCCTTGAAGCTGCACCGCCGGATGTAGTCCATGTAGCCTCCCCCCTTGACGATCGTGCCATGGCTGCTCGACCACCGCGACAGCAGCAGCTCACCGCTGGCGCCAGCGGCGAGGTCCACCAGCTTTACGGGCAGGCCGCCGTGCACCTTCCCCCTCCTCTTCCTCTTCTTCTTATTCCCATCTTGGTCCGCGATGGCGTCACCGTTCTCAAGCTCCGGCTCGGGTTGCTGCTTCGGCAGCGACGCTGGGTCGTAGAGCAGGTTGGCGGAGTCGAGCTCGTCGACGGTCAGGATCGGGCGGAGGCGGCGCAGGGCGCCGTCGGACGGGATGCGGAACCGGTTCTGGTGCGCGTCGAGGTCGGTGTCCGTCACGCGCTTCTCGTGGATGAAGTGCACGGCCAGGTCCTCCCGGAGCCCCAGGTCCCGGAGCACATGGTTGCGCAGGCACGGCGGCTCCTCTCGGTTGATGTTGATGAGCGCCGGCGGCGCCTGCTGCCGCAGCCGGGGCGCAATGGCGTTCAGGGGGACGGCGTTTATGGGCTCCACCACGTCCGCGGGCATGGACTCGGCGTACGGGACCAAAACGCCGGCGCCCGCCGACGGTCGTGCACGCTTGGCGTCACGCTGCTGCGCGGCGGCGGGGTCGTAGACGACCATGGCGAGAGTCCTCTTGCCCATCTTCGCCGGAACGCTGAGGACGCACGAGAACGAGTTCGTTTGCGTTCTTGCGCGCTTGAATTGGAGGGATCTGATCGAATTGAATGTGCGTCGTCGAATTGAGATTGAATGTCTGATGAGGGCATGGGCCATGTCCCGTCTGTTTATACTGCCCGTCGGCGCCATTCGACACCGAGTCGAACTCGCAGTCCGACCGCGGCGCGGCGCACGTGGCCGTCGGCGGAGGCAACAGCTGTTGCAGCAGTTCGTGTCGGAAATGGCTACCATCCGTGTCCGATGCATTTGTTTGAAAGAAATCCGAGCTCAGTTCTGCTTCGTGTTGGGGGAATTCCGTGTCCGATACTGACACGAAAAGACAACGGTGGCGAGGATGGAATCGGATCCGGATCGTGAATGTTGTTGCTTCCTAGCTAGTCTCCACAGCCCACACTCTCATTATGTTTTCAATTTTTGGCAGTGAGCTTCATCTCCCAACTGAAGTTCACCTAGATGTTATGGCGCTTCTTCTCTGGCATATCTGGAAAGCGATAAATGGTTTAATCTTTGAGCAGCAGGACTCATCGGCGCAAGATGTGGATGGTGCGGCGGACTGTCAAGGACATGGATACATGGAGCCGCAGATACAAGAAAAACAAGCTAGATACAATTCTGTTACTAGCGTGACTACCTCAGTTCTGGATTTTAACTGGGAAGAAATCGGATGCTTGTAGTTTAAGAGGAGCAATGAGTGAATTAGGCAATTTTAAAATTAACTTAACATATGGCTTTCGCTACTTTGCACAAGGTAAACTAGATCATTTTTATCTAGATGTGCAATCTATGAGTGATCTAGTGTGAAACCCTCATCTCAAAACAAATTTTGCAATATATAGTCAATCCTAGCATGATACTAAAGTAAAGACAAGTAAGGATTCTAAGAGAATAATGAAAAAACGTAAAAAGGGATGAGAAGAGCAAACTCTTGACACGTGTTATCCCGTGGTATCAGCTGACACTGAACCACCCATAGTCCACATTGTTGAAGCACTCCACACACGAGTATTGCTTCTCGGTCATCAAGTCATTCCTAAGAGCACCACTTGACTAGCCACAAAGGCTCCTCACGAAATCACTCGCCAGGCTCCCCTGGTCACTTTGATGTCGTCTCCATTAAGGAGCTTGTCCACCAAGAAAGGGCGTCTCCACATCCCCCACACAAAGTGCCCTCGCCACTCCACATCAAACCGAAGGGTCGAGGATGATTGTCAGTGAACCACTTAGGCCTCAAGACTTCCGACGCACCTTGTATAGCTTGATCCACTCAAGAATCACCTCACAAGGTAGGCACACCTTGAAACGACCCGGATTTCCGCGAACGGAAACCCGAATCTTAGCACCTCGGTGGTAGTCCCAGGAGGCTACCACGTGCAATCCCTGTCTCAGCGATTCCAAAATCCATACAGAAAAGTAAAAACAAAGCAATAGAGTACAATATTTATTTTATTACATTAATCAGAGTACATCTCTTCGGCTCATGCCGGGTACAAGTCCATCAGGACTGAATCAAACAGAAATGAAACGTCTAGCAGCGGCTTCATGAAAGCGCGGGAACTCCAACTCCGCAGGCAGCTCAAGTGTAGGAAGAGCTCTAGTCCACCCAACCGTCGTTGTCAAAGTCGTAGTCCGGCTCTGCGTCAGAGTCACCAGGGTCTACCCGATAAGCGGGTAGGTCATGTCAGCTTCCCAACAAAGAGGCAAAAGCGCTGTATAATCTACTATGCATGAGATAACCCTAGTACGGGTCGTAGAAAGCTTAAGCAAAGCGACGAAGTGCAACATACAAGATGAGCAGAGTAGCGAGGAGGTCCACACCTCGGGGAAGCTTCCGCTTCCGAGGTCCACACCTCAGGGGTCCACACCCCGCTCAAGGAATTCCACACCAAAGCACCGGATCTCAACCGCGATCCAGAATTCCAACTCTCATCTGCGATGTGGGGCCCACCGGCTCCTATCCCCACATCTCAACGGCCGCAGCCGGGCTCACTCACTCGGGGGAGAGAAGAAGCACAAGAGAAGTGTATCTAGTCAGGTGAGAGATCGAAAGACTGTCCATAACCAGTGGACACAGACTATAGTTATAGGTTTAACACTCGCGGAGGTTGTACAACCGTACCCGCCCGAATAGGTCGGGAACCGGCCGTCACCGGTGTCCGACCCTACCATACGACCGAAGCCCAAGTAAGTGGATAGTACCCTTCGCATCTCCGAGCCTCGGCCCGGCCTCCGCGGCGAGCTCATACTACCCGCGAGAGGTCCCTCGAAGCCGTGGAACCCTTCCCCGGCCTCGCCGGGGCAAAGTCTACTAAGGAGGGACGGACCACTCCCGACACGATCACACCGATCCTCCGGCGGGGAGGGGTGCTATCCACTACAAGTCTCACCCCGCACCCCCGCCCAATACAAGGCGGGCGGTCCGTACGAAAGTAGTCATTCGAAACAAGGTCAAGCGACGATCGGTCCTTAAGGGGCCGAGAGCGAGCACTCAACATCTCCATCCCACACGACACGACCCTTGGGTAAGAGGCCGGATCGCATCTTCCCTCGGCGGCCGTTCACAAGTAACCGGCGGCTCGCTCCCGCCAAAACACGGCAAGGGGTACACAACCCGAACGCACGCTAGAATCACACCGAGATACCCACATCTCGGCTCAAACCCGAGCACCATCCATAATCAAACAACAAAAGTATGGATAGTTGAAGTAAGGGACTAGCTAGGGGTCTGTAGCTAGTCCCGCAGGTAGCAGAACAAGGAACAGGATATATCAAAACATCAAGGCATGGCTAATAAACGGGTTATGCAATCCAACAATTCCATGCAATAAAGTAAAGCACTAGCAGCTAAATATCAACATGGGATCTATATGGTTGGGAGTGACATGACACCTTCGTTGCCGGCGAAGCAGTCGCTGTCCGGAGCAGCGTACTCGGGGTCCTCCACGTCCTCCTGGTCGAAGCTCGGGTCTGCGGCACGAGATTCGACGCGAAAATATAAATACGGTGCACATCTAAGCAATAACTCCAAATAAAAATCCAATTTAGAAGATCCAAAAGTTCCCAAACTACCTACTATCAACAAGGTTTCGCAAATACGGATTTATAGAAATTAGTTTTGTATTTTTCTGAGCTCTCTATAATTTATTATGAATTTTTAAAGGTCAAAGACATTTTCTGGAATTTTTAATCAGAGAGGAAAAGGGTTTTTCAGAAAAACGTTGCTGACGTCATCATGACGTCAGCCTCCCAGGGTTATCGGGCTGCAGCATGGCCCGAAGTGTTGCCGGGCCGTGGGCGGCCCAGCGGCCTCCATCCCACTGGTTTTTGGGTTTCGGCCCAACACAAAAACAGGCGTCAAGCTCACCTCTCGAACTACACTAGTCTGGATTCGGCCCCTCTACTGACTCCCGCACCAGGCCGACGGCCTACCAAGGGAAGGAAGGGGTTTTAATGGGCTCACGGCCCAGTTTCGGCCGGCGGCCCGCTTCCCAGG
Source organism: Cenchrus americanus (assembly GCA_947561735.1). NCBI lineage: Eukaryota > Viridiplantae > Streptophyta > Magnoliopsida > Poales > Poaceae > Cenchrus > Cenchrus americanus. Next base: position 179,663,384 of record OX387239.1, on the reverse strand, counting down.
GAAAGGGCGTTCAGGAAACAAAATCATGCCCTACAGGTGCTCGACGAATTGCCAAGCGACCCGCGGCCTCGCGCGCGCACCCCTGCGGCGGCGAGCTCCTTGCCTCCGGCGTGCTTCCTCCCTCGGCCGGGGTGCTAGCGAGAGAGCACGCCACCACGTTCCTTCTCCGATCGGCCCGGTCCCCGCCGCTCACCGGTCCGCGGGGAAGGGGCTAGCGGTGCGGCGCGCGGCGCGCGGCGACGGGGGCACGACGGCGTCGCGGCTGCGCCACCCGTTCGATAGCGCGGCAAGCCCCCAGGTCTACGCGCTGGGGTGCGCCTGACCCTGGCTTCCGCCTACTCAACCTGCAAAAACGTCACTTTACGGCACGACGGCCGGCTTCCAGGAAGACCAACGTTCAAGGCTCGGCGCGCCACGGGTTCCCTCACGATCCAGCTCTGCAGGGCGCGGCGTCGGCGCGCGCAAGGAGTGCCTCGCCCACTGGCTTGGGGTAGCCGCGGCGCATCGACCCTCCTCCTCTGCTCAACCACAACACGACGCATGAGTCCGCGTCGCCCTTCGCACGGCGACGGCGGCGCTCGTGGGCACAACCGGCCCAAGAGCCCCAACCGTCGCGGCACGGCGATGCGCGGCGCGAAGGCCAGCAACCAGGCAGGGAGTTTCACGGCGACGCGTCTCCGTTCACAGGCATCCAACACAGGAAGGGTTCCAAGGGGGAGAAGAGAGAAGAAAGGCCGCGGTGCTCACGGTGGTGCGACGGTGTAGGCGTGGCCGGCTTGTCGATGGTGCGGCGTTGGTGCTCCGGCGTGGTAGACGTTCTCTCGGTGGTGCAGGTGTTCACGTCGTCGCGTTCCTCCCCCGGCTCGTCGTCGCGGTCCGTGCTTCCGCGCCCCTGATTCCCGGCTCCTTCTCCTTCCGGTGCGGTGCGACGGCGATGCGCTCCTCTCCTTGGCTCGTCGTCGGCGTGCCGGTGTGGCCGCCTGTCCCCTCGGGCCGGCGTGGCGGCGGCGCTTTGCCCCACCCTCTCTCACGGCTCCCTCTCTCAACTTGGGCGGAAGGGAAAACCCCAATGGGGTTGGTGGCGGTGGTCAACAGGCGATTCGCCTCTCCCCTCGCTTTTGAAACCCCCGGCGTCGCGAGGACGGGGTGAAATCCCAGGGCTGCCCTGGTGTGGACCGCCCCGGGCACCCGAGGTGGCGCCGCTCAACCTCTCTGCTCGACCGCGCGGTCCGGGGCAAGGCGTGGGGGGTAGATGCGGGTTTTCCTCCCCCGGCCCCGACTCGACTCGCGCGCGCGGGCGCGCCCGGGGCCTCGGCGTGCGCGCCGGCCGGGCGACCCGGCCGCGCCCCGCGCCGTGCGTGCCGGGCCGGGCGGGACCGGCGGCGCGATGCGACTCGGGCGGCCGGGCTAGCGGACGCGGGCGAAGAGGAAAAGGGCGAGAGGATAAGGAGAAACGGGGACCGACCGTGGGTCCGGCTCGGCGGCGACACAAGCGCGCGCGGGGGAGATAGGACGCGGTGGCTGACCCGCGGGTCCCACATGCCAGCGAGCGCGGCGGGGCTGCCCGCGGGGCTCTGGTGGATGCGCAAGCTGGCTGGGCCGTTAGTTGGCTCGGGTTGGGCCGGCTGCAATGCGAAGGCAAGGAGATGCCGGCCCAAGAACTGTGCTGATCCTTGTCTATTTAATAAGTTAATTAAGGGTTGAATAAGGGTTTGAATTTGATTGCTTTTCAAATTCAAACTACACTCAAATGAACTTCAAATAAACCAAAGAAAATCCAACTCACAAATTATACCGTATTTTAAATATAAGTTTTATCACTAGGATAAATTAGTGGAGAATTTGGTGAGAGGCTAGCAATTTTGGCTCAAAAATTGATAGCACTCCAAAGCAAACAAAAAGTTTTAAATTTTCGCAAAAATTCACACACCTAGATTCCTGGGTTGTTACATTCTCCCCCACCACCGAGAATCTCGTCCTCGAGATTTAGTCCTCGACCTCCTCTGTGAACAAGTGAGGGTACTCTTTCCTGAGGTCAGCTTCCTTCTCCCATGTCGCCTCACGCTCTGTGTGGTTGCTCCACAGCACTTTACAGAAAGGAATGGTAGTTCTCCTTGTTTCCTTGACAGCTCTGTCCAAGATTTTCTCAGGATACTCTGTATACTCTAGGTTGTCTTGCAAGTCAAGCAACTCCATGGGCACTTGCTTTGCCTCCACTGCCCTCTCACTCTTCTTCAGCTGTGACACGTGGAACACTGGGTGAATTCCTGCCATTGTCTCAGGTAGTGCAAGCTGGTAGGCCAAACTCCCAATTCTACGGGTGATAGGGTACGGTCCCACGTACCTCGGTGCAAGCTTTCCTTTCACCAAGAACCTCTTAGTTCCTTGGAGCGGTGAGACTTTCAAGTACACCCTGTCGCCAACTGCAAAGGTCAACTCTCTCCTTCTCTTGTCGGCATAGCTCTTCTGACGACTCTGAGCGATTTTCAGGTTCTCCCAAACTTTCTCAACCTTCTCCTCTGCTTCCTCAATGATTGCTGGTCCGAACAGAGCTCGCTCTCCAACCTCTGACCAAGCTAACGGGGTCCTGCACTTTCGACCGTAGAGTGCCTCAAAGGGTGACATCCGGAGACTTGCTTGAAAGCTGTTGTTGTACGAGAACTCTGCAAACGGCAAACTGTTCTCCCAATCAGTACCATAGGTGAGTGCACAAGCTCGTAGCATGTCCTCCAAGACCTGGTTAACCCTCTCCGTCTGACCATCTGTCTGTGGGTGAAAAGCTGTGCTGTAGCTGAGTGTAGTGCCCAAGAGCTTGTGGAAGCTCTGCCAAAACTTGGAGACAAACTGTGGCCCTCGATCAGACACAATACTTCTGGGTGCCCCGTGTAGCCTGAGTATGTGCTCTACGAACAGTTCTGCCAACTTCTCGGTTGCATACCTGGTCTTCACCGGCACAAAGTGAGCCACTTTAGTCAGCCTGTCCACTATGACCCAAACTGAGTCGTTTCCTTTTGGTGTTCTAGGGAGTCCCACCACAAAGTCCATGGAGATGTCCTCCCACTTCCACACTGGAATATCCAACGGCTTCAACAAACCGGCGGGTTTCGATGTTCAATCTTTACTCGCTACAGGTATCGCAACAGGCCACGTAGTGTGCAATATCCTTCTTCATGTCCTTCCACCAGTACCTGACCTTCAGATCTCTGTACATCTTGGTGCTGCCCGGGTGAATCGAGTATCTCGAGTCGTGAGCTTCTCTCATGATTTGATCCCGGAGTGCCTTGTCTTGTGGTACACAGATCCGTTCTTTCAACCACACTGTGCCCTGTTCATCAACCCGGTAGTCCTCTGCTTTGCCCTGCTTCATTAGTTCTCTCAGCACTTTGATTTCTGCACACTCCTTCTGGGCTGTACGGATTCGCTCTTCCAGGTCGTAGGTCACTTGCATCACGTTGACTTGGCCTTGGTCCACAATCTCGATTCTCGGCTTCTCTAGCTCTTCATGCAAAGCGAGGTTGCTCCTCTTCTACCATGAGGTTGTTGCAGTATGTTTTCCGGCTCAATGCATCTGCCACGACGTTAGCTTTGCCTGGGTGGTAGTTGATCTCGACGTCGTAGTCCTTGATCGGCTCTAACCACCGTCTCTGCCTCATGTTCGGCTCGGTACGTGTGAAGAAGTACTTCGGGCTCTTGTGGTCGGAAAACGAGTTCACACTTGTTCCCAATCGGGTAGTGTCTCCGGATTTTGAGCGCATGCACAACAAACTGCCGGCTCCAAGTCATGTGTCGGGTAGTTTTCCTCGTGTTTCTTCGAATGTCCGGAAGCATAAGCCACAACTTTCCCTTCTGCATCAGGCACACAACCAAGTCCTTGCTTTGAAGCATCACGGAGACCACAAAGTCTTTCTTGATATCCGGCAAGGTAAGCACTGGGGCTGTGGTGAGTCTCTTCTTCAGTTCCTGGAAGCTCTTCTCACACGCTTCTGACCACTCGAACTTTGTGTTGTTCTTGAGCAATTCTGTCATTGGCTTTGCGATCTTGGAAAAGTTCTCAATGAACCTCCTGTAGTAACCTGCCAACCCAAAGAAGCTTCTGACATCTGTCACGTTTAATGGCTGCTCCCACTTGGTCACCGACTCAACTTTGGACGGATCCACAGCTATCCCCTCTCGCCGACAAGGCACGTGTCCCAAGAAAGCGACCTTCTCCATCCAGAACTCGCACTTGCTGAACTTCGCATACAGTTTCTGCTGCCTCAGCCTCTCTAGCACGACTCTCAGGTGCTCCTCGTGCTCCCCAGTGGTCTCAGAGTAGATCAAGATATCATCGATAAATACCACTACAAACCTGTCCAACTCTTCCATGAAGACCTTGTTCATCAAGTTCATGAAGTAAGCAGGGGCGTTGGTCAGCCCAAAAGAAACCACCACGAACTCGTACAAGCCGTAGCGTGTGGTGAAGGCTGTCTTGGGTATGTCCTGCTCTCGGATCTTCATCTGGTGGTAGCCTGACCTCAAGTCGATCTTGGAGAAGAACCTTGCCTTTTTGAGTCTATCCAGCAAGTCTTCGATTCTGGGTAGTGGGTACTTGTTCTTGATCGTCATCGAGTTGAGCGTGCGGTAGTCAATGCACATCCTCTTGGTACCGTCTTTCTTCTCCACGAAGAGCACTGGTGAACCCCACGGTGAGGCACTCGGCCGAACAAACCCTTGCTCGAGCAACTTCTTGAGCTGTTTCTTCAACTCGTCCAGCTCGTCGGACGACATCCTGTACGGACTCTTTGCAACGGGCCCCGCCCCTGGCATCAGCTCAATCACAAACTCCACGTCCCGGTCTGGGGGTAACTCCGTAAGCTCCTCTGGGAACACGTCCGGAAACTCACGGACCACTGGGATTTCTTCAATCTCTTTCCCACTCATGTTGCACATCATCGTAGCAATCTTCGGACTCTGTGGCTCGATCCGCACTGTAGTTCCGCTAGGGTGTTCAAGCTGTATCACTCTGGGGTTGCAAGAAACTATCCCGTTGTGCTTTGCCAACCAATCCATCCCTAGGATTACGTCTATCCCGGTGGACTCCAAAACTGTCAAGTCTGCCGTGAACGGTAGTCCCTCAAACACCATCCTCACTCCCCTGCACTCTAACGTACTCCTCTTCTCTCCTAGCGGAGAGCTAGTCAAGATAGGCCTTGGTCGAGGCTTAGTTGGTAAAGACCTTTCTTTAGCAAACTTGGTAGAAATATACGAAAACCGAGCTCCGGTATCAAACAAAACGGTAGCCAAAGGCGAGTCAACAAGGAACTCACCAAGTGTGACGTCGGGTGCAACCGCCGCATCCTCGACGGTGAGGTGGTTCGGACGGCCTCGAGTAGGCGGCGGCCGAGCGGTCCTCTGCTGTGTACGGGGTGGGTTGTCCTCCCGGTGCTTGGTGGCTTGGGCGGGGTCCGGAACCGAGTGCTCGCGGCTCGACTCCCCTGGTGGTACCGCTCGGGGACACTCAAACGACTTATGCCCAACCCTCGACGGCGGTTGAAGCATGTCACCTTGGATCCGTCTCTCACCGCTTGCGGTGGTGGCCTCGGCTTCCGACCGGTTCGACCTCCACTCCCACCTGGGTTGGCTCGCTCTGCGGGCGAGACCGAGAGGCGTGGTGCCTCTCGCTTGTGATCGGTGGCCCTGAGTGTAACCTGTCCTCTGCCTCTGAGGTGGCCCCGAGCGTCTGCTCGGTCTGAGCGCTTGGACTTGCTCCCACGAACCTCCATGTACTCAAGTCTTGACCTCTCCACTATCAGGGCCTTGTCGATAATGGAGCGAAGCGTCGGCGTCGTGCGCGGACAAGTGGTGTGCCATCCCCTTGTGCGGCCCCTTTCGAACCGGAGACCTTCTTCTTCTCTCGTGTCGGTGTCTTCTGGCACGTACCTCATCAGCTCCTGGTAGCGGTTGGCGTACTCCGTACGGACATGTTTCCCATCTTGAGGTGCCCGAACTCGTCGGCCTTCCTATCCATCACCGCGTACGGGATGTGGTGACTCCTGAAGGCCTCCACGAACTCGTCCCACCCGATGTGCAACGGGTCCCGGTGCGAGTCACAGTAGCTGTCCCACCACGCACTGGCCGTGCCGATCGGCCCGGTGCGCCGCCACGGTCACACACTCCTCCTCGGTAAGCTCGGTCAGCTCTAGCTTCTTCTCGATCTCACGCAACCAGTTATCCGCATCCATCGGGTCCGCTGAGTGGTCGAAGGTAGGCGGTCGCAGCTTGTTGAAGTTCTCAACCTTCTTCCGGAAACCCCTCGGCGCGTAGCGGTTCCGGCCCCTAGGGTTGTTGTTGTTGTTGTTGTTCGGGCTAGCATCCGAGTGATCGTCCGCATCGGCCCGTGTTTGCACCGCCATCACGTCGGCCAAGTTCGGGGGGGAGGTGGCGGTGGTGGCACCTCGTGTCCCCCGAGCCCGTCTGCTCCTCCCTCAGCCGGGGTACCGCTCGTGCTCGAGCTCCTCGCTCCCGAGCTCCCTCGTCGTCGCGCGCGGCTCCTCGACCGCCGACTCGGCCTACTCGGCCTCCGCGGAGCCCGCCTCGTGGCGCGTGACCTTGAGGACCATGTGTGGTTCGAGGACCGGTGGATGGTCGCTTCCTTGTGTGATGAGTGATTGACAACGTTGTGTGGACTGATTCTTGGCTAAGTATTGCGGGTGCGGGTTGCGGCTTGACTCGTGTTGGTGCGGGGTGAAGAACAAGCGCGAAAGGTCGTTGCGGTGAGGCCTCCGGGGTGTGGAGAAGACAAGTAGGCTTCGTTCGAGGGACCGGTGGCCGGCGGGGGTCAAGTGCGGGCCGCATGGTGGCATGAACAGGCAAGATGAAGTCGTGGACGGTTTCTTGGTAGAGCCTCAAAACCAAGGTCGAGCCGGGACTACGTGGGAGCCGAGTCATGAGTGGAGATTGGCGGAGACTACACCGAGTTCGCGGGGTTTGCGGTGGTTCACCGATAAAACCACCGGGTTACTCGGTTGAGCCACAAAACCGAGGCCGAAGACTCGACGAGGAGGTGCGGCCACCCGGGCCGGTTCAACCCGCCCGGGAGGGGCGGTCGGACCGCCCGGGGCCGGTCGGATCCACCGGGCCGGGTCTAACCGCCCGGGGGGGGCGGTCGACCGCCCGGCGCCGGCGCCGAGAAGCTTCGAAGCGGAGGACACGCGTCGGGATCGCAAGGCTTGCGTCGAGGCTACGCGAGGGTGCGGTCGCCGGGCATCCGTCCGATGGTGAAGACATCAAGAATTCCAAATCCGCCCTTGAGGGGCTTGTATCCCTAGTTAGTAGAGAGGGGCATTTTAGACATTCGGTTGCCGCCTATATAACCCAAGAGGTGAGAGGTTGGCAGCCAACTCTTGGAACCCTAGCTCATTTGGTTTTTCCATTTTCGTTCTCTATTTTCCTTAGGATTTTAGAAGGCTAGCTTGAGAGCTTCATGTGAGATTTAGAGAGAGGGATGGATGTTTGGGTGGCAAGCTAGACCTTGTACGAACCATTCATGGCATGTATAGAAGGTTTGGCGTTGCTCATCATTGTGGTTTTCCCGTCTCTTTGGTGTTGATTTTCGGAGCTCTTTTTGGCGGTGTTTTGAGGACGATTTCTTGGGGTTTTTGGGGGGTGTCACGTATGAGGTTCTTGTGCCTCTTTGGCTGGTGACTTTGCCCCCAAATCCCCTTCGAATCGGACTCGATTTGGTGGTTTTCGTTGGAACTCGAGTTCTTGAGGTTTGGTCACGAGATTTGCGATTCCCCATGATTGAGAGCGTTTCGGTGCAATTCCTTTGAGGGAGAGGTCGTCCATGAGGTGACCCAGGCATCCCCAAAGTTTTGCTGCAATCCGTTGGGTGAATCGGGAGATCGGGTGATGCAAAGTTGAGGGTTGACCCGCGGTTCCCCTTTTTCCCGTTCTGTCTGGGGAGGGCGGTCTAACCGCGTAGGAGGGGCGGTCTAACCGCCCCGGGCTCGTCCGGAGAAAGTTTTGATTTTGGCCGAGATCTTCTGGTAGCATGTTGGCCTTGACCAGGGGATTGTATGGTTGAAATCTTGGAGCGTTTCGAGTCCGTTTGCTTGGGTTTTCACTTGGATCTTTGTGCTCAGGGGAGGGAGGTCTAACCGCCCCTGGCACCAGGTTTAACCGCCCTAGGCCTTTCCGAGGAAAGTTTGATTTTGCTGGACCTTTCTTTGTGAGTTTGTTCACCTTGATCAGAGGAGCGTTCTGGTGAAATCTTGGCTCGTTTTAGTGTGGTTTGCTAGGAGTTCTTGTTTGGAGTTCGTTGCTGGGTACAGGAGGTTAGACCGCCCCTGGTAGCCGGTCTAACCGCCCCTAGGCCCTTGGGTGAAGTTTTGGTTTTCGCCAAGATTTTCTGGTAGCTAGCATGGCCTTGACCAGAGATCTCTGTTGGTGAAACCGTGGTGAGTTTTGGTGCTCGGAAGAGGCGTTTCGGAGGATTCCTTGGTTGCCAGGTGGAGGCGGTCTAACCGCCCCCTATACCCGGTCTAACCGCCCCCTCTGGTTAGCCGGCTTTCGAGTTGTTTCCGCTGTTGGTGCTGCGTGTGTGTTGTGGTAGTTGGTAGAGTTTGTTCCTAGGACCAGTAGCACTCCAGTGGCTACGTGGTTTTGGCAAACGGGAGGTAGAAGTGCGGAGCGTGTGATTTCGGGGGTTCGACCGAGCTAGTTCGTCTTGTCGGAGTTCCAATCTCCCTCGAGAAGAATTTTTATCGGCTCCCATTCACTCCCCCCCCCCTCGGTCGCCTAATCGGTCCTTCAAGTGGTATCAGAGCCGGTTCGGGTCTTTGTTGACTCTAACCAGTCTAAGATCCAAGGATGGCGTACCGAGAACGGGGTTCGGGTCCTCCACACTTCGATGGCAAGAACTACCGGATGTGGAGCAAGCGGATGGGTGCGTTCCTCCGCGGAAAGGGTCGACCGCTTTGGGATGTCACGGTGGACACAGAGCTATGTCCACCGATGGATTTCCTTGCTCCGGGGTCGAGGGACGGATTCGACGCCAACAATAAGGCGGTCGACTACTTGTTTCGTGCTTTGTGTCGGCCGAGTTCGATCGGGTGCACACCGAGCACTTGGCTTGTAGGATTTGGGCGGTGTTGAAGGACGCTCATGTTGGGAACGCCCGTGTTCGAGGCACGGTTGTATGCGACCTACCGGAGAGAGTACGAGAACTTCACTCATCTCCCCGGTGAGTCCATCGATGCCTTGTTTCGCAGGTTCACGGTGGTGGTGAACAACATGAGGGCCAATGTGGACGTGCTCCCGTACGATGATCATGATAGAGCGGTCAAGCTCTTACACTCTTTGGATCGTACGATATGGGGCGGAAAGTTCGAGGCCATAGTCGAGTCGGAGAGGTATGATACTCTGACGGTGAACGAGCTGTTCTCGAAGCTCAAGTCGGGCCGAGGTGGATAGGGGCATGACAGCCCAAGATCGAGGGCCCGACCGACTCTCATAGTCTCGCCCTCGTCGGTGGTTTGAAAGGAAAGGCTAATACTAACCCATCCACCGGGATGTTTTCTTTGTCCTCTTTGATGTCTATGCCAGATGAGGAGTTCGACGTGCTTGGAGAGGACGGGCCGGCGCTCCCGACGAGGCGGTTCGAGAGGTTGCACGAGAACCGCGTGAACATGAGGAGGAACACGAGGACATGCTTCAAGTGCGGCAAGACCGGACACTATTTCGCCGAGTGTCCGAAGGTGAACAACCACGACAAGCACAAGTTCAAGGACAAGAGGAAGAAGTCCAAGAAGAAGGATCATGAACATGGGAAGAAGGCACGGTCTCGAGAGAAGATGAAGAGATCAAGCGACATCGAGTCTGATTCCGAGGACACGTCTTCAAGCTCGAGTGATGAAGACGAAGAGGATGAGAAGAAGAGGAAGAAGAAGAAGAACCTTGGCAAGTATCTCAACGGCCTTTGTGTGACGGGCCTAAGCCTCAAGGACGACTTCGCGGCATGGCTCGCGGTTCGAGCGAGCAAGAGAAGCCGAGAAGGACGCCTCGGACTTGGATTCCGAGGATGAGGTATGTGATGAGCTCTCTTCTTTGCGCAAGGAGAATGAGGAGTTGGTTGACTTGCTTGATAATCGCGATCACATGCTTAGAGAGGCTAAGAAGCTTAGGAAGGAGCTTAGATCTTTGCTCGAGGACGCTAGGACTAGAGTGGCTGAGCTAGAAACACGGAGTTCTTGATAGCAAGCTTGAAATTGATTCGCTTAAGGCTAGCCCCGTTGTTTCGATGAAAATGATTGTGCTGATTGCTCGCTTTCCTAGCCGACTTGACTGATCTTAGGGAGAAGTATGCCTCCAAGTGTGAGGAACTAGATGTGCTTAGGGTTGAATTGGCCGAGCTACAATCTAGACCCACTTTGCTTGGTGCTTGCACTTCTTGCCCCGGTTTGCATGAGAAAATTGTTGAGCTTCGTTCTCGCATTGGTTCGCTAGAGGCTGATTTGAAAGTGCCTATTCCTACTTCTTGTTCTACATGTGAGTTGCATGCTATGAAGAATTTGGATCTTGCAAAATGTGTTGGTCGCTTGCAAGATGAGAATGATAAGTTGCGTGAAGCGCTGAGTTGGTTGTCGAGTCAAGAACCTCAGCTTGGTATGATGATTGCTAGTTGTAAGCGCTTTGATGGTTGGGCTTTGGGATTGGATGAGGTTGGTGAGGGCAGTGGTGAGAGAGAAAAGAAATTTGGGAATGTTTCAGTTCCACCAAAACCCTCACCCAAAGACAAGTTTGCATCCAAGCCAAACCAACCGAGAGAAAAACCGAGTGAGAAGGCAAGTGAAAAGCCTAGTGAGAAACCAAGTGGAGAGCCTCTCCCCAAGCCTAAGCCCAAACCAATCCTTTTCCATTGTGAGTTTTGTGGGAAGGATGGTCACAAGAGAGAGTTTTGCTATAAGAGAAAGAGAGAGGCGAGAATGGCTAAGGAGTGGGCGAACAAGGACGGGTACCACCCTTCTCATGGTGTGCACGAGCCTCGTATGCCACTACCTAAGGGAAAGGGCTTTGTGCGTAAGGATCCGGCATGGGGATATGAGAAATCCCGTAGCCGCGGTGGTGGTTCGGAGAGGGCGGTCGACCGGCCTGGCTAGGCGGTCAGACCGGCCCTGCCCAGGGAAGGGCGGTCGGACCGGCCCGGCTAGGCGGTCGAGCCGGCCCTCCCCGGTTCTCGGGGCAGTTCTGTTTCCGAGGTCGTGATGTTGGTGGTTTCAGTTCCCTTGGTTATGGTCCGGATGGTAGACACTTTAAGTCCGGTGGTGTTGAGTTTGCTTTGGACGTTCTCTACCTCGAGATCAATACGAGTTTGGGAGATGTCGCGGCTTTGAGTCTCGGAGGGGCTACGGACCATGCCTTCCTTTTCGTGGTACTCGTACTCCTCCGGTGAGACGGGAGTGGTGTTCCCATGGTGGTTCCGGGTTTGATAGGTTTGACGAGATGGATCGCCGTATTGATAGGCGGGGTAGGATGAATGTTGCTAACCCTACTTTTGAGGAAATGGCCCGACACCGGTTTCACACTTTTGGGACTAACCCGGGTGTTGAGTCATTTGCTCGTTCTCGCTCTTGGTTTTGAGTTGCGGGTGGGAGGCCCGGAGAACATTTGGTTGATATCGGGGGTGGTTCTTCGGCCTCATACCCGGTGGTGACATGTAGGTGCATCACTTTCGGGGATGGTGGACAAGGATGAGTGAATTGTGAAGAAATGATAAAGGTAAGTGCTTTGTGACCTTCGAGTGTGTGGCCTTGGTCAAGCCACTTGGTTTGTTTTGCTCCTTCTCTCGTATCATGTGTGTAGGGTGAGCTTTGTATGCTCTTTGGCCCTAGTGCATGTGTTTAGGGGGAGCTTGTGAGTTTTGTGCTCCTTTGTTCTTTTGCGGTGGTGTCGAGCCCTTTTTGCCTCCCCTCGAGGAGCGGTCTTTTGTGAGCTTTGTGTGTGTGGTTGGTTTCCTAAGTTGGTGGTGAAGCTCCTTGTGTAGCATATGTATAGCTTTCCTTTGTGCATTTATTGCATTTGGCATGGCATATGTAACATGATGTATAGGCATCCTTGTATCTTAGATTGCATGCATTTTGTATCATATGCATTGGATAGGAAAAGCTTCTCCTATATACATTGTTCACCATGGGTTGCTATATATGTTCTTATGAGCTTGTTTGGTATGCTACGGTTAGTTTGGCTTAGCTCTTGATGATCTTGATGAATGATCCATGGTTGATGGCTAATTTTTTTAAAAATGTCACATAAATGATCTCTCATGTGTAAATGCCTTTATATGATCTTGACATGTTTTAGTGGCTTTGCTATGCTTAATTTGTGTTAGGATAGCTAGTTTATTGATCATATGGGGCCAAAGGCTCATTTGCCATCATGAATGTTTAGCCCTCTTGCTTCATCTTGTGGAGGGGCATAAGTTCCTTTTTGTCGCAAAGACATTTCATGTACCATTTATAAATCTGAAAATGAAATGAAAAATGCTTGGAAAATATGCTCCCATGTCATATGTGCTGAAATTAATTTGCTTTGGGTGCTAAACGGTTGCATGTTGCCTACCAATGAGAAGTCTCATACATAGAAGTAGGCACATGGCTCGGTGGCTTTGACATGACATGAGGTGCTTTTGGGTGTTTATGATGGTCTTATGATTAGAATGGCTGTCCTAGCATGAAATTTGAGTGGCTTTGCCATTTTGATATGTTTTGCTCATGTTTAGGTATTTGCTTGTGAGAGAGTAACATTTCGCAAAATTACTCAAATCCTTTTTAGCCTTGTCCAATGATTGTGAAACTTGGTGATCATGTAGTTAAGGTCATTACGAACCTGTCGAGTATCTAACTTGCTCATTTGGACTTGTGTAGCTCCTTGTGATGAATTTTGTATATTTGAGAAGCTATATGTTGAAAGTTTTCGCATTTTGCCTTGATTCATGCATTGTCAACAAGGGGGAGAAGTGTGTGCATGATTTGGGCACCTGGGAGCTTATGGAAGGTGTCCAAAGTGGTTCGGCAATTTTCAGTGAAGTTTTTGCAGGGCGGTCACATGGGGCGGTCTAACCTCCCCAGGGGCGGTCACATGACCAGGGGCGGTTTAACCGGCCTGTGCAGGCGGTTTAACCGCCCTATGCAGTGTGAGCTTGGTTTGCTCTTTGTCATGCATTTCCAAGTGACCTTCTTGCATGCATTGGTTCAGGGGGAGTTTGCATATGTGCAGGGGGAGCTCTTGTGTGAGTTTTTGGCTCGTGGCCTTGTGTGCTTTTGGTGGTTTTTGCTCTTTGCTTGAGCATGGTTTTGTCTCGGATGTGTCGAGCCGTTGCCCTTGCCTAAGGGGTCCGAGACTTGTTCTCTTCAAGTGATCTTGTTCTTTGCCTTTCTTTGGCTTTTGATCACTTGTTGGAGTTTTTCTTTTATTAGTTTCTTTTCTTTTCTTTTTCTTCTTGGTTACAAATCATGGGTGTTGTCAATGCACTCATCAAGGGGGAGATTGAGGACCATGTGTGGTTCGAGGACCGGTGGATGGTCGCTTCCTTGTGTGATGAGTGATTGACAACGTTGTGTGGACTGATTCTTGGCTAAGTATTGCGGGTGCGGGTTGCGGCTTGACTCGTGTTGGTGCGGGTGAAGAACAAGCGCGAAAGGTCGTTGCGGTGAGGCCTCCGGGGTGTGGAGAAGACAAGTAGGCTTCGTTCGAGGGACCGGTGGCCGGCGGGGTCAAGTGCGGGCCGCATGGTGGCATGAACGACAAGATGAAGTCGTGGACGGTTTCTTGGTAGAGCCTCAAAACCAAGGTCGAGCCGGGACTACGTGGGAGCCGAGTCATGAGTGGAGATTGGCGGAGGCTACACCGAGTTCGCGGGGTTTGCGGTGGTTCACCGGAAAACCACCGGGTTACTCGGTTGAGCCACAAAACCGAGGCCGAAGACTCGACGAGGAGGTGCGGCCACCCGGGCGGTTCAACCGCCCGAGAGAGGCGGTCGGACCGCCCCGGGGCCGGGTCGGATCCACCGGGCCGGTCCTAACCGCCCGGGGGGGGCGGTCGACCGCCCGGCCGCCGGCGCGCGGGAAGCTTCGAAGCGGAGGACACGCGTCGGGATCGCAAGGCTTGCGTCGAGGCTACACGGGGTGCGGTCGCCGGGCATCCGTCCGATGGTGAAGACATCAAGAATTCCAAATCCGCCCTTGAGGGGCTTGTATCCCTAGTTAGTAGAGAGGGGCATTTTAGACATTCGGTTGCCGCCTATATAACCCAAGAGGTGAGAGGTTGGCAGCCAACTCTTGGAACCCTAGCTCATTTGGTTTTTCCATTTTCGTTCTCTATTTTCCTTAGGATTTTAGAAGGCTAGCTTGAGAGCTTCATGTGAGATTTAGAGAGAGGGATGGATGTTTGGGTGGCAAGCTAGACCTTGTACGAACCATTCATGGCATGTATAGAAGGTTTGGCGTTGCTCATCATTGTGGTTTTCCCGTCTCTTTGGTGTTGATTTTCGGAGCTCTTTTTGGCGGTGTTTTGAGGACGATTTCTTGGGGTTTTTGGTGGGTGTCACGTATGAGGTTCTTGTGCCTCTTTGGTCGGTGACTTTGCCCCCAAATCCCCTTTGAATCGGACTCGATTTGGTGGTTTTCGTTGGAACTCGAGTTCTTGAGGTTTGGTCACGAGATTTGCGATTCCCCATGATTGAGAGCGTTTCGGTGCAATTCCTTTGAGGGAGAGGTCGTCCATGAGGTGACCCGGGCATCCCCAAAGTTTCGCCGCAATCCGTTGGGTGAATCGGGAGATCGGGTGATGCAAAGTTGAGGGTTGACCCGCGGTTCCCCTTTTTCCCGTTCGTTGCGGGGAGGGCGGTCTAACCGCGTAGGAGGGGCGGTCTAACCGCCCCGGGCTCGTCCGGAGAAAGTTTTGATTTTGGCCGAGATCTTCTGGTAGCATGTTGGCCTTGACCGGGGGATTGTATGGTTGAAATCTTGGAGCGTTTCGAGTCCGTTTGCTTGGGTTTTCACTCGGATCTTTGTGCTCGGGGGAGGGAGGTCTAACCGCCCCTGGCACCGGGTTTAACCGCCCTAGGCCTTTCCGAGGAAAGTTTGATTTTGCTGGACCTTTCTCTGTGAGTTTGTTCACCTTGATCAGAGGAGCGTTACGGTGAAATCTTGGCTCGTTTTAGTGTGGTTTGCTAGGAGTTCTTGTTTGGAGTTCGTTGCTTGGGTACGGGAGGTTAGACCGTCCCCGGTAGCCGGTCTAACCGCCCCTAGGCCCTTGGGTGAAGTTTTGGTTTTCGCCAAGATTTTCTGGTAGCTAGCATGGCCTTGACCAGAGATCTCGTTGGTGAAACCGTGGTGAGTTTTGGTGCTCGGAAGAGGCGTTTCGGAGGATTCCTTGGTTGCCGTGTGGAGGCGGTCTAACCGCCCCTATACCGGTCTAACCGCCCCCCTCCGGTTAGCCGGCTTTCGAGTTGTTTCCGCTGTTGGTGCTGCGTTTGTGTTGTGGTAGTTGGTAGAGTTTGTTCCTAGGACCAGTAGCACTCCAGTGGCTACGTGGTTTTGGCAAACGGGAGGTAGAAGTGCGGAGCGTGTGATTTCGGGGGTTCGACCGAGCTAGTTCGTCTTGTCGGAGTTTCAATCTCCCTCGAGAAGAATTTTTATCGGCTCCCATTCACTCCCCCCCCTCTCTGGTCGCCTAATTGGTCCTTCAGACCTCCACGACGTCCGCGGCCTCTCGCTCCTGCTGGGTTAGGGGTATCCTCCCCTCCGTCGTCCCCAGCGACCTCCTCGAAACGGGCCAGGAGTCGCCCGGACCTCCTTGCTCCCGACATCTGTTCCAGTTGCAATAGTTAGTAGAGGTAGGGAGAATGTATTAATCAGGTTATTAACTATAACGGAGTAATCCTGCTAACAGTCACAAAATTTCAGACAGACATAAAGAAGCATGAAATCCGAAAGAAACCATGAAGATCCATGTCACTCAATCAATGCCACCATACAAAAGGGGTGCACCTCGAGGTTTACTCCAACGACCTTCGAGGGTACACGGCAACACATCACACTAACGCATGGTACATCATGGGGTAGCTACTACAGGCATGTCACATGAACGGTAGCATTACATCTAACTCATTACATCTACTCAGAATCTGCTACAAGATCTCTACTCCCATCACCGAATACTACGAGGTGTCTCGGAGGCGGTGTCTGTGGAACCGAGTAGAACGGCGGGGAGTGGACTCCGGGTAACCCGGCACCACGATCGCCGGTCCCCCGTAGTAGTCACGAGTGTCCGTAGAGCACGATCCATCTCCGCTGTGTCCTCGCGAACCACTCGGGTACGGCCGCACTCGTGGTAGGAGCGTCGGGGGAAGCTCGAAAGTCTCCATCCTCGGCTCCGGGCCTCTTCTTGGGTGGTAGCCGTGCGGGAGAGCGCCTCCCGGCCCGCCGGCCTCGCCGGTCGGAACGCTCCCGGGCCGCGCGGGTCCCGTCTCGCTCGGTCCCTCTCCTCGTAGACCAGTCCTCCCAGGTAACACATGTGGTGGTAGTTGTGTCGGCTCGCCTCCTGTAGATCCCACACCTTGACCACGGTAGTCGACCGTCGCGGCTCCGATCGACTCCACCTGGTCCCGAGCCTCTGCCAGCCTCACTCGATCCTCTCGCGCGGCCTCCACCGAAGCCTCGGTGTGACTCCCGCCCGCCCTCAACCGTGCCTCCAAAGTAGCGATCCTCCAGGAGTCTCTCTCAGTGCTGGCTGCGGCCGCTGCTAGCCCAAGCTGCACTAGCTCTCCGTTCCTCACGTGCGACGCCTCCAGCTCGTCGAGTATATCCTCTCTCTCCTCCTCCAAGTCCCGAACCTGCCGCAGGGCAGCGTCACACCTCCACCGAAGGTACAGTATCTCCCCGTCCGCCCCGCACGGTGCTTCGGTCCCGGGGCCGAGATGCATCGTCTGGCCGCGAGCATCACCTGGTCCTCCCCATCCACTGGTGTCACCTCCAGGTACCGTGCTCGGTCGCTCGTGTCCCAGCGACCCTGGTCGTAGATCTCTGTCGGAAGTACGCGGAACGGAGTGTCCTTCGGGCCTCTCCCCGAGAAGGGTCACAAACCTTCTTGAGAGCCCCGCGTGCGCCGCTCCGGTGCGCCTCCGTGACCGAACTCTCGAAGCAGTGCACCTCTACCTCCTCAAACTCGGCCTCGTGGGTCCGCCGGCACCGTGACGGTCAGGGAAGTGGGAGTCTGCTCCAAGTGTCCCATGGCCCTCCCCTTGTAGCTGACTCCGTCGGTCTCCACTCCAGCTGCCTCCAGGCACCCTCTCAGCAAGTGGCAGAAGCCTCCGTAGCTCTTGCCGTCCGACTCCAAGGAAACCCACGTCGTCTCCGCCATCTGCACAACGTTGTTAGAGCGTAGTTAGTAAGGCAGTTAGTGAAAGTTAATCAAGGTAATGCATATATATAAGTATAGTTATATACATACGGAAGCCAAGGAGTTTATATAAAGTTTCAAGGTTCAGAAACGGCTTCCTATGCTATCGTCCATTCCTGGGGCTCGCCCTACAGTCAAGCATGGCTCTGGTACCAACTGAAACGACCCGGATTTCCGCGAACGGAAACCCGAATCTTAGCACCTCGGTGGTAGTCCCAGGAGGCTACCACGTGCAATCCCTGTCTCAGCGATTCCAAAATCCATACAGAAAAGTAAAAACAAAGCAATAGAGTACAATATTTATTTTATTACATTAATCAGAGTACATCTCTTCGGCTCATGCCGGTACAAGTCCATCAGACCGAATCAAACGAAAATGAAACGTCTAGCGCGGCTTCATGAAAGCGCGGGAACTCCAACTCGCGGTGCAGGCTCAAGTGTAGGAAGAGCTCTAGTCCACCCAACCGTCGTTGTCGAAGTCGTAGTCCGGCTCGCGTCGAGTCACCGGGGTCTACCCGATAAGCGGGTAGGTCATGTCGCCTTCCCAACAAAGAGGCAAAAGCGGTGTATAATCTACTATGCATGAGATAACCCTAGTCTGGCTGTAGAAAGCTTAAGCAAAGCAACAGTGCAACATACAAGATAAGCAGAGTAGCGAGGAGGTCCACACCTCGGGGAAGCTTCCGCTTCCGAGGTCCACACCTCAGGGGTCCACACCCCGCTCAAGGAATTCCACACCAAAGCACCGGATCTCAACCGCGATCCAGAATTCCAACTCTCATCTGCGATGTGGGGCCCACCGCTCCCTATCCCCACATCTCAACGGCCGCGGCGGGCTCACTCACTCGGGGGGAGAGAAGAAGCACAAGAGAAGTGTATCTAGTCGTGTGAGAGATCGAAAGACCGTCCATAACCGGTGGACACGGACTATAGCTATAGGTTTAACACTGCGAGAGGTTGTACAACCGTACCCGCCCGAATAGGTCCGGAACCGGCCGTCACCGTGTCCGACCCTACCATACGGCCGAAGCCCAAGTAAGTGGATAGTACCCTTCGCATCTCCGAGCCCGGCCCCGGCCTCCGCGCAGAGCTCATACTACCCGCGAGAGGTCCCTCGAAGCCGTGGAACCCTTCCCCGGCCTCGCCGGGGCAAAGTCTACTAAGGAGGGACAGACCACTCCCGACACGATCACACCGATCCTCCAGCAGGAGGGGTGCTATCCACTACAAGTCTCACCCCGCACCCCCGCCCAATACAAGGCGGGCGGTCTGTACGAAAGTAGTCATTCGAAACAAGGTCAACTGACGATCGGTCCTTAAGGGGCCGAGAGCGAGCACTCAACATCTCCATCCCACACGACACGACCCTTGGGTAAGAGGCCAGATCGCATCTTCCCTCGGCGCCCGCTCACAAGTAACCGGCGGCTCGCTCCCGCCAAAACACAAAGCAAGGGGTACACAACCCAGAACGCACGCTAGAATCACACCGAGATACCCACATCTCAGCTCAAACCCAGAGCACCATCCATAATCAAACAACAAAAGTATGGATAGTTGAAGTAAGGGACTAGCTAGGGGTCTGTAGCTAGTCCCGCAGGTAGCAGAACAAGGAACAGGATATATCAAAACATCAAGGCATGGCTAATAAACGGGTTATGCAATCCAACAATTCCATGCATTAAAGTAAAGCACTAGCAGCTAAATATCAACATGGGATCTATATGGTTGGGAGTGACATGACACCTTCGTTGCGGCGAAGCGATCGGCTCGTCCGGAGCGAGCCGTACTCGGGGTCCCTCCACGTCCTCCCGGTCGAAGCTCGGGTCTGCGGCACGAGATTCGACGCGAAAATATAAATACGGTGCACATCTAAGCAATAACTCCAAATAAAAATCCAATTTAGAAGATCCAAAAGTTCCCAAACTACCTACTATCAACAAGGTTTCGCAAATACGGATTTATAGAAATTAGTTTTGTATTTTTCTGAGCTCTCTATAATTTATTATGAATTTTTAAAGGTCAAAGACATTTTCTGGAATTTTTAATCAGAGAGGAAAAGGGTTTTTCAGAAAAACGTTGCTGACGTCATCATGACGTCAGCCTCCCAGGGTTATCGGGCTGCAGCATGGCCCGAAGTGTTGCCGGGCCGTGGGCGGCCCAAATGCCTCCATCCCACTGGTTTTTGGGTTTCGGCCCAACACAAAAACAGGCGTCAAGCTCACCTCTCGAACTACACTAGTCTGGATTCGGCCCCTCTACTGACTCCCGCACCAGGCCGACGGCCTACCAAGGAAAGGAAGGGGTTTTAATGGGCTCACGGCCCAGTTTCGGCCGGCGGCCCGCTTCCCAGGGAAAGGGCGTTCAGGAAACAAAATCATGCCCTACAGGTGCTCGACGAATTGCCAAGCGACCCGCGGCCTCGCGGCGCACCCCTGCGGCGGCGAGCTCCTTGCCTCCGGCGTGCTTCCTCCCTCGCTGGGGTGCTAGCAGAGAGCACGCCACCACGTTCCTTCTCCGATCAGCCAGTCCTGCCGCTCACCGGTCCGCGGGGAAGGGGCTAGCGGGTGCGCGCGCGCGCGCGCGCGGCGACGGGCACGACGGCGTCGCGGCTGCGCCACCCGTTCGATAGCGCGGCAAGCCCCCAGGTCTACGCGCTGGGGTGCGCCTGACCCTGGCTTCCGCCTACTCAACCTGCAAAAACGTCCCTTTACGGCATGACGGCCGGCTTCCAGGAAGACCAACGTTCAAGGCTCGGCGCGCCACGGGTTCCCTCACGATCCAGCTCTGCAGGGCGCGGCGTCGGCGCGCGCAAGGAGTGCCTCGCCCACTAGCTTGGGGTAGCCGCGGCGCATCGACCCTCCTCCTCTGCTCAACCACCACATAGCATGAGTCCGCGTCGCCCTTCGCACGGCGACGGCGGCGCTCAGGGGCACAACCGGCCCAAGAGCCCCAACCGTCGCGGCACGGCGATGCGCGGCGCGAGGCCGCAACCGGGCGGGGAGTTTCACGGCGACGCGTCTCCGTTCACGGGCATCCAACACGGAGAAGGGTTCCAAGGGGGGAGAAGAGAGAAGAAAGGCCGCGGTGCTCACGGTGGTGCGACGGTGTAGGCGTGGCCGGCTTGTCGATGGTGCGGCGTTGGTGCTCGGCGTGGTAGACGTTCTCTCGGTGGTGCAGGTGTTCACGTCGTCGCGTTCCTCCCCCGGCTCGTCGTCGCGGTCCGTGCTTCCGCGCCCCTGATTCCCGGCTCCTTCTCCTTCGTGCGGTGCGACGGTGATGCGCTCCTCTCCTTGGCTCGTCGTCGGCGTGCGGGGGTGTGGCCGCCTGTCCCCTCGGGCGGCGTGGCGGCGGCGCTTGCCCCACCCTCTCTCACGGCTCCCTCTCTCAACTTGGGCGGAAGGGAAAACCCCAATGGGGTTGGTGGCGGTGGTCAACAGGCGATTCGCCTCTCCCCTCGCTTTTGAAACCCCCGCGTCGCGAGGACGGGGTGAAATCCCGTGGGCGCCCGGTGTGGACCGCCCCGAGCACCCGAGGTGGCGCCGCTCAACCTCTCGCTCGACCGCGCGGTCGGGGGCAAGGCGTGGGGGGTAGATGCGGGTTTTCCTCCCCCGGCCCCGACCTCGACTCGCGCGCGCCGGCGCGCCCGGGGCCTCGGCGTGCGCGCCGGCCGGGCGACCCGGCCGCCGCCCCCGCGCCGTGCGTGCGGGCCGGGCGGGACCGGCGGCGCGATGCGACTCGGCCGACCGGGCTAGCGGACGCGGGCAAAGAGGAAAAGGGCGAGAGGATAAGGAGAAACGGGGACCGACCAGGTGGGTCCGGCTCGGCGCGCCGACACAAGCGCGCGTAGGAGATAGGACGCGGTGGCTGACCCGCGGGTCCCACATGCCAGCGAGCGCGGCTGGGCAGCCCGCGGGGCTCTGGTGGATGCGCAAGCTGGCTGGGCCGTTGGTTGGCTCGGGTTGGGCCGGCTGCAATGCGAAGGCAAAGAGATGTCGGCCCAAGAACTGTGCTGATCCTTGTCTATTTAATAAGTTAATTAAGGGTTGAATAAGGGTTTGAATTTGATTGCTTTTCAAATTCAAACTACACTCAAATGAACTTCAAATAAACCAAAGAAAATCCAACTCACAAATTATACCGTAATTTAAATATAAGTTTTATCACTAGGATAAATTAGTGGAGAATTTGGTAAGAGGCTAGCAATTTTGGCTCAAAAATTGATAGCACTCCAAAGCAAACAAAAAGTTTTAAATTTTCGCAAAAATTCACACACCTAGATTCCTGGGTTGTTACACACCTTGCACTCACTCAGCTCTAAGCTAAGTCTAGCACTAAGCACACACACAAATCACGTGCACTTGGATGGATTGGATATGATCTTCTAAGTATCTTGCACTCCTATGTACTTCCACACAATCCAACAATCTCAAATGGCGGGGTGGAAGGGGTAAAATAGCCCAAGACGTCCATAGAGTCGTTGCTCTAAAGGCTAGCCTTTGTTGGGTACCATCAGATGATCTAATGCTATGCTTTTTGAGGGTGTTGGTTCATCCGGTGAAACTGGCTGTCGCCTTCCACATCTGACTTCTGCTGACACAATTCATCCGACACTAGCTTCATCCGATGTTGCAGCGGTTCATTCAGTGCTGAAGACTTTGAGCCAAAACCTCTTTGTATAGCGTTAGATGAATTGATGCTTGACTGTTGGTTCATCCGGTGCTGAAGACTGCTGACTCAAAACCTTATTGTTTTGATTCTCCAAACCATCGAATAGACCGACGGTCGAACCAACTAGACCGTCGGTTCATCCGGTGCTACTAACTTCTGCTGCTTTGTTGCTGATAATCATCTGATGCACCTAGAAATGGGGGTGTTGGTTCATCCGATGGTCCATGTTAACTCAAGTCTTCACGCAGTGTACCACTTCATCCGGACATTGCACTGACGCCTTCTTCCAAGGTACCATCGGTTCATCCAACGGTGCCAATTCATCCGTCATTTGCACCGAAGCTGCTTCCTAGGTACCGTCGGTTCATTTGATGGTGTCATTTTGCTGATTCTTTGCATCTTGAACTTGCCATCACTTGAACTTGTCACTCTGGATTTTTGCTATGCATATGTTAACTTGCTCATGGTATGTTAACTTGGCATGACATGTTAACTTGGCGTGGTATGTTAACTTGTGGTAATATCCATGAAACCTAAAAATGCCTAAAAGACATGCACGGCAATATGGTTAGTTCCATTGATCATGTTGTCATGAATCACCAAAATCAAACTCGAACAAATAGCATATGAGGCCATGTTCGCTACATAACGCCCTGATGTTGTAATTCTTCCTGTAGATTCTCTTGTTTTTCTTTAGCCCTACTTTCAAGGACTATCACCATGTAACTGAGCGGTGACACTTTAGATCAAATGGAAAAAGTACGTGGGGGGAATTTCCCCTGATGTTGTTTGAATTTTTTTCAGTACTGCTAGCGCCCGGGCGCCCGGACGTCCGATCCGGGCGCTAGCCATCGGACGGGTCCGCAACCATAGGATCCTAAGATGTTCAATCATCAACTGTTAGATCTAAAGTCCACCGAGTACATGTTGCAAGCGTGTTGCGAACGTGTCGCGAGCATGTTGTGAACACGGTTACGTGCAACATCCAACATCAGGAGTCTTTCTTCCCTCCTCCCCCTATGTTGCGACCATGTTGCAACTATATTGTGACCTTGTTGCGACCCGTGTTGCGTGCAACATCCAACATCAGGAGCTCTCCCCCCTCCTCATCGACACAAATCCCAACCACATGTCTGCAACATCGAAACTCAACATCCACAACATTAAAATTTAATGTTTGCAACACCCAACATCACGTGTTTGCGACATCGAGACTCAACATCTGCAACATCGAAATTAATGTTTGCAACATAGAAAATATTCAGATATACTTTTGAAACATTCTCATGGGACACTCACAACATGTCGAGAACGCGGATGCAACATCTATTTGTCTTCCTCCTCCTCTTCCTCATTATACTCCTCCTTGGTCTCGGCCCTGGCGGCGCCTCGAAGTCGGCGATGGCGACCCCAGATGGCGTGTAGGCGAGCTGCTCCCTTCCTGCGGTGAGGAGCTCGGTGATGTCCTTGCCTTATGGCTGCGCGAACAGAAGGTCCAGCCGGTCCTCCACCTCGACACCCACTGCGCCTAGGATGCGGCGCATGTCCTCCTTGGTCGGGGCCACGGTGACGCCTCAGGTTTTTATTTAACCCTAATAGTCGGCCAACTCTGCTGACGGTGGTCAAACCACGGTCAACCAGGGCCCTCACCTCGAAAACCTCACCAACCAACCCTAATGACCTTAGTGATCAAGTCCATACACATGTGCGGTCAAACATTGGTCAAGTGCACGGTCAAACCCTACCTAAACCCTAGTGACCCTGAATGTCTGCCGGAACTTTTGTCGTGTTCTCCAAATTTCACCTAAACACTTCAAAATCTACCAATATGAAAGTTGTCCAGTTTGTCGAGGGGCACAACTTTCATGTAGGATGACATTTCCAATTTTTAGTGGAAAAGAGTGGAAATGTTGGTCACCTGCCAGCACCTCCTGTTCATTGTCACATAATGGCATTCAAACTTTGGATGCCTTTTATGCAAAATCTGTTGAGAAAAACACCATATGACCTTTGTGAAAGTTGTAGGGGGTAATGAGATCTACAACTTTCCGATTCATCGCTTGTTGCACTTCAGTACAAATTTTTGGAGAAAATCGTGCTCAAACAGGGGCTCAGCAACACGGTTTCGAGCCAGCCGGCGCTCTGCGCCGCGACGCGGCGCGCGCGCCGCCCGAGTCCCCGCTCCTTTTCCGGGCCAACCCGCGCCCCCACGACACATCGAATCCCGCGTGCCACGCGCCTCCCCGTCGCCGTGCCGTACTGCGCGCCGTGCGCGCGGCGGCGGACCGCCGGTCCGTCCGCCGCCCCGGCCGTACGCGCGTCGGCCGAGGGAGCGCCGTGGTACGACGGCATCTTTGCCGTCACCGCAACGTCACGTGCGAGCCGCCCCTATTTAAGGCCGTCCGCCTTTCCTCCTCGCGCCCGCCACCACCGCTCCTGCAGTCCACCGCACCAGCCATGGCCGGTCGCCGGTGAACTCGCCCCTCCATCGTTCCCCAGTGCTTTCCAACCGCCCGAACCTCCTCTCTGTAACCTGTAGAAGCTTGCGCCGCCGCTCGTTGCCCGGCATTGCCTCTCCCTTGCCGGAGCCGGAGCCGGAGCCCGCCGCGGCCGCCACCGCCGCCGCCGCCGCGCGCCCTCGCCGAGCCGCGCCCGCGCCGGCCAACCCCTTCAATCGACCCTAGGTGAGCCCTTGGGGGTCCCGCGCCGCTTGATGGCCAGGGCCGGCCGGCCATCGCTACCGGCGAGCCCACCTGGCGGCGGAAGGGCATATGTGTGAGGATTGGGTTTTACCCGAGGGTCTGGGTGCAAGGGAAGGGTATTTGTGTGAGACTTTGAAAACTTCCAGGGGCCTCGGCTGAAAAGTGCATCTTCATTAGTAGAGTCATTTTGCTGATTCTTGAAAAATCCCTAGAAAATCGTAGAAAAATCGAAAAAAATGCAATCTCAATTTTTCTAGACTCCTGGTGAAAAACACTACAACTTTTGTTAAACTTGTCTAGGCTGTTTCATGATATTTTGGGCATGAAAAATAGAAATGTGAAAAACCTAGATATGTGATATCTCAAAATCCATAAGTTCTCTGTAGCTACTTTTTGGATATGTTGTGTATTATGTTATGACTAGCTCCTAAACCAAAAATTGCACAAAGTTATTATGTAAATCTTTCTATATGAATTGTTTTGCATTTATGCAGAATCTGTCTAGATGATTTTTGTAGCTAAAAATGATTATGTTTTTGTCCCAACTTCTGCATGTGGTCTATTTATGCCAAGATGCATCTCTGGTGAATTAATCACAATTTTATAGCTAAAAGAAACATTTATTCTAGAATTATGCTTGTTTTCCTTTGTAAATTAATAATGCAAGATCAGTGGTAGTTCTAGTTGTGCTTGCTGCATGCCTAGGTTAGATTTGGACCAGAGAGCATGTGTAAGAAAGTTTGGATCAATTGGATGCTTAATTATTTTTGTATGCTTTTATCTTGCTGTAGTAGCAAGCTTTTTGTTAGTTGTGGAATAATCAATTTTCTAGCTTTTCCAAGCATGCATGTGTTGAGCGGCTTGATATAGGTGATTTAGTGCTTAAGAAACCCTCCCACAGATTTTTAACGATTTATTGTTTGAATAAAAGCTTTGGAGGCCTTTATAGGTTTAATGTTTTATTAAATAGGAAAATGCCCTTTTTATTCCTTGTGACCCATTATAAAATAGTTGCATGGCTTATTTAGGATCTAAGAATACACCTCCTTGTTGTTTAAGAAAATAAATGTAATTAACTACTTTGTTGTGCACACCTTTGTTGTTGAAAGGTGGAATATTAAATCCTCACAAGAAGTAACAATTCTAAAAGAAAACATTAATTAAGTGCTTATTAAAAGAATAAGCCATATAAATAATAACCTTAATGAAAAAGAATTAATAATGAATTGTTTGTTAAGGTGAATGTGGCCAACAAGAGTTGGATTAGATAATTGATATATCACATCACCTGAACCCTGCATTGCATTCCGTGTAGATCTTCCTGACGGTGACTACTCGCTCGTGCCGCAAGCCGAGGAAGTCGGAGCTGACGCGGATCTGCAGTACGTTGAAGTGATCAAAGACACTGAGGGTACTCAGGCTAACCCTGCTGACGAAGGCAAGCCCCGATGCACTTAACCTAGTATTTTAAAACTCTTATGCAACTATCTATGGATGATTGTGCATTTACGTTCAGGAGTTGATATGAAACCCTAGATGCATGATCCCTAGGTACCTTTGTCCTTTACTAGTATGGTAGGTCGATAGCGGCTATGCTATATGATCATTACAAGTCAAGTGATGATGTCACTCGCGAGAATAGGTTCTTATGTTGGAATCATAAGATCTCTTAAATGGATTGCTCATGTGGTAAGAGCATGGGATGTGGGCTCCGGCCTATGTCTTTGGTGGGTTAAATGTTTGAACGTACTAAGCACTTGTTGGGAATGGGACCGGTAAGCCTAGTACCTTAATGAGGCGGTGAGGGATTTCACTACCACTACTCTTGTGATGCGTCTCACGGCTAGCTACCAGTGGTGCACGTGTGAGTCTGGGTGCCTTGCGGGGTATGCCAGATTACCGGCACCAAAGACTGTGGCCTTTTATCCTGACCCGTGGATTTCTGGGAACCGCTTGGTGGTTGTCCTCGCGAGGGCATCCCACCGTCTGTTTAGGTCTACCTTGCAAGGTTATAAAACCAATCGATTGTCGGCCTCTCACCATTATCTGAGACTCTTACTCCACTAGCCACGAGATCCCTAAAGATGGAAGTTGATGAATTTTATGCTTGAATAATTGTATTGCTCAACTTATGCTTGTATTAGATGGCTAATTTAGAAAAGAGAAAACCAATTAGAATTTGTGCTAAACCCTTGAAAGTAAGGACATACTCTTTGTTACTTTTCAGCAAAAGAAACCCAGTGGCCAAAAAGCCTATCATGCCTAGAGTTGGTGAAGTAGTTATCACCGACGGGTAAGTCCTGCTGAGTATTAGTATACTCAGTCTTGCTATAATATGTTGCTCCAGGTAATGCCGTTGGTGATGTGTGGCTCGTAGAGATCCCGCCCGGCTGGGAGCTGGAGTGGGTGGAGGACGATGAATGAAGGCATCATGGCTGGTCTCCTCTGGTGTTTTTGCTTTCCGCTTAGTTTCATTCCGTTGTTTTAAAAACTTTGAACTACGTCGTCATGTCAAAGACTTCAGTTTGTAATAATTAAACCCTTCGGGAACAAATTCAGATGTTAATTATATTGTATCTCTGGACTCACCTTCGCGTGAGTTTTAATGCATATATGTCGATCCTTGTTATTATATAAGTGATTCATCGGGTGTTAACCCGGCGACTAACGACAGGATGATACTTTATTATTGCTTAATGACCAAAGTGGATTGGTATTAGGCGATAGTATGGTATTTTCCTGGGCGGGCTGTCACAGTTGGTACCAGAGCAATTATATGCACCAGAGATTAATTAATAACCTTAATCACTAGTTTTTGAATAAAAATTGCCAAGAATGTTTGGATTTGCAAAACACGTTGGTCCGTTAAGGATAAACTAGACCGAGAGGCCCTAGAGGGAAGTTTTGGATTCTTTCAGGTGGCTTATTAACCTATGGTTTATTTTGCTAACTTCCAGCACAGTTACGTTATGTCAGACTTACTTTCTTGTACAACCAAACTAGATGAGACACGTGTTTTATACGTTTGCTGTGCCGCATCACAGGAATTGCGAGGGTTGATGGAGTGATCCATTCCACGGATCCCATCTTCGCGTCTGGTTATGAGTTGTGTTCTCGCCACGTGTTTCATACATGAGCATTCCACATGTCGAATATGTGAGGAAAGGATACACTCCATTCAAACGGAGGGTGTCCGAGGTTGGACACTGTCCATGCAGCGGCTTAACGCATGGATGTCGTTTCTATAGTGAACGGTAATGCATGTGGACGCTTCCGTGACGTGCTGGCACGAAAGGTTCTTTTTCTTGCAGGTACATAACAGCGTTTCTTTAGTCGCTAAGTGAGTACCAAGTAGCTCTCGACTAGATAATATAGGGAGAGACGAATAAAAGCCCTGCCACCGGCACTAACTTCAATTTTTTGTCTTGATCGCCATGTGAGGTCGAATAGGACGACTTGCATGCATATTAAAAATCGAAACAAACTAAAATGGACCAAAAAACAGAACCTTGTATGTTATCTAAGGAAGAATTGCTAGTTTGTGCTTTCTATAAACTAGAATACCTCTCATGCATAGGCATTGTGCTGCCCAAAATTTTGTAAAAGTTTGCTTGTCTTACTTTTGCACCATGTTCTAGAAGTATTTAAAATAGATTTTCTAAACCAAAGTTGCTCCTTATCTACTCTAGTTTTTGGCTTGCAAAAATTCTTGATCATAGCTTCTGTCAATCTTGAGTTGCACCTTTCTAAGTGAACCTAGGTCTTGCTGTTTTTGAGAATCAGCACCCTAAACTTTGCATCTTTTCACCTTGTTCCTTTTTGATCTAGCTCAACCTTTGAATACTAAAAGTGTGTATGAAAACCATGCGGAGTAGCCTGTAAAATTTGGCAATTTATGGAGTTCTGGATTTTTAGTTATGAATTTTTATTCACAGCTGCCAGAACTTCACCATTTGACACGTTGTTCTCTTTGAGACCTGACATGTGTTACATCTTTTGTACAGATGGCTTTCCCCGTGTTTCACGAGTACGACGCTGACAGTACGATCCGTACCAACGGGTTGCACTGGGAGGGTTTTCCACGCCTCGCCTGGGAAGCACTCAGCGTCGCTGGCTACAACACTCCGCCGACCTACGAGGTGTTCGAGCTTGAGCGCTTAGGCGTTCCCCGTTGCAAGGTGATCGTCACTGTGCTACCACACCCGAACCACGCCGACTGGTTTGACTTGAGTTTCGTCTACTAGGGTTTTCGTGGGCACGAGTCTGTCGAGTCAGCCGCTCTTCGGGTATTGACGGACTTTTGCGACCACAACCCTACAGTGGTAGCTCTCTCTCCGTTCGGGTTGTTTCGAGCTGTGAGTCCTCACGACCTGGCGTGGCTGGATCGTATGGATCACCTTCGGGATCTACTTTTGCTAGTCGAGCTGGTAGTCGTCACTCAGACGCTAGCGCGTTGCCTCAACGTCGTGTTCACACTTCAGGGGTTGCGTTACAACACTGCAGCAGTGATCGGTCAGCGTTTGGAGGCACCTAAGCCGGACTGGTAGTGACTTTCAGCATCTCACCAGAAGCTAAACTTTACTCTCACTCAGATGCAGCAGGAGAACGACCGGCTATGTGCCAGGAGGTTTCAGTTGGAGTTAGAGAGAGGTGACCATCTTCAGAGGATCGTGGACCTTGAGGCTGAGGTTACTACCCTCCAGGAGGACGCAAATGCTAATGATATTGAGAGGTTGACACTATTACAGAACATTGCCGAGATGCAGCAGCAGGTTGAGGAGGCCAAGGTGCAGGTTGCAGCCTTGCAGGCCATAATGGCTTTACAGCTAATACCTCCAGTGCAGGCGCCTCCAGAGGAGTAGTAGGGACAGTCTGTTCTGGACCAGACAAGTCAGGCTGGACCCCCGTTACCGACCTCACCAGCTTTACCTGCTGGTAGTGGTGCTTCAGTTGGCAACTAGGTTGCTAGGGTAATGCAATAAGAAGAATTGTGCTCCTAAGTGTAACCTTCAGGATTGTGGTGTTAGGTAGCTTAGGAGTATGCTTTTGCGCAGTGTGACTGCAATGTAACCCTGTTGTACTGTGGCGTTTTTAGACTTTGAGTCTTGTAGTGTTCTATGGACCCTTTATCTGTCATGTTGTAATAAAGAATGCTTAAGCACGTTGTGATCTGAGATGAGTTCGGTATGGTTAACCAACTTGTTTAGAATCTTGTGACGCTCACGCGCTAACGATTTTCAACAATCGTGCACCTTCTCCTAATGAGTTATGCCATCTTTGACACAACTATAGCTGCTGTCCAAACAACAAAACAAAGTTTAGTAAGGGTAAAAGTTGGAATCTTGTTACGCGTTGAATACCAAAGTTGTGCGGAATGTTACAATGACCATGCTCGCCAAAATTCAGCATTTTTGCATAAGAAATTAGCGAACTACGGAGCTTTCGGTGAGTGTCGGTTGGCCGCCAACACAGCTAAGTAACTTCCCGCGATTTGCCTTCTTCGGGTGTGCGAAATGGAAATTCGCCGCGAGGTTTAAAGCCATCTTTGAGGCATGAGTTATAACATATACTAACTGTGTTGAAGAATGATTCTATGAATATAATATTGGTTACGAGATATCTTGCGACTGTTGCTGCCATTATCGTGTGAATGCACTAATGAGCTATTGTCATGCATGATCGCACTTGTCATCATTTTCTAAGTAAGATTTTAGCTACGTGTCTAACAAAGGCTCATATTTCAGATGGTGGGACCCACGCGCAGCTCTCCTAATGGGTTTGGAGCGACCGGTAGCAGCGAACTGCCGCCACGACCGCCCATGACGCCGCCAGAGGCTTTTATGGCCACTCAAACAGAGGTGTTGCGCCAGATCCTGCAGACGCAGCAGTAGATCGCCAACAAATGAACCGAGGGCCGCCACATGGGGCCAATCACGAGGGGCCTAATCAGGTCACCACGTATGCTCAATTCATCGGGATGAAGCCACCGACCTTTTCCAAGGCGAAAGACCCACTAGAAGCTGAGGCTTGGATCAAGGCAATCGAGGCCAAGTTCTCTGCCTTTGTGATGCCTTGCTATGAGGAGAACAAGGCCAACTTCGCAGCTCTGCAACTGCGAGGAGAAGCCTTAATGTGGTGGGATCATTTCAAGACTATGTAGCAAGGACATGCTGTCACTTGGGATGAGTTCAAGCAAGCTTTCAAGAGCCATCACATTCCTAAAGAATTAATGGATAGGAAGATGAGGGAGTTACTGGCCCTTAGGTAGGGATCTGACACGGTTGTCGGTGTGGAAAGTAGTCCCGACACTAACTAGTAATGAGCGCTAAGATCTGCCTCTCGATGGTCGGTGCTAAGCAACTAAAGACACTTGGTTTATCCTGGTTCCGGCCGGGGCCGTACGTCCAGCAGTGGTGTGCTCGAGGCACTGTATTGCTTCGCACCGGGGCGCCTGTAGAGGGGTGGCTACAAGAAAGGCGGGAGAGGAGGCGTGGCCTCCAAGTCCCAAGGGTTGTAATTGAGGCGAGTGCCAATATCGTGGGGAAGGCGGAGAGCGTGTAAATGATCACTATCTGTCGTCCGATGTCCCCGCGGGGGGCGCGGGGGGGGGGGGGGGGGGGATCGCTTCCCTTTTATAGGCCAAGGAGAGGGCGATTTACAGGCATGCCGCACTATTTCGCTACATGTGGCGTCATGGCGTACAGTGCCTTGGAGTTGACGACCGTCCTGGCGAATCTTGCTCCAGTCACGGCGTCGTGGCGCGTCCTGTGCTTGAATAGGGGCGACTTCGAGGGTGGAGGCGTGGTGGTTGACCGGGGCATCTTCAGGCGGGCTCGAGGGAGCCGTTGACGACGATCCGTACGAGGTGCAGTAGCAGGCGTGGCGGCGTCCCGTCCCCGCGTGCCCAACAGCATCAGAGTAGTTGTAGCAGTGCTCGGCGTGGCGCTGCAGGGGCGGGGATGGCCGCGCATGATTAACAGCGACGGGGATGGCGCTCCCGCCGGCCTGACGTCACGGTTTGACCCTGTGGAGTCACGAGAAGGGGGCTCGCGGTTGCGGCCGGCCCCCCTTCGAGGGCGCGGCGCGTTAGCCGTACAAGAGTGGGTGGCACAGTGTCACGGAGCTGACACTGGCCACGTCGCACAGTTCCCTACAGTGGTGGGGATGGACTCCCCCTAGGGGGTTGGCGGAATAGCGCCGGGGCATGATTCCCAGGCGCGTAGTGGCGCGGCTCTGCTATGTCAGAGCATTAAATGCCCGTACACGCGTGCGGGAGAGGGTGCGCTCGTGAGGGAACCTCGAGCGAGGCGGACCCCGCTCGAGGGAGGCGGGGCCCCTCGAGCGAGACGGACCTCACTCGAGAGCGGCGTGAGCCCTCGAGCGAGGCGGACCTCGCTCAAGGGGCGTTTTGCTGGGCCGCTTTGGTGGGCCGCAGGGGCCACCGCGTCGTGGATCGTGTTGTGTGTATATTTTGCGTTAGGCCCGAGGTTGGGTTTGCGTTTTGCGTTTTTTGCAGGTTTTAAGCAGGATTCCCCCAGGTTCTTTAGGGGACCCTCATGGCTGTCCCCGACAGTAGCCCCCGAGCATCTTTGGGTGTTCTGGTCAGGTTCCCGCAGATGCTGGAGCCTACTGATAGGACGCTCTTTCCCCTGGTTGCAAGTGCCTCTCCGTGGGGCCGCGTCAGCGGACCCGCGGGTCTAGCCCCCGAAGCCCTGCAGGAGCGTGAGTGCTCCTACAGGGGTTTTCTCGCGGAATTTTATCAGCGGGGCATGGTACATGTCTCAACCGGCATCGGCGATGTTTCATCCGGCTTCGGTGACGCACGCGCAACTGATATCTTTCGCGTTCGGTGCATCCCAAGAGGTGTAGCCATGCGTCGAGCCCCTGAGCCTGGGCCCATTCGAGGTGATCGGGGCGAGCTCTTCATCTTGTTTTAAACGCGCCCTCGCCGTCCCTCCGCGGGACGGAGGGTGAGTTTTCCACAACCCCCATCGATCGGGTCGCGGATTGCGGATTCATCGTCGAGCTGTTAGCGGGTGGTTCAAGTGGACGCCCATGCCCCGTTCGATAAGGGTAGGCTTGTGGTCCGGAGACTCGTCCATTAAAGCGCTTGCGCGGGTTTGCTAGGTGGGGCTCGGTCCCATTCGCTAGGGACCGAGGGCGCGGGAGCTCTCCCTCGGTGGGATCCCCCCGGCTAGCTGCCCTCGCTGGCTCTCGAACACGACATGTGGGGCGCCCTCGAGCCGGCGGGCTTGAGGAAAGGCTCGAATGCGCGCGCCCTCGTCATCCCTGACTCTGGTGATCTGGGGCACCTGTTCGAACCCGTCGAGGGTCAGGTTTCGAACCCCTAATCAGTAGGGCCGTGCGGGGTAGCAGCGGAGTGCTCCCGTCTTTTCGCATTTGCAGGTTTCGAGGGTTCTCAGCCGTGCCGACCCTCGAACCGCTGATTAGTAAATTCTGTAGATCGAGGGCACCTGTGGCGTCTGGTTACTTCGAACAGGCTTCGAGGCCACTGGTCGGTAATCGCACCCTTCGAGGGTCGGTTTTGTCTGAGCTTGGGGCTCGGGCCACTCGAGGGTCTTCCATACTTGGTAAGGGACCGGGCCATTTAATGCCCGCAGTCGCGGCTATAGTCATGCGCTGCGAGCGCGCCTTTTCAGGCGCCGCGGCCGCGCGCGTAGTGGGTGGAGTGGGCAGGTGGACGTGACCGCCTGCCGCGGTCCTCCGGTTACCGCGCCGTGATGATGGCGCGCGTGCAGACGTGCGGCCACCGCGGTCGTGGTGGGTCCCGCTCGTCAGCGAGAAAAATTATCACCTGCAGTTAATGCGCGCGGGGCGTGCGCTCCGGAGAGCACGCCCCATGGATCTATAAATCCGATAGGGGGAGGTGAGACGGTTTTTTACCTCTCTCACTTAGCGTTTGCCATCCTTGCTTCTTGCGCTTCCGCCCCCGAGCTGTTCTTGCTTTCGCGCCTCTGCTCTACAGCCGTTCTTGCTTCTCGTTCCTTGCTCCTTCGCCCATTCGCATGGCTCCCCCGCCGTCCATCACTATCATTGACCCGCCGGCATGGCAGCGCTCGACGACGACGAAGCTATCTCTGAATCTGCTAGTGGCCGGCGGCCAGCGGGTGGCGAATGTGGACGGGCAGCCCGCGGAGTGGATCGAGCCGCCGGCGAAGGACCGAGTGCCCAACCCACCGTTCGGCTACGTCGTCAGCTTCGTCCGCTTCCACGAGCGCGGTTTCACGGTGCCGGCGAGCCGCTTCATGTGGGCGCTGTGCTACCACTACGGCGTGGAGCTGCATAATTTCACGCCGAACGCGATCTCACAGGCGGCCACGTTCGTCGGCGTCTGCGAAGGCTTCCTGGGGATCCCGGTGAACTGGGATCTCTGGGTCCACCTCTTCTGCGCGGAGCTGTACACGCTGGCTACGTCAGAGCCGAAGGTTCGCCACGCGGTGCGCGCCGGTGGCTTGTCGCTCGCGTTGCGGAGCTCGCGCAGGGAGCAGTACATCCCCTGCACGATGACCTCCAACAACGCGGACTGGGAGCGGGGGTGATTCTACCTACGCAACTCCGGCGCCGGCCTCCCCCCTACACCGGCAAGGTGCTGAGGGAGAGGGCCATCTCCTGGCACCACGAGGTATCTCCGCCCTCACACCGGCGCGGCTGGACTCGCTCCTGGCCGCGTTGATGGATTAGGCGGATCACGGGCTGATTGTGGGGTGCGTCCTCGCCAACCTCCACCACCGGCGGATCGTCCCCCTGATGGAGAGGCGGCTCCGCATCTTCGAGATGGACGAGGACGCGGACCCCATCGCGTTGGCGGAGTCGCGGCTGCGGCAAGATCTCTTCCCGTGGGAGTACGCAGCCACCCGGGCGCGATGTGCCATCGACCTCCAGTCCAGCCGGAACGACGACACGTCGCTCCGGGCGTTCACCATGCTCCCCGTCGGCCCGTTGGTAAGTGGACCGTCACGTCCCCTTGTTCTGCCGAATCGCGGGGCGTCAGCATGTCTTGAGATTTTGCCCGTTTCTTTGCAGATGGTACGTGTGAACACCGCGCGGTCCGACCCGCCCACGCCCCGGTCTCGTGCACACGCGCGAGCGGCGCAACAGCGAGAGCAGGAGCGGGTGGCACGCAGGACGGAGCGGAACATGCGGCGGCGTGAGTGCCAGGAGCAGAGGAGCGAGGAGTTCCGGCTGCGCGAGCAGCAGGGGCTTTCCTCACCCGCGATAGAGCAGTACTCGTCGTCAGGCGAGGAGGATGAGGAGGAAGGAGAATAGGAAGAAGATAGGGGGTAGGTTCTCCCCGACAGGTGTGAGCCCGCACCCCCGTCACCGGAGCCGGCTCCGTTGGCAAGAGAACCATCGCCTGGGGCGGGCGCAGGGGCGCCCGCCGCCGAGCGATCTATGGTGGAGGCGGCGCGGGCCGCGGAGGCGCCGGCGCGCACCGCGGAGGCGCCCGTGCACGTGGCGAGGCGCCCCCGCGCGCGGTGGAGGCGGGCCGGGGCCGCGGCGGCGGCCGCGCCGGCCGCGCCCGCGACGTCGGCGGGGGACCTCGAGAAAGAGGAAGCGAGCGTTCTCCTCCCTGAGGTAAGGAGTTGCCTTTCGAGGGGTCGTGTGCTCGATAGATGGGGGTTTGACACTTTGTTCTTGTGTTCGCAGGGTGACGCCAACTGTGCCCACTCGCACCGGCCAAGGTGTTGAGGGCAGACGCGTCCATCCCCACCAGGCGGCGCTCGTCAAGGGCGACGTGGGCGGCCGTAAGCACGACGGCGACGGCGAGCGGGGGCTCGCGAGACGCGGCCGAGGCCTCGAGGTCGCGGCCGGTGACGTCAACCACGGAGCCGCGGCAAGCGGTCGCG
Source organism: Cenchrus americanus (assembly GCA_947561735.1). Lineage (NCBI taxonomy): Eukaryota > Viridiplantae > Streptophyta > Magnoliopsida > Poales > Poaceae > Cenchrus > Cenchrus americanus. The sequence goes on along the minus strand of OX387239.1, from coordinate 179,627,707 downwards.
AGAGGCACGGCGGGCGCCGGCCGCGGCGGAGGCACGACGAGGGTGGCGGAGGCGCGGCGGAGGCGCCAATCGCCGCGGCGCAGCCGGGCCGGCGTCGGCCGCGGAGGCGCATCCGGCACCCGCGGCCGCTAAGGCGCGCCGGAGACGGTGGTCGCAACGCCGAGCGAGAGCCCGCGCCCGCGGTGGCGCGGTCGGAGGCGGCCGTGGTGGTGCAAAGAGGAGCCCGCCCTCCCGGGCGATGGCGGTGGAGATTCCTAACGACGACGTCCCGCCGCCGGGTGGGACCGGGGGGCAAGCACCGCCCATGCCCGGCCCCCGAGCCCCGGGCGGGGGCGCTTGTGAGATGGTGGGACGACCACATGGTGGCCGGGGCCCGAGGCATGGCGCCGAGGCCTCTTCGTCCCGCGCCGGCCCCCCCCTGCCTCGGGCGAAGAGCGCGTTGATGCGCCGCCCCCCAGTTCGCCGATGCCCAAGAGGAGCAACAGCTGTGGGAGGAGCTCCGCGGCCACGGCGCCTCGCTCAACCGGGCGCTAAACGAGGCGATGCGGATTCATGGCGGCCCGGCGTGGCATGTCTTCCAGGTGCGTCGACGTTTGTTAGCTTGTTGCTTTCTTCCTTACTCTGTCGTTTTCGTGTTTGTCTTTGCGGCGCGACGCTAACTGGTTTTTGTCTGCTGGTGGCAGGAGTTGGAGCTCCGCGCCTGCGACAGGTACGGCGCCCTCGACCAGATGAGTGCTGAGCTCCGTCAGCTCCAGGAGCAGCGCGACGCTCTCGACACGCTCGCCGAGGCCCTAAGGACCTAGGACGGCTGGTTGGCGTACCAGGCAGAGGCTCTACGCGACCAGCTCTTGGAGCTGGAGGGGCAGTCCACGGCGCGCGCTTCCGCCGTTGAGCGGGTCCGCACGGCCCTCATCGACCGGGACGAGGCGCTCCAGTAGGCGAGGGAGGACCTGGAGAGGCCGCGCTCCGTGGCGATCGACTGGGAGAAGGAGGTGGTCTCTGTCCGGGCTGAACGCCGGCAGGACCGCACGGAGCTCGAGGAGGCGCGGTCCCAGCGAAGCCAGGCTGAGGAGAGGGCGAGGGAGGCCGAGAGGAGGGCCAAGGAGGCCGAGGAGTTGAAGGCCGCCCTCGCCACCAAGCCGCCACGGTCGTCGCAGCGGAGGAGCAGCTCCGGCAGGAGCATGCCGCCCGCCAGGAGACCGAGGGTCACCTCCAGCAGGAGCGGGCCACCCTCATCGATGCCCGGGCAGCGCTTGAGCGGGAGCATGCTGCGCTCGAGGGGGCGCGGACGTCGCTGAAGGAGTGAGAGGATGAGGTCTCGAAGCTCGACGGGGAGCTGATCGCCCTCAGCATCTCGAACGAGGATTAGCACCGGACCCTCGAGGAGCAGAGCGCCACGGTCGTCAGCCTATAGCAGGCGGTCGAGGGCGGGCGCCAAGCTCTCGAGGTGGAGAGGAAGCAGGTTGAAGGTGAGTTGCCGTATCGTTCCTTTGTTTTGTTGATCTTCCCTTCGGGGGTTTGTTCCCTTCTTGATTTTCTTTGCTCGTGGTATCCAGGCCTGCGCACCGTGCTGGGGCGCGCGACCGATCGGGCCGAGACGTTGCAGGCGGCCTACGACTCCTCCGAGCGGGAGCTGGTAAAGCTGCGCGCTGCAGCCCTCGAGACCTTCCAGGCGGTCGAGGAGGGCGAGGCGCGCGCTGGAAGCTCGCTGGCAAGCCGTCTACGCGCCCTTGGTGGGCATGTCTCTAGGCGCATGCGCCGCGCGCTTCACTTGGGCGTCCAGAAGGCCCTCGGCGTGGTGCGGTCCCACTACGAGGTGAACTTCGAGGCTGTGGCGTCAGGCTACGTCGTCCCGGAGGGCATCGAGGACAAGGTGGCGATGGAGCACGTGGACGCGCTTGCCGCTGATGCCGCCGAGACGCTCACCGAGGACTTCATGGAGTTCCTGTTCCCCAACGCTCCTGACGCCGGCGCGCCCCAAGTCTGAAGACCGCTGGGCACTTGGCCCATTTTTTGTTTGAATGTTAGTATCCGGGCCGCGTGGCCTTGTAAATAAACAAGTAAACTCTTGAAATATTTAAGCACTTGTAAATTTAGGTAGTGTTTCTTGTTTCGTTGATTGCGCTGTTCTGTTTTTCCTTTGCTTGGGTGAGTTTGGGTTGGGGAGGTTGGATTTCACGAGTAACCCGCTGGGCCGGAGGCAAGAGAGAAGGGTCGTATCCTCGTAGAGGCGTAGGCTATCCCTGGCTCGCGCGTCCTTTCCGCTTGGCCACTCGTGCCCCGCCTGGACTCACTTGAGGCTAAGGTTGAATCATACTTGGCGCGTCTGCGAATTGAATTTTTTGCGAAAAAATGGGACCATTTTTGTTGGGGGGGGGGATGCCCCCCCGCAGTAGCCCCCGAGGGTGACTTGGTTTTCAGGGGAAAGCCGAGTTGCCCTTTAATTTTATTAACTGGCTGTTATTTACATTTGTGCTGCGAACTGGGGTGTTGGGCATGTAATTTACAACAAAAAACTTGGAAATCCTAGCTAGGGGTAGAAGCGACGTAGCTGCTGGATGTTCCAAGCGTTGGTGAGTTCTTCGCTGTCCTCGTTGGCCAGCTTGTACGTGCCGGGGTTGAGCACCTTCACCACGACAAAAGGTCCCTCCCATGGGGGCGACAACTTGTGGCGGTCTCAATTATCTTAGCGTAGCCTTAGGACGAGGTCCCCCTCGCTGAAGTCTCGCCGCCGCACCTTCCGAGCTTGGTAGCGCCTTAGAGCCTGCTGGTACCTTGCGGAGTGCATCAGGGCCACGGTGCGTGCCTCATCCAACTGGTCGAGCGAGTCCTCGCGGGCTCGCTGGTTGGCACCTTCGTTGTAGCCCCGGACTCTAGGCGACCCGTATTCCAAGTCCATGGGGAGGACGCCTCCGCGCCATGGACCAGAAAGAACGGGTTGAACCCGGTGGCCCTGCTTGGGGTGGTTCTGAGGCTCCACACAACCGCCGGCAGCTCCTGGAGCCATTTCCGACCAGACTTGTTCAGCCGGTCAAAAATTCTGGGTTTGAGGCCTTGTAGAATCATGCCGTTGGCACGCTCCACTTGGCCGTTGGTCTGTGGGTGCGCCACGGCTGCCTAGTCCACGCAGATGTGGAACTTGTCGCAGAATTCCAGGAACTTCCTACCTGTGAATTGGGACCCGTTCTCGGTGATGATGGAGTTGGGCACTCCGAAGCGGTAGACGATGTCGGTGAAGAACGTCGCTGCCTGTCCCGCCCTGAGATTTGTGATGGGGCGTACCTCCACCCACTTGGAGAACTTGTCGATTGCGACCAACAGGTGGGTATAGCCCCTGGGCGCCTTTCGCAAGGGCCCATCGATGTCCAGCCCCCACACGGCGAAAGGCCACGTGACGGGGATGGTCTGCAGGACGTGCGCGGGGAGGTTGGACTTGCGGGTGTAGAACTGGCACCCTTCGCAGGTGCGCACGATCTCGCTGGCATCAGCGACCGCGGTGGGCCAGTAGAAGCCCTGGCGGAACGCATTGCCCACGAGGGTGCGGGGTGCGGCGTGGTGGCCGCATACGCCCGCGTGTATATCCCGGAGGAGCTCGCGCCCCTGGGGGATGGGCACGCACCGTTGCAGGATGCCGGATGCGGCGCGCTTGTACAACTCGCCGTCGATGAGGGCGAAGGACTTCGCCATCCTGGCGATGCGTCTGGCCTTGGATCGTTCTGAGGGGAGTTCCCCTCGGTCCATCCAGGCGATATACTTGTCGCGCCAGTCCCTCTCGCTGGGAGCCGACTCTACGTCCATGGCTTCGGCCTCGTCGGCGCCGTACCCCTCGAGTAAGGAGAGAACGTACGCCTCGCTCGAGGGGTCCTCGTCCATGGGCTCCGCGCCCGCTGGATTCGAGGGAGTCCCCGAGGGTTCTTCACAGTTCGAGGGGTGCGGTTCGAGGTTGACGGACGGCTGGGCGATGTCCCGGGCGAAGACATTCGGGGGGACGGTGATCCGCCCCGACGCGATCTTGGCGAGCTCGTCTTCCTCCTCGTTATGCCGGCGGGGCACGTGGTTGAGTTCAATGCCATAGAACTTGTCCTCGAGGGCTCGCACGGCCTTGCAGTACGCCTCCATCTTATCGTCGTGGCAGCTCGCGTTTTTCATGACCTGGTCGATCACGAGCTGCGAGTCCCCCCGCACGTCGAGGCGTTTGATGCCTATCTCGATGGCGATTTTGAGGCCGCAGAGTAGTGCCTCGTACTCGGCCATATTGTTTGACGCGGGGAAGTGGAGACGTATGGCATATCGCATGTGTTCCTCGAGGGGTGAGACGAACAGCAGGCCCGCGCCCGCGCCTGTCTTCATCACTGAGCCGTCGAAGTACAGAGTCCAGCATTCAGCCTGGATCTGTGGCAGCGGCAATTGCGTGTCCGTCCACTCGGCTATGAAATCTGCCAAGATTTGGGACTTGATGGCCTTGCGCGGGGCGTAGGCGAGCGTTTCACCCATCAACTCCACCGACCACTTGGCAATCCTGCATGCTGCATCCGAGTTACGGATGATTTCTCCTAACGGAAAGGAGGAAACCACCGTGACCGGGTGAGCCTCGAAGTAGTGGCGGAGCTTGCGCCGCGCGAGAACCACTGCGTAAAGAAGCTTCTGGACTTGTGGGTAGCATGCCTTGGTCTCGGACAAGACTTCGCTGATGTAGTACACCGGCCGCTGTACTGGCAAAGCGTGCCCCTCCTCCGTGCGCTCCACCACGATTACGACGCTGACCACCTGGGTGGTTGCAGCCACATAGAGGTACAGAGATTCACCGTCCTGAGGCGGTGTAAGGACCGGGGTGTGGGCGAGGGTCGCCTTCAGTTTGTCAAGTGCCTCCTGGGCCTCGGCGGTCCAGGAGAACCGCTCATGCTTCTTGAGGAGCCGATATAGGGGCAAGCCCTTCTCGCCGAGCCGCGAGATGAAGAGGCTCAAGGCGGCAAGGCACCCCAACACCCTTTGGACCTCCTTAAGGTCCCGAATTGGACCCATTCGTTCGAGGGCTGCAACCTTTTCGGGGTTGTCCTTGATGCCTTGTTGGGAGACAATGTATCCTAACAGCATGCCCCGCGGCACGCCAAAGACACATTTTTCGGGGTTCAACCTTACCCCGCTGGCCCGTAGGCAGCCGAACGCGATGTTGAGGTCGCTAACCAGGTCGTCCGCCTTCCTGGTTTTCACGACTATATCGTCTATGTAGGCCTCAACGGTTCGCCCGATGTGGTATCCGAAGACGTGCTGCATACATCGCTGGTATGTTGCACCCGCGTTTCGGAGGCCGAACGACATCGTTACGTAGCAGTATATCCCGAACGGCGTGATGAATGAAGCCGCGAGCTGGTCGAACTCCTCCATTTTTATTTGGTGGTACCCGGAATAGGCGTCAAGGAAACAGAGGAGTTCGCACCCGGTGGTCGAGTCAACGATTTGATCGATCCGTGGCAAAGGAAAAGGAACTTTAGGACATGCTTTATTAAGACTAGTGTAGTCTACACACATCCGCCATTTCCCATTCTTTTTCTTTACTAATACAGGATTAGCTAGCCAAGTGGGCTGGAACACTTCCTTGATGAACCCAGCCTCGAGGAGCTTCCGCAGCTCTACTCTGATCGCCTGGCGCCGCTCCTCGTCGAAGCGGCACAGCCGTTGCTGCACGGCGTGGGAGTGAGGTAGGATGTCAAGGGAGTGCTCGGCAACCTCCCTCGGGATGCCTGGCATGTCCGAGGGGCTCCACGCGAAGATGTCGGCGTTGGCGCGAAGGAAGTCGACGAGCACCACTTCCTATTTCGGGTCGAGGGTAGAACTGATCCTCAACGCCTTGCCCTTGGGGGCAGCAGGGTCGAGGGGCACCTCCTTGGTCTGCTCAGCGGCCTCGAAGCTGCCGGCGTGCTTGGTGGCGGAGTCGAGGTCCTCGTTGACCATCTTGCCCATGTTGGCCACGAGCGCTTCGTCCAGCGCTAGCGCCTCGGCGTGTTCCACGCACTCGACGTCGCAGTCGAATGCGTGCTCGATGGATGAGCCCACGGTGATGACGCCGTTGGGCCCCGACATCTTCATCTTGAGGTAGGTGTACTTGGGGACCACCATGAACTTGGCGTAGCAGGGCCGCCCAAGTATGGCGTGGTACGCGCCCCTGAACCCCACCACCTCGAAGGTGAGCGTCTCCTTGCGGTAGTTGTCCGGCGTGCCGAACCAGACTGGCAGGTCGATCTGCCTGAGGGGCTGGACGCGCTTGCCCGGTGCGACACCATGGAACGGCGTCGTGCTGGGCCGCAGCTGGTCCAACCCGATCCCCAGCAGGCGCAGCGTGTGCGCGTAGAGGATATTGAGGTTGCTGCCTCCGTCCATCAGGACCTTTGAGAACCGTGCATTCCCGATGACTGGGTCGACCACCAGCGGGTACTGACCCGGGTTGGGGATGCGGTTCGGGTGATCCTCGCGGCTGAACGTGATGGCGTCCTCCGACCAGTCGAGGAAGGAGGGGGGCACCTTCTCTGCGGCGAGGACCTCGTGCCGCTCCCGCTTGCGCTGGCGGCTGGACATGTCGACGGTCGCCCCCCCGAAGATAAGGAAGACGTTTTCCACGGTGGGGAAGCCGCCAGCGTCACCGTCACCCCCGTCTTTCTTGGCCTCGCCGTCCTTCGCGGCGGCGCGGCCATAGAACCGTTTGAGCATGTCGCATTGCTCGAGGGTGTGGTTGACCGGCGTTTTGTGGTAGGGACATGGCTTCTTCAGCATGTCGTCGAAAACCCCCGGGCCTTGAGGGGCCAGTCGAGGGCCCCGTCGAGCCAGGTCAACAGCACGAGCTTCGCCGTCGTCGCTGGCGGAGGCGCTAGGGTCCCTGGCAACCAGGATATGGCGGCCAGGGGGAACCCTGCGCATCGCTGCATTGGCGTTGGCGGAGGCGACGTACGCCGTCGTGGCGCCGCGCAGGCCGATAGGGAAGCGTGGTCCTGAGACCGAGCGCTCCCCCGCCGGGGCGGCTGTCGTCTCGCCGGTGAGTGCGTCGCGTTGTGAGGCAACGCGCGCTACATGCCGGCGCTCCAACCGCGCCCGTCGCGAACACCGGCCGGAGCGACGATGGCGCCGTGGCGCCGAAGGACCCGCAACATCCCCGTTGGAGGGCGCCGGCGCCGTGGCGATGTGTGCGGCGGCGGCCGGGTCCGGCCCAGCTTGGCGTCGCGCACGGAGTTCCTCACAGTTAGTGAGGCGCATCAGGTAGCCGTTCCTCGTAGCCTGAAAGTTCAGGCACCCGAACCGGATTTCGAATCCGGCCGGGAGGGGGTCCGAGCTACCCATGGAGTAGCACTGGCCGCGGTACTCGGTGCGAATCACCATCGAGAGAGCTGGTGACGAGTCGATCTATAGCGCAAGGCCCCTACCTGGTGCGCCAACTGTCGGTGCGGAAAGTACTCCCGACACTAACTAGTAATGAGCGCTAAGATCTGCCTCTCGATGGTCGGTGCTAAGCAACTAAAGACACTTGGTTTATCCTGGTTCCGGCTGGGGCCGTACGTCCAGCAGTGGTGTGCTCGAGGCACTGTATTGCTTCGCACCGGGGCGCCTGTAGAGGGGTGGCTACAAGCAAGGCGGGAGAGGAGGCGTGGCTTCCAAGTCCCAAGGGTTGTAATTGAGGCGAGTGCCAATATCGTGGGGAAGGCGGAGAGCGTGTAAATGATCGCTATCCGTCGTCCGATGTCCCCGCGGCGGGGGGGGGGGGGGGGGGATCGCCTCCCTTTTATAGGCCAAGGAGAGGGCGATTTACAGGCATGCCGCACTATTTCGCTACGTGTGGCGTCATGGCGTACAGTGCCGTGGAGCTGATGACCGTCCTGGCGAATCTTGCTCCAGTCACGGCGTCGTGGCGCGTCCTGTGCTTGAACAGGGGCGACTTCGAGGGTGGAGGCGTGGTGGTTGACCGGGCGTCTTCAGGCGGGCTCGAGGGAGCCGTTGATGACGATCCGTACGAGCTGCAGTAGCAGCGTGGCGGCGTCCCGTCCCCGCGTGCCCAACAGCATCGGAGTAGTTGTAGCAGTGCTCGGCGTGGCGCAGCAGGGGCGGGGATGGCCGCGCATGATTGACAGCGACGGGGATGGCGCTCCCTCCGGCCTGACGTCACGGTTTGACCCTGTGGAGTCACGAGAAGGGGGCTCAAGGGTGTGGCTGGCCCCCTTCGAGGGTGCGGCGCATTAGCCGTACAAGAGTGGGCGGCACAGTGTCACAGAGCTGACACCGCCCACATCGCACAGTTCCCTGCAGTGGTGGGGATGGACTCCCCCTAGGGGGTTGGCAGAATAGCACCGGGGCATGATTCCCAGGCGCGTAGTGGCGCGGCTTTGCTGTGTCAGAGCATTAAATGCCCGTACACGCATGCGGGAGCGGGTGCGCTCGTGAGGGAACCTCGAGCGAGGCGGACCCCGCTCGAGGGAGGCGGGGACCCTCGAGCGAGACGGACCTCACTCGAGAGCAGCGTGAGCCCTCGAGCGAGGCGGACCTCGCTCGAGGGGGCGTTTTGCGGGGCCGCTTTGGTGGGCCGCAGGGGCCACCGCGGTGTGGATCGTGTTGTGTGTATATTTTGTGTTAGGCCCGAGGTTGGGTTTGCATTTTGCATTTTTTTGCAGGTTTTAAGCAGGATTCCCCCAGGTTCTTTAGGGGACCCTCATGGCTGTCCCCGACAACGGTGTACCGTTACACCCAGAAGTTCAATAGCCTTTGTCAGTACGATGGACATCACTTGGATACTGATGCCAAGAAGATAGAAAGGCTCCAGGATGGTCTAGATGGCAAGTTGTATGAACGAGTGAACTTGCTCGAGCCAGAGAATTTCCATGAGTTCGTGAACAAGGCTATATCCCAAGAGAATGCTATGAAAAAGGCCCATAGAGACAAGAAGAGGCCGTCTGGTTTTGCTCCGGGTAGCGGAACTACCAAGAAGTTTCGCTTTGTGAAAAAAATGTTCCTAACCCTTCCCAACAATCTTCAACTGGACGCTGGACGATGAAGCCACCACAGGGCAAACCTTCAGGGAACTTCCAGTTCCGCAACACTCAGCAGCAGGCTCCAAAGCCTAATGTACGCCCACGTAACATCAATGATCGTTGCTGTTTCAACTGTGGTCAGCCAGGGCACTACATCAGTGATTGCCCTAAGCCCAAGCAGAACAAGGCCAACCAGTAGAATCAAGGTGCGGGAAACAAGCCTGCCACTCCGGCTAAGAAGCCAATGGTGCAAGTCCGCCAAGGCAAGTTGAACTTCACCACCATGAGTGACATTCCAGAAGGAGCTTCAGTGCTCACAGGTACATTCTCTATCAATGACACTCCTGTTAATATTTTGTTTGATTCTGGAGCTACTCACAGTTTCATAAGTGAAAAGCTAATAGGCAAAATGGGTTTGATGGGTTCTCATACCAATTCAGCTTACAAAATTATCTCTCCGGGTGGGCAAATCTCCTCTAGTACTTTAATCCGTGGAGTATTTTTGGGATTGGGTAGTAAAATCTTTCCCACAAACCTCATAGCCATAAGTTTGGAAGGCATGGACGTTATCTTGGGTATGGACTGGATGACCCAACATAAGGTTGTTCTAGATATATCAGATAGAGTTGTAGAGATCAATTCGCCTACAGTCGGGCACACTACCATGTACCTACCTTTGAAGGACGGTACAGACTCTTGTGCCTATGTGACCATTATCTCTCATCTTGATGAAATTCCAGTAGTTTGTGAGTATCTAGTTGTCTTTCCTGACGAATTGCTTGGTATGCCACCAGACCGAGATGTCAAGTTTGTAATTGAACTCCAACCGGGTACTGCACCCATTTCAAAACGACCTTATCGTATGCCTCCCAAAGAACTAGCCGAACTGAAAAACTAACTCCAGGAGCTGTTAGATAAGGGTTATATTCGCCCGAGCTCTTCTCCTTGGGGTTGTCCCGCTCTCTTTGTCAAAAAGACGGATGGTAGCTTGAGGCTGTGTGTTGATTATAGACCGCTCCCATCAAGAACAAATATCCTCTTCCCCGAATCGATGTTCTTTTTGATCAATTGGGTGGAGCCAAAGTTTTCTCCAAGATCGATCTTCGTTCTGGTTACCACTAAATCAAAATTTGACCTTGTGACGTTCCTAAAACTGCTTTCTCCACTCGTAATGGTCTTTACGAGTTTTTGGTGATGTCCTTTGGTCTCACAAATGCCCCAGCCTATTTCATGTACCTCATGAACTCCGTGTTTATGACGGAGCTTGACAAGTTCGTAGTGGTCTTTATCAATGATATCCTCATCTACTCCAAAAATGAGAAGGAGCATGCCAAACATCTTCGAATTGTCCTGCAGTGTTTGCGAGATCATAAGCTTTATGCTAAGTTCTCCAAATGCAAGTTCTGGTTAGATAGTGTGAAATTTTTGGGGCACACTATTTCCAAGGATGGCATCTCCGTAGATCCTAGAAAAATACAAGAGGTGATGGATTGGAAGCTACCAAGTCCGTACACCAAATCCGCAGTTTCTTAGGTTTGGCGGGTTATTATCATCGATTCATTCCAGACTTTTCCAGAATCGCTAAACCTATGACCGAACTGCTCAAGAAAGGAGTGAAGTTCGTGTGGAGTGAAGCATGTGAGAAAGCCTTCCACACCTTGAGGCAACACTTAACTTCAGCCCCAGTGCTAGTGCAACCAGACAATTCCAATCTTTTCGAAGTTTTCTGTGACGCGTCAGGCACGGGTTTCGGTTGTGTTCTTATGCAAGAAGACCGAGTCATTGCCTATGCTTCACGGGCACTTCGACCTGATGAGATCAATTATCCCACCCATGATCTTGAGTTAACAGCTGTTGTCCACGCTCTCAAGATATGGAGACATTCTCTGATGGGTAATCGTTGTAATATCTTCACTGATCACAAGAGTCTCAAATATATCTTTACTCAGTTGGATCTAAACATGAGACAAAGGAGATGGCTTGAGTTGATTAAATATTACGACCTAGAAGTGCACTATCACCCCAGAAAAACAAATGTTGTTACGGATGCCCTTAGCGGCAAAGTCCACTGCAACCATCTAGAGTTAGAGCCAGTTAGTGACCCATTATGTGAAGAGATGAGAAGGCTCAACTTGGAAGTGGTAGAGCAAGGAAATCTTTATGCCTTAGCTTCCGAAACTAATCTTTATGATAGAATTGTCACTGCTCAACGAAATGACGAAGACATACAAAACATCAAACAGAAACTAGCAGAGGGAGATCCTAAGTATACCTGTTTCCAGAAGGATCACAAGGATGTGATCTGGTTCGGAAAACGCCTTGTGGTTCCTGTTGATCCAGAGATTAGGAAGACAATCTTTGATGAGGCTCATATGTCCAAGTTCTCTATTCACCCCGACAGTACTAAGATGTACCAAGATTTGAAGTAGAAATTCTGGTGGTCCAATATGAAAGTTGACATAGCCAAGTATGTAGCCGAGTGCGATACTTGCTGCCTATCTTGTTTTCTTAAATCGAATCCCGGGACGAGATACCGTTTAAGGGGGGTAGGTTGTGACGCCCCAAGTTTTTATTTAATCCTAATAGTCAGTCAACTCTGCAGACGGTGGTCAAACCACGGTCAACCTGGGCCCTCACCTCGAAAACCTCACCAACCAACCCTAACGACCCTAGTGATCAAGTCTATCCACATGTGTGGTCAAACTTTGGTAAACTGCATGGTCAAACCCTACCTCAACCCTAGTGACCCTGAATGTTTTCCAGAACTTTTGTCGTGTTCTCCCAATTTCACCTAAACACTTCAAAATCTAGCAATATGAAAGTTGTCCAGTTTGTCGAGGGACACAACTTTCTTGTAGGATGGCATTTCCAATTTTGAGTGGAAAAGGGTGGAAATCTTGGTCAACTACCAGCACCTCCTGTTCATTGACACAGAATGACATTCAAACATTGGGCGCCTTTTATGCAAAATCTGTTGAGAAAAACACCATATGGCCTTTGTGAAAGTTGTAGGGGGTACTGAGATCTACAACTTTCCTATTCATCACTTGTTGCACTTCAGTACAAATTTTTGGAGAAAATCGTACTCAAACAGGGGCTCAGCAACACGGTTTCAAGCCAGCTGGCGCTCTGCGCCGCGACGTCGCGCCACGCCCGCACGTCGCTCGAGTCCCCGCTCCTTTCCCGGGCCGACCCGCGCCCCACGACGCATCGAATCCCGCGCGCCACGCGCCCTCCCCGTTGCTGCGCGTCGTACCCGCGCGCCGTGCGTGCCGCGGACCGCCGGTCCGTCCGCGGCCCCGGTCGTACGCGCGCCGGCCGAGGAGCGTCGTGGTACGGCGACATCTTCGCCGTCACCACGACATCAAGCTTGAGCCGCCCCTATTTAAGGTCGGCCGCCTTTCCTCCTCGCGCTCGTCACCGCCGCTCTCGCAGTCCACCGCACCCGCCATGGACGGTCGCCGGTGAAATCGCCCCTCCGTCCTTCCCTAGTGCTTTCCAACCGCCCGAACCTCCTCTCTATAACATGTAGAAGCTTGCGCCGCTGCTCGTTGCCCAGCATTTCCTCTCCCTCGCCGGAGCCGCAACCCGCCGCGGCCGCCACCGCCGGCCGCCACCGCGCACCCTCGCCACAACCGCGCCCGCACCAGCCAACCCCTCCAATCGACCCTAGGTGAGCCCCTAGGGGGTCCCGCGCCGCTTGATGGCCAGGGCCGGCCGGCCATAGCCGCCGGTGAGCCCACCCGACGGCGGAAGGGCATATGTGTGAGGATTGGGTTTTACCCGAGGGTCTGGGTGCAAGGGAAGGGTATTTGTGTGAGACTTTGAAAACTTCCAGGGGCCTTGGCTGAAAAGTGCATCTTCATTAGTAGAGTCATTTTGCTGATTCTTGAAAAATTCCTAGAAAATCGTAGAAAAATCGGAAAAATGCAATCTCAATTTTATTAGACTCCTGGTGAAAAACACTACAACTTTTGTTAAACTTATCTAGGCTATTTCCTGATATTTTGGGCATGAAAAATAGAAATGTGAAAAACCTAGATCTGTGATATCTCAAAATCCGTAAATTCTCTATAGCTATTTTTTGGATATGTTGTGTATTATGTTATGACTAGCTCCTGTACCAAAAATTGCACAAAGTTATGATGTAAATCTTTTTATATGAATTGTTTTATATTTATGCAGAATCAGTCTTGATGATTTTTGTAGATAAAAATGATTATGTTTTTGTGCCCAACTTCTGCATGTGTTCTATTTATGCCAAGGTGCACCTCTGGTGAACTAATCACAATTTTATAGCTAACAGAAACATTTATTCTGGAATTATGCTTGTTTTCCTTTGTAAATTAATAATGCAAGATCAGTGGTAGTTCTAGTTGTGGTTGCTGCATGCCTAGGTTAGATTTGGACCAGAGAGCATGTGTAAGAAAGTTTGGATCAATTGGATGCTTAATTATTTTTTATGCTTTTATCTTGCTGTAGTACCTAGCTTTTTGTTAGTTGTGGAATAATTAATTTTCTAGCTTTTCAAAGCATGCATGTGTGTTCAGTGGCTTGATATAGGTGTTTTAGTGCTTAAGAAACCCTCCCACAGAATTTTAACGATTTATTGTTTGAATAAAGCTTTGGAGGCCTTTATAGGTTTAATGTTTTGTTAAATTGGAAAATGCCATTTTTATTCCTTGTGACCCATTATAAAATAGTTGCATGGCTTATTTAGGATCTAAGAATACACCTCTTTGCTGTTTAAGAAAATAAATGTAATTAACTACTTTGTTGTGCACACCTTTGTTGTTGAAAGGTGGAATATTAAATCCTCACATGAAATAACAATTCTAAAAGAAAACATTAAATAAGTGCTTATTAAAAGAATAAGCCATATCAATAATAACCTTAATGAAAAAGAACTAATAATTAATTGTTTGTTAAGGTTTATGTGGCCAACAAGAGTTGGATTAGATAATTAATCTATCACATCACCTGAACCCTGCATTGCATTCTATGTAGATCTTCCTAACGGTGACTACTCGCTAGAGTTGGTGAAGTAGTTATCACCGACGGGTAAGTCTTGCTGAGTATTAGTATACTCAGTCTTGCTATAATATGTTGCTCCAGGTAATGTCGTTGGTGATGTGTGGCCCGGAGAGATCCCGCCCGGCTGGGAGCTAGAGTGGGTGGAGGACGATGAATGAAGGCATCATGGCTGGCCTCCCGTGGTGTTTCCGCTTTCCGCTTAGTTTCATTCCGTTGTTTTAAAAACTCTGAACTACGTCGTCATGTCAAAGACTTCGGTTTGTAATAATTAAACCCTTCAGGAACAAATTTGGATGTTAATTATGTTGCATCTCTGAACTCGCCTTCGCGTGAGTTTTAATGCACATATGTCGATCCTTGTTGCTATATAAGTGTTTCACCGGGCGTTAACCCGACGACTAACGACAGGATGATACTTTATTATTGCTTAATGACTAAAGTGGATTGGTATTAGGCGATAGTACGGTATTTTCCTGGGCGGGTTGTCACAGTAGCGCGCGACGACGCCCTCCTCCACCCCGTCTGCGGCAGCGATGACGGACTGATCGGTGCCTAGGTACGCCAGTAGGTACACGACGACGAACTTCATCTCAAACCAGCGGGGTTGCGGTGCGGGAAGCGGCGGTAGGAGGCTCGCCCGCCCTCCAGCCGCAGGGATCCCTGGTGCGGGGAGCGGCGGCGGTCGGTGCGACGCGGGGGCGCGACAACAGTCAGCGCAGCGCCGGGGCACGCCAACCCCCCAACCGCAGGAAGCAGCCCGGGGACGGGGCCTCGTCCCAGGGCGAGGAGGAAGGCCAACGGCGAGGTGAGGAGGGGCGAGGCGTAGCAGTTTCGGGGGGAGGGTGTGGTCGCTGCTGTCGGCATCTGCTGCCGCGGCGTCGGCTTCGAGGAAGAAGCGGTGGGTGGAGAAGTATCGAAGGGATAATGCTTGGGGTGGGACCCGCGTGTGAAGTAGCAGTGGGGAGGGCGTTCATTTTGCATAGTTTATTGGTTCGAGTTCATAGTTTTCTTTCTTGACGATGTGCAGTGGCAAACTGATCATGAGATCGGAACTACGACATCCAGCTCATGTTACAGATAATAAAGGTCATTTTTGTACTATAAAGATCGAATAATCTGTAAAACCTTTCTCACCCAATTGGGGTCCACCTTACCCCTCACGTCGGACCCACCAGTCAGGATATTGGGGTAGTGGATTGGGTGGAAGTGTTGACGCAAAATCAGCACCTCGCGCCAAGCACACAACAAGCCGAACAAAGCTGGCTTAACACACGTGCCGAACCGAAGCGTGCCAGTTAATTTTCCTGAAACTGACATAAGGATGAAAAGTAGTTAGATAAAACCTGGAACTTGTCGGGTGGTACCAGACAGTTCCGTATTTACGGCTTGAAAGCCAATTAAAATGACATATAGCTACAACAAGCTATTTGTCAACAATTTAAATATCATTCGGAAGCTTTAAAACATGAAACCAGGATATAGCCGAATGCATGATGTAAGCATGACAACAGATCGGTCTTTGTTTAAACAACATTGCTTGCACGTGGTCGTGACCGATTTTCGAGGATAAATTACAATAAAAATAAATAAGGTGAAAACATGATTATAAATGTGAAGTAAACAAGCATGCATAGGTCAAAAGCACTAGTCTACCGCATGTCTAGGAACTTTCAAACCCGTCGAGCGTGACACCAAACAAGTTAATCCACCGCATGATACGACTTGTTTGAAATCACACCACCAACCACGAGTAAATCAGTCCACCGCATGATACAATCTAAACATGGAAGGCTAAAAGCATACATTATTTAAAACAAACTTATGAACACATTTCACTTGTGATAGAATTGCCGAATACAGCTGTACAGCCGATCCGGGTTCCGTGGAGAAGGAACAAACATTGAAAAGTCAACAAGATTGAACCTGCAACACGTGACAATCTAGATTGATCTAAATTCGGCTATTGAGAGCACTTGATCCGTTTACAATAAACCAAAGACTTGAAAGCGCAACACATGGATCTCAAAGAGATAGAGCCGAAACTAATCGATCTAGATTGGGCAAAAGAGTGTTACATGAATTAAACATAAAGCAAAATTCAAAGCAACACGTGGTAACTTAATGAATCTATTAGATCTTGCCAAATCTAATAGAGCCGATAACTAGCTCCAAGCTAGATCTTAGCCTACCGCATGGCTCATGATCTAACAAGAAACCCTCTTGAACCGAGCTTAAATCCACCGCATGATACTAACCAAGGTAACAAGACTACTTGCATCATGGTCTAAATCCACCGCATGATACTAGACATGATACAAGGTTGGCGGTACTTAAGGAGGTCGACAGATCGATGGCTCCTCTCGAAGAACTCGACGACTCGACTAAAGGACTCAAAGTTTGGCACGGGGCCGGTTTTGTTGTGTAATTGTTCGATCCCTATTACAGACACCAAGGGTTTATATTTATACCCTTGTCCTAACACGACTCTTGGTCGACTACGAGTACAACATTTATTACCTAAATTAATGTCCCGGTGCCAATGTCCATCTCGCACCCGTCATCAATTCGTCCCTTCCTTATATCTGGGACACGTCATCACGTATTCCTGAAAGCCTCCATTTTTAAGCGCAAACAGTCCTTTTGCCGAATGATGGCGTACTGCCGACCGCAAGTATCTTTACCGAATCCTTTGAGGAGATTTTCCTACCGAATGGCGCTTCTTCACCAAACTCGGCCCACAAGTCAGTCCCTTTCCTGTACCAATTTTTGGTGTTAACATATGCCCCTTCAGTTACGGGATAAAAGTGATTTTATTCCGGAATTGACTATAAATGCTCAACGTCTCCAAGCTAAATCTGTTCAACACCCGTTCTTTCCTCTTGCAATCCGTTGGAGCCTTCGCTCAGAACCAAACCCTAGTTCATCAATCCCTCAAGCTCAAATCTTTAAATGGCGGACCAAGACCAAGTTCTTCAGGTAAATCTCATCCCCTTAAAGCCCATTCGGTATTACTTTTTCGGTTTCCATCTTAGATTTTTCTTTTGCCTTCTCTTGTTCTTGATAGGCTCTAGCCGCCGAGATCTTGATTCCCATTAAGGACAATTCACCATCCTACTTCCTCGGGCCCGTGGGAACTTCTGACCCTCTCGAGTTCATTGAAGCCGAATCTCAGAGGATCCCTTTCAAAGCAGCTTTGTCGAGACCCCATGAATGGCAAGATACCTTCAAGGATTGGCCCCTGCCCCCAATTGCAGGTTGGAGAAACTGGTATAAAAGGATGCTTGATGATGATAGCGCTAAGACAAGCAATTGGGACAACCTTCGCATTGCCTAGTTGAGGACCATGTGTGGTTCGAGGACCGGTGGATGGTCGCTTCCTTGTGTGATGAGTGATTGACAACGTTGTGTGGACTGATTCTTGGCTAAGTATTGCAGGTGTAGGTTGTGGCTTGACTGGTGTTGGTGCTGGTGAAGAACAAGCGCGAAAGGTCGTCGCCGGTGAGGCCTCCAGGTGTGGAGAAGACAAGTAGGCTTCGTTCGAGGGACCCGGTGGCCAGTGGGGTCAAGTGCGGGCCGCATGGTGGCATGAACAACAAGATGAAGTCGTGGACTGTTTCTTGGTTGAGCCTCACAACCAAGGTCGATCCGGGACTACGTGGGAGCCGAGTCATGAGTGGAGATTGGCGGAGGCTACACCGAGTTCGCGGGGTTTCCGATGGTTCACCAGAAAACCACTGGGTTCCTTGGTTGATCCACAAAGCCAAGACCGGAGAACCGAAGACGGTGCTGCAGCAGCTCTAGAACGGTCTGACCGGTGGGTCTGACTGGTCTGACCGGTGAGGAGCACCGGTCTGACCGGTGCGCGACGATGCAGTCCGGAATCTTCAAAGAGGAGGACACGCGTCGGGAAAGCAAGGCTTGCGTCGAGGCTAAGCAGGTTACGGTCGCCGGGCATCCGTCCGATGGAGAAAGCTTCAAGTCTTCCAAAACCGCCCCTGAGGGGCTTGTATCCTTAGTTATTAGGAAAGGGCATTTTAGACTTTCGGTTGCCTCCATATAACCCAAGAGGTGAGAGGATGGCAGCCAACTCTTGGAACCCTAGTTCATTTGCTTTCCTATTTTCTCTTCCTATTTTCCTTAGGATTTCGATAGGACTAGCTTGAGAGCTTCATGGTGAGATCTTGTGAGAGGGTTGGATGATCGGGTGGCAAGCTAGACCTTGTATGAACCTTTGTTGCATGTATAGATGATTCGGCGTGGTTCCTCAAGGTTTGGATGTGTTGTTCCCGGTTGTTCTTGGTGGTGATTTTCGGAGCCCTCTCTTGGTGATTTATTTGGGTTGTTTTCGGGACCTTTCTCTTGGGGAATTGATGGGGGAAATTTGTGGGAACCCTTCGTGGTTCTTTGGGCTGTGATTCCCCTCCCAAATCCGTCAGTAAAGGGGCTCGATTTTGGGGTTTTCCGAGTTCTAGGGTTTGTGGTGTTCTTGGCGGGATTTCTTCGATTCCTCCTTTTTGGACAAGTTTTGGTGGGATTAAACTTGGCTATGGACTCCTCATGAGGTGTTCCTAATATCCCCAAAGTCTTGTTCAAGTCCATGGAGCGATTCGGGAGATCGAGGTTTGGATTTGGGGGAGTTGAACCGCGGGTGCTGTTCATCCCGAGCTGCCCAGGCTACACCGGTCTGACCGGTGCTCTTGACCGGTCTGACCGGTGCAACCCTCGGTGGGTTTTCGCTCGGGTGAACGTCTGGGTGTGTTCGCTGTTGTCCTGTGTTGCTGTTGTTTCGAGCTTGGGTCAGTTTGGAGGTCGGTTGGCCTGTTTGGTGCCTTGGGGGCTTTCAGGCTGTGACCGGTCTAACCGATGCGTCTCACCGGTCTGACCGGTGTGGAGCCACTTAGTGAAAGTTGCCCAGTTTCACCAGCAGGGACCGGTCTGACCGGTGGTGCTCACCGGTCTGACCGGTGTTGGTCAGTGGACTCGAGGTTTGGTGTTCCGCTACATTCTCGGGTCGATAGGGTGTGTGTGTTGGTTCCTAGGTCCAGTGGCACTCCAGTGGCTACGTGGGCTTGGCCAACTTGGTTAGTGAGTCAGAGAAGTGTGTTGGAAGCCGTGTTCATCTTGTAGGAGTTTCCATCTCCTTCGAGAAGAATTTTTATCAGCTCCCATTCACTCCCCCCTCTCTGGTTCGCCGTATCGGTCCTTCAAGTGGTATCAGAGCCGGTTCGGGTCTTTATTGACTCTAACCAGTCTAAGATCCAAGGATGGCGTACCAGGAACGGGGTTCGGGTCCTCCACACTTCGATGGCAAGAACTACCAGATGTGGAGTAAGCGGATGGGTGCGTTCCTCCGCGAAAAGGGTCAGATCCTTTGGGATGTCACGGTGGACACAAGCTATGTCGGCAGATGGACTTCCTCGCTCCGAGGATCGAGGGACAGATTCGATGCCAACAACAAGGCGGTCGACTACTTGTTTCGTGCTTTGTGTCGGCCGAGTTCGATCGGGTGCACACGGAGCACTTGGCATGTAGGATTTGGACGGCCGAAGGAGGCTCATGTTGGGAATGCCCGGGTTCGAGCACGGATGTATGCGACCTACCGGAGAGAGTACGAGAACTTCACTCATCTATCCGGTGAGTCCATCGATGCCTTGTTTCAGAGGTTCACAGTGGTTGTGAACAACATGAGGGCCAATGTGGACGTGCTCCCGTACGATGATCATGATAGAGCGGTCAAGCTCTTACACTCTTTGGATCGTACGATTTGGGGTGGAAAGTTTGAGGCCATTGTGGAGTCAGAGAAGTATGATACTCTGACGGTGAACGAGCTATTCTCGAAGCTCAAGTCGGCTGAGGTGGATAGGGGCATGACCGCCAAGCTCGAGGGACCGACTGATTCCCATAGTCTTGCCCTCGTTGGTGGTTCGAAAGGAAAGGCTAACACTAACCCATCCACCAGAATGTTCTCTTTTTCCTCTTTGATGTCTATGCCAGATGAGGAGTTCGACGTGCTTGGAGAGGACGAGCTGGCGCTCCTGACGAGGCGGTTCGAGAGGCTGCACGAGAACCGAGTGAACATGAGGAGGAACGCGAGGACATGCTTCCAGTGCGGCAAGCCGGGACACTTCGTCGCCGACTGCCGGAGAAGGTCGAGAACAAGGACGGCTACAAGCACAAGCCGAGGAATGATGGTAAGTACCGGTCGAGGCGCGACCACAAGAGCAAGCACAAGAACAAGTACAGGGACGAGCGACGATCGAGGAAGGAGAGCCGAGGCAAGGTCCGAGCGATGGTTGGAGCGAGCGACGTCGACTCCAGTTCCGCGTACTCCACCTCGAGCTCGAGCAGCAGTGAAGATGAGGGTGATCGTCGCAAGAACAAAAAGTCGTCCAAGAACCTGAGCGGGCTGAGCTGCCGCGAGAGACGGCTTCTGCACCATGGCGCTGAGCTCCGTCAGCAAGAAGAGCACACAGAGCGACTCGGACTCCGATTCCGACGACGAGGTGCGTGATGAACTTCCCTTCTTGCACCAGGAGAATGAGAGGCTTGGCTTTTTTCTTGATAGCCGTGATGACATGCTTAGAGAGGCCAAGAAAATGAGAAAAGACCTTAGGGCTTCACTCGAGGATGCTAGGACTAGAGTGGCTGAGCTAGAGACACAGGTGCTTGATAGCAAGCTTGAGATTGATTCCCTTAAGGCTAGCCCTATTGTTTCGGATGAGGTTTATTGTGCTGATTTTGTTGATCTTGCTTTGTTTAAGGAGAAGCATGCCTCCAAGTGTGAGGAACTAGATGTGCTTAGGGTTGAAGTGGCTGAGCTTAAGTCTAGACCTGCTTTGCTAGGTGCTTGCACTTCTTGCCATGTTTTGCATGCTAAGATTGATGAGATGCATGCTTACACTAGTTCTCTTGAGGCTAAGTTGAAGGAACCCATGCCTACATCATGCTCTACCTGTGAAATGCATGCTTTGAAAAATTTGGAACTTGCACATTATATTTATCGTTTGCAGGATGAGAATGATGTCGGGCATACTCCCCGGGTACTCATGCAAGGAAGGAAGAATAGTAGAAGATGGACTCCTAGTAGAATTCCCCTGTACTCCTACTAGGACTCGTTCTGTGTACTCCTACTAGGACTCCTGCCTTGTAACCGACTAGGAACCCGCCCCTGGACTATATAAAGGAGGGCCGGGTACCTAGCCGCACATCCCGATCCCTCCGGGGACAAACAACACCAAGCGCAGGGCGCCATACTTGATCCCCCAAACAGGACGTAGGGTTCGCCACCTTGGCAGCCCGAACCTGTATAAATCTTGTGTCCCGTGTCCTTGCGCATACCTTCGAGTTCTCGGTCTCCTGATCACGATCCCCACCGCACAATCTACTACCTCGGGTACCCCTTGGTAGGTTTGCAGGTCTAAAACACCGACAGCTGGCGCGCCAGGTAGGGGAGATCATCACCACCGGGCGAATTCGAAGGACCCTCGTCAACAAGATCAATCCTCTCGACGACTCGCCGAGATCCATTGAAGCAAGTCGCCTTGCTCTTGTCAAAGCGGAATCAATCTTCCTACGCCGCGCTTCCGGTTGCTTCGGCACGTCGCGCGGCTCGTCACGCGGCTTGTCGCGCCGCTCGTCGTCGACTACTCGTCGTCGACTACTTCGTCCCCGCCGCGCGTACGGGTGCCTCGGCACGTCGCGCGGCTCGTCCCGCGGCTCGCCGCGCCGCTCGTCGTCGACTACTCCGCCTCGCCCGGGCTCGTCGTCGACTACTTCGTCTTCGCCGCGCGTCGGGGTGCCTCGGCACGTCGCGCGGCTCGTCACGCGGCTTGCCGCGCGGCTCGTCGTCGACTACTCCGCCTCGCCCCGGGCTCGTCGTCGACTACTTCGTCTTCGCCTCGCGTCCGGGTGCCTCGGCACGTCGCTCGGCTCGTCACGCGGCTTGTCGCGCCGCTCGTCGTCGACTACTCCGCCTCGCCCGGGCTCGTCGTCGACTACTTTGTCTTCGCCGCGCGTCCGGGGTGCCTCGGCACGTCGCGCGGCTCGTCCACGCGGCTTGTCGCGCGGCTCGTCGTCGACTACTCCGCCTCGCCCGGGCTCGTCGTCGACTACTTTGTCTTCGCCGCGCGTCGGGGTGCCTGCGCACGTCGCGCGGCTTGTCACGCGGCTTGTCGCGCGGCTCGTTGTCGACTACTCCGCCTCGCCCGGGGCTCGTCGTCGACTACTTCGTCTTCGCCGCGCGTCCGGGTGCCTCGGCACGTCGCGCGGCTCGTCACGCGGCTTGTCGCGCGGCTCGTCGTCGACTACTCCGCCTCGCCCGGGCTCGTCGTCGACTACTTCGTCTTCGCCGCGCGTCCGGGTGCCTCGGCACGTCGCGCGGCTCGTCACGCGGCTTGTCGCGCGGCTCGTTGTCGACTACTCCGCCTCGCCCGGGCTCGTCGTCGACTACTTCGTTTTCGCCGCGCGTCCCGGGGTGCCTCGGCACGTCGCGCGGCTCGTCACGCGGCTTGTCGCGCGGCTCGTCGTCGACTACTCCGCCTCGCCCGAGGGCTCGTCGTCGACTACTTCGTCTTCGCCGCGCGTCCGGGGTGCCTCGGCACGTCGCGCGGCTCGTCACGCGGCTTGTCGCGCCGCTCATCGTTGACTACTCGTCGTCGACTACTTCGTCCCCGCCGCGCGTCCGGGGGTGCCTCGGCACGTCGCGCGGCTCGTCCCCGCGGCTCGCCGCGCCGCGCGTTGTCGACTACTCGCGCCTCGCCCGGGCTCGTCGTCGACTACTTTGTCTTCGCCGCGCGTCGGGGTGCCTCGGCACGTCGCGCGGCTCGTCACGCGGCTTGTCGCGCGCGCTCGTCGTCGACTACTCCGCCTCGCGCGAGCTCGTCGTCGTCGACTACTCCGCCCTACGCCGCGTGTCCCGGGTGCCTCGGCACGTCGCGCGGCTCGTCGGGGGGCGGCTCGTCGCGCCGCTCGTCGTCGTCGACTACTCCGCCTACGCCGCGCGTCCGGGGTGCCTCGGCACGTCGCGCGGCTCGTCATGCGGCTCGTCGCGCCGCTCGTCGTCGTCGACTACTCCGCCTCGCGCGGGCTCGTGCGTCGACCACTGCCGCCCGCCTAGGCTCGTCGTCGAGCACTCCGTGCGCCGCGACTTCGTCTTGCGGCCACGCTGACTCTACTTCGGCCACGCCGTGCGTGGTGACTACTTGTCTCGCGGCAACGCTGGCTCTACTTCGAGTACGCCGCGTGCCTCCACGACATCGTCTTCCGGTCGCATCGCGTCGACCATTCATCTCGACTAGTTTTCCAAACTAGTCGAGAACGGCAGTCACGCCCCCAACAACTAGTCGGAATCAACTCTGACTAGTCGACTTCAACAACAATCGTCGCGGCTCCATCGCCGATCGCCACGGCTTCATCTATAAGTCCGCCGGGTAGCAACGGCCTAAGTCATTTATCTAAATGATTACTGTTTTCTTGGCTTGTTCTCCTCATCATGTAGGACTGCTTGCCGACTACTTATTTGTGTATGCTTCTCGGCGGGTTTTCACGGGAGCTACACTCTGTTTACTACTCTTGGGGAATATCAATCAAGTCGCCGCGAGTCTACTTCATCAACTTGGGGGCTATCCCTAGGAGGCAGCTTCTAAAGTCCGCTACACGCGGCAATCTAAAGTCGACTTCTAAAGTTGCATTCTAAAGTCCGCTCCGTGCGGCATCTTAAAGTCGACTCCGGTCGCATCTTCGCCTGCTTCGATGGCATACTACGTGTGTAAGCTTCGATGGAACCTAGCCGTAAGCGGCCCTCGGGTCCTGGCGACGATGGAACCTAGCTGCACGTGGTCTTCATGCCCTGTACCATGGGTCCAAGTACCCTAAGTACTCGCGCTCCGTACCTTGGGTCTGAAATCCATGGCTCAGGTACTTAAGCCCACTCCGGTGGCACAAGCCCGCTCCGGCGGCAATCGTACCTTGGGTCCGAAATCCACGACTCGGGTACTCAAGCCCCACTCCGGTGGCACAAGTCGACGCTAACGGTCGCACTCAGGCCCGCTCCGGCGCGCAACCGTACCTTGGGTGCCGAAATCCATGGCTCGGTACTTAAGCCCACTCCGGTGGCACAAGCCGACTCCGGTCGCAATCTTAAGCCCGCTCCGGCGGCAAAACTACTCGTTTTCTCTGATTTTTATTCGCTTTGGCTTTTCGGAAAGTGCTTTTCGTTTTTTGCATCTTAAGTCCACCCCGCGTGGCACAAAGTCGACTTCTTCAGTCGCATCTCAAAGTCCGCTCAGCGCGGCACAAAGTCGACTTCGGATTTCAAGTCGCATCTCAAAGTCCGCTCCGCGCGGCACAAAGTCGACTTCGGTTTTTAAGTCGCATTCTAAAGTCCGCTCTGCCGGCATCTAAAGTCGACTTCGGTCGCAACTAAAGTCCGCTCTGACGGCACGACTACTTCTCAAGCTCCACGGCTCGACGCCAAAATGCTACTTGGAATCTCTCCAGCTCGGGGGCTACTTGAAGATAACTTCAGCATGCTTCGCTCGCTCTCAAGCTCGGAGGCTCCTCACCAATCACTACTCGACGTGGCTCATACGGCTCTCTTATCTCGAGGGCTACACGCTGCAAGAGTACTCGGATGATGGCTTCGCGAACACTGAAGACCCTTGGATTGATTACCTAATCATTTGATGAGTTGAGAAAGTTGATGGGTTGGTTGTCTGGTCATGAGTCTCAGTTGATGATGATGATCGAGGCGTTTAAGAGGCAGGATGGTGAGGGACTTGGGGCAAACAAGGTTGGTGAGGGAAGTGGAGAGAATATCCCAGAGCCACCAAAAACCCACCACAAAAATGATTTCCCCCCAAAACCTAACCATCTTAGGAACTGACTAGACACAACCCCAGCTCCACCCGTGTTTCCTACACCCACAAATGATCTACAAAAGCCTATCAAGTTTGTGAGCACTTCGGGGAAAGTGTTCTTTGGGAAAGAAAGTGAGAAGGCAAGTGAAGGGAAACCGGTGGAGGAGTTGAGTGGAGAGAAACCTAGTGAGCAGCCACATCCCAAGCCTAAGCCTAAGCTTGTGAGGTTCCATTGTGTCTATTGTGGGAGAGATGGCCATAAGGATGAGTTTTGCTTCAAGAGGAAGCGAGAGGAGAGAATGGCAAAGGAGTGGGCAAACAAGGACAAGTACCACCTTTCCGATGGTGTACTTGAGCCTCGTGTGCAGATGCCCAGGGCCAAGGCGAGTGTGAGGATAGTTCAGGATTGGGGAAAGCGGAAGGCTGTTGGAGGCGCTACTGCCCAGGTTACACCGGTCAGACCGGTGTGGGGCACCGGTCAGACCGGTGCAGGCCTGGACAGGCAGCAGTTCGGGTTTCGTACTCGTACAGGTGCGAGGGATGTTTCTGGAGGTCGAGGTTCTGGTGGTTGGGCTGGAGAGTTTGCAGGTGGTCAGGTTGCTAGGCGTTCTCCCCCTCGAGTTCACTACGGGGATGGGAGGAGTCGTAGCTTTGAGAAGGAGAGGAGGGACGGTCCACGGGTTCTCTTTCGTGGTTTTGATCCTCCTCCAGGCAGAGAGGGGTGGTTCCCTCAGGGTGGTTATCGTGGTGGTGTTCATGGAGGTAGCTTTGGTAGGAGAAATGCTTTGATTGGTGCTAACCCCACTTTCGAGCAAATGGCTCGGCACTGGTTTTACTTTTTTGGTACTAACCCCAGTGCTGAGTCGTTTGTTCGCTCACGTGCTCGTTTTTGAATTTCAGGTGGGAGACTTGAAGAACATTTGGTTGATTGACTCCGGTTGGTGACGAAGAGGTACATCACCTTTGGGGACAATGGGCGTGGGCGTGTGCTTTCAGAAGGTGAGATAAAAGTGAGTGACAAGATCACTCTGAGGCGTGTTGCTCTTGTTCAATCGCTGGGGTACAATTTGCTTTCTGTGTCCCAGTTGTTGGATGAGGGTTTTGAGGTGTTGTTTCGGCCTGGTGGTTCTCGGATTGTGGACTCTCGAGGGGACCTTGTATGTATGGTCGTTCCCGAGGGTCAGGTGTTTCGTGCTGATTTTTCTCAGTCTTCGGGTGTGGAGCGTTGTTTCTTGGCTGGTTCTTCGAGTGAGTTGTGGAGGTGGCATAGGAAGTTGGGTCACTTGAGCTTTGACCTTTTGTCTCGCTTGAGTAAACTCAATTTGGTCCGAGGATTGCCACGGTTGAGGCTTGAGAAAGAGTTGGTTTGTGCACCGTGTAGGCATGCCAAGATGGTAGCCTCTTCTCACCCTCCTCTCACCGATGTGATGACTGAGCGTCCATGCGAGTTGCTCCATATGGACCTTGTTGGCCCAGCTCGTGTGCGATCTACGGGTGGGAAGTGGTATGTCCTTGTGGTGCACGACTATTCTCGGTATGCGTGGGTGTTCTTTCTTGAGGATAAGGGGGAGACGTTTGGTTTTGTTCGAGATCTAGTCTTGAGGTTGAGGAACGAGAGGCACGGAGATGCCATACGAGCTATCCGCAGTGATAATGGCTCGGAATTCAGAAAATCTCATTTTGACACCTTTTGCCATGACTTGGGTCTTGAGCACTAGTTTTCGAGTCCGTATACGCCTCCCCAGAATGGTGTTGTGGAAAGGAAGAACAGGACCTTGTGCGAGATGGCTCGGACGATGCTTGATGAGCATAGGACTCCGAGAAGGTATTGGGCTGAGGCGGTGAATACATCGTGCTATGTGTCAAATAGGATCTACCTCAGAGTGCACAAGAAGAAGACATGCTATGAGTTGATGCATGGTCGCACACCCAAGTTGAGTCACTTCCATGTCTTTGGTTGCAAGTGTTTCATTCTGAAGAAAGGCAGGAAGTTGGATAAGTTTGAGGCTAGGTCTGTTGATGGTATTTTCTTTGGTTATGCATCTCATTCTAGAGCATATCGTGTGCTCAATCTTGAAACTAACCAAATCGTGGAGACTTGCGAGGTAACCTTCGACGAGACAGAGCCACATAGTCAGCTTGTCTTTGAGTGTGCAGGTGATGATGAGCTTGGCGAGGAGATCTTTCAGGAGGAGGAGCATGAACATGGAGACAATGAAGATGGCGGTGTGGTGCCCACAGCTGAACATGTACGCACTACTTCGACTACGATGATGGACGGACCCCCTACTACACCTACTACGACAAATCAAGAACGAGGAGAAGCTGATGTTTAGGGGGAGGTAGCATCGAAGCGAGAACCTCCCCGGTGAGTACAAGTGGATCACCCAGCTTCGAGAATCATTGGCGACATGAATGAACGCACTACACGGTCGAGGGTTCGGAACAACTCTCATTTCTCTCATGCTCCATTTGTTGCTACTTTTGAGCCCAAAGACATTGGACACACAATATCTGATCATAATTGGGTTAATTCGATGCATGAGGAGTTGGAGAACTTTGAGAGGAATCAGGTGTGGGAGTTGGTTGACCCTCCCCCAGGGTGTAAGCCGATTGGTACAAAGTGGGTGTGGAAAAACAAAGAGGGAGAGAAAGGTGAGGTTGTGAGGAACAAGTTGAGGCTTGTTGCTCAAGGGTTCAGTCAGAAGGAGGGGATTGACTACGAGGAGACCTTTGCTCCCGTAGCCCGTTTGGAGGCGATTAGGATCCTTCTAGCCTTTTCCGTGGCTAAAGGGTTCAAGTTGCACTAGATGGATGTGAAAAGTGCTTTTCTGAATGGTGTGTTGGAGGAAGAAGTGTATGTGAGGCAACCTCCAGGGTTTGAGAGTGAGAAGTACCCCCACCGGGTGTACAAGTTGAGGAAGGCGCTGTATGGGTTGAAGCAGGAGCCTAGAGCTTGGTATGGTAGGTTGAGGGGGTTCTTGTTTGAGAGAGTTTTGAGATGGGGAAGGTCGATCAGACCTTGTTTTTGCTGAGGCAGTGCAGAGATATCCTGATTGTGCAGGTGTATGTGGATGATATTGTCTTTGGTGGCTCGTCTAACTCTCTTGTTGCAAGGTTTGCAGATGATATGAGCAGGGAATTCGAGATGAGCATGATGGGCGAGTTGCAGTTCTTCCTCAGGCTACAAATCAAACAATCAAAGGAAGGAACATTTGTGCACCATGCTAAGTACACCAAGGACATTGTGCGGAAGTTCAAGATGGAGGACTCCAAGGCTATGAAGACACCGATGAGTACGACTACAGCTCTTGATGCGGACGAGGAAGGTGAACACGTGGACCAGAAGGAGTACCGGAGCATGATCGGGTCACTCCTCTACTTGACGGTGACGAGGCCGGACATACAGTTCTCGGTGTGTCTGTGCACTCGTTTTCAAGCGTCTCCGAGGACTTCGCATTGGCAAGCGGTGAAGCTAATTTTCAGGTACTTGCGTCACACTCCCGACTTCGGCCTTTGGTACTCCGCGTCCTCTTCTTTGGCGCTTCATGGTTTTTCGGACGCGGATTTTGCCGGGTGTCGGTTAGATAAGAAGTCCACTTCTGGGACTTGCCAGTTTTTAGGTTCTTCTTTGGTGTCTTGGTCTTCCCACAAACAATCGAGTGTTGCTCAATCCACTACCGAGGCCGAGTATGTTGCCGCTGATAGTTGTTGCTCTCAGCTCCTTTGGATTTCATACACCATGAGTGTCGGGGACAGCCCTGGGGGTCCCCTTAAGCAATGGGGAAAAACCTCACTTAAATCCCGGTACCGAAACACATTAAGCCTTACCATGCAGGTGACTAACCATGCAGGACACGGCCCACGCCGCGGGACCCCGACGGCCCACCAAGACGGCCCTCTTAGAAGCCCCTCGAATAGGCTCCGCCTCGCTCGACGGCGCGCGCCCCCTCGGGCGGGCTCCGCCCCGTTCGAGGGGCAACTCCTCCCTCGGGCGGTCCCGCCCCCGCTCGAGGGCTCCACCCCCCTCGAGCGGGTCCCGTCTCGCTCGAGGGTCCGTCCCGCCCTCGGCGGGGCCCGCCACACTCACGGGCGCCCCGCACGCGTGCGCCGGCCCCGTACACGGGCATTTAACGCCCCGACGCCGCGGGACGGCGCCATCATGCGCCGGGGCTCGCACCCCGGTGCCGCCGCACCAACTCCCCGGGGGGAGGAGCCCATCCCCACCCGCGTGGGGATGGACGCGTGCGGTACGGCGGTGTTAGTCCCGTGACACGCGCGCCCACTACGCGTACGGCTAACGCGCCCGAGCCCTCGAAGGGGGCCGGGCGCACCCTCGATTTCACTTTCCCGTGACCCTACAGGGTTAGGTGGAGGCGCTAGGCCGGTGGATGGCCATCCCGGCCACTGTAACGGCGCGGCCGCCATACCCACGCGTGCAGGCGCACGCCCGGCACTGCAGCAACCACCCCAACACTGTGAAGCGCGTTGGGAAGGAACGCCGTTCTGCCTACTCCTGTGCTTCGTACCAGCCATCATCAGCACCTCCCTCGAAGCCTATCAGAGGACTCCACCACCATCTGCAACTCTCCTACCCTCGAACCGCCACTGTTCGGGTACAAGTCAGGCCATGATGACCAGATCGCTGCGAGGATCGCCCGGACGGCCGCCCACTCTACACCGTAGCACGACGTGCATCCCTCACGTAGCCGGGTAGCACGGTGTGCATGTAACCCGCCGCCCCCTTGATCTATAAAAGGGGGGGCGAACCCCCAGCCGTGGGGGGACAGACTTAGTTCGACACAGCAGAACACTTCGCACTACACCACGTACTCATTCTCATTCTCCCACAATATCTTCAGCCACTCCACCAGGGACTTGGAAGCTACACTTCCTCTCCCGCCTTGCTTGTATTTGCCCCACTACAAGCACCCCCGGTGCTAAGTAATATAGTGCCCCGAGCACGCCCCTGCTGGACGTACGGCCCCCTCGGCCGGAACCAGGATAAAACCTCTGTGTCACTTGTTTCTTAGCATCGACCATTGAGGGATAGACCACGGCGCTATCTACTGGTGAGTGTCGGGACCATATTCCGCACCGACAGTTGGCGCCCACCGTGGAGCAAACGAGCGCCTAAGGTCATTTCGCCAACTCCCTCCATGGTGATCCGCACCGAGTACCGTGCTACGCCCTACTGCATGGGTAGCTCGGACCCCCTCCCAGCCGGGTTCGAAATCCGCTTCGGGGACCTGAACTTTCAGGCTACGGGGAACGGCTATCTCATGCGCCTCACCAACCGTGAGGAGCTTCGCGCGCGGCGCCGGGGCCGAGTCCGCCCCGGTCTCCGCCGCACGCACGACACGGCGCGGACGCCCGCGGAGCACGGATGCGCGGGTCCGTCGACGCCGCGACGCCGCCGTCGCTGCGGGCTACGCTCGCGCCGGGAGCGGTTCGAGCGGCGGCGGGCGGAGCGCGCCGCCGCCCAACGCGGTGCGCCCACCGTCACGACGGCCGCCACCGCCCCGGTGGGACCGCGTGCGGTCTCGGACCGCGCATCCCCATCGGGCTGCGTGGCGCCACGACGGCCTACAACGCCAACGTCAACACCACGATGCGCCGGGTCCCACCCGGCCGCCACGTCTTCGTCGCCAGGGACCCCGGCACCTCAGCAGCAGATGAGTCGTCCCTGGGCTCCGTCGACACGATGCCACCCGCCAACCGCCACGGGTACGCGGAGTGGGACTTCTCCGGCGTGCCGGACCCAGTCACGTTCCGGCGTTTCCTCGACGCCGCGGACTACTGGTTTGGCTGCTCCGATGACTCCAGCACCGGGAGCTACGACCCCATGCGGGAGTGTTGCGCCGTCATCACCAACGACCCGGCCAACGCCGCCGGGGCGGCAGGTGCCGGAGACGGGGAAGTCACGCCTGCCCCAGGGATCGCTACGTGCCTGGCCGCGGGGCCAAGCGCTCCTGCTGGGGCCGACGTCGACGCACAGCTGGCCCAAGCCCGCGAGCTCGAGGCCAAGCTGGCGGAGGAATACCGGACAGTGCGGCTGCTCCGCGCTTCGATGGCAGGGGAAGCCTCCGCGCGCGGCGAACGCGCGCGGGAGCTGGGCCGACAGGTCCGTGACCGCATCAACACCGTCCCCAACGCGGACAATGCGGACGTTCCGCCGCGAGCAAGCCAGAAGCTCGTCGCCGCCGCGACGTTGCTGCGTGCCATGCCGGCACCCTCGACCCCCGAGGCTCGAGACATGCACCGCGAGGTGCAAACTCTCATCGAGCAAGCGGCCGTCCAGCAGGCCGAGAGCTCGGCCTCACGCATCCGCCAACAGGGGGACGCGCGGGGTGATGAACCCGCACCAGGAGGCGAACCCTCGGTGCACGCGGGTCAACCCGCTGACCAAGGACGCACGCCGGCCAAGGAACGACTCCTTGACGCGCGCAGGGCGCTGGATGGCGACGCCCGCAACGTCATCAACGCCAGACGCACCAGCAAGGCGGACGCACGGGCGGCCAGGGGCTACCACCCTCGAAGGGGTGGGCGCTACGACAGCGGTGAGGATCGCTCCCCGACACCGGAGCCCCCTGGCACCCGTGTGTTCGGCGGGAGATCCGCACGGCGGCGTTCCCCCAACGCTTCCGCCGCCCCTCGACGATCGTCAAGTACAACGGGGAGACGGACCCCCGCGTGCGGCTCCAACGACTACCGCCTAGCCACGTCGGTCGGGCGGGGCCACTAACGACGAAGTGATCATCCGCAACTTGCCTCTGCATCTGGGCGACGCGGCCCGGACATGGCTCGAGCACTTGCCCGCCAGCCAGATCCATAACTGGGACGATCTAGTCCACACGTTCGTGGGCAACTTCCAGGGCACATACGTGCGCCCTGGAAACTCATGGGATTTGCGCTCCTGCACGCAGAAGCCCGGTGAGTCGTTGCGGGACTTCATACGGCGCTTCTCCAAGCGGCGCACGGAGCTCCCCGGCCGTGGCACAGTCCGAGATCGTGCACGCGTTCCTCGAGGGCACCACGTGCCGGGACCTCGTGCGCGAGCTGGGACGTAGCCCGCCTGCGGACTCAAACGAGCTGTTCGACATCGCCACCAGCTTCGCCTCCGGAGAGGAGGCCGTGGGGGCAATCTTCGACGGCAAAAAGGGCAAGCACTCCGAGGACACGCCCGCGGAGGGCAGCGGGTCCAAGGGGCCGCTCCGCAACGACAAGCGGGGCAAGAAGGGGAAAAAGCCGCGCCGCGAGGCGCGCGAGCAGGGGCGCAACGGCGGCAACGGCGAGGCCCTCGGCGGTGACCCGGCCCGACGGGGCCCTCGACCGGCTCCTCGAGGCCGGGGGTATTTGACGACATGCCGAAGAAGCCATGTCCCTACCACAAGACCCCCGTGAACCACACTCTTGAGCGAGGCGATGCGATATGCTCAAGAAGTTCTACGGCCGTGCCGCCGCGAAGGAGGCGAGAGGCCAAGAAAGACGGAGGCGATGGCGACGCGGGTGGCTTCCCCGCTTCGTCGAAAATGTGTTCCTCATCTTTGGGGGACCTACCGTCGACATGTCGACCCGGCAGCGCAAGAAGGAGCGGCACGAAGTCCTCGCCGCGGAGAGGGCACCTCCGGCCTTCCTCAGGCGGTCGAAGGACGCCATCACCTTTAGCCGGGATGACCACCCAAACCGCATCCCAAACCGG
Organism: Cenchrus americanus; assembly: GCA_947561735.1. Taxonomy (NCBI): domain Eukaryota; kingdom Viridiplantae; phylum Streptophyta; class Magnoliopsida; order Poales; family Poaceae; genus Cenchrus; species Cenchrus americanus. The sequence goes on along the minus strand of OX387239.1, from coordinate 179,595,107 downwards.
GCCGGACGCCGCCGGTGGTCGATCCCATCATTGGGAACGCCCGGTTTTCGAAGGTCCTTATGGACGGAGGCAGTAGCCTCAATATCCTCTTCGCGCATACATTGCGCCTGATGGGGATCGGGTTGGATCAGCTGCGGCCCAGCACGAAGCCGTTCCACGGCATCGCGCCCGGCAAGCAGGTTCAGCCCCTCGGGCAGATCGATCTGCCGGTCTGGTTTGGTACCCCCAAGAACTTCCGCAAGGAAACCCTCACCTTCGAGGTGGTGGGGTTCAAAGGGGCCTACCATGCTATCCTTGGGCGACCCTGCTACGCCAAATTCATGGCGGTCCCCAACTACACCTACCTGAAGATGAAGATGCCCGGGCCAAACGGCATCATCACCGTCGGGTCGTCCATCGAGCACGCATTCGATTGCGACGTCGAGTGCGTGGAACATGCGAGAGGCACTGGCGCCGGATGAAGCGCTGGTGAACACGCTGGAGAAGATGGTCAACGATGACCTCGACTCCGCCGCCAAGCACGTCGGCACCTTCGAGGCCGCCGAGCAGACCAAAGGGGTCCCCCTCGACCCGTCAGCCCCCGAGGGCAAGGCGTTGAGGGTCAGTTCCACCCTCGACCCCAAATAGGAAGCAGTGCTCGTCGACTTCCTCCGCGCCAATGCCGACATCTTCGAGTGGAGCCCCTCGGACATGCCAGGCATCCCGAGGGAAGTCGCCGAGCACTCCCTTGACATCCTGCCAAACGCCTGCGCCGTGCAGCAGCGGCTGCGCCGCTTCGACGAGGAGCGGCGACGGGCGATCGGAGCGGAGCTGCGGAAGCTTCTCGAGGCCGGATTCATCAAGGAAGTGTTCCACCCTACGTGGCTAGCTAATCCCGTGCTTGTAAAAAAGAAAAGTGGGAAGTGGCGGATGTGTATAGACTACACCAGTCTTAATAAAGCATGTCCAAAAGTTTCTTTTCCTTTGCCACGCATAGATCAAATCGTTGATTCAACGGCTGGGTGCGAACTGCTCTGTTTCCTTGATGCCTATTCCGGGTATCACCAAATAAAAATGAAGGAGTCCGACCAGCTCGCGACTTCATTCATCACACCGTTCGGGACGTTCTCGTTACGTCACGATGCCTTTTGGCCTCGAAACGCGGGCGCAACCTACCGGCGCGCATGCAACACGTTTTTGGGGGACCACATCGGGCGGACGGTCGAAGCCTACGTGGACGACATCGTCGTCAAGACCGAGAAGGCGGACGACACTGGTTGGCGACCTTGGCGTCGCGTTCGGTGCCTACGGGCCAACGGGGGTCAAGCTAAACCCCGAAAAATGTGTCTTCGGAGTGCCGCGGGGCATGCTCCTAGGATACATCGTCTCCCAGCGGGGGATCGAGGCCAACCCTGAAAAGGTCGCGGCCCTCGAGCGAATGGGTCCGATCCGGGACCTCAAAGGGGTGCAGAAGGTGTTGGGGTGCCTCGCCGCCTTAAGCCGCTTCATCTCGCGGCTCGGTGAGAAGGGCTCCGCCCTCTACCGGCTGCTCAAGAAGCACGAGCGCTTCTCTTGGACCACCGAGGCCCAGGATGCGCTCGACAAGCTGAAGGCGTCTTTGACGCACGCCCCGATCCTCACGCCGCCGCAAGACGGCGAACCCCTGCAGCTCTACGTGGCCGCAACCACCCAGGTGGTGAGCGCCGTGATCGTCGTGGAGCGCACGGAGGAAGGGCACGCCTTGCCCGTACAGAGGCCGGTCTACTACATCAGCGAAGTCCTCTCGGACACGAAGACACGCTACCCACAGGTCCAGAAGCTGCTGTACGCGGTAGTCCTTGCGCGGCGCAAGCTCCGCCACTACTTCGAGGCCCACCCGGTCACGGTGGTCTCCTCCTTCCCGCTAGGAGAGATCATTCGCAACCCTGACGCTGCAGGCAGGATTGCCAAGTGGTCCGTGGAGCTGATGGGCGAGACGCTCGCCTACGCCCCGCGCAAGGCCATCAAATCGCAAATCCTGGCTGATTTCGTCGCCGAGTGGACGGACACGCAGCCGCCGCCCCCACGAATCCAAGCGGAGTGCTGGACCCTGTTCTTCGACGGCTCAGTGATGAAGACGGGAGCAGGCGCGGGCCTGCTCTTCGTATCACCCCTCGGGGAGCACATGCGCTACGCAGTGCGCCTCCACTTCCCCGCGTCCAACAACATGGCTGAATACGAGGCCCTTCTCTGCGGCCTCAAGATCGCCATTGAGTTGGGCGTCAAGCGCCTCGACGTAAGGGGGGACTCGCAGCTCGTGATCGACCAGGTCATGAAGAACGCAAGCTGCCATGACGACAAGATGGAGGCTTACTGCAAAGCCATGCGGGCCCTCGAAGATAAATTCTACGGCATTGAGCTCAATCATGTACCCCGCCGGTACAACGAAGAAGCGGACGAGCTGGCAAAGATCGCGTCCGGGCGGATCACCGTTCCCCCGAACGTTTTCGCGCGCGACGTCGCGCAACCCTCGGTCACCTTCGAGCCCTACCCCTCGAGCCACGACGGACCCTCGGGGGCTCCCTCGAATCCAATGGGTGCGGAACCCATGGACGAGGACCCCTCGAACGAGGCGTACGTACTCTCCCTCCTCGAGGGGTACGGCTCCCACGAAGCCGATGCGATGGACATAGAGCCAGCTCCTGTCCAAGCGGATTGGCGGGAAAAATACATCGCCTGGATGGCTCGAGGGGAACTCCCCGCGGACCGGGCCGCAGCTAGGCGCATCGCCAGGATGGCCAAATCCTTCACCCTCGTCGACGGCGAGCTGTACAAGCGCGCCGCCTCTGGCATCCTACAGCGATGTGTACCCATTCCCGAGGGGCGCGAGCTCCTACGGGACATCCACGCGGGGATCTGTGGCCACCACGCCGCACCCCGCACCCTCGTCGGCAACGCATTCCGCCAAGGCTTCTATTGGCCTACCGCGGTCGCGGACGCCAGCGAAATCGTACGCACCTGCGAAGGGTGCCAGTTCTATGCCCGCAAATCCAATTTGCCCGCCCATGCCCTGCAAACGATCCCCGTAACATGGCCGTTCGCCGTGTGGGGGTTGGACATCGTCGGGCCCCTGCGGAAGGCGCCCGGGGGCTTCACCCACCTGCTGGTCGCAATTGACAAGTTCTCCAAGTGGGTGGAGGTGCGCCCCATCACGAATTTAAGGGCTGAGCAGGCGGTCACGTTCTTCACCGACATCGTCTACCGCTTCGGAGTGCCAAACTCCATCATCACGGACAATGGGTCCCAATTCACGGGCCGGAAGTTTTTGGAGTTCTGTGACAAGTTCCACATCCGCGTGGATTGGGCAGCTGTGGCACACCCACAGACCAACGGTCAAGTGGAGCGCGCCAACGGCATGATCCTACAGGGCCTCAAGCCCGAATTTTCGACCGGCTCAACAAATCCGGCGAAAATGGCTCCAAGAACTACCAGCAGTTGTGTGGAGCCTAAGGACCACCCCAAGCAGAGCCACCGGGTTCACCCCGTTTTTCCTAGTCCATGGCGCGGAGGCCGTCCTCCCCACGGACTTAGAATACGGGTCACCCAAGGTTCGAGGCTACGACGAGGATGCTAACCAGCGAGCCCGCGAGGACTCGCTGGACCAGCTAGACGAGGCACGCCTCGTAGCATTGATGCATTCCGCGAGGTATCAACAGTCCCTACGACGCTACCAAGCACGCAAGATACGTCGAAGGGATTTCAGCGAAGGGGATCTGGTCCTAAGGCTGCGCCAAGATAACCGAGGGCGCCACAAGTTATCGCCCCCATGGGAGGGACCCTACGTCGTGGTGAAGGTACTCAAGCCGGGCACATACAAGCTGGCCAACGAGGACGGTGAAGAGCTCACCAACGCTTGGAACATCTAACAGCTACGTCGCTTCTACCCTTAGCCAGGATTTTCCAAGTATCTTTGTTGTAAAAATCACATCGCCAACGCCCCAGTTGGCAGCGACTATGTAAATACTTCAAGTCTAATAAAAAGGGTAACTCGGCTTTCCCCTGAAACCCAAGTTACCCTCGGGGGCTACTGAGGGGGGCACCCCCCCCAAATGGTCCCATTTTTTCACGCAAAAAAAAACAAAACAACACGCGCTAAGTTTGTTTCCTACTTCAACCTCGAGCCACGATTCGAACAGGGCGCAGGTGGCACAGCGGAAGGAGCGTGCGAGCCAGAGATAGCCTACGCCGCGTGGATATGGCCCTTCTCTCTCGCCTCCAACCCAGCGGCCCCCCTGCGAAAATCGAACTCCCCTAACTAGAATCTACTCAGGAAGAAGGAGAAACAAAAAAGCGTGATAAACAAACGACTTCATTCACAGCAAATGCTCATGTTCGTGAAACAACTTGTTTATTTACAAAAGGCCACGAGGCCAGAATATTGATACACATCAAAAAATGGGCCTGGCGCCCAAACTGCTTTCAGGCGGGAGGAGCAGCAGCGTCTGCGGCGTCCGGGAAGAGGAACTCCTCGAAGGCCTCGGCGAGCAACCCGGCGGCGTCGGCGGCAAGCGCGTCCACACGCTCCATGGCCACCTCGTCCTCAACACCCTCGGGAACGATGTAGCCTTCCCGCCGCCTCGAAGTTGACCTCGTAGTGGGATCGCACCACTCCGAGGGCCTTCTGGACGCCCAGCTGCAACGCCTGGCGCATCCGTTCCGTGACGTGGCCGCCGAGGGCGCGCGGGCGGCCGGCCGGCCGAGCCGCCGGCCCGGGCCTCGCCCTCCTCGACGACGCGGCGGTCTCGAGGGCCGCATCGCGCAGCTCCCGCAGCTCCTGCTCGGAGGAGTTGTAGGAAGCCTGCAGAGCCTCGGCCCGCTCAGCTGCGTGCCCCAGGGCGGTGCGCAAGCCTGGAATCGACAAGACAAAAAGAAATCAGAAAGGGAGGAGCGAACCCTCTAAAGCAAAAAACCAACAAGCAAGAGTCAAATAGTGACTCACCCTCGACTTGCTTCCTCTCCGACTCGAAGTCGCGGCGCGCGGACTCGATCGCCAACTCGAGGCGCTGGACGGTCTCGCCTTGCTCGCGGAGGGCCAGCTCCTGGTTGGCGTTGCTGATGCTGAGCGCGAGCGCCTCGTCCTCGACCTTGGAGAACGCGGCGTTCCGCTCCTCCAGTGACTTCTCCGCCGCCTCGCGAGCGATGCGCTCCCGCTCCCGGCGCCGTCCGGGCGTCGCCGAGGGCAGCCTCGCTCCTCCGCCGGAGCCGCCCCTCGGCCCCTTGGCGAGCGATGCGCTCTTGCCGGGAGCTCGCTCCTCGGCGGCGGCGAGGGCCGCGGCCTTGGCGTCGAGGGCGGCCCTCGGGTCGTCGGCCTCCTTGGCGCGCTGCGCTCTAACCCGCGCGCCCGCTCCTCGGCCCGGCGCTCGCGCCCGCGCCCCCTCGAGCGACGTGCGGAGCTCCCGGGTTTCGGCGCGAGCGGTGGCCACCTCCGCCTCCCAATTGGCGGCCGGCGTCCGCGTCTTCTCCGAGTCCGCGCGCGCGTTCCACGGCGCCTCGTCGCGATCGATGAGGGCTGCCGGACCCGCTCGAGGCTCGTGCGACGCGCCGTGTCTGCCTCGAGCTCTCGGGGAGCTCGTCGGGGCCGGGGCCGGGGCCCGTACGCCGGCCCACCGTCCGGCGTCCTAAGGGCGTCAGCAAGCGCGTCAAAGGCGCTGCATTGCTCCCGGAGCTGGTGAACCTCGGCGTTCACCCGGTCGAACGCGTCGTACTTGTCGTGGGCGCGGCGCTCAAGCTCCTGGCATCCGCACGCCAAATTCCGTAAGCGCCAAGACTTGTATGCAGCGTACGTAAACGAAAAGGGAAAAAGGACGAGCAACCATGGCTCACCTGGAAGACGAGCCAGGACGGACCGCCATGGACCCGCAGCGCCTCGTTCAGCGCGCGGTTGAGCATGGCGCCGTGGCTCCGGAGCTCGCCTCAGAGCTCTTGCTCCCCCCTGGCGTCGGCGAACGCAGGGGGATCCTCGACGGCCCCCTCCACCTGGGCGGGGCGGCCGGCACGGGAGGACGAGGCCTCGGCACCATGTCCTCGGCCCCCCACCACCATGTGCCCCTCGTGCCGCCTCACGAGGGCCCCCTCCTGGTGCTCGGGGGAGTTCGTGGGCCAGCTGGCCCACTGATTCCATCCAGGCGGCGGGGAGTCGTCCGAGACCTCCACCACCTCCGCCTGCGGATTGACGGCGGGCGCCGCCGCCTGTGCCGTCTCCACCGGCACCTCCACTCGCGCCACCGCGGCCGCGGGCGCGCCGGCGCGGCACCGCGGCCGTCACCTCCGCCGTGCCGCCACGTCCACGGGCGCCCCCGCCGAGTTGCGCCCGCTCCACCCCCCCACCACGGCCGTCGCCGCGCATGTGTCTCCGCGACGACCGGCGCCGGCCGCCCCCTCGGCGACCTGCGGCCGTGCCGCGGCGGGCTGATCTGCCGGCCGGGACCTCGAGGCCCCAGCCGGGCTTTGCGAGCTCACGACCGCCGCCGTGCTTGTCCCTGGGCGCGACGCCCTTGATGAGCGCCGCCGGGTGGGGATCGATGCGTCCGTCCTCAGCACCTTGGCTGGTGCAAGAGGAGGGACGGTTGGCACCACCCTGCACCGGCACGGGCAGAAGGTTAGGGCGCCTGATCACCAACGAACCAAACCAAACGAAAAAGGACAGGCTCATTACCTCGAAGAGGAAAAGGCCCGTTTCCTTTTCCTCGAAGCCTCAGCGGATGAGGCGGGGCGCCCGCCGCGCCCGCCGTAGCGCCTCCCGACGGCGCAGCCGCACGCGCGGGCACGCCCGCCCCATGCGCGGCGCGCGCCGACGCCGCACCTCCCGAAGGCGCCGCGCGCACGCGGGGGCACGCTCGCCCCGCGTGCGGGCACGCCCGCCGTTGCGCCCCCCGACGATGGTGCCGCGCGTGCGGGCACGCTCGCCCGCGCGCGCGGGCACGCTAGACGCGCGCACGGGCGCACTCGCCGCGCGCGCCTCCGTGGCGCGCGCCGATACCTCGCGCGGCGCGCGCCGCCCCGATGACGATTGCACGGCGGCGGGCGCCGGCGCGCCCGCCCCGGGCGAAGCCGCCCTTGTCGCCGGCGCCGGTTGCCGCGACGGAGGCGCAGTCGCCACCCGTCGGAGGGGCCCTCCCCCTCGGCCTCTTCCTCCTCGTCCTCCTCCGAGGATGAGGGGCTCCTCGATCTCCCGGGGAGGAGAGCCCCCGGCTCCTCGCGCCGCCGGTACTCCGCGGCCCGCCGGCCGCGGCGCGCTTGACGCGTCGCCTCGCGTGCTCCCTCTTGCGCGCCGCCCGCTCCCCGCTGGCCGCCGGCCGCGCCGCCCGCCGAGCGCACGGGAGTCGGGGGTGGGCGGAACGGACTTGGCGATGTTGAAGTTCACCAGCTGCACACAGGAGCGCCAAAGACACATCAGAAAACAAAAGCGAGACCAAGAACTAAAACAAAATCAGGAACCAAACTCACCAGCGGGCCCGTGGGGAGCATCTCAAGGTCCCATGGGGTCCGCCCTGCAGGCGTCGACGTCCGGGTGTCGACGGCGCTCCGCGCCCGGGTGAGCGCATACGGCCGCTCGAGGGGCGTCGGGAGCATCCGCGACCTCGCCAAGTCGACGGGGTTGGCCGCCTCTGTCATCTCGAAGATGCAGAGCGGCCTCTCCATCAGAGGCACGATCCGCCGGTGATGGAGGAAGGCGAGAACGCCCATCGCGTTCAGCCCGTGCGCCGCCAGACGCTGCAAGGCGGCGAGGACGGACTCCTGCCGCGCCCGGTGCTGGGCCGTGGACACTCCATAGCCCCAGGAGTCCGGCCTCTTCTTGAACACCCGACCGATGTAGGGAGGAAGGCCGGGCTCGGCATTGCGCAGGTAGAACCATCCCCGCTCCCAGCCGGCGTTGTTCGTCGTCATGGTGCAGGGAATGTAGGTGTCCTTGAATTGCCCTCGCAGGGCAAGTGACATCCCGCCGGCGCGCACCGCGCGGCGGGTCCTTGGCTCCGTCGTGGGCTGCGTGATGAGCTCCGCGCGGAAAAGGTGTACCCAGAGCTCCCAATTGACTGGGATCCCCAGGTACCCTTCGCAGACGCCCACGAATGTGGCCGCCTGCGAGATCGCGTTGGGGGCGAAGTTGTGCAGCTCCACCCCGTAGTAGTAGCACATCGCCCGCATGAAGGTGCTCGCCGGCGCGTTGAACCCGCGCTCGTGGTAGCGGACGAAGCTCACCACGTAGCCCTCCGGCGGGTTGGGCTCGCGGTCCGTCGCCAGCGGCACAATCCACTCCGCCGGGCGTCCGTCTTCGTTAGCCGCCAGCTGGCCGGCGGCGACCAACTCGCCAAGGGCGAGCCGGGTCACCGTCGACCTCTCCCAGGCGTACGGCTCCAGGATCGTGAGGGGAAGCTGAGGCGGCGCCATGAGGAAGGACGAAGGAATGCGAAGACGGGGAACGGGGAACGGAAGAAAAGCTCTAATGGCGACACCGCGCGGCGGCAAGAGCTAGAGGAAGACGAAGGGGCGGGGGACTGAAAATGGTGAGATGCCAAGGTAAAAAACCGCCGTCCCCTCCTCCCCGCAGCTTTATAGGCCGACGGGCGAGCTCTCGGAGCGAGACGCCCCCGCTAGCATTAACTGCGGGGGAATCTTTCCATCGCGTCGACGGGCGGGCCCCACCACGACCGCGGCGGCCACGTCATTACTGGGCGGGCCATCATTACGGCAAAGACCGGCAGCGACCGAGGCGAAACGGTCACGTCCGCCTGCTACGCCGCCCACTACGCGCGCGCGGCTGCTGCGCCTAAAAAGACGCGCCCGCGCTGCAAAACCGCGGCCACGACCGCGAGGCACTTAAATGCCCGGGTCCCTTGCCAAGCAAGGAGAACCCTCGAGCGGGGCGAACCCCCGACTCGAAACAAAAGCGACCCTCGATGGGATATCAGCGTGAGAAGGTCGCCCGGGACCTGCTCGATGTAGAGCAGGCAACCGCGGGCACCCATGCCACGCAAAACCCTCGAGCGGCACGAGCCCTTGGCTCAAGGTGACGTCAACCCTCGATGGGATATCAGCGTGAGAAGGTCGCCCGGGACCTGCTCGATGTAGAGCAGGCAACCGCGGGCACCCATGCCACGTAAAACCCTTGAACGGCACGAGGCCTCGGCTCAGGACGACGTCAACCCTCGATGGGATATCAGCGTGAGAAGGTCGCCCGGGACCTACTCGATGTAGAGCAGGCAACCGCGGGCACCCATGCCACGCAAAACCCTCGAGCGGCGCGAGCCCCCGGCTCGAGACAATGTCAACCCTCTAAAGACGACACGCGCGTGAGAGGGTCGCCTAGGGCCTGCTTGGAATAAAGCGGGCACCGCGAGCACCCATGCCGCGCTGTGCTGCCAACCAGCGCCTCGAGAGCTGGCTGTTAACACCAAAATTTGGTAAGGAGTATGACATGTGGGTCCGATTCGAAAAAGAGTCCGTCTGGTGGAAGGAAAGATATTTTCAGAGATTTTCGGCAGAAGGATCCGCGGTCGGCTATCTGCTCCAGTTCGGCAAAGGAACAGTAGAGCTGATTTTGCGGGATTGGACGGTGACGTGGCTCAATCAGAAGAAGCGAATGGATGGATAGGCGATCGAGTTTAGTTAGGCAATGAATCCATTCGCAATTGTAATCAGCAGGGTATAAATACGATCCCTGGATGTATGTAACAGACACGTTCATTCCTCAATACACACCGGCCTTACGCCAAACCCTAGAGTCCTTGTCGTGTCGTCGAGTTCTTCGAGAGGGCCAATCGATCCGTCGACCTCCGTGAGTACCGCAACCTTGTATCATGTCTAGTATCATGCGGTGGATTTAGATCTGATGCAAGTAGTCTTGTTACCATGCTTCGTGTCATGCGGTAGATTCAAGCTTGGTTCAAGAGGGTTTCTTGTTAGATCATGAGCCATGCGGTAGGCTAAGATCCAGCTCGAAGCTAGTTATCGGCTCTATTGGATTTTGGCAAGATCCGATAGATTCATTAAGTTATCCCGTGTTATCATGAGTTTTACTTTATGTTTTAGTTCATGTAACACACCTTTGCCCAATCTAGATGGGTTTGGATCGGCTATACTTCTTTTAAGATCTGTGTACGAGCAGGTTTCACGCGTGGGTCTTGTGCTCTCCGATAGCCGAAACCGAATCGATCTAGGTTGTCACGTGTTGCGGGTTCAAGCTTGCTTTGTGCGTATAAATCTTGAAAGAACCGGGTATCATGCGGTAGATGCAGGTTTTTGGGTTGCTTTGGAGCTAGTCATCCGGTGGATTAGACTTCCAATTCAGTCTGATAGATTTGTTCACGTGGTAATGTTTGTTCCTTCTCCATGGACCCGGATCGGTACGTTCGGCCGTATTCGGTTATGTTTTCATGAGTAGATCACGTGCATTGTTTGTGCCTTAAGTGATGTATGCTTTTAGCTTTCCATATTTAGGCTTGTATCATGCGGTGGATAGATCTATTTGCGAAAAGTGGTACGTTTTTCATGCAAGTTGTATCATGCGGTGGATAGATTTGTTTGTGATCGTACCTGACGGATCTCAAAGTACCTAGACATGCGGTAGACTAGTGCTTTGATCTATGCGTGCTCATTTAATACATGATCATGTTCGTGCTTTACCTCATTTTATTTAATGACAAACTTCACGGGGATCGGTCATAACTTCATGCTTGCATCCTTATCTATACAAAGACCGATCGTCGTCATGCTTACGTCATCCATTCGGCAGTATTCTTTTTTCCTTTATAATGGTCCGGATGGTTGCGATTCTTTGACAGATAGCTCTACATAGCTACATGTCATTCTTGCTTGGCTTCTTGGCCATAAATATGGAACTGTCTGGTACCACCCGACACGTTCCAAGCTTTGGTATCTAATTGCTTTATCTTTTGTTAATTTTCGGGAAAAATTGAGCGGCACGTCATTTGCTCTCGCGCGTGCGAAGCTAGCTTTTTCGGCTTGCTTTGTGTGATTGGCGTTGAGTGCACATTTTGCGTCAACACACTTTTTGGCACGCCCGGTGGGACAACGGCTCGAAGTGGTTCAAGATGCCACGAAGTCTCAGACCTCCTGGATGTCAGCATCGAAGAGCTTTCTCCAGAGCAGCATCAGCAGCTCCTGGACGTCGTGAATCAATTTCAGCAAAAGTGTCTCATGTCGTTTAAAAAGAATCGAAGTGGTGTACCGTATCTGAAGAATGACCTGCCTAGAGTGCTGCTGCCGGGAGAGAGCGATGCCTCGACCCAACAGGAGAAGGAGGAATGCGCACGGATGTTCCAAGAGTCAGTAGACGACATGCTCACCAAGCACAATCAGGCTTTCCTCGGGTCACTCCAGCAGATGATGGTGGCCCTCTTTGGCCCGGGCGCGAGGCAAGCGTTCGGGAAGGCGTCCGCCGTAAAGAGCATCGTGGAGCCGGGTGAATCAAGCTCTCGCCCGCCTGCTACGGAACCAATTGCGGCGGCCTCCCCCTCAAAGCTCGGGAGCCGGACATTCCAACCTCCTCCGCGGGCGCCGAGGGGCGCCAGTTCAGCCCCTGTTGCAAGCTTCGGGGAAGTCAACCAATCCGGCCGCCACCACGAGTAGCACGGGTCGGCCACGTGCAGCGGCCGAATCCGTGCCGGCCTACATACGGGGACCTAGCGTTCGGCTCATCCGGGGCCCCACTCGACCCCGGTCGAAGAATAGCTCCGTCGACCAAGCGGCTCCCGAGAGGAATTTGTACGGCGGTGGTTATCATGAAGTGGGAAATTACGGAGCGTTCGATGCCTTCCCGCACCCGGGGGTACGCGCCGGTGCGGGGCGCTCAAGAGGAAGACGCCCTAGCACGCAAGATGGCCGAATTGATGCGAGAATCGGTTCGGCCTCAAGCCAAGGATGCGGGGGCCCCACCTACGGACCGCCGTTCCCCGAGTGGTACTATAACGTGCTCCCGCCACCGAGGGTGAAACCGCCGAGCGGAATTCACAAAGTTCTGCGGGCGAGGACGAGACAAGCACGGTCGAGCACATCGCTCGTTACCTCATGCAGCTTGGGGAATGTTCGGCCGAGGAGACGTTCAGGGTTCGCTACTTCCCCGCCTCGCTGACGGGTCCAGCTTTTCAGTGGTTCTCGTCCTTGCCGCCTGAATCAGTGGCCAGGTGGAAGGATTTGGAGCGTAAATTCCACGCTCATTACTTCGGCGGCGATTCCGAGAAGAAGTTGATTGATCTCGCAACCCCGAAGCAAAGGCACGGCGAAACACCGCTGGAGTTTCTCGGAAGATTCGAGAGAAGTCAAGGGCATGTGCTTCTCATTGAACTTGCCGGACGATCGGTGGGCGATATGGCCGTCGCCGGGATGTTGCCGGCCGTGCGCGAGAAGCTATTTGGGATGGAGTTTGAAAACTTGGGCCAACTATCGCGAAGTTATCCTTGATGAGCAATCAGGCATATGGCCTCAAGAAGGACCCCAAGTTTGGCGAACAGCATGACATCGCCGACATCTACAATCAATTCTTGGACAAGGCTGATTTGTGCGAGGATTCGACGACGAATTGGAGATAGGCTGCAGCGGAGATCATGTGGGGTAAAGAGCCCTTGACAATGAATCAGCGGTGGGTCGGGCGGACCAAAGGGACCTACGACTTCGACATCACAAAGGGCGATAAGTTGTTTGAGCTCTTGGTAAAGGAAGGCCGAATCAAGGCGCTGAAGGGCACTCTATGCTTCGGCTTTGATGGAGTCAAAGCGAAACGTTACTTGCGGCTTCCATGACGGGGACTCGCACTCCATCAACGATTGCGGGGGTCTTCGGGATGAGGATCCGAGAAGGCTATCCGGGAGGGGCACCTCAAATTCGATAACAAGATGAAGCTGGATGGCCACCCCTTCCCCTCGGAACATGCTCGGCTTTTCGTCAATGCGATAACGGCCCGAAGAGAAGGGGAAAGTCAAGGTCCCGACCTCGGCCCGGGTCCAAGCAAGATGGATCGGTTGACCGGAGCGCCGAGGTGACCCTAGAACAAGTGCGGGGCGACGCCCCCGCGTTCTCAAGAGCCACATCGAGATTGGGGAATCGTCCGGAGCCTAAACCCAAAGTGACGTCACGCATTCTCCTCAACAAATGGCGGTGCCGGATGGAAAAGGAGCGCTACCAAAAGCGTCGTCACGAGGAGGAGCGGCGCGGGGGCCGAAGAGGAGGCGCGCGAGATGGAATCAAGAACGAGCACACGCGCGAGCGGCGGCGCGCCCACTGGGGGTGCGCCTTCTTCAGGCACTGCTGGAATGAGGGCCTAAAGCTGCCCACATTAAGGAAGCGTCCCGAATGCGGCGACGGATATGTTGAGTACGGGCGGGGAAGCGCAATCGCCGATCCGTCCATGAAAGACTTGGAAGGATCCACCCAAATGGGGATCGGCGGCAAAAAATTGAGGTTATAGATCACCCCGGGGAAGCGCCAAGCCGATCTCGGGGTGGGCCGATCGGGGAAGAGGACGAGGATGTCCACGTGCGGCGAGAAGGGGCAGTGGTGCCCGCCCGGCCTACGCAGGAGCCAGAAGAGGCGGGTCCAGCGCTTGAGGAACCGCGAAATGAAGCAAGCCGGGATCCAGACGAGGCAGAAGTGGCGCCCCAAGGACCAACCAGAAGGATCGAAGCGTTCGGCTCCTGCGTGCATGGTATACTTCCTGCCGAACGAGTTCATGGCTCCCGCTAACCAGGTTATGCAGGAGGAAGCTTCCTTTGACGACGAGCAGCCCGAGGAGATGATGGCACAACTGGTGCTTGCCAAGCAGGCCGTCTTCGACAAGCCGGCCAAAAATCGTCATATGAGGCCGCTGTACTTGAGGGGGTACGTCAATGGCAAGCCATTGACCAAGATGTTCGTCGACGGCGGGGCGGCAGTCAACGTCATGCCGTACACCACCTTCAGGAAGCTTGGCATGACCCCGAGCGATCGACACCTACAAGCATCATCCTGAACGACTTCGCCGGGAATCCTTCGGACACCAAAGGATGCGCTCACGTGGACTCGATGATCGGGTCCAAGACGCCGCTCACCACCTTCTTTGTCATCGAAGGCAAGGGAGCCTACGACCTGTTGCTTGGGCGGGGACCGGATTCACGCCAAGCTGCTGCGTCCCATCCACCATGCATCAACGGCTTATCCGGTGGGTGGATGACGAGATCGAGGTCGTCCGGGCGGATGACTCCGTGAGCGTGGCCAACATGGAACCGGCCTTACGGGAGTACCAAGGCATCGATTGCTTCTCGGGGAAGGAGGCGGGGAGAAGGTCTGTTGAACTGTCGGCGGTGACCAACGGCCGATTCAAGCGATCGGCTCTTATAGTAATTTTTAATGGAGAACCCCCGTGGACGGCGCACCGATGGCAAGTTAGGACGAGGATTCATGTCGGCCGATAAGCCGGAAGAAGTTGACATTGGAAGCGGTGATAAGCCAAGGCCGACGTTCATCGGTGCAAATTTGCGGCCGGACTTCGGGGGGGAACTTAATTGAGCTTCTCAAAGAATATAAAGATTGCTTCGCCTGGGATTACTCGGAGATGCCTGGATTGGATCGTTCCATCGTCGAGCACCGGTTGCCGATCAAGCCTGGTTTCAAACCATATAAGCAACCGCCCCGGAAAATCTACAAGGATGAAGTGTTGGCCGATGTGAAGAAAGAGATCGAAAGATTACTTGACGCAAACTTCGTTCGGCCATGCAGATATGCGGAGTGGATTTCTAACATCGTCCCTGTGTATAAGAAGAATGGAAAAATGAGGGTTTGCATAGACTTCAGGGACCTAAACGAGCTACTCCCATGGATGGATACCCGATGCCTATTGCCGATTTGTTGATTGACGCCGCTGCTGGACACAAGGTGATTAGCTTCATGGATGGCAACGCGGGATACAATCAGATCTTTATGGCAATAGAAGACATATCAAAGACGGCCTTCAGGTGTCCTGGTCATATAGGCCTATTTGAATGGATAGTCATGACGTTTGGGTTGAAAAATGCCGGTGCAACCTATCAGCGGGCCATGAATTACATTTTTCATGAGTTGATCGGCAAGACCGTGGAAATCTACATTGACGACGTAGTGATCAAGTCCTTAAGTCATGACACCCATCTGGAAGATGTGAAGAAGACCTTGGAATGCACCCGGAAGCATGGCCTAAAGATGAATCCAAACAAGTGTGCATTTGGGGTGTCAGCTGGAGAGTTCTTGGGGTTTTTGGTCCACGAAGGGGGAATCGAAGTTGGCAAAAAGAGCATGAAAGCCATTGATGAGGTCGCTCCTCCAACCAACCTCAAGGAATTGCAATCAACTGCTCGGCAAGATCAACTTCGTGAGAAGATTCATCTCAAATTTATCGCGAGAAAGTGTTGCCATTCTCTCCATTGCGAAGCTAAAGAAAGATCGAGAAATTCACATGGGGCGACGAACAACAAAAGGCTTTTGACGAGATCAAGCGGTACATGAAGGAGCCGCCGTGTCCGGTTCCTCCTCGGCTAAACAAGCCTTTCAAGTTGTACGTGGCGGCCGATACCCAAACCATTGGATCGGCCCTTATTCAAGAATTCGAAGGAAAGGAGCGGGTAGTAGCTTACCTTAGCCGAAAATTACTTGATCCGAAACCGGGTATTCGGCTATGGAAAAAGCTGTGTCTTTGCGTATACTACTCGTGTACAAAGTTTCGAAGCACTACTTGTTGAATGCCGAATGCACCGTATACTCGAAGTTTGATGTGATAAAACATATGTTATCTATGCCAATTTTGAATGGACGGATTGGCAAATGGATTTTAGCTTTATCGAATTCGAGTTGAAGTTCGAATCGGCAAAAGCCATCAAAGGTCGGGTCATTGCCGATTTTATTACCGAACATCGTGACCCTTCGGTTGATCCCGCTTGAAATTACCCCTTGGGCTTTATTTTTTGATGGGTCATCATGTGGCAAAGGTGGGGGAGTAGGGATCCTACTAATTTCTCCCGAGAGGTGAGATGTTTGAATTCGCCATTCCTATACAACCCTTTGTCACAAATAACCGAGGCTGAGTACGAGGCGCCGCTTCGAGGGCTTCAATATTTGAGAGAGGCGGGGCCGTTTCGGTTGAAATCTATGGAGATTCAAGCCGGTCATCAAGCAATTGAACGGCCAATACGAGTGCAGGAGCGAGGCGCTGAGGAGTTACTACGAGGAATGCAGAGAAATCTTGAAGGGCTTTCCACTGGTAACCCTACAGCACATTCCTAGAGAGCATAACGAGGAAGCAAACAGGCTGGCTCAGAGCGCCTCTGGTTATAAAGAGAGTCAAGAAGC
The DNA here is from genome assembly GCA_947561735.1 of Cenchrus americanus. Taxonomy (NCBI): domain Eukaryota; kingdom Viridiplantae; phylum Streptophyta; class Magnoliopsida; order Poales; family Poaceae; genus Cenchrus; species Cenchrus americanus. The sequence continues at coordinate 179,578,778 of OX387239.1, read as the reverse complement.
ATTTGCTGCAGAGGTGAGTGCACTAGGGGCGGATCTTATAGAAGATGATTGGAGGAAAGAGATCGTTGATTATTTGAGAGATCCATCCCGAAAAGTCTCTAGGAAGCTCAGGTACAAGGCAATCAAGTTCGTTCTTCTGGATGATAATTTATTCTATAAATCATTAGATGGAGTATTGCTACGATGCCTGGGTCCAGAAGAAGCCAAGAACATGATGAGCGAGGTGCACGATGGGATATGTGGAGCGCACCAATCGGCCTATCGGATGAAATGGGTTATTAGGCAAGCTGGATGCTTTTGGCCGACGATATTAGAGGACTGCTTTGAGTATTACAAGGGGTGTCAAGATTGCCGGGAAGTTCGGGAATATTCAAAGAGTCCCTGCATCGGCATTGAATCCCATCATCAAGCCATGGCCATTCGGGGCTGGGGTATAGACTTGATTGGCCAAATTAATCCGCCGTCTAGCAAGGGGCATAAGTTCGTGCTTTTGGCTACGGACTACTTCACCAAATGGGTCGAGGCGGTCCCCCGAAGAAAGTGACATCAGAAAACATGATCGAGTTCGTCAAAGAACACATCATCTATCGATTTGGGATCCCTCAGACGATTACCACTGACCAAGGAGCACAATTCGTGTCATTGGAATTTAGAGATTTTGCCGAAAGCATGGGAATCAAGTTATTTAACTCTTCTCCATATTACGCCCAGGCTAATGGTCAGGCAGAGGCTTCTAACAAGATCATGATCAAGCTGATACAGAAGAAGATCGATCAGAAGCCAAGGAGGTGGCATTCGGTACTCAGTGAAGCGTTGTGGGCTTACCGAATGGCCCCCCATGGAGCTACAAAGACTTCTCCTTACGAGTTGGTTTACGGGCATCACGCGATCCCGCCCGGGAAATGCAATCGAGTCAAGGAGAGTAGTGCTTTGCAAAACGATTTGAGCTCCAAGGATTACAGTGGCCTAATGATGGATGAGTTAGAAGATTTGCATATGATCCGTCTCAGGGCCCTGGAGAACATCGAGAAAAACAAGCTGCGGGTCGCCAAATACTATAACAAGAAAGTAAAGGTAAAGCAATTCGCAGAAGGCGATCTAGTTTGGAAAGCGCTACTGCCGATTGGAACTAAATACAGTGAATTCGGCAAATGGTCCCCTAACTGGGAGGGGCCTTTTCGTGTGGTCAGATGCGTCCCTGGTAATGCATACATATTGAAAACTTTGCTGGGAGAAGAGTTTTCCGCTGCGATAAATGGGAGATATCTGAAGAAATATTATCCTAGCATTGAGATCGATCGATGACTACACGCATCTGGCACAAAAAATAGCCGGCGCTCAAGAATGAGGCCGCCTTTAGAACAAAATCCATGAACAAAAGAAGATGGCCAGTGCCTGGATGCATTGCCCTTAGCTCAATAATACATTACAGCTGTTTCTTGCAGGATTACACATAGCAGCCCTGAGGGTCAAGTCCCCTAAGGGGTGGGAAGCAGAAGGCGTGGAGAAAGAAGCGAAAGTATGATTCAATCTTTTCTTTGCTTCTTCGGCTGCTGCTCCCTCTTCAGTTGTTCCAGGACCACCGTGACGGCGACTTGGAACGCATGAGGATGACCGTGATTGGCGGCCTCTACCAAGCTATCCCAAGCCGCCTTCAGGTTGCTGTACCTGTCAGAAACATCTGGAGCAGAGGAATCAAGGTTAGGGGCAAGAAATCCAGATGCAAACATGAAGGAGTCAGAAGCATTTACCCCCTACTAACGCTTCCAGCGCCATGCGACGCTCGCGCTCGGCTTGGCAGCGGACGGACATGTCCCTGAGGTCACGCTCCAGGTGCCGGGCACGGCGGCGCAGCTGATGAATGGCCCTCTGCTCAGGCGTGGCGTCCTCTGCTTCAGGGGAGGAATCGGAGGAGATGTACTCAGGAACATCTTCGGTCCCGATGACCTCTTCAGGAAGCAAATCAAGGCTAAAAAGACGAGAAGAAAACATGAAGCGCAAGATCAAGCGAGGAGAACGAGGAGCGAGATCAAGAGAGAACTCACTTCCGAATCGTACGCTTCCTTGATGAGCCGCTCCCCGAGGTTGTTTACCCTTGTCCATGGCGTTGGGGTTTTTTCCTCTAGCGAGCGGGGAAGAGACGAGAAATGATGGAGGAGTGTGCGAGTGGATTTGCAGAGCACCCCACGGGCTATTTTATTGACCAAGGAGGCACATTGGGAGTGATGATGCGCCAGTACACACTGTTGGAATACCAAGCGGCAGGGGTTTCCACCGAGTGCGAAGGGTTTTCTTTTGAACAGTGTTTACGGATTGCCGAATCAGGATCCTTTGTGGATCTTGCGCCGAAGGGCAGTTGTTCGCGCGCGTTCGGCTAAAGACAGTTCCCAGATGCATTCAAAGAAGACAAAATTCACAGATGCAAATGCGAAGGGAGACATCACGAAACAAATGCAGAATTTAAAAGTTCATCATACATTGCCGACATTTACACATCCCTAGTACAATCTAATCAAAGAGCCTGTTCAACACAGACTGGGGATGGGTAATTTCAGCAATGGCGTCGCCATGGCCGTCGAGGCGCTCCAGGATGAGCTCGATCTCGTCGATATCCTCCGGCGCGCCGCCCTGAAAGCCACGCGGCCTGGTGGAGTAGTCGACGTCCGTATGCGTCGCCATCGCGGCCAGGCCCAAGGTAGTGCCCAGGCGAACACCATGAACGGCCACCTTGTCGACGCGGCGCTCCACGCGGCCGGGCGCTCCGGCCGGCGTGTCGCCGTGGGCATTCACCTTCTCGGCCAATTGCTCTACCGGCGTCTTTGGGCGGGTCGAGCTCGGCGTCGCGGGCGCAAAAGACAAACAGAAGGGATTAGCATCAAAGGCCGAGCTGGACCAAGAATCAATCTCAGGGCCACACCGTCAATGGCCTCCGGCGGTTGTTTGCGGCGATCCTCCCCATTCTAACTCGGCCACGCCCGCTTTCTTGGAGACGTCCTCCAGTTCGCGACGGGACGCCTCTAACTCCTCCTTGTAGCGGATGGCGTGCGCTCCCCCGTACGGTGCGGGGGAGTGGCCATCGGACTCGAAGAGTCATGCGGGAGGGGTTGATTGGTCGGCGCGCGAGGCGGATTCCACTGAATCAACTTTGCAAAAGGGAGGTGATTGTCAAGGCAAAAGAAGATCAAGGGAAGGATCGAAGAGGAGAAGTTGACGGTCATCACCGCCGCGCGCGTTAGCTTGCTCCCCTCGGCCTCGTCGGAGGCGCGGCGGCGGTTGAGGGCGGCGCACCATTACGGTTTGGGGATGTGCCTTGTTTGCGAGAAGACCGAGAGATTGGCAAAGATTCGAGAGCTAGAAGGCCACGGTGGAGAGCTAGGGGCACCTATGACAACATTTATAGGCACGGCGGGGATGAATCGTGGCTTCGAGTTGTGGCTGTGGATCGTGGCGCACGTCCCAATAAAATCGGAAGGTGGAAAGATTTCCTTGACCGGCCCGCCTGCGGGTCGTTTGGAGTTCTAAGGCTGGACCGTACGCGAGGTCGATTGGTTCGGCTAAGGGGACTCAAGGTGTCGTTCGGGAGTTAGCGTTTCAGCGTCGAACGGGTCGTTCAGCATTACATCTCAAAGTACGCAAAGGAAAGGAAACGAATCACAAGGGAAATATTACAAGAACGACCAATTCAGGTATACATCAATAAGGACATTCAAGCATTAAGGAGTTTTGTGAGTGCACGACGGACATTGGATATTATCAAATGGGAATTATCCAGCATCTCCTGGCAATCCTTTTGGGCGCCAGATAAGTCAGCGAGCTCTGCATCGCATTGCTTTACTCTGGTGACAGCCGATTCTGCTTCCGCTTGGGTCTTTGCTATCAATCCAGGAAGCTCGGCTATTTTCTTTTGGTCAATCTCCATCTCCGCTGACAGGCTCCTCAATTCTGCCTCTAGAGCAGCCTTCCTGGCGGCTTTCAAATCGTAAGAAGCCTGCAGGTCAGCCAATGCATCTTTATGGTTCTCCGCTTGGGATTGCGCCCCGTTCATGGCACGTTCAGCGTCGGCTTTCTTCTTTTCAATGGCCGGACGGGAGCGCAATTTCCTCCAAGTGCGCCTCAAGGGAACGTAAAAGGGCTCCAAGTCGTAGACGGATGATAGGGAAGCTCTGTTGTCCTCGGGGAGTTCTTGACTAATGGGTTCAAACATCTCTTCAAAATGATGAAGATCATTGAGCTGATCCTGAACATCTTTCTCTAGCCAGGCGGCAATTTCTGTGAGCTTGGACAGCACTTCATTTGGCAGCGGCTGGAACACTCCTTCCATCACCTCGGCAGCTGGATTGCTCTTTGATGGCAGGCTCGGCGATGATAGAACTTGATCCTGATAAACAACATTGCCGAATTAAGGATACTAAACACCAAGGCACCAGAATTGAGTGCGGGTGGTTACCTCATGGGTGGTTTCTTGAGTAGGGGCAATCGCGAGGTGAAGAGGACGCTCCGGGGAAGAGCCGAAACTTCGAGCTAAGGGGTGCCGATGCGGGCATTGGCGGCTCGTGGGTTTCCTGTGGAGAGGGGTTGGGTCCGCCGCCTCCGGTGGATCGGTTGTCTCTGTTTGACCAATAGGCGATGGCACCCCGGGAGAATTTGCGACTCCGGTGCCGAGTTGGGAGATTCATCTGCGGAGAATTGATTGCTTGCGAGAAGGTGATGAGGACGAGATCTCCACAGGGATGGGTAACTCAACCCTGGATGGACTCGCCTTTGTTGAGCCACCGGAACATCTACCGTTTGTTCTTCCACGACTTCTTCACGCAAGTGTCCAATTGAAAGAGTGAGTGCCGGTGCTCATCCTTGAGAAAGGACGATAAAAGACATACCGGTGGGTGGAGCATTGGCGAGTGCCGGATTCCGAAGAATGTTGGGCTCTGGTCTGAAAATGCACAATGAATATGATCCATCAAGAACGAGTGACTTGGTAATCAAGAAGGTAAAGGGTTTTACCTCAACAAGCACCTTTTTGACAGTTCTTCTCCTTTTGGCACTTGGAGGGGCAATCAGGTGCAGACCTTGCCTCCTGTCTGCAGCAAGGCTAGAAAGGCTGGGATCTGTAGTAGCATACCTGGCCATTAATTGATGCAGGGTTGTAGACTTGAACCCTAATGCTGAAATTGGGCCTTCAGCATTGTAAGCAATTGCCCTGGCTCGAGGGGCAGGCACTGTGTTCTGTGGACAAAAGATGAAGGTCAAAACCATGAATGAAGAAGAGGTGTTTGATCCAAGGGCTCATTGTGTTACCTCTGAAGTCGGCAGGAAATCAGGCACCAATTCTGCACAGAACACATGAACGGGTTCACTGAAGATGTGGTCATGGAATTCTTGCCACCATGAGTTGAAGGTGGGGTGAGCTATGGTTGCAGGCACAAAAGGACATGTGTAGACAGTGGGACTGCACACATAGTTGAAAACTCACTGCATTGCATCGGTTCTTTGATTTCCTCCCCGGGCTTGGAGGAATTCATGCAGAAACAATCTTGGGGGCATCTCGGCCACATCCAAGTTGCACGGCCATTACATTAGGCCGGTAGTACTCATAAGTGCGATATTCGCCTCCCTCCATTGAACTCGGCGGTAATATGCATGGGCGGATTATGATGTTAAAGATTTCTAAGAATCCCCTATCTTGATGGCCGGGCTCAAAGGAGAATTCGACGGGGAAGGTCGAGTGTCATTGCCTAGATAAGGAAGCCAAAGAGGATTGGAGAAGCCTTTGAAGAACAACTCGAAGAGCTGGATGATGTCTGTCGAACGATAACGATTGAAGCTGCTTCTCCATAGTTTTGGCATCCTGCGGTAACTTGAAGCTCTCCTTCGGGGGGATTGGACCGGGGGGAAGAACACGGAGTTCAAGTCGACGACTACAATCCGATGCATGTGGAGCCGACCAAATTTGAACAAACCACCAAGGGCCATTGACGCATGCTATCCTCGGGTTGGTGTACATTTGGGTAACGGTCCGATGAAGCATATGGTATACAACTTGCCCAAGAGGAATTTTCCCGAGAGGAAGGCGATTGCCACTAGCCGGATGGATCGCCATTGCGATATGATTCAAAGTGGGTTCGTTGGCCTTGCCACAGAAGACAAATCTGCATAACCACATGTTCAAAAAGGCTTTGTATTCAACTTCGCCAAGGGGATTATCTCTCATGTGCTTCGAAATATAATTCTTGTAGCCATTCCCCGGCTTTACCCACGTACGGCGCGAGGAATTTTTGAAGTTCCAAGGCTGGAGCGAGACCGGTGATGTCAAGGCCGGTGATCATGTATACATCGGCCAAGGTTGGGGACATTGGGCCATGCCCAAAAAGGAAGGCGTTGACGCCATTTGACCAGAAGTGGCATGCGGCTATCAGAAGATCTTCATTCTTGGGTGTCTCAGCTACGGATAACTCCAGAAATTGAGCAATGCGGAGAGCATCCAGATTGGTCAATCCACTCTTATCCGCAAGAATCCTCCGATACCAAGTCTTCCGACTCGCAATTGGGGGCAAAGGCCGGTTCTTGAACGCATCTTGCCACCGGGGAGGTGGAGATAAAGCTACCTTGAAAGGGATTCTGCGAGATTCGGCGGCAATAAAATCTCGAGGGTCGGGATTCCCTTCGGGACCAAGATAATAAGGCTGCGAATTGGCCTCAATAGGAATCGGAAGAGCAAGAGAAGGTTCCTGGAGGAGAGCGGAAGAGGAAAATCTCGGGTAAAATTGAAAACCTAATGCCGAACAAAGGTTTGGAGGGGGAGACTTTACCGAGCGGCTTGGTTACGAGTTGCCATTGGAGATTCGAGCTCGGAACGAAGGGGATCTAGGGTTGGATGCGAACTAAGAATCCGGCGGATTGCGAAGAACGGTGTTGACGAGGTTTGGCTCAAGGATTCGTGGCTAGAGTCAATTGTGGAACAAAATTACTTTTATCCCACAATTGAAGGGGCATGTGTTAACACCAAAATTTGGTAAGGAGTATGACATGTGGGTCCGATTCGAAAAAGAGTCCGTCCGGTGGAAGGAAAGATATTTTCGAGAGATTTTCGGCGAAGGATCCGCGGTCGGCTATCGCTCCCGGTTCGGCAAAGGAACGAGGAGGGCGATTTTGCGGGATTGGACGGTGACGTGGCTCAATCGGAAGAAGCGAATGGATGGATAGGCGATCGAGTTTAGTTAGGCAATGAATCCATTCGCAATTGTAATCGGCGGGGTATAAATACGATCCCTGGATGTATGTAACGGACACGTTCATTCCTCAATACACACCGGCCTTACGCCAAACCCTAGAGTCCTTGTCGTGTCGTCGAGTTCTTCGAGAGGGCCAATCGATCCGTCGACCTCCGTGAGTACCGCAACCTTGTATCATGTCTAGTATCATGCGGTGGATTTAGATTTGATGCAAGTAGTCTTGTTACCATGCTTCGTGTCATGCGGTAGATTCAAGCTTGGTTCAAGAGGGTTTCTTGTTAGATCATGAGCCATGCGGTAGGCTAAGATCTGGCTCGAAGCTAGTTATCGGCTCTATTGGATTTTGGCAAGATCCGATAGATTCATTAAGTTATCCAGTGTTATCATGAGTTTTACTTTATGTTTTAGTTCATGTAACACACCTTTGCCCAATCTAGATGGGTTTGGATCGGCTATACTTCTTTTAAGATGCGTGTACGAGCAGGTTTCACGCGTGGGTCTTGTGCTCTCCGATAGCCGAAACCGAATCGATCTAGGTTGTCACGTGTTGCGGGTTCAAGCTTGCTTTGTGCGTATAAATCTTGAAAGAACCGGGTATCATGCGGTAGATGCAGGTTTTTGGGTTGCTTTGGAGCTAGTCATCGGTGGATTAGACTTCCAATTCGGTCCGATAGATTTGTTCACGTGGTAATGTTTGTTCCTTCTCCATGGACCCCGGATCGGTACGTTCGGCCGTATTCGGTTATGTTTTCATGAGTAGATCACGTGCATTGTTTGTGCCTTAAGTGATGTATGCTTTTAGCTTTCCATATTTAGATCGTATCATGCGGTGGATAGATCTATTTGCGGAAAGTGGTACGTTTTTCATGCAAGTTGTATCATGCGGTGGATAGATTTGTTTGTGATCGTACCGATGGATCTCAAAGTACCTAGACATGCGGTAGACTAGTGCTTTGATCTATGCGTGCTCATTTAATACATGATCATTTTCGTGTTTTACCTCATTTTATTTAATGACAAACTTCACGGGGATCGGTCATAACTTCATGCTTGCATCTTTATCTATACAAAGACCGATCGTCGTCATGCTTACGTCATCCATTCGGCGGTATTCTTTTTTCCTTTATAATGGTGCGGATGGTTGTGAGTCTTTGAGCGGATAGCTCTACATAGCTACATGTCATTCTTGCTTGGCTTCTTGGCCATAAATATGGAAGCGTGCGGTACCACCCGACACGTTCCAAGCTTTGGTATCTAAGCTCGCTTTATCTTTTGTTAATTTTCGGGAAAAATTGGCGGCACGTCATTTGCTCTCTGCGCGTGCGAAGCTAGCTTTTTCGGCTTGCTGTGTGATTGGCGTTGAGTGCACATTTTGCGTCAACACTGGCTTGCCCAGACCCCTCGACGGCCGCAAACGCGAAAAGACGGGGCTGTCCAGGCACGTCCCCGCACGGCCCTACTGATCAGAGGTTCGAAGCCTGACCCTCGACGGGTTCGAATAGGCGCCTCAGATCTCAGAGTTAGGGACGACGAGGGCACGCGCATTCGAGCCGTTCCTCGAGCCCGTCGGCTCGAGGGTGCCCCACATGTCGTGTTCGAGAGCCAGCGAGGGCAGCTAGCAGGGGGATCCCACCGAGGGAGAGCTTCCGCGCCCTCGGTCCCTAGCGAACGGGACCGAGCCCCACCTAGCAAACCCACGCAAGCGCTTTCATGGACGTGTCTCCGGACCGCGCAGCCTACCCTTATCGAACGGGGCATGGGTGTCCACTCGAACCACCCGCTACCAGCTCGAAGAGGAATCCGCAATTCGCGACCCGCTCGATGGGAGTTGCAGAAACCTCACCCTCCGTCCCGCGGAGGGACGGCGAGGGCGCGTTAAAAAACAAGTCGTCAGGCTCTACCTGATCGCCTCGAACGGGCCAAGGCTCGGGGGCTTGACGCACGGCTACACCTCCTTGAAACCGCACCCGCCGAGAACAGTGACAGCGGTGCGTGCACCCCCGAAGCCGGCTGAAATACCGCCGATGCCGGTTGGCATATGTGCCACGTCTCTCTGTCCAAAATTCTCGTGGTTAACCCCTGCAGGAGAACTCACACTCCTGCAGGGCTTCGGGGGCTAGACCCGCGGGTCCGCTGACGCGGCCCCACGGAAAGCGTTCGCAAACAAGGAGGGAAGAACGTCCTATCAGTAGGTTCCAGCATCTGCGGGAGCCTCAATGGCAAACCCGCAGATGCTCGGGGGCTACTGTCGGGGACAGCCCTGGGGGTCCCCTTAAGCAATGGGGGAACACCTCACTTAAATCCCGGTACCGAAACACATTAAGCCTAACCATGCAGGTGACTAACCATGCAGGACACGGCCCACGCGCGGGACCCCGACGGCCCACCAAGACGGCCCTCTTAGAAGCCCCCTCGAATAGGCTCCGCCTCGCTCGACGGCGCGCGCCCCCTCGGGCGGGCTCCGCCCCGTTCGAGGGGCAACTCCTCCCTCGAGCGGTCCCGCCCCGCTCGAGGGCTCACTCCCCCCTCGAGCGGGTCCGTCTCGCTCGAGGGTCCGTCCCGCCCTCGACCGGGGCCCGCCACACTCACGGGCGCCCCGCACGCGTGCGCCGGCCCCGTACACGGGCATTTAACGCCCGACGACGCTGCGGGACGGCGCCATCATGCGCCGGGGCTCGCACCCGGTGCCGCCGCACCAACTCCCCGGGGGAGGAGCCCATCCCCACCCGCGTGGGGGATGGACCGTGCGGTACGGCCGGTGTCGGTCCCGTGACACCGCGCGCCCACTACGGTGCGGCTAACGCGCCCGACCCCTCGAAGGGGGGCGGGCGCACCCTCGATTTCACTTTCCCGTGACCCTACAGGGTTAGGTGGAGGCGCTAGGCCGGTGGATGGCCATCCCGGCCACTGTAACGGCGCGGCCGCTGTACCCACGCGTGCAGGCGCACGCCCGGCACTGCAGCAACCACCCCAACACTGTGAAGCGCGTTGGGAAGGAACGCCGTTCTGCCTACTCCTGTGCCCCGTACCAGCCATCGTCAGCACCTCCCTCGAAGCCTATCAGAGGACTCCACCACCATCTGCCACTCTCCTACCCTCGAACCGCCACTGTTCGGGTACAAGTCAGGCCATGATGACCAGATCGCTGCGAGGATCGCCCGGACGGCCGCCCACTCTACACCGTAGCACGATGTGCATCCCTCACGTAGCCGGGTAGCACGGCGTGCATGTAACCCGCCGCCCCATTGATCTATAAAAGGGGGGGCGAACCCCCAGCCGTGGGGGGACAGACTTAGTTCGACACAGCAGAACACTTCGCACTACACCACGTACTCATTCTCATTCTCCCACAATATCTTCAGCCACTCCACCAGGGACTTGGAAGCTACACTTCCTCTCCCGCCTTGCTTGTATTTGCCCCACTACAAGCACCCCCGGTGCTAAGTAATATAGTGCCCCGAGCACGCCCCTGCTGGACGTACGGCCCCCTCGGCCGGAACCAGGATAAAACCTCTGTGTCACTTGTTGCTTAGCATCGACCATTGAGGGATAGACCACGGCGCTATCTACTGGTTAGTGTCGGGACCATATTCCGCACCGACAATGAGTGACTTTGGTGAGGAGTATACCCATGTCCTACTTCAATGTGATAGCACAAGTGCCATAAGCGTTGCAAAGAACCCAGTGCTCCATTCCAAAACCAAGCACATAGAAGTGAGGTATCATTTTCTGAGAGACAACGTAGAGAAAGGAAAGATAGCTTTGATCCATGTACCCACACATGACCAACTAGCCGATATTTTTACCATACCCCTAGATCAAGCAACTTATACTCGTTTGCGGGGGGAACTTGGTGTGTGTTTGATTTCTTGAGTTGGGTGTGTGGGAGCTCTCTTTGTAGCATATGTATAGCTTTCCTTTGTGCATTTCTTGCATTTGGCATGGCATATGTAACATGATGTATAGGCATCCTTGTATCTTAGATTGCATGCATTTTGTATTATATGCATTGGTTAGGAAAGCTTCTCTCATATACATTGTTCACCATGGAATGAGATATATGTCCTTGTGAGCTTGTTTGGTATGCTATGGTTAGTTTGGCTTAGCTCTTGATGATCTTGATGAATAATCCATGGTTGATGGCTATGTTTTTGAAAAATTGTCACATGTATGCTCTCTCATGTGTAAATGCCTTTATATGATCTTGACATGTTTTAATGGCTTGGTTATGCTTAATTTGTGGTTGGATAGCTAGTTTATTGATCATATGGGGCCAAAGTCTCATTTGCCATCATGAATGTTTAGCCCTCTTGATTTATCTTGTGGAGGAGCATAAGTTCCTTTTTGTCGCAAAGACATTTCATGTACCATTTATCAATCTGAAAATGAAATGAAAAATTCTTGGAAAATATGCTCTCATGTCATTTGTGCTGAATTTAATTTGCTTTGGGTGCTAAACCGTTGCATGATGCCTACCAATGAGAAGTCTCATACATAGAAGTAGGCACATGGCTCGGTGGCTTTGACATGACATGAGGTGCTTGTGGGTGTTTGTGATGGTCTTATGATTAGAATGGCTGTCCTAGCATGAAGTTTGTGTGGATTTGCCATTTTGATATGCTTTGATCATGTTTAGGACTTTGCTCATGAGAGGTAAATTTTTCGCAAAATTGCCAAAATCCATGTTAGCTTCGTCCAATGGTTGTGAAACTTGGTGATCATGTAGTTGAGATCTATACGAAGCCGTAGAGTATCTAACTTGCTCATTTGGACATGTGTAGCATTCTTTGTTGAATTTTGTCTATTTGAGAAGCTCTAGGTTGAAAATTTTGCATTTTGGCTTGATTCATTCATTGCCAACAAGGGGGGAGAAGTTTGAGCTTGAAATGACTTACTGGATGCTTTTAGAAGGTTTTCAGGTGGTTTCGAGCCATTTTTGGGCTCTGTTGTGCACCGGTCTGACCGGTGAGGAGCACCGGTCTGACCAGTGTGAGTGCTGATCCTGTGCACATCTTAGGCACCGGTCTAACCGGTGTGAGCTGAAGTTGCTGTAGCTGCCCTGTTTTCACCTGGTTTGCTTGCATTCGTCCAGGGGGAGTTGCATTGGTTCAGGGGGAGCTTGCATGTGTGCAGGGGGAGCTCTTTGTGGTTTTCGAGCTTTGATTCGGTGGTTTGCGCTCTTTGCTTGAGCTTTGCTTTGTCTCGGATGTGTCGAGCTGTTGCCCTTGCCTAAGGGTTCGTGACTTGTCTTCTTCAAGTGATCTTGCTCTTTGCCTTTGTTTGGCTTTCGATCGCTTGTTGGAGTTTCTTTTTGTTCGTTTCTTTTCTTTTTCTTTTCTCTCTTGTTACTTTCGTGTGGGTGTTGTCAATGCACTCATCAAGGGGGAGATTGAGGACCATGTGTGGTTCGAGGACCGGTGGATGGTCGCTTCCTTGTGTGATGAGTGATTGACAACGTTGTGTGGACCGATTCTTGGCTAAGTATTGCGGGTGCGGGTTGCGGCTTGACCGGTGTTGGTGCGAGGTGAAGAACAAGCGCGAAAGGTCGTCGCCGGTGAGGCCTCCGGGGTGTGGAGAAGACAAGTAGGCTTCGTTCGAGGGACCCGGTGGCCAGCGGGGTCAAGTGCGGGCCGCATGGTGGCATGAACAACAAGATGAAGTCGTGGACGGTTTCTTGGTTGAGCCTCAAAACCAAGGTCGAGCCGGGACTACGTGGGAGCCGAGTCATGAGTGGAGATTGGCGGAGGCTACACCGAGTTCGCGGGGTTTCTGGTGGTTTACCAGAAAACCACTGGGTTCCTTGGTTGATCCACAAAGCTAGGACCGAAGAACCGAAGACGGTGCTGCAGCAGCTCCAGACCGGTCTGACCGGTGGGTCTGACCGGTCTGACCGTGGGTACCAGTCTGACCGGTGAGGAGCACCGGTCTGACCGGTGTGCGACGACACAGTCCGGAATCTTCGAAGCGGAAGACACGCGTCGGGATCGCAAGGCTTACGTCGAGGCTAAGCAGGTTGCGGTCACCGGGCATCCGTCCGATGGAGAAAGCTTCAAGTCTTCCAAAACTGCCCCTGAGGGGCTTGTATCCTTAGTTATTAGGAAAGGTCATTTTAGACTTTCGGTTGCCTCCATATAACCCAAGAGGTGAGAGGATGGCAGCCAACTCTTGGAACCCTAGTTCATTTGCTTTCCTATTTTCTCTTCCTATTTTCCTTAGGATTTTGATCGGACTAGCTTGAGAGCTTCATGGTGAGATTTTGTGAGAGGGTTGGATGATCGGGCGGCAAGCTAGACCTTGTATGAACCTTTGTTGCATGTATAGATGATTCGGCGTGGTTCCTCAAGGTTTGGATGTGTTGTTCCCGGTTGTTCTTGGTGGTGATTTTCGGAGCCCTCTCTTGGTGATTTCTTTGGGTTGTTTTCGGGACCTTTCTCTTGGGGATTTGATGGAGGAAATTTGTGGGAACCCTTCGTGGTTCTTTGGGCTGTGATTCCCCTCCCAAATCCGTGAGTAAAGGGGCTCGATTTTGGGGTTTTCCGAGTTCTAGGGTTTGTGGTGTTCTTGGCGGGATTTCTTCGATTCCTCCTCTTTGGACAAGTTTTGGTGGGATTAAACTTGGCTATGGACTCCTCATGAGGTGTTCCTAATATCCCCAAAGTCTTGTTCAAGTCCGTGGAGCGATTCGGGAGATCGAGGTTTGGATTTGGGGGAGTTGACCCGCGGGTGTTGTTCATCCCGAGCTGCCCAGGCTACACCGGTCTGACCGGTCTGACCGGTGCAACCCTCGGTGGGTTTTCGCTCGGGTGAACATCTGGGTGTGCTCGCTGTTGTCCTGTGTTGGTGCTGTTTCGAGCTTGGGTCAGTTTGGAGGTCGGTTGGCCTGTTTGGTGCCTTGGGGGCTTTCAGGTTGTGACCGGTCTGACTGGTGCGTCTCACCGGTCTGACCGGTGTGGAGCCACTTAGTGAAAGTTGCCCAGTTTTACCAGGAGGGACCGGTCTGACCAGTGGTGCTCACCGGTCTGACCGGTGTTGGTCAGTGGACTCGAGGTTTGGTGTTCCGCTGCGTTCTCAGGTCGATAGGGTGTGTGTGTTGGTTCCTAGGTCCAGTGGCACTCCAGTAGCTACGTGGGCTTGGCCAACTTGGTTAGTGAGTCGGAGAAGTGTGTTGGAAGCCGTGTTCATCTTGTAGGAGTTTCCATCTCCTTTGAGAAGAATTTTTATCAGCTCCCATTCACTCCCCCCTCTCTGGTTCGCCGTATCGGTCCTTCACTAGTGTTTGGAATTATCCTTGGCCGAAACTCCCAAAAATGAGAATCTTTTGATTGCAGCCTGTCATTTTTGGTCAAACGGTGTAAATGCTTTTCTCTTTGGTCATGGACCAATGTCTCCTACTCTGGCCAATGTATATATGATGACCGGCCTTGATATCATAGGATCCGTGTATCCTCACAAATACAAAGGCTCCTCCAGGCAAAAAGGAGTGAAAACAGGAGTTGGATATAAGATGTATATCCAAAAACATATGTCTGATGGTCCTGTGTCTGAAGTTGAGTACAGGGCCTTTCTGAACATGTGGCTATGCAGATTCATCTTCTGTGGCAAAGCCAATGAGCCAACCCTAAACCATATTGTAATGGCTGAAGATTTGGCTGCTGGTAATCCCATTCCCCTTGGAAAGTACCTCCTAGGGAGTGTATACCACATGCTTCATCAGACCATCTACTTAATGCACACCAGCCAGAAGATCTCCCGTGTTAATGGCCCCTGGTGGTTTGTTCAAATGTGGCTGAAGCTATACATGCACCAGATCGTCGGTATTGACCTTAACAACCGGCATTTTCCTTCATCCAACTATAAGGAAGGGGAAGTTCAGATCACCAAAGGTTGCCAAACTTATGGAGAAGCTGCCTCAACCATATCCATCGACCAGAACATAAGCCAACTTTTTGAGCTTTTCTTCAAAGGTTTCACCAATCCCCTTTGGCTTCCTTATCTGAACAATGATAACTTGACTCTCCCTTATGAATTCAGTTTTCAAACTGGATGTAATGATGTAAAATCCATAGCAATCTTCAACATCTTCATCTATCCATGCATCCTGCCAGTAGAGTTCAGTGGAGGAAGGCAAAATCAGAGCACCTTTGAATACTATCAACCAAACATGATGGCCACACAGCTAGGATGCGGCCAAGTGCCCCCAAGGCTATTCCTTCATGAATTCCTCAAGCCCAGAAAGGAAATCAAGGAAGCCCTGCAAGCCAGAAGAGTCTTTGAGTATCAGTGCAGCTCAACTGTTTATGCACCTTTGTCCTTTGTACCAACAACAATAGCTCATCCCTCCTTTACTTCCTGGTGGCAAGAATTCCATGATCACATCTTCAATGAACTAGTACATTATCTCTGTCTTGAGATAATGCCTAATTTCTAGCCAATTTCAGAGGTAAAATACTTATCTTTCCCTTTTCTCAATCATGTCCCTCTTTACTGATCATGACCCTTTGCCACTTTTTGCAGAATACAGTGTCTGCCCCTCGTACTAGGATAATTTCTTACAATGTTGCATGCCCAATCTCTACCTTGGGATTTAATTCCACTACCTTGGCTCAACTGATGTCCATATATGCCACATCAGACCCAACTCTCACCAATTCAGCCTTTGATAAAAGGAAAGCTCCATCCCTGGTTGCTCCTCCGGCTGCCAAGAAGAAAAGAACATTTAAAAGAGTTCTTATTGAGGTTAACATCTTTTCTTCTCAAGCATAAAATCATTCTTCATCCTAATAATTTTATCTTGTGCAGCAACCATCAACCACTACAGAATCTGCCAATGCCCCATCTACTGGTAAGATCTTCACCATATCTTTTCCTTTAAAGACCATTTTATCCATTGGCATTCACCCTCTACTTGCAATTTGCAGAGGAGACATTGGTGAACCAAACTGTGGGGAGTTCTTCTCCTCAACATGCTCCAAACCCAGTCTCACCATGGATCCAGCCATCCTCTCCTCAAGCAGAAGTTCCAGTTTCACCAGGGATGGATCCATCTTCTCCTCAGCCGGAAACTTCAAACCTACCAAGGACTCCACCAGCTTCTCCTCAGTTAGATGCTTCAGCTTTACCAGGAACTCCTCAAGCTTATCCCCAACTGACCATTCAGAAACCTCCTCCTAAGCCTGAAAAAATCCCTTCTCCAATTCATGAGGCCAGGAATGAGGTAAGCATGGATATTCATTTCTGTTATTTTCATTTAATAAATCATCCTCAATTCGGCAAGCCTTTCTTTTCAGGATCAGGCTACATCACCACCAAGCTTTTCTTTTACTGTGGATGACTTAACTACCGAAAAAGGAGATGAGGCATCTTCAGGTCAAGCTCTATCAGAGGAGAATCGAGCAAAGCTAAAAGAAATCCTCTCTCTGCTGCAAAGAGATATCCAGGATCAAGGGATGTTGATCTTCTAGAAGAAGTGCTTGAATCCATCAACTAAGAGCTTCCTGATGATATTAAAGCCTCCCTGGAGCCTATCTCACAACTGGACAATCACTTTGCAGCAGTAAGGCGAGCTTTGAAAAATCAATCCTCCTGACCAGCCTTGGAACAAAGGAGAACCAAAGCCAATCAATTCGTGAAAGAGTCACAGGCTCAAATCCAAAGCAACAAGGAATTGCTGGCTGAACTACAGCCTGCACTTGAGTTGAAGATCATTAGGAAAGCTGCACTAGAAGCTGAATTGAAGAACTTGATAGCTGAAATTGAGGTTGACAAGAAAAAGATAGCCGAACTTCCTGGATTAACAGAGAAAATCCAAAAGGAAGCTACAACAGCCTTGATTGAATCAAACCAGCTCAAGACAAAGCTCTCCGCTCTATCTAACACCCAGGAAGCTGATCAGAAACTGCTGGAGAACATCAGCAAAATGATATCAGATGCTTCCAGTGTAATCTCAAAGTACTTGAATATATGATTGTATCAAACAATTTGTAGCCGAATGATTCATCGTCCTTCTAATTTTGTTTACCATAAACTTTACTTTCCATTTTCTGTCTTGCCTTGCGAACAACTCTAGACAATTCATTCGGCAACTCTGGCCAAATAGTGTTAGACCCGAATAGCGATCCGACCACAATTCAGCCAAATTTCAACCAGTCAAACCGAATATGACTCAGCTTAAATTTCAAACGACCTGACGACGATTCGGTTAAGGAAGTCTCTCCACCTCCCAAATTTCTCGGGATATGCACCACGATCTCTGGCCACGATCTCTTTGCCAGTCCCATAAATAAGAATTGCGGGTGCTCCTAGCCTTTCACCAAGTCTTCTGCCTTCAAGCCTTTGCAAATCTAAACTTCCCTTCTCTAGCACTAGTACTCCCAAAAGCTCGATGGCAGGCAGTAGCAACAGGCGCCGGGCCAGCGAAGAGGCCGAAGGGAGCCGCGCTGGCGCTCACCAGAGGTGGTGATCGTCAATTTCTTCACAGCTTTTTCTAGATTTCCTTTTGTTTCTGATGACCCTTCTTCGTGTTTCCAGGCTCATCCAGTGGAACCCCGCTCCTGCGTCGGCCACGACTCCGTCCATGCCAGGAGACTCCTCGGGGCCGTCCAGCTATTCTCCCTCCCACAGCTCGTGTTACAGTGATCGCGACGCCCACAGGTTCAAGGCGGAGCGCGATGAAACCCGACGCGAGCTGGGAGACGTCTCCAAGAAGGCCAGAATCACCGAGCTCGAATGGGAGCACCAGCACAAGCAGCTCCTGGAGGCCATCGACGGTGAATCTTGTGATTTGTTTTAATCCAACTCAACTTCGAACTAACCGCCATTGCTTCGTATTTGCTGCAAACCGCGACGCCGAGCTCAACTGGCTGAAGACGTTGGTGAAGAAGCTGGCGGACAAGGTGAACGCTCCCGGAGACATGCCGGAAGCTCGCCTTGGCATGGTGGAAGACCATGTCGACGAGGTGGCCCTCCACGGCGTTCGTCTGGGCACCACCCTAGGCCTGGCCGCCATGGCGACGCACACCAGCATCAACTACTCCACGCAGCCGCGCGGCTTCCATGGTGGCGCGCCGGAGGACATCGATGACATCGAGGTCATCCTGGAGCGCCTCGACAGCCACGGCGACGCCATTGCCGACTCCATTCATCCCCAGTCTGTGCTGAACAGGCTCTTTGACTAGTTTGTACTAGGGATGTTGGAATTTCGGCAATAAATAATGAAATTTTAATTACTGCATTTGTGTTGCAACGATTTCCTTCGATTTATCATGTGAATCTTACAGTTTTGAACGCATTCGGGAACTTTTATCTGAGCCGAACACGCACAAACTCTTGTTCCCTTGGCGTAGAATCCGCAGAAAATCCTCATTCGGGAGCCATGAACACTGTTCAACGAAAAACCCTTCGCATTCGGAGAAAAACCCTGCCATTTGGTATTCCCATTAATGTACGCCAGCCAGTCATCACTCCCAATGCGCTCTCACAGCTAATAAAATAGCCCCCTTGGTGCTCTGCAAACCCACTCGCATACACTTCCATCAAAGAAACCCCTAAGGTCATGGCGGACAAGGGAAAGCAGCCAATCGAGGAGAGCAGCGCTCCACCAAAGAAATGCACCATTCGAGAGTAAGTTTTCCTTCAATCCTTTCTTTCGCTCTTGATTGCAATCTCATGGTTCACCCTTCTTCGTTTTCAGCCTTGACTTTCTCCCAGAGGAGATATTTGGAACTGAAGAGGTTCCCGAGTACATCCTCTCCGATTCCTCCGCCGAAGAAGAAGACGCCACGCCTGTTTCCTCTTGATCCCTGCTTGTTTCAACTCCTGATTTCTCAAGCGCAGAACTGTTCTTTTTTGGCTTCTCCTCAAGCCAGGTGGGCACCACTGTCCTTCCTGCTAGACATATTCATGCTCTTGTTCTTCATGATCAACCCACTTATGATCAGCATATCTTTTTCTTGGGTGATCATCAACTTCATTTATTTTTATGCGCCGACCGTCACTAGGATGTATCCTTCCAATTCTTTCATGGACAGATCGGCGATTGTCAGTATCCTGCCTATACTCAGTGTATTTGTCACTGCATTCAGGACAATTGTTCAACGTGGGAAGCTTCAAACCTTCATTCCAGCAGTGCCTGAAGAACGCACATCCCCAATGCGCAAGCTCTTGCTCTCGTGCATGCTCTTCTCGTTCTCTCCTGTGCACTTCTTCTTCAAACCTTCATTTCTCCTCCTCGTATTTTTGTTTCTGGTAGCGTTCTTTCTCTTGTTGACGCTGCCACTTGTTAAGGAGAATACGCGAAGTCACCCTGGGCTTGGATTTGGAGGATTCCCCTACTTCAATGTGGCTTTTCAGGATGCGAGGCACTTCCTTGTGGACTTGTTTCACTGTTATTTGTTGAGCAGGATCAACTGATCCATCCTGCCTTGCCCTTGCTGAAGTTAAAACCTTTACTTTTCCTTTTTCCTCAATGGTCACCATGTTAACTGAAAACCCAATCATGTTTTGAGGAAAATGATTTCCATCCAACTTCATTTTATTATCAAACTTCAAATGACCTTCTTGGATAGCCTTCTGAATTCTCAACCTGAAAACCCTGCACTCATTGATGGAGTGAGAATTCCTGTCGTGAAACCCGCAATATCTTTTCTCTTTAACTCCATCAGGCCGAAGCATAGAATGCCCCTCTGGTAGCTTGATTCGGCCTTCCTTTACAAGGAACTCAAAGAGCTTATCAGCCTTGGTCACATCAAAATCATACGTGCCCTTGGCTTGTTTGATCCATCTTTGGTTCACTGTTAACAGCTCTTTGCCCCAGACCATTTCAGCTGCAGCTATTTCCTCTTCATCACCAAATTCCTCTCCTTGATCAGCTCTTTCGAGGAATTGGTTGTAGATGTCAGCTATATCACTGTGTTTGGCAAACCTAGAGTCTTTCTTGAAGCCATAAGCTTGGTTGCTCATTAACGACAATCTATGTGACAATTGGCCAAGATTCTCGAACTCCATGCCGAATAGCTTTTCCCGAATAGCTGGCAACATACCTGCTACAGCCATATCAGCCAATTGATCATCTGGTAGATTCAAAGAGAAGCACATGCTTTTAGTCTCTCTGAACCTCCTGAGAAACTCCATGGGTGTTTCATTATGCCTCCGTCTCGGGGTGGTTAGATCAATTAGCTTTTTCTCATTACCGCCAATGAAGTAATGAGCATGGAACTTCTGTTCCAAATCCTTCCGGAACGCATTGATTGAGCGAGCAAAGAAGCGAACCATGTAAAGGCCGGGCCTGTCAGTGATAAGGGAAAGTATCTGATCCTGAATGCTTCATCAGCTGAAGCTTCCCCAAGCTGCATCAAATATCGGGCTATGTGCTCCACAGTGCTAGTATCATCTTGTCTAGAAAACTTTGTGAAATCTGCAGGAGGTTTCACCCTGTGTGGCAAAGCCACCCTATTGTACCATTCTGGGAAAGGAGGTGTATATACTTGCCCTTGATTCTTGGGTTTCAGGCCGAATTGATTTTGTAACACATCGGTCATATTCTGCACCATAAGAGCAACGTTAGCGTCTTGATCCCCTGGCCTTCCAGTAGGCCCAGTAGGCATTCCTGCAGCCGTACCATATCCAGGATTCGGGAAAGCATCAATGGCACCATAATCCATGAATTCTGAATATCCACCCCCATACATGTTCTTCTGTAGCCTATTCTTTGCTGGGGCTATCCTATAAGTAGAGCCAGGTGGAACTCCAGAAGAGCCAAATGCCAAATCTCCATAAGTGGGTCTGTTGGGCATTGCCTGATAAGGGTTCTGCTGCTGGATTGGCTGTCCTCCTGTACTTTGCAGAGGCGACTGGATTGGTTGACTTCCCATACTTTGCAGAGGTGGCTGGATTGGTTGACCTCCTGTACTTTGCAGAGGCGGCTGGGCACTTGCATCTCGAGCTGGTTAGCTATTGACAGCAGCACTCGATTCTCCTACCTCTACAGTAGGTCCTTGAGGTGATACTCGACCAAGCATCCTTTCCATGCCTGGGCCAAAGACTCCAACCATCATTTGTTTGAACATACTCAAGAAAGCAGTATGGTGTTTAGCCATTATGTTTTCCATAGTTTGCCGAACTGCATTCATATCTTCCTGTTTCTCTTCAGCAGATCTGGTGTCAGGTTCTCCTGGTAGTAGAACCGTTGGAATGTCAGATTTAAGATATGGCACACCACTTCTGTTTTTACCAAATGACATTAGGCACTACTGCTGAAATTGGTCAATGGCATCCTTAAATTGCATTTGCTGCTCTGGAGACAGGTCATCCATGGTGACATCCATGACATCATGAATATCAGGCATCTTGATCAGCTAGATAGTCCCACCGGTCGTGCCAAAAAGTGTGTTGATGCAAAATCAGCACCTCGCGCCAGCACACAGCAAGCCAAACAAAGCTGGCTTAACACACGTGCCGAATCCGAAGCGTGCCAGTCAATTTTACTGAAACTGCCAAAGGATGAAAAGTAGTTAGATAAAACCTGGAACTTGCCGGGTGGTACCAGACAGTTCCGTATCTACGGCTTGAAAGCCAATTAAAATGACATATAGCTACAACAAGCTATCTGACAGCAATTTAAATATCATTCGGGAGCTTTAAAACATGAAACCAGGATATAGCCGAATGCATGATGTAAGCATGACAACATATCGGTCTTTGTTTAAACAGCATTGCTTGCTCGTGGTCGTGACCGATTTTCGAGGATAAATTACAATAAAAATAAATAAGGTGAAAACATGATTATAAATGTGAAGTAAACAAGCATGCATAGGTCAAAAGCACTAGTCTACCGCATGTCTAGGTACTTTCAAACCCGTCGAGCGTGCCACCAAACAAGTTAATCCACTGCATGATACGACTTGTTTGAAATCACACCACCAACCACGAGTAAATCAATCCACCGCATGATACAATCTAAACATGGAAGGCTAAAAGCATACATTATTTAAAACAAACTTATGAACATGTTTCACTTGTGATAGAATTGCCGAATACAGCTATACGGCCGATTCGGGTTCCATGGAGAAGGAACAAACATTGAAAAGTCACCAAGCTTGAACATGCAACACATGACAATCTAGATTGATCTAAATTTGGCTATTGAGAGCACTTGATCCTTTTACAATAAACTAAAGACTTGAAAGCGCAACACATGGATCTCAAAGAGATAGAGCCGAAACTAATCGATCTAGATTGGGCAAAAGAGTGTTACATGAATTAAACATAAAGTAAAATTCAAAGCAACACGTGGTAACTTAATGAATCTATTAGATCTTGCCAAATCTAATAGAGCCAGTAACTAGCTCCGAGCTAGATCCTAGCCTACCGCATGGCTCATGATCTAACAAGAAACCCTCTTGAACCGAGCTTAAATCCACCACATGATACTAAGCAAGGTAACAAGACTACTTGCATCATGGTCTAAATCCACCGCATGATACTAGACATGATACAAGGTTGCCGGTACTTACGGAGGTCGACAGATCGATGGCTCCTCTCGAAGAACTCGACGACTCGACTAAAGGACTCAAAGTTTGGCACGGGGCTGGTTTTATTGTGTAATATTTCGATCCCTATTACAGACACCAAGGGTTTATATTTATACCCTTGTCCTGACACGACTCTTGGTCGACTACGAGTACAACATTTATTACATAAATTAATGTCCCGACGCCAATGTCCATCTCGCACCCGTCATCAATTCGTCTCTTCCTTATATCTGGGCCACATCATCACGTATTCTCTAAAGCTTCCTGTTTTAAGCGCAAACAGTCCTTTTGTCGAATGATGGCGTAATGTCGACCGCAAGTATCTTTACCGAATCCTTTGAGGAGATTTTCCTGCCGAATAGCGCTTATTTACCAAACTCGGCCCACAAGTCAGTCCCTTTCTTGTACCAATTCTTGGTGTTAACAGGAAGACCCATAGAATGGCAATTTAGAGAGCATTTCTGCCAAAAACGATATTCTTTTGTTACCTCGCGTCCCCCTACCCGTCCGTCGTGCCCGCTACTATGGACCCACCTCGAATCGCTATCTGCACCACATGACACGGGTCCCGCGCACAACTCCTCCACCGAGATGAGGTCGCCAGAATGCCACATCGAGAGGAGGAGGCTATCGGGCCACCGCGTCGCCGCAGCGACATCCTGATTTGTGGGTCCCGCGCAGGAAGCAGTAGAGAGGCGCGACGGAGTTCGGTTTCCTCCTCTAGATCCACGGCGGGGCAACAGAGGTCGATGGCAGAGGGGTTATGCCTGTTGTTTTTATCCATCGTCTATATTCAAATCCACACCCACCTCAAATGGGGAGGGTATGGGTAGAAAATAATTATCCATTGAAGAAATGGGGAGGGTAAGGTGTGGGGAGGGTGCAAATAATTGATTGGGTATGTATAGAATCTAGTACAAAACTAGTTATCCATTGGGTATGGGTGGGAATGGGGAGGGTAAGAAGTGGATTAATTATTTGGATTTGGGTATGAACAAGAGTGTATTTGTCCATACCCTCCCCAGTTAAGGATGGCAGTTTTATCCATGGGTAAGGTGTAACGCTCGCGTTTTAGCCCTTAATAAATCATCTTCTAAATCACGCATTTATTTTAAAATCCTTCCGCTGAGCTCAGTAGTCCTTAATTGGTTTTCTCAAAACAATGGAGTTACTTGGGTTATAGAAATTGTTTGCGAAAACCTTTCGAAAATGAACCGCTGCATGAGTGAATGTGTTTGCAAATAAACCTTAACCTGATCCTTGATATATCCTGTGCATGATCTGCTTATAAGACCCTCCGTGGGTGGGGTTGAACTTGTTGAGTACGTATGTACTCATCATTGCTTAATTAACTGTTTTTCAGAGGAGGATCTCGACTTCGTCCCCGAAGACGTCGAGTAGGTTGCTGTCCTACACCCAACCCATGCCTGTGGATTCAGGGTCTCCACAGGAAGCTTCCATGGTGCTAGACTCTGATGAGGCTTTAGAAGCCTTTACTATCGTAGTTTGGTTAGTAGTTTGTTGACGGTGAATTTCCGTCAACCTAGAGTACTTGTTATACATTGGTTTCGATTATGATTTGCAACTAACCCGCCACTAGGCATACTAATGATATAACAAGTTCACACTTGCATGTCGATTTTAAAGTTTGTTGTTTGCGCAGGAAATCTACGCTAATGAGGAGACTTTCGGGATAAGTTCACCAAGCACTTTGGAAGAAGATCATGAAGCCCGACAAGAGTCAAGACACGCGATGAACATGACTCCAAATGACCCAAGGACCGAAGCGTCAACGTGCAAGTCTTCGGGGACTCAACCGTAAACGGCGAAGCTTGCATAGCAAGGATTCAAGCCTTAACCGTGAAGGAAACGACGTCAAAGGCCCACATGCAAGTGCACACGAATAAGGGATCACGCGAGAAGCAACGGGGAGGAAACCGGGGCCGAACCGGCCGAAGTGGGCTCGGGCCGGCCGGCTCGGGCCGACCGACCGGCCCAGCCCACTCCGGGGTCGGTTCGGTCCCCCTTTGCCCTAGGTGTTCGTCTATTTATTGCCTCCACCGCCGTCGGCCGCCACATCGAACAAATCATCCTACCGACGCCAATCACCAGAAAACCGCCGCCGCAAGATGAGGGAGAGAGTTAGATGAGCTCGTCGCAAGGATCAACGCCGGCGGAGAGAAGGAAGCAAGAGGAGGACTCCAAGCCGCTGGCCTAGGGGTGTTCCCAAGCTCCATCGCCGCCATCTTCATCGACGACATTCTCCGGAGTCTCCATCACCCCTATGTGCTTCAATCCGTGTAAGATGATGGGGTAATGTCTCCGTTCATCCCTAGGATTAGATGGATACATTCTATGTGATCGCTACTTGATTCGTGGTTCAATCTATTGTTTTCATGTTGACGATGCTTTGATGATTAAGGTAGGCCACCGTGTTTTTCGGGCGTATGATATCCGCTACTCCCATAGATTCCATCAACATACCGTGTCCATCATAGGTCTAGTCACGAATACCTTCGCGTAGTGACAGTACGAGAGGAGGGAAAGGGCGAAACCGTGGTCACAACCCCCGGTAGATTGGTTTACCGCTTTCGTGTAGTAGATGCATACCATGTTATCATAGATCCTAGGGAGGGAACGCTTATCTTTCTTACTCACTCTCTTGTGTTCACCCCTTTACCATCTAGTTTAACCCTAGATTTGTTTGATCAACTTAACTTAGATTAACTTAGGTTAGATTGTCTTTACTTTTAGATTAATACTCTCTTTAAAGGTTTCCTTAGTCAACTAGATTAGTATTTGGTTAAGCGCTAGTAATCCCCTTGCTCCGCGGATTGACAAGAACCTTGGGAATCCCGTGGTGAAAAAGGTGTAGGTCCGTACGCTTGCGGATCGTAGGTGGATACGAGTTTTATCCGTCAACATAGTTCTTATGTTGCTTCTCGTGGCAGTGGTGCTCCTGTGCCCACAACCTCGACGTGTTGTATGGTAATGAACAACCTGTTGTAATAAATGTGTTACCAGTCTCCTAGGAGTGGTATTTGTATCACATTTAGTCACCTCTGATGTGGGGGACGCCTCAGGTGGTATCAGAGCCATAGGTTGGCAGTAGGATACGACCCTTAGGACCTGAGACCTTTTCCTAGCCTTTCTCTAAATCTTTTCCCTGCTTAGCTCACCTTTCCACAAATGCCTTACCTTGATCCTTGCCTGGTTCCAGATGGCTGACAATGAGTGGAACGGAGGAATCTACCCCCCAGATCTTGGCCTCCCTAAGTTGCTACTACTCAGCCTGGGGCGCATCGGAGTTGCGAGCCCACTGGAGTACCTCTATCGGGAGTATGAACTCAGAAGCACCTTTCGGTGTGATGTGATGATTTTCGTGTCTAGAAGCACGTTGTACCCCGATGTGAGCCTCTGGTACATCAAAACCACTGGGTATCGCTTCGCCGACACCTACCACAAGGCTGCCCGAAAAGCCCTTCGCCGTCTGCGAGTGATCTATAAGCACCACCTCCGTCAGACTCCAATGGGATTCTTTCTGCCTACTAGAGGAAGAGGTCGCTCATGGATCGCCCGGATGAGGAGACTTGGATGTGAAGAAGAAGAGCTAGAGGATATAGTTTCTCACCTATACATCTACCTCACCGGCCTAGATAAGCTATACCGTGAAACAACAGCATAATTGAAGGAGCAAACTCGCAGAGCAGAAGGAGCAGAAAAAGCCTTAATAGCGCAAACAGAGAAGGTAGTAAAAGCCGTAGAAAAAGCAGAGTCCGACCAGAGAGCCTACGAAGTTTTATGGAAGGCCTTTACTAAAGTTCGTGAGGAAGCACGTCAAGCCGAGGAGCAAGTTGCACGAGCTCGAGCAGATCTACAAAGCCTAATTAACTCAAGCGGAACAAAAAATGGGTGGATATCGAAAGAAGAAGAAGAAGAACCCATGGAGACCCATTGGGACAAAGGCACCCAGACGGAAGAAGAAGTACTAGAGCAATGCCTTCCACTCAAGGAACGCCCCAGTGAGGAAGAGTCTCCCTGAAGAGGACAATAGTACACCTAAGTTAGAGTCATCACCCTAGTGATGTACCCTTAATAAGTGTACCCTTGAGGAGTGTACCCAACCTTGTTGATAAATAAAAATATCTATCTTCTGTACCCTACCCTTTGCACAACTTGTTCAACCCTACCTTCGTTTTCAGATGGCCGAAGATGGATGGACCCAGGGCGTGTGCCAAGAGGAGCCTGGTTTTGCTCGCCTTCTTATCAACTCCCTGGAGCGCCTCGGTATCACTGAGCGCCCAAGGTACTACAACAGAGAGTACGAGCAACTCAGCACTCTTCGCTGTAGAGTGGTCCTCTCGATCGCTAGAAGCAACCGCTAGACAAACATCGAGTCATGGCGCGTGACCGCCACAGGGTTTCGACACTGAGACACCTACCCCTTGGCCCTCAGAAAAGCCCTCTGCTACCTGTGCCGGATCTACGAGGAGCACCTCGTCCTCACACCGATGAGGTATTTTCCCTCCGCCATCAGAACCCCAGTTTGGCAGGCCCGCATGAGAAACCTGGAATGGCGCCGCCACCAAGAAGACCTTTTGTACCATGTAGTTGCCTACCTCATCTCCCTGGACAGACTCTTTGATGACCAGGCCAAGTTCTTGAGGGAGCAAATCAGTCGGGCCGAGCAAGAAGAAGTCATAGTAAGGATGCACCAAGTTCGAGTAGCTCAAGCTGAAGCAAGGACCGCAACCGCCATAAGTAGTGAAGCTGTTGCCCATGAAAGCCTCAGGCGGATCCAAGATCAACGCATGAAGGAATGGACTAATAGTAGAACACCCGTTCCGACCATTGGAGAAGCACAAGTCCTGCTTGGGACACTCCTTGTAGGATGGGGAGGTGAAAGTGCATCTTGGCCCCTAATTATTTTGGTGATAATGACAAGCACGATTTAAGGTATTTAATGCTTTGACAAGATGTGTGCAGGGCTTAAATGAATAAAATTCTTATAGATGATCAAAGGAAGGCCCCCAATTTCAAGACGATGCTTTCTATTCGAATCAAGGCTTAATTTACTTTTTCTTTTGAATTTGAGTATAGGAAACACCGTACTATAAAGGGGGATGCAACTCAATAGCCAAGAGATGCTAAAAGTGCTCTAGAAGGTAATCCGAGTGAGTGAGAAGAGTTGAGAGTTGACACGTGCACTTATGCTTATCTTTCCTAAAATTCTCAGGCCTGGCCGGTTGTACCGACCCCATGTCGGTACTACCGACCAGAGCCCCTCGGTAGTACCGGCGCAGGGTCGGTATACCGATATGCGTTCTCTGGCACATTTTAGCCAGGGGGCCGGTACTACCGACCCTGTGTCGGTACTACCGGTGCCGTACTGTTTTTCTTCAGAAAAAGCACCCCCTCGGTAGTACCGACACCATGTCGGTAGTACCGAGGTTATACGACTTTGCACAGTAACGGCTAGTTTTCAGCCCCTAGTATTTAACCCCTCTTCTCCCTCCTCACTCATGGCCGACCAACCACGGGACAAACACTTCCTTGAGCATTCACTCTACCTCCCTCACCTCTTCTAGAGCTAATCCTTGGTTCCCTTGAGCTAGGACTTGAGAAGAGAGGTGAATTCTAGTGAAGTGTGACCAAGCTTTGAGAGCCCCTTCATTCTTCCCCTTCTCAAGAGCACTTGAAGCATCTCCGGGTTGTTGTGTTGCATTTGTTACTCTTGAAGCTTGCTTCTAGACGGTTAGGCGTCGCCCGCGAGTGCCCTCTTGGTGTGGTGCACCCGGGATCGTTTGTATTGCCCTCTCCTTCGTGGAGAAATCTTAGTGAGCACCAATCTTCCTTTGTGGGGGTTGGAAGAGGAAAAGAGGCTCTTGGTGATAGCCCTCCCTTTGTGGGATCCTCAACGGAGACGTAGCATCCTTTGTGGGTGTGAACTTCGATTAAATTCTCGTGTCTCCATTGCTTGCTTGTATTTCTTCGTTTCTTACTAACCCTAGAACTTGTTTTAGCCCGATCTATCTTTTGGTTGCTATCCAACTTGTTTCTGTGATTGCAGGTGGTTCTTAGCATCTAAACTTAAACTTTGATTCAAGTAGAATTGCTAGAAACCGCACAGAATTCAAATTTCGTTTTAAGTTTCTTCTGCCTGTCGGTAGTACCGACCTGGTACCGGTAGTACCGACCCCGTCGGTAGAACCGGCACCACGTCGGTAGTACCGACAGGATCTTTAATCCACTGCTTTTGTTTCAGAAATTTGAAGTGATCCTATTCACCCCCCCCCCTCTAGGCATCACAAGGTCCTTTCAATTGGTATCAGAGCTCAATCCCTTGATTTAGGCTTAACCGCTAAGGGATCAAGATGTCGGGGATTGGAAGCAACCCAACCGCCGAAGAAATTGCCGCAAAAGAAGCTCAAGAGAGAGAGCTCACAGCAGCTCAAGTCGGCGACCTCGTCGGCAGGGCCCCAAGCCGTACTCCATCCAACGTGGACAGCTCCGACGACTCCTCATCGGATTCCGACTCCGACTCGGATTCCGACTCAAGTGATGAGGATGCCAAGGACGATGATCTTGCGACAAAGAAGGCGGCCAAGAAGAGAAGAAAGGCTAAGAAGAAGAAGAAGGCCAAGAAGATGGCCAAGAAGCTCCTCAAGAAGATGATCAAGAAGGAGCAAGCCAAGTACTCTCACTCCGGCTTCTATGAAGTGCCCCATCACTACGGGCAAATTCCGGGCAACAACTCTAACGATAAATTCTATTCCGTGCATTTGGGAAAGCCTCCTCATTTCGATGGGAAGGACTATCCCAAATGGGCTTATGATATGCAAATGCACCTTTACGGGCTTCACCCCTCTCTTTGGAAGATTGTGGTTGTAGGTGTAACGATTCCCGCCGAAGGAGAAGCCCTCACCATTGAGCATGAACAAGATCTTCACCGCAATGTACAAGCCACAAGAGTTATCACGGGATCCTTGTGTGCACAAGAATTCAACAAGGTTCGGAACATCCAAATTGCCAAGGTGATTTGGGACACACTCAAGGAAGCACATGAAGGAACCGAGCATGTGAGACAAGGCAAGATGGATCTAATCAATGGAGAACTTGAGCTTTTCTTCATGAAGGATGGAGAGACCGTTCAAGAGATGTATGATAGGCTCATGGTGCTTGTCTCGGACATTAGAGCCCTTGGGAGCAAAGATTGGGATGACTCGAAGGTCACAAAGAAGTTGCTAAGAGCTTTTGCCCCCAAGGACAAGAACTTGACTCAAATGATAAGAAGAGATCCAAGATATCCAACAATGACACCCACTCAACTCCTTGGAGAGATATTGCACCAAGAACTTGTTGATCAAGATGTGGAGAAGTCTCAACCTTGAAGATGGGCAAGAGTCTAGCTCTCAAAGCTAGCTCTAGTGAAGTAGTTGAAGAAAAGCCCAAGGCATCCAAGAGCAAGAAGGAAGACACTAGCGATGAAGAAAGCACGGATGAAGAAACCGCCTTTGCCATAAGGAAGTACAAGAAATTCTTGAAGTCAAGAAACTCAAGAAAAGGTGGAGATGATAGAAGGAAGAAGTCACAAAGGAAGTGTTATGAGTGTGGAGAGTATGGACATTTCATTGCCGAGTGTCCCAAGAACAAGAACAAAAATGAGGAAGAGAAGAAGTTCAAGGAGAGAAGCAAGGAGTACAAGAACAAGTACCAAGGGCGTGCACACGTGGGTCAACAATGGGACTCAAGTGATGAAGATGAAGAACCAAAGAAGCAAGGGATGGCAACAATTGCCATGGCACAAGGTTCATCCTCAACACGCCTCTTCAACAACCTCTCCGATGATGAAGATCACTCTCATTTTTGCCTCATGGCAAGGGGGAGCAAGCTACAAGAATTAAACATCTCATCCTCTCTAACTTCCTCTTCTTCCACCTCTTGTAGCGACATAGAAAACCTAGATGAGGAAAAGGAACTAGAGAACAACATGATAAAGAAATTTGGTAAAAAGGGCCACAAGGAAATTAAAAGGCTATTGGACAAACTAGAGAAAAAGAAAGAGATCCTTCATGAGCAAGAAGACTTGCTTATCCTTGAAAAGGAAAGAAACCTTGCTTTAGAAAGATCTCTTGCCGAAAAGAAGGCTAAGGTGGA
Source organism: Cenchrus americanus (assembly GCA_947561735.1). Classification (NCBI taxonomy): domain Eukaryota; kingdom Viridiplantae; phylum Streptophyta; class Magnoliopsida; order Poales; family Poaceae; genus Cenchrus; species Cenchrus americanus. The sequence continues at coordinate 179,547,865 of OX387239.1, read as the reverse complement.
AAAGTTGACCATGGACTTGTCCTTGGTTGGCGACTCTAATAAGAAGATGTCAAAGGATCTCACCTTGGCAAATGAATCTTTAGCTTCCCTAAAAACTACTCATAGTGAGCTTCAATCAAGCTTCTCATGCTTGACGGAGAAATACAAATCTCTTGAAGCCAACTTTAGTAGTCTTTGGGAAAGCACCAAAGCAACTCCATCGGCAAACTTGGACTCTAGTGCCTCCACTAGCAAAACTTGCTCTTCTTGTGTTAATATTGATATGAATGCTATCAAGACTAACCTTGCAAAGCTTGAAGAGAAAATTAAGAGCAAGGACAAGGAAATTGCCCGATTGAACATGTTGTTTACACAAGGCAACATTAGTGCCAAGTCAATACCCAAGGTGGTGGACAAGCAAGGACTTGTACACCGCAAGAACAACAAGGCAAATGGTAGGGTGACCGTGAAAGGGCATGAGATTCCCTTATGGAACAAGGGAGGCTACCTCAACACAATTATGGATATTGTCCATGGAGTCACCACGTCCACCACAACCAAGGAGGCCCCAAAGATTGTGCAAACCACAAAGGGAATTGGTGGGAGTAACACTCCACCTAAGGCATCGAAGAATGTGGTTGAGCATAAACCAACACCCAACTACACTTGTGATTACATTGTAACGTTGGACCATAATGGTAAAATAGTGGTCAAGTATGTTGGGGCCTATGCCATGAAGGCCATGAGAAAGAGTGTGTGGGTTCCAAAAGTTTTTGCATCTAACCTCCAAGGACCCAAATCCCTTTGGGTACCTAAACCAAGAGTTTAAACTTGTTTTGTAGGCCTACTCCTCCGGTGGAAGTGCATGGTTGATTGATAGTGGTGCCACTAATCACATGACCGGAGATGAAGGCTTGTTTGCATCCCTTGACCGTTATGACAACCCTACGGAAACTATCATTTATGGAGATAATGGTCAAGGAGATGTTATTGGATTAGGTAAAATTGCTATCTCAACAACGAATTCAATTGAAGATGTTTATCATGTGCAAGGATTGGGATACAACTTGTTGTCGGTTTCACAACTTTGTGAGAAAGGCTACAATTGTCTCTTTACTCATGAGGGTGTGACCGTCTCTAGAAGGGAGGATTCCTCTATTGTCTTTGCGGGTCACTTACGGGGAAAACTTTACTATGTGGACTTCACAAAAGTAAAGGTGGATCCTAAGGCTTGCTTAGTGGCAAAATCCAACTTGGGTTGGCTATGGCATCGCAGACTAGCCCATGTTGGCATGAGGAACTTGGCCAAACTTCAAAAAGACGACCACATCCTAGGACTAACAAATGTTGTTTTTGAGAAAGATAGGTTGTGTAGCGCATGTCAAGCCGGGAAGCAAGTTGGAGCTCACCATCCCGCCAAGAACATTCTGTCCTCATCAAGACCATTGAAGTTGCTACACATGGATTTATTTGGACCAATTGCCTACATAAGCATCGGTGGTAATAAATATGGTTTAGTAATTGTTGATGACTTTTCCCGTTTCACTTGGGTATTCTTTTTGCAAGATAAAAGTGAGGCAAAGGGAATTGTGAAAAGTTCATTAGAAGAGTTCAAAATGAGTTCGAGCTCAAGGTAAAGAACATAAGAAGTGACAATGGCTCGGAGTTTAGGAACACACAAGTTGAAGAGTTCCTAGATGAAGAAGGCATCAAGCATGAACTCTCCGCTCCTTATACACCTCAACAAAATGGCATCGTTGAGAGGAAGAACCGCACGTTGATAGAAGCGGCAAGGACAATGCTTGATGAGTACAAGACTCCGGACTCATTTTGGGCGGAAGCCATCAACACCGCATGCCACGCCGCCAACCGCCTCTACCTCCACAAGTACTTGAACAAGACTCCCTACGAAATCATCACCGGTAAGAAACCTAGTGTGCATTACTTTAGGGTCTTTGGGTGTAAGTGTTTCATACTTAACAAGAAACCCAAAGCCTCAAAGTTTGCATCCAAGGTTGATGAAGGTTTTCTACTTGGTTATGGAACTAACGAGCATGCCTATCGTGTTTTCAACAAAACCACCGGTTGTGTTGAGACCACGGTAGACGTGAAATTTGATGAATCCAACGGCTCTCAAAGAGAGCAAGTTAGTGAAAACCTTGTAGATGATGAAGAGCCCCCAAGCATATCCATCTTTAGGATGGGGACCGGTGAAGTGATGCCTCGGGAAGTTCAAGCACAAGCTACGGTTGACACAAGCACTCATGATCCATCATCATCAACAAGAGTGGAGCCACCTAGTTCTCAAGTTCAACAAGATGAGAGTCAAGTTCATGGTGATGATCATGAACGGGGCTTTGATCAAGGGGGAGAACTAAGTGATGAAGCCCAAGAGGATACACCGCAAGGTGAAGATGATGATGATGGACCTATTCAACGTCAATCTCAAGAGCCACATCCAAGAGTACATCAAATGGTTCAACGGGATCATCCCGTCGACAACATTCTCGGAAGTATTCAAAGAGGGGTAACAACTCGATCTAGATTGTCAAATTTTTGTGCATTTTACTCGTTTGTTTCCTCTTTGGAACCTCTTAGTGTGGAACAAGCTCTTGAGGATCCGGATTGGATTATTGCCATGGAGGAAGAATTGAACAACTTCAAGAGAAATGAAGTTTGGGAGTTGGTACCAAGACCCAAGCAAAACGTGATCGGCACCAAATGGGTTTTTAGGAACAAGCAAGATGAATTTGGTGTCGTCACAAAGAACAAGGCAAGGCTTGTTGGCAAGGGTTACACGCAAGTTGAAGGCTTAGATTTTGGAGAGACATATGCACCTGTAGCAAGGCTCGAGTCAATTCGTATTCTCTTAGCCTATGCTACTCATCATGATTTCAAGCTTCATCAAATGGATGTGAAGAGTGCATTTTTGAATGGACCTCTCCAAGAAGAAGTGTATGTGGATCAACCACCGGGCTTTGAAGACTCAAGGTTTCCAAATCATGTGTACAAACTCCATAAGGCGATCTACGGGCTTAAGCAAGCTCCTAGAGCATGGTATGAATGCCTTAAGGATTTTCTTCTCAAGAACGGCTTTGAGATAGGCAAAGCCGATTCTACTCTCTTTATTCAAAGAAATGGAAAAGATATTTTCGTTTGTCAAATTTATGTCGATGATATCATTTTTGGGTCTACTAATGATAAATTTTGTGAAGAATTTAGTAGGATCATGACCAAGAGATTTGAGATGTCTATGATGGGAGAATTGAAGTTCTTTCTTGGGTTTCAAATCAAGCAAATGAAGGAAGGGACTTTCTTATGTCAAACCAAGTATGTGAAGGATATGCTCAAGAGGTTTGACATGGCCGATTCCAAGCCCATCAAAACACCCATGGCATTAAATGGACATCTTGATCTCAATGAAGAAGGGAAGTCGGTTGACCAAAAGGTATTCCGTTCCATGATTGGCTCCCTCCTTTACCTTTGTGCATCTAGGCCCGATATAATGCTTAGTGTGTGCATGTGTGCAAGATTTCAAGCCAATCCTAAGGAGTGCCATCTAATGGCTGTTAAGAGGATCTTTAGATATTTAGTTCATACTCCTAACCTAGGCTTGTGGTATCCCAAAGGTTCCACTTTTGATCTACTTGGCTACTCCGATTCGGATTATGCTGGTTGCAAGGTAGATCGGAAGAGCACTACCGGGACTTGCCAATTTCTTGGTAGGTCTTTGGTGTCGTGGAGCTCAAAGAAGCAAAATTCGGTTGCTTTGTCCACGGCCGAAGCTGAATATGTGGCGGCCGGTGCTTGTTGTGCACAACTCTTGTGGATGAAGCAAACGTTGAGTGATTATGGTTGCAAGTTTAGTAAGATTCCACTCTTGTGTGATAACGAGAGTGCTATCAAGCTAGCGAACAATCCTGTCCAACACTCTAGAACAAAGCACATAGACATTAGACATCACTTCTTACGGGATCATGAGGCTAAGGGTGACATTGCTTTACGACATGTTTGCACCGAAAAGCAACTTGCCGACATTTTCACTAAGCCTCTAGACGAGCAAAGGTTTTGTGCTTTGAGGAGTGAGCTAAACATCTTAGATTCTCGTAACTTGGCTTGATCTTTTGCACATAAACTTGCTTGTTGCCTAGATAGGAAGCAAAACCTTTTATTTTTAACTTCTTTGTGTGTGTTTTTACAAAACATTGGATTTTCACATAGCGGGTGGTGACTATAGCTTTGAATGATTGCTTGTGAACTAGTCACCAACTCCTATGAGTTCTCTACATGTCCATATTCCTTTCTACCCAAGATCTCTCTTTAGATCCAAAGTATTTCCAAAATCTGCTAAATCCACCAGTACAACCGACACAAGGTCGGTAGTACCGATATGAACTCTCTGTCTGATTTTCCAGTAATCGCCGGTTCAACCGTCCCCGCGTCGGTACTACCGGACCCCCCGGTAGAACCGACCCAGGGGCGGTATACCGATAAGAGCTTTCTGTTTCAATTTTTAGGGGACCCCGGTAGTACCGACGCCCCGTCGGTAATACCGATAAAACCCGCAGGCCTATATAAACATCGCGACCAGGGGCTAGGGTTCAGACCCTTTCTTCCAAACCGTTGCAACGCCCTCAACTCCATCCCCCCCAATCCGCCAAGGGATCTCAACACCCATTCGTGGAAAGTGTTCCTAGCCCATATCCTTTGATTCTCCATCCTCCGGAACATCCGATCCTCGCCGGAAGTTCGTCGATTCGCGCGGGAAGCTTCTCAAGGTATTCATTCAAAATCTCCATGGATCGATCTCTCAATGTAGTTGTTTCTAGAGGAAATGCTTTAGGGAATCATCATCTTTACCTCCATAGAACTCGTGCTCATGATTTGGTAGCTTCTTGTTGGCTAAAACCTCAGATTCAAGCTTTTTCACCAAAACCCGCACCTCATCGGTAGTACCGACCCCATGTCGGTAGTACCGATGAGGGGCGGTTAAACCTGCTTCCCCATCTTAAGTTGAGCCATTCCTCCTCATATTCAAAACTCCAATCTTATGCATTATTGCTAATCCTCCAGATGGGTCGTGCTGGCAAGCAAGTTGTGCGTGAAGGCTCCGATGAAGATGAAGTTCCTCTCGCTCAAAGGAAGAGGAAAGGAGGAGCTAGCTCTCAAGCTCCTCGTGGTCGTGGACGTACCAACCCTCCTGCAGCCCCTCGCCAGTCCACGGGTCAAGGTCATCGTGCCCGTACCAAGCAAGCACACCAACCCGATGACCATTATGACGACTATGAGGACATCTCCTTGTAAACCCTTTCCTCGTTCGTTCTTCGGCCATCAAGACCTCCTCGTCCTGCCACTCAAATGGGGGTTGTGAGAATGGTGGACTACACAAGAGGCTCTCACAATGTCTACAAGGAGAGGTACTCTGACCCCGCTCTTTGGCAAAAGGAGTTTGATTCCGACATCCGGTTTTGGCTCAAGTTCAATGCCGATTGGTATGAGTCAGTCATTCTAAGCAAGGATCACATGAATATCGATATGAAATCCATCAATTGGGATCTCCTTAGGTCACTTGACATTCCGGTGGTCAATGAAGCTATTGATATATGCCATGCCAAGGGGATGACCAATGTCATGTCAATCAACTGTGATTGGAATGAGGAGGTGGTCGCTCAATTCTATGCAAATCTCTATATCCGTCGTGAGACCCGGACCTTCCATTGGCTCCTTCAAGGGAAGCCTCTTTCCGTCTCTTACGAGCGCTTCGCTCAGATTCTTGGCTTTGGTGAGGAGGATCTCGCACTTCCAAAGTTACATGGTGGCGAATTCCCCCTTGACAGTGAGATGGCATTCATGTATGACTCAGCTTATGGCAAGGTGGAATTTGGCACCACTCACGGGATGAAGCCAGTCTATCGGATGTTAAACCAACTCTTTCGCTACACTCTCACCCCAAAAATAGGTGACAACACCAATATCTCCAATGTGGCAAAAGAGATCCTAGTGAGGATGGCACCGGGCAAGGAAAGCTTTAGTATCTTCAACTTCATTTGGGAAGAGATCATTGTGTGCTCCGTGTCCGCTAACAAGAGCTGCCAATATGCCCCTTGGATATTTCAGATGATTTGTGAGGTGGCGGGAGTTGACATCCTTCCCGACAAGACTCACTCTTGGTACAAGCCCAACAAAGGAAACATCGAGCGGCTCCTCAAGTTGGGCAAGCATGCCCCTCCTCGTCCTTCTACCGCAGGTGGCTCCTCCTCCGGTGGCCCATCTTCCTTTGAGCCACCCTCCTCCTCTCGTGGGCCACCCGCATCTAGAGGCACCGTTCCCCCCGGCAAGAAAAAGAGCATCTTCAACTTCCTCTCACAAGGTCTTTTTGCTTGCTTCAATGTGGGACGTCACAATGCACAAGAAATACGTGCCCATAGGCAGCACATTGATGAGCAGCTCCTCAATCTTGAGACGCGTCAAAAGTCCTTGCTCGCTCAACACAACATTGAGCACTCTCCCGTCCGCGAGCCCATGGACTTTCCTCCTCCACCAACCTTCTACAACCCTTGGGAGATCTACGGCGATGCCTCCATGATGTATGGAGCTCCTCCGGACGACATCGACGACGAGGACTTTGGTGGTGGTGAGGACGACGACGACGACGACTCTCCTCCGGCTGCTCACTCTCCACATGACTACGATGATTGAAGGGCCTCTTCTTTTTGGCGCTTGATGCCAAAGGGGGAGTGAGCTCACAATTTACTCATGTGGTGTGGGCTTGCATCTTCACTCATCTATCTATCTATCCTTGTGTTTGTGGACATGTAAGGACTATGTGTGGTTTCATGTGGTGTAATGCTTGTTGAAGAACTTAAGAACTTAGAACTCGTTTAAATTTGTAAGACTTAAGTTGTGCTTGTGATGTGAGGAACCTTGGTTATCTATTTGTGATGCTTGTTATTTCTCACTTTTATTGTTTTGTATACCATGACATATGCATCACGGCTTATATATCACACTCATGCACTTGTGTATGTAATTTGAGAATGAAAAATCTTCTAAATGTGTGATGGGCATTTGAGGCCTTCATAAAAGTTGAAGCACACATTTAGGGGGAGTTTCATTTTCAAATTCGTCGAATACACACATCTTTTTATAAACAAATTGTGGTTGTCATCAATCACCAAAAAGGGGGAGATTGAAAGTGCATCTTGCCCCCTAATTATTTTGGTGATAATGACAAGCACGATTTAAGGTATTTAATGCTTTGACAAGATGTGTGCAGGGCTTAAATGAATAAAATTCTTATAGATGATCAAAGGAAGGCCCCCAATTTCAAGACGATGCTTTCTATTCGAATCAAGGCTTAATTTACTTTTTCTTTTGAATTTGAGTATAGGAAACACCGTACTATAAAGGGGGATGCAACTCAATAGCCAAGAGATGCTAAAGTGCTCTAGAAGGTAATCCGAGTGAGTGAGAAGAGTTGAGAGTTGACACGTGCACTTATGCTTATCTTTCCTAAAATTCTCAGGCCTGGCCGGTTGTACCGACCCCATGTCGGTACTACCGACCAGAGCCCCTCGGTAGTACCGGCGCAGGGTCGGTATACCGATATGCGTTCTCTGGCACATTTTAGCCAGGGGGCCGGTACTACCGACCCTGTGTTGGTACTACCGGTGCCGTACTGTTTTTCTTCAGAAAAAGCACCCCCTCGGTAGTACCGACACCATGTCGGTAGTACCGAGGTTATACGACTTTGCACAGTAACGGCTAGTTTTCAGCCCCTAGTATTTAACCCCTCTTCTCCCTCCTCACTCATGGCTGACCAACCACGGGGCAAACACTTCCTTGAGCATTCACTCCACCTCCCTCACCTCCTCTAGAGCTATTCCTTGGTTCCCTTGAGCTAGGACTTGAGAAGAGAGGTGAATTCTAGTGAAGTGTGACCAAGCTTTGAGAGCCCCTTCGTTCTTCCCCTTCTCAAGAGCACTTGAAGCATCTCCGGGTTGTTGTGTTGCATTTGTTAATCTTGAAGCTTGCTTCTAGATGGTTAGGCGTCGCCCGCGAGTGCCCTCTTGGTGTGGTGCACCCGGGATTGTTTGTATTGCCCTCTCCTTCGTGGAGAAATCTTAGTGAGCACCAATCTTCCTTTGTGGGGGTTGGAAGAGGAAAAGAGGCTCTTGGTGATAGCCCTCCCTTTGTGGGATCCTCAACGGAGACGTAGCATCCTTTGTGGGTGTGAACTTCGGATTAAATTCTGTGTCTCCATTGCTTGCTTGTATTTCTTCGTTTCTTACTAACCCTAGAACTTGTTTTAGCCCGATCTATCTTTTGGTTGCTATCCAACTTGTTTCTGTGATTGCAGGTGGTTCTTAGCATCTAAACTTAAACTTTGATTCAAGTAGAATTGCTAGAAACCGCACAGAATTCAAATTTCGTTTTAAGTTTCTTCTGCCTGTTGGTAGTACCGACCTGGTACCGGTAGTACCGACCCCGTCGGTAGAACCGGCACCACGTCGGTAGTACCGACAGGATCTTTAATCCGCTGCTTTTGTTTCAGAAATTTGAAGTGATCCTATTCACCCCCCCTCTAGGCATCACAAGGTCCTTTCAGGAGGAACTATTGAAACCCTACTAGCACCACTGATAGTCACCGAACAACCAACAGCGACCGCAGTAGAGGAAACTGCGGCACAGCCCCAAGAGAATGGGAACCCCGAGGGTGAGGATGATGATGAGCTGCTCATTCCATTGGAAGTGCACTCAGCCCCAGAAGATGGCTCGCCTCGAGAGTAGCATGCCTCAGTTGCCTTGCCTCAGGAAATGAAGACGTGATGGTCCGAGCTTAGAGTCACACCCTTAGCTTGTGTCGCAGTACCAAGTCGTGTAGTGTGTCAGCGTTGTATCAGTCACGTGTTCGGGATGTATCCTCCTCCCTTGGCTGAAATAAAATTTGTCTGTCCTTGCTTGTTTGCTATGTGCTTGTTGCGTGCTTGCCGGTAGGAGTAGACCCTGCCTTTTCAAAAAGAAATTCGTCTTAACTCACTTAAACATCACATAAAACCTAGATCTCATAGAAAACCCGCTCCTCTACAGATGGTTTCAAGGCACCCTGCTAGGACCCTCTAAGGCTCTGGTCGTATGAGCGCGGAAGGATCCCAAGCCAAACGAAGGGAGCGCCTTAATGACCAAGAAGTGAATCAAGGTGAGGATGGAGGAGAAAACCATGTCCTGCCACCGCCACCCCCGGCCGTAGACCTGGTGCAAGTATTGGCCAACCAGACTATGCTGCTGGAAGCCATAGCCAATTCCATCAACCGTCCAAGGCCCCGTGTTCTGGGCATGAATGAGAATCTGACAGAATTTCTCCAGACAAAGCCACCCACTTTTGGTGGGTCCGTGAATCCTTTGGATGCTGATGACTGGCTGAGGGCCATCCTAAGGGAACTGGAGCCCTTCAACTGTGAAGACCGAGACAAGGTTCTCCTGGCCACTCACCAGCTCACCGGAACTGCCTTAGCTTGGTGGGAAAACTACTGTGCAGCAGCCAAGGATCCCTCCGCCATCACTTGGGATGAGTTTGTGGAAGAGTTTCGTCGCTACCACATCCCAAAAGCCACACTGAAGCGCAAGGCGAACGAGTTCCGTGAACTCTGCCAGGGCAACAAGTCAGTGGAGGAATACACTTACCAGTTCATAGAGCTGGCTCGTTATGCCCCTGAGAAAGTGGATAAGGACTCCAAGAAATAGGACATGTTCAAGAAGGGCTTGACTCTGGAACTGAGGACTCTGCTTACCCTCAGATCTACCCGGATTTCAACACACTTATGAACATGGACATCCTCACAGAGAGAGCCAAGGCAGAAGAAAAGAAGGAAAACAAGTGCAAGTTGATGGAGAACAAGGCTCATTAGCAAGAATGTTCCCAGAGGTAGAGAAGCTTCGGCCACCCCATGTCCAGGTTCCAAGCCCCCATGTAGTACCGAACCCAGTCACAAGCCACGGGCTCTCAAGGCCCCAGAACCCAGTTCAAACCGTACAACAACCAGAGCACCATGAAGCCCCCACAGAGCAACACTAGTCAGGTCACTGCCAACAACAACAACAACAACAACAACAACAACAACAACAACAACAACACAACAACAACAACAACAACTCCAAAGTGTGTTTCAACTGTCGTGAGACCGGACACTTCATTGCCAACTGCCCATACGCCAAAAAGCCAACAACTTTAGCCTTCTCCAACTCAGTGAACGGGCCAAGACCGGTTGTATCTGGAGCCAACCGCGTGCTGGTTCGCAGCAGCAACAACTTTGGCAACAACAACAACCAGCAGATGAGGCAGCCCCAGCAGTCTTATGGACGAGCCCTCGTCAACCACATCAACGCACATGAGGCTCAAGAGGCTCAAGGCATAGTGCTCGGTGAGTTCCTGGTCAGCTCAGTCTTGGGAACCATATTACTTGATTCAGGAGCATCACATTCGTTCATATCCTTAAGTTTTGTGGAAAACACAACATACCTACATTACTACTAAAAGCACCCTTGTTAACCCGAACGCCCGGAGGTGACATCAAGTATCAACTGGGTTGCTCTCGGGTAAGGATCATTTTAACTGGGGTAGAGTTCCTAGCGGACCTAGTAGTACTGAAGTCCAAGGGAATAGATGTGATTCTTGGGATGGATTGGTTAAGTCAACACCATGGTCTTATAAGTTGTGCTGATAAGGTAGTGCACCTAACCAACCCAGACAGAGTACAAGTGACCTGCCACACCCGATGACACAGACCAAACACAATGGTTTTTAGCATGGAAGCCAAATCCATAGAGGATGTCCCAGTAGTGCGGGAGTATCGAGATGTGTTCCCCGAAAAACTCCCAGAATGCCACCAGATAGGGATATAGAGTTCTTCATTGACCTTATCCCCGGGACCTCTCCCATAGACAAGAGACCATATAGGATGGCAGCCCCTGAGTTGGCAGAGTTAAAGAAGCAGCTAAGAGAACTTCATCGAAGTGGATTTATCAAACCAAGCTCATCACCATGGGGAGCCCCAGTGCTCTTCGTAGAAAAGACGGATAAAAGCCTGAGGGTGAGTGGCATCCCAAAGACCGCCTTTGTCACCCGTTACGAGCAGTATGAGTTCACAGTGATGTCCTTTGGACTCACCAACGCACCATCGTATTTTATGAACCTCATGAATAAGGTGTTTATGGAAGAGCTAGACAAGTTTGTCCTAGTTTTCATTGATGACATACTTGTTTACTCCAAGAGTGTGGAGGAACATGAGCAACACCTTTGAGTGGTACCAGAGAAACTAAGGGCACACAAGTTGTACGCTAAGTTCAGCAAGTGTGAATTCTGGCTGGAGAAAATATCTTTCCTTGAGCATATTTTGACAACAGAAGGAGTAGCAGTAGACCCTGGGAAAGTCGAAATAGTCTCCAACTGGCGACAACCAACCAATGTGAGCGAAATCAGAAGCTTTCTTGGTTTAGCGGGATATTACCAGAGGTTTAATGAAGGATTTTCTAAGATTGCCCAACCCATGACAGAGTTGCTCGAGAAGGAGAAGAAGTTCAACTAGACCAAGTCTTGTGAGAGAAGCTTTCAAGAGTTGAAAAGAAGATTGACAACAGCCCTAGTGCTGACCTTGCCAGACATTCAAAGGGATTTTGTCGTTTATTGCGATGCATCCCGGCAAGGGTTAGGATGTGTCCGTATGCAAGATGGGAAAGTAGTGGCGTATGCTTCCCTCCAACTCAAACCCCATGAGCATCCCACCCATGTTTGGAGTTTGCAGCCGTAGTGCATGCCCTAAAGATTTGGAGACAATACCTGATTGGGAATAAGTGCAAAATCTATACAGACCACAAGAGCTTAAAGTACATTTTCACCAGCCTGACCTGAACCTGAGTCAAAGAAGGTGGCTAGAATTAGTCAAAGATTATAACCTAGAAATCCACTACCACCCAGGAAAAGCCAATGTAGTGGCGGATGCCTTAAGCAGAAAATCCTATGAGAAGGCAGTGCCTAAGAGTGCCTAGTTGCAAGAGGAGATGGCACGACTCAACGTGCACATTATTCCCCAGGGATACATCCACCAACTAAGTGTTCAACCTACCTTGGAGGAAAAGATCATGAAGGCCCAAGGGACTAATGAGAATTTGATGAAAATCAGCAAGCACACATGAGAGAATAAGGCCCCAGACTTTAGAGTGGACGATCAAGGCACACTGTGGTATAAAAATAGGATATGCGTGCCTGAGGACAGAGATTTACGACAGACCATCATGGATGAGGCACACAACTCGGCATATTCCATCCACCCGGGATCCACTAAGATGTACATGGATTTAAAGCAGAAGTATTGGTGGAATGGAATGAAAGCGGACATTGCCCGGTTCGTCACCCACTGTGATACTTGTCAGAGGATTAAAGCTGAACACCAGAAACCCGCAAGACTGTTGCAGCCTTTACCCATTCCGGTGTGGAAATGGGATGAGATAGGCATGGACTTTGTAGTGGGTTTGCCCAAGACTCAGAAGGGACATGATTCCATATGGGTAATAGTGGAACGACTCACTAAGGTCGCTCACTTTTTACCCATTCGAACCACTTATGGTGGAGAGAAGTTGGCGAAGCTCTACATAGAGAACATAGTGAAATAGCATGGAGTACCTAGCAGGATAGTCTCAGATAGAGGGACCCGGTTTACCTCTAGGTTTTGGAAAAGTTTGCATAAAGCCATGGGTACCAAGCTGGATTTTAGTTCGGCTTATCACCCACAGAAGGATGGACAGACCGAGAGGGTGAACCAAATTATGGAATACATGTTGAGAGCATGTGTCCTTACCTATGGCAAAGATTGGGAACAAAGTCTATCGTATGCAGAGTTCTCTTACAACAACATCTATCAAGCGAGCCTAGGAATGTCGCCATTTGAAGCCTTATATGGGAGGAAATGTAGGACACCCTTGATGTGGTCAGAAGTAGGAGAACGTGCCCTGGTGGGGCTTGCACTTATAAAGGAGGCTGAGGAACGAGTAGCTGAGATCCAAGAGAAATTGAAGGCTGCCCAATCTTGACAAAAGAGCTTATGTAGGCAAGAAGAGGCGAGAAGTAAGCTTCTGTCTAGGAGACTTTGCTTACCTCAAGGTTTCACCTATCCGAGGAACTAGAAGATTTCAAGTGCATGGGAAGTTGGCCCCTCTGTACATTGGACCGTACAAAGTGCTGAAGAGAGTTGGAGCAGTAGCATACCAGTTGGAGCTACCAGAGGAAATGTCAAACATACATCCGGTGTTTCATGTCTCCCAGTTGCCAAGGTGTTTGAAAGTACTCGAAGAGAAACGAGTGTTGGTAGAGACAATTGATTTGCAGCCAGATCTTAGGTACCAGGAGGTGCCCGTCAAGATTTTGGACACAGTGGTCAAAAAGACAAGGACATCAGAAGTACGGGTGTGTAGAGTCCAATGGAGTAGACACGGAGTAGAAGAAGCCACGTGGGAACGAGAGGACGTGTTGAGGAAAGAGTTTCCCCACCTGTTCAGGAACTAGGCGAATCTCGAGGACGAGATTCATTTTAAGTGGGGTAGGTTTGTAACGCCCGCGTTTTAGCCCTTAATAAATCACCTACTAAATCATGTGTTTATTTTAAACTCCTTCCGCTGAGCTCGATCGTCTCCCCAAAACCCCGATCAACTTTTCCCTCTCTCCTTCCCTCGGTGCGCGTGCCACGAATTCCGCCGGCACCGCCCATCCCGGCCGCCATCATTCAAACGACCACTGCCCTCCGCGTCGTGTCGCACAACACCGCCGCAGTGCCGCTGTCGGCCACCTCGCCGGGAATCCCGAGCCTGCGTCGCTCCTGCCAGCCGTCCCGCGTCACCGTCGACACCTCATCAGCCCGTGAAATGCTCGAACCCGTGAAAAATCCCACAAAAATCCCTTTTCCCTCCCTCCTAATTTTCCTAGAATTTCTCCTAATTTTCTAAACTCTTTTCCTTTTTCTTTTCCTTTCCTTTTCCCTTTTTCCTATTTTCCCTTTTCCTTTTCTTTTCTCCTTTCTCTTTTTTTCTTTTTTTCTTTCTTTCCTTTCCCTCCTTCTTTCTCCTTCCTTCGGCTGGCGCCTCTGCCTCAGTCTCGCGCCCGACCGTGCGCCCCCCGCAACATGCCACGCCCGCCCCCGCCCGCGCGCGCACCACACGGGCCCGCGACGAGACCCCTCCCTGCCGCTCGACGCCGAGGCTACATCCACCCCCGCCTACGCCGACACGTCACCTCTGCGCCACCACCATTGTCGGTCGACGCCGCCCACCTCGCACTGCCTCACGTCGGCCAGCTCACCGTCACCACGCCCCTGCCTGAAGGGTCTTTTCCACAACACCGCAATTACTTCCCTACCGCGAATCCAGGCCGAGGCCTTGCCGGCCGAGTCAACGATGAGATATTTCCCAACCGCCATTGCCGCCGGCCGCACAAGCACCTCGTGCTCAAATCTCAGCCGCTCCACCGCCTTTTCCTCCCTATAAATAGCCAGTACCGCTTCTCATCGCACCCCGCACCTCCCCAACCATTTCCCTCTTGCTCCCGAGCCTCTGAGCGCCGCCGCCCCTAACCACCATTGCCTGCACTCCGCCGCCGCCTGTGGAGCCGCTTCCTCGCGCCGCCCCGACCCAAGGTGAGGGTGGGAATCGATCCCTCTCGTCTCCCTCTTCGTTTTGCCCCATCTCCCAGCCGTCGCCATGACCAGGGCTGCCGGCGAGCACCTCTGCCGGCCGGCCGCCCGGTCAGTCTCCTCCCCCCTCCTCTATTCTGTTCGAGAAAAAGGAGACAACTGTTTTGCTAGGAGCCCCCTGCCCTTCTTTTCCTTCCACCGAGCCCCCCTTCTCTATTCTCTCTCTCCTCCTTCTTTCAAAATAAACCCTATCTACTAAACCACACTACAAACCAACCCCTACCATTCCAAAATCAATTACAAACAGACCCTTAGGCCATTTTATTTAAACCCCACCTTATTTACATATTGTAATTAGGCCCCTTTTTCTTTTAAACCTAATTACAACTAAGTCCTTAATAAATCAATACTAATGATGCCTTTAACGCGTCATTTCGTGTTCATATTTTCGCCCGATTGATCCCAACTCTTGTCCCGACCCTTCACTTATTTTTTCGCCCAGCCATATACCCCTAAATAATATTTACTTCCTCATTATCTATTTATTTAGTTATTTTCCCCTCGAGCTCAGCCAGTAAATCTTGTGTGCTTGTATTGATTGCATGCTTGCTTGTGTGTGCGCTATAGCCAACGGAGTGAACGAGGAAGAGTACCGCGAGCCGGAGTTTGGAGCCGAGTACTGCGAGCAGGAGCCCGAGGTCCCGAACCACGAGCAGGAACTCCCCGAGGACTTCGAAGACCACAAGTTCAATCTCATCCTTTGATGCATGTTTTGGTCCTAGTTTTATAAACACAACCCTGTGACCCGTTTTATAAATTGCATATTGTTTTACTGCAAAAACCTGGTGGGATAGCCACCATTGATTGCTATGATTGACCTTTGTTTGGCCTAAATGATTGATTTAAAAATGTGTGAGTGCTTTAAAAATGGGAAGGGGACATTTTGGAAAATGAATAAAGAACTGGATAGACGGGATGGACGTGTGTGTCAGGAGTACCTTTGTGGTTGAGCATGTTGGGAGATGTCCATCTTGTCGTTAAGGACCGGGTTGCGTGGCATCTCACCTGGCCTAATTATCGTACAACCACTCGACCGTTGTATGTGGCAACGGCTTAGCATAAATCCCACTAGTTAATCTACTTGCCATCAGGTGTGCGGGTGAGCAGCGGGAGACCAAGGAGTAGGGGTACGATCTATGTGAGGTACGCCCTGGTTATGTGAGATAACCCCTTGGCGGCTTCCGTGGTGGATCGTAGGGTTAGCTAAGGTGGGTAATGGCTTTGATAGGATCCACGCTGGCACTAAGGTGTTTGTGTGGCGGTACCCTACTTGTGGGTAAAGATGTACAACCTCTGCAGAGTGGAAAACCTATTCGAATAGCTGTGTCCATGGTATTGGACGAGTCATCGTATGGTCACAAAACTAGTGTTTGGGTTTGGGATGTTTTCATGGCGTGAGTAGTTTTCTGGAAAAGGGTGTGGCTGTGTGCCTCGGCTACTGCAGACGGGGAGTCTAGTAGTCCCTAATTGGTTTTCTCAAAACAACGGAGTTACTTGGGTTATAGAAACTGTTTGCGAAAACCTTTTCGAAAATGAACCCCTGCATGAGTGAATGTGCTTGCAAATAAACCTTAACTTGATCCTTGATATATCATGTGCATGATCTGCTTATAAGCCCCTCCGTGGGTGGGGTTGAACTTGTTGAGTACGTATGTACTCACCCTTGCTAAATTAACTATTTTTCAGAGGAGGATCCCGACTTCGTCCCCGAAGACGTCGAGTAGGTTGTTGTCCTACACCCAACCCGTGCCTGTGGATTCAGGGTCTCCACAGGAAGCTTCCATGGTGCTAGACTCTGATGAGGCTTTAGAAGCCTTTACTATCGTAGTTTGGTTAGTAGTTCTTATGTTGCTTCTCCTGTCAGTGGCGCTCCCATGCCCACAACCTCGACGTATTGTACGGTAATGAACCACCTGTTATAATAAATGTGTTACCAGCCTCCTGGGACGGGTATTTGTATCACATTTAGTCACCTCTGATGAGGGGACACTTCATAAGGGTACCCGTGGGTACCCTACCCTATTGGGTAAGGGTACGGGTACAGAATTCTACCCGCAAGTAAGGGTAAGGATATGAAACTCTACCCGCAGGCAAGGGTAGGGGTACGAAACTCTACCCGTGGGTTACCCAAGGGTACCCGCACTAATGAAACCCATAAAAACATTTGACCCAACTAGACCCATATATCCTAACCCTAGCACACTCCTTCCCCCGTCGTGGCCCAATGGCCCAGGCTGTGCCCCGCGACCTTGCCTAGTCGCCTATCCCGCATCTCACCCAAGCCCTTCCCGACGCCGCCACTCGATTTGTTTCCCCGCAGGCCGCAACCAATGTCGCTCGCACAACCCTCGCGCCCCGCCGGGCGCTGCTCGCACAACCCCCGCGTGTCTGCACCCCACCGCTCGCCCGCCTCCCAGGCTGGATCCCCGTGTGATCGTGCCCTGCCACTCAGCAGCTGCCTCCCCGGCTGGATCCCGATGCCAGTCCAAGCCATGCCGCCGCCACCTCCTCCTTGGTTGAGTCGCCACACTTGCTATCTCTATGTCAATATGTGTGATTGTGAAGTTTGAGACTTATCAAATTATTATTGTACTCTTGGATATGAACCTATTGACATGTTTATGTTCATACTCTGCGGTTACCATGTTACCCTACGGGTACCTTGCGGGTAAGGGTAAGGGTACGAATTCTTACCAATTACATTACATTTGGAGGGTAAAGGTATATCAGAGACAGACGAGTATGCCAACAGGCGGGTTAATGCTTTACCCTTATCCTACCCTGCCCATGGCCATCCCTACCCCTAGTGGCAGACTTAGGGGTAAGCGGCGTGGAGGTGGAGTAGGGCGGGCACGTGGAGGCAGCGACCGGGCAGAACTGGGCGGGCTCATGAAGATGGTGGGCTAGAGGTCAACGCGGTGTGCTGTGTGCAAGAGCTGGAGGCCATGATGGGGCTCGACGGCACAAACGGAGCAGGGCACCAAACCACCGATTCGAGATGGGTGGAAAGGATGGTGGAGAAAAATCACTGCTACATCCAAAATGCGGAGGTGTGCGCATAAAAGCTAGACGTTGTTGTGGGCAGCCTCCATCCAGGCGCGGGTGGCGAGGCCTGTGGGTTTCTCATCGCCGCCGCGTCGCAAGGGGTATCTCACTGCAACCATGCGTGCTCGAGTGCGAGGAGACACAGTCGATTGGTTTTTGGTGGAGGAGGCGCGACAAATGGAGCTGGCAAGGTGCCCAACTTGCAATGGAGGACTGCGAACTTCTGATTCTAGGCTGGTGGAGCCACGGTCGGCAGTGCTAGGAAGTAGATGTGGTAGCTGGTGAGGTGGATAGAGTGTGGACGCGGTGGCTCGATGGGTGACAACTGAGCTCACCAGATTTTGGCTGGCGGCCATGAGTTCTCCGTGAGTGCAGAATAAAGGGGGTACAGTCGTACGAGAGGAAGAAGATAGAGGAGGTCGTGGGTTTGCCGAAAGACCCTCACAAAAAGTTGTAATTATGCATAATAATTTTGTGTCTTTACATTTCACAGAAAAAACCCATATAAGTTAACAAACTTTTTTAAAAAAAAACTTTGCAAAAAGTCATCTTTAGCATTGAGATTGAGATGGTTGTGGCACCCACAAGCCACAGCTAGGAAACATTAGGTTGGAAACATAAACAATAGTATCTGAATTTTATTGGTTACTTCAATACTGAAGATGATATTCTTATATAATTTTAATAAATAGAAGAAGCATCTCTAATATGAAAATGATTGTTTAAT
The DNA here is from genome assembly GCA_947561735.1 of Cenchrus americanus. Lineage (NCBI taxonomy): Eukaryota > Viridiplantae > Streptophyta > Magnoliopsida > Poales > Poaceae > Cenchrus > Cenchrus americanus. Next base: position 179,529,376 of record OX387239.1, on the reverse strand, counting down.
TATATCAAAATTTTCATTATTGTCACGCGTGTGTCGTGCATGCATTATTGCTAGTGTTCCGTAAAACATATAGCTCCATTCTAGGCTTGGGCAGGGGGCGACATGAGAGAGATCTGACACGCGGTTGTGTGTCATCATCGACACATAACAAACCATCATGTCGGAAGGAATTGGATGAGAACATAAAAATATCACATTTATTCTGATTTTTTCTAAATATGTAAATCCCATATTGACGTACAAAGTAAATTTTGATTTTGCCATTGCGTTCATTATAACAAGATCTTCAAAATAAAACGACAATTGACTATAATTGGAAAGCCTTTTAAAAGTCACTTTTTAAATAAAGGATAATCAATTAAGTGTGGAGCATCCTCTATACACATTTGTGTGTGCTTTGCAAATATTTCTTCGTACTTTGAAAATACTAGCAAAATGTCAGTGTGTTGCTATGGTGGAATACCTATTATATATTTAAAACTTGTAGACTTTTTCTATTTATATCCCAATAATTTTTTTGCACTCAATGTATCCCTACACATTTGCTAGGATGAATATAATTTTCATTTAACATATTTCATTATTATACTCAAATAATTAGTCATTTCTATCTTTTTTTATTATGCAAGAGATTTGCGAGAGAAAAAATAGGTACAATGATATTGTGCCGTACAATGCGACCATTTCTCCAATTATATTGTACTGTCTTATCTGAGTTTCTACCATCTTGTGTAATCTTTCTACTATTGAATATTAGATTCTCCTTTTTCTCCACACATGTTATGTTCATTCAAGATGACAAATGATCTTACACATATATATAGCTAGATGTTTTGAAAAAAATCTACGTTAGGTGTAGATGTATATGCACATAATTTGTGATCCAATAATTTTTTAATATCAGGATGATAAAATGGATGTAAATGTATTATTATTGAAACATATGACATAATATAGTGATTAGCGTAGGGGTGACCTACATCCGAGTCATGAACATTCAAAACTGAACCCTACAACCCTACCCACACTATTCTATGCGTAACCTTTTTGTTTGTACGCGGTTAGTCCATTGTCACACCCGATTTTCCGACGAAAATCAAGTGCTACCTATATGTATGCCAGGATCTAGTTTCGTACATATAGTGACATCATAGTGAATAACAAAAACAATATCACGTAAAGAAAGAGAGATTATCAGAGATTTACAACGGAATCCTGGGAAGCAATGGATCCAAACTTCACAGGCAAACGACTGGGGATATCGTACGCCTAGCACCATCTTCTGGACATCATACACCTTCTTCTCCTTCTTATTCTTCTTCTCTGAACAGCGGTTTAGCAAGGATGAGCACACTTATGGTTGGAGCTCAGCAAGTGGGGGAAAATGCAAGGCTATCAAGGATAGGCTAAGGTTTTGCAGCGGTTAGCATTTTATTAGCAAGCACCTAGTTACTAGATGTAAGTTCATACCAACCCACTTAAGCATTTAGGAAAACATCTCATTTCAAAACCATATGAAAATCATAATTTAATTACATCTTTATGTTTGATTATCATGTGAGGGTCCAGGCCGCTCTTGACCGTGAGCACGGCTGTTATAACAGTTTTACACTCTGCAGAGGTTGTACACTTTCACCACGAGTCGCGTAAAAGTTCCGAAGAACTTTGAACCCAACCATGCTGTGCAAAAGTAGGCACAATACCACACTTCCGAGGTGTGGTTGCATAGAGACGCTACGAGGCCTTTACAAAGAGTCCTCCTATGTGTATTAGTCCATAGTAGCACGTCCTAGAGGCTATCTTTCGTACCCTCTCTCTACCCTTAGACCAGGTAGGCCTAGAAGAGCACTTCCGTTCCAAAACCTGTCCAGAGTAGAAGAGTCATAAAAGCATTCCTCCATACCCCAAGCTACTAAGGCTAATAGCAACACAAGACTTCCCTAATTAATTAGCCAAGACAGAGCCATATGTCTTGTGGTTGCACTGTTTTCCTGGGTGGTTCTCCATGTTCCGATTAAGTCATATATGATCTTGTTATTAACCATAAGCACACACACATATAATTATATCACCAATGATCATGATCAACATTCATCATATTACAAAAGATTCATTTAAACCATCCCAAGTTATAGCAACTAAGCATTATCTACCCAAAACATTTATTTAAAAGGGTTGTCCAAGGTAATAGGGATAAAGTTCTAGTCATGTCCTTAAAAAGGTAATTTCCCATCAAGTTTATGCAATACAACATTTAAATGTAAACTTAGTTATCATGCATGTTGTGTGGGACAAAAATAGAATATGCAGGGGGAGAAGTCCACTTGCCTTCTTAAACACAAAGCTACTCTTATGCTCTTCTGCTCTTGCTCACTTGAAACTTCTGGACTTCCGATCAACAGCTTGATCTTCTACTCGAAGCAAACATCAGGCACAAACATGCAAAGTAGACAAACAAGAACAACTAAGAACAATACACCAATCAAGAAAAGGCTTTAAAAAGAGGACAAGGTTTGGTTCTAAGATCGCAAACGCAAAAAACGCTAAGAGCGGAACTACCGAGAGATTTGGATTATCACAAACAAGAGCTAGCCATGTGCTTGGTATATTTTAATTAAAAAAATCATGCACATAGGCTATTTCAGAGACATAGCCTATGTTGAATTAAGCAAGTTATAATTATATTAAAAAGACGATGTAAACCTAGCCCAATTTTATTTATAAATATTCAAGTATGATTTATGTAAATTAAATGTTTAGATTTAGAAAGAAGCATGTAAAGCATCTAAACACATATCTTTATGTTTCAAGTTGAACTAATCAAATTATAACTTAAAAACGCATTTATATTCATATTAATCAAATTAACAGTTTAATTAAGAAAACTCGGGATATAACCTATATTGCTTTTATTTAGGAAGCAAATTGCATAAACATTAAGCAAATTAAGTTTGATTATGAAAACCAAGGTACACATCTAATTAACTTTTTATTTGAAATAATTATTAAAATAGTATTAATCATATTAACTTTCTTATGAAAACACGTGTTGAACTCTATTTAGATTTTAATTAGAAAAGCATGCATAATAAGATTTAATCATATTTAATATTTAAATAAATTATAAAACATAGAACATGTTCAACATTGGTCCTAACACGTAGTTTGAGTTGATATGAACCTAACGCAACTTGAAACGGTGGAAACGGAGCTAAAACACACAAGAAACAGCCAAAACAAAGTTCTAAACTTAATGGGCTTGAAAAGACGGTCGCATGGACACCAAGTACGCTTAAAACGGAGCTAGGACGAAAAAGATATGGCTAAAACAAAGTTCAGGGGCTTTTCTGTGAAGAAACAGGGCTTCAGGGGCTTATCTGCAAGAAATCAGGGACCTAAACATAATTATGTGTAAGAACTCAAGGGTTTTGGTGTAAAAGAATAGGGCTTGGACCTTTGGTGGAAGAAATAGAGAAGCTCAGGGGCTTCATCGTGAAAACCTGGGCTAAATTGCAAGAATCTTTGGAGGTGGAAGGGCATATATGTCATATTAGAAAGGGCGGAGTTCTTTTTGTAAAACGGCCGCGGTTGACCGGTATGGGGTCTGTTGACCCGTGGGCCGGGCGGATTTGAGCTGCTAGATCTAGATCGGACGGTTGGGAGCGGTCATGGACCGGGCGGTGGACTCGGTCCACTGGTCCACGGTGGACCGGCCGAAGGGGTACGCCTTCTTTTAATCAGGGTCGTCCGCTGGCGATCGGGCGGCCGGGGGTGGCCCGCGGCGATGCGCGGCGGCGGAGCAGCGGCGCCCGGCAGCGGGACGACCGGTGGTCGCCGGAACTTCGCCGGAAAAAGGCAAACTGGAGCTGCGAGGCTTCGTTTGGTGCGCGGTTTGCACCTACGCGTAGCTGAGGACAAGGCAAACTCATCCGGAGATTCAGGGGGTGGCTTGGGCTACGGCCGGGGCATCCCGTCCTTGGGGGCGGACGGTGACCAGGTGGCGCACGGCGGGGAGATACTGCGGCACAAAAACAAGGGGAAAAGAGCGAGAGAAGATTGCTCACCACACTGCAAAACCTTGGCGAAGGGACGGGCGGCGGAGGTGTAGTGGCGAAGGAGATCGAACTCGGGCGGTCGAGCCTCGGTGGCGGTGGGGTGGCTCGGTCAGGCGTGGGAAGAAGGGGCTCCGGGCGTCGGGTTCTTGTGTGGCGGAGCGGGAGGCGAGGGAGGACGCGAGGACGCCGAGGGGTTGCTCACCGGCGACGAGGAGCGCTGGATGGCCGGCGATGGTGCGGCGGCGGGTTTCCCTGGCGGCGGCGCATGCGGAGACGAGGGGAAGGTCTAGGAGGCGTGGACGACTGCGAAGGAGCAGCCGCAGGTGCTCGTGCTCCACTTTTATAGAGAGAGGAGGGAGGAGAGAGGGTCACGGCTGGATGTATTGGCCATCAATGGACATGGGGGCCTGCGGCCTTCAATGCCATCATGGGGTGGGCTCTTGATGAGGGGAAATGAAAGGAATAAAGGAAGAAGACGGCGGCCAGGTGGTTTTATTGTGCCTTCATAGCGAGCTTGAAGGAGGGGGAGGCACGGGAGACGCGGGCAATGGCCGGCGGCGCGCTGCGGTTGCGAGCAGGGGAGAGGAAAGGGGGTCGGCTGGAGGTGGGGGGCAACCCTGACAGCTGGGCCCCACCTGTCAGCGCAGGCTAAAAAGAGAAGGGGAGAGAGGCTTGTTAACACCAAAAATTTGTACAGGAAAGAGACTGACTTGTGGGCCGGGTTTGGTAAAGAAACACCATTCGGCAGGCATTTTTCCTCAAAGCATTCGGTAAAGGCACCTGCGGTCGGTAGCACGCCATCATTCGGCAGAAGGGCTATTTTGTGCTTGGAAAAGGAAACATTCGGGAATACGTGATGACGTGGCCTGAATATAAGGGACGAATTGATGACGGGTGCAAGATGGACATTAGCGTCTGGGCATTAATTTAGGCAATAAATGTTGTACTCAAGATCGACTAGGAGTCGTGTTAGGACAAGGGTATAAATATAAACTCTTAGTATTTGCAATAGGGATCGAAAAATTTTCACAACAAACCGGCCCTGTGCCAACCTTCGAGTCCTTTAGTCGAGTCGTCGAGTTCTTCGAGAGGAGCCATCGATCCATCAACCTCCGTAAGTACCGGTAACCTTGTATCATGTCTAGTATCATGCAGTGGATTTAGCACGTGATGCAAGTAGTCTTGTTACCATGCTTAATATCGTGCGGTAAATTTAAGCTTGGTTCAAGAGGGTTTCTTGTTCGGTCATGAGCCATGCGGTGGACTAAGATCTAGCTTGGAGCTAGTTATCGGCTCTATTAGATTTGGCAAGATCTAATAGATTCATTAAGCTACCACGTGTTGCTTTGGATTTTGCTTTATGTTTAATTCATGTAACACTCTTTTGCCCAATTTAGATTGATTAGATTCGGTTCTATCTTGTTTATGATTCATATGGTGAATGTTCAAATCTCCAACTCCATGTGGTGCATGGATCACGTGCTTTTAAATAGCCGAACTCGAATCAATCTAGATTGCCACGTGTTGTGGGTTCAAGTGTGTTGATCTAGCATAGTTTGTTCCTTCTCCACGGAACCCGAATCGGTACAGCTGTTTGTATTCGGCAGTCCTGCCACGAGTGAAACGTGCTCATAAGTTTGTTTTAAATAATGTATGCTTTTAGCCTTCCATGTTTAGGTTGTATCATGCGGTGGATTGATCTACTCTTGGTTGGTGGCATGGTTTCAAACAAGTCGTATCATGCGGTGGATTAACTTGTTTGGTGTCATGCTCGACGGGTTTGAAAGTACCTAGACATGCGGTAGACTAGTGCTTTTGGCCTATGCGTGCATGTTTACTGCAAATTTATAATCATGCTTCACCTTTATTTATTTCATTGTGATTTATCCTTGAAAATCGGTCATGATCACGTGCTGCAATGTTGTGTAGACAAAGACCGATCTTCCATCATGCTTACGTCATGCATTCGGCTATATCCTGGTTTCATGTTTTAGAGTTCCCGAATGACATTCAAATTGCTGACAGATAGCTTGTTGTAGCTATATGTCATTTTAATTGGCTTTGTAGCTGTAAATACAGAACTGTCTGGTACCACCCGGCAAGTTCCAGGTTTTATCTAACTCCTTTTCATCCTTTGTCAGTTTCAGGAAAATTGACTGGCACGCTTTGGATTCGGCACGTGTGTTAAGCCAGCTTTGTTCGGCTTGCTGTGTGCTTGGCGTGAGGTGCTGATTTTACGTCAACACACTTTTTGGCACGCCCGGTGGGACAATCTAGTTGATCAAGATGCCTGATATTCATGATGTCATGGATGTCACCATAGAGCAACTATCTCCAGAACAGCAATTGCAATTAAAGGAAGCTATTGATCAATTTCAGCAGAAGTGCCTAATGTCGTTTTCCAAAAATAGAAGCGGTGTACCATACCTCAAGTCTGATATGCCAAGGGTTCTATTGCTAGGAGAACCTGATTCCACATCTGCTGAAGAGAAATAGGAGGTTTTTCGCATGGTATAGAGAACTTTGGAAGATATAATGCCAGACACAATACTACATTTCTGAATATCTTTCAACAGATGATGGTTGGCATCTTTGGCCCAGGAGTGAACAAGCATTTTGAAGGAGAATCAAGTGTTGTTGTCAATAGCCAACCAGTTCGTCAAAATACAAGTGTTCAACCGCCTCCACAGAGCGTAAATGGTTAACCAACTCAACACGTGGATAGCCAACCAGTTCGGCCAAATCCTCGTCAAGCAGTACCTAATCCACGTACATATGGAGAGATGGTGTTTGGCACTCCTAGAGTTCAACCTGATCCTACATACAGGATGGCCCCAGCAAACAACAGGTTGCAGAAGAACATGTACGGCACCGGGTATTTAGAGTTCATAGATTACAGTGCCATTGATGCTCCCCCGAATCCTGGATATGGTGGCGCTGCAGAGATGCCTGTTGGAGGAATGGGTAATCAAGACGTCAATATTGATCTCCTAATGTAGAGGATGACCGATGTGCTTCAAAATCAATTCGGTCTAAAGCCTAAGAACCAAGGGTATGTGTATACACCTCCTTTCCCAGAATGGTATAATAGGGTGGCCTTACCGCACAGGGTAAAAGCTCCTGCATATTTCACGAAGTTTTCTGGGCAAGATGATACTAGCACTGTGGAGCACATAGCCCGATACTTGATGCACCTTAGGGAAGCTTCAGCTGATGAAGCATTCAGGATCAGATATTCCCCCTATCACTAACAGGCCCGGCCTTTACATGGTTCACTTCTTTACCTGCTCACTCAATCTGCTCTTGGAAGGATTTAGAGCAGAAGTTTCATGCTCATTATTTCATTGGCAGCAATGAGAAGAAGCTAATTGATTTAACTACCCTGAGACAGAGGAACAATGAAACACCAATGGAGTTACTCAAGAGGTTCAGAGAGACCAAAAGCATGTGCTTCTCTTTGAACCTACCAGATGATCAATTGGCTAGTATGGCTGTAGCAGGTATGTTGCCAGCTATTCGGGAAAAGCTATTCGGCATGAAGTTCGATAATCTTGGCCAATTGTCGCACAGGCTGTCATTAATGAGCAACCAAGCTTATGGCTTCAAGAAAGACTCCAGGTTTGCCAAACACAGTGATATAGCTGACATCTACAACCAATTCCTCGAAAGCGCTGATCAAGGAGAGGAATTTGATGATGAAGAGGAAGTACCTGCAGCTGAAATAGTGTTGGGCAAAGAGCCATTAACATTGAACCAGAGATCGGTCAAGCAAGCCAAGGGCACCTATGATTTTGATGTGACCAAGGCTGATAAGCTCTTTGAGTTCCTCGTGAAGGAAGGCCGAATCAAGTTGCCAGAAGGGCATTCTATGCTTCGGCCTAATGGAGTGAAAGAAAAGAGATATTGTGGGTTTCATGACAGGAATTCTCATTCCATCAATGAATGCAGGGTTTTCAGGATGAGAATTCAAAAGGCTATCCAAGAAGGTCATCTAAAATTTGACAATAAGATGAAGTTGGATGGCAATCCTTTTCCTCAAAACATGATTGGGTTTTCAGTCAACATGGTGACTGCTGAGGAAAAAGGAAAAGTGAAGGTTTTGACTTCAGCGAGGGCAAAGCATGATGAATCAGTTGACCCTGCTCAATAAGTAACAGTTGAACAAGTCCACAAGGAAGTGCCTCGCATCCTGAAAAGTCAAATTGAAGTGGGGGAATCTTCTAAACCCAGGGTGACTTCGCGTATTCTCCTTAATAAGTGGCAGCATCAGCAAGAAAAAGAGCACCACCAGAAGCAAAGGTACGAGGAGGAGAAGCGGAGATTTGATGAAGAAGTGCACAGGAAAGAACGAGAAGAACATGCGCGAGAGCAAGAGCGTGCGCATTGGGGATGTGCGATCTTCAGGCACTGCTGGAATGAAGGCTTAAAGCTCCCCACACTGAACAATTGTCCTGAATGCAGTGACAAATATACTGAGTATAGGCAGGATACTGTCAATCACCGATCCGTCCATGAAAGAATTGGAAGGATGCATCCTAGTGACTGTCGGCACATAAAAATAAATGATGTTAATGATCAACCAAGAAAAAGATATGCTGATCACAGGTGGGTTGATCATGAAGAAGAAGAAGAGCGTGAATATGTCTGGCAGAAAGGACAGTGGTGCCCACCTGGCTTGAGGAGAAGCCAAAAGAGAAGAGTTCAACACTTGAGAAATCAGGAGTTGAAGCAGGTAGGAATCAAGAGGAAGCAGGTCTGGTGTTCAAAAGACAAGCCTGATGGATCTGGTCGTTCGGCTCCTACGTGCATGGTATGCTTCTTGCCGAATGAATTCATGGCTCCAGCTAATCAGGTTGTACAGGAAGAGACATCGCCAGACATCGATGAGGCTGAGCAATTTGGGCTGATGACACAGTTAGTGTTGGCCAAGCAAGCTACCTTTGATAAGCCAGCCAAAAATCAGCACATGAGACCGCTCTACTTGAGGGGATATGTCAATGGGAAGCCATTGACAAAGATGTTCGTTGATGGTGGAGCTGCGGTCAATGTGATCCCGTATACTACATTTAGGAAACTTGGCATGGGCCTTGGGGATTTGACGCCAACAAGCATAGTTCTGAATGATTTTGCTGGGAATCCTTCAGACACCAAGGGTTGTGTACATGTGGATCTGATGATCGGGTATAAGACCTTGCTCACGACCTTCTTTGTCATTGAGGGCAAAGGGGCATACAACTTGCTGCTTGGACGGGACTGGATCCATGCAAATTGCTGCATCCCATCTACCATGCATCAACAGCTTGTTCAATGGGTGGATGATGATGTAGAAGTGGTCCAAGCAGATGATTCAGTAAGCGTGGCTAACATGGAACCAGCCTTCTGGGAGTATCAAGGTATAGATTGCTTCTCAGGCAAGGACTGGGGTGAAGGTCCTGTTGAACCAGTCAGCAGTGATCAACAGCCGATTCAAGTAGTCGGCTCTTATAGCAATTTTTAATGGAGAATCCAATTGATGGAACTGATGGAAAGTTAGGGCGTGGATTTATGTCGGCTGACAAATTGGAAGAAATAGACATTGGAGATTGTGACAAGCCAAGGCCGACATTTATCAGTGCTAACTTGGATTCAAGTTTCAGAAAAGAGTTGATCAAGCTAATGAAAGAATACAGAGATTTCTTCGCTTGGGATTATTCGGAGATGCCTGGTCTCGATCATTCCATTGTTGACAATCGGTTGCCAATCAAGCCTGGTTTTAGGCCTTACAAGCAACCTCCCCGAAAGATCTACAAGGATGAAGTATTGGCCGATGTGAAAAAAGAAGTTGAGAGATTAATAGAAGCAAATTTCATTCGGCCATGTAGATATGCAGAGTGGATCTCTAATATTGTCCTTGTTTACAAGAAAAACGGGAAAATGAGGGTTTGCATAGACTTTAGAGATCTAAACAGAGCTACACCCATGGATGGATATCCAATGCTTGTTGCTGACTTATTGGTTGACGCCGCTACTTGACATAAGGTTATTAGTTTTATGGATGGCAATGCAGGGTACAATCAAATTTTTATGGCAATAGAAGATATATCAAAGACAGCCTTCAGATGTCCCGAACATATAGGCCTTTTTGAGTGGATTGTCATGACATTTGGGTTGAAAAATGTCGGTGCAACTTATCAAAGAGCCATGAATTATATTTTTCACGAGTTGATCGACAAAATTGTTGAGATATACATTGATGATGTCGTGATCAAGTCTTTGGATCATGAATCACACTTGTATGATGTGAGGAAAACTCTAGAGTGCACCCGAAAACATGGGCTTAAGATGAACCCGAACAAGTGTGCCTTTGGGGTTTCGGCCGGAGAGTTCCTGGGATTTTTGGTACATGAAGGAGGAATAGAAGTTGGCAAGAAAAGCATGAAAGATATTGATGAAGTTGTTCCTCCAACCAATCTCAAGGAATTGCAATCACTACTCGGCAAGATCAACTTTGTGAGATGATTTATTTCAAATTTGTCACAAAAGGTGTTGCCTTTCTCTCCGCTGTTGAGGATCAAGAAGGATCAAAAGTTTGTATGGGGTGACGAACAACAAAAGTCTTTCGATGAAATCAAGGAGTACATGAAGGAACCGCCAATGTTGGTGCCTCCACAATTGAGCAAGCCTTTTAAGTTGTATGTGGCGACGGATACCCAAATCATTGGATCGGCCCTCATACAAGAATTTGAGGGAAAGGAAAGAGTAGTTGCATATCTTAGCCAAAAATTGCTTGATCCTGAAACAAGATATTCGGTTGCGGAGAAACTTTGCCTATGTGTTTATTACTCATGTACAAAGATTCAGCATTATTTGTTGAAGGCCAAATGCATTGTATATTCAAAATTTGATGTAATTATACACATGTTGTCTATGCCAATTTTTAATGGAAGGATTGGCAAGTGGATTTTAGCTTTGTCTGAGTTTGAGTTGAAATTCGAATCGGCAAAAACTGTAAAAGGTCAGATTATTGCTGATTTCGTTACTAAACATCGCGATCCATCAATTAATTTGCTTGAAATTACTCCTTGGGCTTTGTTCTTTGATGGATCCTCATGTGGCAAAGGTGGTGGAGTAGGAATTTTATTGATTTCACCCAGAGGTGAGATGTTTGAATTTGCTATCCCTATTCAACCTACTGTCACAAATAATCAAGCTGAATATGAGGCATTACTTAGAGGGCTTCAGTATTTGAAAGAAGCAAAGGCTATTTCAGTTGAAATTTATGGAGATTCAGAGTTAGTTATAAAACAATTGAATGGCCAATATGAATGTAGAAATGATATCCCGAGGAATTACTACAAGGAATGCAGGGCAATCTTAGAAAGTTTTCAGTTAGTGATTCTGCAACATATTCCTAGGGAACACAATGAAGAGGCAAACAGGTTGGCTCAAAGTGCTTCGGGGTATAGAGAAAATCAAGAAGTGTTTGCCAATGATGTGTGTACTTTCGGGAGTGATTTAACAAAAGATGATTGGAGAAAAGAAATTGTTGATTATCTGAAAAATCCATCTCGAAAGGTCTCTAGGAAACTAGATAGAAAGCTATAGATTTGTTCTTCTTGATGAACGATTGTATTACAAATCATTGGATGGGGTGTTGCTACAATGCCTGGGTCAAGAAGAAGCAAAGAAAATGATGAGTGAAGTACACAATGGGCTGTGTGGAGCGCATCAATTGGCTTACCGAATGAAATGGGTTATCAAGCACACTGGATGTTATTGGCCGACGATGCTGGAAGATTGTTTTGAGTGTCACAAAGGGTGTCAAGATTGTCAGAAGTTTGGGAATATCCAAAGAGTTCCAGCATCAGCTTTGAATCCTATTATCAAGCCATGGCCATTCAAAGGATGGGGTATAAATTTGATTGGCCAAATAAATCCTCCATCTAGCAAGGGGCATAAGTTTGTGCTTTTGGCAACAGATTATTTCACTAAATGGGTTGAGGCAATTCCATTGAAAAAGTGACATCGGAAAACATGGTTGAGTTTGTCAAGGAGCACATCATCTACAGATTTGGAATTCCTCAAACAATTACAACTGATCAAGGAACTCAATTTACATCTTCAGAGTTCAGGGAATTTACTGAAAGCATGGGGATCAAATTGTTAAATTCTTCTCCTTATTATGCCCAAGCTAATGGTCAGGCAGAGGCTTCTAACAAGATCATGATCAAGATTATACAGAAGAAGATTGATCAAAAGCAAAAAAGGTGGCATTCGGTACTCAATGAAGCCTTGTGGGCTTACCGAATGGCCCCTCATGGAGCTACAAAAACATCTCCTTATTAGTTGGTTTACGGGCATCATGCTGTTTTGCCATGGGAAATGCAATCAGATTACAGTGGCTTAATGATGGATGAGTTAGAGGATTTGCATATGATTCGTCTTAGGGCCTTCGAAAATATTGAGAAAAACAAGATGCAAGTTGCTAAGTACTACAACAAGAAAGTAAAAGTCAAGCAATTTGCAGAAGGGGATTTGGTTTGGAAAGCATTACTGCCGATTGGGACTAAGTACAGTACGTTCGGCAAATGGTCCCCGAATTGGGAAGGTCCTTTTCGGGTAGTTAGATGTACGCCTGGAAATGCATATATCTTGAAAACTTTACTAGGAGAAGAGTTTACTGCTGCTATAAACGGGAGATACTTGAAGATATATTATCCTAGTATTGAAGTTGATCGTTGATTACAAGCATCAGGATTACAAGCAGCCGGCGTTCGGGAAAGAAGCCGCCTTCAGAGCAAAAATCCTGACAAAAGGAGATGGCCAATACTGAATTGTATTGCCCTTAGCACAAAAAATGTTCTACATTACAAACGTTTCTTGCAGGTTCTTTATTTGGCAACCCAACTACCTAAGATTACAAGAGAGAGCCTGTGGGAAGCAGAAGGCCTGGAGGAAGAAGCGAAAGTATGCTTCATTTCTTTGACTCCGCATTTTTCCTCTTCAGTTCTTCTCTCTTCAGTTGCTCCAGGACCACCGTGACGGCAATGTAGAAGCTTCGGGCGTTGCCGTGATTTCCAGCTTCCATCAGGCTGTCCCAGGAAGCTTTCAAGTTGTTGTACCTGTCAGAAACATCTGAAGAAAGGGAACAGATTCTTGTTAAAAGTGAGATCTGAAACTTGAGCATGTGATTCAAATAAGGATGAGGATCTTACCCCCTACCAACGCCTCCAAGCTCATGCGGCGTTCGCGTTCGGCACTGCAGTAGACGGTGATGTCCCGCAGGTTGTGTTCTAGATGCCGGATGCGACGGCGTAGTTGGTGGTTGGTCTTCTGTTCCGGCGTGGCGTCTTCTTCTTCAGCAGAGGAATCAGAGAGGATGTACTCAGGAACCTCTTCAGTTCCAAAGATTTCCTCTGGGAGCAAGTCAAGGCTGAAAACGAAGGAAGGTGAATCATGAGATTGCAATCGAGAGCAAAAGAAAGGATTGAGAAAGAAAGCTTACTCTCGAATCGTTCGCTTCTTTGGTGGGGCGCTGCTCTCGTCGACTGGTTGTTTGCCCTTGTCCGCCATGGCCTTGGGGGTTTTTCCTCTGGAGAAGCAGGATGAGAGGACGTGAGATGATGGAAGTGTACGCGAGTGGATTTGCAGAGCGCCAAGGGGGCTATTTTATTAGCCGTGAGGATGCATCGGGAATACCAAACGGCAGGTTTCTCTCCGAATGCGAGGGGGTTTTTCATTGAACAGTGTTCATGGTTTCCGAATAAGGATTTTCTGTGGATTCTACACCAAAGGACAAGATTTTGTGCATATTCGGCTAGAGTAAAAGTTCCCAAATGTGTTCAAAGCAGTGAAGGTTCGCATGCACAGATCGAAGGAAATTATCACAATACAAATATAGAAGATAAAATTCCATATTTATTGCCGAAATTCCAACATCCCTAGTACAAACTAATCAAAAAGCCTGTTCAGCACAAACTGGGGATGAATGGAATTGGCAATGGCGTCGCCGTGGCCGTCGAGGCGCTCCAGGATGACCTCGATGTTGTCGACATCCTCCGGCGCGCTACCATGGAAGCCGCGCGGCCACGTGGAGTAGTCGACGCTGGTGTGCGTCGCCATGGCGGCCAGGCCCAGGGTGGTGCCCAGGAGGACGCCATGGAGGGCCACTTCGTCGACGCGTTCTTCCACCGCGCCAAGGCGGGCTTCCGGTGTGTTTCCGGGGGCGTTCACCTTTTCTGCCAGCTTCTTCACCAGCGTCTTCAGCCAGTTGAGCTCAGCGTCACGGTCTGCAGCAATTACGGAGCAATGGCGGTTAGTTCAAAGTTGAGTTGAGATTAAACAAATCACAAGATTCACCATCGATGGTTTCCAGCAGCTGCTTGCGTTGGTGCTCCCACTCGAGCTCGGCGATTCCGGCCTTTTTGGAGACGACCTCCAACTCGCGCCGGGTTTTATCGCGCTCCGCTTTGAACCTGCGGGCGTCGCGATCATCGTAGCACGAGCTGGGGGAGTGAGAACGTCTAGACAATCCCGAGGAATCGCTCACCATGGCCGGGGTTGTGGCCGGTGCAGGAGTGGAGTTCCACTGAATGAGCCTGGAAACACAAAGAGGATCATCAGAAACAAAAGGAGATCTAGAAAAAGCTATGAAGAAATCGATGATCACCACCTCCGGCGAGCGCCAGTGCGGCTCCCTTCGGCCTCGTTGCTGGCCCGACGCCTGTTGCTGCTGCCTGCCATATAGCTTTTGGGAGTACTAGTACTAGAGAGGAGAAGCTTAGATTGGCAAAGGCTTGAAAGCAGAGGACTTGGTGAAAGGCTAGGGGCACCCGAGGTTCTTATTTATGGGACCAGCAAGGAAATCGTGGCCGGAGATCGTGGTGCATATCCCGAGAAGTTTGGGAAGTGGAGAGACTCCCTTAACCAAACCGTCGTCGGGTCGTTTGGGATTCAATCTGGGTCGTATTCAGGTTTACTGGTTGAAATTCCGCTGAGTTACGGTCGGGTTGCTATTCGGGTCTAGTGCTGATTGGCTAGTGTTGCCGAATGGGTTGTTTAGAAATTGCTCATTAAAATAAGGTAAAACAAATGTTGGAAAGTAAAAACTAATGGTGAGAAAAATGCAAAGCTGATGAAATATTCAGCTACAGATTGTTTGATACAATCATACACCCAAGTATTTGAAATTACATTAGAGGCATCTGATATCATCTTTTTGATATCCTCCAATAATTTCTGATCAGCTTCCTAGGTGTTAGACAGAGCAGAGAGTTTTGGCTTGAGCTGTTTTGATTCAATCAGGGCTGCTGTAGCTTCCTTTTGTATTTTCTCTGTTGATTCAGGAAGTTCGGCTATCTTTTTCTTGTCAGTCTCGATTTCAGCTGTCAAGTTCTTCAGTTCAGCTTCTAGTGCAGCTTTTCTGATGATCTTCAACTCAAGTGCAGGCTGCAGTTCAGCCAGCAATTCCTTATTGTTTTGGATCTAAGCCTGCGAATCTTTCACGAATTGCTTGGCTTTGGCTCTCTTTTGTTCCAGGGCTGGTCGGGAGGATTGATTCTTCAAAGCTCGCCTCACTGCTGTAAAGTGATTATCCAATTGTGAGATAGGCTCCAAGGAGGTTTTGATATCGTCAGAAAGCTCTTGGTTGATGGATTCAAGCACTTTTTCTAGAAGATCAACGTCCCTGACTTGATTTTGGATATCCCTTTGCAGCAAAGAAAGGATTTCTTTTAGATTTGCTTGATTTTCCTTTGATAAAGCTTGGCCTGAAGATGCTTCATCTCCTTTTTCGGCAGTTAAGTCATCCACGTTAAAAGAAAAGCTTGGTGGTGACACAGTCTGATCCTGAAAAGAAAAGCTTACTAAATTAAGGATGATTTATTAGGTGGAAATAAAAGAGATAAATATTCATGCTTACCTCATTTCTGGTCTCCTAAGTTGGAGAAGGAAGTTTTTCAGGCTCAAGGAGGGGCTCTTAGATGTTCAGTTGAGGAGAAGCTTGAGGAGTCCCTGGTAAAGCTGAAGCTTTTATCCGAGGAGAAGCTGGTGGAGTCCTTGGTAAGACTAAAGCTTCTGGCTGGGGAGAAGGTGGATCCATCCTTGGTGAAACTGGAGTTTCTACTTGAGAAGAGGATGGTTGGATCATTGGTGAAGCTGGAGCTTCTACTTGAGGAGAAGATGGTTGGATCCTTGGTGAGGCTGGGTTTGAAACATGTTGAGGAGAAGAACTCCCCACAGTTTGGCTCATCAATGTTTCCTCTGCAAGTAATAGGTAGAGGGTAAATGCCAATGGAGAAAAATGGTTAAAAAAATATAATAAGATGGTGAAAATTTTACCAGCAGATGGAGCATTGGCAGGTTCTGTAATGGTTATTGGTTGCTGAGTTCAGGTCTGAAATTACACAAGATAAAGATGATCAGGATGAAAAATGGTTTTATGCTCAGGAAGGAAAAGATATTAACCTCAATAAGAACTCTTTTGAATGTTCTTTTCTTCTTAGCGGCTGGAGGAGCAACCAGGGATGGAGCTTTCCTTTTATCTGAGGCTGAACTGATGAGAGTTGGGTCTGATGTGGCATATCTAGACATCAGTTGAGCCAAGGTGGGAGAATGAAATCCCAAGGCAGAGATTGGGCATGCAAGGTTGTAAGAGATTGTCCTAGCAAGAGGGGCAGACACTGTATCCTGCAGAAAATGGCAAAAGATCTTGATCAGTAAAGGAAGACATGGTTGAAGAAGAGGGGGAAAATAAGTATATTACCTCTGAAATTGGCTGGAAATCAGGCATTAGCTCAAGACAAAGAGAATGTACTGGCACATTGAAGGTGTAGTCATGAAATTCTTGCCACCAGGAAGTAAAGGAGGGATGAGCTATTGTTATTGGCACAAAGGGCCTAGGTGCATAAACAGTTGAGCCGCACTGATACTCAAAAACCCTTTTTGCTTGCAGGGATTCCTTAATATCCTCTTTGGGCTTGAGGAATTCATGAAGGAATAGCCTTGGGGGCACTTGGCCGCATCCTAGTTGTCTGGGCATCATATTTGGTTGGTAATATTCAAAGGTGCTCTGATTTTGCCTTCCTCCATTGAATTCTGCTGGCAGGATGCATGGATGAATGAAGATATTGAAAATTGCTATAGATTTTACATCATTACATCCGGTCTCAAAACTGAATTCACAAGGGAGAGTCAAGTTATCATTGTTCAGATATGGAAGCCAAAGGGGATTGGCAAAGCCTTGAAGAAGAGCTCAAAAAGTTGACTAATGTTTTGGTCGATGGATACGGTTGAAGCAGATTCTCCATAAGTCTGGCAACCTTTGGTGCTTTGACTTTCTCCTTCCTTGTAGTTGGCTGAAGGAAAAAGCCAGTTGTTGAGGTCAATACCCACAATCTGGTGCATATATAGCTGCAACCATATTTGAACAAACCACCAAGGACCATTAACACAGGAGATCTTTTGACTGGTGTGCATCAAGTAGGTGGTCTGGTGAAGCATATGGTATACACTTCCTAGGAGTTACCAACAGCCAAGTCCTCAGCCATTACAATGTGGTTCAGGGTTGGCTCATTGGCTTTACCACAGAAGATTAATCTGCATAGCCACATATTCAGAAAGGCCCTGTATTCAACTTCAGACAAAGGGCCATCAGACATATATTTTTGGATATATCTTTTATATCCAACCCCTGTTTTTACTCCTGTTTGCCTGGAGGAGCCTTTGTACTTGTGTGGGTGCATGGATCCTGTAACATCAAGGCCGGTTATCATATATACATCGGCCAAAGTGGGAGACATTGGCCCATGGCCAAAAAGAAAAGCATTGGCACCATTCGACCAAAAATGACAGGCTGCAATCAGAAGATTTCTCATTTTTTGGTGTTTCAGCCAAGGATAATTCCAAACAATGGGCAATGCGGAGGCTGTCCCAATTGCTTGTTTTAGCGCTGTCATCATCAAGCATCCTCTTGTACCAGTTTCTCCAACCTGCAATTGGGGGCAGGGGCCAGTCTTTGAAAGCATCTTGCTATTCATGGGGTTTCGACAAAGCTGCTTTCAAAGGGATTCTCTGAGATTCGGCTTCAATGAACTCAGAAGGGTCGGAAGTTCCCACGGGCCCGAGGAAATAAGATGGTGATTGGTCCTCGACGGGAATCAAAATTTCGGCAGTTAGAGCCTATCAAGAACAAGAAGAGGCAAAAGGAAAAATCTAAGATGAAAATTCGAAAAGTGGTACCGAATGGGCTTTAGGAGGATGAGATTTACCTGAAGAGCTTGGTCTTGGTCCGCCATTTGAAGATTTGAGCTCGAAGGATTGATGAACTAGGGTTTGGATCTGGGCGAAGATTCCAACGGTTTGGAGGAGGAAAGAACGGGTGTTGAACGGATTTGGCTCGGAGATGTTGGACATTTATGGTCAATTCCGGAATAAAATCACTTTTTATCCCGTAATTGAAGGGGCACATGTTAACACAAAAAATTGGTACAGAAAGAGACTGACTTGTGGGCCGAGTTTGGTAAAGAAACACCATTCGGCAGGAAATTTTCCTCAAAGCATTCGGTAAAGGTACCTGCGGTCGGTAGCACGCCATCATTCGGCAGAAGGGCTGTTTTGTGCTTGGAAAAGGAAACATTCGGGAATACGTGATGACGTGGCCTGAATATAAGGAAGGGACGAATTGATGATGGGTGCAAGACGGACATTGGTGTCGGGGCATTAATTTAGGCAATAAATGTTGTACTCGTGATCGACTAGGAGTTGTGTTAGGACAAGGGTATAAATATAAACCCTTAGTGTTTGTAATAGGGATCGAACAATTTTCACAACAAACCGGCCCTGTGCCAACCTTCGATTCCTTTAGTCGAGTCGTCGAGTTCTTCGAGAGGAGCCATCGATCCGTCGACCTCCGTAAGTACCGGCAACCTTGTATCATGTCTAGTATCATGCGGTGGATTTAGCACGTGATGTAAGTAGTCTTGTTACCATGCTTAGTATCATGTGGTAGATTTAAGCTTGATTCAAGAGGGTTTCTTGTTAGGTCATGAGCCATGCGGTGGGCTAAGATCTAGCTTGGAGCTAGTTATCGGCTCTATTAGATTTGGCAAGATCTAATAGATTCATTAAGTTACCACGTGTTGCTTTGGATTTTGCTTTATGTTTAATTCATGTAACACTCTTTTGCCCAATTTAGATTGATTAGATTCAGTTCTATCTTGTTTATGTTTCATATGGTGAATGTTCAAATCTCCAACTCCATGTGGTGCATGGATCACGTGCTTTTAAATAGCCGAACTCGAATCAATCTAGATTGCCACGTGTTGTGGGTTCAAGCGTGTTGATCTAGCATAGTTTGTTCCTTCTCCACGGAACCCGAATCGGCTGTACAGCTGTATTCGGCAGACCTGCCACGAGTGAAACGTGCTCATAAGTTTGTTTTAAATAATGTATGCTTTTAGCCTTCCATGTTTAGGTTGTATCATGTGGTGGATTGATCTACTCTTGGTTGGTGGCATGGTTTCAAACAAGTCGTATCATGCCGTGGATTAACTTGTTTGGTGTCATGCTCGACGGGTTTGAAAGTACCTAGACATGCGGTAGACTAGTGCTTTTGGCCTATGCGTGCATGTTTACTGCAAATTTATAATCATGCTTCACCTTTATTTATTTCATTGTGATTTATCCTTGAAAATCGGTCATGATCACGTGCTGCAATGTTGTGTAGACAAAGACCGATCTTTCATCATGCTTACATCATGCATTCGAGAATATCCTGGTTTCATGTTTTAGAGTTCCCGAATGACATTCAAATTGCTGACAGATAGCTTGTTGTAGCTATGTGTCATTTTAATTGGCTTTGTAACCGTAAATATGGAACTGTCTGGTACCACCCTGCAAGTTCCAAGTTTTATCTAACTCCTTTCATCCTTTGTCAGTTTCAGGAAAATTGACTGGCACGCTCTGGATTCGGCACGTGTGTTAAGCCAACTTTGTTTGGCTTGCTGTGTGCTTGGCGTGAGGTGCTGATTTTACGTCAACAAGGCTGCTGGGCTGCGGTGGGCTGCAAGCGGGCTGCGAAGGAAGGAGAGAACAAATGGCCTGATTGCTTCGCAGGCTGAGAAGAAAAGGAAACGGGCCAAGGGAAGAAAGGCCGGCTGGGCTGAAAAGAAAGAAGGGGAGGGAGAGAAGAGGGTTTGAGTTTTTTAAAACCTTTTCAAACTCAAAATTTTGAAATTGAACTCTTTTCCAACTTTTCAAGATTTTTAAAACATTTTAAAGCTTCACACCAACAAACAAAAACATCATGCGACCAAAACAACACACAAACATATTTATTTTGTTTAATTTGTAAAAACAATCAATTGGTTTTATTTCCTATACTAAATTTCCTGTAAAGAGAATAATTATTGGTGCAATTTTAAATTATGAGAAAATCGTTGATTAATTATTTTTCCTATTCACATCCTGGAATCTGAAAATTTTAGGGTGTTACAAATCTACCCCCCTTAAAAGGAATCTCGTCTCGAGATTCGCAGAGGCTAGCAAGAAACAAGGGTCAAGGTAGATAGCATCAAACATATAATTCATCCTTACATATGCTCCATAAACATACTTCTTTATTCTTCACATCTCATATTATAAATAAAACATCTCATGACATACTCAATCTAAACCCACTTGTAATTGTCCATTCCTTTCCTCGACTCTGTTGATTTGCCTTCGTAGGATTTTCTTCTTTTCTTGATAAAGTGATTTGAATAGAGCTGGATTGACTCCATGATTGTTTCTTTTCCTAAGCTTAGCCATCTCGAATCATACTTCGGGTCCTCATACACAACATTTAATATTCTTCTCCATTTGATCCAAAGGCTTCTTGGGTATTGATTTGCTTATTCTGTCTCTGCCGAGCTTTCTTCTCATATCGGTCAGCACGTTTCTTAGGGCACCTGCCAATAAAATTTCCATGTCCTTTGCAGTAGAAACAAGCTTCACTTTCTTTAACGCTTTGACGATTGTATGGTGGATCTTCATACTCATGTTCTGGTCCTTGAGACAAATGGTAAAGATGTGAATTGTTATCATGTTGCTCTAGAAAATTCATTTTTCTCTTCTTACTTATGATTTCTTATATTTCCTGTAGTTTGTTTTCTAACTCAATAGCTTTGTTGATGACATCTTGCAGACTGGAATATTCATGTAAACTTAGTATACTCTGAAGGTCTTCATTCAACCCTTTGAGGAAATGTTCTCGTTTCTTTTTCTCACTTTCAGACGATCTTTGTGTGTACATAGATAACTGAATAAATTTATCCCTATACTCAGTCACTGTCATTTGCCGTTGCTTCAAACTAAGGAACTCCTTCCTTTTGAGCTTCATCACACTTACAGGAATAAAGTGTGATATAAAGTTATCCTTAAATTCCTTCCAAACAATGCTCTGTGGTTGTTCATATTCGTAGATGTAGGAATCCCACCATTTTGAGGCTTCTCCTACAAGTTGTCCTGTTGCAAACAAAACTTTCTCTCTATCATTGCATTGCACCATGTCTAGCTTCTGTTCAATTGTTGTGATCTAGTCACCAGCTTCTAGGTGATCCATAGTGTTAGAGAACCTAGGTGGCTCAGTATTCCAGAACTTTGTATGTGTATCCTCCGGGTTTGGATATGGTGATACATATTGATCATATCCAAAGTTGTAACTGTCATCATTGCTCTTGTCTTGGTTGCCTTTTTCCATCTGGTTGGTGAGCAAAGAACAAGATCAGAAAAGAACAGGAATAAATAAATTGAAGAGCAGGTAGAATTCTTGACATAATATCCATCTTTTCTTGGTTGTTGTGATTGTAATCAAATTGTGGTAGGAAGTAGAATAGCAAGGGGTAGAAAAAGAAAATAGGTCATCCTTTTTTTCAACTTCTTTCATGTGTCGATAACTGCATATGCTTGTAGATTTCTTGTTGTTGATGATGTTGTTGCTTCTAGACTTTGATCTTCTGACATCCTCCAATGGATTGGGTAGAAAGAAAGAGGGAAACAAGGAGGTGGGTGGTACAAAAGAAGAACCCAACTAAGAAACTGATGTAGTCGTAGGTAGAAGACCCACAATACACCAACAATCAATACAAAGAAACAAATCAATCATAGTCACAAAACCAAGCATCATCATGCAAACACTCAACTTCACCAAACAAGATATGGTTAAGAAAACGATACTACACGTTGTTAATAAAGTCAGAGGGTATCCTCCTAACAGACCAGACGTAGCTCCCAGCAAGGATATCCATAAATAGTGAATTTTTGACTGATCAAGGAGGTCAAAATTATGAGTTCATCCCAACTGGAATCACCTTAATCGGAGGTTTAGAACTCAAGATATGAATTAAACAAGATGGCTATGTCAGCAGTGTTGACAGATTCGGGAACCTCCAAAGTTTCGGGCATAACTCTCTGTATATGCAACCTAAATTGATGAATTTTGGATAGAGTGAAACTGATGAAATTCCTGAACTACTTCAATCGGAGGTCTATAGCCCGAGATATAAAATAATGAAGGTAACTAAGTCAGCAGAGTTTACAGTTTCTGATAGCTCCAATGTCTCGAGCATAGCTCCTGAAATATATAATGGATATGGCTGCATTTTTTATAGAAATTCACTTATGAAATTTAAGAATTAACCCAACTGGTTTCATGTCAATCGAGGTTCAGTAGCTCGAGAAAGAATTAAAACAGTAATGATGTGTTAGAGAGCTGTGCGAAAAGATAGAAGATCAAGGGTAACAACTCTAACATTAAATCAAGGGGGTGTTATTGTTTGAGAGGAAACACAGTCGTGGTTCAGAAGCATTCAAGGAGAGTAAAGTTACGAGAATTCATGGTTTAGCATTTGTGAAGAAAAGGAAGTGCAAATGCTAAGATTCTAGTAGGAGAGCAGAGTCATCACGATGAGGAGGGGAGATGGTTAAGAAGTGAGAACATTCATCAGAGAGGCAAGGATAAGGTAAGAATGGTTTGTAGAACAAAAGAGGCATTGGGAAACGACCAATACTAACTAGGCTTACGTCCTACCGTCGATACAGCTTTGATACCACTCTGTCACACCCGATTTTCCGAAGAAAACCAAGTGCTACCTATATGTATGTCAGGATCTAGCATACATATAGTGACATCATAGTGAATAACAGAAACAATATCACGTAAAGAAAGAGAGATTATCATAGATTTACAATGGAAACCTGGGAAGCAATGGCTCCAAACTTCACAGGCAAATGACTGGGGGTAGCGTACGCCTAGCACCATCTTCTGGACATCATACACCTTCTTCTCCTTCTGAGTCTTCTTCTCTGAACAGCGGTTTAGCAAGGATGAGCACACTTATGGTTGGAGCTCAGCAAGTGGGGGAAAATGCAAGGCTATCAAGGATAGGCTAAGGTTTTGCAGCGGTTAGCATTTTATTAGCAAGCACCTAGTTACTAGATGTCAGTTTATATCAACCCACTTAAGCATTTAGGAAAACATCTCATTTCAAAACCATATGAAAATCACGATTTAATTCCATCTTTATGTTTGATTATCATGTGAGGCTCCAGGCCGCTCTTGACTGTGAGCACGGCTGTTATAACAGTTTTACACTCTGCAGAGGTTGTACACTTTCACCACAAGTCGCGTAAAAGTTCCGAAGAACTTTGAACCCAACCATGCTATGCAAAAGTAGGCACAATACCACACTTCCGAGGTGTGGTTGCAAAGGGACGCTACGAGGCCTTTACAAAGAGTCCTCCTATGTGTATTAGTCCATAGTAGCACATCCTAGAGGCTATCTTTCGTACCCTCTCTCTACCCTCAGACTAGGTAAGCCTACAAGAGCACTTCCGTTCCAAAACCTGTCCAGAGTAGAAGAGTCATAAAAGCATTCCTCCGTACCCCAAGCTACTAAGGCTAATATCCACACAAGACTTCCCTAATTAATTAGCCAAGACAGAGCCATATGTCTTGTGGTTGCACTGTTTTCCTGGGTGGTTCTCCATGTTCCGATTAAGTCTATGATCTTGTTATTAACCATAAGCACACACATATAATTATATCACCAAAGATCATGATCAACATTCATCATATTACAAAAGATTCATTTAAACTATCCC
The DNA here is from genome assembly GCA_947561735.1 of Cenchrus americanus. Lineage (NCBI taxonomy): Eukaryota > Viridiplantae > Streptophyta > Magnoliopsida > Poales > Poaceae > Cenchrus > Cenchrus americanus. The sequence goes on along the minus strand of OX387239.1, from coordinate 179,505,203 downwards.
AAGTTATAGGAACTAAGCATTATCTACCCAAAACATTTATTTATTTGAAACGGTTGTCCAAGGTAGTAGGGATAAAGTTCTAGTCATGTCCTTATAAAGGTAATTTCCCATCAAGTTTATGCAATACAACATTTCAATGTAAACTTAGTTATCATGCAAGTTGTGTGGGACAAAAATAGAATATGCAGGGGGAGAAGTCCACTTGCCTTCTTAAACACAAAGCTACTCTTATGCTCTTCTGCTCTTGCTCACTTGAAACTTCCGGACTTCCGATCAACAGCTTGATCTTCTACTCGAAGCAAACATCAGGCACAAACATGCAAAGCAGACAAACAAGAACAACTAAGAACAATACACCAATCAAAAAAGGGTTAAAAAAGAGGACAAGGTTTGGTTCTAAGATCGCGAACGCAAGAAACACTAAGAGCGGAACTACCGAGAGATTTGGATTATCACAAACAAGAGCTAGCCATGTGCTTGGTATATTTTAATTAAATAAAATCATGCACATAGGCTATTTCAGAGAAATACCCTATGTTGAATTAAGAAAGTTATAAATATATTAAAAAGACGATGTAAACCTAGCCCAATTGTATTTATAAATATTCATGTATGATTTATGTAAATTAAATGTTTAGATTTAGAAAGAAGCATGTAAAGCATCTAAACACATATCTTTATGTTTCGAGTTGAACTAATCAAATTATAACTTAAAAACACATTTATATTCATATTAATCAAATTAACAATTTAATTAAGAAAACTCGGGATATAACCTATATTGCTTTTATTTAGGAAGCAAATTGCATAAACATTAAGCAAATTAAGTTTGATTATGAAAACCAAGGGACACATCTAATTAACTTTTATTTGAAATAATTATTCAAATAGTATTAATCATATTAACTTTCTTATGAAAACACGTGTTGAACTATATTTAGATTTTAATTAGAAAAGCATGCATAATAGGATTTAATCATATTTAATATGTAAATAAATTATAAAACATAGAACATGTTCAACATTGGTCCTAACACGTAGTTTGAGTTGATATGAAACTAACGCAACTTGAAACAGTGGAACGGAGCTAATACACACAAGTAACGGCCAAAACAAAGTTCTAAAACTAATGGGCTTGAAAACACGGTCGCGTGGACACCAAGTACGCTTAAAACGGAGCTAGGACGGGAAAGATATGGCTAAAACAAAGTTTAGGGGCTTTTCTGTGAAGAAACAGGGCTTCAGGGGCTTATCTGCAAGAAATCAGTGACCTAAACATAATTATGTGTAAGAACTCAAGGGTTTTGGTGTAAAAGAATAGGGCTTGGACCTTTGGTGGAAGAAACAGAGAAGCTCAGGGGCTTCACCGTGAAGACCTGGGCTAAATTGCAAGAATCTTTGGAGGTGGAAGGGCATATATGTGATATTAGAAAGGGTGGGGTTCTTTTTGTAAAATGGCCGCAGTTGACCGGTATGGGGTCTATTGACCCGTGGGCCGGGCTGATCTGAGCCGCTAGATCTGGATCGGACGGTTGGGAGCGGTTGTGGACCGGGCGGTGGACTCGGTCCCCTGGTCCACGGTGGACCGGCCGAAAGGGTACGCCTTCTTTTAATCAGGGTCGTCCGCTGGCGATCGGGCGGCCAGGGTGGCCCGCAGGAGATGCGCGGCGGCGGAGCAGCGGCGCCCGGCAGCGGGACGGCCGGTGGTCGCCAGAACTTCGCCGGAAAAAGGCAAACTCGAGCTACGAGGCTTCATTTGGCGCGCGGTCTGCACCTACGCGCAGCTGAGGACAAGGCAAACTCATCCGGAGGTTCAGGGGGGTGGCTTGGGCTATGGCCGGGGCATCGCGTCCTTGGGGCCGGACGGCGACCGGGTGGCGCACGGCGGGGAGATACTGTGGCTCAAGAACAAGGGGAAAAGAGCGAGAGAAGATTGCTCACCACACTGCAAAACCTTGGCGAAGGGACGGGCGACGGAGGTGTAGTGGCGGAGGACATCAAACTCGGGTGGCCGAGCCTCGGTGGCGGTGGGGTGGCTCGGTCCGGCGTGGGAAGGAGGGGCTCCAGGCATCGGGTTCTTGTGCGGTAGAGCGGGAGGCGAGGGAGGACGCGAGGATGTCGAGGGGTTGCTCACCAGCGACGGAGAGTGCCGGATGGCCGGCAATGGCGCAGCGGCGGGTTTCCTTGGCGGCAGCGCGTGCGGAGGCGAGGGGAAGGTGCGGGAGGCGTGGATGAGTGCGAAGGAGCAGCCGCAGGTGCTCGTGCTCCACTTTTATAGAGCGAGTAGGGAGGAGAGAGGGTCACGACTGGATGTATTGGCCATCAATGGCCATGGGGGCCTGCGGCCTTCAATGCCATCAAGGGGCGGGCTCTTGATGAGGGGAAACGGAAGGAATAAAGGAAGAAGACCGTGGTGGGGTGGTTTTATTGTGCCTTGATAGCGAGTTTGAAGGAGGGGGAGGCACGGGAGACGCGGGCAATGGCCGGCGGCGCGCTGCGGTTGCGAGCAAGGGAGAGGAAAGGGGGTCGGTTGGAGGTGGGGGGCGACCCTGACAGCTGGGCCCGACCTGTCAGCGGCCAGGCTAAAAAGAGAACGGGAGAGAGGCTGCTGGGCTGCGGTGGGCCGCAAGTGGGTTGCGAAGGAAGGAGAGGCCAAATGGCCTGATTGCTTCGCGGGCTGAGAAGAAAAGGAAACGGGCCAAGGGAAGAAAGGTCGGCTGGGCTGAAAAGAAAAAGGGGAGGGAGAGAAGAGGGTTTGAGTTTTTTTAAACCCTTTTCAAACTCAAATTTTGAAATTGAACTCTTTTCCAACTTTTTCAAGATTTTTAAAACATTTTAAAGCTTCACACCAACAAACAAAAACATCATGCGACCAAAACAACACGCAGACATATTTATTTTGTTTAATTTGTAAAAACAATCAATTGGTTTTATTTTCTATATTAAATTTCCTGTAAAAAAAGGATGACCTATTTTCTTTTTCTACCCTTTGCTATTCTACTTACTACCAATTGATAGGAAATAAAACCAATTGATTATTCTACACAGACGTCTGTACCATTAATTTAGTATAGGAAATTTAGTATAGGAGATAAAACCAATTGATAGTTTTTACAAATTAAACAAAATAAATATGTATGTGTGTTGTTTTGGTCGCATGATGTTTTTGTTTGTTGGTGTGAAGCTTTAAAATGTTTTAAAAATCTTGAAAAGTTGGAAAAGAGTTCAATTTCAAAATTTTGAGTTTGAAAAGGTTTTAAAAAAAAAACTCAAACCCTCTTCTCTCCCTCCCCTTCTTTCTTTTCAGCCCAGCCGGCCTTTCTTCCCTTGGCCCGTTTCCTTTTCTTCTCAGCCCGCGAAGCAATCAGGCCATTTGGCCTCTCCTTCCTTCGCAGCCTGCTTGGGGCCCACCGCAGCCCAGCAGCCTCTATCCCCTTCTCTTTTGAGCCCAGCCGATGACAGGTGGGGCCCAGATGTCAGGGTCGCCCCACACCTCCAGCCGACCCCCTTCCCTCTCCCCTGCTCGCAACCGCAGCGCGCCACCGGCCATTGCCCGCGTCTCCCGCGCCTCCCCCTCCTTCAAGCTCGCTATCAAGGCACAATAAAACCACCCGGCCGCCGTCTTCTTCCTTTATTCCTTCCGTTTCCCCTCATCAAGAGCCCGCCCCTTGATGGCATTGAAGCCTGCAGGCCCCCATGGCCATTAATGGCCAATACATCCAACCGTGACCCTCTCTCCTCCCTCCTCGCTCTATAAAAGTGGAGCACGAGCACCTGTGGCTGCTCCTTCGCACTCATCCAAACCTCCCGCACCTTCCCCTCGTCTCTTCACGTGCCACCGCCAGAGAAACCCGCCGCCGCGCCATCGCCGGCCATCCGGCACTCCCCGTCGCCGGTGAGCAACCCCTCGGCATCCTCGCGTCCTCCCTCGCCTCCCGCTCCGCCGCACAAGAACCCGACGCCCGGAGCCCCTCCTTCCCACGCCGGATCGAGCCACCCACCGCCACCGCGGCTCGGCCGCCCGAGTTCGATCTCCTCCGCCACTACACCTCCGTCGCCCGTCCCTTCGCCAAGGTTTTGCAGTGTGGTGAGCAATCTTCTCTTGCTCTTTTCCGCTTGTTCTTGAGCCGCAGTATCTCCCCGCCGTGCGCCACCCGGTCGCCGTCCTCCCCCAAGGACGGGATGCCCCGGCCGTAGCCTAAGCCACCCCCCTGAACCTCCGGATGAGTTTGCCTTGTCCTCAGCTACGCTTAGGTGCAAACCGCGCTCCAAACGAAGCCTCGTAGCTCGAGTTTGCCTTTTTCCGGCAAAGTTCCGGCGACCACCGGTCGTCCCGCCCGCCGGCGCCGCGCTCCGCCGCCGCGCATCGCCTGCGGGCCACCCTGGCCGCCCGATCGCCAGCAGACAACCCTGATTAAAAGAAGGCATACCCCTTCGGCCAGTCCACTATGGACCAGTGGACCGAGTCCACCGCCCGGTCCATGGCCGCTCCCAACCGTCCGATCCAGATCTAGTGGCTCAGATCCACCCAGCCCACGGGTCAACATACCCCATATCGGTCAACCGCGGCCGTTTTACAAAAAGAACCCCGCCCTTTCTAATATCACATATATGCCCTTCCACCTCCAAAGATTCTTGCAATTTAGCTCAGGTTTTCACGGTGAAGCCCCTGAGCTTCTCTGTTTCTTCCACCAAAGGTCCAAGCTGAGGACCATGTGTGGTTCGAGGACCAGTGGATGGTCGCTTCCTTGTGTGATGAGTGATTGACAACGTTATGTGGACTGATTCTTGTCTAAGTATTGCAGGTGCAGGTTGCGGCTTGACTGGTGTTGGTGCGGGTGAAGAACAAGCGCGAAAGGTCGTCGCCGGTGAGGCTTCCAGGTGTGGAGAAGACAAGTAGGCTTTGTTCGAGAGACCCGGTGGCTAGAGGGGTCAAGTGCGGGCCGCATGGTGGCATGAACAGAAAAATGAAGTCGTGGACGGTTTCTTGGTTGAGCCTCAAAACCAAGGTCGAGCCGGGACTACGTGGGAGCCAAGTCATGAGTAGAGATTGGCGGAGGCTACACCGAGTTCGCGGCGTTTCCGGTGGTTCACCAGAAAACCACTGGGTTCCTTGGTTGATCCACAAAGCCAAGACCGAAGAACCGAAGACGGTCTTCGCGAGCGGCGCGGACCGGTCCCCGACCGGTGGGTCCGGCCGGTCGGCCCGTGTGCGACGACGCAGTCCGGAATCTTCGAAGCGGAGGACACGCGTCGCGATCGCATGGCTTGCGTCGAGGCTACGCAGGGTGCGGTCGCCGGGCATCCGTCCGATGGTGAAAACATCAAGAATTCCAAATCGCCCTTGAGGGGCTTGTATCCCTAGTTAGTAGAGAAGGGCGTTTTAGACATTCGGTTGCCTCCATATAACCCAAGAGGTGAGAGGATGGCAGCCAACTCTTGGAACCCTAGCTCATTAGTTTTTCCTTTTTCCACCTATTTTCCTAAGGTTTTCCTTAGGACTAGCAAGAGAGCTTCACGGAGAGATCTTGTTGAGAGGAATGGATGATCGGGCGGCTTGCTAGACCTTGTACGAACCTTTGGTTCATGTATAGATGATTCGGCGTGGTTCCTCAAGGTTTGGATGTGTTTTCCCGGGTTCTTCTTGGTGGTGATTTTCGGAGCCCTCTCTCGGTGATTTCTTTGAGTTGTTTCCGGGACTTTTCTCTTGGGGATTTGATGGGGGAAATTTGTGGGAACCCTTCGTGGTTCTTTGGGCTGTGATTCCCCTCCCAAATCCGTGAGTAAAGGTGCTCGATTTTGGGTGTTTCTTGAGTTCTTGGGTTGGAAGTGCTCTTGGCGGGGTTTCCTTGATTCCTCCTTTTTGGACAAGTTTTCGTGGGATTAAACTTGGCTATGGACTCCTCATGAGGTGTTCCTGATATCCCCAAAGTCTTGTTCAAGTCCGTGGAGCGATTCGGGAGATCGAGATTTGGTTTTGGGGGAGTTGACCCGCGGGTGCTGTTCATCCCGAGCTGCCCAGGCTACACCGGTCTGACCGGTGCTCTTGACCGGTCTGACCGGTGTGAGCCCTTGTGGGATTTTGCTCGGGTGAACGTCTTGGTGTGTTCGTTGTTGTCCCATGCTGCTGCTGTTTCGAGTTTGGGTCAGTTTGGTGGTCGGTTGGCCTGTTTGGTGCCTTGGGGGCTTTCAGGCTGCGATCAGTCTGACCGGTGTGTCTCACTAGTCTGACCGGTGTAGAGCCACTTGGTGAAAGTTGCTCAGTTTCACCAGCAGGGACCGGTCTGACCTGTGGTGCTCACCGGTTTGACCGGTGTGGGTCTGTAGACTCGAGCTTTGGTTTTCCGCTGCGTTTCTCGGGTCGGAAGGTTGTGTGTTGGTTCCTAGGTCCAGTGGCACTCTAGTGGCTACGTGGGCTTGACCAACCTTGGTAGTGAGTCGGAGACGTGTGTTGGAAACTGTGTTCATCTTGTTGGAGTCTCCATCTCCATCGAGAAGAATTTTTATCGGCTCCCATTCACTCCCCCCCTCTCTGGTTCGTCGTATCGGTTCTTCACAAGCCCTATTCTTTTACACCAAAACCCTTGAGTTCTTACACATAAATATGTTTAGGTCCCAGATTTCTTGCAGATAAGCCCCTGAAGCCCTGTTTCTTCACAGAAAAGCCTCTGAACTTTGTTTTAGCCATATCTTTCCCGTCCTAGCTCCGTTTTAAGCGTACTTGGTGTCCACGCGACCGTCTTTTCAAGCCCATTAGTTTTAGAACTTTGTTTTGGCCGTTTCTTGTGTGTTTTAGCTCTGTTTCCACCGTTTCAAGTTGTGTTAGGTTCATATCAACTCAAACTACGTGTTAGGACCAATGTTGAACATGTTCTATGTTTTATAATTTATTTACATATTAAATATGATTAAATCCTATTATGCATGCTTTTCTAATTAATATCTAAATAGAGTTCAACACGTGTTTTCATAAGAAAGTTAATATGATTAATACTATTTGAATAATTATTTCAAATAAAAGTTAATTAGATTTGTACCTTGGTTTTCATAATCAAACTTAATTTGCTTAATGTTTATGCAATTTGCTTCCTAAATAAAAGCAATATAGGTTATATCCCGAGTTTTCTTAATTAAATTGTTAATTTGATTAATATGAATATAAATGTGTTTTTAAGTTATAATTTGATTAGTTCAACTCGAAACATAAAGATATGTGTTTATATGCTTTACATGCTTCTTTCTAAATCTAAACATTTAATTTACATAAATCATACTTGAATATTTATAAATAAAATTGGGCTAGTTTTACATCGTCTTTTTAATATAATTATAACTTGCTTAATTCAACAAAGGGTATTTCTCTGAAATAGCCTATGTGCATGATTTTATTTAATTAAAATATACCAAGCACATGGCTAGCTCTTGTTTGTGATAATCCAAATCTCTCGGTAGTTCCACTCTTAGCGTTTCTTGCGTTCGCGATCTTAGAACCAAACCTTGTCCTCTTTTCTAAGCCTTTTCTTGACTGGTGTATTGTTCTTAGTTGTTCTTGTTTGTCTGCTTTCCATGTTTGTGCCCGATGTTTGCTTCGAGTAGAAGATCAAGCTGTTGATCGGAAGTCCGGAAGTTTCAAGTGAGCAAGAGCAGAAGAGCATAAGAGTAGCTTTGTGTTTAAGAAGGCAAGTGGACTTCTCCCCCTGCATATTCTATTTTTGTCACACACAACTTGCATGATAACTAAGTTTACATTCAAATGTTGTATTGCATAAATTTGATGGGAAACTACCTTTTTAAGGACATGACTAGATCTTTATCCCTACTACCTTGGACAACCCTTTCAAATAAATAAATGTTTTGGGTAGATAATGCTTAGTTGCTATAACTTGGGATGGTTTAAATGAATCTTTTGTAATATGATGAATGTTGATCATGATCTTTGGTGATATAATTATATGTGTGTGCTTATGGTTAATAACAAGATCATAGACTTAATCGGAACATGGAGAACCACCCAGGAAAACAGTGCAACCACAAGACATATGGCTCTGCCTTGGCTAATTAATTAGGGAAGTCTTGTGTGGCTATTAGCCTTAGTAGCTAGGGGTACGGAGGAATGCTTTTATGACTCTTCTACTCTGGACAGGTTTTGGAACGGAAGTGCTCTTCTAGGCTTTCCTGGTCTGAGGGTAGAGAGAGGGTACGAAAGATAGCCTCTAGGACGTGCTACTATGGACTAATACACATAGGAGGACTCTTTGTAAAGGTCTCGTAGCGTCCCTATACAACCACACCTCGGAAGTGTGGTATTGTGCCTACTTTTGCACAGCATGGTTGGGTTCAAAGTTCTTCGGAACTTTTACGCGAGTTGTGGTGAAAGTGTACAACCTCTGCAGAGTGTAAAACTGTTATAACAGCCGTGCTCACGGTCAAGAGCGACCTGGACCCTCACATGATAATCAAACATAAAGATGGAATTAAATCGTGATTTTCATATGGTTTTGAAATGAGATGTTTTCCTAAATGCTTAAGTGGGTTGGTATAAACTTACATCTAGTAACTAGGTGCTTGCTAATAAAATGCTAACCGCTGCAAAACCTTAGCATATCCTTGATAGCCTTGCATTTTCCCCCACTTGCTGAGCTCCAACAATAAGTGTGCTCATCCTTGCTAAACCGCTGTTCAGAGAAGAAGAATCAGAAGGAGAAGAAGGTGTATGATGTCCAGAAGATGGTGCTAGGCGTACGCTACCCCCAGTCGTTTGCCTGTGAAGTTTGGAGCCATTGCTTCCCAGGTTTCCGTTGTAAATCTTTGATAATCTCTCTTTCTTTACGTGATATTGTTTCTGTTATTCACTATGATGTCACTATATGTATGAAACTAGATCCTGGCATACATATAGGTAGCACTTGGTTTTTTTCGGAAAATCGGGTGTGACATCCATTAATAAGGGGAATATGTGTTACCTTTCCACAAGTTATATGTAGCCCGAGTGGTTTGTGATGCTCCTCCCAAGTTGAAGACCCGGGTTTGCAAGCCTCTTTTACTTTCATTGATGATTAAGCTCGTGAGAGCATTTTCAAGAGTACCCAATTATTTCTCTCTTGTACATTTACATCATAAATTCTAATTTACTCTTTATTCTTTTTGTGCCCTTGCACCTTTAGATTAGGCACGACTCAGAAAGCGTTATGCGGAATGAGGTGATTTTTTGGCATTTTAAAAGATTAGGAGGATGTATTACGGGTTGTTGGAGAGTATTTCTTTTCTCATCTTACTAAAAATGAAGGATTATGAAGATATTTAGGAAACTCTTATGCTCTGGGTAGCTTATTTTTTTAGGAGGGGGGTGCCGGGTGCGCAGTTGATGGGGGTCCAGGTGTGTGCTTTTCCATGGTTGATGGGGTTCGGTTTTTGGTTCACAAGCTGGGTGGTGGTTTTCCCAGGTTTAATACCTCTTGTGACGGTTCATGTGTTTTTACTCAGTTTTGTACCCCTGGCTGTTCACATGGAATTTTTAGCGGTTCCATTGTTGACTACGAAATTATAGGGTAGAAGCATTAGTTGCTTTAATATTAAGTGGATATTTGTTCGCTTTTTAAAATATTTTGTTCGTCCTCTGTAAATGTTTGTTCAATGAATTTGTATGTATGCTTATTTTGTTCTATGAGTTCATATAATTTGTTCCGTACATACATATGTTTTTGGTTCTATAAGTTCATAGAATTTTTTTCACATGTATATGTCAGCATAGAAAATATACAATCTTCATTAAATTTATGAATAAAAAAGTTTATTCAAATATAATAAAGTTGGATCTTGTTTTGAAGTTTTTATTGTTGAAATTCAATACTTGAGTTTGCATGCATGCAGGTGCTCTACCTAGATCAACCCTCGTGACCCAATAAGTCAGTCCCACTTGCCCCCTCTACCTCTCATGTAATGATTTGTTTTTGTTGCTACAATGACATCTAATCGCGTCCGGGAGATAGATAGATAGATAGATAGATAGATAGATAGATAGATAGATAGATAGATAGATAGATAGATAGATAGATAGATAGATAGGAGGGCCACCGTTCGTTGATGCCACCGCGCAGGCCCTCGCATCTGCGTGAGGGAGAGACCGAGTAGGGGAGCGCGAGGAAGCGAAGGAGTGTGAGGGAGGGAGTGGAGAGAGCGAGGTGCAAGTGTGTGTGTGGGGGGGGGGGGTTGGGTGTGGGGTGTGTGTGTGGGGTGGTTGTTTGGTCAGCGGACCATGATTTTTGTTAAATCACAGCTGTTTTGTAAGATGTCTGTCTAGATTTTTATTGTAACACATTAAATTATGGTCAACATTCATTCTGGAAACCGATAAATTCATCCAAATCGGTGATAGTAGAAAGTAAGGCAAGTCAAATTGTAAAATTCAGCTTGCATCTATGAGTAATTTCCCATCAAATGATTACAAATTGGCACGTGGGTTCAAATGGTTAAGTTAAAATATATGGTTAATTCGATTCATGCCTTACAATTTCCACCACTGAAGTACAATGCCTAATCGCATAATTGAAATGGCTTACAAATTTCCATGTACATAAACTATCTATATCAAATCTTCTTCACAACGAGAACGTGCAGAGGGCTCTCGTCGAACATTGTCTTGCCGAAGAGCCGGAACGCGCGCTGCTTGAATGCCCAGATGTCCACGACGTCGTCTTCCTTGAAGCTGCACCGCCGGATGTAGTCCATGTAGCCTCCGCCCTTGACGATCGTGCCATGGCTGCTCGACCACCGCGACAGCAGCAGCTCCCCGCTGGCGCCGGCGGCGAGGTCCACCATCTTGACGGGCAGGCCGCCGTGCACCTTGCCCCTCTTCTTCTTCTTCTTCTTCCCCTGCTCCTGCTCCTTCTCTTTGTCCGCAGCAGCGTCGTCGTCCTCGAGATGCTTCGTCGACTTGGACACTGGATCTTCGAGCAGGTTGGCGGAGTCGAGCTCGTCGACGGTGAGGATCGAGCGGAGGCGCCCCAGGGCGCCTTCGGACGGGATGCGGAACCGGTTCTGCTGCGGGTTGAGGTCGGTGTCCGTCACCCGCTTCCTGTCGATGAAGAGCACGGGCAGGTCCTCCCGGAGCCCCAGCTTCGGGAGGATATCTTTGCGCAGGCAAGCGGGCTCCTCCGGTGAGATGGCGGGTGCCGGTGGCGGCGCAGGCGCCCCCTGGCGGCGGCGGGGCGCTACTGCGTTCAGGGGAACGGCGTTTATGGGTTCCGCGTCCGCGGGCATGGCGGCGTCGTACGGGACCAAAGCTCCGGCGCTCGCCGCCGACGGCCGCGCCCGCTTGGCTTCACGCCGCCGCGCGGCGGCGGGGTTGTAGACGACCATCGCGAGGGTCCTCTTTCCCATCTTCTTCGACGGAACAGAGATGGCACAAGGACGAGCTCGTTTGCCTTGCGCGCTTGGATTTTAGGAATCTGAACGCGCGTCGTCGAATTGAGAATTGAGATCGAATGTCTGAGGCATGGCCATGGCGAGCCGCGCCCTGTCTTTTTATATTCAGCTCGGCGTGCGGCGCCATGCCGCCATTCGACACGGAGTCGAACTCGCAGTCCGACCTCCGCGCGGCGGAGGGAGGCACAGCCGTCGGCTGTCGCAGTAGTTCGTATAATAAATGACTGAGGCATCCGTGTCCAATGCGTTTTTTTTTGAACAAATTAAATCCGAGGCCTAGTTTGGTTCCCTTTGGAAGAATTCCGAGCCCGACACTGACACGGACAAGTTAGTTGTGGGCTTGTGGCGGTGAGGTTGAAATTGGGTTCATTTTGCGAATGTTCCTGGTCTGGTACTCTTTCCGGGTTTTTAAAAAGAAGTCGTTTTAGATAAGATTTGAATTAAACATTAGAAATATAAATCATGAATAACTTTTAAGCCGTTGAGTTTGGAAATGTGAAAATTACATGAGTATATTTGCCTTGTAAATACTTTCATAAAAGTATACATATTTTAGTTTTTAATAATTTTTTTAAAAAATAAGATGTCAAAGTTGTACTTTGGAGACCGTGTCGTTGTCCTAAACGACTTCTTTTACCAAACCGGATGGAGTATATACTTACTCCCATCCTGTTCTCTCCCCTATCCTTCTTTTCGTAATGGCAAAATATGCACTTTGGTCTAGCAACTCAAATAGTTCACCATCCTAAGTTGTCATTGTTTTTTTTTTGCAAAACTGAAAAATCTTCGCCAACAATTCCCCATCTCAGGTGTCATTTATCCCAAGTTCGGAAAAGCAGACTCTGCGCACGCGCATATATATATGCGCAGCTATCCGCGGCGCATCTTTTCGTATTAGAAGAGGTGGAAGGGTATAAAAATAATTTTGTTTTGTTTCCTTAGGGTTCCTTATTTAAGTTTTCAAGAGGTAAAGGGTAAAAACATGATTTTGTTTCTCTCTTAGGGTTCTTAATGTAAGTTAGATCTGGATTTGACAAGTGAATTATGACAAACTGTTGGAGATGAACTCTTTTTTTTGCTTGTCATACCTTTTTAGAAGTTGGCAAACCACAAGATTTGACAAGTAAAATTCGGCAAATGGTTGGAGATGCTCTAAAGTCTAAACTACGCACAAAGAATCAACCTCGTCCCTCAACTCTCAAAATGACCAATTCAGTCCCTCAGCTTGCATTTTTGGGTCAAACTCGTCCTTGTGTTGATGTTGTGCTCTATGTTAGTATAAAAATAATGCAAAAAGTTCATTTACCTCTGATTCATGTACTCCCTCCGGTTTGGTAAATGAAGTCGTTTTGGACAAGGTTTGAGTCAAACATTTGGAATATGAATCATGAATAACTTTTAAGTTGCTGAATTTGGAAATGTGAAAACTACCAGAACAGATTTGTCTTGCAAAATATTTTCATAAAAATATACATATGTTAGTTTTTAATAAATATTTTTATAACAAAAAAAGTCAAAATGTACTTTGGAGACCGTGTCGCTGTCCTAAATGACTTCATATACCAAACCGGAGGGAGTAGAACATAACGTTCTCATACTCTCTTAATACATACAAATAACAATATAGTTTTAAAACTAACACACAATATGGTTTCTAAGAAGTGTATGTAATCATATTATTTAAAGTCATGTATGTTCTCTGTCGGGGTTCTCTACCGCCGGCAGTAAATTTCTATCGATTGTGTGTCGGGCTCGGATGGTTAGCAGAGGAGACAACGGGATTTATACTAGTTCGGGCCTCTGAGGAGTAATACCCTACGTCTAGTGATCTGTTGCTGTGTGTCCCGAGCCAGGTGTGCTCGTAGTAGGGGTTACAAGCTGGTCGGGAGAGGGAGTTCGTTCCCAGGTCCCGAGAGGTGGTGTTCGATCCTATGGAGGTCTAACCATTATGGACGTTGCCCTCCTCTCCCTTTTATAGTCACAAGGGGAGGGGCACAAGGAGAAGTAAAAAAGAGTTACAGTGCTTGGCAGCTGGCAGGTCCCGTCGTATGTCGGGGTGCATTGAAGCCAAGTCGCGATGCCTTGTCGGGGAAGCCGCCGCGTGGCTGGGTTGGACTGTTTACTCTAGGACGCTTGGCCTTCTCCCCGAGTAGTTTAGGCTTGTCTTAGCTTGCCCGAGTACTTGCCCAGCTTGCCACGCTTGAGCCTAAGTCTAGGCTTGTGCGCGTCGTAGAGGGTGCTTGAGTGCCTCGGGTTGAGTCTTGCATGTGGCAGAGTGGGAGATGATGGCGATGTGATGGCTGTGCAACCGGTCATACCTGCATTAAGGCTCTTGCCGGGGCAAGCTGTCTGCATGGCCGCCAATTGTTGTTCCCTCGTGACGTGGAGATTCGTTCCTCCACGCGCGTCGGTGGCGATGCTCACTCCGTGCATCTGGGCCCACGCACTAGTCAAAGTCGGACTTGTCGTGAGAGGCGGAGACTGGTTCCTCTAGTGGGGAACTGGTCGGAGATGCAGCCAATCGGCTAAAGACCATGTGTCTTGCCAGTGAGGGTCTTGACGAAGATCTACATACCACCACGTAGGCGGGGCACCAGGTGAACGGTGGACTCCTTCTGGATGTTGTAGTCGGCAAGGGTACGGCCATCCTCAAGCTGCTTGCCAGCGAATAGGAGACTCCACCTCTAGGGTAGTGGTCTTGCTGTCTTAAGGGAGATAATCTTGCCGTCAAATGGGGCCCTAATCCGGGCCCTCGTCAGTAGCCCCTGAGCCTGAGTGGGAGTCAAGGAGTCACGCTCAGGCTCAGCCGGTGGATCTTGGTGTTGGAGGTGTTCTTCAAGTTATCGGTGGGTGCGCGCGAGCGCATCTGCCAAATGTAGCCTCCGAGCTCGTGAGTGAGTTGGAGACTCACTTGCGAGCTTTTATTTGTAATTGTAGCCATTGTAGCTTTTGGGTGTTCCGTCGGGGCAGTTATGGCCGTAGTGGTGACGTGGGCGCAGTTATGGGCGTGGGCATCTCAGCCGATGTGACATACGTGACCGCTCCATCATGACTGCGCGCAGACTCTGCAAGTCCGCATCCGGCGGGAACTGAGGCGTCGCGCGAGTGGGCGGTTGTTTCACCGGGGCGCGCGCATGTGAGCTAAAGTCTCGCTGACATGGCGGGCCCGACGCTGAAGGTGGGGAGTCAGGCCTGCCCCCTTTAAAACTGCACGTCGGGCGTTGGTTTGGGACTTTGCCTTCCATCTGCCTCTTCTTTCTCTCACTCTCACCCTTCGTGCTCCGAGTTGTTCCGCTTCCACAGCACCGCCGCTGCTTGTGCTTCCATCCCACCCGAGACTTCACCGCCGTGATGTCGAACTGGACGCGATCCAATGTCTCCCATGATCAGTTCCTCCGTCTTGTGGAGGTGGGCTAGCTTCCTCCCCTCACCGACGCCGTCGAGTGGATCATGCCCGCCGATGAGTCTATGCCGCGCCCTCCCACGGGGTATGTGGTGTCATTCGTGGCCTTCCACGAGCGCAGCTTCTCCATCCCTGCCGGTCAGTTGATCCGCGGGGTGGTGTTTGCGTACGGGCTGCAGCTCTAGCACCTAAACCCAAATAGCATCCAGTAGATGGCCGCCTTTGAAGCGATGTACGAGGGGTACCTTGGCATCGACACCCACTGGAACTTGTTCCAATACTTCTTCAGGTTCACCTGCATGAGAGACAGCTCCCGCGCGGCGACGATCGGCTGCGCCAATCTTCGGACGAAGCAAGGCCGCGATGGTGACTACATCCCGGTGATGTTGGTCAGCTCGAATAGCGGCTGACACAAGGGGTGATTCTACTTGCGGAACGACCCCGAGTTCGCGCTCCTGTCATACACCGGGTGCTCCATTGCGAAGTCGCAGAGGAACTGGGCAGATGGACCGCCAAGAAGGAGCAGGAGAAGATGCTCAAGCTTCACTGGGCCATGCTGGGGCGTCTCCAAAACGCCGGAGTCACCCTAGCAGAAGTGATCGGGCAGTACCACACCTGAGGTGTCGTGCCACTCCGGAGGCGGCCGCTTCGCCTCTACGACATGATGGCCGACAGGGCCCCTGGGTGGGGACCGTGACCGCACATTTGCCCCCGTCGCCGCTTGAGGTTCAGCGCCGCGTGGTGCAGGCGATCGGGAGATCGACCTACTCGTGGCCGCCGTGGCGGATGCTTCCGATGCTCCCCAATGCGGGGACAAAAAATTTGTAAGTCATCCGTCTTCTCGACATGTTTCATTCGCCTTTTGTCATGGAGTTGATCTTCTCGGGGTTGATCTTCGTGTTCCCTTGTCGTCATAATTGAAATGCGCCCACCTCGTCCCGACTAAGGCACCTCTCCCGGAGGAGGTGATTTTCAACCAAAAACAGACTGCGCTGGAGAAGAGGCACGCTGCGCACAAGGCGCAGCACAAGAAACGCCAGATTGCCAAGCGTGATCGCAACGACAACCGCACCAAGAGGCGAAAGGCGGGGGAGCTGCTCATCCAGGATGGCGGAGCCCCGAACGTTCATGTATCCCTCGCCGCCGGCGGAGGCCACGGTCCAACCCCGACCGTTGCGGAGGTCGGAGGAACGGCCCCCGAGCGCGCGGGGGAGAGTGTTGCCGCCATTGAGGAGGCAGGTCGAAGCGGAGCAGACCCCAAGTCGGCGGGCCCGAAGCGCGCAGCCCCCGAGCAGGGCTCGAAGCGTGCAACCCCCCAGCAGGGATCGTCGGTCCGCCCGGTGAAGAAAGCCCGGGTGCGCTCCAAGATGTAAGTTTCCAACTTCAAATCTTCATTGTCGTGATTCTTCCAACTTGTTTGCTGATGTTTCCTTCTGTCCTTCTCGTAGACATGCCGACACCGGCGTGCTCAGCCTGGCACCTCTGAAGCGCCTGGCGTTGAGCGCATGGGTGATTTCTTCTGAGCCTCGTCCCCAGCCCCCGAGCTCCGAACCGGCACCGCCGCAAGCTAAGGAGATGCCGGCGGCTGCTGCCGTGGCGGAGGCATCGATCGCGCCACCGCCACTAGTCCCTGCCACTGCCGTTGAGGAGGGTGAGGCGACCGCGGAGACGACCGCCTCTCAGGCGGTCCTGGAGCAGCCAGCCGACACCGTCCCGGGCAGCGGAGATGTGGTGATGGTCTTGGATGAGGACGCGACACCTCCCCTGATGTTGGGAAACCGCGACACCGTGATGACTCCAGCGCCGGAGCCTACTCCAGCAGTGGCGGCGATAGACTCTTCTCCCGCCGTGGAGGTGCCGGAGCCTTCCCCGGCAGCTGAGGTCCCTGGTCCTTCCACGACCAAGGAGGTGGCGGAGTCTTCCTCGGCTCGGGATGCCCTCACCATCGAGGAAGTGATGGAGCTGGCGACGTGCCGGTACATTGACTTCCCCGGCGTCGGGGTCATAGACCTTGAAGCGCCCAACTCCCAGAGAAGGTGCTGGAGGTGGTGATGGAGCGGATGTTCGCCGAGCCATCGATCATGGACACGATTGCTTCGGTCTCGAAGGCGCTGCAGGAGTACGAGAGTGCCGGCAGCTTTGCTCCCGTCATCGCGGCGGAGGCGGCTCTCGAGGCGCCTGTGGCCAGTTCGGGACCGACTGCAGATGCGCCCGCGTCTCCGCCGGCCAACGGGAGTCGGGAGGCGTCTCTCCCCGGCCGGCGGAAGGCCGCCGAAGCTACGGCCGCCCGCCACCGCGACGACCGGCGTGGGCCGAGGCGGTTGTCGGAGAGGCTGGATCGTCGCTGCCTCGCCCAGTCGCCGCCGAGGTCGACGAGGTTCGCGCCCTCGACGAGCCTGCCCCTGCCGCCCAGAAACAAGCCGCTCCCGAGAGAACAGTAAGGGTCGTCTCCCCAGAGATCCAAGAGGTCGAGGAGATGGGTGTGCCCTTGTCGCGGGGCACAGCAAGCGAAGTCTGAGGCCTCGAGCTTGCTTGCACTCCGTGGGTGACCATTTTCAGGTCCGGCGACGACTCCGAGGATGATGAGGAGGTTGCAGTGTGCAACACCTTGGAACGTGGGATGAATTGGGCGTGTCGCGCCTTCGATGAGCTCATCCTCCCCGCGACCTTGGTAAGTTCTCTTGTTCGAAGGTCAAGTTCTTGAATCTGTGGTCTTCTCGTGGTACGCCGCTTATTTTCTCCTTGTTGGTGGTAGACCCTTGAGTCGTCAGGTTGGAGACGTGCCCGTGAGGTGTGCAAACTTCGAGCGGAGCAGACTCAGCTAGAGATGCAGCTCGTCGTGGCCTGGGTGGCGGCGGCTGGTGCCGTGGCGAGCGAGACGTCCGTGTAGGCATCCTTTGAAGCTACCCGCCAGTCAGCGGAAGACCGAGCCGTCACCACCGAGAGTGTTGCCGCAACGGCCGCCACCGAGCGGGACTCGCTGGTGTCGAGGCTTGCGCTTGCCGAGGCCGAAATTGAGAAGCTTCGAGCAGCCGAAGCGTCGGCGGAGGAGGCCGCCGAGAGGGCCAAGACCGCTGCAGCCACGGCCGAGACCACCGCCCGAGATGCCTCCCAGGCCGCCGCTCGTGATAAGGCGACCCTTGAGGCAAACGTGTCAGAGCTGGAGCGCGACCTAGGCACGGCCACGTCGGACCTAGCGACAACAAGCCGCCAATTCTCCCAGGTCACCAACCAGCTCCAGGTGGCCATCGAGGAGGTAGTGCGGCTTCGTGATGCTAACGCCAAGTTGTTGCAAGATCTTGACGGTAAGCTGGGTGGCCCCCTTCTCTCCTTGTCCAGTTTTCTGTTTGCTCCTTGTCAGACCCTGACTTGTCGGCCATGGTTACAGGGGCACGCGTGATTCGTGCCGGAATGGTGGTGCAGCTGGCGGGGGTCAAGAAGGAGCGGAATGCCGCCATCCTCAAGGTCATCAAAAAGGAGGGTGCCATCAGACGCTCATCGGAGCAGCTCTAGAGTGAGTATTGAACCTTGGTCCTGTTCTCCTCTCTTTCTTCGTCTTCTTCTCGCGCCCTTCATGACTTCTCGTTCTTGCTTGCCTTTCAGAGGTCCAGGACGAGCTGGAGCAGTCTCGAGCATCCCGGGAGCAGGATGCAGCCGCCCTGAGCCAGGCACGCGACGCCAGGTGCAAGTCGGAAGCCGTCAGCGAGAAGGCCATTAGAGACATATCCAAACTCGGCAGGGCGATGAGTGCGGCCATGGCCGAGCTTGGCGTGGCATTTGGTCCGAGAACGCCCGAGACACTGATCGAAGAGGTCGGTCACCTTCCCGACGTGGTGCGGGAACTCGAGTTGTCAACGGCTCGTCGTGCGGTGCACCGGGTCGTCGCCATGTTCGAGTCGCACTACCAAGGGCTAGACCACACGACGCTGAGTGGCAGCTGGGCCCCAGGTGTCTCCGACGATCAGTGCGACGAGCTGGAGGAGGACTGTGCCGCCTTTACTCGCGAGATGGCCGATGCCGCATTGAAGGATCTGGAGTTGCTGCCACAGAACGAGTCAGAGGCCCCAGGAGTTCCCGGGCCCCCAAATTAAACATGCCACAAATTATTTTATTGTAATAATTTGAACAAGTCACCAGGCCACCGTGTAGCTAGGCTTTTTATCTTGTGTTATCTCTCGACTGGTTCCAAGCGCCCGAGGACGATTGTAGCAACGCACAATCGAACTTAGAGAATCAAAATAGTCAAGCCGTACTCCGGAGCCGTGGGGGCTTAAGAGTCGTAAGGCTTGGCCCCTTCAAACCGCTAAGCGCAACCGTTCGTTCGCAGCCCCCAAGAACTCGAGAGGTTCGGGAGATAACTTAGTTGAGGTTTTGGTTGTGAAAACACCTTTTTTGGACCGGAGTCCCGGTGGTCACTCGAACGTTCTCGAAAAGAGGTCGGATTAAAGCCGGAGACTAGAGAAGTACCCGCAAGTCTTCGTGCTGTAGCCGCAGGGGCATTAGCACTAGGAGTTTTGAACGAATAGCGACTCGTCATCGCATGCAAGCTGTCATCTTTACTTTTCTCGAGTTTGAGTTTCCATCAAAAAACCTCTCGCTCGTGCGATTGGTCTCGACAAAGGTGTCAGAAATTTTTTGAAAAAGTTTTGAAAAAACGTAGAGGCCATGAGGGCATCGTGCCCTTGGTAGCCCCCGAGCAGGGAGCGTCTTTGCCTTGGTGCAAAGACACTGTCTGCTCAAGCTTAAGTATTGCCGTAAAGAAAAAGTACACAGCCGAATGTAAACTTGGAACTCGGAGACATTTGAACAAAAGCAAGCAACATTTACTTATTGACACACGAGTTTTGAACATTTACTCAAGAATAAAACGGGCGCAGGTGTTCGATGTTCCATGCGTTGGTGACGACACTCCCATCCTCATAATGGATCTTGTACGTCCCTGGTCGGAGCACCTCGTGGATGATGAAAGGCCCCTCCCAAGGTGGCGACAGCTTGTGCCGGTCCTTGCCGCCTTGAACCCGTCGGAGAACAAGATCACTGACATGGAACACGCACGGGCGCATGTTGTGCTCGTGGTAACGCCGCAATGCCTGCTGGTACTTGGCGCTCCGTAGTAGTGCCACGTCGCACGTCTCGTCGAGTTGGTCGATCGCGTCCTCAAGCGCAACTTGATTTCCTTCTTCGGTGTATGCTCACACCCATGGGCTGCCGTAGTCGATGTCGGTAGGCAGGACCGCCTCGGAGCCATGCACCATGAAGAAAGGCATGAACCCCATGGCCCGACTTGGCATGATGCACAGACTCCATAGCACAGATGGCAGCTCGGCTACCCATCTTGCTCGAAACTTGTCGAGCCGTTTGAAGATTCTCGGTTTCAAGCCTTGCAGGATCATGTCGTTTGCCCTCTCGACTTGCCCACTTGTCTTTGGGTGAGCAACAACTGACCAATCCACACGAATGTGGTTGTCGTCGTAGAAGTTGAGGAATTTCTTCCCCGTGAACTGGGTTCCGTTGTCGGTGATGATCATGTTGGGAATACCGAAGCGATAGATGATGTTGGTGAAGAATGAGACATCCTCCTTGGAGCAGACGTTAACGATGGGTCGGGCCTCGATCCACTTTGAGAACTTGTCGACCGCCACGAGGAGTTGGGTGAAGCCTCTGGGTGCTTGTCGGAGAGGTTCCACCATGTCGAGGTTCCAAACTACGAAGAGCCATGTGATGGGGATCGTCTGCAGCGCTTGCGCCGAGAGATGAGTCTGCCTAACGTAGAATTGGCATCCCTCACAACGCTGTAGAATGTCCTTTGAGTCAGCGACTGCCGTGGGCCAGTAAAAACCTTGTCAGAAAGCTTTCCCGACAAGGGTTCTCGGTTTTACAAAGAACAAAATAAGGCAAATAAACATCACTCAACAAACGGAATGTACACTAAACAATGAAATTAATGAATAGATGGTGATTTTAGAAAAATTTAGAAAAAAAGTATCAAATTTGGACTAATAATGATGAACTTGTTACAACATTTGATTGCAGATTAAAAAGGAGAAATGGGAATTGACGAGGGCCCGAATTAGGGCCCCCTTTGACGGCTAGATTATCTCCCTAAAAACAACGACAAAACCACAACCCTCGAGGTGGAGTCAACCGTTTGCTGGCAAGCAGCTCGAGGATTGTTGTACCCTTGCTGACTACAACATCTAGAAGGAGTCCACCCTTCACCTGGAGCTGCGTCTCGTACTCTTGCAGCACCCTCGAGACTGACGCGATCGTCTCCATTATCGTCAGCTCGTTGGGCCTCCGCTCCGCCGCCACCTCGTACTCCTTCTCCGGGGGTTGGGGCGCTTCGAGGTTGATTACCCCGACACTGGGGAAGTCGATGTACCAGCACGTCTCCAGATCCATCATCTCCTCGACCGTAAGGGAAGCTCGGACCGCTGAAGACTTCGCCACGTCCACGATCGGGAGAGGACCTTGAACTGCCGCTGCCGGAGAGGGCACCGGCACCTCCACAGCCCGGAGAAGGCTCGCCGCCGCTTGCACCTGGGTCGGCTCCAACGCCGGGGTCGCCATGGCATCGTGACTCTCCGATGTTGGGGGAGGCGCCGAGTCTTCATGAAAGACCACCACCACCCCCTCGACTCTCGGGCTAGCCTCGGATGGCGCTTCCAGGGCCGCCTGAGTGACGGTCGCCGCTGTGGCCACCTCTCCCTCCTCGACGGCGGTGGCAGGGGCTGGTGGAGGTGGCACTGTTGGCGCCCTCGACTCAGCGACCATCGATGGAGCCTCTTCGGCCTGCAGCGGCACCGGCCTAGTGCTTGGGGACTGAGGCTCGGGGGAGATCACCTGCGCCCTCCGCGCCAGTCGCTTCAGGGGCCCAAGCTAAGCACACTAGTATCAGCATGACTACGAGAAGACAAATGTCAGTGTCAACAAACAAGTCGAAAGAGTCATGATAGGCAAAAGCTGAAGTCAGAGACTTACATCTTGGAGAGCACCCGAGCCTTCTTCACCGGGCTATCTAACATGCCCTGCTCGGGTACGGCGCGAATTGAGTCCGCCGTCTCGGGCGCTTCTGTGCTTTGGTCGGCCACCTCTACGGCGGCAACATTCTCCCCCATTCGCTCAGGGGTTGTCCCTCGGGCCTCCGCTACGGCCGGGGTTGGACTGTGGCCCCCGCCTACGATAAGGGGCACATGAACATTCGGGGCCCTGACACCCCATATAAGCAACGACTGTAAGCGTCACGGGGCAGCGCTCGGTTCCGCCACCGGCGCTGCGCTCGGCGTCGACACCGAATCCGACAACCTTTCCCGTGACCAACGCTTGTGTTGGGAGTCAGAGTCCGGGCGGTCTGAGCTGTCATAGAGCTGGCGGACGGACACCGATCGCTCCTCCGACCTCCTCGGGGGATCGGTCTGACGGGGCGCAGATCTCTGCGACTTGGGAGCGCCCGTCCCACTGGGCACCGTGCGGGAGCGGGTCGACCGCAGGCCCACTGGGGCAGGGGGAGCTACCAGACATGAGCTTGAGCCCACAGTCTTTTCATGCCCCGCCTCTCGCGGCCGGCGTGACGACGACACTTCAGCACCACGGGGCGGCGACGACGAGGACGACCCCGACATGTTGCTCCAATCGACAGCGGCACTGGCGACATCGCCACTCCACGACGGCTCGGGCGACAGATCCTCATCGGAGGAGACGCCTTGCTCCCCCGCTTTCTACCTCTTGTTGCGGTCATCGTTGTGATCGCGCTTGGCGATTTGGCATTTCTTATGTTGCGTCTTACGCGCAGCGCGCCTCTTCTCCGCCAAAGCCTGATTCTGATTGAAGATCGCCTCCTCCGGGAGAGGTGCCTTGGCCGGAACGAGGTGGGCGCATTTCAACTGCTGCAACAAGAATGCATCGAGGTCAAATCCGAAAAGATCTTCCCACGATAAAAGGCGAATCAAACTTGCCGAGAAGACGGACAACTTACAAATTTCTTTATCCCCGCGTTGGGGAGCATCCGGAGCATCCACGACGGCGGCCACGAGTAGGTCGCTTTGCCGATTGCCTGCGCCATGCGGCGCAGAACCTCGAGCGGTGACGGAAGCTCCGGCGTGGTCACCGTCCTGACCCATGGGGCTCTGTCGGCAGTCATGTCACAGAGCCGGAGTGGCCGCCTCCAGAGCGGCACGACTCCTCGGGCATGATACTGCCCGACTACCTCTGCCAAGGTGATCCTGGCGTTCCGAAGATGCCCAAGCACGGCCCAGTGAGACTTCAGCATCTTCTCCTGCTCTTTCTTGGCCGGGCCATCAGCCCAGTTCCGCTACAACTTTGCGATTGAGCACCCGGTGTACGCCGGGAGCGAGTGCTCGGGGTCGTTTCGCAGGTAGAACCACCCCATGTGCTAGCCGCTGTTCGAGTTGGTCAGTGGCGCCGGGATGTAGTCATCGTCGCGGCCTTGCTTCATCCGGAGGTTGGCGTAGCCAATCGTCACCGCACGGGAGCCTTCCCTCAGGCAGGTGAACCTGAAGAAGTACTGGAACAAGTGCCAATGCGCACCGATGCCGAGGAACCCCTTGCACATCGCTTCAAAGACAGCCATCTGTTGGATGCTGTTCGGGTTGAGGTGCTGAAGCTACAGCCCATACGCGAACAGCACCCCACGGATAAACCTGCCGGCGGGGACGGAGAAGCCGCGCTCATGGAAGGTCACGAATGACACCACGTACCCGCTGGGAGGGCGTGGCACGGACTCGTCGGCGGGGACCATCCACTCGACAGCCTCGGTGAGGGGAGGCAGCTGGCCCGCCTCAACGAGACGAAGGAGCTACTCGCGGGAGACGTTGGAGTGCACCCAGCTCGACATTACGACGGCGAAGTCTCGAGCGAGCTGGGAACGCAAGCGGCGGCAGCGATGTGGATGAGAAAGAACTCGGAGCTCAAGGGACAAGCGCGAGGGAGAAAGGAAGTGAACGGAAAGGACAGTCCCGAACCGACGCACGACGCGTGGTTTTAAAGGGGACATGCCTGACTCTTCATCTTTGGCACCGGGCCTGCCGTGTCAGCAAGACTTTCGCCCGCTCACGCGCACATCCCGGCGAAAACGGTCGCACGCAACCGTGACGCCTCGATTCCCGCGACGTGCGGACTTGCAGAGCCTTAGTGCGGTCTTGATGGAGCGGTCATATCGGTCACGTCGGCCGAGATACCCACACCCATGCTGCGCCCACGTCACCAATACGGCCATAACCGCCCCGACGAAACCTCTAAGTCTACAATGGCTACAAATACAAATAAAAGCTCGCGAGCGAGTCTCCAACTCACTCACGAGCTCAGGGGCTACATCCGGCGGATGCGCTCTTGCGCACCCACCGAGAACCTGAAGAACACCTCCAACCCCGAGATCCACCAACAGAGCTTGAGCATAACTCCCTGACTCCCACTTAGGCTCGGGGGCTACTGACGAGGGCCCGGATTAGGGCCCCCTTTGATGGTAAGATTATCTCCCTAAAAACAACGGCAAAACCACAACCCTTGAGGTGGAGTCAACCGTTTGCTGGCAAGCAGCTCGAGGATGGTCGTACCCTTGCTGACTACAACATCTAGAAGGAGTCCACCCTTCACCTGGAGCTGTGTCTCAGGGAAGGCATGCGGATCTTCGTCAAGACCCTCACTGGCAAGACGACCAGTCCTTGGGCGAACGGCTGCATCTCCGACTAGTTTCCCACTAGAGGAACACTCACACGACAAGTCTCTGCCTCGCACGACAAGTCCAGGCTCCGACTAGCACGTGGGCCCGGGCACACTACTCAGCGGCGCTACCAATGCGAGGGGAGGAGCGAATCTCCACGTCACGCGGAAACAACAGCTGGCGGCCATGCAAGCGGCACGCCCCGGCAAGAGCCTTAATGCAGGTCTGACAAGCCGCGCAACCATCACATCACCATCATCTCCTACTCTGCCACACGCAAGACTCAACCCGAGGCACTCAAGCACCCTCTACGACACGCAAGAGCCTAGACTTAGGCTTGGGCGTGGCAAGCTAGGCAAGCACTCGGGAAGACTAAGACAAGCCCAAACTACTCGGGGAGAAGGCAAAGCATCCCGGAGGGAACAGTCCAGCCCGGTCACGCGGAGGCTTCCCCAACAAGGCATCGTGACTTGGCTTCGATACGCCCTGGCAGATAGCGACATACGATGGGATGTACCAGCTGTCAAGCACTGTAAGTCTTTTGTATTTCCCCTTGTGACCCTCCCCTTGAGACTATAAAAGGGAAAGGAGGACAACGATCACAAGGGTTAGACCTCCACACGATCAGGCACCACCACCCGGGACTTGGGAACGAACTCTTTCTCCCGACTAGCTTGTAACCCCTACTACGAGCACACTTGGATCAGGAACACGGCCGCAAACACACTGGATGTAGGGTGTTACTCCTCGGAGGCCCGACACGCAATCGATAGAAATTTACTGCCAGCGGTAGAGAACCCCGAAAGGAACTGTTCTTCGTTTGAATAGAACTGGGCCCCACAGTCATTAGCGACGCTGGGCTGATAACCCATGTCGGATTTGCTGCTCTCCCAAAATTTTACACAGATAATTCAAGCATCATACAAAAGCTAATCTACTACTGATTTCCTATTCCAATACTCTGTGCGAACTTCACCATTTCGCAGCGCAGCCTACAGTCTTCGCTGCAAAACAGAGAAATTCGAAGGCATCCTTTTTCCACACCGCAGCCGCCACTAGTGCCTGCGCACGGCTGATCGCCGCGCACCTGTGCCGGAGGCGGCAGCGGTTCACCCCAAATGCGCCAAGTCGAGTAGTGGAGCGCACGCTGTTGACGGATAAAAGACGTATCCCTCTACGATCCGCAAGCGTACGGACCCCACACCTTTTTCACCACGTGATTCCCAAGGTTCTTGTCAATCCGCGGAGCAAGGGGATTACAAGCGTTCGATCTACAACGACACACTAGCTACTAAAACTCTAACTTACTATTAAACTAGAAAACAACTAAACTACACTAGAGAGAATGATAAACGATCAAGGTAGAAGACACTCGCCCACGGGTCTACGATACTAGAGCATGCAATCGCTTAAAGACATGAAAACCAATCTAATCTATCGGGGTTGTGACCACGGTTTCGCCCTTTCCCTCCTCTCGTCGTCACTACGCGAAGGTATTCATGACTAGACCTTTGATGGACACGGCGTATTGAATGGATCCAAGGAAGCATTGGGGCCTTACTCCCTTTACGGCATGGTAGCTAACCTTAAGCATGAAAGTATATTCAACACAAGATGATAGATAGATAATCCGACAAAGTGCAATTACATCTCAATATCGATTACAACCCATGGACGAATGAGAAGATTACCCCATCAAGGTGCTGATCATGGCACCGTTGATCATGGTTTCCCTTCCGTCGGTGTCTTCCTTCTTCTCCACGAGAGGGTGCTTCCTTCGAGGTGGTTGATCTCCCGCCGGAGATCCTCCTCCTCTCTCTCTAGCTTGTGGATGGCCTTCTGGTGCGAATGACTCCTCTCCTCGGTGTTGGCGGCGCCTCGGGGGTTTTAGGGTTGAAGATCCTTCGAGGGCAAGGAAAACGGGACCGAACCGGTGCGGAAGTGGGCTGGGCCGGCCGGCCTGGGCCGGCCGGCCCGAGCCCACTCGGCCCGGTTCGGTCGCCCCTTTTGCTCCGTGGGTCCTCGTGCACTTATGTACTTTGCCCCCTCCACTTGCATGATTTTGATGCTGTTATCCTCGCGTCCAAGATGGAGGCTCTCTTTGCATGAAGTTTGATCTTTTACGCTTCAATCCCCGGGGGTGTTCCTCGTAGCACTTCGGTCCTCGCCACCATTGGAAGTGATTTCAGCAAGCTCATGAACACGAACAAGACTCCATGAATGCTCCTTTGAACTTGTTGCGAATCCGTCCTTTATGTCCATGTTTTCCTACATAAACACAACACTTCCAAATGCATGCACAAAGATGAACTTGTTATATGATTAGTGTGCCTAGTGGCGGGTTAGTTCCATAATCAAATCCAAACCAAAGTGTAATGAACATGCTAGGTGCACCAAAATACACCGTCAACATCTCCCCCACACTTAGCTCTTGCTCGTCCTCGAGCAAGTACTCGTAAAAGAATTTCATCCAAGGTGTTGTAATCGTGTATCATTAATCCTCCTTCACAAGTTAGTCAATCTTCTCATCTTTAATACATAAACACAAAGTAATGATAATCAAACATAAACATGGGCATTTAGAATTTTTACCATGCCAAGTTTTACCCCACAACTCAAACTCTTCACTTGAAGTCTTCAATTTCAGCCATGCTTACTCCTTTGCTTCCATCGGAGGGTTTTTATGGTTTTCAAAACAAAAATTCCTGCAACAAGTATTAGACAAAAACCTTTCTCCAAGCTCTCTCAAGTCACTCATATAAAGTGGCTATCCTAACCAAATTTTATAAAACTCTCACCCCCCATTAATCTCTCTTATATCATGTAAAGTGGAGCTATAGGTAGGGCTAGCGCAATCAACACAAGTATTGTCAAACTAAGAACTTCCTCTAATGGTTGTCTACCTTTCAAAGCCAATGATCATGAGAATTAACCATATGTAGGGATATCAAGGATGAGAAGATTTAGAATGGTGGACATGTGCAAGGGCAAAAGAAAATTGTGACTTCAAGGCACCAATGATGTCCTCGTTGTCGGATTGCACATGGTTGGAAATAGAGTAAAAGTTTCGTCTCACAATCAACATGACATCCTTCCTTACACTTTATTTTTTTTTCTTTTCTTTCACTTGATCCATCCCTCTCATATCTTCATTGCTAACTCATCTTTTTCTTTTTTTTTCTTCTTTCATTCACATATGATTTTTTTCTTTCTTTCTTTTCCATACACATACTTTTTCTCTTTATTTTTCTCTCTCTTGACAACTTTTCAAAGCTTTCAATTCTCTCTTTCCTTGCATGCATACAATCTGAATTTTTAAATAAATCATGCTAGAGACGAGATGAAACTTTGAAAATAGGTTGTGTTCAAGGAATACGATGTACAAAAGAGATGTATAGGGTTGGGTATGGAATTCGGCGATATACGTGACTTTCATTGTGAA
Source organism: Cenchrus americanus (assembly GCA_947561735.1). Classification (NCBI taxonomy): domain Eukaryota; kingdom Viridiplantae; phylum Streptophyta; class Magnoliopsida; order Poales; family Poaceae; genus Cenchrus; species Cenchrus americanus. The sequence continues at coordinate 179,477,255 of OX387239.1, read as the reverse complement.
GGTCACGTTACCGAATATATGACGAGGCTAGCAACAAAAGATAAGCACAAGAACATGATCATTGTTCGAAATTAAAACTCACCAAGAGAGAAGGGTCCTAGCCTAACTCATCGTGCTAATCACACCTATGGTGGAGCGAAAAAAATAAACTTGGCTTTGGATAGGAATTTTTTCTTACTCTCAACTTGGAAAAAGAGGTTTTGCTAACCTTTATTACAAGGGTTTTAAGATAATTTTCAGAACTGAAATCCTCCAATTTTTAGCATCGAACATAGCAAAACTAACATGTGAAGCTCAAGATCGAAGTGCGGTATGGGTACTTTAAGTAGTAGCGATTCCATTAAGCACCACGGTAAACGTTTTTCAAACCACATACTTGTGTTCATATATCAAGAATCGAAGATTAAACAAACAAGTAAATAAAGATAAACAATACATAAAACACAAAGATATATATAAAGACTCTTTTTATTTGGTTTTCTTTGACTCAACACTAATTTAAGACACTTGCAAAAATTTTAAAACACACTCAAAAACTAAAGACTCATTAAAAACACTAAGACTCTCACACGAAGATTAAACCGAACCTAAATTTGAAGTTCAAAAGCTAAGGCTAGCGAGCTAGCTCTCCCCCACACTTAAAACATACGACGTCCTCATCGTATCTTACAAAATCCTAAGGGGAAAACTAGATCTAGTGGTACTTCAAGCAAGTTTTGCACCACTTGCCTCTCATGTTTCCAACCATGCTGAAAAGTTTGCGCACGTTGCGGTTAAGGAACTTGTAGTCATCTTCAACTACGCGCTCCAAGTCCTCCATACGCTGCTTCATCGCTTCCATGGCTTGGAGACATTCGTCGGTCGACGTGTAGAGATCCGCGATGGATTGACGGCAAACTCGACAGCACACCGGATGCAATCCGAAGGGGTCGTCGTCGCCATAATCTCCACCGTTGTCACCACCGTCGTTGCCACCTCCATTGTCGTTGCCTTCGCCGCCGTCGTTGCCATTGCCGTTGGGGCCTTCGGGAGTCCTTTCCTTGGGCTGCTCATCCCAATCATCATCATCTCTACCGGCGGCCGCCCATGAGCTCGGGCGATCGTCGGAGTAGTCTCTATCCCCATAATCCTTAGGCTCTAGCGACACCTCCTTGTAATCTTTGCGCTTGATGCCTTGGAGGCGTGCCGACCTTCGGACGGGTGTAGGGACCTTCTCTCCTTCGACGGGGTTGCGAGATGCAAGAGCTCCGGTCGGGACACGTCCTCCGCAACGGATGCGTGCGGTCCTCTTGACGGGTAGCTTGAGCTCGCATCGCATCGCCTCCTCCATCGATGGCTTCTTGGCTTCTATCTTCAACTCTAAGCTTCTTGGAGGCACAATGGTCGCTACAAGGGTGCAACACATTGCTTGAAAGGTTTGATCCTCGAGCTCCCAATTCGGCCAAATAAATAGTCCCGAGAGAAAAGCCACGGGAACCTTATTTTCCTTTTTTACACTTCCCTTAAAATTTTCCGACCAAACAAGGAAGTCAAAAAGGAGCAATTCGGGCGAAATTCGGCGTCATCGGGCGTCGGGCCCCTCGGGACGGTCCGCACGGGGCCGGCCGGCCCACCGCCTCGCGGGGCCGGGCCGGTCCGGGTTTTTGCACACCGCCCTATTTTTTTTCTTCCTTAGCCCATGGGAAAAAGTTGGCCCAGTAAATCTTCGCGAAAAACTCCAGAAAACTAAAAGAAAAATTATTTACAGAAATTCATGCCTTGTTTTTCGTCCTAGGCGGGACGTTCGGGCTCTTCCTCCATGGTGAAGACGTCAACATGGTGAAGGGGCACGACATCGGGTTCATAGTAAACCTTAAGCCGCTGACCATTCACCACAAATTGATCGCCTTTTATATCCATGATGGTTACCGCTCCGTTGGAGAATACCGAATGCACAACATAAGGTCCATCCCACTTGCTTTGCAATTTCCCCTTTCCGAAGGTTTTAAACCTCGAATTGTAGAGGAGGACCTTATCTCCTTCTTTAAATTCTTTTTTCTTTAATCTTTTATCATACCACCTTTTGATTCTCTCCTTGTATATGCTTGCGTTTTCATAAGCTTTCAACCTCAACTCCTCTAGCTCGCTTATTTGAATTCTTCGTTTCACCACCGCGGCATCGAGATCAAGGTTCATCTCTTTAATTGCCCAATAGGCTTTATGTTCCAACTCAACCGGAAGGTGGCAAGCTTTTCCATAGACGAATTGATAAGGGGTCATACCTATTGGTGTTTTAAACGCCGTTCGATAAGCCCATAAAGCTCCGTCTAATTTCTTTGACCAATCCTTGCCTCCCTTCTCTATGGTCTTGTTGAGTATGCTTTTTAATTGCCTATTTGATGTCTCCGCTTGTCCGTTGGTTTGTGGGTGATAGGCCGTGGAGACCCTATGCTCAATTCCCAACTTGGACAAGCACTTTTTGAAGTTCTTCCCGGTGAAATGAGTTCCTCCATCACTTATCAAGATTCTCGGTGTACCGAAACGGGGAAAAATCACGTTCTTGATCATAGTGATGGACTCCTCCGTGGAAGCTTTACGACATGGTATAGCCTCTACCCACTTGGATACATAATCAACCATAACAAGGATATACTCGAATCCAAATGAGTTTTTAAAAGGCCCCATAAAGTCTATGCCCCATACATCGAATATGTCGATTTGTAAGTTGTATTTCAAAGGCATAGAATTTCTTTGAGAGATGTTTCCGGTTCTTTGGCATTCGGGGCATGATGCAACATATCTTTTAGTATCTTCATGCATCTACGGCCAATAGAATCCGCTCGACCATACTTTTTCTTCGGTTCGAAAATGGCTATAGTGTCCACCGTACTCCGCCGAGTGGCACTTCCTTAGAATCTCAACCCTTTCTTCTCTTGGCACACATCTTCTCATTACTCCATCATTGCCAAGTTTGAAGAGGTATGGTGCATCCCAAAAATATTTCTTACTTTCGGAGATTATCTTCCTTTGAGTGTTTTTATCTAGATGATCGAGGGGCATCTTTCGAATTGCTTGAATGATGTCGATCATCCAAGTATCTTTATCAAGCACTCTATAGAGGTGGTCATCTCTCATCTTATCTTCTATGGGCTCCTTATCATCTTGTCCACGATTCATCCTAGACAAATGATCGGCCACAACATTCTCCACCCCCTTTTTATCACGAATTTCAACATCAAACTCTTGGAGAAGAAGGATCCAACGAATCAAACGTGGTTTAGCTTCCTTCTTAGCCAAGAGATACTTGATGGCTGCGTGATCGGTGTAAACAATGACTTTCGAGTTCACGATGTAAGATCTGAATTTTTCGAAAGCGAATACCACCGCTAGCAACTCTTTTTCCGTAGTGGCGTAATTTAATTGTGCCCCACTAAGAGTTTTGCTAGCGTAGTAAACGGCGTGAACTCGGCCTTCCTTTCTTTGACCCAAGACCGCGCCTACGGCGTAGTCACTTGCGTCACACATGATCTCGAAAGGTTGGCTCCAATCCGGAGGTTGGATGATGGGAGCACTCACCAACACATTTTTCAAGGTCCAGAATGCCGCTAGGCACTTCTCGTCAAAGTCGAAAGCCATATCCTTTTGAAGAAGGTGCGTTAAAGGCTTAGTGATCTTCGAGAAGTCCTTTATAAATCTCCTATAAAATCCGGCATGGCCTAGAAAGCTCCTTAAGGACTTAACATCCGTAGAAGGTGGGAGTTGCTCAACCGTCTCTACCTTAGCCTTGTCCACTTCGATTCCTCTCTCGGATATAACATGTCCGAGCACTATGCCTTGCTTAACCATGAAGTGGCACTTTTCCGAATTTAAAACCAAATCTACCTCCGCACACCTTGTAAGGACCTTTTCTAAGTTTGCTAAGCAATCCATGAATGTCTTCCCGTAAACGGAAAAATCATCCATAAACACTTCAACAATTTCTTCGATGAATTCCGAAAACACGGCCATCATGCAACGTTGAAAAGAAGCAGGAGCGTTGCATAGGCCGAAGGGCATCCTCCTATATGCAAACGTTCCGTAAGGGCACGTAAACGTTGTGTTATGTTGATCTTCCGGGTGAATAGGAATTTGCATGAACCCCGAGTATCCATCGAGAAAGCAAAAATAAGCATGGTTTGCTAACCTCTCGAGCATCTCGTCTATGAACGGTAGGGGGAAATGATCTTTCTTCGTCGCTTTGTTAAGCTTACGATAATCGATACACATCCGCCACCCGGTCACGGTTCTTTGCGGTATCAACTCGTTCTTCTCAGTCTTCACCACGGTCAAACCTCCTTTCTTCGGTACACAATGTACGGGCTCACCCATTCGCTATGCGGAACCGGTGTAGATGATTCCGGCATCAAGTAACTTGATAACCTCTTTCTTTACTACCTCTCGCATGGCATGGGTTAGCCTCCTTTGATGGTCCACTACAGGCTTACATTGGTCTTCCATTGGTATACGATGAGTGCAAAAGGCTGGGCTAATACCTTTGAGATCATTAATTGAATATCCAATCACCTTCCTATGTTTTTTTTAATAAAATCAGCAACGCTTCATTTTCTTCGGGACTCAACTCGTCGCTCAAAATGACTGGATAAGTTTTTTCTGGGCCCAAAAATTCATATTTTAATTCCTTGGGCAAAGGTTTAAGGTCTACCTCGGGCACTTGTGGCTCCTCGGGTTTGATTTCTCCTATGTCTTCAAACTTCTCTTCCTCCACACTACCGTCATGCGGCTCTAAGCCTTTCGTTGCTTCCTCTAGTTCTTCATCTTGTTGATTACTAATTTGATTTTCCATCGCTCTTTGCAGCGGGTCTCTAAAGGTTTCAACAAAACAAAGACTATCTATCTCTTCTACTTCTTCATCTTCGGGAGGAAAAGGTGTAAGGTGTTTAGAAGCACGAAGAAAGTTATATGTGTACTTTGTTCCATTAAGGTTCATTGTTACTTTGCCTTCTCCGGCATCTAACACGGCATCAACCAACTTAAGAAAAGGCCTACCTAAGATTATATGATCAGAATTACTATGGTAAGCATCAATAACAAAGAAATCGGTTGGTATATAGTTTCTAGAGATTTTTACTTTCATGTTGCAAGCAATACCTAGAGGTTTGATAGTTCTACCATCTCCCATAATTAATTTCGTTGATGTTGGAGCTAAGTCTAGGTTGTGGTATTGAACTTTATCGTAAATTTTAGAAGGTAGAACACTTACTTGGGCTCCGATGTCGCATAAAGCTTTGCATTGAACTCCGTTGATCTCGCAACTCAAGTGTGGTGTCGTCTTCTCTTCTTCTTCGGATCCTATCGAGTAAATTTCAGCGAGGCGAGCGTATGGTGATGCTTCGGGCTTGATCCCCATGATTCTCTTCACCTCGGCAATATGTTCGATCCACCACGTCATCTCCAAAGAGTTTTTCAAAAATCTCACCGGTGGTTTCGAGGTCGTATGAATCTTCAGCTTTCTTCTCCGGTGGGAAATCCACTTCCAATGCTCTTGCCATTCCCTTTTGATTAGGGAACGGTCTTCTCTTGTCGAATACTTCTCCGTAATCAATAGGAACCCAATCCATTGGCTCGAACTCCCTTAGTGGCTTCACGCTTGACATGCTTCTCTTGTTCGTCTCATTTGGTGTGGCGAAGTCGACGCTTGGTGTAGTTCTTGACTTGATGTGTTCTTGTTCAAGCTTTTCCATGATTGGCTCCTCTTTTGTGACTTCGGGGTTGCCTCTTTAGAAAAATCAGCAAGCTTCTTCTTCCTTGAATTGAATTCCGGCTCTTCCGCAAGTCTTGTTTCCCAATCTCTTCGCATGGCGGCCGCTTTACTAACTTTTTGTAGAAGTTGGGCGGCTTCCGTGAGTGTTTTCTCCATGAGATCCCCACCTGCACACATTTCGACGTGTCGCATGCAACTAGGGGTTAGGGAAAAGAAAAATGTATGCAAGAGTACGTCACCGGTGAAGCCGAGTTTTGGTCCTTGTTCGATTAATTCATTAAACCTATCCCAGGCTTGGTCTATCCCTTCCTCTTCTCCTTGCATGAAAGTGATCACTTGCCTCCTTAGATGTTGAACCTTGCTAATTGGAAAGAACTTCTCGCAAAACTTCTTTGTCAACTTGTTCCAATTGCCTTCAACTTCAAAGGACGCAACCGAATACCATGTCTTTGCTTTGCCGGCAAGTGAGTAGGGAAAGAGATTCCATTTGAACCATTCATCGGGAACTCCTTCTTGACGCACCGTGTTGCATATTGTCGTGAAATCCCTTATGTGTCTATATGGGTTCTCCGTAACCATCCCTTCAAATGGGTTTTCCGCCACCATCTTGATGATCTTGGATTTAATTTCATACTTGGTCGCTTCGAGCTTCGAATCCGACTCTTGTACTTTTATGTCTTCACATCGAGGGCTAGCGTAATCCCTTAATGATTTCTCCGGTTCTTCCACGGGTTGATTAACGAACTCCATCTAGACAATAAGATAAAAACAAAAACAAAAACGAAACAAGTGTTTTTCTAGATAATATATGTTAGATATAGCAAATAAAAGATAAACTAAATATAAAACTAAGTTAGATGCAAATCAAACGATGTAAACTAACTTGCTCCCCGGCAACGGCGCCAGAAAAAGGGGCTTGTTGACGGATAAAAGACGTATCCCTCTACGATCCGCAAGCGTACGGACCCCACACCTTTTTCACCACGGGATTCCCAAGGTTCTTGTCAATCCGCGGAGCAAGGGGATTACAAGCGTTCGATCTACAACGACACACTAGCTACTAAAACTCTAACTTACTATTAAACTAGAAAACAACTAAACTACACTAGAGAGAATGATAAACGATCAAGGTAGAAGACACTCGCCCACGGGTCTACGATACTAGAGAATGCAATCGCTTAAAGACATGAAAACCAATCTAATCTATCGGGGTTGTGACCACGGTTTCGCCCTTTCCCTCCTCTCGTACTGTCACTACGCGAAGGTATTCATGACTAGACCTTTGATGGACACGGCGTATTGAATGGATCCAAGGAAGCATTGGGGCCTTACTCCCTTTACGGCATGGTAGCTAACCTTAAGCATGAAAGTATATTCAACACAAGATGATAGATAGATAATCCGACAAAGTGCGATTACATCTCAATATCGATTACAACCCATGGACGAATGAGAAGATTACCCCATCAAGGTGCTGATCATGGCACCGTTGATCATGGTTTCCCTTCCGTCGGTGTCTTCCTTCTTCTCCAATAGAGGGTGCTTCCTTCGAGGTGGTTGATCTCCCACCGGAGATCCTCCTCCTCTCTCTCTAGCTTGTGGATGGCCTTCTGGTGCGAATGACTCCTCTCCTCGGTGTTGGCGGCGCCTCGGGGGTTTTAGGGCTGAAGATCCTTCGAGGGCAAGGAAAACGGGACCGAACCGGTGCGGAAGTGGGGCTGGGCCGGCCGGCCTGGGCCGGCCGGCCCAAGCCCAATTCGGCCCGGTTCGGTCGCCCCTTTTGCTCCGTGGGTCCTCGTGCACTTATGTACTTTGCCCCCTCCACTTGCACGATTTTGATGTTGTTATCCTCGCGTCCAAGATGGAGGCTCTCTTTGCATGAAGTTTGATCTTTTACGCTTCAATCCCGGGGGTGTTCCTCGTAGCACTTCGGTCCTCGCCACCATTGGAAGTGATTGTTGGGGGAGTCGGTCTTCGGAAGCATCGCCCTCGTCCGCCCACGCTAAAAACCTTCGGCGTGCGCACGGCTTCGGTCTCGCGGGGGAGACCCTTCGGCGCGGGGAGCACTAACGAAACACTAATGCCGCCCCTGCTTTATAAGTTTTGTTGTGCGGGGGGAGATCCATCATCGCTTGCGCTCACCTTCGGCGCCGAAGGCGCCGACAACGGTGCTTCGGTAATGAAGGCCCAAGGGAAGCGAGGGGCGAGAGCGGCCGGCCCGGGACGTCGCGTGCGGGGGCGGCGGCGGCGCGTACGTGGCGCCGAAGAGGCCCGACGACCCCGGCCCGGGGGTCGCTACTTCGGCTCCGAAGGGGCCGACGACCCCGGACACGTGGCCACCGCCGACGTGTAAAGTGGGCTCGGTCGGGGGCGGAGACAAGGGCGGCCGCGTGTAAAGGCATTTCGGCCGTACGAAGACACGGCGGAGGCACGTACGACGCGGGGACTTCTTGTTATACCCTTGTAAAGTGTTTAAAGCGGTTTGTCAGGAACGGAAAAGGTGTAATTGAGGCAAATGACTATACCCAGGGGTCTCCTATAAATAGTGAACCCCTTGTAATGAAACGGACACCCTGTAATGAGAAGAGAGCACCGAAGGCCTTTGCCAGTTCTTCGGTCTTCGGTTCGCAGAGTATTTTCCTTGTTCCGTCTTCGTAAGTTTCCGCGTTTCCTTTCCTCGCCGAGTAGAAGTAGAAGTAGGAACCTCGCAAGAAAGGGCGAGAGTAGGGAGTGAGTTCAGGGGGCTGTTGTGTCGGCGTCCACCCTTCGGGCCCGATTTCCACCAACAGTTTGGCGCCCACCTCGTGGAAGATCTCAGGACCACATGGCTAGGACACGTTCGGCGGGCGCCGAAGCCGCGACGGCTCGGGCGGCGACCACTCCCACTCGTGTCGGAGCCCGCCAACCCATCCCCTTCGGCCGTCCGGCCTTCGGCCGGAGCCGCCGCCGGGCCAAGCGCGCCCGAGGTAGAGCACACCGCTGCGGGGGTGTTCGAAGTCGACCTCGAGGGGCCTGGGGGCTTCGGCGCGGGACATCGAGGCCCTCCGAAGGATTCGGGCCCTCATCGCCGGCAAGTCCGTGCGGCTCGGCTGGCCGAGCGGAGACGCGCCCACCCTCCTCGCGGATGCGGCCATCCCGGCACCGGGATGCGGCTCCACCACACATCGCTTCGACGCCATCGACTTCAACATCGGGCGGGGCGAGCGCTACCTCGCCATGCGCAAAGCCGGATCGCCGGCGCGACGCCGCCACGGCAAGGCGCTCCGACGCCGCCCGCACCGCCACCGAGCACCCGCCGCGCGCCGCGCGCGGCGGCGGCCCGGCAACAAGCACGGCTCACCCTGCGAGCCATGCGAGCTCGGGGCCCGGATCGGTGGAGGCGGCAAAGGACGCCTCGAAGGACAAAGCATAGGGCACCGCCAAGACGAGGGGCGGTGCACGAGCACCTCGCCCCCGACGACGCCCCCACTTCGCAACGTGGTCCCGGTGTCCCCGCTCTCGGTTGGGCTGGAGAGTGCGCGCGTGGCCTCGTAGGTTCAACGCCAACACCCTGCCCCAGTACGACGGGGACTATGATCCCAAGGAGTTTTTGATGAAGTTTGAAGCAGCGGTTGAGTCCAACGGAGGTGACGCCACAACAAAGGCAAAGGCCCTCGTGCTCGCGCTCAAGGGAGAAGTCCGATCTTGGTATGCCAACATACCGAAGGGGTACATCACATCATGGTTCCGGTGCGGAACAAGGCTGTCCGGCTTCAAGGGCATGCGGGTCGAAGAGTTAGACTCCAACGACCTCGTCAACATGTGCGTCCAAGGGGACCGTGAGTCACCGCAAGAGTACATGCACGGGGTTGTCAAAGCGACGGCACGCGCACCCAACGTGTCCGAAAGCAGACATCATCGACGCTATCGTCGGTGGCCTGCGGGTTGAAGCGCCAAGATGTACTCGACGGGGTCAAGCCGAAGTCCGTGCAAGAATTGTTCGAAGTCATGCAAGAATGCGCAAGTCGGACAAAGGCCGCCGCCGAAGGCTCGATCGGGCAAACGCGGCAAAGAAGCGAGAAACAACGGGGCCGGTGGGACCGGCCGAAGGGATGGCAAAACCGGCCCGCCAAGCGGGCGAACCGCCGGATCAACAACGTGTCCGCACCCCCCGACCAAAACCGAGCGGGGGCGGTGGGCACAAGGGCGGATACAAACATACCAAGGGGCCGAAGCCGCGGCGGCATAACCGGCAGAGGCCGGAGGGCGAGCGTTTTTCTGCCGGCTCCACGGGATCGATGCCCGGCACCACACGCACCGGTGCCCTTCGGCGGTCAAGATGAAGATGGAGTGGGAGGCGGAGGAGAAGGCAAAGGCGGCGGCATGGCCGTGAACCATGTCATGAAGTACCGGAGTGCGGGTCGGTTCAAGGCCCCCGCCACCACCCTACCGCCACCGGCCTTACCAACCTTCGGCACCGACGCATGCTTTCCACCCACCACGGCCATACGCACCTCCCGCGCCGCGCGCCTCGCTCCCACCTCCTCCCCGCTCGCGCAACAACCTTCGGTGTTCGTGCCGTCGTGGCCGAACCCGCCGCCCACCACCAAGTGCATTACACCCACACCCAACCACCGCCCCCGCCACCACCAAAGCAAGAGGTCCCCGACTCAAGCGGCTCGGGGGATGACGGGCATGCTCAACATCATTAATGCGATCTCCGGCGGATCAAATGAGCCGACCCATGAAACAAAGAGGCGGCGCCAAGACTACTACCGAAGCGTATCACACATTTGCTCCGGCAAGTACTTTCACCTACCATGGTCCCATGTCCCAATAACCTTCACGACGGCCGACATCCGGTTGCGGCACTACCCCCACAATGACCCGCTCGTCATAAGAGCCAACATTGGCAAGAACACGAAGTACTACTTCGGCAACGACGTAGGGAGGATCCTCGTCGATAATGGCAGCTCGGCGGACATTTTGACCTGGCAATGTTTCACCAGCATGGGGTTCAAGAAGGAAGACCTGAAGAAGGCAGAGCACCCGCTGTACGGCTTCGGCAATAAGAAAATCGAAGCCCTGGGCAAAATTGATGTCAATGTATCCTTCGGCCAAGATGCCACAATGAGAGCGAGATCATAACATTTGATGTTGTGGACTTCGCATACCCGTACAATGCCATCTTCGGCCGCAACACCATCAACAAGTTCGCCGCGGTGATCCACCGGGGGTATCCGTCGATGAAGATACCGACGGCGGCGGGGAGTAATATCGGTCTACGGCGGCCGGGAGGAGGCCCGAAGAGCCGAGCGCAACACTTCGGTCCACAACGGACAAGTCCATGTCATCAATGAGGACGAGAGCAACGAAGCTACGGCGGCCGAAGAGCACAAGGCCGAAGCTCGGATGAGGCGGTCCATGAAGGGGGGCCGAAGCCGAACGCATGAAGGCCGTCGATGTCACAAAGACGGTCCCCTTATGTGCGGATGTGCCAAGCGAACCGTGATGATAGGCGGCGAGGTCGGCGCGAGAAGACGAAGGCCGACTCCTGCGGTTCCTTCGCAACAACCAAGATGTCTTCGCATGGTCCAAGTCGACCCGACGAGGGCGTTCACCGCTCGGTCATAGAGCATGCACTCAATACTGATCCGAGAGTCAAACCGAAGCTGCAGAGGCAGCGGCCCATGTCGGCGGATAGAGTCAAGGCTGCGGAGGCCGAAGTGCAAAAGGCGCTCGACGCAAGAATTATCAGAGAAGTGCAATACCCCATCTGGGTGGCAAATGTGGTCATGGTACCGAAGAAAAACGGCAATATGAGAATGTGCATTGACTTCACCGAACTCAACAAGGCATGCCCGAAGGACCCTTTTCCTGCGCAAGGATCGACGTCATCATTGATCGGGCCGCCGGGCCGCGACATGTTGAGCCTCTTAGATTGCTTCTCCGGCTATCACCAAGTGTGGATGCGAAGGGAAGACGAAGCAAAAAGCGGGTTTACAACCCCCTTCGGTGTCTTCGCTCGTCGGGAATGCCGAAGGCTTGCGCAACGCCGGGTCCACCTTCAACCGCATGATGAAGGCGATCACGGGCGACCGGCAGCCACGGGGGCGCAACGCCTCGGCGTACGTCGACGACATCGTCATCATGAGCGAGAAAGAGCAAGATCACATCGCGGATCTAACCGAAACCTTCGACAACATGAGGCAAAACGGCCTCAAGCTTAACCCGAGAGAAATGCATCTTCGGCATTCGGAGAGGGCAAGCGTTGGGCTGCATGGTCTCCAAGCGGGGCATCCGGGCGAACCCCCAAAAGATCGAGGCCCTACGAAGGATGCGGCCTCCGACCACTCGAAAGGAAGTCCAAAGGCTCAGCGGCGAGAATCGCCTCGTTGAACCGGTTTATCTCAAGAGCCGAGAGCGAAGCCTCGCCCTTCTTCAAGGTTCTCCGAGCAAACTCGGCTTTTCGGTGGGGCCCGGAGCGAAGACAAGCCTTCGACGAACTCAAGAAATATCTTGAAGATGCCGCAATCATGACCAAGCCGTCACCGAAGGCCGACCCTGTCGTTGTACATTGCGGCAACCGACACAGGCGGTTAGTGCGGTGCTCGTAGAAGAGCGCGAGGAGGCGGATGCCCCGAGGCAATTTCCGAGTATACTATGTCTCCGAAGCTCGAGCGGCTCAAAGTCGCTCTACTCCGAAATGGAAAAGATGGCATATGCGGTTGTGATGGCAAAAAGGAAGCTTCGGCACTACTTCCCGAGCCACAATGTCTCGGTACCCACGGCTTTCCCCCCTCGGGACATGTTCGAGAACAAGGAGTCAACGAGCGGGGATGGGCAAGTGGGCCTCGGAATTGGCGGAGCACGTCATAAGCTTCGTCGCCCGCGGCGCAATAAAATCTCAAGTCCTCGCCGACTTTGTAGGCGATTGGACGCCTTCGGCGCCGAAGGGGGAACCGGTAGTCACGAGCCGGTATGGGAAGTCCGGTGTGACGGCGCCTACCGCCACCTCGGTTCGGCGGCGGCAAGCAGTCTTAAAATCCCCTTCGGGCATCAAACTCCGATACGCTCGCGGCTCAACTACGACAACCGTACAAACAATGTGGCGAGTATGAAGGCTCGTTGCTCGCCCTTCGGAAGGCCAGGGCTGTAGGTGCCAGGAGGCTCGTCATCTTGACGGACTCTGAGCTTGTCGCTTGCCATATTGGGAAAACCTACAAGGCAAAGAACCCAGATATGATGAAGTACCTGCAAGCCGTCCGAAGCATGGAAAAATTCTTCATTGGCATCACAGTACGAAGTTTCCCCAGAAATCACAACAAGGAGGCCGATGCTATTGCGAAGGCAGCTGCACTACTTGAAGCCTTGCCGCCAGATGTTTTTTATGAGACAATCACCTCGAGGTCCGCTGCCGACGAAGCGGCACCCCCCAAATTTGTGAACGCAATTCGGAGCGAGGAGCGGCGTGCCCCAATAGTGGCGGCGCTCAAAGGATATTATGAGGCCGAAGATGGAGTCACCGCCAAAAGGGCGGCAATCGTGGCGAGGAACTATCACACGATCGACGACAACTTGTACCGAAGAGGGGTGTGCGCTCCATTATTAAAGTGCATATCGATCACCGAGGGGAAGCGACCATCGCACGAAATCCACGGCGGCATGTGCTCACACCACCTCGGCACCGAGCTTTGGTGCAGAAAGCTTTCCGTCAGGGTTTCTATTGGCCTTCGGCAGTGGCGGACGCCCACGACATTGTGCGCCCAGCGTCCCGAGTGCCGGCGCCACGCGCCCTACGGCAAGTTTGCCTCCAACGAGATACGGTTGCTACCACCGGTGTGGCCCTTCGCAAGATGGGGTGTTGATATCGTCGGCCCGCTACCCACGGCACTGGAAACTACACCCACGCGGTTGTGGCGGTTGAATATTTCTCCAAGTGGGTTGAAGCGAAGCCGTTGCTAAGCATCACCTCGGCGACCATTCGAAGTTCTTCGGCAAAACATAGTGTGCCGCTTCGGTGTTCCTCACGAGGTCACGGTCGACAATGGCAAGCAATTTGACAAGACACGAGTTCAAGGAATTCGCGCATGCACGGGAACGAAGTTGTGCTTCGCTTCGGTCTATCACCCACGGTCAACGGGGCGGTCGAGCGAGCCAACGGAATCATCTTCGCCGGTATCAAGAGGAACATCACCGATTTGCCCAAGAGCAAGTGGGCCGAAGAGCTTCCGAGGGTAATTTGGTCCCACAACACCACCACTTCCGAACTACCCGGTTTTCCCCCTTCAAGCTGCGTACGGAGAGGAAGCCATGCCGCCGAAGAAGCGTGCCGGGCACTTGGAGGAGTACACCCTCCGGAGACGAAGACCTCAAGGCTTCGGTTCGGAACATCGAGGAGGTCCGCCTACGGGCGGCCGAAAACCTCTTGGCCTACCAAGACGAGACCGGAGGTGGAAAAACAAGAAAATCAAACCGAAGCTCATTCGGTCGGGGATCTAGTGCTACGCAAGGTGCCGAAGGGCAAATTAAAGGGCAAGATGCACGGGAAATGGGAAGGCCCATTCATAGCAACGGCCACCGCAAACGAAGCGGCATTCAAGCTGCGTCCGTGTCGGGCGACGAAGAGCCGTACACCCGGAATGTGGATATGCTTCGAAATACTTCGTGTGAAGCAACTACGAGTTCTTAGCATAGTCTCTGACTCTTCTTAGTTTCTCTTTCCTTTAGACCAAGATTTTTGGCCTTGTATCCTATGTACATTAAAGTAGTGGGGGGCGTACTCTTTTCCTCACGGGGGAAGCTTCGTGGTTCCCCTCCGGACCCACGAAGTGTGAGGTTTTTAATGAGGCGGCCCTTTGTATCCCTTCGACTTCTGACATGTAATATAAGTCAGTTCTCCCCCATCTCTTTCGTGTGCAGTTTGCATTTCTTTCCAAAGAATGTTTTCGAAGCTAGGCCACCGCCTCCGGGGGGCCTAGTCTCCGAAGTGGCCTTCGGCGCGGTAAGTAACGGCCTTGGTGCGGGATGCCTTGGGGGCACGCGCACCAATTCGTCACTTATTGGCGTGACCGAGGAAAAAACCGCTCGAAGCGGGTCAGGGCCACGATTCGGCCGAAGTAAGCGCACGCCTGGAGCGATGCGTCGGTCGCGAGTTGACCGTCGGTCTCGAGTTGACCGAAAAGAAAACCGCTCGAAGCGGATCAGGGCCATGATTCGGCCGAAGTAAGCGCACGCCTGGAGCGATGCGTCGGTCGCGAGTTGACCGTCGGTCTCGAGTTGACCGAAGAGAAAACCGCTCGAAGCGGGTCAGGGCCATGATTCGGCCGAAGTAAGCGCACGCCTCGAGCGATGCGTCGTTCGTGAGTTGACCGAAGAGTAAACCGCTGATGCGGAACAAGTCCACAATACGACCAGGGAAACGCACGTTAACGGCGGCGTACAAAACGAGGCCGCGTACGGGCCGAAGTGCGCGTACACTCAAAGCCAAGACATCGTGCGTTAATTCTAAAGACGAAGCGCGATGCCGCTTCGTCCAACGAACGTAGGGTGTTTTCACGAAAAGTCGGGCAAAAACACCCCTTGTCCACACTTTCGACTTACAACATCCATCATGGAAAGCAACATAACTTTATAAAATGAACAACGGTGTAGTTACAACACATATTGCCTCGAACAATAGTTCTACAAAGTCGCACTTAAACATTGGCTTCGGGCCGCCGCGAACACTTCGGGGGGGAGTTCCGAAGTCCTATGCTTCAAGTCTTCGCGCCGGCCCCGCGGCCACGTTTAACGATCAATCCTCGTTTAGTACTTCTTCACGGATCTCGTCGATCGGCCCGAAGATGTGCCATGTCTATGATCTCCAAAGCCATCTCCCGAAGCTCGCGTCGGTAGGCATCCGCCCCGCGCCGAAGTCCGGGTCGATTCTATACGAAGGAGATCCCTCCGTTTCCACCTTCACCGCCGCGAAGCTTTCCGACGAGGTGTCGGGAATTAAGTATACATACTCGGGCGGCCCAAGGACCCCCTCTTCAATTGGCTCCGTTTTCGGAACGACCCCTTCGGCCACGAAGGGGTCCACTAACCTACGCTTGGCCGCCCTACGAGCGGCCCGCTCTCTAAGAATGGCATCCCGGCGTGCGGGGTCCCTCGAAAACTCAGCGAAAAAGCGCTTAGCCGCTTCGTTGTGAAGGCGATAGCGCTCCGCTCGGTACGACAAAAACTCCACGTATGAGACATTAGGATGCCGAATGCTAAACTTCGTCCATACGTTAGGCGCGACAAAAAGTGATTCAAGGGGCAAAGTTGAGTTGCTCGCACCTTCGGCCCTCTCGCGCAGAACCACCGAAGGAACCGCGCGCAGACACCGTGCGTCGGTTCACATTACAAGAATTCCATCCCTTCGGAAGGGAGAATAGTTCACTCGGTCACAAAGTTCGCGGCGATGCGTTTTTCACACCTCGGCACCCTCGGTGACGACGGCGGCTTCATCCACAACGGCGCTCGCTTCGGTGGCCTCGACAACCGCTTCGGCCGGCGTTCCCCGCCGGGAGAGGCCGGCGGCCAACAAGGTAGCTTCAAGTTCCGCCGCGTGCGCCGCGTCCGAAGCCTCCACCGTGGCGTCTCCCGGCGGGGCCCCTTGCCCCCTCGGCGTCTCCAGCTTCGGGTGCGACCCCTCCCTCGGAGCCGGGAGCAACTTCAGGGACGGCGGGAGCCGAAGTGGCGGCCTCGGTGGGCTGTTTCGGCGCGCTCTTCCTCGGTGGCGGGCCCGTCGCATCTTCGTGCCTTCCCTCGGCGTCGGGTGCCATCGCGCCTTCGGCAACGCCGGCTTCGCCCCCCGGCGGTGCCGGCGGCCGCCCCCTCCTCCGGTGCCGCAGCTCCCGGGCCTGCGGCGGTGATAAGGGGAACGCCGGGCATGGCGATCCAGTCTCCATCCATCATGAGCGCGGGGCAAGGGCGGAACACGACCATACCGAGCCACAAGCCGGGCGTAAATACGTTCCTGCAGCTGCGATCCTATCTGCAAAAGCGTCAAGGGAAGTGTGTCAAAATACCGACGATGACGTTTTCTCACCGAGGTGTAAGCAAAGGGGAGGAAGCAGCTCCGGCGTACACGGGCGGCGAGGCGAGCCGATTCGTCCAAGGTAAGGCGATAGCCGCGCGGGCGAAGAAGGTGTTCATAAAGTTCTTTGCGAGATTCTTCGGCGGCACGGGAAGGCGTCCAACCTCTAGCTCCGCGTCGCTAGGCCACTCGAAGTTTTCCTTCGTAAGCCGACGAAGATCGCCCTTGTCGATTGTCTTCTCCGAAGAGGGGCGATCCGACGGCACCGGCCGAGCACACCGCATACGCCAGGGTACGAACCCCCACCGCAGCCCCAAGCTCCCCGAAGATCTTTACGTTCGTCGAGATGACGTCAAAGCAGGCGTTCACCCATTCGTAAAATGACTCAACGGTGCAGCGAGGAAGCGGGACAGGAGGAGCATCCAAGTTGCATTGCTCCAAAGCAAGCTGCGGTATGTTGTCGCGGAGGGCTTCGGCGCCGCGGATGTGGTCCGTGCGGTACGGTCCCGGCGTTGCGCTCGGTTCGCCTAACCTCGTACGCGCTTCGGTCGGTTTGACCTCTTTGTCGGCAAGGCGAGCGCGCATGTCTTCTTTGGCACTTGCTAAGGACCTCCACATCGCGCCGCGGTGTGCGAGGACGGCTTCGGGAGGATCTCGTGGCATTTTCTTTCTCCTGTTGCGGCTTCGGGAGCGCTCTGCTCCGCGGCCCGGACGCCCCTCCCGGCTCCGCCACTCGCTCTCAAGCGAAGAGACGGAGGCTACCGATTTCTCCTTCGCCTCCTTGCTCTCCTGCTCCAACCTTCGCGAGAGACACCGAGAGGCGATGAAGGCCTTCAAGGACAGGTCCCCGCACGCCGTCGTGAGCTCCGCAGCGGTCAGCTTCCCGAAGTACTCCTCTTCGTGAGGTATCGCGAAGCTTGCCCCGGCCTCTTCCAGAAACTGGCGCTCATGACCGCCGCTCGTCAGCCCAAGGAAGCGAATTGTCTTCCCGCCAATCAACTTGGTTTCGGCGGGGATCTGGAGACGAACAGCGGCGGCCCGGGGCTCTTCAGGCGTCACCCGGTAGCTACTGCTTTCGGGACCCTCATCTTCTTCCTCCTCCTCTTCGGGGACGACATCATGCTTCTCGGAGGTTGGGGCCGAAGGGGAGGCGGATTGCTCGGTGCCATCAGAGGATGTGTCCGACGAGCTGCTGGAGGTGGAGCCGGAACCGCCTTTGTCTTGGGGGGGCTTCGGCGCGAAGGCGACGGGCTTGGCTTGCGTGGCGCATCGCCAACGGAGGACACGATGCGTACATCCCTGTCATCGTCGCTATCCTTCTCCGGCGGGGCCGAGGGGAACAAGCGGCGGCCGGTGGCCCCCGGCCCCGGCCCTCGCCGGGGCCGCGCCGGAGGGTACATCCGAAGGCGCGGCCGCGCGCGGCGGCACGGCGGCTATCACGTCCGCAACAAGGCAC